>CM038354.1:10556705-15356705 GCA_021464625.1 Proterorhinus semilunaris | reverse complement strand
AATGGCCCTTTATTGCCGCTTGTGACTGTAACTGTATGGTTAGCAATTTCAAGCTGCTAGAATAAAACACACAGGTTGTTCTCCTGTGTCCGATAAAGTAGTTTGGTGAAATGTTTAACCAAATTCAGTAAGGCATGATGTCTTAACTTGTGCCCCAGTAAGGCATGATGTTCTAACTTGTCCCACACATCTCTGTTCAGGTCACTGTGAGTGATGTATTTTAATAGGTCCAAGTGTTTTTATCAGGTAACAATCACAGCTTTATATAATTGAACTTATTTTGTATAGCTAAAATTTCGCCTAAAATAAATTTGAGACCACCATAGTCATAAAAACCTAGAGAGTTACTGAGGCTTTAACAACACACGAGACACATCTTTCTCGTACACACTTACCTTCGTCATGTGTTTCTGAGGAGTCGCTGAGCTCAGTGGGGAGGTCTTCGTTGTCATTGAAGTCCAGAGATGGCGATGGGACAAGGATACCGGGGTCATCATGCTGGTTACCGTCCTCCACCACCACCAGAGGAACAGCTAAAAGATCCTCTTCTGTCAGGCAGTCAGCAAACTCCTCTGCTGGAAGCTCGAGCTAGTGGAAAATACAAAATTGTCCATCAATGAACTAATGAGCTTTACAATTCAGACTGTGGATGGTCTCAGACTATGTGCATGACTTTTCTAATGGGAAAAATAAAATAAAGACCTACACCGATTACCCCACAATTAGACAAGTCGGAATAATATACAGTAATAAACTAACAACAAATTCACAGTTACACAGTTGTATTCAGATAGTATACAACAATTGTAGAAATCACAGTTTTGCTGTTTCTGAACAAATATAAAATGTTAGTGAAGGCTTAGATAGATAAATTTTTAAAGGAACAGGCCACAGTTTTTTTTTCCATACTGAGATATATTCTTACCTGAGCTTAGATGAGTTGACACGTACCTGTATGGTCTTTGTGTGTGTGCTCAGTCACGCAAAACGACCAAAGATGTTGTTAGCATTTAACATCTCCCAGCATATTCCTATAGCTCCAAACGCGGTAAAGTTAGAAGCTACCACCCTCATCCACGGGCACGCACAAAGACCAGACAGGTGCGTATCAACTCGTCTAAGCTCAGGTAAGAACATGTCATAGTGTGGAAGAACTGTGGGCCGTCAGTCGTGCAAAAAGACCAAATATGTTGTTGGTATTTGGCCTCTCCCAGTATATTCCTATAGCTCCAAACAGGGGTGAAGTTAGAGGCGACCACGCTCTTCCACGGGCACGCACAAAGACCAGACAGGTGCGTATCAACTCGTCTAAGCTCAGGTAAGAACAAAACTCAGTATGGAAAAACGGTGGCCTTTAAGACTTTAACATAATAAGCAAATGAATAACTAGAGGAATGTGAATACTTTCCAATACCACAGTATACGATAATGCAAAAAGGTGCACGACTTACCGAGATTGGAGCGTCATGGTTTCCTGGACTGGGTAGGGCGTTGTTAGGCTCAACCTTTTTATGAAGCAGAGGAGGGCTCCCTTCAGGCTTGGCTTCAACATTGTTTTTAGACAGGTTGTCATTGTTGATCTCATTCTCCTCATTGGGAATCTCTTCACTGAACCTGCAGACACGGTCCAAAGTTACACCTGTTAACTTTGAGAAAACTACAACAATGAAAAGTGAAGTTAACAGGTTAGTAGCTTTTATAATAGTGAGTATAGGGAGTTTTTTGTCCAAGGTCATTTGCTACATTGTAAAAAAACAAAAAGCCAAACTAACCCCATTGTGTTGAAGTCGTCATCTGGTGGTACATAATCCTCGTCGTCACTTGTTAGACCCAGTTCGTTGCCATAGCACTGATGGACAAAGTGCCACAATTCTTTTGGGCACAAGGGCTAAAAAGGACATTTAAATTATTTATAAAGAAAATATTATGAATACAATGAGTCCATACAGTGGGTTAACTCACCTTTTCTAACAAAGCATTCTGCCACAGTCTAAACATCATCATGTACGTCCTGTCCCTGGCTCCAAACGATGTAAAAAAGTGCTGAAAACATAATTACCAGTATGACTGTCATTTTGAAATATAGAAAAAAATGCTGGTGTAAAATAATTTGCTTTGAGGCTTGACTTTACTGTTTTTTAAATTATATATATCATTTAAAAGCTGACATGAAAGGCTACATTTGCATGATTTTGCAAAACACGTACCTTTTCAGAGTCTGTGCAGACCTGAATGGCGTTGGGAATGAGGCGGGCCGTCTTTTCCTTCGTCATTGAGCAGATGTCTTTTAACTGCACTGTCAACTACACAAAAAGTCCATATCAGGCAACTATGAGAGAAATAATTATAATTACAATTTAAAAAAAGAGATCTTGTCCATACCAGTGTTTCCCAACGAAAGATGTTACTGTAGAAGCATATCCAGTTTTCTGAGAGGTAAAGTCGACCCTGTAGTAGGATGTCCCGCTGCAGTGCACAGGAGTAATCTAAGACAAAAATCAAGATGATATACGTAGTGCAAGAACATCATTTCTTCATTTGCTTCACAAGAACCAATAAGATGATGCTTTAGTTTTTGCTGACGTAAAAAAATAAAAAATAGTTAGACCAGTTACCGATTTCTCTCACCAGTATTTCATTGTGCTTTAGAATACTGCTAGTGGTCTGATCTTTATATGTTTGTTGCATTTATTTTACTTTTCTATAAGCTGTATTTGATAACAATGAATTGCAACAGTAGGATACATGACCCCAGAAAAAAGCATCGGTAAAATAGACAGAAATTGGGTAGTATACTTAAATTTACCAGACAAGTTTACAAATAGCAAGAATAAATGCCAAGCCCTGATAATGATACTTTATCTGAAATCCTTTACTGATTAAAAGCTGATTTCTCGCACGCCTCTGTCCCTCCACCCTCTGTGCCTTTGAGGATTCAGCACTCACCCACAATGAGCCTCTCTGTGTCAGGGAGCTGCTTGAAGAGTTTCCTAAAATCCTCATTGCGCTGTTTGTATGTTGGGCTCAGCACCTGCAGTCGCACACACACACACACACACATGTACGTCACACACACAAAAAAGACCACAGATTCTGATTTTAAGAATACAGTGCGCGGCTTTCAATCCAGAAAAATGAAGCAGGCAAGAAGTGTGTGAACATCTGAGAAATTGCATCGTATTAGATACTATACATAATTGCATACCATTCAAAAACATGCTGCTCAGCTTGTGTTTGAATCAGTGAACTAGTAGTTGTGACAATGAATGCTTTGCAATTGCAGGACAAGCAAAAGCGATGCAAAAATACCAGTAAACTCTTTTGCATTATTGCTATACTTTTAAAAAAAACATTCAAACGTATGTAAATCGCCGACACAATGACATTTGTTTGTGTTTATCGGAGTAAAGAGCTCTTACTGTCCAGAACAGGTGCTTTCCATTGAACAGTATAGTAACAGCCAGTAAACTCCAACAAAAGTAAGCGCCCTAGTAACTACCAAAGTGCAATGCTATGAGTAAATGTCTTTAATAAATGCTGCTATAAAAGACAGCCCTGAAAGCCAATCGACCAAACTTACAGCGGGTATCTCTTCATTGTCCCATTTGGGGTCTTGAATGTCAGAGGCGGCCCAGCCCCACTCCCATCCCCACTCTCCTCGCGCGGGACCCTGCAAGAACCACCCCGCCAACGCCTCATCCAGCTGCAGCACCGCTTCCCATTCGGAGAGCGCGCTGTCCTCGTCGGAGTCCATGCTAAGCATCTGTGCCACTGGGCGACGGCTGAGAGACTGGGAGTGGATCAGAAGCGTCGTCCGCTGGTATGAGGACTACCCGCTGAACCCGCCCCCTTCACACAACCCACATGATCCTCTGTCTCTCACTCACCGCAGAGGAGCGACCCAGCCGTTGCCCTCTAGTAACCCTGCCCCAACAAGTCCAGTATTATCACAGCGGTACTGTTTCCATTTTTTTTTTTTAAGCTGACTTCTAATGAGTTTATTAAGGGTGGGGATCTCCTGGTAAGACAAAAGCATATTGTTCGAAAAACAAACACATATATTGAATCCACTTTGAATTCGTAGTAGGCCTTGCAATGTGTGGAGTATGTGCCTCACTCACACACACAACTAAAGTTAGAAAGAGCAGCGTAACCTCTAGTAACCCCTGGCCGCAAAAACAACATCCATCATGCACAGGAATCTTGAAGGCTATTTTTGACAACAAATCTTCCATTGTTAAACCAGCATGCGAATCAATCCAAAACATACAGTAAATATGGAATACAATTTCTACACCTTAAAGGTTATTCTTTTTCTAATTAGTGAAATCTTATTCATGTTGTATAGAATAAAAAGTCATTTCAAAGTGACGTTGGCAGACTGACACAAACGTGGCACAACTATAGCATTGAATAATAGTAAATAATTTTTTTGTTCCACACATTAGAACATCCATGCTTATGTATGAGGAAGGCATTTCAGTGTAATAAGGTAACGAGGAGGTGCTTTCGGATGTTTTCAGCAGAATCTGAGCCTTTATTTACAGCCTGTCAATAAGGGATGAAAGGAACTACTGTGCTGCTGTGAATGTCCACTGTTCAGGTGACATATAATTAACACAGGATGAGGCGCGGCCACATTAGAGTTTATGGTTAAATATTAACTGTGGGCAAACAGTAGGGGATAACACAGACTGGTAATGCAAACTAGTAAAACAGGGTGTGGCTTCCGTGTTGGCCCCCCCCCGAAGATGATGTCACTTTTGTCTTTTCGGGTCGACCTAGTCAGTTCCTGGTTTTAGTTAAGGTTCAGTCCGGGTTTAGTTATGGCTGTGTTTGAGATTACCCGAGGTCTGGTTCAGTTTCGGTACAGTGCTTCTCTTAGTTTAGCACCGGTTCAATCCTCGCTTCATCTTTGCACGGTTATTTAGCGGAGAAGTCCCCACACAGTCAATATTTGCATTTCATAGCATATTATTTTAGAGATAAATAATATAGACCCAAGAGTTTTCCCCTCAATCTCTGTTTTATATCATTTCAAGGAATGAAGCTTCAGCGCAAATTCAACCTGGAGACGTACCTGCGGCCTTCATTCATCGCCTCAACGGCAGCCTTCACCAATCACCCAATCACGGCCCCAGCGCAAGCCGCACCTTCGCGTCAGCAATCATCGCAGCCGCCTATTCCGCTCAGCCATTCATCGTCCAGGATCCCCTTCTTAAGCTCCCCGGTCAATCACTCAGCCGTTTCCCAGCGTGCTGCGACCCTCCTCCGCCCCTCCTCCTCCTGGCCTCTCCGCAGGCTCTGCCCGTCGCATCGATCGTGCGTCGAGTCTCGTCCTACAACCACCAGTGTCCAGGCTCCGGGGGAAGATTCTGGCCATCATCTATCAACACCGTGTATTCCATATCGTTCGGCAATCTTCCGCCGGGGTCTGAGCCCCAATCACGATCCAAGTTCAATAAAACTTTCTAATGCAGTCTGTCTCTGTGAGTCTTTTCGGGTTGAAATAGCGTTGTGTCTCTACCAGGCTCAGAACGGTTTGGACGGTTAGGTTTGTAATCACTGTGGTTTCAGGGCCATGGATGGTCATCATTGCCATGTAGAATGACACACAAGCACACACATGCAACTCAGTTCCGTGTCAACCATGGAAGACAGCGCATTAATGTTTTATAAATTATTATATTATATCGATATATAATATATATTATATCTATACGTATACATATAATATATATTATGTCTATACTTTTGTGCTTTGACAATTATTCAATATCCAACAATGAAGAAATTATTATTATTATTATTATTATTATTATTATTATTATTATTATTAGCACAGTTATCAAACAAATGAAGTAGAAGCACTCAAAGCACCATGCTCCATTCAACCACTGTTTAAAGGCACTCAAGCCAAGGCTCTTGTCATGATTTGTTGATTTGTTTAGTACAGTGAGCAACTCAAAGCGCATGCTACCACCTGTTCAAACCAGATTTAGCAGTCTGGACGAGAGACATTAAACCAACAAGACTTATTGAGATACAGCATGTTTTTTTCTTTTTGATAGCATAGCTATTATAGAGTAAAAAGTGCATCTAGTTCAATCAATTCAAGTAAACACTTGAGGTGGTAACAGCACTCAGAGAGGTCAATGGAATGAGCAGGCTGCGTGGATATAGATATTTTTATCCCACTATTTATATAAAAAAAAGAAAAAGAGTTTAGTCAGTCATCAGGTTGCACAGAGGAGGGACATGCTTACTCTCAGGATGTGTTGCCTTTCATGCTGGGGAGAGACGGGAAGAGGATACACAACAAAAAAAATGAAAATAAGGACTAGAGCACGCTGGCCCTCATAACTCATCACTGGAAGCACAAATGGGGTTAGCACTCCATCTTGTGGTGCTAAATAAAACTGCACTACCTATTATAGAACTGGGAGATTAATAGACTACAGTTCAGTGGCTATCTATTATAGACTGCTTACACTTGAACTACATAAGGCGCCTTAAACCTGATGGTTAAAGCCACCAGGGTTAAACACTAGCAGACGAACTTCTGCTCTAAAAAGGGCAAGGCTCAGGATTAATCATTTTTTTGGCACAATGTTCATTGTTAACTCATTCACACTAAATCTCACACAAACACAAACAGCAGCATGTACTAGTTTTAACACACAATCAAATTCGTATAGAAATGAATAGGAAACTTACATTATACCAGCTTTGGCTCTTCTGTAGAAGGAAGACACAGAAAAAGAGTTGCTTAGAATGAACACCATGTATAAAATATAATGTCACAGGCAGTGAGGTGTACTGTACCTCTAAAACCTTCAGTTAAATATGAATGCCTGTGAATGGTCTTTTTAAGTAATACCTGAGTCGGCCCACTCTTAATTTCAGCTCACAGGAGTTTCCCAAAGAGAAACTCGACATCATCAGCTCAGATCCTATTACAAGGTTTACAGATAGCTGATGTTCACCTGCTCACCTTTCATCCTTGCTGTGCAAGTACAGTTACTAACTTCACTAATGTAGGTTAATATTATGTGAGAGCAAAAACACATGACCATGTGTTGCTGTTTATTGAAGTAATTATATTGTATTACTGAAAACGCTTTACTAAATAAATGATTAGCTGCAAAATATCTAATAATCTACACACTTTGCTCATTTCTGCACACATAGAAGATGTTAGTGTAGTTCACACATTAGAGAACACTAGCCTATTGTTTTGATTGTGGGGTTGGACAACAGAGGAGCAACGGGGTAGGAACTATCAGAGGAGCTTCTACAGTGAGGAACTAGGGCACTAATGAGTTTACTCATTAAAGGGCTAGGCTTGACGCAAGGATTGACAGCGGGTCCAAACAAAGAGCGATGCTTACTTTAATCAAGTTTAGTCTGTCATACTGAAAGAAAAAACACAAAATAAGGCTTATCTGGAACAAAACAACTAAAGCTAAATTGAATTTTAGTTTACCTATTTATTGAAATAGGGACAGTGCACTTTGCACAACATACATAAACCTAAAACAGCACAGTGTATTCCACCAGGTTGTACCACTGTGGTTTCTGTGTTTGCTTGTGTTCCTGGGCAGGCAGCTGTTAACATTTTTACTAATACAATTATAAAATGTAAAATCTGGATAGAATCCAATATTACATGTCATTATAGAGGGTCTTGGTACTGTATTTGGTGGGGTGATGCGGAGCCCCTTTTACTCAATGCTCTATTATTTGGATTGCATTAACAGCAGGCTGATCAGGCTCACGTTGTGGGTCGATCTCACGCCATGTACTGGGTCATATGACCTCATTGCTCACATGGGGGGAACCAAATGGGGTTTTGCTTCCAATTTAGCACAGATGAACAATGATGTAATCAGCTAAGATGAACAAGCACTGTAGCAGTTTGCTTGACATGAGGTGACGTTGTACATACGACAATGCAACAATATATGTAACAGACTGAATTTCAAGATTACTTTTCCAACTACATTATACATTTCAATTATGAATGTTTGAAACTGTATTCCACAATTGAAAATCAAAGGGATGCCACAGCAGACCTACGATTTCACACTGTGTGACACAGACTGGTGCCGTAGTTGACTGACTAAACATAGTAAATGGGCAGTGACTCCAGTAGCAACTGCACAAGCTTAAAACATGATGTTGTCCATTTGTAAGTTTAATTGTAAGTATGCAGCCTAAAGTGCCTTTAAGTTATTATTTATATATATTTGTAATTTGTCAATAGACAAAACAAGCATCTGGAGGAGCAAAGAGTCCGGTGTGTTGGGCAAAGGAGGTGTTGCATTGCCATTGGGCAAAGAAGTAATACAATAGGCAGACAGTGGGTAAGTGGCAGTAACATGTGAAAAACAGAAAAAGTGATGCTTACTTTGGAAAGTCGCTTGTGAGACTAGCATGCGATGAGGAGAAAAACAGAGAGAAATCAGAAGACAACAGAACAAAAAGCAAGAATCAACAGACACCAGAAACACATTGTGATAAAGCAATGTGTTTTACAATGCACATGTAGTGTAGCAGGAAAACTGAAGAACAAAACTGTACATGATTCAAAAGAGAAATATCAAAGCATAAACAAAAGGGTTAGCACAAAATAATTAGGAGAGAAGAGCGGACAAGAAGTAGTTATTCACCAGGACTCACAGAGGATGCATATGAGTGGTACCGACACTGATGAACTGGGCAGTATTGATAATCAGTTCAAGATTTAAAACACTTTAACTACCACCACAGCCACTCTCTGGTGCTCTTTAATTTGATCACACTTTTATTTTGAATGCACAAATAAACTTTCCTTATAATCAAAAATAGCATTTTCAATACTATAGGGCTTGAAGAGAGAGAAGACACCCACCTTGGAGTTCTTGCCCCCACTGCGGGAGGACTGCAGCGAGTATGTTCTCTGGACGACTTGCTCTGGCGTGGAGGGTGACTTGTCCGAGGAGTGGTCTGAACCCTTCTCCACCATGTTGTCCCCCTCCGGGCTCGGCGGGGTCGGAGAGTGGGAGCGCTTCCGTAGGACCGGCGAGCAGGCGGGGGTGCTCTTGTTGGAGTTACTGGCAGTGCTGAAAACAAAAAGCAAAAAGTGAAAATAAATTGACTTAGCTGTGATACACAGTTGCAATCCCCACAGTACAAGATTGTATATCTACTGAATGTTATACAGTGGCCATCTAGCGGCTTTGCTTCACACAACTGTGCGAGTAAAAAAAATGTGGATAGAAAAAGGCAATTTGGGCTGAAAAAGAAGGCCATTAACAACACATGTTTAAAAAGTGGATACATACAATATATTTTCATTTTGTATAACTCAGTCTGCTGACTGTGCTGATGTATCAAGCCCAACTTATGTGTTATGTGCATGTGGCAGCCCATGTGAAAAGAGAGAGAGCTCATCATCGAGCAGGCGTGATCCCACATTGTTGAATTACAAAGTAAACTAGTGAATGAACCAAACCTTGGGTCGGTCTACATAATAAAACTTCTCGAAGTTTGAAATAAGGTCCCAGCATGCCCCTGAAAACAATAACATAGAACCAAGAGTTCAGCATGAAAGCAAAAGTAGAACTCGCACACAAACAAACAAGCCGTCCATTACCTGAGGCTTAGCAGGGTTCAGCTTCATGCGCTGCCCTGGATAATAACAGTTAAGCTATTACTGGACTTCAATGGACCACCACAACAACAAACAGGAAAGGAATGACCAGACTAATTTGTTGGTATTGTGAAGTAAATAACTGATTTCTAACTCAATGGGGAATTTAAACAGTGACATTTAAATAACATAACACATAAGTAAAGAAGAAGTAAAATTGTAGGGGCTTTAGGCTAAATTGCTAATGTCTAACTAATGTCAATGCTAGTTTCAACTGTACAGTAAATTCTGATGTTGAATCTACGAGTTAACAAGTGAGAATACCTGACTTCTACAGGCCAAAAGGCAGCGCTACATGTTCAGGTGGGCCCTGCTGATCCAGGGTGCACAACGCCTATCGCATATCCTTTCTCTACCACGACACATTTTCCCCCTCAGACAAAGACAGACAACAGTGGCTCAGCTAACGATCTTTCCTTAATGTCAGACGCTAACAACAAAAGCCTGTGTTAAGTGATCTGTCCGGCCATGCGCCTGTCGGGCCTGGTTACTTGACATGGCGTTATGCAAGGCCGTTACGTCACTGCCTGGCCAATGTCCGCTATTCAAGACATGAATTACTTGATCTACAGTAGCATTTAGCAAGGACTGAAAGGTTAATTACAATCAAATCAAGATCACAATTTAAAATTGACAAAATAAACCAAGAAATAAATAAAACATGAAGAAAAGCAGCGGGAGCGCTTCAGTGGGTCATATGTAAAAAAAAAACACTTGGCGCTTCTCAAGGATAAAAATATAAAGACGCCAACGTGTTTCAACCAAACTGGTCTTCGCCAGGGCAGACATTAATTAAAACCTTTTGGCTTATTTATGAGACTCATATTTTCTGCTTCCATGGCCTCTTATGTGTATAAACCCCTAGTGTTAAAACTACTAATTCTTAGTAGTTTAGTAGTTGGCAATATTCAATTGATGCAGTACTGTAATCTGGATGAGAGAGTACCAATTTTAAATACTGTAAAGTCATCATTTGTGAGAAAAAACAAAACAGAAATATTTTTTGAAAATTGCTCATCCTAGAGGTTCATTGGAAAACTATTCATTGCACGATTTTTGTTCAAAAAGCCCTTCGACCCTGCAATTATATATATCATATATAACAATGCGCCGATGAACATTTGATGTATTTTATAAGATCTCAACGAGTTTGCATTAAATGTTCAAAGACAGAACTGAGAGATATGGCTAGGTTTGTGAACAAGATGGACCTTTTAAATAAATCTCACCTTAAACAACTGATGAATGCTTTCCACTCCAGGAAACTTTTCGCCTAACAGTTTAAAAGCCCCAAGAAAATGATTGACATTGTAGAAACAGAGAGAAACACCAGCGCGATTAGACTTGTGGGAGTCTTCACCAGGGTTAGGGAAAAATCACAAGAGTGAGGCCCATTCATGTAGAGGTGATCATGTGAGCAATATGGGGCTTTGTGATGTTTCCCGAACCGGATTAAGACTAGTTGAAACACATTGGTGTTGCTGTAAACATTATTTTTGTACTTGAAAATTCAGAGTGCCTCGGCTTCCTCTCATTTTCAACAATGCTGTCTGCAATTCCACGAGCATTTACTCTACTGCGGTGATCACATGAGCATTCTGCCTCTCCTTTTCTAGAAACAAGATCATTGAAATTGACTAAAGCTGAAAAGTAAATAGGCAATGCATGGCAGGAAAAAGGTACAATAATGTACAAAATTAATAGTTTGTTTCTTGTTCTTTATACAAAACTTTCCAAGATTTGTTGTATGTAAACTGCCAAGAACCATGTATATTTATCATTTATCTTTCTCTTACTAGTTACTTATTCCAACCCTTCCTTGAGTCACACTACATCTAAAAAAATGAAATAACACCGTGTACAAAAATACATTATGTGCTGATCATGGATTTGGAAGCGATAGCTGTTGTTGCTGCTGTATATATTTGTTATATGCTATAGTGTTATATGTTTCAAAAGTTGGATCATGGCACATATCATTGGTCAATTATTAAATAAGATGACTGTGTGGAGCAGTTCATTGACACCTGAAAATCCCTGAAGGCCCACAACAATCTGGTTGAAAATGACTGGTCTAGCCCTCTGCCTTTCCAGATAAATGGAATAAAACAACAATATGAATATACCTAAATACACCTAACCACATATTAATGACTCAAGCAGTATTTTACACTGAGACAATGAACTTTCTGTGTGTTATCAGCTCACAAAAACACCATGAATATCAAATATGTTTACTGCAGTATGTGATTATTTAGTTCATCATTACTTTATCCGATTAAGTACAATGCAAGGTCCTAATGTTCTTGCACTCCAAACATAAAGTTTATAAAGTTATAAATAAGAGTAAAACCTGCTGAACATTAGCCTACACATTAAACAAAAACGTTCACTTAAATCATCCCAATGCATTCAAATGGAAAGTCTACATCCAGTCGTAAATAAAACAAAACAAAACACCCCAAATTTTAATTATGCAGTTAACATGAGGCAAAGGCAGCAGAAAGGGGAAGGGAACCACCAGACTACTGAAAAGCTTAAACAAAGCTCTGCTAAGAATGAATATTGCTATAGCAACAGTGAAGAGAGAGAGAGAGAGAGAGAGAGAGAGAGAGAGAGAGAGAGAGAGAGAGAGAGAGGAGAGAGAGAGAGAGAGAGGAGAGAGAGAGAGAGAGAGAGAGCGAGCGAGAGAGAGCGAGAGAGAGAGAGCGAGAGAGAGCGAGAGAGAGAGAGAGAGCGAGAGAGAGAGAGAGAGAGCGAGCGAGAGAGAGAGAGAGAGAGAGAGAGCGAGAGAGAGAGCGAGCGACGCGAGCGAGCGAGAGAGAGAGAGAGAGAGAGAGAGCGAGACAGAGAGAGAGAGAGAGAGGAGAGAGAGAGAGAGAGAGAGAGAGAGAGAGAAGAGAGAGAGAGAGAGAGAGAGAGGAGAGAGAGAGGAGAGAGAGAGAGAGAGAGAGAGAGAGTTTAAATATTCAATGTGTAGCTAAATATACTTGGCCAGCCTTTTCCTGTTAGAGCTGTTATTAGAGTGGGAAATACAGCAGAGGCCAAGTGACAGACAATGCATCACAGACACTCAGGGCCGGCCAATAGAAACGCATGAGGAGTCATAACTACTGACACATAATCACATTTAGCAATTTGTTTCATACAGATTATTTTGTTAGCTGCGCAACATGGAATAAATCATGGCATGAAGCTGCATAGGACAAAATAAGGCACAAACAAACATACATTTCATTGCTATTCATTGCTGTTACACCTCTGTGGCTGCTTAAGAAAGGATATTAAACTTTATAATCTGCAAGTGCAACGGTGACTGGTATCTTGATTCAACAAAATAATTTGTTACCACTAAGGAAACACACATGTAAAGTTTGAAAGGTCTTTGGTTAAATAGAATTTATGAAGAGTGTAATAATAATACTTATGGCAAAATAATAGATGATGTGCATTTGGTAACCCCAGAAAAACTAAAGAAAAAACAAAACAAGCATACGCGAAGATAACCTAACAGTTAGGCAGGGCATGATTCAGATTTTTCCATTTGGGTCTGTGGACTGAGAATGAGGAAACAAGGCTGCTACTTGCACAACTTTGTTACAGTGCTTTTTTTGAATAAGCTCTAAAGCCCCAAATCCAACTGGCTCACGCCATCCAAATGTCCAGCGCACAATGACACAGTTCCGGATCTTTCTGAGGGCCTCATGGTTTTCACAGTTTTGCTGACACTGGAAAATACCCATCTGGCAGTGGCCTTTCAGCTGCACTCTGTTTGAGCAGGACACAAGGTGCAGTACAACAGAAAGTACTCACTGAAATGCATTTTACTTGAGCTGTAATTACAAAAACTGTTCAGCTCCAATCGCAATCATGTTAAATCATTTTTTTTTCATGTACTGTATAGGCTATAAAAAGACAAATGATCCACAGCTTCACGTTATGGACGAGGAATAAGAGGCTTTTGAAGTTAGGATCAAACCTCGCAAAGAGTCTCAGCCTAAAACTTGGGCTCACAATTAAGAAGGGCATCCAGCACAAAAACCTGATAGCAGTTTGCCGTCATGACTATGAAAATAAGCAGTAGAGCCCGACCGATATGGATTGTTGGGGTCCCAAACCGATATGAAGGGGTTGGCATGGCCGATATATAGGCCGATATTTTAAGTAATTTAATTTGATGTCCAACGGCTGCCCCCACAACCCGGCAAAGTGGAAGAAAATGAATAAATGAATGAATAATGTGATGTCATTTTTTTTTTCAATCCCTCAAATAGTTAAACAATTATTATTATAGTAAAGGTTTCAATCATAGAAATATATCCAATAGCATATAGTTTTTCTAAGGCCGATGCAGATATGCACCGCAGATATTTTGGACCAAATTTGTCAGTGTTGAACTGTGACCGTAGGGGGCGCTGTATATTCATGTTTAGTAGGTACTTCAGAGGGTGCTTGGTCGAAAGACACAAAAATTGGTAAGTCTCTATCTCTTATGGTTCCGAAAACATAAGCTAAAGTCTACAACAGTGGTTCCCAAACCTTTTGGAGCCGTGTACCCCCTGAAGCTTTGGGTGAAGAGTCGCGTACCCCCTACTTTGACGCGATTAAAAACACTGGGAATATCACATGTAATATTATGTTTATTTCCTCCATTATTACAGTGACCTCAAGCAGGTTTTTCACATTCAAAATGTGTTTACTCGTCTGGGCTATTAAGAATATGTAAATACAAAAATATTTATGAATATTTTTGATTATTTTGGAAACGAGGCTGTTAGTGAGAATGGGTAAAGCTGAGTGTTTTGCCAGGACTCTTTTGTCACTCATTCTGAACATCAGACTCTGGTTTGGACCCCGCGCTCTAGCCCCGCCCCCTCTGCGTCTCCTTCAGCCGTACTGTCACCACCGGTACAGACTCAAAGATAATGTACCTAGACATAACCATCTGTGTACGTGCCACCACACATCGGCTCGTAAATGTAAACGTATGTGTCAGATACAAAGCCACGGGTTTAGCGGCAGAGGAGGGGCCACAGACGCTTCTCCCCTCGCCACTTGCATCAGAATGAGAGGAAAACTCCTGTTGCAAGTCGAAGTCGCCATCAGTCTGACGGCGCACAGGCTCCTCTCCCTTCATGACAGATATGACAGAAATTGCTGCCCGATCAAACTCTGGCACAGTTCACGTTAAAGGCGCTGCTGTTGTAGTGAGGGCTGAGGCATCAGCCGCGCTCCCGGCCTCCGCGCGCAGAGTTTTACGCACTCCGGTCCAAAGCGGCTCTTGAGGTTCGGTTCTGGAGTGGACACATTTTGGTCCAGGACACGCTCATCCACGTCTGAATTATAAGACTATTTCGCCAATATAAGCACGTTTCCCGTGCGGCGGTTTTTAACGGGTCAATATCGATCAGATGGTGATAAACATTTATTTTTCTCCAAAATGTCTTTGCGTACCCCCGGGGATATGCGTACCACAGTTTGGGAACCCCTGGTCTACAACATAAAATACATATAAAGATCATCCATAAAGTTGTAAGATAGGGTAGCTGGGTCAGGGCTTGTTGAATGGGGGCTATCGCCAACTCTCAACTGGCCCATTCTACGCTCAAGCTTTTTTGAACGCACAACACTATACAGGGGAAACAAAAAATAAATAAATAAAACTGTAGTGGAGATGAGAATGACAACAAGGAAGTAACAGGACCAAAAGAGAATTATAATACACAGAATATAATATGCCTGTCCCTACATAAGTCAAACACATTATAAAAATGTCAATCATTTTTTATTTAATAATTGGGAACCTATACCAGAAAGAACTAAAGTGTAAACCTGTGATTAATCTCCAATTACAATCTTTAAAAGTAAGATTAACGACGTAGTAATTCTTTTTTAGATATACTTCGTCCTATCAATTGTTCTTTTTCTTTTGGTTAATTCTACAAACATCTGTAACAAATGTACCGAGCTGCTGTGCTATGCTTTTAAATGCTCTTCATGGCAAATTTTGCTATGTCTGAAGCTTAAAGCTGATGATTGTATTGTTATAAATCTGTATCTGTTCAGCTCAGGAAGGACTTGCTTGTATCTAAAGTCGATGTAATCTAGACCTATAATTTATTATGCTAGGTAAATGTATATTGAATTGAATATGGGTCAGGCACTTATAAGCTTATTGGTTCAGCCTACTCCATTTTGAGCATCCACAAATGTATGAATTTTGAAAGACAAAATGAATGTAAAATTGCTCAAAATAAACTAAACTAAACATTAAATAGGTGTACAAACTTGTGACCTATTTTCACCGCGGTGTTTGTTCGCTAGGGGTTTCAGAGATATTCTTCTTGGCGGCTGACCAATTTTGAAAATACTCTAATACCGGCGCAGATATATCGGTCAGGCCCAAATAAGCATCGACGTGATGAATGAAAACATTGAATGCAACCTGGAGTAGAGTAAGAGAGTTGGTAAAATGGTTTATCTTAAGGTTTTTGTTGTATGGAGGCAATACAACTCACTTGTGGCGCATGCCCTCAAACATAGCGCATGCAGAGGAGATCCAAAGGTAAACATGGATCTGAGCGTCACAGTGAAGACGCAAGGCTTCACATAAGAAAAAGTTAATCTGTTGATAAAGAGCCCACACAAAGTGCTAGCGCTATAATATTCAATTTGAAAATCTAACAACATTCAACCATTCATGTACATTATGTAACAAAAGATTCCAGTATTTTTTTGTTGTCAATACGGCACATACACACGTCCACAGCTATGGTTGAAGAAGCCATCCGTACCCCTCATGAAAGTCCTTCCACAGCTCGCCGTAACAGCCCTGCACACAGCAGCGGCATGCCTTGTCTGCCACTGTCACACACTCCAGCACCACCATATCCTCCAACAGGCAAACTCTCAATAATGAGCAGCTAGCTCCGTACGGATCATCCCTGAATGCACCACATCAACACAACGTTAGCGCTATTATTGTACGAGAAACGTAGCCGGGCAAATAGATGGGGGATGGAGGTGAGATTTACTTCAGCAGGCTTAAGGCTACTGATCTTCCCTTGGCCAGCACTGATCTCCTAATAACAAGCTTAACACCACCTGCCAGAAAGAAAGAATAGGCAACAGTGGCGCAGGCTGCAGACTTTTTCTTACCCACTGAACATTTGTGGAGAAAGGAGTTCATATTGATGGCCTTATGTAATTCTGCAGACTGCACTAACCTGATTGTCGCCATGTAGAGAGACGCTCCACAGCGATCAGACCTTTTTCAAATGGCTTCATTCAAACAGCGGGAGCCATGGATGAGGCATCACAGCAGTGGAGGAGAGGAGGGAGGGAGGGGGGGATAGAAGAAGAGTGAATGATGGAGGGGGGGGGGGGGGGGGGGAGAGGGTGAAGGACGACTGAATAGGTTCGCGACCATGCTAGGACCAGGCAAAACACACAAAAAATAATGGTATTTTCCAGTATCTGGAGACTATGGTTGCGTCTGATTCTGTGTTGCTCCGCCGTCTATCTGAGGCTCTCCTAGCCGCCCGCACGTTTCCATTTGCCTTCCATCCTTCGACTTGCCCCAACCAAACGCATCACCTGGCCTAATACAGGCGACCACCCGTCACCCAGCTGTTCGTGGTCGGCATTATGGGAATTCCACGTCTCCTGACTGACAATAGATTGGAAGAAGATTGAACGAGCAAGAAGAGAGAGAGGGAGAGAGAGAGGGAGGGGGCGAGGCAGGAGGGGAGAGAGAGAGAGAGGGAGGGAGGATAAGCAGCAGCAGAGCAAATGAAGGAGAAGAGATGGCTTTCACTTTGCATTCCTGCTCGCCTTGATGCCGGTGCAATGAGCCTGCTTAGGTTTTAATTATTCACGTGTTCCATGAATGGAGTGGGTGACATCACGAGCATTCAGGTTGTTTTACCTTTACGTAGAGCTGCCTCAACATCAACAGTACAGTAACAAGTAAACAAACTTCAAACAACAGCAAACAGCCTCTGAAAAAGCCTGTGGCAAAAGTTCTTTATGACAGCCCTAACCCTATTTACGGTATAGCTTCAAACCCCAGTGCTTTGTTATATATCAGGCAAGGAAAGTTATTTTAGCCTTTTATTTTTGTCTTTATCTTTATTTTCTCAAAATCCTTTTCTTTATTCATTCCTTTTCGAGTATGAAGGAATTATTTTTTCCCCATGGTTTGTGACCCCTTGTAAATAAAAATGTAGACCATCTTGAGCAGGAACAGTTTATGACTTGTGTGATACTTTGTTATGAAAAACAAATATACGTAAATAAATGAGAAGGAAGAGAGGAGGAGCAGAAAGAAGAATAAAGTGGTTGTGTAAATATAAAAAAAAGGCTATCAGGCATTACCAACTGAAACCATGTCACACTTGGCAGGATGAGTATGACTCGCTGACAGACGACCACAATGATTATGAGGCTCGGTTTCTCCAGTGGAGTAAGTGAAGTGTCGGAAAGACTTGACCTCGGGGCTATGGCTGCACTGCCCTCTGAGGCCCAGGCATGCTGCCGCAAAACCAACAGTTTTTTCTCAACCACAGTGTGCAGCCTGTAAGCCCTCCCTACTTCAAGCCAACATCTGACCTAGTTCGCGATGTCAACTCTGATCATATTGTTGGGCGACAACAATGACAGTAAATGTACGTGGCATAAAATTTACCTCAATTATCAATTATAGCATAGTAACAATAATCATTATATTTCATTGCAGTCTAATATAAAGTTCTATTGTGATAAGAGTAGCTACCCTGGTATAAAAAAGCACAGTCATCCTTCTTTCTTTTTTCCCCCCCAAGAGACATGCTGTTTACAGAGTTGTCACAGCAACAGCAATATGCATGGCCAGGTCTGACTGGTTTGAAAACAACTGTCAGTATCTCTTTCTGTAGCCAATGCACAGCAGACTCCTCACTGGATCAGCATTGACCAGTGTGGAGTCCTTCCTATTATTAAAAATCCCATACTGTCTGGCTACAAAAGCAGTTGCATAATCAATAATAACGCTCTGATACAACATAAAATTGTAGCATCATATTCACTTGGATACGTATAGTAAGTCATAAGCACTTACACTAACCCTGTGCAACTTAAGTGCACTATACTTACAATACACATGCTCATTTAAATTCAAGAGCAAAAGTCTGAGACCAAAAAGGTGATTTAAGGTCCCCTTGTGTAGTGGTTTAGGGGCTGGCTAAGATGGGACAGGAAACTGGCAGTCAGATTAAGCCCCCGTGGAACACAGTGTTCCTCTGAGAGGGGACACTATCATCATCCAGGGATATACATGCAGAAGGAAGCTACACAGATGTAAATGTTAAGACAGTGTTATATTCAGAAATTAGCTTTATTATTTCATGCTACATGGTGTAAATTACTGCTCACCGTGTCACCTCCAACTGAATGATATTTAATAGGAGAAAACAAAATATGTATAATGAAATAAGTAAACAAACAAAGCAAATGTAAATGTCTCAAATCTCTAACTCTGGTTTGAAGGTCCTGTTAAGTTAACTGTACAGTCACTGTATTGTAGCATATGTGAAACTAATGAATAGAAGTAAAATGTAGCATTGTAGATATGTTCAAGCCTTTTCCATTATGAGTATCCAGAGTGTCCAAAGCTTTTGTCAACATCAAATCTATGTTTGTTTAAATGTGATATTAGCTTTTCCATAATGTCATGGAAATGTAATCTGCCTTCATAGAAATACTTTATTGTTTGAGAGATAAAGGGGAAAGAATGTACATTATGCACTTCCAGTCCATTAGCAGATGAGGGAAGACAGACGTTTAATACCCAATAAATCCGCTTCTCGCCACAAATACATTTTCATTTTCTGTGATTTTGATGACCTGTGCTGTGTGCAGTCTTTCTGTTCTTTATGAAGCATATGTAGTAGTGATTTCCTATAATGATTTAACATATTGGTTATATTCTCTGGTGCAAACACCAGAGAAATGTTCAATAACAATGTATAGTGTACTTAGAGATGACAAATGGCTTCTGGGAATGAGGTGGTGCTGAAAAAAGCGGCAGGATGAGAGGGAGAGGGAGCAGCGGAGAGAGCAAAGGCAGAGATACGTACTTAATAACTGTAGCCAAAGGGGAAACAATTGTGCAGTTTTGTGCAGAGCCCTGTTGTGAAACTGGAAGTCCACTGTGGCCCAGTGTGATGGCGCAGTGCCTTATCCACAAGGATGCAGCAGATTTAGTCACACAAACTTAGAATCTGCTTCATCTTGTAACTCTGCCACCATTATTACATGACCAGCTGGTCCAACTGACTACGAACAGAAGCTTCCCTCCACTTTTTTTAATGTTTCAACTATTATGCAGTCCGGATCACGTTACAAACACTTGTTCATTACGAAGATAATAGAACTGAATTTGAGAGCACTATGTTAAACTGAGTGCTCTTGAACTGTGTGCTGACATATTCAGTAAAACACAAAGGAACGACTACGATGGAGAAACTTGTTAGTCGACAGGGCCACATGCACAGCTGGACTATGTGCTGTGGGCACAGATTGAAGACACACCAAATGTCATGTCAAGAGCAAATGTTCCACAATGATGGCACTGCCAAATCCCACAGAGATCCTCTAATATCAAATAATTCAAACAGTTCTACACGAGGCTCAGTCATATTATGGTTACACTTTATTTTACACTAAATCGATACAATGTACATAACTAAATTTAGTACAATGTAATCTGCTTTGTAACAATCTGTAATAACTTGTACCTTTGTACTACTTACACAATGGAATAATATGTATTAGTACTTTGACACTTAGGCTGGGGCTTAAGGTTAGAGTCTTATGTCTTATTACATTATGTATATCTCCAAACTACAAATACACATTATTCCATCATGTACCTAACCTATAGGTACAAGTTATTACACAATTACATTGTACTAAATTTGGTACGCACAATGTATCCAGGGTAGTGTAAAATAAACATACTTTATAGAGCATAGTCTTGTTCCTAAAGTCATTAACAACAGCACAACATCCAATAGTTTATCTCTGCTGCCAAATACTTTACAGAAACTTCTGCATCCACCACTGATGGAAAAGGTAAATAAATTAGCCAGTCCTTTGTAACACAAAACAGGACTGTTGCATTGACGGAACCACCAATGAATAGAGACAGAAACAGAAATAAAAACTTTGTGCAGCCGATAGTCTGGTTGTAAAGGCTGCTGCACATATGGCAGAACACAGCTCTGTCATTAGCATCTTCACCCCCTTTCACCTTGTCCTGTCCAGTGAAACCTGCAGGTCAAAAACAATATATCTGCATATATCACTTAATACTAGTGATATATGCAGCCCGTCGAATTTGAAGTTAGATATATTGAGCCTCGAAAATATTGCAATAAACGATATTATCGAAGGCCTTTTAAGGCCACAGAATTGAACTTTAAAGCTTAAAAATGACAGTAAAGTTTTGTTTTAAAAGTACTTCATCTTAAAATATCCCACTACAAACATAAAACATAATGTTTGTGTACGGCCTACTTAGGGTAGGCTGTACACAAACATTACCTCTACCTTTCTTTCCCATTTCTTTTCTCCTAACTTGTCCCTAAAAAAACTATGAGGAAGTTGAGCAATTTAAAGGGCTATACACAGCTTCTTGAGAGTGTTGAGCCAGAGCCACCTGCATGTGTTTGTCTGTGTGGGTAGACGACAAACAAGGAAAACAACAGTGAAGCAGAGATAGTGCGAGCTGGAGAGGGATAGATGGAGCATGTTCCTGCTCTTTTCCCGGCAGCCACGTGAGTGCTCGCCTCAGCTGCTCTGCCCTCATCAAAGCCGAAGCACAGAGCCATATACACACTGACAATGCACTTTATACAAATTTAGCAACCATAAAGAAACAACTAAAATCAATAAATGATTACACATTTAGCCTCTGTAATGTTTGCACATGGTAGCTGCCACATATTCAAACATGCACATCCAGTGTTATTCTTACCAAGCAAGCTTGAAGCCTTTCATTAGTACTGTGGAGAGTGTCTGACGTCCATTGCATGTTGAGGGCACTGGGCGGCCCGATCACTCCAGCGCATGCTGACTGCCAGCCTGCCAAAACCTCAGCTCCCATACATAAAAACAAAAGAAGCCCCGAGCAGAGCTGTAGGCGCAGACAGGTTAATAGTCAGGAGAGGATGCTGCACTGCTCTGCCCTCCTTTAAGTTACATTTCTGCACCGTCTTTTGGTGCCGCAGTGATAGGCACTTGTGCCAAAAATTCTCACCTCCCTGGGGCTCTTCAGTTTTCCCAAAAGAAAAGGAGGTGGCCTGCACTGCAACATTCACAGCAGCACCAGCACAGTGCAGAACATTAGCAGTAACTTAGGACAAACTAGGCCTGTTAGCATTCCCCTCTAACTCTTAGCTGCACTGCCACTGTTCCTGAGCTTGTGTTGCTCACTCAAACTCTGCCTCAGCCTCCGCTGCAGATGAAAGCTGCACTTGCTGAGCTCACAGTGAGCAGGCGCAGGACAGCTCCCTCCTTCACCCCTCCCCCTTTTGCCTGCTCTCTATCTGCCTCTGCCGCCCTAGATGGCTCTCTTTCACTATCTCTCTGCTGGGACGCCCCGCAGGACTTGGACATGACAGTACACAAATGCATTAGATTTAAACACTCCAAAGCAATGAACCACATGCACTCACTTGCTAAAATACAGTACAAATATTTACATGTCGAGTGAAATGCTTCGCTGCCATGTTGGACTCCAGCCATGGTCAGTGTCAGCAGATAACACAGTTAATCTCCTAATGCATTGGCTTTAATGAGGTATTCATGTGTTTAAAGCATTCAGGTTAATACTATGCATTACAAAGGTATGGTGTTGCATTGGGATTGCAATGGATCGTTACATGATCACAAAAAAAAGCACTGAATAATAATCTACAGTGCCTCTCGAAAGTACTAATACACCTTGAACTATTGCAAATGTTTTCATGTTTACAACAATAAACATAAATATTTTATTTAGATCTTTTTACTGAAAGTTCACACACAAGTAACAGACAAAAGTGAAGTGAAGGCAAAATTATACATGATTCTGTTATTTTTCAAAAAATAGAAAAGTGAAAAGTGGGGCGTGCACAAGTATTCATACAGCATTTCTCTGAGTGCATTAAATTGCCTTTATAACATTCCTAATGACTGCAGAATGTTCACACCTTGCCCTAACCATTAAATAGAGGCCACCTGTGCGTAATCTACTGAAATGGAAAGAGTATAGCACCACTGCGAACTTACCAAGACACGGGCGTCCACCTAAACTAACAGACCGAACAAGGAGAGCACTGGTCAGAAATACAACCAAGTGCCCCAAGATAACTCTGGAGGAGCTGCGACGTACTGCCGCTGAGCTGGGGGAATCTGTACATGGGACAACTATAAGTCGTACTCTACACAAATCTGGCCTTCATGGACAAGTGGCAAGAAGAAAGCCATTATTGAAAGGAGGCCATAAGAAATCCCGTTTGAAGTTTGCTAGAAGTCATATGGAGGACACAGCTACCATGTGGAAGAAGGTGCTTTGGTCAGATGAGACAAAAATTTAATTTAATTTGGCCCAAATGCAAAACGTTATGTATGGAGCAAACCTAACACTGCTCATCGTCCTGAGTGCACCATCCCCAGTGTCAAATATGGTGGGGGAAGCATCATGCTATGGGACTGCTTTTCCTCAGCGGGGACTGAGAAGATTGCAAGAATAGTTGGGAAGATGGATGGAGCCAAATACAGGGACATTTTGGAGGAAAACCTGCTGGAGTCAGCAAGAGAATTGAGGCTGGGGTGGAGATTTGTCCAGCAGGACAATGAACCTAAACACAAAGCTTAATCTAGGATGGAATGGTTTAAAAAAAAAAACATATTGATGTGTTAGAATGGCCCAGTCAAAGTCCTGACCTAAATCCTATTGAACATCTGTGGAAAGACCTGAAAACTGCTGTTCACCAACGCTCTCCTTCTAATTTGACAGAGTTTTGTAAAGAGGATAAAATGTCAGTCTCTAGATGTGCAAATCTTGTAGAGTCTAACCCTAACCCTGCAGTCATTAGGAATGTTAAAGGCAATTTAATGCACTCAGAAAAATGCTGTATGAATACTTATGCACGCCCCACTTTTCACTTTTCTAATTTTTGAAAAATAACAGAATCATGTATCATTTTACCTTCACTTCACAGTTGTCTGTTACTTGTGTGTGAACTTTCAGTAAAACATTCAAAATACAATCTTTATGTTTATGGTTGTAAACATGACAAAATGTGCAAAAGTTCAAGGTGTATTAGCAGTTTCGAGAGGCACTGTATATTAATAATAATAAAAAGACAGTCATAACTGGGACATGCACTTTAATTAGATCTGTCAGGTTAGCCTCACCCCACGGCACATCCTTACATGTGTGCTCTGTGACATAAAAGAACTGTACTGTTCGCTAAAGACTAGACTAGAGTTTTTAGAAACGTTTTGGAAACCCACAGGCTGGAAATGCAGAATTGTATTTCCTTTACTATAGCTTTGCAAACAAACAAAGAATGACCTCTAAGTGAAGATTTGGAAAGCAGTAATAGAGACCTTACTCACGTGATGCAAAGCAGCAAGTAATACAAACTCTAGGATTGTCACCCACAAGCAGACCATCTGCTGTATGCTGAGTGAGCTCGCATAAAGAATCAAACATTTATTTATATCATATCATATAAATGTAATAGACAAGAGCATCTGTATATTTACTTCAGACATGCACTTGACTAGACTGTATGATCTTCTGCCTTCACAGAGCAGTGCTGAATGGACAGCTCCTTAAATTAATGTGTGGTGCATTTCCTTTCCCCTGATGCCATCTGCTGACTGTAAAAGGACTCACAGTCACAGCTGTACATTATATAATTGTGGTATAAAAATGTAATTGTTAAAAGCAGTTCCAATAACAAACAATTCCGATAACAATTAAAAACAACAAAACAAATAAAGATGTTATGATGTCTCTTTTGGTTTTCACTTACTGTATATCCTCATCTCAATGAGAGAATTGTCAATGAGGTCTAAGAATAGGACTGTCTGATAATCTGGATTATTCTGTGAGTCATCCAAGGCAAGGCCTGTAGGCTGCACCTCATTTGGAAACACATCTATGCTTTCTTCAATAATGCACAATCATGGAACCATCATATTAGTAATTTTAATGAGTGCAATACGTGCACGTTTACATTCATCTTATCTATGAAAACAAAAACAGGTGAAGGGTCTTTAAAGGTAGACACAGTTCCGATGCTTTAACAGCAAATATGACACATGCTTAATTGTCACACAGCTTCAACATTTACATTTTAGATAGAAAAAGCTAATGACACACAGGTACACACATAGAAATGATAGATATAGGTACTGTTAACAGTATGATACAGTATGCTGTTATACTATGAGTCAAAAACATATCATTGTTATATTCTCTCCTTTTCAGTCCCACACAAGTCGTTGAGGATAAAAGCAGGACTGACTCATATTCCTGACCCTGAGCTCCACAAAAACACAGCCCTGGCTTCAGAAAAATAATGTCACGACACAGACATCGGGTTCTGCTGGTGTCCCTGCACCCTGTGGGACTTTTTCTATGGACACCTACATAGTGTGCTATTGCACTGATAGAACATTCCATTGTTGTTTATTTAAATTTTTTCTTCATTGGACAGGACAGGGTGAAAAGTAGGGAGAGACATTGGGCAAACTGTCATAAGTCGGACTCAAGCCTGAGATCTAATTATCTTGCATACATACACAGCAGACCTGTCAACTAGGCTCTCAGGGCACTCACAGGGCAATTAAAGCTGTGGTAATCAAATGATGTTGTAGCGTAAACTTCATTTGGCACCATAGATCTACATTGTAAACGCAGCATTTGCAACGGAAAAACAGCCCATGTGCGCTGTTGAATGTCAAAATATATAAAAGCGCATTTTCCTCCAGCGAGAACGAGGAAGTCAGAGGCTAAAATTAGCACATTGTTAGAATTGCCAGTTCACATTGTTCATATGCGGAGGGTCGGTGAGAGCCAGAAACACGTTCAGGCAACAACTGAGAGATCAACTACCTTTCATGGTTTGGCTCCGGTAGCACACATTTAAGATGATTTGAGAGAATTCATTTATGGAATTCTACTCTAATAAATTGTGTAAGTACAATGCTGGCAAAACATTTTTCCAAAATGACCCCCCATACATGCTAAGCAGGCACTCAACCACAGGGCCACAAACTCTGCAGCAAAAGGAAACAGTATTTCAAAGATTGTGACTTTTGTTAAGTCCGAAAGTTGTGCTGATCCTTTGTTCAATTAATGAACTTTTAACAGCGCTCCCTTACTTCCATGCAAAACAGTATTGATTGAAAGACTGATGACCTGACTGCAGCTGATTATGTAAGCTTTGTCGTCACACAATTATGAAATCCCTCCAAATGACCTCACCATCAGTTGCCTCGAGATTGAACATTGTAAGTCGTCGGCACACAGAGGTGAGCTCTGGGGCTATTCCATTTACTAACACACACGCGGGCCTCATCCGCCATCTTACTGCCCTCAAACTGACCTTCCTTTAAACACTATTTAAGTAGTTAATATAAAACACGTAAGGCTTGGATTTTAGACAATGCCAAATTAGACACAAGTAAAACACAGCAGGAATAAGATCTGCATAAAGTACATTTCAACGAAGAAGAGATCACGTGGGATCATATTGTGCTGAACTGGAACTGGTTCCATCTATCGGACTGTTTATAAACTACACTTTTTATTCTTCTGATCAGTAAAAGCAAGCACATCCTTGAATTAGTCTTTTTAGCCCTGCTTTCTTCCATGCAGAGAGAGCGAGAGACAGATATGTTTGTACCACATAATAAAACAACATATAAATTAAATATATAAAAAAGATCAGGCTGTTCTCCTTGAACTGCTGAAACTGGTATTGTCTTTTTTATATCTTATATGGTTTTATCTTTCTGTTAAGCACTTTGGTCTTCCTGGTGTTGTGGTAAAGTTCTGTATAAATTAACGTTGATTTATTGATTGATTGTAATCCCTACAAATCTAGTCATTGGCATTGGTTTTAAATTATTCAGTACTGCAAGAGGGTTACGCACAAGACACAATAATCAATTAATTAAAAGCTGATACAGATACAATTCAAATATGGCAAAAAATACTGGGAATATATTAACATTTACTGCAAATCCTGACAAAACCCTACATTTTTGGCCTAAAATCTAGTTTAGTTTTAGTTTATTTGTTTATTTGAGCAGTATACATTCTGCTCAAAAGGAGTGGGCTGAAGCAAAAAGCTTATGATCACGATATAAAAAAGAAATATCACGATCACCAACAATATATTTGATGATATAATTGACAATGGACAATGTACTTAAAAATCCCAGCCTTACGCCTAGTAAGTGATATTTTATTCTTTTTTTTTTTAACAGCATACTAATTTCCTCGCAAATATGATCAACTCAAGCAGTTTACATCCTTCATTTCATTTGACTTTTTAAGCACCTGTATCCGTGTTCGTCAGTCAGTGTTTATGCTGCTCTGATGGAGCTGAGTGTAACATAATTATATCGTGTCCACAACAATAAAAAAAATTACAACGATATCAACACATTATATCGCGATAACAATGTGCGATACGATATAGCCCAACCCTAATTCATTGCCATCAGTGAGCTGGATTTGTATGTTCCAGTACGTTTTATTTTGAGTACAAAAATGTACAGAACAAAAAAATACACATCTCTCTCCATTAGCCAGTGCTTACGACCATGACAAAGGCTTGTAACGGTAAAATATAGAACTCTAAGTTGTGGGTAATAACGGCTCATAAAACTGTACTACATTCATCAACTCTATGCTTCCGAATGTGCAAAGTTATATAACGGGTGACAGAGAGGGAAGTGTCCCAGCATCACCAGTAGACAGGGCCCCTCTTCCCTGTCACTTACAAGGCACAGCCCAACTGAGGAGACTAATGACTAATGGGGCTGCTATCAATTCAACTGCAGACAGACAGAAGACAGAGAGAGAGGGTCTATATTTAGAGTCCATATACCATTAAACAGGCATATGTGCGCGGCATATCATCTGCAGCCCGGGCCCTTGTGAGCACATGTCCACCCAGCGTGAAAACAGGGCCAACAAAGTAAGAACTTCAGCTACAGACACACGACACGACAAACATCCACAATGACATCAGCAGCTGGCCACAGACAATAAGTGAGGTTCAAGTAATGATGACTGGACAAAAGATTCTTATATAAAGGAAGTGAAATTGGAGTCTAGATAACAATGTTGTGCTTCAGATTGTAATTGCAAAGAAAAGTGCTTGGGTTTTCAATGCGGTACACAGAAAGGTAATGGGCACAAAATAAACCAGGTGGCTACTGTTTAATTTCATTCACTACGGCGACAAGGGACTGGTAGCAGGTTTGAAATATTGCTTGATAATTCACATGAGATTAAAAACGCAAGTGAAATAATATAACTGCATATTGTCAACAAATAAATGGATTAATCCAAATTCCTGTCACACAAACATGTAAAAAGCAGTCAATTATTCAAATAGACATGTACCATATGGTCCATTTTATTGGCTGAATTTTCCCCTTTGTTTTTCTCTATTAAAGTAAATGAGCCATATGACATTTATGAAAGAGCTTTTTGCTTTATTTTAAACTGTAATATCCTTAAACGGTCATATATATTAATAGTATATTGTTAAAAGTGTGTATTTATAATATATTGTTAAAAGATATATTGACAGAGACAAAGAAAAGAGCAGCATAAATGTCAGAAGAGTAAAGTTTTAGGATACCCATGAGTATTGGTGGACACAGGCAAAAACCCTGATAAATTTGCTTTAAACTGTACCAAAGGAGAGAATTATGATGATAATTTAAGACTCTGGCCATCAAAAGGTCTTTTGATGAACTCCAAGCAATCGGCATCCATTTCAATTCTTGTGTAAAGCTTAATTTGTGAATCTAATCAATATGTTATACAGTCTCAAGTTTCACTTTTGAAGTTTGACAATATTGCTATGTCACTATCCAGTGCTTCAATAACTAAAGTTTAGATAAACAAAGAGGAATAGTTAAAAACAAAAGCAAATTAAGACGTTTATCATTGCAGTTCTTCATCATTGTACAGTATTTTTTGAAGTTTAAACACAGACTGTGTGGCTCATGTGATTTTCTAAGAAAACCAATAATGCTGTAGAAATGATGGCAGGAAACAGGATCTGACCTTGTGTTGGTGCAAGGGGAGCAGGCAGACACCATGCTCGCCTCCCTCCGGGCTCTCATGGCCTCTTCGCAATCACTGAACTCATTCACACTAAACTAACTTGATGTCCATAAAGAGCAGCCGATATGTGACTCTAGCATCATTAGGTATAGGTTACAAAAGAGGTAGTTGTAAAATGGAGTCAAATATTGTTGTAAATCCTACACGTTTCTTCAAATTGCAAAAAAATCCAAATGGAGAGAGTAACGGCTTGTAAACAAACTAAACTGCAGTTAAGTTATAATATACTTGTCTATGCAGGTAGTTGACAGTCTCATCTCCTGTGATATTGCCTCTTGCTGTGAGGTGCAGTTGTAGAGGGGAGGATGGGTCAAGGATGCGAGTGCTGGGATTGGCTGGGGGCCTAAGCTATGTGGGATGGGCTCTTTAGTGGATGCCATGAGAGTGACTCTGTTTGATAAGGCCGGTCCTTCACCTCCTTATACCACTCTGCCATCATTATGAGCCTCCCCCTGTCCCCCCTGTCTGTCTGTCTGTCTGTCTGTCTGCTTCAGAAAACAGATGCGTGAGCCAAAATAGAATTAAATCAATTACAAGAACTACAACGATTACAGTTAAGGTCAGAAAATATGAACAATAAAAGAAAATGTCTAATTAAAATTTTATTTTCTGACAATTGCATTTGTGATTAGATATGCATTTTTTGTTTTAAATTCAGGGTTCTTTTAACAGTGAATATTGAACAAGTGAGAAGAATAAACTATAATCTGCTAAACTAAAACAAAAATCCCATGCATTTAAAAAGAGGATTAATATAAAGGGTTAGCATTATATAATGTATTTTGGAGATGCAATATTTTGTTTTCTGCAGAGCACATTATTATATTATTACTGAGGAGATGCCAGTTTTTCCAATTTGCTAATTGTGACCAGAGATTTTAAATCCATTTAGATTTGCCACCCAATACCGTTAAGGCCGGGAAATAAACACAACAAAGGTTCTGAATGAACTACAGCTCTTCCAAGTTTCTCAGTATATCATCAAAGTACGTGTACGTCTGAGTTAAGGTTAGGTTAAGGTGCTTTATTGTCATTATACAAGTGTACAACACATTTGTCCTGCTATTGTGTTCTTCACTTTGTTAGTAAAAATACTTTTTACACATATCTGATTCTGCATCGTTTCCTACAGCAATATGTTTCATTACACGTATACTGCATCACAATGGCTGTGTTGTGTGATCGTCAGCAGCCTTGGGCACGCTGAACTTGGATCCGGTGGTATGACCTTCAAAAGCGCCTCTAACCACAGTAACAAATCAATTATCAATGCGACCACACAGAACATCGCATAGACCAGTGACGATTAAGGAGTACATAACAGTGACTAAACTTTATTCATATTTTTCCATTTATTGCCTCAGTTATTAAACCCATATCCCAGACGTGCAAAATGAGGCCTCAGTCCTTGCTTACTGCAGGCAGACTAAGAGCTTTTCTCATGCATTATTTAATCTCTCCCCCCCTATACAAAACGCGCATCAATCTCATCTGACTCATCACTTGGACACACAGGGCTATGAACATCAGACATTATACTGTACAATTTCTTACACCGACCATTCAGTACCATTACTGCTACAACAACCCATCTTCAGAATTAAGCAAATGTACATTACTAGAGAGAAAAACAAAGAAGATCATATCAACAATGGGTTTGCATCACAGCCAACTGGGCTACAGCAAAACAATTTACTTGTGACATGTTTATTTACTTTTGATGTTTGTTTTAACTAAGATGGTGGCTAAGAACCTTTGTCTACGATAGAAGAGCTTACACAAAGAAAAATAAATCACCGTTATCATCCTGATTGTAAAATTAGCTGCTTACCTGTCACTAGTGCCAGCATTTACCAAACTGACATGAACCTCTAGCAGCTCTGCACTGGAGTCCAACTGACAAAGCCCATTTGTGCCACAAGCCATTTGTCCAATAAAGTCTCACAAAGGCATTCCACAGCTTGCAACTGTATTCACTGCTCTATTCACTACACACCTGGCCGGTGCGCAGAGCTCAGAACCTGACCAGCACAATGCCAGGTCTGGATAACCACAACAACAAAGTGCAAAAGAAATGAGGGCCTACCTTATTTTCTCCACTGCACTGTCCGACCTGCTGAAAGAAAAATACAATCACTGAGAGTTCGGTATCTGTTGCAGCTGATCTCTACAACTACAATTACAATTTACTAATTTCACTATGAGGACAATAAAGAACACCTTAACCTTTCTGCGCTTGAATTAGTTAATAACTGATGTATCTTGTAAAAAGGTCAGAGTTTTAGCATTTTAGCCCGTACACCCACAGAGGGATTGTCGAGCTCCACAAGGAAAAACAAGAGAATATATAAACAAACATAAACCATTTGGCCCATATTTGTTATGTATGTACAATTTATACTTTACGATTAACGGTACGTATAGTGACTGTCTAAATTGTTCCCATCCCGTAACATCAAGTAACAAAAGTTCAGATATAATGCACTAGTGTCACTGTGTCTTTTTTGCACATGACTCATTTGCTCTATCTCAAAAAGATCTGGGACACTTCATCACAGAGACGCTCACCCAAATTATTGGCATTGTTTCATCAGTATTATGGATGATAATGCATAGGTTTTGAAGAAAAGAAAAAAAAGCAGATCTACTACAGCTTCACATGCAGTCTTGAGCACACGGCTATTTCATTTGGTGCAAATGATGAGAGCAAACTTAGCTGCAGTAACAAATAGCTCATAATATGAAGTGTAGAATATATCGGAGGGAGCGTCAGGCTGTATGCAGCAGTTTTTACCTGCAGAGGAGACATGACATGCCCTCTAAAGCTGGCTACCCAACGCTGCTCTCCCCACAGCTGCTGCGGATGCTACTGTCTACAGAGCTATCAACAGCACGGCACACACAAGCGCACACACATGTCCCGCCGATGTAGCAACCCCGGATCGTACAGCGAGAGAACGGACGAGACAGGGGGGAGGAAGTGCGCAGGAGCTACTGGCAAAAAGGCTGCTGGTAGCGGTGAAGCACACAGAGCAGGCTGACAATAGACAAATATTACAGAAACAAAGGGTTAAATCATGCACTTAGAGACAGGGTGGTGAGAGGGGAGGGAACTGCAAAGTTTCAGTGTTGCCACTGCGATTAGATTTGCAATTTATTTTAAGCCCAGTATTAAGATTCAGTTCACCAAGCACACTTTACACCCATGAGGAGGGAACATTAATATTTGAGAGTAAAATCTGAACTGCAATAGTATTACAGGAATCACATTCATTTCAGAACATCTTTGCAGAGGTCAAAAACTGCTATGCAACCTCTGACCTTCAAATTACTATTTAAGCTTGACTGTGTGATCCGGCAGCTCCATAAAATGAAAGAAGATAAGAGTATATAATGAGTGTTTCTAATTTAAATCTATGACTGGCAGCTTGTCACACTCCAAGCAATCTAGACATCCATCCCACTTTTCTGCAGTGAATCCCATCCACACAGGAATAGGGAAAAAAAGTGAAAACTTCGACAGAAGTTTTTACTGTTCCCACTGTTTCCACTTTGACAGAAAATCTCTGAATTAATAGCGCGTCGCATTTCGACACACACCTCCACAGTTCCAGTATGGCTCACATACAGCTTCCTGTCACTGCTGCTCATGCCCACTGCAGCGCATAGTAAAGCTACACTCCAAAACCACACGCCTACAGCAGGGCACTGACTGGAGAAAGAAATATATGACAATAGATAGTTTGCTGATATAATGAGTGCAGTGAAGCAGTGTATAATGACAATGGACTGCACAACTCTTTTCACTATTTCTATTAACGATGTAGAGTCCTTTAATTTCGTCATTGTGTAGATATACTACATTTACCTATAGTTATTAGATATATTAACTTGCCTTTACACTGCGAAAAGACAAAAGGCTACACATGCCCCTCAGAGACTGCTCTCAACCATTTATCAAATTCTGAGACAAATGTTCATCAATTTAAAAGCTCACATGCTTTCCCAGCTCACCTCTCCTCTCTGATCAGTGGAGTGAGGAAGCGGCTGCTGTCGTCCTCATGGCTGCTCTGCTGGCTGCTCTGCTGACTGCTGAACAAAATTTTAATAAATACAGTTATTGTAACTTACAGTTAGAGGCACAAACAAGACAATTTACATGTTTACTACTCTTGTGGTTGCAATTATATTTGCAGAGTGCCCACATGCTACTTTGTATAGACATTTAATTTAACATCAAAATAAGACATACTGTGTAAGGATACTTTTTGATGCTTTATTGTTCGACGCTCTGAAATGATGCAGAAACAAAATAATGATGATGTTGTACAGCAACACTTTGTGCACTAGAGGGAGCTATATCTTTCAGTGTGCCCGAGGACCGAGGCTTGTTTTTACAATGACAAACTGCAGTGGTAATCATTAGCCAAGAGCACATGACAATAACTGCTGACTTGAACTACATAATATGTGCCGACTGGTGCTTTTACATTGTAAAGGTCCAAGGATAGCTATACAACATTTACACATTTCCTGTTTGGAACTCTAAACGCGCATACATTTTAGTAATTCAATTCAGTATATTTTCATTTTATATTTATTCTGCTATGCTTCATGCATTTGAAAAAGGCCTATCTGGGACAGAACTTTGGTCTTTTACTCAGCGGGGTTTCCTAATCTGATTTCGGCAAAGCATAGCTATAAAGCCTGAGGGACACGAGGGTGCACTGTATAAACATGATTTAGAAAAACTGTAAGAAGCAATGCACATCAGTAAAGATATACTCCAGCTGTTTCAGTATCTAAGGATAAGGATAAAACAATACTTTTCCAACATCGTATACTTTGTCTGGTTCTGGGTCTATGATAAATAATGCAAAATATGCAGACAATTGAGGCAAAACACGCATTGAAAATGAAATGCACATGTAACAAAACACTGATATAGAACGCACAGCACAAGTGCCACTGTGGGAACATGCAGGACATTACTATAGCCAATTCATACAATACAGAAAATCACCTCTTGACTGGGGACAGGCTGATATATGACATTATGTGTAATAGTGTCTTAAATTGAGAGAGGTTGACTGTTGACTCTAGAGGTGGCTGTGGGAAATATTTAAACATTCTAACAAAGCACTGAAGCTCAATAAAAGACACAGCATCGGTTCCTTAATATAGAACTATACCTATTAGACACACAACAGGATGTTCTCTAAACTAAAAAAAAAAACACTCACTTTTATAAATAGACTTTGACTGAACTGTCTCCACCAGACAGGCTGGAGAGAACCATCATCTAGAACTAGGCAATGACTAGGAAGAAAACAACAACAAAAGAATTTGCCACCGGACAAAAGATCCAATCAATTCAAAATCAAAGGACACTGCAAATCTTAAAAATCTAAACATTTCCCATAACAAACAGCAGATTTACTTACAGCATTACTTTCCTCCAAGCATGCAGAATGTCTAGTGAGCCTTGCCTTGTTAGACTGCACATAACCAGTTTGTGAGTTTCTGTTAATTATAAATATGGTACTTTGCCACATAAGCATGTTCGTAAATGTCATGGTGTAGCTGTTTATTGCGACAACAGCATAAAATTATGATCACATTATGTACATTATTTGACATTTATTTTAATATTAACTCTTTTCGGTATAAATTGTTTCAGTAATAATGACAAATACACAGATTCAAGACAAAACATATTGATCAGAAATTAAAGCTGGGTACCTGATTTTTCCCTGTTCAAACAGTGACATTTTTTTGTTTTGGCCCAAACTTGTGTCTATAGCTCTCACAGTCCCTCCTGTGTATTCAAATTGTTCAAAGAATGTAATTATATGCACATTTCACACCCGTATAGAGCATTGAGTGGTGACAAAGTGAAGCAAGGGCAGCCACCCCCAAGATACATTCCACTAATTTATTTATCATCCATTGCTCAATAAAACTTTAGGTGAAGACAATACAACAAGGTCCATGTTTTGCTGTGTTAACAACATACTCTGAGGTGGAAAAAATACATGTATTCTACAACACCAAAAAATCAGGTTTAATCTATTTCAAACATCATTCATTAATTTGTGACACCAACAACAATTTGAACACAATCTAAGGGGCTGTAAGTAGGCTGGACAGTGGCGGTGGTTGAGGTGGGGTGAGGGGGTATGTGGGGCGCACGTGCTGGTGTTTGGAAAACGTTTCTGCTTTGTGTAGAGCCCCGTGTGGTCTGTATGCTGGTTGCGCCAATATCTCCTGCTCGCTCAATTCATCTTCCATAGTCATACATGTTACATAATAATACATAATATAATGTCTATGTGCATGGGTCTCATATGCCCGACCAAATAAATAATAAACAGTGAAATTTGAAGTGAAAAATGTGCCTTCTTTTAAAAAAGTGCAGAACTTAAAGGAACTAATTGCAAGTTGACAATTTTATACTCACTACTGCCACCTCAGGTCATATGTGTAACTGCATCATTTAGAAAAATGTAAACTCCGCATAGTCCCTTTAAGGATGAAGCAGTAATTTGTATTTCACTCCATTTTAAAATCATTATTTCCCATAGGTGCATTTTAACCTCAAGTTCTTTTAATGAATTGGTGCATTTAATTTTAGTGTCTTTAACAAGTTTGGCTATTTATTAAGTTTCAATAATTTAATTAATAAATAAATACATTAATTAATTAATTAATTAATTAATTACTGACAAATACAAAGTTAGGGGAAATTGATATGTAGCCTAAAGGTTTTCCAAAACCAATTTATATTATCTATAGTTTATTCATGTGTGATCGGCTCTCTCTCTATATTTGCTTTGGGGAACTCTTCCTAGACAATTTACGTTATGTTTTAACCCTGGAAATAAGATTTAACCTGGGCCTGGATACATGTGTCCCCAGATGAGAGATTACGGCGAGGACTGCACTATTTTCCTGCTACTTTGTGACCCGGGATGAATTTTGCATTATAGAAGTCAGAGATCTGAAATAAAACAGTTTCATTTACTCTTTACATTTTATGCTTACCAATGCTTGACTTATTGAGGTTTTCATCACAGAGGTTTTCCTTACAGTAATAATAAAAAGGCTATGCATGAGGTATAGTTGGCAACTGGTATTTTAAAGTGGGATGTGTTTTATCATATCAGATTTGGAGTGGTATCAGTAAACAATTGAATCAAATGCTAAAGCTTTCAACCACTTAAAATCTTTGAAGAATATGACGTGAGTTGAATAATAGTATTTTCAACCTTGTATAAATTCATGCAATTAAAAGTACGAAAAACATCCAAAGGCACATCCAGGGTGAATACAAAACAGAACACTGCATTCATCTAGCTTTTCTAACCTTCTTCAGTAGCAATGTGTGGACTGAGAAGGTGCAATCACACTTTCAATGTCACAATACACGTTACAATACAGTATAAGCTCAAAGGGATAGTTACTAGCCAGCCTTTAATGGTAAATAATGCTATATTTCACTAGAATCAAGTATATATTTTGAAATCAGACTTTGAAATATTCAGAGCAGTAGTGTCCAACATTTCCGATAGCAAAATGTATAACATATATCACTGCCAGTCTCTGTAATTGTTTAATGGTAACACAGAATACTTTATTTTATTTATTGGTTTATTTGGTCGGGACAGTGCATGTTAATGAACATACATGGGTCTCATGCGTGTAAACACACCACACCGGATTGTAGCCTTGGGCTAATTTCCATCCGTTGTCGACTCGCACTCTCAAACACTCTCATTCATCCAGACCTATTGTACATATTTTCAGTGAACTATAAGCTGTTCCCTTCCAGAAGGGCAAAAAAAATGTCTGTACTCCATTACCTGAAATGATTGAAGAGTGTATTCCACGTGTTAAAATGTATTAAATGTGGTTTTGCTGATCAAATTTGAATCGTCAAGCAGTTGCTCAATAAAATTCTGCAAGTGTAGCTCTGAAACTGTGTCTTCATGGGCACACAAGAGAAATCAAGTTTTATTAAGGATTAACGTTTCAAGAAATCCTTGTTATGTGCCTCTGTTGTGCTCTTCATTTTAACAACCAAGTGACGAGTCGTATCTCCTGAGCACCTAAGAGCTGTATTGACCCTGTGACCTTTCTCACATATCACTGAACACAGTCCTTCGTGTGCCACAGGAAATGTATTGATTCTGTGCACCACGACCTTTCCTTTGGCACTACACACAATCAGCTGACCTTAACAGCATTGTGTGTCCTGACCTAAATACATTAAAACTACTACAGGCTCCAGGAATAATAAATCACACACACATACAAAAAACAACTAATGGTCAAATTCATAGTCACATTTTTAATCACTTGGTGACTGCTATAATGGTCAGGTTAATCCTTTATTCATTTCTTCAAAGACAGATGGATGTTGAATTGTGGTCCTTGTTTCTCTTTTAATGATGACAAACAAGCTTATTCAGAGTTTGGCTCAGTACTTTAATACTAAAGATTAATGTACACATGGGGCTGGACCTACAGTAACAGAACAGGTTAGTGCAGGGGAGGGTTTTGAAGCTGCATGAAGGTAAAGGAAAAGACATTAGGGGGATTGAAATGAATGGGTGAGTACCTATACCAACCTGCTCTCACTCCCTTGCTCTTTCTTCTCTCTGACCTTCAGCCACTTCCTCAACAGGAACCTCTTTCGTCTCGGGGAGGCGCTGGGCGTGGAGCAGCGCGACCAGGACGATGGCACGTCCTCATCACTGGATGGGGTAATTTCTATGGAAGGCAATTGTAGGTACTCCTTTGAACCTGAATGGGATCGGGCTGTAAGGTGATTTTTGGCTGAGCGCGCCCTCTCAGCTTCGCTGGGCACATTTCTCATTCGCCGCATTTTAAAACGTTTGCGACGCAGGGTCGGGGTGGAAGAGCTGGAGCGGATGCAGCCATCGGACACCGCTGCACTCCCCCCGTCGGAGTAGGCCGGGGCATCGGACGGGACGCTCACCTGGAGGAGAGGAGGCTTTGGAGTGTCATTCATGTTTCCAGCTGTATGCAACCTCCAAGCAACCCGTGTAACAATGCTTGAGAGAATACAGCTTGAGGCTGGGTAACTCAAAAATGTTCAAAAGAAGCGCAGAATCTTGGTTTAGCTCCAACGTTTCAAGATAAAATAAAATAGTTCAAGCAAAAAGCTGGAATCCTCAAGTCTTGTGTCTTTCAGCAGTCCTCCCCTTGTTTGTTGATGTGCTTCTTGACTGTTTCCCACTGACAGACTGTAAAAGGTGTCTGTAGAGGCGATGGTTGAGATAACAAGGGGTCTTCTGTTCTGAGAGACGACCAGATGAAACATGTATACGGGCCTGTAACCCAACTCCTGCACTGGTCCTCCCTTGAGTCTGCCCAGGCCAAGTTACACCCGCTCACACATTGTTCACGCTAACTGTCCAGGATGTTACCTTAGCCACTAATGCTAACACTACAAAGACAAGGCACCAGCCGTTAAATATTGATGAGGATGAAGCGTGGAGTGCTGGGAGGCTGTTGTTGTCCACACTTGGTCTGCAAGTTGTTCTGTGTTGGTTCTCTTATCCAGCTGACGTTGCTACCTAAAGGTTAGAGGGAGGTGATATATATATATATATTTTTGCAAGGTTTAGGCAAGGCTAGTGATGATGAAGTTATAAACACAGGCACACAAGATGAAGAAAGTAGAAGAAAGCAGGAGATTGCATGCACACAGACACTAACATTGCCCACAACAATTTAACTAGTCAATGGAAACAAGAGTTACTGATGAGAATCAAGCAAAATCTCAACCGCTCACGATCTAGTTCACCACCCCTCACCAGCTGGCAACACACCCCTTTCTAGACAAAGTAACAATTCTGTATAAAACCGTGTACTTAGCAGAGTGGTGGAAATACTTGAAACCTATTCCATTCTATCATACTACACCACAATATACTTACACAATTATTACTAGTGTTTTACTCAAGTACTTACTGTATAGGCCTACTACATGTTTTTGAAGACACCAATTATATTTTAAATTTACAAAATTCCAAATAAATAAATACATTCCAATAACAATAATTGTAGGGAACATATGATCTCTAGCAACAGGAGCACTGAGCCATGCGTGAGTTATATATTGTGCCACTAAAACAGAGCCAAAATAGAGGCCAAACTGTAATGAAATTGGACAGCAGCCACAGTGTCAGGAGAAAAGAGCCGACTTAAAAATACACTATGAAAAAGAGGTTTGATCTTGAGGATGATCCAGGGACTTAATAAAAATGGGATTTGACACTCAGGTGCACAACAGAGGACACTCAGGAAATTATTTCTGGCTGAGGTTAACAAACTATATTCAAGCAGACTAAGTACAAATTCTCTTTGATTGCTTAACACACGAGTTTGGAAAGTACTGTTATTAATTATATGGCTTTACTGTAATCTTAGACGTTGACTATGTACATAACACGGACTACTCAAACATTATTATCAGTGCAGCAGAGGTCATTGTTAAAGTGTGAGTAAAATTACAGGAACATATGCACAAGTAAAATGCAGCGAAAATTCACTTAAGTGACATTAACTTTTTTAATCACTTTTAAATTGACTTCTCTGTAACCCTGAAATAATTATTAATATAATATTAAGCTAATGAAAACTGGGTCAGTAAAAAAGCTACCACACTGATGCCATAGATATCATAGTAGGCCTGTGCAGTTTATTAAAATGTAATCGACATAGCTATCTCAACAATTTCAATCATCATCATGAGGCATTGTAATAGTCAGGTTTGCTGCCAAAGTCAATCAATCAATGGTTTTGTATAGCCCAATATCACAACAGGAGTTGCCTCATAGGGCTGCACCGAACATTAAGGCAATAAATCAGAGCAGTACATAAGACAATGTAAAGTTCAGGTGAATTAAGTATCCAGTCAAACATAATGTCTAAATAAGCGTCAGCAGTGGGTGGCGACGAGCATCGCGGGTGTCCCCTGTCCTTAGACTCTCCAGCACGGCAAAGAAAAACTCAAAACCCGGTGGGAGAAACGAGAAACCTTGAGGAGAACCACAGAAGGAGAGATCCACTCCCATGGACGGACAGGCTATAGAGACCCAGGGCAGTAATTGCACCTCGTTTGTAGCCTGGCTAACGCCAGACTAAAATCACAAATTATATTTAGTCTGGGGACCACCAATTCATTTTCTCGTAGAAGTGGTGTGGTTTACGATTGTCTTTAGCCGTTTATTGGGCGCATGAATGTCTATCATTGCACGTAGCCATAGCCAATCGTATCAAATGAAGTATGATGTACCAGCTGTAAACTTTCGAGCGAAACTATTTAGGTCTAAAGCTTGATCGAAAGATGGCGTTGCGTCTGGTGCTGTCATGTTGGATCCGTAAATACACTTTTTTTATCCGTAAACACACTACAAGCCTCCGTATGTCGAATAGTGCGTCATCGTCTTACCGTCCTGCCTCGTTCTGTGATTGGTCCCCAAATCAATGCGAAGATTTCGGCCATGGTCCCCAGACTGCTGTGAAGTTTGAAAGGTTTCGAGCGCACACAGCAGTCTGGCGTTAGCCGGGCTACCTCGTTTGAAGTTTAGAGGAGTAAATCAGATTTTTCTGTGTGCAAGCTAATATGGTTTCAGCTTTCTTTATCATTATCTTTTCAATGTTCATGATGGCCCATTTTAGAAAAATTTACATTTGTGTGATTTGCCAAAAACAAAACAAAAAATAATTAAAAATCAAGATTGATCAATGTGAGGGTATTTTTTTGTCTTTTTTTTTTATCACCCAGCCCTAGCTATATACAGTATATGGCTGAGCATATGTGCATGTATTTTTGAGCAGTACAATAATTATGTGCATGTACTGACAGAATAAAACATGGTGACTGTCCCATTCTCATGAATTATATAATAGCGGTAATACTCCACTGTGTAGCCGGGGGGCGTGTTGATACACCTGCACTGTGTAGGAGAATGCAAAATACCAAACGCAGCAGGAGGAACCCGATGGTCAGGCCATTGAGTGTGCCTTTTGCTCTTTGCCATGCTTATACATAAGTGGAGTCAACAGATGGACCCACCACAGTGGAGCTTTGCTGATACAGCTGACGCGCAGGGAGAGCAAGAAGCAGTTACAAAATGTCTATAATATGCCCCGATACGAGGAAATTGTTCATCCATTATTTTCAGTTCTTGATGAGCAGTTTGATATCGCATATTATGTAAATCATTCAACAGGGCCACACTTAACCAGTAGTCAAAGGTGGCAACAATGGCATAAAGACATGAGAACTAAAATTAATATTAATACTCTATCTATACTCTAAGTATCCAAAAAATTACCAAATTGGGGAGAAAAAACGTAGACAAACAACTATACCAATTTTAGTGGCTTTTTTGTTACTTCCCCTCAGTCGAAACAGCCATGCAGCACATACACCCCATGTGATTACACTTTGCTTTCAAGCGTCATTACTGACCATCAAAGTTCAGCCCAATTGTTTTGTGCCTCTCTATTCTTAGCTCTGTGTCCAATGCAATGCCAGAGACTGGGGGAGATTACAGAGGCATGCAAAGTGTGATTAAACCAACGCTCATGATAATGAGTCAAATGCTCTGATTAGGCAAATGCATTCTATAAAACCGGGTACAGCAGCATATTCTACAGTATTTTTCCTAAAAAAATAAAAGTATCAAAAGCAGGTACCGAAAAAAAAAATATTACAACTTTAGATTTTGTTGCTGCTGGTCAAGGGATAGCACTAAAGGAAGTGACTTGGTTGTTTCAGCTCAAATAAATGAAATAAATTCAAATTTAAATAAATTGTATTTTATGGATTACATTAATGTTATGTTTGCTGGTTCTATATGACAAATATTTAAGTATAGGTATCGAAAAAAGTATCGTTCAGGGATCGGTATCAAAAACCAGGTATCGTTAAAGTACCCGTATGGAATAGTTCCCTGCTCTAATAATAATGATTTACGATCATTAGGGCTGTCCATGGTTAACCGATTAACCGGCTAACCGTTAAAAATTGCGTAACCGAATAAAAGCATTTTGATCGGTTAACTGGCGTGTTTTATTTATCGTGCCATTGTAATACATTTTTGCAGCACCAGAGACCGCCAGAGCGCTCCCAAACATTTGTTCACGAGAAGCCGTCATCGCGCATGGCAAGCTAGTTTAACTTTTCAATATGAAGCGGGCCATAAACAGCACAGCATGGGAGCGCTTTACAACCGAGAATGACGGAACAAAATGCAAGTATTGTATTGCAGTGCTTAGATATACTTCAACTTCATTGTTGTACCATCTCAAGATCCGACACCCAGGCATCACTTAGGAGGTAGCTAGGTAAGCTAAAGGCACAAAACTCGCCTTTCTCGTTATTGTTAAAACGTGGTGGAGAGATAAGTGTTGCTGTTGTTGTATGAATTAATGATTGTTTCTTTGCACAATGTTTAAAAAAGGCGGGCTAAATGACTGCAGGTAAAATAAATTTAAATACTGTAGGGCCACGTGAACACAAGTCGGTGACCTACTTTGACTGCTCTGTCAGCACTTATTTCTATGAATTAATTTCATTTTAAATGTGTTCCAGCCATTTAATAATAATAATAATAATAATAATGCCTTACACTTGTATTGCGCTTTACAAGTCTGTATTACCAAGTTTTTCTCAAAGCGCCACATTGTCGTCATTAATCATTCACTCCATACTCGGTGGTGGTAAGCTACTGTTGTAGCCACAGCTGCCCTGGGGTAGACTGACGGAAGCGAGGCAGCCAATCTGCGCCATCGGCCCCTCCGACCACCACCAACCACTCACTCACATCATTTATCCCGGCCTATTGTACATGTTTTTAGTGGTAGGGGAAACCGGAGTACCCGGAGGAAACCTACGCAGACACGGGGAGAACATGCAAACTCCACACAGAAAGGCCCCGTCCAGGTGGGAATCGAACCCGGGACCTTCTAGCTGTGAAGCCAAAACACTAACCGCTGTGCTACCGTGCCGCCCAAAGGTATAAGGTGAAGGTGTTAACAATGAAAACCCCCTTTCGCGTCTGTCAGGAGGGGGCGGCGCACGCGGGGGGTGGGTGTTGGTTAGTGCGCACACTAATGGTTAACCGAGTATTAACCGCTAAGGGCCTCGGTTAATGGTTAATGAAAAACTTGAAAACGTGCAGCCCTAATGATCATCATCCAAAATGTAAAGATAGCAGAAACTGTATTATCGCATATTCATGGTAGATCTTAATTGGCAATAGTGCAAATTTACCTGAAAAACGTCTGAAGGCAATCACAGAACATACAAATAAAACACTAGGAGATTACGGATCAACACTGCAATGGCTGAACATTTTGATTATAGCATAGCACTGCAGAGCTGCTCATGATGACGTCCTGTCACTACAAAGTTAAGCTAGTGTTATTCTAAAGCAAAGTCTGACGAAGAACCTTTTCCCAAATGCGGTTGAGGAACATCTTTACATATCATCTCTTACAAAAGAGCACAGAGGCTGTGCTCTGAAGTGTGTCCATACTAAAGCCAATATCAAGTCCTCACCATTGAGCAATTACGCACTCATGCAGGCGCGCGTGTTGGTGCACTTCGGGACATCTGTATGTTATTATGCCAGTGCTGGTGCAGAAAAATGTGCAAAGAAATGACAAACATTGAAGCAAAGTATATAAAGTTCATGTCAGAACTTTCACCACACTTTACCTATCCCCCCTTTTTTGGTGTTGAATAAACTGCATTTAAAAAAACGTTATTTTACCACAAAAACATTTTTATCCCCAACTTTTATCATTTTATTCTGAAGGTTTCAAATCAATGTAAAAATCATCATTATTATTTTTTATCTAATTACATTCAAACTCAATCTGGCATCCTCAAATGCCAGCTATGATTTAGTAGGGATTTATATACATGTAATGTCGACTGGATTGATTGAGTTGAGTACATCATCAAGTGCAGTTTCATCAAGATGGCGCCAAGGAAGGCAGCCACGGTGCTTTCGTGCGCTCTGTTGTGTCTATTATTGTGCGTTTACTGTGTGTCCGCGTGCTCTTACACCCGTGAAGAGCTTCTGAACATCAGGTCGATCACCTCTACGGACCTACTGCCAGTTTTTTTGGCAACAGCCGCGGATTTGGTCCACTTTTTGACCAAACGAGTGAGATGCCACCGGAGGGGAAAGCTTGCGGGGGCCCTTGTTCGCCTTCGGCGGTGGAGTTTGTTTCTACATCAACAGCAGCTGGTGCACTGTTGTGACTGTGATCTCCCAACACTGCTCTCCTGCTCTGGAATATCTCATAATTAACTGTAAGCCTTTTTATTCACCGTGGGAAATAGTTTCATTCATTCTGGTGGCTGCTTATCTACCGCCGGGCACAAACATACTCGAAGCTCAGCGCACGCTCGCAGAGCAGATTCTACATATGGAGCGGACCTTCCCGGACTCTCTTGTTATCGTGCTTGGTGACTTTAACAAGGGGAACCTGAGCCAGGAATTACCCAAGTACAGGCAGTTTATTAAATGCCCTACCAGAGAGGAGAACACGCTGGATCACTGTTTCACAACAATACGCAACGCATACCACGCTGTCCCCCGCGCTGCACTCGGACTTTCAGATCACGTGATGGTCCACTTAATCCCTTCATACAGACAAAGACTGAAACTCGCTAAACCTGTAGTGAGCACAATAAAGAAGTTTACCACTGAGGCTGTGGAGGAGCTGCGCTCATGTTTGGAGACAACAGACTGGGAAGCGTTAAAGGCTGGTAACAACCTGGATGACTATAGGGACACTGTGACCTCATACATCCAGTTCAATGAGGCGCGCATCATACCAACGCGCACTAGGGTTTGTTTCAACAATGATAAGCCCTGGTTCACCCCCAAACTCCGACACCTACATAAGGAGAAAGAGACGGCCCACAAAAATGGAGACAGAATCCATTACAGGGAGGCAAGGTACCGCTTTAGCAGGGAGGTGGAGAAAGCTAAAGCTGCATACTCAGCCCGTCTCCAACATCAATTCTCCTCCAATGACTCTGGAGCAGTGTGAGCTCCCATCTCTCCAGGACCCGGAGGCGTGTGGGTCGGATCACAGCTGACCCTTCTCACCCTGGACACGGACTATTCACCCCTCTCCCCTCAGGCAGGAGGCTACGGTCTATCCAGACCCATACCTCCCGCCACTTGAACAGTTTTTTCCCCCTCCGCCATCAGACTCATGAACAATAACAAGACCCAATAACTTAGTCACAGACTCATGGATGTATCTGCTCGTTCGCACTGTGTGGTGTTTCCACACTTAGACCCGCTGCTGTCACTTATCACTTTACTTTTTACTCATACTCATCTGTAAATATAATCCCACTGTTGTTCGAAGTTTATTGTTGTCATCTTACCATATTTTACTTTTTACTTTTTATTTTGTATCTTATTTATTAATATTCCTTATGCATGCCCCCTAAAGCCTTATAGTGTAAGGTTTATAGCTTAATTTTATGTAAATTCTGTGTTACATGTTTTATGTTGCACGTCCGCATCAAGAAAAATTCCTAGCTTGTGAACCTGTTCTCAAACAATGGCGAATAAAATCTATTCTGATTCGGACATTACACTTCTGCTGAAGCTTCAGAAGCTTGATCCGGTGAAGCCCCCTATGTAAAAAAGCATCGGGAACACAGTGTACTGCTTATGCCTCTTTCTTTGACTGCCAATCAAGAGCTACGAATGTAATTGGGCTCAAAATGCCCTGAATGTAATGAGTCATCATGCAAATGTTACACTAAGCTTCCGGGTACAAAGCTATCCTGAAGAGACTCCAATGTAGCCACAATGGCATTGTGTTATTTTAAACACAGCTCATGCTACATCGCAGTGCTCTCGCATCGTGTCTCCTTTTCTTTCGTCTATGTCTATAGAGATTTGCAGTAGTGATCAAAAAGCAGGCTTTCATCTCTTATTTAGATACCCTGTCAGCTAAAAATAGGATCATTACACTATGGAAACCAGGCGCATCTGTGAAAAAGACACACTGTACAAGCATTTGAAGCTGTTGCATTAGACATCCGCGCAATACAAGGAAAGGCATTTAAACGTAATTGATTCATCTGCTTTCCATAAATCGATCAAATATCACTGATGAGATAAAACATGTTCATTCACCAACCATTGACATACAGTATTGGGTCTAAACAGACAAGATAGTTTTGTGCACAGTGCAATGCATGTCTGGCTAGGGCTGTACAATATTCATTTCACTGTGGAGATTTTAAACTCGCAATAATTATTCATTTTAGAACATGTTTTCAAGGGTCAGGGTTAGCGGGTGTTAAGACAACCCCATGTAGTTGACATATTTCATTGTTTGTAGAGAGGAGATTACATGACTTCAATAATTGTCGCCTGGCATTTTTTATTCAATTGTGATACTCATGGCATTTGTGGACAGGTTACACAATTTTCAGGGACTCTCTGGCCCAGTCATTAAAATCTATAAACTCTCCTGATACTCTATTACAATGAACGGAAGTATTTTCAAAGAACAGCAGACTTATGACAGAGGAACATTTAAGAATCAGCATGGCCTGTTCATGACCTGTCATTTCCTGTGGGGTACAAGGCATTTTCCCAGGCCATCAGAGGGTGTGAGTTGCATTCAGAGTGGGCTCATTCAGGAAGTCTCGTTGAGCGGTAACCACAGCTGCTGCAAGTGAGTGCAACTTCAACACAAAAATGACTGCATGGTACAAGGCACTATAGTTACTTTATATACACTGACATATTCAATGCAAAATACACAATACCTGTAGGCTTCAGATGTATCCAATATACAAAAAAACAACAACAATTTACTCTTGACAATTCATAACTAAATACAAAAGGCTATGCTCTGTGTGATTAATACCCAAGCCTAGATTTCAAAGGAACCAAAGTAAACAAAAATTAATAGAGCCAACTTTAGGCTATTATTTATGAAGCTATGAAAGCAGCAGGGCTAGTCCATCAGACCACTAAACAAAGTGCCCCCTTTTAGAAAGCATTGCGCTGAGATGAGTCAGGTTAAATGGACAAGAGATGCTATAATAATAGGCTTATGATTATACTGTAGTTTTGTCACATTGACTGTACAGTCACTGCAAGTACAAATACAAAGGAAACACGTTTATATCATAAAAAAGCTTGGGCCAGAGCAAAGCAACACGATCAAATGTATTGTAAAAGTGAAGTAAAGCCAGGAAAACACACTTTCACTTCAGCAAAGAAACCTTGGGAATGTGTCTCGTGTGGCGGATCTCAACAAAGCAACTTGTGTCAAATAGAAGTACGCACTGGGACTGCCGCTTTCTGACAACTTTCATCTGACTCAGACACCATCTTCTTACCTCTACAAACTTCCGCTCTCAGGACCGTCCCGCGACTCGTTAACTCCGAGGTCGACAGGAAACTTTACGCACGCTAACCATCCATGCCGTCAAGCAGAAGGTGGCGCATGGAGCGAGAGATGCTGCTGTACAATCTGTGCGCGCCGCCGTGTTGTGGGCGGGATTTGCCTCTGAGCGCGTTGTTCACGGATGAGAGGCGGCGCGGCGATAGCAGACCACTGAGCTGTGACCTATCAGTGTCCGTCCAACACTAATGACTGTGGTATTTATGTGATCATATATTTGTATTCATGAAACAATACACGGAGCTTCTCATTTGGTCGCTTTATTCTTGAGTATCCCACAATGCATATCTCTGCACACCACTTCCGGCTTCCGTTTTCTATCAGCGTAACGACGCAAACAGCATGTGTAAACTTAATGACAAACATACATACTGGCGTGATCTGGATATTACATCACTTCTTTTTTTTTTTTTTCTTTTTTTTTTTTAACTAAACATTCTTTGTCACATCTGATTATCTGGAAACTCCAGTTTAAACATCCACTTGGTCTGAACAACAATAGACACTGATAAATCGAATGAGTGGTGCTTTCCCAAAAGTTATTTCAAAACGTATAACCTGAAATAAACCTTTTAAAGATAAAGATAACTCTGGCAAATTTTAAGCTATATCAAAGTCACTGAGGTGTTGTGGAGGCCGTCGGCGCCTGGCCGGGTACCTTGCTAACACCGGGACCGTGTCAGCGGTGACTTCGTCATCCTCCTCATCTGTCGCAGATGTGTCGTGTAGGCTAGGACCAAGCTTCTTGAAAAAGGAGGAGTTTCTCGTCACATAGTGTCCGTTTCGCTCAGCTGTGACCATAGAGCCCTTGGCGGCGGTCACTCTGTACGGCTTAGGATTGTAGGCTGCAGTAAGTTTGTTGTGCGTGGGTTGAGCGCACAACACCATGTCACCAGGCCGGAGATGGCGAGGTGTAGCGCGTCGGCGAGTGTCCACGTACTTCTTCATTTTTGCTTTGGCCTTGCGGTCTCTCTTACGAAGATCCTTGTCCGACGCAATGGGTGTGTTCATGGAAGGCATCTTTGTACGTAACCTGCGCTTGAACAGCAACTCAGCGGGTGATGATGCTGTCGTGCTGTGTGGTGTTGCACGATACTCACGCAGGAATGTGTAGAGATACTGCTTCCAGGGGATGTTCTCCATGTGGGCAACACGGAGGCACTTTCCAAGCGTTCTCATAAACCTCTCTGCGGTGGCGTTTGCCTGAGGCCATAGTGGTGTGATCTTTCGATGTCGGAACCCCATGTAGGCCGCAAACTTGCCAAACTGATCACCATTGAAAGGGGGCCCGTTGTCTGTCTTCACAGTTCTGGGGACGCCAAGCATCGAAAAGATCTTGTCCATAACTGGGATAACTGAATTTGCAGAGGTGGAGTGCATGATCTCTACTACAGGGTATCGGGAATATTCATCCACAACAACTAGTAAGTGTTCACCTGTCGGCAGTGGGCCGTAGAAATCTGCACTGACGTCTTGCCAGACTGTGTCGGGGAGATCTGACATCTGCAGAGGTTCATTGTGTGACTCAGGTGTAGTGGCTTGACATGCCAAACAGTTTCTCACCATCGCCTCGGCTTGTCGATCAATGTGTGGAAACCACACCTTCTCTCTCAGGAGGGCCTTTGTCTTTGTGATTCCCTGATGTGCCTCGTGCGCAAGCTGGAGGACCCTGTGCTCAAGTGAGGATGGAATGACGATCCTGGAACCCTTCAATATGATGTCATTTTCGTTAGACACTGTAAGCTCACGTTTTACATGTTCATATTGTCTCAGTATAGTGTCCTTTGTGACTGTGTGCCATGCATTGTTGCGTATGAGAGCACTGACCTTTTGTAGCGTTTCGTCTTTGAGAGTTTCACACTTGATTTCATCCAGAGTCATTGCTTTTGGCGTGTTGTTCTGCATGATGAAGTTTACATACTCTTCAGCTACTTTTGTTGCACGAGTGCTTTTGGTGTGCGTCTGTGTTTGGATTGGGTGACGGGACATGTAGTCTGCCGGGTTGTCAGACCCTTTTCTGTATTCTACCTTCAAGTTGTACGGCTGCAGTCGGAGTCCCCATCGCTCGATCCGGGCAGGCGGCTTGGACCTCGGATTATTCCATATGAGCTCTAGTGGCTTATGATCCGTCACCATTGTGAACTCGTTCCCGTAGATGTAGAGATGGAAATGTTCACAACTCCATATGATGGCAAGCGCTTCACGCTCTGTTTGGGAGTAGCGCCGCTCGACATCGCTGAGCGCTCGACTTGCGTATGCGATGATGTGTTTCTTTGCTTTGTCCTTTTGTAGAAGTATTGCTCCTAGTCCTACCGGACTGGCGTCGACAATGAGCTCGGTTTCCATGTTTGGGTTGAAGTAGGCCATTGTCGTGTCACTAGTGAGGCTCTCTTTCAGTTTGCTCAGCGCTGCGTCCTGTTCCATACCCCAATTCCAGGGAGCGTTCTTTCTCGTGAGCTTTCTTAGTGGCTCAGTGACTGTGGCGAAGTCAGGAATAAAACGTGAGCAGTAATTTGCCATCCCTAAGAGACTTCTCACTGCTGCTGCATCCTCAGGCTTGTCGGCTTGGCGTATGCTGTCGACTTTCTTTGGGTCAGCTGAAATGCCACCACCGGAGAACACGAACCCGAAGAACTCTAGTCGTGTCTTGTTGAACTCACACTTCTTCCGGTTCAGCGTCAGGCCACAGTCCTTTAGTCGTTGGAACACGGCAGTCAGGCTCTTGTCGTGCTTAGCCTGCGTTTCCCCATAGATGATTATGTCATCACTGAGGTTTTTCACTCCAGCGATGCCCTGAAGCGTCTGACAGATGGCGTTTTGAAACACCTCTGCAGCAGAGGAGATGCCAAAATTGAGGCGCTTGTACCTTCTCAGTCCTAGGTGTGTTGTGAACGTGGTAATGTATCTGCTGTCGGGGTGTAATTCAAGCTGATGGTATCCCGCTGTCAGATCTATTTTGGAGAACACCGTGGCTCCGTTCAATTCATGAATAACATCATCTATGGTAGGAGTCAGGTGACGTTCTCTTTGGATAGCTGTGTTTGCTTGTCGCATGTCAACACATATGCGCACCTTGTTGGGATCCTTGGGCTTTGGTGGTGTTACGATGGGCGATACCCAAGGTGTTGGGCCTGTCACTTTCTCGATGATGCCTTCAGCCTCGAGTTTCTGTAATTCAGCTTCGACCTTTTCACGTACATGGAACGGGACTCTCCGGTGTGGCTGGCATGTTGGTTGTATGTCTGAGTTAATGTGTAACATGACTTGAAAGTCCTTGAGCTTACCAATGCCCTTAAACAGCTCAGGATAGCTGTTTACAAGCTTATCTGCCACAGTGAGATTCATTGGACGAGGCCCGATCGAGTGTATGATTTTAATCAATCCCAGTTCGTCAGCTGTCTGATAGCTGAGTAGAGAGCAGCCATCACCTTTGATCACATAGAAAGTTCCATCTGTTTTGTTCTTGTCCTTTGTTTGTACGCTGCCTATGAACTTCCCTAGGATGGGCAGCGCGTCCTTGGATCCATAGGCTAGTATTCTGAGATCTGTATGTAGGAGACGGGGCTGGTGACTCAGGTTGTTGTATGTCTTTTCACTGATTATATTTACCGCAGCACCGGAGTCGATCAGAGCTGGCACTGTGTCTCCATTTAGTGTGATTTTTGTCAGTGGCTGCTTAGTGTCTCTATTGCTTTTAACAGTGTATGCATAACATTCATCACTGCTGGAGGATGACTCACGCTGAGCTGGTTCACTTTGTGTTTCTACTTGGTTGACTCTTTTCTTATAGCCTTTCTTGAATGTCCGTGTCTCTGTTTTCTGCTCTGTATGTTGTGGTTTCGACCTGCACTGTCTTGCGAAGTGATTTTGCTTCCCACAGGCTTTGCACTGTCTGCCTCTTGCAGGGCATTCGCTTGTGTGTGGCCACTCACCGCCACAGTTTCTGCACCGGGCGCTGCTGCCACCAGGACGCTTATTGTAGGTTTTCTGCTGAGGTTGTTTATGCACTTGATTCACTGCTGCAGTGAGATTGGAACCTTGTTCAATTCCTTTTGACTGCAATTCAGACAGTTCAAGAGTCCTGCCATATTCAAGGAGGTCTTTCAAAGTCTTATTCGTCTCTCTCAAACCGTATTTGCGCACCCTGGAGGACGTGCAGCTTTGAATGATCTGTGACTTTATTTCATTGTCCACGTCAACGAACTCGCAGTGTTTAGCTAGCATGCGAAGTCTGGTATTATAAACATCCAGAGTCTCACCGGGTAGTTGTGTAGCTTTTCTGAACATGTAGATCTCGTACTGGATGTTCTTTTTGGGCGAGAAGTAGTCGGTGAGTTTTGTTTTCACGTCTGCATACTTGTCCCCTTCTCCCGCCACTGTGTCATAGATGTCGTGTACTCTTTCACCGGCCAGATGCAACAGAAGCGCTTTCAATCTTGCATCCCCAGTAATGTTTATGGCTGTGGTGTAGTTTTCAAATCTCTGGATCCACTTGTTCCACCGCGGTCCGACGGAGCCGGGTTCATTTTCCGGATCAAACGGTGGTATCGCCGGGCCGTGCGATAGCATCATGTGGATTGTTTAGCAGCTAACCAGCTAGCACACTTAACTTTCTTCCGCACGTAATATTCCGCTCTCTGGGAACAACGTCGGTGTGGCCGTCTTAACCTGGATCCTCGTCGCCAGTGTGGTATTTATGTGATCATATATTTGTATTCATGAAACAATACACGGAGCTTCTCATTTGGTCGCTTTATTCTTGAGTATCCCACAATGCATATCTCTGCACACCACTTCCGGCTTCCGTTTTCTATCAGCGTAACGACGCAAACAGCATGTGTAAACTTAATGACAAACATACATACTGGCGTGATCTGGATATTACAATGACCAGTCTTATGTTAACTCTTTCCACCGCTTTACGCAATGGTGGCTCGCACCTCGGCTCCATATTAATTAAACGGCCTATGGCTAGAGGAAATTCCATAAAGACATTCTAAGGCAAGGCAACTTTATTTATACCGCGCATTTCGTACACAAGGCAACTCAATGCGCCTTTTATATAGGCCTAAGTACATTTAGGCCTATATAAAAAAGCATTTAACACACAAGAGAGCTAAACTGTTGAAACAATTACGTCTGTGTACTTGGAAGCCCCATAAAGCTGTCTCCCAGAGGTTTCGCACCCACAGAGATTAGAGTCTGTGATGTTGCACCTGCTCACACTGTGGCATCCTCTTCACCCAGTGGCCTGATGGCAACATTGGGAGGAAAGGTTGTGAGCTAGTGAAGATAAGGCATTGACGCCCCACCCAGTGGTGTAGTCTACCTGTTCTAACTAAACACAACTAGGCTGAAACACAATGGTTTCTATTCAGAATTGTGCACGAACAACAATGATGGATAATATCTCAGGGCCCTGACACCCCTTTAAAAATGTGCCAAATGGTTTAGCCCACACTCCGGCGTTCAGCACCTCGCGCTTTAACTCAAAATGCGTGTGTTTGAGGGAGGTGAGCTCCTTAATGCAATGACACAGAGTTAGGAAAGATAAATATAGTCGGCTGCAAATATGGTTTGACCCCAAAAAAATTGCTACAAAAGGTTTTTCAATGGTTTTCTGTAGTATCAGGTGTGCTTATTAACATACTAAAAGTCTACCAAAATCTGACCACTGGAAAGGTGTAATTTCCAAGATGGCGTCCAAGATGGGCGCCAAATCCTTAAAATGCCCATTACTCCTTTATTATTCGTCCTAGACAAGTCATTTTGGTGTCTAACCCCATGTTTTGGGTGTCTAGGAATCCAATAGGCTTGTTCAAATTGTAGTGACATGATTGCATAATTGTTAAATAGAAATGGTGGACAAATACTCTATGCATTAATATTAGCGAGGTTGTCACGGCAACGGTACAAATTTTCCCAGAGGCTTAGAGGGACATGGATGGGCTCATTTTAAAGCCCCGACCCTGTTCTTCCCAACACAATAAAGAATACGTCTGTACGACATTTACTCCCAGAGATATTTGCTAAAGTCTGCGACCCTGTCAGCCCTGACATGGTAGACCTGGATGGGTTTTAACCTCTCTGTTATCTCAGCATATTAGCAATTTGCTATTGCAATCATTTCACTATAATGTAAATATGCTAAGTGATTACAAATCTCTTATTTATTTTTGAAAAGAATGCCTTTGATCTGCACTAGATTTACAAATAGTCATTGTCACACTCGTCCTCCCGTAAAGGTTGATTATGTGGATTGTCACAATTTTCCACTTGACATGGTCCACAAGCAGGTGTGCGTGGTGGTCCATATCCTCTGTAACTACACCGTGGTGTTCGGCAGTTGTGCTATTACAGTGGGCTATCTGCAGGAGACTTATCAGGGCAGCAGTTTTATTGGTAAGAACTGGCATGAACTAGCCTGGCCTTAGCCATGCGCAAAGTCCGGTCAATTATCATATCATGTCCGTCTGGGTCTGATCTCAGTGACCGCGTTACATCGGTTGAATTTCAACCTGCCATTTAGTGAGCGGGTAAAAATGCTAGCGATTGGGTAAAATCAGATCCAATCGTTTAAAAGTTTAAAAGGAGTTCACCCCTCCCACCTGAAAACGGAGCTCAATTGTGAAGATCCAAAAGAAGAAGACCCTTTGTATGAAATGGGTACGAGGGTATGGTGAGACCAGGCTAGACATGGACCACTTGTCCTCAAATTTCCATCCCCAATCCAACACATTCATGTCCACACCATGATCTGCTAATACACTCTGAGCAAATGGCATTTATGATATTCTTTGCTTGATACGTCATTATGGTAAAGCAACCGTAGTTTGTGACGGCTACAGTGAAGGTTTTCAATGCAAAAACTGAGTTTGTGGAAAAAGAAGATTTCCTTTCCACACCTTCTAACAAACAAGGACTTATTGATCTTGTGACTGAGGAACTGCAAAAGAAAGACTGCAGTGTTATCAATGCATCAGGAGATGCAGACGTGGACCTTGTGAAGACTGCAATCAAGGTGTCACAACATCAGCCCACGACCTTGATAGGTGAAGATACAGACTTGCTCATTCTTCTTCTCTACTAAGCTGAGATGAACAATTAGGGTCTCTATTTTCGTTCGGACAAATCCACAGTTCCTCAGGTTTACAACATCAGCGAGATGAAACAAGTCCTGGGGAGTGACTGCTGTTCTCAGTTGCTGTTGCTTTCACAGGTTGTGACACAACTTCCCAGATTTATAGTGTTCCAGAAGAATGAGCGATAGAATTTTCTAAAAAAAATGTTTATTACTAATTACAAAACCAAACGTTTACAAAGATTTCATTAATATTTGGTAGAATTGCCTTTAAACTGTGACTTTGACTTGGTTCAAACGTTTTGGTTTTCCCTCCACAAGCTTCTCGCAATAGTTCGATGAGTTTTGGTCCATTCCTCCAAACAGAACTGGTGTAACTGAGAAACATTTGTAGGCCGCCTTGCGTGCCTATGCCTTTTCAGCTCTGCCCGTAAATTTTCAACTGGACTGAGATCAGGAGTTTGTGATGACCACTTGAAAACATTGACTTTGTTTTCCTTAAGCCACTTTGTGACCAGTATTGGCAGTTTGGCTTTGGGTCATTGTCTAGTTGAAAGACCCATCTGTCCAAGCTTTAACTTCCTGGCTCTTGAGATGTTCGTACAATTTTTCCACATAGTTTTTATAATATTTACAAAACGTGACAATTTATATCATTCAGTTTTGTTGATATTGAGGTTCGTTTTGCAAAAGGGAATCCCAAGAAGCGCAAAGCTTAAGGACAGGGACCCACAATTAAAACATACAATCAAAGTGCAGAAGCAAACAAAATACATAATTACAAATTACAAAAATTGCCTGTTAAATGTACCTATCCAGTCTCTACACATCATAATATTCCTGACATTCCATGCATTCAGGGGCCAGACCAACATGTGACCAATGTGATTTTTAAGCATAACGTAGCAATACATTTTGCTTAAAAATCTTTCTAAACACGTAACATTAATGTGAATCCTTTCTTCATAATCTATTTTGTGAGGTGCACCAGTTCCTCCCGGAGCAAAACAACCCCAAAACAAGCCTGATACTGACACCCCCGTATTTCACAGTTGGGATGGTGTTGTCAGGCTGCAAGATGACCCCTTTTTCCTCCAAACGTGACCATGGTTATTATGGCCAAAATGTACTTTCTTTTTTTCCGTCAGACCACAGGATATGTCTCAAAAAATGTAAATCTTTATCCTTTTTTTATTTGCAAACTCCAATCTGGCTTTTTGATGTTTCTTTTGGAGTCAGAGCTTCTTCCTGGCAGAGTTCCATCTCAGCCCATGGACTTGTTTCACTCTGGATAATGACAAACTCTTACCAGGTTCAGCATCTTCACCAGGTCTTTTGCATTTGTTCTTGGGTTGATATTTACATTTCAGACACAGCCCGTTCATCTCTGGGACACAGAACCTTCTTTCTGATCTGTATTATGACTGGACATTTCCATCATTGTTTGAACCAATGAACCTGAACTTTCAAGTGTCTGTAAACTACATCCAAGGATGAACCAGACTTGAGCTTCAGGTCATGACATCATCATCTGGGTTTAAACTGTTTAAAGGTTTAATAATCTTAGTGTGTATAAATGTCTGACTGTAAAAAGTGATTAAAAAAATTGTGAGAACATTCTATCTCTCATTCCTCTGGAGTTTGATGAATAGAAATGATAAATAATTTTGTATGTAAACATATGGTTCTCAATCTGTGTTTGGTGGCAACAGTACTGATTCACTAGCCTCTTTGTGCTATAACCTTTTTAGCAACGTATCCCTCATACCGAGTTCTCAACTTAATATCATTTGCTCAGAGCGTATTGATAATGTGGATTGGAAAGGGGAGTGACATGAATGCGGTGGCTTGGGGATGGAAACTGGAGGACAGTCGGTTTGTGCAAGTTCTGTCCGATAAACCTGCTGCCCTGAAAAGTCTCCTGCAGATAGCCCACTGTAATAGCACAACTGCCGAACACCACGGTGTAGTTACAGAGGATATGGACCACCACGCACACCTGCTTGTGGACCATGTCAAGTGGAAAATTGTGACAATCCACATAATCAACCTTTACGGGAGGACGAGTGTGACAATGACTATTTGTAAATCTAGTGCAGATCAAAGGCATTCTTTTCAAAAATAAATAAGAGATTTGTAATCACTTAGCATATTTACATTATAGTGAAATGATTGCAATAGCAAATTGCTAATATGCTGAGATAACAGAGAGGTTAAAACCCATCCAGGTCTACCATGTCAGGGCTGACAGGGTCGCAGACTTTAGCAAATATCTCTGGGAGTAAATGTCGTACAGACGTATTCTTTATTGTGTTGGGAAGAACAGGGTCGGGGCTTTAAAATGAGCCCATCCATGTCCCTCTAAGCCTCTGGGAAAATTTGTACCGTTGCCGTGACAACCTCGCTAATATTAATGCATAGAGTATTTGTCCACCATTTCTATTTAACAATTATGCAATCATGTCACTACAATTTGAACAAGCTTATTGGATTCCTAGATACCTAAAACATGGGGTTAGACACAGAAATGACTTGTCTAGGACGAATAATAAAGGAGTAATGGGCATTTTAAGGATTTGGCGCCCATCTTGGACGCCATCTTGGAAATTACACCTTTCCAGTGGTCAGATTTTGGTAGACTTTTAGTATGTTAATAAGCACACCTGACACTACTGAAAACCATTGAAAAACCTTTTGTAGCAATTTTTTTGGGGTTAGGTGTTTTTTTTTCATATATGCAGCCGCCTAATAGTATTGCGATCGGTCTTGCCTCTTATTTTACAGTATAATAGCGTGCATGGGATGTAACTTTCTGTGATAAATTACAGTTAAACATGAGCAAAGGCGAGTGCCTCCCTCTGCCTGCAGTGCTGCTGCCGGTGCAGCGAGGCAGAGCGTGCTCTCGCAGCTCCTTCTCTCTTAATTTTAACCACTGAAGTTTCCCTTCCTTTTATCTGCCATCAGGCCAAACAGTGACCAAAGCCACAGGTCGCTCACGCCGAGTATTTTCGCCTAATTAATTATGCAAATTAGCCGAGAGACTCGTTTGACGTAGTGAAAATGTATGGGATGGCCCGCCAACAATATATAAACTGGTGCCTACACCTAAACGTAGGATTCAAAAATGGTGAGACTAAAACAGTATGAAGCTTTGGTTTTTGTGTTCATGAAGTGGCCACAACTCTGGAATACACAGCCACGAGGCAACATATTATATGAATGAAACTAGCGTTTTGAAGCATTTTAATGCCTATTTCTTACATCTATTATACCTGCGTCCTCAGTACAACCCCCTGTTTGATGTGATATCTTTAAGGTCTACATAAAACTAATCATTTCAATAGGCCTACTAAAAGTGGACCAATTAAAACATTTCACAATTACGGTTAAAGTTTGTACCTAGGGCCCAGAATTTGGTGCTACACCCCTGCTCAACAGACTGGAGACTTAAGAGGAGCAGAGAAGATGCCAGGAGGAGAATGGACAGAATATATACTATTTTGTAAATATGTTTTTGACATGAGTGTGGCTATGGCAATTAAAGTTTGAGCATATTGTTTGCAAACTCCAATTGATTAATTAATTAAAAACAAAGTAGTTGATGTTCTTCATTATTTTTGTTGTTTTGTAGCAGTAATATGCAGTTATTAGCCGTGTCCACTGCATTTTTTGTTGATTTTCATGAGACCCCCTTGAAATGACCAGGACCTCTATAATGTTTTACATGAATCATTTAAATAAAAGGGAGGACATGGTCTGCTTTTTTGACTTTCAACTGTAATTGTTCCATAAGGAGACAGTTATAGCCCAGATCATGAAGCGTGGTCTTTTCTGTCTCATTGGGAACAAAGAGTTAAAGGTCACAGTGGGCAGCGTGTCTTCTGTCAGTCTGGGCTGGTGCATTTTTGACTGTGGCTCACTGTGCACGCTTCGTGCAAACGGCAGTCTAAAGCCACTCAATTTCAGTGGACATCGGGAACAAAGCATTCTTTTATAAATCTAAAAGGGGCAGAAAGTTGCTGACGAAAGACAGAGATAAAGAAAAAGAAACCGAAACAAATCAAAATGATGAACAATTTAAACTTGCACAAATTAAGCTCACAGAGCAAGGGTGAATTCTGGGCCGTTCTCTCAAAGATTCAACTTCACTTTGATTAACTGTAAGTCAGGCAGGCTCCCAGAATAAAGGATTCACTTTGTAGTATTAGTACGAAGTATATCAGAGACTGGTGGGGGACTGTAGCGTTAAACGTCCTTCCAGCGATGTCAGCACACTAGTTTGTTTAAATAAAAATGCCACTATCACAAAGAAGATTTCTTTCTGCTCTCCTTTTGCAGTGCGTGGTATTTGGTAACTGTGGTAACAATGAGATCCACTGTCCCCTTCTCCAACTTCAGAACCCGGTCTGAAATAGCAACTGTTTGATAAGACTCCAATTACACACAGAATGGCTCGGTGACAATGACTCAGGGCAGAAAGTAAAGTAAATCTCTGCGGGGGCAATTTAATGGGCTGTAGTATCACTACTAGCAGAAGTACTCAATGAAGGCAGATAACAACTAATTGAGGACAAATCATTCCACAAAATATCAATCGCTCCCTTAACTGTATTACAGTATAATCAGAGCACAGTAAATATGGCATCCTTTTAGGACTTGACCCGCTGCCTAAAGAAAATGTATATTTTTTGTAAAATACAAGAGTCATTGGTGAACTTTGGAGCGTGTGTGAGCCTGGAACCACATGTGCACTTGCTGAAGTAATTACTGCAACATGGCATTCATCTTTAGCTGCTGGCAGATGACACAGACGACTTGTTGGTCTTCTTCACGCCCCCACATCCCTGCCATAACTCAAAACAAGAATCTTTCCCTATGCGGCAAACTCCATATGAGGAATCAGCTATATGACACATTCCATACTTTGTTACGGCCAAATGTTTGATTAGAAAAAAGGTTGCACAACATAATATCATTATCATTATGATAGATGGGTGACAACGGTTGCAGCACGTTTGTCCACTGATCTGAAAATTGGCGGTTTCCATCCCAGCTCCGGTCAGTGCACACTGTCTTTGTGTCCTTGGGCAAGACACTTCACCCGACCTGCCTCCCATGTTTGTGTACACTGGTATTAGTGTCTGTGTGTGCATTTGTTGGACAACGGATGGAATTTAGCTGATGGTAACAATCTGGCATTATGTTCAATGTGCATGACAAAATATTACAATACATTTCAGTGATTATAATATTTCATGTTTGTCTCCTAATTGCTCTTCTATTTGCGCTAAAATAAAGACCAAATAAAACCAAACGACAATTGTATCGAACTCGATGTCTTATGATCTACAAATTTATTCTAGACGTTATTGTTGGTCAATCTGCATCAAGTTTTAATTGAGATGCCGAGCTTTTAATTGGGATGACAAGCACTGGAGTTACATCGTGTTCCTGGCATCATAAATTGGGCTTCTGTTTATGCATTTTGCTTTTTATGAGGACATCTTTATTTTCACAGTAGATTTGTCTTGTAAAATGACCCAATTTTATTTGGGTCTTGTGAAAAACTATTCCGCTCAATGTGACATTTCATCTGCACATGCTGTTGACCAAAGATGTATGCTAATTGGTAGGGCTCCAGCGCAATCCTAACGACAAAACAGAGCCATTCATCACATGCAGCCGTTGTGGAAGCAAAGCTAACACAACATAGCACATTTGGCTCGATCTATTGCGGTGGGGGCACTTTTGAAAAATCCCTAAGACACTGACAAAAAAGACATCAAGCTGTAATTCTGACAATATAGTTGAACCAGCTGGGGCTCACAATTTTATGAGATGTGCTCTGTCTAACATGTGATTCTAAAACAAAGATGGCTTTTCTTAGTTGTTTGTCACTTTTTATGCTGTACCAGACTTGTGCATCTCAGGGTGCTGTTCCCACAATATGTGTGACTGAGCCTCTCAGTGAGAATGTGGCAATTATTCAGGAATAAATGTGTGAATGACAAAAAGCCATACTCTGGAAAAACAGCAATGTCTGACAATATGTTGCTGTAGGACTAGCAGATTTTAGAAATAAAAACATTGGTTAGGAACCAGGAACATTAGGATGACGGCATCCAGTGTTTGTGTATGGGCTGAGTAAGTGGTGTGGAGAAAACCACAGTAAAAGAGCTCAGTTGCGATTGATTTTGAAGCCTGATTGTTAACATTGCATTTTCAATTTGCTTAAATTTAGAGATAAATATGCTAGTTTTTGATGAATGCTTCAAAACAATATTTTACAGTACTTTGCGAAAGTACTAATACAGCTTGAACTTTTGCACAATTTGTGCAAAAGTTTACAACCCTAAACATAAAGATGTTATTTTGAATTTTTTACTGAAAGTTCACTCACAAGTAACAGACAACTGTGAAGTTAAAGTAAAATGATACATGAGTATGTTATAAAAAAAAAAAATAGAAATGTGAAAAGTGGGGCGTGCATAAGTATTCATACAGCATTACCTGAGTGCATTAAATTGCCTTTATAACATTCCTAATGACTGCAGAAAGTTCACACCTTGTCCTAACCATTAAATAGAGGCCACCCGTATGTAATCTACTCTCAGTATAATTCCAGCTGTTCTGTGAGGGCCTCAGAGCTATGGTCAGAGTGTAATGAAGCCTAGGCGGTAATTCAGCCTGGTAGACGAACACGGCATCATCAAACTTCAGCCAATGATCGCTCCCGAAAGGTCCACACCTCCACATCAGCGTCAGAGCCGCACCTCCGTAGCAGCCAATCACCGCCGTCGGTCTCGCTTTTAAGCGTCAGGAATCAGTACCTGTTTGCTTCCCAGCTGCGCTGCGACCCACCTCCACCCCATCTCCGCTTTTCATCTCGGCGCTAACTGAGCATTTCCGATGATCTCTACACCACCACCAGTGTCCAGGCTCCGGGGGAAGACATCCTAACTACAAGCTGTTTAACTACACGTTTTGTACATCGATGTCTAACGCCGGGGTCTGATCGCCAAAACTAATACTTGTCAATTATCTCCCTAATCTCTGCTTAGTCTGTGTGAGTCTATTCAGGTTGAATTGGTCACTAAGTAACATCATGAAGGCCAAGGAGCTCACCAGAGAGGTCAGGGATAAAGCTGTGGAGAAGTTTAAAGCAGCGTTAAGTTATACAAAGATTTCCCAAGATTTGAGCATCTCACAGAGCACTGTTCAATCCTTCATTCGGAAATGGAAAGAGTATAGCACCACTGCGAACTTACCAAGACACGGCCGTCCACCTAAACTAACAGACCGAACAAGGAGAGCACTGGTAAGAAATACAACCAAGCGCCCCAAGATAACTCTGGAGGAGCTGCGACGTACTGCCGCTGAGCTGGGGGAATCTGTACATGGGACAACTATAAGTCGTACACTACACAAATCTGGCCTTCATGGACGAGTGGCAAGAAGAAAGCCATTATTGAAAGGAGGCCATAAGAAATCCTGTTTGAAGTTTGCTAGAAGTCATATGGAGGACAAAGCTACCATGTGGAAGAAGGTGTCAAATATGGTGAGGAGAGCATCGTGCTATGGGGCTGCTTTTCCTCAGCGGGCACTGGGAAGAACGGTTTTCTATTTTTTGAAAAATAACAGAATCATGTATCATTTTGCATTCACTTCACAGTTGTCTGTTACTTGTGTGTGAACTTTCAGTAAAAAAATTCAAAATAAAATCTTTATGTTTATGGTTGTAAACATGACAAAATGTGCAAAAGTTCAAGGTGTATTAGTACTTTCACAAGGCACTGTATGTGTCACCAGACAAAAGGGAATCGATCTTATCAAAGCTTCAACTAGTTTCATACACAGTGTCTTTGTGTTGCTCAGAAGATTTCAAAGATGACACAACAATAGCTCTTGCAAAAACAAAACAACAAAAGAAGATTTATTTAAAGTGAAGTGTAATTAAATAGTTATTTTACATGGTTTGAACTACGGTTCTAGATGAAAAGAGATTGTGTATATATGGTTAGTTTTCTTTCTTTTCAACTAGATAAAAAAAAAAATCCAAACCCTCTGCATTACAATACATACAGTAATTGGTCTCTTTACGAGGCTTCTTATTCTGAAAACTCTATGAGATTTTACGATAATATTTATGTATGTACAATACTGTATGTCCATATGTACGTATGAATGTACATACGATATGTATTTCTTTCTTTCTTTGCTTTAAAGATAATATGCAGATTTCAAAATTAATGTATTCTGTAATAGATTCCTGTGGTTCATAATCCCAAACACGGAAAAGGCAATATGAATGGTAGTATCTTATTGACACAAGAGGCTAAAAATGTGCTAAAAATCTTTCTTTTTGGCAGCTTTACTTCTAGTATTAATGAATTATAATGTGTTATGCCGTTTTTCTGCCAGTTGACTGAAAATAATAAAGCTGCAATTCGTCACAAGTTAAAACTCCCACATAGATGGGGTTTTATTCATTAGCTGGTTTTTCAAAATGGCACTCGTACTACAGTTTTACTAGGCCTTTGAGGCTAAGTCCAGCCCATGTGTAGACCTGACACCATCTGATGGGGTACGATCATGAGTTAGATGCTCATTAAAGTTGCTTTGCAGACAGATGCCAGGAATATTTCTGCTATGGGAGAGATTGATTTTTAATTGTTAGGGACTCAAGGCGGTAGTTCAGTCAGTATACACGTATACATGTATAGAAGCCTTGAGCTGCTATTTCTGAACTGGAAGTGCCTATTGTGTCTGGAGCAAGTATCCCAAATGAATATAGATTGAATATATATTTACTTTCCTTTGTGTTGCAAATTCACCTCTGTTGTTATAGTGCTCCAAAACGACTTACAAGGGTACAAAACACTCACAACTTAAATGCTTAAATTAACTTTTAAATTTTAGAATTGAACCAGCTCATACTGTAAATGCTTAATCTACAATCAATCACACTGTCCAACCAGCGTCTATTTAGACACATAAACACCCCTGAAGTGAAGCATGTCTGTTTACTGCTGTATTATGTGAATAACTGACAGTTTAAAAAGGATGGTCTGTAAACAGATGCAGAAAACCCATATATACAGTATAATGTGCAGGGGCTGAAAGAAAGAAGCTATTTATGGAAGCACATTTCCATCTTAAACTGCCTTGGCAGAGAGATGGCTGCGACATTCGAGGACACAGTCAGGAGTGAGAAGGCATCTGGAAACAGCTACAAGTGGCTAATTAGAGCTGACAAATAAACACACCTCACAAGCCCCAACAAAACTAACAACATCTACATATGTCCCCAGAGTCAATCATTAACAAAAGACACTTCTATTTAACATATTACCCATTTCTCTAAAATACATAATAAACAAAGCATTTCTAATCAGTACGAAGAGCACAAAGTCAGATTCAAAACGCAGACAGAAAATTCAATATCAGGTTGCTTTTCTTGATAGCAGAGGACAAAAAAAAAAGTTCCCATGTGGTTTATAAATACTGATTTGCGTCAGCATGTGTCACAGTCCAAGGTAGGACAATTTTCAAATTGTTGGTTCAGCACTTCCTTTAAAAAGGAAACTATTTTATGCCCATTGACGGAAAACAACCTAGTATCTGAATAACAGCCTATAGCTGTACGTGTACTGTTCATTAGTTCAGTGCAAGCAGTTTCCTGACGGGATAGCGCTGTCGCCATTTTTCTCTTATAGAGGGTATACAACAATGTATAAGAAGCTTTTCGAGAAACCAATTGCTCATGAAAAAAGGGGAAATAAATGGTTTGCATAATTTATACTAAAACCTACCTGCTCCTTTTGACATGTAAAGCAGGTTGTTGCCCAAGACAGCTTCACAGATGCACACGCCTGGTATAGAGGTGATAAATTCATCACAGCCCTAATTGCGTATGAAAGACTCCACTCCATTGCACAGAAAGGCTCCATTTGACATACGTACACATTTGGAATGTAATTATTTATGCGAAAAAGGTAAAATCCTAAATATATATTAAGTTACAAAATGTAAAAACTGCATCTTCTGTTAATCTGCCTTAATCAATTACATTTGCCTAAAATAGGTCACGGTGTATTCCAATTTCAACCCAATATCAAAAAACATAACAGGGAAATCCATCCACTCAGCTACTGATTGTACACAAAAGGTTTTCCCTCCAGAGTAATTTATAAGCTCCTATTAGCTGCCTGTTCAGGGCACTTCATTTGGCCACACGGGACACTCGGCTTAACACAGCCCTCAAGGCATAATAACAGGGAATGGATTAATGGTCACTTCTCTTTTGATCTTAAAGGGCAGTCTCATTAGAGATGATCCTGAAATGAGAGTGACTCAATTACGGTACACATTTTACTAAATACCTTTGTTCTCTGGTTTGTTTTGTGTGTGTGTTTTTTTTCCCCACACCAGGCCTATTCACCTCTGAACCTTAAGAGGGAATGTTAGATATGCCCAGTTATTTCATATCAAATTCATTAACTAGGGACATCTTATATTAATAGTAATAATACCTTCAAGCTTAATTTTTCACTGTCCAAAATAAATAAGGCCCTATGACCCTACAGAGTACAGAAGACGACTCAAGAACCATCATTGAAGATGGACAACTCCTGTATGACTGAGAGCCTACACAGACATCTTTCAAATCAAATCAAATCAAACTTTATTTATAAAGCGCTTTTCATACCGAAAGGTATTACAAGGTGCTTTACAGATAACAAACAGGCGCGCACACACACACACGCACACACACACACACGCACACACACGCACACATGAACGTTCTCTGCGGTCCTGAGCTCCTCCGGCAGGTCGTTCCAGAGGCGAGGGCCATAATATTGGAAAGACGCCTCGCCGTGAGTCTTTCTGTTGACTTTAGGAATAACTAGGAGACCCCCGCCAGAGGAGCGCAGGGACCGTGAAGGTTCATAAGGTAAAAGCAGTTCTGAAAGATAAGAAGGACCAAGACCATTAAGACATTTAAAAACCATTAAAATAACTTTAAAATTTATCCTGAAACACACGGGGAGCCAATGCAGCCACTCTAAAACCGGTGTAATGTGGTCCCGCCTCCTTTGTCAGGACACGAGCTGCTGAATTTTACAAAAGTTGTAAACCTAGGATACTCTTTTTGGGAAAACCAGAAAGCAGGGCATTACAGTAGTCAATACGACTGGTGATAAAAGCATGCATTAGCGTCTCCGTGTTGGCCCGAGAGAGAATGGGGCGGACTCTGGCTATGTTCTTTAGATGGTAAAAATCTATTTTTGTGATATTCTTAATGTGTGGAATTAAAGTCAGCTCAGAGTCAAAAATCACACCCAGGTTCTTCACCTGTGAGGAAGGATTAAAAGACAATGACTGTAGTTTGGGTAAAAGTTTCTCTCTCTGAGCCTCAGGACTGAAGACTAAAACTTCAGTTTTGTCCTGGTTAAGCTGGAGAAAGTTTTCTGCCATCCAGGATTTGATATCTAAAATGCAGTTAAAAAGTGCATCCATTGGCCTGATGTCATCAGGAGACATGGAGATGTACAACTGTGTATCATCAGCGTAACTATGAAAGTTGACTCCATGTCTCCTGATGACATCACCAAGAGGGAGCATATACAGGTTAAAAAGCACTGGGCCTAAAATCGAACCCTGGGGCACACCACATGTAATTTTATGGACCTTAGAGCAGCAGGTATCTACACTTACCATGAATGTCCTGTCTGTGAGGTAGGATGTAAACCATTTGTGGACAGCACCAGAGAGGCCGGTGTGTTTTAAACGAGTTAAAAGAATAGTATGGTTGACTGTATCAAAAGCGGCGCTCAGATCCAGTAGAACCAACACTGTGACCTTATGTGAGTCATAATTTAATCTAAGATCATTTAAGATCTTTAAAAGGGCCGTCTCGGTGCTGTGGTTTACCCTAAAGCCAGACTGGAATTTCTCAAGGATAAAGTTGGATAATGATTATAGCCCTATGTTTTATAACCAGACAGTACAGCGTAAAAAAAGATGAGAGTGACTATGGGTCACTCAGCAGTAGTGGTGGAGCTACGGCCATATATAAACAAACACTTTCACAAGGTGCAATATACCACCGTGTTGAGAGGCGGAGCCACTATCACGCAAAACATCAGCATTGAGAAGAGTCACTACAACCAATTGTGTCAAGAAGGCAGGAAATGCATTCAAATGTGTCAGCTCATTAAAGTTTCATGAATGATCGCGTCTTGCTTCATTTCGGTATCATTTGCCAGGTGAAGTTTTGAGCAGTTTAAATTGGTTCACGTTTACTATGGCAAAGACTTTTTAGTGGACAGCAGCAGAACCATAATTACCAATATCATGCTGGGAAGTATTTAATTAAACATCAAGATTGTGACAAGCATCAGTCTCCCTTCAGCAGTCTGGGCATTTGGTTTGTCTAAATGAGCTGACGGGCAGAGAACTGGTTCCCTCACTGCATCTACACACAGGAAGTCTCACCTTTGTATATTCGCTCGGTGATAGTCAATTCCCAGCACTATTCACATTCACAAGGCTAATATCGCAGCGGCACAACGTACTTTTTTCCCCAGTTATTTTGGGCCGTGGCAATCATTGCAAGTGACATTTAGGGGCACCATTATTTACCAATCAGAAGACTTTATTTGAACCAACAGAATGACTATTTTAATTCTATTTTATTTCAATATTTAGCTACCTAAATATAATTTGAGATTGAGATTTAGTTTTGTTTTTGAATACAAGCTGTATACCAATAGTAGGCTGCAGCATGAGAGATAGACAATTTTTCACACCATGTCAACAGGAAAAAGAATAGACCGCTCAAGTAGGTCAGAAAAGAACAGAACAAAAGCCTTTTTCAGTTATGGTATAGGAAAGTTCCTGTCATTGGCTTTTGTGGGTTTCGCCATTGTTCATTTAAAAAGGTGAGAGTGGGCAAACCACACAAAAAGTACCACAGAGAAAGACTTTCCATGTAGCTTTGCCAAAAATGTGTTAAATGAATAGCAGAAAAAACTGGATGACCTTTCTGTTAAATGGATTCCCCTGAGCATAAGGACACATGAACTCGAATGCAGAGAAATGCATTATGGGAACAGGGGACTCTTTAGTGGGCAGAACGGAAAATAGCCCTCGCAGATATTCCAGGAGCCGCCTGACATCTCCGTGCAGGTGATTGTTGCTCACATTAGGGTCACGGTGATTTATGGATGCTTTTTTAGGATGCCTAATTTGTCGTACCCTCAGTTTGATACAAGTGAATGCCAACTTTTTAAATGCCATGGTGTCGTCATACTTGGTTCATTTACATGTTTTAATGGATTTTTGTGCTAAATCTTTTTATTCTCTTGTCCTTTTTTATAAGGACTAAGAACTATCATTTATTGCAGACTCATTTACTTTGTTTGAGTCGACCTGACCATCAGTCCACCATTATGACAATTTTCAGTTATTTCAATACTCTTTGATGATCATGGCTGAACACTGTTACAGGGGCTCGGGGGCAGTTTTAAGAACAGCTCAGCTCCACACAGCGTAATGATGACAGCCAGTCTCTCATGTAAAACTGTACAGAACAGCACCGTGGGTCTTGTTTTTGTCTCGCCCACTCTTCGGTGCTTGTTTAATTTCCCAGTGGTAAACCATGCAGACACCTCTAGCAAAATGACTAAATGACTCAATGATCATTGAATTTTCTAATTCCCTTTTGCAATAAACATTATAGCAAACCAATGTTTTTAATGTCCTGGAGGAGGAAAATCAAAGCATACTGCCTTCAAAACACACTGTTTAATGAACATTACATTTTGTAAAAAAAAAGAAAAAAAAAGAAAACTTAACTAAGTTACAAAATTACTTTTTTAATTTAAAAGTTTAACAATTATTTTCAATAACAAACATTTTCCCATAACACCTTGCAACTAAGGTTCAAAATTGAATCAAGCTCCAATTCTCAGTTTTATCACATTAAAACATGTTATTTTAAATCACATAAATGTGGTGACCACAGTGTGCTACCTTGCATGACCTTGCTAATTATTGCATTGTTTGCTACATCTGTTCTGCAACTGCTGAGCTACTTTTCTACCTGTGGGCCATTTAAGACAAAGTCTGTAAGGCTAAACACATTCTGACAACTCACATCAGCAGCAGTTTACAGTAATTACTGGCTACGTAATGCATGGTTTTAAGCCCGTGCACGTGGAGTTCACACAGTCTAATCCACAGGGTTTTTTTTATATGGAAAGAGCTGGATGTAATTAAATAAAGGCATTTCCTAAGTCTGACTTAATGTAACACTAATGCTCTTCAAATATGCCAACCCTGCCCCCACAAATACATGTGTGTTTTTATGTGGAGAACAGGTGATTCTCCAAGGAATTCTAATAAAGAGTGTTCAGCAGTTACCCAGGGGAAAGGTTTCAGCCTCATGTGTGTCATTCAACAAAATGGAAACCTTAAATATTTTATGTAAGTTACATTGTATTGTTTTTTTAAAGGTGCATTATGATTTATTTATTTATTTTAAGTTGATATTTGTGAATATTTGACCTTGTAGTGACCCAGCGGCTGTATGACTGGTCAGCATGGGGCCTTTATTTTCAATCACAGTGGTCTTTACGACAGTCCAGGATCACTTGGTTTGTAGTAGTGAAAACCTTGGGCACAACACGGTCAGATATTCACAAATATTTTTGCATTATGCACCTTTAAGGGTTTGTCCAGCTTTGTGTATTTCTTCATTTTTTTTTCTTCGTCTAGTATTATCGCCTCGATAATTGTTTGGCCAAATTCAGATGTTTCCTTTTTTTTCAAGCACTGCTGGATTATAGGCTTTATCCTCAGCCAATCAGAAGGTTTGTTGCAACCCCCCAAAAACAACGAGTGCAACACACAAAAATGATGAATGTTTTTCAAAATAATGAATGGCAATGAGATTATAAAACCGTTATAGAAAAAAACACGTGCATAACTCACGGTAAGTTACTGAAATAGTTTGAGTCTTTTACTGAGAGAAGTGTGTTTATTATATGAAGACATTTATGAGAGTTTAAGAATGTAACTTTGATTCATTGTTTCATCCAACTTTTATTGCTTATGTGAGAGTAAATTGTGAATTGTTGAAGAAGCCTATCTTATTTTTCCTCACAGTGTAGGACATGTGCATTTTAAGGCACAGCCCTGTGAAGAAAGTCTTGGACTCAGTATAAGCTACACAGCAGTAATGAGCGGTTCCTCGGTTCACACACCATAAGCACCAAAATAAGCACCATGGATCCTGTGTAGATGACTGCTCAGTTAATAATATCGTCCAGCGAGAAGGAGACCAACGGATAATAGACTCATAGTAATAACTGTAATTTCGGAGCAGGAATAACACATATTGCGATGCAGAGAAACAAACCATTAGGCTGATGGCTAGAAGTTTGTTACATACGTTATGTTTGTCACGAATAACATGACAAACTCTCACTTGCTATTATTGTTATCATTACTTTGCAGTCATAATTTATTAATTCAGATCTACTGAGCCTATGCCAAAGATCTGCCTGTACTTCACAATCCACTGGTTGGTCAGCACTGGTTTTGGGTCATGTCAAAAAGATAGCAGACGTCACACCAACAGGTTTTGCAGATGTTTTGTTTCTTTGTTGTTTGTTTCATTTAAATGGTGATGACAGCAATCTCACTCTCAACAATATATTTCCCACCTCAACTCTAAGAGCTTCAGAAATGGAGATGTCCTGACCAAGTCCTCTCACAAATCATGTTCATTGTACTGTCCCAGTTGCTATGACGAAAACTTAATCTAAGGGGGCAGTGTGGTCAGCAGACAAATATCAAAATATCCATCCATCCATTTTCTTCCACTTCTCCGTTGCTGGGTTGTGGGGGCAGCTGTTGGAGCTGACCAAATCAAACTATCAAAATATATTTTTGCCTTTTTGCTTTTTAAAGTAAATGGACAACTCAATGTGCTTCAGCACTTTCACCATTACAATATGACTCATCCATGGCCAAAGGATAAAACTTTCTGTCATTAAGCCTCTTTTTTCACTTTTCACTCCTCTGTCAATTCGATCGAGTGGGCAGCGAGGCTCGACTACAGCCACAAATCAACCACGACTACATCTAGAGGACAGGAAGTCATCATCTCATATTCAATTGTGGCTCCCACCGCGGTCACCAAATAACCTGGAAATAAAGTGGGCAGCAGCTCAGCATCCACCATCGAGTCAATGAGCGCTAAAAATAAACACATTACTCTAACAAAATGTCAGCAGGTGAGGTCAGCTTACAATATAGAACACATACTGTGGCAATGAATAATTGAATGTCACTGACCAGCTCTGAATAACTATGCAATTGACTTAATGTGTAACTGGAAGGTTGGCGGTTCGAATCACACTCTGGCCAGCTCATGCTATTGTTATGTCCTTGGGCAGCACACATGACTTTTCTCGCATTATTATGTGCCGCTTTTACAACTTTTTAACATACACATGCAGCAACGTTTCACTCTGACCTTCATCAGAGTGACCGAAACGTTGCCGCAAAAAAAGGCTAAGTAAAAGAGTGAGACAGTGTGCGGGAGATTTTTTTTCAAGTTAAAGGTACTAGATGCAAGTTGTCATTCTTGTACTCACTACTGCCACCTCAGGTCTTACACGTAACTGCAGTTTCTATATTAAGCTCGTGCACTTAGGACCCGAATGAACAACTTTTTGAGTGCAGGATTTTAGCGACAGTTGTGATGAATAGGTGTGGGCTCATTCTACACATAAGGATATTGCTGGAACATGGAGGGGGAGGAAAATACATCATTTTAACATTTTTAAACTCCGTCTAGTCCCTTTAAGTAATCTCCTCTCTTACGCACCTGTTGCCTTCTCGGATGTGCAAAGCTTCCACTTGCCAACATACACATGCAGAAATAATAATACTGTGCGTAATTGAACTCAAAAAAGAGTGGGATGAAGTATAACTCCCAAGTTCCCACCCCTGTAAGTGTCACAATTTCATTAACATGGTAGGAGCCAATAGCGGGGCAATGCACATGACGGGAGAATAGTAGTAATTTACTATAATATGTATTCTACAATAGATTTTTCAGCAAATTCTACAGCTGGCAGGGTGAGCATGTTACGGTGAATGTAACTCCACATTTCCTTTATAAGACGAAGACATGTATTTGTGATGTGACTGGATAGGGTTTGGCATCTGACTGCAGAACTGTTAAATATTTAATCAGCTCAAAGTATAGTATTTCTTTCAAATGCACTTCCACATTTGTGTGGTCTCTAGAGCTTTATGACTCACAGCAAACTGTTGTTAAATCAACAATTACAAAAGTACTGTCCAAACCATTGGTCTAAACACCGATGCGGTACGGTGCCATTATTAAATATTTAACAATATAATATAAAATTCTGAGATTTGGAGGGAGCATAAAAACCTGATCACACTGTTTTATTTACTGTTGTTTATTTTCTTTTTCCCTTTTTTTTAAACATATTTCCATCAATATTTTAGATATACTGTTATTTATAAGTAATGCAATGTGGTGCCATTGTTTTGACATTACTGTTGAATATTGATGTTTTTGGTAAATACTGATGAAATATAATCATGAATTACAACTAGACGCATCAATAGCATATTCCCACAATTAAAGTAATAAACAACAGTATCATCAACACAAAAACATCAAATGAATGATGCAACGTTCCCAAAACCACATTTTGGACACCTTGTACACACATTAAGCCCAGCATTATTTTTTATCTCCAGCTGTTTACTTTGATTAACAGGGTATGCAAAGTACACAATAGTCTGATTGTTGATGTAAAGTGAGGACCAATTATAAGTTGGCACATTAATTGCATTTCATCACTCATCCAGCAGCAGCAGCAGACCCCCATTTGATGATTGCTCATCAGAGTCTCAGGCTGCAGAGAGACGGAGTTAAACAATCTGGTTTTGATCATGTGTTTTACTCCGCACTGATACACCTGAATGAGACAAATGTCTTGATATTTTTTTCATTTCATTGTATTTTTTATTTTTGTTAGGATTCCACTTACAGGTTCAGAAATTATTCATAATGTTGAAATCCGATGTGAAATTGTTCTCTTTTTTATTCTTGTACACTAAGGCTTTGAGGCTGTACCCTTGTGCATCATACTGCAACGTATTACAATACAAGCAATTTACATGTATTTTTTGGTTCACAAGATAAACAATCTCCATTACAGTACTGCTCAATAAACAAGCAAACAAAACAAAAATCCATATTACACAACAATTTCAAACTAAGTCACTCCGCTATTGTATCTGATCCCGACTTCCCTTCATTGAACAATCTGCGTCAATCTATCTGGTACCTCTTCATCTCAGGAAATGAAACAATGCAATTCCCACTGAGCTGCTCCATGCGAGAACTTTGTGTTGGGGGCTTTAAAAGAACTGCTGGCTACGCTCCACAAAAAGCCATGTGACATTAATCCTCAGACACAAACACTTACTTATATGGGGCAAGAAGTATGTCAAACCCTATATGATGCATGAAGATTAGCTAAGGTCCACATTCATTACTACAGGGAGACATGCAGTTGCTTCTACACTGTGGTCCCATGGAGTTTAACATATACACCCTTGAGGACACTGCCTATGCTTTTTTTTTAATAAGTGACATTGCTGTTTTTATTCCTTTTTAAATTAAATTCCGATGTTTAAAAAGGGTCATGACCACTGCAATTGCAGTTCAAACATATCATCTCAAAAGGTCATCCGCGCTTAATGAGAAGAAGAAAAAATAAATCGAAATTAAACGATTATGTGCTCACTATTCGCTGATGAGGTGGTGATTGACTGTACTTTCTAAGCACCCCCCCCCCCACCCCACCCCCCCTTCCTCATTTGCCAGCTAGAAATCTCAACACGTGCATGCAACTTCCACACTCAGTCACACAAGCACAGTCAACGCAAGCAGTAGAGCAGAATGCACGTGAAAGCGATTATTATTATTATTATTTTTAAACAGACATACCTTCAGGGGAACAGTTGCTGGGAGTAAGTCAAAAGATCATAGTGCCGGTGCCATCTGTGAGTCTGAGTCTGCAGGGTAACGTATGGATGGATCTCTCTGCTTGTCCAAGTCCAACTCCAAAGTCCTGTTTTTACACGACAGGTGGAAAGGCCGAGGGGGATTTTCCTTAAACCGGGAACCAATCTGGACCTAGTTCTAAAATAACCCCGAGGGGAGATGCTCGGGCGCACCTTCCGTTTGCTCAGGAATCGCTTCTTGCTCTATCTCGCACAGGAGAAAGCTACACACTGGCTCCCCTCTGCCTGCCTCCTTCTCTGTTTCCTCAAACTCGCTCTCCGCTCTGATCCCTCTCCACGCTCCTCGCTCGCTCACTCTGGCGTGCCTCCTTTCCCATAGTAGCACACACAACACATGCAAATAAGAAACAGCCACAAGCTAAGCACATGCACGGACTCATGTTGGTTTAGAATGCTTTCTTTGTTGGATTTGGGGAAGCGATGATCGGTTGGATTGGGGAATTCAGCCCCAGCTACTGTATATAACAAATATAATAGCAAAAACGAAAGAGAGAGGCGAAAATGAGACACGGTCAGGAGTGGCATCATACAGGAGGAGACAGGTTATTGGGAAATGACCCCAGCGGAAAAACTAAAAGAGGGAGGACATTTACAGAAAATCACTGCAATTATGTGTCTGCCCTATTATTACACAGCATATATTGAATCAGATATATTTAGCAAGGTACATATCTACAAATGGTATCATCATTTTCTTTCCATCATCTTTTTGTGAATGGGTTGGAGCTGCATCATGGGAGTTATCAATGAATAATTAAATACTGTATTTGTGGAAATGGCACATTGGCTTCCCTTCAAACTGAGGCTTGTTTGCAAAGCCTTGTTCATATATTATGAATGCTGTAATGTGCCATTTAAAAAAACAAAAACAAAGACAATAGACACAATTGGGCAGCACTCTCAGGGGATGTGCTATTTTAAGCTACTGCCATTGCACACAAAACTAAGCCACTATTATGAGAAGCCCTACAGAAACTGCATTCCCCCTCTCACCCTCATATCCAAACACCAACGCTGCCTGCCTCCGATGTGCATCTTTCCTTGCTGTAAATCCCAATGGCTAAAAGGGCTAACCACCGGAGAAGGCAGGGATGGACTAGGCACATGCAGAGATAAAAATAGTCACAGTTACAAGGTCCAGCCGCTAACAATGTGATGACGTAGTGCTTGTGAGAGGTGAAGTATAGAACCAGTCACAGTTTATGTATACTGTATGTAGTATATGTCAACTATGTGGGCAATACAACAATATAATACTGAGCTGGGATAAATCAAATCATAATCTCCCAACTCTGTTATAATTTTTTTCGGATTCACGCAGACGCCCAAACACAGACATATCTCATCTACTTTCAACTCTCCTTCTATTGTGTTTAAGTGAGTTACAAACGAGAAGGTTGAATCAAAGAGAAGTGCAAATGCCCAGAGGAAGCAGATAGCGATCCTAAAGGCAATACAGTATAAAGTTGTGAATCATGTTAAAATGAAATTTGTATTCTCTATGAAACCCTAACCCTAAGACCCACTATGACCAACATACTGTATTCTATAAACAAAAACTCTGACACACAACGTCCAAATCCAAGCAGACCAAGTGCTTCTTTATTTGGACTAAAAACAGATCACCCAAAAATACACTGTCTCCAGAACTCTTTTTCATGATCGTAGTTCCAGCACTAATTCAAAACCTGTTCAAAGACATAAACGTAACTGTCATGCCCTGACGAAGACCTCTGTGTAGGCCGGTCCATGACTTAATAAAGGACTTTTGAATTTTTTCATAGACTCTGACATTTTTTTTAAGCCATTTGCTGCTGCGCCATCAAATAAAAAAATGAACTTATCTTTTAAATGGTACATTTATGGTTAGGGTATACACTGCAGTTACTCCATCCTGCAGTTACGCCATCCTTTGATGCCACTCTGATGTACAGTGCATGGGACTTCACAGGGCACGAGCGAAAGTCTATCAAAACCTTTTCATTTACATCAGGAAAAGCAATTTTAAACCTGCGTATGAGATTGGCGCTATAACAGCCGGGCCTTAAATTAAGAGATGAAACCCTGCTGAGCTGTGACAAAAGTTGAGGCTGAACACCGCCGATGACTCATTACTCATACAAGTGTAAAAGGATTTTCATTTGAGACAGGAACATAGGGCCACATTTTGCACTTCTAGTCAAGTCTGATCCACTTTTGGGCTTATTGCTCTGCAGGCTGTTGGGGAAGTCCATTTAAAAATAATCATGTAACATAATAAAGTTAGGTGTCAGTAAGCTAGCTCTCTTCGTTGTCTTTGATATTGTAATGCCCTTTTTTGTAATACATTATTTTTCTGTCTAAAGCACATACCCACTTCCTCTGTTGTCAGATTGTAAAGTGTTTGATGTTACAGAAACAAACAGGCTAATTGCAGACATGATATAGCGTTAAATAGCCTTCATATACCTGTATGTTCAAGCCAAAGTTTCCTCAGGTCACTGTGACAGATGGAAGTCTTTACGGCGTGCAGAGTAACACCTGCCAGAAGATGTGAAATAAAACCACACCACGTCGACCTGACCATTATAGAAATGTCACTTTGACCCAGCGATCCTCGTTCCGTGAGTCAGACTGTAGCACAAATCGCATCATTAAGTTATAGAGTTTTGACAGTAAAGCTTACCACTTTGGCCTCTGATTTTTGTCACCCATTCACACAGAATTACTATTATGGTGTCAAAGCAAAGGGTTTATATAGAGGGCTGCTCTAGTACTACAATTTTACGAAGTACACGGCATTTCCTGATGACTCAGAGTTACAGAGGCCGTGTTTGATACAAACACTTATTTATTGATTGCAGAGCTCCAGCATTGGCTGAATCATGTGAACTGATGTGAATAGAGTTTGATTAGACATGTGCCATTACTGCCTGATTACATGAGTAAGTGTCAGAGAGAGGAGTGAGATATCTTTAACTGCTTTACCAAAGAACAATACGCAATTACTTAGATCTGTGGGCCACAGAGGTGTTAATAAAATGGTGACACGGACCAATTGCTTCAGGAAGAGCATCTGGCATAGAACCAAATCACGAAAAGGCCCTGCCCTCAATAGCCAGGACAATTACCAGACTGACAAGACAAAAGAAAAGCAAAAATACGGATCAAATATTAAGTCAGAAATATACAAAACTATATAAATCTCTGTACATTATAATTGAGTAACATAACTAATGGTCTTTCAACATTATGACAGCGTCCGTTTAAACAGGCCTAAGGTGTTCCAGCTTTTTACTTCAACAGCATTCTGCAGCAATTTATCTTCTGAGAAAGTTACAGTGAGGCTTGTCAAATGAATAAACATTGTCTGTGGTCTTGTTACTTGATATAACGTTGTGACCTCTTGTGCCATTAAATGTACTGTTTATTGCAGAATATATATTCTGTTAGGCTTTCCCATGTGATGTAAAATTATGTAAGCTACATTTCAGTATCATCCATCCACAGGGCATACAACAAGCAACATCTGACATAACAGGTCAAACCAACTGTACTTTGGGTTTGCTTTAAGAAACTCAGGATCTAAGAGCCAAAGGGAGATGGATTAGGTTCATTTGGTGTTTCAAGTCTTTCAAACAGACACCGTTTAGCATAAGCCATAATGTTATAAATCTGACCATCACCAATGGCAGCAGCCACTTCTTATTTGTACATAATACATTGATGTATCTGCTCTCCCAGAGCAGCCTTGAACGCCTGGCCTTCTGAGTGCTCAGACACTTTGATGGTCTTTGTGCACTATGCTTAACTTCCAAACTTCATCTGTCTGACTCTTTTATTCATGCACAAGGAGGAGGTCTGCTCTTGTGTCAAGTCCTTACTTCCATAAATAAATCATATCAAATATGACGGGATTTAACCAGGGAAGTTGTTATGTAAGTAAATAAAACAATGAAAAAAATATACTGGGACAAAATATTTCTGTCACAAAACACAACACATTTATTATTATGTACAATAGTTTAGTTACGGAATACTAAAATACTAATTTTGTTTTTGCGAATGAAGCTGGTTGCCTTTCTATGATGTGCAAAAACCACACACACACACAAAGAGTTTGAACTTACCAGGAGGAAGCCATGCCACTGCCATTTAGACAGCGGGAGGAAGATGCTCTTCTTAGTTATTTTTAGTTTATTCAGGGAGTGCAACACCTCAACAAAGAGATACTTTTTTGCATTCGGTATTGGAAGTTACAATAACCCGTCTTCCCTCTTCTCTTACCCAAACGTAAGTATGCCCCCGTGTGGACAGGAACGTACATAACACATCTTAAAATAAAATAAAAAAAATACCAGAATTATATCATATTTGTAATCAATTAGAAGTACACATAAACCCATTTAAAGATAAGATACCATGTTTAAAAGAGGGTTCAGCAAACACACATGTAGGATACCTTGCTGACACATACTGACAGTTTTGCGCTGGATGATTGAACTAGGTCCACCTATATTACATAATATAACATCATTCCATATATAAAGATTATGCTTTCACTCTTTGAAGTCCAAATAGCTGTAAATGTGAATTAATATGTTCCACGTCATGCAGTGAGAATAAATGAGTGTAGCCCGAGGAGAAATAGAGGGGCTTTTCTTAGCATCTTTAGGTGCCTGTTAACCGTTCAGGATTACATCACTTCAATATGTGCACTAATTAGACCCGGACCTGCGTTCTATTGGTCTATAATTAATGTGGGTTTCAGGCAGAGGGGCAGGGAATGACTTTAGAGAGTCTCACTAAACCCAGCCCTGAGGACCTACCAGTTTTATCTTGCCTGTATGGCAGGCAGATAGCAAGGTGGAGACTAAATCAATGTATCTGCATGAGCTCATTAGCCGGGGCCCTTGGGTCAGCAGGCTCCACGCTGATGCCCTTGGAGAAACAAAATGCCCACAGAACACAAGCCATGTGGATTTTACAAGCAGAAGATCTGAGACAGCCTTCTACATTTTGTGTATGAGGAAGAATGTACTGGCTTTTTGACATTGAGTTGAAGTCTCTTCTGATGCAGTTACATCAATGACGTCACATAAAACAATTATTTTGATAACAGACACATCATTTTTGATAGCTGGATTGGAGTATTGGATTGTTGAAATGGTGGATATCCACAGAGAGCTGATTTAATATGAACTCAAAATGATTTAATATGAACTCAAACTGATTTAATATGAATTTAGAGAAATGTATTCAAGTTGTTTCCATAGAATTTTCATTAAAAATAGATTTAACATATTTTTATACCTGGCATTCTGTTAAATAAATAAATAATAATAAAACCACCTCAAAAATGCATATTTGTTTATGTAACTACACACTGAAATTGTGTTGATATGCTGCTTTCAGCGCTAAGCACCAAATGTCTTCCTTAGATCAAATCAGTGCTCTGGGAATGCTCATTTTACTCATCATGGGAAACTGAAAATTCTGCTCAATCATTTGGTGACACTCGCGTTTGTGTCAATGAGACACATGTCCTCCTTTCCCTGCCGCATACAGCATCACATAAATGTGGATAATCTTGCAGTTCATGATCCAGTAAACAGTTTATAACCTCTGTGTCCACAGGTCTGAGCTCAGCCAACAGAAGGCAGTGAATTTTAACAGGATTAGGCCTATTGTTGTGGGGATTATCTCAATCTAATAACCTTGCAGAAAAAGCCTGGCTGGCTGCAGTCTTTCATTATGATTGTTCTCATTTTGGTGTTTGCAGAAAAACAATGACAAAGCTGACAAATGTGTGCATCTATAATTACATTTTGAAAAATTCTTTAGCCTTTTGGAAAATCATTGGCAGTTTATTCCCGAGAACATTGTTTTAAATTTTGTAGAAAACTAAGTGTCTTAATTCAGTGAAACACATTCTGTTCCCACAAACATTTTCTCCCCTGAAGTTTGCTCTGGACAAAGGGCTCTTCTTATTCAGGCTTGCTTTGGCATGTTTAAATGTGCACATATGTTTATCTACACTTTCAATAGTCGCAACACATATATCTTAAAGTATAGCTGTTTTCTATTATCCATAAAGGGTTGTGAAATGTTTTCAATCGTTTGCATCACTCATCTGTCAAGAAATACTATCTGCTTCACCAAAATAGCTATACCCCAGAATAGAAACAGCCCAGTTCGGCAGCCGTTGAAAAGGCTCCCCTCAGTCTTTGATCTGAGAGGTGTTTGTGGATTATCACTGAGAGCTGGTGCAGATTTTCAGGGATAAAAGCAGAGATGTACCCATTCGGTGGAGCTCTAGTTTGGCCTCATTTCTCTGTCTTTTGGCTCTGACTGAGTTCTCTTCGCAGTCTTTCACACACTGCCTTTGTAGAGCTGCATGGCAGAAAGAGATACACATTAGAACGTGTACAATTGAACTTCCTACTTTCTTTTCACTTTGTCTGAGTGCACACACGTCAAGCATTTACAGTATTTTAGAAAGAAGGCTCAGTGGGAAAGTACAGACAATTGAACTGATTGACATATTGTTAGCCAACAACAATGCACATGTTCGTATTGACTTTATTTATAAACCAAATTATGCAGAGTCGTGGTTCCACATTTGACACTTGGACACATCATCACTTTTTGACAGTTTGGGGATACTTCAAATACTCTCCTGTGGTACCCGCCTGTCCACTGAATGTCCCCATGACTCCCCTCTATAGGATAATGTCAATCTGCCGGCCACTGAAGGCAAGTCAAGATGTGTTTGACACTTTTGCAACTTTTATAAAATGCCACAAAACCGCGTGATGTGAATTTCCTATTTTAGCAAAAGTCAAGTTAAGTGACAGAGTTTGTCCAGGAGGAGCATGTCAGGTTATACTGACGTTTCTTCACACAGAAGCACCAGCAGTTATTGCAAGACATGTGGGGAAAGTCTAGAGCTAAATTTACTTTTTTTCATATGAAGGGAATGACATTCTCGCGGGTAACATTACTTAGCCCCATGTAAGCCTGACTGTTATGATACAGCATTATTAACCTTAGACTGACAAGATGAGACTGTGACTTAGCTCCACATAGTTTATTCTGCAACCTTTGCAAAGCGTTGCAGGTGAAATGATTGGGAGTTGTTGGTCAATTAGCCTTCCAGGACTTTATTTGTATATGTACCAGAGAATCCGTTGTTACTTTTTTATTATTAAATTAATTCACTATTTGTTCCCTATACAGCTGCTGTGTTTGTGAGAATAATGTCATTATAAAGCAAACAATGTTTTAGAATGAAGGGTCAAAGAAAAGTCATGGACAGTATGACTGTTTCAAACATTAATGATATATATTTTTTCTAATTTATAATCCACATAAATTGTCGGTCTTTCATTGAGCTGTGTGGTACTGACAGCGGCATGAGATAGATAGACAGTGTTCAATGGAGGAAAGGACTGTTGCCCAGAATGCCTCAGCAACAAAGGTGTGCAGTAACACAGCCCTATCGCTCAATGGTACATTAATTACCATTCACAACGATTCCAACAAAAACCCACTAAAGTATGAAACACTTGCTGTTGTGTTCAGAAGTTCATTGTGGTTGATCACAAGTATTACTGTGGCCACGTGAATATGAAAAGCAGTGGCCTTTGCCGTTTGACCACATTATGTTGTTGATTCAATTTGAAATAATGATTGTAATTTATTTATTAACATGAGAGATTAAGGGAAGCAATATTGGATTGAAAATTATACTAATCAAAATAGTAGAAGAGCCCTGTCAAACTGGTTAATACTGGACTTTTATTTATAACCAAAAGCCTGGTTAAATTTGATTTAAAGGCTTATATAGCCTAAAGATCATCTACTGATGATTTTCCACCAGGGGGAGCTGTCAGCATACTCCTACATTCTGCAGTCAGCCCACATCATAAATCTATAAGGCCCACACAGGCAATCTGTTAATTTCCAATAATAAGAATCTATCTTTGGATATAGATAACAGTCACCAGCTGGAAATGGGTTATTTGAGTTATATATTGGTCAACATATGAAATGAAAAGATGTGAAGTCACTTACATCCCAAAAAACAAAAAAACACATCAGATTTTCAAATATTTATCTTGTTCCTTTAAGTGTAATTATGAATCACTTTAAGTGGTGTTGATGCAAACACTTTATCTTGGCAGTTCAATAGATCACCAACATGAGAGGGACTTGTTCAGAGGAAGGAGATGAATGCCATCAATAGGGGCCTGGCAGGTCGATAAATATCTCCGACCTTGTTGCCTCGGGCTCAAGTTGGAGATTGGGAGGTTGGGAGGGAAGCTAAAGATGCCTTGGGGTTTGTTCTGCATCTTTGATTGTTTGCGTTGTCTCTTCCTCCTTTTCCTTATGTTTTATTTTTGACTTGTGATGATGATTTATTAAGAAATGCTCTAAAAAAATCTGCTGTACTAGTGCTTTGTATTCATTTCCTTAATTTTTTCACTTTGTCCTCTCATTCCCACCAGTGTTTTCCTTCATGCTATATGGCCTCAAATTCTTTGCGTTTCCTAGACCTCATCTGCTGGAAGGATTTGGACTAAACTGAGCAAACTATTGGCAACATGTGCCAACGTTTAATAATTGCCCGGGTGTTTATCTCACAAACCAAATATCCCCACACGATATGTGGAAAGAGAGGTCATGCAATATGTAATAACAATAATAATAATGAACACAACATTAGATATGTTGTCATTGTATATTTTATTTGCAAATGAAAGAGTAGTAACTCAGAAGTCGTAAAAATATACATTTTTTTTTTACTGGTGTGATATTTACATGGATTGTATTTCACAAACGAACGGACAAACAAACATAAAACAAAGCACTGAAGAAAAATAGATGAGCATGAATTAAACCGTGTCTGATACATTTCCCTTTCGTATAGCCTTGTTGTGGCATGCTGTCCCTGACGTCCACGTAGCCCACTGCCCTGTCCCGACAACGGGCCAGTGACGAGCCGAGCACACACAAAAAGTGCAAGTACATGTATATGAGACAAAAATAAAGCTTCATGAAACTTTCCGTGATTATATTTACAATTGTAGATTTTTACTTTTCTCACTCTGAAGTTATGATACACCAAAACAAAGCATTGCCATTCGCCTGCCGTGTCTCAAGTAAAGACATGCAGATGCCTTTGTCTTTTCTTCAGGACTTCAACCCATTATCTGTTGCTAAAATCATTGACATTCCACTATATAATAAAAACAACTCTCAACATAAAGCTGTGGTTGCGTCATGTGAGTTATACCTCTATCATATGTAATGCAGATGTGTATACTGTGACTACATGTCGGTGCCAATAATATACTATACTGTGGATGTGCTGTTCTCTGGTTCCTGACTGACCTCGAACTCTCAGAAATATATCTAGGCCAGAATGTAGAACAGGACTGGAGCGATGTAGAACTTACAAAATGGGGAATCCGCCACCTGAGACATCTCGCCATATCTGGAAATGATCACACCGAAAAGGATATAACAATGGGAGTCATTTTTTTTTTTTACAGCTGGAAGACTTAGCCTCTTTCCCACCTCCGATGCTACCGATGAACTTCAATGGCATGAGGCTACAGTATCTGGCTCTGTATCAATCCTGTTAGGTTTCCTCTCCTGATTTGCACCACTCCTGTAATAATAATTAAAAAAACAGTCTTGAAGCATATGCTATCCATGAATTTGAAGATGCATAGCTACGTTTCTGAAACAGCAAGTTTTATGTTCGCTGTATATTTACAAGTGTGTGTGTGTGTGTGTGCGTGTATTCGTGTGCTAAAAGTCCCCTGGGTGTTGAGCAACGCCGATTAGAGTCCTATTCTGTTGCTGCGTTTGGGAACTCTGGCTCCATCCGTCAGCTGTAACACCTGCAGACATTCGATCCATCACATTGATTTGTAAAGAGCTGTTATAAACAAGGATTTATTTATTTTTTCCTTTTTTTTTTTTTTTAAATAATGTGTATTTCTGCCTATGCATGTGAATGTGCCTTCTAAAGATACAAGTGCACATCAACATCTGTTGTATAGTATAGAGAGGAACACAGTATCCTCCAGTGCTGACAATAAAAATGAATTATGGACTTGCTTTATCTTTAGACGGAAGGAAAAACAGGCAACAAGACAACTGTTGTTTCTGGGGTAAAAGTCGTCTAAATGAGTGCAAATCTACCGTAGACACTGGCAGTCTGCAGTCATATCAATGTGGATAAAGGTTGCCTGACTGGATCTTTCTACATCGCTGACTGGCTAACAGAGGAGAGAGTGTGGGTGTTGCCTAAGGGCTGATGTGGCTGACTTTACATGCACACCCCCCCCAACCCCCCATAATTGCTCGACATGCATGCATTCTCCAACACACACGCGCACACATGCACACTCCCTGCTCAAATGTCATAGTCTGTCTATAAGGAGTCATATAAAAGGCCTTTTGTCATTATCCCTCAAGAGTGAAGTCACATGTAAAATCCCACTTCAAAAGGGTTGTTTATTTAATCAAATGATTCCTCCAAATCAAATTTAGAGCAATGCATTAATTGTTTTGTTTTTTTCCTGAGAGAATATAGCCATGATGCCCTGTGTATAAATGCAATGTCAGAAGCGGAAGAAAAATAAATAAAGAAATAAAGGGAAAAAAAAACAAATTGAAATCCAACAGGTGTACTTATCAGTGACCTGATCAGATGATCGCTCCCCCTCCTATTGCTGTCCCCTGAGGAAAGGTTACAACCAAAGGAATTCTCTGACGACCAACAAAGCCCATACCTTATTAACAGGAAAGTGGTTGTGAAGATATGTTATTTAAAACATTGTATGTTTCATTATATATGTTCTGTGAATGATAGCATAATGAAAAAAATAAAAATAAAAAATAAAAATAAATAAAAAATAAAAAATCACTTCATTAGGTACAACTGTCTTAAAAAAATATTCAAAGTATCAATTTGGAAAATTGCTTAGCAAATCAAATGCAATGAATCATATAGGTTCTTACAAAGCGCGTCTATTTGAGTGATTTAATATCCCCCGTCTGTCCTTTGATATATTTTTAAATACATGTATTGTCTTGTGCTCAATGGCTAACATGGTATTGCATGGAAAAGCAGTGTGACAGGTGTACCTAATAATGTGGTCATTGAGGCGGTATATTGAAAATAGGGTGTTACATTTGGATTTCCCATTTGACTTCTTGTAAGGGGTCTGTCCTCTGTCCCCTTACATCCCCCTAAATTCAATGACATCATGTGCATAATATCAATTTTGTATTTACAATATAAAACAAGTCTGATTACACAATGTACAGTTTATATACTAACTCTGGCACTAGATTGCGTTCCCCCGCAGATAATTGGCGTTCACTCAGCCTTACACTGCAAGCTATATGACCCTTAAAGCTAGGCATGAACTGAGACCTAACCACTTGGTGGACCAAGAAACAAAAACAAAATCAAAGAACTCCAAAGGCACACTAGATAGGCAACTTGTCCCCTTTTCAGCTATAGGCTCAATCAAACTGGGACTCAGAGTGCAACAGAAGCAGAGATAGAATGAAAAAATGTGCAGTGAGACAGTACTAAGAGCCACTTTGCAGAGAGACCTTGCAATGAGTCTGTATGCACCATATCCGCCATTTAGACCACTGACCACCTAGTGAACACCTTTTCCTCTAAACGAGAAAGCCAGAATTTGGTCTTGATTAAATTTGATTAAGACCAAAAAAGAAGGGTTAATTGTTTGAACAATTCCAAAATTGTATATACTGTACAGTATATATTTTCCTATTGACAGTGGTTGGTATCAATCAAAAGTAGTCAAACCCTACCCCTAATGTATTTCAAAAGATTAATGATTACACATTCAGTACTATTTGTTGAGAATGGGTTTGCACATACACATTTTAGTGTTCATGATGTCATGCTGTGGTTTAATTTACATGAACACTTAGAAGTTTAATTGAAGTTTGTGCCTTGTAACTCAGATACTGACTCCAGGTTTAACAGATCCACCCTCTTTAAGCCTCACACACATTCATCATCAGTTTTCACTGTAACATCGCAGAGACATGACCAAGTAAGATAAAACACAAAACAAAACACTGACTAAAAACCGATCTAAAGATTTGTGGCACTTTTTAATATTAATGAATGCACACCACTGTCAGCCTGTTTCCCAGACAGACATAAACAAGGGAAATAAAAAAGCCAAGCTAATAGATGCTTATCCCCTATAGTGAAAGTATTGACTGCCTAATAGACCTAATACTATTAATTATTCAGCAAAGTTAGTTACTAGAAGCATAGGGCATCCATGGACATAAAATAGGGATTCCTAATTAGGTACTATTGTATTATTTACTCAAATCAAGCATAACTTTATTGTAATCCCTGTTCATCCAATCCCTGGAAAATGGTATATTGAGGCATGGAACTGTGTCTTAATAGGTAAAAAAAACAAACAAACAAACAAAAAACAAAAACAAATCAATCAATTAGTATTTGTTTTGTTGTCAAAACATCTGCATCCAACTCCAAATTTGGTCTGACAATATTTTCCATCCATCTTCTTTTTGCATTCCTTCCTCTGAGCTTTTGCCTTAATAAATAAATAAAGCTCTACTTGGGAGGGGGGGGGGCTTTTCCACCTTGTTAAACATTGTACTCTCAGTGTCTCCTGAAGCCAAAAAAGGAACTCAGTTCAGCCAAGACACACAGTGTTGCATTCTGGAAATGGAATTTCTTGTGTTTTGTTCATTCAATAGGGGCAAAGCAAGTCATATTTTTCTTTATGCATTCATTAAAAAGTACTTTGGGATTTATAATATTAATAACTTCCTTTTAACTATTTGATTTTATTTATTATAGAAGAGTTTAGTCAATGAGGGTGCTGTAGAGCAGGGGTGGGAGTGCTGTGCCTTTCCTGTTTAAACAGTCTGGAAGGCCTTGGTCTGCGCTGGGACCATGAGGGTGGGGGGCGTAGGTGCGGTGATGTTCCTGGAGTTATATTTGGGTGTGGTGGGGGGCTCGGGGGTCTTGGGTGGGACCACTGTAGTGTAGGCTGGAGGGGACTGAGGGAAGCCCGGGGGTTGGCCATTCTCCTTCAGAGCGGCCACAGCGGGTGGGCGAGGGCGGTGTCCACGCTGGACACTGTTGTGCACCATGGACTGAGTGGAGGATGCACCCGAACGAGAGCTGCCGGACCGCGAAGAGGACAGAGAGTTGGGCTTCACCAGCTTGGCCTTCGGCGCCTCCGCATCCTCCCTGTAGTTAGAAAAACACAGTGAAAGGTCAATTTATATAGCCCGCGACTGAAAATAGAATGAACACACTGCACTCAAAACAGGCCAGCGCAGCATGATTTCTACAGTGCCTTCGGTCTCCGATTCCCATGGGGCTAATGTGTAGAGACCTCATGTAATTCATGAGGCACCCAGACACAGTGTTCAGGAGTGCATTTGCATGAAATAATGAATTCTGCTGAAATCATGAGTTCCACCCTGCAATTGTAAAGGAGATAAATAAAGTTTTTCTTCTTTTGCTGAGAACACAATGAAAACTTCAGTGATTCATCCAAATACGCCCCTCTGATATTTTAAATATGCAAACTTTTGGAAATTAAAAAACATTAGTAAGTGCAAGCGTTTCTTTGAGATGAAACAGAGTCTCTGCTCTTCGGTGTAAAAAGCACATTTACATTATTCATTTGTGTCTGTCTCATTCTGCATTATTCATCGTTACATCAGTAACAAGCACCTTCGCCACAGCCGCTCACAGACAACAGTGTGATTAGCTCAGTATAAAACTGATGCAACTTGCAAGATGTCATCTGAGGGAAGGAAACAGTGGGACACTTCACATCACTCATACTCTGAAGTGCCACTATGACAAAGGCACAAAGTGGCTCCAAAGTTAAACCTGCAGTGTCTTTCTCAGTACACTTTACACAAAGGCTTGTGATTAGCCTCCCCCATGGGTGCAGGACACCCACCTGCAGGTGCAGTATGCCCAGCCTCTCATGGCTGCTGCAGAGAGCTGTACCTTGCTGTAGTTTGGGCGATATTTCCACAACAGAACATCTTATATTTATCTGACATGGTAACAAAGTTACTTTTGGTTTTAAAGGCCACATTGCAGCTTACCTGATTTCATTTGGAGTCTCTTCTTCCTCATATTTCTTCTTCTCCTTTTTCCGAAAGACAAGCCAGATGATTAATATCACAATGAGGACACCCAGGGATATCCCCACCACTGCACCAGCCACCATCCCCACGTCTCGAACGTCTGCAGAAAAAACATGTTTCACAAGGCTGATCAGAACTGAATTGAAAATGCATCTGGGTTGATGTTAGATAATGTTATAACTCTTACTAAGTGGCAAATAAATGCCCTACAAATTACTTACAAAAGAGATTTTAATTACAGTGTTTTTAATACATAACAGACACTACTTTGGATGGTGACATAGAATTTAACTGATCATAAATTGTACAGTTTAGGAACTGCTGCCACAGAATCTTGCCTTTGCCCATAAAATGGCACTTAAGCATAACATATGCGGTGTGGAAACCCCCAAATTTAATTCAACACCTGGGGACTCATAGTTCCAATTGAGTGGCCCCAAACGTGTCTTCTTCCCTGCACGCCACACTCACTGCTCCGGCCCAATCATAAAACGTATTAGTGAATCAGCCAGACAGAAAGTACTGGACACTAGTCGCCACCTCTGCTCTCTGGTTTGGTGCAGTCCCTGGTGTTTAAACATAACCCAATGTGGAGAAGGGAAAAAGGCAGAGAGCAGAATAAATGTATTTCCAGCTGGAGTTTGAAACAATAACCATCAATCAGAGTGTCTGCTGTGTATGAGGTGACTGCAGCAAGGTCGTCCCCCTTCTCTCACTCTCTCTCTCTCTCTCTCTCTCTTTCTCTCTCTCTCACACACAGTATCTCTCTCTCTCTCTCTCACACACACAGTATCTCTTTCGCTCTCTCTCCTCCTCTGCTGCTTGAACACTCACGCTGCATGGTGACCTCTACGGTGCAGCTCTCCTCGCCCACGTCATTGCTGGCGGTGCACCTGTACACACCTGTGCTGTCCATAGTCAGGTTTCTCAGAGTGACGATCTCTGGGTTTTTTAGGTCTAAGAGGAAATTGAAATAAAATTTGAAATAAAAACATTTGGACAAATACTTTAAGTTCAATGTGTTAACATTATATATGCAATAACAGAATGCAGGTATCTAATAAGGATATAAGAAATGAAGCTCTAAACAACATGAGCTTCAGAGTGCCAACAAAGCTATAAGTAAAATGCAAAATCCATAAATGACAGGCAGGTCAGTTACTACCATGTTATTTACTATAATGGCAATAATTATCATGATATAGTGTATTTGTATTTACTAACTTACTACACTACACAACTATTGACCAATATAAAATGGCAGCATTTCACATCACAACATCACCGTTATAGTGTGGAAACTAATAGAGAGGCAGCAATAGCTTCAGAGTTGAAAATATAAGCTATTGTACTGACGAAGCAACTGACTTGCAGCCATAAGAAATACTTATTTGTTATGGATCTCTAAGGTCGTAGATTATCTTGTCACAAATGCCCCAGGGCCAGACTCTGGACATGTCTACCTCAGACCTTACATAAGGTTAGAGGGAAGAATGAGCCGTTTATCTTGCACTGAATGCCCATAGACAGTAATAACAAAGGCATGTGTTGAAAATATGGCCCACAGTGCGCCTCTGATGGATCTGTAATCAATCTCACGGATGATAAACATATTATATTACCTTTCAGCAGGCCTGTGAATAATGTCTGCGGATGCTGTGGGTGATCGTCCAATAAAAACTAATTAAACTGAACAGGTGTTGTTTGGTTGAGGTCATTAAATTGAATTTCGGTCTGGGCACATGCCATTGTGGATTTACTGAAGACAGGAGACAGAGATTCAGCGCCTGGAGCTGTTAGTGCCGCTTTAGCAGACGTGGCTAGGCCCATGGTTACATTCTGTGTCTCGGTTACTGTTTAGAGACGGTTAAGATCCAAGAAAAATGCCAGGATCCACTCTGCGTGAATGAAGTGCGCCTTAGGGCTACAGCTCTGACAGTTTTGGTGTTGAAACTGTCAGTCCATTTCATATTATATTGGATTTTCGTGCACTTTTCACACATGCATGAAATATTTCAAAGGACATTGATTTCAAATACAATCAATTTGAGTCAGGCTAATGAGGAGGCTGGTTAGCATTAACCTTATGCTGTAAAGAGCAAAAGTGTAAGGATGTCCTATAACTAAAAGCAATGAGGAAACATTATTGTATTTACATTAGTTTAAAAAGTAAAAATTGTTAAATGAGGGAAATTCTGCATTTTTTATGAATTCAGATCAAGATTTAAATGATTGGCCTCGGTACCATTTTCAAATATGAACTCATTTTGTGAAATTATGTTTTGGCTCCAAGTTAACATACGCGTACAGCTCAAAAATAGCATACTTGATCCACCATAGTCCTTTTTCCTAAATCCTGACACAAACTTTTGCAGCTATCTGGCAGAATTCAACTGCCACTAAAGTTACTTCTCAGTAAAAGAGACTGTCTTCTGTCCGGTATTAGTCTTATTTTTATGACGGTTTGCTGCCTGAGAAGATAAGGGATGCGTGCAAAATCGGGTCTAATTGGGGCATTAAGAGTCCGTGTTTGTGCCCTTTAGGAAAGCATTGTAGCTAATTATCCAAGTAAAGCAGCTCGGGGACCAGCTGCACTGGGAAGAGATAGTGTTGTGAAAATTATGCAAAAGTAAAGAAATTCTGGTACGATCATTTGTCAGACAAACACAGCCTCTAAAAAAACCTCACCAATCTAATAAATCTTGTTAGTGGATACATCTTTACAGCGTTCGGATGGTGAATCAGCATGTTGTGCACAGACATTTTGCTTACCTATCAGAGCCAGGTTTGGCAACTTGCCCAGGCTCTTGCCTTTGTCCAGGACTCGCTCCCACTTGTAGCTGATGGGATCTGAGCCGTCGCTGGACTTACAGCTCAGTTTGACATCACTGCCCTCCAGGTGTTTGCCGTCCATCCTGCATTCTGGCTTCGAGGGCTTCACTGTAACAACAAGTAATAACAACACATTTAGATGTTTTTAGACAAGATGCATGTTTCTAAAGTTAAAACTGTGAGGAACTTTATGAATTTTAGTCTGAATATGCAAATCATATTTAACAAAGGACATATGTGGCCCGTTTTATTATTTAATGAGATTTATATATATATATATATATATATATATATATATATATATATATATATACAGAAACAATGCAAGTGTTGCAACCCAGACCTTTTACTAATAGTAACCCATATTGTATTCTAAATAAACATGATATAAAAGGAATTGCAATTGACTGTGATGTATTTTACACATTGTAATTATGCAGAGCTGCTTAAATGTACTGGCTCCCCATGTTGGTGATTTATTGCACGACAAACCGGCTTCCTCCATCTTCATTACTGCTTTTGCCTTGACCACAAAAGGCATTGATGACTGAAAATAAAATGTTTGCACCAGTCGCCCTCGTGTTGGCTGACAGAGGCACGGGAACAACAGTGCTCCCATAGGGAATGGATCAATGTGACCTCAAAGCTGGCTGTGAGTGCTGCTGGTGATATGCTCTGTGCAGGTCAAAGGTTTTGGTCAGAGTCCAATAGCTCCAGGCACAGTATGTATAGCGCCTGCTGCCTGCTCACTATTACTCGCATTGCCACTGAGATGGAGAGTCAGTGCTGTGTCCCAAAGTTGCATATTTTTAGATCGGCGGTGAGCTAAATTTAATTTGTTTTGGACGTTGTTGCTGGAAATGTTCGAACTACGACTGTTTCAGACATTTCTACCGCTATAACTGCTGCTGCCATGAAAAAAGGATATAGCAGCTAATTGCACTGACATTATCAATATTACTAAGCTAAACACTGCTTTTACTTAACTTTATCTTCCGCCACTTTTCGAAAATATTTTGAATAAACATAAAAAACATGTGTTCATTATTCACTCACTCCACACTCTGTGGTAAGCTACTATTGTAGCCACAGCCACCTTGGGGCAGACTGACCATTAACCACGTGACTATAATGTGCTGTTTATGTGCTGATCTCTTCTTATGTCAGTGCCCTCTGCTGGACACGTGTGGAATTCTCTCCTTTTTTAAATTTAACCGGCCCCCTAGTGGCTGCAGTGACCATTCTGGTTATTTCTTTAAAAATTCATAACTCCGCACAACAATGGGATGTACGTTTTTTACATACTCAGAAATCCATGCTCTTCAAGGGACCTTGTGTTTGACACATGTGCAATAGAGTTTTAACTTCTTAACCCCCGCCGTTGTCTCCAGTTCAGCTTTACCCAAATCTTAAAGGTTTTTTGTCGTTCTTTGTTCGTTTCCGTCTCATTTTTGTCGCCTGTTTGACACTTTTTTCTACCAAAAAAAAAAAACGTGCTCGGTTCAGGTGGGGGTTAAGAGGTTAAGGATTATTAAGGATTGGGAAAAAAATATATAATGAAATTAATCAATACATTTAAAGACTTTGACTCCTCATGGGCTAAATATTGACTTTAATCTCAAATGCTTCTTGTAATACTGTAGGCTATACGTATTACAGATTTCTGTATATATTTGTATATATTTTAGCTGTTTCTGTTTTTGTAGAAATGGCCTTTCTGCACTGGGTGTGGCCTCCTGATTGATGGGGACCACCCACACTTTGGAGAAGATCTAAGCCACCTGGGCTGGACCACTCCACATACACATTGGTTTAAAGAAGAAAAAAGAAAGATCTGATGAAGGCTAATGTCGAAACGTAATTACTATCATTAAAATTTGGACATCGGCTTATGAGTGTGCGATGCTGTTGTTTGATTTATGATACATCTGCACCTCGGAGACTACTTCTGGTGTGCGTTGCTTCTCTTTTCTCTTTTCACATCTATATGGGTAAACATTAATTTGCCTAGACACAAGATAAAATGTGTTGCACAATCAAACGGGGCTGCCTTAAACCCGCATAGATCTTGGCATACAATTCCATACACTGGATATTGTGCCAAGGCGGCTACCAGTTCTGCTGCCAAGCCATTATCTGAGCGTGGGGAGCGAAAAAATAAATAAATAATGCAAATGTTCTTCTTTCTCAAAAATCGAAAGTGTCACCACAAAGCTGAGGGCAATTTGTAAAAATGGAGCCACTAACTCAGTGAAATTGTCTTTATGGAAGAGCGAGTGGCCGACGGATTAACAGACTGTCCTATCACAAAACCAATAGCGCCGGCTCGGACTAATCTCTCGGGATGCTGTTATGACATTGAGAAAGATGTAGCTCCTCCCCCTTAGACTTCCAAGACGGTTCTGTGGCTTTTCCCCCCGACTGTCCTTCACTGTCTGCATAGGACGGGAGACATGAATAAGCAGAAACAGCTAAGCCCTATAACAATCCAAAGACAAAGAAAAATGGAGCGCGGTGATGACATTGCAGGGACCAAAACAGGGTCAGTCTCTGTTACAAGAACTGACTTTCAAAATAAATGGGCTTCCTAAGTAGCTTATCCAACGAGTAATGATAGTTGACAGACAATCAATGTCGTTCCCACGTAAATTTGATTTCAGAGTGCAACCGGAAAGTAGGACCGCATAGTATGAGAATATAATATGCCGAAGCTATACGTCACAGAGCGGCATACGCTTAAATTCTCCTTAAATACTTTGACAACCCTAACTGGATGAAACTAGGTGCAACTCATGGCTTAGAGATATAAGACGGTACAGTATAAGTTTCCTGAAGTGGAGATATTGCGAACTTCTCCACAATACCGCAGCGCCTCCAACCCAAAAGAGGGTGACGCAAGCAAGACATGAACTTCTCTCGACTTAATCAATCTGTGCTGTGCCCACTCAAATGTTTCTGGTCTCACCTCATCAACAAAACCAATCAGACTGGACCCCGAACAGCACGAGTGAAATCAAATCACAGTGTCTGAATCCAATTGAATCATTAGATCAGTCAGCATGACAGAGGAAATGTGCCGCGATAACGATCCAGAGATTAGGGCCTTGGTGTGAGTGTGTGCGGCTTGCATTATTCACTCACCAATGAGGGAAGACAAAAAAAAATGAATTTGAAAATATTTGTAAGCTGGCCGACATGGCTGGGCTGTAAACCTTTTGTCACTGGAGCGATTCTTTCCAGTTCCAGTATAGAAGCAGTCGCTTAATTAGGATGCCATAGATCTGTGTCTGAAAGGTAGGAATGAACAAAGGATGTCTGGAGGGGTTTATTCTCAGAAACACGGAAAATGGATTTTTAATGTAATTATAAGAAAAACAAACATTGGTTATAGGGCTGAACCTACAACAATTTATGTATTTACTAAAATAACGAATTTTGGGGCTTAACGCCACACTGTGTAGAATTTTAACCAAAAAATCAAATTGAAATACAAGCATTTATTTTATGAAAGATATTCTCCATCCATCCATCCATTTTCTTCCACTTGTCCGTTGCCGGGTCGTGGGGGCAGCTGTTGGAGCTGCCCAAATCACATTGCATCAGCCCCTATGGCTCCTCCTGCAGGTGGTGGGTCCACAGAAGGACGACCTCATGGTCCTAACCGGGCCTGTTGGTCTCTCATAAGGGGCTTCTGAACCGCTCTTTGTCAGACCCGTCACCTAGGACCTGTTTGCCATGGGAGACCCTACCAGGGGCACTAAGCCCCCGACACAGAGCCCCCGGGATCATTTGGACGCTCAAGCCCCTCCACCACGTTAAGGTGGCGGCTCCAGGAGGGGACAGATATTCTCATCACTGAAAAATACCTCATACATGTAAAAACAAACAAGTGCTTTTGCTGTGAGCGGCTCAGCTCTCCTAAGACATGACTGTAACTTTACCGGGAGTGGGTACGTCTCCAGCTCGTCTCCATGGAGATGTTCACCAAAGTCAGCAGAATACGAGATTTAAATAGGTTAGGGTCTCATCCAAATCCATTCTTTGATTACCCACTGCAAAAACAGCATTTTCTGTGTCGAGCTGATCATTAGGAGCATGTTTTGTACTGATGGCAACAGCATAGTCCAAAATGTTACACAGTGTGCCTTTAATGTGAAAACTAATGACGTCACTATGAAGTGTCTGGTGGGTTCCCTGGACAGTCTAAAACACAGGGGGCGTCCCGCTGTCATGTTTAAATCAGTCTTACCCAGTACAATGAGGTTGACCTGGCTCCAGTGGTACTTCCCTCCAGTCTTGACTTTACAGTAATACTCTCCGGAGTCGCTCAGCAGCAGGTCACTGATGAGAAGAGAGGCGTCCCCACCGAGGTACTCCCCCGCGAAAGACAGACGGGTGGAGACAGACTCTGCGTCATTTGTGTACACCTGTCCTCCGAAGAACGTGATGATCTGGATAGGAACAAACAGAACATACATTACCGACTTAAATCATTTCACTTGTGCAATAAAGGGCATTGCTATTTATTCACCGGCGCTTCCTTATTTGCTTATGTACATGTAAAAAATATAAACAAAAATTGGCACTCGAGGATTGATATTAATGATAAAATAAAATAATTTCTTTGTATGGAAACTTCTTGCACCTCAATGGAGGCAGCCAGGAACAAATCAGTAAGAAACAAAGTTTGATTTTTAGAAAGGTTCAGAACGTGTGATGGTTTTGATGTTGAAGTTTTTGATGCGGAAACAACCTTATAACAAGGTGAATAAAAATGATTTGGCATTAAAAGTACCATTCGGTCGGAAGTCTAACATTTGTTTACATGTAACCCATTCTCTGCAAAGGTAAAGGGTTTAGGGATGCCATTAATTTACATAATTGTCCTCTCCAAAATTACATCTACACCTTTATGTGTGTGTAGTACAATATGCTGAACATAATGGAGAACCAACACAATTAAACTGTCTATAAAAAAAAAATATATAATGAATAATCCATTCACAGAACTTCAAACTCATTACAAAGTGTCAACTGAGGGATGTGTGGCGTTTAAGAATCATACTTAAGAGATCAAAATACCGACACTAGCGCAATGATGTTAACATCCACTTTTCAATTATCGCTGGGAAATCGCACTTGAAAAATGAGTGCATTTGCTGTAATGCCTGCATGCTGCCAGCGTTCATTTAGCTGATTATCTGTGAGAGCACTTATGGCCTATCCACTAACGCTACTGTCAAATTGACCAAATCGAAATCAATTCTGTAGATAAAAGATTCAAGAGCCTCGCTGGAACGCACGTAGTCGAAGTAATTCTGAAGAAATGGTTCACTAATGCGTAAGGCCCTCTGTGTATATCTATGCATCCCCTTGTACTGAAAATCTCCCACTTCGTCTCTGATGCGTAATCCATAATATTTGACAAGTCTCTTTAACATAATGTGCCTAATGCTACACTTATTGTCAAACACACTTACATGACAAACTGTATTTTAACATGTCTGAGCTTTAAGAGCACAGAAACTGTAGAGACCTTGGTTTTAATGGGAAAAGGTGGCGTCATTAACAGTAAATGTTGCTTCCAATGCACATATTTTAACACTAAAAGTCATAAATCTGGCTTCTCTGGCATTCCTTCATCACATACAACTTCCAAACTGTGCATCTCTTATAGGCATTCATTGGATAAAACATCTTCTTTGTTTGTTTCCACTCACGCACACACAAAGCCACCCCAGCTGTCACAGTGGCCCATTGCTGCAGGCGGTGGAGGACCTGCAGATGTGAGCGGCTAAACACCAGTGCCACAGTGCATCAGCGCCTCTGCAGAGCGGGGGGACACCTGCTGGGATCACAGGTGACGAATGGACCACTTTCATACACACGCGTACACACACGCTTCCGCTAACATGTAAAACACAGCCATGAAGCTAAACAGACAAGATTATAATAGCAGAGCCGCTGGGCAAGCGTAAAGCGGAGGTAACGCTGCAGACTTGCATACCATGGGCAAAGATGGTAGAGAACAATTTCATTATAAAAAAAAAACAGTATCTTTAAAATAAGGGAGATACAAATATACAAATATAAACATGCTGATGAGAATCATTATTTGATAGAAGACTGATTATTACTAAAGTTTTTTGTTTATAATCTGCCAAAATTTCTAACATCCCAGATTTTACACAGGCATGAGTTTCACAACTTTCAGAAAGCAATACAGCCAACCCTGCTACTTCACAATAATAAAAAATAAAAAGTTAAATATGAAAAGGATTAGATTAAAATTAGATGCCCAGTGCACAAAAGTTTTTTTGGGGTCGGATTTTACAATACACTGAAGGATAATCTACTATCCAACAATCAAATGCATTTAAGAAGTTATTTGCAGAGGTCTAAAGGGTTTTAAAATTTCAAATATAATTCTGTTGTATATAGGGCATTACGCTACTTAAAAATAATAGCAATTTAATGATAGCAATCGTTAAAATGACAGTTTATGTTCAGCTGAAGTTCAATGATGGGAGTTTTACATGTAAAGGACAGTCATCACGAAGCCAAGCAGACAACACTGGAGTAGCAGAGCCGCAGGGCAAAGACAGACAAAGCAGAGGTAACAAAGCCATGCGTTTTAGAACGATCGCTGCCGATGGGCGAAGATTCTACAGAGGCTGTGTGTTAGGCAGATGAATATGTTTGCAGGTCTGTGTGCTGCATCTGCTCGTAAGACGGATGGGGAGGAATCTGTTAGTTAAAGAGAGTAAATCAAGAGTGTTTTTGCGCAACAACCTGAGGTGAGCCGTTTGTGATTAACATAAGATGTTGCTATTCTCTAGAACAGTAAATATGAGCCAAGCTAAATATATGCAACCTCTAATGAGCCGCCACAGCAATGCACATACAAGACAAAAAGACATAAATAAACTCACTTTTAATGAGTCACATGGTGAAACAGGCTATATGAATCATAACGCCGGTATTCTCACACATTCTGAATAAGCCTAATGGCTTCATCATGTGCTCCTAATAGTGGGATTGTTAGTTAATAATTATCATTTAACAATTTAACTTCTCATAACTGTCTCTGTTTTATGTGCCTGTGAAATGGCGCGTCTGTTGTAAAACACATGTAGCTTGGAGACTTGCAGACATTAAGCTAAGTGTTGACAATGGTTTCTCCCCCACAACATGACCATGCTGCAGAACAAAAGCATCATTTATTCATTGGGGCGCATTCTCTCTCTCTTAATCAAATTTTCAGACGTTTGATTCTCATTAATAGCGTCTTCAGTGTTATCTTCCTGTTGAATATTCATCACGATGTGGAGGCCTCCATCAGAATCATCAAAGCATGGAGGAACACTTGTTTTCTACTTTCACTCAACCAAAGATCCCTTTTCATTCCCATCTCTGCTTTCCTCCCCTTTCCTCACTGTAACCATTGTCTGAGCTCGACAGCACATCGCTGCACAAACAAATGAGGGCCAATAGAAAGGAAATCTCTTTCTTGTGAGCCTTCATGCTTGGGCTGCTATCTGATACGGTGTTCAAATGGATGGAAAAAGGCAATGATTTAAAAGCAGTCAATGTAATAGATGCGGCGATGCACAACAATAAGCTTTGGCTGTGTAGCTGACTTTGAACTGGTCTAAGCTCAACAAGAAAGTTGAAATGTAGATGAATCCCTCAGCCAATGCTTGATTGTGAAGAGAAAAAAGAAAGGGAGGAAAATGAGAATACATATTTATAACATTTTGGCTACAACACGACAATTTTAAACATACTGTGGGACTCAGTTGTTGAACTTGAAATGAGCTCCCTGTACATTTCTTAAAGTGCATTCAGTATTTACTTGTAAATTGTTATGAAAAATGGTGGGTAACACATCACACCACAGATTTAAAGACTTAGTAACAACTCTCTCACAGGGCATAGGCAAACCGCTTTAATTTTTGAACCCCATGAGGTCCATAGCCGGGCTAACGCCAGACTAAAGTCACAAATGATATTTACTCTGGAGACCACCAATTCATTTTCTCGTAGGAGAGGTGTGGTTTACGATTGTCCATAGCCGTTTATTGGGCGCTACGAATGTCTATCGTGCGTCTGCATGTAGCCATAGCCAATCGTATCATCGTATCAGATGACGTATGATGTACCAGCTGTACAATTTCGAGCTAAACTATTTAGAACACGGTCTAAAGCTTGATCGAAAGATGGCATCGCGTCTGCTGCTGTCATGTTTGATCCGTAAATAAACTTTTTTATTTTTTTATCCGTAAACAAACTACGTCCCTCCCCGTTCTGTGATTGGTCCCCAAATCCATGCGAAGATTTCGGCCATGGTCCCCAGACTGCTGTGAAGTTCAAAAGGATTCGAGCGCTCGAATGAGGTCCATGCTCCCACCATCTACCATACTATACCAACTTTATTTATAAAGCACTTTAAAAACTTTACAGCTTGGCCAAAGTGCTGTACCCAAAAACACAAATATATACATATATATATATATATTATATACAAAAACAATAATACATAAAATCACACATTTTCATATACTGTAGGCACGTGAAAAAAGATGCGTTTTAAGAAGTGACTTAAAAACAGCCTAAGACTGAGCCTGTCTGATCTCGATAGGCAACTGGTTCCAAAGGCGTTGGGCCGCAACGGAAAAGGCACGGTTGCCACGAAGTTTGCGCTGTGTTTTAGGGATCAGCTTCAGCTGATCTGCTGACCTGAGGGCACGAGAGGGAACATAGGGCTGACGCAGATCTGAGAGGCTGTTTAAACATTTAAAGGTAAATAAAATAATTTTAAGATCAACTCTAAAACACACCGGCAGCCAATGCAGGGATTTTAAAACTGCAACAGCAACAACAACATCACCGATTTTCAGACATAACTTTGGAACAGTGATAGAGACTTTCGGAAACTAGAAATGTCAATCTTCCAAATGACCCCTCCCTGGCCCAACTGCACCTGCGGGGAGCCGCATAACATCGCGGTGAATATCTGTAAATTTACTTAAGAAGTAAGGTTTGTGTGTGTGTGCAAAAGTCTTGCCTCGGGCACCAAATTGGCCCTGCTCTCTCACATTCATTCACAAAGTGCAATGTGGTGTCACTAATTACACTTAAATAATGAAATTAAAGAAACATAACGACTACTCGTAGATAACGCACTAAGAAATGCACAAACCCGCTCCGCACAGAGAACAACAGTGTCTTTTCAATTGTTAATGAAAATGGCGGATAGAACACACTGCATGGCGGCTGCTCCACTGGGAAACGCTGTCTGACAGAAATCACTCTAAAAATAGCGCGCTCCTTACCTGACATTGTGGGTTTAAGACAGGCACTATTTATAGAGGCTGAAATATGTTTTAGCTCGGGGCTCTCTGCACCACTTTAGGTTCTCACTAGTGGAGGTCACAGCACGCTTACCTTTGGATCCAAGGCCACAGTGGATGTCAATTGTCTATTTATCGTCTTTTTTCCCCTTTTTTTCTCTCGAGAACACCCCATTTGTGAACTTTTGCATTGAGTAGGTGATATGTGAGCTCTTTCCGACAGAGTACAGTAAGTAAAACATGGGAAACAATTCACGATAATCCAAGAGTGAGAGAGAAAATAACAAAACCTCGCTTACGCCGCACACAATGCTACTAGATCAGAACAGACACGTTTGTGCTATTGAGCCCAATGGCAGCTTTGACCATTACAAATTAGGAAAAGTTCAAAAGACCTTTTATTTATAACTCGGTCCTTGTTGTAGTGATTTGATTCCCTGCTACACTGACATCAGCTGCTGGGAGAGATGTTCTGCTGCTGCCTGTTTTATCACACTCACCAACAGTTGCCATGATATCGAGATAATCCCGATTCATAACTCAGTCTTGCTGTCACCGGCCATGATGCTATTCCAAAGCAGCGAAAAATCTCTTACCACTTTTTGTTTGGAGTTGGGTTTCTGCAGCAGCCACTCAATGTCGAGCGAGTTGGACGGCGAGAACTGATGGTGACACGGTAAGGTGGCGTTGTCCCCGACGACCTTCTTCATCTCCGTCTGGGCCTCGGCTGACAGCAGGCACAATAGCGCTGTGCAGAGAGGAGACAGAAAGAGTGGGAGAGAGAGAGAGAGAGACGTCAGGCCGGGGACGCTGACTCAATTCAAAAACTTCACACAAGGAGCAGATGCTGCAGATTGGATGCAAAAACAAACGGCGATAGAAGACAGTGAGAGTGAAGACCCTGAATCCACAATGGCTTTCTGACGGTGGCTTTGATTTTGCCACTCGCGACTACAGGGCGGTGCTTTGTACATAAGATAATGTTTGACGCGTAGGTGATCAAAGCTGCACATTGTAATTAACTCTTTTTGACAAGGACTTTCAGATAAAGCATCGCAGAAAATATGCAACATCTTCGAGATAGAATGAGATTCGTCACGTGCACAGTCGTACAATGTGCAGTGGAATGTGTTTTTGTATCTGCACCCGAGAGAAAGATAAAGGGAAATCCAGAAAAAGAGAAAAATAGAGCAGACCACACAGCACAGCCCATTGTTTCCGTCTTAAGTGTATTCAATATAAAATATAAGTATACATGACTATAACTGAATTAGATGCATTATTTGCTACAAAGGAAATGACAGGAGTGAACATTTTGCACAGATAGGAAAAATAAAAACTCAGCGTACTCATACCAAAGTTTGAGAACCACTGAGGCACTGGCATACTGTTCTTTGCTATATTTAGAAAACTTTCCAAATTACTCCTGCTTGCATTTCATCACCCTGCAAATAGAAATGAGGGAGCTATTGCAATTCCATGATACAATCCTATTAGCGCACATACCAAATGAAAAAGCCAGCCCACTCAGTTAAGAGCTTGAGCTGCTGAAGTAGAAATAGCAATAATTCACTGTGTGCTGTGCTTATGCGTGACTTTGGGGGGTGGCCAGACAGTCAGGGCCTCCGTCTCAGTAGGGGGAGAAGTCAGGCTAATTTATTGGAGGATGCGGGACATCCTGGCGGGGCTTGGAGTGGAATTAGCCAGAGGAATCACTGGGGTTTGCTGGAAGCTGGAAGATACGGATAGAGTGGATTTTTTCTTTTAGACGCTTCCACCTGGTGCTGCACAAGACCTGAGCAGCTAATGCAGAGCTTACACACCTAAATCTGACACATACACCAGGCTCAGAAAGCATTTAACTTTACTGCCTGGATTAGATTACATTTCTTAATCAGATTACATTGTAGCTTCCGCAAAATTAGAGCTCTAAACACAGCAGATCAATTGGCCAATGTTATTTTAAACATATTGTCTTGTTTGCCATTTCCCGCCACTTGTTAATGGTTATTGTATTTGTATGTGGTTTGTTTAGGTTTTCTACCTTGCCATGAACAAAAGGGTCAATAAAATGAGTGGAAACCTTCTAAACCAGGGGTGGGCAATTCATTTTCATAAGGGGCCACAAGAGAAGCCTGAATTGAGTCGGAGGGCCGCACCTACAATAACTCGAACTTATCCTGCTCGACTTTAGCCTATAGTTCATTACACTAAAGTGTGTATTTTGAATATCTGATACCTACTGTTATTTAGTAGGACTATTATTTTCTGTAAATATTTAGCCATATCAAGCCAAGGACGTGCATGTGTGTGCATCGTTATTTAGGTTATTCAACTTCTTATCCTTGTTAACTTCTACCATCGCACTCAAAGCACCTCTGCGCTTCCTTCAAACGGAGTTTGTGAAAAATGAAGCGATGCACTATAGCAGGGGTCTCCAAGTAAATTTTCCTGGTGGCCAAAATATATCTGGAGTGTATTGGTGGGGGCCATAAACAAAAGGTCCAAAATAAAAATATGTTTTGATTTGGAAAATACTATTGAGGAAACGTTTTTCAATAAATGAATAATAATGAGCCTGATAGGACTGTAGCCTCATAAAAATGGCTTACACTTGTATTGCACTTTACCAGCCTGTGTCACAAATTTCTGCTACATTGTCATTTTTCATTCACTCCACACTCGGTGGTGGTAAGCTATTATTGTAGCCAAAGCCGCCCGGGGCAGACTGTCCATTTCCCACGTGGCGACAATGTGTTGTTTATACCCTGATCTCTCATTATGTCACTACCCTCTGCTGGACACGTGTGGAATTCTTCCTTTTATTTTTATTTAAGCGGCCCCCAGTGGCTGGAGTAAGCATTCTGGTAATTTCTTTAAAAAATCATAACTCCACTTTTTTTGGACACAATCGGGAATTTATGCCCTACAAGGGGTTTGCCCAGGTCTGTTCTAAACCCTCGTGTTGAGTGACCCCTTTCAAGTTGGGAGCTGTCTGTCACAGGAAACAACTTGACGGTTAATTATAATAATAGTAACTGCGTTATTTTAACCAGAGTACTGCCTGCAGTGATCCTCTGAAACGGTGCACCGCCTCCTGGGTTTGTCCCTGTTTCAGAGCGTGGTGTCCCGCACTGGTCAGCTCCTCCACCTCCTTCCTCTGTGCATCTTCCGCACATAATAATAGTAGAAGTAATAATGATGCTTTGGTCTTATACTGTATAGAACCATTTGTTCAAAGTCACTTTAAAATGTTTTGCATTATTCATTCACTCTATACATGCTAAGCTTCGTATGTAGCCACAACTGCCCTGAGGTAGATTGACCGGTCTCCCATCCAATTACTAACAAAGGACAACTCTGCTTAGCTTCTTCCAAGACCTACCGGGATATTGCATTCCCAAGGCGATGATGCCTAAAGTTTCACCATAAATAAATTGACATATTACACTCCACCCAATCCACTTGCTCAACAGTCCTTCCTCACTCAGACCAGCTCCCGTCCCAGAAGAGCTCTGTGGGCCAACAGAGGTGTCAGCTGTGAGCTCTGAAGTCATGAGTCAGGCCTGACGCAGGACTCAGAGGAGAGGCCCTTCACGAGAATGACATCAACGGTTTGGGAGACATGCAGGACTTCCATCATCTTTGATCAGACTCCCCCCAACACTCTGGACTCATCGAACACATCTGGAATTAGATTCCAGTTTTTAAATTTACAAGCAACACAGTCTAAGCAATAGTTAGATGACACATCATAGAAGTGTTGTATTTCCAAACCAGCATCCTATTTTAGTTTTTATAATAGAATATTCGTCATGACCCTCACTTTCAACAACGGCCTCAGTGTCAAAAAGCGGTCGGAAATCTGCGATGTTTGTGCTGGTTGCTCCCACTCATGCGTGTTAATCCGAGGTTAATGGTTGGCTGCTCTTTAGACATTATGCCCAGCGATTCCCCTTTGCTCCTGAGTCTAACCTCTATAATCAGCGCTCCCACATTCAGCAGAAGCCTAAGGCACAACAGAGGAGCAGGCCTGATAAGAGCTCTCGCACTTCCTCCTCATACCACCCACTCACTTTAGCTGCCCACCGCATTAACGCTAGACCTCGAATGCAAAGATTGGGATTAAAAGGAAAAAAAAAATGGTGCTTTAAAAGAGAAAGATTTATATTTCTGTTGCGGAGTTTTAGAAGATTGAATAAAGAGACAGGGTAAGCTGAAGTAGTAAGGTAGATGAGGGTTTCAAGCGCTTTAAGGACAGTTGGTAACTTTCAACTTAAGGAGTAACGGAGTATGGAAGAAAAAACAAAAACAAAAGAAACCTGCAAAGCCTTCCCTGTGATAAGAAATCGTTTTGGCTAAACACAGTGACTCTAAACAACTTGAATTTTTTTTTTTTCAGAAACCAAAATAAGCTTTGTGTGATGGATGGAAAACCGGCTGCCAAAACAGACTTGGCAGACAAATCACAGAATCTTTTTATATATAAACTGTCTCTTTACTTCCTCACTTTGGTCTAGCGCGGGGGCTTTTGTGAGTGGAATGGATGACACAGTGCTTCCAAAATAAGCTCAAAGCCTTGAAGTTGAAGCTTGTGTCGGCATTTGGATTGGCCTCATTCAGTGTGTGCACAGCTGGGACGCTTGGACGGCAGGACCCCATCATTTGTGTCAACAAGAACTCTACGACAAGGCAAAAAAGAAAAGAAAAAATAATCATCATCTCTGTGGCAGTTTTGCACACAGCGTGGAGAAGAAAAAAAAAAAGCACTGTTTTGTCAGTCAGGCTTATGCTGTGACCTTGCGTGGCTGTTGACAGAGCAAGTATAGAGGAGGTGGACTGTTGGAATGAGTGTTGCATAGATAGTAGCATTCCTTATGGTAGTGCTATGTATTTGCTCCCATGACTTTATGAGATACCATAGGCGCCCGAGAAATCCATCTCAATAAACATGAAGGTCCTGAAGATAGGCGATACATGTTAAGATATGGTGACAATAGCACACATACATATTCAAGCAGGGTGAAACAGTCTTTGTAAGCAATTAGCACATCACCAAAACAGAATTGTATTGTACCAGTAACACCTCATGATAAACAAAAGGATTCTTCAGTAAGGGCATTCAAATGAAGTAAGTATTTAGCAGTGAAGGAACATCATAACATTATTAACCCAGTCCGGTCAACAATATTTGAAAATCTATGATGGAAGGACAATCATATCTAAATGTTTGAAATATAGTGAAATTATTCCAGCTGATCCTCATGTATGTCTCCGTGCTTTTTCTAAAGGCAACAGGGCCAGTCATAACAGGCAAAACAATAAAATAATCATTTGCAAAAATAATGAAAGGGGCAAGAAGATAGACACATTAAAAAGTGAATGAAATGGGAAGGAACCAATTTCTTGGAAAAGGCCCTAGGGGGAGTAGTGCTCCAGTAAATCCACCTTGGAGCCCTGGCAATCTCATTATAGTGTGTCCAGTGAGAGGCACAGACAGCACACAGGCAGACCGGATCATTGGCCCAAAGTCAAAGCCCGATCCCCTCTGTCAGCAGATTGGCATTGCTTTAGCCCTCTGCCACCTCCAGCACTAATATGACCTACAGTCCTCGAACGCATCACACAGTGGAGAGTGACAGGAAGGAGGGATAGTGAGAATGCATTGTAAATTGGCGCCGTGGACGATGGATTATACCATTACCGAGGTGGATTTCTATGCAGGTTTGAATAGATAGGAGGAAGGAGTGCTGTGTTTTATCTTTGCTGACAATGCCCCACTGTGGGCATACAAGCTGCCCCGAGGCCTCCGACACATATATTTTCACAGGCGTTTTATGAATACGTGACCAGTTATGATGCATGCGGATGCTGCCAGAGATCCCGTTGCCGCTTCTTATCTGCATAATGGAGATGCAAGACGCCGCCTTGCGCTGACAATAAATCAAAGGTACAGGCCTGTCATTGGGAAAAAGCTATAAAAATACAATAGCACTACTTAGGGTAACCTTCGTATCTGACCATCGGGCCGGAGCCAGATGAGGACAAGTCGAAGCATTTTTTTAAATGATAAATGCTAATGTGTGCAAAAGGAACCACAAATGTAAGAATACTATAGACAAAAGGATCTATCGAGGATGAGTTATTGCAAGCTGTAAAATAATAAAACTGCAGATACATACATCAGGTCCGGGGTAAGCTTTTAACACTCCCGAAGTAACACTGTTGTACATTTACGGGCAATGTTGCAAAACAAAAGCACAAACAATCATTATTTTTAATTTAACCAAATTCGATATGCTAAGTTGAGGAGAGCACAGGAAGGGTGAGAAAGCATATGGATTTCTGCACTGTAATGACTGAGTGTGCCCTGACTGTGTACAGCACTTGCATGACCTGAATTTGATATTTAAATGGCAAATGTACAGACTATAAATATCATCGGCAAAGAGCAGGTGTTCTCTCCAGGTCTTCTCCCGCTGAGAGTTGAGAGTTCTTTCATATAGATTCTTTGAAATGCCACAAAGTGTCAAAAAAAGGAGAAAGAAATAATAAATTCCAAACTCAATTTTTAATAACATCTTAAAAAGCATTGATCTTCTTAATTGCGCTACTTTATTGACCCCGTTACAACATAATCTGCATGTGCCAAACTACATTAGTCTCTGTAGTTTTGAGGTCCTGCTCATGCATATATTTCACTTGAAAAAATCAAAGAGTGACTGCTATTTCTTTGACTGGAGGGCGGCACTTTGAAGGACTAAAATCCCATAATCCCCGTTCCCTCACACCATCTTCCTCATGCTGATGCAGAGCTTTTGTCACTAACATGCTCCAGTATTGTACAGACAGTCAATGGTAGTAAATGAATGAGGTACAAATGAGACGCCAACTGGTAAATGTTGCGGCTAACAAGTGGGTCCCTTTCTCATGAGACGAAGGCACTTCTGCTGCACTGCTTTTATTCCAGCTATATTGATCTGAAAATCAAATATCACAGCATAGGCAATTCAAGACTGTGCAAGAAGTGGATATCATGATTTAGTCTTTGAGGACCTAATGATGGTAAACATCTTTTAACGGACCAAGGACAATGACACTCCGTAAATAAATAATAAATTTCAATATATACCTCCATTGTCAGATATACCCTGGACTTAGCAAACTATGTTATGAACTGAGGTTGCTGCAGTTGATCAGGTCTAGGTTTGGCAACACAATGTGCTCAAAGAATGAAATCAGCCGACTACTTGAGCATCCTGAATGACCGGGTTATTCCACGGATTACTTCTTCACTGATGGCACGCGCATATTCCAAGACCATGCCAGGGTTCACATAGCATCATTTTGACACATGGATTGTCCACCACAGAGTCTGGATCTTAACCCCACTGAGAGTCTTTGGTATGTGCTAAAGAAGGCTTTGCACAGTGATCACACTCTTCCATCATACAAAATATTAGAGCGTGTGATCTTATTTATGTGGCACTTTTTGGGGGTCAGGCAGTGTATAATTCTGTCCTAAAACTTAAAAATTACTGTTGATCAATTTTTTTTCGACAGTTTTTGACAGTCAGCCAAAAGATCAATAATTAACTTAACAGAACTCAGTGAGAACATACTAAAACAGAGACAAACACCAAATTACTTTTTTTTTCACAAGAAAATATTATTAATATTTGGACTTAACATGTCCCAAAGCTGGTTGAGAACCTCTGTTCTGGAAGACAAAATGACTTAGTTGAGCAACCCATGACTATTGGAGCTGAACTTGAAGCTTCTCAAAGCCTACCTACTGTAACTTTGCAAGACACTGACTTGTAGGTGATTCACACTGTAGGCCGCATACAGTCTCATAGTTAGTGTAAATTGATCTGTACCTATTTAGCATTAATAGAAGCGATCCGTATTCGTGGTGATTAGATTTGGAAGAGGGGGAAGCCAACGATTTCCGGGACATCTCTGAACCTGCGGACGAGGGACTTGAGAGACCAACGGGAGGCAGAGCAGGAGAGGAAACACTACAGAGGTCTGAATAATGTAAGGCCTGTGGTAAATGTTCACCTCCTATTGTCTTCATTAGCATCCTATCCCTGGCCTTGTCACTTCTGTCGTTCAGCGAGACAGACACACCAGCCGACTGACACATTCCCCCAAATAGATCTAAAACCAGTTCCTCAACAAGCACTTTTAATTCCCCCAAAGCATTCTGTATAGTATTTTCCCTCAGCAAAGTATAAGGGGGAGGAGATGGGAAAAGCTAATTACACTATTCCCTTGGGGTTTGGGGGGGTGAGAGAAACCTGCTTACTGTGCTGTAAGCCTTGTATCAATGCTGCATCTGGTGGCATCACCCATACTCCCAGGTCCAACTGTCTCTGGCACTACGACTGGCCCATAAATCTTCCTGGTTTGGGCCCAAAACAGAGCAGCGAGCACACCACTTTCACACAGTACTACAGCAAGCTCTCTTTTTTAAAGACTACACACAATTATTCCTATTCACTTTTTATATTCTTTACCAAAGCATACTTATCTTACTAGCATGCAACTAGAAAACAGTTAGATAATAAGGACCCTCACTCCATGGCAAATTATCTCTTTTTTATTTACAAAAAAATAAAATCAATTTTCTTTCACCAATTGACACTCGCAAGAATTAAGAAAAAATATATAAAACCAGTGTCCTTAGACAAACTGTGTAACAAGGGATGAAGAATAGACATTAATGAAAATACATCAGAAGCAATGCACTTTTAGATTACTGGCTACAGAAGAAAAATTCAAGATGTTTATGTCGTGCTAAACCGTACACAGATTCACCAGCAGTTTTATTTTTCTCCCACTAATGTGTTTGCACAGAAAAGAGGTCCAAAAGTCAAATGGTCTGTTTTGCACCAGATAACACACTCAGTTAAATGGAGCTTGAAGACGACTGCCCTCTCTTCGCATTCATAGCAACCGGAAAGGCACAGGCTCGAATTGGATGCCGTCTTTTTATCCCCACACAAAGGATTTAATAAAGAACCAAACAAACTTCTTAAGGTTACTAAAGCTATCTGTGTCTGCAAAAGGGCATTTCCGCCGCGCAGCACCAGCGCCATGTACCCCGCTGTGAAAGTGCACTGTAATAGGGCATAAAGCAAAGCAGTGTAAATCCTTTTGACATATTAAAACATTCACAAAAGTGCTTGTTTAGAAAAATGCTGGCAAAAAAAAACAAAACAAAATATATATATATCAATGTAATTTATTTTCTTCAGCTTTTGCTCCAGTGTGCACTACATAAGAGCGAACAAAATATGGGACGTCAGCAGTTGGGGCTATCACAGAAGTAATCAACTCCACATGCGCAAGGAGAACTTTTATTTGCACTGACGGGGGGAAAAATGCCTTTCATCTTTGGAAAAAAAAACTTTCATAGCTTCCAGGACATTAGTTTTAGATGTGTCTTGAGCTGTCTTTTGCCCCCGGGGGCTAAGCCTATCCGCAGACAAGTCGAGGTTGTGCTATTTTTATTGGCAGAAACAGGCGAGATCTATGTAAAAGACTCAAGTGCACAGACAGCAAGAGCACAGGCCTATGCTGAGCTGAACTTCTTGTCTGACCGCGCGGGCCTGACAGATGGTACAGCCACAGACTAGATGAGCTATATTCATTATAACACGGAGGAAGACAGGTTGGCGCACCGCTGCTTATCAACTTAAAGCTCTCCCGTTGGGCACTGGAACCGAGGTACTCGTGCACGGGGCTGGTTTGTGGGCAACTGGCCCAAGCCATCCTGCACACACGGCCATAATGCCAACTGTGCCCTAATAAGCTCAGTTTTATCAGCCATAGTATCTTTTCCTTTTGAGATTGATACACAAAGCCGCTTACGAACATCCTAAAAATACATTTCATTTCGGATGCACCACAGGGGATAGACATACAGTAATTACAAAGTTAAAGGCCCACTAACTTAACATTTGTTTTGTCCTTCAGTATATCATAAAGACTTGTGAAAAAGACCTTTGTTACGCCTATAAAAGCCTTTTTGTTGATCATGAACAAGCAGTATAGTAGTTTAGATTAAGTGTAGTCCCTGAAAGTTGTCAAAGGATATAAGACATGCATTAGGCAAGTCTGGGATGAGTTTGGACCACAACAAACAATTTCAAATGTTCATGCTCCATCTCCTATTGTTTGTAATAACAAATAATAATAATAAAAAAAGAAGAATCAAGTGTAGGACCTTTGGGTTTTTGCTGGTCTTTGCTATGCTCTCACACAACTTTCTTATGGTTTCTTTTCTATAGAAAGCCATACACCCAACCTTATCGGATTTGGTTTCTTATGCCCGTTACGTTCCATCCGGGCGTGGGGCAGTTCCCATACTGTATAACTGAAATGTGTGCTTCGACGCTATCATCAGTTATCAGTGCTTTAAGCCTTGAAGCAGATATGGTTTTGCGTCCAGTGCCCAATCTGACAATGCAAGCTTGATTTATTCGTGCCGGGCACTGGCGTCAAAAAGAAACCTTCGCTATTGAATTTCTTGCTATTTATGATGGGCAATGTATTACCAACCTCTCTCACAATGTTGGAGTGACTGGATGTGGGCACTGACCCCGTTGGATCAATACTTAATAAGCTTTCGTGCTGCCAACTCCCTTTTGCTGCAATCTGCAATTTTTTATGTCCATTAGGTTGGAAATACAGCTGAGTAGGTGAGTGAACGCCGAAAGTCAGATGTGCCAGGCTGTTCCCTATGATGGATGCTCGGTAAATGTGTGATGAAAAAAGGAAAGAAACTTTAAGTACGAGCAAACTCTAATAAAATGCATTTCAAAACCTGAGTGGTCTCTCAAGGAAGCATATAGCGACGGACGGAAGACAATAAAAGCCACCGTGGGTCCGCATGCTTGAGTTTGGAGGCACGTGACGCACAAGGAGGACACATGAAAAAAAACGGAGCCTGCAGCGGGGGCTATATTTAGAGCAGCACTAACACTCATCTATAAGAGGGCCATAATCTAAATGTGTAAACACTATTTTGGTCGCTGCCAGAGCATGCCTACTCCTCATTTGTCTGCGCGTGCATCTCAGCACATTTAATCCCATTATTTAGGTCACTTTGCTTATTTGTCATTGTCAAAGGTATTCGGTTCAGCCGAGGACCAGCTCGCAACACAGACACTAATTCACGTGAACGATCTTCACCCCGGGAAAACAGAGCGCAGTACAGCAGAGCTACTCCCATGTTGTGAATTCCGTCAGATAATTAAAAACAGGCCAGAACCTGACTCCCTCGCTCCGCCCGCCCAGTGCAAAGGGTGCTGCGTCACCAAGCAGTGTCGCCAGTGTAATGGTATGCAGCTGACTTATCGTTTTAGGTACAAAATTATTATTCATGAGTGTCGATAATTTAGTGTTGAATGATTACTTTGTTATAGAGACAAAGTATAGAGCTTGCAGACTGTAATTTTAAGAAAAGACAGACCTCGTATTAATCAGAAATTACTTACACTTACACTAGCACACTAACGGTGCTAGTGTAAGTGGACACTCATCTTGAAGCTATTAGGTTGACAACTAATTGGATTTTTTGAAGTCATTAAACGGTAAAACGTGGATTAACACTGGATATGCCACTAAAAAAAACACACACACACACACTGGTTGATGTCGGTCCATAGATTACGACAGATGAAATTAGTTTAGTTTAGTTTATTTGTTTATTTGAGCAGTATACGTTCTGCTCAAAAGGACTGGGCTGAAGCAAAAAGCTTATGAGCGCTCCCACCCCCAAGTGCAATAAATAAAACAAGTACATTTCACACAATGGTACCGAAGGAACAAAACATCAAAGAGACCTCATCCAAAGAGAATTTGAAACATTTCAAGCAGCCACATTCACACAGACCAACTTACAAACTTACAAAACAATATTTGAACGGTTTATATAATTAATTGAAACAAAGCACTACAACAACGATCTTGTTTCATGTACAATGTCTAGTACAAAGCAAGTAAAAAAATGTGATCCTTAATATATTTCTTTCAGATTGTTACCAGTGATTACCGAGAGTTACTTTTATGTTATAAAGGTACATCAATAGATATTATACTCCGAGATCTTGATACTTCCCAGTTGTTATTACCATTCTCAGTATAATTTTAATTTGGGTTTAATCATCATCATCATTATAATAATAATAATAATAATAATAATAATAATAATAATAATAATAATAATTATTATTATTATTATATATTTATTGAATTGTGTTATATATGAAGTATGATGTATCCTTGCACAGTCTGGTGCATTAAAAAACCAGAGTGTAGAGCGGGCCAGTTGAAGAGGGCAGTAGCTCCCCATCAACAAACCCCCACCCAGCTGCCCTAAAAGCTGATTTTGTAGATGATGTTCCTATGCTGAGTGGTGCATTAACAGACAAGGTTTTGAGCCCGTTGGGAGGATTCCTCTCAACAGATCCATAACCTGCCAACCCTAATTCTCCATTTGTAAATTTGAGCAATAGAATGACAACCGTTCCAAGCAACCGTTCCTCTATAATCCTTGATTATAGAGGAAAAAATACACATAATGGATCCTACTGCTCCCCCTAGTGGCAACACATTTCCTCTCGTCTGTATATTTCAAAAGTCTTTTGTTTGTATTTATATTTGAACAGGTTGATGTTTGGACATAGTTTCAATTCCCTCTCCAGTTTATTCCACAATTGTACACTATTAACTGTTGGACTAAAACTTTTCAAAGTTGTGCTATGTTTCTGAATCCTAAAGTTTAATTCATCACGTAATTCATAACAACCAGTACGTTCTTGGAACCTTCTTTGTATTTGGCTTGGTAACAATTTATACTTTGCTTTGTATAACATCTGTACAGTTTGGAACTCAACAATGTCACAAAACTTCATGATCCTTGAATTTAAAAAAAATAAATTTATTAAAAACCCAACTTTATGAATTACTCGGATAGCTCTTTTTTGCAACAATACTATTGGTTTAACTGTGTTTTTATAAGTACTGAAAAAAAATTAATGATGATAAATGAATCCTGATAAATGAATCCTTTATGGAGCAATACCACATGAACTTTCTCTGAATACATGGCTAATGTAAACCAAGTACGAGTAAGTACTGGCACATAAACAAAAGGTACCGAGGTCTATGCAGAATAGAAGCACAACACACACAGAGGAATTTGAAATACGTTGGTCTGAAGGAATGTGAAACTTAGCTTCAATTTAGACATCAGTTCTAAATGTGACTGCCATACCATTTTACCTGATCATTTCAGCGAAAAAAAAAAGCAGATACAAAAAGACAAGCTCCTGCCCTGTTACACACTGTTGCCACAGCTGCAGAGGACAAGGATGTAACCTATCCACTCTCATGACCGAAAAGGACACAATGATGGCTGCATGTCCCAGAGGTGAGCGCGGTGCCACGTCTGTTTTGGCAGCTGTAAACTGAAAGGTGTTGACTGGTGGTGGGGGAGCTGACAGAACAGAAGTGGAGGTATACCGTCGTGACCAGTGCAGTCAACACGGGCGGCGCGGCTTCCAGGGAAAGGCTTGACTTTGGCTCATTTAGTAAAGCTAATGGAGCAGCGTGCCATCTGTCCTTATGATGAGCTAAGTCCGCTCAGGCAGGACTCTCACCCTATCAGCTGCCATACAGAAATGTGCACAAGGCTTAGACATAAAGTATGTGGGCAAGAACTTTGAATTTGAATTATCTTTGCCTAATTTATAATAAGTAAATTGTTAGGTTTCGTTATAGGATGTCATCATAGGATCTAATTCTCTGGCAGCGTCTATGACGGGGAGCAGGTAAAATGACCATTGTTAATTTGCAGATTCGTGGCGACGTAAGGCAAATATAGCAAACCTTTATTTAGGTTACATTCAGATTTCACAGTCTCTTTTTCAGGGGAGTTCTTGCTCCTGAGAAAGACCTATTGTACATGTCATTTGTGGTAGAGGAATACAGGGATATTAGGTGCAGGGAGAGCATGCAAAATCCACATAGAAAGGCCACACCCAGCCTGGGAACTCCTTGCCATGGGGGGAGAGCGCTACCGGCTACACCACTGTTCTACCCATGCACATGATTCATTTCAACATTTCTGGATTTTTAGTACATGGCTCCAGCCCTCGGAGAGTGTGACGTCAGAGCTATAAAAAAAAAAAAAAGTTTACGCATGGGTCATAAACACAAGATATTAATTCCTTGTTCGTTCTTTCTTTTTGGGGATACCACATATATTACTTATATTCTTAGCTTGTGACAATGTGCCTATCAATTTGACACACTTTTTCAAATCCATTGACCTTCCTGACGCAACTCTGCTAATTATTCGGATTGGAACCCTCACACTACATTGGCATGCTCCCCTTGTGGATAGAATGTTCTTACTGTAAAACAAGAAAGTGATACACAAGATGAAAAAATTGCACTGACATTTATGAATGACATTTGTGTTGGAGGACAGCCAACTTGATCTAATGTAAGTAAGTGGTGCGCACCTTTTTGTCTATTGAGGTATAAACCTAGGGGTCTCTTTGGTAAGCAGGGCGCATAACCCATGCGCGCATTCAGCCAGATTTTTTAAAAATAACACCGAAACGCACAAAGACACACTTCAGATAAATATGTTGGCCTTTGTGCGACTCAGCGGCGCTTTTTCCACCACTCTCTCTGTCTTCCTCTCTCTCTCTCTCTCTCTCTCTTTCTTTTTCTTTCCAGTGTGCGTAATGGAATGGCCACACAGTCACATGCGAGGGTGCGGAGGAGATTGAAACCAGATGAATGGAGTTTGAGTTCAGGCCCATGCTTCATTCTCTTCGGGCTGATTAAAACGGGTGCGGCACAAGAGCTGTAGCCAGAGCAGCCTACTCTCCAAATGGGAAGAGCATTTTGCTTATGTGCGTGAGACCATCGGCAGTGCAGAGGGCACGTGTTCGTACAATTGGCTTGTGCGAACACTAGTCAATGGAGGCCAGAGACCAGAGTAAATTATGATAGATATGGCTTTTACTTGTACACAACCACAAAAGTTTTATTGGACTGAGGAAACATGATGTTGCAACAGTAGTCGAAGGATTAGCCACAGCAGTAGCAGAAATAGTACTCGCAGTGGCGTATGCAGAAGCAGCAGAAATCCAGCATAATGTGAGCAAAGCATTAAGTTGAAATTTTGAGCACACTTTTTTGTGAGGCACGTGTTTACCCCCACGCAGTCGACCGCGACGGCCCGTTTTTTTTGAGCGAACGTGATATTAGTTGCATGAGAACCAGAGGAATATTGCGTCCTATGGGTGGGGGCTGAGGAGGTACAAAGTAGGCCATTAGTGCCGTGGAAACTGTACACTGACACGCCAGAGAAATGAGGCCAATCTGCGGGAATTGTGACGCAAGAACATTTTAGCGACGCGAAAAAATGGCTCAGGAAACAAGCGCGGCAAGTCGTGCGTTCACAGCGGCGGCCTAATCTGGGCCGCAAAGGCACTCGGAAACGGAGAGGGTTCCAAACATTACGCGGGTTATTCGTGTTTGAGATTGTAATGTGTTCGATTAGAAATATCGGAATAGTGAGTGCACCACATTTGTCAGCCGATAATGCATTACACTAGAAAGCAGTGCTGCAACCTATCGACCAGTGATTTGGAGGATTATGGAATATATAGGAAATAACTTTCTGATCTTCCTCTGAATAAAACTCTACCTGTACTACTACTGCTACTATTACTTTTACAATTACTAATACAAATAGTGCTTGCAGCGATGCTCTGATTCTCTCAAAAAGTCAAATTTAACTCCCACTTAAATGACCTTGACTTGAACTCACCACCCTGACATACTACTACTACTAAACAAAACACATTCTCTCAAAAGTACACCAAACAAAATCTCGTAGGTAATTACTTTCTACCTTGTCCAGTTTTCGGAGGTCACATTGTTGAATCTGTTTATAGAGCACACGTATCATTTACATTCTTTTTATGTAAATGCATACAAGTACACAGCTAAGACAGACACAGACATATGTGTCGGTATGGGCCACAGACGTGTGCTACTGAGTGATTAGTGCTCCTCTTTCATCGCCTGTCTACAGCTATCTCTCTTGAGATAGCTGCCCCAGCTCAAGAATGTGATAGTATTTTTCCAATGCTGTGCGCTGCAACTGGTCCGGGCCCCACTCGCCGCCTAATGCCAAACACACTTCCCTGTATACCCCTTGACAGCATCGCTTTGTCACCGTTGAGAGAGTTGTGGCTGGCCTGCTCGCCAACTAGTCTGCGCACACCAGTAAATGAAGTGCATTTCATCAGGCTATGTAATGTTTAATCTGTTTGCTTGGTCAAAGAGAGGTTAATCTCATTACCTAGCGCTAAATGGTATGCATGGGCATCCTTCTCAGACAAGACCAGGCAGAGACAAGAGAAGTTAATGAAAAGAGCAATTAAAAGAAGACAGGGAACAGCAGTAATATGTTAGTGTCACTGACACCACAAAGAATGACCATGTTGGATAAAACTATTTAACTCCAGCTTGTTGCGATCAACAAACCGCATTAACAAGGCGACTAATGGGGCAGGAATAGAACCCTGGGATAAGATAAGGGAGTCGTGTGGTTAGGGATGGTCTTCAAAAGAAATGTGGTGGCTGAGATGTGGTTTACCCACTGTGAGGACCCTTGTTAAAAATACAAGCTTAACCACAAGTCTCAGACACTCTTTATTAAAAGACTTAATCAACTTCAACAGCCTTTTAAAAGCTATTACTCCAGCCTGCAAACAATTACGTGTCAGCCAAAACCGCTTGCAAATGTTTCTTCGACTAGCCTTACTACTTTACTGGCACAGCATCTCTAACAGAGAAATAAAAAAGCAATAGCCTGCTTTCACATTGATTTAATTATTTATTTAATATGGACAGCAATAACAGTGGACGAACCAGATGCATTGTTTTAAAGTGTTAAGGGGGTTTTAGGTTACAATAGATAAAACACATTATTTAGACTAGACAAGGCACATATTATAAATGGGAACAACTCTGCTCAGATTTTAGCCATGGTTTGAGCTCTCAAGCAGTCATCACGTGACATAACATTCAAAAGAGCTTATTAAATAGTATTATAATACAACTTTTCAGTTTAGACCTGGTTTAGTATAAATGTTTTCATTATATTGTTGTCATTTGAAATCCACATTGTCAATATGTAAAATGTAACCTCCTGATACCCAACCCATTGAAAGGTAGTATCAGAAAAAATAGTAATCTGAACTGAGTTGTTCGGACTGACTACTCCTGGAAAATTCACAATGATTGATAACTCCTGGATGACTGAGAGCTCACTCAAACTTTCTCCCGAACTCAGGGACAGTCCCAAATCCAAATTAATGGAAAGGACTGCATTCGTATAACGTACTGTGCCACTTACTTGTTGTTAAGACAACACAGAAAAAGCTATGAGCAAAATGACCTAAAATGTCAAGAGTTCCTTTCCCTGACTCACTCTCCTTTACAATCCACTACTTTGTTAATCGCTACACTTCACAACTCAGAAATTAACGACAAATATAATATATATATATATATATATATTCTGCTTTTACTCAAACTCCGCGTCCTCAGTGCAAGTCCATTCCGAGATGCTATGTTAGCGTTTAGAGGAAAGCCAGTTGAAGGAGGAGGTTGGGATGCTGTAGCCGGCTCGCTGCGTGCCCCGTGGGTCCCAGAGCAGCCTGCCTCCAGATGAATCACAAACACATCCCTGGGCCTGCTGATCTGATCCCCTGTGACATCGCCCCCGGGTGGGGGAGAGAGACGGAGCGGCCACGACTGAAAACAAGCTCAACTTTAGACTGAATTAAACATTAGCATGCATGTGTATGGGGAGTATCTGAGGCCATTGAGTGGAGGGACGCATTTGAAGCCGCACCGCATTTGGACATAAAAGTATAAATACATATTTTACTCAACAAGGCACTGGTTTTGTAGCATTTCTATACAAAGATGGCCAATCAAATTGAGAACATTTGTTTCTTTGTGCAGTCTGCAAGCTCTTCCTCCTGTGTCTGGGTTGGTTTGCAACAGGTGCTTTGGTTTCCCCCATCAACCCTAAACCACAGGCTGAATCTCCAAAGAGATACAGCCCAGACCATATAGCTCAAGATGGAAATGGATCTCCTGGCGCTGCACAGCGGTCGCCCACTGGAAAATTGAATGATGAACCAAATGCAGAAGGCAAATTTCCATTGCAAATCACACAATGCTCATCATTTTGTTTCAGTTTTTGATTCATTATGATTCAGTTGCAATTAATCTTGCCAGTCAGTATGAGTGACTACTTTTGTTTTCTTCCCATTTAATGACATGCAGTGCCTTTTCCTTTGCATGTAGCTGTTCAGGCTCTGTCATCTCCAGTCAAACTAGTCCAAGATAATAGTCTTTTGTGGCAGTGTGTCTTTGACGGGGGCAGAGTGGAAGTTGGGTTTTTTGTTTCATGAACTTACTCGTCAGTTCATCTCAGAATATACCTCTGAGTCGAACTGTTACATTATGCAAATTCATGTCCCGCAGTCCTGCCACTTAAATTTGGCCACGCGGCTTTAGATGGGGCTGGTCTATAGAGCTTGGCAGCGCGAGCTACAATCAACACAGCACTGCTTTTAGTCACGAAAAAGCATACCCAGGAGGGACAATAAATGGGTTTATTTTAAGAAGCAGAAAGCTGAATCTTAGTTAGGGCAGACATGCTAAGTGCTTTGTCCCATATGCATCAGACCTCAGGCACAATTTCTTTTTTAATTATAATAGTACGTGAGCAGAGGTAGGAACAGCTGCGTAAATCGTTTCCTCATCTCTCAATTTAAGTCGATTGAGTGTGAAGGTCTAGTCTCACGGTGAAGGAAAGAGAAAACCTTTTTTCTTTGGATTGCACACAAAAGTTACTAAATGGGGGATTCACATGCTACACGATAACATCAAAACAAAACTTTACATTACAATATTGAAAAAGAAAAAATCTAAACAAAGCAAATGATTTATTTTACGGGTGATTTCTCAATTAGTGGCGAGTGCACTTCCACTGACAACACTTCAAAAAGTAAACTTTCAGTAATAAAACACACACCTTTTACTGCATGGCGCCTGCTCAGTTGAGGGTTAGTAATGCTTGTGCTATGCATGACTGGATCGATGCCAGGGAGATGACAAAGTTCGAGCGTGACTTACGAAGAGGAGTGGAGATCTCTGCAGACATCCCAGCCATGCATGGACTGGGATGACGAGTCTGAATATTTAAACAACGTATAAACAGCAGGACAAAGCAGTGACTTGATTAGGAGCTCAGCGTAAAGCTCTTGCAAAACAGCATTATTATCGACTGAAGACTAACTGAATTGCAAATGCTCACAGATTCGATCAATGAGCCTGATAATTAAGCCAAACCAGGTATAGCCTGAATTATCTTGAGACGTTTGCGCATAAACTTTTGTGATCAATCAAAACTCCCCTGGAAGCAAGCGAAATGATCCACCGGCGGAATGAGATTTTCAGAAAAGGAGCGCTATTTCTTAAGCCGTAAGGATATACTTGATGAAAATCTGTTGCCGTATTTGCAAACGGCCTGTGATTTGTTTGCAAAAATTTAAACAATCAGTATCAATTTATCAACCTATATTCTGGGTGGATGAAGGGATTGCTTACAGAAAAGGAAAATACTAACTAAAAAAAAACACTTTTCTTTGTATCCAGCACAGCACATTTGGGGGAAAAAAATGCTATGCACAATGGTCGATATTCAGACATTTTCACTGCTAAAATACAACTGTGCGTTTGTTTACTGCCAAAACTAAAGCTAATGCTGAACTATGAGAACACCTCAGAGTATAAACAGACAGTACAAACCACTTGCCAAAAAAGAAAAACACACGGTATTGTAATTTTTTTTCTTTTGCTTTTCAATAATGTTTCTCGACACAAGTGAATACTGTATGCATGAGAGACGGTTTTCCAGCTTCCCTATTGTTACTACACTCGAGTGCTTTCGTATAATATACCGTGTAGGCTAACATGCCTGTGTGAGCATAGAAATTGCGCGTATACCCGTGTTAGGAGGCAAATCAGATCGGCTAATTTCGCTTTTCACACGGTGGATAAGCAGCGCAATCGGGCGTTGCTCTATAATGTTAAACCTCTCTATGGCCAAGATTGATGCATAATAGACTACTTGTGTATGCTTTAATGAGCTGATAACTTCCGCCTCCAGCAAGGTCTTTGGGAGCAAACATATAGCTACATTGTCCTCATAATCTGATAGATAAATATAGTACATGCATTCCTTACTGATTATGCCTTGTGCAAACACATCTATAGACCTCACATAGACACTGCGTGGGATTATGCATACCTAGCTGATTTGTAAACACAAACGCTTGCTTGCACTTTGTGGTGTTAAAGTAACGCTGCTCTAAGCATTGTACCATAGACATAGACTGAGCAGGCCGACCTTCATGCCAAAACGTCCTTGAGTCCAGATATGTCCTTTATTACTGTTCCAATTCCACGCTAATGCGAAAAGGAGGGGGATGGAGTACGGCTACATCATCTACATGCAAGAGTTTAATAAATATGGGGACTTCCCTCTATAAGCTGATCCGTCCAGAATACCTAACGCACGCAGTAACAACGCAATTCCCCTGCATAAGTAGTTTGTGTCACGCGCGTGTGCTCGACAGACATTGAAACGCATAAAATAATGGTAAAGACACAAACCATCTACTGCCTATGTTAATGTTCCAAGCCATAAATGTGATTGAGATTCAGATCACAGCTCCAAAGCAGGCCCCGGGTCCCCTCCCCTCCAATCCCCCGGCCACTATTCTGTACAACTATAGATAATGTCAACTGCTAAAAGCGTAGAGGAAATGCCTAATGACATTTGAAGGGCTGAAGAGAGGTCCCACTGTAGGCGCTCACAGGTTTCTTATGAATAACAAAGTCGGGTATGGTTAGATCACGCCAGAGTCTAACAAGACGATTGTTGCTAGAATGTCACTGAGTTTTAGCAGGAATTAGCTTAATGCCAGTCACATTTCACACCTGAATGTCACTGGTCTTTAATTGGCCTGGTTATGGAAGGACATGTGGCCAGGAGCCATGCAGGAACATAGTTTGTGGCTACAAAGAAACTGTATTTACTTAGATTTTCTTTTACATTTTATAATGTAGTAGTAGAAGATAACATGTACTTAATGATAGGAGAACAGAGATGACTGGAATGAAAACCAAATATAAGCCAAACTAAATAAGTCAACTAGTTTGTGTAAACTCTCAGAGAGTTTATGTAAGTTATGAAGCAAGCCGTTAACAAAATGTAGTCGTCTGGACTGGGTTGCTAACCAACAAACTCCTATGCACTCGTGACGGTTACATTTAAAAAGCCTTTATTTGTGAAGAGATAATATTTTTATACGATGTTTTGTTCCTTTGGCTATTTAGCAAACTAACCAAAAGTTGTCATTCAGTGCAGAAAGGTGTGGGTTCCTCAGAATCTTTTGTTTCAAGACACAGCAACCCCCACCCGGTCCACTGGCCATTTGGACAGAAGGGGTCAAATTACGACGGAACTGAATGGACAGCTTTGGGGATCCAATGGGAAATCTTGTGGACAATGGAATGTGGAGTGCTGTGCTTCCCCAGGAAGAGTCAGTCTGACCATGGGAACGGCTGAAGGCAGACTCACGATGGATAGGAAAAACAGAATTCTGTATTGAGATGACATGTTAGAGAAATAAACGTTTAACTTGTTTAACTCCTTGATGTGTCATCAATTCCTGGTATTTAATTATTAGTTTATGTAGAGTAGTTTTTGACGACTCTCAACTCCTCCTCCAGTTTGAATACGCGGTGTTGTCAATTAAAGGTAATGTTAAATAGGGAAAAAGTAACCGCCGTCGTAGCGGTACTATTTTATTGTGTACAGCGACAACACAGGAAAACGGCTGTTTTTCTTTATGTGGTGACCCCGGGAGAACTGCAGGGGGTGCTGAAGAGCCGTCAAACGGAGACGCGACGAGGTTCGGTCTTCGAGAAAAAAAACCCATTTTGCGTTAGAAATACCAGGTTCTTTCTTCCACATCATACAACAACAATTTCATGGACGTCATTCTAGCTTAAGGTAAGACTGCTTTTGACCTCTACTATTGTGTGAGTCTCAAAGTACGTCTAGTTGGCATATTTTTCCAAATTTTAGATTACTTTTTAACGGAGTTGTCTGTTGTGTGGTGTAATCTGTGAATTGATGGTGGAATTAAGGAAAGAAACGTTATAATTTGATATCTTAGATACCACAGAAGACAAAATAAGTGGGATAAACTGAAATTACGAGTAATTAACGGGCTGCGCGTTGGGTTTTACCCCTGTAAAAGCTGAAATGCACGTAGGCAGAATCGCCCAAGGCCGTGGACGCACGGTCTGAAATAAAACGTTGAAATAATCGTAGACAGATTTGGGGTCTGTCTAAAAGACGGGTTGAAGGCCCTTAGAACGGTGATTCTATAAATAGGTTGAAGGCCTGAGAAACGGGGTTTCTTAAATTCTATATTTTATATTAGCCTTTGTTAGCTTTCGTTAGCTTCGTTCGCTTAGTGCGCTAGCATACAGCATGGTTAGCTTAGTGCGTTAGCATACAGCATATTGTTGATAAACGTGTACTAAACCCACACATGTGTTAAACCCAGCTCGGTGTGTGGACACTGAAGGCTGTTCTGTGTAGTAGTGTAGGATTTTATTGAAGTGTGGTGCATGGTTTGTTTTCGATATGATCTGTTTGCTGTTGGTGTGCGAGGTTGCTAAGTTAGCTCTGAGAACAAAGGATTAGCTTTAGCATTTAGTTTTTTCCATGTCGTACTGTTATTTGGCTGTTATTTTGTAATACCGGAGTTTCTGGCCGCCATCGCTGTAGTGCAACCGTATGGCCTCTAGGTTTTCATTGAAAGGCATCGGACTTTAGGCACATTATACTATTTAACGCGTGTTTTTATTTTTATACACTTATCTGATTTTGTTGATCGGAGGGGGAGAATACTAAATTGTTTTGGTTGTTCTTGTTAGTCTGTTTGGTTTTTTGTTAACTGTTGTTTTGTTTGTGGAAATTATTGTGTCTTGTTGTCTCTTTGTGTAATGTTCTCTTTATTGTAGAGTGACTGAGTGTGTCCGGAGTGAAACTAAAAGTGCATTTGCTGTGTCTGCATTTGTGTAGACGCAGCAAAGGACTGATTAAACGGGAAGTGATGGGCGCATTGGGAAAGTGGCCATTTTCCTTTGTGCCCAGACATCCGTGTAGGAGGGTAAGTGGAGAAATTGCTCCGCCCCTCATTGCAAAACAAAAAAGTAGAAAAAAGAACATTTTTTGACCTAATTTCTTGTTTTAAAGGTTATTGTTTTAAAAGTTATTATTTTGTTTTGTTTTTAAAGAGGAACATTTCTGCTGGTGGTAGAGTTATGTCTCCACAGCATACATTTGAAGAACGAGTATCCAAAATCAGTGTGAGAAAAATGCTATTTTTTTTAAGCCTGTGATTGACGGAGCATTTAGGGCTCTGAGAGATGTTGCTAAAAAAAATAGAACCTCTCTCCACACGGTGGCGCCATGGAATGAAAACTGAAGCAGGGAAGTCCTGTCGTGAGTTTGAATACATTGATTGAAAGTACAAACCACTATTGATTTAGAGTTTAAGTTGATCTTTATGCGCCATTTTGGACGCATTACCAAAAGTTATGAAGGAGCAATTATGCAAAATTCAAATTATTGTTAAAGACAACCAAATAAATTAATGAATACATTTTGAGAATGCCCTTGACCAGAAGCGAGAGCAAAATTGAACTGAAAGAAATGAGTGCAACTTTTAAAGGTGCAGCTTAAAGGAGCGAGTAATGAAAGTAATAATGAAAAAAGAGTAATAATGAGTTTACTTGAATGTGCAGTGACCTGTGGGTGTGGTGTTGGTAATTGTGGCCAAGGATTGTTTCAGACGAGATGACCAACAACGTTCGAGGAGATCGAGGCGTTTACAACAACGCTGATGGGAACCATGCTACTCTGATCATTGGCAGCTGCTGGGTTCAGTGGCATGGGACGGCAGAACTCTGTTACCTGTGAAGGTGAACGGACAGACTCTTGACGTGCTGGTGGATCAAGGTGAACAACACTCATCTGTGAACTATGAGACTGTGATCATTAACGGACACCATCTACTGGGTGGATACAGGAAGACCACCCAAAACCTTTCACCAAGCCAGTGCCTAGTCAGCTCACAGGACTGAATCTGACACACCAACTCAGACTCCTGTTTCTCTCCTCGGATGTGATATGCTGATGACAGTGAGAGCAACAGTTTTGTGCTCTCTGAATGGACTAACAGTGACTTTTCCCTGATTGGACAAACACCTTGCTGTCTGACAGTGGTTGCTGAATGCAGATATATCTACTGGGAAGAGCTGAAGGACTGTACAACTGACGTTTGACCTTGGATCAAACATTCACTTTGCCAAAGCCACCCACCCATTGATCACTGTACTTTAATGATATAGAAAAGCTTTTAAGGCTAACCTTAGTGGACGTGAATGGTCCTTTTAAAAAACAAAATTAATTAGGCAAACGAGGTGTGACTGCGAACTGTTTACACCCTATAGAACAGTAATATGATGTGTTTATAACTCGTTTGCTCTCTCTCCTGGACAATAGGCTAAAGAATTTGTTCCATGACCAAAGCGTGAGTGAAACAAAAGATTGGTAAGAAATTGAAGTTTCTAAAATGTCCTGTACTCTCCATCCATGTATGCCTACTCTATAGACATTAATGCTAGACTTATGTCCGTTTTGGGACATCATTCCACGACACCATGATAGAGAATTACGTGTTTATGAACTGACTGAAAATATCTTAATGCACCAGATAAAGATGGTCTTTAGGACCTACTGATGCTGGTTTATTTACTAAATTGAATCGATAATCTTTCAGTTACAACTAAATGCATTTGTCTGAATGTTTTGATACAAAATTTGAATTTGATGCCTTAGAGGGCATTGACATGTGATAGAACTGAGAAAAAGAAAAAGCTGAAGTGAATTGGGTTTCGATCCTTTCTCTTGCTCTGCTCCTGGCGTCAATCCGTGAGCAGATCGAGAGGAAACTCTTATGAACTTGAAACAGGCCATTCTGTTGCCTGAGTTCAGCCTCCTCTTTGATTCCACGGGAATCCAGTGGACACTGATCTTAAAAATGTATGTTATAATCCCTATTGAAACCATCTACACTCATTAGTTTATGCACTCAGGTTGGAGGTGACTGCTGATCTCACTTTGGGAGCTGCTGAGAGCTCCTTTCCCAGCCTGTCTGACGGTCCTCTGCCACGATTGGACTGAACCAGTGCTGGTCTGATCCCTTTTGAGGCCACTCCCAGGACCTCACATGCTGTCCAGGTCTCTCACTCGCCCTGTCGACCCATTTAAACCCGCCTTCAACCTCCCTGGACTGAACCTGACATTTGTTATTTTGCTATTGTTTTCTTTGTTATGTGGGTGCAGAAGGTATTAATCTCCAGTGAAATTGGAGTTGGTTTGTTGTGTTTCCTGTACAAGGATAGAGGTTTCACTTGTTTATGCATGTTTACATGACTCTTTATTGGACTGAGTTTTCCTCAGTCCAAGAGGGGGTGTTAATTATATGGGAAAATTATTATAATTTGGTTTATTTTGGCATGGGAAAGAACTGATACAAATATATCTAAAAGATAAACAAACGAAAACATAAAGTGACGAATTGACAAATGTTATGGCCAACTAAGATTTCGGTTTCAGATAGGTAAATTAATTTATAATACTCTGTTTTTGACGTTTGCTGTGATTCTGAAGTGCACACAGAATCTGTGGTAAATGTGGGAAACAGAAGCTAAAAGAGAGTTTTTCTCTGTAGATTAATGAAACCTGAATTTCTGAATTTTCCAGATAAAATTGACCCTAGCATTCCAACAGATAGATTAAGTTAAATAGGTTTTTGAGTCCAGCCATAATTTGCAAGATTAGCTGGCATGGTCGTTCTAACGGTGAGCGGCCCTGATGAGAATTTTTGTTTTTGTAATTTTCGTCTGTTCTTTTGTGTTTCTGTTACAGATCTCTGTTGGTTCCTTGTCTCGGTGGGTGCTTGTGAGTGGTCGTAATTGTGAGTTTTTGACCCAAATTAATCAATCAAGTTTTATTTCTAAAGCGCCTTACAATAATCAAAGTTGACCAAAGCATAGTGATGTAGAAAATATAGCGGACGCGGAGGGAGCATGAACCGAGACAACGACCTGACAGAATCAATACGGGGAGGAATTCGAGAGCCCCTCCCGAGCGGAGGAGCTCCCGCTTTGGCCCCATCGGCCCCTCCTCCATATGTACAGAGCGGGGCGTCCGGCTCCACTTTTTACACCCAGTTAATAACCCTTCATGGACTGGTGGACGTGGCGGCTGCGAACTTGTTATCAGCGGAAGAGCATAAAAATGGCCATGCCCGGGTGCCCGCCTAAGTCTAACTCAGCGACCTTGCCTGAGCGGACTTACCATCGAGGGTCTACATTAAAAACACCAGGACCTGTTGGACGCTCCCAGATACTTAGGACCTTTTGAAGTGACTCAAAGGACTGCCACCGCAGTTAAGGTAGAGGGGCGTGACAACTGGTACCACTGGTCACACTTGAAGCCCTGTTCTGAGAAAACCGGCTTACACTGGACTCATACGCATCCCGGACGGTTGACACATCCTGACGAATATGGTAGTGGGTCTAACAGCCCCACTGAAGGGGGTGGGGGACACCAACCCCGACCCACACGGTCACAAATACATAAAAAAGACTAACAAATATGGACTTAAGGCCTGGGTTTTAAAACCAGGACCTTTTTAAGGTGTCCATACGGGGTGTGGGGCCTGACACTTGCTCTTTGCTTGCTCATCATACCAACAGTAATAAAAATAGACGATCCACATAGTTGTGAGGGACGGGTCAGAGGACACCCTATCAAAGAATTGAAATTGGCCCTTTACAAGGTATGCAAAGAAGTAGGTAAAACACCTGGAGAAAATCTGGTCATCTACTGCAACAATGCAGGTACAATGTTGGTGAAAATGAGAGAAGCAGTGTCGGACCAACACACCCTAGACTGGATCACCCATTGTACAGAAAAAATGATAAAAACATGGGAAAACAAAGAAGGAACAAAATATGCTGTTTTGAAACCTGTGATTTATGATGTATCTAACATGTCTGTTTCCACAGAGGGAGATGGATCTAGGAAGCGACGGTCTTTCAATATGGGGGGTCATACACCAGGAGAGAATAAATGGGTAAAATTAGCTAAGCACACGGCCATGATTACCAACTCAACCCTGCAGGTGGGAAACCGTACCCTCGGTCAATCATACGTACCTTTCTCTGATGACGGCGGCCGTAAGCCCCTGTTCGGAGATGGGAAAGGATTTATCGCCACGCTGATCCCTATGATCGGTGTGGCGTCCTCCATGCAGCGTCTAAATGAGGTATGGTGGATCCTGGAGGACCTAACTGAGGTAATAGGCGACATCTTGGACCAAATGGAACGGAGTCCAGAACTTAAGGCAGTGGCTGTTGTGGTTATGCAAAGTAGAGTGGCGTTAGACGCCATGTACGCTGAACAGGGTGGTATGTGCGCAGCAGTTGGCCTTGACCACTGCTGTACATATATTCCCCGACGAAACTGGCAATTGGACAGCCATTAAAAATAAAGTAAAGGAACTCAAAGACTTCCTCGCGTCTCAAGAAGACCAGGGTCCTCAGTGGACCTGGCTAAATTGGTTAAATTCCGGTTCCTGGATCCATATCCTTCAAAAGGTGGGTATTCTTATAGGTGTAATACTCTTGTTTTGTTGTATTTTGTTTTGTTGTGTTGTGCCTCTCATTCGCAGCATGGTCTCCAGGGCTCTGGGTTCCACTGGGGGCATCTATACGATGGGTGATGCGTCCCAGGGGGACACGGAGCTCGGGACAAGGGAAACGCCAGAAGGGGGTGGTCCCAGCCTGTACTTGGAAAGAGTACGGCAGGCTTTGAGATATGAATGGAACGACCCCCGACAAGGCTGTGATGGAGAATATTGTGGTGGAGATAATATCTAAACAACACTGTTCGGTGTTGTTGCGCTTGCTGTGTTTTGTGTGCAGGAATGTTTATTTTTGTGTCAATCAGAGACGGTCCCAGGGGGACATAAAAGTTGACATGTACCATTGACACGGAATAAAAACCAGCTGAGTTCCGCCTGGAAAGATTAGTAAGCGGAAGTTACACATGGGAAGAGAGAGATGATTTTGAAACCACTCAGCGGCTGGTTGAGTATGCCCTACATACAGTGAACATGTTTTTTTGGTGTTATAATATGTGAAATTGTACTGTGATTTTTGATACAGGCTGTACTTTTGTGAACTTGAAAATATTATGGTTTTGTTGTCCTCCTTTGGGAGGTCAAAAAGGGGGTCTGAAGAGATAATATTTTTATACGATGTTTTGTTCCTTTGGCTATTTAGCAAACTAACCAAAAGTTGTCATTCAGTGCAGAAAGGTGTGGGTTCCTCAGAATCTTTTGTTTCAAGACACAGCAACCCCCACCCGGTCCACTGGCCATTTGGACAGAAGGGGTCAAATTACGACGGAACTGAATGGACAGCTTTGGGGATCCAATGGGAAATCTTGTGGACAATGGAATGTGGAGTGCTGTGCTTCCCCAGGAAGAGTCAGTCTGACCATGGGAACGGCTGAAGGCAGACTCACGATGGATAGGAAAAACAGAATTCTGTATTGAGATGACATGTTAGAGAAATAAACGTTTAACTTGTTTAACTCCTTGATGTGTCATCAATTCCTGGTATTTAATTATTAGTTTATGTAGAGTAGTTTTTGACGACTCTCAACTCCTCCTCCAGTTTGAATACGCGGTGTTGTCAATTAAAGGTAATGTTAAATAGGGAAAAAGTAACCGCCGTCGTAGCGGTACTATTTTATTGTGTACAGCGACAACACAGGAAAACGGCTGTTTTTCTTTATTTGTACATGCTATTTACAGTATCATGATAAACAACAACAATAACGCGGTTCTGCTCAGGTGAATCTTCTTCAGGGAAGAGTCATATTTAAACTTAGCCATCAAGAGTGCCTTGGAGTTTGTTGGTTGGCTTTTTCCATCTGGCTGGCTGTCTTTTCCCTTGTTATAACTATAAAGCCACCCGTTACTTCCAAAGAGCACCTGAGGTTATAATAACATTTAAACAGGAGGATCAATGAAGCTCTTCATCTCTCTTTTCTTAAGCTATGATAACATTGCATTGTATTAAAATAAATGTTGTTTAAAAAATATCTCAATTGTAATTCAACGCCATACTGCTTTACATCCGGATAAAACTGACTCCATTGAAAAAGACCTAAGACAATAATACATTGTTACTTTGAGCAGTAAAATAGAACCATATGATCCCAGTGATCTGGTCTCTGCACTGGCTTTCTGTCGCTCAGAATATAAACTTTAATAGTGTCCAAGACTCTTCATGCCCAAGCACCAAAGTTCTTTGATATGTAGAGCCATATGAACCACCTTGGGCTCTGAGAACCAATTATCTCCTGCTGGTGCCAGAGTCAGGAATAAACACGGAGAGGCTGCATTTCAGTTTTATGGTGCTTAAATCTGTCTTCCAGAAGACATGAGACAGTTGTCAGCAATGTTGTGACAACCAAATCCAGGCTGAAAACAGTTCTATTTAGCTGTGTATATGACAACTTGATTTTATCAGCACTCTTTGATATAATGTAATTAATGATTATATTTATATTCATTTTATTTGCCATCTTGTCAATTTAGCTGTAAAGCACTTCGAATTGCTTGGTGTACAAACTGTGCTATAAAAATAAATATGCCTTGCCTATTATAGCAGGACAGGTAGGTGTGACACTAAACAAAACTGTAGTATCAATACTTCTTCCACATAAACTGTGCAATGTTTGAAAGCAGTTTTTTTTTCAGATTTCAACTGTTTTTTGAGGCATGTCACAATGCACAGCAGAGGACAAAACAGTGGAAAATATTGTGCAACACTAACGCTTTACAAATGGGCCGAGTCCTGCTCTAAATGAACTAAATGAATTGTTTTGTAACTGCTGGAAATAACACACACAAACAAAGCATTAACAGAAATGTTTACAGAAGGTAATGTATCAAAGCCAAACATGAATCTGCCTCCATATTCTCACATAAATGCTTTCTTAACTTTCATGGCAACCCGTGGCAATACAAATAATGAGGAATAATACATTGTCATATACAAGTCAGCCTAGGTGGGGTTTAAGTAAAAAAAAAAAAGACGATATAAGGCAAGACAAATCTAACACACTCGCCCTGAGCTTGAAAGAAAATATCCACAGGTCACAGTTCAAGCCCTTCACAGCTGCCTTTAAGTCCATGCCTAGTGGCTACTGACATAGTCAATCTAACAACACACAAAACTATGTGCCAAAGCCAAGACAACGTCAACATTTTTACTAAACTAAACACGTTTCGTGTCGGGTCTAGTATAGAACTGTTTATATATATATAATATATATATATATATATATATATATATCATATTTTTCATATTTAGAACAAATACATGCGTTTGAGTATTGTTTCCCCTTAACACTAACTTTTGTCTGTAATAAGAACACAACATGTTTTGATCATGTGCCCTGAATGACTTGCATCTTTTACTTCATATCCAGTAAAGCTTCCTTTAATGTGCTTATGCAAACCCTCAAACACGTATATATACCAGTCTGTATATTGGAGTGGAAATCCCATTATGAGCTGAGGCCCTTGCCACTGACCAATAGAAAATGATCCTTTTGGCTGTTAGTAGAACGCCAGAGTTTCCAAATCTCCAGAGAAACACACCAGTTCCCTCAAGGAAACCAGCATCAAAATAACATATACGTTTTCCATTAATCTACCATTAATCTAAGGCAAGGCAAGGCAAGTTTATTTGTAGAGCACAATTCATACAGAAGGCAATTCAAAGTGCTTTCACAGTTGCATAAAGTTACAAGAAAACAGATCAAATCAATCATTAAAACATCAACATAAAAATAATCAATTACAGTAAAAGGCAAGAGTGCAGATACAATACTTTCAGTTTTCATATGCTCGGGTAAAAAGAGCTGTTTTCAGCCTAGATTTGAACATTGTCAGAGTTGAGGCCTGTCTCACATCCTCATGAAGACTGTTTCAGACTTTAGCTGCATGAAACTGAAACCGTGTTTATTATTGACTCTGGGAACCACCAGGAGACCCCTCCCTGAAGTTCTCAGGGCCTGAGATGGTTTATACGGCTCTAACATGTCAGAGATGTACTTTGGTGCTAAACCATGAAAAGACTTGTACACAAGCAGAGCTGTTTTAAATTCTATTCTCTGAGTGACAGGAAGCAAGTGCAGGGACCGGAGCACTGGACTAATATGGTCGTATTTCCTGGTTCTTGTCAGGACTCGAGCAGCAGCTTTCTGGATGTTCTGCAGCTCTAACAGCTTGTTTAGAAAGGCCAGTGAGCAGCCGTTACAGTAGTCTAACCTGCTGGAGGCAAATGCATGGATGAGTCTCTCCAAGTCTGGTTTTGACACTATTCCTCTGATCTTAGCAATGTTTTTCAGATGAAAGTTGATGATGTTATTGCTTTAATGTGGCTGTTTAAGTTCAGGTCTGAGTCCATGATTACTCCTAGATTTCTTTTAGAGAGAGAGACTCAAGGTGACTGATATCACGTTGTCTTTGTGTCTGTGGGCCAAAAACAATGATCTCAGTTTTGTCTGAGTTTAGTTGGAGAAAGTTGTTTTGCATCCACAAACTGATCTGTTCACCTGCCGTCAGTGACACGTAGAGCTGAGTGTCATCTGCGTAGTTGTGGTACGACACATTGTTGCTGTTTATTAGCTGACCCAATGGAAGCATGTACAAGTTGAATAAGAGGGGTCCCAAGATTGACCCCTGGAGGACTCCACAGGTCATGGAAATTTTGTCTGAGACACAGTTGCCAATTTTGACAAAGTACGTCCTGTCCTCGAGATAGGACTTGAACCAGTTTAGCGCAGTACCAGAGATTCCCACCCCGTGTTCTAACCTGTGAAGTAAGATCCCATGGTCCACTGTGTCAAAGGCAGCGCTGAGGTCCAGCAGAACTAAAACTGAGACCTTACCTGCGTTGGTGTTCATACGGATATCATTTGTCACCTTGATCAGAGCTGTCTCAGTGCTGTGGGAGGGCCTAAATCCTGACTGGAAAGTATTAAACACATTGTTAGATAGGAGAAAGTAAGTGAGCTGTTGATATATTACTTTCTCCAGGACTTTTCCTAAGAATGGTAGGTTTGATATGGGCCGGTAGTTGTTCAGTATCTTGGGATCAAGGCTGCTCTTCTTTAGAAGAGGCTTAATGACTGCGGTTTTCAAAGCCTTTGGAAATGCTCCCGTCTCAAATGAGATGTTAACTAACTGAACAAGTTGTGGTAACAAGCTGGTCAGCACAGACTCCAGAACTACCATAATTCTGTAACAGCAGTTTGGATCAGTAAAATCAGATCAGTAAACATTTTCTTTACTGTACTGGAGTTTAGGATGAGGTTTATTAAAACAACAAAATCTATGTTTTATTTGGATTACCTATGTTAGTAAAATGTACATTTATTTGTTTAGAATGACTAAATATATATTGAAAATTGAGATTGACATTGTGACATTTGGGCACACTACTTTAGAACTAATGTTTGCTCTTTCAATACACCTTCTAATCATATACTTGACATAACAATTAACTTATTAGACAAATTAGGATATGAATAGGATATGCCTGCGTTGTAATTTTTGGCTGTAGTGTAGTGTATGACGAGGATTCGGCTGATTGCACCAGTGGAACCAATGACAGTCTGATATTGTCTGGAGGCCTGAGAGGTGAATCAGGAAAGGTCTCTGGTATAAAGTCTATTCCTTCTTGCTAGGAAAGAATGTGCTATGGTCACAGGGGGAAAAACACATAAATGGTTTAATGGTTTAAGCAAGACTTTTACAAAAAAACTAATTTGAATGCATGCTATTAATTACCAGTAATGATACTTAAATTGAACAAAAACACAAACAAGCCGTTGGCCGCCCTCTGTCTCTCGGTGTTTAGCTGACCCTTTTGCTTTTCTGATGATTCGTGCTGCAGACATTCCTGGTTCTGGCTCAGACCGAGCTTTGTTTGGATTAGCTGAGAGAGAGCAGAGCCCTTCGGTCCCCAGGGCAGCTCGGCACACGTCAGCCTGCTGTTGGCCTGCAGCCTCACAACCACACACACACACGCAAAACACACTCATATGCACTACGAGGCATATGAATGGCAATGGCACAGGGTTACATCCACACTACAGACATGCTCAAAAAGACATGCCAGAAAGTAAATTTGCTCCAATTTCTGCATACAAACACAGTGGTTGCAGCCACTTTCTTGGACTCAGGAACAACGATGAGCATAGGTTAACCTCCATGTGACATTGCACAAGAGACATGCTTAAACACATATTGAGTAAAAAGCTCAAATATGGCTAGATGAAGTCAGAGATCCGTGCTAGCGCTGGTGAGGAATACACACATGCACAGCTCGGCCCCGTCATCTGGCCTTATACAGGCATGGAGGCGACCCATTGCCTTTCATGGAAGCTGGTTTCCTGACATCTTGTCCTCCGGCTCTGTGTTCACTGCGGCCCAACTAGTTCACAGTGGGGAGACGAGTGGAAGGCAGAGAGAGAGATAGAGAGATAGATAGATGGATGGGGAAACAGATGAAAAAGCCAGAGCTGCAGACTGTAAACGGATAGATGTGGAAAATGTTAGAATAGGAATGTGACATAGCAGAGGTGGAGGGTGAAAGTATCAAGGAGACTGGGGACATAGGGATGAAGTGTGCTTTCATAGTGTTTACTTCACAGTCATTTGGCATTAGATTCTTTCCCTGACACACATCTTGTTTCCAGAGTGTGAATCCGTGAGGTTGCTTCTCTACAGCCAGATTATTCTCACACTCAAAAATAACAATAATAATAAAATATATAATAATATTCTTTGCTTTTCTGTGAAGAGTGTAAAGAGTGTGTAAAAAAATGCTAAATGCTAAAAGCTTTCAGGTGAAGCAACAGCAACAGATAGTATGTCCAGAAGGGAGGACAGAGAATCACTAATATTGACTGATGCATTCTCTTTTTCACATACAACAACATTGAGTAAGGCAAAACATCCCCCTCACTCACACAGGCCTCTGCTGCACACATATGCAGAATATATGGATGGAGGCATATGGGATTAAATAGAGTTTAGTCTCTGTAATATTCAATTTACAGATAATAGTGGCACTTGCCACAAGGATTTACAGCTGATTAGTGTTTAATCTAGTCAAAATATTAATATAAAACATGCATTTCTAATCCTGCACAAGTTGGCAATGATTTATTATTGTAATTATCATTAGTATTATTTGTTATAAACATGATAGTGTTGTGTTATATGTTGCAGTTGGGCCGCAAATATTTCAAAACAGAAAATACATTTCTTAGACATTAATTTAGGATTACTCACTGTGCATGACTGGTGCTAAATAGAAGATAATTACAGAGCGGCTGCACTTATCACAGCAGTAGAGATGCGGTGGTGTAATGTACACACAGTGTGGTGACAGGCTCCTACTTCCTGCTCCAACAGGAGGTTCTGGTCGACTGAAAATAAGACTTGAGTCTCCAGCTTGACTCAGGGGAGTCATAACCAACTCATTATAAATGAATGAGCTACATCCAGGCTACAGTACATATGCACAGCATGACAGGCAGCATGTAAAGGAAAGGGCTTTTATATTTCAGCCTGTTCACAGAGTCCCAGGAAACGTATCCACAATATTGATTAGAAGTTAAGACACAAGGCAGTGACTCAAGCCAGCACAGAACAGCTGGAAGTCCATTTCCATTCTCAACAAGCACACATGTCCACTCCAGAGTGCAAAACAAAACAAAACAGAAAGAGCCCAGCTGAAGCTGCTACACTGACACACATGCATGATGCATGACAAGGCCAGGCTGGTGTCGGCCCATGTCCTGTGGCGATTGTGAATCATGACTAGCGTCTCTTCCAAAAAGCATTTGCACACATGCTAACTGCTCCGAGGTCTGCAGAGGGATCAGACTTTATTAGGAATATGACAAAAATAATGCTTCATTTGGCCAACCATTTAGGGTTACAGAATGACCATAAAAGAATTGCTCCATTCTTTCAGCTGTAGACTCCGTTAGCATGCAATGGCAATACACAGAACCCCATTCTATCCCTGGCTGGCCAAGCCCTCCAGGAAAATAATACATGCTCCCATCAGTCATGCTACACTGCAGTGCTCCTCAGCCCCCACCGCCACCACCAGCCTCCATCCAATCCATCATCCTGAGTACGGTGGCCCAGAGGCACTGTCTGAGAAGGAGCTCTGTCCTGAAGCTTCGTTTAGCAATATTTACCATTAAACAAACCGTTTCCAGTTTAAACTAACCAATTCCTGTAAAGACGGCACAGTGCCAGCCGTTTGTTTGTGGAAGTTCACATTTCCCACCTGTGCGGCACTGTTGAGACATTTAACGTTTAAATTTATGCAGCGACTGGATGAGTCTGAGAACACCATCATACAGACTCTGACTAACCCTCGGCTGAGTTGTTGTCGTTATAACTCTGACTTGAGAGCACATTGAATAGAGAGTTTGTATAATATATGGACTAATTGTCTCATTTTGTTTAGTTTTTTCTTTTAATTCTATATGGACCTTTACCAGTGTCTGTACTAAATACAGAATTAATGAATGAACTCAAAGTTTATGACATGTTTTGCTTTCTTGGCCAACATTTTGGGTTTTCTCAATAAAAGGTTGACTCAAAATGTTAATGTTTAACGACACATAGTTCATATCAGTTTGTATGTTAGCATAGTGATTTCAAGTAAAAGATGTAAAAATTCCTTTCCATACAGAGAGAGATGCAATCTTTCAGTCTGGAAAGAGAGGAGTTGAGATGCCTGTTATCTGCTGTTGCACGCGACTCCAGACACAACACAAAACTGATTATAATTGAGTAGTGGAGAAAATCCACTGGCATGTGCAGGCTTATTTCAGGAAATAGCTATAAATACATTTGCGGGACTTGTTTGAGCATATGCACGCTTGTTAAAATAGAAAGAATAGTCCAAATACATCAAATAACTGAAAGAGCCACATCTAGACTGAGGTCTATTTATAATGGGTTTAAAATGTCTTCCTATTGTGCAGTGCGGAAAACTGTTTATTTTCTGAGTGGGCCGCAAAAGCTGCAGGTTGTCAGCAAAAAAACTTAAAACAATATAACTAAATCGGAAGAAATCAATTACAGTACAATAAATGCTATACACTCCTAGAGTGTAGACATTTGCATTGATTTTGCATAGGTTTGAAATGAGTTGCTCTATACCTGCACAAAAGTATTTATTTTTGAACAGGGACAGTGTACAATCTACATTAGCCTCAGAAAGGAGAGATGCATTGTACCAGGTTATAGCACTTGTGCTAATTTCCACCTGCAGTCCTTGGGCCTATTGTACATGTTTTTAGTGGTAGGGGAAACCTACGCAGTACCCGGAGGAAACCTACGCAGACACGGGGAGAACGTTTAAACTCCACACAGAAAGGCCCCGTCCAGGTGGGAATCGAACCCGGACCTTCTAGCTGTGAAGCACGAGCGCTAACCGCTGAGCTACTGTGCCGCCCCTAGTAGTAGTACCCAAGTTCCAGATTACCGGACTACGACTTGTGATCTGTTTCTGAAGTCATTCTCAGGACTTGTGAGTCAACTCGGACTTGCAAGTTTCTGAGGGGAAGTGACTCATGACTCCATTTGAGGTTTATGCAAGAAACTTGGAAAGGCCAAACAAAGACCCGAACTTGACTGATTTCGCTCCTTGCCTTGACCAATATACCATTTAAAAACAAGCTTTTAAATCCCTAAACTTAAGCTCAAATGTAAAATGCAAGTGGAGTATCTTGGGTGGCACTAACTGTACCAAACAAATCCCTAAAAACGTGTAATTTGGCAATCAAGTATTGAATTAATAGCCAGCAGTCCTGCCATAAGAGGGGCCAGATGAAACCCAGAGTGCTTTGACCTTCCTTTTAGCGCTAAGGCTACTATCGGTGACAGGCCATCAGCGGTATGGCATTGCTGTCCGATGTGTGCGCACGTCCACATATGCGCATGCAACAACACATGCAACGGACTGTGTGGTGTGCTAATGGGCTGCAAAAAAGCCCATTTTGATAGATCATGGTCTCAACGTATGACAGCAACCTTCAACGAACTGACCGCCAAGGCAAAAAGGTGACATTTCCAGTGGAGCGATACAACAGCTATCTTGGCCGTGACCCATCTCATCCTTAGCATGCTATAGAACTGAGATTCTCAATCAGTGCTACAGTATAAAACTCTTCTAGTGGCAGTGTTGATTAAAAAAAAACCATATAAATAAGTTATTAGCTATTTTTACAAATATGTATATATATATATATACTTTTAGAAAAAAGAAAAATTCAAGGTTATCGGCTAGTTTTAATTTGTTTGTATAGGTTCTCAGTCATCCTGGGATTTTGTAGTTTTGGAGAACATTTTGCCTCTTCTCACAGGCTTCTTCATGCTCATGTGCTGCTTAAGAGCAATCCCAAAAGGGCTCTGGAGCCTCTAGTTTTGGTTGATGTTAGGGAAATTAAGTTTATCTTGGCCTTCGACGCTCTCATTGCCTTGCATGATCCATCACGGGTCTGGGACATCATAAGGTCCTTGAGAGGCATGTTAGCACACAGCGGCGCACACATTACAACCGGTCCAACGCGGTAAATAACGCTCCGTGCTTTAATCAGCTGCAGAGACGCATGAGTGCGCTTTCCGATCTCAACAGCGCTATGGGTGGTGGGCCTGTCAAAACACGGTAATAAAGTCTCAGAAAGGTCAATGTCCGTGACCTCCGCTTGACCCTGCGAACATGCTAGTGATTCGTGAGCACAAAGCAGGCACTGTTAAAAGGAGAAGCAAGCACAGAGCAGGTATAGGCCAACCTTGAGAGCAGACAGACTGTTCTTGTAACATAGATAGAGTCCGGAGTCCTGGTTTCAACCTGCCTCCTTGATTCACAGTCAAAGTCGTGCCTGTTATTCAGCCCACAAACAGTACAGGAGGGCGGGCCCGATGGAAGCGACAATCAGCGTTAAGGGGGAAACTGCTGCGGTTGAAATGATTGCAATAATATGCCGGATGTGTCTGTTGCAATAAGGCACAAAAGCTCAAGTGGAGTGATTGCTACTTGATATGATTAGCATTCAATATTTGCTAATTTGGTCATAGTGAAAGGAAGATTGTTTAGACTATGCACTTCCACACAAACTGAATCCTTGCATCTGGCGGTGCTTGGGAAAATGTGTAGGCCTACTCTGCATTTAGTCTTTAATGGATACAGATGGCATCTTTGGCCAACAGGCACGTTCGAAGCTGCTGTGTGGGGAAAACAGACAAGGGATGAGCTGCTCTTTTGTCTACTGTTGTAAATTCTTTGGATAAGGTTGTTTTGTTCATCGCAATCTATATTTTGAGGCATATTCTGATTGTTTGTAAAGTTTGAGAAAGTAATGGGCCATGGGTCAAGAGCAGGTAAATACAGGACAAATTCCAGATCGGTCAACGTTTGCACAAGGTGAAGGCAGATAATTTTAAGGAGCGTCTCAGGAAAAGCAGAACGTGACAACGTCTACAAGCATTTTTTTTTACTACATATGAACTAAGCTGCTTTTATTATACATTACTTATTTTGCACAGCCACAACAATGGCGCAATCAAGAAGCCTTTCCATTGAAATGAGGTGATTAGTGTTGGCGACAACCGCTCCAGCGACACAGAAAGGTACAATGTTGCAACATGTTGATTGCATGCCAGAGGATTTACACTTGCTATCATCAAGTGATTCTCATTTCCTCCTTCGCCGGATTGTTAGCAGCTTTATTGTGATTAGCAAATTAGCGGCGGAGCAGATGAAGCAGAGCAAGGGTGTCAGAACTGGAAGCTTCAAGGCGTCTATGGGAAAAAATGCTATGCGAAGCCCTCGAGGGTCCTTTGTGACTGGTCTATTGTCTATCCCCACAATTACCACGTCACATGTTCTTAGGTTTTGGGGATATTTTCATGTTGCAAAGCTATTAAGAATTTTTATTTTTTTTGTATTTTGTTCTGCAATACTGTCTTGTTGTCACTATGCTACAATTCAAACCGCTTTTAAAACAAATCCCTCTCCTTCTATCCCATTTGCCACTGTGGAGATAAAACAGCTTTTGCGAATTTTGTCTTGAGATGTAAATGTAGCAGCTTGCACTGACAATTATTTCTAAAGGTTGACTAATGGGACTGTAAAAAAAGTCTTGTGGATGTCTCAAACTGCCAGCGAGCAACATGCATGCCAGTGCAAAAAGGTGCCAAGCCTAATCTGACAGTAATGGGGGAGGAGGTGTTCCTTTGGCTGAAATGGATCATTGCGTTTCTGGCTTTGGGGCTGAGGCAGCAGATCATTTTCTAAGGGCAGGCTCAAAGCCGGCATTGATTGGGTCAGAAGGACAAGGAGCGGTGCTCATTAGCTCAGGTACAAATGACCCGGAAGAAAATGCAATCAAAGGAGAAGGTTAAGCAAAGACTGGCCAATATCTTACAACTAAATTTGTAAGGCAACTTAACACAAAATAGGAAGACAATTGTAGAATATGGTGATTATTTAAATGTGACGTTTGGTTACTTGGAATCAAAACAAAACAAAAAAGATCTCCTAGACAAGCTGGTAATGTCCCACTTCCAAAAAACGTATGAGTCAGGCACAAGGTGATACAACTTTTAATAAAAAAAGTGCTAGTCCTAGTCCAGCAACAGTTAAATAACAGTTAAACCACGTTCTATATCCCTCCACTGCAGTTGTTTCCGATAAACAATTGAGCTGGAACTAGCTTCAGGTAAACAGATTAAAAAGTGAAATAACTCCTGCCCAGTACTTAAAAAAATAGGCAAACAGACCCCAATGAATAGTTTCAGTTCGCGGGACCGTGGTATAAGCGGGACAATGCACTCCGAGGTGTCCATTATCAGAATAACTGGACTGCGCTTCGCGTCGGATGGTTCACGCCTCCACGTCGTCCAGTTATCTCTGATAATGGACACCTCGTCATGCATTATCCCTTACTTACAATATAGTGCCCCTTTTTATCGGCTCAGAAAACCGATATATTTAATTTTGTGTAACTATACTTGGATCGTGTAACTTTTCACTGTAACACTTCAACTGTATTTAAATAGGGAAAACATGGAACAGCTTGGTCGCTTCTAACTTCACCCAGTTTGGAGCCATAGGCAAATGCTAACAACGTCTTTGGTCTATTTGCGTGACTGAGCGTGCGCAAAACAACCAGACAGTTACGCATCAACTCGTCTAAGCTAAGGTAAGAACATATCTCAGTATGGAAAAACAGTGGCCTATTCCTTTAAGAAAGGTGTTAACATCAATTGGTTGTATTTATCTATTAATTTGGTGAATTGTGGCGGTGCTGTTAGAATGTATATATATGGATGGATGGATGGATAGTGTAATGCTATTATCATCATCACCTTAATGAGCGATAAGAAAACAAGTTCTGAGGACTCTTTACTGCATAACAAGCTCGCACAAAAGGAAATGCACGAGTTTTGTATTCCTTTGAATAACAATGATTTCTGCAATATTCCTAATTAATCGCACTCATCTGTATAACCATTCATGCTTTGGGCGAACAGGGATATCTAAAAGAGGTCAGCGGTGTAGTTAAATGTGCTCATTAACATACAGCCAATTATTATAAACCTTCAAAGCCCACGAGGTTTCCCATGTTGCAGCATTAGGGCTTCATACCATTATCTGCATAATAACGTGCACTTTACGATCTGCCATTGAGAGTGTAGTTTAGCCTTGGGAACTGCTGAGATAGACATCAATTCCCACATTCAGTCGCTTCCATAACAACTTGCATGGTCACAAACACAGGAAGTAAGATTAGTAGTATGGTCGTAAGTAAACATTATGCGGACAAGCGATGATCATATGGCTGTTGTCTTGCGTGGAAACTGGATATGGATAAAACGTGAATAAAACAATAATGAAACGCTTTCCAATGATGACGTTTAAAACGGGTGGGTGAAAAGTTTCAGCCAAACAGATTGAGTAAGAAAAGTAATAAAAAACACAATTCTACCTCCAGAGGCTGCAGCTGAACAAAACTCAGAAACTGTATGTGAAGGCAGCGCAGTGTAATCTGTGGTTAGAGCGAGAACAACACGGAGGATGAAAGTCCCTTTAGTGGACTTGTTTGCGGGGCCTTTGTTGTGAGCGGCTGGACTTCTGCTGCACGCTGAGGCTAGGTCAGGTGCACCCCATACAGCTCCTTTATGATGTGCACAGTTTGAGAGAAAGCAACTATTCCACCCCACAGGGATAACTGAGAGTAAGATTCAAAAGGCATGGATTAGCGCGGTACCTGTGCACATCAAGCAGGGCATGGGGCAGCAGACTTTGTGATTCCAAGATGCAACATGCATTTTACATTTTCATTGATGTAAATTATTTTGTACCTTTTATTGAAATACTGTAGGTCAAGGGCTACTGTTCTGTTTGTGCTGCTGGCAATCCTCTGTTCACCGAGGTGCAGTTTGAACTCATAAGACAGTTTTAGTCACTATTTTTTTTAGTATTTTAGTGGTTTTGACACAATTTGAAGAAACACAATAATAAATTGTCAATAATAAAAAAAATAAAAATTATGAAGTATACTAATACTGTGTTTTTATCAGAATTTTGTTCTCATGTCGTTCGCGTTGATCAAATTTAGAGAAGACACATTACCTTTTCCCCTCACGAGAACGTGTACAGTTATAAACTCCACAAGTGAAGAGTAGTTTTAAGAGGCTGTAAGTGTTATTTTGAAAACAGCTCAACCCGTCTCAGGAAATGACAGGGTCTGTGCTCCAAATGCCTATTATGGTGTTTACCCTGGTGACAGAGAGCTCTCATTCAGCTTCATTTGTGGAGCCGTGGGGGTGGCAGACTCTCACACACACAGCGGGTCTATTAGGTCTGAAGTGTGGAGAACCCCTGGTGGTAAAATACTGACTTAAGAAGAGACTCCAGGTGGCTTTAATTGTGCATTGGGTGGGTTTATTATGGCTGACTGGGATCTACACACACTCCAAAGCATCTGCACTCTTCCCTCATTTCTGCAACCCACTAACTGTTCAAAAATCTGGCGTGAAGATCGAAAGCTATGCACATCTGAGTGCAGAAAAAAAACACTTACTGTATAGCAGTGGTTACTTGAGAGTCACTTAATTTCAATTCTGTTCTTTGTATGTGATGATGAACAGCAGTCTTTTTCATTCAACTTGACAATACTTAAAAATAGCTGTGGTAGAGAGATTACAACGTCTTGGCAAACCCTTGCAGTACATACGTAAGTAGAAAACCCGTCAAAATAATGTCAGGGATATGCCAGTTGCATGCTAAATTGGACAAATATTAGCTCGCTATAGCATCCTGCCAGTCTCTCGGACTGTAATCGACTTTATATGTTGCCTACAGCTGTTCAGATGAGTGAGATCATTTTAGACGGGCAGAGACATTATATTACGCCACTCGAAGATATGCACATTATTAAAACTAGCTTGAAACATATATTGGTAGACATTAAGATAAAATACATTTAGGTTAAAGCAGATGTTAGTGCTCATAAATCCGCACGTGGTTCTTTTTGAGCATAGTTAACTTTCTTACAGTGTACCAACCATGAAGCGTACGCTAACATATATAATAACTACTGTTATCTGAAAATATCAAACCAATTACCAGCTTTAAACATAGAGCAGCTATGATGCAGTGACATTAATGGATCATACATTTTTTTAGTAAAATTTCTAATTCCAATCTAAGTATAATGAAGCTTAGGCAGAAATTCAACCGGGGAGACAAACTTCAGCATCACATACCTCCAGCCAATAATCGTGTCTGTGAGGGTCACACCTCCACTTCAGTCTCTCAGCGCAGAGCCACACCTTTGTAGTAGCCAATCATCACACTCAGTTCTGCTTTTAAGCCTCCTGCATTCATGGTTTGTTCGCTTCCCAGCTGTGCTGCAACCCACCTCTGCCACGTCATGAATTTCAACGTTTCAGTCTATCCAGTTTGAAATCCAGTAATGCAAAGTTAGTGCACCCTTTCAAGAAGACACGCCAAGCCAAAATGCTATATGCAGTTTCAAAATGCAAATGGTGTATTTTAAGAAAGGAAACAGAGGTAGCACTGTCATTTAAATGATAATTGCAGATGTGTAGTGTTAGTTGCAGCAGCAGCAGTAGTTTTGTAACGACAGAAGCATGGATTGTACAACTGCAGCAACAGTTGTGCTACAAAAGGCAGTAGCATTCGAAGAAGTTGTGGTACAACCTTTTCATATATTTTTGCAAACCAACCAGCCCTAGACTCAGCCAGCACCAGTGCACTGGGACTCCCTCTTTATAATACAGAGAGGCTTATATGACAGGGATCAATTGATGAATAGGGGAGATCATGTCGCCTTTCACTTGTGCTCTCTCCTCTTTTTCAATCACACTCGCCATATGGCACGGATAACTTTGACGGCGTTCATTAAAAATCTGCTGATAGAAGAGGGGGCGGCGGAATGGGATGCAGATGATGCGGGCAGATAACGTCTCCCGTGGTTCCCTCATCCTTACTGTGTGTAACTATCATCTTGATGTCTTTGTGCCTCAACATTGTTCCCTAGTTTGGAAAATGAGGTAAATCGGATTCGCAAAACAAGTGGATTAACTTAATCACCCGTCGGCTTTGACAATGACCTTGGCTTCTGAGGCATAATAAGGATTAGTTATGAGTGGAAGGACATATGCCATGCAGAAGAATAAGATTATGGTTCTCCAGTGACGGCGCGATTGAAATGTGCTGTTTGACGTTCCTTCATAGTGCAAGGCTGCGATAAGAGCAATGCACCACAATGCACCGCTGTGATATTACAAGGAACATTGAATCACATTCGAAAGCTCTATCGTCAGGAATGCTTGAATGAATTGATAGTGGATTAATGTCTAGTAACACTTTTTTCTGTTAAATGGCATTTACACCAGTTAATCACATGAGTTGATCATGAACCAAGGTTTAACTGGATTAACTGTTAGTAAATGATACTACGCCGAACCCTCAAGCTCCCAGGCCTCTGGTAGAGAACCCGAGCCTTGAGAAAGATGTTTCATGTTTGGTTCTTTTAAAAAAGTAGTATACAGTAGTAAACCGTTTTAATGAATAGTTAATTACAAGTTTGTTCATGATGACAGATGGTTCATGATTAACTTTTATATTGTAAATTTAATAAGGGTTATTGTGCTAATCTTGAAAAACACTTTACAAATATCCCCGTTCATTGTTAACTAAAGATTTACAAATGTACTGTAATTGCATATCATTAAGTCTTTGCTCCCAAACATTTATTCATATATAGTTTTTTTAGTTTATCATTAACTTGTGTTAAGGTTAAAGGGGCTATGTGGAGTTTGGCAGTTTTGTACTCGCAATTGCCCCCTCAGGCCAAACGCGTAACTGCAGCCTCAATGATAAGCTCGTGCATGAGGCGCTCAGGCTTTACGAGCACCAGAAATAACAGTCCCGTCCTGGTCAATTTACAGATTTGCAGGCATGACTTCAACTGAGGTAAGAAACGTTACTGTTTTGTAAGATTTTTAGACCAAATCAGTTTGAGTGAATATTTTCCAAGATGTGATACTTGACAAAATGCAGCAAAGTCAATCGAGTGAAGAGGCCAAATAATACAGATAAACGAATAACTGACGTTTGAAGGAAAAAGACTAAAACTTGTATACTTTGTATGCATAAACATAGGCCTAATTGAAATAATAAAATAATTCCACTGGTAGAAATGCTACTAGGAAAAGCCTAAATCGTCTCTTCAATTTCCTGGACCCAAAGTTAGTGTAGCTAACTCGTAAACTATATTGTAAACGGCACATGTCCACTTTTAGTAGTCGTTTCACTACTTATAAATCCGTGAACAGTCATGCTTATTTAGGCCAGGGCTCATTCTACTCACCAGGGCATTGCTGGAGCATGCATGAGGAAGAAATGTTAACTTTGTATTTGTGGTTAACCTTATGTATAGTCCCTTTAAGGTATACTTTATTGTCCCCGTAGGCACATTTGTCCTCTGCATTTGACCCATCTTTTGATGTCGCTGAAGCAGTGGCGACTGGAGTGGCGCACCCGGGGACCCTCCTCCAGATGCTAAGCCAGGCTTATGGTCAGAATACTAGCTGGGGTATTAAACTATTGTGCATGTTTTTGGTTTGTAAATGTTTTATAGGTTTAATAGGTTTGCCTCATTATAAATGTTGACAAATGTTTATATAAAGCTCACATTAGACTAAGCATAAGCAAAAAAAAAAGGCACTGCAGTTGTATACTAAGACTAGGAAGCTACTGTATATGACTTAAGTACAAAAGCACAATAGGTTCTTATATTCTTATCCATCCATTTTCTTCCACTTGTCCATTGCCGGGTCGTGGAATCACATTGCACCAGCCCCTATGGCTCCTCCATAGGAAGGACGGCCTCATGGTTCTAACCGGGCCTGTTGGTCTCTCATAAGGGGCGCTCTTTGTCTGACCCGTCACCTTGGACCTTTTTGCCATGTGAGACCCTACCAGGGGCACGAATCCCCCAACAACAGAGCTCCCAGGATCATTCGGGCGCTCAGACCCCTCCAGCACGTTAAGGTGGCGGTTCCAGGAGGGGATATTCTTATCCGTTTGGCAATATTTCACTCCTTCAAAATATACTAACAAAAATACACAGTACTAAACCGCATGGTACTAAAATAGAAACAAGAAAAAGTGTTTACATTTACATAGTGGCTATTGATTTGAGACAGACTTCCATATATACAGTATACAGCACAATTCTCTTCCTTATTGCTGGACAAAATGGCATAATATTTCTCTCAGCCCATGCTACAATATTGATCTCGGACACAGGAAGGAAGTTATTCTAGGGCTTATATGTAAGACAATCCCGGCACATTGCTGCGCAGTGGCTCAATAAGACACATTAGTCAACAAGGTCACGCAAATTAATAAATAACTTTGACCTTTGGTGTGACTTACAGGAAAGGTGAGGTCAGCTGGGAATATGGGGTCACAGGACATGCAGCTAAAGGCAAATGGAGAAAACAAGCTCGCCGATAGGGGAGGACTGATGACAATTGATCTGACTGAGTGAATGGGCTGAGTAATTAACCTCTAAATAGGTAGAAGTCTTTGAGAAAGTAATATACCTTATAGCTGTGCCACCCATCTAAATAATTCGAAATGATCCAAATGTTTTTTTAATGGCCCTATTTATGACATGATCATGCTACTGCAATACATACAGCTTATGGGGTTGAAATTACATTATATTTGCCAATACGATAACTATAATCTGCTTTCATCCAGCCTTACTAGAAAGTCACTCTTTTCATTCTTTGATGCTGTTATTGTTAGATTTGGACAAGAGAAACCAGAGCAGTAGATTTGTGCATAAGCTTCACTGTGTCATACTCCACTGATTACGACAGGACAATGGGAGACAAACATGCAGCAGCCTTTGTTCACTTCCATTTTTTCCTCCCCATGTGCTATTTTTTTCTCGTGCTCAGCCCTGCTCCAACTGCGAGGAGGTGCTGTTTTGGGAGAAATGACATTAAAATGTGGTGAACGTGGTTACATAATGGGCGCTGGTGGTTGTGCTTTTTTGTCTGCATTTGTTGCGTACAGCAATTTGTGCAAAGTGAATGAATGACTATAAGAGTTTTGCGATGATGTAATGTAGTCATATGGGTTCATATATCTGTTGCTGTAAGTATTGTGCGTCAACATGTCCTATCCAAAAATGGTCCAAATACTTTACCCATGTCCGCAAACACAACTATAAACCATGTTGGCAAAGTCTAGATTAAAAAAAAGGAAGAAAGAAAATGCTTTGGAAAATGCCATAGTGTTTGAATTAGCCATTAGCTTCTATGACAAATGTTTTGGGTGTTTCATACCAATATATATATATAGCTGTATAAGAACACATCCTGAATAACTGTTCCTATTTTGTGCTTATCTTCTCTTACCCACTCATCTGTCTCTCGATTAGACATTGATGGGCCGGCCTATCCCCTTGTCAATGTCACTTATCACTTTGAGCAGGAACAAAATGTTTTCCCAGTATGTGTTGCTATGCATGGCATTGGGCTCAGAGTACACACTCACAGACACACACAGACACACACCCTGAGTCATGAAGCACAGCAGCGACGGCGGTGGCAGGCGGCTGGCTACGCAGGGCTGGCATTGCCTCTTCAGTGGCAAGTGTAAACTGATTGATTAGAGCGCTACACTGCAGTTGCTCATGCTGACTCATCCCATTCACTACGGGAGAAGGGGGGGGGGGGGGGGGAGGAGACAAAGGATGGGGCAGCAAGGTAACAGGACAAGCTTGGAACTTTTAAAAAATGATGGGCAGATGGAGGAAAACAGCAATGCACAAACAACAATTTGCCTGCTAGTTCTGTAATGCAATTAAATCTACAGTGTCTTTTTTTTTTTACAAATGTCTACTTTCACAGTTTACTTAAGGATGAAAAAAATTATAATAATATTACACTTCCTGGAGAAAATATCAGGTACAGGGCCTGTGAGAAGCCCAACGTAACATTTGCATGGTGTGTAGTTTTAGTACAGTCACCGGACACGGTACCAGGGTTCACAAGGTCGTATCCAACCCCCTTCGCATTCAATCTACCATTTCCTCCACTTCCTCCATGGATCAAGGTTATCTGGCTTAGGGTTTAAGGATGGCAGGAATAAGGGTCGCTAAAGGTTAGAGCTCACCTGAAGCAACACTGCACACAGAAAATGAGGGTCCTTCAACGGCGGGCTGTTTCTGATTAGCAATCTCATCTCTCCCAGCGGACCCACAGTGCACCGGGCTGATGGTGGGAGAATCAGTCTGAGGTGGTTAGAGAGATTGTTAATGCCGTGTCTAAGCTAGCCGAAGGAGGGGGGGGGGGGGGGGGGGGAGCAGCGACGCAAAGGGGTGGATGCACCATTTTTCTCGTCCAAAATGAGCCCAATGTCACCGTGACAGCGCGGCGCATCCTCCAAGGGCAGCGCGCATGGGCCGCGGGGAGCATAATGGATGAGTTTGCGAGCTGCCTTCTCCTTCTCCATCATCTCGCAACAGATATTTATACGCATATACATAAAAATCGACGCTTACGAGTCAAAGCCCACGCTGCAATATGCTCATGCTGTGGCGTCTGGGGGGAGAGGAGAGCACATGCACAAACAGAATACTAACAACAACATGGGCAAATATTCACACGCAAGGCCATCTGGGGATAAAGTGGTTATTTGTGTCTACATGAGGTGCAATTAATCACAGGGATTATGAGATGGCAATCACAAAATACAGTATTTGCACACAAAGTAAAGCACTGGATGAACAAAAAAATGTAATCGCAATTATACGTGTTATCCTGGTTGTAATTTCAGATTTTAATTGTACCTAGACGTGTTTAAAATGTCCACAAGTGACCAGAATCCCAATAACAAGCACATACATCTCAAGTCTTATCACAATCGCACAAAATCCGTGATTAGATTCTATACGAAATCGTGCATCCCTAGCATACAGCATTGGTGTCATTATAACTCCTGCCTATAGGCTAATGCCACAGGATCAATGACACCCCCATCCCCCTGCCTCATGTCTCTGACCCAGAAGCACCAGCTCTGCACGGGACAGGCCGGCCAGCCCACAGCTATGTTCCTTCAGCGGCATGAGCACTAGCCTGAAATCTAAGGGAATAAGGCCCCTGGGTCATCCCATTGTTCACCATCTCCACATTCTTCTCAAACACCCACAAAGCCACACTCCAACTTGACAGAGGAATAATGATGATATACAGCAGCACTACATAAATACATTGCAGTTATTTGCTTCTTATTGAATCAATGTCATTTCAGATTAGTATAACGATAACGTCGAATGTGTGGGTACACTCTGTCAGTCCTCAAGCTTTGAAAAATCAGGAATAGCAGGTGATATAATATATTTTTTTATATATTATTTTTCAGTCTAGCAGAGTCGGATCTATGTCGGTATTGCGAACATTATCAGATGCATATAGCCCACCTAAAATGGCTATAATGGTAAAGCTTGAAATGAATAGATAAAACAAAATGTATTCCATGTAAAGAAATGCTGTAGGAATTGCATTGAACCATGGTCGGCATCTGTAATGGGATTTCTTCATATTTACAGTGACTACAACTAATTATAGACGTAATCTTTTTTGGAATCAGATTACTACAATTGAATTTACGCGTAATCCAATAGTATTTCTCCGATCTTCGCGTAACACAACTGTTCTGCTTTCTCTCACCATGCTGCACTGAGGAACATAAAACCTGCGTAAATAAGGGACATCACACCAATTACAAACTAAGGCTGTGCAGTTTGTGGAAAATGTTTAATCACATTTTCCCTAACAAGTCTTGTGATTACAATTATTCATGTTTTAAAATCCCGACTGAGTTCAATGTGCACATATCTAACATGTCGAGTTTTAATATTTGAGACTGAACTGCTCCACTAATGCAAGAGTCACATACTACATAACATGTTTGTAGAGGTTTACTCAACAGATTTAAAAGGTGTTTTTTTTTTTTTTTCAAAGTAAGACCACATAAAGATAGGATATTTATCGAGGGCGCAATGCCAACTGCATTTCAGTTTCAATTAATATTGCAACTCTATTACAAGCCGTTGCTAACATTGCACACACTGACTGTTGTTATGAAGGAGAAGACTTCGAGGTGGCAGGGCAGTAAGAGTCACCGCTCATAAACATGTTCCCGTAGGACTGAGGCAGGCATACCATGTAAACTGCACCAATATGGGTCCAAGAAAAATAGTCTGGCACAGGAGATTGATGGACTATAAGCCTTCTCGCTCCCAGTGCTTTCCCTCGGCACAATCCACTGTGGTGTACAGCTATGATTACTTGTAGTCAAGCGATGGTTCTCAGTGGATGGCAGGTACAGTCTAAATATTAGGATTAATGATCGGGCTGGTCAGTCACCAGAGCATCCTTTATACTTCCACTAGTCTACATCATGTTGTCGAGTAGGTACACAGGAAAAGGGTAAAGGGCACTATAGACGATTAGCTCGCACAACAAATAACCAACTGACGAGGCAGCGTTATTGCAGAAATCCTGAAAATGACCCCCTTTATGGCAAGTACTGAAAAAAAAAAAGACCTAAAAAAAGCACCTTTACAATTGTGGTAAATTTTGATTCATTTGAAAGAGCAAATAGTAAACAAGTCTAGGAGCATTGGTGATAAAACTGGTATATGAAGTGCAAAACTAATGCAAGAATCACACTAATTTCATATTTGTAGAGGTCTACACTATATTGTAAGGAGGCTTTATAATACTGTATATATAAGACCACTTGGAGTATATCCGATCAGTATTATAGCAATATCCAAAATTCCTTTACTCCAGCGCGAACCAGGAAGTCAGGCGCTAAACTAGTACAGCGTTAGCCTTGGCGGTCCGCCTTGTTCCTGCCGTGTTTCTAATTAAAGAAAAACTAAGTAACTCATGCCCCTGGAGGCCATAAGCGCCACTGCAGGTGTCGTAGCATGTTGCTTTTTTTTTTACTCATTAATTGTCCGTGAGAGTAAATACTATGCTGACAGAAAAGACAAAGACAGAGAGGGATATTGTACATCCAATTACACCATCCATCCATCCATTCCAGAGGCAGGAAAGTTGCAATTGTGGCGTTCTGGCCATAGATGAAAAAACCCATTAACACTTGTATTCCAGAGGGACTACGAAAAGGATTTATTAAAGTAAACAAGTTATTTAGTTCAATTCTTAAACTCAACTGAACAATTGGGATATGCGTAAGGGTCTGTGAAAGCTAGGAATGCATTTAGGCAACAGCTAAGTGATTTTACACTTCTACATCTGCGACTTTCACGGTTTGATAACGGAGTAAATCAGGCGAAATTCAGGCAGCGCAGCTTTAAGAATTTTATGCTGGTCCTTATGGAAATTCATTAAATATCCACAGTATGATATGCTAATTGGTGTATGGGGCTGCATAGGCATGTTGTCATAGTGTTATGCTTGACTCGCGTAGGTGCTTTAGAAAAAAATCAATATGTGAAATAATAAGACCATTTAAACAAGCAGCATTTTTTCTTTCTTTCTGAGAGGCCTAATCTAGGCACCGTAACACATTAAGATGATAGCAATACATCAAAATGTCAACACATTGGACATCGCTGCATGTACTCCCCCACGCGACATCACTGTAGCTTAAACGACATCCATTTCTAAAGGCGTTAATATGCAGTAAACAAGATTACATCAGCTCAGAAAATAATGATAGGTGCAATGAATATATCAAAAAACATGCCAGCGTGATTGAATAAAGATTTCACTGAAGGCACTACACGGTTGGGTCACAAGAGAACAGAATGATGCTAACTTATACGTCAATAAAGCTCCTTTGCTGCACAGCGGTGGGTGACAAGCCTATTGACATGGCTTCAGAAAAACTGCACTGGGGTCCATCCATCTTCACCAAGGGGTTATAAACGACAGCCTCATTGGACAAGCACAGCCAGAGATTAGTTATGCTATCTAGGAAGGCATGAAGGGGGCTAAGATCATTTGAACACCCAGAGAGTTTAGAGTGTGAAAAAGTCCAAACTGTTTGACACAATACCTCATCTCCATCTGACTTGACTACAGCAGCTACTATGGGCCTTAGCTGAGATACAAACATGCCGGGCAATGGCATAAAAAGAGACACATTATTATCATTTTGTATGCCGGTAATGTCCTTTTTGGTTAAGCAGACTCAACACAGAGATATGTCCACCAATGACTGAACAAATTGTTTCTGAGAGGCAGAATTCTGCCTTTCACGCACACGAAATACGGGTTATTTTACGTAAAACAAATTGCCTTATCTTTTCCTGTGTAAGTGGTTTCGGTGGGCAGACAGATTGCTTACTCTCTAAGGCGTCCTTGGGTCTATAAATACCTCCATATACCGAATCTCAACCGATAAGAGTCATGCGAGGTAAATCCGCTGTATTGGACTTTCTCCTCAAATGCTTAACAACCGAGTCAGTCTCCATAGAGTTAGCTGTGCCGTCACAAGCCTCTGTGCGCTTTTATAGAGCCCTGATAAATTGTGGCAAGCTCATACTGTAGAGGAAGCCTCAGTAGACAGACATTGATTTTAAACAAATCTGTCCGGACGTCTCGTGTTTCTGGCTCAGTACACCTCTCTGCAGCTAATGAGCAGCCGTCTTCATTCGACTTGGACGGAGATGTTCTGCTGCTCGCCGCGTCGTGTCAGGAAATACAGGGTGTTCATTACCAGAGGAGGGATGCAGAAGAACAGGGTATGATGGCTAAGCCCGAGTCAAAGACAGACAACGATGTCCCCTAATCCTCTCTCAGCAGCAGTAAGCCTCCCCTTATCGCTGGTTAGAATAAGGCCCTCCCTAAATACATTAACTCCGGCATCAGGCTAAAGTTTTTATAAGTGGCTGCAGTGGTTTGTCAGTGACATCCTTTACGGAAGACATATTCACAGCTGCTAGACTGTGTACATGCTGCATTTGACTACTGGAAAACACTTATTGTAACCAAGCTCAAAACAGGGCAATAAAATATTAACGACGTACAATTTTTTGGGACTCGCCTCCTTGCAGTACCGCCGTTGTTATGCCTACCTGTACTACAGCTGTGTGTACTCAGTATCCTCACATGAGCCGGAGCTATTTCAACTGCCTGAATAAGTCATAAATGAAATATGATAAATACACTTTAGCTATCAGTTTACATACACTTATTAATAATGCAGCGACCCTGAAATCGGGCCGTGGAAAGCATTAGGATAACACATCGCCTAATATAAAACATGACAGATAATGCGGGTTATGAATGTCTAAGTGAGTGTTTATGAAGGTTCGGTTCAATACTACTGCCATTCAATTATCTAGCATTTCATCACTGCTGCTTCTTGACAACTGTATTGTTTGTGCTAGTCAGATGTGTGCCTTTAAATATTAACAACAGCATCATAGAGTATAACACAGCCAAACATGAGCCTTGATACGCTGCTCATTTTGCACATCCTTTATCCACTGACTACACGCACTACTAAGAGCTAGCGCCTCTCGATGTCTCTGGCTAAACACAATAAGAAAAGAGAGCAGTGCATGTGTTTGGGTTTTCTGTATTCTGAGAGCAGCCTGCCTGGACGCTGCTGTTTGCTTAGACAGCAGATGACTGGCCTTGCTCTCCCGGCCTCTCGCCCGACCACGGCAGGAGAGACTTAATTGCCTCATTAGTAAAAGAGCCAGCGAAGAGTCAACCTCTTCCACATTGTTCAATGTCAAGAGAGCAACCAAGAGGTACAGGTTAATACAGTAAACAGCATCTCCTGAGCCTAAGTGGGACAAATGTTGTTTCTTTTATTATGGGTCGCGCTGGTCAGACATTATATGTTAAAGGGACTAGCTGCAAGTTGGTCATTTTATACTCACTACTGCCACCTCAGGTCATACACGTAACTGCAGTCTCTATAATAAGCTCGTGCATGACGGCAATTCGGACCCGAATTAACACCTTTTTGAGTGACACAGTAACACAGTAGCAGCTGTGGTGAAGAGGTCTGGGCTCATTCTACACATTAGGACATTGCTGGAACATGTAGGAATAGAATCAGGAGTTTTTATATTTTTACTTGTTGAAAATGACTGCATGCCTTAATCAAATCCCAATCTGGTCAAATACATTTTTGACTTCGCGGCAGTGTTTTTATTACTATTAATGATGACTGCTAAAAGGGGGCCCACAGTAGCACAACGGTTAGAGCTTTAACCTCCCAGAAAGGAGGTCCCGGGTTCGATTCCTGGCCCTTCTGTGTGAAGTTTGCATGTTATCCCTGTCTGTGAAGGTTTTCATGTACAATATCTCCCCTAGAACTCCCCTATAAAGGAGATTCTGACTCTCTGTGGGACTTTCCGGTTTAAAGTAAAGTTCAAATAATTGATTGAAAGTGAAATATTGTTACATTTGTGCTGGTCACAAGCCCAGATAAAAGGGAATGAAAATGTGCATAACATCTTGAGGAAAAGCCATTCTAATGCAGTTTAACAACATGCACGACATTGCACGCGGCAGACGAATTACGGATCAATCAGAAAGGGAGGAATGGAAGACAGCTTACACAAATACCTTAACAGCTTACCTAACCTTAATTTGCGTAATTGTAGTGCAGAGGGAAAAAAAATGGGTAACTCCCGAAGCTGCCTTTAAATTTTTACCCCAGTGTAGAGAACAGCCATCCTGCCAGCTTTAATTATTTTAAAAGCCTGAATTTGCAAACTCCGCAACTCGGCTCTTTCGTCTTCCACAGAATCCTTGGACGGGAGACAGCAAATCAAGCCAAATACTAACGCTGTTGATTTCCGCCTCGAAAAACACAAGATGATATCTCCTCTATGAGAAAATACACACATCTAACATTTCACGACATATAAAGCTCACTGTGCTCGGTGCTAATCCAGCAACCACGTTTTTTATATAAAATGTGACAGTTTGGACAACAATTCCAAGCAATGACAGGCAACTTGAGCACTGTGCTAAGCCCCTGTCTGCTTCTTGGCTTGATATGTGGTGATCTCTGATTTGGATCTGAAAGAGAGAAGCTAAACGTGAGCACAAAATGGAGAAAAACGTCTTTTTTTTAGAAGAAGTTTAAAGATGCATTGCGATACAATGCATCTACAGCTCCATAGCGCAGTCTGACCCACTGCTTTCCAGGTCAGAGAGAAAATATTGTAAGCCCTCCGTGGAGCTATATGGATTCCCCTGCGTAGTATAAATGCAGTCTTGAAGCTGTTGGCGTCATGCTATGGGCTTCTGCGAGGCGTTTTACAACAAGACCTATTGTATATTCCTACACATCTGCATGGGCAACATTGCATAAAGGCTCCATTTCATCAACAAGTCAAGTCTAACGAGTCGGAAAAAACAAAGGTGGTGGTCCCATCTGTTCTGGAGCGCTCTACTGTGAAGTGGGGAAACAGCAGCAGGAGCAGAGCGAGAAAAAATTCAGATAAACAGCACACTGACCATAACGTGAACTTGAACAAAGTGGCAGAGGTTGAGAAATAGATTAAAAGAAGAACAAGGGTAGTACAAGAAGAAGCAGTAGTAGTAGTTACCTGGTGGTGTATAGCACTAGTACTAACATAATTGACTATTGGTTTTCCTCTTGAGACTTGGAGTGCTTTGCTGCAGAGAATTTTCAAAGGAAATAACATATGCCTCTAAATATGAACAACAGAGCGGCTTAGACAGAGAAACATTTGGTGGCATTACATAGTTAATTGTGGACAACCAAGCGGTTGATCAGTGATCTCCAGTTTACAGAGTTTTTTCAACGTGGTGGGAGAGCCAAATGGCTGACATTGTGGTTGGATAATTAAACCATCCATCACACACACACGAACACACACACACACACACACACACACACACACACACACACCACAGAACTACGCTGGCATCCCAGGATAGGACCAGGGCTATAGCCTTTTAGATTTACTGCCAAACAATGATTACATGACAGCTGGTATTGATCACAGCAAATTTATATGTGGAATTTCATGTCCATGAAGGGCAATTTCAGTAGAAGTTTGCTTATAATGGAATATGGTGACTTTCCAACTGCAGGCAAAAAAGTTGAACTATTTTAGAAATGATATAAAAGTCACACAGATGTTGGGATTTAGCTTTGGCTATCAAACATTGTTGGCAAAGATTACCACAAAATCCCTTCTCCTCCAAACATCATCCATCTTTTGAGTCTTGGGTGACGAGCAGAGGCGTTGAAGATAAATGTGTGAGGGGCAGAAGGGCCTCTGCTGATTAAAGCTCGGACACTTTAGGGAAAACTGCGGAGCAAAGGAGGAAATGGACTGAGACAATGGCGCGTGTGGGTTCACAACACCTAATGGAGTGTCCTCGTGCTGGGCTAATAGACTGCTTCAGACGCACAGAAAACAGCGGGAGTCTAAATAGAGCGTTGCGGAACATTTCCCCCCAGTTCATTGAGACAGAGCCCAATTGTAAAAATGAGAAATGGAGGGGAAACTCATCCGGGTTCCATTGTTTGGTAAGCTATACCTTTTGTCTGCAATTGTTTTAAGGAAACGCACACAGCTCCATGCTGAATTTGAGGTGGGTGTCATTTTATGTTTCGCCTTTGTACATTGTAAACAAAACAAAATGCAATGGTTCATAAATCGCATCATTGGAAGCAACAGGTGCACTGAGCGAAAACGATTGATTATACACTTTACAAACAAAATAAAAAGAGTAATAGTCAGTGCATGTTTTCCCTGAAAGTCTATAAACTCATAGTCCTTGCATATAACGGTGTATAAACCCTGTTTCTGAAATGTTGCCAATTAAGGATTGGTCAGTCCCAGTGTAAAATTGGCTAATCTTGTGTAATTCTATACAGCACAATTTTCCGAAAAGAGTCAGTTGGTTTCTGTATTAATTTAGTAATTGTCTGTCCTTCCTTCCCTCCTAATAGCTGATATTTGGACATGTGTATCAATAACCCAGACTGACTGGAGACAACAGTTGGGGTCTGACAGGGTGCACTCCGCAACCAGTTAAAGCCTAACTGTCCCGGATCAAGGCGTGATTGATTATCGACAGACAGTTTACTGCAATTCTGACACCCCCTGCCACTCACAACAACAACAAATCTGAGCGCAGTGTATTTCGGCGCGGCCTTGTGCAGGGAATAAAAGCCGTCAGGCCTCCAATGATTTCGTATAATCTTGACCTGACATGTAATCAACATGACGACATTTGTTCGACCTCAGACTTTCTCACAATCTTCCTGGCAATAGAGTAAATCTTATACACGGCACGTGACCTCTACTGCAGTGTTTTCCAACCACTGTGCCGTGAGATATTGTCTGGTGTGCCTTGGGAAATTATCCAATTTCCCCTAGTTCCTATTCAAGACACTTTGATGAGAACCACTTTATATTGTGAATATAGGCTACAGAGTTAAATGTGGCCCAAAAAAGGTTAAAAAACACTGCTCTACTGTAACGCCAGCAATGTCATTACTGAGATGCTCGCCACGCAGAAACGTTTCATCACTGTAGTTATAGCTTTTATCCTTTTTGTGTCATTGATGTACGCGCGAAGCGAAGCCCCTGGCAAGTAAGACACCTCAGTAGTGGGGATTTTTCTTTTTTTCTTTTTGAGCAATTTATTTATTCTGCATGGCGAACAAAACAGAGATGCATTCGCCCGAGTTTCTGCGGAATGACACCACAGATCAGACCATTCCAATTTATTCTTTGTCTGTCAACCATCCCACCATTGTCTGTGTTGCTTCACAGTGAGCTTTTTCCTTTGGTCTTGTTCGTTCGTTGCCAGAGAGGCAGTGCGGGATAGGCAAGCGCGCTGTATCATCTCAACCCTCGATGCTTATAAACAAATCATTAAATCTGTATTTGAAATTGTGACGCGTTCGGATCCCCTTTATTTGTGCCTGAATTGGTTTGAGTGGATAATTGAATAAAGCACAAAATAATATGGAGACAGCCCTTGAATAGGCCGAGTGAGTGTGGGGGGGGGGGGGGGGGGGAGGGGTTGGGGGGGGGGGGAGGGGTTGGGGGGTATTACATGCTCCGCCTCACAGACAATGGCATTTAGCTCATTCTTTTGCTTCTAATTTGATCCTACTGCTGCATGCATAAAACAGATGTAGACCCTGGTTTAAAATCCCCTGTTTACAAATCACAAAGTGACATCTAGGCAGGCAATTGCTGTGGGTCCAAAACATGTTGGGTCTTTTCCGCCAAATGCCATGATCCCCTTTGTGAGATGCAACTTGAGAGCTTTAGATTTAAGGAAACTAATACATCCATTAGTGACTTTCTGTTTGCAAATAATAAACAAATAAAACCCTGCTCTAGTCCAGACAGATCCAATGAAATCAAACAATGTCTCATGGGATTTGACAAGAGTAGATCCCTGCCTGTATCGAACCTTTTCTTTTCTTTTTTTTACAAGCTGTTATTGTCCAGCACTTTTGTCAAAGTTGTCACCAAAACAATAATCTCTTTGTCTTTTTTGTTTGGGATAAAAAAGTAGGTGTAGCGCATGTGAAAAGCCCTATAGACCAATAGAGGAATGGTGCTGGTCATATGGCTCTAGTTAAATGTGGACGCGAGCCTCGGCAGAACATCTGTCATAGATTAGCAGTAAAGTGAAAGAGGCAGTTCCTGTTCATACCAGGAAAAAAAAGAAAAAGAAATCCGACTGTGATTTTCCCCCATGAAAGATGAAAAGAGGAAGGGTTTATAGGTCAAAAACACAGTACAAACCCAGTTCTGTCGAGGCCTGATTCTTCTGTTTTACAAGATATAACTGACAAAGACCCATACATGGAGAATGATGGGTGTTGCTGGGGACACAGTAAAATATATCTAAACCAAGGAAGCTTTGCGACCCTGCAAACTTAACACATATCTGACTGGCAAAATAACAGAAATGCGTTTTGTGTGTATAGGAAATTCACTGCTGCACAATAGTAAAAATATAACATTTTCTGAGCATTTTTTCTCTAATTTTTTCTTTTCATTTACTTTTTTTTTGTTAGGATTACCTTCACCGTGCACATTTTTAAACATGTTTGAGATAGAGAATACTGAAATACGAAATAATATCTATGAGATGCATTTCAGAACTCGATTGCACACGAGACCACACAGAGGCAGGATATTCGGTTGCAAAGGACATTGTGTCTCCTGGAGACATTGCAGTCTTTGCTATTTCCGAATTGCAATCATTCAAATTGTGATGTACATTTAAACGTAACTGCACCCTGCAATGTACCAACACATCCGATCAGGAGGGAAAGTTTGTTCCAGTCCAAAGCCAGGGTAAATAGATAATTAAAAACGAATACAACATATGAAGAATTTGCTTTTACATCCATTTGAGCGATGGTAAACATTTGACCCGAATACATTGTGGGTGAAAATATACAAAACTTGAGTTAACATTTTTACCGAGGTCTGTCTGCGTCTGACCTTTAGCTTGTAGGGCCAGAAGCACTTACTGTACAAAGCAGGTACATTCCCCCTACAAATGCTCCCTATTGGAAAGCACACAGGGCCAGGCATCTCGCTGTGACAGAATAGGTAGACCTTGCCGACTAAAAGCAACTCAATCAATGAAACATGAAGAATCTCTCAGGTACAAAGGGGACAGCTTGTTATTCAGGGAGGCACAGTGTCATTCCGAGGCTATGTGCACGGAGGGTAGAAGTGCCGGGGATGGCAAATCGGTGTTTGTTAATGATAGGGGTCAATATTCGAGAGGCGAAGGTGCATCTCTTCAGTCACCTTTGTATGAGGTTTTGTGCGCCGCTGTGCCCTTGCCGAGCCGTTCAAACAGCCACATGGAGAAATACAATCCTCTCCTGATGGAAATCTGTTTACATTGTGTTCGGCACGTCAAATTGCCCACACTGGAAGGGGAGTCATTTATAAGAAAGAAATGCAAGATAGATGTACTATTTTGCCCTTTGCCACTACTTTACTGTAAAGGGCAAAATCTGTAAATCAAAAATGGGAGACTGGCAATGGTAACGATGTTTGTCCTTGATCGAAACTACTACTGCTAACTTTCATAGGATTTGTAGTTGTGAATTCCATCTTATCACTTACATAGTAATTTATGTGGATTTTTTTGCGAACCATCAACTTTATGCAAAGTGCGCCCACATTAACATTATTCACACCCACTCCAGGCAATAAATTAACTGCCAATTACTTTCTGTGGAGTAATTTTAAGGTTTACGGTTTGACAAGGAAAGTTCAAGGTTATGTTAGTGTGAAAGGCTTGCCACCCAGCTTACACATACCGCAAATGCCTGTCCAAGATGTAACTGCCGAATTCATCTGGCAGTACTTAAAGAGAAGGCATATTAGATACTACATAGCAGATTCCTCAAAGACATGTTAGAAAGACAATGAGATCAGAGCTAACCACTAGTCTCCGGAGATCGAAATCTACTGCGTTTGTCAAAGTTCGATAGCAGAGTTGGTGGTGGGTTCGATTTAGATGCATCCACATCAACATGTCACTTCATAACCTCTGGCTTACTAAAGCTCATGTCTTCTTTACAACATATCAGACATCCAAGCCCGTGAGATATACGCTAAATATAGAAATGGGAGAAAATATCTGATCTATATCTATCAGCAATGTTTTGCAACTTTACTTTTGTATGGCAATTGGGAAGACCCGTGTTATAGGCACTGTAGTCATAACATTAAAAAGCAATCATAGACTGGGTGCAATTCTTGAAAACTGCTCATTCTTTTCAATTACTTTTCGGTAACTTACATGCTGTGGAGGGTACATCCTCAACATTTCATAGAAGAAGAAGAATCTTCTAGTTTAGGTGTGATTGCTCTTCTCTAAAAGCCATAATGAATAACTCACATGCAATTGACTTAAACAAAACCTTTCTTTGTTTAGTGTTCGCCATATCTTAACCTCGTAGTGATGCAGTGATGTACATCTGTAGTCTCCTTTACCAAAAACATCTGCTTCATAAACAGCCTGTTACTTCATCCGACCTTGATCTGCGTCTTGCTTCCTGCTTTCGGGGCAGCAGTCGGGAACTAAGGAAGTCTCCGCAGCAATTAATTGGGCTACTTATCGGTAATGTGAACAGTGGAAATTACATCTCCAGCAGATATTAAATTAAGGATGTCTCAAGTCTTACAAGGCCAAAGCCAAAGACAAAGGAAATGAGAGCCTATTAATTACTATTGATTCTTTTATAATAAAACAGCCACTTCCTCTCTTTACTCAGTCCACTGTGTGTCTTAAATTATACAGGCTTCAGCAAAATGTCCTTTAGTTGAGCCAAGCAGAGCAGTCTGGACTAAAAACCCACATGGAGTATTTATATGTCCTCTTGTTAAAATTCTCTTTTTGGCAGAATTGTAGATGACCTGCTCTGATTGGATGGGACAAAAGTAGTATCCTGCAGCATTAATAGTTTAAGCTTATGGTATGAGAGAAAAAAAAAACCTCCCTCACCATGGAAACAAGTTATTTGAAACTGACGTAGACGTGGATTTTCCATTTTGGATACTGCGTAAGAAGATGTGGATGGCTGTTGGCTAACCCTGCAGCTATGGGCCTTAGGTGGCTACCTTCTGTAAAGTGATCACTCAGCTAGGTTGCGAGACTGACAGTTTAAATGCGTTCTTGCCTGAAATTGGTCATTTATATAATTGTATGTGGAATTTGCCTCATGCGTCCCACTGAAACAAGGACGGTGCATGCAAATAAGACTCTGCAAAATTAAAGCCACAACCTCCTTTCTTACGAAAACAACTTCATCACAAAACATTCAGTGGTTCATTTATTGGGCCATAGGTAAAATAACAAGGAAGAGAGGCATGCACAATCTAGCTGTTCTAATTCTACCATGTGTTCCCATAATATTAAGCACTGCCAAGAATAAACCGATAGGTCGTGATAAGAAAAAAACAACAACATACAGTTAACGCTGAAATGTCTGCTCCTGCTGGACCAGTGGTTGTCAATGTGCTCATTGTGTTTACATGCCAGACTGACCTTAAGTAATGTCATATGTTTACTATGTTTATCCTTATGTGAGCCATTCTGCCTCATTAAAAACAATAATGACATGGTGAGGATTCCGCTGTACTTGGGCAGTCACTTATTGTTTAGTGTAGCCTGTAGGTCATTATTGTTTGGCACAAAAATATTGAGACAAGATTCAACAGTCCAGTTGACAGTTTCCTGTCTGCGCGTCCTATTCATCTATTGTAGAGCTCTAAAGTTGCACAATCTCGTCTCACAAGAAGCAGGAAAGGCTTAGAGGGGAAGTCACCGTTTGACACATAGATTCATGAAGTACTGTATAGCCAAAAAACCTGTGTAGAAAAGTCCAAACCAAATGAGCTTTACATTTCAGCCTTTCATCAAGTCTTTTGGTCTAATCTGGTATATTCTCTCCTTTATAAGTTTTCTTCCATCACCAAACTGTCACAGCCAACACATTTGGCGAGCCACAGAAGGGAGGGGTCATGTGAACTTTTATGGCTAGATCACACTTTAAACACTGAAAGTTCCGCTAAGTAGATCTGAGATGTCTTTTTTTTCCTCCTCCGTGTAAATAATCGATGCACATTTGTCTTTACGCACACACACTTGCAGTAGTAGGTGACAACAAAACTGTTCACAAAAGAATACATTCTGACATCATGCGCTTACGATCCTGTTCGCAATAATCGGGTGAATTAACAAAGACTGAAACGGAAAGCAACACATGCAGATAAATTAGCTCCAATGGTTTCTTAAAAAAAAAAAAGAAGAAGAAAAAAAGGTAATGCGAGACTCACCCAGAAACAAAGAAAGAAACGTGGCAGACATCACGGCTGGAAATCCCAAACGCGGCGTAGGTGGCGTCTATGTGCTCAAAGTACCTTCACATAGCCTTTACATGCGGCTGACCAAAGTGCAGCTGCGGGCACGGCAACGCGGCACCATTAGTGAAACAAGACGACAAATGAACTGCCAAATATATTCATTGAGCGCGCGAGTCCAAGGGCATCATATGTTGCGCGCGGAGGTGAAGCCCGCGACAAAAACCGTAGCTTTCTTCCCCCTCCCGGTCATGTCGCTCGGGCTATGTACTTGGTGGTCAAATCAAAGTTCCCCCGTGCGTCTGGCTGTAACGGTGTCTGCCTCGTAGGTATGCGCGCTGCCTCCTCCTCAGCAGTCTCTCCCCTCTCTCCTCTTTCTCCGCTGCACAACGTGTCAGAGAGGGAGCGAGCGAGGGAACAAGAGAGCAGGAGGAGGAGGAGGGCGTAAAGGTGGAGGCAGAGGGGATGCTGAAGGATGGAGACCTCTAGAGTCTAAACTTCTCTTCTGCCACGGTTCGGGCGTTTTGGCGCACATGTGAAGGGCGCTGGTGGCTCGTGCAGCGTAGACCCCTGTAGCGTATTATGCCAGACGGGGACCAGCCAATTACACCACATTATCATTTTTTTTAAATATTTTTTTCCATTAATCACATTTTAGATGGGCTATAACGTAATGAAATGTACCGGGAATGAAATACTGAATTAAATTAAGTTAGCCCAACTACTTCTTTATCTAGTACTAGCCTATGGGATCCTATATCCCAAGATACATAATTGTAATGGCTGTAATAGCAGAAATTCAGCCTTGCCTCTCTAGAATTTAGAAAACTGAGGATTTTTAAAGTTATTTCAGTTTTGTTGCTGCAGTTTTTTTTTTCTTTGCATTTTCATGTGTATCTTATTTATCTCTAGCAGTATCAAAGAAGCTTTGTCAGCAACACTCCGTCAGTTCAACGCAGATGACGGCTCAAGAACCTTTGTGGACGATGGACAACTTGTTAAAAACTGAGAGATATTCCCCAACGTTCTGGATATTAAACAAAACTATTTAAATCATTGTTTTATGTGATAATAGAAGATCATAGGAGAAGCTTACGTATAAACAACTTAGCGTGTATATGTCAAAATGTATAAAAAAAAACATTACTGTACGAGTATAAATCTATTGGCTGCAATTTGGTGTAGGTATATTATGTTTATGTAGAGATTTGCATCATCCAACATCACATGCGTCTGTCGCAGCAGAAGCGTCTTTTTTGATGCAGGAAGTGGGACATAAATCAGGATTCAACCAGTACTGATGGTGCGGTCTATGTTTCAAAGACTGTTTATGTTATGCAGGCAGATGACGCATGTTTTGATCAAAGAGACTTTTAACATGTGTTATCAACCAGGAGGCTTAGTTTTATTTTTCATGTTGTCCACCAGACACTTTTTATTCTATCAATCTTTTTTGAATGTGCCACTTTAGATTTATTTCATGTGCGGCTTTGGGCACACAGTCCATGGCCGGAGTTAGGTAAACAAACTGAGGCAAAGAGAGCTTGGCTAACGCTAATGGCTGCACTCGGACCTTGAGACAGATTAATCCTTCCTCCCTCTCTCTCTCTCTCAACAATTTGTAGAAATAACAAAAGCTTTTCGCTCTCCACTGGCGTTCTGCCTCTTAGCCCTCAAGTGGCCCACATGCTCTTCAGGACCAGCCCGCTCCCAATGCTTTCCGTTCCAATAACTAGATAGCCTGAAACAATGTCTCACATGCACAAGACACACTTGCCCAACTATAAGCACACACACACACACACACACACACACACACACACACACCATAATTCCCTTTCTTCTTCTTCTCCCCCTCCCGTCACCAAACACAAGAAAGCATGTCAAGAAATGACATACTTAACACAGGCCCAGATAGAGGCACTTTCTGTATCAGTAACATATAGCTTATAGCCTGATGTAAGCTTCATTTATTTAAGATCCTATTAATGAGTCTACGCAAAAAATTTGGCTACACATCGTCTCATACATCGTTTTCATATGCTTTCTAGTTACATTTTGTTCACACTGAATGTCATTCTTCATTCCTTCAATTTATTTGGGGTTGGGGATATCTAAACTGTTAAGGATATCAAACTAGTTTAGAGCAAATTAGCAGTGCAACTGGAACAAAATAATGGTTATTTTTCCTATAGGACTGAAATAAGCCTGCTGTTCTTGGTTATCAGAACAGATTGGTGTGTCCACTGAACACATTCCTACAAAAATACACAAACAAAAGCTAAACATGGTTACCACTCTGAACTGCTTCAATATGAGCTGTCAAAAATGTGATAAATTGCAGTAATAGAAAGGCCTGCTTCTGTGTTGCCACATAGAAATGCCCCACTGCAGTCTGTGTGGTTCTGCACCCTATGTTGTGTGTTTGGAGCCTGCAGCCCCAATTTTCAACATACGTCAACTATATCTTAATCTCACAGTGCTGGAACTGAGTGCAGAACGAACCGGGGCTTTTCTAATGCATGCTCAGTCTGTCGCACGGTCGTCCCAAAGTGCAGGGTTCAATTCGCCGACTGGGCAGCATGCATGTTCTCGCTGGACCGGTTTAAAAAAAAAAAAGTACATGAATATATGCAGTAGTCTACGTAATCGATCTAAAACTTACTTGATCAGGTCTGCCCACTGCTCCAGACTGAATACCTTAGAACGTATGTGTGTCCAATAGACAAAATGCGCTTAGTGTTGCAGGATCTACAGCAGATTCACAGTGATGTTGTCACTACTGACTGTGACTGTAATGTGTCTTCTGCGAGCCCTGGGATAAACCTGCCTGTGTTTGGTGGCTTGGCCTTGGTGCATGATATAGCGCCCCAATGCAGATGGCCTCACAGATGGTTGATATTTATACCAGCGGGCCTTGAAAAGTCACAAGTGTGGAAACTGCTTTTGCTCTATGATTAGTTTCACTTCACCCACAGCACAATCGTGTCCCTGTGCGCATCCATCCCTCCCAGCGCCTGTACTGCAATTTGTATGTGACGCTATACTGCCCCGATTGATGTTTTATTGTAACAAACCATCATTGTAGATTTCTCTTCTTCTTAGTGAGGCTGTTGTAGGGATTCTTGGAGTACCCTCTGAAGCACATAAAAATGTAATCCCCTAAGTGCAGGGACTAGGATTTTTTCAGAAAACATGCAGGGCCGACATGGGTTGCATTTTAGCCAAGAGCACTCCAGACGTCTGTACTTTAAGTGGATTTGCAATTTAAATTTGAGTAACAAGATGCACCTTAGACCTGGATCGGAGTGCTGACATTATTCTCACCCGTCGAACAGCTGTATCTCCTTCATCCCGACATTACAAAAGGCGGTGATAGTGCGTTGTTGATGCGCTGACGACTCCCCGCAAACACAAATGCATGCTGCGATGCCTGGCTTGGACCACATCATCGCCCCACCTCAGGGAATGAGAGGAGTGTGTAGTTAAAAGGATTTTCAAGTTACAATAAGGATGTGGAAGAAGTCTTTTGTTTAGGCCTGCTATTTTTAGAAAGGCGTGGTGCTGCATTGCCGTTTGTTTCTCACGCCTCACAGATCCTTTATAATTTAATGAGGAAGAGGGCCCCCCACAGAGATTTATGGGGAGCTTCTCAATGCAGCGTTGGCCACTTGGCTTATTGATCCAAATTGGATGTTTGTTTATGGGCCAGTAAAGCCTCTTCGCTCTACGCAGCGCTCCCACCTCCTGTACATTCAAATGACTCGGCTTCTTTTCATGTCTCTTTATTATTATTGTTTGATCTCGTTAAACATGGAACAAACCCTAAGAGGCTGCCAGAGTAACAATGCATGTAGAGCTCAAATCATGCCCATAGCTAGTGCAAATAAGCCCACACTAAATAGGCTACTGCGAATTAAAAGTTTACTTTTTTTGACGCTCTGTTCTTGAAGTCACAAAATAATCTGCCTCCTATAATGATATTTAGATTTTGGCAGACGATATACACCTTTCTATGTCACAGTATTATATTATAAAACATATCTGACTAAAATAGTATGTACCTGTATATCAATAAATATTGAACTGTCACTTTCATTTTGGTCATTTTTTATTGCAGTTTAGCAAACAGACTGTGGAGAGATGCATGTCTACACTACATGCACTATAGTCGACGATAATGTGCCGCACTATATAGTGAATGAGGGGTTGGGGACTAGGATGCATTATTCGGACACAGCATTTGTCTTTTCATTTCTTCTTTGGCTTAATACTTCAGGGTAATTTCCAAAAACACATCAAAAGGCTGTGTCTGTCCACAGTGCATGTTCACCTCCAGTTCAGACTCAACTTTACTTTTGCAGAGATGCGTATCAAGTTTTTTCAACAGGCAGTGTAGTTTTTGTGCAGGTTCCAAGTCAAGGATAAGGTGAGGGCATCTAGTAATGTGCCAAAACATCATGCAAATTGTCACAGCCAGGAAGAGCAGATGATTGTGGAATGAAAGCATGATAAATAATTTGTGCGGGCTATTGTGGGCATCAGCTGCAGTCACAGTCTTTGAATACAAAGCCATTAAACATTCATGCACACCAATTACTTTTCATTTGTGAAGGAGATGAACATAATTTGAAATTCAGCATGTTTTCTGTCATCTCCTTGCCACATTGCCACGAGCCAACAATGCTCTGTAAAGCCCGCTGAGTTCAAAAGTAGTTACTCCTTTTTTAATTTCATGCGCTCCTCACAGATGACATGATGCTGAGAGTGACAGACTTTGAGACGTGCTCTAATTAAACGCTGCCTCGTCTCTTGGTTCCCAGACAGCGTGTTGGACAATGAAGAATCTGAGAAGCAATGACAGAATGGATGGGTGAAAGAATCAATTCATCAACAAAAGCGATTACTAGACTAAACGCAGATAATGATGTTACGTGCAGGCGGGTTCAAAATGACAGAGGTTTTCATTAGACGCCTGTGTCTGCCTGTGGTGGAGGTAATCATGTCGGATCGTAGCCTCTGACCAAACAGTGAAAAGACAAATCAATCACATTTAAAGAATCGCATAATACATCAGGATTGTGCACAGCAATAGGCATGAGATTGTCTTGTGTGCATAAAAAGCATGGACACATTGGCTCAATTTTTAATTAGTAGTGGATAGTGTTTGATGAATCACGGCGGCAACATGACCTAACATCGACGAGATAATGAGTGGCGTAGGTAAGGATCGATTTTATAATTCACTCAAGTTAGCGAAGTGTTAGACACTATAGAATGTAATGTTAGTTGCAGTACATGACTTTACTGCTTTTTTTGTCAAGCTGCCCCCTTTATAGAATCACCTTCTAGCAGAAGATCGGGCAAAACACGTATGACCATTTTCACACGAGGCAGGCTTCTATGCGGTCATTATTTTGACCGGAGTGGACAATGTGGGTGATAACGTGTTGCCCTGTCCACATACGTCTTTTCCTTAGTTGTCTGACATTACTTTGAAATGACAGCAGACAAACTATCACAAAATGAATGCGTTGCAATGGTTCCATTTCCCAAGCATCTGGCATACATCCTAGAACAAATAAACTTACGCCACATGTTTGCTAGACAGGGTTCTGTTTTTTTTTCCCAATAAGAAACAGCAGCACTCCAAATCCCTGTGATGTAGACACAATCGTCATTAGCATAGCATCGGAGTAGTTTTTGTGCAGCCCAGAATCCAAATTAGCTGATTAGCTGCGGATTTAAAGCTAAATTGAACTTCTTTGTCATTGATTGCCCAGCGTTATTGACACACCTCCCGTCTACTGTTTATATTTAGCAAACAGGCCAGCATAACCGGACCAAATGGAACACTCTTGTTTGAATTGGCTAATTTAGCTAATATTCCCAGTTCTTTTCACCCAGCGTCCAATCACAACACAGACTGCTGGCTTTTCTTTGATGAAGTGATGGTCATCGGGGACTGAGTGATTTGAGCCATATGGTGCTGAAAAGCTGCGTAAATCACTGGACACTTGGCATCGCACTGAAGAGCTCAAGAGGATACAGCTGAGGGGAGAGCAAACTTCTACCACACTGTATTCATCACAAGTCAGGCTATTGGAACGAAGCATTATAGTTTTTTTTGTATGAAATAGGGCTAGCTAAAGCAATGAATAATGTAGATAATAGAGAAACCTTTGAGCCTTGAACCCAACTACCACATATCACTTTGTAAACTTTCAGCGACTTATCAGGGATGTTTCACAGCAAACAAATCAAATGTTATTTAAACATGAATAAATAACAAATGACTTCTTATTGAAAGTCTTTTCGCAATCGTACATTTCCTCCCGTTCAAATTGATGTTTTATCGAAATGAGTAACAGGTTTTTGCACATAAAAACCCAAATAAACAAATCTACAAGACTTTGATGTAGCACAGTGTTGATACAGTGTAGAATGGGTCCAGGAACAAAACTGTGAATGATAAAATTTCAACAAAACTGTCAAATATAACCCTATAGTATAATCCTATAAAAGGGGACAATCTGTGAATCCAACAACACACTCTATGCTAATAGTCAAGTTTGATCTATTTACTCTTGAGCACTTTTATGAGCCATTAGAGGAACAATTTACCAACAAAATGCTGTGTAAACGGGCACTTGATGGAAGCTCAAGTACACCTCGGCCATTCTCATTGTGTTATGAAGGGCGAGTGGGTAAACTGATACTGCGTGGTTAAAAGGTGAAGGCTGCCTTTGTCATGTCGAGGGGCTTCAGAGCAAACCTCTTCCATTTGTCTGCTAAATGACTGAAGGATGCGCACTATCCCCTTTCACTTTCTCAGACTGCAGCCACACCAAGGTCAAAGCCGTGATTGCTTTTCTAAAAGGGTTGTACAAGGACCAGAGGAGTCACCAGGGTCCAACTGTGAAAGGGCCATCAGGTGAAAATCTTATGTTAAAAATAAAACAGACTAAACTAGAACACTTATAAAAGTGGTAATGCATTCATGAGAATAGTCTCGGCTTCTTCAGAATCAAGTGGATTGGTTAGTTTTGTTGATGGAATGGTAAAACAGTGTGTAGAAGTATGTGTGATGATATATAACAAAAGACAAGATTGAAATACTGTAGATCAGTGGTTCTCAACTACTATGGCGTCGGGACCCACAATCACCCTGCGGTGACAAGCCGCGACCCAAATATGACTCAGACTTGTAAAATGCAATGCAAAATATTCTCTTTTCCCTTAAATATTGTTGTTGTATAAGCAGTAAATAACAACTTCAACCTGGACAGACTCAAACAGGCAAAAGCAGTTTGGAAAGGTTTATTGACATATGTATATTTTTGGCAATCAGATCCTGGCAATAGACATCAGATATATGAATTGAACTTAATATGGATGGACACTGGTGGTTATACGCGAGGCCTGAGAAGGATGCAGGAGATTGAATGTCTGCTATGAAGTTGTGGCTCTGCGCTGATGGGCTGAGGTGGAGGTGTGATCCTCATGGACTTGATCATTGGCTGGAGGTAGGTGATGCTGAAATTGGTCTCCCAGGTTGACTTTACTCCTAGGCTTCATAACCTGAAAACATTTTAACAGAATCAAGTAGTGATTCTATACTTTTTCTGCACACACGTATTAAAAGAAAGGTTTTCTGGGAAAGGCTTGAAATGCGCTGAAAATGGTTCCGTGACCCACTTTTAGGTCCCGACCCACCAGTTGAGATCCACTGCTGTGGAGAAATTGGCTGAAAGCTGGTCATTTCTGCATTGATTGAATTAATCGTTTTTACATACATTCACAATGATTACCTTACATAAAATAAGTATGTAAATGATTCCAGTATTCCAGTGTTGTTGTCAAATGTGGATATTCCTAACTTTCCTGATACATTCCAAATGTCAGAATGTGACTTATTATTGCCTTTTTTTACCTTGTTTTCCATTTAGTCCTTTTGCATGTTTCTTTTATTTTTATTTTTTGTGATCCTGTTTGTGGTTCAGAGTTTCGGTTGAACTAAATCAGGACTAAGGTTATTTGGAACTGACCATAATTGATCATCCTTCCCCACCGAGAGTGATTGGCTGCGGACACAGGGAATTCAGGGCGTCACAGGAAAGTGACGGGAAGCTAAGTAAAGGGACGTACCGTAATCCCCACCCAACTGTGTGAGAGGTTGAATCGGTTGAGTGTGGCGGCTAAGGGGCTTGATCTTGTGTTGACAGTTAAGTGCTACGAGAGCAAGGGCAAGGACGAAGCGGCATTGCACCGGGACGTGTGCGCACGGAGACGGTTGCATTGATGCAACGCCTTTTTGCAGCTAAGTTAAGGAATGTCCATTGCAGTTCAACCTACAATGGACGTTGCGGTCGCGACCGAAGATTCAAGATTCAAGATTTTTTATCTGTCAAACCATGTGAATGGTTTGAAATTATATTTCTCTCATGCTTGATTGTGGAGCGGGGGGTGGGGGAAGAGGGGTGGGAGGGAGGGCAGGGAGTTCAACTTCCCGATGGCCTTGTGTATGTAACTGTTTTTAAGTCGACTCGACCTGGCCTGTAGATTCTGCAGTCTCCTCCCTAAAGGCATTACCTTGAAGAGACTGTGTGATGGGTGGAGTACACTGGTGATTCTGACGGCTTTGCGGGTGAGACGGGTGGAGTACATGTCCTTAATGGAGGGGAGAGGAGCTCCACAGATCTTCTCCGCTGCTCTTACGATGCGCTGGAGGCTTCTTCGGCAGGAGGCAGTGCTGGCACCGTGCCACACAGTGATGGAGCTGGTCAGGATGCTCTCTATAGTCCCTCTGTAGAAGTTGCACATAACGGAGGCTGGGACTCTAGCTCTTCCTAACCTGCGGAGAAAGTAGAGACGCTGATTTCTTTTCTTGACCAGAGATGTAGTGTGCATGGTCCAGGAAAGGTTCTCTGTGATGTGCACACCCAGGAACTTAGTGCTGGTCACCCTCTCCACTGCAGCACCATTGATTGTTAGAGGAGCATGCTGGACCCGTGCTCTTCGAAAGTCCACAACAATCTCTTTTGTCTTCTCCACATTTAGAGAGAGATTGTTCTGTGTGCACCACATGGCCAGACTGTTCACCTCACTCCTGTAGTTTGACTCGTTTCTGTTGTTGATGAGACCCACCACTGTTGTGTCGTCTGCAAACTTGATGAAGAGGTTTGAATCGTACTTTGGAGCTCAGTCATGGGCCAGCAGACTGAACAGGAGGGGGCTCAGCACACAGCCTTGGGGAGCTCCCATGTTCAGTGTGATGGTTCTGGAGGACTTTCGGCCGACACGTACAGCCTGTGGTCTCCCCGACAGAAAGTCCAGCAGCCAGTTGCACAGTGATGTGTTGATCCCCAGGTGGAGCAGTTTGTGTATTAGCTGCTGTGGGATTATAGTGTTAAATGCTGAGCTAAAGTCTAAAAACAGCATTCTAACGTAAGAGTCCTTTGTTTCAAGGTGAGTGAGGGCTGAAACTGGAATGGGCCCTAGCTGTCCGCAGTTTCTCCTTGTCACCAGATTTGAAGGCAGCATTCCGGACTGAGCCTGAGGACTTCACTTGTAATTCAAGGTTTCTGGTTGGACCTGATAATGATGGTCTTAGAGTCTGTAACATCCTCAGTGCACTTGGTGATGTAGGCAGTGACAGTCTCTGTATACTCCTGGAGATCAGTGATATTGTTGTGAATGGCAGGCTGCTTGAACATATTCCAATCCGTTGTGTGAAAGCAGTCCTTAAGTTTTTCTGAATCTGTTTCCGAACCGGTTTACTGTATGCTGACAGTAACATAATAGTTATGTGGTCCGAGGCACCAAGATGGCGGAGGGGGTGTGCCTTGTACGCTCCTTTTTTGGTGGTGTAAACCAGATCCAGGATGTTGTTTCCCCTTGTTGGAAATTCAATGTGTTGATAGACTTTGGGGAAAACGATCTTTGGGTCTGCGTGGCTAAGATGAGAAAGGCATCTGGGTGGGCTGTCTGTTGGTCACTGACACTCTGGAAAAGTTCATTCAGTGCCTCTTTCCTGTTTTCGATGTTGGAGGTGGGCGGTATATATACAGCCACAAGCAGTACAACAGTAAATTCCCTGTGCAGGTAGAAAGGGCGACACTTAATGATAATAAACTCCACGAGGGGTGAGCAGTGTCTGCAGACCACAGCAACGTCATGGCACCAGGCGTCATTGGTGTAGACACAGAGACCACCTCCGCGCGTCTTACCTCCCTCGGAGATCACTCTGTCCGCTCTGCAGCAGGAAAGCCCCTCAAGCTGGATTGCACTGTCCGGTATATTACCATTGAGCCAAGTCTCAGTGAATATAAAAACACAACTGTCTTTTACCATCTTCCGAGAGGAGCGTAGCAGACGAATATAATCCATCTTATTGTCCAGTGAACGTACATTAGCCAGAACAATAGTAGGGATAGAAGGCCCGTGTGGTTTAGCTGTTAGTCTTCCTCGTTTGCCCCTTTTTTGTTTCCTGCAGTGCCTCTTGTGACGCCTCCACTGCGCTGCAGGTGCAGGGGGCCCTCGGTGACCTGTCAGTGCTTCAGAAGATGATATCTCTGGATTTGTAGTTTTCAAATGCTGCTTAAATGCCTTTAGCTCGGATGCTAACTGTGTGTTTACTTTTAAAACACATCCTCTGTTCATTGCTAGCAAAGATCTTTGGCAGTAAAAGCCGAGAACGGCTTCGGTCGCTCTCGGTTGACCGAAGCCGAGAGCGAGTGGGCCCCGAGCTGGGTCGGCTAAGGCACTAAGCGACTGTTCCCTGTGTTTTACAGAAAAGTACCCACACGAGGTGAAATCGACAGACACGGACTGAGCGAGAGCGCACCGTGTGCAGCGCAGTATACCTGGGACCTGGACTGGCGTGGGATGCGCCGCGCTGCCAGCCTGAACGCACAGGCTTGTACCCGAGCCTTAAGTCAACGGGGGTCCCTTGTAATGAGATAACATCCCCAGAAGCGGTCTTGTTTTATAGGATTTTATGAACTTTTTTAAAATAATTTTTTTGCCCTAGGCATCTTAATGTAATTCATAAAACTCTATATTAAAAGTTGTTAAAATCCATTACCTTCTGTCTTTATTTCCAAACAATTTGGTGGTCGGAACACCTAAATTCTTCATGGGGATATGTTTCAAGGCACATTTTACGCCTTTCAGGTTGAGGAGCGGCATGGTAATATTACTATTTTTGCTTCAGTCATACTTACTGTTTAGTATTAGCTAAACCTTATGCAGAGAAGAAAATAGCCTTATTTTAAAATAACATGTTTTCAATAAGTTATTAAGACCAAAATGACCACCAAACTAAACCATTGGACCTAAATTACAGCAGGATTTGACGTCTAATTGACGTCTAATTGACTTTCGGCAGCTGAGTCCTCACCAAATTAAAACATTCATGGGTTTCTGTTCATGCCAAATACTTATAAGCCTTGTGCTGACCGATAAGAGCCTTCTCAGCCTCTCTATACATTTTTATTACATTGTTGTGGGTGCTAAGGGTGCTAAGGGTGTGTCTGAATAAAAAGTACAGTAAAAATGATTTCCAGGAGGTGAAAAGGTTCTCGCCGTCAGACAATCATGTGCTTTGAGCGAAGACCGCTCCACAGCCAAGGCAATTTTCCCCAACACACTCAGAGCCACGGCATGACTGATGCAGAGACCAGTGAACCAAGATCATTTCTTTGACAAGCTTTGCCAAGAACGAGAAGACTAGAATGAAGAAAAACACACAATGGTATGGCATCGCTGATGGGACAAGAATAGTCTTGTGACACGCCCCAGATTCTCTTTACCAGCAATAGACTGCCTCAAAGATGTCTCAGATGAGCTATAAATACTCAATCCAGGGGTTCTTAGGGAAAACACACTTCTCCTTGCTGTGACCTTTTCTTAATGCAGTAATAATACCATTAGCGGTGTGCTTTGGTACACAGCCCTTTTATCCGTGCCCTAATATGATTGGTTTGTTTAGCATTCCCAGCTGGAAGCGGCTCATTACATCCAGGGTCTCTTAGGCCGTCCACACCAACAAGGTTTGCACTCTTGTACGCAGCTCATGATTTTAAAGAAGGTCACACTGGAGGCAAATTTTATTATGTACAATGATCTTTTAGAAATTGTATATAGGTTGACCTTTTCAGAAACATACCTCTCCTTGTCACAATACCTGGACAGATGTAGCGAAACAAGACTGAAAGTATGTCCCAGTCAATCAGTCAGCATCAACTGACCGAAGCCATGTTAGCTATAGCGTGGGAGGGCATCCTGCTGCCCCCGCCCGGGGTGCAGTAAACACGTGGACAGAGGTCTAGGAAGACAGCGATAGTGTTTGGCATTTGTCCGAGCTATTAGTGCAGAAGAGTGGGCTACGTCCGAAAGAAACCGCGTGAGCTCTCCATTGTCTCCACGCGCACAACTTTATGTTTGGACACGTCGCTGTTACTGCATTCTTTCATTAAAAATAGCCTAAAAATGACTCAATATTCAGTATGAGGATAAACATCTGTAAATTAGCCGCATCACTGTTTTAGCCGTAAGGTTCAAAGCAAGGGGAAAATATTGAGGTTTATAGTTCGGAAATTACGGTAACCCTCAAGCAATTTGACAGTATTTTAGTTAGGTTGATCTTGATTTCATATGCACACTCACATGGAAAATGTAAGCCGTATATGCTTTTTGTTAGACCTTTTGATTGCTCTCTTTAAGGGTTGCAGCTTATCATCTACTACTTTAGCCCATCCTCTGCCACATTTTCACTTTCTTCAACATGATCTGCAATACAGGAGTGGTCTCTGTACAAATTCCAGATCTTTCAAGACCTCCATCCATCAAACGAAAATCTATCGAAATGGTTGTTTTCGGTTCTTCTAAAGCGTCAAGCCAACTACCAAGAAGGAAATGTATAATATCTGGCTTGTACACCGGTCGGCCTTTCTGTCCAGAGACCAGTTTTCATTCATCAGGTGCAGAAGACCCCACCCTCAACCTTCAGTATACTTAGTGAGTGCGGCTGAACTGTACTGGTCAAATCACAAATCTGGAGCTCTAGTCTGATGTCATTCTTTGCTGTAGACCTCATTTGTCACCAGCGGGCTTATTCATGGTTCTCTTCATTCGGCCTGATCGAAGCTACAGCCTATTAGCCAAGATTGAGATGTCATCATGAGAGAGAGTTTGATAAAGCACCAACAATAGCAGCAGCCGAAAAGAAAAGCAGCAGTCGGTCATGGTCTTGCGGGGATGTTTTGGTGCCGAATGAAGTGGCGAGCACAGGTTTCCAAGTAATGAATATGATAATGGAGGGCCCGCTTGGTCTCGCTTGTCAATCTTGCCCCGATCGGGTTTAGTGGCACACGCTGTGGAGGCCATCACGCTTGAGTTGTGAAGAAGGCCCTGGAGACACAGACAGGAGAAACACAATCAAGGGCAGATACAAGTTCAGGTCTCCTCTGGGAAACCCCACAGCTGCAGCGAAATTGCCTCAGCCTCATTTGTGCCACAAAAATAGTCCGGTTTTGGTTCTGATGGTCTCATTCACATTAACGTACTGCGCACAAAATATGTGGTTCCACTGCAATATACATCTTTTTATATGTATTGACTTCCCAGCACGCAAGCATTGTTTGTTTCAGATCAAAACATGAGAGAACACAGAAAACTATTTGAGTAATAGGTTTTAAAGTAACGTTTTTATTGTATGTGTATTGATAATGTTTTTATCCAGGGAAAAAACAGCAGAATTGGCCGTTTCATTGGCTAAACAGGCCTATTTAGTTGACCCCATTCTGAGTAAATCGCAGTTTAGGGGATACTTAGAGCACAGAGGAAAAGGAGTACACAAGATATATATTTATAAAAAATGTTGGGAGCGGCGTCAGCAGTGATGCGGTCGCTGTATCGGACTGTTGTGGTGAAGAGGGAGCTGAGCCAAGCGGCAAAGCTCTCGATTTACCGATCGATCTACGTTCCCACCCTCACCTATGGTCATGAGATTTGGGTAATGACCGAAAGGACAAGATCGCGAATACAAGCGGCCGAAATGAGTTTCCTTCGCAGGGTGGCTGGGCGCACCCTCCGAGATCGGGTGAGGAGCTCAGTTACCCGGGAGGAGCTCGGACTCGAGCCGCTACTCCTCCACGTCGAAAGGAGCCAGCTGAGGTGGCTAGGGCATCTGTTCCGGATGCCTCCTGGTCGCCTCCCTCGGGAGGTGTTCCAGGCATGTCCTATTGGGAGGAGGCCTCGTGGAAGGCCCAGGACACGCTGGTGGGACTATGTCTCCGAGCTGGCCTGGTGTCGCCTCGGGGTCCCCCCAGATCAGCTGGAAGAGGTGTGCGTGGATCGGGAAGTCTGGGCATCTCTGCTGAGACTGCTGCCCCCGCGACCCGGCCCCGGATAAAGCGGAAGAAAATGGATGGATGGATGGATGTTGGGAGCCAATATGCCTCCACCATTTTGCGAAGCCAAATTGCTTTTCCTCCTGTTCAAATCAGCTCTGAGGACAATAGGTTTGATTTCAGCCCAGTATCTCACCACTTGTGTAATAAAAAAAAAACAATCATGGATAACGGCAGGTGCAGCAGTCACAAATAAATATTAAAAATCATGTGTTATGAGATCAGACCTCCGTGTAGACATGACAGTTTTGATATTTGTCCAGCAGCAGACTGCTGTTTATGGAGAAGAAACAGCGTGTGACACATCCTTGCGTGTAATCAAAGTGCGGTTTTACAGGGAACAGATTACAGCCTGCATGCAGCTGTCACTTTGCTTTATACTGAGAGGGGCCACCCATGAAATATCACCTGGCTCATTTACACATGTGGCTACTAGGCGCTACAACATAAAGAGCGGATTTAATGAGAAAATGTGTAATCACTCAGAGAAAAGGGCTTGTTATCCAGATTTTGCGGTATATAACCCACTACTGTGTCTAGGAAAGTATTCATCACATGATACCAAGTGAATAAACGTAAGAGTCAATGATTGTCTGGGTATGTCTCAATCTCTGTCATGGGTCCATAATTCCTGGCAGTTATGTGTGACCGCCAGTGCAGAAGATTAATACATGAGTGTTAAAGAGAAACTATATTGCAATGATAACATTAATTTTAAATTGCAGTGAAAACAGAGTCTGACTTTATTTACAATGGACAAAGAAAGCTCACAGACACAGCAATAGTCATATTTAGTGAACGACTCATAGAGAAGGTTAAACAAGGTATTTTTGAACATGACATGCCCTGTAGCAATAGTTGCCATTTATGCATGACTGCTCTGGTCCGCAGTCGGCAGGGTCGGCCGCTGAGCTGGAGGTGGAGAGAGCAACACACTGTTCATTAAACACACTAAACTAGAGGTTTAAGTGAATCAAAGGCAAGCGCTTTACAGGTGCAATCTGAAGTGTGTGCGCTCGCACCACAGTCTCCTCTAATCGCTCTCCAGCTCTCTTATGTGCTGATGTTCAACACAAGTCTCATCTGGATCACACCACACTGGCAGATCTGAGGCTCCCCAAAATTATTCATCTTGGTCTGGGGCCAAGTGTGCCTCCTTGCCTTCTTCTCTTGCTTAAAAAAGTATACTGGGCTTTCATGACTCTCATTACATCTCCGACAGAATAACACACATTTAAAAACAATGTGTGCAAGAATAAATGAATATAGATTACTGGACAACTTGGTTTATTTTGGCCATATACATATGGTTTTGATAACATTTTGTAAAAACGTCCAAATATTGTATGAAAAGATCATTTTCCTTTCAGGTTTGTAATGACTGCATATATGCAGAGAGACCATACTATTAAGCCTCGGTATGAAAATCAAAAGCTGTTTTTCCTTGGACCTGCGCACTGCCTGTGGTATCCTTGACGACTCGTGTAACTTCAGAGGTGGGGATGAGTTGTGAAATGACCTCGCTGCTGCCACAAAGATCTGCCAAAGATTATATATGAGTCACTTCAACTCTATAAATAACTGTACTCGGGCACAGACTAACTTACATTCATTTAAGCCAGACTATTACAGACTATTTTTTTTGCTGCTGAAGGAATCAAACAGTAAAAGGATGGAACTTCTAAAAATAGCATTCTTACAATAAAGCATCATTGCATCTTTGGTACAATGGTGCAGAACAGTAGCCTGGAAAAATCCAGACTCACCGCTGTACCAGCCGGTGAGTCTGGTCACCGTTGCGTCGAATCCATTTCCCACAGCGGTAGATACGCAAGCAAACAGGAAGTGGAGTAAACCAATCAGCGAAGGGCGGGCGTCTGCTGTTGATGTGGTGTTATTAGCGGTTTTGCGTTAATATTTGCGCAGGATTATGAATAACGAAACTCACCTACTGTCGATGTGTTTTTTGGTCATTTACCGCCGACTGGAGACACGCTTTCTCTCTTTCGTGCATCGTTCGTAGATTGTTATTGAGGGACTTCCGCGTCCCGTGAGTGACGTTGCTCGCTAACAACACGTCACGGCAAATAAACGATTCAGATTGGACGTGAACGGATTAATTTTGCGGAAGGCGCGAGCGTTGACTGGGTGACCAGACTGATCCCCCGCTGGATAAAAAAATACAGAGGGGAATCATTCTGGTCTCACCAGGCTAGCAGAACAGCACTCTGCATGTGCACAAGAAACGGAGCAAATCCGAGCAAAAGGGGATCAAGGCCAAGCACCAGTTTGTTAAAAATAGCTGCCCTCCTTGGCATTTTTCTATACCTTGCAGCATTACCTAATAATAGTAAATACACACTGCACTTCGAGCCAGAGCAAACAGTGTGAGAGCAGACCAGTACCTCGAGGATAGATGCACTCGGTTATGGTAATGCTTTTGGAAAAGAGGCTTCCTTGAATCCCCGGGACACGCTTCATCCTGTCCCCAAGCCCCTATAATGAGCTCCAACAGACAGCAGCGCAGTGCAGGAGAGTGGGAAGAGAGCCAGAGATGGCACTGTGATGTAGCGCATGCTTGCCCCACAGCAAACAGGAATTATCTTCAGAAGGACCCTAAAACACATGCCCCAGTCAGGCTTTGGAGTTTGGATAGTGACAACACACTTCCAGTAGCTTTTAGGTGAACTCTGCGGCTGGGTTAAGTGCTTCTTAAGAGGGGAAGCAACTCAGACACGGAGCTCCAAAACATGTGTGCGTTTTAAAAAACAGAAGCAAGTGGTGTCCTTTGTCAAATGGTTTTATCTCAGGCTATGCTCATGCATACAATTGAACATACTTTTACGAAGTATGTTAAAAAAACGTATAATTTTTTATATTGCACCAAACCGTGGGTCCTGCACTGTGAACCGAACCGTGAGAGTTGAACCCCTAATATTTATCCATAAATATTCCACTGTCTCTTGAATGTTATTCCCTGAGTTTAACCTTTCAGCACAATGCAGCGAGTAGGCAACTTTGCACTTGACTATATAGTCATTACAGTGGTTCCAAACCTGCGGGGAACCTGGGATTGCAGAGGCTCAAAGGTTTGTCTGGTTAAAGGGTCAGGTCATGAGTAAAAAAAAAAACATCAAATATGACTGAGGAAGGAGTTTGTTTGTCTGTTTGAAATGATTGTTAGCATTTATTGTTTTGATACATTTGTAGTGGCCATAGTTTTTGGAATGGGGGCGCGGCCCGACTACAGCATGTGCAGGGGGGGCTTCAAGTAAAAAGGATGGGAACCACTGGTCTACTTAGTAGACCAGTGGTTAGTAATATAGCTATGTCTATAGCTATATTGAGTGACAGGTTATAGGGACTTGGGTGAACATTTTTTTGTAACTCATAATCTCAGAAAATCCAATGTGGAGACTAGCGAAGGCCCGGCCGTAGGCTGGGTCACAGCTAGTGTGTGCTATAAATTATTTCCGGATATGTTATACTGCAAGGTTGTGCAGAGAGCTACAAAGGGGCTCAAAAATAAAATAAAAAGTGCACACCCACCCAACTGACTGACTGTGCCCCCATAAATTGTTATTTTTTTTTTGTAATTTATACATCATTATTTATAGATTGATTTTTAATCCATTTAATATTTAGGGTTGTATATATATATATATATATATATATATATATATATATATATATATATATATATATATATATATTGTGTGTTTTACGTGGTGTTTTAGGTGTTGCGTTGGTGTTTTAGGTGTTGCGTGCATGCGGTGGATGTTTGAGGGCGTTTGGGTGTGTGAATGTGTAGCTTACTTTTCCTCTTGTGTCCAGGGTGGCGGTGTCTGGCCAAAAGATTCCCCGGGGGACCAGACTTTGCTGAAATGCGTTCCGGGCTGGACCAAGGGGAGAGCAAGCGTGGGGGTGGCTGCATGGGTTTTAATTGGTTTTATAATGTAGTTTAATTCAGTTAGGTGGTTTTGTTTGGGAGTTTATTGTAGTGGGGGTTTTCTTTGTTTATGTTAAGGTTATGGGTTTTATTGGAGGATTTTAATGTGTTTTAGAAGCTAATGCTATTATTATACACCTGCTTAGCTTTTATGGTTTTATTCAGTTTAGGGGGAGGGTATTTAAGGCGCCTAATGCCCTCACTCTAGGTGTGCTGCTGCTGGAGAAGACGTCAATCCTCTAATGCACTCTTTTTTTGCACTGTGCACTTTTATTGTATATAAATACATATATATATATAAAGGAAGTGGACCACTAAGACGGCCTCGCTGGTCTTTTCTTGTTACCCACCACCACCCGCTCGTGCCGCCCTGTCACACCTACAACAACAAAAATAATGCCCCATCATCTTTTTGAACTGATCAGATGTCTTAGTTTTCCATTAGCAACAACAACACAGTTCGCTTAGAACCTGGTTTCTGCTCAACTGTAAGCATTTTTGGCACCACAATTTGATCACAGGGAACACTTATTTACAAAAGGAATATTCAAAATAACCACAGAATACAGCTTCTGTAGGGTTACAGCCTTGGATATAATGGCTCATAAATAATAGAAGCATTAGCTTCATCTCACCCACTGACTCCAAACGCTGGGTGTCAATTTGAGAGCCAAGGCCAGTCATGCAGCTAGCCAGAAAACACCATAGACCTGGCCCATGTAATTGTATGTCTATCCAACGTAATACCCCTAATTACATCAATTTGCAGGTACCACAATGGCACCAATGTCATGGTCAAATGCACTGCAAGGGAATTGTACGGCAACTGATGAATGCCTTTTTCATAATGGGGTAGAGCAAGAGCTCTTTGAAATTCATTTAATACGTATTCTATTTGGGATAAGCCAAGGCTGAGACCATTATACTTGCAGATGACTTTGGCAGAGCACATTCACAGACATTTTTACATATCTGGCCACTCTGGAAGAATACTCTCTGTCACTTGTTGTTTGTGATTGGTGAATAAACAATGCATGTTCTCCCCCAGGCATGGTACATAAGAAATAAAGCTGAATAAGTCAACTTTTCCCCCTCCAGATTACCCTAAATGTAGCTTGTTCTTATTAAATTGACGTGTCAACAGAAAAGTTGTTAAATGGTCGGACAATAACAATCTCTATGAACAGAGTCTGCATGCACTGTGTTGTCTTCATCTCCCAAAATACACATTGAAATATGTCGTTACAAAATAATAAGAGTAGGAAAATAACAAGTGACATTTGCTCAAGTAAAGACTGTTCTTGATTTAGGATGGTGTTGCTGGAGTATATTAAAAGAGTAGTTAATCTACATTCATAACACTGGGTAACAAAAAAACTATTTTTTGAAAATAGTCCAGGGTTTTCCAGCTGAATTAGACTAATTTTGATGCTCTGAGTCCGAAAATGAACTTGGTTTTGCTCAATCAGGTCAGGATTTTTTGCTACAGAAATGCTTTAAAAATCGATTTTGCGTCAAAAACAAATTTCTGCGGATCATCAATTGAGAAACCCTTGACGTTTTTTCCATTTTCCTCAAGAAATAAAAGTCAACGTATCCAAAGTCATTCAGTTTTTATTTACTCCATCAAATTTGATAAGCAGAATTCATAATAACGTAGTCGTACGTAATCCGTAACACTATGGCTGTATCTCAAAAAGTTGACATGATAGAGCAAAATGCATGTGATATTCGGACTCAGAACACCAACATTAACAACAAATCAGTTGAGAAACCCCTGACCATTTTTTGGCTGTCAACTTGTGTAATATACTGTATGATATTTACTCCCAGAAAAGAGCATTGATCTATATTATACTTTTGCTACTATGGTGTATGTAATCTATTTCCACACTTCTGGAAATATGAAAGAAATAAGAGAAAATGGGTGTTACGGCAATTTTTGTTTGTGTGGCCATGCGTCTAAGTCAGTGTTTTTCAACCACGGTGCCGTGGCACACTAGTGTGCCGTGAGATAATGTCTGGTGTGCCTTGGGAAATTAGCCAATTTCACCTAGTTGGTCTAAAAAAAAGAAAATTGAAAACAAATGAATTATTAACCGCAAATAATGTAGCGTTGTCGAGTCCCTGTCCTGTCTCGTGATCGGCAGAGTAACCATGTAATACTCTTCTATATTAGTAAGGGGCCGCAGGAAGCTAATTTCTTTGAGACAAGAATGATGCATAAATGCGACAGGTGGCATTGTGGCTAGCGAGACTATACGGTGTTCCTGTTAAAGACACTTTGATGAAAACTACTTTATATTGTGAATATAGGCTAAAAGAGTTACATGTTTTAACATTTTCTGCTGGTGGTGTGCCTCGTGATTTCTCAATGAAAAAAAATGTGTCTTGGCTCAAAAAAGGTTGAAAAACACTGGTCTAAGTGGTACAAGGTATCGCCTGTTAGAGAATTAACAATTGTGTTCGAGAGGATAGATTAAGTAGTAGTAGTATGTATTTATTTGAGCAACAGGTGCATACAGGTATGATACACATGTCAAATACAGAAATTTAAGTATTAGTGTTGCTCAAAGGGGGTAGGAAGAAGTTAGTAATAACTTATGTGGCCCTACCCCTCCTTTCAGTTGACTTACACACTCAAAACTACTGCTCACGGCAAAATCATTATCAAATGTGTATTTAAGCTTTAACCATGAGATTAAAGCTTAAAAATTCCAATCTATGGAATTCCCTTAGTAGCAGATTAAATCCACAAGTGGCTCCTCTTAGCCGTCTCAAAACAGTAAAGTAACTTAGTTCATAACATTATTGTGTGTGCACTTGTATAAGATACTGTAGAAGGTGCACATGCTGTAAATTACATAATAAATCCGGATTCATTACAAACTTCTCATAATCGTATCAAAATACAACAGATGATTAATTTACTACAGTAAGTATTTGCTTTCTGTACATTATTTTAAATTGTACTACAGTTGAACACAGTTTCAAATCCTCGTTTAATGAGTTCCAGAGGTCAACTCCATTTCGTGTTATAGACATACTTTTTTGTGTTGTGCGGGAATATTTTTTCTTAAAATTCATTTTCCTTCTTAAGTTGTAACCCCCATCACGGTCTGAAAACATATTTTGAATGTTTGCTGGGAGTAAACCGTTTCTGGCTTTGAAAAGAATAGGCAGCAGTCTGGATGTCTTATACAGGATATGTTTATTACCATCGGTACGGGAGACATGAACTCGAGTCATTGCACTAGTCCTACCATTCAAGTCTGTCTATGCTTCCACAGAAAAGGGATAAATACCCTCTTGAGCGTCATACTGATGCGCAAGCAAAACATTCAATGGCTGAGAGTGGGCGTCTGATCACTACAGTCAAGGCTATGACAGAGATAGTACGACTTTACAGCTGGACCCAGTATGATAAATACTGATTTAATGTTATCATCTAACATCGCCCCTGCCTAAAGCCCATAGCTGCAGAGATACACGCTTGTTGCAGACAGTCTCGAATATAGAACAAATGCATGTCAGCCAGACAGTGCTCGCGTCTGAATATAGCCCACGCAAATGAGTTTCCGCGCCTCTCAAAGAGGCATCATTCAAGCGCAGCAGATGAAATTCAGAAAGCAATAAAAAGCCAAACACTGCCAGTCATTTCCAATGCGACTTCTAATTTGCTATTTAACTTGGTAATGTGATATTGTTTGCAAATAAAGTATGTGGAGCTGTAAATTGGATACACTATGGAGCAGGCAAATTACATTTGATGGAGTGTTGACATACGCCGCAATGAGCCAAGATGGCAGACGCTCCTGTGTTTACACAATGGAGTGTCGTCAATGTGCGGATGTTTGTTATGAGGCGGGTCATGAACTGAAAAACATCAACTTGTAGTTTGTTAATATTTTGCTGGTTACTTAACACTACTTTGGAAATGTGTATCCTAAACCTAAATGTACAAAATAACTTTAGTGTCACCATCATTACAGTCCCAGACCGGGGCAAATGGTGAAGGCACCTGCTTGGGAAATAATGCATATCGGGGGGATCTGCTCTTGGGTTTGAAAAACAGCTGAAAGAAAAAGAAAATAAATACAACATAACCTCTTAACCCCCACCTTAACTAAGCACATTTTCTCCAGTTCGACTTTACCCAAATGTAACAAAAAAAAGTCAAAATATCGACAAAAACAAAACGTAATGAGGATAAAAACTTAGCAAAAAAGCATCAAAAGAGCGGCAAAAACCGCAACCAAACAGTTAACAAAACAGAAACAAAACAGTTACAAAATAGCAACAAAGACAAGACGTAAGCATGGGAGCAACAAAAAAAGCAACACAACAGTTACAATGAAGTGACAAGAAGCAGCAGAACAGTTACTATCCATCCATCCTTCTGAACCGCTGTTTGTCCGACCCGTCACCTAGGACCTGTTTGTTATGGGAGACCCTTCCAGGGGCACGAAGCCCCCGACTACAGAGCCCCCAGGATCATTCGGGCGCTCAAACCCCTCCACCACGTTAAGGTGGCGGTTTCAGGAGGGGAGAACAGTTACTAAAAAGCAACAAAAAAATGATGAAAAGGCAACAACAAAGCAAAAAAACCTATAGGCTGTAAGCTCTCCAGTCAAGAAGCTTTTAGCTTGGTTACGGCGGGGGTTAAGAGGTTAAGAGGAACTTAAACAATAATGACCCAAAACAATAAGTATAAAAACCAAAAAAGACAAAAACAGCACTTTCGTGTTTGATTAGAACGGGTGCATGTTATTGTTTCCCTTCTCTTTATGTTTGCCTGCACACAAATTAACTTTATCGTTCCCCAAAACGACTTTGATAATTCCTCCTCGGAGAACTCACCAAGCCGTTCAGAATCCCAAATGGTTGCGCCATAATCCAGCAAATTCGGGAGGCTAATTGGATTTTTCGAAAAGGGCCCCGAAATAGTAGCAGAATATTAAATACCCGCTCCGTCAAGTGTATTAGGAAAAAAAGGGGTCAACTGTACAAAAATAAATAAAATAAAAACATCGCCGTGGCCCTGGATGTCGCTCGGCCAGCACAATCAAAACACCAATGCGGCTCTGGAATCTCTGGAACAAATGTAGAAAAGTAGAAGCGCCCGACGTCCAAATATAGACGTGGGGATTGTAACGCGCAACCCAGAAACTAATTACGGCTCATTGGTCTGACGCCAGAGTCAGTCGGATTGAGAGCATCTTCAAGTACTACATGCAGTATATCCGTCATACTGCACATTTACACCGGTGACATCAGACACACAGACACAGATTTGAACGATTTTAATATATGGTTGTGTTGCTATGGTTAAAAAAATAAAGGCCAATCCTTATTGTTAAATTGATATGACCTCGCTGGCTTTTGAATTGTATATCTACTTTTATTTATGAGCTTTTCCTATTGTACATCAAATTGCTTCATTGGTGCGCGTAAAAAAATAAAATAAAAAATACTTCAGGTACTTGAGGCGGCCCTTTTATGGATGGCAAATGCTTGGATGTATTATCGCTCAGATGCTGGTTTAAGGGGCGGCTGTTTAAAAATAACACCTTGCAAGTTGTGACCCAAATTTGGTGCAGAAATAACTGCCTGGAAGACCAACAGCAACGCGGGGAGCTCGAAAGTCTCATTTACATTTTAGTCATGCGCTCCGATAGGGAGAATTATTTATTGATAACATTTAGACGCGACAAAGGCGCACAACTGCACAACAATTGCATTATATCTGGTGCAGGGTAATTAGCTGATTGTGCGCTACGATTCGTACGGCTTTGATTAAAGATGATCTCTCGGGAAACAAAAGAGGGTTTCTAAAAGGGAAGGAGCAGGGCCCAATTAATTTTTGTAATCCACGCGCCTAAATTCCACATAGATTTTTAAATTATTCTTTGACCTTCTGTTGTGTCGATAGTTTAACTGGTTTAGTTTCTCGTTACTGGATTATTGCACGAGCTCGAATGTTCTCACGCTTACAGTTTTCATTTTCAGATGAGTTACCGCACATGGCTGGGTGATGGACATCAACTTTCTTTCTTCTTTTTTGGTAGAGTGGTAAAGTAATTTAAACTGGCTATAAATGATAAATGATTTACAATTTGTTTTTCACTTTGAAGACTTCTTACAAAAAATATAAAACATGAGGTTTTCATTTATCTTTGCATTTGCAAACTCCAAAAAAGGCCACTCCTCTTCCAGCAATCCAACTCATGACCTTCTCGATATAAGGCCTGGTGTGTGTAAATGTTCAGCTTGTGATTTCAGCGAAACACACTGGCCACTCTCACACACTTTTTTGTTCTGCATGAAAAAAATAATAAATAAAACGCAAATTACAAATGATTTAGTATCATTTGATGATGCTGAGGAGGCAACACATCATTTCAGAAGGGACGGCCGTTCTGTGTTAACGCCGTAATAAATGATATGAATCAAGTGAAAATCCTACGGCTAAAGTAAATCTGCCTGTGGTAACAATATCCTAGGCACTGATCTTCTGGATTCCCTCCTCCTCCGCAGCAGCAGTTTGTGTGAATTATCAGTGACTGGAGGCGTTTGCTCTAAATAGGACTGTGAACCTGATCACCGCCATCGCCCCGTGCACATTCGGCGTATTCCCGACACATGAGGCGAGGTGATGGCTCCTGGGCACCTGCTCATTACCTCCCCATCGTTTCTTTTAATTGCACCTAATGCCGTTTTACTGCTAACGGGTGTCATAGTCAGATGAAAGCTCAAATCAGGAGGTGTTTATGAAGGGGAACTCTCATTTTTCCCCCGACACATGCGCTTTGGCGGTGAGAATGTCCTGACCGCTGAAGAATAGGTGGTCCCTGTGCCTGTAATCACGCCTCTGTGTACACACTAATGAACCCCATCTCCCATTGTAATGAAACCAGAGAATGCATTCCGCCTGAAGCAATGTATTTTTAAGCCAAGTTAGCAAATACGCCACCGTTCTGCTTGCAGAGTGGACTTGTTGTTAAATAATTTACTGATCAGTGCCTCCTAAACAGGCTGGCAACGTATATGTTGTATCATTTGCATCCAAAGAGCGGTCCAAACGCAGATTATAAAATTAGCAGTCGCTTTATTCCCTGGGCTATTTTGAAAGGTCTACAGTACCCTCAGCTTACATCAACATTACAAATCCTGAAAAAATCACCACATGTACACACCCAAAAGGAAATACCAAATGGAACAAAGATGTTCCCTGTAATGTTAGGCAGTAAAGCATAAAATACGGGCGGATTTTGACTAAATAAACAAGCGAAAACACAAGTGGAGACAGTGGAGATGTCTTCTATGATCACTGATGACACGCAGCGTATCTGTATTCTAAACAACCCATTGTGCGCGGCTGAATGTCACGCGGAATATTTCCATTTACACTCTGGCGACATCTCAGAGGCAGGGAGCATCTCATTTGCTGTTATTGACACACTGTTATGATAGGTAGGGCAACAAAGAAACTGCAGTGCAAACAGTTTATACAAGGGATGTATAACTTCCAAGTAAATAGTGATGCGGTGCCAAGGAGTTCACGTCACACACACTCACACGCACAAAAGTACAAAACCAACAACAAAGTCACAAAAGTGTGCCTCACCAAACCCTCTGGGCGACTGCGCGCTGCCACCACTTGAGTGATGAATTCAGGGGGTGCAGCTTCTTGAACGAATGGGCTGAAAAGCAACTCTGACTTAGACGAGGCATATCTCCAGCATGCAGCCCCGCACATGCAATACTTAGCCAAGTTTTAGGATTTCGGCAAATGGGTCGGGCGCCACCGCTGCGAGCGGCGATCGGATATATCTAAACGCCCTCAGAGGTGGAGGTAAGGAGTCGAGGCAGAGGAGGGAGAGGGACAGTTTGTCACGGCGCAGATCAGGGCAATCTCATTATTTAGCATCCTAATCAATAATGTTCCCTTCAGAAAATATGATTAAACAAAAGCCATTAGCTAAATGTGATTGCTTGTCAGGGATCAATACAAGCACACATTCAAAATAAAACAAAGCAAGATGTGAAATATAATGTGTGTAAAAAAAACATAATAGACTCAAACTCCAGTGTATGACTTTTCTAAATCTGTACCAAAAGAGGGACCTTTTTTTTGTTTTATTATTACAATCTATAATTCTTTTGTTTATGGCAATGTTAATACTTTCCATATCAGGTTTGTGCAGTACTGTAGATGCACTTCACAAGATCATTTATCCTATGGTCTCTATCCAACACACTGAGCCACACACTGAGGCCCCACACACTGAGAACATGTCATCATTGTTGCACATCTACCAGGTAGATCTGGCCTCCTTTTCCCTCTTCCTGTTGTTCCTCCTCTAAAAATAAAACCGTCTTCTGCAAAGATGCCATAAGGCTCCAATGTGGTCCTCCACGGGGCATTGAACCAGTCACTGAAGACTTGCCTCTAAAGATTATTATGTAATGTGCATGGTAAAAATGAAAATGTTACTGCAGTTCTGGGATCTTGTGTAATCTGAAATGTTAACTGTCTGGCTACACTTTCCAACAAGCAATATTAGAAGTGCATAAATAACCCACACTTTCACCACGAGGGAAGTGAGGGATGAATTTATTATTTCAAAAGTCAAGTTGTTTTATATCAGTTATCCTGTGGTTTGCCTACAGCCTGTTTTTTTGAAGAAGAAAAAAGTAAAAAGCTGATTATGTGTTAAATATTTCACAAACCCATTCTCTGAAGAATTGACTATTTATGAAGTAATATAATAACCTGAGAAGCTTAATGCTTACTGGACGGTGGGGTTGAAGGTAAGTAATACATTATAAATCCCCTAAACCGCATACTATGAATGTGTTCCATTGGTGGTGTTATCTTATCCCCAACAGAGCATTACACCTTTTCTACAATTCAGCTTTACCCAAAACCTAAACACTTCTCAACTGGAAAGCAACAATGTAATGCCTCAAATGGAAGCTAAGACCTAAAAAAGTGATAATAACTTCTGGCCTTGTAGAAGTGGTTTCAAGTCCTGGCACTGACAGTTTGCTGAATGTCTCTCCACTTCACCTGCATAAATAAATAAATAAATTAAGTAGTATATTTTTTTCAGTTCAGTTCTAATTGCTACATCACTTGTAATCAATCAGCACCACGGACAGTTCCTTCTAATGCAATAACAAAGGTGCTCGGTAAAATATACACTTCATTAACAAAGTCTGCAATATTGTTAAAAGTCAGATGTAAAGGACTGGATGATAAACGCGCTGAACGATACACGGCTGCATTAGTGGATTCAGTCAGTGGAATTAAAAAAGGTCATAGAGCTTAGTCAGTAGAAAAATGACTTTAGGAGGAAATGTGGGTGAACTGCCTGTGTGTTGGCACTGTGCTGACATCAGGAGAGGCCAACAGCCCTTTGTCCTCGCTGAACTAAAGCATGTTACCGCACATCATTATTTTTCATAAAGTTGTTGAATTGATGGATTCAACATCATTTCGTTTAAGGACATTTTAATCTTCTTTCAGCCGCTCTTACGTCCGAGTTTCACTCCAAATCATCCGCCTCGTACCGATGACATGCCATCTATTTGGTATCGATTTAATACCCTATTGCTCATAACCGGATTACACTTGAGTTATAAACACTCTTGTTTCTTATTTTAGGGGCAGTGCAGTTGGCTGCTCACCTTGATCCATTGTCAAGTTCAGCAGTGAGCAAGAGGAACCCAAAATCTTGTTTCTCCACAGATGGGAGCGGGCAGATGGATATTTGAATAGAGCTCGTCATGTCCTTGGACACTGCAATACAAACTTAGTGAAAATGGCAACAGCTGAAATTACACAGTAAGCCTTTGAAGTAAGAACACTGGTCAATACTATGACGAGGCTAAACGTGCCATTCTGTGCATCTGCCTTACCATCTTAATAAAAGCACAAACCGGAAAATGTTATGTTTGATAAGGACAATCAATCAATAATGTAGATACGGTAGATAACCTTCCTGACCGACTTTCCATTTGTGTTAAAGGATTTTGCTTTGTGTCTCCCTGTGGCTTGTGAAATGTTCATTGACTTTGTTACACAAAAAGTGAGTTTCAAGTCGAGGTGCACATCTGAACACATAATGCATGTGTAGGCAACACACATATACAAAATAATTCATTTGAATGCACACCTCGGGCCTATGGGGTATAATAGATTCTGTTTGAAAGGACCTTGAGCTGTGCAGTGAGAATAAAGTTGATCTGACCTACCATGAAGCTTTTGACTTTGGTCCTGGTCCAAAATTATCCACGAGAGCAGATTCACTTGAACCCCACACCTCTTCAATTTCCACATGCCTATCAGTCCTCCCACAGAAAAGTGATTACCTGCTCTCTCTAAATCGGCTGAGAAATTGAGGGACTTCTCAGAGTTCAATTACAGTTGAAAAATGAAACTATATCATCCCACATTTTCATGAAAAATCACACATATATATATAAATATTTAAACAAATGGGGCTTATTGGTATCTCATTACTGCACTGAGGTTGCGTCTTGGATATTGATCCAAAACAGACTCCAATAACCTTCCCCAGAGTGATGGGACGGCCCCATGCCACTCACAGCATACAATATACGTGGTCACAAAGCAACAATAAATCATCATTGATTTTCCTAGCCTCTTGATTTTGAAGGACAAAAGAGCAGCAGTCTATTATGGGGTGAAGGGGAGACAGCCTTCTCCTGGAACATCTGCTTTAATGAGAAAGCCCGGTGGAGGCTTTGTGTCCAGACAAGCGTCACTCACATAAGACGATATCTTTGTGTTCCCTGAGAAAAACAATTGTCCTAAAAGTCAAAGTTTTTAATCAGTTTAAGATCACTGTGAAATGATTTATTCATGCACAGCTCCGTACCAATTCATCCTCTCGATACTGTTGCATACATACCCTACATATTATGTACAAATATATGAGTGCGAGACCAAATCACAAATATTCACAAAACAGCAGTATATGATGGTGGACCAGATAAATAATCTGTGTGTTTTTTTTCCCAAGTGTGTCAAAGCCAAAAGGTATCCTTGTCACTTTTTCCCAGATTGTCAAAGCCAAAAGACATCCTGCAGGTGTAGTTACAGTAATTATACTTCTCACTGTAGCTGCGGGAAAGGACCTCTTCTCATGTAGGAGAGGAACAGTGCATGTGTGTGTGAGTGGAAAAGGCCGAGACTCAGACAGAGAAAAATGCCTCCATTTATGGAAGTCTCCCTTCAACAACAAGCCAAGGACAGCCCTGTCGGTGAATCTGACCCAGAGGTGCCATGGTTCATTGACTATATTCTCATCCCTCTGTCAGAGTGGTACTAGTATCACCTGAAAGATGACTCCTGCAGCTGTACTGGAGGAGAGCAAGAGGAAACTTGGACATCGACTTTAGAAAATGGAATGGGGCTGAATCAGAACAGCCCACAAAACACATAATGATAAGGATTAGCAAGTAGACAATGGCGTTAATATGTTCAGCTGAATTATACTCTCTGTTATCTAACATAACATAAAAATGAATTATAATCCCAAGACCGCTAACAGCTTCTGTTACCAAAATCTAAAATGTCATTGGCATTGCAGAAAATAAGAGTTGGCTCGTTTTATGAGGCAATAGCACATGTTTTTCTTTCTTCTGTGGTGACTATTCTGCTCTAATATTAGGCCTGACAAATTAGCCCTTAGCCGGAGTCTTTCTTTTTTTTTTTAAGGGGAGTCAGAGAAAGAGGGGCATGTTGAACTAGGAAGAAATGTATCATATTGTTAACCACGCTGGTTTTTATTTTGTAAATGTAAAAACTTAAGCCTAAGGCTTTGATTGACAGGTTCTGGAGCACTGCGAAGGCTTGTAGCTGGTGCGCCGGCCCATTAATTAAGTAATTTACATTAAGTCATTAATGTAAATGGCAACGAGTGAGCAATGACAGTCAATAAATATACAGTGATTTGTACACATGCACATTTTTCCAAGTTATTATATTGAAATTAATTGATATAACATTTTTAAATGCCGTAATGTAAGTAAGTAAGTAAGTAAATAAGTGCTTTATTGTCATTGTACAAGCGTACAACGAAATAGTGTTCAGGTGTTAGTCCTGAGCTGCTGCGGCTGAGCCACTGCCACTGTGTCAACCTGACCCGCATGACCTTGGAGGTCGGGGAAACTGTAGCACTCGGAAGAAACCTGGCTGGCTGCCCTCTGTCTCCTCTGATCCTCTGAAAGGGTTCACCGCCTCCTGGGTTTGTCCGTGTTTCAGAGCGTGGTGTCCTGCACTGGTCAGCTCCACCTTCCTCCTTCCTGTTCCTCCTGCAGCTCGCTCCGCTCCACAACAGTCTTTCACCATCTCCTCGTTTGTCCCTTTTTTGTTTCCTGTAGATCCTCTTGTGACGCCTCCACTGTGCTGCAGCTGTGGGGGCTCCTGGTGCCTCTTCAGTGTCTCAGAAGAAGACATTCATTTGTAGGTCTCAAATGGGTTTAGCTGATAAGCTAGCATTGTGTTTACCTTTACAAAGCTGCTTTCTTCAGGACCATTTTGGACTCTCAAAATAAACAAATCCACCAAACCTCCACAAAAACACGGCAAAGACTTACAAAAGTATCCAGAAAAACCATGTGGAACACAGAAACTACAAATGCAGTTTGCAGAAGTTTAGTTTAGTTTATTTGTTTATTTGAGCAATACACATTGTGCTCAAAAGGAGTGGGCTGAAGCAAAAAGCTTATGAGCCCCCACCCCCAAGTGCAATACATAAAAAAAGAACATTTCAAAACATTTCAAGCAGCTACATTCATACAGACCAACTTACAACAAACAACAAAAATATATAAACTCTTTATATAATTAATTAAACCAACGCACAGCTACAACAACAATCTAGTTTCATATACGATGTCTAGAACAAAGTAAGTCAAAAAAATGTGTTACTTAATATATTGCTTGCATATTTTTACCCGTGATTACAGAGTTACTTTTATGGTATAAAGGTACATTAATAGATATTATAATTTGAGATCTTGATACTTTCCAGTTGTCATTACCATTCTCAGTATAATTTTAATTTGGGTTTAATTATCATCATCATTATTATATATTTATTTAATTGAGTTATATGTGAAGTATGCTGTAGCCCTGCATAGTGTGGTGCATTAAAATGCCAGAGAGTGAGCCAGTTGAAGAGAGCAGTAACTCCCCTTCAACAAACCCCCTAACAGCTGATTTGTAGATGATGTTCCTATGCTGAGTGGTGCATTAAAAGACAAGGTTTAGAGCCCGTTGGGAGGGTCCCTCTCAACAGATCCATAACCTGCCAACCCTAATTCTCCGTTTGTGAATTTGAGCAATAGAATGACAACCGTTCCAAGCAGCAACACTCTTCCAGATTATAGAGGAACAATACACATAATTGATCCTACTGCTCCCCCTAGTGGCAACGCATTTCTTCTTGTCTGTATATTTCAAAAGTCTTTTGTTTGTATTTATATTTGAACAGGTTGATGTTTGGACATAGTTTCAATTCCATCTCCAGTTTATTCCACAATTGTACACCATTAACTGTTGGACTAAAACTTTTCAAAGTTGTGCTATGTTTCTGAATCCTAAAGTTTAATTCATCACGTAATTCATAACAACCAGTACGTTCTTGGAACCTTCTTTGTATTTGGTTTGGTAACAATTTATACCTTGCTTTGAATAACATTTGAACAGTTTGGAACTCAACAATGTCACAAAACTTCATGATCTTTGATTTTAAAAATAATGAGTTTGTGTGGTCCAAAAACCCAACTTTATGAATTACTCGGATAGCTCTTTTTTGCAACAATATTATTGGTTTAACTGTGTTTTTATAAGTACTACCCCAAACCACAGTACAATAATATAAGTAGGGCAAAATCAGAGAACAGTATAAGGTATGTAGAGCTTTGATGTTTAAAATGTGCTTTGCTTTTGCTATTACTGAAATGCTTCTAGAAATTTTCGTAGATATATATTTAATGTGAGATTTCCAAGTAATTCTGTCATCTATAATCACACCAAGGAATTTGATTTCATGCACTTGCTCGATAACAACACCCTCTATCTGAATCGCTTCCTGAGCATTGGAATTACAGTTGCCAAATATCATCATTTTGCTTTTACTCAGGTTTAGAGATAATTTATTTTGTTTGAACCACTTATTGACACTTTTGAGTTCCAAGTTTACAATCCGACACAGCTGCTGTAAGTCGTCTCCTGATGCAAACATATTTGTATCGTCAGCAAACAAGATAAATTTAAGTACTTCAGATGTGTTACAAATATCATTAATATACATATTAAACAATTTTGGGCCCAGAATAGAACCTTGAGGTAAACCACAGACAATTTGTCGACAACTCGACTGATAATCACCGATTTTCACACATTGTTTTCTATTTTTTAAGTAACTGGTAACCCACTGTAGAGCTACCCCCCTAATCCCATAATGTTCTAGTTTATTAATTAATATATCATAGTTTATTGTATCAAACGCTTTACTCAGGTCAATAAATAACCCTATTGCATATTTCTTGTTATCTACAGCATTAGTTATTTCTTCAGTTATATCAAAGAGCGCGTGTGAGGTTGAGTGATTGTTCCTGAAACCAAACTGATTGTCCGAGAGTAAATTACACTTTTCGATAAAGCCGTCAAGTCTAGAGTTAAAAACTTTTTCTAAGATTTTAGAGAATTGCGGTACAAGGGAAACAGGCCTATAGTTTGTAAAGAGATGTTTATCTCCTGCTTTGAACAGAGGAATCACCTTTGCTACTTTCATACCATCAGGAAATTGTCCAGTTTGTAACGATAAGTTACAGATGTAAGTTAACGGCTTAGAGATACTTTCAATAACAGTTTTTAAAGTTTTCATGTCCATGTCATGGTAATCGGTCGAAGTTTTATTTTTACACCCTTTAACAATGTCCAGTATCTCCTTTTCCTCCACAGGTTTGAGGAACAGGGACATAGGATTTGCTTCTATCAGATCACAATTATAATTCTCAACGTTTGCAATTTTTGCAGCAAGGTTCGGTCCAACATCTACAAAGAATTTATTAAATGTTTCGACTACTTCATTCATATTTTTTAACGTGTTATCCTCATCTTTGAAATGTTTTGGATAATTAATCGTTCTTGGTTTATTTCTAATTATACTATTTAAGATGTTCCATAAACCTTTAATATTATTCTTATTGCTATCTAACAATGTATTATAATAATCCTGTTTACATTTTCTAATGATACCTGTCAGTTTATTTTTATATTTCTTATATTTATCCTCAGCTTCTTTTGTTTTGTTATTTATAAAGTTTTTGTAAAGATTATTTTTTTTCTTGCAAGCATTTAGTAAACCCTTAGACATCCATGGTGTTTCTTTACACTTTCTGTTTTTACTGTATTTCTTAATTGGGCAGTTTTTGTCGTATACCTTTTGAAATACTTGCGTAAACTCATCATAAGCCATATTCGTGTCATTCTCTCTGTACACAATACTCCAGTCTTGAGCTAAAAGCTCCTTTTTAAATGCATCAATAGTTTTCTCTGTTTTTATCCTTCTATACCAATACTTGTTTTCCTCTTCATCTTTTAAATATCCATTTTTATACAAAACGAAAACTGGAAGGTGATCACTAATATCGTTTATCAATAATCCGCTGACTGTGTCACTTTCAATTTCATTTGAGAAAATGTTATCAATCAAGGTGGCACTATGGGTTGTAATTCTACTAGGTTTGGTTATTAGAGGAAACAGACCTATACTGAATAAAGTATTTATAAATTCGTCCGTCTTTTTATGTTTATATGGGTTTAACAGATCGATGTTGAGGTCTCCCCCCACAAACATGACTTTATGATTTAATCCTGAAAAGTGCTCCTCCATCCACTTAGAAAAAACATCTATATCAGAGCCAGGTGTTCTATAAATAGAACTCACAATAATATTTTTCTTTTTTTGTCTTGTAATCTCTACAGTAAGGCATTCAAGTGTATCATCCACCACCATTGTCTTATTTTCCATTACTTTATAACTATAGTTGGAGTCTATAAACATAGCTACGCCCCCTCCATGCTTGTTCCTTCTGTTCATACTTATAAATTCATAACCATCAATAGAAAACTCAAATTCTCTGTCATTATTGATCCATGTTTCTGTGATTAAAATGACACTGAATGGTGTGGAAAACTGTTTTAAGAAGCTTTTGATGTGGTCAAAGTTTGCATAGAGGCTTCGACTATTGAAGTGGATTACAGTGAATGCCTTAATGTTCTTAAGTTTACTATTGTACAGATCCTCTGTGTAGTATTGACAGTCATTGGTAGCTCTAGAAAAGAAGTTATTTTCCGGGTCGATGTCGATCTCAGTGTTCTGTAGGTCGTATTGAGAGAATGTAAAATCCTGGGAGTTTGCTTCAGCAATTCTCCTTATTGAAAAGTCCAAGTCGGTGCTTCCTATAGAACTGTATGTATTACTAGACATGTGAAATTATGTGCTTTTACATACCAAAATCCATACGTTTTTCTCGGTGTTTATACTGGATGTGGTGTACTGCTGCGTGGACGTATAATGAGTTTGTCATATCTCAAGAAGGCGATCTCCCCCCTTTCTCGTGCAGCTCTCAGCTCCGGCATCAGTTCTTTACGTTTTCTTTTTATTGATTCGGTGTAGTCCTCGTTAATGAAGATTTTTGTGCCTTTGAGTCGTTTGGCGCGCTGCAAGATTTCCTCGCGATCCTTCCACCTCAGTAGTCTGGCGATGATGGGTCTCGGCCAGTCTCTCCCGCCGTCGTGTTTCCCTACGCGGTGAGCCCTCTCCACCTCCACCGCGTGCTGTAGCTGTAGCTTCTCCTTCAGTATCTCCTTAACTTTTACCTCGGCGTCGGCCCAGGTCTCCCCAGGCGACTCCAACACTCCCTCAAATACCAAGTTGTTTCTGCGGCTCTGCCCCTCCAGATACTCCAGTTTGTCCGTGATGATGTGTAAATTGTCACATACTTTGTAAAAATCCGTCTGTAAAGTGTTTGTGCGCTCCGTGAGTTTCAGATTTTGTTCTTTTAAAGTGTCCACCTCACCTTGCGTGAACTGCAGGCTTGTTTTTAGTTCTTGAATGTCCTTAGTCTGTAAATCCATGCGGGTGTTTGTTGATTCCATGATGAGTTTTATAAATCCTTTGAAGTTTTCCTGCTGTTGTTGAATTAATTCCCTGAACATGACCCTCTGCTGCTCCATGAGCTCCGTGACTCGACTGAGGCTTACGTATTCCTCTTCCACCGCTGAATCTGCCTGTTGCTTCGCCTCTATTTTCGGCGGTTTTGGCATTTTGCTCCCTCTCAGCAGGCCTGAATTTTCGTAATAAATATTTTGATATTCTTGAGAACTTTTTTCAAGTTGGTCTAGCTTTGTCCGTCCCTGAAATCGGAAAAAGGTAAACAATTAAGCTGTACCAGGCGAGAGGGAGGTTGTCGTAAGATAAGACTAAACTGGATTGGGTTGATTAAGTTGAGGACGTTTCGCCTCTGATTTCAATTGTAAGTATTTGACAATGTCATGGTCCTGTGTTGCCACTCCTCCCCTCCCTCCTGTTTTGTGTTTGTCTGTCTCCTCACCTGGGCGGAGCCATCAGATCAGCCACCTGTTACTTACACACCTGCATCCAATCCACAGCTCATTACCTGGACTTGAAGACCACCAGTTTCTCCACCGCCCGTTTGCCAGTTCGTTTGTTTCTCACTGCTACAGTCAGTAGACGCCTTTGGTTCTGTCTTGTTACCGGTTGGATTCGTGAGTCTGTTAGTTTTTTTCCTGCCTGTCCAGTTTTTTCTGTTAATAAATACTTGTAACAATTTTCCATCTGTGTTCTGCTTTTGGGTCCTACTTCAACCCGTGACAGGACGAACTGGCCAATATGGACCCAGCAGACACAGACCCGGTAGTTCGAGCCCTCGCTAATGTTGGGCAACACCAGCTGGCTTTTTCTAGCCTAAGGAAGAGTCAGCAAGCCATCAACCAACTGATTGCCACGGTCAGCACCAGGCTTGGAATGGTGGCCTCCAACCCGGCTCCACTTATTCCTGCTCCTGCGGTTGGTAACTCCCAGGTCCTTGCTGCTTCACTTCAACGCTCACCTGTCCCCCAAGCCGTTCCTGTTCCTGTTTCTGTCCCTGAGCCACTGTCGGACCCCAACCTCTGTTCGAGGTGGGCCCCCTCTGTCCCGGAGCCACCGCTGGACTCTGTTCTCCGTCCAGGGTGGGCTCCTCCTGTCCAGGGGCCACCTTCACACCGAGATCTACATCCGACGTGGGCTCTTCTAGTTCCTGTCCCTGCTCCCAGTACCTCCCAGTCGCGATCATTTCCTTCCCTTACCCTTGGACCCTTGATGCCTCCGCCAGAGCTCCCAACCCTGCCTCTGCTGAAGCTTCCAGACCCGCTACAGTCATCTTGGGAGCCTTCTGTGCCTTCAACGGGCGCACCACATGTGCCTCTGCCCGGCCCGCCGCTGTCTGCGGGCTCTCCAGGTCAGCCTCTGCCCGGCCCGCCTCTGTCTGCGGGCTCTCCAGGTCAGCCTCTGCCCGGCCCGCCTCTGTCTGCGGGCTCTCCAGGTCAGCCTCTGCCCGGCCCGCCTCTGTCTGCGGGCTCTCCAGGTCAGCCTCTGCCCGGCCCGCCGCTGTCTGCGGGCTCTCCAGGTCAGCCTCTGCCCGGCCCGCCGCTGTCTGCGGGCTCTCCAGGTCAGCCTCTGCCCGGCCCGCCGCTGTCTGCGGGCTCTCCAGGTCAGCCTCTGCCCGGCCCGCCTCTGTCTGCGGGCTCTCCCGGCCCGCCTCTGTCTGCGGGCTCTCCCGGCCCGCCTCTGTCTGCGGGCTCTCCAGGTTCGCCTTCGCCGGAGCCCCCTGACCCGCCTCTGCCGGTGCTGCCCCCGGACCCGCCTCTGCCGGTGCTGCCCCCGGACCCGCCTCTGCCGGTGCTGCCCCCGGACCCGCCTCTGCCGGTGCTGCCCCCGGACCCGCCTCTGCCGGTGCTGCCCCCGGACCCGCCTCTGCCGGTGCTGCCCCCGGACCCGCCTCCGCCGGAAATCCTGGACCCGCCACCTCTGTCTGCGGGTGCTCCCAGCCCGTTTCTGAGCCCATCTCTACCTCCGTGGCCCCCGGACTCTGTTGCGCCGACTGGGTTCCCTCCTCCTGACCCCCTCCGCCCTCCCGGTTTTTCGTGGGACGTCTGGGATCCGTCCCTTGGGAGGGGGGTACTGTCATGGTCCTGTGTTGCCACTCCTCCCCTCCCTCCTGTTTTGTGTTTGTCTGTCTCCTCACCTGGGCGGAGCCATCAGATCAGCCACCTGTTACTTACACACCTGCATCCAATCCACAGCTCATTACCTGGACTTGAAGACCACCAGTTTCTCCACCGCCCGTTTGCCAGTTCGTTTGTTTCTCACTGCTACAGTCAGTAGACGCCTTTGGTTCTGTCTTGTTACCGGTTGGATTCGTGAGTCTGTTAGTTTTTTTCCTGCCTGTCCAGTTTTTTCTGTTAATAAATACTTGTAACAATTTTCCATCTGTGTTCTGCTTTTGGGTCCTACTTCAACCCGTGACAGACAAGCTAAAAGGAAATTCCTGAGTGACTTTAAGCCAACCCAAATATGTGTCAAGAAGACAACACTGTTTTGGGCTTGTCTACCAAGACAATTACCCTTTGCACTTGAATATTTGAGTCTATTCAGCACATATGGTTTTGAAAGCCATAGCAGGTGCCAAAGGAGCCCCCCTAACATACGGCAGTGAGAATGAAATCCTCCAACACTCTCTACGGTCCTCTCATTCAACATTTCTCCTCACTCTATCCTAAAAGTATCTGGCATTTGCGACGGAGTAGCACAAACTGGTGTAGAAAAGACTGGCCCAGCGTGGGACCTTGGGGAGGAGGTGATCCCTGGACATCTGTTGGTGAGCATCCTCCGAGATGGGCCTGTGGTGATCAAAGTCTGCCTCATTTATTTTGGTCACAGAATTTGCTGAGGACAACACTATTCTGCAGAAAATAGCAATACGCTGTTGGGCTATTCTCAGGTAATGTGAGAAACTGCACTCGCAAGAGATGTTTGGAAATGAAAGTCTCCCATCGGGTACCCCATAGTGGACAAAAAACAGGACAAAGTAGTGACAGTCAATAAAAATGTTAGTCAGATCTGTGCTCTGTACAGTGTGTTTAGTTATACAAGTACTGACACAGACAGGAAAGCAGGCTCGCTTTAGTTTATAAGAAATCATTCTAGAGTTACTTCACACCAGACACACTGTCAGCTTTGTTATTTTTTTCCCCCGTAGGATATAAAAATGAACTTTGTTTTGTCAATAACTTATAAACAGTTCTTAGTTGCATCTCTTTAAAGGGATAGTTCAGGATTTTTGACATAGGCCTCATTTCCTAGTTATCCAGAGTGTTGTTGATGTCTGGAGATATTATGTTCTTAAATTCATGCAGTTCTTATATTTGAAGAGCTTAGTGGTGCTAGGCTAATGCTAGGCTAACACATTTCTATGGTATCAGCAACCCTGCATTAAAAACAGTCTGGCACACTCCACAGTGCACCTGAGGTAAATCACTTATAACACCAGACTAACGATATACATGTCTGTGTTAATAGAATAATTTTTGAAATATAACTGAACTTATATCACATGAATTACTGCATTTTGAGGGACTATTTTCTCACAGATCACTCTGCCGCAGCGTTAGCTTACAACCACAAAGCCGATGCTGCTCAAATATAAGTTATTTTAAATGCAAAATGGTTATAATTATTCTATCGACACAGACATTTATATCGTTAGTCTGGCATTATAAGTGATTTACATCAGGTGCACTGTGGAGTGCGCCAGACTGTTTTTAATGCAGGGTTGCTGATACCATAGAAATGCGTTAGCCTAGCATTAGCCTAGCGCCACTAAGCTCTTCAAATATAAGAACTGCAGGAATTTAAGAAAAAAATATCTCCAGACATCAACAACACTCTGGATAACTAGGAAATGAAGAATGTAAGATCAGTTGAGAAGATGGATGGAGCCAAATACAGGGACATTTTGGAGGAAAACCTGCTGGAGTCAGGAAGAGAATTGAGGCTGGGGCGGAGATTCACCTTCCAGCAGGACAATGACCCTAAACACAAAGCTAAATCTACAATGGAATGGTTTAAAAAAATAAATAAATAATACATATTAATGTGTTAGAATGGCCCAGTCAAAGTCCTGACCTAAATCCTATTGAAAATCTGTGGAAAGACCTGAAAACTGCTGTTCACAAACGCTCTCCTTCTAATTTGAGTTGTTTTGTAAAGAGGAATGAGCTAAAATGTCAGTCTCTAGATGTGCAAACCTTGTAGAGTCTAACCCCAAAAGACTTGCTGCTGTTATTGCAGCAAAAGGGGGTTCCGCAAGGTATTATTTCATGCTGTAAGAATGCTTGTGCACGCCCCACTTTTTGGTTTTCTTTTTTTTTTTTTAATAACAGAATCATGTATTTGCTTTCACTTCACATTTGTCTGTTACTTGTGTGTGAACTTTCAGTAAAAAAACAAAATAAAGTCTTTATGTTTATGGCTGTAAACCTGACAAAATGTGCAAAAGTTCAAGGTGTATTAGCACTTTCGCAAGGCACTGTATTTTGACTTCAGTTTAATTGTTACCAGAAACCAGGTTTATTGACATATATACTGCAGTTGTAGCATCAAACTGTAAGATCTATACTTTCAAGGTAACACCAGATGCATCAGCTTTTTCAAACAGGTCAAGATGACTGGATTTTCGTACTCTCAGTTTTCTCCGCTTGTTTGATGGGCAAATTGATTGATTTACAGAGCCATGGACAAACACACGTCCCACGTTGCAGACTGGAGGATGAAGTGCAGAACAGGGGAGGATACAGGCACTGCGCGGAAAACCTTTAAGTGGACCGTCCAATTGAAGAAGACACACGTTGGACTGGTAGGCACACAGATCACGCAGTGTTACTCCACAGGCCCGCTCTGATAGGATTCCTGCCTTTTTACATTAGGAGAGAGAGGAGGCACCGGCGCAGATAAGTGAGGATCAGTGACTTCCCGCTCCACCTCACCCCAGTTTAACTCAAGTCAGCCACAAAAGAACATTTCCTTACAAGGCGCTTTTTGAACAATTGGCTGTTCATTGTATTTGTCACCGGTTCTGTTCATTACCTTTATAGACAGAATTTCTAGGCGCAGCCAGGGATCGGAGGGTGTCCTGTTTGGGAACCTCATGATCTCATCTCTGCTGTTTTTTTCTTTTTCTTGATGTCTTTATTTTCGGATTTTTGCAGACATGTTTATATCAAAACAAAGTTTATGTTAAAAAAATAAAACCTGAAAAGGAGTAGGTAGAAGTAAAAACGTATATGTCCTACCCCTTTTAACACAGTATTTGTTAAGAGACAAAAATGGGAAAAAAATAATATGTGTTTATGGTTTTACACAATTCCATTCAGGCTACTTAATTGTCCATACTGTTGCACATAACCAGATGCATGGTTTTACACTCAAACACAATCATTTAAGACACGTTTACCAAAACCCATTACCATCAGTTCATAACTTATAACTCATTCCCCTTCTGCATACTTACAGAACACATGATTTTTGTATTTATTTTTAAACTGTACCTTACAGTGATCGTACTGGTGGGGCCTAAGCTATCAAACATTTTTAAGACTCTTTTAAACAAAGATTCAAGTGGTTATAACAATGTTTTACACGCCTTGGACTGGCCTGAACTTCTGTAGTTGAAGAATTTCTAATATGTTTATATTTCATCAAATATTTTGTTACCAAGTTTTTTTGTTTATATTTCATTTCATTTTTTCATTTTTGTATTTATTTCATTCAAAAGTGACTTCATACAATCACGACAAAACTGCCAAGCCAATACAGTATGAATGAAACAGAGCAGAGGAGAAGAACAGGTCTTATAATATCTGCCCCTTTTGTTACTTCACACTTTACATTTCATACTGTTGTCTTTTAGAAAATATGTATATATAAAGTCTTATATATATTTACAGGACTTGCATATGTTTTTGTATTCTATTTTCAGTTATTTACAATATATAACATACAGAAACCATCCCATTCATGAATGTTTACAAATGGTCAAAAAGAAACAAACCATCGTATTCATGTTTATTCAAATCAAATATCCCACATTATTCATGTCCAATTAGTTCATACTTCTTTAACATTGTAGCTTTTATGTGTTTTTTGAACTCCAGGAGATATTCTGACTCTTTCACTTCTTTCTGAAGTTTATTCCATAAACTAATTCCTGTCACTGTAACAGTGCGTTCCATTGCTTTAGAATTGAACCTGTTCCTTTCAGATTATAGTAATGTTCTTTTCTCAAACCTTTCTTGGATGTTCACTGGCAATATTTTTACCTCAAATGTAGGAGTTCAAGTATCTCGGGGTCGTGTTCACGAGTGAGGGACGGATGGAGCGTGAGATCGATAGACGGATCGGTGCGGCATCAGCAGTGATGCGGTCGCTGTATCGGACTGTTGTGGTGAAGAGGGAGCTGAGTCGGGGGGCAAAGCTCTCGATTTACCGATCGATCTACGTTCCCACCCTCACCTATGGTCATGAGTTTCCTTCGCATGGTGGCTGGGCGCACCCTCCGAGATCGGGTGAGGAGCTCAGTTACCCGGGAGGAGCTTGGAGTCGAGTCGCTGCTCCTTCACGTCGAAAGGAGCCAGCTGAGGTGGCTAGGGCATCTGTTCCGGATGCCTCCTGGCCGCCTCCATTGGGAGGTGTTCCCGGCATGTCCTATTGGGAGGAGGCCTCGTGGAAGGCCCAGGACACGCTGGTGGGACTATGTCTCCGAGCTGGCCTGGTGTCGCCTCGGGGTCCCCCCAGAACAGCTGGAGGAGGTGTGTGTGGATCGGGAAGTCTGGGCATCTCTGCTGAGACTGCTGCCCCCGCGACCCGGCCCCCGATAAAGCGGAAGGAAATGGATGGCTGTTCATTCATCATTCATTAATTCTTCTTCTTTCTTGTTCATGTCTTGTGTAATTCGTCCTTAAGCCCTCTGCCATCCTTGACCGTTGGAAATGTTAACATAATATATATCTATGACCTTCCTGCCAGTCCAAATAAATAAAGCCCAAATGTACACTGCTGATGCTGATCATTATAGTCTCCAAAAAAGATGATTTAGACACTGCTAGTGGATGTCAGTGCTTTGCAAACCACACATCTCCACTTGTCAGCCGAGGTGGCAGCCATCACAAGCCGAGAAGGCAATGTAATGTGACTGCAGCATGATCCAGTACGGGTCAGTATTCCCACATAACACTGGCCACTGTTTGTCCTGACAGTTATTAATCACCCCGTCTGGCGCACCCTCTGCCCTGGGAGAAACTGCCGAATTATGCACGATCAGGTGATGTAGCAGGAAGCAGCGAGGTGCCACGTGAAAAAGAGCAGTTGTAAAGAGAGGTGCAAAGATGCCCTCCCCTGCAGCCATGACTATCCTTTATCTTCACACTGCCCGGAGAAAAGCTGCTAACTGACAACCTGCCTGCCTCGGATTGCCTCAGTGTGAATTATTAATAAGCACAGAACAACCCTTGAGCTATGGGCATATTCTGCTATTTTAAAGGACCTTTGGGAAATAATATCAAATAGTTTTTTTCCTATGATACATTGATACAATGTTAAAGTATCTGAGGCATTCTTGGATTGGAGAAAATACACATATTATAGTAACTTAATTTATTTATAACAAGCTGAAACAAAATGAATGCTATAACACACCATTAATCTTTCCAACCAAACTCGTCCAATAATAAATAAATTATTTAATTAATTAATTAATCAAATAAAATAAGTATTTATGTACTGTATAGGAACGTGATTGGATACCCCTTCCTTGGCTTGCACTCTAACAATCATCGACGTCTTTCAGTTGAAACTATAGGACTTTGATATCCATCAGTTGACTTTCTTTGCACACAAGAGTTGTAGACTTGGAGGCTGTGGATGAAAATTGGCATTTGTGTCAATGTGGACGATGTAAATCCAAAATGTCAATGGGGGTGGGGCTGTGATGCTTGATTGGCACAAGAAATTTAACAGTGAATGGAAATGTGGTTAGATCCGACGATAAAGAGAGAGAGAAAGAGAGAGAGAGAGAGAGAGAGAGTAAGAGAGAGAGAGCGAGTAAGAGAGAGCAAGAGAGAGAGAGAGAGTAAGAGAGAGCACAGAGAGAGAGTGAGTAAGAGAGAGAGAAACAGAGAAAGAGGGAGAGAGAGTGAGAGAGGGAGCGAGAGAGAAAGAGAGCGAGAAAGAGAGAGAGAGAGAAAGAGAGCAAGAGAGAAAGAAAGCGAGGGAGAAAGAGAGAGATAGAGTAAGATAGTGGGGAAAAGACAGAGAGACAGAAACAGAGAGAAAGTGAGAGAGCGAGCTAAGGCTTTGAATTAAATTGTAATGTTGAGTGGATGTGACAGAGTTATCATGAGACAGAAAGAACTGCGGAGCGTCAGACCTCCATCTGATTTGATCTAAAGTGATATGGAAGTAACCCCTATGTTCGACCTAAGTAACCCATCGACTGAATCAAGTCAGTCATGACCATCCTCTGAATGTCCCGCCCCAAAGAGCCGACTTGGGCCAAAAACAACCTACAACAGTCTGACCATCTCTGAGTCAGCATCAAAGTAATCTAATGAAAAGGTCAAGTTACGCCGTGTTATAATAGAAACCTTCATGCCAGTGGGCTAGAAATTAATTAGCTTGGTTAGATATTATGGGGGCATTTGATTTTACAGTGGATTGTTTCTTAGTACTGCCTGAAGACAAGACCATATGTATGATTTAATAATCAAAAATTGCTCAGCTTTTCTTATATAAGTGCCTCTTAATATTACTCATTAACTCTGATCAGAGGAAAATGACCAGAGTTGCCAGATTTGATGTAAGTTCAATTATTTTTACGCCAATGCTCCAGGTGCTCCTGACACTGCTCCCGGCACCACACTGCGGTCGCCCAATGCCTCTGGTTGACTCAAGTGCTAAAGAATGGATCAAATGTACAAGATAAATGGGTTTCACTTTATATTAAGTAGTGCTTGTTACGTATTAATAAGGTATTTATTAGTATTCATTGGCATTAGTAATCTGTTTAGGGTTATGGGTTAGGGCAGGACGTGACTTAACCGATTATGCACAGCCTATTAGCATTGATAATAATATAATGAGCAGCTTATTAATATCTTTACAACCATATTATCCATGGCATATTAAATTACTAATGTTTATTAATACTTATGCACTCCTTAATATAAAGTGTTACAGATATAGCCATTGATAATAAACATGTACTGTTCCTCATTAAACGTGTGGTGACTCAGTAGTTGGACCATTAGTTGACAGTTGTCGCTGGTGGAGTAAAAGATGACACAATTATTCAGCAAATGACAAGATAAATTATGTAGATGAGCAGTTTTAGTTGCAACATCATCATTTTTTGTACTTGCATCAATCATGCTTTAGTACCGTAATGCAATGAAACACCTAATGACAAATGCCTTGTAGCAACACAATGCTGACGGTGGGTTTTTCGTGCTTGCGTAAGTGAACACGTTTGTTAGGCGAACGGCGGTAGTGGGGATTAGACGATGCGTGGACAGGAGCTCTCATCTGTCTATGTCTGCGTTGGCTCCCGATCGACAGCGTCACAGATGTAAGACCTCGTCGGGAGAGTTTGACAGGTGTCCTTGTATGCCTAATTCCTCCGCGCCACGGTGTTTCTGCCCTTCTCCTCTGTGACTCAGGACTCCAGAGGACTGTCACATGTCCCCTGTCGGCGCTGGCAAAAAAGCAAACGGCCAAGGTGAAACGCAGACGCACAAACTGCAACGCTGGATAGGCCTGTAAATAGCCTGTACATGCAGTACACCAGGCAAAGTGTCGTTTCATTGCTCTTGTGATAACCGTTGCAATGTTAAAATGGCAAATGCTCACCGAGTTGGCTGTGACAAACTGTTAGTTCTCCTTGTTTCATTTGATGAAGGTCAGATATTAGACGTCACTTTAAAACAGATAATCTTTAACCAGCGGAACAGCGTCGGTGCGGCGCTGACGGAGAGGTAATCACTATTCCCAACACAAAGACTCTATTATATGGGATACAGTGCAATGATGCGAGGCACTGTGGCGTGAAATTGAAGAAGTGACATATTGCGCTTTCGTCTGAGTTTTTATTTGTCAAGCCTCGTGCGGTTCAATAACAAGTCGACTTGAGTCTGGCGACACGTGTCTTATTGTTTTTGCGCGGGCCAACATTAGCTATTTCGGGCTCCGAATTTGGGGCGGCTGCCGGTTGACGTGGTGCATTTTGGTGACACCTGACGACTCGTTCTGATTCAGCCTGCCTCGCGACACAAAAGTCTGCCCAAGTGAAAGGATGAAAAGAGAGTTTTTGGAGATGGACTGTCAGGAGGAATAACATCAGCAGAAGAGGACATAGCAGTTAACGCTCCAGCGGCCAACAGTCAGTGGCACTGCGCTGTTGGTCACAAAGTTTGCAAACACACTGACCTTATGAAGTTACAGCCTGGACGAGACATGATTAGAGTATGTTATACGGATATCATGAAATATTACACAAATATTATATCATGTTTTTGCATGACTTTGGAGATCCTGTGGGAATCATTTTATTTTCACATTCCAACGATTCCAACTTGAACCAGTTACTTTACCGACATCTAAATGCATGGAAGAGGCAGATCTAATATGTGCTGTTTACAGATTACAACCGCGCGTTCTCATCCATTTAGTTTTAAAATCAGCACAGCTCTGCGGTTGGCACAGTGTTATGATTTTCAGTCCAAATAAAAAAAATAAAAATACTTGCGTTCTGAATTATAAGTCGGTTCATTTAGTATTCTCTGTAATTACTTTTTTAAAGACACGGCTCTCAAATGAAAACAACTTGTGCTGATCTAAATGGGGAGCGCTGATGCTTTGAGTTCTTTAGGTCCTGCTGAGAAGCCATCCCCGGCTCAAACGCGCGGGCTCTCCATGCGGGGCGGGTAGTTATATACAAACAGCGTGTCAGTCGTGCGCAAGGTGGAAACGCGGGGTTTGGAGTATAAAAAAGAGCCCTAACACCGCCATAGTCGGCTGTCTGGCGCGTGAGATGCGATGTGACAGCTGAGCCAGGCTGTGAGGGCAAAAGATGAATTCACAAACGCTCGCCCCGGGGAGCTGTGCGTTTGGGGGGTGGGGGGCTGCAGGGCGGCGACAGTGGGGGCAGAGCGGCCAGGGGCGGCCAGACAGCGAAATGCTTCTGCAGGAGGGCAGGGGAACAATATGATGAACAAGGGTCAGTTTTAGACTGTGTGCCTAAGTATCGCATTTGTATCAATTTCATAAACGCGCGGTTTCCAACCACTCCTGTGACGCTGACCCTGAAAAGTGACCTTGCAAGTTGAAGTTGAAATACTCGTCCCTGTGAAGAATGTGGATGCTACAAATATGTTAGGAAAGTTAGGACCAAACTAAACATATTGATTTAATGTCTTCCTCTTTCACTGTTTGTAATAATAATAATCTAAAATCAACTAAAATCAGGTACAAGGCTTTTAACCCTCGCGTGATCCTTCAATTTTGAACCCTTTAAAGACCCTAATGTCAGAAAATGTACACTTCCAAAAAGAGCCTGAAAATTGCCACACATTCATATTTTTTTCTGCTTCTTTTTTTCCAAAAAATCCTTCAGTGGCTTTTGGGCCATTAGGATGGGCTGCGGCTCCAGTGGCTTGACCCAAGGACCACACCAGGGTTAAGGTTGTATCCTTCTAAGGCTGCTGCAATAACACAAACAGCAGGAGTAGAGTATTCCAGTCCATTTGAAATATTACGATATGAGTGAACAAGACTGAGCAACTGCGAAAGGCCAGACTGATTTTGTTGATGAAGCAGTACATGATCCAAGTTGAGAAATGTAAAACTCCACAGTGTGTTTTTGTGCATTGACGTCATACCCAGAAAGAACTACCGGTACTGTCATTTTCATCTCTACAGAGTCTGACGTGTTGGATATGACAGCCTACATCCTAATCAAAGCCATTTGTCAGCTCAACTTGAGGCCCCATCATCGGCCCATGTGCGTCTCTAATCAGGTGCACACCTTGATTGTAACAGATGCAGAGTGCGACAGGCATTGATAAAAACAATTTCCCAGCGCTCTGAACCTTCACCCACCTCATCAACACAGAAACTCGAAGCCTATCAAACATATTCAAAACAGTATGTTGTGTCATAAACCTCCCAAAAAAGAAACGTAACAAAAACACCCTTTAATTACTGGTTTACTTTCTCATCTTGTCATGGTGGTTTTCACTCGTTCGGTAAATAAAAGTAAAGCAAGTTTTTGTTGTTGTTGCTTAAGTCCTTTGATAAGTCAGTTTTGTTGGTAACCTTTTGAAAGAATATTAACAACACAACTTTTCACTTAGATGGAACTTTTGGAATTACCATTAATATTGTTATTCATGACCTGCTACTTTGCTGCACCATTGCTTGCTGTGCAGTTTTGCTCTTGGCGATCTGAGTAACTCCAATTTCAGGTAGCAGCACACATTAGCTCAGAGGAGGGTCCATGGGGAGGTCCTGTTTGAACAAAACTTCCCACTGTGTTTTAGTGAAGGTAAATTTGGCTGCAGACTAAACGGAGCAATGTGCTGAAAAGATATGCTGTGCAATTGGTTAGACGGAAAATTGGCCAATTATGAATTGTTAGTTAATCTTGATTTGGTCATTTTGTCCCGTGAACCCATGTTACCACATTTTAAACATATTCCACGACGTAAAACCTGTTATTAGCTTGTTAACTCTTATCTGAAATGGGATAATGTAAGCAAAGGGGAGTGGAGCTGGTCATAATTCTTTCCTGCATACATTATAGGGAGCGGATGCATAGTTAATGAATTGGATGACACCAAAGACGAGCTGCTGATACAGTGGCAATTACCAAGTGCTGCCACTGCATTACCTCCTCTGTCTTAGTCACTGCTTGTGGCTCTGAGCGCGACTTGAGCAGAGCTCAGCAGCCCATCTTTCCACACTTTCCCTGGCCATCAGTATCTAGTTTGGCACCTGTGTGCAGACATTTGTAAGCTCCAGCTACAACTAGAGCTTACAAAAAGGTGGGCAAAGGTGTTTTTGTGTGCAGCAGAATAAAAACAACACAATAGTAAATAGTGCAAATGCTATTTTGAAGGCTACCTACTGAGTACCAAATACTACTTCTGGGTGCATTTTGGCCTTCTTTTTCGGGGTTGACATTTTCATAGTCTCTCTGACCTGAACGTGACCCCACTAATTAACAAGAATCATTAATCATCAAGTGGTGCTGGCTGTAAATAAATATTGCTGATGCTAATGTTTGCTCAAGTGTCGATAATCATTTCTTTTGTCTAATTGATTGCCCACCCTGGAGCAAGGGTTTCTCATTGCAATCGAATAAGTAAGTAGGCCATTTTGGATCCCACTGACATAAAACTGTCAAACAGTTTAACCCCAAGTCAAAGCAAATATCACTGCAGAATCAAGAAATATATTGCATTCACTGCAAATTATTAAAATCTAAGGTTTATTTTTTTCACATATTTTTTTTAATGAATTATTAAATAATAGTCAATGCAATCATTTGCGTTGACTTGCATGCCAATAAGCAGCAATACTATTCTTCTAAGCTATATTTCTGGCATAAAATGTAAATTAATTCTACCTTTTAAAGTCAGAAAGCAATAATATATATGTATTATAAAGGGGCTTGAGATACTTTGAGTTATATACAAGTATTTTCATGTTGTTTTTTGCTGTCCTTTTCCTAGCGCACCCAGCAGCACTCTCTCATTGTGCAACATTATGAATAGTATATGCTAATGAGGCAGTAGGTGGAAGTCTTTGCCGTAATTAGGACTGCACTGGAAGAGAAAATGCATGTGATTGATCATTAATCAGTGGTGATCTAAACGTGGGATATGAATCTGGAGTGCCCTCTATGCAGCAGAATGTACCAATAAAAACACAGATGCCAGGATGCAATGATTACATTGTGCAGATGATGATGGGATTGGACCACATAAAATACTATGATAACCAGTCAGGCGGACCCCTGGTAGTGCTCCAATGCTACCAAACGGCTTATTGCACAAAGAAACATGGCAAAACAACAAGCAATTATCCACACAACCTTCCAGGGTACACCTGTGGAGATCCTTAAAGCTAATAGGGGGGGGGGGGGGGGGGGGGGAGACAAATCTTAAGAGTGAGACATTAACTCTGCACACATGATATGAAAAACTCAATTAACATCTAACCAAGTGATGAAATATAACAATACAAACAACCGCGCCTCTGGGTAAAGTGGAAAAATGCTCATTAGCCAGATGGACATTATTAAAGGAAAGCAATACGTAGTCCTTCCCCGTTGAGAGGAGGTGCAGGGTGGAACAGCTGAAGATGTTGCATATTTACTAGGGCTGGGACGATCCGCTTTTGTCACGATCCAATACGTATCACGATACCCAGGGGCCGATACGATATGTATTGCAATACAGTAAGTAATTATAAAAATTTATATGTTTACCTTGAAATGTGTAAAAAGTCATGTGTCCAAAGTTTATAAACCAAATGCCATTTGACATTTACTGAAGTGTTTAGATTGAAAAGTGCATTAACACAAAATGCCACAGTGCTGTGTAACTGTTACTGGAAAATAAAGGAGTGAAGGATAAAAATGCCTCCAAACACAAGTATTGAAAGTATTGCAATACTTGATAAAGTATCGATACCTGGTATTGCAGCACAGAGTATTGCGATCCAAGTCCGATCCGATATTTTTTCCCAGCCCTAATATTTACCAAGGATAGGAATAATAATAATATATAAAAATGTTTTAAAAACCTTTAATTCTAAATCCAAGTAAGCAACTGTCCATGATATAAACTCTTTTTCTTCTAAATTTTTGTTTAGGTTTTTTTTTTTTTCTTCATTTAAAAAAAAAGTTTTTAATACATTTATTTTCCATTCTGTTTGACAACAATATTTTCATAGATTATATTTTAGCTCAAAATGTGCAATATGGAAATATGGGTATCGCTTTAGATCAAGGTGTGCTCATTAAGTATTAATATGCATTGGTAATCATTTTAGGGTTAGGGTTAAGGGTTGGCTATGAGCGTATTATTAATGGCCTATTAGTATGTTAGCAGATAAAAGTATAATTAGCAGTGTGTTAATACTTTACAAGGATATTGTTAATGCTTATTAATACCTTATTAATACTTAATGGGCACGCATAATATTTAGTGGTAGGGGAAACCGGAGTACCCGGAGGAAACCTACGCAGACACATGCAAACTCACACAGAAAGGCCCGGTGGGAATTGAACCCGGACCTTCTAGCTGTGAAGCACGAGCGCTAACCGCTGTGCCACCGTGCCCGGATTTTCAAACATCTAATCTCGCAGAGCAGTGTCACTGAGTGGGCCGTGTGTGTAGTGTAGTGTTTCCAGTGTCTCTGAACAAGTCTCACTGGTGATGTCAAGGAATGAGGTAGCCTGGAAAAATACACGCACAGGTGGCCTCTATTTAATGGTTAGGGCAAGGTGTGAACATTCTGCAGTCATTAGGAATGTTATAAAGGCAATTTAATGCACTCAGAAAAATGCTGTATGAATACTTATGCACGCCCCACTTTTTCACTTTTCTATTTTTTGAAAAATAACAGACTCATGTATCATTTTGCTTTCACTTCAATTGTCTGTTACTTGTGTGTGAACTTTCAATAAAATCTTTATGTTTATGGTTGTAAATGTGCAAAGGTTCAAGGTGTATTAGTACTTTCAAGAGACACTATATGTGCTGTGTATCTCATTTGCATAAAACACTGTTAAGTTATGAGGTACATATAGCGGAAATGTATGAACAAACTCAATCTCGGCATTGCTTTCTAATCACATACTTTTTGATTTATAACATGCTTTAAAATTTAGTTACAACTATGTATTTAGAAATCTTAGGATTATGTTAATGATGTGATAAAGACTTAAATCTGAATAAATATCCTGCTAGAAATAAGTGTAGAAATCGGTAACATTTCAAGGCATAAAATCACACACACATACACAGTCCATTAGATTTGTATTTTTTTCTCATTTTGATCGAACTGAATCCATTTTCTCTTTTATCTGGTTGTACATGTCTTTGCATCATGTTTACATTTTTATAGTTCGTGAGGGAGCAACTCTTTTTTTTAAAAATGATTATACTTTTTTTTTTTTAAGAGTTTCATATCCCAGAAGCGGGATTGCATTGACTAGCAAATGGATAATCACATATTTCTCCAACCATTAAAGTTGTTAAATGGAACTGGGTTTGAATAGTTTATCTTTCTTAAGAGCACTTTTCAGCATCTGTGAGTGCATTCTTGATGTTAAAATAGCTCGGTCTAATATCTAGGCCGCACAGTCACCCCTTTCAACCGAGCTCTGTGGAATATGAGGCTATTTAGTCAATACATCTGGCAATACTCCATCTACTTTAGTCACTAGTTAATGCATGAACATGTAGCTTTTTTGCCAGAGGGGCGAGAGGACTTTTATATCCACTAACACTGTGGAGAGGATTAAAAATGTATATTTCATAATACACCAATGCCTCTCAGACAAATGTATGTGGACACCTCGTCAATAACTGGGTGAAAGATTGATAGACTATGATGTCCCCTGATGGGGCATGAGGAAGCTGGTGGGAACGTTGATACATGAGCTATTTTAGGTTGTCTCCTTTTTATACTTTAATCTGCAAGCCAGCAAAAGCACTGTTGCATGAAGTACTAAAGTGGCATTAATGTAAAGCATCATATTGAGCACACACACACAAACAAGAGAAAACTAGTTACATAATATATCTTATAGATAATTTAATTATTTCCATCAAGTGGAAAATGTATGCCATTCAAGTTCTACTAAATGAGCACAATAGTATTATTGTTTGTATACTGTATAACCCACATATTTTGTCTGGAAGAAGCCCATCCATTCAGAGAACTCTGCATCTGACTTTACTGGCTTTGACATAGACATATCCTGGATCTGTCAGACCACTTCTCTGTACTTGTCTGTTGCTTTGTGAAAGGAGTTGGGCAGCTCCTGTATGTTTCCAAAGTCATGTTGCTGAAACATGAAGTGAAGAGTTAGAGTGAGTGGAGCTAGAGTTTAAGTGAGATGAATGTGTGTGTGAATAAATAGTTTTAGTCAAAATGACACAGGTCTAGTTGGATGTAGTGGCAGCTAGCAGTCCAGCCAAGTCTGATGCACTGGCTGTTAAGGAAAGTGTGCCTCACTACATCGACAAAATTCAGCCTCATTGGAGGCTGTAGGTGACAAAGAGTCACCTACATTTTTCAAAAATTGAGTCCGAAAGAGTCATTTTCTTTGTTTGGCAAATAAATCCTCAGAGCAAAGAATATCTTTAATTTTGGCTCATGAATTTTCTTATCTACTCCGACAGCTAGATGGTTATGCCACTGACTGCAGGGCGCTACACACTGTAGAGGCATTTTTCAGTACAATTACATTGTTGCAGTGGTCAGATTGCTAACTTCAGTTCAAGTGCAAATCAGAAAATCATGATAATGCATTTGAAGCTTGTATACACATGACAAGGAATTGTAGAGTCCCTGATAACCTACTTTCAAAAGCGGTGAGATTGATCTGATAGAGATCCTGAATGAGAGGAAGGAGATGGTGGCAGTACATGAGTGGAGTTAAATATTATTTTATCAGGTATTTTCCTGTAATAGCTAACTCGCTTCCATATGGCGTTTTTAGCAAAGGGCATCTCAGTTCTCCAACAGAATCAAGGATGATATGATAAGTGCTGACGGGGCTCATCTTCAACAGTGAAGGGGATGGGGAAAATGTGTCCAGTGATGGTGTGTGGTGTGTAACGTCCCATAATCTTACACTTCCAGAAAGGCCTGTCTCTGCTGTTAGCCATAATGTGTAAGGTAACATTAGTCAACCATCAGGGCTGGAGAGGGTGCTGTCTGGCTTAAGTGATCGAAAAGGAAAGTGGTTTTGAATGTTGTACCACAGTCCGACTTATGCGTCTGATGCCAAACCTCTCTTTGTAATACTGTTACTCAGCACTGCAGCACCCTTGTATTAGGATGGATGTCCCTCCAAATGTGTGTGTGCCTGAGAAAAGGAGACAAAGCATAAGAGCAGGGTCACAAATGTGACAAGGTCATGCTGCATCAGCGTGCTACAAACATGCTGAGCTCATATTGGGATAACAAGCATGCCATCCCGGAGTGAGGGTGAACCATCTCGAACACCCTTCAATGAATTTGCTTGGATTTGTTTCGGAGGTACTGAAATGGGTTGTCATTGTTCAGCACTTGTCTGTGTGTAGAAAAAAGTCACTTTATCAGAAAAAAAAAAAACTTTCAAAGTGTAGACAGAACACAACCAAAACTTCTACAACCCATTTCTGAAACAAATCTTTACATAAATGTGTTCCTTTTAGATTTTTTTCTTACTTTTTACTTATATACAGTACAGTAAGCCCATAGTTTGTTTTGTTTAAAAAAAAAGAGAGTATTTAAACTCCATTTTAATAGACATATGTCTAGAGAGCTTAATTCATGCAGTATATATGATTACATTTAGCATGTATAAAAGATTGAAACATTGTTCAAAGAAAGCCGTAGCCCGGTAAAAGCAGCCACATCATTTATAGCCCACAATCCTTAATAATTAATTACATCTAACACAAAAGTGGTTCTGCTTGTCTACTGAATTAAGTATGATTGATTCACATATTGCCATTGGAAGCAACACTGGAAACATCCCTATCAATGCAGTCTGTCTATTGGTGAAGTAACTGAGGGGGAGAAAATGGGCAGTGCTTCAGCTGAAAATTAGATTATTATACAAAACTACTTAGTATTCAAGTAGCCAATCCTAATTCTAGGGAAATTAGTAATTAGTATAGTATTTTCAGAGGATTGTTTCCACCCAAAAATGTTAAAGGGAAAAATGGACTAGGGTAATATGCTTAAAGTTCACATTCTGAAAACCTCAAACGTAAGATAGCATGAAGTTTTAATTACACTTGTTTTAATGTAATTTTACGTTTATTGAACCAGAAAAATCCCACTGGGACACTTGATTTCTATTATAGCATTATGCAGTGATACTACTTGAATGTAGTAGTTCAAGGGCAGGAGTCAACAAAGACAGATTTTGTGACAACAATATATAATATTCATAAACATTACACTATATCTGCCCTGTTCCAAAACAAATGTCTCTTTGGGAGATTATAAAATGGAACTAACTAAAACTAACTAACATTGTATCTTCAATGAAGGTACTGAGTACAGAAGATGAATCAAGTACCTTCATTGAAGATGGACAACTCCTGTACGACTGAGAACTTACACAGACAACTAACATTGTAGCTAATCTGAGTGGATATGCATAGTCTAACAGAAATAATTAATTGCAATGTATTGTAATGCATTTTATTTTCTGTTAATGCTCTACGCCTACTTTTTTGCAAGGCAAGATACTGACCAAAACCCTCAAGTACGCGAACTGGTCAAAGCCTGCCTTACAAATAAGCCCACACTGCCATCTACTGTTGGTTTAAAGCAGAACATGCCAGCAAACTATACCGATGAATCAAAAGTACCCTCAATTGAAATGTCCAACCAATTTAATATTTTCCATTTTGATAAGTTAAAACGAAATTCTACATCTACAAAGCCATCCGCTTTATTGGCTTTACAGCAATTATTTCACAGCAGCTGTGACTTTGATCTGCACAAGTTTCACTGAGCTCTCCAAATTTCTGGCCGGTGGCAACGGCAAAGGCAGGGAGGGAATGCATCGAAGAGATGTAGGCTACAGGGGTAATGCCAGTGTTTCAACTATATGCTAAAAATATTATGAAAGGCATACAGTCATCAAACTGTACCACTGCACTTTTATGGTGCTTTGAGGATTTTAATTGCAACCCAGCATTTTAAAACATTTTCCTTTGCTTTATTCCCCTCTCATCCTCCCAGGCTTGGATCCTCTGGAAGGTTCTGCGCAGTATCTTTGCGGAACATATGCTTTTGTAAACTGATATCGCTGGTGTTTTTACTGGATTGTCTTATTTGTTGGGCTATTATTCTTTCAACCGACAGAGGGCAGTAAAGTACAACAAAGGTTTCGCTGACACCTACAAGACACATAAGAGCAAGAAGGTTTGCATCACGTGACTGCAGCTCGGCAAAAGCAGGCCTCGTAGCTGTTAGCACTTAGCAAAACACATTTCCCTCGGGACCTAGCGAGGACTCACGTAGCTACTGAAGTAAAATGGGCATAGAAGAAGAAACTGACAGAACCCTTTTCATCAGGAATCTGGACCAAAGAGTGACTGAGGAGCTGTTATTTGAGCTGTTTTTACAGGTGAGTTTTCCGCTAATGTCGCTGTTTAGCATTGTTACACATAATCTCACAATTTGAGTACATGCCAGGTCAAAACAATGCAAGACTAGCTTGACCCGAGGCCTATTTAATTTAAGTTAGTTGTTAGATGTGGGCACACACTGGCAATCGAAACAAAACAGGTGGGATTTCTGTTTGTTGATGCTTGCTTGTGTGTTATGTCTGTTAGCTTGTCACTTAGTTAGGCTAAGCGTATGTTTTACCTGGCAGGCAGGACCTCTCATCAGAACTAAGATTCCGAAAGACCCAGATGGAAAGCAGAAGACGTTCGGTTTCGCTGTGTTCAAACATGAAGCGTCAGTGCCCTACGCTATGCAACTTCTGAACGGGACGATGTTGTTCGGGAAAGCCATCCACGTGCAGTTCAGATCTGGTAAGTCTGCACATTTTAAGGTTAAGTTACTCTGCTTTTATGAGTTGACAACATAATCGATTTCCACTGATGATTGTGGGGGAAAAAATACCCCCGACAGCGTCTCATGTCATTTTATAAGATAAGCCTTTATTACCTATTGGGACATCACGAGCATCAATACAAACAGGTCGTCTCGTGTTATTACTGAAAGGTTGGCAGTTAGATTCAAACTGGGACTTGTGCCTAGTTCTGGACATGTTAATGAGGGGTGTGAGTGATTAGAGGTTGGCAACCAGTCGTTTTCTGTCTTTTTACAGTTCACTTTTGTAGTGTAACATTAATGTGCAAGATTTGAAACCTTATTTAAGTTGTTCTCAACTGGTGGGTCAGAACCCAAAAGTGGGTCGCAGAACTGTTTTCACTGGGTCGTAAGAAAACTTAAAATTACTATTATGATATTATTGTATTGTTTTGCCCTCCTGGAACCGCCACCTTAACGCGGTGGAGGGGTTTGACCACCCGAATGATCCTGGGAGCTCTGTTGTCGGGGGCTTGGTGCCCCTGGTAGGGTCTCCCATGGCAAACAGGTCCTAGGTGACGGGTCAGATAAAGAGCAATTCAGAAGCCCCTTATGAGAGACCAACAGGCCCGGTTAGAACCATGAGGCCGTCCTTCTGTGGACCCACCACCTGCAGGAGGAGCCATAGAGGGCTGGTGCTATGGGATTTGGGCAACTCCCAACAGCTGCCCCCACGACCCGGCAACGGACAAGTGGAAGAAAGTGGATGGATGTATTGTTTTGATCATAATTTCAGTTTATTTGGCTTATTTAATGCTTATTAAGCAATAGTTTGTGAGAAAAATAAAGCATTTTACATTATATTTTACAAGTTCCAAGTCTTATTTGGGTCACAGCTTGTTATCTCAGGGTAATGGTGGGTCCCGACGCCATACCAGTTGAGAACCACTGGTCTAGACTAACTGTATATCATTAACACGGACCTATGTGGATGAGTGCAAATAAATGTGTCTATTTTAATTTAATTTAAAATTATACCATTCACAGGAAGCAGTCATGGCAACAGTCCAGGCAAGTCTCAGAATTCAAGTCCTGCCAATACGCCAAATCCGCACGGGGCAAGGTAAGATAGTCATGAATCATAGATTCTGACCGTGTTATATGATGACACTAAACAACATTGTTACTACATAATATACTTCTCAAATTTAGCTGAAATCTATTTACAGGGTTGTGCATAATTGAAAATCGATTACAATGATTATTCCTCTAATCCTTATAAAAAATCACAAAAGAGAAAACAATTATTCCAGTTAGTAGTCATGTGCGCACACGTGACTACTATCGCTCCATAAGGCGCTGCTGTATTTGTCCTGAAAAAAATTTGAATAATCTCACTCTCATGATAATGCCACTGTTCAGTGCTTGCCTTCTACTGAAGGAGGATCGCACACAATAACAGATGTTCACGCATACTGTATCTCATGAGCAAACGTGCATTATTTCATGCCGCTGGGATAATTTTTTCTATTCTTTTGCATTTAACGTGTTGGCGCTTTGGCACAACATAAAGCAAAGAGCAAATCATGATGACATAATCAGGCAACTCTTGGTTTTTCTTGTGCTCTGTGCGGGGGCACATAGACACCTCCCCAGTCGAGCCTGAGCATACTTCAGGTTCGATTGCCATGTGTTTAATGCGCAACCACACAAGCTCTCCTCTTCTCAAATTGTGCACTCAGATAGGTTGTACTTGATTGATTGATATGGGCTTTAGTAACTGTCCAAAGCTTCCAAAGAGAGGCCAGATGGAGCACACACCAACACACAGTGGAATTAGGAGCAGCATTTTGGTTTTGGGATGTAACTTTGGACAATATGAAGAAAGAGAAGAACATTGACGCAAGGACATGAGGTGCCAAACACAGACACGTTTTACTTTCTTTGACTCGCAACCATTTAGTGACATTTCAGCTTAAAGCACCTCAGCAAAATAAGACATGACACGGACTCCTGCCTCAGATTGTAGTTTCCAACACTTTTCATACAGCAGTTTAGTGTTTATATCTAGCGTCTGTATTACCTACGGAGCGCATATGCGGTAAATAAAGGCACATGGCACATCGCCTCGGCGGATTCTTAATGGTCATGAACTGTCATTATGCTTTTGAGACAGTGTTAATTTTGTCGACTAAAATATTTAGTCTTAATTTTAGTCAAAGTGATATTTTTGACGACTAAAATTGGACTAAAACTAAATTAAACGTTATTCATGCGACTAAAACTATGACTAAAATGTCCAGATATTTTAGTTGACTAAAATGAGACTAAATAAAAATGGAAAGGAGAGACTAAAATCATCCAAACTACTATTGACAGTCTGAAAGAGTCGACTAAATTGACTTGCAATTTTAGTCGACTAAAACTCGACTAAAATTTAATTACATTTTCGTCAAAACACTAAGACTAAAACTAAATTAAAATATGTTGTCAAAATTAACACTGTTTTGAGATAAGTTCTTTATCCACAACATTCCCAAACATAAACCTCCTAAACTGAGCCACAAACGACTCTTTACTCTTTACAAGCAGCACAGGCTCACCTCTGTGGAGAGACGTGTGAATCCGGAGGTGAGATAGTTTCTGTGATCATCAGAGCGTGTAGTAGCAGCGAGAGAATGGAGTGATTAGCGCTGCGGCTAACAGAGAATAAAGCAATATTCCTTCGCGGTGGCTGCATGATAAATGCTGATATTTTCACTGTACATGCACAATCTACCGCGCACCTTAACTAGACTGAGACGTAAACAAAAGCACGCGACGGAGCGGACTTTGCTGCCATATCTCGCTACTCCATTCACTTCCAAAATTGCGTGCCCTGCGATTACGAAATCGCGTTGTGTAATATCGCGATAAAATTGCAAATGCAATTAATCGTTCAGCCCTACCAGGAAGCCTAGCGAATGTAGTGAGTGAGTGGCTGGTAGTGGACGGAGCAAGACTGGTTGCCTCACTTTCGTCAGTCTACCCCAGGGCAGCTGTGGCTACAATAGTAGCTTACCACCACCAAGTATGAAGTGAATGAAAAGCATCTTTGCGTGTCCAAAAAAGCGCTATAAAAAAACGATGCATTATTATTAATTATTGTACGGCCCTTCACAATGCAAGAAGAACGCTCCATTGACTTGAATGTGATTTTCCGACGTTCCACTGGTCATTATTTTCTGATGGAGGACCTCTGAAAAAAATAATGACCGCTGCCAATGGCAACGGAGTTCGTGCTTGTCTGGTCTTTCATATCGCTAGTGAAGTAAATGGGAGTCCAACTTTCAAGATTCACCACTATTCCTCCTCTCTAACTGCATCTTAAACCAAGTAGCTGGGCTAGCAATAAGTAGCTAGCCATGCTGCTACTAGCCTAGCCACACTGCCCAGAATCAACAAACGTTGCCAAGCAACGCACAATCTTTGGATAATGTATAGAACGCCGGTCATTATCAGGAACTGCAAAACAGTTCGCCCTGCCGGTACTTATTTTACCGATAATGACTGGCGTTCTATACATTATCCCTTACATAATCTTCAGAATAATTGTGATTTCCTTACTTTTCCAATAACATGGCAGCCCACTGTGAACTATTTGTTACGTGTAAGTGTGCAATTTTGATATCTGTATTTTATGTAATGATGGTTGATTTTTGCTTTGTATTTTCTTTTTTCCATCATGCGCATGACAGGAGCCCAGTTCAGTTCAATTCTCCACCGTATACTCCTCCACAAATGCAGCGAAATGTCTTCAGCCCAGACAATCTGCAGAAGCATGTCATGGTAGACTTAAATCTTCAAGCCTATTGTTTCCTTTTACATACTGTTGTACAGATTTTCAATACTTCTGTTTTGTAGATGAACAATATGATGTGGTCGATGCAGCAGCTTGACGCAGCAAACCTTTCATCAAGGCCCCAATCTGGTGGTGGTCCAAGACAACATGACCACGCTCCCTACCGGCAGAATGGCGGAGGCAGAGGTCGTTACCAGGAGGTGTCTGGGCAAGGGCACCATCACCAGCACGGCCATAATCGGGACGGCCATCACCAAAATGACCGCAGCCGTCACCATGACAACAGGAGTATGAAAAGACATGACGACCGAGGAAACAACCGCAACTACCAGGACTCCAGGTGGAAACGATATTGAGACGGAGAGGGGATTTTGTAGACTTTCACCACTCTACGGACACATTGTTACTAAAAACAAAACATGTATTGTGTTCTTATGTACTCAGGTTGTTTATACATCTATTGACTAGGTTTAAGTCTAATGCCTTTGAGCATGCTTTTTTTCTGTAATTTTAATGTTTTTAAATGTGTACAGTGATTTCATTTGAGCTTTTTATTCAGTGCGCGCAGATATCTTTGGGCCAAGAATTACTGTCTTTTCATATGATTTGGGGAATGGAGAAATAATATGTAAAATGTAAATGTCATTGACTGGTATACAGGTAGTACCTGTTTGGTGCTTCCAACATTTTAACTTGTTTGGGCATTTTGGTAAATACCAGTTCACCAGCACCACTGCACCAGCACCAAAATGTATTGTTGGGAATGATATTCTCCTTGGTTCATCTGAAATGTTTTTATTTTTTCTAAATTCTTACTCTGTAAAAAAAAAAAAAACACACACAAAAAATGTTTTAAATAGAAGAACTTTGATTACATAAAGCTCTTTGATTCCCCCAGTCCTTTGTCCTTTGTCCTGTGTATCTGGTCATCTATTTGTGAGTAAGCTTAACTGATAATGAACAATAATTATGCCATCCCATTGTAGTTTGTGTCACTTAATGGATGTGGTCTTTTGTGGTCCTTAAATATCCCAGTGTAACCAATCTACTCTAGCCAGTGGATATCTACAGGTGGCGCCATACATCCGTTCATTTACTCAATTAAGACGTCAAATATAACTGGCCACAAGCAGTGCCTCTGTTCAGCCTTTAGCCTTTTATATTTAGGATGCTTTCAAGTATTAGTGTGGGTTTAGCAGCTCTCTGGGAGTCATGATGGATTGTTTTTCATAATTTATTATGGTAAGGGCTTTTCTAATCATATGATTCTTGACACCTCCAATATAAAGCCCGCGTTTATTTTCCAGTATTATTGACACGAGTCCTGGAAGTGGTTTATTGATGCTCCTAGAATTAGCTACACGTTGATCCTACACATCTCACATTGCATGGGGTCGTTAAGCGCGTCTGTGTTCACAAAGTGGTGATCAAATCCTTTAATGATTGCGTCGAGGTCATAATCTAGCCTTCCGAAAGTGCTTTGCCTCCAACGGTGGTCAGGTGCTCTGTAGACATATCCAGCACAAATCTCGATGTCCAAAAGTGTCCCTGTATTTGCGCCCTCGCCGGCAATAAACTCTGTGTCTTCTCTGTAATCTGCCCGTGTTCGGTTGCGCCCTGATGTTATCAAATAGTCTATTCACTGTTGGCATAAAGAGGGCGATTACTGCGCTCATGTAGGAGCATAACTCTTAATTGGTTGATCTGCCTGGCGTCTTCACAGTCCGCTCCGCTCAGGCTTGTGTCAAACAGTGGCTATACAGGCTACATTTTATTATGGCACTGACCGCGCTTTCTGCTGCGCATTATGGGCACCAGCGCGTGTTTACCAAGCCGACCAAAATGACTTAATGTTTACTGTAAACAATACTAGGCTGTAGTATTGTTTACAACAATAGTTACACATTGAATGGAACTGTACAAAAAATGATTTTCAGTCATTTATGCAACACCAAGTTTTAATGAGGCTACATTGATTATTGTGTAAATGCAATTCTCTAATGACTTTTCCGCAAACATAGAACGTCTCGGGTCGGAGCAACAGTTGTTCTTGTCCCCCTTTGATCGAGGCTGAAGCCTTTAAGCGGCCGAGCCCTTGCAGCACATTTCCTCTGTAATCCTCTACTTTTTAGTCTGCTACCGAGGCGTGAGACCCAGAAGCTATTATTTCTTTACTCCATATGACATTATTTAAAATTGGTTTGATAAATGTTGTAGCCTAAAAGTTTGCAAGTTTATAGGGCAACAATCCGGACAAATCTACATCAACCAATGATGTTAAAAAGGTGCGTCAATATGACGGTAATAAAAGTGGTTAGGTCCTTGATGTCAAGATAGCCTATACATGCATATACGCATGTATTATTATTATTATTATGAGCCTATAGAAAATAAATGTAAGCCTAACATTTCAATAGGCAAGCCACATCTTTAAAACACAGATTAAAATCCCGCGCCAAAAGACTAAATACATGTGGCCTAAAATACTACTAATACTACTACCTATTTTTCAGAAATCTTAGTCCACTAACACTGGCCCATGGGCTACAAGTGTTAATTCTGTAACTGTATATTTTGCTGCCTCTTGGCCGGTTTTTAATTTCAATGGGACTTTCCTGGTTAAATAAAGGTAAAATAAAAATAAAACAAAAATCTATCTTTTTTTTTAACGTCAGCAATAATCAACACTAACTCATGTTATTTAATTTTTTTACTTAGCCTACTGTACGACAACTACAGCGACAAAGTTTGTTTGACTTTAAAAGAATATTGAGAGTAGGCGCGTGCATGGGTAGGTAGTTGTAAGAGGCGGGGGCAGGGCGGATGGAGCGGTAAAGATGAGTTCAGACTCCGATGGTTTATATAGCAGAGACTGTGAGCGCACTGGAGTCACTTCATTAACGCAAGCTTTGGCTTCAACTCAAGCTCATTGCTGCTTTTTCCTTTTTAAAATAATGCCTTTCTTAAACGCATGAACTTGACCCATTGCAGCGGCAAATTGACCCCAAGCAAACTCATTGTTCCCTGAAAACTGCACTTTGCGCGTCAGAAGCACCGGGCAGAGAACAGCACACGGAGAAATCATGCACTGTCAAGCCGAGCTTCGGCTCTCCACTCCAGGGCAACTCAAAGCAGCAAGAAGACGCTACAAGACGTTCATGATCGACGAGATCTTGTCGAAAGAGACTTGTGATTATTTTGAGAAACTTTCATTATACTCCGTGTGCCCTTCGCTCATCGTTCGCCCCAAGCCTCTCCATTCATGTTCAGGTAAATGTATTAAGTTTATTAATGTCTTAATTAATGTGTGCGTAACATGGATTTTACGCACGGATGAAGTGTTGATTATGCATTAATTTGTATGATATACTATTAGCTGAGTGAATTTCTTATATTGAGCGGCATTATTGAGTTTTCTGCAATATTGTAGATTATAATTTGTATTGATGTCTTCAATATCATCGTTAGTCTTTGTATAAAACTGCACACTCCCAATCAAAGCAAGTCCTGATCGCAGATCATTATCGGTGCTTGATCGCCTTTCTGTGGTGCGCTGTTATGTATTTTGTGGTGAACGCATGGGGCAGATAGCGACGCTTCAGGGCTCGTATTCGAGGCATGGTGCTAAATAAGTTACTTTGTCTTGATAATATCAGACTCCATGCTAGGTAATTGTTCAAACGGTTATGGGTTCGCCCTGCACACTTGCATTTTTTTTGTATTCAGTGATTGATATTGATAACATAGACACTTTTTCAGTAGTCCATATTTTATAGATGATAACATAAATACATAAGTAAACTGTAATTTGTTTTATATTTGTCCTGTTAGTTCGTGTGCACAGCTATTGTGCCAAACATGTAGCCTGTTATTCCTACGGCAGATTAGCTTTACAACGACTCAGCTGCTGCAACACTTATGTCTTGTCAAAAGAAAACAACTTGACTGATTCCTCGCTGTAATCCGTCTACATCCCAAATGTGCCCTCGCCGCGTGTACTAAACGTTAAAATAATTGCCCAGAAGTCTGAAATAATTGCCAGTGCAATTTGATGATGACAGCGGTGGGTGAATAAAAATAGGATTCCCTCATCCTTGTGATATGAATTGGTGTGTGCTGGAGCGCATGATGGCTGCGCTTTGGCACTCTTCTGTGCGCATGGATAGGGTATCCTGATGGAACCGCATGTCAGAACAGTTCGCCCACCACTTTATTTGTAGCTGCGTGGGTGTGAGATAAAGTATATTGGCCAACTTTGTTGACTTTTAAGGGCTTTATAGCAACTGACAGCCTCCAGAGTTTCCTAAACAGTGAGATTGCGGAGATGCTTGTTCACAGTTTCACCAGTAGAGGCCATTAAAAAAACGGTTTTGCTGCGCATTACAGTTGTGATTGTTTGGCCATTAAGATAACTAAGGGTTCTAATTTTATACATAGACTTACTGCTTGTTTGGAACCAATTCTCACAGTTCAAATGTTTAAAATAAAAATAAACACACATTTAAAATTATATTCTGAAAAAAATTGTATCTATTTATGTGTATCTATGTATTCATATGTGTGTATTATTTATTGTTTAACTTACTGAGGCAGTTTTTTCTTAAATCACTTCTCTGGGCGGGGGCTTCCATCATTTAGGCTTCCATCTTTCAGTTCGACAGAAAGCCCTGCCCAAGGACGGAGTTTAAGAGTCTAAATCTCAGAGAATGCACTGTAATCTCGTTTGACAACTTGATGAAAAATATTCACTGCCGCTTTTTTAAGGAAGGGAACCCAGAAACTGCACCCGTGTCTAAAAAATAAATAGCTAATATATTAATAAAAATAAAAGTACAAGCACTGAACTTCTGTCAAGGCGATACACAGTAAAATAAATCTTTCTCGTAGCATAAATTAACACCTGCATGTCCTGTGTGTAAAATGGGAGCGCGTGAGGCCACTGTGGTACTGGTTTTGACTCATGGCTTAAATGAGTAAAAGTACTTTCAAACTTAATCCTTTGCATACAATACAGTTGTCCATTATGGCTTAGAGGCTTGATTACACCCTTGTCATCGCATCGGTAAAAAGTCACATACACAAAGATAAAATACTGCTCCTTTTTCTGGGATTATGTTTCAGAAATCTGTCATCTCCTCATCTGAAGTCATCGGATTTCTCTTCTTTCGCAACAAGCAATGAGTTATGAACTGGTTGTTAAAGCAGGTTGTGCTACAGGCTTGTTTCCCTCCTTTACATGAAGACTGGGCTAGAGAATGGGTATCAAATTAAACAGTTATCGCTAACCTTTAATGTTTTCCATCAAAGTGCCGCCTCTTCGATACATTGTGCCGTATGAGTGCCTGGGAAAATATCAAATTTCATTGTTCCATCTCCTGGGGTTAAACGCAGCTAATTAAGAACAACACTTTTGGGTGGATGCAGAATAACTTGTAGCGCTCGTCTTCATCCTGATTGATGTGCACTCAAGGCTACAGACAAAAATGATTACCTTGATTACTTAATCTGAACACTGTCGGCATTTTAACTGAAATAAGATTAAGTTACATTAATATTAAACGGTGACATTTGAGATCTATGTACTTTTTATTATGCAATGTCTAAACCCACCCACATTGAAAAACAAGCAGAGTCAAGGACGACTCTTTGTGCTAGTCCAAAACCTAGATAAACACGGGATGTGTAAAAGTGTCAGTAAGGGCATGGCTTATCAGTCACACAATGGCCCATGCTTTGTCCACAATTTACCCTGTATAAATAGAACGGACATCTTGTACTACGGTATTCTGGTAGCTCCAAAAGGGTTCCTGTGATATAATAGTATTTGATTTGATAATATAAAGTTAAATTCTACCACTAGCTTTTAATCGAATGTTACAGCTGTAATGGTTAAACTGTCAGCTATTGACAACAATCTGTCTCTTGTCAACAAGATGTTCATCTCTTATCAGCAGCAGGTTGACATGCATTCCCTTCGCTTTAAAAGAATTGCATCACAAAAGTTAAATTCAGCATTCAATGCATGCAAACTAAAAATAAAATGGACTGTCACATCCAGAACAATTTTCATTTTTGCAACAATGTGAAGCTGCAGAGAGTAGAGGGGCTTCTTGTCTAGACCTGTTGCAACAAACTCACGTTGGAGGATTGGTGACCTCAGTGCCTCGGTATGATGTCATGATGCACCCAAGGCAGTGTCTACAGTGTGCACAAAGCTGTGCGCGATTACTTTCTGCACTTAATGATCAGCACCCTTGACTCACTCACATCTTAGGTTAGTTTTATTGCCTACTCTTGCACAATGCAAGCTGTTTTGCAGCTCCAATTATCCTTTAGTATCTAGTAAAAATTTAATTAAAGTATCTGTTGACATTTTTCAGAAGCCACTAGGGCAGTTCATTTTATGAGAGGTTTATACATTGATTGCTTTTTTTTTTGTTATATACTGTATATATATATATATATATAGAATATATAAAATAGTATGTTTTTTTCTTTTGAACCAACATTTCAATCTATTTACAATATAGCAATTATGATCCAAATAAAGTACACTAAGATATCAATTTCTTACTATTCTCTAAGACAAAATAATTTGGACATATTCTCCTTTCCCCCGCTCAGCTCTCTGCACTCCCCTGTTTTTGATTCAGACCTCTGTCGGCTCTCATAAGGGGCTGTTCTGCTTTGCAACTATTATGAAATCTAATAAAAAGTTTCAGTTTATTAGTTTTTGTCTGATATTCTTTGCTGTGTTGTCAGACAATTAAGGGAAACAAGCATTCATAATCATGGGATATCCTAAACAGTACTGTGTGTCACGGAGATTGTCATCACCCTTTGTGCAGGCCAGGGTTAAAGCATGTTCCAACCAAAGCTGTTCAAATAGAAACTGCAGTAATTAATGAAGTGGAATGGCGATTTCTTTTTTTTTTTTTTAGCAGAAATAGAACGGATGAATTGGTTTTATAGAATTTTACTCATGATAAAAAACACACTACTACTAACTACCCCAATTCATGTGTAAGTGCAGTAAAATCACTTGTGTTAAGAATGTTTGAAACATATACAAAGACGGGATATTTTAATATGACAAACCCTTAAGAGTATTTGTGGTGGTAGACGTACTTGTATGTGTAGGAGGAGTATATTTATTAGAGGTCAAAAATAGCCTTGTAAAACATGGTGTGCGTCATGGAGTTCAGTGCCCTGTGCCTGCTCAGGATCAAGTGGAAAACACTTTTCACTGCAAAAATAGCCAAATTAAAATATGAACCTGTCTCAGCCATTAGGAGCGATCAATAATGGGGCAGCTGAGGTCTCCCCACAGCCGCGTTCCCTGTTACCGCATTTGTTTGACGCACAGTCTTCCTCCTCCAGGCTCGTCGTCTCTGCGCGCCTACCCGCTCCTCTCTGTGATCACGCGACAGCCCCCCACCCTGGCCCCCTCTCATCACCTGTCCCGGGACACTTCTCCGGGCGCGCTGCCCTCTCACCTGCCCCTGCTCTCCCCTCAGCAGCTCCCCCGCGGCCTGGAACCCTCGCCCAGCCAGACGCCCCTGAGCATCAGCAGCGACTTGGACACTGAGCGCAGCACGCCCCGCCTCAAGAAGCCCCGCCGCAGCAGAACCATCTTCACGGAACTGCAGCTCATGGGGCTGGAGAAGAAGTTTCAGAAGCAGAAGTATCTGTCCACACCAGACAGGTCAGTGTGTGTAGCCGTAGCAGAAGACGCAGCGCTTTTGTTATCACACTCTGCAATGTCAAAAACAAAAAAACGTGTTCTTTCTTTCTTATGTGTATTTACTTACTCGAGTGTGTGCGTGTTTTTATATTTCAATCCCATTTCGTAAAGCCTCTATACCTGTTTTTTTTATATTACTGGAACAAAATTAGTTTTGTCCTCGTTCAGTATATTGCAAACTCGGTAATTAGTCGAACCAAATCCTGTGCATCCAATTATAAAGCATTTGTATCAATTTCATAAACCATCAGGCTAGTTTGTTAGCATTTCTGTGACAGCGACCCTGAAAAGTGACCCTGCACGTTGTAAAAAGGGCTTATAAACTCACCCTTTGGAAGAATTTGAAAAGTTAGGAATGTGTCAGGAAAGAGTTTGGACACAATTAACTATTTCATTTACTTGCTGCCTCTTTCATCGTTTAAAAATAAATAAATACATAAGTCAGGTTTAGGGCCTTTAAGTATTTCTACTTGTGGAGAGCATGACGATGGCAACATAATTAGTGCCTGTGGATGGAATATATATTTGGGTAGTACTTGCTGATACAGTTTGCTTTACTTCGCAACAACCGCATTTACTTATGTACAGATCGGAGGATTTATCCAAAACCCATTACACCAGTGTGACTCAGAGCAGTTAATTTTATTCAGGAAGTTGCAGGAAATTGAATGTACCACACGGAGCCGAAACAGAATCCCACATTAAAGGGAGTGATTCAACTCGGATCATCGCTTTTGCCATTCGTCAGCGCGTCCTAAATGATTTTTTTGTGAGTGTGTTTCACAAAAGCAGGCAAAGAAACACTGACGCATCAAACGGATCGCATTGTGCTCTTCTCACATTTCAACCTGATCTACATGAGCGACTTGACTCGTATAAGTGTCACTCAGCGCTGACATTTTGATAACCTGCGAAAACATACCTAGCAATTAAGCGCATATTCGGAGCACAACACATTCGCACACCTAGGGCAGGCGTTCACAGGACCGCGAAGTGCTTAACCGAGCATCATAATTTTTTTTCATTTATCCTGTGGGGTTACCGCAGAGTAATGTGAATTTTGCCAAAGCCAAAAGCATTACCTCAGCATTCTAGTCGGGACAAGATTTTAACCCTGAGCGGTTTGAGGAAGAAAAAAAAAAAAAAGCCACACTAGCTCATTCAAGAAAACGGGGAGAGCTGCCAAGCAAAGCAAACTCAAATGTTTTACACTGATTTACTGCCAGTCATTCCGCACATGTGCAGGTGTATTATCTATAAAGGTGGTTTCATTCGCCGCAGTGCGATGAAGTAATACGTGTATGCGCACAGACATATCAATAGCAGGGGTTTCAGGTCAGATCTGGGACGAACGGGAATTTGAACAACATTTTTACTCTTGAGTTTTATTCCCCAAGCAGGCTGTACGTTCCGATAAAAGCCACGGGCCCGCTTGAAGCATGGATGTCATAAAAATGTAGCCGTTTGATAGGAATTCTGAATACTCAGCGACCCGTGAAAGTACGACGCGTATCTCTGTAGTCACCTCTTAATCCCCACCCGAACCGAGCACACATCGAAAAGGTTCGTGAACAGAGCATCAAAACAGTGATAGAAAAACGAGGATACAAATTTAAAAGGAAAGACAAAACCAAATCGACATCAGACACACAATAAACAAGTGACAAATACACAATTAAAAAGTGATGGAAAAAATAAAAATAAATAAAAAACACAAAAAAGTGACATGAACTCAACAAAAGAGCAACAAAAAATATGCCGGAAAACAGATAGACAATAACACAATTCAAAAGCAAAAGCAAACATGACTAAAATAGTGACGAAACCACAACAAAAAAGCAACAAGAACATGACAAAAGAGACGATTTTCCGAATCAACAATTAAAGTGCATAAACAAATACCAGACGGATAGCAAACGATGGAGCGCAATGCAACATTTCCACATGCTCAAAATAAACCGTGTTTACGAAATCCATTTCCATGCCATCCGTGAAGGAAAACTCCCACGATACATTATTAAATATATCCCGTCTTGGCTCGCCTGCAGCCCTTGGGAAGCCCTGGGAGCGAGCGCGATGATCTAACCAGCCACCCATACAGCGCCCCTGTCACAGTCTCCCACTCTTTTGACACTGGAGAGAATTAATTAAACACACAGCTGGCAGGAGAACATCGGCAGAAAATCCCCTCACATCAAAGCCGTGGCACGCTCCGCACTGCAGTTTGGTGTGATCCCAAAGATAACCGCAGTTTTTTTTTTTTGTAATTTTTTTTTTTTTTATTCCAACGCGTCTTGGCAACGGGGGGACCACAGCGGTGTTGATCGCCGCGAGCATGCCGCACAGTCAGTTTCTCAGACTCTTCACTGTTAGTTCTTTGTTCAGTTATTAGTCGAAAAACCTACAGCATCGGAATCACTTATCACTGTGATGTTATGATTTCTGAAAGTTGCTCATAGCGGGTAATTTGTGTTTAAAAATAAATAAATAAAAAAGCAAGAACGGCCGTGCGGGACTTTTGGTTACTGCAGTTGATGCAGTCAGAAAGAGTAGCCACCAAAGGAAGTACAGGACTTAAGAATGACCAAACAAAACCGCCATCTCGATTATGCTCATAAATAAATCAAGGGCCGAGTGCTGTTAAGAGCTTAATCTTTGAAGTCTCGAGAAGAGGAAGTCTCCTTTGCAACCGGTCAGATAAACCCTCCCTCCGTCTCGCATCGGATTTTGTTATTTCTTGTGTCTCTCACTGTGGTATTGCGTTACGCGACTGGGCCGGGCCTTTTTAGTCGTGGAGCAACACATGTGGTGGATGCATTTTAGGAGGTTTCCTTCATTCAACACCGTTCATTTCGCTTCAATCGGGGGGGAAGATAGTGTTACTAAACCTAGTGCAGATGTTTAGTCGCTGCTTCCTACAGGTGCAGGTGTACAGTGTCAGAACGGGCCACTCGGCTTTGATGTGGAAGATACAACTTAAGTGTTTTTTTATCCCTCCGTCTGAAAACCTCTGCTTTCTGACATAAAATGAAGGAAATAGTGAATCAAAGGGTTAGGAAGTAGCAGGTGTTAAACATGGTGTCGTTTGCTTTTGCAGGTTAGACCTCGCTCAGTCACTCGGGCTCACCCAGCTTCAAGTGAAAACGTGGTACCAGAACAGACGAATGAAGTGGAAGAAAATGGTAAGAACATTTAGTAAAGTTAATTCCATTGTATGACAGCACTGTAAAAGAAAATATGCCAAATAGACAGTGTGTGCTAGCCGACACCGGTACCTTTGTACTGGACTATTAAGGCGGCCTTCAAAAGCCCCATCTCTCAAGTGTAACACCGGTAATACACAAGAAGCCAGAGACCTTTTTGCGAAATGTCTGTCTGAGTCGACCCAGTCCAGTTGGCGATAATTGTAAATCTGTGCTACAATGAAAAGCACCTGGATGGCTGAGAGAATACGCACATTTTGACGCTGTCTGTTACCTGCAAAATACTGAGGCATAATGTGTGTACCGTATTTTCCGGACTTTAAGTTGCTCCGGAGTACAAGTCGCACCAGCTAAAAAAAAAAAAAAAAGGCATAATGAAGAAGGAAAGAAACAAGTCACACCGGAGTATAAGTCGCAGCCTTGGCAACTACCTGGGCATGGAGGCGTAACTGCACCGTTGACAAGCCTCTCCCGGCATCACGTTGTTAAAGCACCCATTTGCGAACTCGTTCCTCCCGCTGTGGCCAACTAGCTTTTAGCCCGCCATTAGCTTTTTTTTTGTTTTCTTCATTGCAGTAAGAGTAACCTCCCCTTTTCGCCAGTCCCTCACAAGTTTCTCACTCATTTCACACATTTTTTTCTGCTGCCCGATTACCATTTATTTGTTTACATTTTTTTTATCTTCAGCGGTTCAGGAGCAGCAGATACTGGTACACAAGCCTAGAGCGACTGTCAGTGTGACAATATCAAACATGTGAAATTATAAATTTTTAAGCGGCACCTGAGTATAGGTCGCACCGCCAGCCAAACTATGGAAAAAAAGTGTGACTTATAGTTCGGAAAATACGGTATCTTTGAAACCCGTCGAGCAGTAATCGTGTGCAGGGCTAGTATTGTTGTCTGAGGTGTGAGCAGCGATGACAGCGGTGAGAGCAAACACTTTAAGAGGAAGGGTCAACAGAAGCAAGAGAACCGAAAAAAAAAAAAAAAGAAGAAATCCACCCAAATCATTACAGACAAATGAGCGCAGAGGGGAGCAGCCTGTGGCCATCCGTCTTCTCTAATGACTTTAATAGCCCGCAATGCCTTTAACTACTGCCATCTATTACCACCACTGCCCCGGCCAACCTGTCTCTGTGTCGTCTCAGGTCCTTAAGGGAGGTCACGAGGCCCCCACCAAACCCAAAGGGAGACCAAAGAAGAACTCTATCCCTACGACGGAGGAGATCGAGGCTGAGGAGCGCAGGCTGCACATGGCGGAGGAGGAGAGGCGGCGGAGGGCGGCTTGTGAAGCGGCGCGAGCTCAGGAAAAGGGCGAGGAAGAGGAAGTAGAGGTGTTCTTGGGAGACGTCAATGCAACAGAAACTCATAATGCGCCCATGATGGTGGAAGAAACCGACAAGATGCAGCCTTTAATTCCGTCAGAGTGCCAAAATACAAGTTAAATCTCATCGATATGCAAAAGACTGATGCCAGCCAAAACAAATCGTGCCTCAGGATCACTGTAAAATGCCTGTTTATAGAGCTATGTGTTATGAAACGGAGTGGTGTGAATTAAACCAAAATCCAACATGTAGCTTTGGTGTTGGTTAAGTACTATGAGCCTTTTATCTTTGATGCTCAATGCACTGGTGAAAGTCAGGAAATTTGAATGCTGCCATTACTCTATTAACACACAGAGCTGCCTCCACTTTCCTCATGTGCCCAAATATCAACGTTTGCCTTATACACGATAAACCATCACTGCCAAAACTGTTTGTTGCTATGCTGTGCCTTCTGTGTTCTCAGACGAGATTTCACTTTAAGAATTAATTGAATTTTAATGTTGTTTTTAAATGTTTAAATGTTGTTTTACATAAAATGTATAAGAATTTATATACAGAAAAAAACATCATTTGCAAAATGTTATTCTGCAAATGTAAAGCCATATAATAGTGTTTGTGTAAACTGAAGTGTGACGTGTAAGCTGCACCACAATTAATCTGTAATTTACCATCGTCCTTTTTTCATTTGTGTAGTTTATCCTCTCTTTCAGAGCTTTGTTCACTGCAATTGTGAGAATTGTAAGCCTAAAATGCATCCAAAGTCCTCAACATTAAAAATCCAATGGGCCTCCCTTTGTGACCCTTTAGCCCTACAAGTATTTTGCATTAACTAAACATTATATTTGCTGATCTGACGGCTCCTTTTTTAAATCATAAAGATGTATTTTATTTGATATTTTTTCATATAATACAGCAGTATTTTTCATATGTACATAGTGCTTTGTTTGGTAAGTTTGAGTGCAGTTTTTTTAAGTATATAAAATAATTTTTACTCCAAATGTGTGTATATGTTTTCAGATGCACTTAATAAAATTGCCTATCAATGATATCATTTTATGATTGTTATATATTTCCTTCACCAACTAAACTAAAACTCTAAACCGATACGTAAAGAAAAGTCATGTAAAAAGTCACAGGTACGCATGTCGCATTCACCCCTGAATCAAGGACTATTATTTTAATAAAGCTCAATGGCATTTCATGCACCTAAATGAAAATGTTTTATGCATGACATACAAATATAATTGAGACTTGTTCGTCAACTGCAGGGAGTGTGTAAATCAAACAGTTACAGTAGCTGTGACATGTTGATGTGTGGGCAGAGCCATTACCGTGAAGCATTTGGAGAAATATTAGACTTAGCCATAGTTCACCATAAATCAAGCTCAGCAGAACAAAGCATTTAAGCACTTTGCGTTACATTTATCATCTTTATCTGTACAGCAAACACAACGGCCTCCAGCGCACCCCCAAGGCTCTTTGTGACCCTGATCTAGTGCAGAGGAGTCGAAAGAATAGTTTTAGTGGCCGATGGTGGACACGGATGGTTTCTAGAGCAAACAGTGGAGGTTTGCGCTGAGTGACGTGCACTGTGCTCAAAAGCCTTGTGCAAACATGCCACTTCACGTATTTTTATATGCGTGCGCGTGCGTGTGCGTGTGTGTGTGCGTGTGTGTGCGTGTGCGTGTGTGTGTAATGTGCATTGGACTGAAATGCCTGTGGAAGATAACAAAACACTTTGGTTTCAGTACAATAAATCATATTTTCGCTCTTGAGTGATCGTTGGTCATTCACTGATAACGTGTCCCTTCTATATTTGATAAACACAAACCGTTCAAAATACTTGAGATTTCTTCAATACTGCTGTTATTGATTGTAACAGCACACTAAATTGACCCCCTCTTAATACAACTTCTATGAACATTATTTCATTCTAAACAGTAAAAAAAAATACGTCACAATCAGTGCATCATCATGGACAATACATTTGTCAAACTGTCACACTGTGAAATTAGTTTGTTCTTTTTTACAAACTTTAAAGATATCACTACCAACTTTCCCCAGTGACTCAGCTCTGCACCTGTATAAATTAATTACCACAAAAAGCACATTGTTTATATTTCTGGACTTTTATAGCAAACGACTGGTGCAAACCTGTCCTGCCTAATGCTGTGGTGGAGACGGGATAAGTTAGTTGATACAAGTCCCTGCACGACGCTTTTGCTGACGCTAATTGTTGTGTGGCAAGGTATAAGGAAGACTTCGCTGATCTGCCCTCGAGCAAGACACTGGTGGCCTAATTGAAGAACCTGTTATTTTCTCACAGGCCCAAGTTCAGCAGCAGGTCACATAGGAGTGGAGCGGTGTCAGCGCGGCTCAGCCAAGCCCCCCCACCCCCACCCACTCACACAGCCAACGTACACCTTCACCTGTCGGCTTAACGTACACTCAGGTAATTAGCAGGGGCCCGGGTGACGGGACGGAGGGCCGCGGCAGAGGAAGTTATCTCCAAATGTTGAGTGCAACCACAACCCAGGGCTTAGCAAAGTCAATAAAGGTGGATGCTTTCTGCGACATGCACAATGTCAGCTATTGTCCTCCCATAGTGCGGAGAAGTGCAGTCATTGTGGTAACATTAGGCCCGTTGACTTGTCGTACATGAAGCCATGTTGGGCAACACGGATATTACCACTCTCTTCTTGCAAACGTAGAATACTACACACACTTTAATTACATGCTGTTTTCAATGAGCAGTCGCTGAAACTCCAGAGTGCACTGGTCTAGCGAATACATATAAAAACATTATTGTAATTTGAAAGAACATTCTGTCCAAGCTGGAATTCGTGTCACACTTTTAATAGTCTTATATAACAACTACGGATGTATTTAAATTGTACATGTTGAATGACTGAAGATTTATCAGCATATGATTATTGTTTTCCATCTTGATCTTGGAAGTAAGCCAGGGTTCAAGAATTTTTGCGAGGCCGCAAATAGACAATCAAGTTTCTGCTTGTGCTCACTGGGCCGGTATAGGCAACCATGTATTCTCAATAGTTTTCTTTCTTTCTTTAAATCATAATTATTATTCTTAACTTTTCTCGTTCGTGTCGTTGGACAGTGAAAGGGTCGTTGGTCAGCCCTGTCTTCCCATTATATCAATTGCTGGTCCATGTCACGTGAATTTGTATACGAATTAATTTCAAAACTTGTAATGAGATCTTCTATCATGCTGTGTCTACGTTACAGTGCGGCCTACATACTGACAGCTCACACTCTGGTCACCATGTCTGAAGGAGGACAACACTGCTCCTCTCAGCACACTTTTAAAGTCATAAATCAGACAGTGGATACATGGGATAAGTGTATGTCTCGGTGCTTGTTTTTGCTGCAGGCTTCTTAAAAGGCCTGCCATTTCCCCTGTTCAGGAGATGGGCGGTAATAGACCTGTCAATGCACTTATACCCAGGAGCTACTGTGCTGCACTGCTATGTCCAACCATTATGGGGTCTTCAGAAATCCCCTCATTTTTTCCCCCTGAATTTATTTATGGGGGGGGTTACCACCACCAAATAAATGAGTTGGCGGAGTTGACAACACTCTGAAAACACTGCACTAAAAACTGAGCATGTATGTTTCATCCAGATGAAATGTAAGGCTCCATGTTATTCTCTGATCATACTTCATAATAGCGAAAAGCACTACTATGGCTTTTTTAAGGAAGCTGATATTTGTTGTAAGTTATTTAATTCTTCCTGCTCACTCAGTCACTCACTTGTTTTCCCTTATATTATTGATTTCATATATATAAATTTTTTTTTTCATTTTCTTTTTTTCATTTTTTTTTTACATAGAACTCTTTGAAAGCTGCTTCTTGAAAAAAAATATTTACAATATTTGAATAAGAAATTAACTTCTTATCCGCAATGTTCAGAAGTGATCAACACCAAATCCCATAAGACTTTCTGACATCTTGGCTTCCTGTTCATTGGTGCTGTTTTGCTCCTCCTGTTTTTGTTGGAAAAACGAATTTGTTTATTCATTGTCCCAATGCCTTATCACCTGTGCTTGCAGTCAGCTCAGGCAAGGCTTTAGCCCTTAATTCCCCAGAGAGAGAAAGGAGAAAGAGCTAAAAAAAAATAAATAAAAAGAAAAACAACCACGGATGGATATTTGTGATTGACAATCTGTGAGGAGACTGTATTTTCTCAACAACTTTAGCCTCTCCTCCGTCAGTGCCTTGACAGCACAATGTCAGGGATGTGGTGAAGAGGCTGCAGCGCTGATGGCAGGGAGCAGACGGAGGTCAACTGTCAGATTATAAACAGGGGCGGGGCTAACTGTCAGATTATCGGCAGGGGCGGGGCTAACACACTGTTCCCCTGTGTCATTAAGGGTTTTATGAAAAAAATACCTGACAAAAAAAAAAAAATCCTAACTAACTAACATGTGTCACAATGCTTCATCATAATAATGTCAGTCCCAAGCCCAGAGAAATGGGGAAGGATGTGTTTTGTTATTGTATTATTATTATTATTATTTATTATTATTAGGATTAGCATTTGTACTTCATCTAATACACATTTATTTTTAGCTGCATGAGATTTAGTTATCTCTTAATCAGGCAAGACTTGTTGTTTAATAATCCTAAACAAATACTGTATTGTAAATATCTGAAGAAGAAGAAGAAGAAGAAGAAGAAGAAGAAGAAGAAGAAGAACTTTATTTATATAGCGCCTTTCACAGACATAGTCACACATGAGACAAGAGTTGAAGAGGGGAAAAATGAAACCCTTTTTCTTGGGTTGTAACAAGCCGTCTGGCTATGGACATATCTACTACAATGTAGTATTTGGAGAGAATGAAACAAAACAAAACAAAATAAATTATGCTACCAAAATATCAATCAAACAAATTAATACATAAATAAATAAATAAATAAATAAATAAATACTGTATATAAGTCACTGTCTGTTTCATGAAGATCTTTTCTATTGGATGTTAAACAATAATGTGCACAGAGCGGCTCCAGCAGATGCTATGACATACAGTTTATAACCCATGACAAATTACAGTTTTTGTGTCTAATGTGGGCTATAATAACAGTAATTCTTCGATGAGTTACAAGTTAGAAAACAAATGAGAAGTGGCACGTTTAAGAATGATAATAACGCTGTGTTGAAATTGACCCATAATTTCCATTCAAGTCTGTGCATAAGTACAGACCTGCAGACGTGCTTCATCAGGGATTGTGCATCCCAAATGATACTTGAGTAATAATAAAGTATGCTGCAGCATCTGTCCTTTCGCTGGAGCAGACAAAACCTTCTTTATGTGGCTCACCTTGACATGAGTCAGTTCCTCTTGACTGGCTGTCAGAAGACATCAGAAATCACAAGTGCTGCGGCTGCCAATGGTCCGGCCCCCTCCACCTGTTTATAGCACTCGTTGCTATAAACATTTGAGTGATTTTGAATTGCGTATGCTATCCTGTAATGTTTCCTTCAAGATGTTATCAGTCAGGATCTGGCGCGCTGCCATGACCCGAGTAGTGCGCAAAGGCCATAACAAAGTATTTCATGTGTAGTCCGGTAGAAGTCAACAGATTTGAAGTTGGGCCATTGGGTCAAATGTAAACAAAGTCACATGAATGATTATCTGTATAATAAGACATACACACTACAGTATGTCAATTTCATTTTTGCACATTTCTTTTTGTTTTTGCAAAGAACTGAATGAAGGGATTACTTATTAGGTCTGTTACTACCAACCAGGTCATAGAGGTCCAACACTCACGTAGTTATCTTTCATTGTGCATTTGTGAAAGCTAATACTGAAGTCAACCGAGAGGGAAAGTGTACTGAGGTGCAGCGTGAAGGGATGAGGAGGTGCCGGTGGTGGTGTCTCTGTCCCATCTTTGACAAGGCGAGCACTTTTGCCCCCAGGACCGGCTGCACAAACAACATAGCTGGCTGGTGAGGCAAAGGAGAGAAGCCTCTAAGCTAATTTCATAAGCACTTAAAAGGTGCTGAAATGTGAGGGCATGGCACCTGAAGATAGATTAGCGTACGTGCTATATGTGATTTATTTCAATAACTCTGGTCTAAAATCATGCTCAAGAGCAATAATGAATGCTCAAAAGACAATGCGGTATTGAAGGAGACAATTATCATTATTATTTCATCTGTTGTTAGATGTTCTGCAGCAAATAAGTGTTCGAGCTCATGTCGTTAGTAATGCCCGCCACAGAGTGATGACATTTGTATTAATTCCGTTGTTGAGAGAATTGACTAACATCCAACTCATTGCGCTTACTTGTAATAAGTTGCAAACCCAATGCATAATTATTAAGCCCAATGTTAAGCAATGATTACTAGTAACGCTAGTATGAGTAAGAGGGATTTCACAGTATTCATTACCTATAGTACAAGTTCTGATTACTAGACAGGTTAGTACAGGCAACTGGAAATTCTTGTTTATTGATTTATTTTGGTAGGGACAGTGCAAGTTAATGAACAAGCCACACCAGATTGTAGCCTTGGGCTAATTTCCATCCCATCCTGGCCTATTGTACATGTTTTTAGTGGTAGGGGAAACTGGAGTACCCAGAGTAAACCTACTTGACACAGGGAGGACATGCAAACTCCACACAGAAAGGCCTGGGTGGGAATCGAACCCAGACCTTCTAGGTGTGAAGCACTAGCGCTAACCGATGTACTACCGTGCCGCAGTAGTACTGATTACTTTTGTTACTTAGATATGGACCTGTACCTGTACTATTATTCTTAGTAATGGTTACTGGAATATTCCGTTCTCTTTATGGTTTATTTGTTATTCCCATTAATGAAGTTTTACAATTAAGTACAAGAGATAAATGTAAAAAAACAAAACAAAGTATAGCTATAAAGTAAATGTATTTAACATTAACACAGTGTAAAACACTTACATCTTTAGGTGCAATTAATGACAGAACATCTCTATTTCTGCAGTTATAGTTTACGTCACTCCAAACAGGTGGATTAGTCTGTACTGAGCGATGAAGCCGAGGAGCTGAAGTGTCTCAGAAGGTTCGACACAGACTCTGTACATGCAGCAGGTTCTGCAGGCTCACAGCAGCAATGTTATTTTCACATCCCACTTCAGGCCAGTTTGTCTGAATATAACGATTAGTGCTGTCTTAACTACTCCCTGGATGCTAAGTTGGTCTCAAAGTTTTCACAGCAGTTCTGATTTCTGTAAAACAAAGAATTACAATCAGTAAGAACACTACAGGCACATCAACGCAGGCTTACAATTATGTAAAAAGTAAAGATTACGGACATCTTTAGAGTTTTATAACAAGAAGGGTGAATGATATTGTAGACTAAACCAAACCAAAGGTAAAATGTTCTGTGATGCAAACATTTGAGTCCTGTCTCACCTCAGTGTGTTCAGCTCCAGTCTCATCAGGTTTTCCACAGCTGCACTCCTCAGTCTGACACTGGACACACATAAGACCATTCACAAATGTTATTCCACATCCAATTTAAGGCCAATTTGTTCAAATATACCAATTAGTGCTGTCGTACCTACTGCCTGGATGCTGAGATGATCTCAAAGGTTTTACAACAGTTCAGATTTCTGTAAAACAAAGAAATACAATCAGTAAGCTCACTACAAGCATATCCACACACACTTACAATTAGCTAATGACCTCAGGTAAAAAAGCAAAGACTATGGACGTCCTCAGAGTTTAATAACAAGTAGAATAAATCATATAAAAATCATACTAATAGTTCAAGACTAAACAGTTCTGTACTATGTAAAATGTTTTCGATGCAAACATTTGAGTCTCACCTCGGTGTGTTCAGCTCCGTCTCATCAGGTCTTTCCAGAGCTGCACTCTTCAGTCTGACACTGGACACACACAAACCATTTAAATGATTATTTTACTAAATGACATGTTGTTTAAAACTCTGATCAGTGCAGTCTTACTGTCAGCATTGATTCTGAGTCAGTCTCTAAATCTTTTTAGCAGTCACTGTCTGGGAAAAAAACTTTAATCATAACCAGTAGTATAAGATACACACACGAATTTAATGCAGTGAGTTGTTAATTGGTAAGAACAAACTGAAAAAATATAATATGCTATTTTGTTGACATGCTGTACCTGATATGACATTTGAAATAATGAGTATTACAGTAGTAGGGCCTAAGCTGTAAATTCTGCATGAATAAAAAATACACACAAGACTGCTACTGCTGCACGAGAGCAAACACTTAGTAAACTACCCTGAAGTATCTATTTTCTGTCTTTAAATGACAAGTCTGGAGCTTTACTACTTACATTTCTATCACTAATATTAGACAGACCACTGTGCGGTCACCACATTAAATAACAAATGTGTTATAAGGTGGAGCAAGAGTGTTGTTGTACTTATCAAATATAAAAACATAATTGAAAATAGTAACAATACATCAGACTCTTAAAGCAATCACAAATATATCCAAAGACACACTTACCTTATGTCGATTAATGAGAAATAAAACAGGAAAGGTCCTGTTTTCCGGAAACATGTTGCAGTAAAATGGAAAAGCAAATAATCACAGTTTAAAAAAAAAAAAATATTACATGGAATAGAGGGTAATATCAGAACATTTAAGGTCTCCTAGTAATTGTAACACTTAATTTCATGTTACAATCGTAATCTGAATTTACAGAATAGGGTACATGAGACATCACAAACTGGTTACATGTGCTCAAGTGAAAAGTACTTTTGGTCAAGTGTGGGTTCTAACAATTTGTTTATGCATGTATCTTTACACACTTCATTTGTGTGTAGATTATTACCACCACCAAGTATGGAGTGAATGAATAGTGCAATGTGAAGCGTCTTTGAGTGTCCAGAAAATGAAACTGATGCATTATTATTACTATTATTATTAAGGCATAGTAAGACTTACAGCATTATTTGTGGGAAAGGCACATTTATAGTTAGTATATAGGAGCATAATTAAATGGGAAACTTTCATGCCTTTTCTTTACCTCTTAACATCCACCTGAACCGAGCATGTTTTTTTTCCAGTTTGGCTTTACCCAAATCTAAAAGCTTCTTGAAGTGAGCGGTTATACGATCCAAGTATAGTCACACAAAATTAAACATGACGATTTTCTAAGCTTTAAAAGGGGTAATAATACCTTAGGAGCACTTCGACGTCCGCGCAGTAAAGTCGAAGTGCTCCTAAGGCATTGTTACGCGTTACAATAGCCCTTTTATCCGCTTAGAAAATTGACATGTTTAATTTTGTGTGACTATTCTTGGATTGTATAACCGCTCACCTAACCGTATTTAAATAGGGAAAACGTGGAGGAGGAGGAGAGGCTAAATGCTAACAACATGCTCGGCGTTTTTGCGTGACTGTGACAGGTCCGCATCAACTCGTCTAAGCTCCGGTAAGAACATATCTCAGTATGTGGGTTAAGCGATTAATCCACTTCGACGCTAATTCTGCATAGATGACCATTTGGGTGGAGCAAAAACATTTAAACTATAATGAACGCTAACTCGGTGTGTTCAGTCACTTTGATGCTATCTTCAGCTGCACCAAGCACTGTCATCAAAAATCATATATAAACCAATTACAAATGATGGAAGGCTGGATTATGTCTGCACTGGTGGCCATTTTGAAAACCTGCCAAAGACATATCAACACAATCTTCAAAAAATCTAACTTGTTTAAAGAGGATCAAAGCATTATCACCCAGCCCTCACATTAGTTACGCACATAATGCCAAGTGCATTCGACTCTGATGATGCTTTTCTTTCCTGTGGTGTGGGTGGTCCTGATTCAATTTTCTCAATACACAGGCAATGGGTGCTTCCTGATTAGTGACCGACGGGGAGGAGAGAAACAAGGACACATTATTTAAGCATTGCAAAAGCATTTAACTCTGTAATGAAAGTGCATTTTTTTATATATACTGTATTTGAGGAAACAATAATTGAAAGCCATTAAAGACTGATTTGCACATCTTCTAACAAATGTTCTGCACACTTCTGCCACAAAAGCTTTCTGAAAGTGGGATTTTATAGTTGACTTCTAAATAAAAAATGAATGATAGCATGTCTCCACGACAGAGCAGTAAATTTGTTCAAAAGCAGAAGTTTTTTTTTTTTTTGTCGTCGTATGTTTTGTGTTTTGTTTTGTTGACCCCCTTAAAGTCCACACATCTCCATTAGCTGTTGGTCCACTTATTCAATGAATCACACACATGTTTTAGAAGAAAAAAAAGGGAAAAGTATCGCGAGAAGGCAACTCCTCCAACATCTCATTCTCTAACACAACAGTAAATGGAGAAAGGACACACACTAATCCCTGGAGCTCTCATGTGTTGTGGCATTTGAAGAAGCTGAGGAGAAGATGGCAGAGACAAATGACCTGACCAACCCTGCCAGATCCACTCATACCTCCAAGCACGCAACATATCCGACATATATGTGTGGCTCTTCACTCTGGGGCAAAGCGATTTTGCGGAGGATAGAGAAATGGGATCAAAAACAACATGGAGGTGTAGAGGTGGGTGTTTTCTTAGTTACATATCTCATGCAGGAGCTGGACAGACAGGACTCTGGGAGCAAAGGTCGGCATGTCAAACCCACTCGCGCTAAGACTGGAATTTGGCCCTGTCCTGGAACAGCCTGGTTTAAGTTTCAGTAAATCCAAAAGAAAATACTATCATGTGCAAAGTGAAGGTTTCGGCCACTCAGTCTATTAAATAAAACAGTTTCAACACATACATTTGTATGTGGCACCAATTTACCTAACCTCTTAACCCCGACTTGAACAGAGCACATTTTCTCCCGTTTGGCTTTACACAAATCTAAAAGGTTCTTGAAAAAAGTGTCAAATTGGCGCATCAAAAAAGCAATAAAAAGATATGTTAAAAAGGTGACAACAACGCAAGGAAATAGGAAGTGTCGATCCGTGGCAAATAGAGGCAAAAGTGGGCGGGGCGGAATAAGGTGAATAGTTGGATTGGAAGTGTGAGGAAGGTGAATTGACGTAGTCCTTGCTCTTAATGCTCTTAACAGAATGAATGAATCAATCAATCAGTTTTTTAGCTCATTCATTATAAAACTAATCTAGCTGTCATACGATCCTGCTGGTAACTGTTTATGCATGAAATATTTAACTGCACCGATGCATCATGTCAGCTGGTATTTCTGGATGAGTCAGTCGAAGTAAATGTACAATGAAGAGCTTTGTTCTTGCAGGGCCTTGGATACAAACTAATGGTTGCTATCTTCATCAACATTGGTTAAAGTATGTGTGCTAACAGTCTATTAGCCCGAGTGGCCAAGAACAAAAGAGGCCAATATTGACAGACACAATCACCCACATCTAAATGCTTTACATAGCTTTTAATGCTAGGGCGTTGTGCCTTTACTGCACAAACCTTTGGAGTAGCGTTCATATATCTTTGAGGAATAAATTAGATGAAATATGTGCTTGAGTGGGAATGTACCGATACATACGCGTGTTTATTTAAATCAGCGATAAAGAAAACAAGCGATAGTAATATGTTTGTGGTTATTCTAGTAGAAGCCTTGTGAAACTTCTAATTCTATTAATTCTATCATCTATTACTGCTTTGTACTGAATTAGCCGCTTATATCTAACCTAAAATCTGAAGGAAAAAAAATCATATTCAAACATATCTTACTAGAACTGGTTATGTTTAAAAACTTCCAATGCGGTTCTGGGATCGTTGTAGAGAGTTTCAAATATTGAGCGCCTTCACCAACATACCAGTTCTAGGATGACTGCTCTATACGTCCTGAGTTGCTTAAGTGCACATTTTCGGTATGTTTTCTCTGGCAAAAAGCCGAGACGACTATATACATTTGTTTCTACCATTCCACACAGACTGGCATTAGGTGTAAGTGGAACATATTTGATTGTGGGCACAGGGTTAACTAAACAGTTTCATCTGCCAAGAGACACTGTGAGCATCACCTGATCCAGCAGTGTTTTCCATTTACTGTCATCTCCAACACTCTCTTCTGTCTGCACCTGCCACTAAATCTCCTCATCCGTCTGTCCAGATCTGAAAAACCTCACAATGCCATGCCCACATCATAAATGACGTGTCTTCATTACTTTGCAAACAACTCACTTTTTAAGACCATCTTAACAGGCAGGATATGTATCATCTGATGTATGATCTTGAAATAATGGATCCATGTATCACATAAAACTGCAATTTATATGCAATGGGTACACCTAAAGCCATTGTCCATTTTTCATATACCATGTTGAAAATACTATGTGGGCAGTAATATGTCTGATGTTTGGAAGCCATGAATAGTGCTAGATTATATACTTGGTCCTGGGCAAGCAGGCCTTTTCTGCTGGCTTCTGGTATATTTTCTGTGCGTTCCAATTACTTTGAATCTTTTAATTCCCAAACCCTTTCAACGTGAATGGCCCCATATCAAAGCTGGGACTGCATACACTTTCAGTACATTTCTATTATGTGGTTTTAGTTGTAAGCAAATAAATAATTAAACCTGAAAAGACTCGCAGAAACACAGCTTAGCTTATTTTTTATCTCTTAGCTTATTTTTTATCTTAATTCTGTGTTATATGTTCTATGTCGCACTGGTGGTGGTAGAGGACGAGACCCGGGACACCCAGCGACTAGCAGAGCAGAGGATAGGCCAGGCAGAGGAGGGTCGCAGCACAGCTGGGAAACGGCCGAGCGATGGACAAGGAAGCTCAAGAAGGGGATCCTGATCCTGGGCGATGAATGGCTGAAGCGGGACTGAGCAGCTGCGGTGATTGGCTGATACAAAGGTGCGGCTTGAGATGGGACTGTGATTGGATGATTGGGGATGAGGCGATGAATGAATGCCTTCCAGGTTGAATTTGTGCTGACTAAAATAGGGTCACTTTCCAATAGTTATGTGCATATGTGTGTTACAGTAAGTCTGATATAGGCTTTGTAAACAGGTAAAGTGTCTGGAAAGGGATTGGACCTTTAAGACATATATATTGGCTCCCAATACAATGGCTGAAGGTATTATAAACTCTGCGTTCACTGTGGGAGGCAGAGTTAATCAGACGACTCTATCTGATTGGAGCTTCCTTTAAGTGTTTTCATTTCATTCAATAAAGATCATACGCTGATTAGTCGAGTCATTTGTAGAGTCTGAATTAGCTCTGAATGATTGAGAACAAAGCTGGAGCTGACTCCTCTTGCACAATGCGCTCATAAATTGTTGTTGTCTTAATTGGATTAAAACCTCAAAGTGGGTTTCCAGACCTCCCACATTCTAACAAAGGAAAATCAAGCTGCAGATTCCCATCTCGGAAAGTCTTATGTTTCTCAACAGCTATTAGACAAAGATCCATGAAACAAATTCTTTATTTTATTACCGCAATAAATCGTTCATCTGCACAAAACAGACAAGAACACGTTTTCCCCTCCCTGCGCTCTTCCTTTCAGTAACAATGTTCCATATAAATAAACAATAGGTAACTTTCCGAACGTCTCTGCTGCCTGGTCTTTTGTCCGCAGGTGAGGGGAAACTGTTGGCACATGTATGTGGTCTGCTCAGTCAGTCATGATGTGCTTATGGCTGTGACAGTAATCCGGCCTGATTTGTGTGGAGCATGTGTGCGCGGAGGTTTGTGTGTGTTTTGGTCCGGGCCCTCGCTCGCTGACAGAGACCTGCTGGGTGAGCTTTGCGGCGCACTGTGGCCTGAACTCATGACAATGTGACACATGTCAGAGGGAGCATCCTGTTCAGTCAGCGCTGATTTGTAACTGTCTACTGACACACACTCGGGAAGTCAAGCACATGCGGAGTATTATCTTCGAGGAGTTGAAGAATAACAAGCAGACAAAGGCAGCGTTATTCAAGAAAGAAAGCTTCAAATATCATTCTGAGGCCAGCAGCACGCTAATCCGCTCTGTAGCAATAGACTTACAGGAAACAGCACTTCCCATAGCATCACAAGTGAGAGATCTAATAACAATATACGTAAATTACGGTGCCAATAACTGCAGCACATTGAAGGGTCTTGCAATTGTACTTTTTTATTATTATTTACTCTCTTTATTGGGCTGAATGTATTCCTAAAGCAAAGGTGATCCTTCACAACGCTGTAATATTGGATTGGTATTGGTTGATCCTTTATTTATTTCAAGCTTTGGAACAAGTTCAATGAGGAGACTTCACACATTTGACCTCTTATGGCTTTTTTTTTTGTCATAACAAAAACAATTTCACGTATTATAATATGTTTTCTTTAGATTAAGATAAAGGGAAAGTGTTACGCTTTCTGAGGTGGAACATGGTCCTGTGGAGTTAAAATATAATTAAAATTTACAATCCTGCCACAAGGAGTCACAAGAGGCATTTTCCTGTCCCAAGTCAGATAATTGTGTGCTTTGATGCTTTCCGGATAAAACCTAAGGGAGGGATATAAAGAGAGAGAGAGAGAGAGAGAGAGAGAGTATAGAAGGAGATCCCAAACTGTACATTGTCTAAAGCCATCCCTACATAAACGACCAGTGTGGCGTCTTCAAAGGGACAATTTATTTATTCTGTTCTTGCACTTGCTCATCTGAAGAACACAATCCTCTCTGAATTACAGGGAGATTAGGGCTAGATTATACTGCCTTTGAGAATCTGGGTGAGGGAGAAGCTTTTATATCCATCGGTAGACAGTGTGTCGCACCTGTTCCTTTTCCTAACACACATGCAAGTGAGAGGACCCATTACTGGATATTACGTGTGTACGTTTTGTTAACCTTTTTTTCATCCAATGCTGCAATTTGTCATTAAAACACCATATGTGAAGGATACTTTCGGTTTTACAACATGACTTCATACCCTGGCACAGGATACTGGACAGTGTGTATTGCCTGCACGGGTCTTTATTGTCCCTGCAAGCTCTTTACAACTCGCCCTATGTGCAGTAATTCTCTTAAATGCAATTATATGGGGAAAAAAGTGCATCGCAGAAGGCGCACAATTAAAAGAATGGTGTAAGGAAAAGAGTATAAATGTTAAGGTTATTTACATTAATAAATCTAGAAATAGTCAGGGCTGTACAGGTGCTGCAGGCGTCGTCTGTGTACATCTCAGTGAAATAAAATATGACAAGTGGACCTTTATGGTTTGGTTTTATAACCTTATATGACACAGTTGGAGCTTTTATGTATCCCACTTAAACTATATAAAGCTTTGGGTAAGTATCGCGTCGTAAAGCTGGGTCCATTAGCTGTGTTTTTATAACAGCAACATATTAATTTTCATCTATTTCTGCACCTCATTATGTAGGATTAGTTGCGTTTTAAGCATGGTTGTATTATAAAGAGCTTCAGTAGGTGCTGCCCCCTCGTACTTGTCATTGATTTGATCGGGGGGCCACTCCATGTCACTGCACCTATGCCGAGAATTCCCTCAATAATGGAAAACTGCACATGTTTGACACCTAGAACTCTTAAAGTGACAGTCTGTAAGATTGCAAAGTGAGGAGAAAGTGAAAGTGGGGTTTGAAAGTAAATGATCAAGTCCCCTCCCTTCCCACCGGATTGGACCAGAAAGCCATGCACTAAAATGAGAGCGACCAAGATCTTTAATAAGTGTTTAATGAAATGTCTTTGGAGAGCGAGAACAAACTTTCAAAAGTAAACGATCAAGTTCCTTACCTTTCTCTCCTGATTGGCCGGCTCACAGGAAAGCTCGTCTCATTGGTCAAAGTGGTCGCCCAGGGATTGTGATTAGTGTCCGCAAAAGGAGGGACTTTGTAAAAAAAAATGTATTACTTAGATTATGACAAATTTCAACTATACGCAATCTATTAAATTAATAAAATATTTAAACTTACAGACTGTCACTTTAAAAGGTCAGCTAATAATACAGTAATATAGTAAAATATAGTAGTATAGTAAAGTGAATTAATAAAGGCTAAAATTTACACTTTCTCACTCCTTAAAAACCCGTAATTTAAAAAATCTTTGTAAGATTTAGCGCATAGCTCCGCTCTAACCTTGGGTGAAACGGCTAAGCTGCTGAACCGATCACGTGTTATGTGAGCAGAAGTGCACACGCTCTATAACAGTCAAATAAGGGCCACAGTGCACATGTTCCCTGGGCTGCAAACAACATGCACCATTAAAATCTAGCTATTAAAATCAATGGACAGCCAGTTTGGGCCCCCACTCTAGTTTTGCTCCAGTTTATATGAACTATCTGTCTATAGTGGAAAGTCCTGGCCTAGTCGCAGACGAATGTACTTGTGGGACCAGTTCGGTTTCTTCCCAAGGAGCAGGAACTTCGAAAGTGCTCTCATCAGCATCTATGTTCCCGAAAAGACTCTCAACCTACAGAAGCTGTGAAGGGACATACAGCAATCTGCTCTATGATTTTAACAGCACATCCCATCACAATTAACCTTAAACTATGAAGTATTCAGATACAACGGCAGTAGGATGTTCAAGTGCAGGTTCAAACTACTTACCCTCCCAAACACTAAAAATGAATACAGTAGCATTGTCCATCAAACAAAACCAAGCGTGTATTGTCCAGAGTCACCTTGTAAAGTAATCAATGAACTATCTATCGGTCTTTCCCATTCATTAATGCAATGTCCATGATTCATTTCTTACATAATTAAAATGATTAATGGAAGTTATGATTTACTTACAATAACAAAACCCTTTTAGATAAACAGAAAGAAAAAAACTGATCACACCCATTCTCTTTGACAGAGAGCAGATGATTCAGCCTCAGAGCACCACACCTCAGCTCAACAAAGAGTGCACTGTACTCTTGGGTTTTTAAGTGACAATGGCATGTCTTTTGTGCCAAAGTGGGTTCAACAAGCATTTAATGGTTTAGTCTTAACCCATTGTGTTTAAATATGTGAGGTTAACAGTTTGTCAAAGCAGTGATGCAATAAAAAAAATCTGATAAAGCATAGTTTACGTAACTTTATGCACATACATTCCGTGATTCCGTGATGATTTATTACATTTATTAGCTCCCGCACACCGTCTCACTCGTTCAGACATTTATTGTGGCTGCAATAAATGTCTGAATGAGTGAGACGGTGTGCGGGAGCTTTTGTTCATTTTTGCATCTATTTCCCTGTCTTCTACGTACCTGTCGGCTCCTGGGTGGGCGGAGTCGTCCCGAGTCACATTTATTAGCAAAACGCTTGTCAGAGAAAAATGGGAAACATGTTTATACAGAAAATCCTTATGGCTTGACCTAAAGGGGCTCTCGACCCAACAGTGCAGCAGTTTTGGGTCTGTGTGAATCCAAGAAAGGACTTCTTTCTTTTAATTAACACATGATGCAGGACTGGATGAATGGAATATACTCTGACGGGGCAACTAGTTTGATGCTTGATTGTCTTGGGAATACATTTGGCGAACAGCTGATTGTTCTCATGTGGCAAAAGGCCGCACCATCAGTAGCCAAAAGCCAAGCCAGCTCATGTGAATGCGGACTAAACTAACACTGAAGTGAATACAGCAGAAAACTAAAGTGGTCTCAGGTCACCCCACAAGGTGCTCCAACATGTGTAAAAAAAAAAAAAAAAAAACCTTAAAGCCAAACTCACAACCAGTCATACGGGCTCCTACGGCCGGTCTACCTGCAAAAAATCCTGCAAAAAGCTGAAATATATATACCCCTCCAAATTGCCGGATAATCTCAGCGACAAAAGCACGGTATTGGTACACACAAAGTACAGATTGTGTGCTGTGCTTGCCACCGTCATATGAAGCCCGCATGGAACCCACGGTCAGTACGTTTATTGCAGGTTGGTCTTACAACTTATGTGCATTGGCTGTACGAATGAAGCGACAGCCGCACATCCGAGCAGCCTCTGTGTGACGCACGTTCGACTTAAAGGTTTGTAGCAAGGCGCCTGTTGTGTTCCTCCCGGCCGGCTGGCGGCGCCATGACTATAAAAGAGGAGTTAGTTTAGTTTCTCATCCCCTCACCTCAAGCACTTCCTGGTTGTGTGTCGAGCGCTTCTCCGTTCCCAGGTATAGCATTTGCCTCCGCTTTATTAATATAAATTAGTTATTATATCTAATTCCTTTATTTTTAGTGACTCTGTCGAGCACGTCCAACGCTGGCTCCCATCACCCTTGTATGTCCGCCTGGCTGTGTGAAGGTAGGCTGTATAGTAGTAGTAGTATAAGCTTTGATTCCAACCGTTAGCCGGCCGAAGCTAATTTGGTGCGTGTTTTGTAACCCATGGTGCGGTTGTTGTTGTTGTAGCTGCCGTGGATCTCGCGTGCCCAGTTTTGTCCGGTCGGACTCGCCGTGTGGGCCTCTGACCAACTAAAAGAGTCAAGCTCTGGTGTACCGAGGCAGGGAACCCATCCGCTTTTCAGGTGTAGCCAGGCCCAACAGCTGCAGCCTTTCCTTAACAACATCCTTACTTTCATTCATAGCTACGCCCCGGGCCCGGCCATTTGGAGCCCAGAGTCACTGAGAACCAACTGTTGTTCTATTACGTTTCTGTTAGATTTCTGTTGCACTTTTAGTTTTGTTAACTGATATTTGATCGTTCAACTCCGGTTTTGTAATGGAGAAACGTATTGTTTTGGAGAACCCTGAAATGTCACAAATGCAGTAACTAAAAGCACTTTTAATCAAACAAATGTCAAATAAATTAACTATATTTATATATATATATATATATATATATATATATATATATATATATATATATATATATATATATATATATATATATACATATATATATTCTCTATGGAACAAGTGTCTGTCATCAATTAACAAATCTGTGTGACCTTAATTTTGTCCAAATCTGAGATTGACCACTCGGTGGCGTTGTAGTGCAAACATTCCCAACCTTTTACAATAGAAGCTAAGGTTAAATTATCATCACCATCACTTCGTCTGCTACCTAGCCCCACCCGTCATGCCACAGGTTGTACGTTGGGTGCGGGGTGTGTAAGTATTCAAAACATTTAAGCGTCTTAAATGTTTTGAATACTATTGCTCCTGTCAAGGTTAAAATGGTTAACAATAGACAAAAGGCACCTTGGATTCGGTCAGGGCACAGAAAAGGGAGTGCCGAAAAGCAGAACGGAAATGGCGCAAGTCAAAGCTCCAGGTTCATTTTGAGATATACAAAGAAGTGCTTTGTGAGTTCAACCAGATTTTGCGTGGAGAAAGGGAGAAGTACTAAAATCATCGCAAACTGCAGAAACAATTCTCGTGTTCTGTTTTCCACAGTGAACAGATTAACTAACCACCCAGTTTCACTGCCTAACTAATCTCTACATCTAAGTGCAATGAGTTTGCAATATTTTTTTTATGAAAAAGTCCAAGGCATTAAAAATGCCATAATTTCAACAACACAAATAGCAACCCTGCCACCAGATAAACACCTTGAGCTGACACATTTCACACATGTTACTGACAAAACAATTGAAGAGGTTATCTCTGGTCTGAGTTCATGCACATGTTGCCTTGATGAATTGCCCACTAGATTTCTGAAGTCTGTGCTGACCAGCTTGTTACCACAACTTGTTCAGTTAGTTAACATCTCATTTGAGACGGGAGCATTTCCAAAGGCTTTGAAAACCGCAGTCATTAAGCCTCTTCTAAAGAAGAGCAGCCTTGATCCCAAGGTACTGAACAACTACCGGCCCAAATCAAACCTACCATTCTTAAGAAAAGTCCTAGAGAAAGTAATATATCAACAGCTCACTTACTTTCTCCTATCTAACAATGTGTTTGATACTTTCCAGTCAGGATTTAGGCCCCACCACAGCACTGAGACAGCTCTGATCAAGGTGACAAATGATATCCGTATGAACACCAACGCAGGTAAGGTCTCAGTTTTAGTTCTGCTGGACCTGAGCGCTGACTTTGACACAGTGGAACACGGGATCTTACTTCACAGGTTAGAAAACTGGGTGGGAATCTCTGGTACTGCTCTAAACTGGTTCAAGTTCTATCTGGAGGATAGGACGTACTTTGTCGAAATTGGCAACTGTGTCTCAGACAAAATTTCCATGACCTGTGGAGTCCCCCAGGGGTCAATCTTGGGACCCCTCTTATTCCATTGGGTCAGCTAATAAACAGCAACAATGTGTCGTACCACAACTACGCAGATGACTCTACGTGTCACTGACGGCGGGTGAACAGGGGCCTGTAGATACTCTCTGTCACTGCATCGAACAGATCAGTTTGTGGATGCAAAACAACTTTCTCCAACTAAACTCAGACAAAACTGAGGTCCTTGTTTTTGGCCCACAGTCACAAAGACAAAGTGTTATCAATCACCTTGAGTCTCTCTCTCCAAAAAAAAAAAAAAAAAAAAAAAAATCAGGTTAGAAATCTTGGAGTAATCATGGACTCAGACCTGAACTTAAACAGCCACATTAAAGCAATAACATCATCAGCTTTTTATCATCTGAAAAACATTGCTAAGATCAGAGGAATAGTGTCAAAACCAGACTTAGAGAGACTCATCCATGCATTTGTTTCCAGCAGGTTAGACTACTGTAACGGCTGCTCACTGGCCTTTCTAAACGAGCTGTTAGAGCTGCAGTACATCCAGAACGCTGCTGCTCGAGTCCTGACAAGAACCAGGAAATACGACCATATTAGTCCAGTGCTCCGGTCTCTGCACTGGCTTCCTTTCACTCAGAGAAGAGAATTTAAAACAGCTCTGCTTGTGTACAAGTATTTTCATGGTTTAGCACCAAAGTACATCTCTGACATGTTAGAGCCGTATGAACCATCTCGGGCCCTGAGAACTTCAGGGAGGGGTCTCCTGGTGGTTCCCAGAGTAAATAATAAACACGGTGAAGCTGCGTTTCAGTTTCATGCAGCTAAAATCTGGAACAGTCTTCATGAAGATGTGAGACAGGCCTCAACTCTGACAATGTTCAAATCCAGGCTGAAAACAGCTCTTTTTACCCGAGCATATGAAAACTGAAAGTATTGTATCTGCACTCTTGCCTTTTACTGTAATTGATTATTTTTATGTTGATGTTTTAATGATTGATTTGATCTGTTTTCTTGTAACTTTATGCAACTGTGAAGCACTTTGAATTGCCTTGTGTATGAATTGTGCTCTTCAAATAAACTTGCCTTGCCTTGCCCTGCCTATGTTCTCCACGAACAAAAAATAAACACGATTGTGGAAACGGCAAAAAATGGCACGGCCAAAAAGTCGTACATCCGGTTGTGACTTAGACTTAGATCTATTTTTAAAACAAACTGTTGGTAAATTTACGCAAAAGACGTATAGACTAATAACTATTTATGAGGATCCTTGGTTGAATGGTGCTTTCATCAGTTTACCCCAGGACAGCTGTAGCTTACCACCACCAAATATGTAGAGGGTGAATAAATAATGCACAAACTGTAAAGCAAAGCATGAGAAAAAGTTCTTTAGGACATTATTATCTTTAATAAGATAGGGCAAGTTTTCACATGCTCTACTAGTCCTTTTGTAACAATTACACTTGTTTTGGGAAGGCTATTGTAAAGAAAGACAAAACAATCTGTACTGTCCCATGACACAACAAATGACATAAGTCAAATTCTATTTTTATTTGTTGAAATTGGGAGCAAGCCAAAGTGATATGCAGTGACACGAGAGCAAACGTCAAATACCAAACAACAAAGTGTGCAGTACTAGCATCTATTTCTGCAGTAAAACAAATGTCTGCTCAGTGCTCCCGGGGTGGTTCTGTCAGTTGCAGTCGGTGACTTTTGCAGCGTGGACCCTTCTCCGAATTTGACTCTTCTTATAAGGTGTTCATACTGCAGGTTGACACGCATGGATCTAAACTTGTGCCAGGCCCGAAGAGCATGCACAGCATCCTAAAGAATTGAATAAAGGCAAAATTATAATGCAAAAAAAACAAGTCTCAATAATTCAGTTGTAATTTCTGAGTTGTCTCTTTGTGCAGTAGTTTGCATTAGGACATAATAAAAGCGTAACAAGCTGTGCTGTCCCAAAGAACTGTGCAATAAATTAAATTGACAATTTGATGTGCTTGTCCCGGAGACAAACAGGACAGGTACAATTGAACAACAATGTGCGGTCGCTAAGTAACGACTAAACAAACACAAGTGTTTGCAGTGGTTTGGTTGTAAATCAGCCCCGGGCGACAAGGGCCTATAGTCAGCGAAGCGCACAAAGCCAGTTTCACAAGCAGAGCCCGGCCAAGTTTCAGCCAGCGTGAAATACCTGCACTAATCATTTAGCTTCCTCTCGCGCGCGTTCTGCACCTTTGTATCTCTTGGCAGTCACTTTGCATAATGGATATCTTAATTTATCGGGAATTGAAATGTGGTTACATTTCCTGCTTTGCTCTCTCACAAATGTCCAACGCGTGACTTCGGACTGGACGTTTTGACCCAGCCACCCACCTACAGATTTTGAGCTAGGCTTGTGGTCGGGGGTATAGCTGGAGGATTAGCCTATTATGTATGTTTTCAGTATAGTTGCAACAGGCGTCATATCACAATTTCAAATACTGAGTCCATGCAAAGAAAGAAGTAGAGAGAAGTTGTCTGTGCACATGCACATAAGTGTGCGTCAGAGTGTGCAAAGCGGGATGTTTAATTGAGCCGATTGAACATGTAATCTCTTGACAGGAGAGAGATGTTGCTTTTATTCAACAGCACTGTCACTTGAACCTTACATAATGCCTTGTCTTTAAGAGTAATTGTGTTTTTTTGTGACAGATGACAGACAGGTAAAGAGTGGAGCCTAAAGTCAGTGATGGCAGTATCAGTGTAGCTGATGGTGATACTTGCGCCGGTTTCGACTTGGCAGACTGGGGACATTCCTATGCACGCTTTAGCACACACCTCTGTCACAGGCAATGTATACAGAGACACAGGGACAGCAGCAGCATCTCCCTGACGGCAAGACCTCAGAAATGTACCAACAAAATACATGTACAAAGGCCCGACACGTAGCCCTGTGTTTTTTAGTGCCTCGCTGTGACAAACTTGTCATACTTACTTGCACATGTACATATTAATGACCTGATGAATGTGAAGGCTGCACAGATTGACAAACATGATTACTTTTATTGTGAGTGACAAAACTAGGTACTGAACAGTTTCTTCAAGTGCAACCCCAAACAATGTCCCCTGTGATTTCAGACCTGGTTCACTACGTTCACATGTTAAGTCTAGACCGGGGACAGAGGGTTGCTGAACCGCTGTTTTGGGGCTGACTGCAATGTTCTATGGATCTGCCACAATACACCCTTGGTCTATGCTAGGGTCTCCCCCTGGGCATTAAACTCAAATCCAACTAAAACCCTTAAGCAGAGACCAATTATGTGTGTTTTAGCACTTGGCTAGTGGCTAAAGGCTATGATACTACTGTGGCCCGCTGGAGTGGCATGGCAAAATAATAGGGGCCAAAATAAACTAACATTTACAGCGCCACCGGAGTCAAGGCTCCAGACCTCTCAGGCACGCAGGTTTGTTTTTGATTCACAGCCAGACAAGTCCATACTTAGAAAAAACAGAAGTTTTGTTTACTAAATATATTTCTTTATATGATATTATTTCTGTTTTTCATTTATTTATTTATTTTATTTCAAAAGTTCTGTTGGTTCACAATTCACTGTTCAACAAATAACATTTGGTGCACAATCAATCGTTCACATTATTAGTTTCACATTCATTGCAATAAGGAGTCCTCGTTCAGAAGGGCAACCTTTAGAAAACATGCACTAGTGAACCAAGTAGCAAAGCCAAGGCAACAGCAGAGGAGTCCAGTGTAGCTGAGAGAGTCATATAGTTCCATATTTGGATGGCTCAAACCCCCTAGTAGCGGTGTAGGTAAGATGTAAGTTCCTCGATTGCTAATGGTGCACAGGTGCAGCCGCTGTTACCAAGGATATGGTCAGAGGAGGCTCAATATAGCATTTAGGGGGCTCAACATTAGTTTTGACTGTGTGCAGTGGCTCATACCTGGGCAGCAGTGGCTACATTGGGATGAAGGATGCCTCAATGACCCAGCAGCCATTGCTATGGTGCCTCTTGGGCTACATTTCAGACTGCAAGCTGAAACAATTCCCATTTTTTTTGCCCTTATGTATCTGATCTTTTCATGCCAGTCTGAACTACACTTGGATACGTGGTCCAAATCCGATACATATCCGATCTTTTGCAATGCGATTGCAGTCTGAATAGCCAGGTTGCATTTATCTGACCTACACATCATCGATGCACTACAAATAACATTAGGCATTCACCTCTTAACCCCCGCCTTAGCCAAACTGGAGAAAATGTGCTCGGTTCAGGTGGGGGTTAAGAGGTTAAAGTAGACGGGAGCGGACTGGGGAACTACACGTGCACTTGTTATGAATGAAGCCTCTCCACCGCTGAAATCCACAGCGGCACGTTTCTTGTCAAAGACATCGCTGCCTCTGCTCCACAAAAGTCCATCGTCCAAAACACTGTCTCTCTTAAAAGTTAAATGACACCCCAAATCAGACCCCTTACATGGATTTTGGCAATCCTATTCTATTCAGAGATTTGGCTTTCCCCTCATTCATGTAACAGCAGCGATTTTCACCAAGATTGAACTAAACTGTGCTATTTGGTAAATAAATACAATGTGAGCTAGACAGGATTTGCAATCCATTCCTAAAACCCATGAAAAAAAAAAAAATATATATCCTAAATTTTCTGACATTGGAGTTCATTATTTGCAATGTGATAAACGCTTTTTTGTGAATCCATTTTTTTCATAAATCAACTACTTTCATCAATTTATATCTGCAGTTCCTGTTCCCCTCTAAAAATGTAATGTAATATTATTTTAGACGAGGTCTTGTGTATTTTTCCAGCACGTCAGCCTTCATTTCCTCAGTGCCATTACACCCGCAAACACATGTAGCAATTAGGCAGGAAGTTGGCTTCGGATTTCAAAGGCATACTTAATTAAATTTATACAAGAATATCTACAAAAACCTCTGTACTATTTATAAGAATAGGGGAGATATGGATCCACTGACTGCTAATCAAGAAGTTGAAAGGAAGAATTAAAGCAACAGATCAGAGTATTGTAGATGTGTAAAATATCTGATCCATGAACTAGCTTTTCTCAGTCACCTTCCAGCCCTTAACCTCCTGTGGGATGGATAATTCCAAACCAGCTGTTGGCAATATCACTCGGCACCAGAGCACAGATCCGAGCCATAAAAGCAGCTAAAGGGGCCCGCATTACTTCATCACTTCCAAGTGTCACTACGTGTAAGAGTAGCTCTGGATGACTGTGCTAATAAAGTCATTCGGCAAACAGTATCTGAAGGTAAATTTATCTTTGTATTTTTTTATCTTTTATTATATTTTTATTTTTAAATCATCACTGCTATTATATCTATCAGATGATAGATATAATATACAAGAGATAGTCAGTCATCCATTCCTCCCCATTCATGGTAAGGGTCCCATGTTGTTTGTGAAAATAACATGGCACACCTTGCTGCTCCTCCTACTGAGCATGTTCTTTAAAAGAGCAAAAGCAAGCCTCTACAGTGCTCCAGAGCCTGTCAATCAAAGACTTAGGCTTAAATGTTTTAATTCTACAGCACAAAAACAGCATATAGTTAAACATATGATACAGCCCAGCGTTGTCATCAGGGTCACAGCATTTTTTAGAAAAAAAATGAACTCTTCGGAGCCAGGCTTTTAAGCAGTGCCAGAAATGAGCAAAGTTGGTACAAAGTTGTACAAAGTGTCTTTTGGAGTCGCCCCTGGCCACCAGGGGTTTGTATTACAGCAATGTCAGCTCCCTGCCATGAGTACCAAAGAGAAGCGCTTTCCTCACCCATTGGTTCAGATAGGGGGAGACAGTGGCGCAGATGGTAGAGCAGGTCGTCTCATGATCGGAAGGTCGGGGGTTTGAATCCCGCCTCCTGAAGGTGCACATTGTCGTTGTGTCCTTGGGCACGACACTTCACCCTCCTTGCCTCCAGTGTCTGCGTACACTGGTGTATGAATGAGAGAGTGAATGGGCCCCCTATGAGAGACCAACAGGCCCGTTTGGAACTATGAGGCCGTCCTTCTGTGGACCCACCACCTGCAGGAGGAGCCCTAGGGGACTGGTGCTATGTGACTTGGGCAGCTCCAACAGCTGCCCCCACGACCCGGCAACAGACAAGTGGGAGAAAATGGATGGATGGATGGTTCAGATAGGATTGTATATAATATGTATAATCTCAGCAATTCAGAAGTTCAACCATCGTTGTATAAAGTTGTCAACTGGACAAACCCCTCTCCTAATAGCAGGCTCCTCCTAAGGGGAGGAGTTAGAACTGCCATTGTCTCTGAGTCTTTTTGTTATCCACACTTTTCAGCCAGTATTCGTCTAAGATGGACTTTATGACCTGCTATCCCATTCCACATCTGAGCAAAAGGTTTGTGGTGGATTTTTTTGTTGTTCATACAATAGGATACTGGTCCGCAGAGGTCAAAAGAGATGCTTTGACAGAATAATTAAAAAATTATGCGGTGAAAATGCAATAGCTTCTGTTCCTTTGCCTTTGCAAAGGGACAGTATTGAAAATAAAGAACATCACAGTTCCTCAGCATGTAACACTTGATAAGTGGAAGGCTGCCATTAATTATGACCACAATAATACTGGTGGTCTTAATTATATGCTGCACTGAGTACACACTACCTTTTTTTTCTTTTTATTTATATAATAGGTCACATGATCCTTTTATTCTTAATTTGATGTACCCATGGTGTATCCCCGCCAAAAGTAAAAGCACAATTTCACCAATATTTGATGTATAGAGAAGCTGTACATATAGAGACATGTGTGGATGAAGACACCTGTTCATTATGCTGTATTTCATAGTATCAACAGCAGAATAAATCACTCAAAAGTGTACAGTGTCATGCGCCTGAAGCATCAAATCAATCATCACTGCAGCCAGAACGGTCCTTACAGAGTGATTCTGGAGCCGAACCTTTCTTGAAGGTGTTAAAACACATTGCAATTACACAACTGTTTATGCATGTGCATAAGGCCTGACATTAGGCTACTGCGTAGGCGCCGATTTATGTTCTTCCCAGTGGGTGCCCAGTCAAAAAAAAAAAAAAAAAAAGCCGAGATCGAACCAGCACTTTCGTGGTTGGGACCCCGGCCATATGGGCCATGCACTCTACCTATGGAGCTAAACGAGCGGAACGAACGGCCGCAAACCCACGTATATCAATTTTATGAAGCAACCCGGGTTCGTGTATTTGGAGGAAACTGAGTGACGGCTTTACAGGTTAGGCATTATTTATTGAATCATTTTGTAATCAGGGAAAATTTGCCTGGGTGCCCAAAGATTCAAGTGGGTTCTTCAGCCCCACAGCACCCACGGGATTGGCGCCTATCGGCTACTGTTCTCATCACCTAAGTCCAAAGATTATTGGATTATTGAATCATATAAAGTTGAGCACAAACTGTACAGTATCTGTTGCCTCCAGTAGAATCCGAGATAAAGATGGCACTATTTAAAGATGATACATTTAACATTTTAATTAGTAACATTAAGGTCGCATTCACACCTGGAACTCGGTTCGATTGGGGACCAAAGTTGCAACATTGTTTCAGCTCTCCAACTGGCGCGCTTTGCGTTCACAACTCTTTTTTATCAATCGAAACAACATTCTAAATGCAGTTCCTCTGCACGCCTGTGGGGGCGCTCCACTTCCTGTTCCGTCTTTTGTTTACAAAATGGAGCGGTATCAGACAGTGGCTGTTTTTCTATACGCACTTTTAATATGACGGTGATAGTCTACGCTCAGAACGCACGGATCATTTTACGGACGAAATGGGAGATAAATGAGCCGATACTCGTCATGAGAGAAGATAAAAAAATATGAAAGTTTAAGATCTCCTCAGAGTGGCTCCATGTTATTGAGGTCAGGAGACTGAGACTCCAGAACCTTCACTTTATTCTGCTGTAGCCAATGAGAGGTCGACATGGCCTTGTGCTTTGGATCATTGTTATGTTGGAACGTCCCATGTGCAGCTTGCAGGCTGATGAGTCACACTTTTCCTCCAGTGTTCTTTAATAACATGCTGCATTCATCCTGCCATCAATTTTCACCCCAAAACATCAGTGATCCACATCAGTGTTTCACTGTAGTAATGGTGAACCATTCATCACAGGCCTGACTCCTCTAAATGTAACGTTTATGGTTGTGGCCAAAAAGTTCCATTTTGGTTTCATCATTCCAAATGACATTGTTTCAGAAATGTTGAAGCTAATGGCTTATCTGGTGACTTGGCCATGCAGGCCATTTTTAATTAAGTGCCTCCTTATTGTGCATCTCGAAACAGCCACACCACTTTTCTCAGGGAGTCCTACATTTCAGCTACAATGAAGGTACTTGATTCATCTTCTGTACTCAGTACATTTCAGCTACATTTCAAGTTAGTTGTGGGTTTTTCTTTGCATCCCGAATAATGTTGGTCAACCTGACCATGGTTTGGTTTCAGCAGAATCCCGCATTATCTACTTCTTAATTAGAATTTGAACTCTGCTGATTGATACTCTCGGTACCTTGGATATCTCTTTTATAACCCTCTCCCATTTAAACAGTTCATCTACGTTTTCTTGCATTTCGTTTGTCAATTCTTTTGTTTTCCCCACGACTCAGAAACCAGAAACGTCATCGCAGCACTGGATGAAAGATGGAAGGATCTATCTGCAGTCCAAAAACTTACTGACCTTTTATATACACACAATAATTACACAGATCACTGGTGAGGATGCTTACCTTCAGTAGCCATTCAAATCTATTTGTGTCAATTTGTGTGCATATTATCAGGCCAAGATCACCAGTACACTTTTGATCAGGGTCATTTAGATTTTTTTTGTGTTTATTTTTTCATTATGAGTAAACTCAGTTGTTTGACCATAAATGACTTCGCAGTGAGTGGAAAACTACTTTAAAGGTACTTACCATTAATTGATTTAATCTGTTCTTTTTAAGAGAATTCCCCTTTTGAAATCAATCATAAAGTATAAAGTGTTTTTAAGTGATCCGTCAAAACTAAGATCTCAGGATGGGACACGCTCTGTTCGGGTGAATTAGAGGTTGTCTTTGTTTTTTTTATAATGGCATAATGTGTTTTTTTCCACAACCAAATGTGAAATTTCCCCTGTCAGTGTGATCCACCAATCAATACATGTCATAATATATTAAGATCTGCTAAAAACTGACAAATGAGGTAAAGATGGAAAGGAATTTGCAAATGGTTGCTATGGTAGGCGTAATACATCATCATCAAAACAAGACAGACCCCACGGTATTCTGTACATGCTTTGGCTTAGGGCAAGATGAGACCTACCTATATGACCTGTGCAGTGTGCGATTGATGGGGAAAATCTGAATCTCTCTCCAAACAATGCACACTTTGTGAAAATTCAAGTTTAAGTATTTGGGATTAGCCACAGTTTAGAATACAACAGATAGTATTAAAGGATATGAATATACTGTGTGTCTTGGTGGGATTAATAAAAGCCACTGAGGACAGATGCATGATTGGACTGTAAGTGCGCAAATACATATAATAATGAAGATGTAGATGTGGCTAACCGCCGTAACCAACACAGTCTTTATAAGCAAGACATTTACCTCATTCGGGAGTGCTCAATGTCACTGACATTTGAGGCCTGAAGGTTTGATATTAGAAAACAAAATGTCTTCAAAATACTATCCATAATTGAGGATGTTTGTGTTTTGTTTACTAACCAAATGTTTGATCGTCTATTAGTTTTACAACTATTGTGTTGGTTATTTTGGTGACAGTTAACCATTAATCAAGGACAAAACTAGTTAATATATTGAGACTGAAGCATGGATGCGGATGGTTGATTATGAGATATGAGACAATCAAATATTTCACAAGCATTTTTTATATGTTTTTATTTGCTCTTGACGTACATATCAAAAGCAGAGTGTGTACAATGTAATCAGTATTTCTAGCAGGCTCAAAAATATTGCAACTGTTACAGTATAACTTAATTAAAAAAAGAACCCATTTCCCTTTCACTTCAGCATAGACTGAGTGAGATGTGAGTGAAGGCAGCTATAGTTTTCTGCCTGAGGCCAAAGGTTCGACGAAAAGGAAGTACGAAAAGAACCTATTCATAACAGTTAAAAACAGGGCCATATCTGCAGGCTGAGCCGCTGAGAGACTTATACCCACTGACAGATAAGGGGGAGGCCATCTTTCAGCACAGATTCTCCTGATGGCCTTTTTAAAGACACGTACAATTCCACATTCAGCCCAGAATGTGCTCACACACATGTCTCTCAAGTGGGACTATGAGCTGTGCTGCTGTGGCATAAATAAAAGATTACCTGTCAACACCTGAGGCTGGACTGACACGCTGACAGTGAGAAAAGATAGGAAAATGCAAGGGTTATCAAATAATATGACATATACAAGTATGTTGTTTCATAGAGGAAGAAAAAAAAACTAAAGCGGAGCTAGCTGGCATGCTGCCAAGTGCTGTCTGGATGACATCCATCTGTAGTGATGTAATTGTAGGTTAAGTAGTTCAGCAAAATGCTGCAGCAAGTGAGACTTTGTGATTTTTAGGAGCAAGTGGGCAACAGGTGAAACATAAAAACCGTTGGATTAGATTGATTATGGGGTTATCCCATAAAGAAGAACAAGACACCCAAGCTTACAATGGACTTTTCCACTTTTCATTGATCAGCACTAGCTCTCATTTAACTACTGTCAGCCACAACGGAACCACATTGAGCTGTGGGCTTATAAAACATCATATTAAGGTTGTTTTACAAGGCCTCGTGTTTAAGGAGGCGTATAAACAATTATGAGGTAAAGCAAAACAGTAACATGTCAAAGATGCTCAGGACCGCAGAGAACGTTCATGTATTTAAGAGCAGGCTCAAGACCCACCTTTTTAGCTTAGCTTTTAACTGACATCTATTTATTTAGTCCTAATTATATATTGTATATTATGTGTATGTATATGTGTGTATATGTATATATATATATATATAGAGAGAGAGAGATACATAGATAGAAATATATGATGCGGGGCGTATTGTTTTCAATGTTGTAATCTGTAAAGCACTTGGTGATACCTTTTGGTATGAAAAGCGCTTTATAAATAAAGTTTGATTGATTGATTGAAAAATGTTTTCAGTGTCTCAATAAATCCATCATCTTTGTAAGATTGTTTATTCATGATCCAACCGACAAATCACTCAGCAGCTCCCCAATAACACATTCACAGGTCTTAATCAAACTGATTGTCAGTTCCTGCTGCAGGTGCACAGAGCTGACCTTGTCTGTTACAATAAAAAGGAGACTCGTCAGTGACAGATTTAAGATGTGATTTATATATCCACTGCAGTGTCTTTACGTCCTAGTAATTTCATTTGTGAATTACCATGCTTAGTTAATATATCCTTCTCTGTCATGAAATTCCAAGAATGCCAATTGAAACAGGTGTAGTTTTCGAAAACTTAATTATATACTTGACATACAATGACTCTAGAGGCTCTAGAGGAACCACAACAAGGACATCCTTCTTGAGGCCTCGGCAGATATAGTAACAGTTTTGATCATAGGATTCTACTGAGCTCTAATGTTAATAACCTACTTCTGGCTTTGGATGCCATAAAAATCATGGGCTTCCTTTGCTTCAATTCTACTGACAAATACTTGTGAATGTTTTGAAAGAGTGAAAGAGTGGAAGTTGAGGTGAAAGTTTAGGCAACTGTTATATTATTGTGAACAATGACGCACGGGGAAGATGAAATGTTCTCTGAAAGACATGAAGTTACAGTTGAGACATTTCAGAAGGTCAAAAAGTTATATTTCTACCTCTTGTTTTTTGTCTCCCAAATGCACGAGGCTAAATGTTTTGTGCTAATGTAGACCTTTTTGGCGGGGGTAAGCAAAGGTCTTAACCTTAATCAGCTTATCAGCCAGTGGTAAATGCAGGGAACAATTTACAGGTAGAAGTTAGAACAAAGAATATATTCAATTAAATTCCAATCTCGGCTTTGTTTCCCCTTTAATGTTATTTTGAAAATGTAAAATATATACATAAAACCTGATAAAAATAATAATAATAATCATGTTATGCGAATGTCTCATCTGTCAAGTCATGCTTTTTGGAGATAATTTCTTTTTCCCCTTGCTTCATTGTTCATGTTAATTAAAATGTTGATCCTTTCACACTCCACGGTATAACATGATGGTTCAAATAGGCCAGTGCTAATGTATTGGTAGTGTTTGTTAATATTATCTGTAACCTTTTTGTAGCAATCTTCATTACAGTCTCTTTGTTTTGACAACATTTTTACTGACAGCGGTGAATTTGACTAACTGGTAAATGGTACAGTTGTATGGGAACGTTGTAAAGTCACTTTCCCTGCGGTGTGTTACCAAACAATCAGTGTTACCCCGGATACACTCACATTTATGACATGTGCGATTAAACCAGCCGCAAAATGTAATGTCAACATAGTGACAGTCTAATATTTGGTTGGAGGATTTGCACTCACGGCCATATTAAACATGGAGCATTGATGAACAGAGCGCTTGCCAGTGCTGCGTATTCCACATAATGTTCAGTTAACATTATGGCACACTTAATCAGCCATGGGGTTGTTATTGGTCACGGGAGAGGATGTAGAAAAAGGCTGCAAAGTTATAGTCCCAGCGTACTAAAAGTATCAGAACAGTGGGTATGTCATCACAGTAATAATTCAGTCCTTTAATCCCCATCTTGAATTAAGTTTAGTCCTCCGTTATTTTAGAGCCCTGGGCTTCAGGAGATGGTATTATTAAACTTTAGTGCAGAAAAACTTGGCTCACAGAACAATATTCAGCAGACTTTGCATGTCATCAAATGGAAATACAAAGTTAACATCCAGCCCATAACCTTGAACAACTCTGTTTGGTTTCCTGGTCATTTTATGCTTAACATCTTTCCTCCACTGGATCAGTTGCAATATGTGTGCATTAAAAGTTTTACTTCAGTCCAAAAGAAACACTGGGCTGTTCCTTTGGCTCTCGTGGTCTATTAAGGTTTTGAAAGACTTCCAGTTTAAGACTATTTATTAACTGCACATCTACAGCCATAACCATTAAAGTATTTGTGCGGCCGCAGAGGACATTATGGCAGCGGGGTGACCAGTGCAGCGGTCTACTGTTGTCGCTTTTATTACCTAGTGGCAGTAAAACACTAGCCAAATCTGCGTTAGTTTCATTCCGTATCCGTGCGCGGTGATCATTTTTAAATTAAATGTCTTTGGTGGCAGCAAAACAATTTCTCAGAGAAATCCCCATAGGATGAGTTTACTGTATGCTCTTTCTACATTTCTCATGCCCCGGGAGGCGGCCAAAGACCATCGCTTTCGCGCCACAGTTTGTTCTTCAAAAAGAAAAGGATTTACCGAGTCTTAAGCCGTTTTGCCTCACTGTCATTTACCAATTACTTGTGTTAAAGGGAAATGGGAAAGAAATCCTCTGCTGCAGATGAAAGGGCAGCTCAGCCTACAGCCTGACTTCTATTAGCTCCGGTGGTCTCTCTATCTCCCCCCACCCCCCACCCCCTCTCCCAACAGGACGATCAGCGAGTGGCCACCTTTGAACATGCACTGAGCTGCTGTGATCTAACAGCTATAAAATGCCAAATAAAACTTATGGACAGTCGTTGGCAGAGAGCAGAAGCCCGCGCAGCACAATGGATCATTGTTATGGGGCACTGATGTCATCACCGCTGCTGTCTTCAAGCCTTGTTTCACTTCACCAATCCCGTGTCTCTATGCATTATCACTGGACATTCATTTTAATTAGTCATGTGTATTATATTGCAATTGGGCTTCAGAATAGAGCCAACTGTTATTACAAATGCATTACATACAAATAAATGTACTTTGTAAAGAGTAAATACATCAGTAACGGTCCTATTTATACAAGTGTACATTATTTAGGCTTGTTTATAACTCAGGACATTTTAGCTAATAAAAAAGAAAAGATCCGAATGATGAATAACAACCTCCCTAATGACATACTTCGCCATTAGCATCATCGCGGCTGCAAATCACTCCGCTCTTTCTGTCAGTGCTCGTTTTGCAAGGTAAGTGATAATCTGATCTGCTGCCACAATGTAATCGGAACAATGGACGCGTCATGTTTCATCTGCAGCAGGTAGTTATTAAGTCGATCAACTGTAAATCTCAGACGTTTATATGAGGTGCATTTTGCAAGAGAGGTTAAAAGGTTTTCTTTTGCCCTGCTCCCTGACTGTCGGCGTAAATTCAGCTTCAGGACAAGTTGATGCTTTTTTAAAAGTGCTGGAACAAGTATGGAAGGATTAGAGAGGCCATTGATTTGTGATGTTGGAAGCCAGATGTCATTATTTTATTCATCCGTAAATTACTTTAAACTGACTGACGGCTGTTTTACCGTGGGATCAGCCGTATTTCTGTATCTTACACAAAAGAATAATTTTACTACTGCTCTTATGAAAATTGCCTTTCTTAAAATGCGTATAATCCAGAAATATTCACCCATTTTAACACATTATAAAACAATTAATAATGTTTTGCTTCATCATTTTTACAACTGAATGATTATGAGATTTAGGACAATTGCTCCTGCTTTTGTAATTGCCTTTGAAGCTCACATGCGTGTAGACATATTGTTGTGAAGTGCAGCTATCGTCCTCTCATGGTTCTCCGTTTGGGCCTGTGCCTCACTGACATGTAAAACATGGGTGTTTGCCTTGTCCCGCAGTGCCGTCCCGCTCCACACCGGACAGGACCACTCCAGGCCCAGTGCGCTTCGCTCCGTCACCCTGGCGTCGCAGGACATTCTTTCCCACACGCAGCACATAGTTCCAGCGTCTCCTCATGCTCCGGCCCTGGGACCCTGCAACAGGCGGGAGCACTTCAAAGGCGGGCGTCTCACAGCTGCAGCCTGTCGCTCCAGCAGCCAGCTCCAGTTTGTAATCATTATTAAAGGCTTGACCTCAGAGGCATCTCTGCCGCTGTTCACACCCCCTTTACCCGATAACGCTCACGGGCTGCTCCCAACTCCACTTACCCGTCAGCCACTGCTCTCACCTCGGGGAAGGGGCAGCAGGCTGGACAGGTCAAAAGATGTCATGTGGGGCATCTTCATCTGCACCGGAGTCGGGAAAGTTCTCCTGCCATAGGATAAATAAATAAGAAACTATTTTATCAGAGGGGTTATCTGCTATTTCTTTATACATCTATTTTTTTACTGTTGGAATGGAATGGAAATTTATTTGTAAAGCACTTTTCACATGACTCAAGTCACCAAAAGTGCTTCACACATGGTAGTGGAATATTATTATTTTTTCATTCACTCCACACATGTATACAGTCAGTTTGGTAGACTGACAGAAGAGCTGCACACATCTCTGCCAAAGGACCCTGCGACCACCATCATTCACCTGGACTATTGCACACGTTTATAGTGATAGGGGAAACCGGAGAACCCGGAGGAGACCCCATTCGCAATTAAACCCAGGACCTTCTTGCTGTGAAGCACGAGCGCTAACCACTGTGCTGTCCCTTGTTTGGGATTATTTTACAATTTAAAATGGAGAAAAATAATAACTTTATTCATATAGCGCTTTTCACGGACAATTTCATGGTCACAAAGCGCTTTACATGAGACAATTATACTTACCCTCCACACTCGGTGGTGTTCAGTTTCCCCCGGGGGACACGCATCATTCGTCCTGGCCTATTGTACATGTTTTAGTTGTAGGGGAAACCGGAGTACCCGGAGGACACCTAGGCAGACGCAGGGAGAACATGCAAACTCCACACAGAAAGGCCCCGTCCAGGTGGAAACCGAACCCGGACCTTCTAGCTGTGAAGCAGTGGTGTTCTGGTGCCACTACTTTGCAGACCTTGGGTAATGCAGTCAGGGCGTGCTTGCGATATGACCTTACACTGTGACTTCCTTGTTATTCCCTGTTACGTTCCTCGGCTGAACACTGGGTGCCCAGCCCTGGCTACGAGCTGAAAAGTATATTATTACTTTCAATGTAATAAAAAAGGAATTCAGATGAGAGTTTCAGTCAGAGCCAGTGAAAAACCAGGCACGCGTCTAATTGAAGTGATTGTGGTTTTCTGAATTAAAGTAATGACAGCTTAAGCACGGCGTTCTAGGGTCCAAATCATCGTCGCTGTAAAGGTCGAACAGCTTGTCTATTGTAAACGCAGACTGTAAACACCATTGCACAAAGCACTTGTTCATATCCGCTATTAGTCTTATTATCTCTGCTGATAACCATCATCAGAGCGGCGTGCTGTCATGCGTTGGTTATTCTCACAACCTCTAGCCAGATGTCACTGTGCCGACTGCCAGGATGCTACCTTTTCCTTTTCTCATTAATTCCCTGCGCGCTATATTGATGTAATGTCTTGAGTCAGTCCATAACAAGAACAACAGCAGGTGTTAAATAATGGCAGAGCGCTGAATTGTGCCCGGACCAGGTGTGCCGCTGCAGCAACAAACAAGGGGCACGATCAACCCATTATTAAAGATTCCACAGTATAAAGCCGTCGACTGAGGCGCTATAGTTTGACCTGTGCCTACATAATAATCAATTTCAACCATAACTCTTTGCTTTTATTGGGGTCTCATGTATCCTTTGACAGATGTTGAGTGTTTGGAAATCTGACATTCTCCGGGGCATGCGTTCAGTTTATAGCCCCAATGCTAAAGCAATAAATCTTATACAATGACTAGACAGGCAGCACACATCCCCTTGCTAATAACACAGTTTGTATAGCGCAAAGTTGTATAAAAAATGCCTTCTGCAATTACTTCATTTGCGAAGGCAAAAAAAATCCTACTATTGTTAATGCAAGATTGGCAGGTGTGCGCTATCCTCGGAGGCCCAATAGAAGTGAGTTGCGCTCGGCGGAGCCTTGAATAATGGAATATTGGATGTCAGGCTGTCCATCGTCGGGAGATTAAAAAGGCCAAATTGTATTGTGGAACGGCTCAGGCATACAGCCCATCAAGTCCGTTTCATCTTCCACAAAGGATCTATATAACTAAACCCCTAATCCGGATGACCTTTGACCCCATGGTATATTTAAAAACAATTCTGACCCCGACAGCAAAGTCATAAAAAGCTGATGTAAAATTATTGTGTACAATGTCTGCGATACGACCACTGTTGGTGGACGTAGCCCACTCAGAGAACGTCCAAAATGGAAATGGTTGGTAAAATAAATAGATGTTGTTGTAACATGTAGTTAAGAACCACCCTGACTTCAATATGGAACCACATGTATGAGAGAAAAGCCGTTTTATTTCAGCTGTAAAAGGGCATGCATGTTGCCTAGAGGCTATAACAGCACTGATATCTACCCCACTCTTCTGCCTCAGACCACCTTCCTCTTTTGTTGTGGTCAATGTTTATTTTCGGTTTCTAGACAATCATGTGCCCCTTGCACTATAGGAGTGTGTGGAGGCCTAGACATAATAAGCTGGTGGCAATGGACGAATGGGCCGGGCTGGGCCGGGACCCCCCAGGCGTGGTGTACAGGGCCTTCTCAGGCGGGATGCCTCAAATGGCTATGGGGTCCCAGCGGCACGAGCCTGCAACACTTAACAAGCGCCCTTCGCAGTTGTCCCCGGCCTTGACCCCGCCAGTCTGAAGACTCATATGGAGCTTTGAGTGGAGACAGACTGGTCACGGACGTGGTAATTACACTGAGATTTATCGGCGAAAATTTTCATCCGCCGATAAGCTTTTCTATTCTGATCAAATGATGGTAAAAGCTTGAACACGTATTGCAGCCACTGTTTCTTTGATAAGCATTTTTGGACAGATGACACTTAGACACGATTCACAATTGGATGCATCTTAGAAAACAAATTATCATACACCAATGTAAACACATAAAACAGCCTGTATTCATTACTAATGGCCATAACATTGGTGCTGTTGATTGAGGTAATAACATAAAAGCCAATAGTTTGACTTATCGGTACTGCACATTTTCAACGGTTCTGAACCAGCTGCTTCACCCAAGTCGGATTAAGGCCAATATATCAAAAGCACAGATATCCCGCCGCTACCATTTTGTAGCCTTACCAATAACATTAACATTGCTGACATTTATCTGGGTTGCCAGGGTCATTTGCATGCGGCACATACAGTACTTTTCAATTGCGTGTCACTTTTCATTTCCTTGACTGTAGACAATTTGGAGCGGGCCGGTCATAAGACGTGTTCGCTCGAGGCTTACTGTTACACGACTATAACAGAGTTGGCCCGGTAAGTAACAAGGACACATTCCCTGGCTCCCCGCGGCTCCTCTGGGAGACTGCAGATCACGTACAGAAAACATTAATGCGCGCTGCGGGCCGGGAGTGGCGGAGGAGCACAGACTCGGGCACTTGTCACGTCACTTTGTTTCAAGCTCATAAAACCGGGACATAAAGTTGTTCTTGGTCGGTAAAGATTATGTCAGGATTTTCTTTGAGCTCTGCGTAAGAAAAACAAAAACAAAAAGAAAAGAAATATGACTATGAGTTTTGCCAGTGTAATAAATGTGGGGTGAATGTTGAGTCAGTTTGGATTTTAAAATGTTTCGGTAACCATAAAGTGTTAAAGTAGCCCCAGGTCCTAAAATGTTTTCCACGTTGAAAGAAATAGACGTGCTCCCCTAACATTTGGAATATATAAATTACCTCAGTTTTACGTGGCAACTTTTAGACAAAACTCAACTGGAAAACTTTGAATAAGTCGTGATTAATAATGCAGTGCCATAGGTACGTTTTACAGTATGACATGAAACAAAACAAAAACGATGATTGCATATTCTACCTTTTGGACTTTCATAACTACATTTGGAAATGAAAACTGTGGTAGCAATAAGCATGATGAATTCAATTTTAAACTGAATCTTTAATCAACTTATTTTACTGAACTGAACATTTTACTTATCCTGCTTTTTCTGTAAAGCACTTTGACTTACGTACTTTGTGTAGGCTTATCTTAAAGGCGCATTAAGCAACTTTTTATATTAAAAAAAAATAGTGATATTTGTGCATAATTTGACCTTGTAATGACCCAGAGGCTGTATGGCCCCTTTACTTTCCATCACAGTGGCCTATTGGACGGTCCAAAATCGATTGTTTGGAAGGTTTTCACTGCTGACGGCCCCTCTCACCAGAACACCTACAAAACCAATGATCCTGGGGTGCTGTAGAGGCCACCGTGATCGAAAATAAAGACAACATGCAAACCACATATACAGCCGCTGGGCCACTACAAGGTCGAACACGCAAAAAGATCAAGTTATGTTTTCCGAATGAAAAGTTCCATAATGCGCCTTTAACTTGCCTTGCTGCGACAAACAAACAAACAAACATTCAACCTCTCACTGAATAAACCTTTCCTTTTTGGATTGCTGTTAAATGCTCATCATGTTTAATAGCCGTCCTTTCCCGCTCTGCCTCGAGGGTTGATGTTGGTGGCCGTTTGCCGAGTTTAGTTCCATGCCGCCCTTTGCTCTCCTGCCCGTCACTTGCCCAAAACGTCCGGCGAACATTAAGCGACGCCAAACCACGCTTTGGGAAAAGACGTGTCTTTTAATGTTTGCCTAATTGGAGGACATTAATCAATTGTGCTCCATCATCGGAGGCTAAGGGGGCCGGCCCGAGACCAGATGGCTCTCGGGCTGCAAGAAATCACTTCTGACTCCATCCATCAGAGGCGCATTAATATTGTGTCTTAAGCTGCCCGGCGAGTTTGGACCGCGTTTATGGTCTTAATTACCTTGGGCCTTGGCACAGAAAGGTGACCGCAAAGAGCAAGAGCAACTGTATCAGCTCTCACTCTGCCACTTCCCATATATACTCCATCTGGGAGAGTTGTGACTTCTCCCGGTCTTTGGGATTTGTACATGCCGCGCTTTAAAGGACACGCTGTGTGTGTGCGTGTGTGTGTGTGTGTGTTTGGGGGGTATCAGAAATCGGGGACAATGGCAACAACTGCACATCTAATTTAGCCCAGTGTTTATCACAAGTTTGTAAGCAGATACTCCGCGCGATGCCAGCCGAGCACAATGGAATGGTGATCAGGGGAGCTATTGTTTTTCAAGCTAATTAGCCTCAGAGGGGGCGCGCGATCCCGGAGTTAAACGCTGGGGCTAAAAGCGGCACACATCGCCCCTGGTAGCATTGGGGGAAAGAGCCCCTACAAGTCCGCGGTATTTGGGGATGTGTTACACGATGGGCTAGTTATCTGCTCATTACACCGCGCTGTTCAACATAGCTTTGTACCTCGGGACCGCCCACAGAAAACACCGGCAGTTTTTTTTTTTTTTTTTTTTGTTTCGCTCACGTTGTCAATGTATCTGTTCCGTTGCCAGTTCACATAGGCGAGCGCGCAACTGCCATTCGCGAGAGATTACGCGGCACACTGTGTGGGGCGCAAACGATACACCATAGGCCATTCTTTGCGAATGCTGGTCTCGGGCAAATTAAGCACGGAACGTCGTCCGTTTTGAATGATTTTTCAAAGTCCTAATTGACTTGTCAGAGGGATGAGCTTCTCCGTCAAACACTCGTCGCGCTGGGTGGGAACTTTTACGGCCAAGGAAAGGGAATGCTCCCAATCTGCTCCTGTGGAAATAACCTCTGACCCGGCAGCATTAGCCTCTGACCTCCAACAGGTGGAGACAGTGTCATTCTCCAAGCGTCAGGGGCTTTTTAGCATCGACTCCCCTTCACTTTGGACAAATATTATGATTTTGCTGAGGGCCACTCAGAGGAACGGGGTGTCGACCACTTGTGGGGTCGCAGCGCACATGTGTAAATGCTGTGTCTGGGACTAGTTAGGGTCCCTTCCATAGTGACGGACAATGGAAAACAAACCAAGCACCTGTCTGACACTTTAACCCCGCTGTTAATAAAGTCATCTACTAGTCCAAACAATATAAAAGGAAAACAAAAGCCGAGCCTCTATATAGACTTTTTTTTTTTTTAATGAACTGATATACAATTATAGATAACTACTCAACATAATCAAGTTTATTCATAGAAAAAACAATCTCAGTGTAGCAGCTAAGTGGTTAGTGCTCTTGCCTCGCACTGAAAGGAGCATGTGGGCCTGTTTGTGTGGAGTTTATCTTCCTGGCTCGGTGGGTCTTCCTCCATGGTGCTCCCCCCCGTCAAACATCAGATATGCCTCCAGCTCTTCGGTGCGCCAAACCTTAAATATAGCTCACGATCTGAAGATGGGTCCTCAGGTGCCGCTGTTGCCCATTGAAGGATGAGTCAAATGCGGAAGACACATTTCCCTTTGAGCACAATAGAATACTCCTCTAGGAAAATAGTTTGTGCCGAGTCAAGGTCCTGCTTGATTAATAAGAGCAAGCTTAATAGGATATTGAGAAAGAAGTACAGAAAAAAGAGGTGGGATTAAATAACTGTTGTTTTCGGACAGTTTAAATTAAAACATAAAAATATACAGTACACTACCGGTCAAAATTTCGGAGACACTTTTTTCTCACCGAGGGCATTAATTTATTAAAGAACACATGTGGAATTATGTTTTACTTTTTCTCAATGAGCTTCTCGATGTCGTCACCAGAAATGGTTTTCACTTCACAGACTGTTAAACTATTTCAGGTGACGACCTTATTATATATATGAAGCTCATTGAGAAAATGCCAAGAATAAAGTAATGTTGGTAATTTTGAAAAAATTGAAAATATAAAACATATTTTGAGTTTAATTCACCATTTTGTTTCCTATATAATCCCATGTGTTTATTTATAGTTTAATAAAGCCGACACATAAAAAGCGACTCCAAACCTTTGACCGGTAGAGTATATATATATATATATATATATATATATATATATATATATATATATATATATATATATATATATATATAGAGAGAGAGAGAGAGAGAGAGAGAGAGAGAGAGAGAGAGATTTTTCCCCTTGCAACGGCCTCACTGATTGGATTATGAGTTATATAAATGTTTGTGTTTTTAAATGTTTGTACAATTGTCCGAATAACCATTCATTAATTCATTATTAGTTCACTGTGTTCTTCTTATTACACAGCAGAAATAGCAGAGATATGTTTTAGACAATTACAACCCAGTTTTATTGAATCCTGCTACGACAGACCAGGCCTGCAGTAAATATGCTCAAATTCAGTTGCATTCAAAATAAAATTTTACTTAAACTCCTGTAGGCTGAACTAAACGCAATTGCGCTATTTCATGTGCAGCACTCATGGAAACAATAACCATATCACTTTATTTTAAGTCTTAACCCCTTTCTACCATTACACATCTCAAAGCATTTGTTAAATACATTAGTGAAGGCAGAATGTATATAAAGTTATCTTTTGGCTGCAGCCCAAACGGGGATCTTTGAAGTGCAACTGTTTAGCTCTCATGTCCCGCTGCCCCGCTCTCACACGGCCACAGAAAAGGGAGCGGCCCTTCCAGGAGGTGTCAGCACTCCTCCTCGACTGTGTCCTCATCACAGTCACAATGCACCAAGTGGTCCTCAGAGACTCAGGCCAGCGCGCCTCTCCACGGCAAATGAGTTTTAATGCAGAGGTCAGGCAGAGTTCCAAAGCAGCAATGCCAGGGGCCAGGTGGCACATCACAGCCTCCCTGTGTGCAGCTATCCCCAGAATGCGACATGGTGGCGTCGGCAAACTCGCTCTGATCATCAACAAGAGGGCCGCTCTGATAGAATGATACAACAAATGCTTCGTAAGGGGCAGGGACAATTGTACTCTTTCATACAACAGCACATGGGGGTTTCTGTTTGCAAAAATGATTAGTGATCCACCTCATTCTTCCAACGTGCTACAATGTTTTTTGTTATAAGTAAACCTAACTGTGTCACAGCAAGTGAACCTATGCTCTCCAACACAAACTGGCTATTCCCTTAAAGGTTATAGATTGAAGTATAATATACCATAAGAAACTTCCAGTTTACATGTATTTCTGAGATATAACACTGACTTTGTTAAGTATCTGGACATTTTACTGCTAACTATATTTAGTTTACTTTTGATCAGTGTATACTTAGTTTGAAAAGGGACTTTATTGACAGGGAAATACATAATATCTAATCTCTTTTTAATAAGAATTGCAAATCTGATCTAATTCTGTTTACTTTGGTTTAAATGGCACAGATCCGCCATATTTGTTGTGGTTTCACACAAATTACAAGCCTAAAGTTAAGTAGGACTTTCTAGTGTTGCTCATTCTGCCGCTGCACTTCAGGGTGATTGAATAATGCCCTCTACTGGCTGCATTTCCTTTTTATAAAATAAACTGCACAAACAAATAATGTGCCCAAAGCTTAATACAATGTGTTGGTACAAGAACAGTGCACGGTGCAGACGGGCCGCTTGAGTCATTTATCCTCACATTAACGCTGCTCCTTGGTCCCTTTTGAGGAAGGACAAGAACTAATTAGGCTGCATTAGGTCACAAAGTGGCTCTGTCATCTTGTGGCCATTGAAGAGCACAAACAGTGCAGGGCCACTCTCAGCTGTTCACAGATGCAGAAAAAAAAGAAAAAAAAAACATTTAGAAACAGCAGCTGTCTGGTGGTTTTCAGGGCCCGATCCTGTAAAACCACAGGCCTGCAGGACAGGGTCGAGTCTGAGGACTGGCACAAGATAATGTAACTGGAGCCTATTGTAGTGTATGGTCCAACAAAGAAGCACTTTAATAAGCAACTGTGCAACATGTCAACGGCCATGTGGTTTGAACTTCCAGTTCTCAAACCAAATATATTTATATTAAAACTAAAATTCATGTCCACACACGCGCACGCACACGCGCACGCACACACACACACACACACACACGCACACACACTTTATGTTTGTGCAATTGCAAATGAACCAAATTAAGAGGTTTTGGTTGTGTGTAATTGGAGGTACTTCATGCTAATAGACCCACATCATGCACTTGACCTTGGTGTTCATTATACCAGCCGAGTGGGTTCATTTGTAAATATGTTGTTGAGAAAAGTACTTTTATTCAACCGGTTCAGATGAACAAAAAAAAATAAATAAATCAATAAATAAAGATATATATTAAAATTGCCCCAGACAAACATAAATGTTACATATAACGAAGACAAAAAAGTACAAACACTCTCCACCCAAGTAATTTGTAAAACATAAAAAGGCTAACGCAGAGGTTCAAATCTAATTCAATCAAACTTAACATAAACAGCTGTCATGTTTCCCATCAATCCTCGCCTGTGTGCATGTGTGCGTCTTGACTTTGTATAATGGCCTATTGCATAGGCCATTATACAGCCTATGCAATGTTAACGGTGTCCTAAATGGTATTCATTTTTTTTCTTCTTTAGTATACTGCCTAAACAAGTATTTATCTCAGCTTCAGTTTATCAGCTTTAATGTGGATGTTATTGCTTTACCTTTGTACTCCAGTAGATGGCACTGTGGCTGCACTGAGAAGCAGCATGTTTGCCCAGATGGTAAAACTAATCGTGTGAAGAAGTGTTCGCGTCACTGTAAGTGGGATTTAAGTGTGAACACAGTGTTGATTTACCTGCTCAATCTGTGTACATACTGTATCATCACCACCACTGCATAGGCAATTCTACACCGCCAACATTTGCCGTGAGGAATAAACTTGTATTTTTTTTTATTGTTGTACTACTTGCTGTACTTTCTGACAGGGTGTAAAGTTAGTGTCAAAGCACCTAAAGGTAGTCAGAAAATGAATTTATTCACGTTAAATAATAGAGTGCGTTTGTTTCGCTTTCTTTCCTCCACTTGCTGATAATTCTGCTTGTGCTTGGCTGACTGTAGGGCAATAGCCTGAAAGCGGTCGGCTATAACTTCAGTGGGAAAGAAGGTCTTTATAACTTTCCGGGTGTTTCACGCTTTTTGTGTATGTGGAAAGGCTCAATTATTACAGAGATATAAACTGTTAGAGAAATTAACAATGGTGTCCGAGAGGATTGATGAAGAATAGGCAGCAGTCTGGATGTCTTATACAGGATAAGTGTATTACCATCGGTACAGGAGACATGAACTCGGGACATTGCACTAGTCCTACCATTCAAGTCTGTCTATGCTTCCACAGAAAAAGGCTAAATACCCTTTCAGAGGGTCATACTGATGCACAAGCAAAACATTCAGTGGCAGAGAGCGGGCGCCTGATCACTACAGTCAAGGCTATTACAGAGATACGACTTTATAGTTTGACCCAGTATGATAAATAGCGATTTAATGTTATCCTCTAACATAAACTAGATAAAACATCTGCCATTTTCTTGTTCCTTCCCCTTTAAGAATGTTATAATCTCACATGAATCCAACTAATTGCACAGAACTACCAGCTCCAGCCACAAGATGGCAACAAATGCCGGCTACAAGGCTACAAAGGCAGTAGTCAGGCAGGGCATTCGGCACACCCCGCTGCCATTTCAAAAGTGAGTCACCTTTAAGAGTATTGTAGCAGGGGACTTATAAAACACATTTGCAATTATAGCTTTTGTTGCTGGGGTTGCCATGGCGATTTGCCTCTTATGGTTGGGATAATGATCCAGCCGACGAAAAGGACTTGTGGAGAAGGCACTTGTGTTTTTCTTATGTCTTGCCATGAATCATTTCAAGCACCAGAGGGATATATACATAAAGGTTTGAGAAATGACAACACACATATCTGCATATAAACCCACCAAATTACACTAATGCATACACAAAGATACATCTAATTAAAATTCAGATTATTTTTACATCCTGACAGAAGTGCCAGCCGCGCCTTGATCAAAAGTGAATCTTTCACTAATTTCTGACATTTTCGATCATGCCATCTTGAAATAGATGCGCTCTAGGGATGGTCGCGGAGACATCTTTAATTAATTTTAAAGTGATATATAACACAAGAACAAAGCTAATTATCACAATCATAAAAGCAATTATAGAGATAGCAATGTTTGGCAGATTTGGATGATAACGTTACAATTAACTGCTCTTGGATTCACAACAAAAATAACTCACATCTAATTATGACAAAAGAAAAGCATCACAAATGAGCAAAAAAAACAACAACATGTTGACACAATGCCACACTTCAGACTAAAGCGCAAGTGTTCTCAGGGCAACCACGGCGTATAACTTTCCCCCGACTTTGCGCTGTACCATATCCATAAATAAGAGACACAGTGCTACTTGCAAGTTTAACCCAGTTGCATAAATGAACTCCCCCATGTGTACACCCCCGCTATATTTATTAAAAAGCACACAGTTTGCACCGTGATTAATTCTACAGCAATGCATGCAAAGCACCCTTGATTGGCGAATCCTCTGACCCCAGTGAAAACATCTGTCCTTGAGGTTGAGCGATAACGCTTTTCACAGGAGCGACTGATGTGCGCCATTGATATGCACCGCATTTTTATTTTATTTTTCATATTGTCTTCTTCCCACACCAGAGACCTGGACTTGTGCTTTTTAAAACGAACCACCCACCTCAATCAATGTGTTAATTAACATATTCTAGATGTGCTCCGAGGGGCTTTTGACGAAACTTCAGCTGCACTCATTTACCCTCTGGACGAAAAAAAAAGAAAAAAGAAGAAGATGAAGAAAAAAGACGGTTCCCAAGGTCGTACTAATCAGACAGATGATTTAAATTATATTCTGCCTAAAGGGCCTCTGGGAAACAACAGTGCAGAGACAGAGAGTCTATAATGAATGTCTAAAAAGAAGAGAAAGGATTTGTTTTTCACACTGTAACGCTCTTGCCGTGTTTGTCAAATTTCAGCTTTACTTCAGTGCACTCTTCACAAAAAGACGTCACAGAGGGAAATCTGGCAAATTTTTTATTTGCTTGTGTCAACATATCTATCATCTGCAGTGGTTTGGAAACTTAAAGAGGTGTGCAGGCTTCTTATTTTTTCGGAGTTTGCAACACAGAGATGGATGGCATGGGTTGGTTTTGTCAGCCAACTTTTTCAAAGGGTCATTGGTTCGATCTTAGCTCCTTTCAATGCATTGTGTCTTTGGGCACAACTTAATGTGCGTACATGTGTGGTTGTTTGTGTTTTGAGTGTACGATTTAAGTAAGTAAGTAAGTAAGTGCTTTATTTGTCATTGTACAATCGTACAACGAAATTGTGTTCAGGTGATAGTCCTGAGCCACTGCCACTTCACTGAGCCGCGCTGCGGCTCAATCTGATCAGCCTGTTTTTGGAGGTCGGGGAAACTGTAGTACCCAGAGGAAACCTGACTGACTGCCTTCAGTCTCCTCTGACTGACCTATCTAAAATGGTGCACCGCCTCCTGGGTTTGTCCCTGTTTCAGAGCATGGTGCCCTGCACTGGTCAGCTCCACCACCTCCTCCTTCCTCTTCCTCCTGTGCAGCTCCCTCTGCTCCCTCCACTGTACAACAGTCTTTTCCCATCTTCTGGGAAGAGCTTAGCAGTTGATCTGTTTCATTCTCAAGTTGTGGTGTACATGTTTTAGAGGCGTCTCTCACCCAGCAGGTTTTGGGGTTTGGGGGCGTGTTTGAGCCCTGACTGTGTTGTTCGTCCTGTTCTCCGGCCATTGCTCACTTGCAGCTCGCTTGTGTCCTCGTCTTTCTCGCCACAAAGTGAACGTCCATTAGCCAGAACATTAATAGGGATAGAAGGTGTGAGGCTTAGCTGTGAGTCTTGCCCGGATACCTCCTCATATGTGACGCCTCTTGGTGCCACTTCAGTGTTTCAGAAGAAGACATTTGTAGACCTCAAATGTCCTTAGATCATAGCTGTCTACTTTAAAAAAGCTGCTTTCTTCATGATCCACCAAATCCACCAAACCCCACAAAAACATGGCAAAGACGTACACAAGTATCCAGACACACAATGTAGAACACAAAAAACACAAATGTAGTTAGATGAAAAAGGCAAAAAAATAAAAAGGGCAGCTGTGGCAAGAGAGAGGGAGGTTGCTTCTTGTTAAACATGAACATGTATTGATACTGACCCTGATTTGTAATCTCTTGCCTTATCTTCAGTGGGAGTGGAGCTAACAAAGGTGAATATTTTGTTATACAGCATTTTGTGGAATATTTTAGCATCACTGCTTCACTTTGCACCAGCATGATTTTCCTTCTCACTCCATTTCTCCTTAAAGTCAAACGCATCAGATACCAATCATCATCGGAAGTGTATTCGAGTCTTGGTTCTATCTTTAGCGGCGCTCATGTCATTCTGCTCCATGTCATTCAGAATTGACCTTTTTATCTTAATAACCTCATTGGTGAGCACTGACTGTGTTTTCGCACCCTGCCTCTGTCACTAATACTTACCCTTTAGAAAGACTTCCTTTGCATCATCTGACAGCAGAGCACATTTCAGATTTGAGAGAATCAGAGGATTAAACCTGCCGTGACATTCATCATTCGGAGCAACATTTCACCCACGAAGAGTCTAATTTTGCTCCTGTCAGGGCTGAAGACAGAGTAAATAATATTCAAGTTTGTTTGTGCGAGCTCTCGGTTATACGGGAGATTTCCATCTGAGAAATAAGTGTTCAAGTCATCATCTGTATTTGGTCACAAATACCCTGCAATCTGCTCAGAATTGGATAAATCGCCTACATTATTCTGACTGTGTTGTGCTTCAGTCTCATTGCCTTGGTCGTCTTTTTGGACCAGATGTTGGCCGGGTAAGTGCATGTGTATGGAATCAGTTTTGTGCCAAAAGAAACAAACACAACTTTTTCAATGTCAAACAAAAATAGGAAATTTGAGAGAAAAAAAAAACTAATTTAAAAAAATAAATAAAATTAACTTGCAATCAAATTCTTTGTCTAATTGCGTAAAGTATTGGTATTTTACTCTTCTAATAATGCATTCTTCTGTTTACGGTTCCCTCTCTCAGACTTTTGCTCTGAATCTCAGTTTTGCAGTCTCTCTGCAGCTCTCTCTCGTTTGCGCTCCTTGACTTTTTGTTTGCAGTTCTGGCACAATCCTCTCGGGTGGGCGGGCTTTTTCAGGAGATCGTCCCCATTGGGTAGTTAGTTTTTGATTGACACAGCTCATCAGCGCAGTGCCCCGGAAGTTGTGGTGACGTCACAGACAAGCTGCGCGCGCATCCGGGGAGCAAAAGCTACGCAGACAGAGGCATTCCGAACGATAAAATGAGGAGTTATTGTGCTGTTAGTTGCACTAACACAAGTGAGAATGGTTGGCGTATGTTCAACATCCCAAGAGGACGTCACCCATTTACCAAAAACAGGAGAAGATTGTGGCTTCGGGCAATTAAAAGAGCGGATTAGGTTTCGGGTGGTCCTACAACTGGGGTGAGCCTCTGTAGCGCTCACTTCATATCTGGTAAGTATTTGTATCCTACAGTAATTAAAAACGTATTTAAGTATATCTCGCCATAATTCTTAAGTGAGCACTAAAACTAGGCTAATTGTCTATATTTGATCCTGATCAGCCAAGTTAAGGCTAACTTTTAGCAACCTGTAGCGTTAGCTGTTTTGCTGAATAAGTAGCCAAAGTTAAGCTCCTTCTTGGTTTAGCCTGAAAATCCTGAGGAGAAACGCCTTTCAAAAAGCCAAATAGACACCGATCTAGGTATGATTGTCACTGAATTGGATGACGGCTGCTTTGAGTTGAGAAAAATAATGGTACTTAGCGCGAGTTTAACGTGGGGCTTCGCCTAATGACCTTTTTGTCTAAAGTCTCGCCTTTTGATAGCGGCTTTCAGTTCTCACTACTGAAAACTCACTTATTAGAATTGTTTGGCTGAATACAAAGAAGGAGCACTACAAAAGTGTTCTATTTTACATTTCCATAGGTAAAATGTGAGGTTTTGTTTTTATACAGCATTTATCTGTATCTGTATCTTACTCATTGAAGTAAATTACTGCGCTGGATCCAGGGCAGATGCAGAAATCATGCATAATTTGTATGTTTCAATATTTATATTTCCCCCCGATTTATTTTGTACTTTTCATTACGTTGCTTTCCGCCAAACATTTAAGCTATTTTCAAAAGCGTGCAGCCTAATCAGGAAACTGTCACGTCTTCATTAGTTTATTGTTGTTGTTGTTCATTTTAGCTATAAGCCCAATTTTTAACATTAAAACACACGCCCGCCATGTGTAGGTTCGCAATACATTTTAGTACTGAGTAAAGAAAAACACTTACTTGAGGTGCTTCTTAGCGTTTATCTAAGTACAGTCCCGTAGATTCCCGTTCATTATTTGTTTGAATCAATGGTTTGGCTCTCAGACCGCAGAGACTACACGGAGAAGACCTGTGTTCATGAGTCATGGCGCACGACCACGAGCACGTCCACAGGCCTGGGGACGTCAAACGATTGGAAAACTTTAAAAAACATTATTTTGGATGCTTTACAATTTTTTTAAGAAAAAAAAAAAGTATATGTCCTAAAAATAGTAATTTTTAAGAAATATATTAGCCTTAGTCTGAAACTCCAGATGCCCTGTGGACCATTTTACAGGCCGCTCCTTTTACATGAGTGTCTATGACAAAAAGGGCTTTTGAGCCGCAGGCTGCAATACCACGGCCCGCCACTAGCACGAACTGAAATTGGGTGAAAAGGGGCGTATCCCCCCCTTGGTCAAGAAGCGCAAACGAGAGAGAGCTGCAGAAAGACTGCAAAACTGAGAGTCGGAGCAAAAGTCTGACCGGCGAGAGAGAAGCAGAGGGAACCATAAACAGAAGAATACATTATTAGAAGAGTAAAATACCAATACTTTACGCAATTAGAGAATTTGATTGCAAGTTCAACAAAAACAAATTTAAATTAGTTTTTTTTTCTCTCAAATTTCCTATTTTTGTTTGACATTGAAAAAGTTGTGTTTGTTTCTTTTTGGCACAAAACTGATTCCATACATGTGCAGGCCCTGTCTTTGTTAGTACCTGTACAGTTCCAAAATGTGTCCTAAATGAACACAGACCACCAATAAGGAATTGCCTCTATATCATCAATATATGCCCATGTCACCACTCATGCAGATTCTAACCTATATACATTAAAGGTTGGGCCACAATCAAAACGAGAAGAACTGCGCCGCTTAAAGTTGGAAAACCTTTCACTTGCACTGCCTTTTTTAGTTTACAAATGAGGTTTGTTCAGAATTGACTTGGCCATGAACGTCACATAAATCTGAAAGCACTGTTATGTTTGTGAGCTTTTAGTTGATTATTCTGATAGCTAGTCTTCTTCCTTTGCAGCGTGCCCTTTTCACTTTAACACAAATTGACTTCCATCGCCTCAGGAGGTGTTGACCCAAAGGGCTGAAGTACTAAAGAAGTACACAAGCATGTGCGCCTTCAGGTGATAAGGCATCCTCAGACATCTTCAAATGGGTGTCTATTGTTTTTATAGCACTAATAGGACGGATCTCATGATCCTACGCCTCACTCACAGTGCGCTAATTGGTGTCATAAAATGTTAAAAGTAACTCCTACTAAAAGTACAACTCCTGCAAAAATGTGTTTTACATGTGAGTCTGTTAAATGTTTTTCATGAATAACTTTACAGAAAACCAGCAGAGAAATAAATATTAGATTTTTTTTTTTTAACATTTTCAAAATATCTCTCTTATGTTCGTCTATTATTGATAACATCGTAAGCATCTTATTCAGTATAGCAAAAAAACCCTTTTTTAATCTTGATGAAACCGCCGTTGCTATTCACATGCACCTGGAAGGGCTATTGTACATATCATTTCATACTTAGAGATAGGTTTGAGATGAGACAACATCAATTATCTTTAATATGAATTTTCTAACAGCTGAGCCACTGTCGCTCTCAAAATGTAAAGTAATATGGCGGCTTGTAGGCGCTGGATAATATATAATATAATAATAATAATATATCTATTGGTCTTGACAAACCTCTTTATCTGAAAGACATTACTTATCTGTCATGGTTTATAGTTTTGTTTTTACTAGAAAGAATGTTGGAGGTGTTTTTTTTTTAAGTCATGTGGATGAAGATAGCTGGACGGAGGTCAAACTGAACTACACACACATGGTGAAGAGTGCCCTATTTGTAAGGTCCAGAAGACTAAGTCAATGGGAACACCAAGACCTGATGAAACTTTGAGCAATCCAGCCACTACCAGGATGACAAGTGATGGCTGTCTTCCATTTGATCGATGGCCAAACATGGGTTTGGCTTTTTTTCACTTTTTTTTAACAAAACAAGCCAGCTTTTTCAATGTGAGAAAAGATCTGACTACGGCTGATAACATCTAGACTCTGGGAAAAGAACACTTGGTAAAAGGAACAACAAGTCTCACCTCCAGGCAGTAACAGGCTGGTTCTTCTTAACTCCCCCTTTACATCCAAGTACTTGCCACTCATACCGGAAAAGCTGTCCGACTTAACATTCCATAGAGCCAGAGGATATGGCAAACGGTAAATGCACAGCATAGTACAAAAGCGTAATATTGTTTTTACATAAAATGCCAAGAATTAATTTGCCAAAACAGTAAAAGCGCTATAAAAATATAATAAAATAAAACAAATCTCTTTTTTTTTTTTTGGCAAAGAAATGGTGCCCAACATTTACATTCAAATGTTAGTTAATTCAATGAATAAAGTAAATAACAAATTAAGAAAGAACAAATTAAGAAAGACAGCTAGAATAAAAACAAAATTGGCAAAAGCAATTTCTGACATTTCTCCATATTCACGTCTCCCATGTATTTTTTCTCTTCCTCTTTCCTTGATAAGGCAGTAAGAAATTATTCCCACATTTGATCCACAGCCAGGTGCAGGTTGTTTCGATTTGGAAGGCGGCGAGTGGTTCTACATTAAAGATGTCCAAAGCCGCTGGGAACTGGCAATTGGGATAGAAACGTCCTGTGCACTTGAATGGAGCTCTCTGCTGTGCTCACTTGGTGTAACGTGGAAGGGGGTCCAAACCAAGGCGGGTCAGTCAGCCGGATCGACGGGCAGCAGTTCAGAGCGGGGTGTGAAGACGGTACATGGATGACTTTGGACTGGTTTTAGAGGCTCCAAAGTAAGCAGCGCACACCGGCCTTGTCCACATGCTAGTCTTGCTCGCAGCTAACAATCAGGCTATCGATTCGGTGTTTCCTAATGAGATGTTCTGGGCCATGTGGGATTTCCGTCTGGCCATTCTCCATTTGCTAGTTCTTCTTGATCTGAGTGCAGCGCTGTTTTTCTCCTTTATTCATGAGATTTTCTTTTGTAAAATTCCATGCATATACTTACCAAGAAGAGTTATTCGCTCATTAGTGGATGACTTTTTCTTTTCTTAAAGGCGACGGTTCGTTTCGCCAAAAAGGAAAAAAGAAAAAATCTGCCGTGCTTAAATTAGCATGTCTTTACTCCTACTCAATGAGTGTGAAAGCGGCTTGGGTACGGACATATTTGTAAATATTTGATTATAATCGTTAAGCTAAAAAACATCCTGCAAGCTCCTGCCACAAGTTCAATCTTCTTCTTCCTTTGGATAAATTGGATTGGGGAGGTCATCCATTTGAATGATGAAAGTCACTGCCCACTGAGTAGTGAGGAAAATGCTAAAAAAGAAAATGTAAGAATACCATAGACTCCTCCCCGTTTGCCAAAATGTCCGAAAAAGGAAAGGGAATCTATGGCGGATTTACAGACTCCTCCTACTCAGCTCTGACGGAGCAATATCTAGCTGTAGATATTGCTCAAACTTTCTATCTTTAGAAACCAGGCTTTACAGTTGCTTAGAACGTGTGTAAAGGGCAATACTTTCTAATGGAAAACTAGCTTGTTTTGCCGCCCATATATGGAAGTACTACAGCAATGGCGTCCCCCTAGTGTCGCGGTCACAAAGCAGACCAGCGGCCATTGAAGAATACTCAAATCTGTGAAGAAGTGTGTGTCCGTTAATAACAGACTTGCTCTTTGACAGTATTTGGAGTAAAACACCAAAACGTGCTCAAACAAGAACATTCTCATAGCAATGCCATCACTGCCATGACAAATAAAGACACCAGGATCACATTTTCCCAACATATTTACAACCCAATTTGCCAATAAGATCCAAAATGATGTGAGTGCATTATAAGTAAAGTAAGAAAGAACTGACGGCTTTAAAGCAGCAGCATCATTAACTAAACACAAAAATTGATCACTCTCCCCTTGAGATCCAAAAAAACATTTGGAACAGGCCAAATCCATAGTGGGGTTTACTTGCTTTTCCGTGAGAAAACAATACGTCGAAGTCTTCAAATCCCTTTTATCTAAAGCGGCTTTGCTACATTCTGTTTCGTTTTATCTTCTATCTGTATCTCCATGACACATCTCTATGCAACAGTTTCTGCCCCTGTGACTCACAGTGTCAGAGAAGGCGTGCAGCGTGACATCTCCTGACATGTGGCGCTGCTATAGTTTGTGTGAGCGCAGCAGGGTCACGGCGGAGGATACAGGCTGACCAGTGAACTGTGAACGGGCCGGGACACCTCTGGGGACCGGGGCTGGCAGGGCAATGACATCAGATACCAACGCATCAGTCATCTGTAGGCTATGCACAATATGGCTGGTGGGATTCACCTGTGTGACTCAGGACATTGAAATAAGTCAGGATTATGTTTTGAGTTAGACTTTTTCATTTTATGTCAAATTAAGACGACATACACAAAATCAACTTTTGTTTCTGTTTGTAACCATATTATAACAATGATCTTTCAAATACATACCTGCTGTAGTTTTTCACTTCAATCAAACAGGTTTCAGTTTTTGGTGATTTCTTCTCCTCCAGTCTGTTTGTCCAGAATTTTGTTTTGTCATTGATGAGACATAAAACTGTCCTCCACATTTTGAAAGCCCATAATCCATAAACAACTTGAATAAAATAATGTTTTAGAAACGTTACATCGCCTCATTCATTCCCTCTAAACCCTGTGGTGGTAAGCCACAGCTGCCCTGGGATAGACTGATGACTTGAGGCTTCCAATCTGCACCACCGCCAACACATTACATACTTATGCAACGACAGTCAGCACCTCTGGAAGCTGGGATTTAAAGCGCCAACCCAGTGTGTTATTCTGTGTTAAACTAGACAATAACAGTGTTATATGTTGTCACAGGCATTTTCCTGGATTTGTTTTTATATTCTTGGAAACATTTTAGCTCTGTGCATCTGAACTCTGCTGCGGGCACAGGATTTATGCACTTTTTTCCTTTTTCTGAGCTTATGGAGATAAGTGAAGACAACAAGCTCCACTCCACTGTCATCTTCCACCCACAGTCTCCGGCTCATTGGTAATGATGCAGCGGTGACAACTGTATAAACCCCGAGCATCGTTATTCATGTGTGCTTCTGTTTCTGTGTGTAGGGAGACAGATACACATGCTGCTTCTGAAACACGGGGCGAAAGAGCTGCTCATGTATTACGAAAGGAAACCTCAGATCAGTCACATGAGGAACCCTCGCCAGCAAGCTGATAGACATTAACAGATTTTTCTTCTATGGTTGCTAATGACTGCACTTAATATCTGTATACTAAGATAAGACTTTACTTACAGTATCACACTAGACTGGAGAACGTGCCTTGTTACAGCAGCTCCTAAAACACAGTAAGGTGCATACAGCTAGTTAGAAACATATCACGTCATTATTGGTTAGAAAGTATGCAGCATAAATTAAAATCTGTCTTTGCCTTCAAAAACGTTATTCTCTCAACATGCTTTCAAAAAGGAGCTTTTGTAATTATCTCGACAATAACATATTTTAGTTAAAATTGCACTAATTAGAAGCGAATGTTTCCATTTGTTGTAGAAAGCTTTTATTACACTAAAATAAAATATGATTTTCTGTCCATAGCCTTAACCATTCTTCACTGCTCATTGCTGTGTGGCTATGAAAGTAAAAACACACAAAAGCGATCCGCACGTACACGCACGCAGAGCACAAATAGTGAAATGTCAAAGGGCCAATGAGCTACTTATTAGAGAATATACTCCGGAGAGAAGGCCTGCTTTAATTAATTTTGTGCCTGCCAGTAACAAGGAGAGCGGAGGGAACATGGACAGCTCAGTCTCCTTGGAGATGCCTTGAATGCAATGAGGTGTGTGTCGGCGAAAGTCTCTCTTTTTTGAGAAACTTTGGGAATTTTTCAGGTCAAGATCGAAAGCAGCAAGGAGCAATTGAGAGGCGTACCAGACAGTAGTGAGGCTAGCAGAATTCATGGTTTGGAAAAAGTGGTGCCAAGGGACAGGACTAGAGTTAGAGAAGATCGTGTGTGAATGTATTAGAAATGTCCATTTAAGGGACAGCTCATGTCATATGTAAGACCAAAGATAAGATTCGTGGATGCAGGGGATGAGGACATAAAGCTGTGTGAAGAAACAGGAACGTGTGAAGTTTGCAGATAACTTCGATGCAAATAAAACACTTATTGCTAAGCTGAGGTACAAAGAAATGGTCTGGTTTCATTGGATGCAGTCCAGCTTAGGCTTTAGTCCCCCCGCTGAAGCGCTGTTAGGGCGTTGGGTGTCACTAACAAGTCTCTGTAGCCCTTATTAGCCCAGTATTAGCTGGCCTCTGTTTGCCTCCGACTGCCCTCCGTTTACACTGTCTGCAGTGGTGGATGACAAATGGTTTCAGACCCCAGTGGTGTTTTACAAAGCTATTACCGAATAATTCTGGGGCAACGTAAAAACTGACACACAAACGTTTAGACCTTTTTGTACAATAGCCAAAACTATTGTCACTTTTCATGATTGTATTTAATGTTTCTTTATGTTCCTTTACTGGCAATATATTATTTAAAAAACAGCTAATATCCTGCATTTTATGTAAGCTTTGTATACAATTTGGGACGTATAATTTAGAATTATAGACTCAAAATAATTGGAGATATAAATGAATAAAATATGACAATGCAAATCAAGTTTGCAGGTGAAAGTTAAAAATCCACTTGTGATGTTAGTACAAGGATGTTCATTTACGCTTCATTATGCTGTATATCCTCAGGCAGCACAAAACATTTCGGCTCATTAATCAAAGCCAATACATCCTTGAAAGTAAACTGGAGGTCAGTGTTCGGGAGCACGCCACAACAAATTAGCCTTAAAAGCTGTAATGAGATGGAAACTTCTCAACAACAAAATATGGGACGATAACTGAAGACAAGGCCCTGTTATTCACTCAAACAATACAACAATATGAAAGCAGGGCCACATTTGGGGATTTTAATTCTGATTATAAATCCCAAAAATGTGTTTAGCATAGTGTTTATTTTTGTATTTTTTTATGACGGTAAAGTCTCATACTGATCTAATGATTCCTTGTTGCAAAGGGTCATGGGATGAAATGTACCAGTGGTAGGGCATCAGGCGCAACATCTGCCCATGTCATTTGTAGTGGCTATTCCTCCACACATTTTAAGTATCACGGTAAGGTACATTGACATATCCTGTCTCTTATAGTGGATCCATTACTTTGTAAAAAAAAACCTTTGCAAATAAGATCAGTATCTCTGAATCAATGTGTACAACTCTCGCACGTCGGTGAAATACACTACAACAAAACCTCGTGCAAAAAAAAAAAAAAAAGAGCAGGCTTTCAAGTTGCACAAAAATAAAACAAAAGGATAAACTTCCTAAAACAAACCACGTTCTAGTCTGACACATCTCCGAGAAGCTCCTGAGTGAAGACGTTCCTTGTTAAATTGGTGTTTGCGGTGTGCCGCGCTACAAGACAAAAAAAAGTTGAAGGAAAACGTAATGGCAAGAGAAGGAGCGCAGATTTGATAAATGATTTTTCTTTTTTTCCCTTCAGAGCCGGGGATGCTCTGGTAAGCAAGCCCCCCCCCCGGTGAGATAGCATATGCTAATAAAGAGCTCCACGGGACATCTATTGCTTCCTAATCTGCTCGTGTCAAAATGGATATTGTCTGTGCATGAGTGTCTTACAGTTATAATAGTTGTGGAAGTAATGGAAATGTGGAAGTACGGAAACACTGAAAAGGCACCAAGAGCCCCCCGCACCTGCAGCACAGTGGAGGCGTCACACAAGAGGCGCTACAGGAAACAAAACAAAAAAAAGGACAAACGATGAGAAGATGGTGAAAGGCTGTTGTGGGGCGGAGGGAGCTGTGCAGGAGGAAGAGGAAGGAGGAGGTGGAGCTGACCAGTGCAGGACACCACGCTCTAAAAAAGGGGACAAACCCAGGAGGCGTCATTTTTCTCCACTTGTTAAGCTACGGGACAGTCAGAGGGCAGGGTTGGGGCAGCAGTAGTTCAGTTGGGAGAGCATTTACCTACAGACTTAAAGGGAAGTGGTTTGCTCCCTGCTTCCACCTGTGTGGCTCTGGGTTTGTGTCCTCGGCAAGGCACTTTACCTTGTCTGCGTACTTGTGTAATAAATCCTCATATTGCTCATAGAAATTGAAAACATAAATTCAGACAATCCGTCACAGAATAATAAATTTCAAATAATATTCCTGTCTTTATAAAGCCTCTGTATGTACTCATCCTTGAAACGACTCTTTGTAGTGGAGTTTTGACGAAGCAACAGTAATCTACATGTCCATTTTGCTCATTGGGACGCGTGTGGAGCCATGGAAGGGTAATTACCTGTTGTGCATAGTGTAGGAGTCGTGCTCCTGCTGGCCTTGTCTCTGTCAGTGTGGGTCAGTGGCTCTGTCCCCAGTGAATATGGAGATGTCAGATGTGGTGGACTCACACAGGGGACCAGCGAGACATGACAGAGCAGAAGGGGGGGACGGCCCAGAATGGCACTCCGGGAATAGGGACATCTTTTGAGCAATGATGGAAGACATGCTATAATAACTGTCTTCTGAAACACTAGCTCCGAATGCTGTACAATATTTAAGCGTTTTTTTGTGCAAGATCATAATGAAGTGTTTATGGATGCGGCCTACTGTAACAAGAAGAACAAAACTGCAATATTAAGCAAAGTCCCACAATAATGATCAGGATTTCAGGCTCGCATCATTGAAATCAAAGTAAATAAAATTGGATTGGGTTGGAAGTTTATTTGTATAGCGTTTTTCACATGACACACCCAAAGCGCTTCACAAAGTGTCAGAGTCCGCTTATACTTTGGTCCCACGAACTGAAACGATGATGTTTGACTTTACTAATCCAGCCAAATATGCGTAAGTGCAGGGATCATTTAATGTAGGTCTGAAAATAATGAATAGTGAAAGCTCATATATTGTTAACATTTGGGTACAAACACATACATCAGTGAACATTTAAATACATTTTGAAATACAAAACACAATACAATAGGGGGGCAGCAGAGAGAGGTGGATAAGTTCGGCTTCCAGCAGCCTGGTGGATGAAGCCATCCTTCAGTCAGTTGGACCTGGCACAGATCGAGACCCTGCAGTCTTCTCCCTGAGGTCAGGACTGAAGAGATTGTGAGATGGGTGTGAGATATCTCCCGCTGAGATAACCCTGTCTGCTCCGCTGCAGGAAAGGTGGTTGAACAGGCCCTGTCCTGATTATTGGTGAGCCAAAACACATCAGTCTTAACAGCTTAATGTCCAAAAAGTGGTCATGAGCGGATTAGCCACTCTTTTTTTTTTTTTTTTTTACTATTTTCTCAGCATTACTTTATGGAACTGTCCCCTTTTAAATAGATATGTTGAGTTCCGTGTGGCATCGCTTTCTAAATGAGCCGGATTGTTTGGGCATTGGCGATTCATAATGGTGCGCCTGCAATCCCCCCACCTCATCATTCCACATGGTTAAGTTTTAGCTTCCAAAATCATGGCCCTCCTTGCGCCGCAAGTCGACCACAGCTGTACGTTTTCAGCCTGCTCGCCCGCACAGGTCTTCACAGGTGCGGCTTTAATTATGCGAGCCCGTGTTTTGGAGCGGGGCAGAGTGGATGCGCTGCTAATTAACCCAGGTCCTGCGCTGAGAGACTGGGTGGCAGCGGGCGACAGTGGGTGACAGTCAGGGACCACCTGTGAGCAGAGATGGACAACATTTAGCGGCCGACATGAGTCTGCAGGTTTTAATTACAAGCACCGGCGGGAGAGAGCACATGCTTCGACCACACACGCGCCATCGTTGAACTGCGGGCACAACTGCTACAGTGAACACATTTTTCTCCATCCAACTAACACAACACTTTTTGTGTTGTATTTTATTGTTTAATGTCGCCTATGTCCATTTGATAGGGATGTCAAAAGTTATGGTAGGATTAATTCACACTTGCTCTATAAAAAAAAACAGCTGTATTTTAGAGGACTCACGCGGTCCCTGTCACACAAGGCACAGCGCTAAAAGCTTAAACTCATTATGAGCACATTGGGTCTGAAATGCCTTCCTTAGATGCAGCGGTACCGGGGGGGGGGGGATGATAAGTAGATGGTGCCAGACAAAAGCAAATGACTCCTCAGTCAACAAGGTAACATGGGACGGCTTTAAGATGTACGAGGCGAGCAAATTAAACTTGCATACGGCTAAATACCAAGGTCGAATCATTTGTCAAGATTCTGCTGTGGGACTTCCTCTTCAGATACTGGTGGGAGAGATAAATCAATGTTTGATAGGGAAGGAAGGATCTAGTATGTTGTGCAGCTATAACATTCTCTCGGTGCCTGCATTTCTGCTGGACTCTAAGTTCGACTGCCGGTGCAATTCCTAACTCAAAACTTTAAATACATTTCAATAGAATCTTGTCAGGTTGTCGGTTGGTAAGTGTACCACTATGCATTTGACCCAAAGGTTTATACTTAATCACACCATAATATATGTCGATTCATAACTCTACAGTATATTAATAAGAGTTGGTGGTATTCAGCGTGTAACTAATAAACCTTTACTTTTGCTCTTTTCCAAAGCAATACCCTAATCATGAGGAAGTTCACAACTGGCCACCCGCTCTCTGATCTGCACGCCAGTATTGGAGGGCTGACTCCTTCCCTCATCTGTTCAAGCTCTCTCACAGTCTCCCATTTCTTGCTGAAAAAGTCGCAAACACTTGTGTGGTACAGGGGTGAAGGCAGATATCACTCTCAGGCACCTTGACACCTTTTCCTCTGCACTTCTGCCTGAATTAGTTCTTGCTCTCCTGATCTGATAGTGGGCTGTGTTACTGTAGATATTGAATTTTATTTTCTCTCTCAAATTCCACACATTGCATCTGGAATGAAAAGTGTAATACCCGCAGGCAGCATGTGGATTCTACATGTGTTTGTTTGCATAATAGAAAGCTTGCCATGATTCTCCCTGCAATATCAATGTGCAAATAAAGTCCCACGCACACATCCAATCAATATTGCGAGGATTTGATCATGATTCAATTTGCGGCTTTGCGCCTTCCAAACAGTAACAGCTCTTGACTCCAAATCTTTTGTTTTTGTTTTATTTATTTATGTAGTTGTGTGGGTTCAAATCGAAATATTGCGTTGCTATTTATGACATAATCGCACCATTCTTTCCTGCAAGCCCATAGAAGCGCCTGTCAACAAAACAAAGGTCAGGTAGGCAGGGGATGTTAGGTATAGATTATATCAAAGGCTCTTTCAAACTTTGGCATGGTGTTTTTATAATAATAATGCATCTGTTTTATATAGTGCTTTTCTGGACACTCAAAGACGCTTTACATTGCACTATTCATTCACTCCATACTTGGTGCTGATAAGCTACTATTGTAGCCACAGCTGCCCTGGGGTAGATTGACAGAAGCGAGGCAGCCAGTCTGCGCCATCGGCCCCTCCGACCACCACCAACCACTAACTCACACACTACATTTGCCAGGCTTCCTGGTGTTACTAAAAGGTCTCCCATCCAAGTACCGACCAGGCCCTTCTCTGCTTAGCTTCCAAGTTCTGACGAGATTGGGCAACGCAAAGGCGGTATGGCCACTTATAAACCTTAGTCTTTTTGGATTGGTGAATTTATCAGCCTTAAAGCTCGCCCACTTTACAAATTAAAAAGTATAATATAATTGCACATACAATCATGTCTTTTTCAGCTCTTTAGGTCCACCGTACTGTAGGACTCAATAGCTATTGCAAACTTGCACTATTTACTCACTATGAACTATTGCCCTAGCCTGTCCCATTATTCCTTCCTCTTTGGATTTACTTGAACTGTTTACCAAGTGTTTTGTATTTATCCTTTGTATGCCTTGAACAGAAATGGATGGTTGCTTACGTTCTTATATATATGTAAATGCATTATAAATACAGTATAGGACTTTACATTAGCTGCTGCACTGTACGGTGAGTAGAGTAATGCATTAATTCAATGAGGTCTGTCAGTTCATTCTTTAATTTAAAGCATTGGACACTTGGAATGGTCAAAAACCAGCAATGCCCTCGAAATTAACTTTTGAAAGCCTTTAAAACCGCTATGGTCTCTGAACACTCAGCTTTTTGGATAAGGAATAAGGGCTTGGCTTAATCAAACGAAATAAATGGTTTTGAGTTAGTGTTTCAACAGGACTAAGACCATTTTTGCAGACGTAATATATATATGGTTTGCAGGAATATTCTGATACTGAAGTTGAATTATCTGTGTGTTGCATGGACCAAGGTCTATCTCATTTAAAAAAGCAGAGGTTGCCGCAAAGTTTGTGCTGTACTGAGGACTAAATGGCGTTGTTTTACCCCATGTCTCTAAGTAACCGGGACAAACATTTAGAGCAGATTTAGTTACAATACCTATAGACTCCTCCTTTATTGGCATTTTTTTCTTCCCAGATTGCCATTCTTCAAGTTCTTCGACCATTATGGGCTCTCGAGTGGTTCAGATCCTACCTTGAGGACCGAACTTACTATGTCGCGATGGGAAACAGACCGAATGGCATTGACCTGTGGGGTTCCCCAGGGGTCGAATCTGGGGCACCACTTGTTCAATGTGTACATGCTTCTATTGGGTCAATTAATATCCAGTTACAATGTGTCCTATCACAGTTACACAGACGATACTCGGGTCTATGTTTCACTTACGGCAGGTGAACATGCGCCTGTAGATACACTGTGTCACTGTATCAAACAGATTAATGTGTGGATACAAAACAACTTCCTCCAATTAAATACAGATCAAATGGAGATAATTGTTTTTGGCCCACACAAACACAGAGAGGTTGGCATTGGTCATCTTGAAACGCTTTCAATGGGACTGAAAAGTCAAGTTAGTCTAGGAAGAAGAAGGGACTCAGACCTGACTTTTAACAGTCATATTAAGTCTATTAGATCAGAAGCCTATTAACACCTAAAAAACATTGCTAAAAAAATAAATAAAAAATCAGACGTGGAGAGATTAATTCATGCATTTGTCTCCAGCCAACTAGACTATTGTAACGGCCTGTTCACTGGCCTTTCCAAACGAGCTGTTAGACTATATATTAGTCCAGTGCTCCGGTCTCTGCACAGGCTTCCTGACGCTTAGAGAATAGAATTTAAAATAGCTCTGCTTGTGTATAAGTCCCTTCATAGTTGGGCACCAAAGTACATCTCTGACATGTTACAGCCGTATGAACCACCTCGGGCCCTGAGCTCCTCAGGGGTTTTTCTGGTGGTTCCCAGAGTCACCACCAAACACGGTGAGGCTGCGTTTCTGTTTCACGCCGCAAAAGTGTGGAACAGCCTCCGTGAGGACGTGAGACAGGCCTAAACCCTGACTATGTTTAAGTCCAGGCTGAAAGGACACCTATTTACTGCTGCCTATGGGAATTGATTGTATTTTAACCAATTTTAATATATACATATACTTCTTTTTTTTTAATGTAATTGTTTCGATTGATTTTTTTATTGTGTTTGTAATGATTTTTTATATATTCCTTCATATTGTTTTGGCTTCTCAGTTCTGCAGCTTCAAACCAAACATGGATCAAAAATGATTCTGAGGCATTGTGTGTAAAACGCGTGGCCCTGCCGTGATCTCTCCGTTGTTTGGTTTAAATGCTTCACTTTAGGCATCACGCGTTAATTAAATAGGAGATAATGAAATAAGTGGCTTCTTGGGTGGAAATTGCCCCTCAAAAAATGATTTAGTAGAAGGCCCCTGAAAGCTAATGGCTGAGTTGCAGATGAGTTTTGTTCATTCCTCAGAATTCTAATTATTATCACAGATGGAGCCGCGCTTCAATCACACGACTTGGCGCTCTGATTGCGCTTGACATTTCATTCCTGATTGTCAAACATCTTTTTTTTCCATATGTGTAAATCAGTTGAGTAAATTTCTTCATTATGCAAATAGGGCTGGGACAGATGTAGCGAGGGTGAACGTGTTTCTGAGAAGCAGCCTATGCATAAAATTGTGTAAATATGGTGTGCTATCAAAAGATGTACAATATTCACTAACTGCCTGATCAAGAAGGCGTAGGATGCCCGAAATAAGCCTACAATTTACTGGGTTTTACTTTTTTACTTTTGATCCACGCGGCAACACTTCTGAGTGTGACCACAGGGGGGCAGTGTGGAACCACCATCTCTGAGTGACAAGCACAGAGGGACAGCGTCTCTTCACAGTCAATCTGCCAACCAGATCTGCCAAAAAAACACAATTTACCATCTCTCCCCCAAAGTGACATGTCATTTCAAGCTGCTTAAACAATTTTTTCCCAAACTTTGGCAACATCGTCAAAGGAATGACAGATTTACACAATCAAAGAATTGATAAATAAAGATATTTGATACAAATAAATAACAATAAATAAAAACGTAGATAAGAAATGGATGTGTCTGCCACCTCAGTCATCTTGTTTGTGCAAATCTCTGGCTTTTGTGTGGCTAATTAGAACTTACAGCTTACACACGTCATTGAGATGTCGTTAGGTAATGTGAATAGTTTTCATTTGACTGGCCAAGACGCACTTTGAGGGAACGTGCGGCTCATTAGTGCCATGACTCATTGTTTTCAGTCCCTTTTCTCTGCTGCTTCCTTGACTACAGCAGACTTGGTCACAACCCCTAGGCCTAATGACCCCCCCTCCCCACGCTCCTCCACCCCGAGCCTGTCTCTGCACGCCTGTGCGAATATCTCGATACCGCCAGTGCATGGCACAATTAAGGAATTATTACACCCTCTGATGGCTCTTGTTATGCTCGGGGTTGTCATGTGGGGAGGGGGCATGTGGTTGTGGATAGCCTGTCCCCATTTTAGTTCATTGTGAAGCTTTGGCTACTCCTATCGTTGACCCAGTTAAAAGAGCCGGTGTGGCCCGCTTTTAGTGCAAACACACTTACACTGTAAAACCCAAGCGGTTCATTCAGCTGAAATAAACGAGAAAACAAAAAACAGATTACCCCATTTTTTTAACAGCACTTCACCCATTATTGTGCTGTTTGCACAGTTAAAAAAATACAGTTTGGGATTCAACAAAAATCTTATTCCATGTTTTATTTCAAACTTCTAAAACAATAAGCTCAGTTGTTGACCTGATGGTCTTGCTCCACACAGGGCAGCACTTGAAGCTTAAATAAAAAAAATTCCAATAACACAAGTTAAATAACTGCTTGGGTTTTGAGATCACATGACAAAGCTACAACTCAAAGTTACCTTCATTAACCCCTTAACTGCCATCTCCCCTGATCAGGGGGTTAGGGTTAGATAACCCTAGTCAGGATATAATTAGGGTTAAGAACGGCAAATCACTCACACAGATCTCACACATATTTTTAGAAACGAACTTGGCTTTCAAATTAGGTATCACACTGGCATATAGCTTTAAGATTTGGATGTAAATAACTGTTAACCCTAACCCTAACCCTAGGGTGGCAGTTAAGTGGTTAAACATGACAAAGTTCTGCTGTGACACATTTGAGTACATTTTCAAATGTGTTATTTCTTTTGGTAGTGTTTTACAGAGCAGTCACGTCTGTGGTCTGCATGATGTGAGCGTTAGCATGGCTGCGTGAGGCTCATCAACAGCTGTGCACGAGGGGGGGGGGGGGCATGTGGGGCACTTGTAGGGTCGCTCCGTGTGCTTGAGTGTACACCATGGGGCGCATGTCTGTGGAGCGGTGCGGTGGGAGCGGGGGTGGTTTTTGTTGTGTGGGCACCTCTTCTCCATCCTGTCCTTTTGCCCTCCCGTCCATCTTCTCTGCATAAAGTCAGCCATCTGCCCACTGCCAGTCACTCGGCGCTGACTGCATGTGACGCGATTCATCTGAACTCATCTGTCACCTCCCACCTCTGCCCCCTCACACTCAAATGGCAAGCAACACTGACATCCTCAACCGGCCACTGTCATTATTGCTCTAGTCACTTGTCTTCATGTCTATCTGGCCTCGTTTGCTGTTCCTATTTAACTGGCAAAATCTGAACCACATTAATGATATATTAATAATATATCAGGTCGAAATTCTTGTTTTTTTGACATGTTAAGTACTTGTGACACGACTCTTTGAATTACACTTTTGAGAGTATGTTGTCGTGATTTGGTAACTGGATAACTGATTCAACAAAAGGCAACGTTATAGCGTGTTTGTTTGTTTGTTTGTCTCTGAGCTGACAGATAATACAGGATATTTCGCCTTTGAAACACAACATCTTTGCAAAACACAAGTGTGAGGAGGTGCAACATTGTATCCGTGGCCTGCTGCGAAGAACAGAAATGAAAAGCCCTATGTAGAGGAACGTGACCTTTGCAATGACGGAGCTGCAGAAAACGGGGCGTTTTTTTTTTTCTGGTTAAAAGCCCAAGTTGGAAAAGTAGAAACCTTAGAGCACGGTATTTTCAACAGGGAGAACTAATGTGAAGCAGTTCTGTGACATTTCCCTCGATAAGTCAGACCCTTTTGTTCATTTAGACCTAATATGCAATTATCCTCATTGACGCCGTCTTGTTGTGTCTGACAGTGTCTTCAGCATACATTTTGAAAACAGACGCTCACTTCTTTGAGCCAGTGAACACATCGTTGGACTTGATCTGCCTTCCATTCAAAATAATGATAAAGTCTGTTTACCCCTAAACACTGAGAGAGCCTCCCAGTCAGATTAAACAAAAGACCAGGGGGGGGGGGATTCTTATCTATATAAAGCCAGAGAGATGAATCAATATATGTGCCGCTCTCTCCCAAGACGATCAACAGGAAAACTCTGCCTTGGCCGTTTGTTCTTTATCACCGAAGCAACTCTTTTTCTCTTGATAACATTGCACACTGAGGTCTTGTATTTTTTGTTTTTCCGTCACTCCATCTATCAATTTCATCAAGAATTTAAACGTATTAAACAGGCGAAGCGTTGGGTTTTCAACTCTGTAGCATCAACAACTGCATGCAGTATTTCTCTACAAAGTCCCCCGCTGCCCGTCTGCTATCTATGTGCTATTAATATTCACACATGCGAACATTTCCTTCCTACTCCAAATGACGAGCCTAACAAATGGACTTGGCGGTGGAGAGCCGCGCACTCCAAATGTCACGTCGGCGGCTCGGCAGTTCTATTTGTTTTGAATGCACTCCAAATGAAAACCCATTTTGAGAGCTCCAACTATTAGAAAGAGTCCTTAGCGCCGATGTGCAAACTGAATTGTAATTACAGTCTTTGCCCGTTGCTTGAACACTATAGACCCATGCTTAGACTGAAGTAACACAACTTGAAGCTTTTGATACAATACCTCAAACACATGTACCCATACCTTAAATAAAAGCGCTGCTTTGCACTCTAGTTGCAATTCTGCAATGCACTTACTCCTTTAAGCAACACACTTGGTCCTGCATGCTACACTCTATTTCATACATAAGACACTTTATTCAAAAAATGTATCTCAGGGTGCCATTTAGAAACACATCGGGCAATTGCAACCACTCAAATACACACCTGAAGGCACTGACTTGCAAAATTGAACACCAAGCAGCCAGCTGCAAAAAGCCCTCAGTTTAGCCATTCCAAGAACTTTGCAGGCATGGATGGAGGGAGAGCGAGAGGCAGAAAGAGCCAGAGGAAGAGGAGGAGGGGGACAAGGTCAAGGTCGAAGAGGCCATGCAGGGACCCCTCTTTCTGTTGATATAAGAGCAACTTTAGTGGACTTTGAGAAAACCATTGCCATGATTTTCTGTTTACAGTATAGTGTTTTTTTCCATTACAGTATTTTTTTTTCCATTATTTTTCTTGCTTTATCTGAATTCATGTTACTGCAATTGTGCTGAAATGTACAATATTGAGTTGGCCCATTTTCTTTTTTTTTGGTTGTTTGAAAATGTGCCTCCTGCAAATACAGTATGCCTTCTGACTAAACAGTGAAAATCAAAGACTGCAGTGTTTTATATAAAGTAGACTAGTGTGTTCCCCCTGATCTGAAAGTGTAAGCATATCATGCAAGTATGTGTCATTTTGTCATCAGAGTTACGTTTTGACAAAGGAATGTTAGGTTTTGATAGCATAGTTTCAATTTGACACAGATGTGAATGGTATATTTCCCAGTGTTATGTCATGCTTACTTGTGTGTTTGTTTTGGCACAAAGAGCTAAGTTTTGCTAAATGTGCTCAAGCATTGGGCAAAAACTGTAAAATCATGATTGTTGTTCATGCACATATATATATATATATATATAATATGCACTGATGTGGCTGCGTAGAACCAATGAAAGCCTCGGTAGACTTGATCATTTGTACACTTCATTTTGTTTCTATTTGCGGAATGTCACCATGGCCAAGATTGAATTAAAACATGTCTTTGTGCAGAAGACACATCTATCACATTGATACTGGCACAAGATAAACGGTCTGACATTTCCTCCCACTACATGAACACAACACAGCCCTAACAACGGCAACTTTCTGTCAACAGGCCCAGACAAACTCATCCACCATGACGAAGAATGTCATTAAGTACACACACAAGCATTTCCAAAACATTCCACCTGATGCAGTTCTTATGATCACCACTCCCAGTCACTTAATAAATACTTAATAATACATAGTTTCAGCTTATTAGATGTGGTCTGTTTAGTCATAATGAAAAGTGGGAGACACAAAACGACCAGTACATTTTGGCCTGATCTATTATGAAAACGAATATTGATTGTTTATGGGGGGATAAAAGATTCTACTTTGAGAAGTAGATATTTATTTTCACGATGCTCTTCCAGTGTCATGGCACTTTGCTTCTATTTTAGTCAAGTACCCGTCACACGTGTGTTGTGTTGTTTCGGCGCAGTCCTTGCTTACTTGATTGACTTTACACTAAAATGCCAAGGACACCAGGCAATTATGTGAGAAAATAGCTTTGCAATCAGTTCCTACACAAACTGCCGTCAAGAGTGATAGACAAAGACGTGACTTTGGGAAGACAGGCATGTTTATTAATGGGCGCCTAATGTTTAGAGTTTGCAAACATCGCCACTGTAATTAACGGTCTAATAGTAAAACCGAATTGTCCACAGTGCGTTCAGTGAATGGAGCGGGGACAAGCAAGTGCAAACCTTAAGGTCAGTGGATCAATAATTTATTTAAGATGCTCCTTGGGATTGACTCTGCCGCCGCCTTGTAATCAGGAGGGGAGATTTATTTATCTTAACCCGCTTTAAATCCGCATTCCCGCACTCAAGAAAAAAAAAAAGAAAAACGCACACATTTCGCCACTGCATTCGATTTCCAATGTTCTTGCTGGAGCACAACATTTTCTTACTTTATTTATCCCCAAGGAGATGGCAAGAAGGCATCATTTCAGCTGATGACTAAGCACACGCTGCCGTAGTTTGAGCGAGTGGAGGAAAGGTAAGAGCGGGCACAATTTGGGTATAATTTGAACCGCTGGCTGCAGCGCATTTTATTCTTGTTTTCATAGACAAATTGTAAACATGGTACCATCATAGGTTAATGTGTGTGTGTACGCTTATTCTTTTGAGAGATTTTAAAATGTTGCCTTTTTTCCAAAGGTGTAAGAGAAATCCAGCCTGTTTACAGCTATAGGCATACAGCATACAGAAGATGCATAGAGAACAGCTTGTTATTGTTGCTCGTATCGATTAGTTTCTTTTCAAAAAACATGTTGGAATACTTTAAACGGAAATGGAAAATATTACAATAGACTCTTAATAGTTCTATGGTTCATCCATCAGTTCCAGCGCTGCGTCCAACTCCCTGAGCATTTTGGTTCGGACGTTCAGGGAGGTCGGACATTATTCACAATTCAAAGCAAACCAGTTCTTTGGCTGGACTTAAACACACTCTGTTGGACTTTCAGTTTGGGTTTAAGCTAGGGTGACCAGATATTCCAACTAAAAAACTGGGACCATATTCGGGAATGGGCCGCAGGGGTTTCAAATCTAAAATGTCTTTACCCGCGATGAATGGTAAAACAGTCAACGACTTATGACATGCAACAATCCGCATCCTGAATTGAGAGTTTGACTTGGTTTACACTTGGTAATTGATATTCACATGGGCCAAAGACGTTCATTTTCATGTGTAGGCTCTGCTATTTCGGGGACTACATTGGCCAACACCGGGACAACTGGGGCAGATTACGAGTAAAACTGGGACAAATCAATAGTTTTGGAGAAATCTATTGGGACGTGGGACAAAGGACCAAAAACTGGGACTGTCCCGCGTAAACTGGGACATCTGGTCACCCTGTATTATGCCGATCAAACAACTCGGCTCCGTATCCGCACCTCCAATCCCCGGGTGCCGCTGTGTTCTAGCCTAGCTCATTAAAGCTGTTTAATCCTTGCTTATTTATTTTTTTTTCATATTTACTGAATTCTCGACACATTTTTGCTGTTCATTTCTTTGCGAGCTTGGAGTGCTTCATTCTTCGCAGCTGATTTGAGCTTAAAATAAACAAATCTGGCGTTTAGCTTTGTATTCATAAATTCAACATTGCGAGATATTTGGTTCGATAAAGAATCACAGCTCATGTTGAGGTTATTTGGAAAGGCTATCGCGGCGCAGACCTCATGTCAGATGTTGAAATGTTTGTGGTGGCTTGCCAGAGCGCGTGCCCCTTGGATGTCTCTCGTCTCCTGCCCTAATAATAAATATTGGATTTGGATTTTTTATTTTATTTAATTTTTTTTACCATTTACGCCCCGAGAGTCAAACACCCGAAGCTCAAAGTGTCAGCCGGCTTCCTCGAATGACTGATGTGTTTGCTCCACCGAACCGGTCAACGTCTCCGATACAAACAATGTAAATGTGTTGAGCTGAGGCCGCGCGTTAGCTCAGAGCCTTCTACAAAACTGTTAAATCAGAAGAAAAAAAAATGTGTCTAGTCAAGGCCAGGTATCAACATGGGATCCAGTCAAACACACTTTCCAGCGCACATAATGATAATAATAATAATAATAAGTTGGCTGTTTATGCCACCTACATACTTTAGGGATACGCATAATATTCCACTTGAAACAAAGGACATATGCTACTGAATAATAAAATACAATAAAGAGCCATTTCATAGGCAATTAATTCTGGGAAGCTGCACTGAGGAGTTTAGCAACAGCCCATCACTCAACAACTTTCCACCGCCATATGGTTCACAGTGAGGGAATTAAAGAATAGTATGAGTGACGGCGACATAGCGAGGATAATTGAGCGAGAGCCAACAAACAACGTGTACTGCCTGTCGGAGAGTAACACAACAGGGGTAGTTCGGCGCGTACCCTCACATTACAGGCATTACAGTACGCTTGGACACTCGGTCACGGGTCCCTTCACCACACAAAGCCTACTGCGACGTTTGCCCGGCGTGTGTGCGGTTTTAACGCGGGAAGATGACCCGCCGCCGCACGCGCACCGGAGCAGTCCACCAAAGTCCAAATTATTTGTACGATTTTCTTTTTTTTCTCTCTCTTTTAAATGAAAAGGAACTGTGAGGAGATGTGTACTGCTTTGACTGGTTGTTGTGCATTATGTCAGGTTTGAATGCTTTTGATAATATAACTTAGTTTGATGGATGACAAGTAATAATTATCATTTTATTTCAGTGATGCCGCAGTCTAATGAAGAAATGTTGGGAAGAAAAGTGACATAACAGTTTGACGCACTCATTTCCAGTTTGGTCGGATAGTTACAGCTCTACTTCCGGGTCCGCACAGACCGGCAGATGCGCGTGAAACTACAAAAACTACAAAAACCCAATACCACAATCAATATTTCTGAAACTCAAGAGTTACTTAACACACTTATTTATCAGGCCCATTACGTATAAAGTTGAACAGGAAGTGTATTGCTAACTTCCAGCTCGTGGGTTCTTTTCTCTGATCAGCTGTGATTCAAAGTCCCATAGACACAAAGACACATGGACTGACTTGTTGGTATGAATATGTTCGATTGTGCCATTGCAGAGATGTTGCCCCATCTCCATGACTTTGCCCCAGGATGATTAAGCAATATCACTGCATTGTGTTGTAAATATGCAGCACACATTGCTTGTGTTACATGGATAGCCCTCTATCACACCCTGGCACATTTTTGTGCTTTGGAACTCCTACATTTTTTATGCCAATTGAGTGAAATTTTCCCAGGGGATGTATTTTTGGGTGATCTAAAGATCCATAAGAGAAAAGTTAGACATTCAAAATAAAAACAAGGTTTTGTGTCGAAGCATCCATAACGTGGAACTAAAATTATAACTACATAAAACATTTTTAACTTAGACACAAATCCTTAAAGTCATATTTCACAGACATCAGGCCACAACAGCCAGACTAGAAATGTCTTATTTTTTCAAAATATTATTGTTTGTTTTTAGACCATGGACTATAGTAGAGAGAGAGAGAGTGGGCAATTAAAGGGTTAACATTTGTATATATATATATATATATATATATATATATATATATATATATATATATATATATATGTGTGTGTGTGTGTGTAGATAAAAAAGTTTTGAAAAATATTAATCCTTCATTGACTTATAGCTCTCTAAAGTTTCTCTACAGCACATTTTTGTGTCAAAGGGCCCACAACGTAACTTTTTTAAAGGTGTGACTGAGGGATGGTGAATCAAACAAACATGAGTGCATGTGTCTATGAAGCTTTCCACCTTTTGGCCCACAGGGAACATTTACACAATACATTCACACCATAGCGCCAAAAAGTCGAAATACCGTACTGTGAACCTTTGTGTTTATTGATAACTTCCTTTCCAACCCACAGTTGTCAAACTTTTAGCGGGGGAAGTGTCATTACAAAAAACGATTTCTGCTGGCTGAATATACCTTTTAGTGCTTTTATTTAGGTTGTCATCATGAATGCTTTGTCAGAGTGCAGCCTTGACTTTTTCTCTTCCCTCACACAAAGCAGCCATTGGGGAACTATAGACTTCCGTACTGCTACATTGCAATGCAGCCTGGGAGTGGATTAATCCAGCTCAAGAGTAATTGCTCTTGCATAGCATGGACACTATGCATGACAGAATTCAAATGACTTTTAGGTTTCAGCAGCGCAGGAGTGTGGCTGGTGCTCCAGGCAGGCTGGGTCCTTTATTAACTTCATTTAATTTAGAGTAAGACTGCAAATGTGCTATTAATGGATTAAAGGATAGTAAATGTAATGGTGTGAATCTGCTGACTCTTGGAAAACTATATCGGGCCAGTTGTGCACAAAATAGCTTAAAACCACGTATTTAGCTGTTTGCGTAGACAATGGTCTTATACTGAAATGTGTGCTTGCAGGCAGTAGTGTAATAATTGTGCATGTTTTACTTGTTTCTCATAGTAAGACCTTTGATGTTTTCATTTATGGTATAGCATTAGTATTCTGATCACTGGGTAACTAGCAGGGATATGAAGTCCACAAAATTCATTAATATGGCTCTTAGCCTACTCATATTCAAACGTGTACGTTTTTGATGTATGCAACATAATAGAAATGCCTCAGACGAGAAAAATGCAAATATTTTGATTGGATTGTTGAGGCCAGAGGAAAATGAATGACGATATAATGTTAGTGCATTGGTTCTTTCTTTCTTCATTGATTTATTTGTTTATTTTGGTCGGGACAGTGCATGGTAATGAACACACAACGCATAAACAGGATTGTAGCTCTGTACCCATGCCACACCAGATTGCAGCCTTGGGCTCATTTCCATCTGCCGTCCTCCCCTTACACTCTCAAACACACTCTCACTTGTCCTGGCCTATTGGACATGTTTTTCAGCTCAACAGTAAGAACCAGTTTGCATCGATGATTCTTCATATCTACAGAAGTTAGAATTGAGCAGTGCCTTAAAACGGTGGCTCTGCATTTCGTGCTCAAAGCAAGACGGTCCTGCGTTTGAACCCTGGTTCTATGGGGTCTTTTCATGTTCCACATGTTTCCCCCATGTTTGCGTAGGTTTCCTCCAGATGGTTTCCCCTACCTCTAAAAATATGTACAATAGGGTCTTCTCTGGGGGCCAGGAGAAATGAGAGTGTGTTTGTCAAATGTGCAAATGCCAAAAAACAGATTGAGTGCCATTGTGGTGATGCGTGGTTCTTATATATATATATATATATATATATATATATATATATATATATATGTATATAAAAAGAATAATTCCCAGATAGATTTATGTGCAGGACCAACAATGCAAAGCTCACGTCATCTCAAACATTATGTTTATTTTCCAAATATACAGAGTAAAAGCATCATAGTTCCACAGACCACAGTTAAAATACAACCATTTCTTTTAGATACAGAGGGCCACTGACTGAAAAGAGTGGATAATCCAGCAGAATTTACAAGTCATCTTTATTACAGTTATAGAAATACATAAAATGACTATCTACCTTCAGTTTAAAACCTGGATTAGTGTTTGTAAGACATACAGTTGTTTGGTTCATGGTCAAATGAATCCTTTTCACAGACAGGTCCATACTGACTTTATATAGTGTGATTGTTATTTCCATCTTTTATGTTCATACACAGTAGGTTGCACACATTGTAACAGGCTGTATCTTGAAACAAAGCAGGGGTTAATTGCAACACTGTTTGGTTGATTGGTGTGTAAAATTATGAGCAAAATATATATTTTGGAGGCTTAGAAAATCTTCCCTGGAAAAAAGGTAAATTGGCCACTTTAATGTTTATTGCCCAACCCCCCCCCCCCCACACACACACACACCCCTTCCCCCCAAAAAAAGAGGGGGAAAAAGAATTCAATACAGCCGGCGGAAAGAGTTGCCACTACAAACATTTACAAATGAGCTCTTTTGCCACACTCATAGCCTCTCGTCTCACTTAAGAAATGTCCTTATCCAGGCTGCCACAGGCGAGTCTTTAGTACATCTGAATAATAGACCACAGTGCGTCCTCCACTCTGAGAGAGCTGCTGTTTTATCAGCAAAGGGCAGCAACCTCTGGTAATTGTGTGGGGCCTTCATGTTTATTCATCTGCTATGTCTTGGCATCTGCGAGGTGCCCACAGCCAGTGCCAGCCAGGACAGTCCACAGGTGAGGGGAGAACACTGTCCCCTGTGAGAGAGCAGTGTCCCACAGACCAACAGGGCACGGTCATGTTCTCTGCCCACTGCAGCTCATGCATATCCAATATTTGATTTGCACTGAGCATAATGTGTGCACTGGGAAATGCATTATGTTTGGACGAGTGGAGAAGATGCATCTGATAATAAAATCATTTTATGCAGCCGCATTTTGAATCTGTCTAATGAGCTTTCAATTAATTGTTCTTTCAAAAATACACAAGATATGCTAACCCGTTTGGGGGCACTGAAGGTAAAGGGTCAAATGTTCACAAATAAAAACATTGATAGACTGATATTGTTTTGCGTGTAGCCTTGTGGACGTCTTTCAGAAGAGCCAATGTAGAATAAATAGAATTCCCCTATAAAGCTAAACCAGCAAATCCCCACTCTTTACCAGTTGTATGTGGAAATCTAATTTCCCTGGGAGAAACGGAGGGCTAAAACTGCACACAGTAAGCCTCTAATGCAATTTGTGTGAAACCGGCGTGAATAGAATATGTTGATAAGATTTCTGGATTGAAAACAAAGGGGCAACGATTGTCTGTTCATACAGTGGCTGATGCCACGTGGATTTGTTAAGCGCTAATATAGTGAGATCCGACTCAGAGAGAAGCCTGGAACAGAACAAAATATGTACAGAGCGACGCATTAGACATTTATATACAGCCTACCAGGTGCCAAGATGGATTATCAGCTTCCAAACAGAGCTTTGTGTCTGAAGATGTACAATGGATCTCAAACCTTTTATTTTTTATTTTTTATTTGCAAAACAAGATTATATCAATTACCACTGCAGTTGGAATATATAAAAAAGAAAAGAAAAATAAAGTGCTTAAACTATATTTACTTCTGCTGTTTTCGCCACTGCCTGTTCCTTTTCTTATTGTGTAGCTTTTGGTGACCCTGTGTTAACAACCAAAATGTGTTTAATAATCTTTTTTTGTTGAAGGGGATGGAGGGGCATGCGTTGTGCAAAACTAACAGGTTGAATCAGGCTCTTTATAATGTTAATGCTGGACCTTATAGCGACAGCATTGTGGTGTCCATATGAACTAGACATGTACAGATTGTAAGATAATAATTAGTGCTTGAAAAAAGAAGACAATGCCATATAAAACAGTGGCAGAAATGAGCAGTTAACAAAATTGAAAACGATAAGTGGCATACAGTAGATATGCACTAATATCCCATGTCATCAGTGATGAAATGTTTTTCCAGGTCTGTGAAGTTATATAGCTGAAAAGTGATAGGCAAACGTACTGTAACAATATTATCATGTTGTGGGGCTTTCTGTCGAAGTGCCTCTGAGCCGGTATAAAACCACTGGAGGAGAAAGTTCTTGTAAACAAAAGAGCTGACGCTGTCTTTCAGTTTGAAAGTTTGTATCAACACTATTCAGACAGACCCTCAAGGCAAAGCTTCCATCACAAGTGGCGCTGATGTCTCGTTTTGAGTCCACCAAAGCGAAGTCAGAGGCAATTAGCGAAAATTATATTCTGGACAAAATGATACTCACATATGTACACTGATAGTCATTTATCACAGTTTGCAAAGTGAATAGGTTTCTGCCTCTGTTCAGAGGCTCAAATGTTGTTACAGACGTTGTTACTCAACATCTGTGGGCACATGAAGAAAGTTTTCTATCACCTACAGGCAAACTGAATTTCAATCAGCCCAACTTGGCTCCACTCGGTATAGGACATGTGAGGGCCCAGTTAAACAAAGTAGGTGTACGCTTGGTTCTTGTGCTTGAAACTCCCGCAGAGCAGCAGGACATTGGCACGGGCTCATTATCTTGATATTCACACTGAGTGCTTTGCCAACTCGCAAAGTTTCTTTCTGGATGACAATCTTCAAAAGGCAAAGTAGTCTGTGCCTGGGGAGTTGATTGTCACACAAATCCTTGTGGTATTTTTGCACTCTGATCCACAAACAGTCCCACTGGCTCTGTTGGCGAAAAGCCTTCATGTGGCACAGTTCTATGATTTTATAAAAAAAAAGAGGTGGCTGCTGAGTTAAGCATGAGGGGAGTATAAGTAAGGCTTCTTGGTCCATATTTGGGGACATTTAGTCACATGGAATATTAAAGCCGACCAGCCCTTGGATCTCATGCAGAGTCAGCCTGCATGGGAGTCCTGGGGTTTTTCACAATCCTGTGGTTGTTCCTCCTACCCGTCCTCCAGAGGGGGAGGTCAGACATGGGTCTGCATGCGCTTCTGCAGAGGCCTGGTCAGGTCTGAGTTCTGAGAGGACGACTGGGAGTAGTGAGAGGAGGAGGAGGCAGATACTTTACTGTCTTTGTCAAACTGCACATATCCATCTGGTTTACTGTAGCTGCTGACGCTGCTGTCGCATTGAGTGTCAATGAAGGAGCTGGAGTCGCTGAGAGAGCCGCGCTGGAACTCACGCTCACACAGCTCGATGGAGCTGCTGCCCATGCCCAGCACAAAGCGCTGGCTGTAGTCATATAAGCGGTTGGAGCCTGCGCCCAAAGTGGAGTAGATGTTGTTGAAGGACATGCCTGTGGGCACCCTCTGCTTCCCCAAGGTGCCAGTGCTGGTGGGATTCCTCACCTCTGCAGGCTGGCTGCCCGTCATTGTGGGGGTATGGTGCTCCTTAAAGGTATTCACGCTGTAATAACCATTTGTTGGGTCCTGAAAGGAACATGGAAATATTTTAGTTACTAGACATGACTTAATGATTATGAAAGGGCATTTATATTTAGTTCAGTCGGAGCTAATGTCTCACTCACAATAATAATTAATCAAAATGCACTAAATAAGGAAGTAGCTGCTGGGTGCTCTAAGAAAAAAAGAGTCAACTAGATTAAAATGATGGCAAGTCCTTCTTCTGGGATTTAAGCAGCCCCAACACTAACCTCAAAATCATGAATTTTTCTGTTAATTAAGGAGCCTTGATGAATCATAGTTTGGCATTCAGGATGTCACCCCAAAGTTCGCTCACAAGCAGGCACTAATTGGACCTAAATGGATGCTAGTGTCTGTAATCTCATGTATTCAGAGAGACGTCTTCAGCTGCGCCACTTGTTTTTCCGCTTGGCTCTGGGCTGCAGGCTGTTGCTAAGGGTCCTTCGAGGGCATGTGTGCGACTGCGTGTTTTGCTGCTGTGTGTTTGACGGGCGCATGTGAATAGATTGTGCACTGTGCAGAGCGGTGGTAGCAGATCCCCCCAAAAAAGAATGCATATAATGGGCAAATGAGAGCGACAACCTGAGAGGGTGCTTGTTATGCTCGTCATTATCAGACAGCAGACTGCGAGATCGTTTGCATCTGGCCTTTATCTACCTCCACCGCTCTCGCTGTCATTAAATCGGATCAAAATCGCAGCCCCTGAGGAGAGCCCGAAAACACACAGCAGAAGTATAGTCGAGTGAGCCGGCAGTGACATGCGGTTGGACAAACACACAAATGGAGAGAGCAGATCGGAGAGAGCCTCTGATAAGCTCTGACGCAGGTGCATGTAAATAATCAGCTGCGCATGTAAAGGCCTGATGTAATCTCTGTTTGTTTCTCTGGGTGAAAGGACAGAGCCGACAGTGATGCATTTACCCAGAACGCGGCTTGAACTGCTTTCCTATGATGCTCTGTTCTGGCCTCAACTACCTGCTTGGATATTTCTTATAGCACAAATTGAGAAGCAGGTATGGGTTAAAATGTCCAAAAGATTTGGTAGAACAAGAGGCCACCAGATGGTCCTGGTCCATTTTACAAGCAGCAGTACAGAGTGACGACAGCTCACAGTAAGCTCGAGAAGGAAGCAGCGTTTAACCAAATGGTCAGAGTAGAGTAGTTTATTTCGACCAGAGCTCTTTTCCCCCACCTTAACCGAGCACACTTTCTCCAGGTCGGATTTACCCAAATCTAAAATCTTCCCGACTGGAGCTTCCAGCCAATAGGCCAGTGTAACGCCTCATTTGAAAGACCTACAAAAAATGATGTGAGATTTTCCCTTGCATTGTCGGCGCCTTGAGGCCACTTTTTTATTGGATTTTTGGTGGGTTTTTTGTCACGATTTTGTCATGATTTTGTCATGATTTTGTCGCATTTTTATTGCCTGTTTTGTGGCATATTTTTTTTAGCGTTTTTGTTGCTTTTTTGTGACTGTCTTTTTGCTTTTTTTAACACTTTTTTGTCACCTGCTTTGTTGCGTCATGCTTTTCATCCTCATTCACATCTAGTTTTTGTCGCTTTTTTCAAGAAGCTTTCAGATTTGTCGAACTGGAGAGAATGTGATCGGTCGAGGCGGGGGTTGAGAGGTTAAGCGCACTTTTCAGCTTCGAATCCGTTTCCTTTCCGAGGACCACATAAGGTTGTCAGCACGTTCCTGCCTATGTGTGTGCTGTAAAGTGCAAGTGTGAAACAGCTCGACGTTTTAAAGAAAAAAGAACACTGCAGACTGTTCACAAAACACGTGCAAGAAATACGCCGCTTATGGAAGCCGCTCTTATAATGTTGCATATTTTGCCGGGACGTTCTTCTGAACTGAAAATAAGGCTCGGAGGGCCGGTCATGGATTTCTTCAGTCGTCTTTGATCAGAGACTAATTAATAAAAGTAGGTTTCTCAGTGAAGTCATTTTGCCGCTGGTCCTAAAGAATCACATGCTGCACGAGAGGGATTAGTGCTTCTGCGCTCCGTCAGTCCCAGGGCTGAAGACCACCCTGTTGGCCATGAGCTCTCTCTGTCTCTCCTCCCTCCTTTACTGTTCACCGTCTTTCTTTCGAGTGGAGTTGTACCTTAATATGCTGATATTCCTTCTCTTCCTCTTGTAACACCTCCAGCTGCTTCAAGACAGACTCCTGCTGAAACTCTCCTCGCTCAACCTGCAGTAAGAGCAACAGACACAAATGTATTAGGGTTACAACATATTTAACACACATTGTACCACATCAGCTACCCCGCGACGTGTTATACGTGTCTTTTCTTTTGTGAACACGGCACTTTAACGGCTGTGCCTCATATTCTCCTTTTAACACTTAGCCAGTCAAAGACACTTTACCTTCGCTAACCGCTGACAGTGAGCGCTAACAAAAGAGCAGTGAGCATATTAACATAATTAATATCTTCGCACATTATAAAGCAGCGTTATGCAACCTTCTAGAAATCCTAATTCAACAGCTCTGCCTGCGAATAGCCTTGCCTGCCAGCAGACCAAATGAAACACTTTATTTAGTTCCAGAAAAAAAAAAAAAAAAGGAAACAGTTTGCGTGTCCTAAAGGCGAAAATACACCCACCTCCGGATTACACACCATGCATCGGCATCTCCATAGTTACCCAGTGATAGGGCATGTTTAGCAGGAAGAACGGTATCATATGGATAAATATAGTCACCAAATGTGCTCTCATTAGGTCTGTCGGCAAGAGCTTATGTGTACAAAGTGTTTACAACGATAGCTCCCGGCAAATCACAATCAGCGTCAAGTTCACAATGAGCTCGACGTGTAGGTAGTGCCAGGAGTATCCAGGAAGTGTCTTACGTCGACTCTGTGGGTTCTGACAATATGCAATGATCCGATACGGGCAGAAAAAAAAAATGATATCAGGTATACAAATATATAGTAATACTGGGTGGCACAGTGCTCGTGCTTCATAGGTAGAAGGTCCAACTTTCTGTGTGGCGTTTGCATGTTCTCCCCGTGTCTGTGTAGGTTTCCTCCAGGTACTCCGGTTTCCCCTACCACTAAAACACATGTACAATAGGCCAGGATGAATTATGTGTGTGCGTGATGGTGGTCAGAGGGACCGCTGGTGCAGATGTGTGTGCAGTCATGACAGCGTTTCTGTCCGTCTCCCCCAGGGGAAACTGAACATCCCCGAGTGTGGGGCGAATGTAAAATGCTCTCATGTAAAGCGCTTTGTGAATATGTCTGTGAAAGGTGCTATATAAATACAAGTTCTTCTTCTTCTGAACCAATATCCGTTTTGGCTCTCACTACTTTCACCAACTAAATCTAAGTGAATATTGGCATGCAGTATGTCATGTTGAAGGGTAAAACCTGGAGAATTCCATCGCGTGAGTTAGTTTTATTGTACGCAAACGCATTTCTGATCGCCGTATAAAATGTAACAGCATGCTAATGCTAACATCAACTAATCTAGACTGGGACAGAAACTATGATTTGATCAGCAAAAGTAGCCTAATAAAATCGAATCAGTGTTTCATTTTTTATTTTGCAATGCTGTTAAGGATTTGATTTGTTAAGCACAAGTTGTAATGATCAAATAAATGTATGTGAGTTGTTCGTATTTTTAATATCCAGTTATTCTTGGTTAATATTTTTCTAGTACAGTTTATTCATAGATGGCTTTTCTTGTTTGCAAGAAAACAATTAGGCTTTATTGATCTCATACTAGAGAAAAGAGGACCGATTTTTTTTTCCTTCACAGTAACTACTTTGAAGAAAGTCTCTTGGTATCGGTTAATATCGGATATCGGCAGATACTCAAACCCCCAGTGTTTGAGAAATATCGGTATACCAATATTAAAGCAATACTGATACTAATATTTCTTGTATCGGCATCGGACGCAAAAGTAGGATCGGTGCATCTCTAGTTATGACAACTCAATATTGACTTTGTGGGACGATATGCTGCATATTCATTAAGGAGATTGTTGGCGTCGTAAATGTTTTCAAAAACAGCTTCAGTTGTTGAGAACTTCAGTTTTCTACAATATGAAAGAATTGAAAAAAGCATTGACACTCACACTCACCATGAGCTGTTTCATGGACGCGTGTTCTTCGTTCTCTCTGGCAGCGTTATGGTCTTTGTGAACGATCTCCACTCTGATGTCATTTTTGGCTGACACTGCTCCCTTTAGATCTATCAAAAAGGGAGAGGAAACACATTGGTCAAAAGAAGCGATTGACTGTGATTTTGTATTTTTTTTTTTTAACACAGTAAATTCGATCCTTCTATTAGTTTTACACAAGTATATCATATAGCAAGTTACCAAGAAACTAAACTGAGAATGACCTTCCCCATGCAATACTCATTATTATTCTTTTATTTCTGGCTGACCAAGGACCGATCTCTGCTGTAAATGTGCCTACGGTGACAGGCCTTTTCTCAGTGATACTGTCATTATAACGGAGTCTTACTTTCTGTCTTAATTTTGCTTGCAAGTTCCCTCTGGTGAGCACAGATGGAGGCGGGCAGTGAGGGCATAACCAGGTGCGCTTCCTCTGTAGTGCACAGACAACAGACATGCTGAAGGGACCAGAGCACAGTTTTTTTTTTTTGTGTGGATCTTTTGGGGGCGAGAGGCAGTGGCGGAGCGGCCCACATGACACAGGGACAAGTGGGAAGTCGGAGGTGGAGTTTGGGGATGATGCGGGGGATGTAAATCCCCCTCCCCCCTCCAAAAAAAAGCGAATGCAGTCACAGTGAGATTGCATGAAATGAGCCCTCGGCAGCACCAAAAATGTCTATCCTGACAAATTGCGTTGGCACTTGAGCAGTGGCCGCCCCAACTCTTTTTATTTTAGCTTTATATCCACACTCAACCCATTCAACTCTTAACCCCCACCTGAACCGAGCACGTTTTATCCAGTTTGGCTTTACCCGAATCTAAAAGCTTTAAAAGAAAAAAAAGCATCAAAAAAGTGACAAAAACGTGTCAAAAACACGACTAAAAGCAATGAAAAAGCAACCAAAAAGTCACAAAAAAGTGGCAAAAAAGCAACAAAAATGCGACTAAAATACAACAAAAACACAACAGAGAAGTGACAATAACTCAAGAAAAAACTGACAAAACGCAGTAAAAAAAAGCAATGAAAAGCATAAAAAAGCCACAAAAAGTTGCAAATAAATCACGCAAAAACATAACAAAAAAATTATAATCACTTTTGTAGGTCTTAGCTTTCAAATGAGGCTTTCCAGTGTTGCTCTCCAGTTGAGGAGCTTTTAGGTTTGGGTAAAGCCGAACTGGAGAAAATGAACTGGGTTAAGAGGTTAAAGAAGCGATGAGAAAATACAATGGGGAGTCACTTTCTGTGGCCACTGTGCTCAAATGATGTTTTTCGGTTGGCAAATCTTGGAACATTGATCAGCGTAATTAAAAGTGCTGGTCTGCAAACACATTCTCTGCTGATTATAATTATCTTTATTTATCTTCATTGGTGTTTTTTTACGACTGTGTAGCAGTATTGTTTTTACTGCTTTGTTTGCTTTTGTATGGCAGGATAAACAGGGGGTACTTTCAATGAATCTCCGTTGATCGCCCCGTACGCAAATAGACATTTTTCGCGTGCTCGGAGATAATGCAATACTAAAATATACATGCTCCGTTGAAATGAAACGAGGAGAGGGGCCGTACTTCTCTGCGAGCGGGTGCAACAAAACGCTCCGACGGTTCCCAGGAGGACGATGAAGGCCACGAACGCTCCCACTGCAATCCCGATGATCACCGCCACGGGGAGAGACTCTGCACAAAAAACAAACAATGCAAAGATTTGTCCTTCTGTAATATTGGGGCTTCTCAAATCTATTCACTCCACCGAAAACATACAAAAGCCGCCACTGTTAAGGTCTTTACAGCGGCAAATTAAAGCGGGACGTAATGTTTCCTTTTTTTCTTTTCATTTTATTGAAGTGACATCAGTGCCACTAAAAAAATACGTTTCAGAAATGATGTACAAAGTAATTACTTAGCCTTTTGTTATGTTCTGTGTGTTTTGTTTTTTTTTTTTGTTTTTTTTACTGCGTACAATCATCTCATTACTCCACAGCCTTAAAAGTTTAATTTACTCCGGTGCGGGGGCCCATAAATGTGTTTTACTGAGCGCCGTCGCCGGGTAGAGTGCAGAGTACACGTGCGACTCAGTCAAAGCTCCTCCCCAGGACTTAATCCGGGGAGTGATTTGTCCGCGGCACCAGCAACCTCATTAAAAAAAAACGTACCTTTAATAAGAGAAAGACTCGAATTACGACATTTACGACCTTCGCCCCATTTTAAACAATTGCCTTATAACCTAGCGATCACCCGGCTCCATTAAAGCCCATTTAATGTCCCCGTTGATCAATGTCACTTCCACATAAGCAGATTATAATTTATAGTTTGTTGCGAGCGGAACAGAAAACAGATCCTCCCGAACACTGGAGGACACAGGGGGTCAGCCGATAAAAAGGCTGTATTTCATTGTTCTGTGAAATCTACAAAGAGAGCGCCGCTTAGAATGCGTCGGGGCGAGGACTTCACGCTTAAAATTCCGCACATGGCCCGTGTTAAGGGGTCATTCTTTCAATTTGAGATGAAGATGTACTTTAGGTTAAACCACGGAGGCTAATTTGGAATAAATGTATTGCCGCCGTGTTCTCAATAACGGCACATCAATCGTTTCACAATTTGGGCCGTGCACTCCGGCGGCTGTCAGCTGTCACTTCTCACAAACTTCAAATGAATCCTGATGGGGCTTTCGAAAGTGCTCTGACGGAAGCTTGCATGTGATTTCGCCGCCGCATTAGACGGAATTTCAGAGCGAGCGCGATAGAGGCGGCCCTCGTTCCTGGACATTTTATTTATTTATTTTTTATTTTTTACGAAACGTTTTTTGATCGTGACTCGAGCCTCGATGAGTTGAAACAATGCCAGACATTTTTTTGGGAGACGTATGTACTGTTGGGGATTGTTCTTGAATCTATAACCCGACCCAAAACAGGCCCAACATGCTAATCCTCTGGGTACTCCCGACCCATCCCCCGGCTCAGTATCTGGAGACGGGGTCCCCAGGGGCTGCAGTTTACCTCAGTGGCCTGGAAGGGAAGTATACCATATAAATCTCGCATCTCTTTAAAATAGAATTCCGATAGCCCATCATCATACACTTGTCAGTCCAGTTTATTACTTCATTACTGACACTAGGGCTGGGTACCTTTACCTTTTGTTCCCCGATACTAGTACTTTAACGATACTTGGTTTTCGATACCGACACCTGAACAATACTTTTTTTTCGATACCTATACTACTATATTTGTCATCTAGAACCATAAAACAATATAATAATTTGAATGTATTCCTTTTCTTCCTTTAACTAAAAAAAAAGCGGGAAAAAACACACTCCAAGTTTTTATTATTTTTTCCCAAGTATTTCACGTTTTCCCCCAAAATTGTCCATATTTTTTTTCTATTTTTTCTCTAAATTTCCCCCAATTTTTCGACGTGTTTTTACCCCATTTCTTTTTCTCTTTCAAAATTTTAGAGAAAAATTACAATTTTGGTCATTCCCCCCCCCCCCCCCCCCCCCCCCCAAATTTCCCCCCTTTTTTTCCATCAATTTCCCCCCTCTTTTTCATTTTTTTCCCCCAAGTTTTTTCCCCCAAGTACTTCACTTTTTTTTCCTTTGAAATTTTGATGACCGACTGCATTGAAACGTCAATATAAAGATTTTAGATTTCTTTTCGGTTCCTTTCAATACTTTAGATTTTTCGATACCAGCTGTAACTAAACCTTTCATCTTCGATCCCAGACTGGTATCGTTTAACAGTACCCAGCCCTACTTGACAGTCTGCTCAACAAGATGTAATTGGACTATGATTTATATGTTTTTGTGCTGTCCCAAGAGATTCAGGTGCAACTCGACCCCTTCCGATTCTCTCCAGTTTCACACTTCTCAATACAAAAGACACATACAAAACACCGCTGCTTTCTCTTGATGACTACATTGACAAAGAAGAGGAAGGTGGAACGGCTCGAACCTTGGCTCCCACCTTGTTCCTTCAGGCGTATGATCTCGGTGTCGGAACCGAAGCTGTTCCAGGCCGTGCAGTTGTAAATGGTCTGGAAGTCGGCAGGTACAATGTTACTCATCGTTAAAGTGGAGATCACCCCTTCCTCTGTGCTCACTGTCTCCACCGTGTAACGCCCCGATGTACCGGACTCCAGCACTGTCTCCTTCCACGACCAAGCCTGAAGACACATCAGTGAAACTGTCAACGTTTCACAGGGGAGCACAGACCATTTATTCTGGTCAGTTCGAAAGAATAGTTGACACGTAAAATGTCTCTGTTCTTGATCAAATGAACGGGTCTAAATCAGAATCAGCATTACTTCATTGATTGCAACTTGGGGAGATTATTTTGTTCATTGTAATAAAACTACAGCTCCTCACTCTCAGTTGTATTCATGAGTGTTTGGTTCTGAAATAAAAGCCTGTCAGTTGTGAAAGTCCACCTCTGGGTGACTCGATGCGTTCTTAACCCTGTTTTTACACTACCAGTGATGTGGAGGACAGATTACCAGAAAACTGGAAATTTACATGTTTAATTTATGCAGAGCTAAGTTCATTTAGCGATTTGATTTGCTCACTTCTCTTATTGTGTTGAGCACAGTTGTTTGGAGATAATATTGTGCTAACTGCAGGAGGTAAAGTGTGAGGACACGCAGACACCACAGATAAACAAGAGGCTGAGGCTGGAGATATCAGACAGGTGGCTTAACTGAGCAGAACATGCAGTGTTTTCATTTTCATTCATTCAGCTCTTAAAGAAGAGAACCTACAGAGCGAAGCAAGGTCTCAGAGGCTCTGCTCTTAAAAAAAGCTTGATATTAATTAGGCTGCCTGTTGAGACTGCATATACCACTATAATAAAAACACATATTAGATGACAAAGTATGGTAATTAGGTACATGCATATGCATACACAGACTCACAAATTAATAATAAGAACAAAATGAGCTCAGAGACTAAGCTGTTTATAAAGACTTCATAAATCTTAATGGGATCAGTACAAGCAGAACAGAGGCACATATTAAATGAGGATAGGTCCAGATCTTTCCCTCAGTAGTATTTCATGTTTAATTCAAAGATGAATAAGAAGTTCAGTTTTATCTTTATATTTCCACAGCTTACAAAAAATACAATTCACACGTATGTAAGACAATCTAAAACAAAGAGATGGCAAAGTGGATAGTGTTGGTGTACTTACAATGCGGTCTGGGGGAGGTGTGCTTCTAATAAAACATTTGATTTGTCCTTTTTCCCCATGCAGAGCCTGCTCAGTCTGAGTACTGGAGATAGTCGGGGGCCCTGAAAGAAAGAACAACAGTAATCAAATCGTTAAAGAGGATTCTTTTGAATAAAACATGAATGAGACAAAACAACAAATATAAAAGGTCATTGAACAATTGCATTTTGAGTAGACATTTATTATGTTCCAATCACTGTCTCATCAGCAATTTCACAGCTAACTAAATAACTAATAAACAAGATATTATTATTTTGTTGATACAGCAAGGTACAGGTATATGCACTTCAACCAAGGACACACAAGGGCGGTGAGTTACAGAACATAGGGGTCAAAGATTCATTGCGAATCAAGAGAGTGTTGATTTATTGCCCACTTGATTTCTTACCACAGAGATAAGTGAATGTGGGGAGTATAATCACAGCTCCACAGATGGGAACCTACAGAAGCGGTGAACTTTTTATTAACCGGGCCGTCAATGATGTCCCTTGCAATATGAAAAGCTGAATCGAATGTCTGAATGCCGTCTTTGTGATCTTGAATGCATGTTTTCCGATTGACGCGGGCGGCTTTCTGTAAAGTACAGGTCGCCTTGCCATCTGCTTCAGACGCACTTCCCAATAGGTGGCGCACTCATAAGAACACGGGATGCCACACTTGACCTCGATCTGTCTTTCAAAGAGCTTTCCTTCGGCTTCTTAGATCATCACGGGTAAATACTAAATATATTACGTGTGAAAGTTCAGGTGCATCAATTGCGCGAAAACGGGTCTGGCTCTGCGCGTCAAGGAGATGCATAGCACCTTTCACAAGGATTATTTTTCTCTTCACTTCATAGACGGTGGCGGTAAACCACAGACGTAGCCACGGCTGCCCCGCGGGTTAAACTGACCGAAGCGCGGGTGCACACATGAAGAAGGAGCGCTCAAGTCATGCATAATGCCTGAAGAGAGAAAAAAAAAGAGCTAGAGCTATAATAGAGCAATAATACTAAGGACGAGTATGTCTCATAATTATTCAAGTTCCATCTTTTTGACCAGCGGTTATTGAAAGGCTTTCAGAGGACTTTTACAGCTAAGGTCGGCAGGATTTACATGCAATGAGGCAGGCCCCTGTAAACGTCCTTTGCTAATACGCAAACTTTGTGGAGTGGTTAGATGGATGTAGATGTGGATATTGCCTTTTGTTACTGATGATGAACATGATGAACCAATCTTACATTATACCAAGACATTTTCATATCAGTCAAATTACATTTTGAACGCCTACAACTACTTTATCGCTCCAGCACCGTAGTCTTAAACGTGACTGAAGATGTTTTGTTTTTTTTGGGGGGGGGGGTAAGAACGTAGGTTTAAGGGGGTGGCAAACGAGGCAGCTTCTTGATTAGGCAGCCAAACTTCCCTCCAACTCCTCTCATCTCTCCGACGATACATAATTGCAGTTTATTACCTGTCTCTTATTAAAATGAATTAGCATTTTAATGAGACTTTGCCAGATGGTGGCTTGGTATGCCGGTGGAGAACGCTGGAGCCCGGTGCCTCCTACAGACTGAAGGCTGTAATGAGAGCTGTTCGTCTCCTTATAGGAATTGGCCAACATGTGGTGACAGTATGACAATAACATGTACGTACAGGGGGGGGGGGGGCAGGTCATCCGTATCCGTTAACCGTAATTTCCCAACATCCGTGAGACTTCAGGTATTAACAACGGACACTCAAAGACGCTTTACATTGCACTATTCAATGGGTTTCAGTAAAAGTTTTCTTATTTTTTTTTTCTTAGTTGATTTCATGTCTGTGACAAAAAAATAATAAAACAGATCGAAATATATTTTCTCTAGTTTGGCTTCACCCAAATCTAAAAATCTTCTCGACTGGAGACCATGAGACTCATTTGAAAGTTAAGACCTACAAAAGTGATAGGGACTTTTTTGTCAAATTTTTCAAGCGTTTTAGTCTCTTTTTTGTCGCTCTGTTGCCATTTTTTTTTTTTTTTCATTTCCCCCCCCACTTTTTTGTCGCTTTTTTGTTGTGTTTTCGGCTTGTTTTACGTTATTCTTGCTGCTTTTTTGTTGCATTTTCATCGCTATTTTGATGACTATTTTCCTTCTTCTTTTTTTAAACGTTTAGATTTGGGTAAAGCCAGATTTGTCACTTTTTTGTCTCAATGTTGTCGCTTTTTTTTTTTCCCCCCAAGACACTTTTAGATTTGGGTAAAGCCAAACTGGAGAACACTATCAAAGTACAGAAAAAAATAAAATAGTACATATAATGTGTGTGTTTTTTCCCCCACCTCTGCGAGTAACCACGGCATTATCATATTGTTTTGCATCCACTCCCTCTGTAAACAAGCTTTAGATCACATCTGCATACGGCCGGTGCGATTGGCGTGTGCGGCTTCGCGCTGCAAATGAGGAATGTAATTATACAGCTTTATCTCGGCGGTTCAGCCCGGGTTGCGAGGATGTGCGCGGCGCTCATTGTGTGATCAAGGTACAAACAAGGAGAGGAGGTGGGCGGCTGTATAACATCAATGCCGGCAGCAGGGGACGTAATCAAAATGCTCAGTGCAACGTCGGGGCCTGTTCATTTTGAGGAGGTGCTGACAGTCTTAAAGTGGACATTGCAATCGGATTATGCCCGACATGGGGGAAAGGCCATGGCTGGTGTATCCCCTCCCTGTAACCGCCGCGTCGCCTTTGAGCAAAAGTGTGACATTTTCCCTTTTTTTTAGATAGCGCTATTTTCATTTCTTTGTTGATGAAAGGGGATGCTAGGCAGCTGGAGGGGAACTATGGCGGCGGTGAAATTACTTGCATGATAACCATGTGGAGTCACTAATAGGGAGTCCGGTGAGACTGTCTTATTATGGGGATGGGCATCACTTTAATCTCCTCATGACTGGGTGGGATATTTTTGGCACCAACTGTGAGGATAAAATGTAAAAGTGAAAGTGTAAGTGTTGGAAGCAAGGCAAGCACACACGTGATTTTAACCCTTTATAGGGCAAGTGACTATTTTTGGTCATTTTAACACACTGTACATATGGCCTCCCTGCTGCACATCAGTAGGGAAGCACGTAGTCCTCACTTAGCTAATCAGAAGAGATCGCCCTACATCACAGATCCCACTACTGTGGCGTTTGACCAATCAGCAGAGACCTGTCGCGCTCTCAACTTCCTGTTTTGTCTGAAGTCTGAAAAAGACCCACGTCTGGATAAATTCATGGTAAATTTCTTTACATAACATGAAAACTGACCATGGTAAGTTGATGAAATTCACACATTTTATTGGTGAATAATTGTGCTAAGTGATGATATATGTGTGTGTAGGTTTTGGAGGACGTAGACGTACACCATATTTGAATACCCTGCCCTGTTCACTTAAACCTAAAGTTAATACGTTTTGTCAATATTTGGACATGCCCTTTATTATTCATACTGACAGTATTTTCTGGACAAAAGAACCAATGGATGTTTTTATGTTGCCAGAGGTTATTTTTGTCAAATGTTTAGGCAAACAATATTGGAGGTGACTGACCCCTCCCACAGCAGGTAAAGCACAATCAAATTACAAAAACCCCTGCCTACAGGTGTGATCATTCAGACATCAATATCACAAAACACAATATATTAACATTTATATTTCTACCACTTAAAGGGCAAGGAACCAAATATGCTCACATTGATTTTCTGCATGATATTGAAACATTTGGAAAAACGTGTGTTATGTCCCCCAATAACACTCTTAATTTTAAATTATTTCTTTTCAAAGTATTTCAATGAGTGCCCTATAAAGGGTTAAAGAGCTTGAAAATGATGATGGTTGAACTGACTAATCACTGATCTGAAGTGGTCAGTATCCATTATCAAAGTCTAGGGTAACGTCTGGGTATACTTTGCTTTTATACACCTGCAAGAGTATTACGCAGGTGGTGACATATCAAGACTCCTGTCCATTGGCCTCCTTCTGATTCTATCCTTGCTGAACTGTTCAGGCCACTTGAAGAAGTACTTAAGATGCACTTAAGATGTACTTAAATTCACAAATAACCCCACCTTTACTTCTGAAATCCCCATAATCATAGCAGCAGGCTTCAATATAAAACACATGCACTTAAAAGCTCTGATGGCCTTATTGTGTTTGTGAATGGCACGTGCTCATCTCCCTCTCTCTCCCTGCTTTGCCATTTGACCCTGAGGAATGCATTTATAATAGTCACTCGGGGCAGGTACTGCACTGGCCACTTGGCTTTTTGTTTTTCTTTTTGTTTTCTTTCTGCAAAAGAAATAAAAGATAAAAACAGGAAAACACGTAAGAGTGTATTTAGTCTCTGTCATCTCACAGAAATGTTGCTTAATCAATTCAATTACATTCAAGTTTTTCTAAGGTTTTGTTGTCCCTGTCCCAATATTTTAATGTTCTTTTGATGGAAATAATAGCCCATTGAAGAAATACTATTCTTGGCAAAACACAGATCTTATCTAAAAAAAATATTGTGCCTTGAGTTTAGTTTTTCATGTCATTATTTCACATTTTTGCTCTTTGTCAGTGTCTTTGTGTGTTTAAAGAGGACCGGAATCCTAATTAAGCAGGCACATAAAGGCTGCCCAGAAAGAGAAGCGTCTGTGAAAAATCTATAACAAGCCAATGCGCAGTGGGGGACAGGGCCCTCTCTGTCCCTCCCCTTTATCCAGCTGTGGTAATGGGCTTCTTCTCTGCTGGACGGCCAAGTACTTTACAGCCATTAAAACGGCTCGTGTGTAGCAAAAGCACAGTCCAACTCGACTTGTAGATCTAATTCCCTGCATGATTACTGTTTTGCAGCAGCATCTTCGTAAAACATTATAATCTCTGATAGGTGATGCTAAGAGCAAGAACTTCCATTCACCAAGGCGACTATGAATGAAATAAAAAACATGTCGGTGTGAGACACATGCAGGCAAAACAGACAGATTTCGAACATTTTGGCAAGGTCCAAAGTGTGACAACTATATGGTCAGACAAAACCTTCCCAAAGGCTCATGTGGGGTATCCCTATAGTCTGCAGTCTGATCTATTAGAACTCGATGGAAAGAGCATGTTGTGATGATGATGATGGAGCGTGTTGGGAGCAACATGCCCAAGTTGTTCAGATGCAAAAACAAACTAGAGCTATAGAATTAAATTTAGCAACATACGGGTCTGTGAACTGTATATCAGGCAAGTTGTCATAATGTGATTCTATAGCTCACCATATGCTGATGTATATAGTGTGCAGTGCAAGCTCCTGGTCTTCCATGTGGCTACTTTATAGTCTGTACATGCATAGCATTTTCCTTGTCTGAAATAATCAGACTGAAGTAAGCAATATGTATCCATTAGTGACTTAAACACAAACTGGCTTCCCTGCGAGCTGTTTGATTATAATTAAATCACTAAGATCCCTGGGGGAAGAAAATCAGAAATTCTTATGTCTGGATGGTGCACCACTGCGTAAGCCAGTGACACACAACGAGAGGCAAAGGCAATGACAAATTATAAACACATGTAATTTAAATGAGGGCGTTTAGGAGTGTGGGGATAACTGCGGGGAAGACAAATAAAAGCAATCATTCATGTACACAGACAGAATATTACAAATACCAGAGGCCTATTCTGCTGGTACCGTACACTGATCATTTTGACAAAGGGCTAAAACTGTAATTCTCAAAACTCCTTAAAATAGGACCAAATCACAACTTTAGCAGTGATCTTAGCTAGTACAGCGTTTGACACCTATCCAAGGATCCGTTTTTTATTTGTTTATTTATTTTTTTCGCTCCTAGATCCAACCACTGCAAATTGCTTTAGTGTCCCTGGGCCCCAGTGTTGATCAGAGAAGCCATATGTAGATTGGCAGCCACCCTCCCTTCAGTCTGGAAATGCATGCAATTGTAGGACGAATTTGATTGCTTTGACAAGTGCTGTATATATATATATATGTATGCTGTCTAAAGTAGAAGTAGGATAGATCAACGTGGAAAATGGCTAAACTAAATGACACATAACAAAAGCTTGCCTCCAATAGCTTCTGCACTATGGTTGGAGAATCACTGGGCTAAAAGACAAAGCAACTGATCAACTAAAGAAATCAGTTTCACCAAGTTGGAAGAAATGCAGAATTTGACCTCCAGAGAAACAACCTCAACATCAACTGCCGCGTTTGCACTTCCGGTTTCAACTTGGACAATCAGAGTCACCTCTGGGTAAGAAATTACGGAGAAATTCTCAAGTGGCTCTGAAGAGAAGAGCTGATCGTCAATAATTCAGGGAAAAGCATAAAACTGTGGACGGCTTCAGAATGTCAAGCGGCCTGTTCAGAAAAATGCATTTATAGATGTTTCCACTCATATGTATGTATATTCTTTTGTTCAGACACGCTCCTTCAAAGTCGCTGAAAGGCAAATGGGTGGGAATAAAGTGCGTGTTATTATGTATTCTGTTTTCACATTTAGTCTGCACTGAGGATGCCAGCGCAGATCGCTTTGAACACAATAGAAGACAAAAAGAATTATTTGCCTTCAGCCTCTTCTGCCATAATTCCGATTCCAGTCTTGGCTGAGGAGGCAGGGTTTTTTCCGCGGTTCATAGAAAGTCATGGTTGTGATCTTGTGCTGCAGGGAACATGCTTTCCCATTCTCTCTGATATGCAAAGCTAATGTGTGAATTTGGACTTGGGGGTGGGGGGTGGGGTGTTTGCTATACTCGATCTATCCCTGGATCAGTGAAGTTGCTTAGAGGCGTCTGTTGGTTTTCCAAATGTATAATACAGTGACAGGCAAAAATCGAGACGGTCTTCCTGGCATCTTGAAACATAATCTTTTTGGGGTTTTGCAGCTTACAAATGGACATTGAGGAGGAATAAGTAGATGTAAATCTCACAACAAGAGCGTGCGTCACAGGGACAGCATGAATACCGAGCTCTGATAATGAAGCCATTTATTTGCGTTACAAGGTTCCCCACCAGCCATGCTATTCATCTATTCTGTTAATAAAGTATCCTGTAGTTCTTGAGAATGAATGTCTGATAACATTCGCTTTAGACGTTTTTAAGTCTTGAAACCAAAACGGGGACAGCCGTATATTTTCATAGTTTGGCTGCGACTTATATTCAGGTGCGACTTATATATCACAAAATACATAATTTCACATGTTTGTTATTTTCACACTGACAGGTGCTAGAGGGCGCTCTAGGCTTGTGTGCCTGTATCTGCTACTCCTTTACCGCTGAAGATTTAAAATAACGATAATCGAGCAGCAGAAAGAACGTTTGGAGTGAGCGAGCAACTTGTGAGGGACTGGCGGAAAGCGGAGGTTACTCTCACTGCAATGGGCTAAAAGCTCGATGGCCACAGCTAAAGGCACGAGTTCACAAATGAGTGCTTGGACAACATGATGCCGGGAGAGGCTTGTCAACGGTGCAGTTACGCCTGCATGGCCCAGGTAGTTGCCCCAAGGCTGGTGCGACTTATATGTTTCTTTTTCTTCTTCATTATACATTTTTTTGGCTTGTGTGACTTATACTCCGGAGCGACTTATATTCAGGAAAATATTCAAGGTCTAAGTAAAATTTTCCAAGTACCTTCAGTGCAAAGACTGTTTCACTCAGAAAGATTGAGAAGCGCCGGCCTATTCCTTCGCGGTTTGGGTGAAATTTAGATGAAAAAGCAAGAAACTTCACATATTTATACACACTACATGTCAGCCTTTTACGGAGAATCCTCTGGAGTTGTGCTGACTGCTGTGACAAATGGCTCGCTTCTTGCCACCACTGACCCATGACCTCGGGATCCACTCCTGTATGTGCATCTATTTGACCACATTGTCAGAGTGCACTGCATCCACAACTTTGTTTGTCACGGAATTTATTAATAATATACATCAGCCGCGCGCCGCGACGGCTCACCATTGACAGTCAGTGAAACCTCCTTCTCGCCCGCTCCGACTCTCGGGACCACCGCGCGGCAGACGTATTTCCCGGCGTCCTCCTGCCTCACCGACTTCAATGTCAGGAGGTTTTCGTTGCTTAAAACCTAGAGACAAAAAATAATAAAAAAAATCAACATTTGCAGCTCATCAGAAGGAATGAGAGCAAAGTCACCCCTGCATTTGTGATAACAACCAGGCAGCTCTGAGGCACGAGCAGAGGTAGAACCATTTAATAACTTAAAGACTTAAAGGGCACCTCTTCTCAATTATTAAAATCCAATTTGGGGTTGAGCTCGGAAGTGAAAAGAGAAAGGAGTTTGGCCTTGACCTTTGGTTCTGTCAAAAAGCAATGCGGGAATAGATCAAAATAACAGACGGAGGTCACGATGAGGGTTATACTGCTTACATGTAAATGACTTGGGAGGTCAGGAATTAAAATGTATTTCCGCTCAATTTAGAGTGTTAAGTATCAATAGACTCATTAGCCTGCTTGCATGTTTGTTTGCCATATAATATTTTAAGGTTATGTATGTATTTTTTGACTGGGTGCATAGCGGAACCTAAAGATACAACAGTATTTGGAGATTTTAATGAAACAAAACTCTTATTTTGGCCCAAAAAAACCACAACAAGGCTGACAGTATTCAATTCATGTTGCAGTGATTTGTTTATGCGCACTAGTGTTTGGTTTGATTTGACATGTGATAGAGAACAGATGATTAAATATCCCTAAAAGTTACTCACCACCCCAGAGCCTCTCTTCATCCACACAATGGTGAGCGAAGGGTTTCCCGTCCACGCACAGTTGAACACAGCATCGGAGCCGAGATCCACCTGCAACGACTGCGGCTCGGCAGCCATGCGCGGACCAACTGTTGGGAGAAAAAAAAATATCGTTAACACTCCATGATTCATTGATAATCATGCTCCCACTGAGCTGGCAGTGCCACTTAGGGCTCAGACTCCAGATATAAAAGACAGCTTATCCATAATCATTTGCTGTCATGCTGCTGGCATAACAAAAAAAATAATAATATGCAAAAAAGCGAGAGACGAGGTCGCCCACTCACAGTAGACGTCCACGTTCCGACTGATGTTGGTGCTGCCGAGCGCGTTGGTAACTTCACAGGAAACCGGCTCGGTGAAGAAGGAATGGTCCACAATCACTTCGTAGGTATCTCCAGAAACCTCCTTAATTATACTGCCGCCTTTGGCCCACCTGTAGGGTGTATTAGACATCGGGGGGGGGGAATGGGGGAAACAGAGAAAAAGAAAAGCATTAGGAAATGTTTTCACACCTCTTTGTGTCAATACTGCTCTTTCCATGTGAATAAATCATCATTTTGGGGGCAGGTATAGAGGTGCTTGCTTCAGCGTCTTTTTTTTTTCCGCGCGTGTGTCAGCCCTCCACGCGGTGACAAGCTCCCTGGCAACTCCGGAGGCAGCCAGCGCCTTGCTCATTACGGCGAGCGGTGAGTGTGAGCTCGTGAGTGCCAAACGGAAAGAGAGAGGGAACCAAACAAATCACGCGATGACAAAATGGGCCGCTCGCTCACCTTTTGAAGCTGCCGCCCGACACCGTCTGTAACGCACCCAACAGCTGACTGCGATAAATTGACATGGGACGCAGTAAAGAACATCTGTTTGTGTTTTGTGACTGATGGCTGGAGCACAACAACGCGCCGCCAACTCCTAACATGCCTTTTTTTCTCCCCCGTACAATTTTGATAATGTCACGGCACTCTGCATGTGCGGATAGATCTCCGCAGCTACGACAGACAAGGCCCATTTATAAAACTAAAGGCAGCGGCTTCCCCCTGCATGTCTGTTTGGAGGCTTTTGACAGCGATGGGACATCCGATGCATCATACATCTAAACGCTGCCATCCCGGCACCGAAAAGAGATGTAGCAGTGCGAGGCAATTGAAAAAAAAAAAAAAAAAAAAAAATGACAGCAAAAGCCAAGACTGTCTCGATTTTTACCTTTGCTGTCGTTGGAAAGATTGCCCCGCAGGGTAAGGGGGCACTCGATTGTTTTCACAACAAACCAGAATCCACGCTCCGCTTCACGCCATCTCTACCAAATGAGAAAGCTTTAGGTGATAATTAAATGGAGCCAAATTCTAATTGGGATTCATGGGGTTACTTTAGCATGTGTTTTACTCCTGCGCGCGGCGAAGGGAAATGTAGCAGCAGAGTACAACACCTGCGTTTCCTGAAATATTAAAATTGGGGCAGACTGCTGTTTATGGCCCGTCTGACCTTTGCAGAAGTGACTCCCGCGCCGGAGTAGGAGTTGTAAAATGTCTGGGTGGTTGCGCAAATGAACAAGGCAACCTTTGCTCGTATGGCCCGGGGATAGAGTATTATGTCTGCACGTTATATCTGCACTGTCTGGTAGCATTAGCTCTCTGCAGTAGATCAAGGGCAACCTTGTGTGACAGAACATTGCAGATTAATGAATGTACATTTTGCAGTGCACTATCTTGAAATATGATATTATAATACAAAATAATAAAGGATAGGCTTGCACTTTATTGTATGATGGTGGTTGCGGGACTAAGGGGAAATAGGATATCAACAAAGACATCAAGATTGCCCTGGCTACAATATGTCTGAGCACAAACTAATCACATCTATTGTTCTACTTTAGGTGGCCTAATCATGTTTAGCTTAACTTTTTTATGTACCTGATGTAGCAAGATGTAAACCATAAATCATCTTGCTTAATTTGAAGTGTTTTGAGACAATGTTATACAGCGTGTATTCTAACAACAGAGCAAACATTATGTTTCCAAACTTGTTCCCTTCACAGCCCTTGCTTTGAAGCAAATGTTTCTAGAAATATCGGTATGTTCACACTTCTATTGTACCAATACACTTGACTTGAAGACCTTGGATATTACAAATGCATGATAATGTTATTCACAACCCACTGCTGTCCGTCACGAGTTTCTCAAGACTGTAGACTCCCTCTAAAGATGATGATCCACTACGTATATGATTGCTACTGTAGCCCAGACATAAAAAAAAAAAAAAAAAGCTCCCTTCGACGTCTCTGTAATGAAGGTTGAACACCGGTACACATGTTGGTATGAAACACTTCCCGCCCACTCCCTGGTCTATCTCCTGCAGTAAAAGGTGTAATATGATAAGCGCAGATGCTTGTGCAGGCGGGTGGAGGTTAAAGCTGCCGGGTTTGGAGGAGCACTGACAGTATTACCGAGAGGAGCGCCGATAGAATATGCCAGTCCGTGGGGAGCAAGCGGGCTCCGTGGTGCTACCGCGCTTGGGTCCCGTCCAACGCTCATGTCTAAACATAACCGGCCCGAGGTAACACAAACACCTGCATCCCCAGTGGGAGGTCGGGAGGGCCGCTGCAGGCTTACTCAATAACTGACTCACTTTGCACTGCTGTCTGCTATTCGGGGACCTGATCCGACCGTCGGGTGTGAACGCTCTCCACAGTGTATGCGCGTCGGTGTGTAGTTAAACTGATAAACGGGCCGGTAATGGAAGCAGCCGTTGAAGGAGAGTGAGAAGACAGGGATGTGGTGGTGGGAGCGGGGAGGGTTTTGTATGCACTGAATGTGATTAAGCCAATAAAAAGAGTGACAATTAAATTAGGCAGGTATCGGTGCCATCAGCATCCAGGCTCACAGTAAATCAGGCCCCACAACTTATTATCAGCATGGTTAAGCACAGCACAGCGCATTCCATTCGCGCTTACAAGCGTATTGAAAGTGATGAGGTAAATCATTAGCGGGATACAAACTACAGTAATGTCGTAAGGTTAAGGATGCCATATTGAAATTTGTGAATCGAGAAGAGTGTTAAGCAGTGTCTTAAAATGTGTGTATGTATTTCTCTCTGCGTGATCACGTTAAGGTCGCAGGTATTTTTGTATTTTATTTTTTTAGTGCACTCATTAATGCCAGTGCCAGGCCTAGACACACACCTGTATCAACCATTTAAACAGAGGCAGGTGGTACTCAGTTACATTTTTACTCAAGGACGTGTACTTCCGAGTAGTTTTATAACACGACAGTGGCGCAGATGGTAGAGCGGGGTCGTCTCATGAGCAGATGGTCGGGGTTTCAAATCCCAGCTCCTGCAGATGCACACTGTCGTTGTGTCCTTGGGCAAGACACTTCACCCACCTTGCCTCCAGTGTCTGCACACACTGGCATATGAATGAGAGTATTAATGGGTAGTTCCTTAAAGCACTTTGGGCCTAATGAGGGTAGAAAAGCGCGATATAAGTTGAGGCCATTTACTTTTTTTTTTAACTTGAGTAAAATTATAATTAAATATCTGTACTTTTACTTGAATATTAATAATTGCCTTTTTCACTGTAAATAAATATTTAAGCGGCAAATCCTTTTTAGAATTATATTGATGTTTTTCTGTATTTTTTTTGTAAATATCACGATTATTTTATGCTTTGTATCACACAATTCATGGCGTCATTGAAAATAAATCTTAGTCTTTTTTAATCAAACAGTTACTCAGAACTCACAGTACCCAAGTTACATTTTCTCCAAATAAGTTTTTACTTTTACTTGAGTAATTGTTTGGATCACTACTTTTTACCTATTATTATTTCAATGTAACGTCACTCAGTGAATATTTTTGGCTACTCTACCCACCTCTGTATTTAAATACTATTAATCTAAAAAAAATAAATAAACTATCAAAATAGAAGGTGGGCTGACCAAATATTGCTAAAACGTGTGTGGATTACTTTCTTTTTTTTCCGCCCTTAAACACGGCTCACCACACAGTACATCATTACCTTCCCAGACACATTTCAAAGGAAGGCTCCCCAACAGTTTGAGCCCGAGTCAAAAACAAACAACTGAAGCAAACAACAGTGAGAATCCATGCAGGAGAGAATTGGGTTATTTGCGGCAGTGCCATAAGGGGCTGGTTTTGTTGTTGTATGGCGCCTGCATGTGTATCCTCTCTCTCACTCTCTCTGTCTCTCGCTGGCCCTTTTTTCATTTAGATCCTTAAAAATCCTCTGTGTCTCCATCAGAGGCAGGCTGATTGATGCCATCCCGTCATCACAGAATGTCCCGAAGACCCACTTGCCTGTTCTTGTGTTTGTGTTTGTTTTTATTATTATTATTTTTTATTCGCAGTGCAAACGAATGGCCATTACCGCTCCTCATTCACTTTTAGCGCCACTTTTATGTACTCTTCAAAAGTCTGCGCGCAACTTCATTCCATACTTTGAACTCTCTGTCTCTGTATCTGCAGATATATCTTTTTTCCAACTGGCAGACATTTTTTTTTTTTTTTAAGTCTACAGCAGTACAGGCGTATTTTTCACTAGTGCCATGGCGCCTGTATCTCGAGAGTCCATTGAATCGGGTGGTACAAAGTGAAGTAGCATGCTGGGAATAGATGGCTCTCTTGGGGATAGAAAAAGAGGCCATCTGTCTAAGACTTAGTCTGTCCTTGTGCCATATCTGATCTGGCGTGGACACTGAGTATTAGCACTGAATAACGGCCGCACGCCGCCGCCTGACCAGCTTCCTGCTCTCCACTGTGATATTGCTCTCTGGAGGAGGGAGTTTTGTGCAAAGGGTCTATCCCAAGTGGAAAACCTCTCAGACAGGCATGACGAGGCCCTTAAAAGCCCCGAACTCCAATGGTCCATGGGAGTGCTGGGGCTCTTGTATAAATTACACATAAATCTTAAAGGAGCCTATGAAGCTCAATAATGGGTAGAGGGGATAACCTTGGGATATCAAAAGTTATTAGTCCACCGGTGCAATATTTAAGGCTATAGTCGACAACAGAGGCAGAGAATCGGGGTGAGCGGAATGGAACAAATATATTACAGTGTGTTAAAGTGGCAGTTTTACCCTCTCTTAGCTTCCATTTCAACAGCCTTATTTCATTCTGCACTCTGTCAAAGTAACCGAAAAAGTCATCCAGAGACTGCCATTGCATCTTACCTCCTTGAAGCCCCGGGGAGAAGGGGCTGATTGTAGCATTGATCCAGTCTCATAACAATAGAGGTGAAATCCCCCTCCGCTATAGACGTCCTGTCTGTGCCGCGCGCCCACACAATCAAATACAAACCTTGTTTTCCACAATATCGCCACTCGTCCTCCTCCTCCTCCTCCTTCCTCCTCTTTCTCCTCTTTCAAAAGGGCAGAATCTATCAGTAAGGGCTACATCTATGTTTGGCCACCAGCGAGTCTGTAGTACATCCATTTCATTTCCCAGTGCTGAAGGATTCGGAGCCACCCAATCCCATTCCTTATTGATTTCACACCATTTAATTTTTCACTTGTCGCTTTTGTGAAAGTCCCACACACAGGAATAAAAAAAAGACATCTTCCGCAGCGACTTCGGTTTGGTGCCTTTATATTTTTTTTCAACGCACATCTCATCACAAATTAGTTTTTTTTTTTTTTTTTCACACTGTAAATTACATTGTTTATCACATCCACTATGTTCTATTATTTTTCCCCTTTAGCCATTCTCTCATGTATAATTCCCTACAATAAAAAACAACAACATTCATCCCTGATAGAGATCGACCGATATATCGGCCCACCAATATATCAGGCCGATATTTGGGGATTTTATAATATCGCCTTTTTTGCATTAGAAAGAGCGAAACGAGGGCTTGAAAGGGGCCTCAGGGGAACAGAGAAACATTGCGATGGCAATTGGTTAGCTAAAGGTTTGTTAAACACAAGGTTCACTAACTAAACCTCAGTCAATATGTACATGCCATTTTGAAGCACAGAAGCTGAAGATTTTAATCACTGAGTTAGTTTTAACCTCCACAATTGTATTTTTGATCGCTGTGCAAAATGCAGCGGGTAGCAATAGTATGCTAATGCTAACAGCAGCATGCTAATGCTAACAGCAACTAATCAAGGCAGGGACCAAAACTATGATTGACTCACATACAGTGGTACAATAAAATAAAAGTATTTATGTTTTTTACAGGAGTTTGGGAAAATCCACTGTTACCATGGAGATCCACCATGGTTGTAGCTGTTAGCATAGTTCATATTTCATCAACATTAGCTAAAAACAGTATAAAAAGTGAAGTAAAAAGAAAAAAGCTAACTCTGTTAGATGCTGAGTTACTAATGGTACATCTAACACACTGTTGTGTTTTATCTTGTAAAATCTCCATTAGTGTATCATTGCTGCTAATCCCATGATTCTTAGCGATATGACATCACGATCCTGAACTCTACAGACCAGACATTTGAAAAAAATCGGCCAAAAATCTCAGTAAAAAATATTGGGCGTGCATATCGGCACTGACCAATAAAATACAAAATGATCGGCATCGTCCTTAGGAAAACCCATATCGGTCAACCTCTAATCCCTGACCTAATCTTCACTCAACTTTGGCAGTGTGTTAATGCGGGCCATGGCATAACTACTATAGACCTTCACTGTATATCCCTCGATCAGATATTTCTGTCTAATAACCCAAACACTTTTATAGATAAATGTGTGTGTGTGTCAGGGGCAGTTTGCTCTCACCTGTAATGTGTGACAGGAGGGTTGGCCTTCGCTGAGCAGTGAAATCTCACCAAGTTGCCCTCCAACACTGGCTGCGGCTCCACTGAGAGGTTGACATGAGGAAGATCTGAAAAATAGGGAATGGAATTACACTTCTGGCAGCCGCCTTGCCTTTTTCTTTTTTTCCGTTATTGCCCACAGACAAACTGCTGCCGACTTGTTTATGTTGTAGAATGCCAAGGAAAATACACGACATGTCACCTCACCGAAATAAATAACAGATTCTTCAAGGGCTGTTTAGTCTACGCTGTTTCATTTGACAATTTATGTTAATATTTGCTTACAGTGTGGTGCTGTAAGCAAATATTAAAAATCCAGGTGCTGCCACATGCAAGCCGAGAAAAGCTATGACACCCCCGTGCAGTTTGTAGCACAATTTCCTGCTCAATAATCCAAAATTACACAAATAATTCTCGAATCCTTTTTTAATCTTTTTGTCAAGCACCTGGGGGTCTATCACAACTATTTGTAGCATGCTATCATATTCTCACAGGTGAAGCAGAAACCATGTTATTTTGATCTCCGTAAATTAATTTGCGCTATTATGAGAGGGGAATCAAAGCGAAAACTTGACTTAACAATTACCCTCAGTAAACAGCAATTTGCAGGGAGCTCATTGTGGAATCTGCCATAATTGCAACGATAAAGAACCTTAGTGGTACTGTACAATTAAGCCAGTTTTCCGAATAACAAGCGTGTGTGCTATGCAAATTGAATAAACAACTTAATTCATCCTAATTGACAAAGGTGGGATTCTTTTTGAAGATACGTGTTCATTTCCATATTAATCCTGTCCCATGTGAGACAAAAAGCTATTTACACAGCAGACTCGGAATTTCAAGTAGGTTAAGCACTTTCCCGGGTTTCTAAATACGCCTAGGATGTTGTACTGTGGACTTGACAGAGCAAAAACATGATAAATTCCTGCAGGTGCAGTCAAAATGTTTACAAAGGATTTTCTATGAGATGCAATACAAAATACTAGAGAGAGCTTCCTGGTGACTTAAGTTTTGAATTGACTTTTATTTCTTCATCCCTGACAACTTTTTTTTCTTAGCTACCTTTATGAAGCGTGTTCAAGTTTACTAATGCACTCTGTACTCAGAGATTGTGTTTGGCTCTGCATGAAAAGCAGGCTCGGGCAGTGACATCCAAGTAATGCTGGATGCTATGTGGAACACAAGCACATCTGCCTATAAAGCATGTTTTATTTCTGCTATGTAGTGTTTCTTACGGCTGTCCCTGCAATTATGGGTTAGCTCATCACTATCCACATAAACAGTTTCTACATTCAGTCTGAAAAAAGTTGAAATTGTGTTTTGGGCTATTTCTTTTACATGTCTGCTATCTTAATGATTCAGGGGTAATGTTTATTCCTACGGTATAAAGCATGTGTACAGTCGTAAGTAGCCCAAGCCTTGTGTACAGCGCGAGTGTGTGGGCATGTGGAGTGTTGGGAAAGTGCTTTTCATCCTGTGGCAGTGCAGATGCTCCAGGCTGGCTCAGCTGCCACAGAGCCCCAGAGAGAGAGGGGTGGTCCAGGTGGCAGATCCCTCCGCACACAGACACACACACCACACACACGCACACACACACACACACACACACACATGCACACAGCCCCTCATCAGCCGACTGGTCTCCCCCAGGACACCTTACCTATCCGCGCACCACCATCCATCCACTCTGGTCTGCTCTGTCTAACCTGTACCTGTTATCCCTGGCTGGGCGAGCAAGACAACAACAACAAGAGAAGAACTAGTTTTTCTGTGTAGCTATAACATCCCTGCAATATGCTCATTAATGACTGCTCCAATATGGACCACCGAGTCATTATGAAGGTAAAAAGGTTTTCTTAGTTTATTTCAAATGCATCTGCCAAAGTGTGTATATATATATGATATTCTTCATATTGTAAATCGGATATATCTTCCTTCATTGGCAGTGTAACTTTTTGCACTGAAACAAAAATAAGAATTTGAAAAACATATACACAAACTGAATAAGCTGTATTAATGATGATTAAGTCATTGTGGAAATGTTACAAGAAGATGGTCCAGGGATTTTGACCATTATGTGCATCAGAGCTAACTCCTCCCCGCAGGGCGCATTGCCAGTTTTCAATGGGAAATGGATGAGAGGTGAACAGCCTTCGATCCCAAACAATTCGGTCCAGACTGCTTGTTTTCTAAATGTTTACTACCGTGGAAGTATTGGACAACTACTGGACCATTGAGAGCTTACATAAACATTCAAAATGAAACGTTTGCAGCGCTGAAGTCTTGATCTTCTTTGTGTTTACCACATAGATTCCTAGGTGTGGATATGAAAGGCCGTGTGGGTGGGTGTCATAATAAACTGGGAAACCTCTCCGTGCCTCAAGCAGCAGGCTACCTTTCCAGTAGGTGTTTTTAGTATCACTGGTAGTTAATTGCACAGACAAAATGGTGGGCTGAGAAAACCTTTGGGGCAAAATGACAGATGTGGCAGTGGTGGAGGTGGTAATAAAATACAGCAAGAGACATAAAAATTGAGAGAGAGAGGTGCGGAGGTGGCGTCTCTGCTAATAGATGCCATAATGTAGGAGCTAATTCACAATGCTTTTAGACACACATAAAAAGACCCATACTGTACTTGCAATCATGCCAAGCACTTCCCAAGACCCACCTCGCTGAGACTTTTAAAGGCAAAAATGCTCATTAATGTCAACCTCTTTCTAATTAATGCACTCTTAAAATTGATTGAGGCATGCTGACTGACGCTCCTACTAAAACACCCCTCTGCCCCACTCAGCGGGCACCAGAGTTATGATGACTTTACTGCCTGTTTTATATTAGAGGGAGCAATTTTCCGGATAGTTCCCCCTCCCCGTAAAAATCACTCGCGGAAGACACTGGGAGTGTGAGCTGTCAAAAGTTTCACCACAAGTGGCCAGGATCTAAACTAGGCTATGTCATCCTTTGTTGAAGGAGTAGCTAAATGCTGGTTTTCAAACAACAGGATATGGTTAGTTCAAAGAGGAGACCAGATGGTATTTTTAGAACAATCCTCTGACATCTTCCTTAGCGCCAACATTGCTTGGTTTCATTCTTTGTTAAAGCTACAGTGGGAAAAAAAAGTATTTAGTATTTACTTGCCTGTAATTTTCAAAATAGGTATATACCTCAACTATGAGAGACAAAAAGAGAAAAACATTTCCAGAAAATCACATTGTCTGATTTTTAATGAATTCATTAGTAAATTATGCTGGAAAATAAGTATTTGGTCACCTACAAACAAGATTTCTGGCTCTCACAGACCTGTAACTTCTTCTTTAAGAGGTTCCTCTGTCCTCCACTTGTTACCTGTATTAATGGCCCCTGTTTGAACTTGTTATCAGTATAAAAGACACCTGTCCACAACCTCAAACAGTCACACTCCAAACTCAACTATGGTCAAGACCATAGAGCTGTTGAAAGACACCAGAAACAAAATTGTAGACCTGCACCAGGCTAGGAGGACTAATAGTCTAATAGGTAAGCAGCTTGGTGTGAATAAATCAACGGTGGAAGCAATTATTAGAAAATGGAAGACATACAAGACCACTGATAATCTCCCTCGATCTGGGGCTCCACGCAAGATCTCACCCCGTGGGGTCAAAATGATCACAAGAACGGTGAGCAAAAATCCCAGAACCACACGGGGGGGACCTAGTGAATGACCTGGTTTGGGGCTGTTTTTTCTGCAAAGGGACCAGGACGACTGATCCGTGTAAAGGAAAGAATGAATGGGGCCATGTATTCTGAGATCCATCAGCAAGGGCATTGAAAATTAAACGTGGCTGTGTCTTTCAGCATGACAATGATCCCAAACACACCGGGCAATGAAGGAGTGGCTTCATAAGAAGCATTTCAAGGTCCTGGAGTGGCCTAGCCAGTCTCCAGATCTTAACCCCATAGAAAATCTTTGGAGGGAGTTGAAAGTCCGTGTTGCCCAGCGCCTGACCCAAAACATCATTGCTCTAGAGGAGATCTGCATGGAGGAATGGGCCAAAATACCAGCAACAGTGTGTGAAAGCCTTGTGAAGACGTACAGGAAACATTTGACCTCTGCCATTGCCAACAAAGGGTATATAACACAGTATTGAGATGAACTTTTGTTATCAGACAATGTGATTTTCTGGATTTTTTTTTTCTTCTCATTTTGTCTCTCATTGTTGAGGTGTTCCTATGATGAAAATTACAGGCCTCTCATCTTATTAAGTGGGAGAACTTGCACAATTGTTGGCTGACTAAATACTTTTTTTCCCCACTATATGTTTGCTATTCCTGCAGTACAAGGTAGGTATTGTTTCAAGACTATTTACAGTGCAGATTCTCATATAATTTAGAATTTTTATAAATAAAGGATCTGAAGGAGGAGGAACAAGGTAAGCTCTTAGCGAGCCTCAAGCCTCAGCCCGCACAGCGCTGGCTCACTGTCATATGGTTGGCTGGGTATGTTACTGGAGGGGAGAGAAGACTGACGGACGTGTTGATCATGTTCAGTCATGCAGAAAAGGAAATCTCTCATTAATTTACTGTAGATACGTAGCATACTATTTACAGTATGTTATGCAAGGTACACAGGTACATTGCTTAACACTGAGGGCATAACAAATATGAAATATGCACAAAGAAATGTGCCTCTACATACAATTAAATTAAAAAAAAACGCTTTAACTGCACGATTTTAATTCTTCTTTCTCTAAAATGAATTTTCCATTATCTGCTTGATTAAGCGAGAAGAGCATGTTGGTGAACCATCACCCAACAACAAATCCTCCCCAATTGCTCATCTGCATGTTCTTTATTAATTAGTCTCAACAAATGGCATTCATTTTCTCCCCACATGGCACGGCTTGTTTGCAATGCAAACACGCAATGAGAAGATCCATGTCCCTGGTGCATTCAGTTCCCCCCTTAGTTAAAAACCATGTTTCACTATGTGGAGCAATGCTATGGAGCAGAGCCATGTGCAGGAATACCCCACAGTAATAGATTGGATTATTTCCCTTTTCTCAGTAGCTGGCAGTTAGAAAATACTTTACATAGTTATCTAAAATAATCATTTCTATCACGGAATTAGCTGTATTATTAAAAGTACCGGTGGCTGTTCTAGTTACTACGAGAACTACTAGCAGTAGTTGTAGTAGTAGTGGGGCCTTGGATGGATGGGTCACACATCTTTCTTTTCTGAATAATGTTGAAGTGAACTTTTTACTTGAATACAGCATAGTCTGTTTCATTTTTTTGTGGTTCTTAAACAAATGCTGATTAGAAGTCAAAACCATAATGCACACACTCGAAGCTAAAGTGCAACAGATAAAGAAACAAATAGCAGGGAGCCGCTGCCCTTCTGCTATCAAATAATTAAAGTCAGCTAATGGACTGGTTTGGACAACTGAAGTCAGCAGTCTGTCCCGCTCTTACAATCTCCCGGTTGGTGTTAAAGCCCTCTTACTCTCCCTACATTGCCTGTACATATTGTATTTAGATGCTAATTTGTCCAACGCCGTGTCAGATAACACTATATGGACGCGGGAATGAAAAGCGCTGAGCTCGATGGAAATTGTGAGCCCTGAAGAAATGATAAAAAGAAAAATGGTGCCATAAAATGCATTGGATTTAGGTTTTAATTTGACTCTGCCGGGTAACACGGGGCGTTTGCATAGGGATTACCCTTGTGTGGATTGCTGGGCGAGAGGAATACTAAATAATGAGAAGCAGACCAGTAGGAAGGAATTAATTGGGTTTGTTGCCATTAATATTATCTTGTTAATAGGGTCATTCCATTCGGTCAGAGAAGAGGAAATAAATTAGACTTTAACATTTAGGGCAGAAAGTAGGATCCAAGCAACCGGTATCCATTGTAATTCACCTGTCATTACATTTCTTAAACACACTGAATGCTGAGATTACTCTCGGTAGTTCCAGTACTCCATAATTTACATTCATTTAAGATGGACGAGGTTGAAAGGCAGGCAGTTAGTCCACCCACTTCATTCAGTCCTCCGCAGGATTCCTCTTCAGTAATGTACACTTTCTGGATTATTGGATTAAATTATAGCTGCCGATAAACATTATATTGGCCAGACCCATTTTATCAGCATGTAGTCTCACTCCTACATGCAAATGGTCTGAAGGAAAATGACATTTAGAAGCTTCAGCAGAAAGGGATTGCCGCATAATTCACCGTTAAAAAAACATGTACCTAATGTTTTCCTATTTTCAAACCAAAGAAGGGAACTAGTTCATGTAGATTTGTTAGCTGGGGGGCAAAAGGTTTTCCTAACCTTTGTCAAACATTTCTCACACGGCAATCTTTTTTTTCTTTTCTTTTTTGTTTTGTTTACACGCACGTTTCACAGCTTTCAGGGAGCAGCGTTCTCTGTCTTTTAACCTCTTAACCCCCCACCTGAAGCGGGCACATTTTCTCCAGTTTGGCTTTACCCCCCCAAAAAAGCAATGAAAAAGTTACAAAAATATGTGACGAAAATGCAACAAGAGAGCCGCAAAAACTAGATGAAAATGCAACAAAAAAGCCAAAAAAAAGAGCAACAGAAAAGTGATGAAAAAGTGACAAAAGATGCCAAACGAGCGATGAAAAAAAAATATTTCAAAAAGTAACTGCAAAGCAAGGAAAAATTACTTTTGGATGAGTTTGGTCTTAGCTTTCAAATGTGGCTTTATACTGGCCTGCAGGCTGTAACCTTTTTGATTTGGGTAAAACTGAACTGGGGAAAATGCCCTTGGTTAAGGCGGGGGGGGGGGGGGGGGAAATGCAGGGGAAAATTTATCTAAAAAGAGATACAATAGCTTTTAAAACTAATGCCATTCAGGTCACCTATTAGGCCTTTGTATAGGCGGCTCCACTTGATTGATACAGTGTAATAATAAACAGCTACATGTTAGGCCGATCTGTCCCTGACATTTTGCACCTTAGCCAGAATAATTGTGAACTTTCTGCGCAGTCGTACTCCAACCAAAATCCGCAGTAGCGAATTTACCACCAGTGTTTTTCATTTACCTGTCAAGCGGCTATAAAGCGATCCCAGATTGGCGCAGATACATAACACGTGTGCCCCGCAGCAATAAGCCGGGTTTCAATATGAAACAGGAACATTTTCGCGAAAATCAGATTACACGGGAAATGAGCAAATTAAAACATGACACGGATGAATCAAAGTTTAATTTCTGGTTGTTCCATTGGTGTGATGCCTAATTTGGACGCGGTTGTCAGCAGCAGCACTGCGGGCTCAGCCAAAAAAAAAGCTGTGGCGAGCCTGTCACCTGTCTGTCCCGCCGAGGAGGTAGGGGCTTTCATTTTTGACGGGAGGGGATGATTAGCGGATCAGCCTGTGGGAGACAGTTTAAATCTTGACAATTAGTGTGCGCCGTCGCCCGGTTTGATCTCACACTGAGACAAATGCTTTCGGCAGCTTTAATTGTATAAAGAACAAGTTTTTTTTATTTTTTATTTGGGGGGAAATGTTAATTACAAATTTGTCGCTCTCATTTTTCAGGGTTAAATCATGTGTCCAGGAGCCAGACTGCTGCTGTGATTATGACAAAAGTTCACTTAAGTCAAATATGATATTTTAGCACAATATCATTTCCCTTCTTCTCTCTTTTTTTAAGTTAATTTTGCTCCTCTTTGGTCTGGGGACTGACACAAGGAGAACATTTGTGACCACAGGTGGCTTCTTATACATAAAATAAAGTCAAATTTACTGGTACAAAGGTTTAAAAGTAGGGATGCACCGATCTGATACTGGTATCTGATATCAGAGCCGATATTTGGTATCGGCTACAAATATCCGATACTGAACCGATACCTGTTTTGGCTCTTACCGCTTTAAAAACACAACTTTCACCATCTAAATCGAAGAGAACATTTTGCAGGGCAGAACCTGGTGAATTAAATCGCGGAGTTAGTTTTAACCTCCTTTATTTTTGATCAACGCGCAAAATAGCCACGGCTAGGAAAAACATGCTAAAGCTAGCGGTAGCATGCTAATGCACACGTCAAATAATCAAGCTGGGTCAGAAACTAAGGTGAAAATAAGAAGCCTATATGTATTTTAGTTTAAGGAATGCTGTTAAATAATAACTGATCTGACATATTAGTTATGCATCAGCAAGCATACCTGTCAAGTTTTGGATTTGAGAATACGGGACATGTTCTGGCGCCCGCTGCGAGCCGTCTCTCCAGCCCAACCAAGCTCCAAGACGAGAGATGAAAATAAGGTAGTTTCCCGGGCCAAAACGGGACACTTGACAGCTACACAACCTCGCGACAACTGCCACACACGCTTCTGCAGGCTGCATTTCTCGCGAGGCTAGAGATAGAGTTCAGTTCAGTATATCTAATAGTACGGGAAATTAAAACTAATACGGGAAGACGGCGGGAAAGAGGGGCAAATACTTTATGTGAGTTGTTTATATTAATGCAGCCTAACAGACTGTCATGTAGCCAAAAATATAAAAAAGTCCAGTGATCCTTGTTGAATATTTTCCATTAGTTTCTTAATTGATCTAACCAATAATTGATTTGTAACATCATGAAAATATCAGACTTTATTCATATTAAAATGAAGAAAAGAGGAACATTCAGTTTTTATCTCAGAGAAAGACACTTTTAAGAAAGTCTCTTGGTATCGGTTAATATCAGATATCGGCAGATACTCAAACCCCCAGTGTCGGTATCGGTATCGGAAGCAAAAAAGCTGGATCGGTAGGCCTGCATCTCTTTTTAAAAGTAGTTGTGGACTTAAACAACTCAATAACCTTGTCCGCTGACTCATTTTTAAACTTTTGTTACTTTGATACATTCTTTGCATTGGATTTGCCGTTGAGTAAAGCTTATCTAAAACATAACCAAAAAAAAAAAATAAAAAAAAATAAAGCATTTACCAAAAAGTGAGAAAAACAGTGCACAGTCATCAAAGCGCACAATGACTAATGAGTTTACATGTGGGCTGGCCTCCCTCCCTGACAGCGAGTGGAAAAAAAGATGATGAGGACAAACTGCAAAGGTTGCAAACACTAACAACTGTTAATCACTTTGGCTCCTGTGCCTGTTTGGGCCCAACTGTGCCGTGCCCACTCTCCGAGCCTGAGCTGCTGCCTCTTGTGGTGTACATAATGAAAAGAATGGAGCCGTCACTCATAATGGCCCTCTAAATAGCATGTTCTGCTTTATTAGTCATAGTTAATGATGTTGAAGGGGCTGAGAGTGATGCAAAACCCCTTTGTTCGGAGCCTTTCCCTCACGGTGAACGCTCTGTGATCCCCCCAAAAAAGAGAACAAAATTGAGGTTGAATATGTTTTACACGCTGGGCTAACTTTGCCTATTTTAGGGCGGGGAATTGTACATGCTCCGCAAAGGAGATTGATGGCACAAGTCAGGGAATAAAACACGGAGACTGGTGCCACTTTAGACAGACAGCTGGACGAGAAAGATGTCTCATTTATCGTAGAGTCACCCCTCCGACGCGGCCCCCGTATAGAAACATGTCAACAGAATACCTGCAGCTGGTGGATGTGAAAGGCAAAATCGCTCCAATTATAAATTTCCATCAGACCTTAAATGTTACGGAGTGCTAGTCAGGTATGGCGGATTGACAATTTTCCTGTCTTTGTGAACCTTTGCATTTACAAAAGATAAAGACATGAAAAGCTGTCAGTTTTGCAGAGACGGTTATTCATCACTGAAGACAGAATCAATGTATATATGGACAACATTGGACGCTGCTTTCTTGGTTTAAGGATGGAGACTTAACAAGGAATGTGTCTTTGGCGTTTTTCTCCAAATGACTTTTTGTCCGGACAATATGGCAATTGCTGGGTTTCAGGCGACATCATAGTGTTCTAAAGGCCTATAATATTTAATGGGGTGGGGGGCAGGTAAAATTATTTAGTTTTTCAGATTTTTGGTCTTGTACAGAGAGAGATCATGGACCCGGTCAATGATATTAATGATCAATTTTTGTAATTCATACACTATCTTTTTAGATACTACTCCTGAAAGTGTAATGCAGTCAATAGGAAAAACTGGCTCCTGCTCCTCACTGGGCATCACATTCTAGAACCGGAAAACAGCCAATTGTATGGGCTCAAAACCACCACTCATTGGTAAGAACGGCCGTCTTCATACACAGAACAAGTCTTTGCGCAGAACTCTGTAAAAGTCGTATGGTAGAAAAAGTCTTACGCTGAACATCAATGGTGACACTGGTCTCCTTGCCGTTGGGGATTGCTTTGTTGGACGCCTTACAGATGATCTGCTGTCCCGTCTCGATATTAGTTGGGGATAAGTACAGAGTGCTCACTGTGCTTTCTCTTCTGCCGTCCCTCAGTAACGTCTGCAAAAGAGAGAGAAACAAAAATGCATTGAATTTGGAGCTTTTACAAATAGATTGTAATACATGCTTTATGAGTGCAAATGCAGACATGTCATGCTTCTTTTTTTTTTTACATTAATGTGTTGGAATGGAAAGTACATTATTGCATCTCATTGCGAAGTTGGAACGCCCTCTGCACCATCAAGGGGAATTCTACATGTTTAAACTATTGTGCAAAATGTTTAGTGACAGCGCCTTAAATATACGGGTTATGGTCTTTAGAAATGTGGCACTTTAGGATTCTCTTTCTTCTGCAACAAAAGCCAAGAAATACAAAACAGAGCTGCAGAAGTAACAAAGAAGTTACTCCTACTGTACAGCAGAAGCACGCACGGAAAAGTACATTTTGCACGATATGTCCTCTTTAAGTTTCCACAGTCAGTGAAACAGTTGTGGTCATAGACTAATCATTTTGAAAAGTAGAATAAATATGCGAAGCATGTTCCAGTTTGTGCTCTGTCGCGTCTAAAATATTGCAGTAAATAATCACCAAACAGTACACTTGCTGTTGTTATGTTTTCCCTTTCTTCTTGACAGAGCTCTCCAATAATCGATAGTGAAACATCTCAATGGTGGGGCGGTAAGATTTAAAAGTAACTCAACTGGTGTGGTTCAAATCAGCTCAAAAATAGTCTGAAGAAAGGGAAGGGATGGGACAAAGTACATTGGATAAGCTTTGAAGGTAGTGTAAAACTGAGAGGGGGAAAAAAAAAGACCGGATATTCATGAATATAAACATACTGTCCCCTGCGGCCAATGCCAGTGGCGAAGCAAGGCAGATTGATTAAAAAAAGAGAAGAAATATGTTTTTGAGCTCCCCTTTGTGAGTCTGCCGAGGCGCGCTCCGGTGCATGGCTTGTCATACTCCACAAAGGAAATCAATCTTCTTTTCAGCGTTCATCCTCTGAGCCCAACATAGTGGAAGCCATCTGGAATCCGCGGGTACAGTCGGTGGTGGGGTGCTCTGGGGAGGGCTGGGCAGTCTATGTGAAGCAGTGCGGGACAGGACTTGAGGCAGCCACTAGAACAAATAGCGTGGGCAACGGGGCAGACTGTGGTCAGCACAAGAGTTGAGGCGCATTTCCACAGAAAGTCTTTAAACAAGGCTCACTGGGCCTCTGTACTTCAGAATACTTTGGGGGATGTGTTGTGTAAATACACAATGCACCGTAACACAATTATGGAAGAATGAACTGCGTGGAATGTATTGTGTTATGATTTTAAAATTGACTGTATTGATCCACTGACTCCACTGTAGCAATTTCACAATTTATCATCTGCGTGCGATGCTGTGCCGATACCAAGCCTTCCAAAATAAACAAGACAGCAGATACTGCATGTGCTGTGAAGTTTCTGCAATTTAAAAGAAAGTTACACTGCAGAGATTATAAAACTACCACATGGATTTTTTCAGAAGAGACAAGAGGGTGAAATGTACGCCTCAGATTTCAGTTTACCAAAAACAGAATAGATTGTTCCAGTCAGTCCAAAAACACAGACAGATGTCATTGTTTTTTGGAAATAGTTGTGTGTAACAATGGAGCCACGTAAACGGCGTATTTGGAAATCTTTCCACTCCGAGACCGAAAGTTTCAAAAGTTTTCAGACGGCACATCTTTACAGCAAATAGTCTAATTGTTGTTGTTTTTTATATTCAGACAAAAGATCTTTCAGTGTAACACAGACAATTATAATTTAAAAAAATATTAAATGTATACATGCAAAAAAGGTCCATAATCATAGCAAAAATAATTATTGGCTGTCAGACATAGACTCATTATCAATGTGCTAACCTGAGCTAATTGTCCCTTCAGTTTGCTACATTAATGCTAGGTATATCATTGTACCTTGTAAGTCTTCCCACAAGAACAGATTCACAAGTATGCAATTAACATTTCTACGAACTTTAAAAATACACCCCTTAAAGAATGTATGTAACAAAAGGTCCTCTCCAGCTAAGGTTAACACGGTGTGTCTTTATCAAAGTTCTCATAGTGTTTCATACTAGTCATTATTGCGGCTGGTGGATCCTTGGATCACTACGCTCTATGTACAGTACAACACTGCAGCGGGAGGTCTTTTGCTAGTGTTATTCATGCTCTTTAGATGCAATCATTCCCTGAAGCCATATTTCCTATCATGTGTGTTCGATTTCAATGTATCTGTGCAGAATTTGACTATACAAAGAAATCCCCCAAGCCCTAACTCCTGCTATTTGAAGACGTTGCAGACGCTGCCTGTGTTCATTTCCATGTGCGGTCCCATGTGATGAAATTCATAGTTGTGCATGAGTCACTTCCAAAGCAGAAGGCATTAGGTGTCAGTGGCAGGGATATGTCAATGTAATATCCCTTCTGACACAATCAGGATTGTTTCCCTCGTCGCTCCGGACCTGTCTCGAGTCATTAATCGTAGAAAAGAGGTTAGCTGCCTGGCACATTACATTCAACACCATGCTACATTACAAATTGATAAATTTTCATATCCTCGCCTGGAGCCTGCGAGATTTAACCACGCTCAGAGATGGATGTTAACTGTAACGACGCTGAGATGGAAATGATCACCTTTTAAAGCATTTAAAAACCCATTTGTCTGATTTAAGCTGCAGCGCAAAGAGACAAAAAAAAAGTCTCATTGTGGCGGTTTGGTCTTCAACTTTCATACGACTGTGGCATTTCTGGAGGCATTTCACGAGCACCAAACCTTTCTTTCCCCCCCATGGAGACGCAATTAAGAACTATGGAAAACCTACATGAGCAAATAAAACCAGAGTTCCCAGTGACTAAATGAATTTTGTTTGCGTTAAAATCAGGTACCATTATACTGTAATGTCTAATCAAATGATGCTCTGCTCACAGACCAACCACTTGACCCAAATCAACGCAAGCACTTATAAATTCTACTTTCAAAACCAGTGTGTTTGCAGTGTTTCAGTATAAATAATTAGGACTAATTGGTTCTCGAGATCTTTTTTTAGCGCTGCCATTGGCGTGTCCACTGTCTGTGAATGAATAAAAAGCAAAAGCCAAGTTTTTTTTTTCTTCTTAAATAATTACACTCAAAATCCCTCAAAAGATGAGAGCAATAAAAAAGAAAAAAAAAATGATACAAAAAAATCAGAGGCTTCGAGGGGGAGAACGGTAATATCTTTTTCAGGCTGAATATTGATATCAAATATTTCATCAACAGCAGAAAAGGTTCTTGCCTAGCGTGGCGCCGTTACTTGAAATTAAATAGCAGTAGTTTATTGCAACATGGATATTGCGTCAATAAAAAAAAATGGCCTTCATACAGATGAAAAATAGATATTAGTTTACTGTCTTTCTTTGGAGAGAGAAAAACAAAAAACACGTATGGATGCTTACTGGAATCGTTTTTTAATGTCGTAAGCTTTTGGATATATAGAGAATAGGGCAGAACGTAATGCATATTTAGCTAAGTGCAAATAAAACCTTGAATATGGCCTTTGACTGATTTTGTGTTCCGCATTATGATATGATTTCCCCCCATTACCATTAACACTGACAGGCCTGCTGCTCTTCATTTTGTGGGCCACTCTTTTCATGACACATTTTCTTTCCAGCTACCCTCACTAACGATAAGCAATGCATCAGGCCGATGGTAAAATAACCGCGGGTGTGTGTCTTGGCTGCGCACTTCTTTTTAAGCCGCTCGTCCCGTAAATGGCTTTAAGAGAGGTCACACCGAGGAGTTTTTTTTTTTTTTGAAGACCACAGTGAGGAGTGATGCGCGGGTCACCACTATTAGTCGACCCATTTTGACACTAAGTCTTCATGGGCGCATCTGCTGGCATTAAGTCCCTTCCTCATCTGTGGGATATGAGAGGCCCATCAGAGCGGATGATTATGCTTACAAAATGTCCCCCGTGCTGCTCCTCGCACCCCAAAAAGTCATCTTCTTTTAATCAAGGCCATTGCTTTTTAATGGCAGGCGATAGAGATAAGAGGGCGGAGGGACATACTCGGGCGCAGCGCGGACATGTAAGATCCATCAGCACATAAATGTCCTCTTATCGTCAGGAAGGGGAAGTCGGAAAACGCACTCTCCACCCTCTATTAGCAAGAGGCACCTCCAGCGATCATTTTTATTCAAATCGAGGCCTGGCTGATGTCGAACCCTTCATCCCAATCAATGGCATTTATCTGGTGTGCGAGAAAAGCCGATAATGGAATGAGGCAGCCAGGGGAGCGGCGGGGATGACGCGGGAGGTGTTAGCTGGAGTGCCAAAGTGCTGTGGTCTCTTTATGTCTTTGGTTTAAATGGGAATGGAACATGACAGTGTTTGATTGCACGATTAGCCCGCGGGGCGAGTGTCAGTCACAGGTTCAGGTGATCGGGCGGATGCTAACGGTTATATTCGGTGACATCGGAAGTCGCTATATGAACTGCCAATTGTAATTATACGTATAAATCGACTTCAGTCAAGGGAACCGGACAGGGTGTAACACTTCACGATGATTATCTGATTTATTATTAATGTTTACGATATGTTGGCCCACCACATGTCAAAAAGACTGAACCAGACCATCTTTGCCTGGTTCAGAGTAGATCAATAATCAGGTATTGACTAATTCTTTACAAATGCTTTTTTTTCTAAGTCTTACCATCAAACTCTTTGAAACATTCCCAAGACAAAACAAGGACTATGATAGGACAACAATAAAGCATTAAAGTGGACATATCCTGCATATGGGGCTTAAAGATAGACTTAAAAACCTTATTTTGGGTGCCTCAGCATTGATATTTTACGTATTATAATTTGAGATGATGTCTCTGTAAGAAGACGCTAGAGCTGGTACAGACTTCGATTGGGGCTCCTCCTGCTGGCAGCAGTAGGTATAACTTAATAAAAAAAGAAACTTTCTGTTTCTATTCACGGTATGGTTTACAGCGATCAGTTCGGGCAAATAAATACACTTAAAGGACCTGTATCATGCTATTTTAAGCCATTCCAAAGTCAAGTATAGGCATTTATATGATATATTGTACCTCTACCACTACGGAGCACTATTTTTTGTGATAAATATAAGTATTTTCTGGAGGTATTTTTCCAACCCGGAAGACAAAACGCTTGGATTCAGTTAACTCCGCCCCCTCTCGCCGCTCATACAATTTTAGCAGAAGTAGAAATATATATATCACAGCAAAAAGTGAAGTTACTTTATGATGCCGTTATAAGGAGTTAACATGTGCAACACAGCTTCGTGGCTAAATGGCTAACACACTCGCTAACATGCATTTTGATCGACTCACCACTCTGATGTTTCCATTATGGGACTTGCGTTGGTTATAAAAGTTAATCCACTTTGATTCTGGCCAAGGTTCATCAAGCATCCATCAGCGACAGGCTCAGACAAACACTATTGTGGCTGATAGTCGCTGAATCCCGGAGGGAAATTCCAACTTCTTCTCTTCTTTAGGAAGGTTGAATAAAGTCCTGTCCTCGCAGCCAAACGCAGTTTTCTCCGTGACATTATCGTGAGGTAAGAAAAAAGAACAGGTGTCCAGACTCCAGAGTAGGTTAGAAAAAGCTCCCTCTTCACAACTTTCGGTGCAACATGACATGACCATCTGTTCAGACCGTTCGGACGCTCAGGGGGAGCGTTTGTTTTGACTATAGGGGCAGCGCGGATTTCTTACGACAGAAATAATGAAAAAAGGAGTTTTACAAATGAAAATCAGGCCGTAAGGCATTAGATTACAGACGTCGAGCACTTCCGTTCCGCTGTGACGACACAACTGAACATGCCAGTCGTTTACCAGGAGAGGGCGGATCAGCTGCTCAGAGCGCAGGATTCAGGAGGATTACTGAGAACTGCGTGAATGAATCCAAAAACCACTCTGGGGGTGTTTTTGATAAGGAAATAGCATAACAACACGGTTAAAAGCTCCAAAAAGTCGATTTTGCATGATATAGGACCTTTAAAGCGCCAAACACCTTAGAACCAATATAATGTTGGATTGTGGGCAATGATTACATTTTTAGTACAAAACGATAGTGCTAACACCGTAGAGAAGATGAAACCGCTAATTTAAACAGAATTACCCAAGGATGACTCAGAACTGCCTCTTTAAAACCACTTAAAAACATGTATCCCAGAAGAAAACCAGCAAAGATGTGTGGCATTACCAGTGTTTATTAACTGTGTTTTAAATAACTTGATTAAATATATGCATTTTAAATATTGAAACGGTCAGCAGATGGCGCCACCGCTCTAATAGCGTTTAGTATAAAAGCCACCCTGGTTCACATGCACTTCCTCTGTCTCCTCACTGGCGTCTTCCGGCCTGGTTGGGCCGGGCCCAGGGTTGTTCCAGCGGTCCAGGTAGCTGTTGTTAAATTCGTTCTTCATTCTTGAATATTGGTGTAGCTGCTAACGCAGGTTTAATTTTAGCGTCGCGGGTGGTTGAGAGCCTCAACGCGCACCACTCTAAGGCGTCCATTGCTCGCTCTCGGTGCATTGTGGTTCGGGGTCTGCTGGGGCCCTCCTGTGACGGAACTGGGGGATATCGAAGCACCGAGCCGGCCGAGAAGGGCTAGTTGTGGGCGTGCGACGGTAGGATCGGCCTTGCCTGGTGGTTAGCCTTTATCTTGTGTAACTGCTCCTCAGCTAACCTTTATTCACATTTAGGTGGAACCGCGCTGCTGTCTTGCTTCCTCCCTACTTTGTTTTGTACAAACTGAAAAACAAATGTGAACCGACTGTTTTCAATGGAAAGCTAATGTTTACAATGAATCGACTGAACGTTACTAACGCTGTGAAATGAAATGTCTAAAGTATGAAACGATATACAATACGAAAAGATACATGTAAAACATAAAAATAAGCTAAAGTATGATGTACAAGGAACATGCTGCCTCTGTCCTTATGGGTCGAACATGTGTGCCTTAAAGCACCCTATTTTCCAGTTTTACTTGATAGCGTTGTCAGGCTTTTATTTTATTTACCAATACCACTCGTCTTGTCACAGATGGAACAAGTGAATTTGCACTCAAGATCAAAATACAAAAAGCCGGAATAGCCATCTCCACTCTTTATGTTGTGCTTTTGGAAACAAAAGTGAAAGCGATCGTCTTGTTGATCAACACAAGGGATTTGTGAACTATGTTGATGTCCAGTATAAATAGCTTCAGAAAAAGTTATGCACAGCTCAGGATCGTCATACGTTGGATCAATCTGTTTTAATAAAGACTCCATGCAGACATGCAGTCCCCTCCCTGGCCCCCCGGTGTACAAACTTGGAGCGACACACACCTCTATGCTTACCTTGGAGTACATGGCCCCGTTAAGGACCTCTCCATTGCGGATCCAGATGATGGAGGCGGCTGGTTTGGCGTTGTCGGCGTGGCAGGTCAAGTTCAAATGGTCCCCTGCCCTGAGGCTGACCACGGGACCACCGCTGATCACCGGATCCTCAGGTGGAACTGTCAAATGAGACAGGAGGCGAAAAGGATTAGAGAGAGTTACGTGAAACCCGTAACAATGTGACAAAGACCTTTAATGCCAGTTGTCCTTATAGTGCAATTGGCGTTGTACGCTCTTTGAATAACGTGCAGACTTTTACTTTGCTGCACATGCGTATTATTTCGTTGCATAACCTTTGCTCAGAATGCATTGACTTTTGCTCCCTTGATTCATCCTTCAGTTTTCCAGCAGAAGTAAGCAGCCCGACATGCCTGTAAAGCAACTGATCAAAGTCTTTCTCCTTCTCTTTCTCTTGTCTTACATGAAGGCCAATGTGTGTTAGTTTTTCCTTTCCCTTTTATATCTGTAACTGCGGTGAATTATTGATTGACCTGAGTGCTCATTACAATGCAGATCTGGGGCAGATGAAAATCCAAGGCTTCATGCAGCTGCCATATTGCCCTGCATAAGTAAGGTGGTTAAGTTTGAGGTTGTTACAGAGTAGCAAGTAGTGGAAATGCAACTGTGTGTGAGGCATTGTGCATTTATCGACAGCAGGTAAGTTTGGGGTCACCTGGGATCCATTCGTTTCAAAGAGCATTTCAACAATATTTATGTTGATGTGTTGAAACAGTCTACCTGATTACACATCATATCTGACGCCACAACTGTTCCAACTGCTTTCCGCCAAGTTATATTCAGTGCCTGTTTGGCTGTTAACTCATTGTGCCTTCAGCCCAGTAACATTATTCTGATCTATTGTCTTTGAAGTGAATCAGGGATGATGGCATGTCAAGTATAATACTTTACTGTTGTTGTTGTCGTTTTTTGTCAACATTTTCAGATGACATACTGTACAAAAACAACACGTTTTCAATGAGCAACCATGAATCAGCGCTTTTGTGGGTGTCACGAAATCTGCACCAGACTGGAACGGTGTGAGGAAACTTGCGTCAACACAAGAAAATGCACATTTGTGGGCTTTGGTGACTCAGAGGCTAATAAAATACTAAGCTGGTCAGATGATGTTGAAGCTGAGGCCATTTTTATCTGATTGGGAATAGATTTCGACGTTTGTAGAATTGTGCAATGTGACAAAAAACAGAAAAACATTGTCTGACTGTAAATATCCACAGAATGAGACCGTATCAGTTGATATTGCTTTGTTCTAAGTCGTGTCCTCAATTTTCTTAACTTGTCTCAACTGATTTGTAACTACGCACATGTGACAACCCGACTTATATTAAAACCTTTTGCTGTCTGACCCTTTTCGGATATCGAATACCTAACAGCGATGTCAAGTTATTAAAACAAACCGTGAAAAGGCTTTCAAACGCTATCAAAACAATGTATCAACAATTTTGGCAAAGGCCCCCCCATCCCATTGGTCCCGACCCACTTTTAGCGAACCAGTGGTCTATAACCTAAACAGTGCAAACCAATTCAAAAAACATGAAATAAATTGGCAAGCCAGGAAACAACAAACCTGATTTGAGGACCTAATTGGACAACTATTTTGAGATGCATCGTGTCTCTCTCAAATTTGATCTCGTGGCTTGTTATGAATTTTCCCAGGATCTTAATTGTGCATTGTGACAGCGAAAATCGACTTTGTACCGAAAACTTGTAGCATGTAGCACTATACTGCGTTGATGGGTCCCCAGACGAGAGATTGCCAGTGGGCCACCATCATTGATTTACTGCCGGCATAATGTACATGGCTGGAGCAGTAATTAAATGCCATAGAAGGTGCAAAGTGAAGTTGTGTTGTCACAATGAGTCAATGCAGTCCGTCAATTGGAGTTCACAGACTGACACTTTGGGGTTCTATGTCTATGGTAATGAGGCTCCATCACTGACTTTGAAACCTTCTTGAAAAATACATGGAATAAAACACTTGCTTCGGGGGGCAAGGGCAACAACTGTAGGTATACCGATTTGGAGGGCTTCACACATCACCAAGTTGCCCCCTTCACCTTTACCCGTCTCAAATGTCCACTTTTAGCCTTTCAGCCTTGGGGTTTTCCTGCGAGGGGCTTTCGGAGCATGCATCGCAAGAGGGATTTCTGATTTACAGGAGAGTGAACGTCAGGGGGCACACCTCACAGGGCAGCTGTACAATCCTCAGGCTGTGTCCCAGTGGAGGGCTATCTGACTACCTGATATCAGATGGGAGTGATGGCAGACAAGGGGAAAAGACACACCTGCTCAATGGGGTCACTGAATGTGAGATCTTGATCCACATTGTATGTGTGAAGCAATTTTTGAAGGTTTTGGGTGTCAATGCAAAAGGTTGTATCGAGGTTAAAACCGGACACTAATAGTGGAATACATTTCTGGATTTCCCACTCCACCTGCCAATGGCCAGGCTATCCTGTTTTATTCTGTTGATAAAAGCCATTATCACTTATCGCTCCAAGACTTGAACTAATCCTTAAAAATAAATGGCTACATTCTGCAAAGATATTATGCACTTCCCCCGTACTTGACAGCGTTCGACACATCCCACTTATTCTCCCCTTTGAGCACCGGGTATAACTCTTTTACCGAGGCCCCGAAGTTGAATTAGCCATCATCATTACTGGGCTGTTTGCAAACTCGGCAGTCCCTAATGGTTCTAAATTAGCCCTTTACTGCAGCCCTCCAATGGACTTGGCATAAGCAGTGTGGTCAGTAGTCCAGATTGATAGCTTCTCTTTAATTACAGGGCTGACTCATTGCAAGAACTGATCTACAGGCCGTTTTTGTCAGAGATTTAATAATGCAGTCCCTTTCAATATTTTAAGTCCCATATTAATGCCAAAGGGTAGGTATTCTTGGCATGTAAATCACATTCATCCATTGCTTTTAAGTGTAATGGCTTTAGCTTTTTGTAATCACCCAGTCGCATTTCATGTTTACTGTCCTCCATCATGAATTTACTTTACTCCTAAATGGCTCCAGTGCTAAACCAATTCTACCTCGCAAAAAAAAAAAAAAAAAAACAATACGCGATGCCAGAAAGCCTAGACTTCAAAGAGACCATTCATTTTTACGGCATAATCAAAGATTTCTATAAACAAAACCAAGGCATATTGATGGGTAATTAAGTCGACTGTGCAGGAGAGACGCCGTATGTCTGTCAGTGCTGGGACTTAACTCAATGGCTCATAAAACGTTTTTTTTTTTTGTACCTCAATGACATTCACGACAAACCATGATATAAACTACTTAAGGCGAGACACTACAGGTGAATACTTAAAACTTTTGCGGTAGATTATGGCATAAATGTGAGAACATATATAATTTTATGTTTTCATAAATCAGGTTAGGGATTAGATATTTAAAAAAAATACTTCTGAAAAAAAAAAATATCCAAAATGTTGTTAAGACTCGGAGATGATATGATAAAAGTGATAAAAATGCATTTGGAGATTAAGAGTGTGACAATATATCGATATATCGCAATATTTTGTGGGACAATACAATACCGATACTTTTTATTCCTATATCAATACTTTTGATTACGTCATGCATATTAATGAGGCAGCAGTGCTCCACTGTTTTCACAGTCCATAATGATCAAGAATTCAGTCAGAACAGCAGAGGGCAGCACTACAGTTTTAAGCACTTATTCCTTTTTAAATGTGGTTTGTTGTTTATTTACATGTAAATGAAGTTACTGACAGATATATATAAATATGTATATATATATACACCAATTTTCAATGTGTAAGTCAGGGATCATTTATAGACACAGAAAAAAGGGGTACAAAGCACTTGAAGAAATTTAAATGATGGATAATGTGTAGTATGTTAAAATAAAGGTTAAAAGTAGCATGTTTGTTTTATCGTGATGTATCGTGGGTTATTTTTGTGCAATATATAGATTATTGCAGTATCGGCGTATCGTGAGATAATCGTTATCGTAAGCCATGTATTGCATATCGTATCGAGTTGTGAGGTACCCAGAGGTTCGCACCCCTATTGGAGATAATGGCTCTTGAAATTACAATTGCCATATAAATCTATGTTAAAACATTTAAGTGTCTCCCCTTAAAAAAAACAAAAAACATACACTTAACAGCCACAGCAATAATTGATGGTAAAATGTCCCCTTGCCTAATTTGCTAGCAACTTCAGCATTGGCAGTTGGTTCGTACATGACAAGTACAGTATTTGCACTCTGCATGCTTTTGCTAGTTCGACTCACCCATACTTCCTTGATTTTGACAGCTGCTCTATGTCACCTAGCTAGCTAGAGTCGTCGTATAATCTTAGCTTGTTGATTTATCCCACTTGTAACCAGTAATACAGTACTTTAGACTAGAGATTTGCTATTCCCTTCTCCTCCTCCTTCGCAATCCCGTGTCTGGACTGAGGAAAACCATATAATTATTTCCAAGTGGAGGGGCTCGTCTGCTCTTGAGTTATTTTCCCAGCTCCCTTCAGAAGAGAGGTATCGATGTGTCGGGCATTATGTTTTTCAGGCCCGGCCAATATTGGGCAAACTTTCCAACGAGACCAAATGCATCCTTCTAGCACTGTGGCTTTCTAGGAGCATGATCCTGGGGAAAAAAAGCAATCTGAAGTCGAATGAATGAGAGTGGTCTTCTCAGAAGGAGCCTCGACGACGTAGGGGAGGGGAGGCCTGCCAATGAAGCTGCTGTAGCGCTGTGCTGTAGCAAACGTGTCCTGAACAACAATGAGCTCCCTGACTTGCCTGTCTATTTTAGAAGAACGCCAGCATGGGCCGCCTGTCACCCCATCGCGACAGCTTGCAGAGTTTGTGAGGGATAGATCAGGCTAGAGAGGAAAAAGAAAAGACGGGATGACAAAGGAAAGTATGGGGAGAGGAATAGCCTGCGCAGGTGGATACCAGACACACGTGTGGCTCACTGGCCCAAATCAACACCCGTCTTTAAGAGCTGTCATCGTGCACCTGTCCACGAGCTGAAAAGTCCATCTCCTGTGCACATACATGTCATGGGACTGAAGGAATTACACAGAAAAGTGATGAAATGTTGATGTTTGCAATAACGTTTATTTCATTATGCACATAATGGCAACATCTGTTAATAAAATAGGGTTTCATTAAAATTATCTCTCTTTTTTTGTTCAAATGTATGGAACTGATTGATTGATGTTTTGCTTATCTGCAGATTTGATTGTTTTTCATTAAATTATTGTATTACATCTTGCTCCTTTTCATTCAGTCCCAACAGGTGAGCAGTGTGAAAGATTATGGAAGTTTCAATGCATTTCAATGTTAAATGGATTGGTATTGGTGTTGAATTGATCACAATACCAGCCCATGCATTACTTGGTATTGGATTGAAACAAAAATCAATGGTATTGCCCATCCCTATATGCTTTTGTCCTATAGCCCAATTAGTGCAAGTAATAATAGTGCTATTAACCTCTACTATGTCTATGCCCACTGTTACAGCTGCACCCATCACTTCTGCTACTGTTTATAAGGACTAATAGTCAGTTGCTTTGGAGCCAAAGTCTGGCAAAAAGACACATTTCAGATCTTTAATTTCAGAGTAATTAGCAAATCAGTTTGAGGTATGGCTGCAAGAGGAGGTGACAGACATGTGCAACCATGTGTAGCCCCATAGTTGGCTCTCAACAAACTAGAAAGGTGCACGTATCCAGATGTCCTCCAGTGTTGATCCATTTCAAATAGGAACTTTTTAAAGAAAATGTTTTTTTTTTTTTAATCCCATAGGTTTAGATATATCATAGCGCCAGGTGACGTTATTTGTCTGCAACTGCAAATCGCTGTAGAGAACCTGTAGTGCAAATTAAAATCATCTCTGCACCTGAGCACAGTTGGTCGTGTTTGCAGAGCACAGATGTATTTGTGTCAGTTGGGCTCCTTCTGTTGCTACCCAGAAAAAGATAAAGTCCTTCATACAGTCTGTCTGCCATAATCACACACCTGCTCCCAGTTTGTGTGATATGATGGATGTAGTTAGCATTCTTCTCGTGTCTCTGAATCAGGGAGCAGGGAAGACAAGCAGCTCTCTCATGTCTTCGAGTTTCCCTCCTACGAGCGATCGCGATGGCGTCACATCCCGGCTTTGGCGGGCAACATGAATGTTTTGAATAAATAATTATTGTTCATAGATCTCTTTGTAAAATAATTATTTTTGGTTCACCTTCTCATTCATGGGCATACTTTATGTAGATGAATACATAAATAAAATAATCGTCTCATGTGGTCAGCCAGCAAAAACTCTCAAAGGCTGTGCCCACAGTGGGTGAGCAGTGGTTATTATGATAATACGGCACCATACTGGACGTGGAACACTTTTCTTCCCTGTTTCTTAGAGCATGAAAACCTTTAATTCTTCAGTATTTTTTTTTTTCCCCTCACTGACTTTGTGCCCTCAAAGTTCGTCTCCAGTTTGAAAAAGGAGGCGACACCATAGAATAATGAACCAGTGACTTATCCACAGAAATGGCAGATTCAGCTACAACAATTGCAGCCACACTAACAAAGGATATCCTTGGGCTTTTTGTCTATGTGGGCGCTGTTTGGTTTAAACACTAACAATGGACAATAATAAATAAAATATGACACACAATGGCATTTTCTCTATAACGTTGGTCAGAAGACTGGCATTTATGCGTATATTCACTCTTTGATGTCTCCCTTCCCGTAACCACCACACATTATATCAGGTATAGAGGGTCCAGCTGAGTTTATAAATCGAACAATAGGCAATGATGAAAGAAACGTCACTTCAAAAGGAAAGAGAAAAGTGTCAACGTTGTCTGTGTAGCGCGCAGACATAACGCACACCCGATTTAAGCAGTCCTTAAATACTGCATGAAGACATTTTGCTGTAAAGTTATTCAAATATGTTTTTCATACCAACTATAACATGGTGTGGAGGCTTAGTGCCGAAGCTCAAAACAGTTGGAGACTTCTCTGTGATCAAGGCAGAGAAATCTAAGTGAAGCGGTTAGAATCAGGATCAATGCGCGTTCAATTCATTATCATTGCCTTTAGAGGTAACACATGCAGTATTTCTTAAAAAGCACTAAACTTAAGACCATGCGACTTATATCAGATATTAATCAAACAAAAGCGATTGGAAGGCTTGTTTCTTGAAGCTGACCTGAGCTAGACACGGAGCAAAGGTCTGGAGCAGTGCCAACCTGCTGTAAGGCACATAATTAGCCTCAGGGGTGTTTTTGGACCTGAATCCTTCCATTCTCCTCCTTCATGACTAATTCACTAGAGCCTGATCTGCCTGGGTCCGGAGAGAGCTGGGAGGCTGAGATGTACTGCTGTTCAAATGGGTTAAGCTAAGTGCACTGTCGGTTTGTTTGCCGGGTATTTTGATGTTGGGAAAAATTCATAAATTATTCATATTTTGTCTTTGCTTTGTGTTTTTATTTTTTCCCATAAATCGATTATAATTCACTCGAGAAGCAATTTGAAAATCATAAGCAGCTTACCTCATACTGTAGTTATTTATTGTACACTTTGAGCTTTTGTACATATTAGACACTACTGATGTATGGTTCTTTAAAGCGGGGGCATAATGCTTTTTGTAGGGATTAGGTAATCATTTCAAATGCATCTTGATCCTATCCTACACTTGGTTATTAAATGCTAATTTTCTCTTGGCCTATCTTCTTGGTTTGGCATGCGGACTGCCCCTCCCCCCCGGGCCCTTTTCAGTTTTAGCCTACAGCTCCGTAGAGCATTTAGCTGCAATGAGTGCACTGGGTTGCAGCTTCGGTGGATACTTTTGCTTTCTGGTTACATACTATACTTAAATACGTAAATGGGCGGAGCATTGTATAAACCTTAAAATGTCTCCACAGAAGATGACACAGACTGGTTGCCTCGTTTCCATCAGTCTACTCCAGGGCAGCTGTGGCTCCAATAGTAGCTTACCACCACCAAGTATGGAGTGAATGAATAATGCAATGTAAAGCATCTATGAGTGTCCAAAAATGCGCTATATAAAACCGATGCATTATTATTATGATAAAATTACAGGGTTAATTCACAGTTATATGAGGATTTTTAAGCCTTTTTAAAATCTATTACTGTGATGAAAATAATGCAATTAATTGGCCAGGACTCGCTTAAAAAGAGGTGTTTCATGGGACTTTCCTGGTTAAATAAAGAAATCCAGGAGACTGTATGGTTCTTATGGTGAGGGGGGTCCTGTTCCAGGCCCTGGTGAGCTCACAGAAAAAATGAATTTTGTCCGTAGGTGTTCCTGTAGTGAGGTATGGGTAGTCCTGGTTTAGACCTTATTTAGTCCTGGTTTAGTCCTGATTCTGATCTGGTTTAGTCCTGGTTCTGATCTGGTTTAGTCCTGGTTTAGCCCTGGTTCTGACCTGGTTTAGTCCTGATTTAGTCCTGCTTCCGACCTGCTCGCTGCCGATCGGAAGACAACCGCGCTATGTGCGCATACAATCGCGCATGCATATTAAATATTATTCAATTAGGGTGTCCTCAGATTTAAAACTTTAGCGAGCTGTAAGTGTTTTGAAGCTCAGAGGTAGGACTTTCTCTTTCTGTTCATCTGGGCTGTAGTTTACCGCTCTGATGCAGTCAGAGAGGGCGGGAGAGGGAGAGAAAGAGAGCACACGTAGCCGCTCGTCTGAGGGGATTCACGGTCGGGTCTAAAGTTCGGATCCGGACGAGTTGGTGCGTGGGTCCGGGTCTGGACCGAGGTCCGCCGTTTAGTGACCTCTGTGATAGATTATATTTATTTAAAGAAATCTGATCAATCATAATCACTGAGACATTCATTACAATTCCACATCATCTGAAATTCTTCCTTAGTCTGACTCTTTATTTTTCATGTGCATTCGTACAATTTGCATTTCAGTATTGATCAAAGTAAGGACTGAACATGCTGCTGTGACACAGAAGAGCATGCACTCGAAAGATTGCTTGAGGACTTTTTTTTAGATGTATTCCGTAGCCTGCTGTAAAAAAGGGAGACTATGCGCCTAAGAATGACTGAGTTGTGCATAGGTGTGCAGGGTCGGTGCTGCCTTCCTCCTCGATAGACACACTCTGTCACCACTGGCAAGTAATTGACAGCTCAGAGTTTGCGGTGACACAGGCCTTGCATATATTTGCTGCGTTGCTGTACGTTTGTGTGAGAGGTTCTCCCTGGCGGCGCGTTCAGAAGTCAGCTCACACGGCTGGGGATTAAACAAACACTTCCAATTCAGGCTCATGGAGAGGCATGATAAACTGTAGCCCCAACCACAGGCAAATGCTATAGGTACTAAGGGTGACCAATTTCTTTGTGCTGATTAGGTCTTTAACGATCGCTGTGTAAAACTTAGGAGTTACTGCGGATCATTACAAGGATTGTTTTTTCCCCCATTCGATTTAGTTGTGACCTGACCAACTAAATCAGGGAGGCATTCATTCATCGCTGTCAGAGCAAAGCCGCACAGGTTCTACTTTCTCAATGTGTAGTTTATTGGACAGTTGGTATATTGATTGTTGTTGCTTACGTCAGATTTGAATGTAAAGGGAAAGGATAGCTTTTTCAGAGGGTATTTTTTGTCCCCACTGACTTAACAATGTGTGGCTCATTCCATAATGCATTTACTATTCAGCTTTTCCGGTCCCAATGCTCCGGTTTTGAATGTCTGTCAGCAGACATTATGAGACATTTTGCAGCATTCTCTGACTTAAATCACAGGTGCAATCATTGATTCACCAAACCCTTAACTCTATACCGATGTCAGTATCTGTACTATACCAGTCTCGTTGTCCAGCATTAACCCCTAAGCAAGGATATGCAAAGCAGATCTGAAAAGATCTGGCAATAACAGAGCAGCACCACGGATGACAGATATTACAAGCTAGTTTGATGGCTTTAGGGATTGTAATGGCTCCAGACCTCTTTGCTCCGTGTATAATTTGCTCATATCCATTTGTAAGGGGGGTCTGGCAGGCTAAGAAATGTTATGTTGCAATTTGTCTTCCCCTCCTTCTTCCACTCGGCCGTCTCCCTCCACAAATCGTTAGTTTCACTTTTCATTAGACTAGATCAATAAGGTGGACCAGTCACTCGTAGTGTGGAAATTGCGCGGCAGACAACTTTCTCTGTGCAGTATTTCTCCTTTTGTCCTCTTTTGCTTTGTCGTTGACTCGTAAGGCTTTTTTTTTTTCCGGAGACTGTCGGGGAAGAGGGAGCTGCAAGTTTCTACAGTCCATGGAAGAGAGACATTCTGTGGCGCGCTACTCTCACTGGGCTCAGTGTCAACTATAGGAGGAGATACACCCGCGCAAAGGTTGGATGTTACATCTGTTTAAAGAGGCACCATGAAAATAAAATTGATCTGTTATCTGGTTTATTGTGCACTTACTTTAGCCATACGATCTGGAAACCCAATGCTGTTCAGTATGTTGTTATTGCTATGTGCCTGGGGTATGAAGTAAAATAGTGCTTCTCAAACCGTGGGACGTGTACAATTGGTAGTACTTGGGCTTCTTCAGGCACTGCTCAGAGTCATCCGCAATGTATTCATTTTATTTTGGGGGTGGGCGCTTGTAAGCCTTTTCCTTCGGCCCACTCCTTTTGAGCAGACTAACTGATCAAATAAACAAATAAACCAAACTAAACTAATTTTAATCAGATATAAAATTTTATGGCCAGCTTACGTCGGTTGTCTGACTCTAGCATTCACAAACACTCATTCAGCCTGGTCTATGATTTGTTTTTACATGATGTGGAAAGTTTGAGAAGCACGTACTTTAAATAATGTGTGTGTGTCTGGAAAACATCCTCAGACATTTGTGGTCATGAAATTACAAAGTGCAAGCGGGAGGGGCAAAACGACTGATTCTGCTGGCATACTGGAAAACAACTCCCTTTGACGAGGGGGATCCTTGTGAGTTCAGTTGCTTACCCAGCACAGTGAGACGGGCTGGACGTGACCTCATTGCAGCCTGGACAGCTTGGCATTCGAACACGGCGTCATCCATTAGCTCCACCCGCTGTATGCGGAGATGGTGCTCTCCTGACCCGTGGTCCCCAATCACCGTGTAGCGAGGATAGCCTGTAATCAATATCAACACAAAGATTCAGGTCAATATACAGCATTTCCCCACGTTTCCAACATCAATTTAACATCCTTCCTCAGTCCTCACCATATTTATGCCAAATGTGTTGGCTTTGTTGACCAATGATCTCTTAATGAATTAATGAGTAAGTAACATTGTAGGTAGGCTATTGAAAACAATAGTACAGTAGTAGAATGTGTAAATAGTCATTAATTTTGTCTGTTGTTCTGTTTGCGTCTCTTTGCTGTGCACAGTACTGCTCCAAAGAGAATACAAGCCTGCATTCCAAATGTGATTCTACATCTCCTGGATTTTCTAATGAATTGCAGTGGAGCAGTTGTGTGGTGGAGTGATGCCCTCAACTGCAGCCATAAACATAAACAGACATGGTTTAAAATCCCTTTCCATCGCTCCGGCGAATGATTTATGGTTTAATAATGCAAGAAAGCAGAGCAATATCCAACAGACCTGGGCATTTTACACAACTCCAGCAAGATGGTTTTAAAGATATCCCCTCAACTATTATCGAAATATGCAATGAGAATGGGTTTCGCGCAGCTTGCCTCCACAGGGGCACATAACCGGGAACAGCAATGTGTTGACGGGCAGGTTTTACGGTTTGCATCTTTGGCTGGTGGAATGCTTGAAAAAGAACAGTTTGTTTTATACTGCAAGCCACAATACTCATGAATATTATGGGGAATAGTGCATCGGGATTTTCTCTGATTAGACATACAGTATATACCCCAATTTGAAAAAAAGTTGGAAATAATTTCGGAAAATATGAAGGTGTAAGCTATTTTGATTGTTTTGTGTTTATGGCAACGATAACTTTAAAAACAAAACAAACAATAATCTGTAAACAAAATGCATGTCTATAAGTATATAAGTCAATATGAAAAGCTTTAGGAAGAGCTTTAAAAACAGGCACAGGAGTGGCCTATCTAACGTGCAGAGGCCCCATGATTGTGGTGCAGCCACGGCAAAAGCCCGGTGCCCTCTGAGCTTTCGATTGATCTTTGGGACACACAGGAGGAGCTGGTCAGCCAACCTGAGAGACTATGATGAAGTGTAGGGATGTAGGAGCTCAGACAGGTACAGTTGGGCAACACCATTTAGACATTTAAAATCAATGGAAGCAGTTTAAAATTGATCCTTAAAAAAAGAATAGGGCCTAAGATAGACCCTTGTTGTACTCCATAAAGCAAAGGGGCATGTTTAGACTCGCATAGTTGATTGGATGGACACTGAAAGTTCTATCTTTCAGCTAGGACCTGAACCAGTTTAGAGCAACTTAAGCCAACCCAGTTTTCCAGATGTGAAAATAAAATGTCATGGTCCACTGTATCACAGGCTGCAGTAAGATCAAGTGATACAACGACCACACAGTCACCAGAACCAAGTTGTGTTCGTCTAGATGCGCAAAGATGTGATACTTGGCCTGAAATTGGAAAGAACATTAGGGTCCAGTCCATTTTGAAGTGGCATGTTTTGCATGTTTAACATTTTGTTCATGAACTACCCCAGATGTCAAGCTATCACTTATGATGGACAGAACAGTTGACCCGATAGTAAAGAAAACATCTTTTAAAGGCGAGGGGACACAGCATCATGGGGTGAATCTGAGGGCTTAAGGTTTGTTGGTACTTTTAGACCAAAGCAAAATCATATAATTTGGAAACATGACTGTTCGATACTAAAAATGTGATGAAAAATTACAATAATTTAGTGATAACAGTAAATTATTTATATTGATTGATAGGCAGTTATGAATCAGTCGGATGAGATAATGTTCTATACGACATATTTCTGGAAGTAAGGACATCACATTATTGAAACACTTCACCTACTCTACTGTTGGTAGAGTGTTGCTGGTAGCCATGCTCCAAGATAAGATACAAGATAATTAATAGAAGTTTAAAATGTACCTTCAATTGATTAATCTTTTAAACCTTGTTATATTTGCATCACGTGCTCTGAGAGGCATCACATTGATACCAATGAAGTTGAATGACATTGTTCAGTATTTGCACCGCTGTATTATTTCTATTACTGTACTTTAATTCTACCATTGCTTAACTACTTGCTTAACTACTTGGACTGTTTCTTGTTTCACTCTCTGTCTTGGGACAAAGCGTGTTTGAGAGGAGCGGGGTTAGGGGTTGCACATGGGGAGATCAGGGACATTGTTTGGACTCTCTTTGCTTGTGATCCTCCAGCTACAAAATAGTCTTTATTTGACAAAAAACGTACCCATGAGTGAAGTATCAAAGTACTTATACCCACCTCGGATTTTGCACAAGGACCCGTCTATACTGACTGAGCAACGGCCAAACAAATAGCATATGTCATATACAATGATTGACGTTGGATGTTGCCTCCCGCCCCATGATGCAAGTGCAAATGCTTTTCAAAGGTTTATCACACAATGGGAATATTCACAAAGAAACCAGAGTTGCAATAGTCTCGCCGTCCTTGGACTCATCTCCGGTTTAGACATTTTCCTCCTGTCAAATTATTCATGTTTTTTTATAAGGCACTTACCCCCATTATGTGTGTGTCTGAAATGAATTATATTTGCCTAAGCCACTCTCTGCATTTTATCCATAAATAGCTTTAAACATAAAAGGTTCACTGGATGCTACTAAGAACCACAAAACATTATGTCAAGAACAGGTTATTAAGACGCAACAATGACACTGAAATGCTATACGCGTTTTATTGTGGTCCAAAATATCCTGTGCTGAGTGGCTTTTGAGCAGCTATTATGCATAAGGAGAAGTGGAGCGATATTGCAACTAAAAGCCTTCATTAATATCACTAATATCCACTGAACAATGTCTATTATTTCTACGCAGAGGCCTAGAAATGGGACGTGCTATTCAGCGCCGGCTCCAGAACAAACTGACTGAGGGTGCATTCGAGTTTCAAAAGGGTCCAAATAGACTTTCTCGCCATTGAAATACATTGTGATGCCATTAAAACTGAGGGTGCAAACATTTCAAAATAAGGGTGCAATGCAGATCCGGGCCTTGTGCTATTACCTATCCAAGGTTACTCTTGAAGCCATTCTGGTTCAATTTTTATACTAGATGAGATTCAACGCAATAAGGCCATATCGTATAACTGGCACTTTGGGTAGAATCAAATGTGACCTTGGTTTGACTCCAGTGCCAATAGTTTTACTGTGGTTTCCGTATAGCACCACAAACGCAATTTACTTTTTAATAAGCTTTTGTTTTGCTTCCCCTAATTGCAGCAGCACATAAACCATGTAAATTCTGTAACACAAACAGATGATGTGGCCAATTACCTCATCTGCCTGCGGCAAACTAAGAATAATTTTGCTGTGTGGGGAAATGGCGCTGTTCCAGTTTCATCTCTGAGCAATTGTTGGATGGGAAAGGAAAAGCAATTTGCATTTGTAGCTGATAGTAAATGATAGGGATTTATAAACTCATTTCCAAAGTATATAAACACCATAATGTGCTCATACCATCTTATAACTGTCTCGAGCCTGGGTTTTGTCAATAAGACCAAATTTGGACTGTCAGACATGAAGACTGATCACCTTCTGTCATGTGATGTGTTCCCATAAAGGCCCATTGATCTTAGACATCAGCGAATTCCAAAGACACAATGTGTTACTCAAAGCAAACAATGTAAAATAGGCCCATTAAGGAGTAATGAATCCATCAGAGGGGAATGGATTTGTCTTCAGGCTGGATCAATGCTGTAGCAGATGTGTGTGTGCCAGTGTGTGTGTGTGGAGGCCTACAGACACTTATTGCCCGCCCAGTGATTTATAGCTCTCAACAAGAATATGTTTCACACTGCAGGCTCCAGGGGTTACAAAAGGTGAGCAGCATCCAGACCAAGTGCCACCTCAGTTAGCAATGTAAACAAGTGCTCATAATCTGCACTAAAGTAAATATTGAGTACTAATGTCAGACATTATACATAATATAAACAATAAATTACTCTTCTTTAGTTGGACAAGTTGAAAATGTAATTGTGCATCAACAGATGCTCTAGTACGTATATGCATTTAGTGGTGAAAGCCACATATTTACTCTGAGCTCTGAATTGTGTTGTCATGTTGTTTTGAATATTTCTGACAATGATTGGTGTGTTCTTAGTCGTTGAAAGAATACATTGTTTTTCTTTAATTAGAGGGAAAACACAGAACAAAAGGAACTGAATGGGAAATTTGAGGACAGATAGAAATCGCATGCTTTTGTGTTGTGATTTCTTGCTCTGAATGGTGAAAGAGTTTTGGGGGTTTAATCACTGTGGGCTGAATGGGAATAGGTCTAGCACAGTGTGCCTCTGCAGATGCAGCTTCTTCTATGAATAGCAGAGCATGCAGACCTATATTATTGAAAGGCTCCCAGCAACATTTGACTCGTCACACTTTTTATGTATACAGCTGCCACTTTCCTTTCATTGTGTACATCTTGTGCTGGATGTACCATCATTCCTTTTACTGCCATATGCAGGCCTTGATTATGTAGGCAGTGATAAAAATGACAGCTGTGGAGCGCTTCATTTTGAAAGTGTCATCTGTGTCACTGCAAGAGTACACAATTACCGTCCGTATTTATGGTTTTTAGGAACACATCCTGATATCTCCGCATAAAACTTATTTATTTTACTTTTTACAACCAAGTCACAGTCAAAATGTTGTCTGTTGTAAATGACTGAAAATAGCTTGCACTCAGTATGAATGCTTAAATGTTTATACTTACATTTAACACTAATACACAATAATGTTGTTCAACATAAAGGATAATCCGGTTCAATTTTGAATGCACATATCAGACATTATTTGTTCATCTATTTTCATTTATGTTGCATTGTGTAAGGAAAGGAAACTTTATTTGTATAATGCTTTCCACAGACACGGGTCACAAAGTGATTTTACAATGGAAGAATGATTTACCAAGCCAGGTGGTAAATTACAAGTATTAGTTAAAATTAGCACTTGTTTGTTCATAGCGTATTGCACCTACTGGTAATTAATCATTATCAACTCATTAGTGGAACAAATCTCATATGTAAATGAGTTTGTGCTGTAGCCTTTTAGCGTTCATGAGACTGAAATCTCAACAGCAACCACTTTTTGCATCGGTTAAGCACGCACTATCCATTTTGCATGCGTGGCTCTGAAAATCCTGTTTTAAACAGAAAAGGGCTTGGGACTCCAGTGATTTTAACCTCAGTACTCTTCTAAACAATAAAGGTATATCTCTGCCCTTCCATGACCCAAACTATAATTGTTCTGTGCTCTCCTTACCTCTGGCCCATTCTATTTCTCAATCATAAGTGCGCAGAGAAGACTTCTGGAGCATTGTTTGCTATGCCCTGTGTGCTCCCCCGGGCCTGATAAGGACCAGCGTCGGGAATGGAATGGCTTTACTGGGCTCTACAGGCACTGAGCTTTAATTACACGCCCTATCTACAACAGCAAAGGCCTGCCGGAGAAATGGCTAAAGGTCAAGGGGCACGAGACCCTCAGTTTCTATTGGAATACAAATGCAGTCACTTGAGATCATAAGATTGTCGGCGTTTAACAAGTCACCGCGTTAAGACGACACCGCAGAGTGAATTTTAATGTTGCAGATGCTGGTTTATAAGGACTTGTTTGACATTACCGTTGCAGAAACAAACATGAAAGTGGGAGGAACATAGATTTAGTGGATTAGTAGATTAGTGCGTGGGATATAATATATTATTAGTCTGCAATTAAAGTTTTTATTAAAAATGTAACGTGTTAAAGCAATAAATGTCCTCCCAAGCACATAAACACAAGACATGCAATCTTGGCAACCGTGAAGCTCCTAATAGAGAGCTTAAGAGTGCATCAATAAGACATATTAGAAATAAATTGTGATCACATTTATGATTCAAATGTTGGTCCCATCTGTTTCAAGGAAGTGGGTTAAATGTTAGATGTTGCGAGTGATTCAGCCTGGAGGTGGGTGTCCATGCGGGGCTCATCAACAACCCTGCAGAATTGCTTCCCTTGGACTAGCAGCAGCCAAACATTGCCAACGACGGACATCATTTGTACAAAGTGCTTCATCCTATACTTTCCTTTACCGATGACTACCACGGTGCTCCGAAAGGTTGTAATGTTTATTTATGCGAGTAATGTTGTGCCATCCAATCTCATCAAAGTTATGAATAAACATGAGGCTTTGACTGCTGCAACAACAGGCAGCTAAATAACAGTGTAGTAGTCACTTTTACTCCAAATTAAACAATTAAGGCAATTATACATGAGGTGCAGTGTAATTAGAGGACTGCGGCTCTTCACAAAGCAATTGAGCTGCCTGGAGCACCACAGAAAGGCCAGCGCTACTATTGATTGTACATTTTATTCAGTGCTTCTTTGCCAAACATAAATTATGCCACTCAGTTGTTTTTTTCATACACAAATATTGAGACACGCGCTCCTCATTCTATTTACACAGGTGGATGCTATGATATTATTATTCATATATTTATTTATTTATTTTTTTTTAGGATTCGCAATGTGACACGTCTCTCATCTGGCTGTAAAAGTGCTAACTGGCAGACGACGGTGTTATGTATAAACAGTGGGGATGAAACAATATTGGCAGGATTGTGGCTTTGCAATATCAAAAGTGTCAAAATAATATTGTGAATTTTTAGAATCGCGTTGACTTATGAGCTTTGTGCAGAATCGTCTCTTTGTCAAAATGATGATAGACACTTACAGGCTCATTTTCTTTTCCATTTTCAGGTTTTAGGACAATTTGTTCTCTTACCTGGAAACAAACAAAATACCTAATCTTCACAATAACGTGTTTAATTATTGCACTGACTTAATGTTTCCACAGGTTTATACGGGAAATTGTCATTTGAAGAGCCATTCTCTTAAAGGAACAGGCCACCGTTTTTCCATACTGGGATAATGTTCTTACCTGAGCTTAGACGAGTTGATACGCACCTGTCTGGTCTTTGCCCGTGGAAGAGCGTGGTCGCTTCCAACTTCACCCCAGTTTGGAGCCATAGGAATATGCGGGGAAAGGCCAAATGCTAAAAACATCTTTGGTCATTTTGCGTGACTGAGCACACGCACAAAGACCAGACAGGTACGCATCAACTCGTCTAAGCTCAGGTAAGAACTTATCACAGTATGGAAAAACTGTGGCCTGTTCCTTTAAAATTTATTTTTCACACATCGTGGCGACAGTACCTCCACATGAATAGCACCAAAGACTTTTTGAAGTTTTTTTCAGAGATTTTTTGTAATATCTAATAATGACCCTGATTTATTGAGTTTTTGAATTAAAGAAAATAAAAAAAAGGTGATTTTTATTCATTTTTTTTCACTAAAAGAACTAAACACGCTATCCAAAAAAAGTCTTAAAGGACCTGTATCATGCTATTTTAGCCATTCCAAAGTAAAGTATAGGCATTTATATGATATATTGTACCTCTACCACTACGGAGCACTAATTTTTGTGATAAATATAAGTATTTTCTGGAGGTATTTTTCCAACCCGGAAGACAAAACGCTTGGATTCAGTTAACTCCGCCCCCTCTCGCCGCTCATACAACTTTAGCAGTAGTAGAAATATATATAATGGCTAACACACACGCTAACACGCATTTTGATTGACTCACCGCTCTGATGATTCCATTATGTTGGTTATAAAAGTTAATCCACTTTGATTCTGGCCATGGTTCACCAAACATCCATCAGTGACGGTCACAGACAAACACTATTTTGGCTGAGTCGCTGAATCCCGGAGAGAAATTCCAACTTCTGGCGAGTGGTTGCCTCTTTAGGAAGGTTGAATAAAGTCCTGTCCTCGTAGCCAAACGCGCTTTTCTCCGTGACATTATCGTTACAAAAAAGAACAGGTGTCCAGACTCCAGAGTAGGTTAGAAAGAGCTCCTTCTTCACAGCTTTCGGTGCAAACGCGACATCTGCTCAGACGCTCAGGGGGTGCGTTTGATTTCTCCGCAGGGGCAGCACGGACGCGTCAGGCACTTTTTTTTTTTTTTTTTTTTTTTTTTACGACAGAAATAATGAAAAATCAGGCATTAGATTACAGACGTCGAGCACTTCCGTTCCGCTGTGACGACACAACTGAACATGCCAGTCGTTTACCAGGAGAGGGCGGATCAGCTGCTCAGAGAGCAGGATTCAGGAGGATTACTGAGAACTGCGTGAATGAATCCAAAAACCACTCTGGGGGTGTTTTTGAGAAGGAAATAGCATAACAACATGGTTAAAAGCTCCAAAAAGTCGATTTTGCATGATATAGGACCTTTAATAATAATTTCAAACCAGGCTCCATCCATTATTCAGCTTTTGAAAATATGTGGCATTTTGGGCATTTTTAGGCATAAAAGGCCATATTTTTAAAACATAAAATGGACCAAAAACTTGCAATACATGTTTTTTCCTCATAATTATGTCAGTAATCAGCAGCCAAAGTTATCTTTTTGAAATCTCTAAATTAAAAAGAATCTCAGCGTTAAAAAAAAGAAAAGGTCAACTCCAGTACACACAGTAGGCCCATTGTTTGTTATCAGTGCAGCCTCTATTCAGTCTGCACATTTGACGCTAAGATTAAACAAAACATAAATATAATACAAATAATAAGTGCGCCAACCGCTTAGCTCTCATTTTGAAGACTATTACAATTTCCGAGCATTGCCCCAATCTCTGCAGTAGAGATGGCACTGTGGGGAAAAGGCCTGAAGGATGCGTGTGTTCACAGTTGTATGTCTGTAAGAGTGCGCAGCAGCCACTTGAATATGTGGAATATAAGTGGCTTACCTGAGAGGTCCCGGCCAATTCCCAATGCCAAGCCGTCTTTGATCCAAAGCACTGCCCCGTGATACCCCGGGATGGTGCAGGGCAATGTGACCGGCTGTCCCGCCACCACCACCAGGTCCTGAGGCTGCTGGGAGAACATGGCTTCCACTCCTGAAAACAAGATTAAGAGAATTACTTAGACACCGAGTTCATGAAAGAGACTTGAATTAATAACCACGGGAGACAGGAAGGAAGACAGGCGAATGACCTAGTCGAAGTTGATACAAAAACAAAAACCTGCACAACAAGCCAGAACTCAGATTGTGGAGGGGGGGGGGGGGGGGGGGGGGGGGGAGAGAACAATTCACAAAAAAATTATGGCTTATACCCTGTACTTTATATGCATCTACGCTCCTTTTAGTGTCTGTACCATAAAAGTGGGAAAAAGCATGGAAGGCATCGAGAACTGCACCCCATTCCCACCAATTTCAGTCAAATTCTTGTCAAATACATGTTAAAGGCAGCCTAAAGAGCACCCTTCAAAACGAGCCCCCCCCCCCCCTTTTTTTTTTTTTTACTTTTGAGAAGCGCAGACACTGTACATTCATCTGTGGTGTAAGTGAAGCCACGGAGCTCACAGCCATCAGGCACAGGCTTGCTTCATTTTGTGAAAGTAACCCCACAGATGGGCTGGACCGGGAGCTCGTCTGCCAACACCTCAGTCGTGGCATACATTAGCTCTCCTCGCACCCTTGTATTCCGGCTAAGGGGATTACTATTAGTGGCACGCTGCTATTCTGTGTGTTCAGGCACAAAAAGTCCATTAGTGAAAACGGGTGTGTTATTGGGAGGTGTAGGGCAGTGCAGAGAGGCTTTTTTTCATTAGACTGACGTGTGTACCTAATAGCTGAGTGCACTGGCAAGCTGCCTGTCAACTGACACCTAAATAAGACAGCTGCTGAAGGAGAGCTTCAAATGTGTCATTGCGCACTAAACTGGCACTACTGGTGTTGTGTGCTCGGATACAATGATATTCACTCTGAATCATAGACCAGGCATTTTTGTCCCCCCCCCCCCCCCCCCCTCACAATGCTGGCCTTAGTGAGACAGAAAGCATTTACATTTGAATGCTAATAATTGTTCATTCCAAATAATTTGCCTTTTTTGTGGGCCATTGGCGGGGAATGGTCCATTTATTTGAAGGGAGATCGAAATTTGCTCTAAAATATATTCGGCCTTTCAATACTCACCATTCACCTAATGCACAGTGATAATTAATGGTCTGTAATTTACTGTTTTCACTCAATCTTCTTCATCTTAGACTTATATGTACTGGCAAGGAATGAAGATCACAGAAAAATGAGTCACTATGGTAATCGAGACAAGGCGACCTATTAATCTGCCATATAAATCCAAGCCACGTTCACAAATTATTGTCATCTTAGCAACTGATTTGAATTGTGTTGGAAATACAATTAGCCTCCCTGTGGACATGTATGAGGCTTAGATTGAATTGTGCAATGGATTGCTTGTTAAATATCGGAGCAGACGTTTCCACATTGATTCATATGACAGCTTCAGAAATTCACATTGTCAGGCAGTGGTTCATTTCAATAAAGAGACATAAATAAGTAAACATTTATATGGAAAATATGCAGTCTTTTTCAGCATACCGGGGCGCCTCTCTGGTTAAGGAAGCTTTCATGAATGCATTACTGGTATGACTGATGTGGTTTGCTGTAGACATTCATCAATATCCTGTATATACTGTATGTTGCCCTTCACAGGCAGACACCTTTGTTCAGCCTTGACTTTGTGGACATGACCGGCTTATCTAGGCCGAGCTGCATGTGCTAAAATTCAGATGGAGATGATGCTATGACGCAAACAGACAGCCCCTGAACATGTCTTATTTTGGTAAAGCACTGGTTATTATGTAGCTCAGTCCAAACCGATACGATCAAACATAATGTAATTGATTCAGTTCTGGTGCACTTTATCTATTAGCGACATGTTCCGGTTTATGGGTTCATGTATGGCACATTAGAAAAAGAACAGCTTGAAAGCCCCATTTACTGACTCACGAAGAGCGGTCCCCAAATGTTTAAGACTCTGTGACCTACTTTGAGAGTAGATAATACGGTATTTCAGCACAATTAAATAAAGCAACTTGTGTTTCCTCTTTATTCTTTACATTCATGTTTGCTCAATTGGGTTGGACGTGTTCAAAACAAAAAAGAGATGGATCCAAAATGTGACTCATCAAGTGACGAGGGTGAAATGCAGAAAGTCTTTGGGGAGCTTGTTAGCTTTTGGTTGGAGATCCCTAGTCTAGAAATTAAGAAGCGGGCGCTATAACTGAGAAGTTATTTCACTAGAATGTTCAATCAATAACAGACAGGCCAATAAACTCCAGAGATTAAAGTCAGGCACACAAATGTACAATAAGATCTTTATGTATGTTTATTCTAATTTTACTTCAAAACATTGATCCATGCACTGTAAACAAAAAAACAAGTGGTTGCATATTGTACATCTGAGCTCTTTCTTATCTAGTCCACTTAGCAGGCACATTTTCTCCAGTTTGGCTTTTACCCAAATCTAAAAAGCTCCTTGAAAAAAGCGTCAAAAATAGCGACTAAAACGAGGACGAAAACGCGACAAAAATGTGACCAAAAAAAAGTGACACAAAACACGGCAAAAAACACAACAACAACGCAGCAACCAAAGAGCGACATAAGCGTGCCAGAAAAGCAACAATAACACAACAAAAAGAGACAACAACAAAAAAAAACGATAAAAAGTGGACAGAAATGTAATGAAAGCACAACAAAAAACGCTTCAAAACAATGACAAAACCACACCAACAAAGTTACAATCCGTTTCCTTTCAAAATAGGCTTTACACTGTTGCGCTCCAGTCGAGAAGCTTTATAGATTTGGGTAAAGCCAAACTGGAGAAAATGCACTCGGTTAAGGCGGTGGGTAAGAGGTTTACCGAAGCTTGGGGATAGCTCAAAGGACACCTAGCAGCTATATGTTTGTAAGTACAAATTCTGCCCCTAATTCAAAACTCAAGAGTCAGTAAATAAAACTCAAAAACCTTCACGGGCACCAGATTCGACTTGTCACCGGGGCTGTTAAATACTGACCTCCTTCATTCAATTTAAAGCCTGGCTGAGTGTGCAACAAATGTGTCTTCACAGGAGCAGCCGGTGCCTGGGAATAGTGATGCGTTCGAATCGGCCGCGGCTTACATCAAGGTGGGCACACTCATTCATCCTTTGCACTGAATAAATCTCTGTCAAATCGTCCAAGTTCAAACCTCAGCGGGCATTACGAGAGGCAGTGAAGGCACCGCAGTGGTTTAACAGTGTTGGCCGAGTGCAACATTTTGAGATCATAAAACTGGCCCATTTTGTGTGGAGAGATGGCCAAAGTACCATTTTTAGCTTTCGTATTGACATGCACCGTTATTAAAACATGTCAGAAATGTAATTTGTAGCATACAGTAAGTACTAGTAATTAGGCTCTCGGTTATCAAGGGTAAAAATCTGGAAGAAATATATTAAGGATCACATTTTTTTTTTTTTTGACTGCTTTGTTCTAGACATCGTACATGAAACGGGATTGTTGTTGTAGCTGTGCGTTGCTTCAATTAATTGTATAAACAGTTCATATATTATTATTTTTTTTGGTAAGTTTGTAAGTTGGTCTGTATGAATGTAGCTGCTTGAAATGTTCTTTTTTTATTTATTTTATTGCACTTGGGGGTGGGCAATCATAAGCTTTTGCTTCAGCCCACTCCTTTTGAGCACTATGTGTACTGCTCAAATAAACAAATAAAACTAAAAAAAAAATTAGTAGTATAGTATTCAGCAACTAACTAACTACTCAATTGTATTGGTGGTGTCAAACAATCCTTAACATAAAACCTGATACCTGTACGTATGTATTGTGCATTGCAATTGGAATGGTAATGCTGTTTCACTGTTAAACTGTAAACAAAACAAAAAAACAAAAAAAGGCCAGTTGATGTCCAATGATCCGGTTGCTTAAAGGAAAAAAGAAAGAAAAATAGACAATGCGTGCCTCGCTCCATAATCCTGATGTGGGCCAGCCCTTTTGTAAACGCCTAGTGCTGTCATTTCACTTCACAAAAATTTGTTTACTATTGGACAGCAGCGGCGTTTCCACACTCTCTCCCGCTCTGTTTCCCCTTCTGCGCTGACTGCCCCCAATTTCGGCGCACTTCGCCAATCAGACCTGGAAATTACCCTCACAGACACGCCGCCAGCCCACTCCGACAGGAATAATATGCATCAATGTGACCGCACCGCGCTAAACTTGGCACGGCTCATTATGAAAAAACTATTACACCCACCGGCCTCAGCGTAATCTGGGCGCACATGGTAAATGTCTGGATTATCTAAATGGGACGGATAAAGCGGGCGGCTACTGAGAATGCGGCCAATTTCCTGGCACTGCAGTAGTTGTAGTTTACACTGTACCGTTATGAAGGGGGGGGGGGGGGGACTATTGCCTGTTGACACACATTGCCGGCTGTTTGTGCTCAACCCTGTGTAGAGCAACTGTATTGATTTTTCCTTTTCGCCATCAACATTTTATTGACAGGTCGACACACCCCTTAAAATGGGCAGATTCATATACAGAAATGACTGAAAACTATCCCTTGCAAGATAGAGTCACGCAGCCGGACTGTGAGTTTTCTCTTCATGACAACTGCCACCGTCGCTGTTGTCATTGTCCCTTTACTTTAGCTGCAAACAATCGCCGCGTATAGCACTTATATAAAGTGTGACAGAGCAGCGCCAAGAACATCCAGAAATAACAAGCGCGACACAATCTCCAATCCATCCCAGCGAAGACAGGCAGCCGACGGACGAGAAACGTTCTGATGACAGTATACTCGTGGCATAGCTCAAGCTTGTCAGCGAAGGTCAGCTTCAAACAAGGGAAAGCCCAATGCTTTTCATCAAAGGGAAAAAATGCAGCTGGACGTGACAAGGCCGCACACGTGGCTAATGCTTTCCCAGTACGTAACGGGCGACCCATTGTCCAAAAGAATTTTTTAATTTGTGAGTGTCTCTTTGCCGCAAATGCTTCTTTGTGCATTGTTGTCATTTTTTCAAAACGATCGCTCAGCGGTCGCTCAAATACAGCACAGTGGAGTTTCCCCACACAACTCCGCTTTATAGCATTTTTTATTCTTTATTACAAGAATGAAAAGCTCTGGATGCAGCAGCCAACAAATAACAACCGTCCCTATTAATGCATATTTCATGACGCCCCACCAAATTATTTATCTTCCTCATCAGAAATGTCCCTTTTTTTTTTTCTTCTTCTTCTTCTTCTTCTTCTCCTGCCTACCCGCTACCACTGCAAATACTTCATGCCGACCAATAACATGTTACTGTGCTCTGATGCCTGCCATTACGAGTCAAATTTGAGCGAGCAAATGCTAATTCGCGGAGCGGCGGAGATAAACACGACTAGCGCCGGAAGACATTATATTTATGCCCTCTCTCACACTGTGCATTAGTGGAGCATGACAGTCGGCGAGGCACAATCAAGATGGATAGCCTCAGATGATAACTTCTAAAAATTACAAATGGCAACAGCGGGAAGGCCTCGCGGGCACACGCTCCATCATCGCTCCGTAGCCAGCAGATAGAGGGTTTTCGCGGACATGGGAGGGGGGGTTTAAATGGAGCATTAGAGGCGACAAACAGTTTATGAGAAGCTCTCTAGGCGGTGCCTTCGCTGTCGTCTTCCGTCAGCGTGATGGCGAAGTGCAAAGGTCGTGGAGGATTCCCGGGCTATGGAAGTTCTACAAATCGACAAAAAATGATGCCACGAGCGGAGGTGACAATGAAGTCACATGGAGTCATCGGTCAGAGCGTCAGAAAAAAACCACAATGAAACACTGTTATCGGATACTTTTTCAAAATGACTGTTGCGGACGATTTTGCTTTTAGTTGATCTATAAAAGTAAATGTGTTCAAATCGAGCGTCTGTCGGATGTAAAACGTCCGTGCTTTCACAGTTCCATCGTAACATGTACATGGAGTGAGCTCTGGCAGGTAAACAAAACAGTGCTTGACCGCTGATTGCAATGGCCGCTCCAGTGGGCCGGTTTCCAAGGTAACAGCAGTTCAAAGTGAACGCAGTTTTCAGAAATGCACCCGAACACCACGTCACCCTTGTCTCCGGGCTGATATTGATTAAAAACCGAGGGGGAAATGAAGCTCTGCAAAATAGACTACTTTTTTTTTTTTTGAACGTTGGCATAATGGGGAAAGCCGAACTTGAAAGAGATGCAAATGAGTGGCGCAATGGAGAGGAGGAGTTTTGGGGAAGTTTAGATAGGGTCTTTGTGAATACGATGGGAACCCTTCTGTTTCTCTTCTTCGCTATTAAAACCCGTCTTTGTTCCAATCTCTCTTTTTTTTTTTTGCACGCGCGCTGTGGCCCCCTCTTTAGTGTATCTCCCCACTCGAACGCTTCTATGAATATTGGCTCTCAGCCCTCAAGGCCGACGCGTCCGTTGTCTCACAGCTGCTATTTGAACACTTGAGAGTTTACTCAGTGCATTGGGTGCTGACACTTGACAATGTGCACATGAGCCAAAATAAAAAGTATGCTCATATGGCGGAGGATTCTCTCTCTTTGATAGCTTTAGAAGAGGTTTGATATTGATATTGAAGTCCATTATGAACTAATGAGCATTCGATAAAGACTGTCTTATTTGGCTGATGCACGCTGTGTGTTTGAAGTCAGAACCCAATTAACATGTTGGTGTGTATTTGTGTGCGTGTACTATATATGTATGTTTGTATGTATGTGTGTACTTGTGAGGACCAACAGACTTGAGGACATCTTTTGTGAAGTGAGGTGGTCCTCACTTTGTCAAAGGACTGTTTGAGGGTCAAGATGTGGTTTTAGGGTTAGGGTTTAGGTTTCGGGGCTGGGTAATACAGTATATCTATGAGTGTCCTCACAAAGATAGAGCTAAAAGGATGTGTGTATGTATGTATGCCAGTCTGTATACGGTATATGTCATCAGGCAAGTGTGTAAAATGGAGAAAAAAGAAGTAGGAATCCCTTAGTAACACCTCAGGTTCTTGTTTTACTCGGCTTCCTTTTGTCCAGCGCCAACGTGACGCTCACCCCGAAGATATGAGTGTGCTATGACATTTTAAACTTGCAGGTTCCTTTGAGCGAGATCAAATCGGAGGTAAGCTCAAAGGAATAGTGCAGGTTCCTCCTGTGTCCAATCTGGATAATACATTTTTAGATTTTTCACCAAGTCAGAATAAATTGTCTTACAATTTGTGGGGGCCAAGCTAAAACAATATCTGTAAAATACATTTTCACACACACACACACACACACACACACACACACACACACACAAACAGACAACACATATTTAAATTGTATAGCACTACTGGATAGCATCACCTTTTGAAAATGATCAAACTTTAGCCAAAATCAAATCAGACTATCTGCATACGAAGAATTTCCCTGTTGGCTCAACATGGTGCCTTTTTATAAACACATTTCATTGTATCTGCAAAGCCATATTATTGCACCCTGATGTTTTTTTGTTTTTTTTTAGGGATGACAGACTATGCTCTCATTAAATAAGGTGCTCTTTACTCTGACTCATAAAATCCCAATTCGACATCCTGCAGACGGCGGAGACATCCATTTCCCCCCCTCGTCGGCTCCAACTATTTGCTTCCCTTAGAGACAGGCTCATCTCATCTGTCTTCGCTCGCTACTGTGACATTGAAAGAGACCCCTAATCAAAACATTTGTCTTTCTTTCAGCGCCGCGCTCCGACCGGTGAATGAGAGCTGACACCAGAGGGAGACGTATTTGTCCCAATCACCGCCTCATCTCTGTTTCGGCGCAGGGCGACTCTTTCATCCCGACAGGATACTGATGAATCTAGCACTTAGCCTTGATTTGGAGGAGCAGCTCGCCACAACCAAAGTGCCAGGTTAAATCACCACCTCCACCGCTCTGCCACCACCATTACCTGGAGCAACGCAGGTGATGTATCCATGCAGCGGTGGAGTAAAAGCTCGCATAGGAATATGAGAAGGGCAAAACGGAACTGTTCTCATGGTGGCCAGGATGATATACAGCTAATATTAAGGGTCTTCGAATCCCAAGACACTCTATACTTGACTTTACTTAAAATAATAAAGACGGGGTTTTGTGTCTTGTGATCTTGTGGTCTTAATCAAAAGAGAAACCCCCTCTTTTTAAGCTTTGCAATAAGCTCATTGTGAGTAATCAGCATGTTAAAGGCAATACTGCTGATGCACTTTGCAAAATATATAATATACCACTCAGCAAAATAACCCTGTAGATACTTTAGCTCAAAGAAAGACGAGCGAATGAGTCCAGATGAGTTTGGGCTTTAGCTCCAGCTCCTGTCAGACAGTGGGAAGTTGTTAAGGAGGTTAGAGGCTTTATCAAGGTGTGGCAGATGTGCTGATACAAGATAAGAACTCCGGTTTAGCTCACCTTTGCTAAGAGGCCCCGTCAAGATGAGAGCAAAGAGATCAATTTCAAAAGAAGCCACCATAACGCTGTAGAAAAGCCATTATCTTTCAAGTACATACTCCAGGTTTAAGTGCATATAGGGCTGTAGCAGAAACAGTAATATGTAATTTCAATTGGATTTTCCAAAGCTTTTCCCTGAAAATCTACACTTAAATGGACAAAGGCGTTCTTTCCTGAGAGCCTCTGAGACTGTCTATAATGTGGCGGCAAATAGTGAAAAGTGGTAAGAAAATGTTAAAGGAACTTGTGATAAAGTTATAGAATACAGGAAGCGTGTAATGCAGTGATTCTCCAATGTATCTTTCTTAGCACAGCCTCAGAAAATGGCCATCTGTCATTCCGGACAACTAAAATATGACAAATTGTTCTAATAACCACACAATGTATAAGATAAAGACAAAGACAAAGGGATAAAATAAACACCGCGTTTCAGACAAGGAATCAGGACTAAATTAAGTCAAAAATCTAATTTAAATGACCCTAACTGGGACTATGCAATGGTTCAAATACCCTAAAACTGAGACCAAACTAGGACTCCACATAGCACCACTCCTATAGGCCGGCACACTGCAGCGCACCGCTCTTTAGAAAATAAAAATCAAACAACTCAATCCGAGCTTCATTTGCATTTCAAAGTAGCACTTTACAACCACGGCATGGGCATAAAATCGCATCTGCGTTCAAATAAATAAATGGGAGCGCAAAATGGTGTAAAAAAAAGACCAAAATGTTATAAAGGCATGAGCTGGCAGGAAAACTGGGCCTGTAGTATTTTATGTCATTTACAGTACATTAGCAGACGCCGTAAAAGTGCGCAGCTGTGTGACGCAGTGGCCGCGGCATTTCGAGATTTCAAGGTGGAAATGCAAAATGTGTGCACCCCATATTCATGGGAATTGCATTAAAATATTTAGAGTACAGTTTGGGTATTTTTTCCCAAATAGTCATTACACTGGAATGTTTATTATCTTTAATGGTCAATGGTTGTTTGCTCCTTACACAATGTAGTTCACCCTTGTATACGCGCCTATTCAATCCACTTCAACCTTGAAAGTATAACAGTTTGTGTCAGTTAAAGGGTTTGATTAAAAAGGAAAGAAGAAGAAGAAGAATACACAGCCACTATTTTGCCACCACAGGGCCATAGGGTCAAAGACAGGGGTTCCATGTTTTGTCCAGTTTGTAATGCAATTTAAAGGTTCACAGTAACATTTACAAAACCTATTTGCTTTTGTTGGAGCCTGGCTTTCTATTTCTTATTTAGGTGTTTTAAAAGATGTGTTTCGGGAAATTGAAAATGTGTCCTTTCATGCAGATTGAGAGGTAGAGGAATATAAAGCAAGTAAGGAAAGATGCGCATAATAAGAAACCTCGGAGTGAAATCTTAAAATAGAGCACCAGCGCACTGAGGATCCTATCAGGGTGAGACAAAGCCAGAGCCGTGGGAAGAACTTTTGATTAGGGGGCGCTGAGGGATAAAGTTTACCCCAAAACCACTTTTTCTGTGCATATTTCCTATTTAATAATATTTTCTGCAATTTGCAAACTATCCACCAGGGGGTGCTGCAGCGCCCTCAGCACCCTGGGTTCCCACGGCCTTGGGCAAAACTGCCTTCATAGTTACATACTTCTGCAGAGCTCAGATACTTTCACTTGCTGGCATCACTTCCGTGCGTAAACTGAACACAAATCGGACGACTGGCCCATCCGACGCCGACTCTTTTTGGATGCGCCGTCTGCTCTGACTGACGAGGCGCGGTGCAACAAGGCGGTCGGGTATGTCCGCCCGGCCCAGGTAGATCATAAGAGCGCCCAACTTTGCTCTTTAGTGGATCACAAGGGGGCTTGATGTCGGGCCGCAGTTAGCTCTCATCGCTGGTTGCTGTCTCCTAGAGCTGCTGGCCTCCCCTGGGGCACTTCACCATGCCCCACTCAGCATCCCGCTAACCACACTGCCAGGCTTCCAAGAAAAAAACCCGCTTTTTTTTTTCTTTCTTTTTTTTCTTTTTTAAGATCGGCTCCTCTGCCTTTTTCTCCACACCTCTTGAACTTTCTTTTGCTGTCAGCGTTGCCTTGGGCATAATTCAACTCCCGACGGCGCTTTGAACCCCTGCACTCCTCCCATCACAACCTTCAAATCCCTTTTCTACATTGTTTTAACTTCCATGGCATATCTCTATAGCTCCTTTAGGGCTTTGAATTTGGTCTTTTCACAGCGGAACCCAGCAGAGCATCCAAGTCAAATAAGACCCGATTTCACTCCAAAAGAAGTCTCTGTGCGAAGTCTCGCGTTTCATTTACGTATTGTTCATCAAGTGGTAAAGCGCTTTATCACATGGCACACATCGCTCACACCGTTTCACAAGGGGGGATTATTCCTTTACTTCATATTAGCCACAGCTGCCCTCGGTGTGGAGTGACCGACCCGCCATTGCCGAAGTAAGCAGTGAATAATTGGGTTTTCAAAAAGGTTAAAAAACATACCACAGCGCCTCATTTTCCCATTTCAAAAATTCTTTGGTGCTGATCAGACTAATGACCGTGACACAGTCCTCCCACCACGCAGTGTTTGTAAAGTCCAGCCGAGCAGTTTCATGGAGGTGGAGGTTACACATTATTAGGTCAACTCTTTTGAGAAAAAAAACAAAGAAAAAAAACTCTTCAAGTTTACCAACTAATTCCCGCTGGCTCCACGCGCTGTGATGAAGTGCGTGACAGAATATTTCCCTCCACACTTTGTACACCATTAACTCCGGTGAAGAAGTCAGGAGAATGTTGCAGGCTCATATATTTAAGTGTGTGAGGGGGAAGGGGAAAAAAAACAAAAAGCCTTTGGCAAGTACAGATAAGGGACAGGAGGCACAGCCGTACTGACCACCGGATTTAAGGACTAAAAAGCCTTAATGAGCAGCACTTATTGAGGATATATCCCAGAATGCCAAGCGTGAAATGCAGTCATAAAAACCCTTACCCGTCCCATCTCCAGAAGAGTCCTCTCCGGAGACTATACTTCATTATGTCAAATGAGGCCCCATTTGCACCTGTTCATGATCCAGGATGGGCACTCTCCGCGATTCCACTTAACGCGAGAGAGGCTGCCGGGGCGTGAAGGCATATCTTAAACTACGCTAGATGATAATGACTTGATGCTAAACCAGTTATTTGCCCCCAACAAGCCCTCAGCAGTTCCCCCCCCCCCTTCCCCAATCTCGAGCACTTATAAGATTTGGTCCAAGCGCGGTCGCCAGGATGCCTTCATGGACTCGTAAGCTCCCTTCGCCCATTACCCTTGGCTGCCCTCGGATAGGCCGTCGCAGAATTTGTTCCACAGCTCGGCTTAGTGCCAGGTATGATACGTGCTACAAATGCAGTATATAAACAACAGCATTTTCCAAAGAGTCGGGGAATATTAGGATCTAAATAAAGATAAAAAAAACAGCACACTTTGTTCAAACTCTAGCACTAATGTCGGGTTCAGGACTTGAGCTGCCACCATCAAGGCGACGAACATGTTAGGATGATCAATGCGTAATCTCCGAATCCTCAACATGTCTCAACACTATAAAGAGCTTTGTTCCGCAATCTCAGTTTATTAAAATTCCACTAACACGTTTTCAGGATTTGCAAATCACTGGAAAAATGTTTTGTCAGACTTGATACGCATCGTGCCGTTTCGGTAATAGACAATAACACTGGTATGAGCGGAATGCCATTTTGTTCACGCCAGTGGAGGTAATGTTTTCCTATTGAGGTGTAGGTCAGGGGAGATGAGACCGCTGCCCTATACTGACAGTCTGACCTTTATCGCTGTACTCGTTTGTGGTCCTACAGCATTTCTTACTGCGCCCGGAGGCCGGCTCTTTATGCACTGTTCCTTTCAGGTAGTAAAAAACATAGAGACAGAAGCAACCCTCGACCCTGATATTTATAGCTTTTAGAAAATGGAACTTGTCCAAAGCAGAACCTACACAGGACACTGAAAAGCAATTTAATCAATACTAAAAGTCCAGCTATGAACGGCCAGCAATAGACAAAGGTGAACATTTTAGATGGAGAGTTTGAGAGAGATCACTGTCTATGTGACGTGATGCCCTTTGGGAGTGCATCAGATTCACCTTTTGTTAGGCCACTGCAGGCGATGTTTTTCTCTGCACAGATATGGCTGTGTTTGTTTCTGTCAGCTATATAGACCTCCACCGTGAATGGAGAAGAGTGCTGCCATGACTCTTAGACATTTTGAAAAGTCTATGACAACTCTCTCCTGCACCCGGCTGCAGAGGAGCAATTAACATGTCACAACACGGACCTGGCGTGTGGAGAGAGATGGTTCTGACGGCCTTTCTATTCTGTATCTAACTGGATTTTCAGTTATGAGTTTGCTCACGGGTACTTTGAACATGGCCGACAGCTGAGCATCCAGATCGTTTTGTCCAGTACCAATGCACCTCTATGACATTGGTAGCTTTATTTCACAGCAGGCGGCAGAAAGGCAGCAGGCTGTGTCTGCAGCTCCCTTTCTGGGTTTTTCCGGTCAGCTTAAAAATTGACATACCCAGAAACCCTCTCTGCATGTAGTAGTGGGAATGACACTTTATAAAACACTTACAGCTAATGACATGCTATGGCACTCTGGTGAATGCATTTTGAGCACAGAACTGCGCATGGGTCAAGATAATAGTTTACATTTGAGCTTTGAAAATGTGCAGGACAGTTGTATTTTCCCTCAGACACAGGGAAACCCAGGAAATACAGATTGGGGCACTTCAGCTGTAGAAAAGCAACAGCCAAGGTCATGCTACTCCAGGTATGTTTTGACAATGGAGCCATATTTCTTGATTAAAAGCCCGAAAAAGATAATTTTGCGTATAATATGTCTCCATTAAAACATACACACTCATTCTCCTGCTACATTGTGGTCTCCCACTGTTCTGATAAGTCAATTATAGAGGGAAATAATACTTCAATATACCAAACAAAAAAATAGATTCCTATTAAATGAAATAAATAAAACAACACAATGATGGCTTATGGTCTAAGACCCTTAAAAAGGAGTTCTCCTGGAGGGGGCATAGTCCCGAAGTTCCCTACATGCCCACACCTTAATTTGCAATTCGGTAGTAAATTTCTCCATCTATATATGCTGCGCACGTTACCATATCCCTTGTACTGACACCATTACTAGCACTTTGTTCTCTCACACCCACATTTAACCTTGAGTGAAATAGTGCTGAATATGAATAATAGGGCGCAGGTCTTAACCCGTGGGTCTTTGTTACTCTGCGTTAAAATACCATCAGATACATTACAAAGGTAGAGCAATATGCATAATGCCATCTCATTAATTTGTCGGTGCTTATTTTATGAATAATTATGGCAGAGCTGAATAATAGGGGTGGGCAGGAGATAATAGAGGTGAAAAAGGCCAAAAGAATATAGTTCCGTCTGTGCACTGCACTATTCATTTAACACAGTTTATTCTTTGTAACTTTCCCAAGTGTAGATGAATGTGGAATGACAAAGAACAATAGCACATCAATGCCAAGCTGAAACAATGCAAAAAAAAGCTATACCATTTGAGTGATAGATCTGAAAATAAATGTGACAACAACAACACGATTAATTCATAAAGAGCGGAGAGGGACACAGACCGTATATAAAATAAGAATATCCAATAACTTAAACAAGGGGAAAATAAACTTCTGTCTGAAAAAAAGATTCCCACCAACAGCTGTTGGAATAACGTGCCTAATGATGCTACTAATAATTGCACACTTTTCACCTAATGCTTTGGTGTACCGTAGCAATGCCACACACAATTCGGTCATTGTTCATTGAGTCTAACCATTTATTTTTTTAAGATATGAGGCTGGGAAATATCAGGCTTGTAATTCACACGGACTCTTCTCTCATTGTAGGTTATCCAATCAGAATAATAGCTCGGCTTAGTCTGCTGTTGCCAGCTGGTCACCTTTTCCTTTTGCATACCCGTTAACAATCTACGTGAAATAAAGCGCAGATATACAGTATGTGGGATTTACTAATGTTTCCCTACACAACATGGGCTGATATTATGCCGCTGCTTTGCTAATGAGTGTTTGTATTCATTGTCACAGTCAGCTTGTAAGAATCGACATGGATTATTTGCGTACTCTGTCGACTACGTGTGGCTATCCAGCACACTGCTAGTACATTCCTCTGAACATGTTGATGGAAAGCGCTCTCGCCTACAGTAAATATCTGCCAGTCGCCGTGTCTGCAGCATGCATCAAAAAACATGGCAGACGTGATGTGACTTTTCATCTCTAGGCACATCCAGTTTAGGTCCTACTCCCTTCTCCTCGCCGGGGCTTTGGATCGCATCCTCCTGCTCCACTTTTCCTCAGAGCAAATCCAATTTCATCCGTAAAACTCTCCCTCTCTTGCGCCATCATCCGGCAGCATATTTCCGTGATCTTCCACATCAAGGGTTCTTTTCAATTTTAGGGAAAAAAATAAAATAAATCACTGACTGACCCTCGGAGGCGCAAGTTTTCTAATGAGCCGAACAGGTCGTTTTCTTTTCTTTTTTCCTTCTTGTTCGTGCCGATTGAGCTGTGACCTGGCTGGGTTCTTTGCAAAATCAAAGCCATCTTAAGTCTTCTCATTATTTACTTGTGACAGCCAGCAGCAAAACATGATTAAAGTAAGACGAGGGAAAAAAGAGAGCAGAGAGGGGGGTAAGATGAGACTGTGCATGTCTCGATACTGTACGTAGGCCGATCTCCGTCTAATGTTTGTTTTGCTCCGCAACACTGCTGAAGGTCATGGCTGCCAATTAATAAAAGAGAAAGAGCCAGGTTGTTTACTTGGCTGTTTTATCCTAACTATAGCTTTTGCGAGGATACAGTACAACACAAGCTCTTATTGCTTCATCTTTGGCATTATTTATTCCGTCAGAAACGCTTGTGAAGAGATAATGTCTTTCATGTGGTTGATGATGGTTTAGTGTTAGCAGTGACTGCCGGGTACAGTCTGTGCATCCGGAATATCTGGAAAACAACTTTGTTGAATAAAGGCTCAAAACAAACACACAGAAAGGGACGAATCAATGGGATGGGGTTCATTTCTGACGTATTCTAACACTTTTTTCGCTTTTTTATTTAATTCTACTTTGGAGTATGGTTGAAGTTTTGTGTCTTATGGCAACTTTTATATTACAACCAGTAACATGATGCGAGTGAAGTGTCTTAGCCAGAAGACTTGATTGAGCTCTTTGCGTTGGAACCTCATCCATTATCCATCATTAATGCCTTTTTACATCTTGGCCAGGGGACTACAGATGAAAAATAGCCTTCTGGCTAATTCTGGCTTTTTTAACCATGTTTGTTCATGTGTTACATGAAATTGCACTGTCCCCTTTCAAATAAACCAATCTAATCTAATCTAATCTAATCCGTGACATTTTTCCATGGCGACTGAAGCGGTCTATTCCAGAAATGATGAGGTGTGTGTGAAGTGCAGATACTGGTTATATATATATATATATATATATATATATATATATATATATATATATATATACAAAGCTATTGTTATGTGCCAGACCACTGCGTAATGTTTCATCTGTCCTTGCATACTTTCAATTACATTTGTTCGCCCTTCAGCATGGCATTCACAGCAATACGAAGGTCACGGGTACAGGTGTGAGCAGCCACAACAATCACTGCCTGATGCATTGAGAACTACAATAAAAGTGCACATACAGTTGAACATGTTAGACCTTCACATACAATATTAAACCTATTTTATTTATTTTTGTCCCCGTATACTTCGGCGACAAATCTTAAGTAAATGTTTACACCGATAAACACACATGCCAGCCTTAATTTAAGCATTACAAGTGAGCTTTGAGTCACGAGGGCAACACTTGCTGAAGAAGACAAGGAAAAAGGCCTTGGGGGAACAAAGGGAGAGAGCGCGAAGCGTGTCCCAGACGATGTGGAGAGGCCTTAATTAAGCCTGGGCATTTCATTAAAGAAGCCATTACAGTCAGCTCCAGTTAGTGGCACACTGCGATGCCACACAGGGACACTCGAGCCGTGGCCCACACAGCCCCATAAACACACGCACACACACACACCCACACACACACACACACGCACCTACTGTGTGAACATGTATGCAGCTGTGACACGCTTCAGCCAGTGGACCAGGACAATGTGGAGTAGGGCAAATCTCTCCGACTATAATTAAACTGAGCCACTTTCTCTTTCCCACATCATGGAGAGCACCACTGTACCACTATACAACTGCTTCACACAAAAGAGCAATACATGACTTATTTCTGCAGTTACACGGAAGCTGAGACCAATACGCCATCGCAAATGTCCTCACTTTGTGTTGGATCTCAAGGTATAAAGTGCAAGGATTTGGATATTTACATGAATGCAGTTATTACCACAGATGTGCCCTTCCTTAATCTATCCCTTCATGGGAACAAAGAAATGCAGCGGGTTTAAACCAGACTGCACAATTGCTTAAGCTATTCAGGTGCAATTTGTAAACAAGTTGTTCACCTCAGTTAGGGAGGCTAAAAGGAAGTAGGAGCCCGGGCAAAACAACTTAAACCGAAGCAAAATACAAAGAGATACAGTCACAAATCACAATTAAAGTTGGCACTCTCCCTTTACCTTGGCATTGGGATGAAAGAGTGCATAAATAAGGAATGCAGAGAAGACGTCAAGCCACCACAGCAGAGTGGAAGAGACAGAGCGGGAGGAGAAACAGAGAGGGGATGAAACCTGTTTGGACACCTTTGGCGAGATTCCCTTCCCCATTACCGATTCTGGATCTGACTTCACATGTCATTAGAGGCAGTGTAAATCAGCAATTAGGCGCACAGATGAAGAAATGCCAACGCTTACCTATAGCCCGACAGAGCAAGTGCAAACCAGACAGGATTCCACACCTTTGAGACACTAAAAGCGTAACACACTGCTACTTTTATTTTACGGGGTATTTAACATTACAAAGTTGATACAAATGTTTACTGTGTAGTTTTCAGACATTGTTTCTTTATGATATCTGATGAATGTATGTGTTTTGGGGGGGAAAACAACAACACATGATCATTTGCTCATTACTTACTTACTGTACATCATAAAATGTTCTACATTTTCAGAATTCTCAGGGCTGAGTCTGATATACACAATATTATTTTTCATATGAGGCCACCTATAAAGCAGTTGGCTGAAGAGAGAACAGAGGAAGAAAAAATGGCAGTGGATAAAAGCGGGCCACTCTGCAGTGTACTGTCAACGCTGTTGTCCTAATTATGCAGCCACCCAAACAGAGGCGTCTCTAATCCGCAGGCACACTGGCCCCGTCAGATTCCTTGTGAAAATAAAGAACACACACATACCGAGTTACCACTTCTGCAACCCACCTTTTGCTGAGTCTGTGACTAAAGAAAAAGTATGCATGTGAGATTAGATTGAACGCGAGTTCCCGGTGCCCTAGATTTTCTCCCCATCTGATTGTAGGCGCGGCAGTGTGAAGGATAAGATGGTGTGACCCCGGGAGACGGGGGCAGGAGACTTCATCTTCGAGCACTACCCTCTGGGGAAGTGCTTACTCTAATGCAAGTTATTAAAGCAAACAGCTGCAGCAGCCACAGGACTGTTGGAAAAAGTACCAATGATACAAATACATCTGTGCAGATTTACATAATGTGACTTGTGGATCTGACTTTCTCCTTACTGTATCTCAATATATCACTTGCACACAAACACAAAATCGACTGTCATAAAAAAAAAAAAATCAAATTAAAATGCCTAGCACCTCTTTACACCATCATAAGTGTTAGCTAACAGATGAAAATGTGCCAGCCAGCGCCCGTATTTATACCTCCCTTTGACATTGCAGCTGCCTCCAATTCAGGTGACAGAGAAGTAGAGGAGCTTGTATGGAGCCTGTGGCTTTAGAGAGACTTGGGCAGACACCAAACATGCTTCTGAATGAACCGTTGAGCTCCGTGCACACACATGCATTTTTCAGGCCAATGCTGGCAGCAACTTTACAATGTGCTTCCCAAAAAGGATGGCAGGTGTGACATTCGGACGGAAAAAGCCAGAATCTACAGATGAAACAGAAAGGAATGCCTTCTCCACTCTGCAGTGAAAGGTGCGGAATGATTCCCCCCAAAATAAAAATAAAAAACGCTAATCTAAGCAAACCTTATATTGAGGGCGCATCTCCTTTTATATCTTTGTGTCTCTCTCACACTAGTTTGCTGCATAAGCACTGACGCCTGAATGAGTTTCTACCTTCGCTCTTTCTTTGCTTGCCAGCTGCTGTTTGTCTTCCCAACTTGCATCTTAGGCCATCAATGCATTAGTGCTTTTCGCTCTCGTGGCTTTAGCGCAGTGTGAAGGGAGATTAATCTGACAGCGCGGTGCACATGTGCCACTAAACCATCATATTTAGCACGGGCAGCAAAAAAATGCACACAAAGGGAGTTAGTAAGATGAGCTACTGGCTGCTATCTACCGCAAACCCCCACCACTAAACCAGGGCTTTGTATGCTAATCAAACTGCGCAGATAAGCAAAAGCAAGCTGAAGGAAATGCGCCAGGCACTAAATCATATCACAGCAAACATTAGGGGAAATAATATCCGAGAACACCGGGACATGGTTATGAATGGCCTTCTATGACGTGCCGACATTGGGAGTAGCGGTGATGCTAATGTGTGCCCTTTAGCTGAAAACACACGAGGTTGCACTGGCGCTTTATTTATTTGCATAAAAATACTTCAGTAATTTCATATTCCAATTTAGTCCCTTCTGGCATTGTACAAAACCAACAAAAACACTGGCATTTAAACAGAGCCAGGTTATCAGTTCTCTTTCGGATGGATGTGTCTGAAAATGCTTTTGGATATTGGAAAAGATGAAATGTTTATCAAGCTAGCTCCAGGGAGGACATAGTTGATATTGTTGCAGTTTTTTTTTTTTTTTTTTTTTTAACAAATCCGTAGCCTTATTGTGGCAGAGTTAGCCTGAGGAGGTTAGCGCAGGTGTCACACAGTCAGTGTTTGGCTCACACAGGTCTAGTGCACCATTTCTAAAGTTGGCAGCCTCTGCTTCCATATGCTGTGGAATGGCCTAGCAAAGCGGGACAGTCAGCTGTGGGTCAGAGGGGCTGAGTCCTTCGCCTAAGGCTACTATCCAAGCTTGTTTTTTTCTTTGTTATGAATGGTGCTTACTGCTAATGGAGTTTCATTCTGCCCAGGAGCAGAGCGAATTCAACAGAGAATGCAAATTTTCACACCGCTTGGCACTCACACTTGCAAAGTGTTAAAATAATACCAGTACAATGATTAGCTTTAAATGAATGAATTTAGCACTCAGAGATATTCTACAAATAAAACAATAAGCAATTAGCACATAGCACTCAGTGAGAAAAGTCGGATGGCTCTATTTCTTGCTACCAAGCATGGATGCAGATGCTTTCCTTTATGTTGTTATACTATTCAACAAGAAACCTCTGAAATAAAGTAAGCTGTTAACACAATTTGCATTATTGTAAATGCTGCGGCGCTGTTTCCTTTTGTCCTTTCTCTTCTCGGCCTTGTCTTTGTGCACTGACATACACCTGCATGACCTCATCTCAGTGCGAGCTACCCCTTGACATCATTCACGGTTCAGGGGGTGGAGCTAATGGCCCCTTTCCTCGACGGTCGACGGTAGAGAGCATTGTTAAAAGCATATGAGTGCATTCATTGGAGAGGGGACCTGGCCTGTACCAGACAGGGCAAGCTTTTATGGGGACAACCTTTTGCAATAAGTGCAAGCAATCAACATTTTTTCTCAGGGTGGCTTCTTAGGATTCATGTCTCTAGGTGTCCTTTTGAGCACCCCTTTTTCTCATCCCTTCCTTGTCACCACCTTGCCCACGTTTTCTTGGAGTATGGATGTAGCGACAGAGGTCCATAAAATTGCCGAACTGCCGGGTCGAAAGTCTCTAATAGGCTGGACATACTCAGACACAATAACCAAGCTGATTCCACTTTCTTTATAACACCGCTGTGCTAATGGGGGCCAGGGGTGACAGTAACAACATACGAAAATAATAGTGTTTGCCTTGTTGATTTGCTGCCTGATGGATTTTTAATATTCACTGCTGGGACGGTAGCGGCCATTTAACAAGTCAATGCTTTCGGACAGGGGCTACGCTTGCCAAATAAGGAGTAAAGTGAATGAGGTTGCAATGTGACAGAAAATTAATGGGAAGCCTCCGCAAAAAGCCTGTCTCTTCTTCCAGGACCCAAAGAGGTTTGTTCTAATTATCAGGAAGTACTTTGTGTTTGGGTCAAAGAAGTGGATGGAATCAGAATCATTCCAAGGAACAGGGCTATTTCAAGAAGTCGCTGGCTGGGTTGCAACCAACTCACAAACCAGCCAAGTGGCGCAGTTCTGGTTTGATTCAAACTGGGTGTCGTGGTGGTAACGCGAGCCTGTGTCACTCAAAGTTCATGCTCGCCTGCCCAGTCAACTACTCTCTCAAATCCTTTATCATTCGGAACAAACTTAATGGTTCATCTGTTGATTTGACAAAATGCGATGCTGTTTTGCAGCCCTTTGTGTGGTTTTTATTAGTTATTTTTTATGTTTTCATGAACCACCATGTTGAAAGAACCATCTGTTTCTCTGATGGCGGCTAATCACACCTACCGAGACTTGTGGAGAAAACACAGGGTAATATACAGGCCTTTGCAAGTAATAGAAAAAGCGTGTAGTCGGGCTGGCTAGGCTATATGCCACAGTTTATATGTATAGCGTGTGGACAAAATGCAGAAAGTCTCGAGTGTCTACCTCTCGCGTTTACAAATGTAATCGACCTTACCATGGGATAGTACCGCACTCACCCTCGGTCCATTATAAAGCACCTTTGTCCCAGAGTAGACAGCAGTGTTTCTGAATTAAGACTGTGTAAAGTCCTTTACTGGTTGTCCACGGAAGACGCATTCTCACGGGCGAAAAGAGGGTTTGTTCTAATTAAGTGTCTGGACGGCGAGGCAATAATCGGGTTTGGGAGGACAGGACGGAGACCAGGGGGACAGGGTGACCTACGAGAGGAGAGAGGGATAAAGGATGAGGGGGAACAACAAGCGCTGGTTAACTGAGGGAGACAATCGAAGAGAGCGTCGTATAGCCGGCGACCTTGAGAGATTCATTGACGTCCGAAAGCCATTCCCTCCCGGGGCATCGCGTGTTGAAAAAGCAACACTTGATTGAATAGTTACTTTTTAAAGTGTCAAACTTAATTTCACTCGAGTCACAGCGCCCACGTTTCCTGGAAGGTTTGTTAAAAGCTTCCATATTGGGTCTCCGTGACATGTAGGGGTGCCTAGAAACTGCGAGGTGCAGTTGCGAATGCATAACCTTTAAACGGTAAATGTTTGTTCTATTTGAAGACATCATGCAGATACAGCATTATTCCAAGACAGTGCGCGCTGATTTCACCTTCATTTATAGGTATAGTCCTAATTTGACACCTGCCTCATCATTTACAATTAGGCATTATGGATTGTAATTGGCCATCTGCCTCTGCCATCTTGTGTTGTTGGAGAGTGGCCACGTTTGTTTAGTTGTCTGTTTACATTTGGGTACCAACTGAATCTGTATGGACCCATTTGTCACCAATAGATGAGCTAACAGCGCCAGTTTTATGAAGTAATCTGTATTCACGTTAATGTGTCCATTTATGTAGATATGCAAATGTATTCCGAGGCACAGCAACTTTCTCATTTGTTTCTCTTTGCAGTTTTCTGGCACATACCAAGACATTAGTTTTCTTACCTGCCTTTATTCACAGTATTATAGCCAACTTGGCAAATAAAATAATTTTGCAAAAAGGATTTCTATAGATGGGTTGTGCTTCCTCAATTATCCTCACCTCTGCTGAACCTCAAACTCCTGGCAGCTGCTGTAATTGCTCTGTTCTCTCTGTCAATCACGGTTAGCGCCCGCCGCAGCATATCCCAGTTTTAGCTCCACCTGTGCCCCATCGTCTCCGGGCTGACGACAGACGACAGGCGAGGAGATCTGCACTGACACCACCTCTCATTCCCTCAGAGCTGTCAATCATTCTCCCCATTGCCACTGGGAACAAGGGTTTTGGACTTAGTTCACTGTCACACTTTGTCTTTAGGCGCTGGCAGTAAGGAAATGCCAATGCTGGAATTGCTGAAGTCAAAGTATAAAGTATTAGTAATAAAGACGCTTCCTTGTCTTTACAGTCAGATGAATATTAGTATTGTGGACCGTGAAAACATTTTTATCATGCAGCATTTATGGCACAATTGGTAAAGCATCGATATGAGCAGAGTACAAGCATCACGTATTTTCTGAACCAGCCAACTGCTGTGCTACCTGTTTCTAGGTTAGATCTGATCAATTTTGGGTCTGCATCAATATTTTACAACCCCCGTTCAGTAACTTTTCAAATCAAAGCTGCAATAGCTGTTGGACAGGCATAATTTTGGGGGTAACATGTTTTGTGGAAGATCTGCAGACGAAAGCAGTACCTTCATGTTCACAGAGCAAGTTGTATAAAATAAATGAGACCACCGGGTCAGTAAGATGGCTAATTTGGATTGATATAATAAAATAAAACTGGCCGATAGCCACAGCACAAGGCTGTGGTAAGTGTTTGTTTGGGCACAGAGTGTACTGTGAGTGCCATAGAGGTGCGAGAGGCTGGTTGCTGTGTCACTATGACAAAACATGACAGATGTATTGAGGCAGCGGAGTGCCGGACCTGCCACACAGCATTAGGCTCACCCCGTCGGCAAGCGGTGTGCAGGGATTCCCTCAGAGCAGCCTAATCATGAACACAATAATGGTTTGTCCACAGCGAGGATCCCATGTCTGCCTCAGAGACTGCTGCTGAGAGGAGAGCCGTAACTCAAGTCTTCATCCAAGTCATGGAGGGGGTTTGTTGGCGTGGGAGATTTTAAGAAACCTCATTGACATGTTTCAGTAATGTTTTGCAATGTACTTTTTCCATGCTTGATTTAGATGACAATAGGCTTAACCTCCATTTCAATATTGACTAGGCCCAAATTCTGGAGGTGGAATTGTGGCCAGTCATCCACTGCTGCATTTAAGGTCAGTCACGCTTTCGTTTAATTGTGAGACTAGAATTGATGTGGTGTATATAGCAACCCAAGTCTCCCTGGTTTACAGTGGATGTGCTGGAGGGTTTGTTGATGTGGAGGATTTTGGACTCAGGGAATTTGAATAACTGAATTTAGATCACTTTCCGTAAATTAGCGACATGATCGAACATCAAATGATCAAAGGCAACCTCATTATTCCCCCGTCATTCCTTCAGAATTTTTCAAACACTGGCTAATCATTAATTCATTATAGAGAGGGCCTTGCTCAGGGTTTGGGAAGTGACAGATTTGACAGGTATTCTAATGCAGCTTTTCATGTCCTCCTCTCAGAGCCATTCAAGCTGTCGGTGAACCACACGGTCAATAAAAATGTTTAAGATTCCACCATTTTAAACAGTGACCGTGTGATTGACATAACGGTCACACAGGACTACATTTTAAGCTATCCTTTTATCTACACAAAGCAGCCTGCCCGCCAGCCAACTGAATTTACCGTACAATGTTTAAAAATCCTTGATTGCCCCGTTTCTACTGTTTGTTGGTATACGCTTCGAAAGTGCAGTGACTTTGCAGTTAACCTTGGGTAAGTATGCCAATGAGTGGCATAAAATTAACTGCCAGTTCCATTATACAAAAAAGTTCATGTACATAAAAATGAGGGGGGAGAGCGTTGCTTAGAAAAGTCTCTGATACTGTGGTAATGTGATTACTGCAGCCCTAATTGCCATAGGCGAATTAATCTGGGCAAAGTGTCAAACTCCAAAACACTCGGGAGACAATGGGGCAATGCATGACGGTGTTTGTACGGCTTCTGAGGCTTTGTGTTTTGTTTTTTTATTAACCATACACAAGACCGTTAGTTCACTTAGTCTGTTTGATGTCCTTCATTTATTTATTTTTCATATTCTTCTTAAATTAAGAGAGCTGGGATTGCCAGTGACTGAGCAAACTGCCGGGTGACTTCAATGATCTTCAACACCCGCGCACTGTCACCGCTCACTTTACTATGTAAATAAGCCGATCAAAGTTGCTATGTCAAGGATGACCGATAGATCTATTTATGGCCTGCCACAAGATTCAAAACATCCTAAAACACTGAAAAGCAGCTACTGCCATTTTTTTATTGAAATGAAAGACAGCATTCAACAAAAATGATTACCGAATTGTCTGGACTATATGCCGCTCCGGCGTATAAGTCGCACCAGCCAAAAAATGCATAATGAAGAAGAAGGAAAAAAAACATTTATAAGTTGCATCAGCCTTGACATTGGAAACTACCTGGGCATGGAGGCGTAACTGCACCGTTGACAAGCCTCTCCCGGCAGCACATTGTTCAAGCACCCATTTATGATTATCGATTACGATGATCTTTTTTTGTTTTCTTCATTGTAGTAAGAGTAACCTCTGCTTTTCACCAGTCCTTCACAAGTTACTCGCTCACTCCACTCTTTTTTTTCTGCTGCTCGATTACCGTTTTTTTTTTTTTATCTTCAGTGGTGCAGGAGTAGCAGATAGTAGCGGCGGTCAGTGTGAAAATAACAAACATGTGAAATTATGATTTTGATATTTAAGTCGCACCTGAGTATAAGTCGCACCCCTAGCCAAACTAAGAAAAAAGTGCGACTCATAGTCCGGAAAATACGATACTGTTTTTTCCCTTATTTTCTAATGAAGTAATCAACTCGCAGCTCTTATTCACAAAGGCCCAGTATGTCTTCACAATCTTATTTTAAATTTATTTTAACCCACTGATGACAAAGTGTGTGTGAAAACCAGCCACTGCCAGTCGGAGGAGTGTGGTCCAAAGTGAGACGACTTGGAGGTGTGAGGAGAAGCGCTCCATAGATCCTCCTATAATCCGGCTGCTCTCTTGAGGACAGTGGACACATGTGGCCCCGGGGCAGGCTGGCTGAAGTGCTGCTGCTGTCAACACTCGCGTTGTCCCAGTTGAGGTCAGCGGTCCGGGGCCCGCAGGCAGACAACTGGCCCCCTCTGTGCGAGAGCATGAACCGAGGTGTCGCTTTCACTCACACTTACATACACAAGCCGTGGGTTTACGAGTGCAAGAGAGATGCGCACAGTTTTATCACAGCGCAGACGGGGCATATTTCTGTGGTCGGTGAAATTGCTCTGAAGTTGTTTATTTTTTTATTTCTTTACTCCTGAGGGGAAAATAGTAGTTCTACAAGTTCAATTGTGGACAAAATTGCCAAATATACAACAGTGAGAAAAACAAAAGTTCCTCTAGATAGGGCTGCTCTATGTATTGCCGAATTGTCATAGGTGATGCCTTATCCTTGTTGCAAGAAGCTGTAGCGCAAAATCATAGAGGTCTTCAATCAGACTGGGATTGACCATTTTTTGTCTAAAATAAACAAATATATGGTAACAATAAAGGTTCAATCCAGTCTTGTTTTGAAATGGCTCACAATGTGTGCTTAAATGTAATGGAACAAGGACTACAAGGACTTAACACCAAAAGATTTCAAAAAGAAGTCTTCTTCAGGGCCAAATGAAAACCAGATCCAAACGAGGTGAATACCAGGTCAACATCAACTAAGTTATTAAACGTAACTAAATCACACCCTCTAGTTTTAATTACTCTCTGACAGTGGATAACACATAGACAAAGGTTATCAGCCTGAGAGCTTCTCAGCGGCTGCAAATATAACGCGGCGAGTCACAGGCCCACCCACTGTTCCCGTAATCTGACTCACGCGTCGGTCGCTATGGCAATCCACAGAGAAAGACACTCGGCCAATCAGACGTCACTCCCATCAGTCATACAGAGATGTCAGACTTTACCGCTCAACATACATACATGTACATACATAATATTTTATAGGCAATCTGGACAAGGGATATTTTTGTAACCCTGCATTTGCATTTGGGTGTGTACTTACCGGTACTGCTAGTATCAATGAAGACTGCAATAAGATGTTGGATTGGAAGGGTCGGCATATCATTGTCATTTTATCAGCAGGTTTCGAGGCCACAAGAACAGACCATGCTTTGGTAATGACAGACTACAGGTACGCAGTATAAACTACAGGAAGTCGCTTTTTTATATATATATTCTCAATTTGCACATACACATCTGACGTGTTCCGCAAAAAGGATAGAGCAACGGATTCTGACGTGAGTCCAGGCCTGAATTCAGCGCTTGATATTACGGTTGTCGCCGTGACATTTCCCGGCAGTGCACATTCACGCACCTTTCACCGGCTCCAGCTCCGGGGAACGCACTAAAAATAATCTGAGCATGTAACAGTGAAGCCACTGAAGAATAAAACCTTCCACAAACCCCAGTCCTTCTGTGGTTTCTAATTGCCGATGAGCTCATCACACCTAATTTGTTTTGGTCTGGACACTATCAACAGCTCATCTTGGCTCTCCGTCTGCTGAACCCATCTCTCTTAAGAACAAAAACAAATGTTTTGCCGTTTTTTTTCCCTCCGTTTCTTTGGTGCATTTTTACAGATCAGAAGTTAAATCCTCATTTACTTTTGCTCAACCTCTCAAAACGGATAACAAAATAAACTTGCTCTCGGTGACTCTTTGTTGCCATCATATAGGATAGCCTTGGACATATGTTCGTCAAGTATATTCTGGAAAGTGTTTAATTCGAACCACGTTAACACACTCTTTTACTTTGTCCGTTTAAGGACAATGGAGAATGTTTGTTCCAATGGTGAGTGAGTTACAGTACATTTTCAACTGGACAGCGAGGTGTTGGAACCTATTGATAACTCTTTAGGGAGGGATTTCATGAAATGCCGTAACATATTTATTCAAAAAGTTCCATGACATGATTATGTACGCCATAGTATATTGCATTTTGGTTGTAACATATTTAGTGACTAATTTTTCTTAAAACCTTTTGACAAGATCTATAATTCTGAGTAATGATGACTACTGGCATTGGAGGTATCCATTATTGACGGATAGGCGCGGCATGAATAAGAAACGAGCATAACGCTAATTGAGTAGGCTGCTTGAAGGCGCGATAGCTACCCCGCGAAGTCCCTGAGAAGCAGGAGTACTAAAGAAAAAAACAAGCTCTGTCAATTTTCATTATGAAGTGCATCAGGTGCACTGCAAGGTCCAGCCTTCACACTCGGCTGGCTCGCCGTCACCCCGTGAGCCTTTTAACCCTAATTGACAGCCTTAAGTCCAGTGTCCTGGTGCGCGCGAGGTGAGCACACAGCCTGGCAGGGAGAGACGGGGGAGATGGACGTCCTGAGTGGACAGAGCCGAGCTGTTCTCAATCCCGATGGCGAGGTGGCGACATGTGGTCAATGAGCCATGTGATCCATGCAAGTGAGAGCGCGCGTGTAATGGCTGTGAAACAATGTCAGTCAGGTTCCACGCTGATTTTTGAGTATGTGTTTGCCAAACATGATGCAAGTTCCAAGTGCAAATTAACCACCCGCCTTTAACCGAGCGCACTTTTACCCAAATCTTCTTTTGTTGTCGTTACTATTTTGTTGACTTTTTTTGAAGCTTTTTTTTTTCAAATTTGTGCCACTTTTTTGTTGCATTTTTGTCAAATCTTTTATGCTTTTTTTGGGTCAGTTTATGATACTATTTTGTTGCATTTTCATCCTTGTTTTCCTCTTGCTTTTGTCGCTATTTTAATGCCTTTTCCTCAAGAAACCTTTGGATTTGGGTAAAGCCGAACTGGAGATAACGCGCTCGGTTCAGGTGGTGGGGGTTGAGATGTTAACTTCTTAACCCCCAAATGTACCCAAGTGCATCTTCTCCAGTTCGGCGTTACCCAAATCTAAAAACTTTTCACGGCCAGTGTAACGCCTCATTTGAACGCTTTGGCCTGGAATCACTTTTTCTTGTCGCGTTGTCGCCACGATTTTGTCACATTTTTGTTGCTTTTTTTTGTCATCCCTTCGTAGGTTTTGTTTTTCGTGTTTTTGTAGTTTAAACAAAATGTCGTCTCATCTTGCAATGTAAAAGAACAACTATATTTGACTCTACATCATTGTCACTTCCTCCCCTTCTCCGAGCCCTTGGTTTCTTCTTTCGGGTGTTTACTACCGAACAAGGTGACTCCCCAGCCCTGGTGTATCCTCTCCTACCCTCGGCTGAATGCTAAACCGAGCGAGCCGCGCTAATCGGCGGGAAGAGGCGACTAAAGCTAGTGCTAATCCATTCTGAAATTACGGGGGAGAACAAATTAAGGAACTTCAACTCATTAGCTTGGCTTTAATTCGCCGCCCCTCCTGGAGTAATCCCTAAACTCAGCCTCTCCAGTTAATTATACTGAGGCGGTGGCTTAGAGGGCCTTCTTTGTAGTTCTGTGTCGATGCTTTGTACTTCTATGTGTACTTCTATATCAAGGTTTAGGCTTGTTTATATACAGCATCCAAGTTTTGTCCTATAGCCAAAAAACACACCAAATGTCATAAGCTACATTGGATAGTACGAGGTGACAGCAAAACTCCGACAATGTATATTCGTGGTGCAGGGAAAACCAAGCAGTGCAGGTTAGCATGTTCGCACAGAGATTTCCGTCGGGCTGTCTGGAAGATTGAAAGGAAACTACATGAAAATATAAACACCTTGGATCAAAAATATGCACAAAATGTCTCTCCTTGATGCAGGTTTAAAGGAATGTTTTTTTCAGGGGCTGCTTATAAGGCTATGGGAAATGCGCTGCAGCGGGGCAAAAAGGCAAAGTTTGGCGATATCAAAGGGTTTGCTTTCAAGAGAAAAAAATAAAGAAATCACCTTCAACACATTGAATCTTTTATAGGATTTGGATTTTACATTATGTTTGATAGCTGAGCTTTTGATGATAAAAGAGCCACATATGCGAATGATTGCCTGAAAAGTATATGGGCTACTATCGGCAAGGAGAGACACGTTTTGAAGATAATGTCAGTGCTTGCAAAAAGGTACAGCTTGACATCGTGCTCATTGTTTGCCCTCGTTTACTGTAAGTTACCCAGTTATCCAACTAGAATCACTACAAAACAAGGACTCTGGTCAGCTAGAGGACGCAAGCAGTGAAATTGTGACTCTGACCACAATATTACGCAATATTATGCATCATATGAGAATCTAAATGTGGTTAAGCTTTGTTTTTTCCCAACTTAATCTGCAAATTCTATTAGTTGTTTTCTATATAACGCGGTACCAAAAGCCTTTTCTGTGACCACTCGTACATTTCAGAGTGGATTTCGATGGCTTTCGGAGCTCCGGGGATGGTTTCCACATTTGAACCTTAGTCATTACATGGGTGGCGAGCCTACCCGGCGAGAGGCTTTTGTAACTCCTAACGTGGCTAAGTGGCAGCGGAGCGTCCATCTATCGGTGCGATGGAAGGCCACGGATTGTGGGAGAGAAGCGCACACATCTGTACTTAAAAAGCACTTCATGGCACCCTCTCATCTGGGTTCCCGCCGTGATTGCCGCATTCAAGCAAAGTTGCTTCCAGGGTCTGCAGAGAACCCGTGTAAAAAGGGCTATCCAGCGTTTACACACCATTCGTACAAGTGGGCGGACGGACGCGCGATCGCCCTCTGGACGATTTAACCCGACCAGAAATTAGGACAAACCGCGAGCCCACCTCAAAGCCGCCCGCTGTGGCTATATTGATTTACGCGCTACACTTGGGTTAGCGCATTGGGCCTGCGTGCCACAGATCTCCCTTCAAAACTAATGAGGCAGGACGTGACAGCAGTGGTGATCGGGTGAGCTAAAGGACGCTGTTTGTGGCATGTTCTGTCACACTTCCCCCTCTGAGCTCCGGGTCTCGTCCGCTTTTACAGAACCATCCAGAGCAATCGGACTGGCAGCACTTTTTGAAGCCTGTGTTTCACAAGCAAGAAGGCCCTGATGTCCTTTACGCGCAGCGGGGGAACTTTTTGTGAACACCAATAACGACAAATACAAAGTGCTTTTTTTAAAGGAGGTGTAGTAATAATGCGGAGAAATTTCGCTTTATAAGCGCATTGTTAAAAAGAACAGGAGTGGCGTCTGCTTTTATTGTAAAGTTTAATCAGTGGCAATACGTGGCAACCTTGATTCTTTCAAGTTTTAAATGAGTTGTTATTCCCACTTTCTGTCACAATGAAAAGGTGTTTGTTCCGCGTACCTCGTCATTGTTCCGAGTTGATAGCGTTGATTGTTGTTAGATCTCAAGGTGCTGCGGCGACATTGTCTGAACAGGAAGAAATCGTGACGGCTCTCATACTCCGAGAAGTCTTACGCTATCACAGCGCCACGTCTCCCGGTCGCGGCGAAGCCTAATCTGATGCAGGATCTGTGCTTAACGTATAGGACCACATCCAGACTGCAGCCGGAGGAGGCGCGGAGACAGAAAGAAGTAATCTCCCCGTAATACCTGAACCTAATTAGCTCTGAGATCTGAGGTTAATTAAACAAAAGGAGGTTAAATTAAGTGACTGGGATTTAAGTGGCGACATACAGGCTTAGAACGCCTCCGTCTTTCTCTAAATCAGCCGCTGTTGCAACACATTAAAATACTCCGCGGCCTTTATCTTTATGTCCATGTTTAGACTAAGTGTTAATTACTGACAACGGCTTTTCGTATCTTTCAGAAATCTCATTTAAAACACAAAGTATTTCAGGCACACACCCAGGAAAGGAACTGAGCACATCTCAATCACGGCACCTGTTATAAGTAGGAAAGGCATGTAGTATAATGAGATTGGAAAGTTTGTACAGAGGAAAAACTAGATAAGTGGGTCAGAACCTCCCCAGAACGTCCTTTGTGGGGTGGTCTAGAATAGCATCATCAGTATTGAACATAAAAGGTGCATAGAATGAAAATCTTGGTTCCTGATCAGTAATGTTATTGCTGAACACATCAAAGTCAGTCACTGACTACACATATAAACTTATGCAGGGACCATAGCAGGGGCTTTGTTTCATATAATCAACCTTGATCAGCAATTCTGCATCGTTACAATCCCTCTATTGTTCTGAACAAGACATAGGCAAATTGAAACAGGCTTTCATCTTGACAGGACCCCAACTGATTTGGACTCCACACAGCGAGTTGACCAAATTAGGGATCCTGTTTTTAATTATAAGTTGCACATCTTTACTTTGCTCTTTCTTTGTCATGAACAAATGTGTTAGGTCCTCCCATAAGTTCTCTTAATAATGGGGTCGGAGTAAAATGTCCAGTATCTGACATCAGACCAGGTGTAGGACCTTCTGTGTAGTTGTCCCTGTTGTTGAGTCCTGTGGGTGCTCCAGTTTCCCCTCATCACAATAAATTAATTACTAATATCTATAATTTACAGCACCTATTGTGTACTGTGTAACATTTTACACATGACTAGCTCGACACAGAAAATGCAATATTTAGTGGGTAATAAAAAATAAAAAAAACGATTTGGATGAGCACATAACCCATTTAAATCTCAAACTCTGCTGTCTTTCGTCGACATCTCCATGGTGACAAGCTGGAGACGTACCCACTCCCGGTAAAGTTACAGCCGCTCACAGCAAAGGCTCACGGTCGTTTGTTCATTGAAAATATCTGTCATGAAATAAATGCTCGTATTTCAATATCATTTATTGGGTAACATTGTACGCGGTGTGGCTTTAAGTACATGTCCTTTTGTTTATTTGTTTCGATCCTACTGTGAATTGATGCAAAAAAGAAAAAAAAAAAATAAAAATCTGTTTTGCACAAGATACTTTAGACAGCTGCCCTATAGCTCTCGAAATGCTTTCATGTTGTCAGTGGACGGCCTTTAGTGGGTGGGCAGAGGAAGCAGAATGGCCACTCAGCCTGGTTCACAGACATAGGTGACATGTTGATAGCAGTGACATCACTTACCGCTCTCGTGCTGCCACCTCCGTTTTGGAACTGGTCGCTATGGGATTCAGACATTTATTTAGACTTCCTCGTCTCGATAAGTACATGCTAATTATGATCAGCAATATGTCTAGCAGTAATGGCAGTGTTTACGGCTTCCTGTCATTTTTATTTTTACTTGTTGGCTCTTTTCAGCGAGTTTAAAGAGGACATGTTTCCAAAGCAAAAAAAAAAAAAAAAATGGAAAATACGCCTCACAAAGGAAGCTATTTGCATACGTAACTTTTTTGCCACTTAAATCGCATGAAGGGCATCTTAGGGCAGGGTCAACATAGTTTATGCCTAACTTTGTATTTTATTTGAACTGTGAGTCTATATCTGTTAAGGTGCTCCATTTTGTTTAGGAGGGTGCTATTATTTTTTACCTCTACACGGGTTGAAAGCATTAGCCCGAGGGGGGTCATTTATATCTGTTACTGGCGCTCTGTGTCCAGCCCGTGGGCCATCCAGTCACATGGAACGGGGTGCCAAAAGGAGTAATGGCGCCGATCGATGTCAAAGATGCAATAGGGAAATTTCCCGTTTCCCTTCCACGCACATCTGCAGGGACGCTGTTGGGACGCCCTACCTGCGAGGTGTCACACAGTCCAATCACGCTGTTTCCGTTTTGTTCCTTTAAGGGGGTTGTGGCTGAGAGGAACTTTAAATCTTCAGACTACAGATAATGTGTGACCCCCCCCCCCCGCCGACCAAATGACAACATTTAATTCGCGCTTTCACTCTCCTGCAATTTAGCACATCAAATCTTACCGCAACTCAATACTGTTGTTTGTGTCCTCCATGATAGGTTAATTTCACACATTTTATCCCGCTGACATATCCGAAGCAGCGTTCTGCGCCGACATATCTCCCAAACCAAAGCCTCAGAAGAGAGATTACCCGAGTAATCATCAGGCAGTGGTTCCACCAGGAATCGGCGATGAGAATGAATGGATTACATGAAAGTAATTCCAAGCTCAATATCAGAATCTATCCCAAAGCCAAGAAAACAGATTGTAATCTCGCAGTGTGTCCTCCGGCACCGTGCCGCGCTCGGAGCACCGCTGAGACTCTGGCGCCCATAAACCACCTTCGCTTTAAGGTCACGAGTTCACAAATATACGTTACATCACTGTACGCAACACGGCGCTTTGTCCTCAATATCGACAAACCTTCCCTGAACCATTTTGGGCTCGGGCAATTTCAATATGCGTCGCTCAATAAACATCATCATCTGTGGAGGAATTTGCATTTGTTCCAAGATTTTTTTTTTGGCAACTGGCAGCCAGGAAAAACGATTGTAACCCATTTCAATAAAAGCACACAACAGCATACTAACTAGTATACAACTTGTATATTACAAGTATGTCCATTATGCTTTGCTTTGATGTGACCATCCTAGAACATGACCGACCTTCACAGCCATAGTGTTTGAGCGCCCAAGACGAGCTGCAAGGCTATTTGAACCTGTTCTCATTTCTAGGGGGGATGACCTTGCCACAGTGTTGATCATAACATCAAGGGCCACTTCATGATGGTATGATATTCCTCATCTAAAGCATTGACATGGATAAAAGCTGCAACAGAGAGAAATCAGAAAGGTTTCACCACAAAGTAGTTGTGCAGAAATGTCGATAACAAATGCAGATTACATTTGCAGTGCTGGCAAGGCTTTCATCTGTTAAGTCATAAAAATAAATGACAAGTTACAAGTGCTCCCCCCCCCCCCCCCCTGTTTTTAATCAATTCTGATTCATTTAAAGAAATATTTGCTCTGAGAAATGTCTCTCTTATGAATGCTTTAAAACAGCAGTCTTCTGAGAGCGGCTTTGCTGAGTTCGATCTTTTGGCGCAGATCTAACTCAGCAGATATGTGGCGTCTCCCCAGACTGACTTGAAACGACAAAGACGAGCACACTGAGCATGAAAAAGACCGAAGAGTGTTTTCGACCGGACTCACTGGTTAAGTTAGCGAATGGCCCTTGATGGGAGGAGAAAACAGAGGCGCTGACACAGTGCTCCGGTGATTAGCCTGCCTTGCTGCGAGGCCGCACCTGCGCAGGCATTGTGAGCTCAGCATTAGCCCCGAGTTTAGCCCACGCTCTGAACCCTGGTCTCTGGACAGAGGGCAACTGTCTGAGTATTTACAGGAGCAGCTGCTCAAGCTCTGTTATAATAAGAAAGCCATTAGGAAAGAAAAATCCATCATTTCTCTCTTAAACTCTTCCTCACCTCTCCTCACTGTTACCCGCACCTTATGCAGACTCCAACTGTTATTCTGCCTGCTTTATTCCTGCACTCATGCATAACTAATGCACGGTTCTGCACCTAATGAGAGCACACACACCGAGTGTTAACCCTGACAACCATAGCCTAAACCTAGCATTTACCTCAGCAGCTGGGTTCACCACCAGTGACAATTACAACCATTAGTATGCTTAATTAACAGATTGGCTGGCAGCTCTACGGGCTGGTCCTCCCTCTCTCCCTAACCACCGGCCTCCAGAGAGACTATTCCCACTCTGAGATCCATGAGGTGAGCATTTTGTGACAGACTCAAAGAAGCGTCTCGCCGCTATTCTCACAGGAAGCTCATGATCAAATATGGTTCCCGCGCTTGGCTGCCTGTACCATTGACCTGGACTGTGTTTGATGCTGCCTGCCACAGCAGCGTCTTGTAAACATGTAAACAAAGGCTGAATACAAACATCAAAAGCCTTGTTGGTTCTCATTGTGACTCCTGAGGAGAGACACGGGCTGCACGGAGCACACCACTGTTAACGTTCATGATTCTCAGCGATATCAAGAGGGCAGAAATGTGAATTTAACGAACAGCGGGTAATTTCCTTTGTAGTGTGTTTGCATCGCCTTCACGAAACCAGCATATCCAATGGTCTGCCCCCCCCCCCCCCCGACAATTACAGACTATCTTTTCATATCTTTTTCCGACAGTACTATGGCGCTGTGATGTCATGGCTCAGTAAAAGACAATACGTACAATATTGAGGGGGATACACAGCAATAATGGAACGCCACAGTGATGTCGAGGGCAGGAGGAAACCCAATTAGCTGTGGGCACTGGTGCAGTTGACTCCGCGGAGACTGACTGGCTCTGCTTAAGTGTATCATAGTGAGCAGCTTATTAAGACGTCCCGTGTTCTTGCGCTCAAAGTTCAGACAGAGCAAATACCCTGGGCAGATTCTTGTCGATCCGCCCTGTCACCACTTGTGCCGTCGATGGCTCTTTAGCGGCTGTCACTGGCTGCGAGAGCGGCCATACAAACACCAAGTGCTCTTTTTTTTTTCTTCTTCTTTTTCTTTCGTGGCTAATTAGACTGGTGGGACCTCTCTGCAGAACAGGCTTTGTGGGTCTCAGCATTGTGCTCCACATCCCTGTGCCTTTACCGCCACCCCGACTCCGACTCTGCTCCTCTGCTCCCATGTACCCTTTTATTTTCCGCATGCTCTGCTCTGGTGCTTGTCTTGTTCTTTCTCTGAGAGCACCCCTGATCATTTTGTGGTTAAGGCCAACGGCACCAAAGTGCTTGAAGTGTTTTTTATTTATTTATTTTTTTCTTCTTTTACTTTTAAGACAACTTTGGTGGTTTTTCAATGCCTTTCGATATCACAATTAATTGCAAAAACCTGACATCGCTTTTAGTGTATCAAATCAGTGATTATTCTGCAAAGTGTCAAAAAATAATCATTAGTGCTTTACGCTGTCTGACATGGCTTTAGTAAGAGCAGCGATAAAGCGGCATTTAATGAGACTCCTGGCAGGGATCACTGTGAAGTCGAAATGTTTGCTCGTGCCATATTTCGTCCCTGCCAACGTTTTTTTTTTCCACACACACACAACGGGAAGACAAGAGGGAAAGCGAGAGAAATGGTCCGGAAACGCGAAGCAGCTGACCCATGTGCCACAGAGCTCCTGGCGACTCAAGGGAGAGGGATAATAGAAATACTTCCTGTTAATTACATTGGACCTTGGCACCAAATAAATATTTACGCGACGGTTTGCTTGGCAGATGCAGTTTTCACCAATCCGTACCACAACAGTCCTCAAATAGCCTGACATGGCGAGGAAAAGTTTTGGGGGGAAAAAAAGTCACAACTTATCTGTAAATTTAACTTTAATGATCACATAATAATTTGATCAGAATTGGGAGACAGAGTCGGAGACGCAGCATTGAACCATCTATAAAACATTGAAAAACCCCAAATAAATTATACATTTAAATGAGATTTCCCCTTGATCGGTATTTTACTGCATCCTAATTATTTTTTAATAAAACATCTTTGTGATATCTGACAAAAATTCTCCGGCAAGCTGATGGAGAAGGCAAAACTGCTGTGCTACCAACTTTTTTTCTTTTTTTCTTCTTCTTTTTCTAAACAGATGGATCCCGGCAAGTCTACGCTTTAGCCCTTTCCGTTTGGCAGATCGGGTGAACAGTTGGCAGGAAAATACTGAAGCAATATAAAGAAAGTAAGACCACGTCCAATAACATAGCGAGATGATTGAGAGCGATAAACAAAACAACACGAGTTCCTGTCTCCGAAGCACTTCATCTACGCCTTGGCAGGGGCAAGGGGCTGAGATGCGCATAGGCACAGACATCCACGCTCCCCTTTGCTCCACGGGCCAGGCCACAGCTGTGCTCGGTGCAAGTGGAAGAGCAGTTAATGAAGCGGACAGAGTGCTTGACAATTCACATCTGCCGCCACTGCACTGTAACCCTGCTCAGACTAACACTTCAGACCTGAGAAACACGTATGCCCAAAGATTAGGAATGATTGGGCCTCCGCTTAGAAATGATAATCCGGCATCGACTGAACGCGATATTGATTTGATGTGTACGTCTATATCCTCGCCTGTTGTCTTTCGACCAAGTTACTTTTTGCCAATTCCATCGTAGTTCGTCGTTCATGTATTGTGTGCAGCTAGCGTTGAGTTTTGCAATTGGGCGGAGCCTCTATCATAGGGTGACTAGACATCCCCAGTTTACCCAGTCCCAGTTTTGAGTCCTTCTCTCAAGTCCTCACGGGATTTCTCCAAAACCAGTGATTTGACAGCACCAGGTGTCTCAGTTTTTTTATGTTTTTTTTTTTCAACAATGCAAAGCTCAAAACAGCGCACATTACTTGAAACGTAATGTCTTTGGGCCACGTGTGAGTCAGTCACGAAGCATAAACCAATTGCAAAGCTTGTATAGTAAGTCTGTCATCTCATTGTTGTTTGGTCCATGTAATTTACTTTCACAGCCAAACAGTTTTACCGTTAGAGAGGGAAAATAAATAATGTAACGATGCCGCTACCCCCAGGACTATTCCCAATGTGTCCCAGTTTTCTAATTTGGAAAATCTGGCCACCCTGTATACTAACATATCTGCAGACAGTTTTGAATGAATGAACGACAACACTGTTCACCCGTGCATATTCACAAGGGCAGTGGTTCCTGTGAAAAGTCCGTGCTTTACTAATACGATTACTTGGGCGGCGCAGGGGTCAACGGTTTGCAGTCATGCTTCACAGCTAGGTTCACAAGTGGCTTTGGACAGATCCCGTCCTGTGTGAAGTTTGCCTGTGGAGTGCTCCGGTGTCCCCTATGCCACTAAAAAAAAAACATTTACAATAGGTCAGGATGGATGACTGTGTGTGAGAGTGCGAATGTGGGACAATGCATGAATCCCATGTGTGTTCATTACACTGTCCTGAACTAAAAAAATAAAAAGATTTCTGATGAGTAAAATGTGCATTTAATCTGCATCCTTTTATTCCACCTCTTCGAAATCAAACTCAAATAGGAAGCTGGCTTATTCTTTTGCAGTGAAAGGCTTAAATTTGCCAAGTGTATAAACACTACATAAAAAAAAAACATACTCCTTTGTGCACCTGGGAAACTTTATTTTTAGCCTGGAATATAAAGGCAGTCTGGCTGTCTATCATTTAGACTGACAGGTAACTGCAGGCCTTCAACTAGAGTCCTGCCAGATTATCTCAAAAGCACATGTGGGGGGATGAATTTAGTTCAAATATAGGCTATGTTTAGTACACTCATTTGTATGTAGAATTTGTGACTTTTGTAGACATTACATTAGGCCCTTGAGGTTAAAAGAAATAGTTGAAAGACATAGAAAGAGTTGAAGAATGCACAGAGCAAAATTTCCTCATAAAATGTCCCACTGGCGGCTGAGAGTATTCAAGGTTTAGTCATAGTGGTTTCCTGAATTCGATTTAGACCTGGCATTGTAAAGGTTAGCCAAGGTCGCAAGCTTTGAAAAGCTATGAAATCTTAAAAAAATAACTCATCTGCAAAACCATGATGGACATACAGCAGAAAGCTGCTTTTCTTCTTTTTACACTATTGACAGGGGTTCTTTAGCATCCAACAAGGAGCCGTCCCATCGGCAGCTGCAGCTAATTAGCCGCTATCGCTAGCTCTTTTGGCTCACCCTCCGGTGCACTGCCTCCCTCGGCCCAGTTGCTTCAAAGTGTAATTTATTGGATTGTTGAGATAAATGACGGTTGGCACATAAGCCCGCAAGAGGGACACAGATGAGACAAAGATCAAAGACAACAAGTGTACGGAATAAAAATAACATGAAACAGGCATGTAGGTCTCTGCTACACAATAGAGACGAGAGCAAATGTGTACTGTTGTTCTACTCTGTCTATTAGCCAAACAGTGTTTAATACATGTTTGTTTTCTCTGTCTCTTTGTAAAATAACATGACATTTTCCCTTTCAGTTTAAGTTTTACAGCTTGTGTTTGGGTTGTTTGGGTCTCTTTTTATAACATTGACTGACAAGGCTGAGGCTGAAGCGTACTTTTCACCCTTGTTTTAGTTTTTTCATGTCTATTATAAAGACTATGAAAAGATTAGTGCGCAGTACTGTTTGCATATGTTTAGGTAATATGAACTGAATATAAATTGCAAATATATGTGGCTTGATCTTCACGTTGCTTTAAAAGCCTCCACCCACACACACATCTTTAGATTATGATATCGTTTCTCACAAGTGAAAATGCAGACCGGAAAAGCTGAAGCTGGCGATAGCTGGAAATAGCAGCAGCGACGAATAAAAAAAAATACCCATACCATTAAGCACATTTCTTTTAATTTTGCAAACTGAGATCTGTTTTTCAGAAAATAAAACCAAAACATAAAGAAGTAGACGTAATTTACGCTGCAGGTGTTTATAGGGAAAGCACGACAGAATTACTGCGTTAAAAATCAGGGAAGAAAAAATAAAAAATAAAATAAAATAAAAAAATCAGGGAAGATCGGCGCAAATGCTAAAAAGACAATCACAGAGAATGAGACGTGTTGTCAAGGACACGCAGCAACGTTTTATCCCCGTCTTAATTCATTCAGGTCTACAACAGTGTCATCACAAAAGCCACAAAACATGTTCCTTTTATGAACCTGGATATTGCTATGCGTGCTTGGACTGGTGTTGTCTCCTGTGTCCTCGGATTTAGGACACACATCAGACTATTTTGGGGGGGGGTTTGGAAGAATATTTTTTGACTTGATCAGCGTTGGACCATGGCTTGACTTGCCTTAAAAAACATTGGAGATAGTAAAAGAGCATGCAGTGACGTTCCACTTTTACCTTTTGCTTGTGTGTCATTATTTGTATTGCACTTACAGGTATTTTGCCAGCCCGCCGCATCCCCGTATAATGTACTGAACACTCTGACTGAACTTGAACTTGAGACACTTCTCGTTTTGATCTAAAACCCACTCTCATGTGTTGAATTAAAACCCTCAGCTAAAGCGCCAACAACACGGGCACGCCTTGGGACTTGGCCACATTACTGGGTCTCATAAGCAGAAACAACAACTTGAAGCCATTTTAAAGCAGACAAATTATCGCGAAGTGGCCCTTCACATAACTTGCTTTAAAGGCACCCAGGAGAAGTTCTTTTTTTTTCCCGTCAAATAAGTCTGCTGGCATGCGCTAATCAAATGTAGAGCCCTTAAAGCTATCAGGAGGCAGTCAAAGTGAAAATAAATTGATAGCTTTTTTCTTTTAAATAAGCGGTTTTATTTCTATTCCAGCAATGTCTTTCTTTTATAAAAAAAGAAGATTTATTAATGTGTAACCCATACTTTGATCTTTGCGGATTTTGTCCTGCTTTACGCTACATGTAGCATTAATTACTTGAGGCTCGCTGTAAAAACTGCATGGGTGGTAACTGCAGCTGCTTCCTGATTGTTGTGTTGGAAATAGAGAAAATCTACAGCCTTTGGGCTAATGACGGTGATGCAGAATTTACACCTAATTGTTAAGGGCGTGTTGATTTTGAACAACCGGAGTGTCTTACGTACACAAATTATCATGGCAGGGGGCTCAGCGAGAGACCGTTTGAATAAATGTCGAATGCCACCCGGATATTGTAGGGGTTGAGCGTCCGTTTCGCTGTCCGCGACCTTCATTCACGAGTCGTTTTCTGCGTTTATGGAAATACATGGGACGCATTATGTTAAGAAGAAGTTTTCTGAGCTCATTTTAAGCAAACTTTGGGAAGAGTGATGAATATCGGAAAGCTAACAATCAAGTTACCAATGTGCAAATCTGCAATTCATGTGAGTGACATTTACGTTTATGTTCAGCCAACGGAAAGGCCGCCCAACATAAACCACACAATGGAATTCTCTGCCTTCTGTGAACCACCCCTCAAACATGACAAGGTTTTGGCAGTAATAATAATCATCCCGCTATGATCAGTAGAAGTCTCTTTTTTTTTTTTTTTTTTTACAGGTTTTTGTCGGCTTTTGCTGCTTTTTTGTCACGTTTTCGCCACGTTTTGTCGCTCTTCTGTCACGATTCTGTCATTTTTTATTTTCTGCCATGGTTTTTTTTGCCCTTTTGTTGCTTCTGTGTTGTTGTTGTTTTTTTGCTACTTTTTTGTCGCACTACGTGGCTTTTTTGTCGTGTTTTCATCACATTCTTGTCACTTTTTCTTCTAGGTTGTGTTGCTATTTTCTTTCTTTCTTCTTTATTTTTACAGGTGAGCAACACAACGCACCTTCACAAGATTTTAGACGTAAAGGCTGTTACAAATCAAAAAGACAAAAGCAAACTTGTATACAAATATACAAATGCACATGTCCAAAAAGGAGTGAGGAGAAGTTCATCTTATTTAACCCCACCCCCTATTCCAAACACAGTCAATAACATACATTTCCTGTTCCTATATAGAGTTTCTCAGAACTCAAAAGAGAATAAATAAATAGTAATAATAACAAGATAAACTATTTTGGAAAAATGAAAAAGAAGGCACACACATGAGACGAATCACTTGGAATCTTTCAATTCTGTTTTCTCATATTTAAAAAAAAAAAAAGTTCCCTATATTTCTTCTTGAACCGATTCATACTTGAGCATTGTTTTAGATCTGAGCTTAAATCATTCCATATTTTGGCACCGGTAATGGAAACACAAAAACTTTTCATAGTTGATTTGAATTGTTGTATTGTAAATGTATGGTCACCAGCACATTTTGTTGTGTGAGAAAATGTTTTTGTATATTGTTTGCTGTACTCTAAACATTATTTGGGCTGTTTGATCATCTACAAGGTCAGCAGATCTAATGACTTTTGATTCCAAGAACAGTTTGTTGGTATGATCTAGATCTCTCATGGGATTTGTTGATCATTCTCATGGCTCTTTTTTGAAGACCAATTAATGAAATCAGTGAACTTTCGCAATTATTTCCCCAAATTTCAGCACAATAGCTTAGATAAGGTAATACCAGTGGTATTGACGCTTTGTTCGAGAGGCTTTTAGATTCGGTTAAACCCAAAACTGGAGAAAATGTGCTAAGAGGTTAAACCGTATTTGATTTAAATGTCGATACTGAAGCAAACTGCAGGTCCGCTCTGAACATATTGATTATTGTAGACTTAACCTGCCCTCTTGTTTTGTCGCTGGGCATACTGTACGGTGTACGCGCATTTCTTTTAACTCTGCATGCTCGAATGACAAACTGCCCCTTCAATGTCATTTTTCATAAATCACACAAATAACCAGTTCCCCTTCCACCCCCCCCCCCCCCCATGACACGTCGCACAGCTTGGAGATGGATGCTGCGAGCCTCTGGGTATAGCTCCAAATGACGCACCCCATTAGGTATACGCTCCAGTTATTCAAATCAATAACTATGTCTTGTAAAAGGAATCCACCTCTTTCCCTGGAGGTGTACGGATGTCAGATAATGACACCTCTATTTGCTTACCTTGTCATGCTATAGTCTGGCCCTCCTCTCGTATATATCCTCAACACACCGCTAGTATTATTATTATTATTATATTACAGGGTCTGAGTGACGGCAAATGTATGGCTGCTTTATTAATTCATAAACAGCGATACATATCCAATGTATTTCCATCCAAGTATTATATTTTAGAATTTTGATATATGAGGAGTGATACTAGAAACATGGGCCGTAGGGAAAAGGCAGAGGTATTATCATATGGTAATAAAATGTGCATGAAGATATATTGTTTACACCAAAGTTTCTCTCCAAGCAAGATAAGTCAGTTATCAAAATGTCATTAGATGTTGACTGCAACTTCTTTTAACTGTATTTTGGGATTAAAAAAAAAATCTCAGTCTGACCTGTTACTTAGGTTGAGTGTGGTACCAGACACATGGTAAATAGTGTTGGCTCCTGTGTGGAAACGTGGGGAAAAAAAAATCAAATTTGTACAGGCATCGGTCTTCCAGCAGTACTCTTTTCAAAAACCGTACAATATCTATCTCGCTGGATGAAAGGGACAGAGAGCAGGGAACATTTTCAATAGGAACACTAAACTCTAGTACATCCCAGTGTTAGTATACAAGGTTTTGGCCAAGCACTTAAAATGCTTTACCGCTGCAGAGTACCCGGCGCTGCACTTTTGTAACCTTTTTTTGTCATTTCACAGCCCTGTCCGTGTTCATCTGGACGTCCTTAAGTAAAAAGGCTGAAACAGCTGAGCGCACCAAAGCTCAGGATGCTTAGCGCTGCAAAAGCCTTATTGTCTTAAATAAACAGTGTCACACCGTTGGAGAAGTTGATAAATGGGCTAAGCGCTCGCGAAAAAACAAAACCGTTATTGTTTTATGTTGAAAGAGTAAAACACACATTAGTAAATTGGAAGGGAAAAGCCCCACTGTGCTCAGATCTTACACCAACAGCGCGAGTTAAAGGAGTACAAAAGCAGAGTGGGTTGTGACTGATTGTTTTTGAGTAATGGCTGCGCACACAGCGTTAGCTCCTGCAGGCCCGCTACTCCGCATCTGTCCAAAAACAAAGCTAATGGAGGAGGACGGCGGTGTGAAGGATCACTGTGGATGGGTCCTCCGCGGGGCACTGGCCTCACGCTGCCTCTCAGCTTTATGTGTACAATTGTGTAAAAACAATGTGTGTGCGGGGGCCAGCTCAGTGCGAGGGTCATACAGCGCGTATCACAGCGGCTTACTTCAAACCAGAACGCGTTCGGCCCTGAGTTTGCTTTGTGCGCGGAGATATGGATTATTGCCCGAGAGTTTGTAAACACACAATGTGAAAATCACGGGACAAAAATGAGAAAAATCTTTATTTTGGATTTATATTACTCGAATGTGCCACTCATTAAAAGCTTTTGGTAAGTGAATCTCTATATCTTCTCCTTTTCAGAAATCCAGTTAATCCTCACTATTTGGCTGAGGGGTATTCATCCATAACCAGGCACTCACACTTATTTTGTAAAAGAAAAGAAAAACAAATCTTTAAAAACATCTGTAACTGTAAGTACAAGGTCATCCTTTCCAATGTACTCTTTTGTTCTGGCCTCCCTGTGTTCACCTGTGCCACCTTACTTGTTTACACAATGGCTTTAGTGGTCTGTCACCTTTCCGCGGCGAATGATAACATATCTTACAACAGTGGTGAATGAGGACCGCCGCAACATGATAAAGGATGGGACAGGTGTGTGTGTGGGGGGGGGGGGGGGGGGGGGGGGGGGGGAATCTTTCACCAACTTTGACATTGCGAAGAACACGGGCCAGCCGCGGAAAAGGACGAATGGCGCGGGCAACCTGCTGCATCCTCTCCTTTGTACTCCGACAGGGAAACTTGTGGGTTGTGAATAACAAATTAATTAGAAATGGGAGCGCGATAGCGATGGATGAGAGACCCCAACGGACAGGGCCGGTGTGGTGAGGAAGAGGGAAAAAAAAAAGAAAAGAAAAAAAGCCAATCACTGAGCACTGAGCTGTGAGCCCCATCCATTATGTGGGGACTGACAAGTTACCAGCAGTCAGAGCCGGAGCTGCACTTAATAAATCAAAGCTGACAACTCCTCCTTGGCCTTATCTCAAGTACAGCTTTCCCACTTCCCCTCTCCACGGCTTCCATTAGACTTTACCTTGTGCCGATGCATGCGCCGCTGCTGCCCACCTTCCCACGTCATTACGGGACTCGGGGTTCTTATTTGTATAGTCAATTTGAGCCGTGGAAGAAGCAAAGGGGTGTTCGTCTGACCTACAGTATGAGTTGGAATCGATCACCCACGAATGGCCTACTCGTGTACGGGACGTGAGCCTTCAAAAGTTTCAGAGGGGAGTGAAATCGCCAGGGGAACGAACGCGCGTTGAATTGTAATCTCTGAATATCTACGCGAGGCTTTCTTAATACCAAAAAATAGTGGACACAATTGTCAGGAAAGGGGGATTATGTATAAGCCAAATTAGTTGACTAAAATGGCCACGAAACGGTATCCGCGTTCTTTAATATCATGGGGTCTTCTGGACTCGTAAGACGATCCGGTGCGCGGGGAAACAGGATCGCTAATGCAGATGTTGAAGTGTGGACCTCTGTTCGATCAATCCTAATCCAATGCCCGTCTGTTGGAGAGCAGCCCTGGCATTGGCTCACTTCTTCCCCGTGTCTTCGGCTTCCAACAAATGTCTCACTCCCGCACAACAATCTCGAACAGTCTGTGCAAATATGGGGCTCCACTCAATTAAATCCGTGAGCTTTCCCATAGCAACACTGAACACACGCATTGGAAAATCCTGAGTATAAATAAATACATTCTGTGCAACTGCCTTTTTCCACATAGTCTAAGGATACTTTAACACGTATGCACAATTCATTATGAAATCACGGCCTGGATTCATGTCTCCCTTATCATAAAGTGACATCTTAATCTCTCACTGGATTGACTTCTTATGTTCCAAGTGTAGAAACTGTACTGCACTGAATAACGGGATCCGGCACACATGGGGCCGTTAGCCGAGTCGTGAGCTGACAAATGCACGAGCGCTGGATAATTGTAGGAAGAGCGTGGTCCTTTCCGCCCCGGCGTAGGGCACTGTACTGAACTGTGTTTACCTGCAGACTCCAGATAAAGAGGGGGCAAGATTTACCGAGATGAGCTCACCCGCTCTAAAGCTTTGCGCTGATAATGGCATACAAAGGTGGAAAATAACCGTGCGCTTCCCCTATCTCTGCTGGACATGACGCGGTGATACGGACAATGTGATTATCAACTATTTGATGTTTTAATTAAAAGTGCAAACTCAGCCAGACGAGCGGAGGAGATACGGGTGAGGGACCTTATGGAGCACCGTTATGGGTTTGTGTGTGAGTCGAGATTTCGCTCACCTGATTCAAAATATCGAAAAAAGCACAATCATTGTCCATGCGACTTCTGTGATTCGAGGGAGAGGATGGGTTATAGGAGCCCTGCACAATATCTTATCGTAGTGAGAGTCTCGGGTCTGTTGTTTCTTAAAAAAGTCAAAACATGGGGGTTGAACAGAAGGGATGAACATGCATATTTAAATGATCCAACATCGGGACCTGAAGCCAGTGATGGGCTAATGTGCTAACCATTCTTCCAAAGCGGGCTGCTTTGTTGTCAGTTATCTAACTCAGTGGTTCTAAACCTTTTATTTTAATTGTGGCCCCAATATAAGAAAATCTGTTGTTTAAATATATAAAGAGCTCTGCGACCTTAGCCCACACTGTGCATTAACTGCTGCTCTGTGCTGTTAGTAATGCTGCCTCATATGTCCCAGCCTGCTCCGGGTTAGGGCTCTCCTGAGGGCACAGGAGGTAACAGTTCAGGGCACTGGCAGCAGGTTTGCCCTCATCGACACTTCATGATGAGTTACCCTGAGCCCAGTGCATCTGCTGTATTAGATAAGCCTGCCCAAGATGCCAGCGGGAAGCACAGAAAATATAGAAAAATGGGCGTCATGTGTGAACTCCAAATGAAGAGACAGACGGAGGCGCGGGCCAGTTTTATGAAGGCGTGATACTATTTGAGCCAGTTTAGAGACTGAAATTGAAGTTCATCCCGGTGATGTATATGTTAGAAATACATGGCAACACACAGTCACGTAATAACTCCAAAGTTACTTTTTTGCACCCTCATAAATTCAATCAAATGTTATTCGAATATAAAATCTAGGATAATACTCAGTTTTCATTTATTTTTTATTTTTGACATACTGTATTTGATAGAGCCTCAACATATCTCGTATTCACCGTTTTTAAAAAGAATGAAATAATGTGGGTGCACCATGTTTGAATCTATTGATCCATCCATACATGTACATTGTTGCAAGTATTTCTAGCATTTCAAGGCTTTACATTTCTTGCTTAACAATGTAGGAAGGAAATCAACTTGCCTCTATTTCTTACAAACTTTTGTACTTTATTAATTTATTATTTATCAATTCATTGGATAATGTAATTAGCCAATGGTATGACCAATATGTAATACTAGCCAAAATATGTATGCAACTTAAAAAAAATTTACTTTATAAAAAAAATACTGAAGAGTGAGTGCTTCAAAAGGCTCTTGAGTAATCGAAAAAACTGTAGACAAACACAGGTGCTCTCAAGGAATCTAGGCCGAAATGAAACACAGTGCCCCGCGGAGGACCCATCCACAGTGATTTTTGTGTCCAAAAAAGTAGACTAAAATTCCTTTATTGACATGGACCACGCCAACAAGTTTCGACTAGCGTCTGATGAAGACGCTACTTTTTGCACACAGTGTTGCCTCGGATCTTTTGCCTTCCTGCCTTCCACGGCCATGGTATGGGTTTAGCAAACTGTGTTTCTGTTTTAGCAAATGTTACTTTATCTTATTTAAGTTAAAGTACTCGGTAAAACACAGCTAGAGTAATGAGTGATGAAAACCTTCAGAATATGTGAATAATAATATAATAATATATACTGTATATTAAAGGCATTTAAAATAATATCACTCATTGTAGAGAATATATTACTTGTGAAAAACTCTTACAATTTCTTTGTAAAGTTACTAAAGGTCATGTATGTGTACTACCCGCCTCCTTTTAATATTTATTCTCAAAGTGCAGTCTCCAAACCCTCTACCTCACACACATTTAGCTCTGTAGTGTGGCTGTCAGAGCTGTTCCTCTGCCTGGGCGCTGGGATTTGTGGTCGTGATGTGGATGAACAGTTTCTGGGGGAATTACACTTCCGCCCTGCTCACTCTCACTTGCTGTGGGTATCCTTCATTTCTGGACTATGTTCAAGGTCAAACAAGCCGTTCCAAAGACAAAAGTCTCCAAAGTAAACAAAGGAAACAAGTTGGTATTTTCACAACAGAAACACCCTGTTTTTCAGTCGTGCATTTTTGATTGGTTCATTCGAGGTGCTACATGAATGATATAATAGGGGACTTGAAAAATGTAAAGACTTCAAACTAAAACTCCTGTCCTGTCTGTGGATAGTCATGGCGTTGAAGTGAAGGAAATGTTTGTACGTAGGGGTAGCATATTTGTATTTGTTCACAGAGGTTCATCTTGCTATAGGTCTGTACTTCTATACACAAAATTAAGTATGAAATAAAAGCATGACCCGACTGAAATGACTAGACACTTGACGGTTGATCTGCTGGGAAATTAGTGGCACAAAAACAACAGAAAGTAAGTCAAATGTTCAGAAAGCTATTTCACACTGAATAACCGAACGCTCTCCTTGATGTGAGCTGCTAAAACACTGGCAGGGCATATGAATAAATGAGCTTGACAAAGCAAATAAGGTCCGTGCCATCATCCATGACTTTGCCTCTGCCTTTGAATGTCTTAATTAAAGCCTGACCGGTACATCTCTGTTCAGTTATAAATCTAAAGTGAACTATGGGGGCCCCGGCTCACACGGGAGGACATAATGTCATAGCGTGCGTATGTCATCTGGGTATGTTCGCGCAGGCACCATTCGGATGCCCGTGGCACCGTCCTCGCGGGCCCCCGCACCCTTGACCCGTTTGTCAGCGATCCGTCACCTTGGCTGAGTGACGGCACGGCGCGCATCGCTTAACCTTCTTTTAATCAACCTGTCTTTGTGCGTCACCTTAAACCACGAGAGGCGGCTAACGGGAGGACGGCCTTTTGTCTTTGCATTACGGGCGGACGGCCTCTCCTTGAGAAGCCCACCAGATTCATCAGCGTGATAAAGCGCTGCGCCCGGGCTCCTGAAAGGGAGGCCTTGAGATACAGACGGGAGGTTTGGAAACGTGACAGGAGTTGAAGCAGCGCGAAGGGGCGGGTGTCTTGGCGGGGATGTCTAAAACTACCGTCCTAATCGTAACCCATGTCTTTCCCACTCGCGAACTTTCAAATTAACGCAGTTTTGGACGATTTCCGCGGACTATATCGTCGTCCTTCTTCCCTAGGGCGCCTCTGGCTGAGCAGACCCTTGTATTCCTCCATCATTCATTGTTGAACCGCAGCGGGTTCCTTTCCATCTACCTGTCATGTTAAACGCACTGTTCCGCTGCTTTTGTTTTAGCTCCTTACAAACCTGAATCTTCTCTGACACACTAAGAGCTTACCGCCTACTCCTAGCGCGCACGCATTATCCATGCCAAATAACTTCCACATCCCGCTACCAACCCCGGCACATCCTTAACCCTGCCCACCCACTCCGGATGAGACAGCCATGAGCATCGACTTTGGTGTCTGCGAAGAGCACAAGGTGTGTTTTTGTTTTTTTTTAACAGGTGGAAGGTCAGTCTGACAAACTTGCTCGGGGGAGATTCCATTCCTACACACAGTGAACCTTTTAATACTGAGGATAATGATGCCTGTTAAGGTTATTTGTTTTTTATTAGAAATACACTATTAAGTTAAGACATCTCAAGTGAGTATTTTCTTGATACAGTATTGTTAACTGGTTGCACTCGGACACAAACATTCATCCAAGTGTCTCTCTGCTAATAAGGGGTGCAGGGTTCCTGTAAAAAAAACAGAAGTCGCCCAGTGATCCTTACGCAAGTGCTTTCTTTAGACCAGATAGAAAAAAAAAAAAAACAGGCCGATGATTTGCTGTACAGAAGAAAATAGTAAAGATTGTAGGCAACATATTGAGTTTCTTGTGTCTCATCTTGGAAAAAACAAACAAACATGTTTTTCCTTCCTGTTTTTCCCCTCTTGCCCTTGCACAGTCTTGAAGGACAGGCCCTATCACAACCGCATACCCACTCCCCAAACACAAACAGCGAGTGAGAGGCACACTTGTTCATACTTCAGTTCACCCGACGCACCCAAGGGACCCGGCAGGCGAAGAAATCATTAAAAACAATATTTCACACGAAACGCTGCGGCCCTGCACTCCCGGGCTCCTTTGACTCTGATAATCTAACTAGCGGCTAATTGATTACCTGCCCCGGACTGTAAAAAAAGACCGTAAAGGTTAAGGTACGGTCCGAGGCAAAGGACACGCTCCGCGGGTAGTACAGAAAGGTCGCGGCCCCTGTGCCTCCTGAAATAAAGGCGCCATGGACGAGCTAACGGGGGTCCCCAGGCGGGCCGCAGCGTGAGTAATTTTGGGGCAGACGGCAGGCTTGTCTAAATATAAGCGCTCAAGCTGTGCAGGCTGGCACATGTTAAAGAGCCAGTCCGGAGACAATGTTGAAAACCGGGTCAGGGAGAAGCAGTCTTCAGCGGGGCTTTGTGCAGAAGATCGGTGCAACGTAGAAGGTATACTGACTGCACGACACAGACTGTACTGTATTATTCAAAGATTACTCATTACTAATGAGTAATACTTAGTAAGCGCTATTGTATTTTCATATCAAATAACCTTCATGTGTGTTCGCTCTGATTTGCATATTCATTCCCTATATACTCTTCCAACCATACCACTCTTCTTTTAGTCGGAAGTCGGGAAACATATTTCTGGGTGAATGCAAGAAAAACGATATCACTATCAGTGGCATAATATTCCATAGTACTAAAGTGCCATTACCGTGCCCCAGCACAGAAATAAGAACCTTTATCTTCAAAACAGTTGATAGGAGCTGTGACCTCCGCAGTCGCAGTACTTGTCTGCACAATGCGCAAAGAACAATTGAACAAAGAACAAAAAAAAGTTTACGAAAAAAAGCACTTACATGTATTTGTCACCGCTGTCGCCTCCGCCCGGATATATCTAAAGACAACGCGCGGCTTTAGCCTTTCATCCAGCCCGCCCCAAAAACACGGTGAGGAGAAGCAGCCCTGACAGCCACATCCTCGCCTAAGCGTGCCAGACGTCGCTTGTTAACACGCGGGGAATGAAACAAGACTAATGTACACTTCAAGGACAAAGAAGGGAAAAAAAGTTGAATAATTGAAGGCCCCAGCTCTCACTAGGACTACGTGTTAAGAGGGAACCTGGCAATCGCAACGCGTTGGCTTTCACTTTTTCCAGTCGGTTTCCGCTCGAGCGCCGAACTACCCCCGTTGGGGCACGAGCATTAAGTATTCTTTCACATTACCCCGCCTCCCCTCGCATGGGTCCCACCGCAGCCGCAGCTTCATTCAAAAGGTACAAAGGCGGGAGATTGCATTTCCGAACTTTGATTTACCGATGGGTGTTTCTGCGGATCAAATTCTCTGCTTATTTAACTGCAGTTTACTGGAAGAAGAAGAAGAAGAAAAAAAAAAGATTCCCAGTGCGGGCTATTTCTGTCTGCCTGACGCATTTCATGTTGCAATTTGCACTTTCACCATCGGGGCTTTCCTCTCGATGGGGCCTCTGGAGGGCTATCCTCACAGGCAGACGGCGGAGTAAGAAGTCAATGTGGGTTTCACAGTCGTACAACGCAGGAGCAGCGGGTCAAAGCTTGTCCCGATCACGCCCTCATCCCAACACACACTGTTTTTTTTAGATCATGTAAATACGCTAATTATAACACCAGAGAACAGGTGTGAGAGCATAAAAGTAAAAAAAATAAATAAAAGCAGCTTTACTCTAAATTAGCAAGGCTGACTATAGCATAATCTGACACCTTCTGCCAGACTTGCAACTCTCGCCTTTTTTTTATTGTTTGCTTCATGATTTTATAAAGGTATTTTAGGGGTGCATAGGGAGCAGCGTACATACTGCTTTTGCTGACACCTGTATTTTATGAACTGTCAGGGCTGCAGATCAAGGTGAGGGACTTTATTAGTCTCAGCCATCCTCTGAGTTTGGCATGTAGCGTAAGATACTCGAGGCATTTTCTTTTTTGTTGTTGTTGTTTTTTTTTGTCAAAGCCCAGATCTGCCTGTTCACATGTTATTATGAAATGATGCCTGTTGTTGCTCATAAGCGCAGCTCCGTATCAGTCTGGCTTCGGATTTGGCAGGACATCCAGCTGACACTTTGATTATCGCTGGCTGCCACGAGCCATCAGTCAGTCCCAGAGTGTTGGAGAGATACAGCTCTTGATTGATACTATGTGTCATTGTGCTGTGAACACACTTCGATTTCGAGCTGACTGAAAGACGGCCAGGAGCTGGTCAATATGTTTCTTGGCACACTGTAATTAGCAGACGGGGTGGCATTCTTTGCTTTGGCAAAGGTAAAAATGCAAGATGAAACGTCAGTAAAATATTAAAAAGGGATATCACGCTTTTGAAATTAGGATTGAAGACGCAGATATGCACTATTTTTACACTGCAAAGTTCTTCACCTTCCAGATACACATACAGACAGCATCTCTGGATACGCCCATATATGGTCATGTGTGAAGCAGTTGAGGGAGAAAACAATAAGGGGAAAAATCTAAACTTTCTATAATTACTTCAAAACTACTTCAACAAATGCTGAATTATCAATATAGTTTTCTACCCAATAAAGATACAAAGACAGGGAGAGGTACAAAGTAGTTCAACCATAGACAGTTAAAAAGAATAGACAACTCCTCCTCACTCCTCCCTGTTTACCACAATGACCACGTTCGAGGGGGAAATCATGGCGGATTTACAGACTCCTCCTCCCCTGCTTCTTCACTGTAGACTCGGCCCTAGCGTGACGTGTAGCTCGTGCAGCTCCAATGCTAACAGTCCGACCCTCATTAGTAAGAGATTTAAAAACATGTTTTTTTTCCAAAACCAGCCTGGTTTCTTTAATTGTGACTAACCCAGCGTTATCTCAGGAGGAATATGTAGCCGTAGAAAGTGTTTAAGAAATTGAAACCAGGCGTTAAAGTCCAATGCTTTTCAATGGGAGGCTACAGCCATGGCGGCCTCCAGTGTTGCGGTTGTAAAGCAAGGCAGCCAGCGGCCATTGAGTTCAACAGCCCAAATAACGCAGATTGCTAACATGATGCTTCAAAATTAGCTACATGCTAACGCGAGCTATGACTGCCGTTTTTTCGCTTCTACTGAAAAATATGCTGTGAATTAACATCCATATGGACACGATTTAGACTTGACTTTATTTGTGTGAGATAAATACGTTTATATTTCGCCAGAGAACGGCTAAAGAGAGTGAAAAATTGGGTTTCCTAAAACATACTTCCTTCCCCTCAGCGAGGCCACGCCCCTTTGAATGACGCGAAGCCGACTGCATCTATTGCAAGTTTTGTGTGGGGGTTTACAGTGCATTTTGTTGAATACAACTGGCAGTCAGTTTTGCACAATGCACATGCCTGTTTACATTTAGACGCTTGCAGACCAGACCGATACAACGCCGTCCTATTATGTGCTGTCACAGTGAGTACTTGACAAGTAAGAACAAAGATCATTTCTAAGAGACACTACTCGGATACAAACGAGTGCGCGCGCACACACACACGCACACACACACACACACACATTTACAACAAAGCCCACCCTTTTCCAGACAGCGAAATGATGGCGTGTAATTATTTCCTCAATGGCCAACCATGTGTTTATCAGAATGTTAATGTATGCATAATAACAGGCTCCACAATGCTTGCAAGAATGTCAAGGCAGCCCGGGTTGTCAATCAAACCCTCAAAATAGAAAGGCAAATAAGTATGCGGCGCTGTCGGTGCTAAGTGACAGACAAGAGCGCCGTCAGAGTTCCGCCGGAGCCCTTAAGCTGACAAATATGAGACAGGCAACCTATGGCTCGTAATTATTCTATCAGGAAGTGCGGCGGGCAGGTGGTCATTTGGCTACAGGCAAAGTTGCACCTCGGTGTATTCCACTTGAGAGAGCTCAGAACACCTAGGGACGCCACGGGGGACGGGACGCGGGGCACCACTGAAATAGAAGCAAGAATGGGCAATGAATAAATAGGCTCTGAGACATGGGGCGGAAAGAGAAGGATCAGCAGAGGTTTGCATCATGTGGCGCTAAAAGACAAGCACAAGAGTCAACAATACCTGCACTTGTAGCTACTATTGATTATCTGTGTCTCCTCTGGGAGCCCACCACCCACAATGCACCTTGGAAAACACGGTAAGGAACAAAAGAGAGTTGTGGGTTGAATCCTACAAGACATAGCGAATGTTATACACATAGCCCAGCGTGCCACTGCTTTTGATTTCCGTTCTTTTGCCTGCTGGAAGGTGGTTACAGGAAATAGGCGCAGCAAGTGTGGAAGTATTATTGCATGGAGAAAACTCTGAGCAGTGAAAAAAACATGTAACTAAACTTTTGTGCCTATTTAGTCGCTGTCCTGGAGGGAAATGTTTTCATAAATAAACAAACTGAGATGAATCGTCCTGGACTGACAACCTTTGACAAAGTGAATTGAATAATTTCATCTTTTCATCGTCACAATCCTTTTAGTGGATGGGATTTAGACGTCAATTGCGGAACAGTTTGTCCCCGATTTTGAAGTGTTAGAAGCAGGGACAAAAAGGATTTGAGATGTTCAGTTTGAACTTTTGACAGGAGCGGACTTGTGATGTCTAAATGACCGGGTCAAAGCAGCTCCAGGACTGCAGTTCTTGTGAGACGCTCCCAATGTGAAGAGGCCATTGCCCAGTCTATAAACTGCGGGAGCATGGTTTGGCTTGTGGGGGAAATTTCCAGTAATTGACTTTGCTTTTGGGACCCCTTTGCTCCTCTGATCCCAACCTGCTCTATTCTCTCTCTGGCAGAAAAAAAAAAAAGCAGCTCTGACGGCCTTGGATTGGAGGATTTGTCACTCAAAATAGTCCTTTTCATGAAGAATCGCGCTACAAATAACACATTTACATAGAAACTAGCTCACAAATCCTTCCTCGCGACCCTGGTGTTCCTGCTGGCTATTGTGTCGGAGTAAGCACATGGGGTGTAGCAAGGTGCATACATTTCATTAGCCATCGCACAAGTTTTATCGTATTAGACGTTATTTTCCTTGCCCCAACCTTCATTTAGTCCTCAAAGATGATTAAGGTACAGCCTTTAAAGAAGAAGAGAACTATAACCCATCAAAAAAATACAAGCGCTTTGTGTTCACATGTTTAGCTCTGAGAATGCCGCTGTCATATCTCTCACCGACTCGCCATACCTGCTGTCACAGAGCGGTGCGTCTCACCATTGAAGCCGCTCATTCTCTCCACCTAATTGCCCACGATGTGATAGACAATGAAGAGTTCACGTCGGCGAGCCTGACGGTAATTGTGGCAGAAAAACGCCTGATTTATCTCCCCCCTCAGTCTGTCACGTCAACAAAGAGGCTGCCGTTTCGGAGTCTGTGGCTGGGGGTTTCATTGGCAAGGACACAAGAGAACAAAGTCTGCCTGATGTTAAATCTTTAAACAAGCAGGTGACCCGCCGCAAATCCAACAGAATTAATGCCGGGTGCCGCGGGGACAGGATGGTGTGTCAAGTAGCACGAGCAAATGCCACTGAAGCAACTTAACCAAGCAGAAAGATCTTACAATAATCAATTCTTAATTTCATGCTGAGTGCTTCAAATTAATCAGCGCTGCGAGGAGAGTTGAGGTTTGATTTTGGCAGTTCTGCCATGTTGCCTTTGAGAAATACCCACAGGTTAGAGCAAAGGAAAGTTCACAGCTTGCCTGAAAAGATCAAAAATTCAGAATTCAGAATACATTACAGACACTGCATTAATACATACATGCTTTCACACATATTACTGTTATGACCCTGCAGTAGTGGTTATCTGAGCAAATAATGTGGTCGCGGTGATGTACAGTGCCTTGCGAAAGTACTAATACACCTTGAACTTTTGCACATTTTGTCATGTTTACAACCCTAAACATAAATATTTTATTTTTACATTTTTTACTGAAAGTTCACACACAAGTAACAGACAACTGTGAGGTGAAAGCAGAATGATACATGAGTCTGTTATTTTTCAAAAAATAGAAAAGTGAAAAGTGGGGCGTGCATAAGTATTCATACAGCATTTTCTGAGTGCATTAAATTGCCTTTATAACATTCCTAATGACTGCAGAATGTTCACACCTTGCCCTAACCATTAAATAGAGGCCACCTGTATGTAATCTACTCTCAGTATAATTCCAGCTGTTCTGTGAGGGCCTCAGAGCTATGGTCAGAGTGTATTGGTCACTAAACAACATCATGAAGGCCAAGGAGCTCACCAGAGAGGTCAGAGATAAAGTTGTGGAGACGTTTAAAGCAGCAAGATTTCCAGCAAAGATTTCCCAAGATTTGAGCATCTCACGGAGCACTGTTCAATCCATCATTCGGAAATGGAAAGAGTATAGCACCACTGCGAACTTACCAAGACACGGCCGTCCACCTAAACTAACAGACCGAACAAGGAGAGCACTGGTCAGAAATGTAATCAAGTGCCCCAAGATAACTCTAGAGGAGCTGCGACGTACTGCCGCTGAGCTGGGGGAATCTGTACATGGGACAACTATAAGTCGTACTCTACACAAATCTAGCCTTCATGGACGAGTGGCAAGAAGAAAGCCATTATTGAAAGGAGGCCATAAGAAATCCCGTTTGAAGTTTGCTAGAAGTCATATGGAGGACACAGCTGCCATGTGGAAGAAGGGGCTTTGGTCAGATGAGACAAAAATTTAATTTAATTTGGCCCAAATGCAAAACATTATGTATGGAGCAAACCTAACACTGCTCATCGTCCTGAGTGCACCATCCCCAGTGTCAAATATGGTGGGGGGAGCATCATGCTCACCTTAAACACAAAGCTAAATCTACAATGGAATGGTTTAAAAACAAACATATTAATGTGTTAGAATGGCCCAGTCAAAGTCCTAAATCCTTTTGAAAATCTGTGGAAAGACCTGAACACTGCTGTTCACAAACGCTCTCCTTCTAATTTGACAGAGCTTGAGTTGTTTTGTAAAGAGGAATGGGCTAAAATGTCCGTCTCTAGATGTGCAAACCTTGTAGAGTCAAACCCCAGAAGACTTGCTGCTGTTATTGCTGCAAAAGGGGGTTCCACAAAGTATTAATTCATTATGAATACTTATGCACGCCCCACTTTTCGGTTTTCTATTTTTTTTAAAATAACAGAATCATGTATCATTTTACTTTCACTTTCACAGTTGTCTGTTACTTGTGTGTGAACGTTCAGTAACAAATTCAAAATAAAATCTTTAGGGTTGTAAACATGACAAAATGTGCAAAGGTTCAAGGTGTATTTGTACTTTCACAAGGCACTGTATATCTCATTAAGCATTGGGCTGGGCCTCATAACGCACTTGTTGCATAAACAAAGACTGTTTCCAATTCAACATTTAATCTAGACCCTCTATGACCACATAACTGGATTATATAAGCAAGGGCAAAATAAAAGCACACAAAGCTAACATCCAGATGATTTGTAGTCTTGACCCTACCGCTTAACTCCCAAAAGGAATTAGGAGATCCATGCTTGTTAAATATAACATTCCTTTATGTATTCATGCTATGTGGTCCAACAACCTAAATAAGTAATTAGCCTGTAGCAATGACTAACCTTGCACGGACATGCTTTGCTCTCAAACTGATAAACTTGTTGCATGTCAGATCATTTTCTTCTGAATACATTTTTTTACATATTTTTTTCCTCTATTACTCAATGACCTTCTCGTGTGTTTTTGCGCTTCTTTTTCTAAACAGGGAACAGAATGTGACTGTGTGAAACATTGGGGTTGGGGATGCGCTAATCGCCTCAGCCAATCTGGAGAAAACAATCACAAAGTTAATTGAGTGCAGTTTAGTGGATGAGTGTCTCACAAACACCACATACCACCCAGGACAAGTTATTTAAAGAGTCATTTCGCTTATCAGCTCTGGCTTTGTAAACAGCCAAGTGGGAAGTATGCAATCTCCACCGCTCCAAGCTTTCATCACAGATAAAAGGAAAACAAATCTATATATTACAGCCTCGTTCTGCTCATGTGAATTGAATGAACAATTTTATGTTCAGAGTCGCATAACGAGAAAAAAAAAAAGATAGGTCTGTCGATGCCGAGGAGTTTCCTTTCAGTCAATAGCGTGACTGGCAGATTGATTTAGTCTGTGACCTTGTGTAATTGAATCATAACTAATTGTAATTATCCGTCGCGGGCTGGAGAGACCCACCTCATCGAGAGTTGTGCATCAGACACCGGCTCACTCTGAACCACTCTGTAGCTGTCAGTCAAGAGGTCACACTCATTTATTATCTTTCTATCTGAGACCCGATGAAAGGAAATGCTCTGGTTTGCTATGTCGATCTTTGCCATGGAAATTGTGATGGAATAATTACAATTCCTTTTCCCTGCGGCTCACTAGCTTTACACTTTTCAACCTCCTTTCTGTGCGACTCCCATGTAAGCTTTAAGAATCACCATTAGCCTCACACAGTGGCCATGGTGTGGGGACGTGTGCCCCTCTCTCACATATTACACAAGGATAAGCATGCCATCTCACACCAGAATCTGTCAAGTGCCATTCGTTTCTCAGCATTTCCGCGTCCCCGTCATGGATCCATACTCCAGTCTGCTGACGATAAAGTCTCTTAAATAAGATGATTCTTGGCCTGACTGTAGATAATCTCCTCTCACATTACAGTGTAAAATGTTCTCATTCATGTTTCAACAAGAAGTGCTACCCTAAAACGTCTGTGGAAATGTAAAAGGAGATGTGTTACAATGTCTCTTTATGCGTTTTCAATTCTCAATGGATGAGTGAGTAAAGCGCTCATGCTCACGAAATGTTAGACAGTTTTTATCTCCAGCAGTTCCCTTTATTATTAATCCATATTTTTGAAACGCCCAATGTAACTTCGAAGCTCAAAAAAAGAAAATCTGTATTATATTCTGCACTCAAACATTGTTCGGGATAATACATTTGCATGTTGCATTTTCGTCATTGTCCCAACACTTCACACTTTCTGTGCTCGTACTCAAGAATTGGAGAGATTACTTATCTTTTCAAGAAACCCTAGTTCCGCTCTGTACTCTGTCTGGTTTTGGGTGTACCCGGGGCTAATCCTCACAGTTGTTCACAGCTGCTGTTTACATATGGAGCAGATGTTGCAGACGGTGTTTCAGGGTAGACTTTCTAACAGATCTTTTGACTGAAACTTCACAGTGATCAAACGACACATCTAACACTCTGGGGCATACTAACTAAATCATATTTAGTTAGTATGTATATTATACAAAGCTACCCACACTGTCAACTTAAGTTGGCACAGCAGTGTCATACGCGACAGGCGCTCAAATATTCCAAAGAATTTGGTTCTGATCAATTTTGAAATTAGTCAACAAACAAACATGACAAGATGAGGACACACTTTAAGAGCTTCGTGCATCTGCTGTTGGCACAAAGTCCCACTTTAAAACCCATTCAAAAATGGAGTGAATCATATCCAGCCAATGTTGAGCCATGTTTTAACTCAAGCTTTCCAGTGTTTTTAAAAGTGCCAATCCTGGAACATGATGGAGCGCGAAAGAGGAAAATTATATATTAAAAAATATTGAGGAAAATGGATGCATATTAGCTCCGGTACTGTTTGCCGTGATGAGAAAGTGAGACGCTAAAGTGAAAACACACAATCAATAACCAAGTATATAAATAAATGCGTTCTGACCTTTGCAAAGTTCAATGCCGTTTGCTATGAACCAATTCGAGCTAATAGTAGGTACAGGAGCTGCTGTTTGCGGCAGAATGGGTTCATCAGGAAAAGTCAAGGTGAGTTTATATTTATCAAGACTCCTCGGCCCATCCAAGTAAACAGCAAATCAATTGGTGTTTCAGGATCTCGAACTTGCCCTTTCGCCTGAGTGGGTTTTCATCAGTAAAGGAACATATGCGGTCAACACAACCTATAGTAGAGGGTCTCAATCTTGTTTTACACACGCGCACTTTCTCTTACTGGAGATTCCGCGACCACTTCTCTGAAAAAACACCAAAAGACTTTACTTTACAAAAAAAAAAAAAAAAAAGAAACCAAAAAAACTAATCTGGAAAGTTTACAAAATTAGTCTTTTTTTGGTTTTTGTTCTGGTTTTCTGCGGGTTGCTGTACCTTTCTGTCCAGTGGAGCGCTCTTGCTAGGTGGATTAATGGTCATCCTAAGCCGAGTGCTACAGATTGTCAGGATTTAGGGCTTTGGAGGAGAGGGATTGACGGCGGTGCATGTGGACGGCAGCGGAGATTGAGAGCAGATGGCTGTGATTTGGGCACGATTATCCAGCCGTTATTGTCACTGATCTTCATCATCCTATTTCATTTTCTCAGGATGTGCGGCTCAACTTGGACAGACATGCCCAAATCCGCCGCGATGGACTCTATTAATGGAGAGGATTAGCGCTATACCTTTCTCATAGTTTTAGTGCTTTGTGTAAAGATTGTATATGTCATGAGCGCTTCATTGATGGGCATTTGGGATTCCAAAGTGGCATTTCTTCTTTGTCAATGTTGGTTTTGTTTGAACTTTTAAAAGCTGTACAGGTTGCTTGTTGACTCAATAAAAAATACATGGCAGCAAAGTGAATGAAGAGGAAGTATTATTTATGAATTACCTATTCTTATTTTTTTACTTTTTTTACTTTGTGTGTGTTAAGCTCCAAGTGACAAAGGCCCAGAACAAACCGCCTGAGTGCATCAATGTTTCAAAAGGAGACAAGTAGATCCTCGTCATTAAAATGCACTGTGAAGCAAATACAACTGAGAGTGCAAACATTTTAAAATGAGGTTGCATCCTTTTTTCACCCCCCTCAATCCGCGCCTGCTATGGCCTTGCATTTCAGTCTTTATGGATTTTCTGTCTTCTTTTTGGGACAAGGACTGCCAAGAGACAGAGGCCAGAATGACTTGCCAAAGAGAGAAATTAATCGGAAGCTATAGCAAGTGGAGAGTGTTGGAAGGCAAACAATATTAATCTGAAACATGAGCATATGTCGCCGGGATGGTTCCTGGCACCGCTCAGTCCATTAACAGTCAGTTTCCATCAAGTGCAATGGTTTGTCCAAAGCCTGGGTCTCAATGAGGTCAACCAATCTTTTTCTCATGGCACATTTAAAACAGGGTTAATCCTGGGAGTGTCTTGCCTGATAGAGGGCGCAGTAAAAGCATCAGGGAGGTTAATTCAAAGCTTTAAAATACACAGAAAAGCCAACACAAACGCACTTGCTAATGGTTTTCCATTACAATAGACACAGAAATTCCATTATAACATTTGATTACTAAAATGTCTAAGTTTTTTTTTCAAAAAAATTCAATTGCCGATAGACACTTTGCATGGTGATAAAATGAATGATTGATCTGGGCCTAATCGCACAGACAACTCTCTGTGTGAATAGCCTGGTGCCATAATTTACACCAGTATGGGGTATAAGTGAGACTCCCCACTAAAGCCATTACCAAAATCCATATCTGATGACCCGGCTTGTCAGTGCTGGTGTCTATGTGTGGGGCACATGAGGCCAAGGGCAGCTGACAGTAACACGAGGTCTATATTTGCACTCAATGGTACCTTAATAATGACACTTTGTGGGTGAGAGAGGACATGACAGCAGGATCTCGACCACTGACTGTGTGACTGTCTGTGCCATCGCCACAGTCCCTGCCAAAGCTCCACTTTAGTTCAACAAACATGCTGCATTACGTCCAGAGGACAGTACCCATCATCGAATGAACCTTGCTTATTCTTACTACTCCCTGACTTTGGTGAAGAAGAGTGTTTCATCAAGAAGTGTTCTTCTCTCTGTCACTGCAGATTATTTCAAATGTGCACCCAACCATTATTGCAAAATCTTCCATGAACACTATACATGACAACAATGTAAACTTCAATAAGGTTTTTACAAAGCTAGACTTATTGAATATGATCATCTGTTTTAACATTGGTACATAGATAATATGAAGGTGAATATTTATTGTTAGTGGATTATATCATACCCTGAAGCCAATTCATTAAATAGAATGAGTTCTCTTTAACAGGGGTTAAACTTCTCTTCAGGCCATAGTCTATTTAAGTATGTTTTAACTTTGAGGGACACAGACAAACCGAAGGCTGTTTTGACCATTTCCGTTTTGCAACCTTGGGAAGGCTCTGTAACTGTGCCATAGGAATAAAGGCATTATGCTAATGAGAGCTTGCCCTGTGATGAATACATTTGCTGTTGGAAAACATTTTGGCTTCCGCCTTGGGAGCTAATTGAGTACTCTGACAATGCAGTGCTTGGCTGGTTCACGTACACAGAGGGGTGGAAAATTCAATTTCGCAGCAGGTTCAGAGCACTCTGCAAGGAGACTGTGCAGAGAAAGAGGCGCGATGGATTAAAGAGTGTGAACTGGCTCTGCAGCTCAGTGTCTGGCTCAGTAGGCATTTTCTTTTCATTACACTACACTGTTTTATTGTTTTATTGACCAGTTGACAGTGAGACCAAACACGGGGAGAAAGCAGAGTTATTGTCAAAGGTTTTCAAAACATATCCTCATCCTTATTTTTCTACCACGGCAAACTTCGAAAGACATTTTTTGGCATATTTTAATTTGAAAATGTAGTTACCGAATGACATCTTCAATCCTGCACAGCAATGGCCCGCAATAACATGACGTTCATAAAACAGACTAGTTTGGAATTAAAAATGTGTCCTCTCCACTGATCATGCCTGCAGATTCGACCAGATGTTCTCCAACACAATTATGCCGACAGATTTCCATGATATCCATGTCAGATACACTAATTCTGCAATTGAGATGAACCGACTTTGCTCTTTTGTGTTGCTAGAACTTTGAAGACTACTTGACACAGTGGACATGGAAAGAGCTCCCAGGTGTTTTGTGAGGGAGTCAGATGTTTCGACCGTGGAATCGACCGATATTTTCTATATTTAAACATTATAGTAGCATCGTTTTGTGAGTATAGTGGCAGAAGCAGCTGGTGCCACTGGCCTGGGCGCTGACCCTGTCACGGAGCAGACCAGTGCAGTCCCAGAGGATTGGTCTTTGTGCCTGTCTTGCTGATGCAGTCTTCATAAAGGTCACGAGGTGGCTCAGAAAGTGGCTCCAAGAAATGCAACGAACACACTCTCAGCTTTGTATATGTAACCTGTTTCGACTTTATCCAAATGGCAAGAGATCTAAACAGACACATAGATAGATACAGCGAAGAGAAAATATGATTCTGAAAAGTATATTGTGTTTGTACAGAGTCTGATGACGCACATAAAAATGGATGAACATACAACGAGTAAGTTTTCGGTGCGAAGATTTGTTGAAGGTATTAATTTATGATATTACATGGTGACAACAAATCAGACATCTTTAGTCTCAGATCATGCTATGTGTACGTTTATTTATCAGTTTGCCCAACAGACTGAAGTCCTATGTAAATTGACACGGTTACTAATTAGACGTTCAAGTCAAGTCCGCCGGGCTTTTCTCGGTGCGGCTGAATGATCTCGACAAACACGGGCACTTCAGTCAACAAAGGCTGAACAATAACACAAGAGAATAATGCGGAGATAGAGGAAACATGTAGCACTTTGAAGCTCACGACTCTCAAGGGACGACCTGCGGATAACTCTCATCGGCGTCAACACACTCATGACGTGCCCTTGATCAAAGGCGCGCAGCAGCCCCAATAGTGCACCTGTGATAAGAAAGGGCTACTTCCTGTTGTCCTATTGATTTCGAGCCATGTACAAGTGAATGAGTCTTGGTACATGACCTGTTTAGTGTGTCTGTTTTTTTTCTTAGTTTGTGGCAATTGGAAACAAACACGGGCGCTGCGAAATGGGTGTCGGTCTCAATGTCGGTCCCAAGACGTTCCACGGTTTGAGACCCACAGCAGTTTCATGATGAAATAATATTATTTGTTTTCATTAGATATCCAGTATTTTAATCGATCGTAAAGTGAAGAGTTTTTGAATACCCCCGGTCAATCTGGTGGGCTTAATGGCTCTTGATTTAGGGGATCTTTTCACTCTTTGTGATGGAGCATTTAGCATTTGAGATGTTTTAGATTGCGCTTTGGCTTTGCTGTAGGACTGTGAGAGTCTGTGGAGTACCCGACAAGTGATGTTAATTTCACTTTGGGGGTGGATAGTCGTGGGAGGATATTTCACATTTTCAGCTGGTGAGTAATTTTTTTCAGGACCATATTTTACTCTGAACTTATTTTCTCATTTATATACATTTGCATGCCAGTTGCTTGTAACCTTGGAGGAACTTTCCATTCACTTTCCACCGAAAAACACGTAAAAAAAACCTATCACAACGGACTGAAGTTCAAACTCCTTGCTTGCTTGTTCCCACTGCCATCACTCATCCATTTGCCTCAGTGTCACCCAGGCATATGTTGGGTTCGCCCTGTCATGTTTCATTCGGTGAACTTTAAGACACCCTGACCTGCTTTGTGTCCCCAAAGGGTCTGATCACTGTCAGGGGTTATGGATGAAGTGGTGCATGCTGGTACATCCTGCCATGAGGTGAATCTCTAGGGCCATGTACGAGCTAGGATAACATGACGCATACAGTACACCTAGTCATGGAAATAAAAACGTCTTCTCTTTCATGTGGATGTGTGGATGCTCGTATACACATATACTTTTATTTTAGCGCAAAAGCTTTGAGGTGGTCCGAAATGGCCTCGATACAAACATGTTGCTTTATTTCCATGGTTATTTCTCCCATCAAAGTTCCCCCTATAACATGTTCCAGTAGCGACTCTCACTCCATGTGACTTAATCAGCCTGACAGTCTGTGGATGCCTCGGGTAAAGCACTCCCCACTCTCCCCGCAACTTTACGCTCCCTGTGACAAACGCATTGTGGCACCCATCGAAATGTGCTGTGCCGCGTTGCTCGGCCCTCGTGGTTCTTTTCACACTTGTACTCGAGTCAAATGCATAGACAATAACGGTGGATGATGTGACACTCATGACCGAATTTGTAAGGGTTCAATGTTTGATTGTTTATAAAAAATTGAAACCAAATATACAGTGGGACAGATCATGGTTTCATCCAAAGAAAGATATCTGCTTCAGAATTCTACACGGAGAAAATGCTTCAGGTAACCAGGGCACACTCCACCTTCAGTCCGATTGTTTCTGATCTACACAACTAACTAATTCCCTCTCTCTCTCTGCTTCTTGCTACAATGGCTACAAAAGCTTCAACATGTACTCCTCTCTATTTAGTTTCATTGAGTGGCTTTCACTATGTTTTCATTGGGAGCCATGCGGTGTCTGACCTCTGGAATCCTTATTTGAGACCTTATTATTATAACAGCGATAGGAATCCACAGTGTCTCTTAACCTTGGCATGAGCCCAGAACATTCTTCCAAACAAGTGGACCGGCGAAAAACTGGTGTCGAACTTCCCCTCAGGGCTCCACTCTTTAATTCAGGAACAGAACTTGATATTCATCTGATGCTTTCCGGAGAACCGGGCTGTTTCTTTCACAGTTTTCTGCAAAAGTTGGCAAAAAAAAAAAAAAAAAATCTCTCAAGATGGACTCGCATCAATTTGATAGTTCCTGACAAACATTCCCTATACCCCAAAGTACCTCTCCTGTTGTTCTCTTCCACTTGCCTAAGCTTTTCAATATCATAGGCTCGCGGCGGGCCTGACTGAACTGATGGAAGCTCTGGTCCTGTGAAGCAGAACAAGACCTTTCTAGTCTGGAGGATGACATGGGAAGTCAAAAGACAAAGTCAAATTGATGAGGCTCTTTCAAACTGAGCCATAGCATAATATTGTTCGTCGTGTTGAATTGACTTCCACTTTGCCCGTACCTTTTCTTTCCAATAACAATTTTTGTTAAATGTGAAATATAGGCTGCAGAATAATAGGTATGCTCTACCTTGAGGGAGAAAGATGCATATACATAGAAAAGAAAATAGTCCTATAGCTATACAAGTTGATTTCCCCTCCTAAAGGATTAAAATGTCATTGCACCTTGTTAAAGCTAGTTTTACGTGCACCTGACAGCCATTCAACCACTGTTTAATTCTTGTATTTCTAAGTGTTTCTCGTCATTCCTGGCTAGTTCTCAACATTCTGCCAATACGCTTTGTTTGTTCGCCACAATCTGTTGCTGTAATTTATTAGAGCTGTCAACTTAAATGATGTGGCATGCCTTGCAAACAGTAGCCTCCCCCTCCGCTCCTCTCCTTTTATGGAAAGCTGGCCCACTTTTTCGGCGAGGAGAAAGGAGACATTGCAATTAAGGTGGCAACAGGGACCCCCTGGTGGCCATGCTCTGGGGCCTCATGTCCTATCAGAGAGAGATGCGGCCTTCAACTCCAGGGAGCCCCCGGGTTGAAATCTGGTTCACGCCTCAGTGGGGCACACCATTGCCCCTGTTGATTATTAATTCAAGGATAACAGATTCTGGAATGTATTTATTTTTTTTCTTCCCTTTTTTTAATCTATCTGTGAGCAAAACCAGCATAAAACTCAAAGCAGCAGTGCGCATCCCTCCCCAAAACACTTTGAAAGGTGTAGAATTTAGTATATCACGTGGATTGTATAAAGTTCAGGGGTAAATGCCGATAGAAGCTTAATCTACTTTGTATTTAGCACGCAGCATCCACCGCTTCTGATGCACCTCTATTGACTGAGCGTCTTCCCGTTTCATACCAAAGCCTGGATTCCACCTCTCTCCTCATATGTGGTGGTGTTCTCCTTTTGTGGCGCAGCTGCTGGTTTGGAGATGAAAGACACTTGTTTGGCAGCCTTCAAAGAGTCACACAGAACTCTGAAAGTCACTTGTACCGCAATATGAGCTGTTCAGTCCGCGTGTCTCCCGCATCCAATATGGAGGTGATGATCAAAAGGATGAGAGAGCGGACAGGAGCAGTCAGTAAAAGTAAATAACTTTTAAAGCCAAAAAAAAAAAAGAAACACTCATGGAAGACTATTTAATGGCAGTTTAATGTGTTTCATCAACGTTGGAATTTCAGCAAAGGTTGATCTATTAGAAATCCTTTTTTTTTTTTATCCCTTTATGAATCCATTTTGCGACATCACGAGGGATTAGATTAGGTCATATACCATTTTACACCCATATCAATTATAACCTTAAGCACTGGTGATCGCTTAGACTGACAGCTGCGAAAGGTTTCTTCAAGGGCATACATTATTTCTTTAGTTACTAGTTTTGTGATGTGGCCACGCTTTTAGACTCTCCAGCTGCTCCCAGGTCATATAATCTCCAAAATGTCTCTTGGGCATGAGTGATGAAATTGGGTCCAAATTGCGCTGAACCTGTAATGATGCCCTGTAGTGCGCACGGTGCCGGAGTGTGCGCCGTAGTAAACATCCACCGACTGCCCCGACTCTTTCCCCATAACAGTAGATGACACGGCCGTCCCAGAACCATATATCCATCGCAAACCTTGTATTGGGAGATTTTTCATTGGGCAGATGTCATTATATAGACCTTTCTCTCGTAACATTATCGCTTTAGATAAGGCTTCAGTGAAGCGCGCGCGGGCTTTTAGGGCTCTCGCTCATGCCACTCTAATCCAATCCGTGTTGTCGGAGTCTGTTCGTCATTGTGCACCGCGGGCATTTTCGACCCTGTCCCTGCGCGCCCGCCGCTCTCCGAGTGGATGGCCTTGCCCTGGGTTGACCCTCCCTCGAGGCTTCGCGGTGTTTCTCCAGCTGTTTGTCTTCAGCACGTCTCAATGCACAGAGGTGTTTTTCATTCAATTAATTCCGGTGTAAAGGTAGCAAATCAAAGGGGGGTGCCCGGCCAGGATTCTCGGGCCCACTCTCTCTGCCACTTAGCGACGAGCTGCGGCCACAGCATTATCCGGGAAGTGAAAGTGTTGCTCGCTCTTAGGAGAAAGAAGTTAGTGTTGATTTCCATCCAGTGGTTAGGGTCCTGTCAGACGGATAGGGCTTTTGTTTGTGAGTGCACCCCAGTTTAATTTAGTTTCATTAGCACCAGATTTGATCGTCCTGGTTTTAAGTTGACCGGTTTTAATGAAGGTCTCGTTAGATATTGGCCCCGATTTGGAAACATTTTAACGAGCGCTCAAAAAGTCTATTCCGCGAGGTGATACTTTGCGTAAAAACTTTTCAATTGACTGCCCCCATTGTGATTTGCACTAATGTCCTGAAGGGATGGAGCAATGACCGCTTTGAATTCTCCCAGGACAGGAGCCAGATTGAGGCTCCTGCCAACCGATTTGAAAGGATAGCAAATCATTTATACTCTCCAATGTGCATTAGCATTTGTTCAGCGCTTAGGCCAACTCCTACAATATTAAATTGTGCTTCATAAAATACAATAAATGTCCAAGTGCCGCAATATGTTTTAAAGCATCAGCACAGCAAGTATTTGAATGGTCAGTGTTTCATTCATTGTGAGACTTTTAAATAATCATTTTTAGCTTTTCTTTTTTACAATCCTCAGCATTTTATTTTGATTTTTTTCAGATATTACACAAGATGCCCCTCCTGATGAATGCAATCTCTGCTTGTGGTATTGGTGGCGGCATTCAGTTTGATGGTACTGGTCAAAAATGAGCAGGAATAATAGACCTAAACAGTACAAGCATATGTAGAGGGACTTCTGTAGCTGGTCCTGCTTTTGACACCACATTATTAGTAGTTAAAAATAGCTTGCATATTAAAGCTGGCAGAGTGAATCCCAACAGTACCACATAGGGAAACAGCCCAGCCCAGCTTTGCAATCAATACTGCTATTTTCATATACGTGTGTTATAATAATCTCCACAATCAATGGCAAGCCTCTCCCTTATAACGTTTGGGGGCATTCTTTATTCTCTGGGATGTTGTGTGGTGGTGGCATCATGCTTTGTTCTAATCTTAGTAAAGGACACACACATATGTGTCCAGTTCACATTCCCCATGCCTTGCCTCTAGTGAATGGTATTATTCTCCTAAAACAAGTATAATCAAGCACAGAACTGGGCCCCTCTCTTTATCCCGAATCTTGTCTGCGCTTCTATCAATATGCAAATGAGGCAGCCTGTGTCAACGCTTCACTAAGACAAGTGTCAAATACTGCATTTCCTTCAACAAATACAGAATTAGAACTGATAGGACTTGGCCCGGCTCCAGGTTAGTGGCGCTAAAAGGGTTTTTGTTGGGTAAGGGGTTGTATAATGGCAGTTGCTGGCACCAGTGCCTGTGAATGGGCCCTTCTACCCAATTTCTTAATTGTCCTAGAAAGCAGGTGGCTCCAAGCCCCATTTGGCATCTGGTAACAAAAAAACTTCAACGCATCAACAGAAACGATTGTGGGAAGGAGGCACAAATAAACTCCTCAAAAAGCAAGGCTGAGGTAACCTAAGGGGTACCCTACTTTCAGACTCCAAACATCCTGTGTTATCAATGCAAATGAAAAAGGGTATTTTTAACGTTTGATTTGTACTAAACCATGAATCAGCGTGTGCAAAAATAACAAATCCATGAAATTGTTTTGCTTGTATTTTCTGTACATGTGTGTTTCATTTTTGATTTATACTGATATAAATCAACAGTTAAATTTTATAATGTGTCCATGTTTCTCTTGGAATTGCTTTGCATTTTGTATCCTGTTAGCCACAATTACTTTCCTGACTGTAGTTGCTCTATCCATACACATCCCCTGGATGTTATATTTGCCTACAAATTGCAGCACTATAGCCATCTGTGACAATTGCCATTTCCCCTCACAGACAGCAGTTGTTGTCACACATAGACAGACATCTCCATTAATTCACAGGTGAGCAGCCCTGGAATCTGCTTATACAAGTTAAAGGGCTGATTTGCATTTATATTGCCATTCGGGGCGCACAGCCATAATTGTGGTTATACAGTAGTAAATGCACAGACATTGCACACATGCCGTCTTAAAAAACAAACATGCAGTCAAAAAGAGTATAACAGTCGGCATGTAATGCATGGGTAAAATAATAGATCGCAATGGATTCCACATTCAGCCTCCATCAACGTGTGACAACTGTTTCCAACCAGTCCAGTCCTTTGCATCGATTATTCTGCCTCATGAGCTCACAGACCATCAAGCAACCTGAAGAGAGAGGCATGGGTTTACCGAGAGCAAAGTGAAAACCAGGCACTTAGACTTAAACTTTTACTTAAACCAACTCATGGGGGAAAATAAACTCGTGGGAAAAGTCAATATATCTCAACTGCACATTAAGAAGTGCCACTCAAAGAACCACATTGTTATAAGGCTGCAAACGCCGTTCAGTTGCATTTTGTGTCGCTCAATTTAGTCAACAACAGCTGTTTCACTGAACTTTATCAGTGATATGACAAAAAAAATAAAGAATTAATGTCCAGCAGTCAACAAAGAAATAAGACAATTGGTGAATTTTCAAAACTGTCTCATTCCACATATTAATGATGGTATCACTATTTGATAGCATAGTTAGACTGACGTGGCATCGCATTTCTAACCAACGAAATAGCACAATACACACATTTATAATCAGAGAGAGTTAAGTGTCATACTGGCTGCACACATTTTCCTAGAGCTCTTCATTTTCCAAAGCAACCTCCACTGGAGCTCACAGGCCTGCATATGAGATGTGCATAGTAACTGCATTTGGCACATGGGTCAAGTAAGAATAGGAATACAATAACAGACATAACAGATGGAGAGAGGAGGCAAAGTTCACCCAGGTGGAATATTGAGCTGTCCCAGAAAGTTCCCGCCAAAGTGTAAAAAGTGCTTATCAGATCAGCAACCCAATTCCTCAAGTGCCTCCCGCGCTCAGGCAACACATGCATCTTGTGCGCCGCCGCCGATCGCTTCACTGCTTTCCCCCTGACTGTTTACCCACAAATGCAGCTTTCACAGGCCGCGCCGTGCTGCAGCGAGTCTTGAAAGTCATCTACTCTGCTTATGTTCAAAGTTCGGCGGTGGCGTATCACAGTTCTTGAGAAAAATGGGAACAATGAGCCGGGCAAGTACGTTCATTTCCACATATACTGTACTGTAAGTCATCCAAATGCCGCGCTCGAGACTGGATGGGTTACAGAACATTTCCACGGGCATCATCAAGGATGCGCTTGGGCTACCTCGTATATCTTTTGCAATAACTTTATCCTTGAGATTCACTAAACCATTTCGACAGAATGTTTGTACGTCAAACTGTTTTATTTTATTTTTTTATTTGCCCAAACTAAAATTCTTCTGTTTGACTAATTTTCACTACATCCTTCACATTTTAGATGTCACTCTTTGCTGTGTTTCCTTGTGCTGAACAAACCGATCTGTTGGCAAAATTTTGAACTATTTACACAAACCGTCTGGCAATAACTAAAGAAATGGCTGTGGATGGAACTGACTTTTTTTTTCTTCTTTGAACACACCCAAATCGAAGCTTTGTCCCTGTCAAGGAAAAATACCAGAACGTTTCATCATTATGATTCCGACAACGGTTGGTTAGCACACAAAAAAACATGGACTGTTGTTTCCCTGTGCAATTTACAAGCCACTAATCCATCCCCATAATCTGCCACAAAATAAAATCCCATAGGGGTGGCATATGCCAACTTCCAGTTTTCCCAATCTGAACCTTTTCAAGACCCCAAAAATGTGTGTCGCCATATCTGTCGAGAATAACCCTAAAGTTACACCTCGCTACGGGAGAAGTGCAGCTGTGAAGAGTGGTGTCTTTGCAGGTGACCTAGTGATTGAAGCAGCATCTGGTTGAATTACTTAACACTGCCGCCCAACAGACATGTAATCCGGGATAATGCCCTTTTGCTGAGTGCTCCAATCTGGATAAATTCAACCCCCGGGGAATGAGATCCAGCGGTATCAGAGTGTTGGAGAGACTAGGGGGGTAAGGCCATGGGGGTCTGATTGGTTCGGGCTGGAGAGAGGGGGACTGTTGGTGCCATAGAGCTCGATGGATAATGAAGTCGATGGTAAACAGCTTGATTTTGTTGACCGGCGAGAGAGCTTTTGGAGAGGAAGCGGCGCAGGGGCTGGTTTTTCCAAGAAGGCGCCAAACTAATCACGGTCCCCTCTCTCGGAGTGACCTGGATTCTGTCAGAGTGAGGGATTAAATAAGAACGACAGCCACTGGATGGAACTTAATGGACGCAAATGCATTGATAAAACCATGCTCTCATACATTCTGAAACAATACATATTCATTCAGCTTCTTCTAATTGCTGCGTTTCATATACGTACTATAATTCCAATGCAAAACAACCACACGGAAATGAGCATAAGACAAGATAGGACTTTATTGTCCTCACAATGGAGAAAATAATCCGGTTTTGGGAGTGGGGAAGTCTAAACAGAGAGTGTTAAAGGAATAGGCCACCGTTTTTACATACTGAGATATGTTCTTACCTTAGCTTTGACAAGTTCATTTGTACCTGTCTGTTCTCTAGTGTGCCCTACGTAACGTAAACACAGCACAGATGGCGTTAGCATTTAGCCTCTGTCTTCTCCTCTATAGCTCCAAACGAGGTGAAGATAGAAGCTACCAAACTCTTCCACGTTTTCCCTATTTAAATATGGTTACATGAAGTGTTACACTATAAAGTATAATTACACAAAATTTAACAATGTGGATTTTCTAAGCGGATAAAAAGGGGAACTATATTGTAAGGCGCAATAATACCAGGAGTAATTCGGCATCCGCACAGTAATGTGAAGATATCACTGGCAGACAGGTACAAATGAACTCGTCAAAGCTAAGGTAAAAACATATCTCAGTATGTAAAAACGGTGGCCTATTCCTTTAAAAGGACTTCGAACCCGCAGATCATATTATACGTTTCACTTCGATTTTCTGCCACATTCTTGGAAACATGATTGATTTTTAATGCTGAAGTGGCTGCCAAACGGTAGGAGTTGCAGCTGTCCAAAGTCTGCCACGGATTATTTATTCATATGTTTACTTATTACCATAAATATCCAACAGGGCGCGCGGCTCAGGGGGATTACAGTGGGCTTAATCTATCCTGGCACAGAAATGAGCAGGGGTCAAAGCAGCTGAGGTGCCTTAATCTGGATAGCCTTGATGGGGCATGCCATACAAACAAGAAAACAAACAGGCTCCTATCACATGTAGTGACATCCTCTGTCACTCGGCGTGTCATGATCCGGCCCGACATGGACTAATGCAAGCTTATTGTGAGCACACATTATTGTAATGAGCAAACCAGCAGGCGCAAGGCAATGTCTAAAAATAAGGGATATCACCAATCGTCTTTGCATTTTAAAGTTCGAAGTGACGTGTTGATGATGTGTGTAGATTTGGTACGCACAAATGAAACCGGAAGGTTAAAAGCTCATGTAAACTGTAACAAAATGTAAATACATGAATATTTTATTTTACAGTTTCAGAATCCAGGCACAAAAGGTCAAAAGCCATTATGCTTGGTACCGGCCTCTAGACAGGCAAGGCATTCGATTTTAAAAACACATGCCAAAACATTATTTATTTATTTTTTAAATTGCAGCACACTAAAGGAATGAATTACTCCAAATGATTATGTCACGATGGCCCAAAGGAGCGTGTGTAGGACAGACACTGCCAAGCCTTAGCATAATGAGATTGACACCTGACCCTATAAGAATTTACTGAATGTTTGTACTTCCTTCTCACACTTTTACGCTATAATGTCTCAAGTCTATAAGCAAAAAAAAATATATATATATATAAAAAAAAAATGAATATAAATCTTTCCAAAACATTTCACATCACTTTAACTGCTAAATCTAGTTGTTGCTTTTTTAAACTTTGGTATAAAACCTCTGTACTATACATTCCATATGCATTCTCTCCAAAGACCCCCCAAAACGGGTTAATGGCATTCTGCATTTCAGACTGGGATGAATCATTTAATTATCCCACAGTTATTATAGCTATAAACCCTAAGTGTGTCATGTTAACAAAAAAAAAAGCTACTCGGGATAATAAGGTGGAAAATCGTGTTTCTGACTTGCCGCGAAGTAAGCTATATTGTTTTCTCTGTTTTGCTCACGCATCTCGACATGACATTGGAAAGACATTTAATTATACTTGAGTTGAGAAATATGAATCAAAGCTTGCCGCCCCATGAAAGCGGATTTGGAAATGCCTGACAGCGGTTAATAGACAGCAGTAAATGAAATAAGGATGTAAGGGTGCTAAGACATGCTTTCCAGAACTAAGAAACAGCTTAAGTCTGGCTGCTTGGTGAATCCTCGACTTCTGACATGATATATATGTGTGCGAGGGGGTCGGGGTAATGAACAGAGACTGGGGGAGGGAGAGAGCAGGAGATTTTAAGGAGATTTGGAACCGCGTCTGATGCTGCAACACTGCCCCAAGTGGTCGGACCGGAGTAAAACAAAACGAGAGGCAGAGGAGAGGGCAAAAGAAAGAAAGTAGTCTGCAAATTCATTTTATTATGGCTCTATTGAGCGAAATAGCATTGAAAGGAGGTGCAGAGGGGGTGAATATGTTGAGGGAATGCCCTGGACTTTGGCATTGACAATGTGTGAGTGCATTTCTCTTCAGAGTCTGGCACATCCAGAACAAGTCTATTCTCCCCCCCCAAAAAAAAAAAACCAAGTCCAAGGGGACAGCCGCCCGCTCCCTCTCTCACATCCCTCACCCCTCTCTCCACTGACGCGCACGGGCCGAGTTTTCAATCACACCACGAGCGGGAGCGATGAGAGGCCAAAAAAGATGTGCTGAAGGGACTGTTATTCAAAAAAAGGGGGGTGAACTGGAATCACAAGACCACAAGCTAGAAGAATTGAAGAATGAGCAGACACTTTATAGATTAGGTGAGAGGATGTGCACAGAGATGCATTTGGCCCGCGGTGAGTGTGTTCCAGGAGACTGTCCGGACTGAGCCACTGTCATCTGTCATTGGCTCGAGCACTGACAGCCAAAGAAAAGGTGCCCTAGATGCACTAACTGCACATTTAGGTCCGGAGAGCCTTTCTGAATTGAACCCTTTTTCTCCTAATGTTGGCTCGACTCTTCTGGCGTTTTTCCTCCACATGTATTCATTTCCATAGATAAAATGATTGCTTTCATCACCCATATGGCAGAATAAACTTCAATACATTTTATACAATACAAAACATGTCCAGATTGTTTCCTATTTATAGTTTCCCCCCTCAAATGTCATTTCTATAATCGAGTTATGATTTACTTGATTGATTTAAGCTTGTTAAGTATATAGACAGGCTTGTTAAATATATAGACAGGCATTTTAAATAACAATGTGTCAAAATACAATACAAGAGGTCATTGCCAATCATACCCTCGCCACGACATACAGCAGTGTTTCCACAGTGCAAATGTTTTCCTCGTGCTGTGAAAGCCCTTGTTTTTCTGTCTAACTTTAAAGTGCGATGGTCGACGCTCCCCTCTGTCCCACGTTCATAAAAACAGGATTGTTTTGTGGACTTTTTGCCGACGCCGCCTCGGCATATAAACAGAGCCGTAATTTGTACAACAGTGAGATTCGGCGGAGCACTCTGGTCCCGCCGAGATTTGCACAGTGTTGTTATCGTGTGTTTACCTGGGCTGGCAGTTTGTTGAGGACGTATAAGCAGGTAAGCTGAAAATCCCAACATAATTGTCTCATTTAAGCCTAGGAACTGAGGAGAGATGAGGATGTTATTATCAACAGCTCCAACCATATTAAAGGTAATTTCAAGCGGGATGCATATCGGGGGTACAGGGAATATTTGAGCAAATACAATAAATGTGTGTTGTGTACGCTGTTCCAAATGAGAGGAAACATCTAAACCTCAGACTGTGTGACAACGACATACATCTCTGTATCGGCATGCACTGACATCCGCTCGGTCAGACCGCGGTCCAGCGTGACAGGGTCAGACTTATTAACCTCAGGGTGTCTGTGCACTCTGACCCGAGGACACATAAAGCAGGACGCCTTTTGTGCACTTGCAAATGAACTGGCCACTGACACATATTGTCTGCGTGTGAATGAACTTCCTGTGCACGCTAACGGCGCTAGGGGCTATAGATTAGAAGATATCTATAGCTGACACCTCCTATTTTGACCACAAATAAAACAAATAAAACTACCTTCAACAACGTGACACGAAAGTGCTTAAACAAACCAGCATTGAAGCCTTGGCAACTTGGATGCTGCATTGAGTCGGTTGGGACACGGCTGTCGGTTCTCAAAACAAAGTGACTCTGGACTGAACGCTTGACTGACCTGGTCCGGGCTTAGCCGGCTTTGTTTCTTTGTTTGACAGGAATATAAACAAACAAACAAAAAAGCGTCACTGAGAAGTATTTAACTTGTCTAAGAAAACAACATATGAAGAACCAGGACTGAGCCAGCGCGTGAAAGGCAGCTTCTCGTACTTAGCTTTACATAATCCATCTGGAGGCACAGTGTTTGAAGGCAAAACGGTATAGAATCATGCATAAAAAACACGATGACAACACCAGCAGAAGGCGCGCGCAAAGCGAACACATGAGAGCGGAGGCTTCAGCTCCAGCACAAACTCCGAGAGCGCAGACGGGATGAATGAATGAAGTTTAATGTGGAAAACTTACCGTGTCCGGAAATCCAGAGGAACAGGAGCACCCGGGGGAGCATGGCTGAGCACGGGGTGGGTGCTCGGACTCTGATGATGGAGGAGGAGGAGGTGGGAAGGGGGGCACAACCTCGGCAAAACAGTGGGAGCGAGTGTGAACGCGAAGTTGGCAGCGCACGGGGAGGACACAGTTGCGTCTCTGTGCGCGCTGGGAAGGATGGAGCCGACGTCTTCAATCTCAATTTTTTTCTAGCAGAGGTAAAAAAGCGTGTACACTCTTCTGTCCTGGGTTGGAAGGGGGTGGGGGGGTGGGGTTGTATAGGCTGATGCCAGTTTTCGGCAGTTGCGCCTCTTCACGCGCCTCGCCTCTTGTTGATGTGTGTAGACTTTGAGTGCCGACTCGGAGCGTTCTCATGCCGCCTGCTCCCTCTCTCTCTCTCTCTCTCTCTCTCTCTCTTTCTCTCTCTCTCTCTCTCTCTCCCTCCCTCTCTCTCTCTCCCTCTCGCTCCACCACTCACTCAGCAGACACACACACATTCACCTCCCTCCCTCCCAAACTCCTCTCTCCATCTCTCCCTGTGTGCACTGCCTGCCTGTCTGGGTGGCTGTGACTGACTGTGATCATGGAGGGGACGGGGTGGGGGGGGGGGGGGGGGGTGGATGTGGGGGGGTGAATTGGCTGAAGCGGTCCTCGGTCCTCTCGCTATGGGAATCAAGGGTGCCATGGGAAGATAAAAAAAAAACAAAAAAAAAGAGTGCACTAATTAGAATGAGAATAGGAGGGGACTTGGCCCGCAATGGCCACAAATAACAAACACACACACACAAAAAAAAAACCTTACTTACGCCCCTTCTTCTCCTTCCCTCCCTTCGACCCCTGCCATCCCGTTTTTGTTTTGTTCTTAGGAGACTCCGGAATGTTGTCTAATCGGTCGCTCATTTGCATTCAAAACCACCGCGGCCGCTTTAGTATTCATTAGCACCAATAAGGAAAGATTGGGAGTCGCTCACAAGCGAGGCGGGCCGTCGCGGTGATGTACAACGTTGTGAAAGGCCTAACAGGTTATGAGTGGTAAATATTTAAAAAGGGGCATTTCCTTCTCCTATTAACTCCAGGGCCAGAGTAAGGTCAGTGCATTATGGAGTGCTCTAAAAAACCCATTTATGACTTCTATCATTAAAACATAAGCAGGCCAGTTCATGGTCTGTGTTTTGTCCCCTTATCGGCCCTCTGCAATGCAAGCAAAGTTATTGTATTGTAAAAATAAACATACTGTAGCTTCAGAAAGAATGTATACCCCTCAATTGAAGCCTATATTATTCTGTTGAAGTCTGATACCCTATGATAACGATAACCTTAACTCTAAGAACAGAATAAAAGTGCACTCTGGATTATAGAGAAGCAGTACCTTTCTTTATCATGAGTAATGGATGGTACTCACAGTTGTATACATTTTCAAGAGCAGCACAAAGATGGTTGTTTATTTTACTTGTTCAAATATTGTTATTCAAATGTATTGCGTCTGATTTAGCAGACTGCAATGTAATAATGTTTGCACATAGAAGTAATCAAAAACTGCACACCCATTCATCTTGATTGCATTACGAGAGACTGACATACCAACTGTATCAGCTGGCAGCATGGAGCCGCATAACAACAGTTATGTGCTTGTTCCAGTTGAGCGCTCCCCTTGACAGACAGTGTATGAGGGCACAGTGTACTTGATAATAATCTAATCCTTGTCTTTGACCTCATAATCCAATCAAAAGACCAGTATATGGCAGGTGGTCTTTTCATCAGAGCAACTGACAGGCTCAAAATCCCCAGTGGGGCCCAGAGCGGTAGATAACAGATTTGAATTGTGCCTCAAAACAAAAACATCCTCATGAGTGGCAAGGGTAGATTTATGAAGGCATAGACTCTCTTTTTTAATCCATCCCAAAAGTTATGAATTTCTTCATTCATTGTAGGGGTTCATTAAAGAGGAAGTATTATGCTTTTTGTAGATATTTGGGGATAATATCAAACAGCTAAAACACAATATCCAGTAGTGTCACTTGGTGCACCGAGCCAGCTAGTATAGCCCCTCGCAATCTCCAATAGCTCCTCTTGCTCCCCTTCACTGTGCAGCTGTTTGAATAAATAGTGCACAAATACACCGTTGTTCTATTTCGTGACAAAAGGATGAAGCTTAGCAAGAGGTCGAGAGATGAGGAAAGCATTTCCTTGATACGAAGGACCTCAGGAGGAACTTTCTGGGAGCTGTGGCCTAAAAGTAGCCACTGTGGAAGATCTAAAGAGAACTCAGAGGTGCTGAAAGTGGCTGGAAACACAACTCCAGGCATGTCTTTTGATGAGAGAACGGCAATGTGGTAAAATAAAGCCCGTCATTTAAGGTTTGGTATTCGCGTGCAAACAAACCATCTGTGCTGATTCAGTTGAGTTTTATTATAGTCAGAGTCAAATAGCATTTTCCAAGTAAAACCCTCCCTCATCTCGAATCGTAACGACAGTTGACATTTTGAACCAATTTAAAAGAGCACAACAAGCATGTGAAAAGATGACATTGCTCTTGCTGTATCCAGCCCAAGTGTGCTCGTGCAGAGACAAATAAAACGCTGCAAGCGTGAAGTGCTCTCTTAAACTTATAGTGCACCCACTGGGAGCATAATGATAAACAACTCAGACCGTTTAAGAGACCGTTGACACCAAGAGCAACCAGTCAGAAGACACACGATTAGATACAAATGTAAAAGAGGGTAAAATGAATAAACACAAAACAGGCACATGTATATGTCAGCCGAGGTAGACTCACACGCAGGCTGGTCCTCAGGTGGTTGGCTGGGTACACGTGACTTTTTCTTCTGTGCATGAAACACCAGCTCACAACTCTCATGGGGGGTTTAATAATATTCTGCTGTTTTGGTGAAGAGGGAGTTGAGCTCTCGATTTACCGATCGATCTACGTTCCCACCCTCACCTGTGGTCATGAGATCTGGGTAATGACCGAAAGGACAAGATCGCGGCTACAAGCGGCTGAAATTAGCTTCCTTCGCAGGGTGGCTGGGTGCGCCCTTCAAGATAGGGTGAGGAGCTCAGTCACCCGGCAGGAGCTCGGAGTTGAGTCGCTGCTCCTTCACGTCGAAAGGAGCCAGCTGAGGTGGCTAGGGCATCTGTTCCGGATGCCTCCTGGTCGCCTCCCTCGGGAGGCATGTTCTATTGGGAGGAGGCCTCGTGGAAGACCCAGGACATGCTGGAGGGACTATGTCTCTGAGCTGGCCTAGTGTGTGTGGATCGGGAGGTCTTGGCATCTCTGCTGAGGCTGCTGCCTCTGCGATCGAGCCCCGGATAAAGCAGAAGAAAATGGATGGATGGATTCATTGGTCTTATAAAACGCTTTTCCAGATCCTTTAAAGACAATTTTGTTCCTTATACATTCATTCTAAACTCGGTGGTGGTAGCTACATATAGCTGCCCTGGGGTAGGCAGACGGAACGCTGCCAATCTGTGCCTTCAGCCTCTCCAACCACTCACTCACACACTACAATCATAGTTGAACGTTTTGGTCCTAGGGAAAGTGCGGAGTAGAGGCGGTGGTTCTGCTACTGACACAGAGAGAAACACCGCTCGCCAAGACATTGCTTGCCATGAAAGTACTGTGCGCCTTCTGCTAGTCTTTTTTTTTTTTTTACTCACTCTTGTCTCGAGGCTGAGAAATGCACAAGAATTCCACAGTGATCATACTGCTGTGTCCATGTAAATGGCAATCAATTATTTAAGCATTATTTAGAATAACCACTCATTGTAGACTGTACAGTATTGAAAATAAGAGTGTGTCTTATGTTAGGTGTCTGAAGCCCTGTTAACAATATGCAGTCCCATTTCGTTCTCAGGTGATGGACAGCCCTTGGTTTTTGAGCTAAATAGAAAGTGACATGTCAGTTTTATTTCTCATGGGTCTCTGTCACTGAGATCTCGCGAAGCCGGCAACTCGGCTGTTTGTGGAGGTATGCATTTCTTGCTGCGTGCGTCCTCTGGTGTGTGTGATAATCAATTTGTTTTCTGAAATTAGTAAATCAGCCTGTTGTCTTTCATAGGGGGGCATTCGCTCAATCTTTGTCAGTCATCCCCGGGAGACGGCACATCTCTGAGGCTGCATTCGTCAGATTCCCCGTCCAATCAACCAGGTAAATGGTCGGTGCAGGGTCTAAATGAAAGGAATTAAACACTAAGGCAAGGTCTGAGATGGAAATTGGAACATTCTCAACGGCTCATTTCTTTTACACAGACCTTTCTCCAATCAGAACATTATTCCACTGCCGGATTTGTTTACATTTGTCAAGATAAAAGCTGGAATTTGAAGAAAAATAGTCTGAATGTTGTGTTTGCATATTCAAATCAGTGATATGAGGGCTATGTAAACTGAGGTAAATGTGTCCTCTGCTTGTGACCCACCTATCTTAAGAAAGGTTTGTGCTCAAGCATACAAGAGGATTAGCCTGTTGTAGGTTGATGGGGAAAACAGAGCACCATTCAATCATCCAGAAAACATGCAGACTCTATCTGGAAATTAAACTCCAGACCTTATTGCAGTGAGGCGGCCCATCCACACCAACTCAATAATCTCCTGTCGGGAGTGGTTGAGCAGATTTCCGTGGATGCCGGGATGCGTGGTGTGAATATCACCATCGGGCGTTTCTGGCCCAGCGGCAGAACCGAGAATACGCTCGATTGTGGAAGGAGAGGTTTTCCCCTGTGGCGCAGTGGCTCGTACTTCACAGCTACGTGGAGTTTGTATGTTCGCCCCGTGTCTGCGTATAGGCTTGGCTACTCTGGTCTCCCACCACTAAAAACATGTACATTAGGGTGCACAGGTGCATGTGAGAGGTTGGTGGTGGTTGGAGGGGTGGTCGTTCTACCCCAAGGCAGCTGTGGCGACTACCACCAAGTATGGAGTGAAACTGGAATTGTCCCATAAAGTGCTTTGTGGCCATGTCTGTGAAAGGTGCTATACAAATAAAGTCCCTTCCTTTCCGTTTTTGAGTTACGGGACTCACTAAATTCGGCTGTCCCGTGCCCATTTGATCACAGGTGTCAGGATTGATGCACCTTGTCTCATCAACTAGCCACGCTCCTTTTATTATCTTTCATTATTTGAGAATTTTTGAAGAAAGAAAAGCATTGTGTCTAATGTGTTCCGGCTCAGTTCCACAGAGGCGAGAGCCGGTGTTTAGCAGTGAGTCTCACTTTGACTAGTAAGTGCTGCTAAAACACAGTAATCACCTGGGAAGTCAAACTAAATCTAAAAGCAGCAGTGACAGACACAACCACTAACGCACACTCAAACCAGAAATGTTCTTGGAAAAACACTTTATTATTTCCAGTCCCCACCCACCTCGTATTTCTAAATACTAAAACATCCATCCATCCATTTTCTTCCACTTGTCCGTTGCCGGGTCGTGGGGGCAGCTGTTGGAGCTGCCCAAGTCACATTGCACCAGTACTAAAACACCAAAGTCTTATTTCATCTTGTTCATCTTATGTCATCGTGTTAATTATTTGTGTTAGTTGTAGTCAAGGCTCTCATCCATGAAGTATTTGCCTAGAAATTTGAATTTCATTTCCATTGGTCCATGTGAGTCTGCTTGCACATCATATGGAAAGTAGCCTAAAGATTTGTTTGCTGTTTTTGAGCGCACTCGCACCGATAAGCATCCTGCACCTTAAGAAAGCTGGTCAAGGGTCACTAAGCTTTGCATTGCTTTAGACTGCTGCTCCCTCCTGAATATAGGGAAATGTCTGTATGTAGTTTTACATCTGAAAAATTGACAGAGTCCGTGCATGCATTAGCCTCGCTGGTCGTCTGCTGACACGGGGAGTCTAAAAGAAAGCATTTCCATCCATATGAAGATTACATAACAAAAGACAGATCATTAATACAATACAAAAAGGCAGTTTACAAATAAGGTGCAATATACAGCCACGTCTACTGTACTGAAAACATAGTCACATAGGTTTTGACAAATTCTTTAGACCCATGTCATTTTTAAATGCAGATGATTCTGTTTGTTGGCTTGGGTAGTGCAGCTTCATCAAAGGTGTGCTATTTCTCTTCTTTTTTTTGTTCTTTTTTTTTTTTACAAACCCACCCAAAGGAAAAAAAATGCACAACCGTTGGATAGTTTCAAAAATATATTCCGTTTCAATACTGATATTTTCTCACCATGTCACGTCAGTGTATCCACTTAGCCCAGACTGCGTAAGGCATCCATGTATTAACTCATGCATGTTCAAAATCAATGAAATGACACTGTCTGTTAATGAAGGCAGACACAATGGTGGATCACATTCCAGCTGGCTTCCCGGGGAGTGCAGGTCCATTTGTGAGAGTGTGAACAGCTCTCAGTGGATGTGTCCAATTAACACCAGCCACCACACATCGTTACACACACACACACAACACACACACACACAACACACACACACACCTCCGAGGAGACCATCTGACGCACCCCTGCACTGGCCTATGAAAGAAATACATATTCATGTGATTTAATAATTGGTCAAAACAATATCAGGAGGTCACAGGGGTCAATCCTGGCACAGATCTTCCAGTCAAGTTTCATCAGAGAGGAAAGGCCAACATAAAAGGCCTGGGCGAGTCCTTTGTACTACAGCCACTCCAATCGGACAGCGTATTTGGTACAATATTTTAAACAAGTCTCGGTAGAAAGAGAACTGTTTGCACTGCTGGATGTCACTGGATTTTGTCTCCAGCGTGACGTCTTCAAACTTACCTTTCTTTTATCGGAGATGATGATTTTTGATGGTGTGGATAATCACGTTTGGAGAAAAGAGGCTTTGCGCAGCCAAAGGTTCCTGGCAGGTGGAGATAATCCCGTTAGAGATGGTGTCTTTGTTAAACCTTAACGCCATTTTTTTCCACTAAATCGACTTTGTTTGTATAGCTTCCCAGTAGAGATTTCTGCTCCCATTCATTTAAATAAATTCTTTCTCTGACAGAAAATGAATAAATCTAGGCCTGCCCTGGAACGCACCAGGAAAATGCAGTCACTTTGAATATCAAGGACAGTGTTTATATGACGGAATCAAAATGATATACTGTAGTTTACTTTCTGCTTGGTGGTTTTCTTCCATGAGGTGTGTTTCTTCCAGATTTGTCAGGTCTTTCCCTGCTATAATTGACAGGGAGTATTGCTTATTTAAAAGGGGAGAAATGGAACAATCTCACAATTATAATATGTATAATTGTATTCATCTTTATTTCATCTTTTTTACTTTAACAAATGCATGAAACAATCAGAAATATTTCCAATAAGGTTGAGTGCTTATGTTGCCCCAAGGAAAAAATAAAATAGAATATGCAGTTTTGGCAACTTTGTGACAGCTTAAAATAATAGTGGCTTTTCCTTTTACACATGCTTTTAGGAAATGATCAATGGCCATATCTTTGTTTCTCATGCTTATGACTTATTCAAATGAATTATATTCCTCTCTCGCCACAAAGCAGACACTTACGTTGTGAGTGACACTTCAATTAGCCTCTCGTCCTCCAGTGCTAATAATCAGATTGCGAGCCGTGTAAAGGACACGGCAGGCCATTAAAATACCCTCAAATACTCACTAGATTTACTGCGGGTTGCAGATTTCTGTATTTGCAGATATGAGCAGCAGACACTTTCCTTGCCAGGGATGAAATAAAAGCGATCTTGGAGTAATTGCTGAGGAAAGTGATTTGCCGATGTCGGAAACACTTTGTGCTTCCTCTAATTTTGTTTAGCTTTCGACAATTGCCAGAAGGCCTGTCACAGGAGCCCTCATCGCTCCACTCAGGGCTCTTTAGTGTCCTGCTGTAAAGCCTCCGTATCCACCAGACTCCGGGACAATCAGACAAGGGCACATTTGTTAACATCATGTGGCATTAGTAATGGAAAATGTGCATGCTAAATCTTGGCACCGGGATATTTGCATTATACAGATAAAACAATACTGCTGTATAAAAGATTAATGTTGCTAAAATAGTAAGTTATACAGGGTCGACAGTCCCTAACTAGCCGCGTCTGAACACTCCCCAGGAGCATTTCAATATTTTCTACTCAAGACATTATGGGTGGCGCATATAATCCATGAACTTAATATAGCCCTACTACAGCAGGCTAACAACAACAATACATTTCATTCAAGCAGGCCCAAGCTGTGTTTATATTTTTAGGGTTTCTATAGTCCATCATGTTAACCTCAGGCATACACAGCTTTGGTAGGCTAACAAACATTTTTGAATAGACATTCCCACGTTTTAATATGCGTTTTAGTTTTGGCTTGTGTTGGCCAGTGACTTTAAAAAACCACAAGTCACGGCCGGTGACCAAAAATGTTTAACTATTGCGGTTAAATAATGGTTGCTAATTTGTTGTTAAAACAGCTTTAACAGGGCCATGAGACCTTTTGAACACATAGCACGCTCAGTTTGGGAACTACTACTACAGATACCATTGTTCTAAAAACAAAACAATTAAGTTTGCACTTCTATGCACACTGATAAATATGACGGTTCAGTAACAATATATAGCGGCCCTTTTGTTAAATGCAATATTCTATTCATCATTGGGACTTTGATTGACAGAACTAGGGTGTGTTTGATTACTCATTTGCAAAGCCCCTCTTTATCATATTTTGTGTTAACTGTTCCAAAGCAGAACTCCTAAATAAAAAAGATTGTTATTTTCTAAAAATGAATGAAATGTGAATAATTAACACTGTCGTAGACCCTGCATGTTATCTGTCCAACACGCTTTACATAAGCGCTCCATCTAGTGTGAGGCTTCACATTTTGCGAGAAAACGAATGAAGCATTAATATTTTATAACGCTGCATGCTTATCAATGTTGTTTAACGACACCAAGGAAAACAATGATCAATGATATTAACATCACCAATTGTTTTACGCATGTTTTAATGCTTGTTGGATGTTTCTTCTTGATGCATCCGGGCTGTTGTGCAGAAGCAGCAGATAATGAGGCCTTTTAACCCACATCCTTGATATTGTTATAAAGTATAATTGAGTGAATTGTGGCAATGTCATTGAATAATTAATTACTGAAGTTATCCCTTGTTTGTTATATTTTGTGATTTTTATTATTGATCCTTGGCACATGCCATTTCAAGAGGTTTTGAATGTTTTATTGTTCTAATGTTTAATGTTTTTATTGCAATTATGTCGGGGGTGGGCGCTTATAAGCTTTTGCTTCGGCCCACTCCCTTTAAGCAGAATTTTAACTGCTCAAATAAACGAATAAACTAAAAAAATAAACTAGAGGTATAATTCCCTCTTCTTCTAGCTTAATATCTTTCAGTACTCACAAATTATACTTTCCAGAAATCTTTGTCATAAATGTGTTACTTCACTGGCGTAAATGTCTATGATAAAAAAAAGTATTGTAGAAACCCCGTAGGCTAATTGTTGTGCTAACCATGAAATGTAAAAAAAAAAAAAAAAAAATTTAGGCCCCTGGGCTCCAGCCCAGGCAACCCCGGATAAGGCGGCCCTGCCTATACGTACATCCTAATCCTGAATTTGACAAAGAATGTGTGTTTCCAGCAAAAAAAAAACAAAAAAAAAAACAATTGTTTCCTTTTCTTACACCTGTTTTCTTGGCCTTTAACTCTCGAAGCACTGTTGCTTTTATAAGAGGATAAGCAATGAACACTCAGGTGCACTAACATAATATCCCAAATTTGTATCTATCCCAAAAGCTACTCCGAATAAAAGTGCAGATATTTACATTTAAATTGAAAACCAGTTGCTGTCTAATAATAATGTACCCTACTCCAACTTCCACTGCTGTTCGAAAAGGTTAAGTTGTGAAATATAACTATGCACTATTAGTCAAAGGATCCCATTCTCCAGTAGTGTCTCGCGGGACCTTCACCCGGGTTACGAGTTCCCTCGGAGCTTTTGAAGATAGCAGACGAGAGAGCAGTGAGGAGGGTGGATGAGAATTGGGAGGTGTGGAGGTGGGTTCACACAATTTCCTCCTGGTCTGCCGTGGCATTGTGCGACACAGTGAATTTAATACCTCCTTTTATCTGTTGTGTGTGCCGAGTTGATAGGGGGGAGTTGCAAATGTCAGGAGTTGTGGTGCCATTATTCACTGCATGGGTGTTTTTAATTTGGAGCTGATTCGTGATAAGACCATTATAACCGAGAGTTATTTTTGGCTATATTGTGAAGGAGAGCACGTTAAGATAGCAGTCACTAACTTTTTCTGTGTATTTCTTTTGAATCGCAAGTGCCTTCAAGGACACGATGACAGCATGCGCTTGAACACGCGACCCTCCATGTCCACTTTTCCATGTCATGCTTTTAACTGGGGCCACATCTTTAAGCATTTGAAAACAATTTGAATTAAAAGAGGACGGTTGTTATTATAAATAAAAAATAAAAGAACTTTTAAGAGCTCTTTTAACCCACTAATTGCCGTCTCCCCTGATCAGAGGCTAGGGTTAGGGTTAGTTAACCCTAATCAGGATATAATTAGGGTTAACAATGGCAAATGTAAAGCAAGTTGTGTTTCACTCACACAGATCTCACACATATTTTTAGAAACTAGAAGGTCTTGGTTTTCAAATTAGGTATCACACTAGCATATAGACTGTAAGCTCTCCAGTCAATGAGCTTGAAGACTTGGATGTAAATAATTGTTAATCCTAACCCTTAACCCTAACCCTATGGTGGCAGTTAAGCGGTTAATGTACAATGTCACCATGCTGTTCCTTCATCAGTAACACGATGAAGGGACAACACTGGAGTTGTGTTTTCAGCCATTATTGAGTAATCTTTGAATCTTCTGCAGGATGAAGTGCTGTGACGCCAACATATAAGAGGTTCATCCAATTTCTCCTAAGCTTCTCCCACCGTCTTACGCAATCAGGGAGCTCTCTCCTCACCTACGGCACAGCTCCGCAGCGCAACAAGAGGAAGAGCATGGTACACATTCACAGAGCCTGGTGTTTATTTTTCATCGAGTGAGGGGCTTAGGGAATAGTGCTTGTTGAAAATAGCGTATTCTTTAGTGCTGGATGAAAGGATGGAGACTCGGTATAATATAATCCAAAATCATTACTTTATTTCCTATTACAAACTAAAGGTACATCTGTTGAGCTGACTCCATGTTGACCGGACAGACCCCAGGGGGAGAAGCGAGGAGAAGGGCGGAACGCTTCTCAAGCAGGACCATATATAGTAGGTGTGTCTTCCCCCCCCAACCAATCAGCTCTCTTGGATCGTCACTTCTTCTTCTGCGCAATCTGACTCCTCATTTGAACACACTGCCCCCCAGTGGATCAACCATACATACAAGCAGAAACTAAAATGTCCGCCAGATTCAAATGTATCTCAAAGCACAGTTTACAGATCAACACAGTTATATATATAATCACTAAAACCTAATATGACAAATATGTATATAAATAATTCCACATTCCCCGTTTTGATCTCTACAAAAGAGATCACAAATCAGATTGAATATTTGTCCTATGAAATCAGTGATAGATGCATGTCCTTCAACTGGTTGCCTTTACTCTGTCAGGTCGTTGTCTCGGTTCATGCTTCCTCGGCGTCCGCTATAAAAACATACACTCACCACTAAGGGTGGTTTTTATTGTTTATTTTTTTCTACATCATCATGTTTTGGTCAACTTTAATTGTTGTAAGGCACAAAATACAACTTTATTGATTTGGATCAAAAACTCTCATAATGACGACCACTCACAAGCACCCACAGAGACAAGGAACCAACAGAGATCTGTAACAGAAACACAAAAGAACAGACAAAAATTACAAAAAAAAAATTCTCATCAGGGCCGCTCACCGTGAGAACGACCATGCCAGCTAATCTTGCAAATTATGGCTGGACTCAAAGACCTATTTAACTTAATTTATCTGTTGGAATGCTAGGGTCAATTTTATCTGGAAAATTCAGGAATTCAGGTTTCATTAATCTACAGAGAAAAACTCTCTTTTTTAGCTTCATGTTTTCCCACATTTGCCGCAGATTCTGTGTGCACTTCAGAATCACAGCAAACGTCAAAAACAGAGTATTATAAATCTGAAACCGAAATCTTAGTTGGCCATAACATTTGTCAATTTGTCACTTTATGTTTTCGTTTGTTTATCTTTTAGATATATTTGTCTCAGTTCTTTCCCATGCCAAAATAAACCAAATTATAATAATTTTCCCATATAATTAACACCCCCTCTTGGACTGAGGAAAACTCAGTCCAATAAAGAGTCATGTAAACATGCATAAACAAGTGAAACCTCTATCCTTGTACAGGAAACACAACAAACCAACTCCAATTTCACTGGAGATTAATACCTTCGGCACCTACATAACACAAAGAAAACAATAGCAAAATAACAAATGTCAGGTTCAGTCCAGGGAGGTTGAAGGCGGGTTTAAATGGGTCGAGGGCGAGTGAGAGGTGTGACACCACTCGTCTGGTTTGCGACCTGGACAGCCTGTGAGGTCCTGGGAGTGGCCTCAAAAGGGATCAGACCAGCACTGGTTCAGTCCAATCGCGGCAGAGGACTGTCAGACAGGCTGGGAAAGGAGCTCTCAGCAGCTCCCAAAGTGAGATCAGCAGTCACCTCCAACCTGAGTAAATAAACTAATGAGTGTAGATGGTTTCAATAGGGATCATATACAATCGCAAGATCAGTGTCCACTGGATTCCTGTGGAATCAAAGAGGAGTCTGATCTCAGGCGCCAAAATGGCCTGTGTCAAGTTCATAAGAGTTTCCTCTCGATCTGCTCACAGATTGACCCCAGGAGCAGAGCAAGAGAAAGGGCCGAAGCCCAATTCATTTCAGCTTTTAGACATAATTTCAGACAATTTAGTTTTATATATTCCAATTCATAGCTATAGCATTTCACAGTCATATCACATGTCAACGCCCTCTAAGGCTTCGTTTAAATTTTGTATTGAGATATTCAGACAAATGCATTTTGTAACTTAAAGATTATTGATTCAATTTAGTAAATAAACCAGCATCATCAGGTCCTAAAGACCATCTTTATCTGGTGCATTAAGATATTTTTCAGTCAGTTCATAAACACATAATTCTCTATCATGGTGTCGTGGAATGATGTTCCAAAACGGACACAAGTATCAGACACTGATGGAGGGTACAGGACATTTTAGGAACTTCAATTTCTTACCAATCTTTTGTTTCACTCACGCTTTGGTCATGGAACAAATTCTTTAGCCTATTGTCCAGGAGAGAGAGCAAACGAGTTATAAACACATCATATTATTGTTCTATAGGGTGTAAACAGTTCGCAGTCACACCTTGTTTGCCTAATTAATTTTGTTATTTTAAAAGGACCATTCATGTCCACTAAGGTTAGCCTTAAAAGCTTTTCTATATCATATCAAAGTACAGTGATCAATGGGTGGGTGGCTTTGGCAAAGTGAATGTTTGATCCAAGGTCAAACGTCAGTTGTACAGTCCTTCAGCTCTTCCCAGTAGATATCTGCATTCAGCAACCACTGTCAGACAGCAAGGTGTTTGTCCAATCAGGGAAAAGTCACTGTTAGTCCATTCAGAGAGCACAAAACTGTTGCTCTCACTGTCATCAGCATATCACATCCGAGGAGAGAAACAGGAGTCTGAGTTGGCGTGTCAGATTCAGTCCTGTGAGCTGACTAGGCACTGGCTTGGTGAAAGGTTGTGGGTGGTCTTCCTGTATCCACCCAGTAGATGGTGTCCGTCAATGATCACAGTCTCATAGTTCACAGATGAGTGTCGTTCACCTTTATCCACCAGCACGTCAAGAGTCTGTCCGTTCACCTTCACAGGTAACAGAGTTCTGGACTCCCATGCCTCTGAACCCAGCAGCAGCCAGTGATGAGAGTAGCATTGTTCCCATCAGCGTTGTTGTAAACGCCTCGATCCTCGAACGTTGTTGGTCCTCCTCTGAAACAATCCTTGGCCACAATTACCAACACCACACCCACAGGTCACTGCACAAGTAAACTCCTTGTTACTCTTTTTCATTACTCGCTCCTTTAAGCTGCATCTTTAAAAGTTGCACTCATTTCTTTCAGTTCAACTTTGCTCTCGCTTCTGTTCAAGGGCGTTCTCCATATTCTCAAAATGTATTCCTTAATTTATTTGGTTTTCTTAACAATAATTCAAATTTTGCATAATTGCTCCTTCATAACTTTTGGTAATGCGTCCAAAATGGCGCATAAAGATCAACTTAAACTTTAAATCAATAGTGGTTTGTACTTTCAATCAATGTATTCAAACTCACGACAGGACTTCCCTGCTTCAGTTTTCATTCCATGGCGCCACCGTGTGGAGAGAGGTTCTAATTCGTTCAGCAACATCTCTCAGAGCCCTAAATGGTCCATTAATCACAGGCTCAAAAAAATAATAGCATTTGTCTCACACTAATTTTGGATACTTGTTCTTCAAATGTATGCTGTGGAGACATAACTACCACCAGCAGAAATGTTTCTCTATAAAAAACAAAACAAAAATAACTTTTAAAACAATAACATTGGTCAAAAATGTTCTTTTCTTCTTTTTTTTTTTCTCTCAATGAGGGGCGGAGCAATTTCTCCACTTCCCCTCCTACACGGATGTCTGGGTACAAATGAGGATGGCCACTCCTCCAATGCACCCATTACTTCCTGTTTGATCATTTCCTACGTCCACACAAATGCAGACACAGCAAATACACGTTTAGTTTTCTAATAAAAAACAGTGTCCACTCAACATTCACACACCACATCTCTGAGTAAGGAATTATCTTATCTTAAAACTTTCTTTCAACCGTCCTTCTCACTTTCAATCACCTTTCCATCACGCTTCACATTCAATGCCATTTCGGCATCCAGTCTCCTCAGAGAACCATCTATCACCGTTAAATGATCAGATGCATTCACTCCAATACTTTCCAAGTCTTTCTCTCCGTTTGCTTCTCCGCCACTCACAGTCTCTTTCAGCGATACAAAAATATCACTTTTGTTTGTCCTTCTCCACTCGTCCATCACACTGGTCACTCGGACACTCTCGTCACTCTGGACAATAAAAACATTACACAAAGGACAAGACAACAAGACACAATAATTTCACATATAACTTTTACAATATCCCCATTACCCTGTGCACAAACATCTAAACATAATCTGGCCAGTCATTAACTCATCTATCTTTATTTGGAATTTGTCCAGTCTCTATTTTTTTATACATTTTTTTTTTCTTTCTCTTTTTTTTTTAATTTTTATTATTTCACCGGTTTCTAGGGTCCGCAAACTCCCTAACGATTTCCGGATAACGCTACAACGCTCTCTCCCGTCGGAGTCGGCACCAGTCTACGGGGCGGAAATTTAGGTCCGTACCTTACGCGACCAAGGCTTGACGCGTCCACCACAATTTACCGAGATTAAATAGCCAATCAAAATCCCAAAGCCTAAATAGTAGCTCGCCGGCTACTTTTAAAGAGTCATAAAGTTCGGGGACATTCCAGAGTTGCCATGTGGATGCGCCATCTCCGCAGTTGACAGCTTACACCTCTCCATTGACAAACATTAGCTAAAAAGCCGTGGAACACTTCCGCCAGCCGCCGAGTCACTGCTGGCAACAATACAATAGGCCGCGTTCACGTTATAGAATTATTTCAGTTGGAGGGCCGGTGTCAACACAACTCTATGGGACTATGGTTACAGCCATTGAATTTTCAGTTGCCCTCCACCTCAATTTTCTTTAGAATGTTGTGATGTCACGTGAACGCTACCTACTGCTGCCAATCCCACAATGCTCAGCGACATAACATCACACTCCCAAACTCCATTAGCGACTCGGTGCGATCACGTCCACCTATCCCTATTTTTGTTATTTTATTATTTTATATTTTTTATAATATTTTTTTATATTACCCCACAAACAAAAACAAACAAAACAACAGTTAACAAACAAAACAGTCAAACAACAAACAAACAGATTGACAAACACTTCTCCCGCCTCTCTCCCCGCCGGTCAACAAAATCAGATAAAAAAATGTACCTTAGTTGCTTTAACAAAATTGTTCCGTTTTCAGATAAAAATGCCTGCGAAGTCACTGTTTAAGGCAGATGTAAAACAAAATTTCGAAAACCAGCCTCATTCCTTTAATTGTAAATAACCCAGCGTTATCTCAGTAAGAATATGTAGCCATATTAAGTGTTTAAAAATAGAAAACAGGCGTTAAAATAGTTCTTAATGTGTCTAAAGTCCGATGCCTTTCAATGAAAATCTAGTGGCCATATGGTGGCATTACAGCAATGGCGGCCATAAACTCCGGTATTACAATACAACAGCCAAATAACAATACCACATGGAAAAAGCTAAATGCTAAGGCTAAATCCTTTGTTCTCAGAGCCAACTTAGCAACCTCGCATACCAAAAGCAAACAGATCATATTGAAAACAAACCATGCACCACACTTCAATAAAATCCTTCACTACTACACAGAACAGCCTTCAGTGTCCACACACTGAGCTGGGTTTAACACATGTGGGTTTATTACACGTTAATCAACAATAAGCTGTATGCTAACACACTAAGCTAACCATGCGGTATGCTAGCGCACTAAGCTAACGATGCTAACGAAAGCTAACAACACAACATTAAGCTGTAATTTGACCAAAATATTGAGGAAATTCTTTTGCATAGACAATGGGGATATAGTTAAAGATTCACAGAACATGCCAACAGCAAAAATGGGAAACCAATCATCGCAAACAACAGTTATTTTTCCAAAACAAACGCGCCTTTAAAATTACTTTAGTCTAACTTCAATAAAAACATCTACTTACATGCCTTAAAAAGCACCTTAAAAATCTGCAAGGCGTACGGTCTAAACACGGAACAATCCAGTCAAGTTTCATAGCATTTTAGCTTCGTTTCGTTTTTTTTTTTAAGTTTTAAAAGTATCGCCAAATATCTCAAACCACCAGCAAAAACACACGCACACACTTCCTTCATCATAGCCAATATAAACAAATCGTATTCTTACCCATTTTAAAGTCGGTGTGCACGTCTGTTTTTTGGGCGAAAGAGAAATAAAAAGCATATTTTTCTTTGTCTATTCCCGAGATCCATCCAATCTTCCACAAATCAAAAATCTCGTCGGGTTTCACCAATTGTTGAAAATAGCGTATTCTTTAGTGCTGGATGAAAGGATGGAGACTCGGTATAATATAATCCAAAATCATTACTTTATTTCCTATTACAAACTAAAGGTACATCTGTTGAGCTGACTCCATGTTGACCGGACAGACCCCAGGGGGAGAAGCGAGGAGAAGGGCGGAACGCTTCTCAAGCAGGACCATATATAGTAGGTGTGTCTTCCCCCCCCAACCAATCAGCTCTCTTGGATCGTCACTTCTTCTTCTGCGCAATCTGACTCCTCATTTGAACACACTGCCCCCCAGTGGATCAACCATACATACAAGCAGAAACTAAAATGTCCGCCAGATTCAAATGTATCTCAAAGCACAGTTTACAGATCAACACAGTTATATATATAATCACTAAAACCTAATATGACAAATATGTATATAAATAATTCTGCTCAACCCTGAAGATAGCAAAGGAAGCTTTGAATAAGCCATTTTAGATAAATATAACATTTTGTAAACAACGTCGGGGTCATTTATCAAGAATGGTGATAAATAGCAAGTGCAAGTTGGAGAATCGCTAATAGATATTTGTGGACATGTTGCACCTAATCTGATATGTAATGCTACGTGAGGATATAATGCGCAAAGGACTCACTTTTGCACGTACTACTCTTTTTGCACATGAGCAAACGCATGGTAAAATAACCCCCTGAGTGTAAAGTGGAATTCCTAACATATGCCGGCAAAAAGCAAAATACCCCACTTTAATGCATAGATGTGTGCTAATTTCCCTTATTATACTATATAATTATATATTATATCATAGTATACTGCTCCCCAGTATACAGTACTGTCTCTAACCTTATATACTATCAAGGTACAGAGGAGGAACGGAGACTAAAAATATGTGTCTTCATAATGTACAACTCAAAACGTTCACATTATTATTATACTTAATAATAAATACGCTGCACAGTGCAAATGAGTGTATCGTACTTTTTTTCTGATCTTAATAATGTAAACACTAAGACCATCATTATCAGGTCCAACCAGAAACCTTGGATTACATGTGAAGTCCTCAGGCTCAGTCCGGAATGCTGCCTTCTAATCTGGTGACAAGGAGAAACTGCGGACAGCTGGGGCCAACCTGTCCCGCGGCATCAAAAAAAGCCAAGAAGCAGTACTCCAAAAAGATAACTGATCACTTCAGAGACAGCAGAGACACTCAAAGTCTGTGGGAGGGAATAAAGACCATCACAGACTAGAAACCTCCTCGACAAACCTGTGACAGTGACACCTCTCTGTTGAACGCTCTAAATGAATTATTTGCTCGCTACAAGGCACTCAACAGAACCCCGGCACAAAAGTCAACACCCCGTGCTGAAGACCAACACTCTATCTCCAGAGAGTGTGAGAAGATCTCTGAGCAGGATCAACGTTCGCAAAGCACCAGGTCCAGACAACATACCAGGTCGTGTACTGAAAGTTTGCGCTGATGAACTCACTGAGGTCTTCACAGACATTTTTAACACATCTCTGCAGCAGGCTGTGGTCCCAACGTGCCTTAAAGCGACCACCATCATTCCGGTGCCAAAGAAGTCACCACCCTCCTGCTTTAATGACTACCGCCCAGTAGTACTCACTCCAATTCTTATGAAGTGCTTCGAGCGGCTCGTCATGGAACATATCAAGTCTGTTCTCCCTCCCACCCTGGACCCATACCAGTTTGCTTACCGGTCCAATCGCTCAACTGAAGATGCCATCTCCACTGCGCTTCATTCAGCCCTCACTCACCTTGAAACGAAGGACATTTACGTTAGAATGCTGTTTTTAGACTTTAGCTCAGCATTCAACACTATAATCCCACAGCAGCTAATACACAAACTGCTCCACCTGGGGATCAACACATCACTGTGCAACTGTCTGCTGGACTTTCTGTCGGGGAGACCACAGGCTGTACGTGTCGGCGGAAAGTCCTCCAGAACCATCACACTGAACACGGGGGCTCCCCAAGGCTGTGTGCTGAGCCCCCTCCTGTTCACTCTGCTGACCCATGACTGCGCTCCAAAGTATGACTCAAACCTCTTCATCAAGTCAATTTCAGACGACACAACAGTGGTGGGTCTCATCAACAACAGAGACGAGTCAAACTACAGGAGTGAGGTGAGCAGTCTGGCCATGTGGTGCACACAGAACAATCTCTCTCTAAATGTGGAGAAGACAAAAGAGATTGTTGTGGACTTTCGAAGAGTACGGGTCCAGCATGCTCCTCTAACAATCAATGGTGCTGCAGTGGAGAGGGTGACCAGCACTAAGTTCCTGGGTGTGCACATCACAGAGAACCTTTCCTGGACCATGCACACTACATCACTGGTCAAGAAAAGTAATCAGCGTCTCTACTTTCTCCGCAAGTTAAGAAGAGCTAGAGTCCCAGCCTCTGTTATGTGCAACTTCTACAGAGGGACTATAGAGAGCATCCTGACCAGCTCCATCACTGTGTGGCACGGGGCCAGCACTGCCTCCTGCCGAAGGAGCCTCCAGCGCATTGTGAGAGCAGCGGAGAAGATCTGTGGAGCTCCTCTCCCCTCCATTAAGGGCATGTACTCCACCCGTCTCACCCGCAAAGCCGTCAGAATCACCAGTGTACTCCACCCATCACACAGTCTCTTCAAGGTAATGCCTTCAGGGAGGAGCCATCTACGAGCCAGGTCCAGTCGACCTGGTCGTTAAATACACAAGGCCATCGGGAAGCTGAACTCCCTTCCCCCACCCCCCGCTCCACAATCCGGGATGAGAGAAAGCTAATTTCAAATCATTCACATGGTTTGACAATTAAAAAATCTTGAATCTTGAATGTTGAACTATGCTAACAGATGATTACACGTCTTGTATTGTATTAAATGAGTTTACAAGCGTTGATATAAGACAGGTACAGTATGTCATTTTTCTGTTGTTTGCATAATGCTTTACATCTTACAATAAATAGTGAATAAATATATAATATGTGAGCGATTAAGGTCCCATAATCAAAGAGCATCCGGCATTCAAGCAATAACCAGCATTCAGCGTGAACAAAGTCAATAAATTGCAGTGTCGGTTGAAGATTTACTGTGGCCATCTTCAATCTCTGCAGGGGAACACTGAAGGGAACAACACAGAATGGTTTTATTTGAAAACATATTTTTTTGCTTAGAAATTCCAATAAAGAGTTTTTTTCTATCATACTTTACCCGCTGTACCATACATGTAATATTAGAGATTTATAATGAAATGTAGAAGTGGTAAGTGCGGTGATTCACCTTCGTGTTTCATCAGAGGATGTATTAGTGTCAGTGTAAACAAAGAGCAGTACGGGGGCAGCGGCTCAGAGAACATGCTCTTCTAACACCGCGCATTCCTATAAATCAAAAGAAATCAATGCCACATCGAGCATCGCAGCCTCTGTTGTGCAAATGAACCCTGGCTGCTGAATAAGGTTATAAATCCTCGCAACATTATTTCAGCTTTGATAAATTGAGCAACATTATGGAAGGGGAGGGCTGGGGAGAGGGCTCTGGTGGGAGCGGGGGGCAAGCATCCACTGAGGTGCACTAAAAAAATAGGGAAGTGGAAAAACAATAGCATTTGTAGAAAAACTGTGAAAATTGATCTATCGCTGAGTTTAAGACTTTTGCTCTATGTTTTATTTGGTCACCACAACAAGGAAAGACAATATATTTATCTTTTAAATTTGACCACAAAACATAACTTTACACTATGCAATCCTTTGTCAACAGTCAACACCTTAGAGTATGAGAGAAGTGAAGACCAACACACACACACAAACTATTTAGCTTACTTTTTCAATCGTCAAAATGTGTCAAATTGTCATCAACCATGCTCATTTATGGAAAGACAAAAAACCCAAGATAAGCTTAAAGAAATTATCTTTGCAAAGAGACCAGGGAGGTGTTGGTATCCCAGATATTTTTAATTATTATATTGCATTCAACATTAGATATGGTCTGATCTGGGGTTACAAGAAGGTACGGGAAGAAGGAAGTTGGGATTGGCTGGAGGAACAATTATTGAAAGAGAATAATGTAGCCTTTTCACTATCATCCCTATGGTATCACCCATACCTACCTGCCAAACTGGATAACCCTATTATGCGACTGACTTGTAAAACTATAAAGAAAATGCATCAAAAAATGAGTATTACAAAAATGGTATTTGCATCTTGCCCGATATGGCATAATATGGCTATTACAGCGGCAGGGAATCCTTTGTCAAACAGGGTGTGGAAAGAACATAATATACTACACATCTCCGATATTATTCATAAAGGCTCATTGTTGCCCTTCGAGAAGCTGGCTAGTAAATATAGCCTATGTACAAAGGCCTTTCTGCAATATGCCCAAATAGCTTCAATCTGCTCCAAATTACCTAAAGAATGTTTTAATTATGATAGTGAAATGGATGATAAATTTAAAGAGTTGACTGTTAATAAAGGGACTGTTTCTGGACTATATAAATTGCTAAATTGCTCCGATTGTACAGTTAATATACGTACACAATCACAGTGGGAACAGGATGTAGGCCAAATAATATCCATGTCAGAATGGAAAAACTAATCTGGCGGAATATAATGAAAATATCCAAATCAGTGAGACTTAAGATGATACAATTTAAAACACTGCGTAGAGCTTATGTAACACCAGCCAAACTCAAACTAATAGACCCGCATGTTACTGATTTATGCTGGGGAGGTTGCGGTCAAAGGGGAACATTAATCCACTTGTTATGGTATTGTCCTGAGATTTATCATTTTTGGACGCAAATAGTTAGTGCAATATCTAAGTTCTTGAACGTCAATCTGCCCTTTGCCCAGCGACCTGTTTAGTGGGGCACAGAGATGGTCAACTGACAAACAAACAAAACTATAAAGTAGCTAGATTGGGTTTTATTGCCACAAAAAGAATAATAATGATTAACTGGAAAAAACGTAAATTGAACTGTTTTGCTATAGAAAATGGTTACAAGAATTTATGGATCTACTGGCTATGGAACAAATGATTGACTACGATAGAGACTTAAATTTGGATTTTGAGCAACTTTGTAACAGCATATAGCAGGACTTCAAAAAGGGTAAATAATGCAATGTCCGGAAGACCATTTATATGTGCTGTATAGCTGTAAGCTGTATTTTTTGTACTTGTCTTCAGTATTGGAGTTTCTGTGATTGGTGAAAGTTACTGCTGTAACCAGTGTTAATTTTGACAACATATTTTAATTTAGTTTTAGTCGAGATTTAGTCAAAAAAATATCTTCAATTTTAGTCGAGATTTAGTCGACTAAAATTAAGATACATGTAGTCGACTTTGTATTTATAATATTCATTATAATCATATTTAATCGAGGTCCTCTGCTTCATGGAGCTGCTCCCTCATGAACAAAGCTCAGAGCTGTTCCTTTGGCAGTGAATTTACATGATATGAGGCTCTTTCAGACTGTCAATAGAAGTTTGGACGATATTAGTCTCTCCTTTTCATTTTTATTTAGTCTTATTTTAGTCGACTAAAATATCTGGAAATTTTAGTCATAGTTTTAGTCGCATGAAAAAGTTTTAATTTAGTTTTAGTCCAATTTTAGTCGTCAGAAAAATCACTTTGACTAAAATTAAGACTAAATATTTTAGTCGACGAAATTAACACTGGCTGTAACCCCCCCCCCCCCCCTCCTCATGGTGATGTCTTGTGAACCCCTTGTTTTTTTGGTTTGTTCTGTCTTGTTTTTTTTTTTTTTTGTCTCTGCTTTATTGTGTATGGTGTTTTGTACGTCTCCCATGTCTTTTTTTTTGTATGTCCGGTCTGATGTATAGTCTTTCGTGCCTGTCTTCTTTGTTGTTAAAATCAATAAAATGTTAATAAAAAAAAAAAGAAATGTTGACTTGATGTCAGAATGTTTTCATTGGATGTCCCCTATAGCTCCCTCCATGGAAATGGCCACATGTCTGTCTATGGCACAGGTCGGAGAGCCGCAGAAGTTTGCTATCACAGACTCACCAGGTTTTAACCTCTGACAGATCTGGGATCAGTGTCAGATGTGAGCCATGCCAAAGGGCTGAAGCTGGCTGCAAACGGGAGGAAATGACTTGACTCGCCTGGTCCCCGTCCGGCTTTGTACCCTCACCCCCGGGGCACGCAATGGCGGGAATACAGAGCGGGCGCCAAATCCCCTCCTTCAGTCCTTCATACAACAAACCAGCTCTGCATCGCTCCACTCTGCACCTGTTGTCTGCTGCCCACGATAATAGGTTGCATTCATATCACATCTCATCTAGACCATGTATCACTGGTCTAATTATGTTTCTTCAGATGGTAATGAGGGTTATTAAGTATATGTGCATTTGTGGTTGAGTCATGGTTTACATACAGTGCAGACATAGTTTAGTTGTGGATGCCTGGTGAAAGGACAGTATCTAATCAAAGCTTCTTGCATTTCCATTTACAGGTTCAGGGCAGCTCTTACACTTTTGGATTTGACCCCAGATATGAGATGCACGTCTTAAACCACACATTTTCAGGCATAGACTGTACATAGATTGACATATTGCTTGGAGTGACGATATGACTTACCTTATGATGGCGAAAGCTGTCCCATTATTTTGAAAAGACTTGCGCTGAATTACATTTTCTCTCGATTGTCGGTGGTGCAACTTACGTGTCTCTTCTTTTTCACCCAAAGCAACAGCTCCAATTACAGCAGTTTCTCAGAACATTTCACGTACACAGAGACCTGTTAAAGGTCACTGACAGTCGAACATAATGAGGTACCGATAACACACTTACATGTGAGTTATTTATCTCTAAGAACAGAAATAATGTACAGTGCGAGTTGTCCTTGACCAGTTCAACTTTAAGCTTCAAAAATGGACATTGTCAATGTTTTTTATTGCAAAATGAACACCCTGCAGCACAATATTGATCCAAATGTTTCAAAATTATATCAGTTTCATCCCAAACTCTACTAATGTATTGCTGTTGTTGTGTCCTTGAGTAACACAATGTATTGTGTATATTGTATTATTGCAGACAAAAAAAAAGAGCCTGTAATGTCTGAGGAGCCTGCACCACCATAGAATCAGTTTGCATGGTTGCTGTACTACAGTTTGCGAAACACTGGTCTATATGAATATCATTCCCAAAGTCATTCTCATTCTTATCAGATCAGGCTGTCTGTAGCCCGGATTTATATGCAGGATTAATACTTCTGGGTTTTGTTGTTCCGCACAGCCGTTATCAGCAGTCATTCACTGACGCCGCCTCTGTCAGACTCCAAAGCCTCCAAAAATCACTGGAAAGTTCACAACAGAGACAGCTGCCATGTTTATTTCATTGTACCCCCTTCTCTTCAGTCCTTCCTCATCTTTTTCCGCCCCACAAGTGTTTGCCTCTAAACCATCACCGTTGAAACGTCAGCGCCGTCTCTCACTTGAGTCGCGGGCATTTAGCATTCAGCTCCAAGTTCGAAGCGCGGGGGGATTGTCGCGCCTGGCACAAATATTGACAAGTGCTATTGTTGTTAAGTAAGCCTCATGATTTGCATACTCTCCGGTGGATAAATGCCGCAGCTACTGTATGTCTCCTATTCAAAATAAATCAATTTGGCCGAATGGTTGACACAAGTGATTTAGGGTTTAAAGCACATTTTGTAAAATGTGTCAAGAAATGTAAGTCCCGTTGCCTCATTTTGACTTTACAAGGTTGCGGTGAGATATGCAAATGGGGATGTTACAGCCTCCATACTAGCAGGCTTAACAGGCCATATGTTAAAGTCAATGTTTATTAATTAAAAATGGCAAACTCCAAATCTAAGAAGCCATGGTCAACACAAAGCGTATTTTTATTTCTATTATTGCAATCACTTTTGGACTTTTGTTTTGGAGGAAAATAATGCTTAGTTCTAATATACTGAAAGAGAAGACGTTGGACTTTGTGACAGTTTTTCATGTGGACAGGCCCAATAAATACTGAAATGTTAAGCCAGGTTGAATAAAACAGCCTTTTGATGATGACCACAGTGACTACTCTTGACTGTCCTCGATTTGAAATTCTTTAGAATGGTGTGAGGTCATGCGAGCGCAGCAGGTATTTGAAAAGTAGATTATGACCTCACTGCTGCACCAAAAGGATATACACTCAACAAAAATATAAACGCAACACCTTTGTTTCTGCTCCCATTTTTCATGAGATGGACTTAAAGATCGAAAATTCATTCCAGATACACAATATTATCATTTCTCTCAAACATTGTTCACAAATCAGTCCAAATGTGTGATAGTGAGCACTTCTGCTTTGCTAAGATAATCCATCCCACCTCACAGGTGTGCCACATCAAGATGCTGATCTGACATCATGATTAGTGCACAGGTGTACCTTATACTGCCCACAATAAAAGGCCACCCTGAAATGTGCAGTTTTGTCTCACAGCAAAATGCCACAGATGCCACAAGCATTGAGGGAGCGTGCACTTGGCATGCTGACAGCAGGAATGTCAACCAGATCTGTTGCTCGTGCATTGAATGTTCATTTCTCCACCATGAGCCGTCTCCAAAGGCGTTTCAGAGAATATGGCAGTACATCCAACCGGCCTCACAAACGCAGACCACGTGTAACCACACCAGCCCAGGACCTCCACATCCAGCAGGTTCACCTCCAAGATCGTCTGAGACCAGCCACTCAGACAGCTGCTGAAACAATTGGTTTGCATAACCAAACAATTTCTGCACAAACTGTCAGAAACCGTCTCAGGGAAGCTCAACTGCACGCTCGTCGTCCTCATCGGGGTCTTGACCTGACTCCAGCTCGTCGCCGTAACAGACTTGAGTGGGCAAATGTTCACATTCGATGGCGTCTGGCACGTTGGAGAGGTGTTCTCTTCACGGATGAATCTCGGTTTACATTGTTCAGGGCAGATGGCAGACAGCGAGTGTGGCGTCGTATGGGTGAGCGCTTTGCTGATGTCAATGTTGTGGATCGAGTGGCCCATGGTGGTGGTGGGGTTATGGTATGGGCAGGCATCTGTTATGGACGAAGAACACAGGTGCATTTTATTGATGGCATTTTGAATGCACAGAGATACCGTGATGAGATCCTGAGGCCCATTGTTGTGCCATACATCCATGAACATCACCTCATGTTTCAGCAAGATAATGCACGGCCCCATGTTGCAAAGATCTGTACACAATTCTTGGAAGCTGAAAATGTCCCAGTTCTTGCATGGCCAGCATACTCACCGGACATGTCACCCATTGAGCATGTTTGGGATGTGCTTGACCGGCGAATACGACAGCGTGTACCAGTTCCCACTAATATCCAGCAACTTCGCACAGCCATTGAAGAGGAGTGGACCGACATTCCACAGGCCACAATTGACAATCTGATAGACTCTATGCGAAGAAGATGTGTTGCACTGCATGAGGCAATGGTTGGTCACACCAGATACTGGCTGGTTCTGAGTCCCCGGACCCCCAATAAAGCAAAAAACTGCACATTTCAGGGTGGCCTTTTATTGTGGGCAGTATAAGGTACACTTGTGCACTAATCATGATGTCGGATCGGCATCTTGATGTGGCGCACCTGTGAGGTGGGATGGATTATCTCAGCAAAGCAGAAGTGCTCACTATCACACATTTGGACTGATTTGTGAACAATGTTTGAGAGAAATGGTAATATTGTGTATCTGGAATGAATGTTATATCTTTAAGTCCATCTCATGAAAAATGGGAGCAGAAACAAAGGTGTTGCGTTTATATTTTTGTTGAGTGTATATGCTAACTAGACCTGATAGATTCAAACTTCACACGTTCATCATTTATTGACAGCCTTGTATCCATGGCCAGACAAGTTATACAAAAAATACTTTGATCTAATTATTCATCTGATTTAAGGTTACGGTCTTTTACTTCTATCTATCCCACTTGTAACTGGCCAATATACAGACCCACAGCACTTACGCTTTTGATACATTAACAATGAACATCTGAAACATTCTGCTCCTGTACATTAATGAGCCAAGAATGCAGTCGCAAAGTTCTTGGGCTGTTTTCAGGCGCCCAGTCGTCCTACGCTACGGTGTTATTGACACACAATAATTTGAAGTGGCTTCAAAGTAAGAAACCATAGATGCTATTTTCCCCCCCCCCTTTGAGCTGGTTTTGCTTATAGGGCTTATGAAGGCACTTAAAATTGCTGAAGCTATTCATAGTTTAAGTCATATGAGTTTAAGCACACTGACTATTCAAAGGCTGCAGCAATCTTTGAATTGTATACGGCTGTGGCAATGCTGCTAATAACATCACCTGAAACACATTGGATAAAATAACAGCATGCCAGTAAAACAGATGTATTGTATTTATTTATTGTTATTTAATGGATTCAATCACACACCTTGGCCAAATCTATATTACTAAATAAGAGACAACACAAAATGCATTCAGATAATAAAAGCTATATCCTTTCCTTGATAACAAAAAATGCCTATTTATTATCATAATAAAAAGTAATAACTGTAAAGTCACTCATGTGCAATAACATCTATATCTGAGCCACTTTACCTGCACTGTGACTAAACTTTGCACTGCCAATGTTGAGTTTTGATATTTCTGATATGTATATAGCCTTCTATTCATTGGCTATAAGGTACCTCTATTACTTGAATGTGCATTTCCTGTCTATTTTGCACCCCCTGATTGTTTCTTGAGAGCTGATGTAACAAGTGAAAGATCAATAAAATCTTATGTTATCAAGTGCTGACAGGTTGTGATTCATGTGACGACAATACACAAGGGAGGTAATTAAACTGAAAAAATAAACACAAAGGCAGACTAAACAATGTAAACTTCATTATGGGAAAGATACATGAAAAGAAACATGAGGTTTGTCAAGCAAAAATAATAAAATATGCCGTGTACTTCCATCTGACATTAAAGCAGCTTAAAAGTAAACAAAAAACTAAACAAATCTCTACTTCCACCATTTTATTTAGATCATTTGAGGGGTGTTCACAGGGGTTAGTCTTATTAAAACTTCACGTGCTTGATATGTTCACATAAACCAGCTTCTCATCTGCCGTTCAGGTTTGCATCTGTATGCCCTCATTTTACACTGGGAGCCGCCACATCCGTCTTGTGATCACCGAGCCTGTAATGAGAAAACATTCCATATTAGTTACTGCAGGCAGATTTGGCATGTGTATGAGCTCCCTAATATAACAGAGCCTGAGATGGAGAGAGTGCCCCAACATATATTCATGGCAAGACTGCCATGAAAATATAGATTTTTCACTTCCCTTTTTCTCTCTGCTGGCTGCACTCCTGGATATATAGATATTTGCACATATTGGACGATGGTTGAAATATTGTCTGTTTTCAGAAAATGACACTGAGTGAAGAGGAATACAGCGTGTGTCTTCAGAGTTGGCACTCAAGAAAAAGATGGCATCTGCAAGCAAAAGATGCTCATTTGGCAAGTCCAGAATGTACACAGAAAGGAAACAAAGTGCACTGAAAGATGTAAAATAACTTGTAACCGGGACAACATAATCCATGTTTGTGTAAACTGTCAGTCGTCCATGATTTTCCAGTTGGAGCAGAGGTATTTAGGACATTTCACCTCCATCCATCCATCCATCCATTTTCTTCCACTTGTCCGTTGCCGGGTCGTGGGGGCAGCTGTTGGAGCTGCCCAAATCACATTGCACCAGCTCCTTATGGCTCCTCATGCAGGTGGTGGGTCCACAGAAGGACGGCCTCATGGTTCTAACCGGGCCTGTTGGTCTCTCATAAGGGGCTTCATTTCACCTCTTGTCTGAAAAACGTTCTTCACTCACATTTTATCGAACAAGCAGGCTTTAAAATAGGGCTGAAAGATATATCGTTATCGTATCCATATCAAGATATGAACATTCAAGATATCAATATCGCAAAAGAAAAATATATCGTTATCGTATTTATATGGAGATATGAACATTCAAAATATTAACATCGAAAAAGCAAGATATAAACGATATAGATTTTCATCAAACTGCACTCCATAGTTATATCGTATCGATACCGAGATATCTGGCATGAATATTAAGATATGAAATGTTGTCCATATCGTTCAGCCCTGCTTTAAAGTCTTCTCTTGAGAGGAGGAGTAGGAACTACCATAGACCCACCAAAAGTTCTTGTCTACCCAAAGTCAGTTTCACTCATTGACCTAACCATTGTCCTGCACTTGAGCACATACCACATGACCCGGACCATTGACCGTGAATGTATAGTTGATGGCCTTGAAAACTACTACAAGATATAATCCTTGTAAGAGTTGTAAGAAAATATAATCTGATGGAGCAGTCAATATGTTTGTTTTTCAGTTTTTTTCCTTTTTGCCCAAACTAACCTAGATGGGAGACACTACAGGCAAAACTCAATTTGTTCAGTTTTCAGGTTTTGGGCCAAATTGGTCTCTGAGCATACACGTTCACCTGGGAACAAAAACATACACCTAATCATCACAATAACAGGTTTAAGTATTGCACTGATTCCATGTTTCTCCATAGATTTACGTAGGAAATTGTCATTTCTTGGGCCATTTTCTCAAAATGCATTTTTCTCACATTGTACCGACAATATCTTCACTTAAGTGGCATCTACAGACTTCAAATTTCCCAGCCTTGGACTGGACACAATTTTGAAGATTGGGATCAGAGGGATTTTTTAATATCTAATTCTTTGCCTGATTTATTGAATTTTGAATTTAAATTTTTACAGATTTTGATACTAATAAAAAACGAATAAAAACTAACTAAGGATATCCAAAATCACCTCTGAAAAAGTCTTAAAAAGTCAACAAAATACAACAAACCGGCCCAATCTGTTATTCAGATTTCGTCGCTGAAAAGAGGGGTTATTTTTAGGCACATAACGCCTTATCTTTATTTGAAAATATGAAATTTGAACATTTTCCCTATTCACCTGCAGTGTCTCGCCTTAAAGATTATAGATATAGAGAATGGAACATTACGCAGAGAAATGCTTATTCATCCTGCAGATCTCATTATAGGCAGCGGATTCAGTGTTTTAAAGGGAATACTTTAAAACATTGAATCCTGTGCCGTTCATGAGTGCTCTCGCTGTGCTGGGACATAGACCTGAGCCTCCTTTGTTCTCTAATGTAGCTTTCATGAGGCGGCTGGAGTTTAATAATGGTCGGCACAACCAACATCCTGGGAACAAAACACAGCCACAGTTAATGGCCCCCGACCACATCCAGAAACTCTAGAAATCAATAAAATGAAACAAAATGTGTCATCCCATCGAATCGAGCACTTATCTTTCTTTTTCCAAAAGGGTTTAATGAATGTTAGGAGGATTTTTATGTATTTACATTATCCCTCTCCACTTGGAACTGTGTTCTTGGCAACCGCAACTTAATGCGTTTGTGTAGGAATATAGTATAGCTGCAGTAGAATGATGCTAATGATTTCAATAACTTAAGCAACAATAATATTACTGTAAGAAAAGCTGGCGACGTCTTGGCAGTAAAACTGAGTTTCAGAATATCCCGAGTTTTAACATTCATTTTTCTTACACATATTTGATGCAAATATTACCACTTAGTTAGCCGTTAATAGTGGTTTCAGGGTCCCAGCAACATTTAATTTGATTTCTAATGTTTGGCTTTTATGCGCCTGTGTTCAAATTTGAGTTTCCTGCCTGGCTGTGGTAATTGGAAAATAAAGTGCCACAAGTGACATTCAGGTGTGGTGATCAAATGATGCCAATTTTGCACTGGGAAATGAAAAATTAGTGCACAGTGTCAGGTTGACTTTTAGTTTAGGAAATTGAGGCATAATTTCTAGGCTGACAATAATAAGGCTGTGGTAAAATTAATTTGATAAAAAAGCTAGTAGTAATGACCAATCAGACATAGCGCAATGACCACATGTTGATTGTGTTGATGAACCCCAGATGTTACGAAGCTACAAGTAATTTTTAATATGCACCGACAAAGCTGTACGTATATCCCCCCATGATTTTACCTTTGTCAAAATGTACAGTTATTAGATACGCCTTTGTCTTAGCAACCAATACAGACCTTCATAATAATAATAATAACTGAGTTGCCCTTTGTCTCCCCCCCATTGACATCATTATTCTGTCACTCAGTGGGGGTAAGCTATTATTGTACTTCCAAAAGCTGCACTGCACACTCAGATGGCAGATGTCCAAAGTTTTCTTTGTTATGGGGGCGACACGGTGGTGCAGCAGTTTGCGCTCGTGCCTCACAGCTAGGAGGTCCCGGGTTCGGTTACCACCTGGACAAGGGCCTTTGTGTGTGGAGGGTGCATGTTCTCCCTGTGCCTGCGTAGGTTTCTCCTTTCGTAGCCTGGTTCCACATCCGGGGAGGGGCCCCCGAGCGGTCACTGCTCCTACAGGTCGCCCCAACGACATTGAGGATGGGTCAAATGCAGAGAACGAATTTCTCGACGGAGATTAATAAAGTATAACTTAACTTAACTAAATATCCTATATAAAGTTTTTGCCTAGCTTTTTTTCTTTGTACTTTTCTTTAAATAGGATAAAAAAAACTCAGTTAATTGCTTTTCTATTTTTTCCTCTTATAAATCTAATCAAGTGGATGGGATAATGGCTTAGGTTAATTGATTTTACTCACATTTGACTGAGCAATGCTCCGTCAAGTTCAGCTCGACAGGCAAGAAGTTTAGATCTCACGCTGTGAGTCATCATTACACACAGACATCATTTAGTTTAGTTGTTAGTTTGTTAACTCCTCTCCAAGGAGCCACAAACATCATTCATCTAAGTGGAACTGGATTCAATTCACGAACGACTGTGCTGGAACTCACCACGGATCCACCTCACCGTGACCCGCTTCTGTCACTGTACTTTATGCCTCGCACAAGGTTAGTTAGCTCTTGTTAAGAAGTTAAAACCAGCGCCGGCCACAGCCTAGGGTGACGCCAGGGGAGGAGGTCAGGTGGGGAGAGAGCGCTGTTAACGTCACCACATACTGGCAAACCTTAACTTACTGTCTGATGATGTCTCTCAGAGTGGATGAAGGGGTTTGAGCTTTATATGTGACAGAATTCAATCAAACCACAATAGCAGTAAAAAGAGATGATTGAATATAAACAAATAATAGAATAGCATAAATAAAGACATAGACTCGACTAGAGCTGCAAGTTATAGTGTTGCATACGAAAAACTCCCACCAACATGCCCCAAATTAGTGATGGCCAATCTCCCTCCTTCCATTTTAATTAAGTTAGGCCTTGAGAGAGTGTGTAAAAGTGGGGGAGGAGTGAGTGGGGACTGATTGAAATAATGAAAGAGATCAGATCTTAAGTAACTGGCAGCTGCTTTGACAGAAAATGAGATTAATTTTCTGCTGAGAGCAATCACTTTGATTTCAACTGATTACTTCTAGGAACCGTTTTAAAGAGCAGCGTCATTTTTTTATTTATTTTTTTAACAAACTCAGAGTGAACTGTGAGAGGTGCACAACACAGCCAACCAACCCAAACAGACCTATCCACCGAGTTTATTGCACACCTGTTATAGTTACATGAGTACCAATGGTAAACGTTGTGTCTGTAATAGAAGAAGCAGTGTATAGTATGGGCCAGTGTAACGCCTCATTTGAAAGCTAAGACCTGCAAAACTCATCTAACTGGAGCTTTTGGCTCACGTTGTCGTCACTTTTGGGACATTTTTTTTTTCGTCATTTTTTCCTTAGGTTCTCGTCACATTTTTGCCACATTGTCATCGGTTTTTGTAACTTTCGGCTCTTTTGTGGCTTTTTGCTGCGTTTTCGTCACACACTTTTGTCACTTTTTCATTTCTTTTTTGTTGTCGTCTCATTTTCGTTTTATTGCTATTTTGAATCTTTTTTCTAGACAGTTTTGGGTAATGCCAAACTGGAGCAAATGTGCTCGGTTCAGGTGGGGTTAAGAGGTTAAACCTTGCACTTTAATGCGTAATTTCCTGTACTTACATGTGTAATTACTCATTCTTGTTCCCTGTACCTACATATGGAACTCGCAGGCTGTAATCTCAAGTGTCACCAAAGTATCTTAACATGTTTCTAAATTCTAGCGTGTCTCTGAATGATATTTTTGTTTAATTTATCTTATATCCGGCAGTGAATCAACTGCGCTCCTGAATATAGATACTTACACTTACTGAACTGAATACAATTATGTTTGAGCGACTTATAACAATGCACTGATCTGCACGTGTTCAAAGATCAGTGTTGCAAGGTGTCAGAAGTTGTTGCTTTGAAATTGATGGAGGATAGTCCCATGGGCACACTTTTTGACGGTCTTGAAGCCATCAAAGTAAAGATAATTTGGAAGTGACCTACCATGTCTTGAAGGGACAGCAATTTTGAAAATACCCCGGAGCGGGTCAGAGGAGATGTATCTGGAGTGGGCTGCAGAGGTAAATAATGACAGCTTGGCCTGTCATCTTCCTAACCTCCAGCTAAAGATCCGGTAAAAATGGATCACTCTATCTATATCTCACATCATCCGTGTCTCTTATAAAGTCTGTTTGTCTTCCTTATGCTGGAAGTAGCACTTAGTTTGTCACTTTTAATGGCGCTCACTCTGACAGGCATTTATGGAGTATAATGTACTTGCTTGTTGACCGTTGTTAAGGAAGTCCTCTCAAGTTATTACATAGAAATATCGCAGCAAACAATTTTAGTTAGAAATAAGAATGGTCCCTCTTTTTATTTTTATTTTCCACCCACAATCCACCCAATAATATGATTTGTTAATTGACTTGCAAACGCTTGTTATCCTTAGCCCTATTTCTGTGACTGGAGTTGTCTAATAACCCGAAGGTTGGTTGTTGTTGTGTCCTTGGGCAACACACACGCCAGTTTATTATGTGATTGAGACAGGTGTAAATGAATAATGCAACATGAAGTGTAACTTAACAGGCTCAATATTAGTGCAAGGTATTACAAGTAATTACCACTGCATCAGACCTGAGGGAAGGAGTTGAGGAAAATTAGTGATAATTGCACAACTTTATTGTAATTAACAATATGACAAGGAATGCGTGCGATATACAGCTATGACATGTGATAATGTTTTATAACCAGATCATTACTCCAATTAATATGGATCAGATTAATTGGACTGACCTCTCATTTGCAAAGATGACTTGAGGAAGTCAGTGAAAGTTTTTACCCCTTGATCTCAAAGGTTTATACATTTTTAATCAGTCGGTCAACACCAAGGGCCTCGACAAAAGCCTCAACCCAAATACAAGTAAGGGCAGCCTTTATATGTGGGTCACATCACCACCGTTTAACATTCTCCTAATTTAGTGATTGGGGAAAGCAACCTGCCAGATTTGTGTCAATTTATAAAAGGTCCGATTAGAGGAGAAAGACTGAGTGAGAAAAACATATACTAGCGCATTGATTTTTAATTTTTTTTTCCTCTAATACTGGAGCGGCTCCATTGATTGCCTGTGGTCGAGCAGAATAAGACATGCTGCATCTGGGAAAATGAAAACAGAGATGCTCTAGTGGAGGACACCAGTGGTTTATGTGTGACCTAAACAAGTAGCTCCTTGTGTTGTTTCTGCTCTGTATACTTTTTTTTAATACTTTTTGAACAATTGTTTAGGAATATTATTGTACATTTGTAGTTTATGGTTACCATGGCGGCTCTCTCTCAGTGTCTTTTCGACAAAGCCAATCACCATGGCGTCTCCATCGTGTCTTGGTGGAGTACTATGCATTTTTTATTGTCAAGAGTCTTTGCTGGACATTGAAAAAACACCATTTTTAAAAGTAATAATAGTAATAGTTGTGTAATACACCATATGACCTATGTAATGAAGTAATGATTTGCCTTTTGTATGTTTGACCCTGGATGCCCTTCAACAACCGTGACATTTAGTAACGCGACAAACTGCCTTGTTATATGTCTGTCCTTTAATCATTATGTGTTTGGCTTTTCAAATAAGGGCACTAATTCTGTTAAGCATGAGTCATTGCGAGGCGTAGCTCAGGAAATTACCAAATATTACACTGTAATGGGAAAAAATTGATTCACTGATTGAAGAATACAGTGCTGCTTTGAAGTCATACACTTTGCTTTCTAATTAAGGGTCCCTTCAGCAAATTAAAACATTATTTTGTGCATCCTTGTTTTTCTTTTTTTTTTCTCTGATAAACGTTCCTCTTTAATCTGCGCTTTACACTGGCACAAGAAGGAAAACATGTAACGTGATGGTGGCTCAGCGGTTAGACAGTTTATCAATGGATACAAAGGACCACAGTTTTACAGGATATATTTTACAAAAGCTTTACTTGTGTGTCAGTTTTACTTGTCTACAATATAAAACTGTCATCAAGCGGATGTGACACAGGTCCCATCACTAACAATGTTTCAATCAAGACTCAAGGTTTCTTTTAATATTGATCTTAACCTAATTGTGTTGTTAATTGTTGTTTTTATAAATACACTTGCACAGTTTGATCCCAACTCAGACCAGTGCCATAGAATCCTTGGGCAGGATACGTAACCCATCGTGTACATGGGTGTATTTTTTGTTTTTTTCTGAACTCAATTGTGCAAAACTTCAACTCATAACAACGCCGCCCAAGAAGTGACTTCCTGTTTCAATCCAGCACGCCAAAGTAAAAGCACACAGCTCGTCTCATTGATTAGTTCAGCAGGTACTTGCAACATTACAAGAATATCATTAAATACACACATTTTAGGTGTTTTGGCAGAAAGAAAGTTGAACTAATGAACTAATGAAGATGGTGCTTTTATTTTGGTGTGCTGGATCAAAACCGGATTACCTCTTGTGCGGCGTTGTTATGTCAACTGTCTCCACAGGGAAATGAGTCCACACCACTTGGCCCATGCTTCAACCTGTGCACCCTGTCAGGAGCAGTCGGCGGCAGCAATACTTTGCCCGTGGACTTGTCTCCGGATCTTGAGACAGGAAAAGTCCCACCTGGCTCGGAATCTATAGGGGTACGCTTTTGAGCACCCCCCTATATAATTACTGAGTATGCATATAGAGAATAATCCATTTATTACCTTGAACACTCGCCGAATTATGCTCTATGTCTGGATCTGCAATCATGGACATTTTTTTTCTTTCTTATTTTTCATTTTGACCGTCAGCACTGCATGCGATTCTTTAATTCAGTCCATTATAACAAATTGCCAGGGGCCAGGCTGTTCCTTCATGACATCTCACCTACTCTTGCTGGTCTAATTCGTCCCATTTGACCCCCCCTCTGTCCTTGTGCGCCCCTCCTGTCCCCGTGCCACTGACTGGATCCTTTACATGAGCACGTTGCCAGCTCGCTCCGTGCCAACTCGTGCGCGCTCCAGGGGTGTTGTGAGCCTTTATCTCAGGGAAACAGATGTGCCCAGTCACCTCCCAAGGGGCTGCAGGGAGCTGGGAGGGCAGGGAAGGGGTGGAGACCAGCAGGTTGCTTGTTATAGATTTTTATTTATATGTTCGCACCCATTGTGTGAATGTACACCGAAATGCGTGTGAACATGTTTTACACAAGCACAAGATGGCACACACACTGATGAAGACATGCAATGTGCTCTTTTTCTGTTATAGGATTACAATCATTTAACTAGCCAATATAGCAAGGGTAGCAGTGTGATTTATTAACTTCTTAGCATTTCATATGTTACGATGTTCATCATAGACAATCTTGGAGTTGTGTTTATCTCCCACAACGATGCCTTCCTTTTACTATCGCTGCCTTATGACCCGTCTATTCATTTCAATTGCCTGTGCTCATCGGCGCAAATCACCAGAAAAATGCAGTGTTTCCGCAGTTACTAGGTGGGGCGTGTTTACATGCATGAGTCCCATGTATGCTCATTGACATGCACTGTCCTGACCAAATAAACAAAAACATAAATAAATAAAGAGGGGGCGCACTGTTGTCCCTTGAGCAAGAGCAGGCTTTCAATCACTGAGCAAGATGTGTGATTTCCTACAGTATGTTGTTTCCATTACTGGATTTGTCTTTGTCTTCTATTGTTGGTTGTTAGACTTCCATGGTTTTATGATGTGCATGCGGCACTTTGGAACAACTGTGAAGTTTTTAAAGGGCATTATAAATAAAGTTGGTATGGTGAGAGCTGACGCATGTGTGGCATGGCGCCTGTTGCATCTCCTCCTGCCAGCTGGTGGCGCCGCGGGTATAAAAGCGCAATGCATTCACTCCTTCTGATGTCACTCACTTCCTGGTCCAGCCGTTGTGTCAGTGCGTTGCTCGCTCCTCCGAAGGACAGCGTTTGCTGTAGATTTGATTGCCTTTAATGTAACTATTTACTGGCCCTAACTGGAGGTTTTGTAACGGTTCCACGATGTAGCCCCCAGATGCTCCTGGTGCAGGGATGGTGTGCATCTCGCTGTCATGGCCCTACGATTCAAATGAACCTTTTACGAAAGAAAAACAGAAAATAATGTATTGAAGCAAAATATATAGCAAATAAAACATATTTTTGGACTCTGCCTGTGTCAATGATAAACGAACCTGCGTGCCTTAAGGTCCGGTGGCGTTGTCAATTTATTTTGGTTTATTTTGGCCTGTAATATTATTTTACAATGCCTATACCGCTCGTCTGGTCACACATGCACACTACTGCCCGCACCACGTAATTGAATCTAACCAACCAGCGCGGCGGAAAGCCAGAGCGGAGCTAGATCCAAGCCAGACTCGGTCTGAAACTTCTTTTTTTGAGAGACGAAGTGAGAAATGGTCCATGATGTAAAAATAGCCAAAGCTGTAGGTGCTCTGTCAGCCGAACATGAGCAGGTTGTTTTCACGCAGGCAAAAATGCTTTCTTCTGCAGTACCACAGCGTGGCCTGAACTGAAGCATGGCCTGAAGGGGGTGGTACCCTATTCAACCCTATCCACTATCCAATAATCCATCCATGGTCCAATATACCATAGGAGAGAGCCGATACGTGCAAAGAAGTAAAGCCATGAAACTGTGAACATGCTGATTTAGATCTATCTTTTTCTATCAATAAAATAAACAAATGTGTTCAATGTGTGTGAAATTATCACCAAAGAGCTGAAAAAATCGAATACAATATGTTCTCTTATGGGACTAGAAACTGTCTGGTTGTTTTCTTTTAATTTTGCATCTACTTAACACCACATGTGTAATTATGGTCAATATGGGCGCATGGACAGTATTTGGCAGCATTAAGAGACCAATACAGTTTCAGCATCTTTTGCAGTTCTGATTCCAGCATTAATTAAAATGCATTAATATGCTCCTGTGGGTAATATTGCTTGTTCCACTTGAATATCTTTCTCATTCCGGCGCTTTAATGTGTGAAAAACATATTCCTCTCCTGGCGCAGATTGCTGTGTGAGTCAAGCTAAACTGACCTATAGTTTTATTCCGCCCGAGGAGTGCTGCATTTGTTTCTGACGCCGTCTCCTTTCATTTGTGCGCAGTCGTTCATCTGCTGAAATAGCTTCTTGATTTGCAAAGATAACAGGAATCTGGCTTTTTTGTATCCACAGAGGATGCCTCCAGTTTGCCCTTGGCCAAGCTTTGAACACTGGCACCGTTTCAGTAAGTAAGATACCTACCTGGCAGCTATAGCATGTCGGTCAGAGGCAAAGATTGCTGGCATGTTTACACACGACTTCCGAGGGTGTCTTTAATGCCTGTTTTGCGGGGTCTTTATGCTTGCGGGACTTTGGTATGTGCCGGGCTTACACGTGAGAGACTGATGCTTCTTTGGGAGCCCATTTTTGTTGTTGCTGATATCACTATGCAAAACGCTGTGCCCTATAAGCCTTTAAGCACTACTCTTCCTAATCATGACCGGAGGCTTTTTACAACCGGCCCTTAATTCCGTTGTTGCCATCTCCCAGACCTGACTCTGCGAAAAGCATCAAATTCCACACCGTGAATGTTTTCAGTTGTATCCCTCAACCCGTCGAGCAAAATAACACACACAACAGGTAACGTGGGAATCGCAATGAATGTATCTATTGCGCCAGTTCCTTTTTAGAAATGACAGAAAAAAACTATTAGGAGACTAGCAGTAATTCCCATATCAATGTCGTTCACTTGCAAAGTAGAGTTATGGACGTACTTAGGCAGCACCTTGAATGTGGTTGTGGTGGATTGAGACGTCAGCAGGTACGTGTCCTGAGGGGGCATGCACATTAATGATCCCCTTTTTATGAAGCCATTTTTGTGAATGATTGCACTAATATGATCATATTATCATGTAATGCTGCATTCACACAGTGTAGGTGGAACTGCACAGCTTTTGGGAATTGGTGCTGGTATGGTTAATATATCCACAAACCTGAATAACATCACATTTTGTCGACTAAGGTTTTAACTCATCTAGATTCACTTTTTCTTTATTTTCTTTGTGTTACTTGACTGATTGCATCTATCTGATTAAATGAATCAACCTTAATATTATATAATCGTATTCTTTTTCCGTGTTCAAACTTGTAAGAAAAAAAAAAATACTAGTTTCTAAAGTCAGTGCCTGATGTGCCACGTCCTTCAGCTCCAGCAGATACACAGCCACAGAGACAATGGCACTTCAAGTTCTTAAAGCTGTTCAATTTTGCAAGGCAACTTAGACAGAGGTGTAGGTGATGTTACAGCGTAGAACAGCATGGTAACAGTAAAGAACACTGATGGATCTGTTTAGAACTAAAATGATGCCTCTGTGGTAAATATGCTCATCATGAATGGAAGATTTTAGAAACAAGTGTCATTTACAAGTGTAACCAAATATTTTGCCAAAAACGTCCCACTTACATATTCTAATTCTAATGTTATTATGAGTACTGAATTAAATCAAGTTCCACTTGAAATGACTCATACCAAAACTCACATTTTGTTTAATATGATTATTCATGTTTTATATACTCATTATTCTTGAGTAATCTGTGATTGAACGGGCATTTACTGCATATATTGTAGGTCAAATATTGAAATCTTAAGAGTGAATTCTTGGTGGCGCAGACAAAGTCCTATTTCCATGGCTGAGGTATAATGAGTGTGAGAGGCCCTGTTTAAAGATAGCATCTCTGCAAAGAGGTGCTGACACTCTAGAAATTATAACTGTAAGACCGCATTAATACGGCCACTCAAATCACCATGTCGCTGTGTGACTTTAACAATTACTGCAAAATTATCATAAAAAACTGAAATAGCTCAAATGTCCCCCGCCGTGAGTTAAGAATAGTTTGGACCCCAAACTCTTGAAGAATCCAAAGACACACACACACTAACTTCTAATGAAAAGGAAATAATTGCAATCGCACAATGGAGTTTTGAGAAGTGGAACAGCAGCATATTTCTCTTTTTAAAATAACACATCATTATGAAATATGATAATGCTGGCCCAACTTTTCCTTTACAGTGCATTTCATTACCATGTACTGCTGCTGTTAGTCAAACTGCTAAATAACTACTCAAACTTGCACTGTATGATAGAAAGGACTTTGAATCCCCATAAAACCTTGAAAATGGAGGACTGTACAGCAGTACATCTTCCAATTGACACAAAAGGCGTGCGGTCTCTGGCAATGCTATAGGCATGATAATTTATCAGTCTTCACATAACTGACTTAGAGGCTTCCCTTTATTGTTGTCTACAATAAATGACCTGCCATAGATTTTTAACACACACACATAGGCTACCATGTCAGTCACTATTTCAGCTGCAGATTAACCCAGGGGATGCTGGCTGGCTTTGTTTCTAAATCCCAGTATAGTTAAATCAGTGTACAGGACTTACCGGGTGCAGGCGTCATTGTAATAGCACCCTCATGTATCATATAACAACTCAGGGCAGTTTCCTCCCTTTCTTTCACGTGATGCGAATGACCCCGGAGACGTCTTTCCAAGCCCGGCGATGATGGCACAAAAAGGATGTTTACAAGCACTTTGCAGGATCGGACCTGTTTTATGGTGTGTCGATTTTGTATTTTATGCTTTTATTTTACCGAATACTCCCCACGGACGTTGTTGGTGTTGTAAATTCAAGCATCCTTTAGTGAGCATTCCAAGGTGCCCCAGCGGAGTAATACGACTGGGGGTGGGTGGGACACGGTGGAACCAAGAGACACTGTCGATACTTAAAACAAATCATCTGTTTTAAGTTCTGTTTGTTGGGATGGACATATAATGCGTGAGAAGGTCAATTCATTTCGGTAGGTAAAATGCGCCCACATGCCCATGGGTAGGCAAAAGGCTGAATATCGATAGGATGGCATGGGGGATGTAAGCGCCGTTAATAATTCATGTAGGCGCACTCCATTAACTATGGCACAGCGTTGGCCTGAGGGTTGTTTTAGAGTGGGCTGAAGGAGAGAGGTTAGCCCACTCCCTGATGAGCTAAGTGCTGTGATCCCATGAATCTCCTGGGTTAAAATGTATCTGTAATTATGAAAATGGAACAAAGTTAACAGAGCTGGAGCACGGAGTATCTCACATGGCATCAGCGGTATGTTTCTGGTCTGGCTGATCTATCACTAGGAGGGCAGCTGACTTCAAAAGGAACAGAGTCGGCATTGATTCAAACATTGTACAACATACCAAACAGCAGACATCCAGAGAAGAGTTAATAATGCTGAAAATGGTGCGTCAAAATCCCACAGTTTCTACATCGCTGAGCTGCCCTCCATATCTACCGTCATAAATTCATGCCTGCAGCCCCTTTTGTACCTAATCATTTATAGATTCAAATTTGCAGTAGGGAGCACACGGCCGTTTGGATATGCTCAGGTTTTTACAGGCAGCCAAAGGCCTTACCTGCTCTCTGCCAGTGGGAAGTGTTGTCTTAGCTTCAGAACACTCAGCCCCTAGAGTGAGCAGAGAAAATAGGAGAGACCTGCAGCTCTTCCATCGCCCCCTGCACCCTTGACCGGGTGAGCTCACAAGGCTAGTGTCTGACCTACCCCAACAAGTACTCTATTTCCAGATCTACTGGCCCAGATGATAGCTTTTTCCACATCAATGGCCACAGTCACAAATATAGCAATCCAAAAGGTGGAAGCTGCAATGGTAGCGAGGACAGTGAACGGAGGTGCGGGAGCAGGGACAGTGGAGAGAGAGAGGATGATGGTAGGACTGAAAAGTAGAAATGAGTCACCCTCAGCAAGGGCTCTCCATCTGGCCAGTCAGCTGAGTTGTAGCCCATTACATTTATTCTTGTCTGAGGGTAAATACCCCGACCCTTGCACATTGTGCAGTTCAGCAAACATTTTCCATTAATCTTTGGGAAAAGAATAAGCACTATATGTGATGGATGCTTACCCAGTAATAGTTATGGTGACCCACTAAAACTATGGGCATTGTGCATTCCCTTTGTGTTGAGCCTAATATTTGGTAAGAGGTTATGAATACAGTACTAAACTAGCAATAAGTTTACAAAGTAGGGCCTTTGAGGTAGGTTTATTTTTTGTTACCAAATGTTTGTCAAAAATGAATCTACTTTTAAATTGGTAAGTTATGGAGAAAGTGACCAAAAGTTAGCGCTAATTAATGTACGAGTACATATGATTAAATCAAATATTATGTACAAGAGAAAAAAATAATAATTAAAGCCGCAAGCGGCATCGAGAGGCCCTCGCGGGTCTCATTGGCCGGTTGACGCCGGTTGCCGCACGCCGCCGCAATAACCGGGAGGCGCTGCCGCGCCCTACGTGGTTATAATGTCGCTGCCACCCTAGGTCGAGATTATAAAAGAGCAAAGGCGAGAAATGGCGCCTTCGGCGCTGATTACTCTATTTTTCCCGAAATGGCCGACCACCTGTTGGTCGCCTAGCAACCATGTAATGGAGGCCTCCCTCAGTGCCTCCATTGCCGCGCCATAACCCTACCGAGGGCGCCAACGTGGCCACACTACATTTTATTGCCCTGATGTGCCATTAATCTTTGTGAGTAAACATCAAAACGAGATTTTTCGTGTCTCCATGTGAATGATGGCTCCAATCTGCAGAGGGCGCTAGCGTGCCCCAAATCTTTTTTATTTCACAAGCAGCATCGGACGACCCTGACGGGCCGTACTTCAATCACTCCTGTCCACAAGCTCCTCACAGAGGGCGCTAACGCTCTGTAATTGTGTATAATGTGAGATTTGTGTGTCAGTCCTATTGGATTAACATGGGGAGCCTCGGTCGTCTCCATGGCAACACCGTACAAAATACGGTATGGGTCTCATTGGCTTTTTGCATCGGGATGCCATCAGCTATTATTGTGCCGAATTTGATCCATTTCCGAGAAACTAATTTTTTTCCCATAATGCATTTTTTGTTCTCGGCCTAGAGGGGGCGCTATCGCGCCAAATCTCACTTTTTCACATTGGTTGTTTCCGGGGGTGAAAGGTCAATAAAATGTATATTTCCGATTTTTTATCGGAGTTAATTTGTGCAAATGGGAGCATTTTGTTGTTTTCGGTAAGTCGCAAAATTCTTCGTAAAGATTGCGGCTTCGCCGCAAACAAACCGTAAAACTTAGCCAAAAAATTTGGATAACTTTTGATGCCCCACATCTCGAGATGAGCTGGAGCGATTTTGGGCTCATTTGGTGAAACGCCCTAGGAGGAGTTCGTTAAAATGCGACGTCAGCAAAAACGCTGACTCACCATTTTCCAGACTTCCTGTCAAAATGGCGGACTTCCGGTTTGTCTGGGGGCGTGGCCACAATAATATATTTTGTTTGTCCTCACAGGACCAATGTCTGTACCGAATCTTGTCGCTCTACGACAAAGTTTATGTTGGCCCCCTCCCCATAGGCGCAATGTATTTTCAGTTTTGTAGGTGGCGCTGTCGCGCCATTTTTTATTTCCCCAAAACGAAACACACATTTTAATAAATTTTTCACCAGATCTGAATTTTGGGCAAAGTTTGGTGAGTTTTTGATTATGTTCAGGGGGTCAAATTCCTGCTCAAAGAGCAGAAGAAGAAGAAGAAGAAGAATTAAAGCCGCAAGCGGCATCGAGAGGCCCTCGCGGGTCTCGTTGGCTGGTTACTGCACGCTATCGCACGCCGCCGCAATAACCGGGAGGCGCTGCCGCGCCCTACGTTCATATAATGTCGCTGCCACCCTAGGTCGAGATTATAAAAGAGCAAAGGCGAGAAATGGCGCCTTCGGCGCTGATTACTCGATTTTTCCCAAAATGGCCGACCACCTGTTGGTCGCCTAGCAACCATGTAATGGAGGCCTCCCTTAGTGCCTCCATTGCCGTGCCATAACCCTACCGGGGGCGCCAACGTGGCCACACTACATTTTATTGCCCTGATGTGCCATTAATCTTTGTGAGTAAACATCAAAACGAGATTTTTCGCGTCTTCATGTGAATGATGGCTCCAACCTGCAGAGGGCGCTAGCGCGCCCCAAATCTTTTTTAGTTCACAAGCAGCATCAGACGTCCTTAACGGGCCGTATTTCAATGACTACTGTCCACAAGCTCCTTACAGGGGGCGCTAACGCGCTGTAATTGTGTATAATGTGAGATTTGTGTGTCAGTCCCATTAGATTAACATGGTGGGTCTCGGGCGTCACCATGGCAACACCGTACAAAATACGGTATGGGTCTCATTGGCTTTTTGGACCGGGATGCCATCAGCTATTTTTGTGCCGAATTTCATCCATTTCCGAGAAACAAATTTTTTTCCCATAATGCATTTTTTGTTCTCGGCCTAGAGGGGGCGCTATCGCGCCAAATCTCACTTTTTCACATTTGTTGTGTCCAGGGGTGAAAGGTCAATAAAATGTATATTTCCGATTTTTAATCGGAGTTAGTTTGTGCGAATGGGACCAATTTGCAGTTTTCGATAAGTCGCAAAATTCTTCGTAAAGATTGCGGCTTCGCCGCACACAAACCGTAAAACTTAGCCAAAAAATTTGGATAACTTTTGATGCCCCACATCTCGAGATGAGCTGGAGCGATTTGGAGCTCATTTGGTGAAACGCCCTAGGAGGAGTTCGTTAAAATGCGACGTCAGCGAAAACGCTGACTCACCATTTTCCAGACTTCCTGTCAAAATGGCGGACTTCCGGTTTGTCTGGGGGCGTGGCCACAATAATATATTTTGTTTGTCCTCACAGGACAAATGTCTGTACTGAATCTCGTCGCTCTACGACAAAGTTTATGTTGGCCCCCTCCCCATAGGCGCAATGTATTTTCAGTTTTGTAGGTGGCGCTGTCGCGCCATTTTTTATTTCCCCAAAACGAAACACACATTTTAATTAATTTTTCACCAGATCTGAATTTTGGGCAAAGTTTGGTGAGTTTTTGATTATGTTCAGGGGGTCAAATTCCTGCTCAAAGAGCAGAAGAAGAAGAAGAAGAAAGAATAAAGAAGAATAATAATATTTCTTGCAAAAACAATATAGTCGCTTTCGCGACAACATCATATTATACATTTTTGGAAAGCTTTTGACTTCCCCCATGCACTCGTGGGGCTCGGAGGTGGATGACGAGCGCTTCGCGCTCGTCATCCACCTCCGTATGACAGTTGGCCATATTCCCCCATTCATTTTGCTGCAATTATAAGTATAAGGGCCCACACCAGAGGTGTGGGCAGTCACTGTTTTACACGGTGAGTTTACGTTTGACATGGGGACAGCGCTTCGCGCTGTTTTCGTGCGCTCCGCGCACCTCGGTACAGTGCGCTGCGCGCACTGCGTTGCGATTACAATAGGCCCTTGCTACGGCAGGCCGCTCGGGCCTAATAATCTGTTTTTATGAACACAAATAATCCCAATATCAGGTTAGGTGATATATTTGGTAGGTTATAGTTTTCTAAATATTATAATATGGTAAATATAGATGGTGAGGAAACTGCATATTGCAGAGTTACAGTATGCTTGGGGGACTGGATTGCACCCAAATAGTATCCGATGACTGAATAAACAACATGTGTGCCCTGAGGCAAAATTACTGGAGTGAAACTTGTGTCTGTGGAAAGATGCACACAAACAGGCAGGCTGAAAAACTGTTGTTTATCTGGTGAAGCAGCGCTCTGTGCCTCCAATAATAGTATATTGTGACTTTAAAATCTTAACTTCCTGTGCCTTATGTATAATTATTATTATTTTATAATCATTATTTTTTGCATAATTATTGATTTCACTTTTTAAAGAGGGAGTATTATACTTTTGACAGGCGCTTGGTAATAATCTCAAACACATCTTTATCACTAACAAAATATTCAGTAGCTTAAATTCCAGATACCTCTGAAAATTCTAAATAAGCCCTTCCCACCCCTCCTCAACCGCTCCCCTTTGCGGTGCAGCTGTTTCAATGAAGAGAGACCTATTATGGCTAAAAAAAACAACAACAGTTTATTGGGCCATGCTCAGGAGGGAGGAAAGACTACCACAGAGGCATGGCAGGAAAAAACTAAGAATAGCCACTGGAGAAGAGCCAAAGATTACTGAAAGGTACGCTATAGTGGCTCAACACACAACTGTGGGTATGTTTTTGAGGGGAAAACAACTTTGTAACATGCTAAAAACTCTGGGATTGAACCTTCAACCTTTCAGACGCAATATGACCACTACATACCAAGAACCAAGCCAAAATGCGAGAACCCTTTCCTTGCAAAGATAGGCAACTCAAAAAACTATAGAGGCTGGATTTAAATTGCAAGCTGCTCTGAGTGTGGCTAAGTGTAGCATTAGCTGCAATCTACGTCTGTGCCTGGGCGATACTCCACCTACTGTCGTTTGGGAATTTCACCTGGAGAGTAAAACCACTAGAATATCAAATACAAGACACATAGGTTCATTTTGATATAAAAATTTACAGGGAGGCAATTTTCCATAAGACAAATGATTGTATTTTACTATCAGGTTAAAATTATTTATCAGCGTAAGTGTGTTCATTTCAGTTTGCTGACTGACGTATACCTGGGTGATGCTAGCATGCAAAAAAAATAAAATAATCGAATCATCATATGATAAGTTAAAAATTCACACCGGTGTCCAGTGTGCAAAAGTGCATCTTTTGCACACTGTGCCAGATTGATATCAATGCCAGATTGATATCAATGCTAATGTGTATTGGCACTGTAAAATCTCCCATGCTCTTGCCAGGTTAGTTAACAATTCCATGACTCGAAAATGTCACATTAGCTAGACATGGATTGGGCCCTTGACAGAAGCCAGGCTAATGATGTTTATCTAACAGGATGCATGTCGTAACCTGCCACATTTGATGAATTTACCTATTTTATAATTGCAATACTATATATAACTTTACTGGTTAATTATTAAAGACAGCATGTTGAGAAGGCGGTTAAAACTGTCATTCATAACAGGTCTTCTGGAAACTGGATTTGTGCCAAGTTAATTTGAAAACAATAAGCTCATCTTAGCGTGATGGACACTATGCAACCAGTCCTTTATTCTGTCCATTGTCTATTATCAGATGTTAGCTAGCAAGCTGATAACATGGTAATTCAGGCTCATAATAAAAACACAAAGTCACATATCAACAGCTTTTTAATTAAGTGTCAGTATCAGTAAGTGAGTGGTTCTATATCATGAACACTGATATTACTGTTTAGAGTGGGAGATATTGTCATCAACAGACGCTTTTCTCTTCCTGGATAATGGATTGGTCTGTTATTGACCAAGGCAGTCTCGGAAAACTTAAGATGCATAAGATTAAGTCTTTATTGTCTCATATGAGAACATATATATTTGACTTCATGTTACAATATTGCATGCTTGTAATTTTCAATATATACTACATGCTTTATGTTCTCTGTTCTTGTCTCTATCTGTTAACAAAACTCAAAACACTAGCTTTAGTGTATGCTGCATTTTACTTTAGTTATTACAACATTTATGAACTAATAGCCTTTATTTGATCAGAATGTGTTTTGTTTTGGGCACCAACCTGAGCCCCAGTTTACAATGTGATATATAGGGGGGAGAGGGGTGACAGTGGCACAGATGGTAGAGCGGGTTGTCTCATGATCGGAAGGTCGGGGGTTCAACTCACGCCTCCTGAAGGTGCACACTGTCATTGTGGGCAAGATGCTTCACCCTCCTTGCCTCCATTGTCTGTGTACACAACGTGCGTGTGCATGGGTGTGTGGATCCTTGCTGTAAAGCGCTGTGAGTACCTAATGTAGCTCTTTTTACCCTAGCATATGAAAACTGAAAGTATTTTATCTGCACTCTTGCCTTTTACTGTAATTAATTACATTTTTATGTTGATGTTTTAATGATTGATTTGATCTGTTTTCTTGTAACTTTATGCAACTGTGAAAGCACTTTGAATTACCTTGTGTATGAATTGTGCTCTACAAATAAACTTGCCTTGCCTTGCCTATATAAGTTGAGACCATTTACCATATCCATAAAATACAAAACAAAAGTCTGATTCAAAACAGTAGCAGTAACCTGAGTACCCGGAGGAAACCTACGCAGACATGGGGAGAACATGCAAACTCCACACAGAAACGCCCCATCCAGGTGGGAATCGAAACCGGGACCTTCTAGCTGTGAAGCGAGAGCACTAACCGCTGCGCTACCCCCGCTGCCGAAGAGCTTGGTCCCCTCTAACTTCACCCCGTTTGGAGCTATAGGAATATACTGGGAGAGGCCAAATGCTAACATCGTTTTGCGTGACTGAGGGCACGCATAAAGACCAGACTGGTCCACTCGTCTAAGCTCAGGTAAGAACATATCTCAGTATGGAAAAACGGTGGCCTGTTCCTTTAAAGTAAACCCCTCTTGATCGGAATCCCGGCCCATTTGTGCAGATAGTGGGGTTCGTTTGAAGTGTTGTGAACGCACAAACAGACTCTGAAACGGATCATTTGATTTGTGAACACAACTGAGCCAGAGAGCACAACAAAACCAGGAAGAGAACGCTACAACCAAAACAAACGAGTAATGCAAAGACAGAACAGAGCAGAGACACGCACGACATTCATTACGGATTTGTTGATTTACGGTTCTATTTAAAATGAAAATGCATGTGCAGACCATCAATGATTTGAGCTAACAGTTAATACGAAATTTACACCAAAACATTGCCATGGCTCACAAATATTAGGCAGAAACCTTTGAAATAAGCAGCGACAGAGTCAGCAAAGCTCTGTCCAGACCCTTTTTTGTACCTTGCTCCGCATCTGTTTCCCTCGGACAGTCTGTAGTTTTTGATGTCTCTGCCCAGAGCCTTCACAGTCATGTCATGTGAAGAAAACATATCTCAAGGTTCGCCAGTCCTGCTTTAGTCCTGCTTTAGTCCTGGTTTTTGCCTCGTCTGCCACTTATGATGAGTATCTCCTATTTCGTCCGTAAAAAAGATCTGTGCGTTCTGAGCGTAGATACTGTCACTGTCATATTAAATTGCGAAAAGAAAAACCAGCACAGCCACAGTCTGATACCGCTCCATTTTGTACATAAGAGACGGAACAGGAAGTGGAGTTTAATCAACCAATCAGAGAAGTGTGTTTCTTGTTCACTGTTTTTCCTGTAGATGGTTTTGCTATAGCGCCCCCACAGGCGTAAAATGTTGGTTTGATTGACACAAAAGCGGTGTGAACGCCAGCCGTGCCAATTGGAAAGCTGAAACAAAGTGTCCCTGTAAACTGTTATGTATTTAGATTTATACTGTTATATTAGACTCATGATGATGGTAACCTCCGAGGCTGCTGGTCGGCGGGAGAGCCTGCCTTTCCTCTCGTTTTTATTCCACCCGGTCCTTCCCTCTTGTGAAAACCACATGAAATCATAACCTGACCTTTATTAGTAAATGCAAACCTCTGCTGCCTTAAGTGTGGGGTTATGTTCGTATTGCCCGGCGTTGTTGACACCAATTGAATATAGCACGAGTTTAGCCAATTGAATTAAATGGTAACATCTTGTAAGAGTCGTCACAGACAGATTTAGCTTCTTTGTCCACACTGTCATTTTAAAATGGAAAGAAAAAGAATAAAGAAAACCATTATAATTTGAAAAAGGGTCAACTATTGTGTCCAGTATTTTGTTAAATATACAGCCCAGGCTGTACTTGACAAATGCACAGCGGCTGTATGGCAAAGGGAAATGATAGATGAAACACTTGACTGGGGGTAAAGACTGTTTGACTAGGCTCTGTTTCGCTGCCTAGATCTCGCCGAGAGCAAGTAATATTTTCTGTTTTACATTAATCCCTGCTTGGCAAGTCACCTCTGTGGGGCAAGCTTTTTTGTTCGCATCTCCAAAAACAGCATTGGCTCTCTCCACATCGATACTCTCCAAGGTTTGTATTGAGAGACAGAAATGTAACAGTGAAATAGAGAAAAAAAAAAAAGCATTGAGGGAGGCAGAGGGAAAATCAAAGCCAACAAAAAAAGCCCTACAGAGAAAAATAACTCCAAACCCAGCAAATGGAGAGCCTTGGCAATCACAGGCAGGCATCACAGACAACAGATTCACTAAACAACAGTGTGCTGGAACAGTGTCCACCATGATTGATTTACTCATAGCCTGCTGATAAGTTTTCTGAGGTAGGTTGAAGAAATTAATTAGTTGAGGAGAGAATGAAAAAAACTTGGAGTATTGGAAGTCAATCCTTTGAATGGTAACATTTGCTCTTTGGTCTGTCACCTTTGAGAGGCAATCTGGAAGCATCGCTAGACTGTAAAGAAATAGGGATCGCTGTAAAGAAGCGATATTCATTATGCATGTTGAGAAGACAATGTTCTGCCCGTAGGCGTTCTTCTGTGAGGCAAGTACAGAAGAACAAAGAGTCACAAAGTTCATCTGGTTTCATGATTTCCATTCAATTTGAACTTTTACAAGAAACCAGACGATTTGTTGTGGTGATAAGGCTGATCATTGACTTGCCAATGTGCCAGCTTCAATACATGCTGTGATGGGGTTTTGAATTTTTCTGACTCAGCCCTCCATGTATGACCTCATCACCAGACCCAGCAGCCTGGGGCCCACTTTATCCATAAGTGCCTGTAGAGTATCTCCTAGGCCCTATGACTATGGGCTTTCTGTGGTGGAGAGTGCTGGTTTGTCATTTTAGAGAGCACATTTTAGATGATGACCCTTTTTAAGGCTGGTTGCTGCTGTCATTGCAGTGCATGAGCGTGTGCACTGTTTTGGAGTCATCTGTATGTTTTATTTGTATGCGTCTCTTTAATTGGTCAAACATCAATCAATCAATCAATCAATGGTTTTGTATAGCCCAATATCACAACAGGAGTTGCCTCATAGGGCTGTAACAAACATTAAGGCAATAAAACAGAACAGTAAATAAGACAATGTAAAGTTCCGGTGAATCAAATATCCAGGCAAACATAATGTCCAAATAAGCGTCAGCAGTGGGTGGCGACGAGCAGTGGGTGGCGACGAGCAGCTCGGGTGTCCCCTGTCCTTAGACTCTCCAGCCCGGCAAGGAAAAACTCAAAAACCCAGTGGGAGAAACGAGAAACCTTGAGGAGAACCACAGAAGGAGAGATCCACTCCCATGGACGGACAGGCTATAGAGACCCAGGGCCGAAGGAGTCCCTCAGTAGACGGGCCAAGATCACAGACCGTCCAGTCCTTGTTGTCAGTAGGCAGGGTTCCTCCGTTCAGCCGGGTCCCTCCGTTCAGCCGGGTCCCTCCGTTCAATCTAGACAGGCACTCCCAAGGGGGAGTGGGACAGGAGACACCATGTGAATAGTAATGAACAGACTACAGATGAAATAAATATTGTATCATAGTAAGACAAAGGTTGCAGTAAGAAGAAGAAGAGGATAGCGCTCAGTGTACCGTACTTCCCACAACATGTAGTCTATCTTTAGGCTTTTTAAAACAAAGAAGAACCACTGACTTGTTTTAATTAAAATAAAATGTTAATGACATTTGTGGCAGAATTCATGAATGAACTGCAAGGCTAGCTGTCAGGGCAAAAACAGGATGGTTTGGATTTTAATCAGTAACTCTTGAGTCACTTCGGCAATGTTGTCTTTTATTCCTACACTCGCTGGATCTGAACATTCAAGATAATACTTCCTTGTGAATACTGATCCCATCAGACTTATAAGCTAAGAAGGGTTGGGGCATGGTTAGTAGTACTTGGATGGCAGACTGTGTGGAATACCGAATGCCTGGGTGAGTGGTATGTAAGTGTGTCGTTGGTGGTTCAAGGTGGGGCTAACGATCGCCACTTGAACGATAGAGAACCAATCAAACACAAAGCGACCTACGCTTTGCGTTTACGTCCTACACCATGATTGTTTGTAGTCCACAAACAATCATGGCATGCAGTCGAGTAAATGTTCCGGTAAAAGCTCTCAGAGCAGAGTGCTGTGGCTTTAAGGTCAAGTCCAGCTAATTTAAAACAGAAGAAAGGGCACTGGTAAAAGATCGCCATCTTTACTGTTTTGGTTACGGGAGGAGCACTGGTGTGTTTTATGGGAAATCCAGGCCCGGAAGATGACGCACCGTTAACTCCCGCCTCCCTTGCTATGATTGGCTCTGCTTGATTTTGCCAAAGTCAGCAAAATTCAGATCGTCCAGACTCTATCCCCTTTAGGGTCCATCATACGCCCCATATTTGTTTTACTTCAATGGATAATTTTGTCCCTTGTCTAGTTTTTTTATATATAAAAAAAGAAAATGTATGGTGCAAAGTTAGGTGGGGTTTGAAGTACATACATGCACCATGCAAATTAATGTTTTGTCAAAATATGGAAAATTCGCCATTTGGCGCATATTTCAAGTTTTTCCAGTTAGGGGTGCCCGGGTCCGAGGGGTGCGCAGGGTGCCCCTGGAGGTCAGGAGGAGCCAGGGGGCTGAGTATGTGCAGGTAGGCTGGGTTGGGCCTGAGGATGTTAGGGCCGGGCTGAAGGTCTTGGCCCCATCTTGACGCTGTTGGGGCCGGGCTGGAGGTCTTTTTTTTTATGACCAAAGGGATGTTTTAAAACTGGGGACATCATAATTGGTTTGCATTGGGGCGTTTGATGTACCCTAATCCCAATGTATCTCTTAATATGGGGGATCAGTCTGGCTCGTGCCAGGCTAAGTCCTACCGGGAACCGCGCACATACCGGCAGCCTACAAACAATGGTGTGTTAGCCCCACACAACATAAACTATTCCTTATTGGAGACGCTTGACACTTTTCATGGTGTTTTAAGCTACCACACTGCACTATGATGAATATTTTTAGCAACTTCAAACCATAGTTGCCAAGTAGTACACCAACGCTAAGCAAATATTGCTACAATTGCAGCCGATGGTTTAGTTGAAGGCATCATTATAGCAAACACTGAAACATGGGACTTTTCCATCGTCACAACAAATACACACGAATAGAGGGTGGAGACCACAGCAGAGAATAGGATGTAAGGTGTGGTGCAGGGCTCATTATGGGGAAAGGTGATGAGGCCCGGTGACAGGTACCAGTACAGGGAGACATGAGGGATAAGCGAGCTGAGGGGGATGGAGTCGGGACCAGCAGGTAGGGAGGGCCCCAGTATTGATTTATTCAGAAGCTCATTAGGCGAGACAGGCCGGGGCGCATGGGAGCAGGGAGTGCACCCTCATCGGGGCTCATTACACACTGGCAGGAAACTGACCCTGTCCCGGCCAAAGTGGCACTCATCAGGGTAACTGTGACTACTTTTACACACACAGCCAGACAGACTTGGTTTCAGTCCATATGCCTGCTGGGATGCCTTTTTACTGCTCGTCTCCCCTTTCACATAGACTTACATGCATGCTGTCTTGTTCGCATGCTGTCTTGAATATGGCAAGCACACGCAGTAGGTTGAAATGGCATTTAGCGGTGCACGCTAATCTCCATTATGTAGTGATCAGACCCTGTGATCTTAATGACAATGCGTGCAATGTTGCCAGCGTGGTGTTGTGCTTCACACGGAGGCCAACAGGAGAGTAAATAAATTATATTTCGCAGGGGGAGAAAATCAATCTCATTGTCTTTCAAATTGTATTGGTGGTGGTTCTCAAACTTAAGGAGCTTGGACTAGTTGGAATAGTAATAAACCAATAGAGATTTTGAAATATAAAATGATGTATTCAGTCGTGACCAGGATGTTTATGACCTAATGTTTATGGCACATTGTTGCTACTTTCCCCCAAAATAACACATTTCCATGTAAATATTAAAACATTTGGTCCTGAACTGGCCAATGTTTGAACCATACCAGATCCAAAAAAAACATGACGAAGCAAGGTCTGACCCACAAGTAGATCTACAGCAAGCCAAATATGACTGAATCAGGCAATTACCCAAATCAAACATAATGTCAAAAATCAGGACTTAACACATTTCACCACACTGGTTTAGAAACTTGTGCCAGGATTCACATCTGAGTGATCGGCGCCTCCATGGTGACACACAGCGCACCGGAACAATAGCCCAGGACGAGAGGACTAAAAGAGAACCAATTACTACAGGGTTGGTGAGATCGCACTCTGATGGGAGGTGAGCCAATTAAACAGACAGGGCTGAGAGAGTTGTGTGGCGGAGAAAGTGGCGGAATCGCCAGAGCCCGAGGAGCTGTACAAACCCGACGTGGGACCAGCGCACGCTTTTGCACTCGCTATCGGGCCCCGCAGGAGCGCGAACCGCTTCCACTTTACCCCAACACCGGTGAAGAGTGGCGATCATTCATTTGTAAGTTCGGCTTGTGGTTGATTTCTATTGACACAGTGTAAGACGGGCCGTTAGGAAAGGTTAGACATTAACACATGCAAAATAAACGCATTTCTGAATTGTCCAGTCGAACGAATTCAGAGCAAAAAGGGTGAAATTGAAAAGCACATGTACTAAGCACCTCGATTCACATTTGCACCTTCTGTCGATTTAATTCAGAATCTATAGCTCTGTATCTCACCTCTGTCACCTGCTTATCCGAGTGCCACAATCAGAGGGCCAATTCTGACTCGCTGCTCTAATGAAAAGCTAATTGTCTGCGCCAGATGTCGACTGAGGTTACGTACTCGCCTTAATCACAAGATAAAACAAATAGCACTCGTAGATTTTGCAAGGACTTGTGATAAAAGAACTGTCCCTGTTGCTCTACTAACACCGGCAACGTATCTAAGAGAAAAAAACGTATTGTAGCTTCTGCCTCCTACATATTTGCGTTATCAGCAATTATTGTGCCCACTTTACCTTACAGAATAGAACTTCTGCTGCTTTGTGGACTCACAAACATTTTCAAGTTACAAAGAAAAGGTTCAGAGCTCGTGCAGATATTCGCTGTGTATTTGACAACATAATCTTGGACTTCAGCGTTATGGCTTCTGTTTTTGTTTTTTTCCTTGCGATGACCCACAGAGGTGACCATTAGCCCAAGGCGCCTTCTAGGATTTGTATTGTGCGGCATGAACTTTGCCAGGAACAGGAAATTGCCTGGAAATGTCACCTATTCCAGTTCACGTCGTGGTCGACAGTGAAAGTTTGACAATACGGCTGCTATTTCAGACATGTGGCGGACATCAGACCTCACCTCCGGCGGCCTTTCAATAAGCGCTCGTACCGCTCCTGCAGCAGGGCGCCTTTGTTTTGTTTCTTTGATAAGTCTGTCACTCATTCCCATGGCAGTGGCTGAGACGACTTGCCACTTGCTCCCGGCCTCTGGTCCAGGTTTCAGCGAACTCACTAGAATGAAGAAAAACACTATGGCAATTTTACGGTTGGCTAATATGATAATATGATATGGTCGCCAACAATTGCTTGATATCTGTTTCAACATGGTTTTTAATCTGTTCCTTGTTTGGTCAACTCAGAAAATTATCATATGAATTGATTTATCAGAAACATTTATTAGTTGGTCTGTTTACAAGATAATTAGAGAAGAAATACAGTAGTTTAGTATATACGTACTTATAAATTGTATCGAACTCAAAAGAGATCTGTTATGTCAAGGTTTGGGTATTGGGTCCATCCCTTTATACATTATGTTTAAGGGTAAGATGTGAAGGTGTACTTTATTGTCCCCATAGGGAAATTAGTCCAAAGCACTGGATTCATCCTTCGATGCCGCTGGAGCAGTAAGGAGCAGTGGGCAACCGCATGGCGCCATGGGCACCCATCTCCAGATGTGGAGCCGAGGTAATGGTCAGAATCACCTGGCTGGAGGATGAACCCACTGTGCAGGTCTTGAGTTGATGGGTTAAACAGGAGCACCCGCAACCTTGTTGCTGCAATGCAAGAGCGCTAACCACCACTGTGCGGCTCAGTGCTCATAACCCCCTGTTTGATCAAACTTTCCACATTTCAAATGATTGAACATTAATAGCAATGATAACAATTTATTTTAAAGGTAAAATAATATTAATTAGAGCTCACACTCCATTAAAGTACCTGTCGTAATAATGAGAGAGACAGGGGACATCATTTTGTCTTTTTGACATTGAGTTAAATGCTAAGTACTCGGTCCTTGGTGCATTAGTCTCTTTGAAAGCACCCCATTAGACCAACTGAAAGCAGCATTTTGTCTGTCTAATTTGACGTTATGTATTAGGAACCATCTGCCTTTATGTGCCTTTTAAAACACTGAAACCTGAAACAAGATTATTGAAGTTCAAATTATGCCTTTTACTCTTAGTACGATAAAAACCGACACTGTTTTCTCCTTTTGTCCTGACACAGTTGGAGTCCTAATGAGTAAGTGATTTCATTGTCATGATCTTTCCATGCATAGTAAATTCTGAACACACGCACACAAAAAGTCTTATTATTCTGAAATAATGGAGCCACCTGTTGCGCTAGGCGATAATGCTGGTGGTCTGAGGACATTGCTGGTCACTCGGTAGAAATTAGCTGCTAGACTGCTCTCATTATTGAACAGCCTTGTCACCAACTTTAGGATCAAGATTAATGGCTTGTAATAATGATGCATACCTAGAAAGTGACATTGACCTCACGGATATTTAATCAAGCTCTATCCCTTATTCTCGTCTCTGAGATTCATCATTAGAGAGGCAGACTGCAGCGCGTTGCTGTTCATAAAATACATCACATGTCAGATTAAAAGAAATCACATATGGTAATAATATTGTATCTGGACAAGTGGTAAATATTAATAGGATTTTCATTTATCTCTATTAAATTACAAAGTAAATGATAAAATCAGTCAAAGTTGGCCGTTTAATTTAAGTACTATTGTAGATTGTCTGACTTTTATTACATTTTTATACAAATGACTTCCGGAGTTTATCAAAAATAACTATCACGTCTTTTTAAGCTGAAGTTAATCACCAATTATTCCTACAGTGCTTTGTCATTCACGCTGATGTACTGGTTGTCTAATTAAATCCAAACAATGAGTTTCCACTCGCACATTCATTTACTGCGCTTATGGCAAAACCAGACAATTGTCCACATGCAAAAACTTTTGGATTAAGTGATTTACTGTGTTGAGACAGACGCGACTAGGACCGCTTTTTCAAATTATTCTGTGGTCATTCACAATGAACCATCGCAAATGCACATTGTATTATTGTGAATTGTATGCATGCATATTTGCACGTATTAGATCTTTTTTTGAAAACATGTACATCTGCTGTGCTTCTTTTATAGTGCTTTCATTTCACCTTGTGCAGTTGACAGCGTGTCCTTCCACCGCATTATTCATATTAAGAAAAAATATTTCCCCGATGGGCAAAAGGGTTTTGTACATCTCCGATATTGCCTCGTTTCGCCTGCAGATGTGATTAAAGTTGAATTTGGCTTTTTTTTTTGAGTGGTAAGAATAATTCAGTAAATAATGATAACCAATTGCTTATCAGTCATAGCTGTTGACAACGGAATCTCAAACAGGGGCTGGAGTGGATAACATAATACTTTGCCATCTGATGAACGCTTTCACCACTCAAGGGGCAACTGAGAGAACAAAAGTAGTATTTCACATTTGGTTTAAAACTACAGGCCCAGAGAATGATCGCACCTGCTTATGCAACTTCCCCATGTGAGTCAGATCATCTTGTATTGAACCGAGAACACAGCTTCTCAAATAGAGGCGTTTTAGATGCGTTTTACTCTGTGCTTCCCATCTCTCACTGCGGGCTTTAATCTCATTCCAACTGACATATCCCCAGGCTCAGTTTGCAGAAGGGGATATAACAAATCCGAAACAATGAAATCAGGAATGGGCTCAGAACAATATTTTTCTCTCCCGTCTGATTCAATTTGACTCGTGTTGTAGCTGGAAAGGTGGAAGAAGCCATTCGCTAACTAGAAGATTGGTGGTTCAATCACCGCTTCATACGGCAATTGTTATCCCTGGGCGGGACACTTTTCTAAGTTTACAGGGTGCGTATATTCTTCGGTGAAAATCTTCCCCAATATCTATGACCAGAGGGAACAGCAGTACCCGAGAACATACAGGGCATGCTATTTTTCAAAGTTTAGCATTGTTCCCTGCAATTAAGGAAACCATACTGACATATTCAGTCTAAATGTTCTTTATGCATTTATAGCTATGTTTTCCATCCCTGGGCAACCAGTGGTAATGAGGGGTTCGTCTCAGTCCTAGTTTGGATCAGTGTTGTTTTCATCAACAAAGACGATAGCCAAATAATGTAGTTGACACACCTTTTTTTCAGGATGACAATGTAACGGGGACAAGCTTAAAATAGCTTTTGGGTTACTTACTGTATGATGGGACGTTTACGTTGAGGTTTTATTGACGATACAATCATGTTAGAAAGAGGCTCGTCAGGCGTCCACAATCAGGGCTTGAGTGTGGAGCCGTAGCACACACCTGACCCGCATGACAGAGAGGTGTCGTCTGAAACTCCGCATGAACGCACACGCTGCTCTCTCTCCCTCCCCCGCTCTCCAGTCGAACTGGAACTTCTTTTCTCAGGAATAAATACACCAGCAGTAGCAAAAAGCACGTTGATCAACGAATGCACAAATAAATGATCAAAAGATGAGGAGAGGTCGCAATAGGGAAAAGCCATGTTCACAATGCTTTGATTTCATCAGTATAGTTAAAGGATTCAAGAACTTCATTACTTCAGATATGTGTTAAATAAATTGTATGAGACTTTCTTCCTGAATGTCCATAATTTTGTCAAAACATTTTGACTGGTGCCCCTGAACTAGACTTTATTCCAAGTTCGATAGAGTTTAGTCGTAAAATAAAACCGAAATTAATTCTATCTCTTTCCATTGTAATTGGATAGGATAACAACTAAATATAACTTATACCATACTTATATGCATTTAAAACGCTACAAGTCTCTCTCCTTTTATGCCCATAGCAGCCAATAATGCAGAGGTAATCTTTAGAGCATGAATGACATGGTGCGTTGTCATGCGTGAAGATGATTTTTAGGGAGCCTAAAGGGGCCAACCAGCTTACTCCCCATGATTCTGGCCCAAAACATGCCTCCGCCACCTCCTTGCTGACGTCACAGCCTTGTTGGGACATGATGGCCATTCATCAACCATCCACTACTCCATCCATCTGACCATCAAGGGCTGCACAGCACTCATCACTGAACAAGACTGTTTTAAAATGAGTCTTCATGTATTTCTGGGCCCACTGCAGCCGTTTCTGCTTGTGAGCATTGAATTAACAGTGTAGGGGAGGCCGGATAGAAGGTTTATGCACAACTGCAAGACTCTGGAGGGTCCTACACCTTGATGTTCGGGAGACTCCAGAGGCACCAGCAGCTTCAAATACCTGTTTGCTGCTTTGTAGCAGCTGTTCTATTAATCCGATGTACTTGTCCGGCAGAAACCGTCCTCATTGTGCCTTTATCTGGACAAACCTGTGTGTGATCTGAATCAGCCACAAATCTCTTATCAGTATGATGATCAAGTCCTAGGCATTCAACTATTTCATGCTTTTCATCAGCATAGAGATCCTTTATCTTTCCCAGTTTGCTTGAAAATGGTGGTCTATCATGGTGAACGTCCTTTTTCAGTAGTTTTTTCCTTAACTGGGCTCACCTGACAACTAATCCCAGGTGTCAGAGATTGATGTCATTGATTTAAAGAGCCCTCATGAACGTTATTGTGTCTCAACACAATAACGTTCATGAGTTTCATTGAAAAAAAAATAAAAATGTAGTTTTTTGACACTGAAATATCATTTACATAATAACTGTGAACACAGTGTATTTAATTTCTAGTTAAGTACTGGTTTTATTCAAACTTGTTTAGTCCAGATCATGTCATGGTTGATGGTGGAACAAAGAAAAACCCAAAATGCAGGACAGCAACAAAACTGGTGATGTTTAATGAATGAACAAATGAACAAACAAATGAACAAAATAACAAAAGCCAGATAAGCCAAACAACTCAAACACCCCAGGGCTGACGTAGACAATGACCTGTCAAACGACAAGGGAAACACAGGGGTATAAATACATGAGGAGACAGGGCACAGGTGAAACACACCAGGGCGGGGCAGGCAAGTAACAGGGAAGTCAAACAGAAAATCACAAAGACCAAAAAGACATGTCAAAATAAAACACCAAGGACAGATACAAAACACAAAGCAAACCAAAACAGGGTAACAAAAGGCCGAATCGTGACAGATCAAGTCCTGACAATGGTTGTGGAAATAGGCAAAAATTCCAAGAAGTGGAACAAAAACAGTAAATGAATATTCATCCGAATTTTCTAATGAACTAAACAGCTTTTGATTTTAACGTATTTGGGACGTTCAATATATTGTATAATTTCATCAAATATTTTTGAAAAGAACATCTTGTTTATCACATTCCCTTTGGCCCGTCGTCTTGTCTCTCCGATTTTTCTCGATATATATTTTTATCTTATTTGCTGGGGATCTGGCTACACCGGCCAGAGGGGCTGAGGGGGCTTTTATGGACTAATCCTCCACAAAGCCAGTAATAACCTGTCAGCTTCATCCCCAGCCAACACAGCCCTGCTCCCACCACCGCCCGTCCCCTCCATGGCGTGAGCAGCACATATCCAAGTCCACAAACCATGCACAGACACTAGAAGAACGCTGTAGCGGAATACATGTGGGGCCGAAAAAGACACAAGTTATTCCAAGCCAGATGCACCCACCCGAACCGTGACCGCTTTTTAATGTGCGAAATGGCCAGATATCTTTCCACAATGAAGCGTGACGATAGTGCGCAGGGCTTCAAACAAGGAGTCTGACTGATGTGGGTTTTCTGCCCAAGGTCTGGAGAGGGGATAAGAACTGCATTGGGTTAAGGAGGAGACACTATTTGGTTCTTTGAAAAATCGGAAATAGGTACAGTTCGGTCCATCTGATTAGGTGGGAGTCTCGTGTTTGTGTTCCACTTTGACAGAGGTCAGAAAGTACATTTACTTAAGTTCAGTGTTTAAAAATCTTTTTCTAAAGATCTATATTTTACTTGAGAACATGATGAAACACATTTTACTTCACACCATTTGAAAGGTAAAAAAAATATAAAGCCATGTAAAAGCCCAACTATGAGCCCTCCAGAACAGAAGGCGGTGGTGGGCAGGCGGAGGAAAGACCCATTGTATTGCCGTGCAGGTGAGTATGTAAGTAAGTAAGTAATTGGTTTATTTATTGTGGAATTATTTATATACATATTTGTCATATTGGGTTTTAGTGTTTATATATAAAACTGTGTTGATCTGTAAACTGTGCTTTGAGGTTCATTTCAAATGGCGGACATTTTGTTTCTGCTTGAATGTACGGTTGATCCACTGGGGGGCAGTGTGTTCAAATGAGGAGTCAGATTGCGCAGAAGAAGAAGTGACGATAAGACATTTTCCAAGAGAGCTGATTGGTTGGGGGAGGACACACCTACTGCTATATCTTGTGCTGCTGAAGGAGGGAGGGTCTCTCTCTCTCCCTCTCCTCAGCCAACATGGATGTCACGAAACAGTATGTGCTCTTAGTTTGTAATAGGAAATAAAGTAATGGATTTTTGATTATAATATACCGAGTCTCCATCCTTTCGTCCAGCACTAAAGAATACGTTATTTTCAACATTATCATTACGAAATAGTGTTCACACGGAGGAAACCTGGCTGCCTTCAGTGCTCCTCTGAGCATCTGAAATGGCCTCCTGGGTTTGACCCTGTTTCAGAGCATGGTGTCCCTCACTGGTCAACTCCTCCGCCTCCTCCTTCCTTGTGCTCGATCCTCATGTTTTAGAAGTTTCAAAGTTATGATTCCCAACACTTATTTCAACTGACTTATCTGACTTCAATCCTTTAGATATTGTGACAGCAAACCCTTTAGGTAATAAAGGGTTGGAGTAATATTTGACCAGTCGTGTCTGTAGTTTAAGTTGAAGTAATCTGTCTTCTGTCAGTATTTTGTGTCCAAAACTGGAGCAGGATCAGGTCGGGCCTCTGCCTTAAAACCTATTGTACATGTGATATTAGAAATTGCTGCTTCGATCAAAGAGAAAACTGTGGAAACCAACAATGAAACAAATATCAAACGATGAAACAGACAAGCAGGAGGCTGACAATCCACTGTGGAATTCCTACAAGGAAGAATAGAGTACAACCTTTTATTGAAGAATGGTAAAACATTGACTTGAAACAAAAAACAAACAAAAATGTATTGGCTTTTACGGACAGATATCATTCCGCAATGAAGCGTTCCAAGGGCGAGCAGGTCTGCAAACGGAATAATGCGCAAAATGTGAGAAATCACATTCAATTTAAAAAAAATAGTGTTATAGCAGATAAATTGAAATGTAGAAAAACCCAGTTCCATCCATAACATCAAATTTCATGCAGTATAATCATCTCACATTCACAAATGTGTAGATTCAAGATTACTCTCTGTGTCAATGGAGCCATTTGAACAACGACTCAAGTTGTTGAGTCTTATTGTTTTAAAATAGTTAATTGAACAAAAACGTAAGAAAAAAATGAAATAGAATTGCAAGACACAATATTAATTATGGACTAACACTATGATTTATTACAGCTTAACAAGTGGATCAACATTTCCCTCATATTGAATGTCAGTTTAACAGGATTAGCTGTCATGTTATCTCAATGTTATGTAAAACGAACAGATTCTGCTGGTTTGGTCATATGGGTGTAGGTCTGTCTCAGTTGTAATTCCTTACTGTTTTTTTTGTTATCTTGTGTCTCTGTCTGTCTGCCATACCTGTTACCCTTTGGAGTAATTTTAACCTCCATGCTCACTTGGTCTCATTTGAGCTAAATGCAGTGTGTCTTGGGGGCTTGATACAGTAACTAGTGCTACTGGGTGTTCCCTCAGCAGTGGACTGAAAGCATCAGGGTGAGTCATATCAGTAGGACGTGCTGACACATGATGCCTTTAGACGTCTCTGTGAGGGACGATTGTCCGTGAACAATGTACTTTCTCACACTTGGACACTCACCACCGTTAGTCATACTGTGGAGCCTACAGCCTCCGGAACTGGACTGAGGAAATGCACTATGTAATTTACAGTGCAAAGTACCATGTTTAATACATTTTCTGACTTTTACTCTCTGGGATTTTTACTGCAGAACTGAAAACTAATGTGCTGCTTAGAAATGGTTGCGCATCATTTCTAATATATATATATATATATATATAAATCAACTTCCTTAACCACCTCGGGCAGTGTCTTTTTGCCTCCAAGCTCGGATCCTCTACCAGAGGCCTGAGAGCTTGAGGGTTGTATTTCCTGGGATCTGATGTAGCCACTTCTCCAGTTGAGCCCCCAGTATTTCTATAGGGTCTCCCATGGCAAACAGGTCCTAGGTGACGGGTCAGACAAAGAGCGGTTCAGAAGTCCCTTATGAGAGACCAGGCCCGGTTAGAACCATGCGGTCGTCCTTCTGTGGACCCACCACCTGCAGGAGGAGCCATAGGGCTGGTGCAATGTGATTTGGGCAGCTCCAACAGCTGCCCCCACGACCCGGCAACGGAAAAGTGGAAGAAAATGGATGGATGGCTGGAGTTTGTCCTCTTAGAGTCATCTTTACCGTATGGCCACTCCTTGGAAGTGCCAAACTGTCTCCATTTATAGAAAAGTTTTCTAACCGTGGGTGGTTCTGTAACCTTTTCCAGCTTTATACAAATCAACAATTATAGGTAGGTCCTCAGACAGCTCTTTTTCGCGAGACATGATGCACATCAGACAATGCTTCTCAACAAGAGGCATTTCTTAGTGTGTGTTTTTCAGTGGCAAGAGCAGCTTTAAGCCACACCTCAGTGATTGGACTTCAGGTTGGCTCACACCTGACTCTACTGTAAATGTCTGCATACATTTGTCTAATTAGCTCTTGGAGGATTTTATTTATTTATTTATTTATTTATTTGAATTAGGACAGTGCAAATTAATCAACACGTCAGCCAAAAGCATCAATGTAAATGTACCAGAATTAGCGTGAGAGCTAAATTGCATCCGTTGTCCTAAGGCAGGTAAAGAAACATTGACAGGAGGAAAATACAAACATACAAAGAACAGAACAAAGTTACAGTCACAGAGGTCAGTTACAAGGACAGACACAGGTAAGATAACATAACACGCCCAAGAAATTGATTAAGTATTGAACATTAATTAAACTACCTGTGAGTGCAAGATTGATTTGTTTTTAACCAGATTTTTAGGACCTTTTTAAAGGTGTGGTAATTGTCACAGTTCCTGATGTGAGCAGGCAGCGAGTTCCAAAACTGCGAGCCTCTGATAGACTCCACCGTTTGACCGAATTTAGTTCTACGACGTTGCACAATACAGTCTCCTCTGGTCAGAGCTCTGGTATTTACTCGAGTGTTACTTATTTGTGATATAAAATTCCTTAAAGGACCTGTATCATGCTATTTTAAGCCATTCCAAAGTAAAGTATAGGCCTTTATATGATATATTGTACCTCTACCACTACGGAGCACTCATTTTTTGTGATAAATATTAGTATTTTCTGGAGGTATTTTTCCAACCCGGAAGACAAAACGCTTGGATTCAGTTAACTCCGCCCCCTCTCGCCGCTCATACAACTTTAGCAGTAGTAGAAATATATATATCACAGCAAAAAGTGAAGTTATTTCATGATGCTGTTATAAGGAGTTAACATGTGCAACACAGCTTCATGGCTAAATGGCTAACACACATGCTAACATGCATTTTGATCAACTCACCACTCTGATGTTTCCAGTATGGGACTTGCGCTGGTTATATAAGTTAATCCACTTTGATTCTGGCCAAGGTTCACCAAGCATCCATCAGCGACAGCCACAGACAAACACTATTCTGGCTGATAGTCGCTGAATCCCGGAGGGAAAGTCCAACTTCTATGGCCTCTTCTTTGGGAAGGTTGAATAAAGTCCAGTCCTCGCAGCCAAACGCGGTTTTCTCCGTGACATTATCGTGAGGTAAGAAAAAAGAACAGGTGTCCAGACTCCAGAGTAGGTTAGAAAAAGCTCCCTCTTCACAACTTTCGGTGCAACATGACATGACATCTGTTCAGACCGTTCGGACGCTCAGGAGGAGCGTTTGTTTTCGGTACAGGGGCAGCGCAGCGTCAGGCACTTCCTTTTTTTTTTTTTTTTAATTTATTTTTTCTTACGACAGAAATAATGAAAAAAACTGTTTTACAAATAAAAATCATGCCGTAAGGCATTAGATTACAGACGTCGAGCACTTCCGTTCCGCTGTGACGACACAACTGAACATGCCAGTCGTTTACCAGGAGAGGGCGGATCAGCTGCTCAGAGCGCAGGATTCAGGAGGATTACTGAGAACTGCGTGAATTAATCCAAAAACCACTCTGGGGGTGTTTTTGATAAGGAAATAGCATAACAACATGGTTAAAAGCTCCAAAAAGTCGATTTTGCATGATATAGGACCTTTAATGGTGGAGGGGCAAGACCTTTTAAAACTCTAAAAACTAAACAGGCATCCAGGAACTTCTGATAGCCGTCGAAATCTAAAATATTATACTTACTTACAATGTGGCAGTAATGATAATGTAAAGGCTTTCTATCCAGAGTTTTCAATGTTTTCTTAAAAAGAGACTTGATGGGGCTCATGTTGGTCTCTGATGTTTGGGACCATGTGGTATAACAGTACGTTATATGGCTGAAGATCATTGCGTGCATATAAGCCTTTGCCGACTCTGTGGTCAGACATGGTCTTATATGCTTAAAATTTGACAAATTGAATTTAATGATGTGTGCAATTTTCTTGATATGCTGCTTAAAATTTAGATTTGAATCAAAGAGCACTCCTAAATACTTGAATTGTTTAACTTCATTTAATCTCTCGCCATTAACTATCACAGATGGTTGTTCGTTCCCTACTGGCTGACGAGAAAAGAACATGCAGACAGTTTTTTTTGTATTCAAATGAAGGCAAGAATTTTGGAGCCAATGGGACACTGGTACCATGGCTGCAGATAGGATTGCAGCAGCTTCACAATTGTTTTAGCGTGCACATATAATACAGCATCATCAGCATATAACTGCATGTTAACACTTTTACACATGTTGGGAAGATTATTGATATATAAGCTGAACAGAATTGGTCCCAATATTGAACCCTGTGGGACACCTGCGGAACAATTGAGAAATGTGGACTGAACATTATCTATTTGTACAGTCTGTTTTTTGTCTGTTAGATATGATCTCATCCAGAGGAGGCGCGCTTTCAGAAAAATTAAAACTGGATAATTTGGCTATCAGAACGTCATGATTTAAGGTGTCGAAGGCTCGTTTTAGATCGAGGAATACAGCACCCACATACCCACTCTTATCTAACATATATTTAACATTTTCTAAAAAATAACAAGTGGCGGTTTCTGTAGAGTGATGCTTCCTGAACCCAAACTGCATGGGATGGAGCGGTGTTTCACAACAATTTAGGTGTTCTGTTAGTTGTGCAGCAACCCATTTTTCCATTATTTTGGACATGATTGGTAGGATACTAATTGGACGGTAATTCTCAGGTTTAGTTTTGTCTCCTGCCTTAAACACCGGAAAAACCCTTGCCATTTTCCAATTTGATGGCACCGTTGCCTGTTTAATGGATACATTAATCAAATGTGCAATTGGACTTGCAAGTGCCTCTTTGTGAAGCTTAATAAAATCACTGGAAAGACCAAAGATATCTTTGGCTTTTGAGCTTTTTAGAGAAGAGATTATTTTTATAGCATCAGGGATTGTTATTTCTTGTATACTAAATAATGTTTTGCTGAAATCAAGCTTTTTACATGACTTGTCAGTACATTTTAGATGCCCTGTCAGTTCCTCTATTGAACCTATAAAAAAATTATTAAAGCACTCTACGATTGATTTTGTATTGACGGTTAATGTCCCATTGACCTGAAGCTGTAGGTTTTTAGGGTGATCCTCTTTGTTTCGTCCCAAAAGTTTATTCACATTTTTCCAAATCACTTTACCGTTTCCATTTGCACCTTGTATTATCTCTAAAAAGAAATTGGCTTTGGCTTTACGCACCTGATTAACCACTTTATTTCTGAGTGATGTAAAAATCTGACGATCAGTTGTGTTTCCTGTTTTTAAAGATTTTCTAAGAGCGCCGTCTCTCTGTTTCATTAACTTTTTAATGTCATTAGAAAGCCAAGGAAGGTTCCCTTTGTGTTGTTTGAATTGGCCCTTTTTGGTAAAACCAACTAAAGTTTCAAGGACCATCTTTAAAAAAATATCGGAGCTCTTCTCAATGTCACTCTTTTCAAAGAGCTCAGACCAATTTATTTTCCCAAGTTCATTATTCACATCATTATGTGCCTCCTTTGGTATAAAATTATAAATCCTCTCTTTGTTTGATGTGGATGGAGGATGTTTCTTAATTTTTCTTGAACACAGAATCAAATTGTGATCAGAAAGACCGGACAGGAAGTTAAAAGTCTTCAAGATTTTTTCGGGCTTATTGGTAAAAATTAGGTCAATTTTTGTTTTTGACACATTTGTAATTCTTGTTGGTTCTTTTACGATCTGAGTCAAATTGTGCTTATCAGCTATTTGCTTAATTTTTTTCCTGACTGCTTTGTTATCCCAATTGATATTAAAGTCACCAACAAGAATTATTTCTTTGTTCGAATTACAATGATTTAAAATAATCTCAAGCTGATCATAAAATATCTCCTTAGCTGAGGGAGGTCGATACAGGCAGATCAGGGTGAAACACATAGCAGAGGACAGTTTTATATTCAGACCAATACATTCAACAGTGACTTCCCCCGGCCAATTCATTAATTCACTTTTTAAATGCTCTCTCACATAAACAAGTACCCCCCCCACCTCTTCCCGTCACTCTGTCTCTTCTGTATACATTATATCCTGGAATATTTACAGCTGCTGTTGGCGATGTTGGGGTTAACCAACTTTCACTAATCCCAAGTACATCAACATTGGAATCACATAACAAATGTTCTATTTGGTGTGTTTTATTAACAATGCTACGGATGTTGATATGACCCAGCAAAATTCCTTTTGGTTTTGATCGCTGATCCCAAATAATTTTAGCGTTGTTGAGAGTTTGAAAAAAATGCCTCTTTTTTGTTTCTTAATAGCAGGGTTTAAGGACATTAATTTTACGGTTGATGCATGTATCTTTTGATGCATGGATCTTTAGGTTCACTGACTTATTCCACACTTGTAATGTGAACGTTTATATGTTATGGCCAATAAAAATACAACATGTAAATGTGTGGGTGGTGTTAGTTCAAGCTGACACTGTTTACTCATTCTTGTGATTTTTTTATAAAGATCAGACCACATTTTATGACCAACCTTATCAGAAGTACTATTTTTGTTTTGTTTTAAGTAGCCAACATTTAAATCATAATGCAGGCCTATATCATTATTTTTAGTGAATGGTCTAATTATTTTGTCAAATGTATGGTTATAGAAGATGAGTTGAAATAGCAAATAGCCTAGACATTGTTAAAGTATTGGCTTTGAACTGGACACTTTTTGGACATTTTTGAAGAAGTGCATCTAAATCATGTCCTCTAAATAGTTAGTAATGTTAGTCTGCTGCTTAAAATGTGAAGCACTATGTGTTTGGCAGATGGCTGTGATTCCATAGAGGGAAGTTTAAACTAAAAGAAATGTTAAACCTAAAAAACACGAGCAAAAGTACGGATTTGCCTGCTCACACTGGGACCAAAGCATATTTTAGAGGCCTGGTCAGTCCAATGCGGCGTGTTCCTGGTCACAATGATGTGATTGTGTGATTGTGATTGGTGCTGTCTCTGCAGTTGTCTGCGCTCCGACTGGGTTCAAAAACAGCGTTATCCATTTGGGGGGTTAACAGAGCTCATTGTCCAGAGACCGACCCCCCAAGTGATCACCCACTGTCCACCGTACTGCAGTTAGAGGCTGTACCCAATGCTCTTCATAGGAAATCATGGGTGTACCAAGATTGGGAGCGAAGTCATGTTCAGTAGTTAGTTAAAAATGAAATTATATTAAAATGTAACTATCACAAAGTCTTTTCCTTATCAAACAAAACATGACACTTTATGTACATAATGTTCCCCTGTATGGCTTTTCCTCATTCCTATAAGAACAACTTAGAATAGCATAGTTTATGTTGTAAAGTATCCTTTCTATGTGGTGAGGAAATATTTTCAGATTAATAAGCCGACATTTTACACATACAATGCCTTGCAGACACGTTCATGTAATGGCATGATTATTCTAAAAATAATCACCAGCGAGACTTGCATGTGAAATCCATTGCCCTTAGCTAAGAATTAAAATTCACATTCTCAACATTTTTTCTTCAAAAATGGGCTTCTAACAAGTTGGGGTGTATTGCCACAAGGAGAAATTGAAAGGTGTGTGATAAAATTACCCGGTAAATGTGCCCTCAGATAGTGTTACCTAATGACTCCTATTTTCACATGGTGTGTTTTGAGAGTGTCTCCTGGACCCGGCAGGTCCCCAGGTGTCCTCGCAGCACAAGGTTCAGCCACATGCATTTCAGATTCACTTACGGCTAGATTCCCTTCCACTGCGCGCTCCCATTTGCCATGTTAAAGTCTTCCCCGGAGAGGAGTGCATTGGTGTTGCGTTCTCATCAATTTTAAAACTGTGTGCTTTAGAGACTCTGTAGAGCAGGACTAGGATACACAGTTTGCAAATGAAAAAATAAAAAATCTTTCTATGGTTCCGCTGACATTTTCAAAGCTATTTGTCGTGACACTGACCACAGTAAGTGGAGGAAGGACCCGGTGGAGGAAGGACCCGTAATAGAATGAAAACAATGCCAGATAAACACAATTTGAATGCATCTAAAGACAACACATATTGGTTTATTATAACTGTATCTGTTGTAGTAGCCTACTGTACATTACTATTGTGGAAAAGGAAAATATCTCAAGGCATTTTAAGGAGAGGCATTTTATTCCGCGCATTTCGTACGCAAGACAACTCAATGCGCCTTTGAGCAATATGAATTTTTGACATGTGTCTTGACTCTCCACATACGTATGTATGAAATAACCTAAGCACCCTGCAGGAACAATATCCCGCTCTGTCCTTCACTTCACGGCTGCCTCATTAGGACCATGATTGGCTCGGACATCTTCGGAGAGCGCCATATTACGGACTTTGAAAATACCGCTGGGGCCTCAGTCTAGGAGATGACAGCCGCTTGTCTAAGTTTATAATCTGTGTGTAATCTAAACCAATCCAATGAATCAAATCACCGTCAGGTCTATTGCTTTAGGCGTGGACTGTCTGTTCTGCCCTCCAGCAGAAGAGAATGAAGGCAGAGGGCCGAGCACACAGCCAGCGAGAGACCGGAGTGGAGTGTATCATCGGAGTGCCACGCAGATGTCGGTGCGTGCTATCCTATCCACATGTCTCTATGCTCATAGATCTGACACACATGCTACATCCACTCACAACAGAGATGGACGAAAGACGCCTCACTTGGCCAACCGGGGACTCATTTTTGCTTTTAAAAAAACTCTCAATGTTTGATGCCCCTTTTGCCTCATTTATTTGACTGGAAAAAGTGGCACTATAATTATTACGTTTAGTGTTCAGTTACATGAATGAACAGGGGTTCCTGAAACACTTGAAAGATGAATAGCACTTGGCACCAATGTGTCTGTTCAATAGCTTAACAGATTAACAATAATAAATATAATTGTTGTTGAGTCGCAAAAAAGGGGTTTTATTGAATCCCACCACTAATTGTTGTACCCGATAATACACCAAAAGAGGCATTGTATGTCCCATTTGCAATGTTTGTCAGGCATTTTTATTGTTGGAGCCTATATGGTGTGTCAATCCGAGATATTATTAGTATTTAGGTAAATGCACACATGCCGACAAAAAAGTACAATGGGGGCAGTGGAGGGAAGAAAGGGGAGAGTCCAACATCCTGAAGGCTTGGTGGATGAAGCACTGGTTCACCAAAATAGCTAATGCAGACTACTACTATTTATATGTATTTAATTCTATTTGTGTTTGGGGTTCATTTAAATTTTGCACAATCCAGTAGGCCATCTGACCATTTCTAATTTGCTATAAAAATCAGAACTGAAATGACAGACAGACTCTTCGAAAAGACTTTGTGTTGTGCCAAGTTGGCCATCTGAACCCGGCTGTGGCATGCTGGGTAATTGGGACGTCTATATAGCGGGACCTATTAGTTGTGCTTATGCTGATTGGCCCGTTATGCGTGCTGCCTTTCATAACAGGCCTTGCTCTTACAGACCCATGCACAAAGGTCACGTATTGACTCTAATGTGGGCCTATTATCCCCTTCATTAACTTTGGAGAGGCCCATGGGACTCCGAGAATGTGATTGGTGACAAATAAAAGCGAAGAGAGCAGGCGGTGACAGGGTGGACAGTGGCACAGAGGGCTCGGGAGCGGACTACAGAGCGGACTATTGATCTATGTGGCTTAGGAGGCACTTGTCTGCTGGGGCATCTCCCTCTTCTGACAGATTATTGCAGACTTTACTGGGATTTCAGCCCGGAAAAAACTCCCAGCACAATAAGTTTGTATGGCAGACATAACTACTAAGCCCGCGCTTGTGGGTTATTTCATTTTCAAGTACTGCTTCCCCCTTTCATCATATCCTTCATCAAAAATTCTATATCGAACTGTAGAAGCAAGGCGAACAAAAGTGATTTCAGAGAGGCCATCGAGAGAGGCCAGGAAACATGTGCCGGTCTAAATGAACCGTGATGATTGAGTGTAACCATTTAGCTAGACAAAGGTTAAAACAAAGAACAGAAATTGCAGCTTGAAAAATGTTTGATCACTGAAGTTGCTGCTGCACTGTATGACCTGAGATCACTGTAACTGGGGCTAAAGTGAGAGGCAGAGAGAATCCACGAGAGGTCGGATACACAGTGCACCCACGCTACTTCCAATCCCCAGCCCACAGCAGAGCACAAGCAGCCAAATACTGCAGAAGGAGATGAAAATCTGGTGCCAGCCTTGACTTAGTATGTAATTAAGGCCCTGGCTCAGGAATGCCAAATCAACTGGCTTTATTTCCCACTGGAGTTATGAGCAGACATTACAAAGGATAAAGACAACCCAGTTTAGGTACAGTGGTGAGTTAACATACAAGACCGTACAAACAGCTTTACATTCTCTAGTTTTTTTTGTTTTGTTTTTGTGATGAATTTAGAAAGAACAGGCTCAGAGCGTGATAATATCATCAGTTATGATTTATTGGTCTGCAACAGCAAAGGTTTCCTCTGTACGGGCCATATTACTGACATCTGCTTGTCCTGCACCGATGAAACCGGGCAGTTACTGATCAGGAAAATCATACACGGAGATATTAGGCTATTTTTGTATTGTTCTATTAAAAAGCCAGTTTGGCTCTTGTGTACATGGAGAGCAGACAGGCCCTGTTCACACAGCCTACTTCGATATTTTTATAAAGTGAAATATATGTCTACGATTGGGCCTTCTGGCCACACACATTAAATGGATATTTTTTCTAAAGGCAGTGTCTATAGAACCATCCGATGGCTACAAAGTGTCTTTGCTTTTCTTGCTGTCTCCTTATGATAATGCGTAACCAAGGGTTCACACCACTTTTTGTATGCACTTCGTAATGGTTTGAGAGATAAAACAAATTATTAGTTATTATTATTATTATTATTAGACAAACTTATCTCATTCTATATCGCTACATAAACCTAACTCATACCTTTTCATAACCTAATCTCTGTTCTGTATATTTATTTCTCCAAGCTGTGCAAATCCATGGCAACGCTCTGGGGTCATGTGACCCGACATCAGCTGTTCTGCTGCTGCTGCAATGAACTTTTGCTAAACTGTTTTGTCATTAGCCACTATATTATTAGTATGTGGCGTTGTTGAGTCCAGTTCCATCCGTCAGTGGGTACAGCATCGTCTACCTGTTTGACACGAGGGAATGTTTTGGAGCAGTGATTGGATGTGTGGCGATGTACCAGGCCACTGCTGTCTTTGGAGCACACTGAACCCGCACTCTTTTGGATACAACAGAACTACAGGTGAAGTTTGGAACATGAGGGATGTCAATGCAGTAACCATTGGACTTCAGAAAATACACGAAAATATCTCCCTGTGTGAATTACTGATCAGAAACTGCCCAGTTGCATTGGTGCAGGACAAACAAATGTCAATAATAGGGCTTATACAGAGGAATCCTTAATCCTAAAATCACGCTCTGAGCCTGTGCTTGCAAAATTGTATTTTCTATTTAAGTATCAGATTGAAAATGGAAAATTTAAGCCATTTTGAGTGAATTTGTTTCATTACATGAAACGAGAAATGATCATAACAGACATTTCTAATGTTGTTTTCAATTTGAAAATCGATTGAATGGATGATACACAGATTAAAAATATATGTTGACTATGAAGTGCCGTATGATACCATGATCATAGTTCTCTATATACACATTCAGTACTTTTCCTCACATACACCCCGCATCTCTCTCTCTCGCATTTATTATAACTCCTCTAACACGTAGTACTTCTCCGTAGAACTCTTAACTCACCCCACATTTCTCTCACACACTTCTTATACACAGCTCTGCCCCCCCCCCCTTTAGGTAATACACCTCATAGTAAACGTATATCAAATTAAACAAGAGATTCTGTCATCAAATGTCAATTGACATTTATTAATGTATTAATTAGGACTAGACTTGTAATAATAATAATGAAAATGTCTGTTACACTTGTATTGCGCTTTACAAGCCTGTATTACCAAGTTTCTCAAAGCGCTACACTGTCATCATTATTCATTCACTACTACTATTGTAGCCACAGCTGCCTTGGTGTAGACTGACAGAAGCGAGGCAACCAGTCTGCGCCATCGGCCCCTCCGACCACCGCCAACCACTCACTTACTACATTCACCCAGGCTTCCTGGTGTTACCAAACGGTCTCCCATCCAAGTATCAACCAGGCCCTTCCCTGCTTAGCTTCTGAGATGGGACAGGAACGGGCATAGCAAAGGCGGTACGGCCTTGTAGGCAACAGAATCCAATTAATTTACACCACAACACCACCTTGATAATCATCGCATATGCCACATTTGCAAGGTTTAAAAATACCAGACCGGCACCCAATTTCTTCTAACAATTGATAATTTGGTCATTATCATTTGCCCATTAGTCAATTCATGTTTTGCCAAATCCTACCTTTAATAACCAGAGAATTTCACAAAATCCAGCCAAAAAAACTGTAGAAAAAATATACCAGCACTCAACACATAAACATGAACTTTATGCCTCTCGTTTGTGCAATGCTCTTTGAGCTCTGTGAGTGAACTTTCCCAGCTCCAGCGATGAGAGATCCCTGAAGTTGCAGCCTTTGAGCCAGAGTTCATCAAATCAGAATAACTGGTCAAAACATGGACGCATCTCGGAAATGCTGAGCCTCTTTCTGGTACACAGTGTAAATAATTCTCTCTTCTTTTCCCTTCTCCCTCCCCTTTTTCCTCATCAGTCTTCAGCCTCCACTGATGATGCCCTGCAGGAGAGCCTGTGTGGGTTGCATACCAAACACTGTGTGTTTAAAAGCCAGCCGTCCACAGAAGTTGAGAGAGTATCGAGCATGCGGGCTGCTGAATATGCATGTATAAATGACCTGTTCAGTAATCACGGGCTACCACACAGCAGCGTTTCTCCGGGCTGTTTTTGACACAGCTGGGCAGAAACCCCATTAGTCTCACAAGTATGTCTTTCAAATTTGTGCTTTGGAGGATTTCCACACACATAACAGGCTCAGATTGTGTCCGTGTGGTGCGGTGTTGAAGTGATTTAACTACTACTCAAACGAAAAGGTGTGTTATCTTCAAATGGTCAGCATCTCATGGTACAAGCACGTTCCATTTTTAGTAAATGGCCGAGTGTAGGAAATAGGCAAACAACGACCGCTTTTCCAGATTATTATTACTTATTTTAAATGCATAAACTCAAGTACACTGAATTGGAAAAAAAAGAGATGTTTGTTTACAAGAAGCTTATTTTTTTTTTGCAGATGAACCACTAGTTGTTAAATATACGCAAGGTCAATGAAGCAAGACACTTTTGATCACTTGAATGAATCAAAAAGTTCATGATTTGACGGATCATTTCGACGTTCCTTGTTTGTTTTTGTCAGACCAGGTCCATGCACTGTATCGAGGTTCAAAACTGACCATGCTTTACTGAAGGCGCAGCAGGAGACGGCAGCCATCTTAATCTCCCCTGCTCTCCTCTGTAAGGTTTCCTCTTCATCACTTGACCGAGGTCCGCTTTAGCCTTTCAACACGACACACTCCAAAGGCCTGTTCGGCGGGAGACTCGGACGTGTCGGCGTCTTCGCACGCCCTCGCCCCGTCGAGTTGATTTCCCCCCCCCCCCTCCCCCTCCCTCTATCTTTCTCCCCAGGTGGCCTTAGCTCCGGTGCCTCTTCTGACAGTCAGGCCAGCGCACTCCACGACCCTCGTATCCAGCTCTCGCCGCGGGCAGCCTGTTCAGACACCGATAGATTCTCCCCTTTTCCCCTCTCTCTCTTCTCTCTTTCTTTGTGTTATTTTCTAACCCCAACGCTCTGTTTACCGTAGGATTATCGCGTTTGTACGTTTCAAATTTGACAGCTGCTCCATTCAAGTCCCTGGTGAGGAGAATGCCCGATAAGGCCGATATAGGTTCCTAATCTTTTTTTTATTTTATTTTTTCCTGCCTAAATCCCGTTTCCAAATCTGCTTTTGTCTTTCTCTCCCATCCCCGATCATTCCTAGCTCCTAAGATTAGAGTGTTTTCTAGCACAACTCTTTGGCTTTTTGGGCTGGAACACTGCTGGTAGGACTGCTAATGAACGGAAGCTGCGCCTTTGACAGCTGTTGCTTCTGACGCAAAGGTTCCCGTATATAAAGGCCTCAATCAAACTCCACTCTGCCGGCTCGTCTTCCCGGTAACGTGGGCGTATAGGAGAATCGCACATCCGCAGCGGTGCTAAAAATAATTGGACAGACTGGTAAATATCACTCACAGAAGCGGGCCCAGTTTGATCTGACAATGTTTCTAGAAGGGCTTTTTTCGGAGATGTAACTTTAACATTGAAATACACCTTCAAAGTAAACCGCTATGTTTCTTAATAGGACTGCCTTTTCAGCTCGGGGCGGGCTCTGGGATGGTAGCGCGTGCACAGGTTGTAACGGCGCATTAAGGCAGAGCGTGGGCCGCGGTTTGCTGGTTGTGTTTCCTCAGAGGACTCTTCAAGCATTGCACACGAGATACTGACTGGATTTGTGTTTAGGCGAAGCCAGAGGGGAGCCGGTGGTTTAATGTAATGTGTGCACCGGCAGCATTTAGCCATTTATCACTTTAACCACTCTTATGTACAGGCTAAATCGACTTTTCTGAGGTTTTGCAGCTAATATTTTCTTATATCCTTAAAGAGGAGTCTGATGTGTGTTTTTGTGATGAGGTATTGAGACAACCGAAAATACAGCATGAAAATAAATCATTCAGTATACAAGAAAATGCATTCATCATTAAATGTATTGAAATGTAATTAATATCCAGTATGTCAACGCGGAACTTAAGTCTTAGTGTTGGGAAAATGGAACTATGGAGTATTATCCTCTGTTTACTTGGAGTGGTGTTTTGTTTCTTTCGCAATCCTTTCAGTAACCCTGCATATTTTGTTCATTTCTCACTTTCACACGCACGAAACGAGCACACGCTCATGTACATCACACAGAGATCCATAAAGTGTCTCTGAATTGTACAGTCTGGACTACATCTCCATACTTGTTTAGGTCCTGTTAAAGAACCTTTTAGATTGATCTCATTTTTTATGTATTTTTTTATTATTATTTTTTGCTGAATATCGTATGTAATAGGTTCAGGTACACTTTATTCTCATTTGGATCCATGCATTTAACCCTCATCATCCTGATGCCTGAAGGGAGATCTTGCCATGATCTAGGTCTGGTCAGGACAACCTTGAGATCAAAGACCAATAATTACTTTGAATATGGTTCTGTCAAAATAGTGGCAAATGTGTTTATTTAGAAGTCTACAATTTGCCGTTTCTCTGCAGGGGGTAAATAACAAGGCTGGATAAAAGAGCAGATTGCACTTGGTGTGAAACCAAATTAAATATGCAAATTATGAATATGTAGTTAGGAGAGCAGCCAAGGGGAACGCAGATTATTACTGTTAAGAGTTTTGTGCCAAGAAATTTTGATCAAATGGTGGAATGGGTTCTACTTTTCATAGAAAGCTTGTTTTTCTATACAGTACGCATCCTTTCTAATATGGCACCAAAAAACACACAAATCAAATTAACTATTGGGATCAATGATGCTCACAATATAGTTTTAAACTGTTACCTTTTTTGGTAACACTTTATTTTACACTACCTTTAATACATTGTACTAAAATTTAGTACAATGTAATGGGCTTTGTAACGATGTGTAATTACTTTTACCTAAGGGTGAGATACACAATGGAATAATATTAGTTAGTTTAATATTACTTTGCAGGTACATAATGTAATAAGACATGAGACCATAACTCTAACCCTAACCTTAAGCCCTAACCCTAAAGGTAATATGTGTTATTACATTATGTACCTGTAAAGTACTAATACACATTATTCCATTGTGTATATAACCCTTAGGTACAACTTATTACACATTTTTACAAAGCCCATTACATTATACATTTTGTTAGGGTATCAAGGTAGTGTAAAAAAAAGTGTTACCCTTTTTTCCCCCCAAAAAAACGTCTAAAATTATACTTAGATACCGATTGATTTGTAATCGCCACATTTCACCTGTACTTTGCTCTTGCTGCACACTGCAGTCCTGTCAGGCTGGTTTCAGAAGTCTAATCTCAAACATACAGGTAGAGCCTTTGTACGATTTGTCAATAAATCCTGCTTCTCTTGCCGACGCACTCTGGTTCTTTGGAGACGGCTTCAAAACACACAGAGTGCCAACTCCACAAAAGAAGGTAGACTATTCAGAGTGCAAGTCTCTGATGAAAGCTAAACATCCAGGGTCATTTGGTTGAATACCACGCATAACCTAAGGCCAAGTGCCTTGACATGGAATAAAGAAATCTATGGATCTGTACATTATATGTAATACAAATCTACCGAGAGCACATTGCAATTTTTCCACATTATTTTTACTTTTACTCTATACAATCTAAATGGTTAAACCTCTGTATGCCTGTACAAATCTAGCCTAGTCTAGGAGAGTTTTTGGTAACACTTTTTATCACTAAGCATTAATAATTAATAGCCCATTAATTAATATTCATTCTGAAGCCAAAAGACAATATTCAAACTTTACTGCCCACTTTTAACTTTGAAAGCCTTACTTTCACTACTGCTAATACGCTTGTATAGATATTAATAAGCTTCTTATTATACTATTATCTATTAACATACTAATAGGCCATAAATAATATGCTTGTATAGATATTAATAAGCTTTGTATTATACTATTATCTATTAACATACTGGGCCAAGAATAATGTTCTTATTCATGGCCTGCCCAACCTAATACTAAACGAGCACACCTTAATATAAAGCGATACCCAGTTTTTCTTTGTTTCTATTGTTATTTGTTGGGAATTCTTTATTTTTGTTTTTCTTACATTTATTTGTGTTCTTCTTCATAGTGCTCTCAAGCAGTGCTCGTCCATATATACTTAGTAATTCACTTTGCAGAGATGTTTGAATGTTGAAAAAGCAAACAAAATGCACTGAATGTTTGAATGGATTCAAGGGGCTTTAGAAATAGCCTACACACTGCTGGAATGATAACAGGCACGGCGAGTTTTATTTGTTGAAGGTTTTAGTTAATTTAATACCCGTCAATATCTCGCAGGTGAGACTTGGCTCTCAACATTCACTTAAAAGAGGCGGCTCTTTGTATCGACTCGTTCGCGACAGACCCATCACTAACACCGCTGGCAAGAGTGCAGAGTGCGCTTGTGTCTGCACCTTTGCTTTAGCCTGCCACGTTGGGTTAATCAGGGGGGTCTGACCCCTAATCCCCCCGCACACCCCTCCCCGTATTTCGCACACTGACTGTCGTGTATACCTAGCACCACAATAGAAAAATTGCAGCAGTCTCATTCAAAACCTTTACAAATCAAAACATAGACACAGTAAATATGTGTCCCAAAGTAGCTCTCTACATTGTTGTCTGCACATACAAGACACATTTCCCTGTTTGCCATGGCAATCCGGTGCCCCCCATACACTCATAACGCGCTGTTGGGCATCAAGTCTCCGAGGGGCACCACACTGAGGCCAATGTGATGGAATGGCATTGTACGGTATTTGCACTGCTGTTTTATTAACAGAGCTGACAAAAGAGAACGTTGAGGAAGAAGAGCTATAGAAATGTGGCCGATGCATCTGATGATGCGACGCACGTAGTAATCTCTGTGGATACTTTATGCACGGCCCGTAAAACCCCATACACGTAGCATCATGTAGTGTTCTCTGGAGTCTGTGCTCACAGCGGAAAGAGAAGGAAAACTCTGGAGCAGAGAATCTCTGGTTTTGGCGGGTACCAACTATAAAACAGTTAAATCAAACCTGAACTCAATGAATTTAATTCTACAAATATTGTTGGGATCTTTTGAGAGTGTGTTTAAACAGTTAAACAGTGTGTTTTAATGTTAATGAGCTACACCTTCTCCCCGCTCCCCTGTTTTCAAACTAAGTAAGTAAGTAAGTGCTTTATTGTCATTGTACAAGTGTACAATGAAATAGTGTTCAGGTGTTAGTCCTGAGCTGCTGCGGCTGAGCCGCGCTGCCACTGTGTCAACCTGACCCGCATGACCTTGGAGGTCGGGGAAACTGTAGCACTCGGAGGAAACCTGGCTGCCCTCTGTCTCCTCTGATCCTCTGAAAGGGTTCAACGCCTCCTGGGTTTTTCCCTGTTTCAGAGCGTGGTGTCCTGCACTGGTCAGCTCCTCCTCCTTCCTTTTCCTCCTGCAGCTCCCTCTGCTCCACAACAGTCTTTTACCGTCTCCTTGTTTGTCCCTGGTTTGTTTCGGAGAGGACAGAGGCAGGACAGCAGAAGCGTGCGGCGGCAGCACGTTGGGCAATCAGCAGCTTGGGCAGACGGGCCACGGACCACGGAGACGCTGACCACGGTGTGATACAAGGCCTGTTTACCGTTTACTGGAAGGCCAGGAGTCGAGCGCCGCCCAGACACGGTGAGTATCACACCTGGGGAGGGCACGCAGAGCCGATCCATTCGTTCCCCCCCACTGGCAGCTGCGTTGTGTCGCTAGGGGCGGGTCCACACGGCAGTGGAACAGGAGCCACAAGGGAACTGAGCCCGGCGTCAGAGGCGGAATACCGAGCAGTAGAGCGGCGGCGGTCGGAAGGACGGCGGTGTCTCTGGAGTCGTTTCCCCTCGCCTGCCCAGGCTCAGCAACCAGTAGGAGGAATTGGTAAAAAAAAAAAAGTTGCTTGAGCATAGGGCTGCAATGAACAGAACAGAACTAAATCATGAAGAGCACATTTCTCCAAAGGGGCAGATCGTTACAGATCATGATTTTTATCAAACAAGTTACGTCGTGTTTATTATTTTTTCACAATAGTAGTTTTGCTTTGCTTTGGAGAACTTTGTTGGATGACTTTACTTTTGCTATTACATGACACTAATCATCATACATGGTTTGTTATTTCCTACAACTTTATATTGCACTGAGATTTACACTGATGCATCTTTTGCACCTGCAAATTGTCCATTTACTTCAGCCATTGGGGAAATAAAGGTGCCGTTATCATATTCTAATGACAAAAAAAAAGAACTAAAAATTGTATTACCCCAACGTTTGGTCAGCACAATTCGATTAACATGAACATGACAATGACTCTGTAAGATGCTCCGGCAAAAACAATGGATCATAATGAGAAAAACATTGTACTATTTGCAGTAATTTACATTATTTGCATGATAACTGTCAGCACAGATGGTGACTGTGCTTTGTCGTGATCCTATGTATAGACCAGGGGTGTCAAACTCATTTTGGGGCCGAAATTCAGCTGCCATATAATGTAAACAAGAAAATAAAACTTTTTCCAATAAATGAATAATAATAACAACAGCTTACACTTTACAAGTTTCTCAAAGTGCTACATAGTATTAATTAGAGTGAATGGTCCTCTTTTCAACAGTCTTATTTTTTTCTTGCAAAAGAGATGTCAACATTTATCAATGATATCAATCGATAGAATAATGTAAAAACATTCAACAAGGATCACTGTATACATATAGGAAGAGGTCAATTTTTCTTGAAAAATCCGACACTCTGTCCACTTTTCTCTTTTTTGACAAAGACATTTCACTGAAGAGGGTGCCAGAGTCAACAGAAAAAGCAGGAAAAGCGATAGAACTGACTCAAACACAGCGCCCCTAGCGGACAATATAAGAACTGCAAATTTTAAAGAAAATTAAGTTTATTCTTCTTTAATAATGCATATTTATCCCGTGGGCCGGACTGAACCCACTGGCGGGCCAGTTCTGGCCCGCGGGCCGTACGTTTGACACCCCTGGTATAGACCATACGACTGAGCGAATATCCTATGGGACATTCAAATACAGAGTGACATAATGGTACTGGAGAACTAGCCAGACATTGTGGTGTTAGACAGACATCAGAGGATGTGGTTGATAAAGAAATACCAAGTCCTTGCGACATCAGGAAAAAGGAACATAAGAAAGTAAAGAAATACAGGGGCTCAGAGAAGACCTGAAGAGAAGAGCTGGAGGCCTGGAGGGTGAAGGCATCAGTGGTGCCCGTGGTCATTGGAGCACTCAAGGCAGTAACCCTCAAACTGGAGGAGTGGCTACAGCAGAGCCCAGGAAAAACATCTGTCGAGCAAAGTGCAGCTTTAAGATCAGCAAAGATACTGTGCACCCATTTTTTTCCCCTTATGTCTAGGATGCAATAATTGTGTGTTTTTAAATTGTTTCTTTCTGTGAAGCAGGTCTTCCTAATGTTGTCGTAAAGTGCTTTGTAAATAAACTTTGATTAAGATTGATTGACCAAACCCCGTTAACTCAGTCCAAGCCCAGTTTGAACCTGTCCAAACAAGCCTGGATCAAAATATTTAAAGGGACTATACATAAGTTTAACCACAAATAAATGTATACACATTTAAAACGTCTTCCTCATACATGCTCCAGCAATGCCCTGGTGAGCTCTGGGTGTTCACCTTGATTGCCTCTATATGCCTGTAAAGTCACTTGAATAGTCTAGGCTCGGGGCGAAGAAGCAAACAGCGTAATGCGTAATGATGTCATTCGCATTCACGCTCAGCTGTAGCGTTAGCTGTATCTCCTCTACACTGACGCTGCCGAGCGAGTGGTGACTTTGGAAGGATGGATTTAGCGGAGAATCAGAGGAGACCGCCTTCAAAAGTCGAGTCTGATTGGAATAGGCAAATGTTGAGAGAATCTCTCAAATGACCCACAGCTTGTTTTTGCTTGAAAGATAAGAAATTATTACTGAATATGTGGGGGAAAAGTGTTGTTGATGCTTCAAAACAACGGCGTTCGACTGTCCGTGCATGTTGTACAAACTTCACTGAAACAAGCCATAAAATAATCATATTTGGAAGTTACCAAAATAGTTGATCTAACAGTTTTATATATCTACAGAGAAGTTGTGTAGTATTAGTAGCAGACAAGTAGTGTCAGTAATAACAGTATTTGTGCTGTACATACAAAACATCTGAGTAGTAATGGTGGTAATGGTGCTGTATTTACAGTGGCAAAGATAATGCTGCTAATGTTAGCTTTTCTTGGCTGCAAAATAAGCATGACTGTTCACGGATTTATAAGTAGTGAAATGACTACAAAAAGTGGACATGTGCCGTTTACAATATAGTTTAAGAGTTAGCTACACTAACTTTGGGTCCAGGAAATTGAAGAGGCGATGTTGGCTTTTCCTAGTAGCATTTCTACCAGTGGAATTATGTTATTATTACAATTAGGCCTACGTTTATGCATACAAAGTATACGATTTTTTTTTCTTTTCTCCTTCAAACGTCAGTTATTTGTTTATCTGTATTATTTGGCCTCTTCACTCGATTCACTTTGCTGCATTTGCTCAAGTATCACATCTTGGAAAATATCCACTCAAATTGATTTGGTCTTGATTTGGTTATTTCTGGTGCTCGTAAAGCCTGAAGGCCTCATGCACAAGCTTATCATTGAGGCTGCAGTTACGCGTTTGGCCTGAGGGGGCAATTGCGAGCACAAAACTGCCAAACTCCACATAGCCCCTTTAAGCACTCTCTATACATGGGTCACAATTTTGACCCATCAAAAACAAAATAAGAATGCGAATAATACAAATCATCGGCGTCATCATGTTAATAAAATTATGCCTTTGGATTGCAAATAGTGTTTGCAATTTCACATCTGGCAAACATCTGAGCATGAACATTATAACCATTCAATCTCAGCCGCTATTGTTCCCACCATGAACTGCTATGACATACCACTGACCTTTGCAGACTGGAAACTTACAGACAAAGGAGCTGTGGCATTTTGGAAAAGCTCTCATCCATTAGCTATCGCAACAGCCCTCGTCCAATGATCTCCAATCCTCCATTTCTTTCCCAGAAGCACTTCTCTACAATATGTTCAATTGCAGCCTTAGACGTATGCAACCCACACACAGCTGCCATGTTGAAGATCAAGACTGTGCTGTTCACCTGTCACCTGGCTCACTGTTATGCACAATTGTTGTAACACATAAGATATACACAAACATGCTCGATCAACCCATCCATCTGGACAAATACTGTAAAATAAACACTTAGTTGACGTGGCAATTTAGATGGAATAAATCACGCTAATTGCTTCCGTTTGTCTTTCCAGTATTGTCAAGTTGTGCGCATTTCTACGCGACTGTACACAAAACCAATACGGAAAGGAAATTAGCCATATATTTCCTGGGAAAATCTACAGCTGGAGGTAAAGTTAAATCTGTCCCCTCAGTGGCACTTGTGATTACTTTTTAAAGACAAAGCCTCACATTTTTATGCTGACTGCACACTTTGGCACTGTCTATATTCCCCCTTCCATTTTACCCACTTGTCTCCTTTTTAACAATCTATTACTTTTACTCAGTGCCAATCCCCCCCCCCCCCACGCACACACACACACACACACACACACACTCACTCCCACGCCGATGCCCCCCCCCCCCCCCCCCCCTATTGCCTGGCTCCCTGCTCCCCACTGTGCTGCGCGGCTTTCTCCCTGCAACATTTGTCTCTCATTTGGAGAGAAGAGGAAATGCCTCCCCGGTGGCGCACAAGTGGCCCATCCTGAGGCCCGGCTGAGATTGATGCCTGTGATCCAGCGGTGCTGATTTACTCCCCGCAACCACAGGGGAGCCGCAGATTACACCAGGCTCGGCTGGAGAGGACAAGAACCATCAAGCGCAAGAAGAACAGGGAAGGAGAGGCCGGGAAGTGAAAGTTATAAGAGAGGGTGAGAGAGATGGATGTGGCGTGGTCGAGCGGGCCCTGTGGGTCTGTTATTAGCACTCCATCTTCCTGCTCCAAACCCCGGCCTCCATCACAACTCACGCTAATTGTGTAGCTGGCACTCAGATAATCACCATTCAATCACCGGGCGACGGTGGCGCAGATGGTAGAGCGGGTCGTCTCATGATCGGAAGGTCGGGGGTTCGAATCCCGCCTCCTGAAGGTGCACATTGTCGTTGTGTCCTTGGGCAAGACACTTCACCCTCCTTGCCTCCAGTGTCTGCGTACCCTGGTGTATGAGTGAGTGGCAGGTGGTGGGCCGATGGCGCAGACTGGCTGCCCCAGGGCAGCTGTGGCTGCAACAGCAGCTCACCACCAAGTATGGAGTGAATGAATAATGACGACAGTGTAGCGCTTTGAGAAACTTGGTAATACAGGCTTGTAAAGCGCAATATAAGTGTAAGGCATTATTTATTATTATTATTTAGTGCTAAGTAGTAAACATATACGCTGACCGGACTGATTAGAAACAAAATAATATTGAGAATTAGGTCTGCTGTGACTGCTCTGGCTTCATGATAATTGCAACGCAACAAAAATGTTACTCACAATCAACAGTTGTATCATAAAACAATCAAATGTGTGTATGGTCACTTCAGTTATATGCCTTTATATGTATTTCTTGAATTTTTAAGCCACTTGCTTATTGTTTCCCTTATCTACTAGAGAGTCCCATTGGAACATATGATCATGGTTTACACAATGAGCATGCAACTTATTGTTTGATCTATGTGTTTGTTTGCTTGCTTTTTCCCAAGGCTTGGCACATCCATCCATGAATTTGAAATGACTGGTATCCCTGCAGGAAGTCATGTGTGGTAAGCTAAGTAGCATGATGTTTAAAGCTATGTCATTTGCCACCTTCGTAAATACAATAAAGCTCTCTAAATTTAGTGCATTTTCATTGATTCATAGGTCTAAATCCTGGCAGTGCGCCGTGATTCACTGAGCTTGACAAAGTTGTACACACGACCAAAATGTGAGTACAATTGTCGTGAATAATCGGGGTGTGTGGGAGGTATGTTGTCTAAACTAGAAACGAGTGGCCAGCAGCTAACGATAATGCTCACTTTTGTTTTGTTTTTTTGCAGCTTGAAAAAGTGAGGAAATGAGTAGTGCGACACACGCACTAAACAGACGGGCATTTGTTTGGTTCGCCTTCCCTGCTAGAATTTACAACACGTCTCTCCAACATCTCCTGCATCACCCTCTTCAATACCTGAAACAATCCATGCTTGTTATCTAAATATTGATTTCAACATTATCCTCTCGAGGTCATCCATATTCTCCCAACAGGGATGTCCTAAATTTACCTGTTCCAATCATTGGCTCATGGATCCCTTCTCAGCCACCAGCCTCAAATTAAATCGCGTGATTGATCGCAGGTAGGGGAAGAATTATTTCCCTCTATTACTGTGGCCCCGGACATTACAGTGTGGCCACACTATGAAGGGATATGAGCTCATCTGATGGAGAACGCAATAATCAAAGTCGCAGCAAACAGACATGGATTATTCATCGCCTCAGAGTCACCTTGAGATTTACCATTTTAGATTCAAACTCCGGCTCAAAGTGCGGAAAGTGAGCCGTCTGATGTCAAATGAATGTAAATAAATTCCACATTTATGTTGCTGTTTCTTCCAGTTGCCGTCGTGGGTGTTAAATGTAGATGAATATTTCAATGGCGCATGGCGGTAAAGGACTGCGACAAAAAGCTTTGTTTTGAACCTTTATTGACACTTTAAATCTTACTGTCTGCCACAGCATAATCTCCATGGGTGCAAAGAAAATGTACTTTTCCCTTTGAGAGTTTTACTCCAGCGAGTTTTATGCACTGAATTTATGGTTTCAGAAAAATAAGGTGACAGCACACCGCCTGCTCGGCCCATTCCACCTTTAACAAGATAGATGCCAACACTGATATAACTCCTGGGAGGCAGGGCCGCTCACGCGTACACCCATAAACTATATGTGTGCAATGTTGGAGCATCTCCATGTGTTTCAATTAGGAATTTAGAGCAAAGCACACACACACACGGCAAAGACACAACTTTGGTCTTTAATTCAGTAAACACACAGATCCGTAATGGCTCTGGTGACCTTTCGGAAGGGGTCCGTTGGTTTATCTGGAGCTTAGGGGGCATTGATTAGATGGCAAAAGGAACAAATGACTTCCTGGGAGTTGCTGCGTGTGGTACTTACAAGGCAAACAGTCCCTCCCGCCAGCTCTGGCCCACAATAGTTGGCAACACAGTGATGTCCGCTGTGCGTCTTGGAGAGGTGTTGTCCACAGTCTGATCAGATAAAGTCGTATTGAGCTGTTTGCACACGGCCTGTCCCCTGTACACTCAGCTTGAGAGGTAAACAAGGATTTAACAATCCTTGTCAATGTTTATTTGTTTAGGTCAAGCGTATGTGCCCCTGATTCACCAACTAGACTTCAACAAAGCCTTTAGAGGACGCTTATTCACACAGAAAACATCTAAGTGTCCCCAGTATCATCCCACAATACCCATTATCCACTTTTTCTTCAAATTGTCACAAGCCTTTTCTCTTCACTTGTCAGTAGTCATTATGCCTGATCGGAAAAAAAAAAGAAGAAGAAAAGAAATTCTAATAGAAAAATATATTTGTCACACAAGTTATCTTTTTTTCCCAATCTGATATTTTATTCCCCATGCGCACACATCTGAGTGAGCCGAGATTATTTACTTGCACACAGTCTGCACAAACACAAACAGAAGAAGCAAAGATAACAGCGCGGCCATAATTGAACCAGTATTTTTTTTTTGGAGAATTCTATTTGTTGGCTATTTTAAAGAAGAAAATGAAGTGTTTGTGATGAACAATTTTCCAATTTCCATGCTAAATAAGAGAATCCAGGCAAGAACGGCAAAAGCCACAAAAAAGGTGATTATATAAGACTACAGACCCAACACAATGAAGAACATAGCCCTTACTGTAAGTTCTAACATGCAAGGCGGCAAACATCGCAATGCAGTCAATTATTGGTATTTATCAGAGATGCACCGATCCAGCTTTTTTGCTTCCGATACTGGTACTGGGGGTTTGAGTATCTGCTGATATCCGATATTAACCGATACCAACAGACTTTCTTAAAAGTCTTTCTCTGAGTGAAAAGGTGAATGGTCCTCCATGGTGAGATCAATACAATCTTATCTTTGCTTGTCATGACATTACAGATCCATTGTCAATTAAACTAATGGAAAAACAAGGATCACTTGATTTTCCACACTATCCTTGGGACAGGCTATTTATATTAATATACAAACAACTCACATAAAGGGATCTGGTCATTACAACTGTGCGTTAAAAATATCTTATATCAGTTATTCTTTAACAGCATTTCATAAACTAAAATACAAAGACAATTTGGTTTTATTAGGCTACTTTAGGCATTTCTATCATAGTTTCTGACCCAACCCAGACCCTTGACTAGTTGCATTAGCATGCTCCCACTAGCTTTAGCATGCTGTTGCTAGCCGCACATTTTTCCCAGCATCACTCTGATATCCAGTACCAGTATCGGATCGGTGCATATTTATTATTAACCTACATGGGAATGATGTGGATATTTCACATGTACAGGATCCAGGAGAAATGGGCTGGGGCAAAACTAGTCGCTAGGTCCAATGTGCCAGTGTCCTCCTTTACACTTATCTCAAAACATGTTTTCTCTCTAGCGTGAACGTGATCTCACAGTCATCATAAGTATGGTTAGTGATGGTGCTGTTGATTCCCCCCCCCCCCCCTATTCGCATTTGCAGTCTCGCCTCAAATTCACACATCTTGTTTTCTAACCACTCTACCTGGTGCTGTGTTTTAAGTGTTATCGCTTCAACAAATGTGCAATTCAATGTAATTAAAACACTCATCTTTAGTGACAGGCCAATCATCATAAGGATTACAAGGAGTTACCCAAAGCTCATGCAATAGGCCGACACTGAACATTAGCTGCCATTATAGACCTCATATCTTAGTATGCAAGTCTCCCCCGGACGCCCTTCTCGCATATTAATGGTCTTCTTGACATGCCGCGGTTCAGGCGCTTATCCTCTTTTTTTTATCTGCCGCCCCGAGTTTATGGAGTACAGAAAATCAAATAAACAGATGGTAATCTCGAAGTAAATTAGTACACCCTCTTTCGAGCTCTAAGCGCCATATTATCCATCACACGTTTGCGTCCTTTCATATTCATGTTTTATGAGGCACAATGTAAACGGTCATTGGCTGGGGTCCATTATACGAACACAGATTTAATTTGGATGACAAGATTATAATTGTATTTTGTCATGGAAATTCTGATCGGGTTACGTGCGTGCGTCGCGCATACCAATACAAAATGCCTGCGTGGCGTTGCTTGACAGTCAGTGGTTGTTTGCTGCTATTCTTTTCCACTCAAATATCAGGAGGTCCCAGCTGAGAAGGCATTATGGGCTGTTGACTTGAGTGGCTCCAGGGACCCACTACCATAATCGGCGTCTGTTCTTAGGTGTGTTGTACAGGTGGGTGTGCACAAGGGGAGGGCTGCATAGGGAATTTAGCTAATTAAGCGGGGTAAACAGCAGATAACTACAAACTATCCTGGTGGGAACAAAAATGAGTTGAACTCCCAGACACCATCACCTCAAACAGTATTAAAGTAGACTTTGTTGTCAGTTAAAAATATGCATTAGTGCCTCGGAGAGATGAGTCCCAGGGATATTCATTGTTAGAGAGTTTATTGAAAATAATGTGTTGCCTGGTGAGCAATAATAGCACACTGTAATTTTAGCTACGAGCTGCTAATTGGTCCAAATCTCAAGATGGTGATCTTCAATCAATATATAAAATTATAAGAGAAGAAACATGTGATCACCAATATTCTATTAAATTCTAGACAATGGCACAAGCGTACAGTGCATTTGCTGGCTCATAAAATAATTCCTTAATAACAAATCATGTAATTGTGCCTGTAATGCAGAAATATATTCCACTGTATTAAATAAAAAAAAATATCATTAGAAATGGAACTCGACTACTGGCTTAAACCTGATATGTAAGAGTGACCTGTTAGCTTTTTATAAAAAATCTCAACTGTACCTGCTTTTTGCAATACTTTAGCACGTGCTGTCCTTTTTGAAAAAATGCAAATGCTTAGGAAATCAGGCCTTGAGAGTGTCTGCAGGGTGAGCTTTAAGCTAATGCATTTGCCATACATGGTCCATGAGTAGTCAACCAACCTCTGCTAAGAAGTAAACTGCAGTATCCCATACATTTTTAAGAAGACAAGGTGTTTCACTTTACCTACTTAAAGCAGTACTAGCAGGTCAGGAGACATACAGAACTCAGAAGTATGGGCATCACGTGATGCCTTCTGGCCTGTACCTATGCCCCTCTGGCCGGCTCTGAGATGGACATTGTCCCCTCAGGTCATTCAGATTATCATCACTCCACATTTGCAGCACACACTTCATATTCAATTCAATTTCATTCCGGACCCGTAGTCCATTAACAATAAAATAAAATGACCAGACAAACAATTAAGATGGCATTTTAAAAAGACAATCATGCCACAAGTCACACTGATAACGTCTCACACTCCATTTTATATTGGTGAGGGACACAATTATTTCATGTTCAGTCGACTCATAAAGCTGTACATCAAAGTTCGTAGTACGGCCTGCAAAGTGTTCACTTTGGCATTGACAAACATTTCTGTGGCACTTGATCATCCTGACTTCTTCAACAAAAGACACAAAGCATCATTATAGGCCACCTGCAGCCTGGCTTTTTTTATAATGAGTCCGGAGATGAGCCGTGTACGAGGGAGTACGCTTTAAATAAAGTCAGCTTTACTCTCTCTGTACACCAGCCAAACTTACGTGCCAGAGTATTGAACTGGGAATACAACACTCTGCTTTGTCTGTAAGTGTCTTTATCATCTGACATGTCCTCAGTGATGATGTGCCCGAGGTACCTGATTTTGTTCACAACATGCAGAACATCACTACACAGACAAAAGTTTGGAAATGTCATGTTCTTGTTTTCCTTGGTTTTACAAATCATAACCATACTAGTATTGTACTTACTGTCATGCTCTAGAGTCTAGACCATAGACTGAACAGATATTGAGGAGCTGCTGTAGACCAGCCGTACTTGGACTAAACATGACTAAATCGTCTGCATACAAAAGATGATTCAGAACAGTGCTTCCAGAAACATAGCCAGTGTTACAGGCTCTGAGTGTAGTTGACATTTCATCTATATGGGTTAAATAGCAGTGGGGACAGAACACCCCATTGCTCACTTTAAAAGGGCCAGATACATTTTTATTTGTGCATACCAGTTTGCTAAAATCGCACAACATAACTGGGAACACCAGCTAATATCAAGAATAATTTCTTATGATTTACCCTGTCAAATGCTTTTGAAGCATCAATGTATTCATGCAACTCAAATGTTTACATCAGCAGGTTTACAATAACATACAATATTTACGCACTATAATAATCAGATTTATTACTGTCCATTTTGTGCGTCATGACCTCCAGGTTAATTGCACAAACCTGGGGAAGAACCAGTGTCGACCTGTTCGACAATCTGAGCTGCAGTTGACGGATGAGATTATAGCTTCAAAATGTTAACTCTTCCGCAACTTTAAAATGACAATCAAAAGATAATTACATGAACGGTTTTGCCGTGTGTCTAATAATTGTATACTACATAGAACCACTGGTCAACCAAGAACAAAACTATACTATACTATAATGTCGACTATCTCTGTAGACGCCAGTCCAGAGTGAAGTTGACCCCTAGACACCCTCATACTGCCACTCCAGACCACTGTGAACGTGTGCAGCAGGCTGTGAAATAGAAGCCACTGATGGACCACTCTCACTTTCAAAGAACAGTCCTCCCCAGTCTCCCGCGCCCTATTCATCCGCATAATGAAAGCTATAAAATATGACAATTTCTCTTTCACTCAGGTTAAACTTGCACGTAATTGCATTAAACCAATCATACTCCTGGCTTATGCACTGTCTTCCTTTGTCTCTGTCCCTGATGGTGTGTGTCTGAAAACTGATGCATGGGTTCATATCGTGCTGCTAAAAAAAGAGCTAGGTCTCTTCTGATGTCCCCGGGACCCAAATGCGAACACAAAATGTGTGCGCGTAAGGGGAGAGGGTCTGCGTGTTGTTTGTGTTGTTTTGTGGTGGAACATGCTGCGTGTAAAATATCTGTTAATAATGGCGCGAGGATATAAAGACTTTAAGTTTGGCAGTCAGTATATTTGAGATCCATGGGGCCAAGCGGGATTTAGTGGTGAAGGATGACTAGCTCTTATAGGTTGATGTCAGAATGCCGCACATACAGTACAGTGTGTTGTAGGTTTGAGTTCCAGCTCTGGCAATTTGTTAAATGTTGTCTCCTTGGTCTTCACCCCCATCCACCACTTTCATGGGATTGATGTTTGCCATGGGAGCTCAGACTGGTAGCCACGCTTCTGTCTGTAAAAAAACAAAACAAAAACAAAAGTATCCTACCATCAACATTGAATAATGCATACAACTTTCAATCGAGACTGCAAAAGCCATCTTATTTCCCACCCGTGTGCTCTTTTTTTGTGATCAGACATTTTCAATCAGTTTAAATCAGTGTAAAACGACTATGATTTACAGAGGAAGGTTTACTAATCTTTGCATTTACATTGGTGTTGGTTTCATATTGTACCAGGGCACAGTTTTGTACAATGTGCTTTGTGCTGATAAGTGCATTGTGATCCAGGTTAGGCTTTGATAGCACGGTCAGCGCAGGATTACACAGGCAGAGGGGACAGTCAAGGAGAACGGGGCAAGCCCTGTAAAACATCCAGCGGAGTTTAGTATAGATTAGACATACATGACCACTGCCAGCTGTGCCGAAGCATCCGCGGTCATTTCAAAAGAGGATTAGGAAGAGAATCCCTTTGCTCAATTTCTGCTAAAATGAGTTTTTCTTTTGTTTTCTGCTATGTTGTTGTGGGAACATGTACGCAGTAAACAGGCTTAAGTGGCTTATCTGGTCGTCCCATGGTCTTTAATTGTAGCTTTCGAACCACATGTGATAAAACAATATACAAGAGATAAATTTGCAAGAGAAAAATCCCGATGAGTGGAAATAACCCAGTTCTATTAATGCGATGAAGATTATATCCAGTTGAAAGGAAATGTTGTTGGCCAGTCAGGTAATTGAGAAAAACAAAAAGTGCACTTTTTTCCTTTATGGCAGCCTCTCAACCCAGACCTTTGCAACAAGATAGCTGCGTTCTTTGGCTTAAATATCCCTCTTGTAAATATAGCATGTTGTTGTGCTTACCCTTTTACTGGTTAAAATAACTTCTTAAATTGAACCTATTATGCTAACTTGACTTTTCTGCACTTTCTGTATTAGTTTGATCAGGGGTCAACTTTTAGCTCGGAGGAAACCAGTAGCTCCCCCACTGTTTTCAAAGTAGATTCCTGGTCATCAACTTTCAGCATTTTCTATTTTTACACTAAATAAATTATTTATGTGCATGTCACTATTATTCTATTGTTAAATCAAAATCTACACTGATCACCATACAATATGCACTGACATGTAAACGTAAATGTATGTTTTGAGTTTTAAGACAGTTTAGTTTCTCATGTGACGTACCAAAATATGACGTGGAATGTTCCGCAGTGAGGTTTTAAGGCTCTTTCTTTTTTTCTTTTTTATCATACATTCATTTTCAATGCAGTTAAATTGTACTGGACCATTTTTGTTTGCTCCTTTTTAGTCTTGTGTTGTCTGTAAGTCAAACCACGCTAACATGATTTATTTGTCCCTGAATGAGCACTTCAAGCCCTATGGCTTGAAGTGCCATAGATGGGCTTGAATCTGATCATGAGCAGGCTTACAGTAAAATCAATTTAGACAATTATGTCCACACTATGCAACCGTGATCAGCGGCTTAGAGCCGCCTTATTCATGCCAACTCACGTTCCTTCTTTTATTGTCCTGTAATTGCCATAAACAGCTCTATGGCAATTTTGTCTAAGCGTTTTGCTACAGGAAGAAACAGGCATTTGGTTTTATCCACCTTGTCAAACCCTACCTTTGCTATATTCGACTGCACTCAACTTTTAAACTCTTATCAATGTTCCACATAAACCCAGGCTTCCAATTTGCGTTTAGTTTAACAGGAAGCAACAAAAACGCAGAAGGGGTTGGGAAAAAAAAAACAATGAATTGAAACAAAACTAATTATCGCAGTCTTATTTACTGTCCCCATTATTTGCTTGTTTACTTCCTGTTCAAATCTGTATTTCCCTCTCACAATGCAGAATCCATTTCTTTTTCATTTGCTTCATTATGCTGTGGCATTCTTACACAAAATGAGGAACATCATTAGGCTGCATGTAAATTCGGAGGCGAGATAGTCGGGCAAAGAAATCGACTGTGTATATTTTTAACCACTAAAAAGGGATATGTAAGATATGCATTAGCTTTCAATACAGTATGCTAATGCTATAGCTTAGACACAACAACCGTATGTGCCTCCCAAAGAAAGGAATTCATTAAGCAGACAAGCGAGAACATCAATGGAGAGATGCGATGGCAACAAGGCGACAAGGGCTATAGCATTCCCCACTGTAATCTCAAACAGAATGGCAGCAGTGACAGAATGAGTTTTCTCCCAATTGAATATAGCGAGACGGTTCTTTGTGTCGTTCTGATTTGCCTGCTCCTCAGATGATGCGTGCTGGAGAAAGAAAGGAGGATCCCCCTTTATGACAAGCCACGAGACTTAAAAGCAAAGTTGGATGTGTCGGATGCCTTTTGAGTTGCGGGTGTGCGTTTGTGTGTGCAGCTGGAGCAAGGGAACGAGGGATGAGCATACACAATGCTCCCTCTGCCAGAATTCGTGTCTCTCTATGATACGGCGCACAAAAGGAAGAAAAGTACGATGACTGTAACTAAGTTTGTTGACAGTTTGTTGGAAATGTTATTGGCTGGATAAAGAAAGGCTTGGCTTAATGTTTTTGATTTTTTTGTGTACATAATATGCACACAAAATATATAAATATATGTTTGCAAAGATACATTGTCTGTCTATACAATAGCTTTACTAATAAATTCCACCTTATTCACAGTTTATTTACCGTTTTCAACTGGGAGATTACCACTGCAAATCACCCAGTAACGATAGTATGGCTCTATTTGGCTAATGGTTCTCAAACAAAAATAAGTTTGAAAACCACTGATCCAGAGAATGTTGGGTCCCTACAGCGTTGTCTGATAGAAAGGTCAGGTCATCAAAAATTTTAGTTTTTGCAAAGAAATAAAAGGAGTGCATACCCAATTTTTTTTAAATACAATATTGGCAATCTTTTTATGTTTTAATCTGGGGACAGGGGTTTTGAACTGGTCTTGTCCTGTCTCCGGAGCTGGGGGCTCCCAGAAAAAGAAAACTTGGGAACCACTGGCCTCCTGCACAGTTAAAGTAGTGAGTTATTTATTTATTATGCATCACTTTCACCAAATTAAAATTTGTATGTGTGGTCCTTGGCATCATTCTTTATTTCAAATATGAACTCATTCAGTTGGAAATAGTTGGAAAAATAATGACCCATTCATCCTTCAGCCTCCCAGATTATTAATAATGTGAAATTTGGATAACACGTCATGCAGACCAATACTAAAAAAAGAAAGGTTCTCTCTTTTTTTTTTTACATTATTTTTTATAATTATTGATTCAACTTCATTATTTAAAGCGAAAGGCAAGTTTAAGGATATGTCAGATAATGTTTTCTCTTTAGAATTAATACTTGCCTTGCCTTATTGTTTTGTTTCTCCTCTCTAATATCAGTGTTGGGCAACTTGGTCTAACATGACAATATATTCTATTGCACATGAGGAAAATATAATGTTGGCATGTTGAACTGAAGATTTAAGCTGGTGTAATTAATGTATTTTCTTGTACATTTATTCTACCACCATAGATCTACATTGTAAACGGTTTTATTTCAAGAGAAAAAATTATATTAGCAGTATTTTTAGTAGTTGTTTTAATGACATACCTTTGTAGGATGCGCTACAGCAAAAGTTGCAGTAATGTATTACTCCCACACCATGTACCACTGACTACATTTTTCAAAATTCAACATTGTTCCTCAACAACACTATACTCCCACAACTTCGTAAAGGCAATCACTCCTGTTAAATAGCTCACTTCTCCCAAATGCGGAGAGCACAGAACGATAAGTATATAAGAGTTCACATTAGCTCCTGGATTTGCAAAGTTTCCGATGAAAGCCACCCCGCTGGGATCTTCGGAGTGTGCGCATAGCAGAGACACTGATCATTTAACAATGGGAAAACTTCCTGGTCTGCTCCTCGTGTCTCTTGTACTTTTGTTCGAGCGTGGCACATTTGTTTTATTGCTGCTGTAGCATTCGTCATCCGCTCCAACAATGAACTAAGACTTCTGCCGCCTGCGAGTCATTGTTTGTTCCCAGGGAAAGATGAGGAGCTGAGAGAGGCAGATGCGGTGCAGGTAATTGATAGCAGTTTTGCATGCTGTGGTTAAGCAAGTGCATAGCTTTTGTGCACATTAACAAATAGGCAACGGAAATAGAACCGCAACACAGGCTTTTCAACAGGGCTTGTTTGTGCCTCGATGATGCACTTGTTTCTTTACAAATAATGCCGAACAATAAGAACATTTGTTACTGCTAGGTGCCGTAGTCAACTCCAGAAAATACACATTGTTCACAAAAATACAAAACAATTCAAAATGTCTCAAGGTTGAATGATTTCCACTTCCTCCCACTTGGCAAAGTATACCTGATATCATACCGTTGTCTTTTATGTAACTTATACTGCGTTATGATGAAGTGAAGGTTTAGCTTGACAGTTGTGAATGAACGCTCCAAAGCTCCTATGATTGATTTCTGGACCTTTGAGTTTTGTCTTTTCAAGTCTGTTCAAAGAGCTTTTTTTTTCCATTTCCATTTGGCATATGGTGAACTGCAGGAATTTAGAAAATAACAGTGAACAGGCAGAGACAGATTATGTGAGAAACAAAGCTAGGTATATTTCTCTGAGTTAATGAAACTCTGCATTTATACAATACAAGCTTTATCTGCCGATGTACTCACATGAGGACTGAGGACAACCTTAGTACAAGACATTAGGGCCAGTGTTATTCTTCCCTGGTGTCATCTCCAGTCAGCCTACAGGATGTGAAGACCTTAAAGGACCTGTATCATGCTATTTTAGCCATTCCAAAGTAAAGTATAGGCATTTATATGATATATTGTACCTCTACCACTACGGAGCACTAATTTTTGTGATAAATATAAGTATTTTCTGGAGGTATTTTTCCAACCCGGAAGACAAAACGCTTGGATTCAGTTAACTCCGCCCCCTCTCTCCGCTCATACAACTTTAGCAGTAGTAGAAATATATATAATGGCTAACACACACGCTAACACGCATTTTGATTGACTCACCACTCTGATGTTTCCATTATGTTGGTTATAAAAGTTAATCCACTTTGATTCTGGCCAAGGTTCACCAAACATCCATCAGAGACGGTCACATACAAACACTATTTTGGCTGATGGTCGCTGAATCCTGGAGAGAAATTCCAACTTCTGGCGAGTGGTTGCCTCTTTAGGAAGGTTGAATAAAGTCCTGTCCTCGTAGCCAAACGCGCTTTTCTCCGTGACATTATCGTTAGAAAAAAGAACAGGTGTCCAGACTCCAGAGTAGGTTAGAAAGAGCTCCTTCTTCACAGCTTTCGGTGCAAACACGACATCTGCTCAGACGCTCAGGGGGTGCGTTTGATTTCGCTGCAGGGGCAGCACGGACGCGTCAGGCACTTTCATTTTTTTTTTTTTTTACGACAGAAATAATGAAAAATCAGGCATTAGATTACAGACGTCGAGCACTTCCGTTCCGCTGTGACGACACAACTGAACATGCCAGTCGTTTACCAGGAGAGGGCGGAGCAGCTGCTCAGAGCGCAGGATTCAGGAGGATTACTGAGAACTGCGTGAATGAATCCAAAAACCACTCTGGGGGTGTTTTTGAGAAGGAAATAGCATAACAACATGGTTAAAAGCTCCAAAAAGTCGATTTTGCATGATATAGGACCTTTAATAAAAAATATGAAACCATCTTTGACCTCTGACTAGGCGCATTGAGTTGCCTTGTGTACGAAATGCGCGGTATAAATAAAGTTGCCTTGCCTTGTTGTTGTGAATGTTTGATATTGTCGGCCCCTGTGTAGTAAAAATAATTAACCTCTCGCTTGCATCTGGCTCAGTCCGTAGCTACTTCAAACACGCTGTGGTAAACCGCATCCTTAAAAAGCCCAATCGTGACCCTTCAGAACCTAAAAGCTACAGGCCCATATCAAAGCTTACATTTATTTCCAAAATGTTGGAAAAAGTAGTGACATGCCAGCTGACCTCCTTTATGGAGCAGCATAACTTGTTTGATGCATTTCAGTCCGGTTTTCTTTTCAAAGTCTCCAGTGTTGTGATGACGGCAGCGGACTCTGGCCGCTACACAGTACTATTATTTCTTGATTTGACTTCTGCTTTTGACTGTGGCTTCATAATGAGATGGGACTATCTGGATCTGTCCTCCAGTGGTTCTCTTCATATGTTCATGACAGAATCTTAAACGTTGCTGTAAATAATGTACAGTCAGATGTGACCAATGTGTCCTGCGGAGTGGCAATAATACTTAGCAGGTAAGGCAGCATGTTTTAGATCTTCTCCAGGGCCTCCTCTCCTCCCAAAAACATTACGATAGTGACACGTAAGAATTCATGTCCTACGTACAAAGTATGCAACTTTAATTTCATTGAATGTCAATTTAATTATTAAGAAACCATGCTCTAATGAAGTGGTTCTAAATCTGTGGGGCGGAAGATTTCAGCGGGACCAAAATAGGTATTTTTTTCTGTAACTAAAGATACAGTGCCGAGAAAAAGTAAGTACACCGTTTGGAATTTCTCACATTTCTTCCTAAATTGGTCACTGAATGTGGTCTGATCTTCATCAAAATCACAGGAATGATTAAACAGTGTATGCCTGAACTAATATCACCCCAACATTTATATTTGATCATACTTGTATTGGCCACAACATGTAAACATTCACAGGAGAGCATGGAATAAGTAAATACACTGCCTGAATCTCACTGAACCATACAGCAGTTTTGTAAAGAGGAACGGTCCAAGATTCATCCTGACTGTTGTGAGCGTCTAATCTGCAACTACAGAAAAGCAGTTATTGCTGCAAAAGAAGGATCAGTCAGTTATTTAATACCAACTTTGGGTCCAACGGTCCTCAGTATATTTTGTTGCCTCAGGGCCTGGACAACATGCTATCATCAATGGAAAAAAATTATTCACAAGTTTATGATGATATTTTGCAGAAAAACCTGAGACATTCACAACATGCATGGAATAAGTGAGTAAGTGATCCCTTGTAATAAATAGCTGGCTGATCCTTCTTTTGCAACAATAACTGTTTTTTTGTAGTTGCAGATTAGACGCTCACAACGACCAGGATGAATCTTGGACCATTCCTCTTTACAAAACTGCTGTAGTGCAGTGATATACAGGCGGTGTACTTACTTATTCCTCGCTCTCCTGTGAATGTTTACACGTTGTGGCCAATAAAGATATGATCAAATGTACATTCGTGGGTGGTATTAGTCCAGGCAGACACTGTGTAATCATTCCTGTGATATTGATGAAGATTGGACCACATTTAGTGACAAATTTAGGAAGAAATGTGAGAAATTCCAAACGGTGTACTTACTTTTCTCTGCACTGTAATACAATTGGCAAGCCTTATTAGCTTATTCTTTAGAATCATTTGGGTCACCATAAATGTTATTATTCTTATTCTGTCTATGGCAGTGAGTTGCTGGTTTGGGGCACTCTACATGGTACCCTAACAGACAACAATCTCCTGCATCAACAATGCAGCACTTGACAAATATCATAACATAGGAGTGAAATAAAGTTATTCTAATCTGCTTAATTTAGCCGTGCTTCCCTGTCCTCCTCACCCCTCTCCCGCTTCAGTTTGAGCAGAGCAGATGGCTTGGCATCACCACACCCACCCAGTGTCGCTCGCTTTGGTTCTTCCTCCAATCCAAAACTAACTGTTAGCCCAGGACAAACACATAAAGTGGCACACTAAAATTAGCCACGGACAATTTGAGGGCACTTGCTGAATGGGAATAACCAAATTGGCTGCACGCTGTGGTAGTCCCCCGGAGGGATAGGGGATGTTAAAACAAGACAGAGAGAAAACAGACACATTTGTTGTGCGCAGTTGGCGTGGATGGCTTTATTTATTTGATATCAGTTCCAGGTGAGCCCAGGGTGTGCCGACTGTCTCTGTGATCATTTAGACGGGTGAAACGTACCGATAGTACTGTAGAACAAACAGATATTTTAAATCTTTCAATACACCGACAATTTTATCATCTTATCATTACCATGAAAAGAGTTTGGGAAATACAGTGCCTTGCGAAAGTATTCGGCCCCCTTGAACTTTTCGACCTTTTGCCACATTTCAGGCTTCAAACATAAAGATATAAAACTGTAATTTTTTGTGAAGAACCAACAACAAGCGGGACACAATTATGAAGTGAAACGAAATTTATTGGATATTTCAAACATTTTTAACAAATAAAAAACTGAAAAATGGGGCGTGCAAAATTATTCAGCCCCCTTAAGTTAATACTTTGTAGCGCCACCTTTTGCTGCGATTACTGCTGTAAGTCGCTTGGGGTATGTCTCTATCAGTTTTGCACATTGAGAGACTGAAATATTTGCCCATTCCTCCTTGCAAAACAGCTCGAGCTCAGTGAAGTTGGATGGACAGCGTTTGTGAACAGCAGTTTTCAGTTCTTTCCACAGATTCTCGATTGGATTCAGGTCTGGACTTTGACTTGGCCATTCTAACACCTGGATATGTTTATTTGTGAACCACTCTATTGTAGATTTTGCTTTATGTTTTGGATCATTGTCTTGTTGGAAGACAAATCTCCGTCCCAGTCTCAGGTCTTTTGCAGACTCCATCAGGTTTTCTTCCAGAATGGTCCTGTATTTGGCTCCATCCATCTTCCCATCAATTTTAACCATCTTCCCTGTGCCTGCTGAAGAAAAGCAGGCCCAAACCATGATGCTGCCACCACCATGTTTGACAGTGGGGATGGTGTGTTCAGGGTGATGAGCTGTGTTGCTTTTACGCCAAACATAACGTTTTCCATTGTTGCCAAAAAGTTCGATTTTGGTTTCATCTGACCAGAGCACCTTCTTCCACATGTTTGGTGTGTCTCCCAGGTGGCTTGTGGCAAACTTTAAAAAACACTTTTTATGGATATCTTTAAGAAATGGCTTTCTTCTTGTCACTCTTCCATAAAGGCCAGAGTTGTGCAGTATACGACTGATTGTTGTCCTATGGACAGAGTCTCCCACCTCAGCTGTACATTTCTGCAGTTCATCCAGAGTGATCATGGGCCTCTTGGCAGCATCTCTGATCAGTTTTCTCCTTGTATGAGCTGAAAGTTTAGAGGGACGGCCGGGTCTTTGTAGATTTGCAGTGGTCTGATACTCCTTCCATTTCAATATTATCGCTTGCACAGTGCTCCTTGGGATGTTTAAAGCTTGGGAAATCTGTTTGTATCCAAATCCGGCTTTAAACTTCTCCACAACAGTATCTCGGACCTGCCTGGTGTGTTCCTTGTTCTTCATGATGCTCTCTGCGCTTTAAACTGACCTCTGAGACTATCACAGAGCAGGTGCATTTATACGGAGACTTGTTTACACACAGGTGGATTTTATTTATGATCATTAGTCATTTAGGTCAACATTGGATCATTCAGAGATCCTCACTGAACTTCTGGAGAGAGTTTGCTGCACTGAAAGTAAAGGGGCTGAATAATTTTGCACGCCCAATTTTTCAGTTGTTTATTTGTTAAAAATGTTTGAAATATCCAATAAATTTCGTTTCACTTCATGATTGTGTCCCACTTGTTGGTTCTTCACAAAAAATTACAGTTTTATATCTTTATGTTTTGAAGCCTGAAATGTGGCAAAAGGTCGAAAAGTTCAAGGGGGCCGAATACTTTCGCAAGGCACTGTACACTTAAGTTAGACAGCCATGACAGACAGGGTAGAAGTTTTTGTCAGTATGCTTGAGCGCTATAGGCACACACTGGAACCATTATCTGTGCAGTGTCACCTGACAGCTCCTCACTGTGATGTGTTCAAGACTGGATGCTGAGACAGTCGGGTCTGCAATATCTCGGTTTGAATTTTATCGCTGAGTGCATTCATGTCTCCGAAGGATTTCAGACATGGCAAATTCCAACTGTGGTGAAAGAACGACTAGTTGTACACAGTTATTTTAGTGCCTAGCGTCATTCCTGCTCTGGAACGAAATTCGTAGATCACTGTGACCCTGGTGTTACTTAGAAGGTCAAGTGGCCCCTCAGTGTGAAGTGAATCACTGGACTCGATTGCTCCACTACCCTCTTGTTTAGTCCTTGCTTTTGAATGAGTATGACAAGGGCACTGAGTTTCTGATGCTCAAATTATTATTTAACAAACATTATTAGAAAATACACAATGTGAATAAAAACATTTATAAAATAGCTGAAAGTTTTGAATTATATTGCATTGGGCCTCTACCTCCAAGGTGAAATTACAGATCACATTGTGTATTTGGTATGTGATAGGTAACTTCATTTTTCTCATCACTTCATCTCGTCACTTCTACTGATACATTTACACAACCAGGTCAATACAGTTCAATTCAGCATGGAGGCATTAGTGTAATTGCTATGCCCTGGCCTCACTAAACAATTCATTTTCAAAGTTGTTTGACCTTGAGATAAGGGTCACAGGCGCCGACCTTAAACCGGGATTGACCACTTGTGACTTTAAAAGTCTGTTTATCTGAATGGTACTTTAGGTCATATTGTTTCCGATAAAAGTACCGTATACATTGTAATCTAATGAGTGGTGAGGAACACAAAGACGAGGAAAGAAAATAGTCACATTAAGGGAATAATGGTGCACTCCAGCTTGTTTTTTATGCAATAAATGACAGATGAAAAGAAAGACATTACAAAAAATGGTGTCATTGGTAATAGTGCTGCATGATTAACCTAAACTAATGAAGACCTCTGGGAAATGGAGGAGAAATGAAACCATCTCTGTTATTGTGTAATGCTAACTCCCAGTGCAGTGACTGTACTGAGGCTGCCTTTGTTCTGTCTCTGAGTCCTGGGCCCAGCTCAACTGTGCTCAACTATTGCAACTCTATCACATACTTACACTACTTACTCGATTTGTTTTACATACCTGCAGTCCTGCACTATTACTGCACTGTTGCCACGCGTCAAAGTGTCTTGATGTGCGCTAAAAGTGTGTGCTGTAAAGTTTGTTGTGAGGGCTTGAAAAAGCTGCAGAAAAAGAGAAACCATCGTCAGGACCCGCTTAAGTTTGAGCAGGGAAACACCTGTGTTAAAGCGCCACAAGGTTTGAAAAAAGGCCATGGAGTGCCATGACCGTGTGCTCTGGCCTTATTAAGGCGCTGCACCCTAGAGCTGAGATTTGATAGCAACTACATCCTCAAGCCGAGAAAAGCGGACACGTATGCACACTGGGAAATACAACACGCCAAAAAGCAGAAGCAGAATTAAACTAATTCTCATTGATCGCTTAAAGGAATGTGCCACCGTTTTTCCATACTGAGATAATATTATGTTCTTACTTAAGCTTAGACGAGTTGATGGCGGACCTGTCTGGTCTTTGTGCTTGCGCTCAGTCACGCAAAAATACCAAAGATGTTGTTAGCATTTAGCCTCTCCTCCTCTCCTCTACGGGGCAAAACGGGGTGAAGTTAGAAACGCCCAAGCTCTTCCACGGTTTTCCTATTTAAATATGGTTACGTGAGTAGTTACACGATCCAAGTAAATTTACACAAAATTAACCTCTTACCCCCTGCCTGAATCGAGCTCACTTTCTCCAGTTCATTTTTACCCAAATTAAAAAGCTTCTGGACTGGAGAGCAACAGTGTAGCACCTCATTTTAAAGCTAAGACCTACTAAAGTGATTGTAACTTTTTTGTTATGTTGTCGTCACATTTTTTAACTGTTTTGGTTAAAAAACAGTTAAAAAGAGGGGCCCCAGAATCGACCCCTGGGGAACCCCACAGGTCAATGCCATCCGGTCTGAGACACAGTTTCCCATCGCAAAAATAGTACGTTCGGTCCTCAAGGTAGGATCTAAACCACTCGAGCGCCTTTCCAGAGATTCCCACCCAGGTTTTTAACCTCTCTAGTAAGATCCCGTGGTCCACTGTGTCAAACGCAGCACTAAGGTCCAGCAGGACTAAAACTGTGACCTGCATCTGTATTTAGCCTGATGTCATTTGTCACCTTGATCAAGGCTGTCTCAGTACTGTGAGCGGGTCTAAAGCCCGACTGGAACACGTCAAAAACATTGTTTACAAGAAGAAAGTCTGTAAGCTGGCTGTAAAGTACTTTCTCCAAGACTTTTCCTATAAAGGGCAGATTTGATATAGGCCGATAATTGTTTATTTCTGTGGCATCGAGACCACTCTTCTTCAGCAGTGGCTTAATGACTGCTGTTTTTAGGGCCTTTGGGAAAACTCCAGTCTGGAGGGTGGCGTTAACTAAACGCGTGAGTTGTTGTGATAAACTGCTCAGCACAGACTTTAAAAATCTAGTGGGTAGTTCATCCAGGCAGCATGTACTGCATGAGCTCAGACCAGTGATAACGTCTTCCACTATGTTATTAGTGACCGGTGTAAAAAATGTCAGCTCTAGGTCTGCTACTGGTTGAAATGTTACCATTTGTATTGTAGAGCTAATAGCATTTTTAATGGCTTGGACCTTGTTTCTAAAAACATTAGCAAACTCATTACACTTGGATGTAGAAATTAATTCTAGGGGCAGTGAAACTGGAGGATGTGTAAGTCTGCTAACCGTGGCAAACAGAACACGAGAGTTACCGTGGCAATTTGCAATTATTTCCGAGAAATACTTTTCTCTTGCTCTACGCAAAGTCTGGTTGAACACGTGTAACTTTTCTTTGTAAATTTCATAATGAACCTGGAGTTTTGACTTGCGCCATTTTCGTTCGGCTCTCCGGCACTCCCTTTTATGTGCCCTGACAGAATCTTCATTTCTCCTTGGGGCCTTTTGCTTATTATTAACCATTTTATCCTTAACAGGGGCTATGGTGTCCAAGACATTTAAAACACCTGACTCATAAGAGCTCAGCAAAAAATCAACATCAACATCGGAACAGGGAGAGTGTTCAAATCTAATCATCTCCATAAACTGTGACCTTATTTTATCATTTATGAGTCTTTTCGGAACCACTGCAGACCCAACTGCTGGCTCGGGCACGGCAGCAAGTTCAAAGAAAACACAAAAATGATCAGACAATGCAACAACAACATTCACATTAGAAATGGTAACACCTTTTGTAATAAGGATGTCCAGTGTGTGTCCTCTGTTATGGGTGGGCTCGGAAACATGCTGAGTTAAACCAAATGTTTCAAGGGCAGCATTTAGTTCTTTAGTGTGCCGGTCATTGAGTACATCCACATGCACATTCAGATCTCCCGTAATTATCAAAAAGTCAAATTCTATGGCCACAATAGAAATTAATCCAATAAAATCATCAATAAAAGAAACATTTTGGGGTGGTTTATAAATAACAATATAGAGTATGGTAGATTGTTGTATCGTTATTTTGAATGACACATACTCAAACGATGAGAACTCTCCAAATATTAGTTTGTGGCAAGACAGGTTGTCCTTAAATATGGAACAGACACCCCCACCCCTCTGATTATGTCTTATTTCAGACATAAAGCTAAAATTAGGGGGGGGGGGGGGGGGGCACACTCAATCAGGACAGCATTCTCTGTATTTTTATCTAGCCACGTCTCAGTTAAGAACATAAAATCAAGGTTATAAAAGGAAATAAGATCACTAATTAAAAACGTTTTGTTATTTAACGATCTGGCATTAAGTGCAGCATGTTTAAATGTAATCGAACTTGATGCCACATTCTGACTGGGGATGTGCACCAGATTTGTTTGAACCGAGCGCCTAACAGAGCTCTTAGGAAGCTTTTCTTTTCTTTTGGTTTTGTGTCTGATTCGGACAGGGATAGAGTGCACAAGAGTACCTGAGTCAGATGGAAAAGTCAGTCAATCTGGAGACTGCGTTGTGAAGCGCGACTGAGTAGCGCGCAGGGGGGAGTGCCGCAGAGATAAATGAAGGTGTATAATTATTTGCAGAGAGTAAACGCACTCCGTTATAGTTCAGCTGTAGTCCATCCTTGTAAAATGCGTCCGTTCGGTTCCAAAAGAGATTAAAATTGTCAATATAAAACATACCATGGCTCTGACAGGAAAATAAGAGCCAAGTATGTAGCCATAGGAGCCTGGGGAAACGCATCATCCCACGGCCAATTGTAGGAGCGGGGCCAGATATGAAGGACCTCACCCTCGCTTGCTTCAAAACTTGAAACAGTTCAATAAAGTCAGATTTCAAAAACTCCGACTGTTCTTGTGGAACATCGTTGGTACCCACGTGCACAATGACAGTTTGGACATACTCTAGTCGGTCACTCACTTTTTTTTTACTTAGAATTTAAGTAAAAATGGAGAACAGTGCTGCAAAGAGGTAGAAAAAAGTTTGGCAATAAAAAGTATTTCCTCACTCTGTAGATTGATCTCAGCAATCAGGGCCAATTTCCTCTAAAAACCTTGCCGAATCAAACCAGTCTCAAGTAAACCACTCCGTACTTGCTACTAATGAGGAATACTGTTGGTTTCCTCTGCATTACATTCAGCTCTGCAAAGCTGGTATTTTTAAAAGTAAGTTTCAAAAGCGCCAAAAAAGAAATTAGAACAAAGACGGTGTCAAAATAGATGTGCTGTTGCTTGAACGCATGCTTTGGTACAAATAAGGAGACAATGAACCCATACAACACATAACTATCAACATGCAAGCTCCCCCTCTGTTATTCTCAAATGTGTCTCCATTGAAATGCAACACTGCGCTGCAACACGCCGCCGCATTGTTTTTTTTTATGTGAAAAGAAGTGAAGTGTTGGCAGCGGAGACAGATGATGGGACAAAGGCTCTCCAAACTTCTGTCATACTTCGACTGAGTACTCCATAAAGACTGACTGATGCCTCCTGTCAAACTAATCGCTCCGCCGCTCTTGTATACCACTTCAAAACCACAACAACTGCTCCGGCTTCTGTAGCATGAGAAGGAGGCCAGTGGTCCGAATCCACGCAAACAGACGAACCAACGTCTCATGGCCCATTGTTTTAGGCAAGGATCAGTGGACGCACAAAGTCAGCCATGCATGATGCAAACAAGGCATTTGCATCAGTTATGCAAAAGAAGCTGCCGAGATGGATTACAAGGAGAAGCTTCAGCCTTGTGAATTTGAGAAACAAATTGGTGTCTCATTAAGATGGATCTTCTGTTAGTGAAACCTTTCTTTGAGGGGGGTTGATGCTCTTGATGTCACAACATGTTGTTTACATGTTAAAGCATTCTATTTGACTGATTCACATTGTTGAGCCTATAGATTTTCAAAGCCTATATGAGTGGTATGCCTATGGCTCAAGTAGACTGAGAATAGTGCACTTGGATATGCAGTATTATTTTTGCTACAAAAAAAAAGCTCAGTACACAGTTACACTACTTTGAGTTACTTTTGGCAAAATATAAACTGAAAATAGTAATAATCCCACAGAGTAAAAGTCAAAGATTTTCTTTTCCTCCGCTTTCCCCCATTCTCTCGTCTTTTGTTTTAACAACGTTAGCTACACGTAACAGCAGATCTTATACACCTAAATCCAACTTGATTTGGTATGCTGCCTTTTATTTATTTATTTATTCATCACGGGACGATGCAATCAACATAGTTACAATTGAAGTTTGCAGCTGACGCATAAAGAGCTTCTACAGCTACAGTATGGTACTAATTTGCAGCTCATGTCCCTGGTTGGGCCTTTCTACACAATTTACAATAATAAAGTACATGAATACAACATTGATATAAAACTTTTTCAATCACACAGACATACATATACGTTCACACATACATTCACACAGACTCAGTGGTATTTACAAAAGTGTACAGTTTTGGTTTGTTTTCGGCCAAGACGAGAAACTCAGATATGGCCTCAAGTTCTGTAATGAGTTCCACAGCTTCGGACCTTTGTCTGAAATGGCAGACTGACCAAGCGAAGTCTCGCAGAGTGGAATCGTACAGTTGTGATTGATGGAGCCTCTGGTGACTCTGTTATTGTTTTGTCTCTGTATAAATGAACTGAGTGTCTCTGGTGCTAGATTACTGACACATTTGAATCTTAGTTTGAGAAGGCACAACTTGCCAACGTTTTCAAAGCTTAGAAATGTATGCTTCTTAAGAATATTGCAATGATGGTTGCGGATTGGCTTCTCGTCCATGATCTTTATTGCTTGATAGTATAATGATCCAATACGTTTTGTGGCTAAGAGAGCGGCCTGGGCCCATGCTGGCTGAGATGCAGTATAATATATGTGAGAATATCATGGGAGTTTAGCAGGGCAAGCACCTGCCAATTTGACACCCTAGGCAAGATTAAACTTATCATTTTGTATTTTTTTTATAGAAAATTGGGATAATAACCCATTCATATCACTGCATTAATCTGAATTTTCTTGAGCCAAATAACATTTTATAGCCTTTGTTTGTGTTGTAAATAGGGTTAAAATTGGAGTTTGGCATTTTTTGTTCGTACATCAATACAAACCATTGCACTGCACTTGCAACTCGAGTTACTGAAATTGTAATGATTAATATTCCTGTATTTTGTTTAAGTGATATGTAATTACTGAAAAAAGTTCTATATTTTCGTAGCTCGTAACTTTTGTAATACGTTGACCCCAACACTTGTTCAGTTAGTAGCCGCATGCTTATCTTACGACGTATAATTTTAAATCGTAAAGCAATCACCTGGATTTTTTTCTTAATAAGGTTTTCTATGAGATAGCTTTCCTTATACCGGTTTGTGTCCCCAATCGAAGAGGGTGACATTATCAAGCTGGATCTAGATAAACTACCAATAGGTCTTAATTGCATGTGCTATTTCTGGGGGATGTTTTTTCTGTAGCAGAGAGCATGTGGATCGATGCAGGCTCCTCTTTAATAAGGGCACATAATGCATAAACCCTCTCGTAGGTGACCTGGATCCACTCGCCTTTGAAGTTGTCAGTGATCTTTTACTAGTCATCAATTTGCAAGAGCTACATTGCTACATCCCAGCATCCAGGGAATTGCAAGGAGGCTTTACCCATCCCTGATATTCATGGTGCTTTTAAGTGCCTGAGGGGAGCAAACTGCTGACATAAGACAAACTATTTGAACCTTCTGAATTTACTTTCTGAGTTGTTGATGTGCACGTTAATATGTAGATTAAACTCTGTACCCCGGTGATGAAAGTTGACACATGAAATGTGTGTTTATGGGTGTGACCTCATGAGGTTGTAAGTGTATAAGCGTGTTCAAAAATGTTACTGTATGTATCCATGGCATTGCAGTTTAAGTCTTGGTGCAAACTTCACCCAGAAGCCATCTAAAGCAAATTAATATGCAGTGACATGAACCTTGCAATAGACTTTCCATCATATGGCAAATGTCATCATAGTGTGTACACCGTGTGCAATTTCTGAAATGGTAGAGATTATTAAAAAAAAAACCGATATACCATCTTTCAATACAAGATGAGCGCTTTACAGACAGAGAGAAAACATTAAACATGCTAATGCCGGAGACATACGCTCATCCTTCTTATCTAAAGCCTAGGTCACAACCGGTCGTACAGGCTCTTACGGCTGGCCTACGTGCACAAAACGCAACAAATGTACGGACTAGCCGTAGACTGGCCGCAGAGGTTCTTTGTCATGTCAAACAAACTCTACGGGTGCTTACGTTTCTTTCAGGTTGCAAGAACGCTGTACATGTTCATGCGTAGTCTGTACGACCAGCGTATGTCTTTCGTACGTTTTGTATGACATTGTTCTTATGTTGCACTTGCGGACTTTGTGTATGTATTGTGCGCCGCAATACTGTGGCCAACGCACGTCCGGCTATCTTGTACGTCCTCCATACATTTTGTTGTTGTTCGTGAAATGCCCGTTCGGCGAGAGCGCATCAATCACACGCAAACTCAGATATAAAGCTTCACAGGTGCCTGTGGCCATTGTACAAAGTTTTTGCAATATGCCGAGAGGAAGAGGGAAGGCGAGGAGAGAACAAGTGCTAGAGAGGGAGCAGAGAGAAAGGGAGGCAGACAGGGAGAACTCACCGCGGCTTTCTCTCTCCAACTACCAGAAAAGTGTGTCATACTGCCCAAACATGCGCCTTCTCTGTATCCAAAGACGGAATATAAATGCTATACCCCCCGAAATTGCCAAGTAATCTCTGCGACAAACGCACGGCATTGGTGCACACAACGTACAGATTGTGTGCAGTTCTTGCAAACTTCATACGAGGCCCGCCTGGAACCCACGGTCAGTATGACAGGTTGATCTTAATGAAATGACTGCAGCACGTCCGAGGAGCCTCCGTGTGACGCACGTTGTTGTACGTTGTGTGCGCGGTGATCTGAACACCACAACTACGTTGTCCACGAACAAAAAATAAATGCAGCGATTTGGGAAACGCCAAAAATCGCACGACCAAAAAGTTGTATGTCCGGTTGTGATTTAGTTATTAGGTCCAGATTAAAGACTAGAGGAGACCTTTGCAGTTTTAAATCCCAGCTATAACCACTGGCGTTTAATAAGATGATACATTTTGTGTATTTCATTGTATAGGTTTTGGAAAATTATATATTTCTTCCTTTTTATTCTGCATTCAGTTTTTTTCAATTTTCTTTTACTGTTTGATGTGTTGTGAAAAGCACTTTGGGGCAGTACTGTCTGTTTTAAATGTGCTCTATTAATACACTTGACATATATTATAGAGTGGCTCTCAACAGGTGTGGCGTCGGGACCCACAAACCCCCAGCAATGAGTCCAAATACGATTTAGACTTGTCAAATATAAGGTCAAATATTGTCTTTCATCAACAATGTGTTTAATGAGCATTAAATAAGAATTATGTGCATTATTAAAGGACATATAGGAACTTTTGGGTTCTGAGTTGAAAATAAATAGTAAAATCGCTCATGTAATACCAAATGTTTTCAGGAGAAATTAAAATGAACAAGATGAGTTTGTCGGGCTGATGAAGTTTAAATTTCTGAAATAATATAGCTTGATGATTTAAAAATGTTCAGCAGAGCCGGTGCTACTTCTCTTGTTTAGAAACGTAATGTATTACCCAACAATCAACAATGTAGGCTACCTGTTGATAAACTTAAAGCTACATTACATTTAAAATAAAATAAAAATCCGATTCTTCATGAACTTTTGTCACAGGATTATATTCTTTCTGTCACTCAAACAGCGATGGCAGAAGGTAGAAGGTCTGGCGGGAAAATCACCACATTGGAGTTAATGAGGGATATACTGACACTACATTACAGACCCCCACAACCTGTCTCTCGCACAAGGCTGACTCTGACTTTTCTAATGATGAACTAACTTCTGATTCACATCCAGCCTGCCAAATGCCATCTTTTCTGCTAATGTCACATTTCCATGTTCAATAGTCGGCTGTTTATGAATCTGTGCTGACTAATTAAAGAATGGCCAGATGTCAGAATATTTTTATGCTTTAGTTGCTCTAAACCTTTGATATTAGAATTTGCTTGGAAAAGGCAAATGCTATGACACATTAGCCCTGATAATGCAGTGGAACAAAATGCTGTGTAATTTGATTGGACAATTCTGTGGGCAGTTTTTCCAGGGATTACAGAACAAAACCAGTTGTAGTGTTAATAAAGCCTTAGCCGCTAATTACCTAATTCTAGTCCGTTTGAATCTATTTCATGGATAAATACATTTCAAGCACGACTTCCCTGCTGTACCTCGAAAGGTCCCACTTTATAGATCCCCTCACTAAAGGGTGTTACAGCCAAGAATGTTCCTTTTTAAGAACGTTTGTTTCTATATATTTACTTGGATGAAGAAAGAAGAGAAAACCTGTTTTGAACCTGAATTATTGTTATTTTTATACCGACTATTAGCCATGGAGGCTAATGTTTTGTTTGAGAAAACTATAGAACCTTGCACTGTAAAATAGGTTATCAATATTTAAAAAATCCTAACATGTTTCTGAACAGCAAAGGAGCTAAAAAAAAAAAAGACCAAAATAAGACTTTTGATTGAATCACTTGATTGTGAACGTCTACCCTCACCGATAAAAATAAATAAAACACCTTACATTCGTTTCAAACCGTTCTATTTATTGTAGTTAATACTTTATTATCTAGCGTATTGCTGTTGAGAAAACTGGTGAATTATTTCCAAATGAACGTATAGCAGATGCTTAAAAGCAGAGACTGAGACCGAGATGTGTTTCCATAAACAAAATAAACAGGAAAACAGTGTTTGATTTAATCAATTCATCGAAATGCATAAAAAAGCACAATATCAATATCGGTGACATCTAAAAGGCTTTGTCCAATATGGCTTTAACATAATAGTAATGGAAAAGTACAAAATAAATAGAGCACTTGATAAACTATAGATGTGCTTTGACAATGGACAGGCTGCCACTGGATTGTGTATTTCCATTGTCTTGTATTTTAGAGACACAATGTTTGGTGACAAAAAACAATACTTGTCTTGCAGGTTGTGTAGATCAAATGTGGCAGCCAGAAGCTCCTGTCATGGCCAATTAGAAATGCTCTGTGGCTTCACTGACTGTGCTTGCGGGTAGGAGGCCACTGTACCTGTGGCTATTGTCAGTCAGGACACTTTACTACTGTGACCCCTGTCACAGAGCAGAGGCAGTCACTTAAGCCACATACTGCTGCAATTATTGTCTTTGCAGTAACACTTAACTGGTCCTCCAGTGGGCCCGCCCTATCTTCAGGGTCTTAACAAGCATGACGTGTGGAGAGTTAGGCGAAGAGTGTAGGTGGTGTGCAAATCTAAAGAAAAATATGGAAGTTGAAGTCAGTGCAAAGTTGAAGGCTGTGTGCTCTGTAAAATGCGGCAGCCCTAGTGTTAAGCTATTCCCCCGTAACTCTCACTCACGCGTCTCCCCCACATAGCCCACACACACAGCCCCTCACCTTCGTGCACACCGCATGTCTCCATCAGTGATCATCGCTGGAAGCGTAGAAGCTGTGTCTATTTGGTGCAGAGAAGACGGCTGGTGAAATTCACTAAAGGCCTCCCTACCGTGGCAACACCCATACACCCCTTCCCCCCTGCTCCCCTGCTCCGACCACCACAAATTGCCTTCAAACCTGTGGGAAACACTGGACTCAATACCATAAAAACCTAAGACCAAAAAAAAAGAATTTTCATTCTATATCTAGATTATTCATTTAATGAAACAGAAATATAAAACCCCTGACTGTTCAGATTTCCCCTTTATTGGCATGCACCTTTGTGCCTAACTCACAAGAGTCAGGTCAGAATCTCCAGGTCTCGAGGCCGGAACAGTGGGTCTGTGCAGCGGGGCCAACATGTGGAACTCCATTATGAGTCTACAGTAGAGCGTTTTGATCTTTAGGATATAAGGGACCAGCACCGGGAAATGGGAAGGGAATTTTATTTCTTGGGTGCTTTTTACATGACACAAGTCAATAAAGTGCTTTACACAAAGGAAGGGAATACATATGTCGCCACAGTTGCACTTGGGGTAGACTGACTGAAGCGCGGCTGCACACATCTGCGTCAACCAACCACTCTCACAGGCCCCTGGGATTCACTCACGGTCTTCCAGCCAGATAATAACCAGGCTCGAGCTTTCTTAGCCACTGAGATCAAACGAGATCGGGCATGCACAAGGCAGTAAGGCCTTGGTATAGACAGATGACGGCCAGAGTCCAGCACACGAGTGAGCACCTTGCTGCTCATGATGTTATTTTTCCCCAAAATGTGCTCTACTTCCACTGCTGTGGACCATTTCATGAGAAAAACTTACTATTTACGAGTTTGTGGAACGAGGTGATTCAGGTGACAGTGTTTCACACAAAGGCAGTGAGTTTTATTCAGACTTTTCATGCCTCATTCATACTTTAGTCAGAGAGTTTTTTGTAACTGCTCATGTTTCCACCCTTTGAATAATTCCTGCATTGTGCAAAGTGATTCAGAAAAATATTAGGCTGATTTATATATATATATATATATATATATATATATATATATATATATATATATATATATATATATTATTCAGTGGTAAAGGTATTGTGTATATTGTGTGCACTGCACTGAAGCTCCTCTTGTTTTGATGGGGACAAAATGTGTCTTCGCCATCCTCAGCTGTGTGCCAGGTGGAAGATAGGGCCCCATTTTAATGTTTTTTTTCTTTTTTTTGTCTTTCTTTACAACACTTACACAAAAAGTTATGTATTTGGGTTGTACTGTCAAAACTGGAAAACCCGTTACCCAGATTTTCCAACCATGAAAACAGGTAATTGAGTTTAAACTATTTGCTGTAACTTCAATTATTTTCTAGCTTTCATACATCCCAATATTTCATGCACATTGATTAAATGCACATTCCAGACACAAGCACAGCTTTGGCTCAGCGAAGAAGGGCAGTTTGGCTATAGAAATTAATTGTGCAGAGGAAGACTCTGCAGCATTCTGTTTCTCTTTTAACGAGATTTAAAGTACCGGGCATTCTTGTAAATCAATTTTGAAGTGGCAAGGCATGTAACCTTATAATTTGGTGACAGAATAAAAGGAACAAAAGCAGACTGTGCAAACTTGGCGAACTTTATGTGACCGTTGCCTTTCAAGGATACGGAACTATCTGAAAGTTGTCGAGTGATTTCGGTGCTGCCCTCAAAGCTTTGAAAAGTGTGATTTCTTGAGTCTACCGGCTTTAATAATCTCCTCTTCCCTGTGGTGGTGTAGGAAAAAAGGGAGAAATTGTATTGATTTAACGAGGGATAAACAACTCACCTCTCATTTTGGCTCATCCATTTTGTGCTGTTTTGGCGCAAAAAAAAGGGGGGGTTAGTAGGGCTGTGCTAAAAAAATAAAGAGAAAAAGGCTGTACAAGATATGTAGTAAATAAATTATCTTCTGTGCTGCATTATAAAGAGTCAATCCGCTTGGGCATGAAGAGACCAATGTTTATTGCAAGTTTTCAGTGCCTGCAAAAGTACTAATACACCTTGAACATGTGAACATTTCTTCATGTTTACAACCATAAACGTAAAGATTTTATTTTGAATTTTTTACTGAAAGTTCAGACAACTGTGAAGTGAATGCAAAATTATACATGATTCTGTTAATAGAAAAGTGAAAACTGGGGCGTGCATAAGTATTCATACAGCATGACTTAATACTTTGTGGAACCCCCTTTTGCTGCAATAACAGCAGCAAGTCTTCTAGGGTTTGTCTCTACAAGGTTTGCACATCTAGAGACGGACATTTTAGCCCATTCCTCTTTACAAAACAACTCAAGCTCTGTCAAATTAGAAGGAGAGCGTTTGTGAACAGCAGGTTTCAGGTCTTTCCACAGATGTTCAATAGGATTTAGGTCAGGACTTTGACTGGGCCATTCTAACACATTAATATGTTTGTTTTTTAACCATTCCACTGTAGATTTAGCTTTGTGTTTAGGGTCATTGTGCTGCTGGAAGGTGAATCTCCGCCTCAGCCTCAATTCTCTTGCCGACTCCAGCAGGTTTTCTTCCAAAATATCCCTTTATTTGGCTCCATCCATAAATCCAACTATTCTTACAATCTTCCCAAATCCCGCTGAGGAAAAGCAGCCCCATAGCATGATGCTCCCCCCACCATATTTGACACTGGGGATGGTGCACTCAGGACGATGAGCAGTGTTAGGTTTGCTCCATACATAACGTTTTGCATTTGGGCCAAAAAGTAAAATTTTTCTCTCATCTGACCAAAGCACCTTCTTCCACATGGTAGCTGTGTCCTCCATATGACTTCTAGCAAACTTCAAACGGGATTTCTTATGGCCTCCTTTCAATAATGGCTTTCTTCTTTCCACTCGTCCATGAAGGCTAGATTTGTGTAGAGTACGACTTATAGTTGTCCCATGTACAGATTCCCCCAGCTCAGCGGCAGGACGTCGCAGCTCCTCCAGAGTTATCTTGGGGCACTTGGTTATATTTCTTACCAGTGCTCTCCTTGTTCGGTCTGTTAGTTTAGGTGGACGGCCGTGTCTTGGTAAGTTGGCAGTGGTGCTATACTCTTTCCATTTCCGAATGATGGATTGAACAGTGCTCCGTGAGATGTTAAAATCTTGGGAAATCTTTGTATAACTTAACGCTGCTTTAAACTTCTCCACAACTTTATCCCTGACCTCTCTGGTGAGCTCCTTGGCCTTCATGATGTTGTTTAGTGACCAATACACTCCGACCATAGCTCTGAGGCCCTCACAGAACAGCTGGAATTATACTGAGAGTAGATTACACACAGGTGGCCTCTATTTAATGGTTAGGGCAAGGTGTGAACATTCTGCAGTCATTAGGAATGTTATAAAGGCAATTTAATGCACTCAGAAAAAATTCTGTATGAATACTTGTGCACGTCCCACTTTTCTATTTTTTTGTAAAATAACATGTATCATTTTGCTTTCCCTTCACAGTTGTCTGTTACTTGTGTGTGAACTCTCAGAAATAAATCTAAATAAAATCTTTACGTTTAGGGTTGTAAACATGAGAAAATGTGCAAAAGTTCAAGGTGTATTAGTATTGTCGCAAGGCACTGTAAATGTATACAGTAGGTGTATTACTTGAGACTTGGGCTATTCTATCTTCAACTGCCTGCTTTCACCACACATGTATTCCCATCAGAAGTAAATAACTTTACTCAACAGCAATGCACCTGACCACAAGCTGACCACCAACCCTTGGTAATGCAATACTCACATAAATGTTGTATTGTGGCCCTGTAATCAATGTTTGTTTCTGTTTTTTGTTTCACTCTCACTTGCCCTATAGTGTACTCTACTCTGTAGAGCAATTCAGACTCATATTATGAACCATTTTAACAATAACTAAATTTCCTCATTCTGTCGCGGTTTGTACAACAAAAAACTATCTTTATGGCAGTGGCCAGCTCAAATTATGCAAAATGGAAGGGTTCATAAAGTAAGGTGTAGCATGCGACGCTCTGCAAAACAAGAAATAATTTATTTGAGTGTTCTGTACTAATTCAATTGACAATTAATTTGTTAAATGAATAGTAAAGTATACTATGCAGTATTTCAAAATGGTGTGTTGTGTTTTCTTAGGAAAATATCTCTTCCACATCCTCTTGACCTTACTAACTGCCCAACATTATACGTGTAAGCCTTGCCCCTGTTTTCTGACCCGTGTTTTTGTGTGCACCTATCCATGGGACAGCCATGTTTGTTGTGTTCAGTGCTACATAATAACACCGCTCTGGAGATCAATACATCAATCAGAACTTCATTATTAATTTAAAGCTTTTTCTTTCGTACCTCCAGCGCAGCAGCATGAATAATAGACCGCACAGCCCCTGACATCACCCTCGCTAAATTGGATGTGCGGCATGCCGCTGCTTCTATTCTTGTTATGTGGTCTAATAAAGCATTTGCACCTTGAGCAAAAATCAAGAGTTGCTCTCAGACTCACAAGGTTAATCAGATAATTTATAACAAGCCTTTGCAGTGGCGCCTTTGCAGCTTGCACTTATAGCTGAGGTAGCAGTGGATATACACGCGCGGGAACATGCATTTGCCACACACTCCGAGTTTACCGTGACCCTTATCGCAGTCTGGCAGTCTAATTACAGCTTAGGCAGTGGGAATCCATTGATCTGAAGATAAATGCTAACACACCTCTGTGCTGAATGCATTACGATCCTTATCTCGATAGCTCTGGGAAAATGCTTCATTAAAACTCATTACAATAATGCGCAGCAGTAATTAGTTTACCGTTGTGTCCTGTCAGTTTTACTTTCAAGAGTAAACTAAATGTTTGAGTCTAAATAGATGAGACAACTGCAGAGATAAGTAGTGACCTGCCACAGCATTTGTTTTGTTTTACTTTTATCTTTACATACATTTATGTTGCTGCAATTTACTAGATCGTTGTGCCGGTTGATATTTACCTTTACCATATCACTGCATACCACAAACTTTTATTTTTTTTATGCTTTCTATACTTGCATAGTTTGGGTTTTGAGGCCTTAAGTCGAAGCCATCCATCTGCGAAAAGCCAGGACTGATTTGCAGATGACCCAGATCTGCCATGTAACGCGTATCCCGATACCACGGGTGACACCATCTGAAGGGAAGTGTTCTTGGCCCATAATGAGCTGTGAAATTACATTATGAATAGAAAAAGCCAGGGCTCCTCCACAGAGTGTGCCCAGCTCTTCTTGTTAACTTGAGGAAAAGTGAGCGGAGGACACACAGTCGATGAGGGGAACTTATCTCACTCCAATTCTGATGACTGGGTATATAGAGCGATGTGGTACATGCTGTCATGACGGCCAGAGTAGTTAATATTTTGGAGCCTGGTTATTTTAAGAGTTGAAGCACCCCAGAAAAGAAGTAATGGCGAGTAATGATTGACATATTGTGGGGTTAGCATTCTGCCACCCAAAAATGGTCGATGAAAAAAATGGTCTAGGATTTACATCACCTTCATTATTTTTTACCTACCTACAAGCAAAATAACAACCCGGTAAGAGTTGCAGGAGACTATCTGTCAGCAGTTGGGCAGGAGGAAATCCCGGGGACAGTGCAAAGTACACGCTGAAGTGGCAGTATGTTCGGGCTTACACCAGAGAGGCCAACCAGGAGGTCCGAATCATCTCTTTACATCCTTTTTAAAGAAGTCAGATGATATTGTCCTACAAAAAACAACATTTGCAACGTTTTGTACTGAGTTATTCTCCAGAGTACACTGTGGGTGTTATGTTGATCAAATCGAATGGATGGTGGATGTCCATGAGTGACTACAGTCTTGGAGTCTGTCCTTGACTAACACGCTTGCTAATGCCAGGTCCAGACTTACTGATATGTGTCTGATATTTGCATACAGCAGGCGACAGCCAAGGAAACGGACCTGGGAAAATATGGAGCGTTTCATCATGAAGGCTGAAAAACAAACAATAAATTGCCCTTCATTGAGATAATGCCAACGTGTCTATATGAGAGAAGGGTGAGAGTGAGTGATGAGTGGATGTCCATTTTGTTTTCACACGATATATACAGTGCATTGAATCAGAAAGGTGTACATAAGTTCAATTAATCCAAACCATTTTCTTCACTTAAAGCTGATGTTACAACATAAAAACCTTGAGTTTCCCCAAGTCGGAACATGCCTAAAAGGTCTAAGCCCTACAGAAGACTTAAATAAGAGAGTGAGGAGTGATGGAAGACTCGCCATTTCAGATCAGACACTGGTTGTGATGGACAGGAAGAAATGGTTCGGCAACGGTAGGAAAAAGGTGTAGGACATGAAGCCTTACTGAGCTTATGGTGGTGGTTAAGGTTCAGGCCCTGCACCTCCGCTTTGCTACAACAGGGTGGAGACAATTATTTTACAACATTGGAGTATTGAATATAAAATGAAATGGGTTAATGCTTGTTCTCTGCCGCAGTTCGAGATTAACAGACTGAGTTAGGCTCCAATACCGCACGATGGTCTGATGAGGCCGCGCTCTGCTTCTTTTACCACATGCGCTCCGGGCTGTACAGGTTTGACCCACGTGGCCGCTGCCAAGGGATCAGTTTTAGGGCGTATTTTATTCACAACCAAGGTTATAACTTGTGAGTGTAGAAGTGGAGCCGTACTTTAAGCAGGTTTTATATTGACATTCTCCTTTGCTTTGATAAGGAGCTTATCAAAGAAGAAGGAATAGCCACCACGGCGCAAGTAGCAAATATTGGTCTGCTCTTGTGATGGAGAGCACAGGAACAAAAAGGCAAAAATTCCATTCACACTCAATTGATTCTCCTTTAAAGATAAGAACCAAGCCCTGATGCCGTTTTCTGATACTGTTCAACAAAGACCTACAATAATTCAGGTGCCAGCGCCGAAACAAATAACCACTCTAATAAGTGAACCAGACGCTACGGCTGCTATGCGAGTGGAATCAGTCAGCCAAAACAGATCTCCACAACAGATTCAAGTCGTTTTTTATTTTACCGGTTCACCGTTTTATTTCAGTTTATATTGTAAAATAGAGTTTGAGATCAAATGTTGTACAAAGAAAACCAAACCAAATCCCCCATTTCTCCTACCTTTTAAGAAGTAAGTCCCAACAAATTACCACTGTTACAGACCAACAATCAAATCAGAACACTCTTTACTTTGTTGACTGTGTAATAAGGCATTAGAGCAGTATCAATAAAATGATTGGTAAGTCTATGTTTACTTCCTCATTTCATTTCACCCTCGACCCTTCTTCGAATAACTGTAGCACTCTGCACCTCCCTGCCGTTGCTCTCTTCGCCGCGGGCCCGTGGGTGGTTCAGATAATTTGCCTAATTTGTTGCCATTCACTCTCAGGACATGGATCAAAGAACTGTTAAATTGCACTGACGTGGCAGCGGCATCTCAAGCTGACACACACACTCACACACACACACAGAGAGAGAGGGAGAGAGAGCAGGGAGAGAGTACAGGCCCCGCAGCATGAGGTGGAGACTTCCAGTGGGCTACATGTATGAGTGTTTACCAATGAGCAGTTACATGTAAGTGTGCCAATATGGAAGACACCTACTCCTTCCATCGCCATGCCAAGTCCCCAGAGCTGTGTGGAGACTGCTGATAATGACTGCAGCCAAGTCAGACAGTTTTCCAATGGAAGTCCCATAGACACTCAATGGAAGCATGTTTTTCACTGGCAATGGGCTGATGTCTAAAGAATTGATTGGAAAATGAATCAACCTCCCAAATCCAAAAATCCAAGATGGCAGCATGTCCACTGTCTGCTCAGTGTCTCTCTCTGGACTAACTCGTTTTAATGGATTTTACTGTTTTTAATTCTTTCTAAAGTTGCAGTTTAATGTATTTTTTATTAAAACTTCTTCACAAACTCTTGAGAATTGAGAATTGTGGACCTTTAATGAGTTTAACTTAGCCTCTCCCACACCCGGAGCTTGGGCTAACAGGCCTGAGCCTGCTACATCTACCTGGGGCCTGGCCCGAGACTCCTGCATCCACCTGGAGCCTGGCCTGAGCCTGCTACATCCATCTGGAGCCTGGGCTAACAGGCCTGAGCCTGCGATATCCACCTGGAGCCTGGCCTGAGCCTGCTACATCCATGTAGAGCCTGGCTTGCGCCTGCTACATCCATCTGGAGCCTGGCCTGAGCCTGCTACATTCATCTGGAGCCCGGCCTGAGCCTGCTACATCCACCTGGAGCCCAGCCTGAGCCTGCTACATCCACCTGGAGCCCAGCCTGAGCCTGCTACATCCACCTGGAGCCCAGCCTGAGCCTGCTACATACATCTGGAGCCTGGCCTGAGCCTGCTACATCCACCTGGAGCCCAGCCTGACCCTGCTACATCCACCTGGAGCCCAGCCTGACCCTGCTACATCCATCTGGAGCCTGGCCTGACCCTGCTACATCCACCTGGAGCCTGGCCTGAGCCTACTACATCCAACTGGAGCTTGAGCCTGCTGCATCCACCCGGAGCCGGGCTTACAGCCCTGAGCCTGCAGCAGCCACCTAGGGCCTGAACAGGCAGGCCTGAGCTTGCTACATTCACCTGGCCTTGGCCTGCTACATCCAACATAGCAGTGTCTGTTATGTCTTTTAACATGAGGATGGTATTTTTCATGGCTTTATTGTGTGTGTTGACTGTGTGGGACTTGGGACCGGGCAGTGCTCCTTGGGTGAGTACATCTAATAACATACAAATCATGTGTGAAACCTACTATAGAGGCACTAAAACTAGTGCAACAGGTCACCCTGAGCCACCATTGACTCATTTTGTTTTGGCCTTCAGCTTCAATCTGCCTGGGGTTTTACCGAAACTTCAAGGTTTCCTTGCTTTATATAATCTTTCTCTTTCACTTAAGGAAAAGCAATGTCTGGCTTCAACATATAAAAAGACTGCTTCTAAATGTAACGTGAAACGAAGATTGATGATGATTGTTCTACTTTTACTTTTATCTGGAAATGTGCAACCAAACCCTGGACCTGAGCTGAAATATGTCCAGACCCCTGCTGATTTCAATTCATTGTCTGGGTTAAAATTTGTTCATCTTAATGTGCGCAGCTTATTACCCAAGATGGACATGGTCAGAATTTGGGTGAAATCGACAGACGCAGATATTGTGATCATTTCTGAAACATGGCTATCCAAATCTACTTCTAATGATGACATCAACATACTTGGATACAATGTTTATCGTACGGATAGGCCCAAGAAAGGTGGTGGCGTAGCCATTTATGTAAAATCAAGATTTGATGTATCAATTGTTCTATCTGAGTCTATTACTAAGCAAATGGAGTTTTTGGCTTTAAATGTGGAAATAGTTAAGTCTCTTTCTATAACTGTCGTGGGGTGCTACAGGCCTCCATCTGCCACCAAGGAAGCATTATCAACCTTACAGCGTCGTTTGTCCAAATTAAATTATAATGAACTCTTCTTGGCCGGAGACTTAAATTGGGACTGGCTGAATACATCTTCTGGTGAATTTAAATCTTTCTGTGACTCTATTAATCTTAGCCAGTTGGTCAACCTACCTACAAGGCCAAATGTGAAGAGTCCTGATAAGTCTACTTTGATTGATTTAGTCCTAACAAATGTTCCTCATAAGTTCTCAACATTGGGTGTGTTCTGCAATGATTTGAGCGATCATTGTGTTGTTGCTACTTGTAGGAACACTAAAATCCCCAAATGCAAACCACATATTATTTGTAAGAGAAATATAAAATTATTCAATGAACAGGCGTATCATCATGATTTGTCTTTGGTTAATTGGGGGCAATTGAGTCTGCTGCCAGATGTGGAGCTGGCTTGGACATACTTTAAAGAAAGTTTTATGAAGATTGTAAATAAACATGCTCCAACCCAGAAATGCAGAACCAAGGGACGAGAGAACCCTTGGTTTTCCCCAGAATTGTCAGAGTCTATCCATCAACGCAATGTGGCATGGGCCAAAGCCAGGAAAGGTGATTCTCCATCTGACTGGTCTAATTTTAGGCATTTAAGAAATAAATGTACTTCTCTTATCAAAAAGGCTAAATCAGAATATTACGTATCTGTCACAACAGAAAACCTCAACAACCCACAGAAATTTTGGAAAGTGATAAAGTCTCTATCTGTAAATAGAAGACCTCAGGCTCTTCCAAAGTGTATCTTAAAAGACTCTGTCCCTGTGTACGATAAGACTGAGGTCTTAAATAGCTTTAACAAGCATTTTGTAGCTTCTGGTTCTTTGTTTGACTTCTCAGGAGCAGCCCCTGTAACACCCTTCACAGAACCTCCAATGTCTTCTGGAGAGCGTTTTAATTTTGTTCCTTTTACTGTGCAGGAAGTGCATAAAGCTCTCAAAGCACTAGACCACAGAAAACCCCACGGGCCAGACTTGATAGAGCCCTACTTCTTGAAACTAGCAGCTGATTACGTAGCACAGCCTCTTACGGTCCTTTTTAATCTTTCAATCCAAAGCAAAGAAATCCCACTTGTTTGGAAGTCTGCTTTTGTTACCCCTTTATTAAAAGGAGGTGATCCAGCTGTTTTAAGTAACTACAGGCCAATATCAAATTTGTGTGTATTGTCAAAGGTTCTTGAATCTCTTGTTTGTGATCAACTCAAAGAGTTCCTGCACGCTAACGAACTTCTCTCTACATTGCAATCCGGCTTCAGGAAAAAGCACAGTACCATCACAGCTGCTACAAAAGTGATAAATGACATACGTGTTGCTCTTGATAAAAAGCAATATTGTGCTTCCCTTTTTATTGATCTGTCAAAGGCTTTTGACACTGTGGATCATGCTATTTTAAAGCATAGGCTTCTTTGTTTGGGACTGTCTAATCATGTTGTTTCCTGGTTCGCAAATTATCTAAGTCACAGGACCCAGTGTATTAAATGTGACGGTCTGTGTTCTGAATTTTTTAATGTCCACAAGGGGGTGCCACAGGGTTCAATATTAGGACCCCTTCTGTTCATCATGTATATTAATGAATTAGGTCAAAATGTGTCTGACGCTAATATGCATTTTTACGCTGATGACACAATAATTTACTGTTTTGGAATGAACCCTGTTAAAGCTGTAGAATCTCTGCAGAAAGCTTTTGATGTGATCCAGCACACACTTCTGCAACTAAAACTGGTCCTCAACGCTGAAAAGACTAAACTAATGTTGTTTTCAAATACTAAGAAGGTTCCTCAAACAATCCCCTTAGTGTCCACTTTTGAGGGAAATGTCATAGAGGTGGTTCATACTTACAAATACCTTGGTATATTGCTTGACGACTCCCTGACTTTCAAGCCCCACATAGACAATCTTGTGAAAAAACTTAAACTCAAATTGGGATTTTTCTTTCGAAATAAATTTTTGTTTTTCTTTTAAGGCAAAAAAGTGGCTTGTCACTGCAACATTTGTATCTATTTTAGACTATGGAGACCTGCTGTACATGAACGCGTCGGCTCAATGTCTACACAAGATTGACACTGTATATCATGCTTCTCTGAGGTTCATTACTAACTGTAGGGCCTTGACCCATCATTGTGAGCTGTATTCTCGAGTGGGATGGCCTTCTTTGTCCTCCAGGAGGCTGAGTCATTGGTATACTTTTATTTATAAAGCCATGCTTGGTCTACTGCCCTCTTACATCTGTAACCTAATCTCACGGAGGAGCGTTGGCTCTTATAGTTTGCGTTCAAATGATCATCTGTTGCTCACTGTTCCATTTGCCCGTTCAGAGCTGGGAAAAAGGGCATTTGTTCATTCTGCTCCTTCTACATGGAACGCGTTGCAAAAAGACTGGAAAATAACTGATCTTATTCCATTGAACGAATTTAAGTCCAGAGTGAGAGCACTCGAGTCAACCTCTTGTAAATGTTTTTTATAATGAGTATGTAATATGTATGTAACTCTTCAACTGTATCTTTTGCTGCCTCTTGGCCAGGACTCCCTTGAAAAAGAGGTTTTTAATCTCAATGGGACTTTCCTGGTTAAATAAAGGTTAAAAAAAAAAAAAAAAAAAAATACTGGTGAGAACACAGTTTTTGGTTTGAATATTTGTATTATCGAAGATATACTAATATTGTATGAGGAGAGTCAAGCTGTGTATGTAGGGGGTGCGCTATCAGTGGAGGCCTTTCTGCCGTACCTGACCTTCTCTCTCTCCGACGTCACATCCGCCATGCAGCACTCGGGCTAGGTATGGAGTGGACGAGTTGTTTATATTACAAGTTTTGCAAGTCGTGTTGCAGTCAACTTCCATTGTGCATTGCTGGTATGCTAATGCGATGGCGTTTCATCTTTAGCTTGCTAGCGCTGGTCCGGAGGCTTCTGCGTAGCTGGGCAGGATCAGGCGCTCGGGGTCCCGGAATGGCTCGTCCGGAGAGCACAATGCAACCATTCACCTGGTATGTTGCTCGTAGTCTGCACTATATTAGCCTTTCCATCATATAGCTTCTGCATGCATGTAAAAAACTTCTACTCCTCTTCAATGCCGTGTGTAACAACTCCAGCACGTGGATTCTCTTTTCTGGACCAATGTTGGACTGTCTAAATGAACCTATGAACTGAAAGCTTCCTTGTCTAAAGATATTTAACTAAATCTAACTTAACGAGAATTAATCCTCTATGTTTCTTAACTTCCCCTTGTCCAGTCGATATGACACAATAACATACAGTAACTATAATGAAAATGGGCTATTTGTTCACGAAGTATGTTGGGATGAGCAAAGTGAAAGGTCATGAAACTCATCTAGTGGCAAAATGTCATGGCAGTGTTTCAGGATTCAACCATGTTATCGGTACATCTGTGATTGAAATAAAACCACATTCTGTTTGATTTTATTTGCCATTAAAATATGAACTTTTCCTTAATGTAGTGAAGGGTTTTGAAACAGTGGTGTTTCAGGAGTCCGAGTCACATGGGTTTTGACTCGTGTTTCAGAGCAGTTTACATGCACTTTGGGACTTTGAAACAGTGTCGAATTGCTTGTTCAAGACAGCCATGGTTCTATGAATGAGATTGTTTTTTTGACTGTATATACTGCATTTATCATTGCTCTAATGCAGCTTTAGAGTGGCGAGTTCACAATGTTTCCTTTTGTACCGTTGAAATGTGAGGATTAGCCGATAATGATGTAAACCTTTTTACTTGTTAGCCTCATTTCCCAGGCTCCCTGTGGTCCCAATACTCTCCCAAACAAAGACAATGGCAAACTCACCATCAGCACTTTACTCCACTTCTCTGTGTCCTGCACTCACTAATTCTAATTAATAAGCCGCATGAAACGTCAAGGCACCGTAGAGAAGCGGGTTTGCGGGGGGAAAAGAAAGACCATTAAAATGATGCAATTAGCCAGAGGACCCCGATGAGAGATACGTGCAATTCAAAGTGTGGGACCATGCAGGCAGCGAGGCACCGGGGTAGTGGGCTGGGGGGAGAGGGGAAAAAGCAGATGCTGCAAAAAGAGCATCTTCAAAGAGAGAGGAGAGACGGGCAGAACACCCACGAGACGACATGGAGAGAGAGAGAGAAAAAGATAGAGAGATGCTGGAGGACTGGCTGCTTGGGAGTTTGTATGACACAACTCCTCCAGGACCCAACAACACAGTGAGCCAATGAGCAGCAACAGATAATCACTCCGCAGTTATCTCAAGCTTTGTTGCTTTCATTAGTAATCCAACTGAATCATTGAAAGGAAGGAATAACAAAGCTGTGACCAAAATGATCTCAATGATCTTATTCTCAGCAAATGGTAACACTATTTGGTTCTAGGTAAGGAGAATTTAGGGACTGTTGCGAATACAAAAGTGTTAATAACAATGATTTTAGTATAAAACTATACAAGCGTTCACCAATGAGCTTCCATTGATAATTTATCTATTATGTTTTTTTGTTTCTTTTAACAATCAGTAGAAGGATGGTTGTGTTGTTTGTTGCTATATGGGTTATAAAAAAAATTGAACGCATAGCTTGAAAATATTTCCCTAAGAAATAAACATAGGACAATAGTCACATGAAATAGGGATATGTTGATACTTTAATTAGTTCTTCTTTATTCTTCTGAATAATGTCTCTTGTCTACACTGATTAGTGCGGCGGTTGCCAAAAAAAAAAACAGTTTGTCATCCTCTGAGCCTCATCTGTGTCATGAATAATTAATCTTGAATGCACTGAATCCATATGATCTGTTTCTCTGTTATAACACATTACAAAAGTGGCTTTTTTTTTACCATCCTGTGACCTAAACCTCATCAGAATAGGCCAGCTCAAGGGCTACGTCATTAACACACCCACATACATGATTGCATCAACAGACTACGGGAGCACGTTTCACGCGTCCTCATAACATTAGAGCGTAAAAGCGAGACAATGGCAACGCACACAGAACATTGTGTAGCTTTACTCTTACTTTTCACCGTCTTCACATGCGTGTCATGACCCACAAAGCTATCCCTAATGCATTTCATTCACAGATCTAATATTCATGAGCACCGTGTAAATGCCATATCGAATGTTAACAACAGAAAGAAGCTTAATCTAGTGCAAGACTCAAAAGAAGGTTAAGGATATTTCTCCTCAATATCTGTAATGATGCTCTTTCAGAGGCAGATGGGGGAGAAAAAGTGCTGTGACCTTTTTCAGCTTTACCATTCTCACTTTTTATAGAACACTGTCACCTTTGCGTGCATGCGCTTAGAATAATACGTTCTGATATACGAGTGGGCATAGAAAGTGACAGAGCTGTATTTGCTAAGCGGCCATATGTGCACTGTATATGTGGGCATTTACAGACTTACTACAGAATAGCTTTAATATATTTAGTACTTATCCAGTCGGAGCTTGGAGTTGAGCTGCTGCTCCCCATCCAGCTGAGGTGGTTTAAAGTGTGTGTTCTGGCTGGTGTTTAGAGTATGGTTTTCTGATGTTACTGAAATGCCTCTGCAGTTAGAAGAGCTGGGCAAAAGGAGTCCGCGCATCTCCACTTCCCTTTATTCTTCTTTATGTAGCAAATAAACAATTCCTTTATTCAACAATAGCTCATTCCTAATTACGGAATCAGTTGATCATTCTATTCCTTGTTTAATTGTCTTTCAGATTATAATTGGCGAAAAGACAGAAAATGCATGAGGGCTATGAGTGGGAACGGCTCCATAGAAGAGACGGGGGACACTGTGTACGTATGAGTGATTCACAAGTCGAGCTGGTCGTTCTGTCAGGAGAAATCAGGGACAGCTGGCCCTGTGTTTGTCATCAGGCAAGTGGGAGACTCATGCTCACGACAAATACGTTTAATTATCAACATGCATACAGATCGCTGCCTTGTATAAATTCATCCTCTTTATTTTTCAGGTACCTTTGATTTAGGTGTTTGTATATTCAGATATACAAAGTTGATGTTAGGACGTTCTCTTACTATGTCTTTTTGTGTGTTTATTTGTTTGTCACTCTGGTCATTATATTTTTACCACTGCATCAATTTCATAATTCATTGTGTTGTTCTCTTTTCTTTTAACTAGGCAATTCCACAAAACTGAAGCACACATCGTCACAGAAAGCTTGTTGCTATAACTATGTATGAATCTGCTTCCTTCTCAAAAAATAATGACGCATATAAAGTAAGCTGAAGAGCATCAATGCAGTCATTTTAATATGAAAGGAAGTAGAGTCCTAGGTACCACTGAGCCAGCTGACTGCCTATCCATTACGTTGGAGTGCACCTTAGGAACACATTACAGTAAAGGCTCAAGAGAGCATGGTGCCATCAAAACAGGGCTATAAACAAACCACTTCAGCTGTAAATTACATGATTCATACATACAAGTTTTGTGTTTTTTGGAGTAGGTGGTTGTGAATAAACAACAGTTCATACGTTTCTTTTGTGCGTGGTGCTGCTTTCCCTGGTACAGCACTTACCGGTTACCTCTCCACCCTGAATGCCCACTCTCCCACTTCAAGAACAGGCTGTTTTCATGGAGTTTACAAAGTATTCCGTTTTAGCCAAGTCATACATTACAGGACATATCACAACTGTTGTTTGCTACAAGATTTCCAAACGTACAAACGATATCCAAATGTACAACAGACTCTTCAATAAGATATTGTGCACCTGATCGAACGCCTGGTGCAACAGCGGTGCCATGCCATTGGTCCGACAACCCATTAATCCAACATCTCACTATTCCGAAAATGTACCATTAAGCAGAGGTGCCTTTTGTCCAACCCAGTTGTGGTGTGGATTAGAGAGCCATATACAACCATTGGCCCTAACCTTAAGGTCAGTGACTCTTGCCTGAACCTAATTTTATTTTTCAACTACTCAATGGGACATTTTCGGAATAATGAGACGTCGGACTAATGGGCCGACCCCTGCAACAGCAGCGTTGCTCAAGATGAAGTTGGTATCTGCTTACAAACAACGGCGCACCAGTGTTAGACGGTAGCCTGAGGGTGAAAACATAAGAGAGAAAAATGGATCGGCTGAGGCATCATGGTGTGATAACAAGCAGAGCTGACCACATCGAGTGCTTGCTACATTCCCTTCACTCTCCTCTTAAATTAACATCGCGTGCAGCCTCATACATGTTATTAAGCTTTTGCAAGACAGTCTACAAACTGTTTCTCCCACTGTGAGTTAAACACTGTCCATGTTCAGAAAGATAGAGAGAGAGGGGAGAGAATATATCGATTGGTCCCTCCTCTAGTATTAGGCAACCCACCACCACCATTAGTAGCAGAAACTATTCCAGTCTGGTACAAGCTTGGGGCCACTACTGTAAATAACGTCACCATGGGAGTCTGTCCAGCCCACTTGCTGCGCCAGGTATAAAGCTGAAAATTGCACAGAATGCCTGCATGTCGTTTAGACTCCTATACACATATCCACCGGCCATAACCCATGAAGTATGACCCTTGGTTACCATTTGTTGTATTAAACCAGGAAATGCAGATCCAAGGACATTCCAAGTTCTGTTGAAGATCAACCTCTGACTGGGTTAATCACGCGACGACACTTATCTGAACGCCTAGAGAGCACAGGCAAACAGTGAACACAACACAAGCAGAACGTGCTGCTTATGTAGTCCACCTGCTAAGCTGTATTTTTCATGTCTCAGGCAAACTGGTCATTTTTGCGCTTGTGGCATTAAGACTCTACGACAAGACCAAAGACTCTTGCTTTCATCATCTCGCAACCAAATCCAAAGGACTGAATCTTTCCTTGTGGCTTTGTTGCCGCCTAAAGACGCCAACAATACCAATATCACAGATCCTGCTTGGAAGAACCTCCGCGCTCTTCCTCTGTGCGAGTGATCTCACTGTGCAAGTGAATCAGTCTGCTAACGCCAGAGCCAGCTTTGGGAGACCTGCGTACACTTGGCCTTTGTCTACCCAACTCAGCAGCTCCAGAGACGCCTGGCGTCATAGCTTAAGAAGTAATTAAGCCTCATCACCCAACATCAATTCTAGCAAAGAAATCTAACAAGTATTTATTTTTTCCCTGCCTATTGTAACTGTTTTTCCAATCTACCAATATCTGCGTAATTATAAATTTACCTTTATCCTTGTTTGTTTTATGTTTTGTATGTTCATGAATAAGTATACAACGTTACAAGCTGGGTTTCCTAAAATTGTGATTTAAACGTACCTTATTGACCTTCTGTGGACCCACCACCTGCAGGAGGAGCCATAGGGGCTGGTGCAATGTGATTCCCACAACCCGGCAACGGAAAAGTGGAAGAAAATGGGTGGACGTACCTTATTGAATCGCGGACAAGAACTTACACCTTCAGAGCGACTAATCTTGGAGTTGTGCTTTGGTTATAAATAAACTAAAAATCTAAATTTCCTCTTAAACATATAGAAATAGGCTGAATAAGTACATACAACATTTAATTTGGTAAGGTTTATAAACCTTCATGGTGATTTTCTACACTTTGTTGCTTGCTCAATATGACCAAAATTAGCACCTAAATTGATTACACAACACATCTGAAATATTTACTACAGTGCCGACTCTGACAATTTGCTGAATGACTCTCCCCACTCTTGGTGTCTTTTGGTGTGTGCTGTCCTATCCAATAAAGAGTACGGGCCAAAAAATACATATATATATATCTTTAAAAAAAAAGACTGTTTCTGTATCACATTTACATATGAGTTCTCTTCGTATTGTTTTTTTTTCAAACGCATTTGATCCTTGTGATTATCTATAATTATCATGTTTATTCACCCATACCTCTCCAATCTGCATTTTTGAAATTGTCATTCATAGCCAGTATATAATGTTGAACGTGCTTTGATAAAAGTGCCATTCATCAGGTCTCAGTGGCATTACTGCTGCAGCAAATGACAATAGCTGTCACAATCTGACACTGCTATCTCCGCCAGCGAGCCAAGTGGGAGCGGCCCGAGATAACATAAAGTAGGGCTGCTTGACGTGAGGCGAGCGACCGGTAGTTAGACACTCAATCAGGAGGGGACAGAAGGGCTCTCTAGTCTCTGAGGGTCACTGAGCTGGCTCCATCTGTCACTCCACGCACCCCGGGAGCACCGCGGAGACATACCCAAACGCACTAAAGAGAGTGGGAGCACGTTGAGCCAAGACAACAGGAGGGTCTACGCTAATGAGGAGAGTTAGGCTAGTTACAGGACGGGCACAGTTAATAAAGATGACCTTAGAAAAAAGGTAAGGTCTAAAGTCCGGCATTTTGTATAATTTTTTTTCTGAAAAGTCAATGCGATATTTGTTTTGTTTAACCGATCAACCAGCGCACTTACAAAAACAAACAAAAAACATCCAACATTATGTGTTACCGCACTCTCGCTGGGGTTGGGGACATATGGTGCCTCTACGGTGACCTCATGTCCTCAGCCTAATGTGAGGAGAAGACCTGTCTCCCACCAGAAAGCTAAGTGTACATAATTTAACGCACTCAGCGGAGCAAACTTATGAAATAATGATGTGGCGTCTGTTTACTGTTTATTGCGCCGCAAATAAAAGAAAAAGGCAACTGTATTGTGTGAGTGCTGCATTTAAATGTCTTTGTTGGCTTGTCACTGTCACTCACATGGGTATGTCTTAGATAAAGAGGTTTGCACAAACGTCCCTTGAGCTGAAGCTGCTCAACAGAAGGAGGACTTTTCTCACATTTGTTACGAGCATGCGTTTAGGGGCTCTTTGGTAGCCATAATTTGAACTCTTCTGTCTGCATATTGAATCTCCCATGTCTCTCTCTTTATAGCATCTTAATGGGAGTTTTGTATTTGTATATTGCAAGGATTGGCTCTTTTCAAACTTTCTCTTGGGAGCAATTGTGTTTTTGCTATTTTGATTTGGTTCAGTTGCAGAAAAATAATGATAGTTTGAAATGTTATGTAAATTAAAAAGGTAATACTATTCTAGTGCTCTAGCAAGAAACCTTTTTGTTGAATAAAGCTTGTGGCTGCCCCTTCCCCACAATTATTATTATTATTATTTTATTAATCAAAATGAGGTGTAAATAATTCATGGTGGCAGATAATGTAAAGTAAACAAAAGATATTGCTATTGCTCACCTCTGTAGCCCCTCTGACTGCAATGATATAAATATCATGAACTGGCGCATTAGGGGCCTCCCTGCTTATCTGCACATTGTTCATTTCCCTGGCCAGGTGCAAACATTATGTAATTGTGTTTGTCAGCTGCACTGTTTCACTTTCACTATTTTTTCTTTTGACAAGCAATTGAAGAACAGAGTGCTCTCAGGAAAGGGCAGTGTGAGACACTGAGTGGACAGTGCTCTTTGCCTCACAGCACGAAAGACCTGCAAGTGTGAAGTTTTTCATGTTCCCTCTGTGTCTGCTGGTGGGTTTCATGTCATTACACAAGCTAGAGGGACTCTTAGCTTAGGCTGCTCATTGCTGGGGGTAACGTATTACAAAAGTAACGAGATACAAAAATATGTTACTTTTTTCAGTAACTAAGGAATATAACATATTACTTAATATACTACAGAAGTATCTTAGTCATTACATTTCAAGTAACTTGAGTTACAAGACCATCTAAATGTATGAACGAAAAAATGCCAAACTCCCCCCAAATAAAATGCAACATGCCAAATCAAAATGGACACTGGTGAATTTAAGATCTGCATTTGCCTGTAGTTAATGTCGTCAAAAACAAAACACAAGAGAAAGGGGGAAAGGGAGGGAAAATCTGACCGCACTTTTGCTCAGAGGCAGTATTACTATTTTCAGTGTATACTGTATTTTGCCAAAAGTAACTCAAAGTAGTGTAACTCAGCTACATTTTTTTAATAAAAAACATATTACATTTTTAAAGCTGTAATCACTAATATAGATTATATTACAATTTTTAAATAACTTGCCCAACACTGCTCCTGACTGGTCCAGTGATATTGAAGATTAACTCAAAGGCATAGGAAAGCACTCCTTAGTTGAATCATGACTCTAAAATGGGATCTGTGTCTTTGAGACCCGTTCTTGTTTAGGTTAAGGTATACTTTATTGATGCCCGTAGGTAAATGTGTTCTCTGTATTTGATACATCCTTCAACGCCGCTGGGGCAAGCTGTAGGAGGAGTGGACAGCCGCAGTGGGCAGGCGCTCGGGGACCCATGTCCAGATGTGGAGCCAGGCTACTGGTCAGAATCACCTGACTGGAGGATTCACCTGTTGTAGATGTTTTAGGGGTAGGATAAACTGTAGAATACCCGGAGGAAATTTACACAGACACGGTTACACCCCACCATTCTGACACCCCCCCACTCCGACATTGACGTCTAATTGTCGGAGTGGGGGTGTTGCCATTTTTTATCAAACGTCCCGGCACATTTTTTTTCCCCCTTTTTGTGCAACGTCCCGCCATTACGACACACGTTAGTTCATTAGTTTACGAACAGTAACCTTACATTGCTTTTTGTTTTCAGTTCCATCCACGGCCTTGCACCTGGGTATTTATGTGAGACTCTGACCCCTTACCAGCCCAGCAGAACCCTACATTCTGCCCAACACCACCTGCTGGAGGTGCCCAGGTCAGATCATAAAGAGTGGTGTGATCGGGCTTTTGCTGTGGCAGGTCCTGTTCCTGCCCCTGTTCAAAGCAAAACTAAAGACTCATCTGTTTAAAGAGGCATTTGACACATAGTTCTGTGGCAACTGTTGTGAATGGTCTGTTTTCAATGAAATTGTCCTCCTTTTTATATTGTATTTTTATTTTTATTGTGTGCAGCGCTTTGGTCAACTTTGGTTGTTGTAAGGCGCTTTAGAAATAAAACTTGATTGATTGATTGATTGGAGTTTACAAACCTTACCTTACCTTAGCCCTAACCTTAAGGACCTATTGTCGGAATAGCGGTGTCAAAAAGTGTCGGATTGGCGGGACGTCGCAATGGAGAGGTGTCGGAATGACGGGCCGACCCCCACAGACACGGGAAGAACCAGCACACTCCGTACAGACTCCCCCGGGGATCGAACCCCTTCAGCTGTGAAGCAAAGGCACTCAGTGTGGGGTGGCACATCCTCTGTCCAGCGCACGTCATACGCTCCACCACCAAAATAGTATGGCGGTCCCATGGCCCGTGCTCCTGCAGTCTAGTCAGTGTCCCGCGCCCCTGTGTCAGCCCGCGCTCTCCTCCCCTACTTCTTCCCGCATTCACTCACTTTCTTTTTCCGTGCCACAGGACAGGTGGACAGATTGCGCTCCAAGGAGTGGAAGGTAAAATCATGTCGTCTCGCTGTCATGGCAACAAAAAAGGTGGGACTAAAACCACTTCACCAAACAAACACATGCAATAATGCTGCAAATTTCCAATGAGTCCCAGATTTTTTTTAAAAAGGGGACAATATGGTCACCCTTGTTGTAACTGTTCAGTGTACCCTAAAAACAGTATGACCAGGATCGCCGCATCACTCGTGGTTGGCCCCGTAATCTGTGTGGCTGTTCCCTTTGTCTCGAAGAAACCCTAGCTCACTGAGTGCACAAAATTGCTCTCTCTGTCTGCTCCTCGGCTTCATAAATATCATCCCCACAAGCAGGACCATGGATGAAGAGGCACGCGGGCGTACACTGAGACTACGAATCACCTGTTCAAATTTCAAAAGAATATAAAGTGGGATCATTTGTTGGAGCTTTTTCATGACCACCCACTCAGAGTCTGAAGTCAGTGAATCAACAAAAAGGTAGACACAAACAACAGCAGCCGCGGCGGCAGGAGGAGCACAGGGCACCTTATGTCCACTGCATTATTAAATGGACTTTTGAGTCAGCTGCTGTGGCTCTACCAAGAACAGTGCCTTGTGTTGTCATGCTAACAAGAGGAGCGAGAGGAGACTGTATCATAACTATCAAGTTAAACTCAAACTTATAGCAGGCCTTCTTTCAGTCAAGAACTTAACACAGTATTGAAACAGTTCATTCAATACCACACATACAGCGCTGGGTTGTCTTCACCCACATTTTCATATGTTAAATTGTTCTGCCCCCGTGAAGCAGACTTTTTGAAAGGATTGAAAGGAGATTTATTTGGCAAGACAGCTCAAGCTGCAAAGAGCAGGGAGAGACATTCCTCAAATTGTCAGAGCCAGGACTCTAACCGATGGCACAAAGGGAAAAGCAGTGCCGTGCCTGTGTTCAGCCTTGCCACTTACCACTTGCAATGACTATCGGCTGCACATAAAGGCAAAGATTTGTAAAATAAACAAACACAAAGCACTGTCCTCAAACATACATAAACTCAGCCCTGTGAATAAATCAGGATTTAGACATGTTTTGTAAAATTAGGATTGCGTTTGGACATATAAGTTTAAAAATAGGAAAATCAATACCGTCCGATCAAAGATAATGCCTGCTACATTGTCATGACCAGAATCTACCTCACGCGAGCCAAAAAGGTCTGGTCAGAAAGAGCATCTACCATAAATCATTGACAAATCAATATCAGAATAACCAAAAAAACGATTTGAATTTGAAAAAAAGTTGTTTTTACAGACAAATGTTTTATTTATTTTTTCTCTCGGGTTTCTCTCTCAAGCCGTATACAGCGGTCATCCACAGATTTTTCTTTTCAATGCGGATGTCAAATAGTTTGACATGCTCTTTGTGAGGATGAGGAAGTGAGTGTGAATTGTATTGTGAAAGCTCATGCACTGAAGAGGCATGTTATACTCAGCCCATTCTGGTGTCTTGTTATTTCAATGCAGAACCTTGGAGCAGACTTGTCAGACAGGGGTCAAACAAGTACAATAAATAGTTGCTTTCACAGTCTGTTTTCTCCTAAAGAAAAGGAACATTCAATACAGTAATGTGTAAAATCTATTACAAATATGACTCAATTCTGAGACCGAGACTGGAACCTACCAAACTGGAGACGTGAGTGAGCAGCACGAGGCCTGAACATCAGCTATGCGCTGGCTGGCTCTGTGTATATGTTTGGCCCAGGGACGCTTGGTGATGGCAGAGTGCTGTGTGGGGTCTGAGTCCGGGACCGAGGAGACAGAAAGATCGCCCATCGTTCCGGCCCACAAAGCCAACATGTGTATAATTGCCCTTAGACTGCTGATGGCGGGCGGAGCCCTTACCTGTGCACCTTTGTGGACAATTATGTCCTTTTTGCCCCTGGCGTTGTTGGAGCGTATTGTGAATTGAAATGCATGATGAGTGGTGGGCTAAGACCCCTCGACTACCTACAATTAGAAGGATTCTCAGTTTTGTGTATCATGTTTGTGTTTTTATAACCTGAAGGTTTATCTGTGGCCTTGACATTAGTAGAATAGAAAGTAAGCCAGCGCCACTTAAAATATGACCTCCAGTCTAAAAGTATTTGGCTGAAACCATCTAGGAGGTTGGTGTAGGATGCAGTAACAGAACCAGTTCTATCGATTTAATTTCAAAACAGATGTTCAGTAAATGAGGATGCAAAATTAGCTTTGATAATTAATTCAGACACTTCTCGGTGTTTGGAGATACATTTTAATCATCCTTTGTTGAGTTTATCCACAGCCCTGTCACCGCCACTGTAAATTATTAAGGCTGTGGAGGAGCCTAATGCATTTTGGCAGTGGACTTGTTGTAGTGGTGCAGCAGAGACTTGTCGTTCTTGTAGCCGTGGAGACAGACCTCATGCTCTGGTCCCCTTCGCATGCAGAGCAGAGGCAGCAGACATGTCTCACCTGAGGGGAGCATGTTACTGCTGCCTGACTGAAGAGCAGTCAAGAAGAAGACATGACAGTAGGAAGGACTAAAGAAAAGACTGGTTCAAAATAAGGAAAAACAGAGGTGGTTAGTATATCTGTAGAAAGAAGTATTCAACCAAGAACATGGGTTTACTTATGTACTGGTATTTTCCAGTATACCTTTCATCTCGTATCTTTTTTTTTTAATCAATGGGAGTTGAAACTGATACTAAAGACATCTTGAAATGTCAAGATGTTAAATAATTAATTTGAGTCCTATATATGCAGCATTACTTAGACTTTTACACCTATATTTAGTAAGTGAGTGCTTTATTTGGCATTGTCCAAATAGTGTTCAGGTGTTCGTCCTGAGCCGCTGTGACTTTGTGCCTTTGTGCCTTTGTGGTCTGATCTGACCAAGAGGTCGGGGAAACCGTAGTGCCCGGAGGAAACCTGGCTGCCTGCCTTTAGTCTCCTCAAATCCCCTAAAACGGTGCAGCGCTTCCTGGGTTTGTCCTTGTTTCAAAGCGTGGTGTCCTGCACTGGTCAGCTCCTCCACCTCCTCCTTCCTCTTCCTCCTGCGCAGCTCCCTCCACTCCATAAAAGTATTTCACCTTCTTCTGGGAAGAGCTTAGCAGTTAATTTGTTTTATTCTCCAGTGAACGTCCATTAGCCAAAACAATAGAAGGCATGTGTGGCTTAGCTTTGTCCGTTTTTTGTTTCCTGTAGAGCGTCTTGTGACGCCTTCACTGTGTTGGAGGTGTGGAGACTCTTGGTGCCTCTTCAGTGTCAGAAATGTGTAGGTCTCAAATGGGTTTAGCTGATAAGCTATCTTTTTGTTTACTCTTAAAAAGCTGCTTTCTTCACGACCATTATGGACTCTTTGCAGCAAAAAAAATCCACCGAACCTCACAAAAACATGGCAAAGATGTACAAAAGTATCCAGTTTAACAATGTGGAAAAACAGAAACCACAGAAAAAAGCAAAAAATGCAGCTGTAGCAAAGGAGAGGGAGGTTGCTTCCACACTTCGCTACCGCGCCTAAATCTACCCATTTTGATAAGGTCTATATTCTGGTAAAGACTGCATCTGCATTCAGAGCAAGAAATGTAAAAAGAGAAAGTTGCATGAATTGCATAATTATTAAGAGACCATTCAGCAAGGGATTAAAGCGATTCATGCTAAACTTTGGGCTAGACATTCAGCCAAAGCTCACCAACTGGTCCAGTAGACTTTTCTTCGTCACATTCTCTGTGTCTTTAAAGTATACTATCTGCACATTCCAGAGCATTTAGTGTACACAAGCTCCTGATCCTCTTACAAAGTTTGTAGTGTGTTTTTTTTATTCCCCGAGTTCGGGTGGCTCTTGTGCCCAGACACAGAGCCACATGGTCAGCCAGGCTTCAGCCCACAGACACAAACACTGCTCTCTTTGGCCTTGTCTTCTGGCCTCTCTCACTCCCTCCTTCTACCCCCCCGCTCTGTCTGATCACAGGACTTTGTTCTGCTGCACAACAGTTACAAATGGTCCCGCGTAGCCTTGTTCTTTCCCTCTTAAGCCCCAGAGTCAAAATACAACTAAAGTTTGGATGGACTCTTTCAGGTGACCATCTTCCGGTCTGTCCGCCTCTGGCTCCAGTCCTGCACCCGTCCCATCCAGCCCTAATGTGCCCATAGTAGTCTCTCCATGATGTGGATGCAACTATAGCTAATGGAGAAATAGTACCATGTGATTGTCATTGCTCATTATTTATTGATAGGTTCAAAGTCACAATTCAAAAGACGAGTTGGCCTTGTGTTATTGATTTTGCTTAGGGAAGAACAGCTCTAAGAATTGAAGTGAAAGTAGATGCAGTAACTTAATAAATATTGCTATAAGAAACTAAATGTAAATAAAGCAATTTGGAGATTAGTTTAGATTTTGCATGCCAATTGTGATTTAGTGGATGGGTTTAGATTATGCTGATTTTAAATTGAAATGTACTAAAGTCAAAGTGACATTTCCTCGTTTCAATAATTGATGCAGCTCAGCTTACTGTCGGACAAATCTAACCAAAGACAAATGCATTTACCTGTGAAAATGTTTTCTACTCGCCTAGTGAAAGTTAGACGTTGTAAATGTCGACCACTTTGCGTGTTTGTCACCGTCTTAAAAAAAGAACAGTCAGTCAATGAGCTTTGATTGTACAAGGCGGCGAGCATGTGTGCGCGTGGGTGTATGCTGATGAGGGTAAAATTGATTGGTTTGGCGGACTCGAAAGCTGAGCAGCGGAGACGGTGCATGAACTCAGAGAGGCTCCACGTCACACAAGTGGAGACAGGTGGAGGAGAGCGCTGAGCCGGTGACAAAACAGAAAAAGATGTCCTCCTTTAAAGTGGTTGAATCATCGCCACAAGCCACACAAGGCTGACACTTAACTTTATATAGCCGTACCATTCCCTAGAACTTTCTTACAAGAAAGACATCGGCAAACTTTTCAGCACTTTGTCTTTAACCAGAAAGTCAGTCAAATCTGAACCAAAACATTTTTCTTTTCCATCTTCCCTTTTGAATTGTACTAAATAGGAGTTTGGCAGTTAGGCATTAAGTTAGGTTAATCTTTATTAAAGGGATATTCATCTTGCAGTGCAGTGGGTAGTATTACACACAGACAATTACAGCAACAAAGAGCAACTCAATCTGCATAATTTCTACACAGCAATTGCATACAACAACAAAGTGCACACATTAAGGTTTTAGGGTGTTGCACACAAATTCCAATACAAAGTATAATAAATAAATATCCATTAAAAATTAAAAAATATTAAAATAAAAAGGTCATCCAATCGGTTACATTTGCACCTTACATTTGTGCTTCCCTGATGGGACGCTTATTGTTGCTATAGAGCGCATGAGAAGGCTCTTTGTCCTGTTGTTTAATGATTTGAACAAAACAGATACGTTATTTTTAGTGTTATAGCAAAACTGCTTATTTGCAACACTTGTCCATAGGAGGCTAGAAGAATGTATTCTGCCGGGACAGTTTGAAAGCTTTTTTTCTTTTTTTATAAATGTAGCATAACGAGTGGAGGAACTAGGTGGCTGATGACCCACCACTCAATTATTTTAAATCATACATCCTGAGACAACGCCAGGGGGATTACGCCCCCAGAAAAATAAAAAGTGAATCCATAGGCAACGAAGGTTCGTTAAAACTGACAGGACAAAGGCAAGTTACAAGGACCCTACAACGGTAAATGGAAGACAACAGCTATATGATGGGTAGGCTAATATAGCACAGGCTTCGAGCTACATACAGGTGGATGCTTGCGTTGCGCTCTCCGGATGAGCCATTCCGGGACCCCGAGCATCCGACACTGTCCAGCTACGCAGAAGCCTCCAGACCAGCGCTAACAAGCTAAAAATAATAACCATCTATTAACGACCACCCAATCCTTACAGCAGTAACGCCATCGCACTAGCTTACCCACAATGCACCATGGAAGTTTACTACGGTGTTCTGTCGAAATCGCCCCCCCCCCCCCGTCGAGAAGTGCCTCCCTCAGCGTATTCGACAACTCTACCTACATTGAAATGATGTGAAATGATTGAAACTATGATTGAAATGATTTTCAATCATAGAACACAATTTTGATGACATTTTCACATCCGTAAAATGTACCAATGCACTTGCTTTTGTATGTATAAGATCAAGTTATTGAGCTTATACATCTTGATAAATGATATGCACATTTTCGCCATCTTCACGTAAACATGATAAAATCATTCTTTATCAATTAAATCAGTAATGCAAATATTATTGCAAATCATAACAAAATGAATGAATGTGTCCACGTTTAGCGTAAATAAACTACTCACCTCCAGTGTCACGTGAGTAGCACGCCACCGTGCCACACAATAGGAATGTCCAGTGTCCCCCATGGGTGCATAGAATATTGTGATGTCACCTGAAACCTAGTGATGTGAGGAGGGGCAGAAGTGCTATTTGTTGAATAATGGACAAGAAGTTGAAATGAGAAGCTTCACGTGACATGTTTTAACCTTTATTCCAATATTGTATTTTATTTTTGTGACGGATCTGATTTTTTTTTCTTTTATATCAGACAAAATCTTCTACACCATGATGATCTGAAAGTGTGAATTAATAGAGGTATTTTCAATACGGAGCAAACCCACTGAGGTTATTTATTTATTTATTTTTTGCCACAATGCCTATTTCAATATAGAAAAGATACAGATCATCCAGGGACAGCTGACAAAAAAGCTCACATTTTACGCCTGTATGTTACAATGGATGCAGAGCTTTGGGGACAGGGGCTAACCGAGGCACAAAATGGGATTTATTTTTTTAGTTCTTCTCTCAGAATTGGAGATGGATTTGTGACATGATTGTCAATGATCCATTCTCTTGGCCTCTCCGTCCGACAGTGAAGCCCAATTTGTATTCCAGTGTCTTTTTTGTTAGTGTCAGGGAGACAGACGTGTGTCCATGTCTGCTGCTGGGCCAGTCAATGAGCCATTGATTTGGAGGCGCGCTGATGTCTGAAATGCCTATGTGATGGATGGTCCCTATCTTAAACAGAGGCTATATAAAATGCCTGTAAAAACAAAACAAAGAGTATATAGTGGTGAAACTTTATAAATTGCCCATCCAGACATTTCACTTTCATTGCTTTTGTCCCGGTGTTTTCCTTTGATGTCGTCTTGTTTTATCTAATGCTTTGCTTTGTGAATATACTTTTCTTTTTTTTTTTACCTTTGACAAAAGATGGATCTGTTTTCAAACATTCCACATCAAAAGTGAGAGTGTAAGCAAAAAGCAAATACAATCTGTTATGTTTTTTGCACTGAGCTCCCAAGGCTTCCTGATGCTTTCTTCATGCTCAGCATTATTGGGTGAGGTGGACTTGGCTGCTGCCTCACAAAGTGAAATGTCTCAAATACCTTCTTACTGTGCAAAAGAATAAAACAAAATTGTACACCCTATCGAAGAATTATAAAAGGAGTTTTTTGTCGAGTACACACGCGGAGTTAAAGATGAGCCTAAAATGTGTGCTAATCCGGTATGCTGTACTTTCTTCAACTTGACTGGAAACTGGTTTATCTATTGAATTTGTATCTTTGCACTATGATTTTATGGGGGAATTTTGGATGCAAAACACGTAAGGGATCTTGTGACTGGCGCAAGGACAGCCTTGCTCCAAACGCAGTGTTAGACAGGTGTCATCTTGCTGTTGTGCTATTTGACTGCGCCACTGGCGAGAGGGCGTCGCTTAGGCTATACATACTGTATGTAAAAAAAGAAAGTGGTTTATTACAAGCAGCACACGCTCACCGATAGCAGCCTCACATTCTTGACCTTGTTTACATCGCGCTGCCTTGTTTTCTTCCTTTAGCATTATGGGCTTCCATAAGCTCTGTCGGTCAAACCAAGTACTTGATTTAAAACACTGTACGTGTCCTGTGTACAGCCGGTCCCGCTGCGGCGCATGTCAGCACTGGCTCGGCCATAATGTTTTACACATGTTCACCCCCACCACCCCTCGCGGAGTCTGGTTGGAGGAAAAAGGTTGTTCTACATAACGTCACCATTAGTCACGTGAGTCTGTCCCTCCCACTTAATGCACTTGGTCTCTGTGGGGAAGCTGGCCAATGTGGTCAAGTAGGAGGCAGACTCAAAAGTTCCCATAGTAGCTGACATTTATTTCTCTGTGTAAATGTGGCAAAATCAAACTTTACATATGTACCAAAAAATAACTGTCAAAAATGCTTAACAGAAACAAACAAACAGAACTTAACTGAACTCAGGAAACATACCACATGTGCCCCGCTACATGGTTCCCCCTTGCACATGGGTTGGTCCATGGGCAGAGCCAAGTTTTTAAATATGGCTGCCTGATAGGACACACCCCTTTCCAGACCACGTGGCAAGTATTACCTTGATTACCATGAACAAAAATGAGCATTTAACATAAATCCTGTGTGATGCTTTAACTGAACAAATAAACCCGGGATAGTTATGTTTAACTGTTTAGTTTGGATATTGCAAAAATTATAACTATGAAACAATGAATGCATAAACTTATAACTAACGTATCGAAAGAAATTAATGGGACAAAGTAACCTAAAACCTACTTTGTCACAGTCTCAGAGCTGCAAGATCTGAGACAAAGTGCAAAATGTTACGCTAGACTGCATTTAGAAACCCACGTTCAGGCCCATGGAGTGTCAAAATGGCACAATGGAAACCCAGCTTCAACAATGACCAGTTCACCGTGTGAGATAAGGTTTAAGAAGATTGTCGCAGCTGGTTGCAAAACTGCCATTTGACAAAATGATCCCTAAATTTTCTTTTATCGTAAGAAGGTAAAATGATGGGCTGATTCTACCTATTTGAACTCATCAAGCTGCTGCAAACGGATTGCTCCATGTGCCTTTCATTCAGAGCTCGGTGGGAGGATGGAGGGAGGTGCTGGAGGTACAGCTGTCATGGCACAATCCTGAAGCCCCTATTTCATGGCTGACTAAGCTGACGGCTGTAACATGAGGGCGGGGAGACAGTGCACTGACACCACCAGGAACAATCATTATGTGTCAGTAAGCTTGTCCTGTTTGCTAATTAATTTTCCGTTGGCAGTCACATGTGGCTCAAGGTTCAACCACATGAGAATCCTCGGGAATGCCTCCAAAGTGCCAGAGGAAATGTGCTCCAACGGACAGCGAATAACACTGTAATATACCAGTTCACTTGTGCACAGTCAGGTGTCTACTTTCCCTGTTCATTTTTATAGATCACAGCCAAATGCAATCTCTTTTCTCACCCACATCATCATCAACAGCAGTAAGCTATGACTCTATAGTTCTATATTTTAAACTTTTCATCTAGAGGGTTTATTGTGCCTGTGTAAAACCATAAGCTGTGGGCTTTCAGCCTCAGCTATTGATCTGAAGAGGTTACGTCAATATCCCAATATTCTCAAGGTTTTCTTCTTTTCAGGCCTAAAGTCTAATTGATAGTATATTTCTTGGTAAATAATTGAAGTTTACTTGCTCATGAAAGCAGAAGTGGGATAAAAGGCTAAAACATTGTTTTTTACTCCTCGCTGTTCTGTCAATAGATGTTCCTCATACCTGCGCACTGACTTGGTCCGCACAGCCTCACAGCTACAGTATATTCAATGCAACCATCAAAAAAGCACAATATACTCTGAGCGTTTTAACCGTTCTATTCCAGACACTACATACATCTTAAAATACTCATTTGTACTTTGTTTTTGAAGATAAACTTTCACACGATGTTTCTCTGTATGGGGCTATAAGACTTGCATTTGGCTGTTTATCAAATCAATTATAATGTTTTATTTACCACAGCCGTGGGTTTTGTGAATGAGAAGAATCAGCAGAATGAATAATGTATCTGACTACAGCAAGCAGAACAAAACTCTCCTCAGAACTTCTCTTCAGTTTATCTAAGCTGCGGGCTGAGCGGGACTTTAGTCCACTGACGAAGCCTTTTGGATGAGAGGCGAAACGTTCAAAGACTTCCATTACTGAGTACAGAAGATGACTCAAGTATCTTCATTGAAGATGGACAACTCCTGTACGACTGAGAACTTGCACAGACTTCTCTTCAGTAAGTTTCTATCCCAAACTGAGTTCTCGCTCTCTGTGGCCCTGTCCATACGAAGTCAAGCTGAGGACCAAACACAAAGATATTTTATCAAGCAGTGTATCGTCCATACGAGTCCGGCGTTTTGGGGGTCTGTAAACGAACATTTTCCAAACTAGGTCCCAGAGTGGAAAGATCTCAAAACGCCGTTTACGTGGCGCCGTTGTTACAACGTCTCCGCAACTTTTACTAAAACGATGACATCACAGCCCCAGAGTGGAGTCTGTTATCCATAATCTACTGACCTTAGAATGAGTTTTACTCATGGATCTATGATGGTTTTGCTCCGCTCCTCTTTGCTCCACTGTAATCCACAAGCCACAGGTGACAAGTAGAAAAACAGTCTGTGTTTTTGGACTGACAGTCAAAGTCCGGTCACTGACAGGTTTTTCTGCTTTAGTCCCGTTACGTCTGAAGAATAAACTCGCCTCCTCGTCTCTGTAAATCGTAAATCCTTGAAACTGTTTCATTTTCACTGTTTACGTTCCACAAAGGTTTACTGCGCCTGCGCCCTCTACATCTTGTTCTATTATCTGTGTTAGCGTCACAGCACCACACACGGGCCTGGCAGATGAATTACACCGTTTTCACAGACCTGAGTCGACCCATGTGGACGCACACATTTACTAAGTTGGATTCGTGCTTACAAAGAAAGTTTCTGAAAATATAAGCGTTTGGTCTTCGTGTGGATACAGCCTGTATTTTCACATCTCGGAATCACTGACGCTACCTTTACATTCTTTATTTCAAATACAATTTTGCTTTGCTGTTCTCAAACCCAATCCGCTCCAGTCAGCCCCTGTCGAGGACCAACATGGAGCAGACACATAAAAGAAAGTATGATATCAGCACCACCTAGTGTTCGCCCCAGAAATGGCGGCCCACTGTGAAAGAGGTTCTTACTGCAATTCATCTCCCACGTGTTTCCTTAATATCCTCCCAATCCAGGACGCCTGGTCCAAGCATGAATGGTGTTGTCCTGATGTCAGCATGATATTTGCATAATGACAGAGATAACACAGGCTTTACCGTAAAGCTCTCCATTAGAGACAGAGGGTCCGGTCGGTGTGCGGGGGTATGACTAATACCAGTGCTATTTGGGACATTAGCAAAACTGCACAAAGGCTCATGAGCTCAAATGGTGTGACATCAAAGTGTCTATTACAGAAATGATGATAAGAACAGCCATTGGGCAATAAAAATGCTCACACAAAACAATAGCGGAGTTTTGATGTGCGTCCCATTTCCCCAGGGGACGTCATCAAACAAAGACTAAATCCCAGTGAGGCATCCTTTTTTTTTCTCTCTTTCAATTATATTTAGCACATCTGCAGCCATCATGTTCTTTATAAATGCAATCTAACCAAAGTAGATTCCGCCTCATCCCATTGTGCATCCTAAACAGATTAGTCCATAATAAAGTGTCGTTGTAATGAACATGACACCTTTTCAGTTTTCAGGTCTGTGTTTTTCTTCATGGTTTTCTCCCAGGACCACTACGCGAGTTAGGTAGGATCATTTTGAACATGAAACGTGATATTAAAAAGTATTATTCAGTATACCACTAAACGGAAGTCTATGAATAAATAAAACATTATCAACACTCAAGTTTGGGAATTGTCGCAAAAAGCCTAGCCTGTCCTTGAGACAAAAAAGTTGACTTTGTTCTTTGTGATGCCTTTAAAAGAACAAACAACAACAATAGCACAGTCTTCCCCTAACTCTGGAGTTTCATTTGGGCTCTGGGAGAGACTGGAACATCTGATGAAAACCACTGTCCCAGATTTGGAAGTGGCAGACGTGGGCTGTGTTTGTGGCAAAGAGAATAAAGCAGATGTTATGACAGTCGTAGCCAGTTTGAGACGGGAGTCCAGCACCGCTTGTGTGCTGTTCTTTGTTCTATTTGAACTCAATGCAACTGATATTCTCCTTTCACACATTTTAAATGCATTGAACTGTGGCTGCTTCATATGTTTGGAGTGACCACCTTCACGGGGAGCTCGAGCCACACATCAAAAACCTGAATCGACTCCAACGCTTGTTTTAAGACCAAAGGCCTTTTGCTTTTGTAATAATACCATATTAAAAAACTGTCCATCTGCAAGACTGGATCCAAACAGCAGCATGGAGTTGTAAAGTTGTATTGAGAGGCTAATAGTATAAAATACTTACCACAGAAAATATAATACATATGTTGAACAATAACATTATGAGTAATGTGAGGCATGATCAGTGTCTCCAAACTATATGAATCGAGTAGTAGACCAATTACACTGATGAACATCCTGTTTAATTTGGTAATTTCTTCTTCTACTCCTGTAGTGGTTTGATCTGTATTTCCTGGATGTATTTATATTTTTATTTTTTTGTATGACAAAAGGGACACAACACTGTCCTATGCTTTCTTAAATAAGTTAAGTGGAGTAATACTATACTAATTTCCATAGGGAAATTTTGTTCTCTGTATTTGACCCATTTGGGGAAACTTTTAAGAACAGTGGGCAGCCGCTGTAGGCAGGGGCCCGGGGAACCATCTCCAGATGTGGAACCAGGCTAATGGTCAGAAACACCTGGCTGGAGGATGAACCTATTGTACATGTTTTAGTTGTAGGGGAAACCGGAGTCCCCGAAGGAGACCTACGCAGACACGGGGAAAACCGGCCCCGTCCGGCCAGGGATTAAACCTGGGACCTTATAAGCACGAGTGCTAACCGCTGAGCAGCCTTGCTGCCAAAATTCCATATACTATCATTTTTAAAGTGTCTTCAACACAGCACCATCAATTTGTTTGCATGTCGTTGTGAAAAGTGAAGCTTTTATTCATTGTATTATCAAATTGGCCATTGTCAATGCATCCTGAATAAGCTGCTCCAGGCCAACTCTAAATCCCTATGACTACAATATATATACAATAACCAGCGCTAATCCGGTATGCTGTACTTTCTTCAACTTGACTGGAAACTAGTTTATCTGTTGAATTTGTATCTTTGCACTATATCTTTTTTAAAAAGAGATATTGTATCAAGTTGAAATTTAAAAATATTAATGCTGAGGTATCCAAAATAATGATTATAATCCTGATCTATTTTGGTTGGCAGAAGGTGATATGTTGAGTTGGTTATTTAGAAATACAGTTTTTTGCTTGGCAAGATATGTGGAGAAAGCGTGGGCAATGAGATTGAAAGCTTTGTATCCAGATGCTTGATTATTTTTATTTTTTTTTCTGTAAAATGTATATTGCATATTGAACATATTGTTTAAACGGTCGTCTTCTAAATTATGTTTGTAGTGTCTTATAAGCCCATGTGGGCTGGGCACATACGTGCATGACACTTAAATAAAATATTCATTCATTCATTCATTCATTCATTCATTCATATAAGCCATAATTAAGCCTTATAAATCAACTTCAAACAGAAATGTATTCAAAACGTCTTATTGTGTAAATCCAGCTGCTTGTCACTACAGAGAGTGGATTAAATGGACCTTTAGAGAGGTCTGTAGGCCTTTGCTTGCCAAACAAAGGCTCGAGTGTTTCAAGGTTGCCATGTGTCATAGCCCTGTCCACCTGGCTGTCTTTGCCCAAGCCCTTAAAACACTATAGATGGCCAAAATGGACTGAGCTGTCAGTCAGGAGGAAAACTCAAGGCTATAGACCACTGCGGAACGTATACATTGATGCTGATTATAATGCAATCAGCTATAAAGACTCGAGTGGTATATACAATGCAAACTTTTGTTGTTTCTGTCCAATCATTTTACCCATTGTTTTGTTGCTTTCCTGTTTGCCCTTGAAAAAAGGAGACAAAAGAAGCTTGAGATTGGAAACCTGTGTAATTGATTGGTTGTGCAACTCACAATTTCAATATAGTTTTCTCATTCTGTATAGACTTTGTTTGAACAGGTATGAGAGGGGTTTTATTTATTTATATTATATTCTTTCTCAGATCAGATGTTGTTCAGAATCAGTTTTATTGCCATGATTATGATAAACAGGTTCACGACTAGAATAGGTAGTTAGCGCTCGCTAGATCATCTCTTGAAGGAAGGAACAACAGGTGCTCATCGAGATCTGTGGGCCAGGATATAGTTGAAAAAGAAGGATCGAGGCACTCCGTATTCCTTTAGTAGTTTTATTGCAAAAACACCAACGCGTTTCGATACTACTGACTCTTCATCAGGGCACATACCCACACAGGTGCATGGTGATTATAACAGTGAGTCACGTGACAAACATGATCACATGACCAGACAAGGCGCTATACATTAGATAAATACAAAAAAAAAAAACATAAGAGCTCCTGATGCATCATATATAATGATTTTGAAACCAATCTGACTCCAGAAATACCAAAAGTAATGCCAAGCAGTTTATGGACAGTGTGGTTTACAATCATATACAGTATATATTCAATGTACAAAAATAAGTTTGTACCTTGCATTTACAGATTTACAGGTGCATTGAGTGGTAGCATCGTGCAACATTGTGCAATAGAGCAGATTACGTTCACGAGTCTGTAACTGAGTTATTGAGTCTTGTTATCGTTCATGAGTCTGATGGCGGAGGGGAAACACTGTTCAAGTGGCGGGAGGTATGGGTCTGTATGGACTGTAGCCTCCTGCCTGAGGGGAGAGGGGGGAATAGTCCGTATCCAGGGTAAGAAGGGTCAGCTGTGATCCAATGCACACGCCTTCGGGCCCAGGGGGTGAGATGGGAGCTTACAGCCAATCACCGTCTCAATAGCATGCACAATGCGCTACAGTCGATGCTTGTCCTGGTCTGTAGCACCGGGGAACCACGCAGTGATGGAGGAGGTGAGGATGGACTCGATGATGGTCATGTAGAACTGCACCAGCATCTTGGTCGGCAGCTTAGGTTTCCTCAGCTGCCGCAGGAGGAACATCCTCTGCTGGGCCTTCTTGATGAGGGAGCTGATGGTCGGCTCCCATCTGAGGTCCTGGGTGATGGTGGTGCCCAGGAAATGGAAGGAGTCCACGATGGAGATGGGGGTGGGAGAGTTTGTCAGGGTGAGGGGGACGGGGGGGGGGGGCTGTGTCTTTGATGAAGTTGGATCGAGGTTGTTGTGGCTGCACCAGGACGCTAGCCGGTCCACCTCTCTCCTGTAGGCAGACTCATCACTATCCAAGATGAGCCTGTAGAGGGTGGTGTCATCCACAAACTTGATCAGTTTAATGGAATGGTGACTGGAGGTGCAGTAGTTTGTGTACTGGAAGAAAAGCCAGGGGGAAAGTACACGGCCCTGAGGAAACCCAGCATTTGTAGTCCGAGACGATCTTCCCCAGCCGCACGTGCTGTCTCCGGTCCGTCAGGAAGTCAGTGATCCACCTGCAGAGGGAGTCGGGCACGCTGAGCTGGTAGAGCTTGTCTCTTAGCAGTCCAGGGAGGATGGTGTTGAGGGCAGAGCTGAAGTCCACAAACAGGATTCTGGCGTAGGTTCTTGAGGAGTCCAGATGCTCCAGGATGAAATGGAGGGCCAGATTGACTGCATCGTCCACAGACCTGTTGGCTCTATAGGCGAACTGCAGCAGGTCCAGGAGGGATACGGGGATGTCCTTGAGGTGAGGCAGGACCAAGCGCTCAAAAGTCTTCATGACCACAGAAGTCAGCGCCACCGGCCTGTGATCCCTTGTTTCTTTGGAACAGGAGCAATGGTGGACGATTTGAAGCAGGACGGAACGTGGCATGACTCCAGGGAGGTGTTGAAAATGTCTATGAAGACGGGAGCCAGCTGATCCGCGCAGTGTCTCAGGGTGGCCTTCCACGGGTTTTTGTGTATTTTTTATGGGCATTGCTTACATACACCTGTGCATATTAAATATCAGAACACTTCTCTGTTACTTTTAATTTCTGTATCCATCAGACAAACAGTTTAGGCTGACCACAGCATTTTCTTTTGGTTTGAGCATTGCCAGAGGCATGGTTTTTGTTTACATCTACCAGGAAGTTATCAGTGTTGCTAACATTCTAAGGAAAAGTCAAAATCAAGCCAATGGAGATATAATTAGTCTTGGTGTGTAGAACTTATGTAAATACCTGTACATGAATAAGAAAACAAATACTTAGCTATAAAAATGGCAATGTCAATTGGCTTTTGCCTGGGTACCATAACATGTGTAAATCAAATTGTTAAATGTTCCCCCTCACGAGATTTTGTAAGGAATCTGACTTATGCAAGAAAGGAGTACCAAGAAGAAGAAGAAGATGTATTTATAAAATGAAACAAGAACATCAAAATCCAAAAGAACTTCACATTGAGTACATGTTATATAAGTTTCAAAATTGAATCCAATGGTCATTAGGTTAATTTCTCTTTTCTATGTTCCATCTGAGTCATTCCGCAGACCTCTGGGGGAAACCACAATTCTTGTTGTAAGGAAATGTACAGTAACATTAATTTCCATGATTGAACATTTTACTCTTCACTAGAGGACCCTAGTTCTAGTCCTGGACTGTCTTCTCTACAGCTTGAAAAGACTATGATCTGCCCTCTCCAAAATGCTTCTATTTTGAAAGAGTCTGGTAACTAGAACATTGAGCAGGATCTACAATTTTACGGATAGTTGCATGTTTGTCACAGTTTATCTTTGACGGTACCCTGCGTCTGTCCTCACCAATGGTCGGGCCCTGAGGCGACAGACTTTACAGGCTTGGCACTTTAAAGCATTGAGAGTAAGCAGAAATATCACCTCTCCACCAAAATATTGCCCAGTGCATGTTTCTAATGTTTGTTTGTCTCTGTGCCTATGTGTGTATTTGAGACAGGCAAAAAGCAGGGTAGATAAACACATGGTGTCAGAGGCGTCTCTGTGAGTGTTCCAGGGATATCATAGATGCCATTAGAGTCGGCTACAAGATAATCCGTAAGACCTGAGAGCAGACCGCCGCCATTAGAGTAAGCCTGACATGTTTGGGAATGTGAGCAATTGTGCCACAACTTACATGGTGTACAAAATATGTGTTCTGTCGGGATGCTGACGGGCAGAGTGGTGTAACAGTTTCATGGATGCTGTGTGTAAACAGAAGCAGATGTAGACAATTTAATTCTCATTTTATGGCCAAACTCCTGTGATTGTACACGAGACAACTTCTGTTGTTGGTTAGGCAACTGTAACAGATTAAAATGCAGCGCGTCTGTTTGTTGGGTTCATTTTTGGTGAGATTTCACACTCTCTGCCAGTGTGTTTTTCGCTTGGTCAGAAAAGGTCAATATGGTCAACTGGTGCTTAGCCCTTCAGTATCTCCTGAATATCTGTTACGTAACACGGACTTAGACACCATTTGAAATCATTGCTATGATAACAATGGATCTAATTTTCTATAATCCCTAGTGAATTGAATTGATAGCCAGTATAGCATATTGCAATGATTATGCGAGCATGCTGCTTAACTTGGTATGAAGAGATGCAATCAATAAAAAATCACACACAAAACAAAATCACATAATCTGTTATCTATTTTAAATCAAACTGCAGTTCACTTTTGACTGAACAAGAGCATTTACTTCTTCCTTTTTGCTTCAGAGTTTTAGCCTGTCGGCCAAGGATGTGTTATTCCCATAGCCCATCAAGGGCGTGACACACGTAGAACAGCAGACTTAAAACCCAAGCATTATCAATGCCTTATTGTTTATGTATGGGGAAAAAAAGGTGCTCACAGCGTTTTGAAATGCAGGGATGGCCTGCCAGATAAAAGCAGTCTCACAAGGGGAATGTCATGAAGAGCTCCAAATAAAAGCAACTGAACTAATTATGCTCTGTTGTTGTTTATAAGACTCTACCACTGCCATCTTTTATTCATTACGGCGATGCCAGGTGGCTGTAGGATCCCTGCCTCTCTATCTTATGCTGGGCTTCTCAAATCTCATTTCAAACAGAACGCGCCGAGCCGTGGAACTTAATTCCAAATCGCAATGAGCCTGTTTCTCAGCAGAGGAGGACACGAGGAAGCAGGTAAAAGTGAGGTGTTAGCCATGTGAACACAATGGAGGCAGCGGGGGGCATTCGGGGAGTTTTGTACAGGAAGGAGATAACACTTTTGCACTATTACATGACCAACTAGAGGTATCGCTGTGCTATTATGATCCTTGGGTGTGACCTGGATATTTTCATATGATTGAACTTCAGAAACTTTAATATCACCATTGAGCATCACAGGTTGGCAAGTAGGGAAGCTCATCCTCACTCTGAAATTGTGCATTTGTGTATACAATAGTCTTTACTACCAGGTGAATGTAAAAGCTCCCAGCTTTTAAAGAATAGTACCAAAAAGGGACATAATATCATTGATTGTTGTGTGATAAGTTTTTGTTTATTTGCAAATATAGGCTTACCATGCATTTATAAAATGTCAGTGGTAATTTATGCAAGTAATGTTAATGTCAAGCGTGAGGGAAAAAATAAATAAAAGTCTGTTAGTTGTAAAATGCAAAGTAACTGAACAGTATCTCTAATCGAGCTGCAAAGTATTGCCTTAGCGTTTCTCAAACTTGTCGCACCTTAGACCACTCCATAAAATACTTAATAAACCTAACCATACCATACCAATTTTATTTATAAACCACTTTAAAAACTGTACAGTTGGCCTAAGTGCCATACACAGAAACAGATATAACATTTACAGTAAAGGAGTAGGAACAAGTACAACCAACAACAGGCAACACACCAATGAAACACAGATCATTCTGTGTTAAAACGCCTGCGAAAAGAGGTGCATTTTTCAGGAGAGAAAACAGGCAGAGACTGGGCCTGTCTAATCAGTAATGGCAGCTGGTTCCACAGCCGCGGGCCAGCAACAGAGAAGGCCCGATCTCCCCGAAGTTTGCGCTTGGTTTTCAGAGCAACCAGCTGCAGCTGATCTGCTGCCCTGAGAGCACGAGAGGGAGCCTAAGGCTGCATCAGGTCAGGCATATAGAAGGGTGTGACTCATAAAATGTTTGATTTTCCAAGAACCACCGGGTCGGGATTAAAATTAGGCCAAAACCAGCTCTAATATAGACAATCCATGTCTAGACCAGAAGATCACCGAACTTAAATGCATTACCGACGTCTGAAAACATCTACAGTTGCAGATGACCCTGTACCACAGTTGGCCAAGGTACACTTTACCATCATTGGACAAAGAGGCAACACCCAGACAAGTGTAATTACCCTAAATTAAAACTTTTGGAGCCTGGGAATTTATTGGGTTTGTCGTTCCAATTATTCTTGAATATTATACCTGAGGAGTGCCACCTAATGTGTGATTATTTAATGGGCAATTTCACGCTCATCTCCAGAACTGACCAAAGTGTATCATCGTGGAGCGACGCCTCATTACACAAAGTGCCTGTGGACACAAAGTACTGCACCGGCGTCGCTTATTGTGCTTTTCCTCACTTACACACACTGGTCCTCCTCGAGTAATACTTTCTCCTGGGGAATTGAAGGCTGAGTGTTCATACACTTCTCAGGCAGGAACTTCATACACGATGTGGCATCATTGAATTATAAAAACAGAGATAATGAAGCACCCTGTAATCACTTATCACATATCACTTTATAACTTTTACTATTGGATTTTATTCGAACTAAGTAAATCACATCATCACAATCTGGTGTAGACTCCAGCTTGGTTTAATGCTAGTGATGTTTTTTTGTTGTTGATATATTTAGATAAATGTCGAAGTGAGGTTTTAAATTGCAACAGTTATTGTAATACGAAGTGTTAATAGTATAGGTTCTGTATAGTCTGTGAATTGTGATTATTTTTCATTATGGATTATTTGCCGTGCTTTCTACACCATAGCTCTAAATTAAACCAAATGTGTGGCCTCCATTTGACCTCCAATAGTATCCACTGATAATGTCAAAACATCTGAAATGGACTTATTTATAGAAATCGTTCTAGCTTAGTTGTGTTCTTCCCACCACAGATTTGGCTGCCCCCCCCCCCCCCCCCCCCCCCTTCTCTTAAATATCAGTTTGCAGAAAGCCCCGCTGTGGTTCAGGTTGAGTTGTACCTCAGCCCTGCACAAATCCCTCCTTCAAACACCATGACTGTGTAAGAGTTTGATTTCCATTTGGGAGCACACCCGGATCTTGGTTGTGAGCCCGCATGTTGTCCGCAGTGATTGGTCACAGTGCCTTGCCAATCTGATTTAAAGCTTTACGCCTCTTTCCTTTATCCATGAGACTTGGTCAGGAATGGTTTGCAACAAATGACACAGGCATAACGTTATGGCAAGACCGGCATGCTTTTGTAACAATAAAAGCAGCTGCCTGAAGTAAGGACTTTCGTTTTCTTCAGGTCAAAGTGAAACAAATATACAGACTATTTGAGCTGATAGTGATTGGAAATAAACACGCCAAACCAGTTAGCACTAGGGCTGGGTACCGTTAAACAGTACCAGTCTGGTATAAAGAAACAAGGCTTAGTTATTACTGGTATTGAAAAAATGAAAGTATCGGAAGCAGGATACGAAAAGAAATATGACATCTTTATATTCAAAATTTCAAAGAAAAAAAGATGAAAGACAAGAAAAAAAGCGTGGAAAGTATTTTTTCTGCCCTTTTGTAGTTAACCTGTCACTTTCCGTCCCCCCTGAGCAGGGGACTAGAATAGGTTTACGAACGGCAAAAGTGATGAAAGATGTGTTTCATTCACACAGATCTTAGACATAGTTTTAGAAACTAGAAGGTCTTGGCTTTCAAATGAGGTAACAGTGTCATACAGCCAGGGTAAGGTCTCAAGTCAATACACTTTGAGATGTGGATAACCCTAAACCTAACCCTGAGATGGCAACAGGTTAAAGGAAGTTTCTTGGTTGTTTCAGCTCAAATAAATGATACAATTGTAAAATTAATTAAATGGAAGGAAAAGGAATACATTAACAATAATAATTTGTTTTACGGTTCTATATGACAACTATTTTAGCATAGGTATCGAAAAAAGTATCGTTCCGGTATAGGTGTTGAAATGATATCGTTAAATACTGGTATCGAAAAAATAACGGTAGCCCTGGTTAGCACGTAGGACAACCAAAGTTTAGGATGCTACTATATACATTATAACTCCTACTAAGACTACCAAACAATCTGCTCTTGATATTGCATCAAACTTTTTAAAAACGTTCATTGCGAGAACGGGACACATCGCTATCTCTAATTCTCTCTCTCTCTCGCTCTCTCTCTGGTACAGGTGTGTTTCCGTCGTCGAGGTCCTTGGGGAGCAGAGAAATGAAAATGCAGTAGGAATACAAGCACTACTTCGGAAACTGGAGACGCTCAAGTAGGATTGCGTTGAAATGGGAGCATGTTGCATGTTGCAGGAGGGAGATGGTAATTACGCCTGGGGCAAAGCCATTATGGATGAGCCTCAAAATGTCACTTCACAGGCAGCGCACACGAGCCTGTGAGGAGCATTTATGTACCATCAGACTTGAGTGATGGTGGTCTATAAATAAGATTAAAACAGAACTTCACAAAAGGACAGGAAATGTGTTGATCTGGCCATATATCACATCTCTACAATACGATACATTTTTAGACTTTAGAGAAGATGAATAAACTCCGATGTAGGTTTTTCTTTTGCTTTTCTTTTTTTCATTATAATCTCATGCCTTCGGGATGACGCAATGCAAAAACATGTAAGTTATGAAAAATACTGTTGTAAGTGGCTTGCTTTTCCTCCTTTGAAGCTGTGTTTGGACGCTTTAAAGCAGTCTTCAAAGCAGTGCCAAAGATCTTGTGCAAACACAGCCTGTTTTTGCCTCCGACGGTCCCCGAGTAGATCATGTGACGCTGAATACAAATCCGAGTCAGACAACCACAGATCATCTCTAACCCTCAGACGTCTGTCCGCTGTGAACATGTCTGCTGCACAGCTCTGTGAACATGCACGTGGGACATTTACAGATATTTCAACGGTACGTGCTGCATGATGGCCACGCCTGATGTGACTCCTGTTTATTCTTTGTGGACCAGAGCGGAGAGACCCTAAGAACAAAGAAACCCTAAGAGCTGCTTTCATCGGTCGGCATTTATCAACTCAATGCTAACCAAACTTAAATGATGTTTCATTTATTTCCCTTTTGGGTATGGCATTCTAGGTAACAAATTTGAATTGTATTTACAAAGGTTTGTTTTGGCAACCAGGTTAACTCTAGCCTTGACTCAAAACCTGAAATGATTTTCTTTTTGACAGATTAAATCTTTCCTCTTAGCCTATTGAACATGTTTTGAGTGGAGTAAAAAACAGAGACAGCACTTAATCTTAAAAAGGATCATGAAGAAAATACTACTTTGATGAAGCAAAAAGAATAAAATTGCAATCTTGAAATGTGCTATCCTATTGAATTTGAATTCTACGAGAAAATGTATTATTGCGTTATTTGCAATGCTTTGCGATAAAACACAATAGTTTTGCAAAATAATGCAATAATTATTGTGAAATAATGCAAACATATTTGGGTAGAGAACGAGGCCGCCTACAGCGTTCATGGCATATAGACTCTACGCTCTCAACCTCCACACACAATGGAGCATGAATTGGGGAATTTAATTTACCTTTATTTCGAATTGGGTTTAAAATACAAAGAATCAAGATTAGTGCTGGCCAACAGACATGGCATTAATGTAAGTGAAAGACACAGTTTTACGTATTACGTGGAAGCTGTACGAGATCTTGGAGTGTGTCCCAGAATAATGAGAGGCGACAGACAATACTATGTTAGAGGAAATCAGATTAGCACAGCCAGGCCCCGAGATCAGGAGAGAGGGCCACTCGCCTACCGCTGTCTAGCTGACTGTGGAGGTGTCAGCCCCAGATTCCGGCGTTGCGCAGCCCCACGTCCCATGGACCTCATAGCCTACATAATTCAGACAGATTCTGCCCCTGCAACTTTCAGTCAGTCTCTGCACCAACCCCAGGGTAAATTTGTTTCCCTGCGTGCACCACTTTTGCCTCTGGATCATTGTGTGCTCTTTTGGCCCGGGGATTACCAGTCTATACTAAATGCTGAACTTATGAATTCTTCAACTTGTCAATATGCCAGATAACGTTTAGCCTGGCCTTAGCCATCCGTAAACTCTGGTCAATTATAATTTCCCTACATGTACGTCTGGGCTTGATCTCAGTGGCCACGTTTCATCGGTTGAATTTCAACCTACTATTCAGCGAGCGGGCAGGCGGGTGTTGTCGGTGACGTCAAGCATAGTTCGGCAATGGCGGCGGATATGAACGTAAAGGAAGCTCTTCAATCCGTTCTGGCTCGGCTCCAAAATATCCAGAAATTATAACTGAAGCCTTAGAATGCGTAAGGAATGCTCCCAAGAGTTATGAGCTGCTTCACTCACTCGGGCGTATTACATACGTCGAGACCAAACGCTAGCGAAAATCAGATCGATCAGAATCGTTTCAAAGGAGTTCACCCCTCCCACCTGATAACGGAGCGCAATTGTGAAGATCCCAATGGCCGCTGGCTGCTCTGCTTTATGACCGCAACACTGGAGGCCGCCATTGCTGTAGTACCTCCATATAGCCACTAGTCTCCCATTGAAAAGCATTGGACTTTAGACGCGTTAAAAACAACTTTAACGCCTGGTTTCTAACGTTTTTAACGGTCTATGGAAGATCCCCACCCTTGTATGAAACGAAATGAGTACGAGGGTATGGTAAAACCAGGCTAGATAAAGTTAGGGCCTCTGAAAAAGTAGTTCTTTGAAGTCTCCTGGCTTGCCTTCTGGACACACCATTTGGATCCAATTCCCTGAGGATAATGCACGTCTTCCTTTCTCATGCGTAGCCCATTTTCTCTGCACTTGGCGTACATCCACCGGTATCCCTGCTGTCCAGAACCGTGCACACAACTATATCATTCTGGTTATAAATTCAACCAGAACCGTCAGGTTGGAGTATTGCTTACGCCCTGAGTGCCCTCTTTACCATTTAGCCTACATGAATGCATGTCTATTGGCCAGCACTATCTTAATTATTTGTATTTTAAACCCAATTCGAAATAAAGGTCAATTAAATTCCCCCATTCATGCTCCATTGTGTTTGGATGATAGCGTAGAGTCTAAATGCCGTAGACGCCGTAGGCAGCCTCATTCTCTACCCAAATATGATTGCGTTATTTTGTGTTTTATCGCAAAGCATTGCGAAATAGCGCAATAATAAATGTTCTTGTGATGTCCCCTGGCGGGCTCCGTAGAATTATGCCTTCTGCAGTCAGATTTCTTTGGTGGGAAAAAAGAAGAACAATAATCTGGATTGAGCATATTGGAATTTAAGCATATTGGCGTTTTAGGATTTTTTGAAAATGCAAATATACTATAATAAAATATTTGGTTAAGTGAAAAGGAAATGATCGAACAGTGTCTTCTTTATTGTTACTGTAGAGGAGAAGCTTGGCTTTATTTCCTCATCAGCAGCCCCGTTATATCCCTCATGGCCCTATTTAAAATAGAGGAAAAACAAGCTTTGTTCTGTAGGTGCCAGACATGATATTACTCTGGGACTTGTTCTAAGCGCTGCTGACGATTGTGGTGCCAATAAGATATCTAACGCCGATTCCCCACTTTGTGTGTTTTGATTTATCTGTGTCTTTGCAAGTATGGCAATTTACACCTCAGCGCCGACACTGGGAATAGCTTTCACAATCAAATGAGGTTCTAAAATAGAAAACCAAAGCGACATATACTATATCTCTAAAAATGTATATTAAACTACTGGCAGTTTGAGCACAGCTAAAATAAAACCATAAAAGCTAATTGGCCAAAACGAAAGTCACCCTCGCATGCGCCGTCTCACAACTACACTAAACCAGGTACAGTGAATATGAATAATAATGGTTGATTTTCTTTTTAGCTGTACTTTTTGTAAGTGAGTTTATACTCTGATTTAATGTGAAAAATCCATGGAACACTTTGTTTGTTCCACAACATTTTATTTTCTGTCAGACTCCCTCGGACATCAATCGTAAAAAAAAGAAAAAAAAAGAAAAACACCTCATATATACTCTGAGGGAATGAAAGCGGCCCGTGGAAAAATAACAGTGGGGATCCAGAAACCGTCAGGTGTGTTTATCTGTTGGTAAATGTTTTTTTTTTGAAGACTCTGACTTGAATGGGGCTGGTATCACTGTTTCCTGTCAGTCCACATTTCTGAACAGTCAGTCTTTCTGGCATGTATAGGTTATAAGTGCACCGACTGACTATGTGTTGCTTTATTACGGGATGGGACTGAGACTGTGATGTGCCGAAGGGTGGGGAGGGACATCCAGACCAAAAGATTGGTCTGGATTCAAACTCACAACAACGTGGGCTGCAAAGTGCCCGGCTTAAGCTCTGCAGGCTAAACCGCTTGGCCAGCCGTTCCCAAATTGGGGTCGGAGAAAGAAGAAATTGAGTTAGAAATAAACGAGCCTTCTTCCGTCTTTGTCAATTTTAAGGGGAGAAGATGACTGCATTTACCATATAATCATAGCAGGCATGCAGGACCAAAAAAAAAAAAAAAAAAACACAATTCACAATACAATAGAAATGTTTTGTTCATATTGACGATAATAATAAGCCTTAGACAGATGGCTGCACGGAACAGTCCCTGCATTTATTATCAGCACCAGGCACCAGGATAATAAACAAATATGGGATTTATTTATTTTTGGAATTAAGGTTTAGCCATACAAAGATGAGGTTTTTGTCCATTTTAAAAAGGGCAATGTGGACATTTTTATTCATCAGTGTTTGGCCCATGCATCTCGGACAGAACACATGGTGCGTCAAGACGTGTAACATGAGCGTCCCTTCTGCTGCGGTGGCCCGAGTCAGCCTCCACACACACCTCTTTGAGCTGTTTGCCGAGATCGCTCGAGTTTTATTCAATTTGCGTCGTAATTATTCAAGACAAAAAGAAGAAACGGGGGATTTATTGAAGTGCTGTACGCCTACCTAGGCTGGCACACTTACAGGCAGGATTACTCTGAAGCCTGTTCCTCCTTCTGTGACAGCTAAATACAGTCATTACAAATGAAAAAGCGTGGCTTCTGGGAAGAGCCGCTCTCACACAACACTGCTTTTATGACTTCAAATGAATACAAATCTAGAAATAAAAGAGCGCTTTAAGGGGTTTTTGATATATCCCCATGATTGGGATATATCCGGTTCTGTGTTTATTTCTTTTTAAGTTTCATTGTCATTTCAAACGGGTCGTACGCATTGGAAGTTTCGCTAATCAGTGCCATGCCGTTTTAGAAAGTCGATACGTTTGGCCTGGAGAGAGGATCCGTTCTAAATGTTCAATGTAGTGTCATCTTGATTATGATTATGCATGAAAGAAGAAGAACACGCAGCTTCTACGAGATAAGTATTGTTTTTCCAATAACATACGCAAGTCCAAAATGACCCTTTCCCCATTCATGACCTGTGTGGCCTTTAAAAGAGAGACGCTCACAGAAGTCATGGTACCAGAGCTCAGGAGGCTTGAAGATGCTGAGGATGACAGGTAATGCTCATCATACAACAGACACTGCCCATTGCATTGTAGGGGAAATGGTAGACCTGCCATGTTAACCTCTTAACCCCCACCTTAACTGAGCGCATTTTCCCCAGTTCAGCTTCAGTCTAAAAGCTTCTGGACTGGAGCTCCACAGGCCAGTGTCATTTGAAAGCTAAGACCTACGAAACTGAACGTAACTTTTTTGCCGCTGCTTATTTTGTCACTATTGTTACGCTTTTTTTTTGTCACATTTTTGTCGCTCTTTCATCGCTCTCTTGTTGATTTTGTGTTGCTTTTTGTCACTCTTTTGCCGTGCTTTTTTCACATTTGGAACGGCGGTGTTTTTGTCGTGTCCTTTTTTTTAGTTTTAGTCGAGGGGGGGGGGTTGTTGCTTTTTCGTCACATTTTTGTCGCTCTTTCGTGGCTCTCTTGTTGACTTTTTGTCGCTCTTTTGCCATGTTTGTCACATTTCGAATGGAAGTGTTGTTGTCGTGTTTTAGCCACGTTTTCATCTCATTTGTGTCACTTTTTTGTCATTTTTTATCACTCTTTATTGTTATTGCTGTTTTTACTGCACTTTTTTGCTTTTAGATTTGGGTAAATACCTCAGTTCAGTCGGGGGTTAAGAGGTTAAAGATAACTCATGGATCACAAATAGCATCGTGGCTAAAGTCTCAAATGAATTCATCTCAAGATCATGATGTGACCCTTTAGAGGAGATTCTGAAAAATTAAAACAACTTACATAACATAACATGCGTGTGTCCATGTCTGCCTTGCAGTCGCACAGCGGGGGGCTTGGGTTGCTTTGCTCTGGCCTGTCCTACTCATCAAATGTGTCCCGCTGGACTGTCAAGATGAGCAAAGCTGTCCGTCCATTTCTCAGGAGAAACTTTTAGATCGAGTCATCCAGCACGCCGAACTCATCTACCGCATCTCCGAAGAATCCTGCACTTTATTTGTGAGTAGTATACGCTAATGCCCGGCCCCCGAAATGCAGCTATATATATATATATATATATATAATCACACACAGGGGAATGTTAATGTTACACTGAATCTGTTGTCTCCATCGACTGACAGTACAGCCTCAAGCTTTTGTGCATAAATTATGTCACGCACCCGGGAGTTACCTGTTGTTTTGAAATGCCTTTCCTAAAACAGAAAGGCCACACAAAATGTTAGCAAAGGCAGAACGAGTGGCCAAAATTAAGTATACTCAATGTAGAGGCCCAAATGAATACTCAAGTGAAAGTAAAGAAAACAGAAGACGCTTGGTGCACAAAAGGCCTCCCTTGATTCCACTTTACTTCGTCTTGTCTGGTCTCCGACAACATTTTTCAGTTTACCTTTCATTATTTTTCGTTTAAAAAAAGATAACACTCTCTTCCTGGCCAAGGCTGCATTATTTACTGAATTAAAGACATCTCTTGTGTTTTGTCAACTCGTTTATACACCCCTGGACCGAGAGCTGTAGCACTTTCAGTCCCACTCGTCTCTCGCAGTCTTCAAAGTCTCTCTTCTTTCTGAGTCGTGGCTGTTACATTGAACGCGCGGGCCGCCTGCAGAAGCACACTACACCGACATGATAATGATATACAGCAGTGGCAGGAGAGGGACTTTTGCTGCCTGTTGAATCCCAGTGTTCTCTCTGAGGTTCCCAGATCCAAAATGGTCTTTGAAAAAGGAACAATGTTCGGGCTTGTTACGGAGCCAACGCTGCGTGTGATCCAGAGATGGTCATTTATTGTGCAGTTGCTGTTGAGTTACACCTGTAATTGCCGGAGACCGATATCTCCTGTCTATATACGGTCAAAGATCAAAGATGGTGACCTACTTTCCACAAGTAAAAGTGATTTACTTCTGCCTATTACATCCCAGACTTTAGCAATATCACTTCCTCTCTTTACATGGAAAATGTTGAAATGTCTGAATACATTGAATCTGAACTGAAAAGGCATCTTTAAACACATGGGATTGAGTGATGCTATGTTATGTTTATGCGGGGTTCTGCCGCAGTACATTCCGTCTTGCGTACAGGGTTTTGTGACACAAACGCATTTTAAATCCTGAAAACACAATGTTATCTTAATCACTTTATGTCTGCATTTGTTATGTGTGTGCGTGGGCTGCAGGAGGAGATGTTTGTTCCCTTTCCACTGCGTCTTCAGAGCAACCAGGCGGGCTACGCATGTATCACCAAAGCCTTACCTATTCCCAGCTCCAGAAGTGAAATCCAGCAGATCTCTGTAAGCACACTATTGATTCAAGGGTTCAAGTATTGGCTCTATTTTTCATTTATTGTATTATGTTGTGAGTTGCATGGCTTTCTTGTGTATTTCAGTCTTCTACGCTGCTAGTACACTCTCCTAAAGCCATTTCTTCACCCCGTGCCCTTTAAGTTGGAATGTTTACCTTCGAGTTGCTTAACGGCTTATTGCACATTGTCCTTTGTACTTGCTATGGACTCTGCTTAGCCTGTTGGAACTTTGCTTAGGCTTTTTTTTTTTTTAATCTAAAAATCTATGGTGGGTTCTGTAAGCAACAATGTTTTCTCTCTGTTTTTCCGCTGTGCAGGACCAGTGGCTGCTCCACTCAGTGCTGATGCTGGTCCGGTCCTGGATAGAGCCTCTGGTCTACCTCCAGACCACTTTGGAGCGATACGACAATGCCCCCGATCAGCTCCTCAACAAAACGAAGTGGCTGTCGGAGAAACTCTTAAGTCTTGAGCAAGGAGTCCTGGTTCTCATCACCAAGGTTTCACGCTTACATTTCCCCACATGGAAGAAAACTCATGAAACAACGTGCATGAACTCTTTTCTTCTGTGTGCATTTCCCTCTCTGCAGATGCTAAACGAGGGCATGGTGTCTACAACGCACAGCGACCCCACCTTGACCCAGTACGACATGCAGCTCGACATGTTGGAATCGATCATGAGAGACTACACGTTGTTCAACTGCTTCAAGAAAGACGCCCACAAAATGGAGACCTTCCTCAAGCTCCTAAAGTGCCGGCAGACGGACAACTGTGCATGAAGACACATCCGTACCAGCTGCAGCTTTTCAGTAATATTGTCTTTAGCTTTAAATGGATTCCCAGGGCTGCTGCACGCGGACATGACCATGCCTTGGGCGCTTTTAGCCTCGCTTGCTGTGTGCTGTTGCGATACATTCATTATTGATTGGGTTTGGCTCACCTTGAGACAAAACTAAGTAGGTGTAACGCTTTGCCCTCCTTTAGCATACCGCGTTTAAAATTCTCTCGGCTCCGTTGTTATTTTAACCCGGCAAAGGCGACACGGAGCATATCCACAAAAGATCATTTGCATGTCGAGCTGTCAAGAAAATCTACATATCCCACCATCGATTTCCATTGGCTTTGTTCTTAACTGAAGTATTCGGCGCTGGCAGTGTTTTGATTATTTCCAGGGCCCCTGGAGGATCGAGCCCGGCAGCCGGTTTTAAATGAGAGTTGGTTTCACTTCTGCATTAGCGAAATGAAACACTTTCACTGGAGACAGGAGTCAAACCGAGAGCAATCACAGCTTTTTACAAAAAGAAAAAAAAAAAAGAGAGTCAGATTTTGATTGGTGGAAGTGCTCAAAAGAGGAGCAAAGGCAAGAGATGACAGCCAAAACGAGAGAGGAGACTTGAGCAAAACGACCTGGGTTCCACGTACCAGGCATTTATATTCCTTTTGTGCCATTGAATATTCCGTTCAAACCTGTGGTACTCCCCAATGCCTAACTGCCTAATAGTTAATGATTTATCTATATCTAATTGCCATTGTTTTTAAAAGACTTGTAATATTCATAACGGCTTACACTGTAAAATGTGCGCTAGTGCCCTCAGCTAATAAACTTTATTTGAGCAAATGTTTTGTCTGCGAGTCAATTAGTTTGTGTCAACAATGAAAATGTACAGCTGAAGGCAGTGACAATGTGTTTAAAAGCTATGCCAAGAAGAACGGGCCCAGCCGGAGCATAATCTTCAGTGAAAGTGGAACACAATCACTCCCTTTGAGGACGTCTTGAAAGGTTCAGGAAACAAATATTAACTTACCAATTCATTTTATTAATATCAACACAAGAACCACCCTCATCGTCAAAGTGTCAATGAACTATAGGCCAAAAGCAGGTGTATCCTCAGACAAACAAGATGGGAGATCTTGCATTTACTACCTTTCCATAGATTTTTTACAAAGTAGAATTGACACATGACTCTTTGGCGAGTCATGATTATACTGCATAAGCAAAAGAGTTTGGCATCATTTAACACAGTACAAGCAAAGCAATAAGCTGTTATAATGCTCTGATTGAAAATGGCAGGCTACATTGTTCTAGTTTCTGCCCCCACGCAGACAGGGAATGAGCTATGGAAACATGTTTTTTTAGGTTTTTTTTTTTATCTCAGCTTTCTTCTCATTTTCTTTCCCTGGATATCATGCCTCTTCCATTCGCTCCCTTGTCCTCCGTTACTGTATCAGAAGATGTAAATCAACCTGTGGGTTTCAGCAGCCGGTCGGGTGTCAGCTTAGAAAGGTGGCGTCGTGTGGTGTGGGTGGATGTTGAGGCAGGATGTGGCACAGGGAGGAGGGGGCTCGTGTCAGCAGTGTCAGCTTTAGCTTCCTGGAGCCTAATCCCTTCAGTGTGGGGCACACCAAAGAGATCAGGTAACTTGCTGTTGGCATTGATAGGCTAAATATTCACTCTTCATGTACCTATCTCTACCGGGGGGGAAAACTAAATACATCAAAATGGGGTTTACATTGTTGCCTTCTCTTTTACTGAGCTAGAATCTCTAATAACAATCTCCTGAGATTGACTTAAAATAATCTGATAGTTCATGCCAGAGTCGTAGGGGTAAGTGATTGTACAGTAACTTCTGGCACCTGTCAACAGGTATTCCAGCCCTTGCTTTAACAACGTTCCACAATTCCTTGGTTTTGTATCAGAAACTGCATTTTTTATGGCACCCCACAAGTTTTCTATGGGCTTAAGGTCCGGGAATTTTTTTTTGGTCTGGAACAAAGATTTAGCTTACTGGTGTGTTTCGGGTCATTGTCTTGTTGAAACACCCATTTCAAGGGCATTTCCTCTTCAGCATATGGCAACATGACCTCTTCAAGTATTTTTATATATCCAAACTAACCCATGATCCCTGGTATTCCATAAATAGGCCCCACACCATAGTTAGAGAAACATGCCTATCATGATGCTTGCCCCACTATGCTTCACTGTCTTCAGAGTGGACTATGAATTCAGAGTTTGGGGGGTCGTCTGACAAACTGTATGCAGCTCTTGGACCCAAAAAGAGCAATCTTACTTTCATCAGTCCACAAAATGTTTCTCCATTTCTTTTTCGGCCAGTTGATGTGTTCTTTTGAAAAATGTATCCTCTTCAGCGCATGTCTTTTTCGTAACAGTGGGACTTTTGCGGGGTCTTCTTGCAAGTAGATTAGCTTCACACAGGCGTCTTCTAACCGTCACAGTCCTCACAGGTAACTTCAGACTGTCTTTGATCGTCCTGGAGCTGATCATTGGCTCAGCCTTTGGAGTTCTGGCTATTGTCCGATCCATTCGAATGGTAGTCTTCCATTTTTCTTCTGCGTCTCTGTGTTTTTGCTTTTCATTGTAACGTGTTGGAGATCAATTTAGCCTGCTTTAACCCCTCCAATCAACCTTTTAACAAAAGAACACAGTACTTCTGAACAATGTCTTGGACAACTCATTTTTCTTCACTGCTATTATTTTAAACAAACCCCTTTCAATTGAATATTCAACTACACAGAAGTAAGAGCATGCATACCATGAATGCTGGGTCTGTCTGTGTTTCTAAGAATCTACTGCACTTACTGCTAATTGTTGTCCATGTAGTTTTATGATTTATACCAAAAGCTGTGAATAATCTGGTCAGTGATGTTGAACTGCTATTATTTTGAACACTACTGTAGAGGCAATCACAATGAAAAGGCCAAGGCTCATTCTACTCACCAGGGCATTGCTGGAGCATGTATGAGGAAGACATTTTATTTGTATATATTTTGTGGTTACACTTATGTATAGTCCCTTTAATGTGGCTTCCTGCTGTCCGAACGGGAAGGCTATTGTTTTGAGTGGTCAAACAGCTGCCAACCCTGTACCCTTTTATACTGATTATCCTGGACCTGTTTTTTGTTTGTCAGTATTTTTTTTTATCTAAAACCGTAAACAATCATTAACAAAAAAGATGATCCAGATTTGTCATGCAAAGTATGCTGCGTCCTCTTATCTGTCTTATCTTATATGGTTGGTGAGAAATATGAAATATAGGGGAGATAGCGCCTGCACTATTTTACTCTCGCTTTGATGCCATGAATATTAAAGAATGGCTGTAAGTGAAAGGAGGGGATCTGAGAGATGTTGGCGAGTGAAAGGGGAACGAAGGACACCGGGGTGATGGGAGGGGTTGCAGCAGCAGCCCAGTGATTTCACAGTCTAACTATTCTAACCCCGGGAAAGGAAAGTGAGACTGCTGCGATGCGAAAAGCGCATTTGGAGGAGCCAGACAAAAAGGCAGAGGGAGGCAACTGCAAAAGAAAATGTCATGAAAGCCAATGATTCCGAGGGTAAAGAGCAGGTCGATCTTTGATTTGTAGCCCACAGTGGTGATGTGAAATGTGTCAGTCAAAAATAATGGATTATTGGCACAGGAGAAATGGGGAGCCCGATGCTGGAAGTAAAATGTGCAGTTTCTAAAGCGGTGTGGTGCGCAGGCAGGTAGGGTAGACCTGCAGAGAAAATTAATGGCTTCGGGCTTCACATGACATATAGGTACAGAGATTAACGGGAATGTGGGGTAGTGAATAAAGTCTTGATCAATTAGCTGACACGAATAACTCTGTCATTATTATGATTCTTGAGAAACATTGCAACAAGCCTGTGATTAAGTTTCACCAATGCAGGTGCTCGTCATATAATTAGAATAACATGAAAAAGTGCCTTTATTTCTGTAATTGAACTTAAAATGTGAAACTAATATATGATATAGACTCATTACATGCAAAGTGACATATGTCAAGCTTTTATTTGTTATAATTTTGATGATTATGGCTTACAGTCCATTTTCAAAATATTCAAATTTTATGAGATTTTTTATTTGGGGTTTTTACAAGCTATGCCATAATAATCAAAATTATTACACATAAAGGCCTATCTCACTTTGCATGTAATGAGTCTATCATATGTTAGTTTCACAGTTTAAGTTGAATAACAGAAGTGAATGCACTTTTTCATGACATTTTAATTATGACGAGCACCTGTATATTGACAATTGACTTGAGAAATAGCCAGAAAACTCAGCACAAAAGTCTTCTTATCCCACAACAGTGCATTGTTTTAAAAGCTAGTCCATGCATAAAGTCCATCTCTGTCATGTTGGCAGATAAAAACATGCTGCTCTCAGACACACAGAGCTGCCAGTCAAAGCCCCCCCCCTCTTTGTTGAAGCAGCCAATCACCGCTCAGCTGGTGGGTGTTGCAATATCGCCCCCTGCTTTAAAGCTCTGCTTCACAGTTAGCCAATCAGAGGTGGCTTTCTGAACACAGAGCTTCACTGGGTTTTTCCATAGACCTTCAGGCAGCTCTGGGGGACAGGGAGAGCACAGGGAAGACCACAGCTGACATTCTCACACTCTAGATCAACACAGCAGTGGCGAAGGTGGTAGAGCAGACCGTATCATGATCGAAAGGATGGTGGGGTTCAAATCCCAGCTTCCACAGGTGCACATTGCTGTTGTGTCCTTGGGCAAGACACTTCACCCACCTTGCCTCCAGTGTCTGTGTACATTGGTGTATGAATGAGCGAGTGAATGGGTGAGTGCCAAATGTGGAAAAGCGCTTTTTAAGTTGAGACAATTTACCATTTATCATGTAATTTAGTTTTAGTACCTACATTTGCAACATAACATTTATGTTATTTTGCTGTCGTTAATGAGGAGCCGCCACTGGACAATATAATTGGGCAAAGCTCTCCATTGCTGAATTCAAACCCAAGTTAACTGTGTTGACAAAGTTAGCAAAAACTTGTGTTGTGACTTTAGGAAAGGAAAAGGTCAGAGATGTTTTTGCATATGGGTCAATGCTTACTTAAAGTGTTTTAAGATATGTTTGACCTTTTGACCAGTGGACTAGAAAAAACAAGACGGGAATTTGGTCAAATCAGTGTTCACTTAAGTGTAATATTTACATTATTATCTCACTGCACTGTTGTGTCGCTGGCCTCTCTTCCGGTGATGTATCACTTCGAGCCACTAGATGGAGTTAACAAACCGTTTATCTCTTTCAGGCGTCTGTGTCGTTTCCTCATTGTTTCGGGTGATAATCCATCTCTTTATTTTGTAGCTGTGGAGTTTGTACCCTTGCAGTGGTTCCACATTTGCTTACCTAAACGTTAGAGAAAAAATGTTGAGGTTCACAAGGCCAGAGAAATTCAATACTCAGCAAGTCTGTCTGCGTGTACATGTGAGGCACAGCAGTTTCAATAAGTCATAAAGTCACAGTAAACACCTCTGAAGAAATATTGCACAAGGTATCTTAAAATCTTCCAATTCCAAGTTTTCAATTGCAATCTCACCTCTTAACACGAGTGAGGTGTTGACAACTGTATAGCCTCAAAATATTGTCTGGATTCTAGGCAAACTCCTCAGGCACGTCCCAATAGTAAACCAGTTCTTTCTTCTATGTAGATGTGTGGCAGCTGCAGTCAGTCAGGCAAGATGCTGTGAAAGAAATGAAGTGATTTTCTTGGAGATTAGAAGTCAGTGAGCAAACATGCTTTCTCCATAATATCTATCGACAGTATCTGTTTTACTTTGATTCTGAATCCTGAACAGGAACATGTATATGAATGATGCAATGCAGTGCTCCACAATTTCAATACTGATGCGCTTCAATCCTAGTTAAAAAAAAAAAACGACCCAAAACATTCCCAATATCCATGTTTATTCAGTCTCTCCATATGTTTTCACTTAATAGATGGTTTCTCTGTCCACGCCAGGGGTCACCAACCTTTTTAGAGCCGAGGGCTACTTCAAGAGCTTTAAGTTGTTCAAGTGCTAACAGTTAAAAATAATATCCGGAAGGATAGTGGAAAGTTTAACTGTTTAATCATAGACTATTAAGCATATTATTATATGATGACAAACAAATACTGAGTCTCAAGAACTGTAGTTCAAAATGCAATATTTTATACATATATTTTTTAGCAAAAGTCTCAAGGGCTACTGGGAATGCCCCAAAGGGAACCTGAGTGGCTGTGGGAATAGGGTTGGTGACCCCTGGTCTAGGTCGTATCCACCCGCAGGCTGTTAGTGAAACGTTCTTTGCTTTTTGGTGCATAAGACACAGGCTGGTATGCAGCTAGTTCACATCTGTAAGAATGGTAAGACCGACTATTTTCTCATAGCTTGTGTGGCAGTGTGGAGTGCGTCTGTTGCCTGGAAAAATCCAGACTAACCCTAACCCTCCAGCAATTGAGTCTGGTTAGAATCGGTATCAACTTCCAGAACAGAACCTACGCAAGCAAACAGGAAGCTGAGTAAACCAATCAGCAAAGAGCAGTCAGCGAAGGACAGTCAGCGGAGTTATTAGTGCTGCTGCGTATATTTGAATATTCGAACAGGATTGTAAATGACAAAACTCATCACTGTCAATGTGTTTACCACCGATTAGAGAAAAGCTCTCGGCTCTCTCATTTATAAACATGGGATTCATAGAGAAAAGTTAAAAAGAGGCATTTTATTAATTCATCTTCATTATGTTAGAATGAGTAAAAACACAATGTAAAATGTACAATAAGACATACAGGTTTGTTCCGGTCATCAAATGTATAATTATTTACAAACAATCGACAAGGAAATAGAAGGATGTAGTAGTAGCAGGTATACAAAGGCAGCCTGTCTCTTTTCCACCAAGAATGATGTGAAATCGAACATGTTGCTATCAAAACAAAATGAGTAACTAACACAAGCCTCAAATGTTATGTTCATTGTTACACTTTCATGTGTAACTGATTATTAGAGCGTAGATGACTTATTGATCTTCTGTATCTGGTACTACAGTAAACAGGTGATTCAAAGCTACCGGTTTTTGTGAACCATATGTTTGTCTTTGTGCCAAAATGTCTGCTTTTGATTTTAAAGGATCAAGAAACATGCCAGAAATGTAATGCAGTTACGTCTCTTCAGGAAGTGCTCTCATAACTTAAAAAATAATCATTTCCTTTTTGGACGCAGGCCTGGCATTTGTCTTTGGTTTTCATAAGTCTGTTTCAGAGAAAGAAAATGGAGAGCTCCAAGTTCTTAAACGCTCAGACCTCTGGCCTCAGATCTTAAACAGATTTGATAAGTGTACCAAATTCTCATTCGGTTTGGGGATTGGGATTTCTCGCCTCTGCCTCGGCTTGAGAAATGCGGCAGTCACATTGTTTACGCTGTAGACACTTAATTTGTGCCAATATGTTGCATGTCACATTAGCACCAGATTAATCATCCTAAAGGCTTCTCCCCTCCACGGTGCCATTGCAAATCATCGGCCCCCAAGTGCACAGATTTGCTTTTCAGCATTTCTTAACACAACATTGAACCCAGGCCTGGGACTGTCACAAAGAGTGGTTGTTGACACTTCGGGCCTCACTAAGCCATTTTCAATCTTACTTCAAAGATTCTGGAGCCAGCACCGTGCTAAAAACCTAAAATCAGCTTTTGTTTTGTTTCGTTTGACACAATTTGGATTTGGAGTCATTGTCTCACAATTGTGTAATGTGGCTCTTCGGATACAGAGAATATCCCTTATCTAAGCAACAACAAAAAAACTAGATTATTTAGCGTTAACCTGTCAGATGTGGTTGTGTACGACTATGTGCACATCAGAGCTTGAAACAAGGTGCACCACATGTGACTGTAAATCACGCACAGCACCGGAAGTAAGTGCTGACAGAGGGCAACACACCCAAAGAGACAGGGGCTGATGCAGCAAAGCGAATCTGAAGGCAAATAAGTAACATACACAAAGCTATTTGTTATAATGTGTTTTATGTTTATTTATTGGTAAGACTATTGCATTTTTATACATTTATGTTTGAGATGTGTTGCTGCCATCAAATAAAAGCAATATTTTAGCCATATATGAAAACGGGTGGGGGGGGGGGGGGTGATCCTTGTGTTTGTTTGTATTCATCCTGATATGTTTTTTTTTTTATTATTATTATTTTAGTTGCTCCAATGACGGCATGAACCCAGTTTGCTGGATTCTTTCACTTATAAGGCTCTGAACGGCAAAACTCCAGTCCTCTGCCAAGAGACACCTTATCTCTGCCTGGCAGCCCTCTCACAGGAGGAGAGGGCCGCGCAATCACCAGGCTAAAGGCTGCAGGAGGCATTGTCTAAAACACAAGAGTATGAGTCTGTGAAGTGTGCAAGGTGAACGCCGGACTATGAGCATACGTTGGCACTGAAAGGCCAGTTCAGTATAATTAGCCCCGGCATATGAAGTATTGTTTGGCAGCTGTCGACTTTTAAATGTCAAATTAAAGCAAACAAAGAGACCATGTTTTGGGGCAGTTGGACAGCATCTGCTTAAGAAGGAGTGAGGTATAATTGTTTGTCTCTTTGCCGTAGCGTGAGGTACTGAAAGTCTCCAGTGTATTTATTTTCAATGTTTTTTTTTTATCTCAATGCAACCTTTAACAAGTCTACAGGCGAGTGTTTCATATTGTGCTGACCAAATGCGTCCACTAGATGGCACACTACATCCTCCAATGGATCCCGAACAGCTACACCGTAATTTGTTGGACAAAGGTTATATTGGGGCCGCTTTTCACGGTGTCTATTGTTGGCTGAAATGTCTATGTGCAATTTTACGCGCGATCAAATACAATTCTATCTCAATTCACTTTGAACAGAAGCTGAAAATGTGTGTTCCTTCCTACAATTCCTTCCTTTCTCCTTTCCTTCCTTCCTTCCTTTGACACTTTCTTTCACCCCTCGCTGTTGTCCTCAGTGGGACCCTCGTGCAGAATCCACCCAAACAGTGCGCAGTCAGTGTTGTTTAGGGCTGTGTCAGACGACCACTCCCTGGGTCTAATCGCCAAAGCATTTTTCTTTTTTCTTTCCAAATTGCAAATACTGATAAAGAGTTAGCTGATGGGGACTGGTGATTGTGGAGGCTTTAGTGGCCTCTATCTGGCATCGGCGTAATTGTCAACAACGCTCTGGCTCGTTTCTTAAGCCGCGCTATAGGGAATGGAAGCACGAGGGCCAAGCCATCAGCAAAGCGGATTGTTTGGGACCCTTTTTTGAAGTGTGGGCCCCAGTGCATATAGGGTTGTGGTGCCTGGAATTATAAACAATCTGTTACGTGGTTGTTCATTGATATCTCCAGAAGCATTGTTACCTAAACTATGGCTGACAAAACATGTGCTGCTCAAAATCTGAATGTTGTATGAATATTATATAGAGATGAAATGACAGTTCATCTCCAGGTTGTGGTTTGTTTTGACATTATTGTGGAGAGAATGTACATGAGTGTGTCAGTGTCTGAATCCACCCACAATCAGCTTAACCGGTCAACCCCCACCTGAACCGAGGACAGTTTCTCCAGTTGGGCATTACACAAATCTCAAACCGTCTGGGGGAAAACAAGGCATGGATGAAAACGCAACAAAAATATGAGGGAAAAAGCGACAAACGCAACTGTAACCGGAGCGGCAAGGCCCCTTTAATTGGAACAGGTAAGTCTGGCTTTAAGAAAAATGAGTTAAGGCTGAAATAGTGGAAAAATATAATTCGTATTTTATTTAAGGTTTTACAATTTAAAAATATATCCTTTATTTGGAGATCCAGAGCTAAAACAGAGCATAATTTACAATGAGCACAAAAGAGCAGCAGTGGCCTACTGTTTGACATAAACAAAACTCAGTTTGTCCCTGTTCAAACAATTAGTATACACATAAATCAGGACAGTTACCTTAGTGTCCAGACACCACAGCTCCAAAATAGGGCTCAAGACGCACCCGGGGGGGACAGGCAGCAACCACCCTCATAACCTTGGTCAAAATAGACTTCAATAAGTACCCTTTTAAAATACATTTCTAAGCACCGACCACCAAAACTATCTACTTACTAGCGCCACACCACCACGACCAGCCGACAGCCCAGTGAATTGAACTACACTGGCGTGCGCACCTTTATTGAATCTAGTAATCAGTGCCAGAGCTCACGGCACTCCCACAGGTGGTGCATTCAGGGACGTAGGACTTTCCCATAACAGCAAAATAAATAAAATCACTAACCACCTGGTCACACAACAAAAAAGCGACAAAAAAACGTGCCGGAAAAAGTGAGAATAAACAACGAAAACACAACAGAAAAGCAACGAAAGAAGTGATGAAAAGTGACACAAAAGAGCGACAAAAAAAGTGGCAAAAACACAACAAAAAAGTGACAGAATAAGCAATGATAACGCGACAAAAAAAGTGACAAAAGAGTGACAAAAGCAACAAAAACATGATGAAAACGCATTAAAATAAAACACGCAAAAACACCCTTCAAATATGTGACAAAAAACAAAACAGTTAGAATCAGTTTTGTAGGCCTTAGTTTTCAAATGAGACGTTACACTCTTACTCTCCAGTCGAGAGGCGTTTAGATTTGGGTAAAGCCAAAATGGAGAAATTGTGCTCGGTTCAGGTTAAGAGGTTAACCCAGACGCCTTTCCTCAAGATTGGCACAAACAAATGATGATCCTTGTTTTTCATTTCAATGATGTATAATATGTGTTTAACCTCTTAACCCCGGCCTTAACCGGGCCCATTTTCTCCAGTTCAGTTTTACCCAAATCTAAAATTTCCCAGAATGGAGCATCTAGCCTAGGCAGTATGAAAGTGAAGACCTTACTAATTAATCGTGACTTTTTTGTTGCGTTGTTGGAATGCTTTATGTCACATTTTTTCCACATTTTTTGTTGTGTTTTTGTCTCTCTTTTTTGTCAAGTTTTCGTAGTTTCTTGTTGGGTGTTTGTCTCTTTTTTTGTAGGGTTTTCAGAATGTATATATTTTTTTGTCTCTTTTTTGTGTGTGTTTTTGACGTTTTTTGTTGCTTTTTTTCATTGCATTTGTGTCACTTTGTTCATGTAGCTTTTAGATTTGGGTAAAGCCAGACTGGAGAAAATATGCCCGGGTCAGGTGGGGGTTAAGAGGTTAAACATAGCTGTTAAGTAGAGGCTGGTAATCATGTGAAGTGACCTTGTTTTTATTTTATTTCCAACCCCCCCCCCCCCCTTCTGCAGACAGAAACAGGAAATGACCCCGCTCCAACAGGAAGTGCTGTGAGGTGACCAGTAGCAGTCTTCGGGGAGGTGGGGATGCTTTTATGGGGAGCGTTGGGTTTTGCGGGCCTTCCTCGTGTCCTGCTGCCGCACTCTTTTCAGCAGTTTGGGACAGGAAACAGCTGTGAGGACAGAGGCAGTGGTACAAGGTCTGCGCGCAGCCGTTTGAGGGTTTGGAGGCCAGGGCTTGCCAGTATCAATCAAAATACGTGAGGCTGGAGGTTTACGGAAAACCGCACTGTGCTAGCACGTCGCCAGAACGCGCTCAAAGTCAGAGGTGGTCAGTACTTCAGCTCTACAGCATTTCCTACAAAGTGGATCCAAAGGACGCTCCAAACGTAATGCGCTCCTCAGGACCGCTGCGCTATTGTACTGTCAATCCCAATAACTCGCAGCAAGTACGGAGATTTGTCCCTGTCGTGTTGCCGTACAGGTAGTTAACATGGGCTCAGTGTTATCATTCACAACACGTGTTATATTTTTATGTTAGTAATATTTTGACTCTGCAACTTACTTTTATTGGAGCAATATCTGACGTATCTGTACTTTTACCCGACTAATGAAATCAAGTAAATCGACCTAGAACTATGCAAAAGTCTCCCACAGGTTTTACAAAGTAATACATGGATATCAAATCTATAGGAGTAATTACTTTGTTTTCAACTTCTGTACAACGTTTTTGTGCACATTCTTCCTCTGACACCATCTATCCCACATTGTTACCGGAGAAGATAATAAATATGTGAGCGAATACGGTAATAACTTTGCTCCTATTCGCCACAAATGACTTGATTCTAAAAATGTCCAAACATGAGATGATAAAATTGTCTTCTATGTTTGGTCAAAGATCTCTTAAATGACTCTCGTAAACTTTAAAATCCACTACTGATCACCACTTTTAATTTAGTCCTTTTTTTGTTTCTTTTTTTTTTTTTTTTTACGATTTAAAAAAATAGATTTAATACTTGTTCCTCAAGATAAATGTTGGCATGGAGCGGAACTGTAATGTCAAGCAGATGAGCACTTAAAGTCAAAGACAACTGCGCACTGAGTGAGACGAGGACAACTGGAACTCATTTCTAAGCTGCACATATTGGGACGTTGCGTTTGATTTGAGCTCAAATTTGTGGCCACATCACCACTGAGCAGGGTGGCTTCTCTCTCTGCGGCCCCCCCTCCCCTCTCCCGACACTCCACATGTGTGCCATTAATTTAATTCCATCATGCTGCAAAGCGATGGATTAGAGTGATTTAAGCAGGACTTGGACCAGGCCGGCGTTGCTATTTTTGGTCAAATGGACACAGATGCGTAACGTGGTTGTGAAGTCCGGCTGAAATTGGATTGGTAATTCAGTGTTATCCCGGCACTATTGAAGGAAGGTTTGAACGCACAACATGTATGAGACAATATGTATCTTAACATTTTCAGTGTTGCCTCTCCGTTTGAAACTTTGACTTGGGCGCGCATTTTGTTTTCTTGGCCTGGCCCTGCCCTAAATCAGCTGGAATGATGGATGTGAAGGCGTTTGCAAAGTAACCCACATCTTTCACAATATACGTCCAGGGCAGGTCTGAGTGCGCAGAGGAGGCTGGGAGGCATTAGCAGGTAACCAGAGAAGCCCCCGTGGGACTGTCCCAGGGAGAGAGTGCGCGCACACTGCAGTGAAAGATGCTGTCACTCCCCGCATTCATGACCTCAATGCATTTTTCTTTGTTGCGCTTTACATAAACTAGTGCAATAGGAAAGACAGCAGATAAACAATAGCTGCGGCACATGGGACTACCCCGCCCGCCCGCCACTGCCTGGGACACACGTGTGCCTCTCTGCTCAGGTCTTTATTCCTGCATGGCTTGTTCAGCTCTGGCTCATAAGGTGACAGTTTGTAAATAAATGATAGAGGTATATTAGACACATCTGTTATTTTATGACATCTGCAAGACAGCTGTTTATACTTTGCACTGCATCTGGCAAACAGCTACAACCTGCTGGTTATTATTATGCCATGTGTCAGTCAATAGGCCAATAGGTCAATACTTAAAATCAAGTACTCAAAATCATCAGCAAATTTAGACTTCTTATTAGATATCGTTCCATTTATGCCTAATCACATTCAAGTTACATTTCATTTTGCTTCAGACATGGTTTACACAGAACTTAGTTTTAGACTCTCTTGGATCCATATTTTAGATCCATGATTTGCTTGGGGCTATTGGAAGGTGAAACATCTCCTGAGATCGTACTTGTGTGAAAAGTTTAAGAACACTGCTCTAGCAAAAAGTACCAACATTATTTTTACCTAAATATTATAATTTAGGTAATCAAGTCTTTTATTTGTCATTGTACAAGCGTACAACAAAATTGTGTTCAGGTGTTAGTCCTGAGCCGCGCTGCGACTGAGCCGCGCAGCCACTGTGGGCTGACCTGACCAGCATGTTTGTGCAGCTCCCCCCCCCTCCGCCCCACAACAGTCTTTCACCATCTTTTGAAGAGCGTAGCAGTTCATCTGCTTTATCCTCCAGTGAACGAACATTAGCCAGAACAATAGAAGGCTTGTGTGGCTTAGCTGTGAGTCTTGCCCGGATACCTCCTTGTTTCTCCCTTTTTTGTTTCCTGTAGCTCCTCTTGTGCCGCCTCCGCTGTGCTGCAGGTGTGTGGGGCCCTTGGTGCCTTTTCAATGTTTCAGAAGAAAAAGAAGAAGAAAAAACGACTACTTCTAATGCCATAACTGCTGCTCCCACTCAAACTAATACTATGAAAGAGTAAGCATGCACGGATGAGCTTTGACTTTGTGACACTCAATATTTTCGAGGGTTTTATTAATCATATTTTTTCATGGTTGAATCTGATATCAGCACCATTTCTCCAAACCCAGGCAATGACTAACATGCTCCGTGCGGTCGGTCCGTCAGTGCCATTGATGTCTCGGTCGCTGTCAGCTGAAACAGCACTTTGAGATTTGGTTCCTCTCTTGTTCAAAGGCGGTTCTGCAGGGTGAGTGTTTGCCGTCACGCTCGATTAAGTCTCATGCTGAGATTGCGAATTCGTTCTGCTATTGTTGATTGTTATTTTGGAGCGTATAAAGACATCGCCCATTTACTTTGCCTGCACACTTTGAGCAGCATTTACAGTTGGTCTCGGGGCCTGTTCATATATTTGATTCAGCTATTCTCACCTTGGAAGTGTAACATATACCTATCTCTAAAGTGTCTAATAAAAGAACGTTGATCCCTTTTTACTTAGTACATTCATAACCATGTAATAAAGGCAATACAAGGTAACTATAGAAGCAGCCCAGATAATAAGAGAGGTGCTATGTCCGATTTTCAGGAAGTGATTAGTCGTATTACATGAAAATAGTAAGACAGAAGTACATCCTGTTCCCATGAAAAAAAAAAAAAAAAAGGATAGAATAGATCAATTTTGACCACATTCATAACACACTTTTGTTACAGTTTTCTTAGGATAATTTAGCTTTGGATCATGTAGACTGCAAGACTGTGGCCCGTGAGCTGGATCTGGCCCCCTTTACGCAATTTTGTCCAACCCTCGACACTCTTTCCATAATTTATATATATATATATATAAAAATATAAAAAATAATCTTGCCCTCACCAATTTTCATTCTGGTCGTGTGAGTGGTTTTGTACTTCACTTGTGACCCTTTGAAGAATTATTTTGCGATAATGTGCCTGTTTATGGGGTTTGACAGCCTCCATGAATCAGAGCGTGTTCATGTGTTTGGGGCTGTGACTGTGCTGCCGAAGAATGTGTGTTCAAAGAGTGTTAAACTCTGCACCACGTGGCCCGTTCTCCTGGCCTGTCTGGGTCTGAGCGGTGCGGTGTCAGTGCGGCTGGTGGCGGTGGAGGTGCAGTCATTGGAGCCCTGGCTGTTTCTGTTGGAGCGCAGGGCGACATATTTGAGCCACATGTGACTGAGACCAAAGCCCAAATCAAACACACGTTGGGGAACAGAAGTGCTGTGTCTGCAACTGCATTCCTGGAAGCACACCCGAAAGACTGGAGAGGGAAAAAACGTGGCCTGTCACAGCTCGAATCGGCTTCTGGGAAGTGTGTGATGGACACTTTATAGTTATGGTCGTGTTTCGTTCGTCAATTCTGTGGAGGGTGGAAAAAAGAAGTGCTACTGGGTTTGTCTGGGTGCGGTAACCTAAAACGATTGCCAGAGGGCAGCAGTAAGCCACTTATGCAGAGACAGCCTCATCTTGGACTCACACCAGAACCACATGCCAAAGACAAGCCATGAACTCAAGTTGATCACACTCGGCCAATTTGTCTAATTTGAACTTGTTTGATTCATCGATTGGAAACTGTCTGCGGAGGCACAGCCAAACCACCATTCATTACATCCCTGAAACATACTTGACAGCCTGCCAGCCGTATTTGGGGTTGCTTTCACATCGTGCATTAAAACAATATGTCACTTGTGTGCATGACTTAATCTAAGCCGTAAACAGTATGTTTGCCTAAGCTATTTGGAGTCCTTGTGCAACAAATAGAATGACAAGAAGAGTAACGGGGGTAAAGAGACTGAAAGCAACTGTCATGGTGTTTATGTATGTTTAACAGAGGCTTGAGAGCCATTTGGAGTCTTTTACAAATACAATCTTGAAATAAAAACTATTGTTCCGTTATGGCCACGCAAAACATATTTTATGTTTAGAACCAATACATTCAAATACATTTTACCTGCAGAAGTCCAAGCTGATCCTAACTTTTTGTCACAGTTTTTGTCTCTTTTTTGGTCACTTTTTTATCACGTTTTCGTCACTTTTTAGGTCACTTTTTTGTTGCGTTTTCATCCTCGTTTTTGTTGCTGTTTTGACGCTTTTTTCAGGAAGCTTTGAGATTTGGAGAAAGTGTGCACGGTTAAGGCGGGGGTTGAGGTTAATCAACAGCAAAAATAGCATCTCCCTCCTTCCCCAGAGCGTGCTCTCCGATTCTGTAGCATATCATTAGCATCTATAGCTCAATGTGGATTTGGTTACAAAGTCAAGCATTAATGATCAAGTTGGACCTGTTTTGCAACCAGGCCACACCAACTACACATTTCACTGACTACAATAATATAACTTTTGTTGTAAACAAGATTTGAAACGTGACGTTCCTTCAGAAAGATTGAGGTCACGTTGAGAGGGACAGAGGGAGAGCAGACTATTAAAATACTTGAAGTACTAGTCGTTCTTGTTGGCGTCTCCCAGGCCTTTGTCTTCATAAACAGAACTAAGTGTGATATTGAGAGGTCACGGGGTCATTTCTGCAGGGATTCTTTGTAAAATGGGCACTTTCGCTTCATGCCGGACATTTGTCTATGATGGCCGCCAGTGAACATTATGGAAGTTATTTACAAAGTGCATGAAACGGTATTTTAATTAAGGGTCATTTATTTTCGTGGATATTTGGCAATGTTCGGAGCTTTGACATAACAGTAGAAGGCTGTTGAAAGTGGACGAAGATAAAAGCCAGAGCGTTGTGTTTGTATTGCAGAAATCTGTTTCCTCTGGCAGACTCGTAAAGGGAGAAAAAAAATGTTGTCCCCCAGAATGCGAAGTCAGATCCATCTGCACCTCAGTCAGTTCTCTTTAACTGTGTCTGTCCCACACCTGTGACTGTGCACTCAACAGACCGCCTCTGTTCTGCTCCAGATCTGCAGCGCCGTATGGAAAATAAATCAGCCCCGTGTTCATCAAACACAAACGCTGTCGACTGATTCACTTCATTATTAGTCTTTCATTCTGGCGCTCGCTTCTCTCAACCACATAGGTCTAAATAAAACCAAGCCAATACAAGAGACGGAGCCAGGACATCATATCCAAACCAGCTCTATGGGTCTAAACTAGAACCAGCACCAGAGTCTAGGAACTCATGGCCCATCACAAGGCCAGACTTTTCTCTCTCCAAATTGTGCATAATGACAAAATAGGCCTCAGCAATCAAACAATCAACAGAAAATATGTGAAACTGGTCTGTTTATATGATTTCTTGCAGCAAATCAGATGCAACAAACTGTAATGTGGTGCGGCTCCATAACAATTCGTGTTGCAGAGACAAAAGCAAAGTTGCAAAGTTGAGGTCGCCGAGTCGTGCAAGCGTGAAACCACCGTGCCCAAAATTCTGTTGACTTATGAAATATGTGCAGACGAGTCGCGTTATTTTGTGGAACATTCCTTTGAAAGCAATCATCTATAGTTTATACTCATGCTATGGCCTTGGGTATAGGTCTCTGCCAGTCGCTGACAGTAGAAATCGAGGCGCTGCCCGCTTCATCCTCTGTGCGCGCTGTGAGGAAGGAAGCAGGGCCCAGTCTGCTTTAAATCCCTTCCAGCAGCAGCTCCATCGGGGACGTAGGTTATTTTTGGAGTGAGACTGGATCAGGTTACCTTTCTATGAAGACCCATAGAACCAGAAATCACACAGGAGGCCGGCTCCACCCCGGTGCTTGGCCATGGGCTTGAGTTTACAGGCTGCTGGTGCTCAGGGGCCGAAGCATCAGAGACAATGAGAGGGTATACCCCATTAGGAAAAATTAAAAAAGGAGCTCCTTGGAGGTTGTATTTTGGAGCTTAGGGTTATACTATGTTATCATGTTGCCGTACTTCCCACATACCCCATGATTGTATTTCAGAATTGTGTTAAATGGTTAGTTCCCATTGGTCATGTTTGCCTGAGGAACCACCTTGATGTGGGAAATACTTTAACTTAGTTACCGGCCATCCACCACCTGCTCATACAGACCTTACACATATTACACATAAGATCTTAGCTTTCAAATGAGTCATCGCTCTGGCCCATAGGCTGTGACTAAAAAGGCAACAAAAATGTGTCCAAAACGTGACATTAACGCGGCCAAAGCGCGACAGAAACGTTCGGATCGGTTTTGTAGGTCTTAGCTTTCAAATGAGGTGTTACCGTTTTTAGATTTGGGTAACGCCGAACTGGATGAAATGCACTTGTTTATGGTGGGGGTTGAGAGTTTAAACAAAGTGTGCACATTTTAATAACACATTGTATAAGCTACGATGCTAATATGAATGACCATTATGTAAAGCATAGTGTCTGTATTAAGTGCTTTGCCCGACGTGCTATATTCAGTAACCTCCGTATGAAGCCATAGATTTCCATTTTTGTACCAATCCAAGCAACAAACACCAAATTATCTTCTCTATCATTGTGTGTAATGCACTTCTGTGGCGGCACCATGTGTGTATATGACATAGCATTACCCCACCCAATGACTTACCAGACAATGGAAATGCGGGATTTGTCAGTATGCTGTTATATACTATACTTTTTTGCTTGGCCACAAAAGTCAGAACGGCTTATTGAATGCTCTGTAAATAAACCAGGATAATGCTCTTGCAAATAAAGAATTAGAAAGATTAAATGAAAACACAACATGACTGAAATGTTTCCTGGCTCATTACACAGCAGCATCAGACCCAGTGCGGTGTCTGTCTCTTATGAACATTCCTGGGGTTAGCCTTAAACCATGCGTTATTATGTGGGGAAATCAAAGCGCACACGGGCCACCAGCACGGGAGTGGAGAGAGCGTGGGAGGTTTGTGACATATATGCCCGGTAACCCAGTGGTCATCGTAGTCATAGTCATGTTTCCGTCTGTGAAGTGTGAACCGCGGGGCAGTATTGGCTGCAACTTGTACAGTCGAGTATGGGAGTCAATAGAGGATGCAATGTAAAGCGACTTTGAGTGCCAAGAAAATTGCCATAAGACCATGAAATACTGTTACAAAAACAATGTTATTATTATTATTTTCCGCGCTGAAATCCAATATCCAGCCTGCAGTTTGGACATAGAGGAATGTGCACACTTGCCCGGTTTATTAGCGCTCACAACAGTTTGACCTCGGGGTGTAATGGGCTGTTTCTTCACTGTTACTTCACCAGCTCAGGTTTCACTGCCCCTCCACCCCTCACAAATGCAACCACGAGCTCGTCTACAGGCAAGAAAACACACCAATCTCGTGCCGATCAAATCTCTCGTCACCGATCAGACGCCGGTGTTGGGGCACAGTGTGATCAACGTATTTTGCAATAGAGTGAATTATGTTGCAGTAATTGGACTTTGTTGTGACAATGTATATCCATTCTCTCGTAAAAAAAAAAAAAAAGCAAACCTCTTGTGTCTGGTAACTCATCATACCTACTTATAGTTTGTGAGAGTATTTAGCGTCAGTGTCGTCGTTGATTTCCTAAAATCTGAAAAAAACATATAAATCAAATTGTGTCAGTGTGAACACATATGGTCCTTGCTGGTGGAGTCGTGATGCGATGATAATCTACCTGTTTCAATAATACATAATAAACGTTCTAAAGGCATCTGACCAACGTCTTTTCCGACTCGTGTAGCTATAATTACATTATTTTGACTCTTCAGAGTAGGGGAGAAGTGGCCCACCACCCCCCGCCCCCTCCTTTATCACACACCCCCTCTGCCTCCGAGCCCACCTTCTCTCATTAAAAGTCACTGGAGGGTTATGAATGACTGTGTCTGGCCCACTGCTCGGCCTTGAGCCCAGCTGGTTCCCATTAAAGCCCTGAGCGTGCGTGTCTGATGGAGTGTGACTTGTGTGCGCAGACTTATCCCACACTGAGGCCCTACAGGTTCTGCCTAAGCCCTGGCAGGTAGCACTGATGGGAGCCAGGGCCCAGGTGCCGCTGCAGGGAGGAGCTGGAGGTGAGCAGATTGTAACATCAGGCTCAGACCTTATATGGTGTCCATCTCGAAGTCTGTTCACCTACATCCTCCTCTTTTTTTTTTTTGCATTCTGGGTCTGATCTCGGTTAAAACACACTAATAAAGTTCATTCAGCAGACTCTGGGCAATATTCTTTTACTCCTACATCTGAGAGACTCTCCCTCTTCCACATAGGCTTCATTCACCTGTCTGCCCTGCTGTCATTTGCACTCGTCTAGAGGTTATGGTGGAATTCTGAAATCAAAGCCAGACTTTCGGGGTTCCATTTTTATGAAAGTGTAGAAATCCGAATGGGTCCCAGGGCCTGTTTATCTCTTAAGGCCACATCAGAGGGTTGTTAAGTTGTAAATGTCCTTGGTACAGAAGCTTCCTTTATGATCTAAAAAGGATAGTTCTCTTTCACCTCTGAGTGAAGCTGGATTTGTTAAAAGGAAAGATGTGCGCTTCATGATAATCATCGCCATAAAACCTAATTACGACATAAATCCGTGTAGCGCTTTGTAAATCGGGGCAAATGTGCTTACGCTGCAGTGGGAAGACATGCGGGTTTATAAGTGGACATATATTATGTTTGTGCGTGTTAAAGGATTTTAACTTTGCACTCACACACAAGACAATTATGGATTTATTTCTGTTGGTTTGCTTCGATTTAACGGACTCGCTACAGCAGCTACAGTATCTATCATTAAAAAGTAGTCCCACTCAGGTCTACTATTTACTTCTATAAGAATGTGGTCCCTGTCTTTGGTCATAAATATGGCTTTGCATGCCAAGCCAGATACAGTTATTAAACAAAGATTACATTTAATAAATTGATATGAAATAGGTGATATTCAATTTAATTTCAGCATCACAACAGCAGTCGCCTCACAGACAACAAATCGGTTTCTGAATGGCTGGTCGTCCCAGAGCATCCCTATCCTTGAACCCTCTTGTATACTTTATTGTCCCCTAAATTAGTCCTCCGCAGTTGACCCATGGGTCCAATGCCGCTGGGCCAACCCCGTCAAGGGGCAGTTGGCGACCCCATTGCAGATGTGGGGTCAGGCGAATGAACCCTAGTCACCTAAAGTGCTTCACAAAAGGTAAGGCGATTTTTTTCACATTAACTTCATACTCAGTGCTGCTACTGCGTATGCGATGTATGTGGCCACATGTGCCCTTGGAGTAAAGTGACAGAAGCGTGGCTGCACACATTGCGTTTGGAGGCACATGTTACATTGCAAGAACAAATCCAGTGTGTTAATGCTAATGTAGTCCTTTTTTTGGTTTTGTACTTTGTCTATACTATATTGTACATTGACACACTTAAGTTTATATACTGACAGTACAATAAATATGACACCAGGTGAACCAGTGCATATAGACTGAAATGGAACGGGTCAGGGTTTGGTGATTAGGGCTGGTTATGTGTTAGGACGTACGAGTTAAGTGCATCCAAATATATCGGAAAACAATGGGGGATTTCTATTTTAAGCTCCCACAATATGTTTTCAATTGGCTCTGTTCACACCAGCGCTTCCCCTCTCCCCCACTTTGTTCCCAGGCTTGTCTCTGCTCTGAGTAACTCGCCTTTAGGTTTACATTCTCATGCCCTCCACAGCCACCAGACTCCAATCGCCACCAACCCATCTCCACAAACACATGGTATTCCCCTCCGCTCCAGTGTCACCTTCATTTATGAACCACCACCCCCCTACAAAAACTTGCTGAGACACATGTGCTTCCTATTAGACTTTATAAAGAAGTGGGGTTCCTTCACACACACAATATTGTAGTTCACATGACTCTGCGTGTAGCTACAAAACACAGAGCTCAACCCCCCTCCCACACATACATACTGTAGATTGGCTCATTACAAGCCCTTTGGCACATTCAAGAAACGTCTTAATGCATAAGTGCTTGCTTTAACCCTCCAGTTCAATATAAAGAGGATTTGGATGTAATGAGTTCCGTGCAACAATAGGGGAATGCAAACAGAACAAAGCTACGTGCTGTACTTTAAGCCACCATTTCAAGGCGCCATATCCAGTCTCACTGTGCAATAAGCAGTCCTAAGAAAGTCCTAAGATACAACATATTCATTACTGGAGTGTGAAAAGGTGATGTGACGTTCATGACCAAGCGGCTCCTTTGAACGGCTCTTTAAGGTGAACGGTTCGAAACGGATCTCAATTGTGAAAAGAGCCAGATCTTTTCTTTTTTTTTCAGTTAATTTTACCCAGACCTCCCCCGAACGAACACAAGAATCAGCCCAACAAGTGTTGCACTAAAGTCAAATGTGTTTCAGCCTCTTTTTATTAGTTGTGACTAACACTTTCACAAACACGTTTTTCAAAGCGTAAATATCAGTCCCATTGGAATTTAAATTAAAAAAAGTGCCCTCGATATTGTGAGTTATCGGGGTGGCGTTATAAACATTTTATAGACAGTCTTTTTAATGGCTCTTGGAAATGAACGGATCCAAAAGACTCGGCTCCCATAAGTGCTATAAATCTAATCACTACTCATGTGAGACAACAAGTACTGTCACTTCATGTTTAATGTACTCAATTATCCAACTTATATCACCATAGTCCTCGTGCTTTAATAGCAATGCATAACTTAACAAGTTATTGCTTGACTGTTTACCAAACAAATCCACTGACATATGTTTACTCATTAAGACCCTTAGTACATGCAAAGTTTAATCAGGTAAAAAAAAGTTACTTAGAAAGTATGTTATCTAGAAAATGTGAGTAAAAGTATGAACATAACTACATTATCCATTGTGCTCATAGTGTTCATTGCCACTAGAGGTGCTCAGCGACACCCTACATACACGACACATTGTTGTTAGGTTTGGGATGATTGAAACCTGTCTTGTGCAAAATCATGGCCTTTGCATGCAAATTTATGTACAAATCATAGATGTGCATGTGTAAATACCAGTCATTATTCATTGTTTACGGCACACTTCTTTTCTGGGCCAATGGCTGCAGCTGAAGGTGATCTAATTTGGCTTCATTGTGGTTTAACAGGTGCCTGTTATTTTTGGTGCTTTTTTTTCCCCGCAAACTCCTGTGTGTTTATGTCTATATGCTGTTTGTTTATCTGTCGCTAAGTGTGTGTGTGTGCGTGTGTGTGTGTGTGTGTGGGTGTGTGCGTGTGTTTGCTGATGTCTGCCCCATCTACCGTCGCATCTTCAGAAAACAGAAATACATCACCACAAGCAGAAACAAGAAGACAAAAAAAAAAAAGCTGAAAATGCTGTGTGGTTTTGCCGCCGCTCCACACCCATGGGAGCTGTAGCAATTGTTTACCAACCTCCTCAAGGTGAGAAATCTTAAATGAGTTATCTCGTATGCAAAGGCAGATATGCAAGAGGAAAGAAAAAAAAAAAAAAGAAAAAAAATCAAGTTTGAAACTTGGTGTGCTTTAGATCAACCACAGCTGACTTGACCTTTCAGAGTTTCCATCGAACCTCACGGGTTGACGATCTTCACAGATTAATTACTCATATGGTCTGTGTGTTTAGCTGCCCGTGCACATGTCTGCTATTGTAGGAGTTTCAAAGAAGATGACTTTTGACATACTAAATCTTTCTGGTTTCCTTATTTAGCTAAGGCAGTTGCGCTCAGCTTTGAATGTTGTGCATAGCCAACGACCTTGCCCAGATAATTTTACCAGTGAAAGTAACTTCTACCACCTCTGGGCATGGAGGGAACAAAACCGTGTCCCCCTGTGAAGTGCTTTTGGTGTCATGAATTCCCCCTTCCCTGCCCCGTGTCCGCCCGCCGCGTCCCTCAGGGTTCCACCTCAGAGTGACCTCCCGTCCGATCAGCGCTGGACAAGTCTGGAAAGTGGTGTGACCTGACCTGTGATCTCTCTCCAGGACATCCCTACACCCATCGCCCCATGCCAGCTCCCTCCTTTGTGCCCCTCTGTTATTCCTACTCTCCTGTTACAGCCCTGCACCCAAGGGGGTCTTTAAGGGGGCTTAGGGATCACAGGCTGGACTCCTTACAGAGTGGAAGCGAAGCAACCAGAAAAGCATTGTGTCAATAAGACCATTCACCCACAGCACAAGCTCCGGTCACAAATGTGATCCGTTTCAAACCAAGGGCATCGAAAGAGCGATATTAGCAAACTGAGCGGCGTGACGTTCACGGTGGCAGCGGAGCTCCAAGATTTAACATTTAACTTCAACATGACATTTTTCATCAAATCTAGGACCGGGTAAACTATCTTGGGAGTGACTGATGGAGAAAAGCAGGCCTCTCATTACTAAACACTATTTCATGTGCATTTTAGTTTTGTATATTCTTGTTTTAAGCTCTATGGTCTCTCTAGTGTGTTTTTATGAGTCATTTGTTATTTGACATGTGAAACGAAATATGTTGATAAACAAGTTAAAGCAGACAATTAATATTCTTACATTTTACAAGGTGTGTAGTTCCCGCGCTGTTTACCTCAGTCTGACATGTACATACTGCAAAGATGATGGATTGCACAAAAGAAAGTGAACTTGTAACCATTGAAATATATGCACGCTTGTCAGCTAACTCTTCTGCTTTGTTTCAGCCCCGTCTTTGACCTCACCATTTATCTTTCTGACAGTGTGCCAGTTTTTTTTTTTTTTTTTTTCGCTCAGCAGCATTTCCATTATCTGTCAACCCATTATCTACTTATGTAGCACATTTAAACTTGTCATAGTCAATCTGAAAGTGGTAATTGATGTGCGATCTATTGCAGGCCCGAAGACCCTGTGCTCTTTCAGTCAAAATTACACTTGTCATTTGCTATCGGGGGACCTGCCTCTCAAAATCATTGTTGTTCAACCAAAGATAACATGGGCAATGTCGGAAATCTTACCTTCAATTTCTGAAGAATTTATTTACACAATTGGGATATACAGTATAGTCTCTAAAGACAAAGCAGATTGTTGTGTACTTTCGGAAAGCGCTCCCCTGAAACTCAACGGTGCTGCTGTGGGGAGCAGGGCCAGAAGAACAGCTCCAATCGCCAGGCTGTCAGGAAGCTGAACTCTCTTCCTTCCCAGGCCTCCCTCTGCTTCCACCTGCGTTCACTAACTGTGGTCCATTCCAACACCTCAAAGGGGGCTGAACCCAACCCCCATCCTCTCCCCAATAAACGATATTTATCTTTCATAGAAAAATGTATACTTTTATAAAAGGTTGACTGTAGGCTGAAGTTTATATTATTAAAAATCTATATATTCAGTGATTTTCTTCTCTTGCCTGTGGAAAACCTGTCCAGATGGTGTGCGTCGATAATAATGATGCCGTGTATGATGTGTCTAGCGGAGCTCAGGATTTCCTCTGGGAAGTGTCTGGCTGCAGTTGTGATGATGCTCCATTGAAACTGGGTGGGGTTCTGTACTATTCAACAGCTTTACAACCGATTTCAACTTCCTTCTTTCCATTGCTATGCATGCACTTACACGGCATTGATTCTGCAGATATTATATATTTGGATCAGTGAAATCATATATGATTAAATATTATTTTCTTTTTTTATACTACAGGATGTGAACATGTTTTTATGATTTATGTTGCTTTTTATTTATTTTTTATCTTCTACATATAACCATTTGTTTGTTTGCAAATCTGTTATTGATCTCACAGCATGTTGATGAATTATTTCCCTCGAATGGCGTTGGACTCCATGACCTCAGATTCTCGACTGTGGTGCTTGGTCCTGATTTGCTGTCTCTGTTGTTTATTGTGAAAGACCCTCGGCGTAGGCCTATCTCGGCCGCCCAGACACCTCACACCTCCACGGCTCGGCCCGCGGCCTTGCTCCTCTATTGTCCCCCCTCCCACAGTCCTGACCTCACGCAGCACTCTGCAGGGGGCTGTTCCTATTTATAATGATGGGGCTTCCGAGTCAACCATTGTTGCAGTTTGCCAGCACTTCCTCCTTTCATTCACTGACCTCTCCTCCACTTCCTGTTTGTACGGCGTGTTGGACAACAGAAGGATCGCATCATCAGTGTCTCACATTTACACTCCTGGGGGAGGTTAGATCATGTCTGGGGTGACTAAAGATTAACAGGCCTTGTACTAAAGCATGAATGTGTAGCTATGATGAGTGATTATACAATATTGAACTTTTAATATTTCATGTATTTTGTGAACATATTGACTGATTTCGGTTAGTATGAACATCCAGAGACTTGCCTGACTGTGATGTCATGAAATGGCCTCTGATGGTCCAGCCTTGGATTCAGGAGGACCAGTGTAGTTTTCGTCCCGGTTGGAGGATCTGGGCAGCTCTGCTTAGATGACCTGGCCCTGGATAAAGTAGAAGAATATTGATGGATAGAACTTAATAGCCATGTCTCTCTCTATGAAATAGAATTCCATAGACCTTCCGGCCATGCTGTCTTCAAAGAGGTTGAGGAACACATGGTATATACTATATAAAATACTAACTTAACACTCCTACAACATGGATTGAGCTGAGCTAATGAGGTTTGTGAATCTCAGACACCACTATTAAACTCTGCAGATATCGTTGCTTACAAAATCAATACAGTCATTGATTCCTCTACGCTCAAGTTGTAACTTTCCTCATACTTTCTTCTGCCACTAAGGACATATTTTTTATGTAGCTTACAGAGATGCAGCTGGTGGTGTGCAGTCAGAACAATCTGTGAGTTCCACTTCAGATCTCGAGTCCCCAGAGATTCGCTCTCTTTTTTTTTTTTTTATATAGTCGAACAGGAACCGGCGCTCCCCTGTGGCTCTTACTCATCTGTGTGAATGACACTTCTTCATTATTTAACTTTCACTTTTCTGCCTAGTTTAATGTTCCTCACATTTATAATCAGCTCCAATGGGATGAATAAATATATATTTGAGACAATTATTTATTAATTTTTTTTAAACATAATGGTTTTCATAGTCTACAGATAGTTATCCCCCCAACACCAAAGCCTATGTGGTGGAGGTGGTGGTAGATTTAGTGATCTCTTAACCCCTGCCTGAACCGAGCACATTTTCTACAGTTCGACGTCCCCTCAAATCTAAAAGCTTCTGGGGGGTAAAAAAGCATAAAAATAGCGACAAAAGCGAGCTGGAAAAGCAGCAATAACACAATAAAAAAGTGACAGAAAATATGTCTAAAGAGGGATGAAAAAGCAACACAAATGCCACAAAAAAGTTAAAAAATGCGATAAAAAAACATGATGAAAAAGCAACAAAAAAACTACAAATTATCCTGACAAGATACTGTACATTTTTTGACCGATACGATACGTATCGATTTGAGGCCAAACGATTCGATGTAAAACCGATACGATTCAATCGATACAGTGGATTTTCGATACGGTATTTGATACTTTTAACATTGGATTTTCAGAAAATTAAGCAATAAATATTACAAGTAACTGACCATAAATACAACAGAAGGCATTTGCACTGGATTTTATTCAAAACTTCACGTCAGTTTTGCTGATGTTGAATCAAACAACAGTGGACAAAATACACTCACAAAAGTGCAATAAACAGCTAAGAAAAAGAGCTGCATATATTTTTAGTTACAGCATAATCTTTTCTCTGAAATCTTTATTTTCAGTTAGAGCCAGTGCTGGTGGGATACCTTTAACCTCTTTTGACTTTACATCTTCTTGAGTGAAGCCCACACATACAGCTTATACAGCTTGTCAGTGAGTGGGACAGGAAAAAAAAAGCGCAGTTGTCACATTACAAGTTACCTAACAAAGTTACCTGGGTGTGCACTGCACGATTTTGACCTTAGGTCTCACACACAGACACTGTAGTGTCTATATTTTGGACTCTGAACGCAGAGCGCCTCATCCTCTCGCTACAACCTCTGTTAACAGCAATGCCAACAAAATACAACACTAGCAGAGCCAAAAATGATGACGCAACGTCACCAAAAACTGGCCAAAAGTTGAATAAAGTAACATTTAGCCCAATATTTTAAGCGAAAATAATGTAATTGTATTTTGATTTAATGTTTGTCTCCAATATATCGATACAAATCGATCATTATTAATTAAAAGCGATGTACATCGATGTGTGGCCAGGATCGATGCAAACTAGCTGAGCGCCAATCGATGTAGCGGCTCGAAGACATAACATATCGATACATCGATTAAATAGATGAATCGTTACACCCCCATGACATGACGAAACCAAATTCTACAGTGTTTCAAACACAACAATTCAACATCAAACAATACTTGAGTGAATCACTGTGGAGCGGGTCAACACAAACACGTAGCTGTTGATGCAAGCTGGACTTTGTTGGCCTGAGCTGATTTGGGATAAACTATGGCTGGAAATGATGTCAATGGTGACCCGGAGAGCCCGCCGCATTGTGTGGAGGGGGTCTCGGGAGAGGCTGCGCGACAATGGATCAAAATGAGAGCCAGAACAATGGTGCACAAGTTACTGACAACATTTACAGCAGTGGACACATGCCTCCGTGTGAGGGAGGGGGGGGGGGGGGGGGGGGGGGCTCATTATGTGGCCCTTTGAGCTGCAGAAGCCAAGGCTACGGCCCACCTGGATGTTAGTAAACCTCTTCATACGGCGATGGGAGGCTCGCGCTATACGTCGCGCCTTATCTGGGCCCGACATCTGTTTGGGCCAGGGCCTCCAGATGTTTCCTGCTTGGCTTCTGCTGAGGGCTAAGAGACTGTGTGCACTTGCCTGTCCTCCCTGTCCGAGCGCTAGTGCTTGGACCTTTGGGGCCCATCAAGTGTGTTTACCTTAGGCCCCCATGCTGATAGTTACTTGGCGACAAAGCTAAATCATATTCCAAATGTCATCATCAGCTTATGGGAGAGGCCAGTTATTTTTGATACCCTGGCCTTCAGCCGGCGCGAATGGGAGGGCTGTTTGTACAGAAGACTTTTTTTTAATTTTTATTGACCTTACATTGCAGATATTGTGTCCCATTAAAAATAGCCAATCAAATGTGATAATCAGCCTGCTCCGCTAAGGGGAGGCTACGTGACTATTGTGCTCACTTTTGGTAATCGATTAGTGTGAGTCAAAGTTACATCCTGACTAAAGACAATAAATGTTTACAGGGCATGGACTTCAACCATGAAATAGATTTTAGAAAAGAAACAAAACAATAATAGCCGGTCAAATTCACGTGATCCTTCAGGACAGTCTCTATTTTTTTACATAACCCCCACCTGAACCACCTGAACCGAGCACATTATCTCCAGTTTGGCATTACCCAAAAAGAAGAGGAACAAAAATGTCCCGGAAAAGCAACAATAACGCAAAAAAAAAGCGAATAAAATGCACGACTAAAGAGCGATGGAAAAAGCGACCAAAAAGTGACAACAAAGTGACAAAAAAGCCACAGCAAAAAAAAACGTGCCGGAAAAGCAACAATCACACAACAAGAAAAGTGACAAAAACACGACTAAAGAGTGATGAAAAATCAACTAAAAAGCCACAAAAAAAGTGACAAAATGCAATGAAAAGTGACAAAAACACAACAATAAAAATATGAAATGCGACAAAACAGTTACGATTCGTTTTGTAGGTCTTAGCTTTCAAATAACCTGTTACACTGGCCTGTAGGCTGTAAACGCCAGTCAAGAAGCGCTTAGATTTGGGTAAAGCCAAACTGGAGAAAATGTGCTCGGCTAAGGTAAGAGGTTAACAGAACTTAGTTAAATCTATCGTGTTCATATACACAGCGTAAGACCCAAACTTCTAATAAAGCATACGCTCCATAAACCCCTTGTCCCTCTCTCTGATATTATTTGAGATTAATGTCAAATTAAGTGTCTTGGCATCAAAATCTGTTTTTATAATCACATACTAACAATAAATACAGCAAGGGTCGGATATTTTTAGAAAGCGTGTAAGAAATACAGTCAAGACAAAAGGCGACCTTGTGAATCTACCCCGTGCCCTCGCAATACGTGCGTGCCTCCAACTAGATAAAAGAACGGTATCGTATCTATTTATAGAAACTAAGAGTAAAATGTCGCTCTGAAGATGTACAGATATCAGTGCCTCAGTCGACATGTCTTCACTTTATAAATGTGTTGTCGTTGCTGCTGAATTCTTCCTGTTTCTGGACTTCTGACTGGGCCTCCATCACTGGCACTCTCATAAACTGGCTTTCAGGCAGCGGGAGGATGTCTTTAATATCCTCCTAAGTTTCATATGAATTGCAAGGATCAGAGAGTCGAGAGGATGTACTGCCAAGTTCGGTGATTCTTTCCAGACTGTTTGGCACAGTCCGCGGCGTGCCCCTGCAGATGGTTCGTTTATTCACCTTATCTGTCTCTCTTTTCTTTTTTTTCCGTCTCTCTTTTCTTTTTTGTCTCATTTTTCTTTCATAAAAATGCTGTGGCTTAAGTTTTCCTTCAACCTTTTTTTCTTTTCCTTTTTTTTTTTTTTTGGGAGCACCCGAAAGGAAATCCATCAGATGTACAGTCAGTTGCACACCATACCTCTTGGCTCATAAATTGTACGTGGCTTGAAGTAACAGGAAGTACAGGCCTAATAGGGTGTATCCTTCGGGTTTCCTGTTAGGTTAACCCATTGGGTCTGGGGTCCTTCGACTTACCGCAGGAGCGGAAGACACAAAATTCTTTATTTCCATGGATTTGCAGTGTCGTGTGACGTGCGTTAGCCTGCGTCGCTGCCGGCGCAACGTTGGCGAGTTCGACCATCACGGATACTGGCGAGGAGAACGTTTCCGTGCGCATTCTGTATCGTCGGGAGGAAACCAATTTAAATCTGCAACTTCCACAAAACCTCCATAAGCTTTTTACATTTTTCTCCAGATATCAATCGTGTAGCGTCGTTCATTCCTGTTTCGTTAAATGATGAAAACAATACAAACAAAGTGTGTGTCGGCTGGTAAAGAAAGAGTTAAAGAAAAGTGCTGAATCCTCCACCTTTTGAACATAGAGCAGATGATCTGGTGCCACATCTGTATCCAATCACTGCCGGCCCGGGATAAAAATAGACACAGTTCAACAGGTCGTATACGCACAACGGCTATCTAGTTTTACCGCGCTTCGAGTCCATCCTTGAAGTATGTCCCACGCGCTTCCCCGATGAATTGAGGCTTCCAAAGGTTACAATAAGCGATTGCGCTTTAGTCTTTTGCACTAATACAACCCGAAACATGCGCAGTTCTGCCACTAAGGAGTCTCGGCAAAACCCTCGAGATAAAGTCCCGGTCCCTGGGCGACGCACTGAGCTCACCCACTGCTCCATGTGTCAAATACGGAGGACATTATTTCCTCATGGGGATTAATGAAGTACGTACACTCGAAGTCCCACTACGTCTTTGGTCCAGATCTGCGTCCAGCGTAGGGAATCTTGTTAATCCCAAATATGTCGTTTATTATTGTACTGTATTACTGTAATATGTAACTGGGAGTGAGTGGCAGAGCTTGGATGCAATTTAACACTAAATAATGAGTCTTGAAAAGTACATTTTATTATCTCAGAGTCAAGTTCTTGGAGACTTATATACTGTATGAGGGGCGGCCCGGTAGCACAGCGGTTAGAGCTCGTGCTTCACAGCTAGAAGGTCCAGGGTTCAATTCCCACCTGGACGGGGCCTTTCTGTGTGGAGTTTGAATGTTCTCCCCGTGTCTGCGTAGGTTTCTCCTACTACTAAAAACATGTGCAATAGGCCAGGATGAATGAGTGTGTTTGAGAGTGTGCATGGGGGACAACGGATGCAAATTAGCCAGCGTGGCTTGTTTACATGCATGAGACCCATGTATGTCCATTAACATGCACTGTCTCGACCAAATAAATAAAATGAAAGTCATTTTAATTAATAGATTATCTTGACCCTGCCTATGATGCACATGAATGAACTGTCCCGCCCACACTTCCTGAATGAGTAGCAGGTGTTGTGCTAAGAGTCGGTTCTATTGGTTCTGCCGCTGAGAATACGGCCACGGTTCCATCAGTGAATTGACTTAGGCCTTTGAACATGCAAGGGTCATCCCCCTTGTAGATAAAACAGCCCCGATATGACACGTTGAAAGGATATGTTTCCAATTTGACTCGTGCCACCCTAAACCCCCCCCCATCCCTCCCGCCCGTCATCTTTCTTCTTATCTGCCGCATGTCTGCCTCCCTGTCGACCACGGTGCATGTGTCAGACGGCTGATTAATTCTCCAGAGAAGAGAAAGGCGAGGGAACACAGGAGGCGGAGTGGATAAATCATCACTTCATTCCATCCACAGGTAAATATAAAAACATGGGCACACTCAGGAGTACATAGATCTACCTTTGACAAGTGCAGGTGCCTTCTGTTAACTGGAGGACATGCATAAGAGAATACGTTCTGCTCAACATGCAGGTTTCAACTGGAAATCATTGGCTCCCGATCTACAGGAGCACTATGAGAAGAAGGTGGGAAGCGTTCCAGTCCAATTATCTAAAACAGTTGCAATTAACAAACAAATTATCAAACGCCACATTAATGGGCCACGAATCAGACCCTGTACATTCTAGCTTTGCAACCACTTAGCCGTTGGTTAAAAAGCAGAGTTGAACTAGCGGTTTAGTGTTGTACGCCATGGCTATTCTCACACTTATTCAGCACAACCTGTTAGCTGTGTGAGTTTCATCACAATGTTCTAAGACTCAGAGGGCAAGCGTCGTTCATATTTGCCCAAAGGAGTTCTGGGGCAAGACACTTTACCCACCTTGCCTGTGTGAATGTACTGTGTGAGTGAGTGAGTGAGTGAGTAAGAGAGTGAGTGAGTGAGTGAGTGAGTAAGAGAGTGAGTAAGTAAGTGAGTAAGAAAGTGAGTGAGTGAGTGAGTAAGTGAGTGAGTAAGAAAGTGAGTGAGTGAGTGAGTGAGTGAGTGAGTGAGTAAGAGAGTGAGTGAGTGAGTGAGTGAGTGAGTGAGTGAGTGAGTGAGTAAGTGAGTGAGTGAGTAAGAAAGTGAGTGAGTGAGTGAGTGAGTGAGTAAGAAAGTGAGTGAGTGAGTGAGTAAGAAAGTGAGTGAGTGAGTGAGTGAGTAAGAAAGTGAGTGAGTGAGTGAGTGAGTGAGTAAGAAAGTGAGTGAGTGAGTGAGTGAGTGAGAAAGTGAGTGATTGAATGAGTGAGTGAGTGGTCGGCGGTCAGAGCAGCCGATGTCACTGCCGTCTGTCGTCCCCAGAGAAGCTGTGGCTGCAACAGTAGCTTACCACCACCACCAGTGAGTATGGGATCAAGGAATAACAATGACAGCAGTGTAGCGCTTTAAGACACTTGTCAACTCACGCTTGAGTGCAATACAAGTGAGTGAGAAAAGAGAAAAGAATTGTTTCATATTCTCTCCGAACAAATACAATAATCTCCCACACACCCATTCAACGGTTTGGGGTCACTTAGAAATGTCCTTATTTTTGAAAGAAAAGCACAGTTTTTTTCAATGAGGATAACATTAAATCAATCATAGTCCAGACTTTGTCTGAGGTGAGTGACTTTTTTAGCTGAAAACAAGTGATTCAAAATGGAATACCTATAGTGTGCAGAGGCGCATTTCCCTCAACCATGACTCCAGAGTTCTAATGGTACATTGTGTTTGCTAATTGTGTTCAAGGTTATTATGCTAGCACATCTGAGAACTGATTAGAGAAACTACAGAACTGGCCTTGGTGACCTCAAACGTTGGAACGGTAGTGTAGATTTAAAAATGGGTGTGTACACAATATTTTGCGGGGCATGAATCATCATAAAAGAATCATATAGTAATAATAATAATACAAAATAAATAATAATAAAAAATAAAAATTATGATAATAAAAAACTCTGTTAACAAAAATCTGCAAGAGAAGCAAATCACAGAGAAGCAAATCATTTGACATTCAGTTTGGTTGCCAGCGACAGCGTTGTCTCACGTGCGTTGTTTATTTAATCCTTTATGATGGCTGCTGGCAGGCACGTTTATGTAACCATGCAGTTGATGAAATCCTATTGTTTGCCAAGTTCTGAGCATGTGGTCTGCATGTTGTGTGGGCATGCTGATTCTTAATACTATGGGGTTGCGTGATGAGTCAAGCCCAAAAAAGGCCAAAGTTTAGTTTAGGATTTAGAAATATACAAACAACCAAAAGTCACAAACCACAATCTGATTTAGCCATTTTGCTGTTCACCACCACAGTCAGTACAAGATTCTCTTGTGGGACAGATTGATCCCGCCGGGGCTTTGTGCCAGGAGTCCTTGATGCATGCAAATCACTTTACGAGGCATTAGAATCATATGTAACTTCTTTCCTGATTGTTTGTGATTCCTTTCTGTTTTAAGCGTCCTTTCAAACACGTCATGTGACGTACTTGTCGTGAATCTCTCTCTTTCTCCGTCCCCCTTCTCTGTTGAGTAAGTAAGGGCAGATGGTGAGAACAGTGGGCCGGAGTCTTTCCCAGCCACAGCCCACTGGCTCACCTCTCGCCTCAGCCCCCAGACCTCGATGATGTGGGAAAGGCCTGGGAGGGGGTCCCATCGAGCGTCCCGGGACCCTACCACTGCTGCTGCTGCAAGTCTTCAGGCTGCAACATCTGCACAAGTGCACTTGTTAAAGACAGCAGACTCCAACAATGTTGTTCTTTTATGTGTTTATTGAATTGTTATTCTTAAGCCTCTACCAAGTTGCATGATGTCAGTCAGAGATTTCATAAGCAGCTAGGCCGATACTTTTGTTTTGAAGCGTTGTAATGGTGCTGCTTGTCCTTCTAAATTACCATAAGTCATGGAAAACAGTTTATTGCAATAGTTTAACTTGCTAGTATTCTACCGAACCAAACCTGACAACTACATTCTTTACGAATGCCAAATCACAACTGAAACTGCAATCCTACTCATCATAGTAAATATTACTAATACTTTTGTGAAAGGGTTTTTCTCTAAAAAGTTCAAATTCTTCTCACTCTTTTTTTTTTTTTACTTTGTTACCAACGAAACAGTAATGTTTGGATGACCAACATGCCAGACACATTTATGAGTTGGCTTCTAGTATTGACAGTACTTTCTCAGAGGTCTCAATCCACAATCGTTCCCTGGATTTGAGCATTACAGCACTATTTAAATGTAATGAGGCCTGGCCAGCTGCATGCCTCCAAAGTGAAGTTCACAGATTACTGAGGAACATGTGGTTCTTGAAAGGGACGAATGGTGGCTTAGTCAGTAATCTCTCAGATAGGCCTTGTTACTGTCCGGTGGATTCTGCACAGTGTCAAACCCTAAAGCAAGCACGATACTGGATTTGTTCACATCCACACTGCTGCAGCCTCTACAAACACCTCACAAGGGACAACGATACTGTGTTGGAGTAGTTAGTGTGACTAAGAGCAGGCACAAATGTAAGGTAAAACAAAAAATGTGTGTCCCTGTTTGACATTTAAACATATCTATATTAAAAATGCATCCCCAGCAGTTACACGTATTCCTCTGCATGTGACCCATTATTATATTCGACATTGCAATTGCCGTCATAAGTGCATCAATATATCTGAATGCCTGTTTTGTTATGTTCTGGTTGTTTTGTTTGTTTGATCGGGACAGCCCATGTTAACACCCACTAGTCCGGCACTCACACACATTCCAATTCATCCCTGCCTATTGTACACGTTTTGGTTGTAGGGGAAATTAGAGCTTCTGGAGGAAACATACATTGGCACGGGGGAGAACATGCAAACAGAACGGCCCCTCCCATAGTTCCTTGGCCCAGGAATCAAACCTGTGATATTCTTTCTGTGAGGCCCGGCCACTAACCACTGTGTCACTGCGCTGCAGAGTTGCAAAGTCACAGTATCCACATGATTAAAAAATTTGACAGACAAAATGATTACTGTGGTGTTTATTCATACAGTTAGAATACAGAAGAGATGTTGTTGTGTGGTCAAGAATGAAAAGGGTTCTGTATCTATAACAAATGTGTGGCCGTTTACAGTAAGACTGTGCTTTGGTGGCAGGGGAGCGGCCCTGTCCACTGTTTTGCTCAAACACACAGCTCAGAAGAGGACACCCATGTGTGTTAGTGTTATTGCAAGAGCTCATTTATATTTTATGTATCATACTTAGACATGAACTCTGGCTTCTTATGGCCTTTCCCACACAACGATCTTAACAGCTTTGTTGCATCATTTGTATATATATATAAAAAAGAGATTTTCAAAATGTTATATATGTTTAAGAAGAGCAATATTTATCCAAAAAAAGACCACGATGGCGGAGAAAAGTGCATGTAAAAGGCCACATTATTTGTAATCTAATGATATAAAAACTAAACCACCGAGTTCCATCTTTCTGTCAAACTGGGGGCGTCATAAAAATGCGTTTGAACAAGAGGTGTGGTTTAAGACTTGAGCTGAACATGACCTCTTCTGAAGCATCGCCTTATAGATTTATTAGCTTGGCCTGACCCAGGATTAGTTCAGAAAGCCAGTCCGCACTACTGCGTTGTAAATCAGGCAATGCGCAGCAGGAGCAGTGCCGCAACAAACCAATGGTGCTGCATGTCAAAGGTCGGCGGAAAGGAAACCAAAAATCAGACAGACGCTCGTTACGTCTTTATCTCCTCTCCTCCAGCAATCGGGTCGTTTTGCAGCCCACTTCCAGTCGCATGTCTTCATGATTTTGGATAGATGCTCGCACTTAACAAGGCATGACACTGGAATTGCGCAACTCCATTATTTCTGTACCCAAAATATCTCACTAAATGTTTGTTTGGGATACTATAATAACTTTAGCTCAGCCTGTGTTCATTTTTACTACAGCCACATCACAATATTTCTTCTGCTGTGCCGAGTGTCCGGAATCTACTACGCAGTTCTCTGCTAGAAACAACAGACTCAGCTTTACTGATACCAGTGAGCTACGGCTACAGGGCGATATAGTGTTGCCTACATAGTGTGTTTTCTTTTCGCCTCCACTGAATCAGAGGTTATTTCTGAATATGTGTGGAAAGTACCTTCTATAATAAGCAAGGGTTTTATGCAGTTTGTTGACATGGTGAAATCAAAGTTGTGTGATTGAGGAAGGATAATGGCCACACATGAGGGCCTGGTCTGCGGATGAAAACTACGAAAGCAAATAAGAATATGATATACGGTCTGGAAATTTTGACTTGCATCTGTAGGTCAAATTTGATATAAGCAATATATTCTCCCCTTGTTAGTCAGTAGAGAATGCACGTGCCTTGAACAGTATCTCAAGGTCTAATTGGACCAGCATCTATGATGTCCTACAGGTCTGTTGTGGTAGAGAAGGCGCTATGCTGATAGGCAAAGCTGTCGAGTTCATCCATGGTGAGTTTTGGGTCAAATACACAGGGTGTGAGTATAGTCACAAATACTTTTCTCTGTGGGGTGACAGGCCTCTCCCTGAGTTCAGGGTATAGCCACTGGTCCTCCACATCCACACACTTAAAACTAGCACTGCATATTAAGTACTAGTGTCATGCCATTTTTAGGACTGTCATTGAAGACCAGATCTACCTTTCTGGTGTAGTGTTTGTTTTTAGATTTAAACAAAAAAAAGAAAACAGAAAGAAGAATTTATTCACAAATAGACACAGGAAAATCCATGCATTTCTGGGAGGAACTTTAACTTGGCTTAAATGGCTTTAAAATAATGCACACACCTCGGTGCAAAATCACTTGACAGTTGCAACTAAGACGCCTGTGTGTGTGCGTGCGCCGTAGAAAAGAAGAGGCAGTCTTTTCACTGGCGCTGATTGGAAACAGATGCCGTCCAAAGTCAGGACCGGGAAGAAAATGTTTCGGAAAATTCTCAGGGTTCAGCCTTCAACTTTCAGGGCTCTGTCGGCAGCGTCCAATCAGAGCCCGGACTGGCCTAACCCCAATAGTGGATGAGACGCTCTGATTGGGTGAAAACGTTTGAAACGTGGGTGTTGGGGGAGCAGATGTCCTGGGAAAGTTGCTGTGTCCCACTCGACAGCAGAAACATTTGCTTGTTCAACGGGACGCTGCCCAAAATTTGTTTAAGTCCCCCCCCCCCCCCCCATACTTGCTCTACTTTTAGAGTGTCCCACCTATTCTTCACACAATACAGTCTTTTATGGGTGCAGTATGGTGACCTGAAGTATTTTCTATGATTTGTAATATACGCCATTTTCAATTATTTTATCAATACACTTTCAGAAATGACAAAATCAGAAATAAACGAAACGGATGCATTTATGGGCAGACATATAGCGCAATACAACTGAGAGAGTTAAGATAGAACGGCATGGAATAACACGTTTTACCAACTGTGTGACCATGACCAACACAATGATGTTTACCAAACCCTCAAAAGATATTGTGGTGCATACTCAACATCTGCAAACATACACTTTTCCCTCTTGTTGCTCATAGAACATCGTAATGGGCTTCTAACCCGTCCTCCAAACCACTCCTAACCTCTCCACTTGTACTCAACCTCCCATTTCATCTCTCATTTCTTGTCGTCTCCCTCCTCTGTCCTTTCTCCTCCCCTTTCATCATCAGCAACTTGATCCAGTCACACTCCGGTTCACTCGGCGCATCACCTGCCCATAGATCTCCATTCGGCTCCTTCTATTGTGCGCGTCCGCCGCCTATTCATCACGTCGCCCCAGCACAAATCAATCATCTCTCCTAATGGAAAGTCCACATTAACATGAGAGCACAGTCCATTTCCTGTCCCAGAATGCCAGGTCGGGCCGGTACCAAGGCTCGAGCCAATGGGGTGATCCGGGAGGCACGCCGGCAGTCGCGTTTCGCGGGTGGGGGGGAGGGGCAAGGTTACCCAGTTTGGTCCAAGGGTGGCACAGGGAGTCAATGGTGTATTAACTGGAGGAACGACAACAGCAATAAAAATGCAAATGACGAGCCAAAGCAGGGGACGGCCCGGGCCTGCCCTTCATAAGCCGGGATAATACAGTATGCACGCACCTGCCGAAAGGTGCCGCGACACATCTGAGCCACACACATGAGATGAATGGAATGAATCGAGAAATGGAAAGGGCTCATGCAGATCTCACGAGCTGCTGTTTTAAATGTTATATTATTTAAAATAGAGATCCAGATGTAATGAAGTCATGACAAACCATCATTTCAGTGCATCAGAATAAAAAAACTAAACATTTAGGATAAATATGAGGCAAATGTCCTTTTTGAAGTCCTTTTTTCTTCACAATAGAATAAATCGAGGAATAACAAATACTGAATATAAATGGAACTTACTCCAACTATCAGAGCATCTCTTTTCTATCTAAAGGAAACTTCGGCCCGTGTGAATCCCTGGGTGACGGCGCTGAGCAGGGTCTTCAGGGACAAAGTGGTCATATTTCACAACTCATCTGCGTAATGGAACCAGGGGCTGGCTTTTGTGCGTCAGAGGAGCTTCAGTTGAAATGTGATGTTTGATATAGAGCTACTATCCAGCCCAATCTATTTATTTATTTAAGCTTTTTTTTATTGCTAAACATCGATACTGCCATTAGCATTGCATGTATTTGATTGTAATCATTGAGGTGCCAGTTACCCAAAAATATTGAATTATTTAAATTTATAATAGAGTCAGATTTATTTATTTCACAATCAGAAAAATATAAACACTTTAAGATTGAGATATACTGTATCATAGAATATACCATTTTATTATAACTATTATTAAACTCCCGCAGACCGGCCGGGAAGTGCGGCTCTAAACACGGCCACACTCCTGCACCCCTGAGAGCAGCAGCTGCGCACGCAGCGCTACAGTTTGATGGAACAGAGATGGGTTTAAATGTATTCCCTTTTAATATCTTACCGCACTTTTATGAAAGTAAATGTACATGTAGGTTGATGTTTTATTGGAAAATTTGACAACGCACGGAAAAGTTATTTCAAGTAAACTGATGGCGCTTCAACTACTCACACTCGCACTGTATCTAAACTTTTTTTAAACAGAAATATTCAAGTTTTATAGTTATATTAAGGCCTGCTTCAAAAGCACTTTGTTATGTCAGTCACTGACAATATTATAGCTGATTTTTCTTTTTTTCTCCAAACTTTTTCTTGTTGCCCTTTTTGGCCGACGGGAATTATATTTAGCGGTCATTTGCTTTTTCAAACCAGCCAAAATCCGGCTACTGCTGGCTAACCCAAAAATTAACCCTAACCTTGACAATCAACCCTTAACCGGTTACCTGCCATCTTAGGGTTAGGTTTAGGGTTAGGGTTAGCAATTATGGATATCCAAATCTCAAAGCGTATTGACAGGAGAGCTTACAACCTATATGCCAGTGTGATACCTCATTTGAAAGCCAATACCTTCTAGTTTCTAAAGACATGTGTAAGATCTGTGAGAGTGAAACACAACTTATATCACATGTGCCATTCCTAACCCTAATCAAAACCCTAACCCTGACCCTACACATAACCCCTGACCCTAGCCCCCTGATCAGGGGGGACAGCAGTAACAGGTTAATATAAAGTGACGCTAAAGTTTCCAGACTGTGTTTGATTTTTTCCCCCCGTATAATAGATACATACAGTTTAATTGGATTTACAGACATGGGGAAAACAGGACATTTTCACGACAGTTTCTGATTAATAACGAAAATAAATGTTACATTGAAATTACACTAACATCTTGCTGAACGTTTCCCAGGTCTCTGCAACTTTTCATCTCTCTCACAGTGTTAGGACTACATATATACAAGACAGACATGGTCGAGTAAGATCCTTTAGTTAAATATTTAGGTTTGAATGAACCACATTCAAGTGTCACGGGACTGCCCCAACAACTTTTTAGCTTCCCCCACTGTCCTACTGTGTTCATTTTCCGATCGTCCGCATGCATTTGCTACTTTTGGGTCTGTCTACTGTCTTTTATCACTAAATCCAAAAGGATATATTTACTAGTCGAGGCCTGCCTTTGTTTGGATGAAGAGAGCGCAGGTACGAGTGGTGGACTGATGATTTGGATTTGCTCGACTTTTGGAGCATGCTTCTGGACAAGTATTTAAAAACGCAGCACAGAGATCAGGTCTGGAGAAGATCAGCAGTAAGGGCACAGCAGGCGAGGCGGGACAGGAAGAGAACCACCTGGACCTGGGTAACCTCAATCTGCCCCGTACCTAACACCAGCAAGGTCTACAATGTAGAAGTGCTCATGAATGCACTGTGTGGATGTTTCATACATGTCAAAGAACTTGGCTCCATTCAAACGTGTACATGACTCGGAGCCAGACAGCTGCGGCGTCAGGGCAGCCCGCCACAGCACTGTGTGTTTTCGATCTACAATGGAATTTATATTGAGCCCGAGGTTAGTGGAACATGAATGGGCCACAGTGTGCTGGCTCTCCTCTGACGTCACCTCGTCACTGGGACACACCGCGGCGGCCGGCAACAGTTTCAAAGAGAGTCAAGGCACTTTTGAAGAAGAAAAACGAACAATATACGCCGGTTGGGAAAGTGTGGCGTTTGTTGGCAGTATTTCTGTATTGGGGTCAATTTTGAATTTTGTATAATATGCTCACACTTCATTAAACAAACATTCACAGTTTCATAATACTTTGGGAAAAGCCCAACAGCTTATAATGGGGATCTCCAACCTGTAGCTCTCCAGCCCTATCTCGGTCACTCACCAAAGGCTTTCAACATTTCTACACGCGCTTGATGGGTCACATTTTAGATAGGCTACATTTTCTTTTAGGTATAAAGTAGAGTATAAGGACAACATTAAAGTCATTAGCATAATTAGACAACGCATAAATAGCTCTCTGTTGCTTTTGTCACATTAAAGTACCGCAGCATGTACAGTAAAAGGTTGGAGACACCTTGCTTACAATTATATAATGTAATCATGTATCATGTAATGTGTGTGCTCAGATACAGGAGTGTGTTTGGTCAAAACATATGATGCGACTAAATATTTTTCTGAGTTAAAGCTTTAACTTTAACAAGCCTAAATATAAGTTAACGCTAATGTAACTTTGAACAGAGAGCAAGCTGACAATGTAGAAGAAGAAAGAAAGTCAACTCAAAGATCTCAAGTTTGAATGAGACTTAAGGATTTAGTCAAACTAGTCATTAGGTTAAAGTTAAGGTAAACTTTGTCGAAATGTGTCCTCTGCATTGGACCCATCCTTCGATGCCACTGGGGCAAGGACGGGGACAGGACCGCGCCCGGGGACCCATCTACAGAGGTGGAGCCAGGCTAATAGTCAGAATTACCTAGCTGGAGGATTCACCTATTGTACATGTTTTTAGTGGTAGGGGAAACCTACGCACGGGGAGAACGTGAACACAGAAAGGACTCGCCCAGGTGGGAATCGACCTTCTAGCTGTGAAGCACGAGCTAACCGCGGCGCTAGCGCTACATGATTCATTGTGCATTTAAATGTCATGTTGTATCGTTATTGCACGTCTACTTATTGGTGTTTTGTGATGACAAAAAGAGACACAATTTAAAACTCTTTGTTCACATATATTTCATAACATTTGAAGTACATTAAGTACGTTTTAGAAATAGAAGCTACAGTTTATAAAACTTTCCAGCAGAAATCATTGATGGGCCAGCATCAGCCTTTCCTCTAGCAGACAGGTTGATTTACTATTTAAAAAACAAAAACAAAACAACAAAAATATCGCTACATTAGGTTGTCCTGCGCTACCTTTTTTTTTTTTTATTCCCATGAAAGCACCAGCTGTCTGCATCTCGTCTTTTATAAAATATAAATTATTGAAAATATTCAAATGTTTGCAAAGTAATACAATAAAATGATCTCATAACAAACATACAAAACACTATAAAATCTAAAAAAAAAAAAACTTCCTTCACAATCCATTCTGAGATATGCATATGCCACAAACTACCAGAAATGCACAAGACCTGCAGTGGAGTGTACGTTGTGACACTGACCATGACTCCAGACATAAAAATAGACATTTTCAGTAACAGAATGTTTGCTTAAACACTGTAAGCATGAATGAGGCTAAGCAGACAACCATTATAACCTTGTGCTGAAATCTGTTTGTCTCCATGGCATTAATAACATTTAAATATCGCTAAAGCTCTTTACATTAAAAAAAAAGAACAAAAAAAAAAAACATAAAAAAAAAACAAATGAACAGTGTTTGGCATATGCTCAAGTACAGTGATGCCTCATGTATTTTCATGAAGTTTCAATTGTGAAGCCATTGGTTAAGGTGGATTTCAGTTCAGAATCATGGCCAAACATTACTTATACAGTATTTCTACTAACATTCATAGATTTTATTAACAGTACTCAAAACGAAATGTCAACTTTGACCCCTCCCCAAGACCGCACAAGAATTTTGGTTATTATTCCGCTTTGTGCCTTGCTTATTTGTGTTATCTTGGTCTCAATACAGCTTTGTGAAATTCAGTCTGAGCAAACACACAAGCTATTTTGATCCATACGGGTAACAGGCAGCCATGGCAAACAACCACACTGGACGAGATTCAGCTTTGGAAATTCCCATAAAAGCAAGCCATACTGCTTCTCCTTTATGTTCGGAATGAATATTGCGCCCTGGCAACAGTCAAACATAATAAAACGCATTGTCATTATTGTACTCGTTGCGATATTAAAGCTACATCCCACTTAGAAAAACAGTCATTTAACCCAGTGGTTCTCAACGGGTGTAGATTTCGAACAGACTTTCAAATCATGATGACAAATTAAAAGTATTACCTACATTCAAAACGACTACAACAACGCGTGGTTTGACTCCGTTGTACAATAAAATATGAGCGAGAGAGAGGGGGGAGAGAGAAAAATAACTATTTCATGTTTCCTGAGTTCTGAAGATCTGAGCGTTGATCATGTGACTGACAAAGTAAAACCATCATAACAGTTTTTTGCCGCTGAAAATGTCTCTGCTCCCCACCAGTTGAGAACCACTCATCTTTACCCATTTAATGCCAACTTTCAACTTGCATCTCGCCATTGAGCCTCAAAACATCTCTGTCAAGTCTTCTCCAAACCTACTCACTAACTTTCTACTGTCTTACTAGGCACTATACTCGAACCTCTTTAAAGAAATAAATACTGCATACTGAACCGGTCTAAAGTCATCTGGCAAATCCAAAAAAAAAAACCACACATCTAAAACTTAACATCGACAGTGAAGTGACAATAATAATATATAGTCATTCTGCATATAAAACAACTCCTATCAAAGGCTTCTGAGTTTTTCCCGCTTGGATTGTCTATAGGTTGCTAATACTGATGGTATATGCAAAAAAAATAATACAAAAAATAAACTGCATAAGTTTCAGTCAACAATACACGCCTCACGAGGTGAAAAACGCATGTACTCGGGTGGTGAGAGTTTCAAAAGCAACGGCTACTTTCAGTTGTCTGTCAGGACTCTCCTGGTATGACTAATGTGACCTCGCCGCGTGTCGTTAGCTCGAGGCGTTCAGACCCGGTTTGGTTTGAAAGTACTTCAGCGACAGGTAGATATGATGAAAAAAAAATAAAAAAAATAAAGCACACTTTCCAGTATATGCCGGACATTATACTTATAGAGACAACGTGATACTGGCACGAATCTAGGACAATGACTGACACTTTAATTTTTTTTTGGTCCGAGCTCGAAAAACACTCTGATGTCGAACATACAATTGTGCTTCACTGTGTACATAAATATGACATTATTCCTTCTTCACTTCTGTTCAGACATTTTGGCAAACGTTAACCTGCTTTCTTGCTTCTGCCAACCTTGAGTCCAATTCGTTTGGTCCAACACAATCCCCCCCCCCCCCCCTCCCCCCTCTGCACTAAGGTCATCCCCACAGCGCCTTGTTGTGCTACTAAGATAAAACAGAACCTGAAGTCTACCCGTCCCCCCTTTGAGCTGCGAAATACCACCAGTTTACAGTATACCACACATCTCCAATGCAACAGGGTTATGCATACACACATCCGGCTTGTGCCTTCTCTTTAAAACAAGCTCCGAGATTCAAGTGCTCAGAGTGGACAGTCGAAGTTAGTTGATAAAAACATTTTTTTGGTCCCTAAAAACAGTTTATTAAGACCACTTTTACGAGATCCCGGTCCACTTGGCTCCGTGACTTTGTCTCTTTTTTTTTTTCTTCCTTTTTCCTTCACTCATCTGTATCAGGCTTCACGTCCAACATTGCATGCAGCTCCTCAGGCGTGTAGCCAAGCAAGCTTTTTAAGTCACACACAAAGCGGTAGACGTAGCGTTTCCCAGACGTCTTGTGGATGATGTTCTTGTCGTAGTAATAGCGCAATCCGCGACTGAGCTTCTCGTAGTTCATCTTGGGCTTGTTTTTCCTCTTGCCCCACCTCCGAGCAACCTGGGCACAATACAGCATGTCATTCGATTTGGGTAAAATGTGGAATCGAGGTCAATCTCAGGCAACATTTTAGTATTATCTGGTCAAAAATGTACCGTAGTTTCCTTTAAAAGGGACTAGATGCAAGTTGGTCATTTTTAAACTCACTACTGCCCCCTCAGGTCTTACGCGTAACAGCAGTCTCTATATTAAGCTCGTACATGATCTTTTTGAGTAACACAGTAGCAGCTCATTCTACACATTAGGACATTTCTGGAACATGTAGGGGGAGGAAAATACTTAATTTTAACATTTTTTTAAACTCCGTATAGTCTCTTTAAGCAACGGCTAACCCCTCAACCCCCGCCTGAACTGAGCACATATATCTTAACGCTTCTTAAAAAAAAAAAAAAGGTGCAGTCGTTTGCGATAAACAATAGCTATAGTCAAAATAAGTCTTGAATTTCAACTGCCCTTCTTGTAGCGCGGCTTGTTCGGTTTCTCCCAAAATAAGGTGATGTCTTTTTCATCTGGCTAAACACTCCGAGACCTCCCAGTTCGTGTGCCGTCACCCCTCGGGGTCGTGGCCTCTCACCTCGTCAGGGTCGGACAGCTTGAATTCCCAGCCGTCTCCCGTCCAGCTGATGAAGGACTGGCACGACTTGTCGGTCAGCAGCTCCAGAAGAAACTGCCACAACTGGATGGGCCCACTGCCTGAAAGATAGAAGGAGGGAAGGCACGTTACGATATGAAATGACCGGTGTGGTGCATGAGACCGTAGGGTGCAGGCGTAGACCGGTATTTTGTACACACTTGGGATCGTATGTACACTCTCAAAACCATATATCTGACAATGAAACACTTTTTGAGCCTCATTTGGACCACACTTCTCCCATGCATGCAAATAGTGTATTAATAGCGAAAACTTTTATCTGAGCACTGAAACCACACGCCTGCCTAAATATACCAGTGCATTTATCACACTGCTATGTGCTATAGAGCAGAGCACTGTGTGAGGCTGGGGGTCTGTATCAGTACGAGTTCCTTAGCGATGAAATCACCCGCTCAAAATATGCGACCGACTTTAGACTTTACAATTTTCACGAGTGGAACAGAGGCTTGTGTGTATCAGGGAATAAAGCCGTCTAGTCTCTGGGTGGGAACAGACTAAATAAAGAGATATGTGCATAGTAAAACAGAAAGGCTGAACTTGAACAACTTGCATGCACAATGTTAAAAGTGGAGGCAGTTTTGGAGTGGAGGTCGGTTTCTGGTGTGATCTAAATTCAATGCACTCCACTTTGATGTTGTGGTTTCTCGGTAAACTGAGCCACCCCGTTTTTTGAATCTCACATGTCAAAATCACACCTGTGTACGCTGCACACCCGCCCAAGCAAAACTGAAGCTTAAGCAAAAACCCTCAGTACTTTAGAAACCTAAAAGAGCTTTATGTTACACAGCGCAAACAAACGTGAAGGCGTGGGCTGTAGACTTGGGGGAGAGAGAGAGAGAGAGAGAGAGAGAAAAAAAAAGAAGACATTTCTTACAGAGTCGCAGGCCTCTGAGAAAGTGCATGACAAGAGCTAACCCAAATTTGGAAAATGAGCAGCGCTTGAACACAAGATCTCATTCAGACAAGCAGCTTCGACTAGGATTCCAACAGTTGGCTATAGCTTCTGTAACAGCGAGCACACATTGGGCATTGACCAGACTCCCGCACCCTCATGCCAGAATGGAAGCCACCCTTTACAAAGAATAAGTTTCCAAAAATATTTTACAAGCCTGCATGCACAATGGGCCACATTGAAACACTATACATAGCAGGCGGGTTGGGGTCATTCATTTGTACTGTTTAAAGAGTGCAGTCTGGGAATTAAACAGAGAGAAGCCAACTGTTTGACAAGTAGATGCTCATTCACCATTTAGTCATTTTTACTGTATATTATTCACCCTAGAACATTTATTCCATGTCAGGCTTTTTTTTTTAACTGATGTTTTGTCATTACTGGAACAGCAATAATATGCAGGTCAAAGTAACCCACATTAGCAACTTTTGGGGAAGATAATGGTGTTTTGGTGATGGTATCATAGGCATCACCCACCCTGCTGTGTAACGATTGCTATCAGTGTACACAGAGGTGAAATACCGAGACTTGTCACAGGAAACCACACAATTGACAGCCAGAGCCTGACTTATCTGAGAGCGGGCTTATCAAGCCGCTGTCCTCACTACAAGTGTCACCTGCCGCTGCTGCTGCTGGGACAGGAAGCTGAGCACAGCACTCTGCAGTGCACTCCGCTTCAAAATCAACAGCTAGTTAGAGTTCATGTTGTTTTACTCTTTGACAGAGCAGACTTTAAGATTGTCTCTTCAAATGTGTATAACTTAACAGGAGAAAAAGCAAAAAAACTTAGGCACTCAAGAAGGTTGGAAAAGTTTGCCGTGAGGAAGGCTCGTGAGACTTTTCTAACCTTTTTGAGTGCCTCCGTTTTTTGCTTTTTCACCAGTTAAGGATGATCTGAAGAGCAGCAAAAGAGAGAGTTTGGGGGTCATTTATTAAAGGCACGTGCTAAATATCGGGCCAAGCTGAAAAATAAAATATTCTATTTTGCTGGCATGTTGCACTTAATTTACCATTTGATGTTGTCTGTGTTATAGTAATAGGGCTCCAAATCTGATACATAAAAATAAGACGATGCTGCGTGAGTAAAAAAGGCATAAATAACTCGGCGGATCCACTTTTGCACATGAGCAAACGCTTGGTATAGTATGACCCCCTTTATATCCAGCACTCCTACTAAAGCTTTATAATACTGTAAGTAGGTACTTTTTTGTTTTGTTTCTTGCCATTTGCCTTGTTAATTATGAAATTGTTTGGAAATATTATATTGTGTACTTCACGCTCAGCTTGATTCCATCAGTACTACTAATACCAGATGCTAAGTCCTAGTTAAGATGTGTATTCCCATATTCTGGTACATTGTTTTATTTATGTATTTGATCTTTATTTAACCAGGAAAGTCCCACTAAGATTAAGTATCTCTTTTACAGGGGAGTCCTGGCTTCAGAGGGGAACCTATTGTACATGTTTTAGTGGTAGGGGAAACCGGAGTGCCCGGAGGAATCCTCAGACACAGGGAGAACGTGCAAACTCCACACAGAAAGGCCCCATCCAGGTGGGAATCAAACCCGGGACCTTCTAGCTGTGAGGCACGAGCGCTGTGCCACCGTGATGACTACTTCTACCGCACTGTCTATTTAAAAAGAGACATACACTGTAAAATAATGTTTGTGTATCTTTGTGCAGGGTCCAAAGCTCTTTCTCTCCAAGAACACATACAATGGCATTATAAAATATGACAATGTAAGTGCACCTATTTTTAGACTAATGCGTGTTACCATAGCATCAAAGAAAGTGCTTTTAAGTATATTATGGATAAATACAGAGTAGGAGTCCGTCATATGCCATTTGTCGTTTTATAATGGGAATTTAAAAGCATGTGCATCTACAGTATGTGCACGGCCAGCTCAGCACACTGAATGAATCTCCCTTTGTCCTATAATGTCTTCTGAAACCGCCAAGTAGCATGTACTGTAGCTGACCAAACAACATCAGCAGCATACCAACTTTGGGACAGCCTAACTCAATCTGATGCTCACATTGCTGGTGACTGAGAACATTTCTCTGGATTTCCCCCCTTTTTTTCTTTTTCTTCTTTTTTTTTCCTCAATGCCGGAGAACTCAGCGTCTTGTGATTGCAATTTACACAGAGGTGGAAAAAGTCCCAAGCTCCATAAGCTCCTAGTGAGAACACAATCTAATTTCCAGATTAACAATTTGATCAATCTTATCCTTGTTTGTTTGCTTTTCTGGTAAGATACAATATGCTGCTGCCACCAAGGTTGTGATTTATTATTACCATCAACACAATATTTGGCTAGGAATTATAATAAAGATAAGACAAATATGTATTTCAATAGGCCTAAAATAGAAGCGTGTTCGCAACAGTGTTTGGAGGACATAATGTCTATGTTTGTCTATCCCTGGCCTTTGGTTTTTATTGTGACATGTATTTCTAAGTAACACATAGACTTACAATTCAGGTTCACATTAATTGAACTTATTATGTAAACACCTATCCTGTCCACTCCATTTTCTTACTGAGCCAAGTCACAACACACCCTGTTGTCTCATACTGCGCATCCCTAATGAGCAAATGTCGAGAGAAAAAAAAAAGCAAAAAAACATGTGCAGAAATAGTGCATCTGCAGCTACTATCTCCACATCTGTTTCAACATGCTTCATAGCTACTTTTCGCAGGTTCAATGAGGAGATGCCTCGTGAGATAAAGGGATAATTTTACTGTGGTGCTACGTTGTGGAGCACGAGCGTAATTTCTGTTTGAGCAGCGTTGCTAGGGCGACCTGGAAAAAAGAAAAAAAAAAGAAAAGAAAAAAAACAGGTTGAGATGCGGGCAGCAGATAACAAGGAGGCAGATGAGAGGCAACGACGGAACAAAAGAGAGAGCAAGAGAGAGAGCACGAGAAAGAGGCTGGAGAGTTTTGCTGCGTTTACGGGAATGTGCATGACTTCGGCGGCTCAAAAAAAGGTGTGCTTTTTCCCACCTTGAGCAAAAGCATTAAAGCACGGCCTTTTTTGTTTGTGTTACATTTAGTAGATGTCCTAATCCCCTTTATCCCCTCTATAACTTTCAGCTTATGGTGTTTTATTGGGCTGTGTCAGTACTGGACTAAGGCAAACCTGTAAACACCAAGTCTGATATAAGAGCTTTTTTGTAACTCAAAGTATAAGGTCTTTTGTACTTTTGTCATGTTTGGACAGGGTTTTACACCCACTTTAGGCATGAGTTAGTCAAATATGGTTCAGTTCGTGATTTTGATCTAAGCCAAGCTGTACTTGGAAGGTCAATCCTTTCTTTCGTTTGTACATGTATTGATGTTGTAAAAAAAAAAAAGCTCCATCTTCTCACCTGTGTACCCGGCCAGTGCTGCTGCAGGGATGACTGGTTTGTCTTTGCTGAGGTCCGAGCGCTCCCTCACATAGTCCTTAAACGTGCCTTTGGGTTTGTGACCGTGCAAAGCCGCGGGGTAGTCCTCCGAGTCGAAGCTGTCGTACGAGGGCACCCGCTGGAGGCTGCTGAAGGAGGACTGGCTGCTCCACGACTGCGTTAACCGGTCACAGCTCTCGAAACTCTCGATGCTCTCGAACGAATCCTGGCCTCCAAGTTTACCTGGGAGGAAGAATGGGGGAAATGGTACGTTTTACACTGTGGTGTTAAGAGAAAGACCAGTTGAAAACGCCATAGACTGGACAGTACAAGTGTAAAGGGATACACTTTCTCAGACAATAAGTAATGTTTCCAGCTTCCATCACTTGCCAATATGGGCATCTTCTTCTACAAACACCATGCTTGTTTGATATATTGTAATAAATGGGCCTTTTACTCTTGACATATTTGCAGAACAGCTGGTTTGGATTGTACATTATAAAGAGCCCGGCACAAATTGCCTTACTATTTTTGGCCCCGGAGAGATAAGAGCAGTCTTTCTACGGCGCGTCATTAACAAATGACAGATAATGTAGCGCTTCGATTGATGCCGAAATCTTCAATGGTTTCAAATTGGAGCCACATGTGGATAGTGGCAGAGCGGCGAAAAATACTTTCCCACAACACAATGCGCACATGTCCACTGTTTAAGAGGAGCTCGCAGGCAAACGATTAAGACCAAACGAGTGGAGGATATGCGAGATTCATTTATACAGCTGCGGATTTGAAAGTCCCCCCTGCTTTATGACTGAGAGTGTAAACAACACTACTAATACTTGTGTAAACCATCGCAGGGAGAGAAAATCAGCCCTTTGCGCTCAGAGAAAAAAAACGAGCGGTTGCATGAGAAACCCCCCCCCTCCCCGTGATTGTCGGCTGAAGGTGACACCTCGGTCTTTTTACCCAGAAGTCTCGGGGTGAATTGAGAGAAAGAGGCCAGAGTCGCACGAAAACAAAACCAATGCATGGAGGTTACAGCACCTAAAACTGATTTACATAGGGGACAAGGCCGCGCGTAGAGACGGCATTGCGGCTTTTGTTTGTGTAACTCTGACAAAAACAAGACTTTTCTTGCCCAGACTAGAGAGAGAGAGAGAGACGTGTTTGCGCTAACCACAAAACCAACTAGAGAGGCCTGCAGTTAGTCTCCTTTCTAATATTCATTTCAATGTGGCATGACATTTTCTGGTAGCTCTGGTACGGTCACACGCACAGACAGACCCACAAAGGCACCAAAAGCTCGCTCACACACACACACACACACACTGAAATAAAGCTGCATACTAAATGCTTTATTTATCTCATAGATGCCACAAGATAAGTAAAAAAAAAAAAATATATATATGTGGCATAAGAATATTTTTCACTCATGAAAATTACGTTTTTTGTTAAAGCGACATCAACGATTGAGACTAATAGTAGTTGTCTATGGATATGTTATTGCTGAGGTTGATATAATCACGTTAGTGATAATAATGAACATAGCAGTGGGCAGTAAAAGTAACCGCATTAACACGTGCTGCTATAGTTATCTTGGGGGCTTCCAAAATAGAACCAAAACATTATACTTTGCAGTTTCTTACTACTTCTACAAACTCTTGTAATTGCTCAGAACTGTTTAAACACATGCACACATGAGAGAACAAATAAAAAGTGCATCAATGGTTGCCATGTCTTATTAGGTTTGTGTTAGACAAGCTTTTCTATTGTTAAGTGGTCTGTTCATTAGGGATGTAACGATTCACTCGGGCCCCGATTCGATTCGATTTCCGATTTTGAGTTCCAGATTTCAATTTTTTCCCAAATTGTTTTAAGAAAATGAATATGACTCATTCATACCAATATATGTTTTTTTGTTTTAACATCTGCATTGCTGTCCTTGTAGCAAACTGTAACTGGCTCAGTAAGAGAACTTTACACTACAAAAAAATTACAAGATATGAAAATTAACTATAATCCTTTTGACATGTGTGCTTGTAAAAAAATGTTTTGCATAAATAAGATATGCATCAAAGCAAACATAAAAAAAAATATATTTATATATATATATATTTCTTGTAGTTTGAACATAATAATATCTTTTAGAACTCATTTTACAGTGCAGTGCAACGTACGCCTCACAGCCTCCCGGTGCAGCCTTTGTAATCATGAGGAGGAAAAAGACATGACAGCTCTCTGTAGATATTTGATTATTAAGCAAACGGACATTTGATGAGGATTTCAGCAGAATCAGAGCAGGTCGGTCAAATGTTTGTCAACTTACGATCTTTGTTAAACTTTTGTCATAATGCTAAACTCTGCGTTAGCCGCTAACGCTAATCTCTGACAGTGTAGCCGCTAACTTTTGCTGCTTCAATGCCTACGTGTATGTGTTTACATGGTGTGGCGTGAGTTGGTTCATTTAGCAGTTTAAAATAAATTTTCGATGAATCGTTACATCCCTACTGTTCATTGCAGATTTTCAAGTATGGCTTTTAGCAGAATAATTAATAAAATAAAACTGTGGATGTGTTTATTTGACCAATTTAACCAGGAAAAACAATTCAATTCAATTGTTCAGAGTCTGGGCCTCAGAAAGGACCCTTTTTATTGTTTCTATGTTTGCAGTTTTTAGGTACATTAGCAAAATCCACATGACTTTAGGACAAGGCAGTTTTATGACAATAAGTGTGTGCCATCTCACCTCTGCTAAGGCGTCCCACACACATGTTGTCGGGAGAGACCACCTCCTGCTTGACGGAGAAGTAGTCAGCCTGGAGTGGGTTGAGGGGCGTGTCCCGGAGGATTGCCGGGTACTCGCTCTCGTACTTGAGTGTCAGCAGTTCCTCTGAGGTGATGGGATGCAGCGTCTGGTAGGACTCAGTGATGAAGCCGGGCTCTGAGTATTCAGAAGGAGGGACACACTGAGCATGCTCAACACCATAGCCTGGAGACACAAGTAAAGACCAGCATAAAGAGGTCATTGAGCCTTTTTAGACTTTATTTAAGAGGCTGCGGCAATTAATAGATAATAAACACACAGCCATAAAAAACAAGGATTTGTGGATGCCATTTACCTCATTATTAGTCTTCCATTGCGTACATAAATATGCACCTAATCTATTGTTCGGTTACAGAATTGTAAATGATCAAATGCTAATCTTACGATATCCTCTATTATCAGTAACAGTCTGCATCAAGTGAAAAATAATCCACTCAAATTTGAGATAGGCAACACTCAAAATCTCCAAAACAGTGATTTCAAGTCGAGCGTTACATTATTTGGCCATTTTAAACTGGTTTTCAGTGTGCTTTGCTTTAGAAGCTTTTGTTGATTCAAATTACAGGGAATTTATGCTTCAATTAGAGGTGGGCAATATATACCTGTAGTCTACAAGATAATATCACAATTTCTGTTTGGAAGACATGAGTTTATCTCCAAGGTCAAGAAACCAACAAAAAAACGTTGTAAAACTGCTGCACATCAAAATGTACTTGATGTGTGGTCTCAGTTTTTTCCCTGCATGTTTGTAGTTTGTTCCAAGACAACTATCTTTTTGAGAGACAAAGCAATCAAAATGCAGTTGTTTGCCAGCACAATTTAGCATAATTATCGAGAAAGTCCCCAAAAATATTGACATTTTCATTTTTGCCCAGCCCTAGCTTCAACCAAATGAAAATAAACACACATGATGTATCGTCTATGTTCTAGTTGGTTCATAGTGTGGTTTTATACTTATATACTTATACTTATATATACTATATAGAGCTTGAAAATTGCTTTTTATACACTATACTTAAAGGGCGATATTATGGAAACGTTTTTTTTTATCATTAAAAAGCTGTGCTTTGAGCCATTCATGTCTGTATTGATTGATCTTTTAATCAACACGAAGCTATGACGTCGGCTCATACATTGATCTACCAAGTTCCCCTCTAGGGATGCACATTCAATTTCATTAATCGATTAATCAGTAACTTTATCAAACAATTATCGGTTAACTGTTAACCACTGACTTAGTGTCATTGTACGGGACATTTTTTATCAACAAGATTGTAAGCATGTTGCTCAAAATAATTATGAAACATGATTATTTTATATTAATAAGAATCATAAAACATTGTTAAAAAGTTGAATTATTAAACCAAAAGATGGATAGAGGTGTTTAAAGCACATTTCACAGCCAAGCCAAAAGATCATTTTAATAAGCCTTTTTTATTATTTTTTTAAAGAAATGTAAGATTAAGATGTGCTGAAACGTATTACCAAATAACTGCAAAAAAGCATAATACCCTCACTTGACTGAATACTGAATGTCTCCTATAATGACGAGAGTGGATGTGAGTGTAATGAGTACTTACTGACAAAGTAGTCTGAGGTATAACGAGATTCCTGGAAGCTGGAGGTCAGTCCATTGATGGGGTAATGCTTTGTATCCTCTTCATGAAAAATAGATTGAGACAGAGCGTCAGTGACCTGCTCATTGATTTCATGTATCATGTAACTGCATCCAGCATTATCAAAAATTAATGGCCCGAGCTAAAACGTGTCTTCCTGTTTGGCTCTTGTTACAGGGGCAAATGCCAACGGTGGTATGACACAATGCATATAAATAATATTTATCCATACATTTAGACACACAGTGGGCTTTTAATGGGCTTCTTGTGCACAAGCTGCAATGTTGATTACCTTTTTGAAGCATCTCCAGATGTTCCCAAAGGATATCGCCTACAAAATCAGGGGCTAAGTCGAGAAAGCGGTCTTTTCCCATGGCACAAAGGCTGGCCCCATTCATGCAGAATTTGTCAAAGTCCACATTCTTAAGGCTAAATTCATTAATGGTCCACGTCAACCACTCTGCTACATGGTTTTCCGTCCACTGTCTGGGATCTGCGGAGGACACACATGGTACATGACTTACAAGAGTGAACCTTTAACTACAATCACAGACATAACAAAAAGTGGTGCGTGATTTTCTCTATGAAGATAATAAATAATTCCTTGACTGTATGCCTGTCATCAGTCTGTCTGCGTCTTTTGATATGCAATCTAAAAACATTACTTAGTCAGTATTATGTGAACATGTGACTCTAATTGATACATCTTACACATTTTCCCACAAAACTATCCAAACAACAAGAACAACAATTAATAGTATTACCTTTGGGGATACCAAGTCGTTGCTGTTCCTTGGTGAAGCCGCTAAATGTTGCTTTCAGGGCCTGGGACATCATCTCTTTACTACCAGGAGTTAAAAGCGGGACATCCCCACACTCTGGATCTGTAAACAAAAGGGAACCTCATTAGTGTTTATCCATCCATCCATCCATCCATCCATTTTCTCCCACTTGTCCGTTGCCGGGTCGTGGGGGCAGCCGCCGGAGCTGCCCAAGTCACATAGCACCAGTCCCCTTTGGCTCCTCCTGCAGGTGGTGGGTCCACGGAAGGACGGCCTCATAGTTCCAAACGGGCCTGTTGGTCTCTCATAGGGGGCCCATTCACTCTCTCATTCATACACCAGTGTACGCAGACACTGGAGGCAAGGAGGGTGAAGTGTCTTGCCCAAGGACACAACGACAATGTGCACCTTCAGGAGGCGGGATTCGAACCCCTGACCTTCCGATCAAGAGACGACCCGCTCTACCATCTGCGCCACTGTCGCCCCATTTATCCATTTACCGTAAATTCAAGTCTATTTTAGGAGAAAGAAAGTGCAAGATATGAAAATCACGATACCCGCTAGAAAATGAATCATCGGCCAACACCGGAAAAAGAGTATTTCTTTAGTGTGTAGCATGTGAACGCTTAACGCCAAAGTGAAGATTAACCTCTTTAAATCAGCGTCTGGTGGCCATAAGTGACACTGCGACCCTGTGATAGCCCTCCTGCCACGGCTCTGCTCTACACAGAGGATTCACTGTCACTAGGCTGCGCAGGGTCAAAAAGTGTGGAAGGTCTAAGGTCAGGGGACAGGGTGATGTCACTGGGGCTGCCGGCGGGGAGTGAACAGAGGCGAGGGGTGGGCCATCTCCAGGGTCCCAACCAAACACAGGCCTTTCTGTTCTCTGCTCCCTGCCAGTGGGCACCCAGCGGGGAACACTGCGCCCTTTGATGACTTTAAACAGCACCCAATGACTCCCACTCAGCTAATTAGATTGACCAGGCTGGGTAGGGGCTAAGGGCATAACATGGGAGACGTAAAGTGACCGAGGGAAAGACCCCAAAGAAGGAATAACAAGAAAGGACAGCAAAAACTGGATAGAGTCATTGAGAACGTTTTTAAAAAGTTAGTCTGAAAGAACTTTGTAATGTTAGTGATTTTTGGGCCAATAAGAATAAAGATTAGGCTCATCATGAGACAGACTAAATGCATTAGGCACATAAAAGGTCTTGTACACAGACAAAGTTGTGTGGTTTCTCTGTCAGCAGCATTTGTTGAACCCAGATGTTCTGGCATTTCCACTGCAGCAGTGGTTTCATCTGCCACAGTGCTCTGAGGCAGCGTACAGTTCATGCTTGTTTGCAGCTCTTATTGACGTCTCGACCTTGTCTGGAATGCACAACAGCTGTCCCCTTTTTACCCATGTACCCACTGTCTGACCATTTGCAAAATTGGGTTTCCGAGCTATTTTACGTTCTCCGTATTTTATTGTGAAGTAAAGTCTCAGAAATCAGAGAGCAGACAAGAGATTTGAAAGTCACAGAAATACAACTACAAGAGCAATTACTTCAAATTTGGAGACAATTCCAAATGTATAATCAGCATGTGTGAGTTCAAAATCGACATGCCATAAACGGCTGAAACCAAGATGAAGCAGGGATCAGACAGTCTGCTCTTTGAAGCCGAGCTAAAAGCAAATGTGGCAGTTTATTTAAGCTGGATCGAATGGAGTTTGTCTGCACTTTCGAACCATTTACCCTCCCACCCCCATCACCCCCACCCGCACCACCCCATTGCTTTTATCAAGCCAGACCCAGACTGTACTTGCCCACACAGACAAGAATTCACTTAAGCATGAAATCCTGCATCAAAAACACTCTTGAGAGTGGGAACTGAAATTTGCCACTCACAAATAATACACACAAAAATAATATATTTGGGGCAAAGACGTACTGTACTAGTAGTAGTATAAATTGCATGACTGACTGCACTGCATGATGCATGAGCGCATAGACAAACTGATGACATCCTGATAGGATTGTGTTTGACTCCCATTAGTTGGTCAATGGTTAGAATATGGAATGATGCCGCATTAGTAGGTTCATTTTCCACATTAAACAGTGATGGTCTGTCCAGTAAGTGCAGTTTGGCCTCTGACTAAACATGCACCATAGAAGTCCAGAATAAACTTTGTCAACTTTTATTTTACCAACAACACAGAAAAACACAGCCTATAAAACAGTCGATGATGAAACTGCCCTCTTTTATGTTGAGAAAAATAAGTCCATTAGAATCCCTGATATAGTGAGACTAATGTTTTGTCTGGTTGCACAATAAAAGCTATTGATTGGCCACTCCTCTCCAGCAGAGATTGGAGTAATGGACTGACAGCTAAAAGTGACGATATGTGTCCTGGGGGGTTTCGACCTCTGCAGTCCTGCCCCTGAGGTGTGCCCTAACCAGCCACTTTAGCACCAGGCGACGCAAAAAACATCCATATCAAATTAACAAAACAGCATAACCTGTGAGAAACTGAGATATTAGCAGGCTATGCCGCTGAAGCTGTTGGATTGGATGAGCAGAGTGGGAGCAGATAGCAGGGAGCACCTTGAGAGGGGTGAGGGGGGCAGAGTCGAGGGATGAGTCACTGTCTGTAACCTGATCCCATCACAGGCCAGAGCCACGGAGGGCATTAGCAGACACAGAGACACAACAGTGAATGGGAGGTCTCACAGAGCGCCTTGTGTCTGACATCACTGCAGGATCGATGCCATCTCCAGCCTCTGGCAGAGAGCGCTTCATTCATAAAGCCGGGACTGCCGCCTCCACTCAAGATGATGCAACGATAGGAGCAGAACAGGCAACCAGGCTTCGCAAATGAGGGACAATGTGCCTTTTATAATGTGAGGGGCTATAAATAGCTTTATAGTTTACTCAGTCTGTGCGTGTGGTGCTGTGAGGAAGTCAATGAAAGAAGAGACAACATCCAAGTGGGATCTGAATGTTATATCAGCGTCAAAGTGGCCAGGCCTTTCTGTCACTCGAGAACGTTTTCAAGTCTGTCAAAGTTAGTTTCCTGTGGCTAAGTTGAAACATCCTGTGCGATCCAAGGTGAGCTTTGGGTTCAGGTGAGGGTCAAATCCACAGGCATCATCGTCTGCCACAATATTGCTGCTTGTACTGACCTATCAAGAGAGATACCACAAGCAGCGGGAAAAACAAGCTTTTGGATTTGTACCAGAGGGATTGGAACTTTTTGCAGGAGCAGATTGTAGACCCCTGAGCAGAGAAGATGTGATATTTAAGGGGAGCCTTTGATGGAGATCCATATCTGCTCCCCTGGTCATAAAGCTAAGTATAAAGGAGGTCCTTCAGACCAGGGAGGTGATAAAGTGTGTCTGAGGACTGCAGCAGGGAGAGGCTGGGTGGCACTGGGCTTTCACAGGACTGCTTGTTCAGCCAGCTGTTGGACTGTTTAGATTTCCATCTCACTTCAAGGGCACACCAGAAAGTGTGGTTTCAGATGAAGCCAAACCACAAAAGCCAGACCAGAACGGGCCCAGTACTGCACCAAAACACAACAGTGTCAAAGTACAGAGATCCACAGACCAATCCTTCCAGCATCACTGCTGAGACATGAGTTTTATTCTGAGGGCTCCACCACTGACTCCTGGATGGCCTCACGGGGCACAAGCCTGTGGTAGTGAGCACTGAGCACTTGACAGACCAAATACAAGTACTACTGTAACTGCTTCAGCTGGTATCAGACTCACAAAACTGGAGCAGTGCGGGATCATAAGTAGCACAGACTGCATGGCTAAGGAGCAGACAGTAAGTGAGACTAATGCCCCTCAGAACAGTCTTGTTGTCTTTCTCTTTTCCACAGACTCCATCTCCTTAATCATGTTAGCCTGAGATGTGAACATCCATAACTTCACTATTTATGTCAGTGGATCAAACCCCAACAAGACATTAGATGAGATAGTTTTTTAGCATTTTTTTTAGCAAGCTTTAAGTTTAAAAAAAACAAAACATCCAGGAAAACTACACCAAAATGCAAACTTTATCAGTACAAAGATGGTCAATTACTAAAGCAACAGCATGTGGGACATCGGTCACGCCAACTGTCATCTCATACAGTATAGTGCAGGTGTTTTCAGCCAAACTGTGCATTTTTGCTGGCCTCCCTGCTCCATCCTTGGCGTAAACAGACAGGGGATGCTCTAGGGAACTGTTTGACTGCTAAACCAAACACATGACATTTCTGACAAACAATTTACTCTCACTGTTGAATTTTATTCCCCAAAACACGGTGCTTGTATCGCCTCAGCTCAAATACAAGAATCTCATACATTCCCACATGGTGATAAAGAGGTACAATTTAGACTGAGCATACCGGTACTATTATATCAGTCAGCTCGGCAACTTCAATAGGCTGCATCCAATTATACATTACGCGTGTATAAGAGGGACTCGCTTGTGTTAACGCACGCTATGGCCAGCAGATGGATTCTTGATAAATACATTCCCAGCAGACCGCATTGTTTTGAAGTTACATGCTCCACATTCCACTGTCGTTTTACAGTCACTAATGTGCTTCTTACAACTTTCTTGCTCTCCATTAATGCGACCAAAAATGTGCTGAGGTCTGGGGTGGTAAAAAAAAAAAAAAAAGGGTTCCGTTTAGGAGAAAGACTGGTGGTAGTTGAATAGCACTAACACAGACTTTACTTGTCGCTAAATTCAACAGATCAACGTCGAATCGGACAACCTGAAAGATTTGAATGTGATTACCAAAACGTGTGTATAACTTGTCACCCAAACACCACTAAGTTCCTCCATGAAACTCAAGCACCGCAGTGAGTCACTAACTCAGAAAATGACTGGACACTTGAGAATTGGGCTTCTCCATTCCACAAGTATGACTGTGCACCATGAATGAACTGACCATATCGTGTGAAGCAGACTGGCTTTTACGTCACACATTAAACAAAGGTATTTTTGCTTAAACAGAAGCCAACAAAAAGTGTCCCGTGACCCGCTTTTGGGTCCTGACCCACCAGTTGAGAAGCATGGCTCTAAAGCAATTTGGTATGTGCAAACTATTTTAAACATTTACTTTGTTGGTTGTTTTTCTTAATTCTAAAAATAGTAAATAAATCGACGTGAACATACAATAACTGCCAGAATTTTAAACTAAATGTATGTCTCTGTCAAGAAAATGTGTCCTTTTTTTTTCATAGTGACTTAGCAGCCTTAATGCTTGATTTCAAAAGCAGAAGCAATGCATGCAAACTTGAGAAGCAGGTGCTGTGAGCATGAGGATTCAGAGACGCAATCTGGGACATTTAACACAGCAATATGTCCTCATTGTGGACAGCTGAACATCCGTGGCTATACACTAATTCAGAGAAACCAACTTGTCTAAGGGCGTTGGTTTCAATATTGCCAGGCTAGTTGGTGGTTGAAGAGATGCATTTTGACATTTCAGTACAATTAGAATGAGGAACCTTTTTAGCCATCATTTGGGCCACACCTTGGTCCTCTTTCTTTCTTTCTCTCTTTCTACACCCCCCCACCCCCTCCAACCCTAGTTTGACATATGCTTACTATTTAGCCGACTGCAGTATCTGGTACTAACACGCCTTGCTTTATGACTAAGTTTTATAAGCAAAGATTAAGGCGTGTAGTCACCAGGGAAGCAGCGGGATAGGAACCACACAGGTTTTGTGGTATACACAATGATGGATGATGCCAGATATCTCATTAAGTGAAATAATTATATTGATATTGATAATGCCTACATGCCACACTGGTCAGTCACTTCATTGTGGTTCACTGATCATTGGTGATCACATGCTGATCAGGTAAAACCTATGATCCTTACACACTAAACACAAGATGAAAAATAGACCTGTTTGTGCCGTTTGGTCTATTTCATTGACATACCACATCAAGAGTAGGCCAGATCACCCAAACACTGTTTGCACAGCTGCCAAGCAGCCACACGGGAATACACTCGCATATATTATACAGCGCTACTGACGGTCGCTGACAAGAACACACCAAAGCAAAAACCTGACGCTTATGTAACATGCCAGGTCCTGACACCAGCTCCTCTGCCAGGCCAACATGGGAGGCACCTCAGGAGAGAAAAAACAAACCTCAGAGTCATCACCCTGCCGCCTGTGCATGAGTGGGCAGAGAGTAGGATGCCATATAAGGGCCCTTTTACGAGCATCAGGCATGCTTGTTATAACAAACAGCGCTGTTCTGATCAGATAAAAGTGTACCTCCCTCCTGCTTCTTTATGCCTCCATGCATGCCACTCAGTAGGACATGCTCACAAACATTCCAGTCAGTAAGTGAACCCTGACCTGCAGACCTAGGACAGCACAAGAGGTGCATGGTAAGAGAGCTCTTAATCTGCTTTCAACCACTCCATAAATGAGTGTCATGTCACTGTGATTAACTGTTCAACGTCCCAAAACACTGCAACCAATAGTGACTTTCATCAGTCTAAAAGGACATTTTGTATTTTTTATAAAATTCCTCTTTCACAAAAAAAAAAAAACATAAAACAATTTTAAATATCTAGCCTGAAGGCCCATGTGTAAGGTACAGTGAGCATATAATAATAATAATAGGGGTGTTGAAAAATATCGATCCGCCGATATAACGCGATATTACGTCACGCGATTCTCGTATCGATACAAAAAGCGCCCGTATCGATATTTAAACATCTATTTTTGGGGAAATATTCATTGCAGCGTCGCTCTTTGGTCCTGCACTTTTACTCCCGCCCGCTAGATGGCAGCGTACCGCGCAGCCCGCTTGAGTAACGCTAGAATCTAGTGAGAGTTAGAGAAACACAGGAAGAGCTTACAGTGGAGGAGAAGGAGCTATGAGACGCTCCGGGGCTCTTTTAAAACTCTACATTTGGCCTCACTTTGGCATTTACAGCAAAGACAGAGACCTGGATTATGAAGAGAGCCACCAGCTGTGTGCACATGTTGCTGAGTCTGTCGCCGCTGCGTTCGGAGAGGATTTATCTTTGTAGCATTTTATTACAGAAGTAAACGAACTGCCACTGCAGTACTACGACACAGGTTTAAAAAGAGCCTGCTGTATTTAGTTTCCCCTCTGCTTCGTTTGTGTGCTACTGCTAACACAAAAAGATTTGGAAGAGATGAGCGCTATAGTCACGGTGATGCCCGTGTTGTCATTATGTCCCTGATCTACGAGTGACACCCGTTGTGGAGTAGATACGATTTTAAATGCCCCGTCTGAGTTATTGTATAATTTAATGGATAAAACCCAACCCATAATAGTTATTACTGAACGCTAAGGACTCCCAACTATAGGAATACTAGAAAACGTGCATCCCCAGTAATTGGTTTCATTACTTGGTGTCCAAGAAATCTGTTTTCCGTTTAAAGTTACATAATTGTTTTTTTATTTAATTTTTTTTGAGCAGTTAACATTTTAACAACATTCCCATTTACATCATTCTATTAGAGGAGCTCCAAAAAAAGAAAAGGAGTAGGCTGAAGCCAGAAGCTTATATATACACACCTACCCCGTAATTAATATGATACACATTTATTTACATTTCCTGGTGATACTGCACAATCCGTCTGTATCCAAAATAATAATTTCCACAAAAAAAATTAAAATTAAAAACTCGGCGGGTAACACTCAATTACATTTACTCAAGTACATGAACTTGAGTAACTTATAGAAGTAATTGTACGTCTTAGAGTATTGTATCCATACAGTACTTAATACTTATACTTCAAGGTGGACTAGTTTACTTAATAGTTGTTTCCAAAGTAGTAAAAATATAATCACAATAATTGTCTAATACTTAAATATCGGGATATATCGTATCGTATTGCAACCCTTGTATCGGGATATGTATCGTATCGCCTGAGACTAGGCGATACACACCCCTAAATAATAATAAAATAATAATTATAATCTCCAAATGTTTGTTGTTAGGGTTTTAAAAAATATGATCATGTTGAGGCAGACATAACTTATCTGCTCACTTGGCACCTAGACTTCAGTCCACAGAGGTCAATAAATAAACAGTGTTAAAAACTGTGTCCCAGGTTGACTGCATGCATCAGAATACTTGATTTCTTTGCTGTATGAACTGCTCCTTGGCAGCCTCAGCTTGACCTCCTAAGTGCACTGGAGAGCATGAAAGTGTGAGCAAGCCTTGCGAAATGGTTTTGCAAGATAGGGCTATACATGCAACTGTGTAAGTCAGCACTTTTGTTCACTTATCCACCATTCTGCTTACAAGAAAAAGACTAGGTGGTGAATCACAGCCTCTTATTACACTTTACTTAATATGTTTACAAAAAAAACTTCACATACAAAGAGTGAAACAGCAACAAAGTGAGGGACAGATGTTTGTTTTGGGGCTTCCCTGTCCTGGCTAACCCTAGAGCTTCGGGCTGCTCTGTCAGAGAGGCAAGCCTCAGCAGTGCAGATTCATCATCACCCCAGCCCGCCCCGCCTGCCCTCTGAGAAACATGGGAGGGAGACCAGACCAGGCACCAAGGGATGGAGAGAAGAGAGTTTGCAGTTCAGGTCATGTAGGGCAGAGATGTGTACATGGAGAGGATTAGGTAAAATGAAGTATAAGAATATGTAGGCTACATGTGTGTAGGCTGTAGGCACTGTCCTCTGCAGTAACACTGTCGATTATTGCCCCTAACTTTTTATCAGCGTCATAGTTACAGTCTGACTCATCCACTTCTGATAAGAATATAGCCCAGAGCATTTAAATGGAACATTGCATTAATGTAACCTGAGGCGTGATTTCCACGAGTGTTGCGTATTGTCCACTATTGAGTAATATCCACCTTCACACTGTAACATGTTCAGAACGCTATGTGCTGTCAAAATAATTGCCGAAAGCTGCGGTGGTCAGGACTGACGTAAAACGCTCAGCATGAGACACACGGACGCGACAGTGTTCGGATCAAACGCTGCGAGGAGAGTTTGTTCAAAGGATACTCACCGTCCATCTTCTCAGCCTTTATGATGGTTAACGTCGGCTTCATATCGACAGCTGCCGTCATGATCATCAGATCAACGTGAATGATCACCGCCGCGTCCCTCGTTTATTCTAACAGCTACAAAAACACCGAAATAGAAAAGAAAAAAAAAAACACACGACTTCCCGCGTTGTGCGCGTGTCTTCTCGTTTCTTTCTCGGCGCGTCACAAGTAACTTATCTTTGCCTTTGCTCTCAACTACGCGTCTTTTCCTCGTTCTTTCGTTCTCACTCATAAACTCACTCACTCTCGCCGTATCACTGGGGCTTATGGGCGTTGCGTGCGCCGAGACCGAGGCGCGACGACGTCTGAAAGGGGCGGGGTTTGAGGGGTTGACTCTCCCGTTGATTCACAATTCAATTAAGGCTCCAGCCCCAGCGCGCTCTTCCCCGTACCAAACTGCACTACAACACTACCACTGCGAGGTCCCAGTCAGAGCCCTTCTCTGAGCGTCATTACGCAGTCAGAGGTCCGCATGTTCCCGCAAATTGCCACGTTTTTTTTACAGAGATGAGAAAGCAGTTAAATGGCTCAAAGAGGCTTACAGCACCCGAGAGCCTAACTTTATTCAACTGTATACGCGGATTAATATTGCTAATATTGCTATGTTATAGTATTGCAGTAGGCTATGTCTTGAAAAAAACAGCACTGTTGGGGAAGGATGCTAATATTAAAATGGCACAACTTTGCTCAAAGTTATATGAGAGGTATGTGCCCCTATATGTATGTGCACATGCAGGCGCCTTCATAACGTGTAACTCAACCTCATAAACACCTCTGAGTATTTCCTGTTCACCTCATCAATAAAAAACAAGCCAGTGTTGCATAGTCCCATGCTACAACTGAACAACCATGTTGCAAAGTGGGTTAAAGTGCATAAACACTCTGCTGTCAACGGACCATCATTGAAAAAACTAATAGGCCCTGCATTTCTGTTTTTCTTTTCTTTCTTTTCCTGCTCTTTTATGACCAAGACAAGAGTACTAGTGCCCCGTGCTCATACCTCCTAACAACCACATACTATTTTATAAATTCCCAATGACCCGCATACAAAAATGAGGATGGTGATATAGCATACTCCCATCAGGGGTCGCTTATACTGGAGTCTACGGCAACTGGCTGGGTTATTTGCTATTTAGTTTTGTTGCAACTGTCAGGAGCTGCTCCTCCACCTACTGTATGTACGTCTAAATGTGATAATCTGGCAGGAGGAGGTTGGGGAGCCAGAGATATTGATTGCTCATGGATTTTTTTTTTAACTGTGGTACATCACTGCATCCATTAGCTGGCCCAGGATCAGGTTACACACTGGCCTGATCGGAGCCTCCTCATTTTGAACTGCTGCTGCTGCTGGCGGTGGTTCAGTGGTGGGAGAAACTCAAGGGATGGAAGACTGGACAAAGGCACTTCTCACTTGAGCTCTGTCAGTCTCTCCCTCACTCTCAGTCTTTTGTTGTTGTCTGTTAATGAAGTCACCCCCTCTCTCGGCTCTGTTTTACAAGGACCAGTCCTAAGTCGTCAGAGTGGAGGAGCCTCAGGGTAACCACTGGTCTTAATGGCATTGCTGACCAAGAAAAGAGCCATGGCGTCATTATGGCCCTTCTTCTTTCCATGTATTTGCATAAAACATAAACAAATATGAATACATGTTTTATGTTGTCATTCATCATCAGAAGAGAAATAACGCTTGCTCAATACCACATCTACATTTTGGATAACTAAGTGAAAATATGTATACCAAAACCAGAACAAAACAATTATAAAAGGGCTACCAGTCAAACCTTAAGCAAAAGTGTTCTTGACACTTGTCCCAGATCAAAGACACATATTGGTTTCAGAGGCTATTTTTTTCGTTGTTGTTGCCATGGTGTTGTTGGTTTCTCTCATTTGCGTGCCTCGCTCTGCGCTCTCTCCCCCCACTCTCTCTCTGGCTGCCACATCTGTGTTGCCTGCCTGTCTACAATCTTTAAATGTCACTATCACACCTGCTACTTTTCACTGAGTTAACCCAAAAGGTTAGCCCATTTAGAGTCTGTCTCAAAGCTGTCGAGGTACATCTCTGTTTGTGCATATGAGCCGATCCCAATGCAACGTTTAGGCGCTACATTTAATACAGTGCAAACGTAAACCAGCAGAAGTGCGAGTTATGAGGCCAGTCTTAGACAGAGCTGAACAGTTGCAATAAAACAGTGGGCTCCTTGTGGTCCATGTCTGCAGCTGATGCTCTGAGAAGGTGCCACAGGCTGGATCTCTCCTGCTGAGATTAAAGACACTTCAGAACAGTACTAACTCAGTGATCTGCCTCTGACTGTTGAACAATATAAATGCACTTTAGATGCTGACTAACTTCAAGCCAACCTGCGTGCATGTGTGTGTATGTGCATGTTTTATGATTATGTGTGTGTGAGTGCAATGGGAAAATATCAGGGCCTCCCGAACAAAGGCGCAGCTCTTTTCTGAACAATTAGCTTTGCTAAAAGGGACATCTCTTCCTCCATTAGTGGCACCACGTGCCCCCCATCACTCCATTGTGCAGATAATTCAATTATCCCCACCCCCCTCAGAGCCACTCAGCCTTTAGACCTCCCTCTGCCCGTCCTGCCCTGCGTGGATCAGTCGCAGTCTGTTAGCACTCACTGATAACACTACTGTAGCCACATGGAGAGTCTAGTCCAAGTGAGTGGAGCAGTTACTGAATATATTGCACATTAGAAAGACACATTCTGACTAACTGTAACTGGTCTTGTATGAGCAAATGATTTGTTCATTACTACTGTAGTCATCGTTGTAAAAGCCTGTGAATCTCACAACATAAACATTAATACAATAGGAGACCCACAGAGGACTCATTAAAGCTCCACCTTTCCTGATGAGATGCATGTGTTGCATCACTGTCCGTCAGTGATTGCATATATGTTACAGAACTGCCCGTTCTCCAGCTCAAAAGTCTGTAATTAGTCACTGCACTATCAGGAGGAACTTACCACAGTAACACTTCCTAGAAACTAAGTGCTACTTAGAGACGTTTATGGAGAGGCTGACTCAAGTTTAAAACAGGATAGAGAAAAGGGGGAAATTTAAGCAAAAAGTCAAAATTACACTAAGAACAGATTTTATCATCTAGACTCTGGTTATGCTGCAGCCCATTCCTTCAGAGTTGTCCATCTTCGCCATGTTTCCACTCTTGTTTTGTTTTATTGTTTGAGGGGGAAGTGTGCAGTGGCCTGATTAGCATCACGGTTTCCTCCTTTCCCATAACCCCACAGACCCCCGCAGGCCGCCTGTTTACTTTTAGAAATAAAAAATGGGCCTGCACCCGTGAGGACGTGCCCCTCATCAGAGCCCAAACCCCCTGCCTGTGTCCCCCCCTTCAAGGCTGGCGGGGTTCGGGACCCTCCTCCGCAAGTCTGTCCCGCTCCTTATCCATCCCCAAAACTGTAAACGCCCGCCCACTGTACGCCCCTTCTCTTCTCACAGTCCAGCTGTCGAATCACATCAAATAAAACCAATGGTCCCTGAGTGCCAGATTGCAGCTGTGTCCGTAAATGGGATTTTTTTTTTTTTTTTTCAAATGTACAGTGAACTTATGAGTGCCCGGGAGCAGGTCTGCCGGAGTGAATGGGAGGATGCGGTAACACCATACGCGTCGGAGTCAAGGGTGTGAAATTTAGTGAATGAGTTTGCACACTTCCCCGCCGTGTCCACCAGGGGCTGTGCTGTCTCAAACAACTTTCACTGTCAGGACGTTTACAGTGGGATTTACAGTTGGAGACGCGCACTGTGAAAATCAGGGTTAGTGTAAACATGGCCGAGGCATGGCTGTTGTCAGGAAGCTGTGTGTGACATCGGGCTCAAACATGCAACAGCCCAACGCATCTGAAATGTCTATGTCCCAGCTGTGCCCCTTCTTCTCACACCATGAAGTAGATATTTAAACTGAAATGACTGTATAAAACGGCTTCCTTCAGAGTGCACCGCGTTGAAAGTTTTGTGTGACTGTTGAGTATTTTGAAATTAAAAGAATCACAGCCCGCGCAGTTCAATGCCACATTAATGGGGCACATGCGTGGGGAGATAATGTAGGAAATGTGTGTTGACTTTAGACCCTTCTGGATTCAAGAGGACCTCCACCGATCAGCCCCCGCTTTGGTCAGGTCGTGCCTCGTCAGCACACGTCTGTTCCCACGTGAATCATTCGTGGGATTAGCTAATTTCACACGACTGTTTTTTTGTTTTGTTTTATTATTATTATTATTCAAATAATGTTAGCTTCATCGTTTGGATTATGAACAGCATTTGGAACCTATAAGACAACCAGCCCAGACAACATGTGCCAATGAATACAGGGACAAACAAATACCGGGACGGCGAACATCTGCCTGATGTTTAGGGATATTTAAAGTGGAATAAGCCTGGGAAAGCTGACCAGAGCTGGTTTCAATGGTTTCAGACTAGTATTGAATCTGTTAAGTGATCACAGCAGCTATTACGGTCTTTGATGTGCTTCATTCTAAAAAATTAGGTTTTTTTTGAAAGGTCAACCTGCTTTCCTAACCTTAAATAGATGGCTTCTAACAGTTTTAACTGAGTAAAATAATGTAGGCATGTGTGGGTGGATGAACTGACCGTGGCAGTGTGTGAGAGTGAAAGTGTAGACGTCTGCGGCCAGACCGTGTTGCTTGATATTTTTGGTGGATTTATCACACATCTTCACTTCAGCGATTCACTTACTATACATATCCCCAAACTGGGTGCATTTAAATCTACAAGTTGCGCAAAAGTGAGTAGGCTGAGAAAAAAAAAAATGGGTCAACATTGGGTCGTTTCTTTCCACTTGCAGCTATGTTTATGTCGACAGTTTTGCGCTGGGAGCAGTGAAGCGAGTTTCCAAAGGAGTGTGTCCGTGGCAACAAACATGAGCAAATCTCATCTAATCCTCACTCCCTCACACACACACACAAACACACACAGAAGGACACACACACACACACACACACGTACATAAAACAAATTTAGGCCCCCTCTATCTCTCCAGGGACCAAACCAGAAGCTTGGGAAAAAGATGGCTGCCCTTTGCATCCAACTTGGGGAGGTGTCGGGAGAAATGATTTTGCTCCCTAACACTCCACACTAATGCACTTCCTATGAAATCGACCCAAGTCTTGCCAAAGTATACTGAAGACAAACACAGGCAAATGCCCTGCACGCAATGTCACAAATAAAACATGTAAAAGACAACATGAAGGGCAAGAATGTGTGATGTCCCAAGAAGAAGACACAGGCAGAAAGTAGGGAGTAAAGGTCTGGTAAAGACATTGGCCTCGGGGTCAGCTGCAGCAGCCCCCATGCAGAAGACACAAAATAATGGTTTAGACTGAGGGAATTCAAGAGGGTCAAAAGAGGAAACTAAAATGTGTCTGTCCAGTTGGTAAGAGAGCGTGCATGACTAATCATCCATTGAGTGTTCCAGTAAGCATCTCTATTGTGCTTATTGTTACTCATACGTCATTTTTTTTTGCCAACAAATTCTGATTAAAGCTAAATAGACAGAAACACACCCACACACTAGCAAAATGACCACATTCTGACAGCGATGTCAAACTGAAATACTTATTCTCACGCTCCACTCACGTTGGGCCTCATAACAGCACACAGAGTCCAAGTCACAAACAGTACCGTCATTGGCCAGGCTTCTTTACCTGTAGTGCACAAGTCATGTCCGTTGGGCACCTCCTGTGATGAGATGTCCTGGGGGTAGATGGGCTGCGAGGGGTAGCACTGTTGTTGAGGGTGCACCACTCCGGGCATCTGGGTCTGGGGTCCTGCTGCCACGCCACCGCTCTGCCGCTGAAATCAGCCATACAGAGAAATCTCTTCACATTTGGCATTTTTTTAAGTCTCGTTCTGTATATTATGAGATATGTGGTGCTGACTTGGGCAAATACCAAATAGAAAACTGTATGGATAAATATATAGCAAAGAAAAATTACACAACTACAACAACTTTGAGGCCTGAAGAACACACGCATTCCATTCATCCAACACTAATAGACAGTGTCCTTATATTTGCTCTTGCTTTGACTGTATTTCACTGTCAAACAGATAACCCCATAAGCTACAATTGACGCACTGACTTTATCTCGCTGTGTTTTCATTTTGCTTATCGCACGATTGGCCACATTACAGGTCACAGAGGGGGGAGTCTGAAGTCAGCACTCGACAGGACAGATATGAATTTGTATGTGGATCGCAGAGATACTGTGTAAAATGATAGCAGCAAGACCGTTTATAGCATATCTACTGCATAACAATAGCACAATAGCAAAGGCAACACAACATTCAATAGATATTGTCGAATGTGGACGGGGAAAGCCTAATACTATTGGGAGCCCGGGACAGTGAAACAAAAAAACGGGTTGAAAGGTTGATTCCCTCCGCATCGGAACTTGCGAAAGGCCCAGTTTGTGTCCTCGAGTCTCCCCCGCCATGGTGTCTCTGAAAGACTCAACGATATAGAGCATTTACCCCTGAACTGTCCCGTCTGAGAGCCTATACATGGACACGTATTGCTTTAGCATTACTTTTTTCGCATGAGCAGTGATAGATTTTACTTCATTGATTGCTTGAACAGCTTGACTTCTTCCATTCGCTCCCATGAAGCCATTACCAATGCATAAAACACACATAAACGCGAGTCGTGTTTTTTAAAGATAACGCGTGTAAAATCAAAGGGAGCTGCGAAACCGGGCAGCCCAAGTTCACCTCTGACCGACGCAGCGCCGGTACATTGTAGTCTCAATTTCAAAGCCAAGCCCCACCACCTGAGCCAATTAGGAGCCTTGGTGCCAGAGCTTTCCGTGTTGTTCTGGCAGGCCGGGGTGGGGTTGCCATTTGCATATAACCCCAGTCTCTTATCCTAATGTGCCTCAGCTCTGCATACAAATGGAGGCATTTATTTTGCCGCTTCTTGGCCTTCACCTTTTGAATGCTCACCTGACAGGAATCCCAATGCTCCCAGCTACCAGTGACTCTCTATTCAATCGCTTCATTTGAAAGTATTTAACTAGCCTCATAGTGCTCATGAAAACTGGCTTCTGCAGAGGCAAAGCACAGTGCAGGTGGCAGGGCGGTGAGAACTATTCACTATGGAGAAAGTCTGGGATGTGTAAGGGGCACGAGGTATTACTAAATGTTCTTGGTGTTTACATTGATATGGGCAAAGGGGAAGTTAGTGGTTGCGTAACAAAGAAAAGTTAAAAAGGCCGGTTTTCATCATTTTAAATTTCTTCACTTGCATGGACGTTAGAATGAGGAACATGTTGTACAGGGGCACTATTACGTTGTGGAACTACGGTCATAATGCAATCAGATTCATCTAGCCGCACTGTCACAGTAGTTGACTCAAGGGGTTTAACAGGTTTCAAACTTTTGTATGGGTACATCTTAGTGCTCAATTACAGAGGTGAGAAAAAGTACACCGTTTGCCATTTCTCACATTTCTGCCTAAATTTGTCACTAAATGTGGTCTGATCTTCATCAAAATCACAGGAATGATTATACAGTGTCTGCTTTAACTAATACCGTTCAAACATTTACTTTTGGTCATTTGTATTTGCTATAACATGTTAACATTCACAGGAGAGGGAGGAATAAATAAGTAAGTACACCGCCTGAATCTCACTGAACTGCAGCAGTTTTGTAAAGAGGAATGGCCCAAGATTTCTTCTGATTGTTGTGAGCGTCTAACCTGGGGATCATTTACTTATTCCATGCATGTTGTGAATGTCTAAGATGTTTCTGCAAAATATCTTGATAAACTTAAGAATTCATTTTTCTATCTGAGGCAACAAAACAGTCCCACACCATGATTCCCCCTGCACCATACTTCACAGTGAGGATAGGGTTTTGATGTTGGTGTGCTGTTGCATTTGTCCTCCACACATGACGTTGTGTGCTCCTCCCAAACTATTCAACTTTGGTTTGCAAAAGAGCTCTTGGATGCTCCACAGCACTACTGGAAAAATATTCAGTGGAGTGTTGGACCCAAAGTTGACCAGTTTGGCAGAAGCACACAACGTCATGTGTGGAGGACAAATGGAACAGCACACCAACATCAAAACCCATATTCAGGCGGTGTACTTACTTATTCCTCCCTGTCCTGTGAATGTTTACATGTTATGGCCAATAAAAATATGGTCAAATGTAAATGTATTCGTTTACGCAGACACTATTAATCATTCCTGTGATTTTGATGAAGATTAGACCACATTTAGTTACCAATTTAGGCAGAAATGTGAGAAATTCCAAACGGTGTACTTACTTTTTTTCACCACTGTATGTTTTTGTTGTATCCCCATGATACGCTCGAAGGACTGGTCAAGCATTTGTCTGGCAATTAGAAGGCTGCCCGTTTGAGTCATTGTGTCCCTGTGTAACACATCATCTTTTTTTCATCGCAATGCAATGATATCCAGCAATATGCCAAATGATTGGCTCACTATACCAACCCTTGACAAATAAAGTATGAAGTAAGATTATTTCTTACATTTGAATTCAACGTTAACAGTTAAGCAAAGAGGCATGATCAGAAAAAAAAAAAAAAAACGTAGCATCTTTACTGTCCAGGCGTGAGTGACAGAAGCCAGAATCTAAAACACGCGCACAGAAGTGCAAACGTTGTTGCACATGTGGCTAAAGAGCTTATCCCTGTGGTAGGTAGCCCAGTCAGTGTTAAGATGGAGATAATTTACGGGGGGGGGGGGGGGGGTCTTACCAGTGCGCCCAGGCGGTCACAAGGGTGAAGGGCCGGGTAGGAAGAAACTGGATCCATGTAGTAACTCATCATGGACACTGTGGACAGGAGGAGACGCGCCTGGCCAAGGGATCAACACACAACAAGTCAAGTCGCCTTAAAACCATCAATCACTCCATTTACACTTACAGCAACAGTCAGTGCAAAAAGGGTCTATATACAGATGATTAAAGATACAGACAGACTGATATCCAAGGAAGGTACATTTATAGTACACATATATATATTGCTTTAGTCTTCCTAATGTCGATCTCATTTATCCATTCATTTCATTCCAACATGTATGCTCATACGTCTTCTGGGGATTGTGACACACAGGGTTCAGTCTGAATGATCTTTTCAATATAATAACTGCTTTTATTTAATTATTTTTCTCTTTTTTTGTGTGTCAGAGAGATAAGCAGAGCTCCACCGGCAGCGAGACTGTGCATAAGAAATGAGTGGTGTAATAAAGAAGGAGCAAGGTAGAAGGTAACTGAATTATACTCATTATGTATGAGTTATATCATTTATTGTATTTTGTTTCATTTCGGCCAAATGTTTTATTTTGTCATTTTTCCCACATTTTGGACATTCTTTACTTGGACTCGCTTGTACATAAACACTGTGTTGTAATCGTTGGCTCATGTGCATTTGTTGCCCTCACAAGCATACTCTCCTGTTATACTCTTATACAGTACAGATGCCGGAGCAAGGGTAGGCGACGCGTCTTGCCCAAGGACACAACAACAGTATGCACTAATGCACCCAATTTACTGCACGGATATTTTCCACTTTTAATATAAATATTTATAAAATCATTTGTTTTCTTTCCCAAAATAAATTCCCACTTTCACCCCCTCCCACAACCAACCTCTCCCTGACGCGCGTGGACCACTGCGAATGCTCGTCTATGGGCAGTGCCATGCTCCCGCAAAACACAGTCCCTCCTCCTTCTTGCCCATTCATATGTAAAGTCTTTTGGAGCGTCTGGTTAGAGGCAGCTGCTGACAGTCAGGCTGCAGAAATGATATGCCAGTGCCTCAATGCGTGCAGATGTTCAGCTTCTCAAAAAAAAAAAAAAAGACTCTCGCTGCTCCGAAAAGCCCTGGCATACAGCGGGAATAATGTGCAAATCAGTATGATCATTCACACGCACGCTGCTCTAAATGCGAGTTAATGGCTGTAAAATTCGCCAAATGGGGAATATGATGAGAACTTTTGAACCGATCTCGCGGCGGGTCGTGCTGTACATTTTATTAATTGAAGAATATCAGTGAATGCGTATTTAAACGTCCCAGTGCGCGTCTCCAACCCCGATTCTTTTACGCGTTACCATGATATGCGCGAGGAGAAGCGCACGGGGATTAAAACGCGCTCTTCACACTTTCACAATCCCAGAAGGAAGGCAGAAGGAAAACTTTACACTTTTTTTTGCTCATCTATTTGCTACACACGCGCGCGCGCACACACACACACACCAAAAAGTTTCGCTCACATTACCCTCTCTATCTTGTCCATGCACGTTCACGTTCGAAAACTTCGGACTTACCGAGTGGACGTGGTGGGTGCGAAGTTTGGAGTGAGCTGGAAGCGCAGGGGGGAGTGTGACAGCTGAGGAGCGGAGCAGTGCCGAGATGCGCCTACCTGCTCGCAAGCGAGTCCCACAAAGGAAGGAATTATTATGCACACTTTTTAGTCCCTCCCTCGATCATACGGTGATCCTCTCAAAATCCCTCTTTCCCCATGTGTGTTGTCTTTGAGATTTAACGCGAGTCCACTTCCTTGGCTACTGCAGGTGTAAAGTTTTAGGTCACTGTTTTGTTTTCATTTTTTTTTTTTTTTTTTTTTTTGGGGGGGGGGGGGGGGTCTCTTTTCTGTCTGTGTGATGAGATCATTTGGGAATTTGTATGGTCTATTATTTGTAATGTTCTATGTATTATGGCACAAATCCTATTCCAAATGTCCATGTCGGCCCTGTTCTTTTGTTTCATTGTTTTATCTTTTTGTTTTGTTTTTATCTTTTTCATTTCACCCAAAAAAAAAGGCGATTGACTGCAATTCTAACATTCATTTTGTTTATATGCACTTTGAGTCGTATGTTTTGTATATTGGCCACTTGTATCTCCTACTCACTGTACGGGCGGTGGAGCGTTGCAATCTAGCTAGGACAGGCTTAAAGTAACCTATAGCAGCTGTTGGCATCAAAATCAATTTGTCTCGTGTCTTACAAGAATGCACACCAGAGGCTGCTGAATATTTATTTACCTTTTACCTTGTCGGCTATCATATCACGCTACTTCCAAAAGCCTAAATCCGACGGTGAGCTGGTGCATGCGGAGCAGCGATTAAGGCTGGCCATTCTTCTGCGAAATGAGAAGTTCAGCAGCAGATCTACAAGATGCTGGCGATAGCCGTCCCGGAGTTTATCTGTTCATTTGCGTATACCATGTGCAGTATTTGTTTATTGCCTTACAGATAAGTCACAAACTTTCCTTTGGTACTGCAATAGTGCACCACACGAAGATTGGTACATGGCGATGCTGACGCTAACTCAATGTGTGATTTGCCATTAAGTTTCTCAAAACGATTGCTTTTGTGTTGAAAACACCATGCAGCAACATTTTTTACACAAACCCATGCATTTGTTTTGGTAATGCGTAAGAAAACAAAATGCAGGCTCATGGCGTTCCCTTGTTAAAAATGTTGCTCTGGGTGACCTCCTCAGACTCTAGTCTCCATCACTACACCTCCACTGGTCCGTCTGCTCCCCTGACTATGAGCCACTGAGCTTTCAGCAACTGCTCGACGACTCTGAAACTCTCTACCCCTACACATATTAACCTCGCAAAACATGAAATCCCTTCTTAAAAGTAATGTATTCAAACAGACCAATGGCCCGTTATGACTCTGTCCCTCTAAACTTTCCCCCCCTACAGTTTTGAATATACCGTGTTACAGCAGAACGAGCAGCATGCGCCTCCCTCGTATCAGCTCTCAACACTTGTGAGTCATCTGAAACACCTTGTGGCTCCATGATAATGCTCTGACCCATTTGTTTGAATTAGAAAGTGCACGGTTCAACCTACCTGTCAGCCACTGCTCCAAACAGTAAATCTCCAAGTCAGCGGGGCGAGGGCGTGCGTATGTACGTGCGCGCCTGTGTGCGAGAGTGACAGTGTGCATATGTAAGGGGGGGTCAAGTCCAAGGTGAGAGGCGCGAAGAAGAACCATCAGGGGCCCAGAGTTATACGGAGGGAGGACAGCTGTTCCCCAAATCCTGGTCCACGTCCCAAGCGAGCCGCGCGGCCCTCGAGGGGGCACACGTGGGCAAAGGCAACGCGTCCCGGGGCAGAGGGTCTGAAGGCTGTGACTTATGGACATGTGGAGAGACCGAATTGAATAAAAGCGGGATAAATGGGATCCAGATCTGCAGCCGTTGCCCTGGCAATGCTGTTTCAATTAAGTGGATCAGCGGTTCAAAGGCGAGGCCCTGATGCACCCCACGCACCACATGAAGCTACTATCATCACTCTGACCCTCTGCTCTCACCTCTCTACAGTGGGGCCACCTTTTTCAGTTTGACCATGAACTGCGCATTAGAGGGAGACTCGCTTCGCCATGCCCCATAAACCAGTATATGTAGTATGTGTTATATGTTGTATAATGAAATGTGCAGATGGAGCATGGCATGCAAGGGTTCTGTGGCCACGCCGCCTTTGCGATGCCCGATCCCGTCAGACCTGGGAAGCTACGCAGGGAAGGGCTCTTGGATAGGAGACCGGGAACACCAGGAAGCCTAGTGAATGTAGTGAGTGAGTGAGTGAGTGGTTGGTGGTGGCACTGACTGGTTGCCTCGCTTCTGTCAGCTGTGGCTACAATAGTATCTTACCACCACCAAGTATGGAGTGAATGAATAGTGCAATGTAAAGCGTCTTTGAGTGTCCAGAAAAGCGCTATATAAAACCGATGCATTATTGTTATTATTATTATTATATTTGTGGAAATCGAGAGACGTTTCTTTAGAAAAAGGTATTTGGCTATTCAAATCTTACCGTATAGACCGTATGCACATGATGTCATAACATTCTGCAGCAAGTGGCCACATCTGAGTTATTTGAGTTGTAAAATCTGTTACTGTGGGATTTTGCCACTCAATCCAGAACAATGAGGGTTCTGTTTACAAAGAAAATGCACACGTAGATGGAACTCAGGGTGTCCTATTGTTGATGTTTCACTCTTGACTCCTAAGCGTTATGCGGTATCAAAATGCTGACTTACAAACCGCCGATTAAAAAAAAAAAAAAAATCCACATACCCATTAAATTGTCTGTAGATGGCGCCTGCTTTTCGGTCGCCCCTCTTTCCAACTGTGAACCCTTTTTTTCTTCTCTCTCTCATTGTCTCAATTTGGACCCTCCAAAGATAGCCCTGACAGGTGATATTAATGACCTTTTATTAGCATCATCCTGATTGCTGGAGACTTTTTGGAAGAGCGAGTGCTGAAGACAGGAGAGGGGAAAAAAAAAAGATGGAATGGAATATTATGGAAGTCCTCCGCCCACCACTTCTCAGGAGATCGGCTCTCTCTTTGATAGCCTGCCCGAATCTCTTCCTCCCATACAAACTGCCCCGCAGATGTTGTTGCTGTACGTCGACTACAAAGAAGGAGCCCTTTATGAGAAGAACTTCTATTTTGGGACCCCGTGTTTCCGAGATGTGGCGCTGAGTAAGACGAGTGCAGGCCTAATCTCGCCGCTGCTGAAAACTTTGTCTTATTCTCTGCCCATCATATTTTTAGATTAAAGCCTTGCGATTATGAATGAAATGAACACGTAACAATTTATGACAGTATCAATAAGGCTTGACAGTGGAGGGTCCGATAGTCCACATTGACATTGGCACAAGCTAAAAGATCACCACTGGGAAATCATGCACTTTGAAATGACCTTTGTTTCATCCCTGACTTCATTCATTCAGAGCTGTTTAAACACGTTCATAACTTTAGAACGGTGACTTCTGAAGATAGAGTGATGTTGGAATGTATCCCACTATATGGTCCTCAGTCAAAATACTCATCTGAAAGCTGACCCAGTGACTAACAACTGTTCTCTCTCACATTTAGAGCCTTTGATATTCCTGAGAAAGGTTGTGGGACATTGGAGCATAATCCCAGCAAGTTTAGCATTTGGGTCTAAGATTATGTACTGCGTGTGACCTATGCCGTAGACAAATTTCATTTTATGTTGTACTGACCATAGAACAATGACCAATGAATTGTTCTGTTCTGGGAAAATCAGTATAACACTCCTAGTTTGGCTTGCAGAAGGTAATACGTTGGGCTGGTTATTTGAAAATGAAACAGTTTGTGTGGACACTGATGATGGTCACCTTCTTCTTACCGAGTGTGTGAACATGTGTGCTTCAATAGATATGAATCAAACATATGAATCCATCCATCCATTCATCCATTCAAGAGCACCACGGCCCCTTCAACCTCATGTTCTCCCACGGTCACCCACCAGTATCCACTCTATTCGAAAGGTTGTGTGATCTTTTCATTCAATTACTTATAATATTGTAAAATTCAGAGCCTGACACAATTTAAACAATCATGTTAAATCATATAGACGTGTACAAGCTCGACAACGTGTCGCTTTGATTATTGTCCTTCAGTTTCTAAAATGATTCCACTGATGGGATGCAAAGGTTGGAGCATAACACAGCCGCTATGGGCCTGAGGCGGCTTAGACCCAGATGTGTGGCTAGTACGTCCCAGAGTTAATGAACAAACCAACACTGACGGAAAACCGTTGATTCTTACATTCATTCACTGGCTGTTTTTTCAACCAAAAAAAAATGGCTACATTCATTTGGTGCTAAGTCCCTCATCCATACCCAGAGAACTGTGACTTTGTTGTTCTGTTGACCATGAAGCAGGGGGTTTTGGGGGCCACATTAGCCCTTGATGTTATCTTTAATTAAAGCACAAATCCCTCAGCTGAGTTGTCCATACAGCCTGGAATAGGCCCTGGAAATCAGACAAACATCCTCCATATTTGACGGGTTGAGAGTGCACACTATAGCCTCCAGATGGTTTGTGTTTCTCAAGCCTTTCACTGGGGATGGTATGGGACAGCGATCCTCTGTTTGAGTGTGCCTCTTGACAGAACGAGCTCCTCCGAGTCACATGGTGGGCCGCTGGACTGATGCCCGGGTTGCTCTCCCTTTTCCTTCATGAACTTTCCTCACGCGGCGCACAAAGACATGCGAAGAAGCACATTTGCAATCCGCTAACCTGCTATGATTCTGAGAGATAATGTCAACGATTTGATGTGGTCCGGTTACTGTGCTAACACTATGAATACCAATTATTTGATTTAGATTTTTCATTTTTGATTCGTTTTATTTTTTCTTCTTCTCTTTTTGGTTTTTGAGTTTTGTTTTTTGTTTTTGAATTTAGATTTTTCCTTTAGATTCTTTAGAGGTAATCAGCCTGACTGGAGATTTTAGCCTTGCACAAAACAAAACAAAAAAACAGAACAAACCACTTTACCACCAGGAGGCCAAGATGACAGAAGTCGCGTGTACCATTTTATTTATTTTTTGCTATTTTTAAACGTAACCAAAAAAGTTGACAAATGAAGTTTTTCTCTGGTAAGGACACGCTGAGTGTGTGTTCAGAAGAAGCAGGGCTGAGGAGGAAGGGAGAGTACAAGATGCTGAGTCCAACGTGCCCTGGTTGATATGCTGCTGGCCCGGCGCCAGTATCCTCCCTCCTCCAGTCCCACATCGCACAAACTACACACAAACACCCGCCCACTGGCTATCTGACCTCCCACACACACACACACACACACACACTCACACACACACACACACACATAGACACCAGTGCTGCTCTCCAGTGGCGTCGGCTCGCTCTATTCCTCTTCATTAGCGACCTGAACAAGACGCTTGTCATGTAATTAGCCAAGAAGGTTTTGTGAGCACTGGTGGAACATGCTCTCTTTAAAGTGGGAGAATGCTCGAGTGAGATGGACGAGAGGAGGAGAGACAGGGCTGGGAACTACAAACTGAAAGAGCAATCATTGGCACAGATATGACAAACGGTGGTAAACAGGCCAAAGGGGGGGAAAAATGTTACCGCTTGACCTAGTGTGTCAGGTAAATGGTATTGACATGAAGTCGGAATTTCCGTGAGATCCAATATTTGAGCCTAATTGTTAGATGTAGTCCAATGATGAGGATGAGTTTATAAATGTCTTTCACAACTTAAAGGGAGGGTGGTGGAGCTTTTTTTCCCCCTCAGGGTAAAGCAAAAGCAACTTACCTGTTGGAGCACAATCAATATGCTTCAATTGGGTGTACAGGGATCTTGTTTCCCTACAAACTGTACAATATTCAAAAACATTTTTCAATATGAGAAAAAAGGTACAGGTATATGATCTGCCCATTACTTTTTTTTTCTATTCAATTTGAATTATTGCTACATATTTGAGTATTTGTTGACAGCTTTGATATTAAGCATTTGGGTACATCATTTATCACGGACAATTGGCAATGTGTCTGTATATGGTGTGTGTTAGACAATATTGTCCAAGAGACTGTTTTTTATCAATGACAGAGCTAAAGGGACAAAGAATCCGGTCGTACACCCAAACCACATTACACCTACCGCATGCTCTATACTCGGCAATGTAAAATAAGTTTAGATGCTATTCTGTAATCGGCTATTGAGAAGTTGAAACTTCCGCAAAGTTGTAATTGTTAGAGAAAATATTTTCCCTTGGGGCCTGAATGATGATGATGGTGAAAAGGTCAAGATGGAGAGGCTGAGATGGCTAATGGTTCTGCTGCGGTGAAGAGGGGGATAACAATAATATTGACAATGTCTTACACTTGTATGGCCACACTGTGGACCGAGGACCTTCTTGCTGTGAAGCATGAGCGCTAACCACTGTGCCACTGTGCCACTCACAAGCACATATTGCACGAGAGAGAGACAACGTGAATTGCTTTATCCAAATGTAGCAAAAGATCTATAATGAATAGGAAGAACAGGTGTCATTTAACCGCAGTTATAATCCCAGTACCACTGGAGTGCATTGGCATTGTCGTCGGCCTGAGGTCTTATATAATTTATATAGATATTATTATTATTTTTATTTTTTCTCTCTCTGTAACATGATTGGAGAGTTGGTTGAATGCTGAGAGCTGGTACGAGTGTGAGTATGGGTGTGTATGTATTTTCTGTTTTGTTTGTTGTCTATTGTTTTTGTCACGAAATGTAACGTTTGAGCCGCAACCGTTTTGTTGTTGTCAATTTGAATTAGAGGAGCCCCTCGAAAACGGGAAGATTCATCTCAAGGGGTCTATTCCTCTTGAGCAAATAAAGAAAAAGGAAAAAATAAAAGTGTTGAGAGAGAAGAGGAGCTGTCTTCTGCCCTGCATCTGGTTTCCTTTTCATTCTGCCAACTTTCCCTTTTAGATGCAATAAAATGTATTTTGGGAACAGTATCTCAATATCATAACTGTGGCAGAGTTTTAGACTATATTTAGACAATACAAAAAAAAAAAAAATTAATCATTATATAATACAATTTACTATAGATATATAATAATAATAATAATCTCCGTGGGCATGGCATACTCCGCATCCTTTTTTTTTATCTGTCTGTCTGGATGCTCCTAAAGTTCCAACATTTAGCTGTTATCCTGATTCCTGACTTCCAGCTGTCCCCTCTCACTCCTCTGTCCCTCCACAGTTATTTTTAGACTCACATTCAAGGATATTTTGCCAGCCGATTTTTTCCCCCCTCCATAATCAGGAAATAGTCATTTTCCTCTCTGTGCCCCCCCTTACATCCATTTCATTTCCTATGCACTACATCCCCACTTTCCGTTTTAGAAAGCTGTCTGTCCTAAACTGTGATTTTGTAAAATACTTTCTCTTTCCGCCGAGCCCTAACCCCAAACTGAAGAACACCAGCAAGGTCTCCTCACTCCTCCGCCCACGCACCCCCACCACAGCACTTTGGCTCCACGGGCCTGACACTTGTGCAACATGATTACAGTCGTAAGAGGATTCTCACATACATACCAGAGGGTCGTTGCATTTTAACAACCAATTTCATTTTTCTATTTCAACATCTTCTTTACTTCTTTATTTGGATCTTTTTTCAAAGCCCAGTGATAGACTTTGCTGAAACATAAAACACATTTTAAGTGCGTGTTTTAGTCACACATTATGACGAATGGACTCTTGTATCAGTACCAAGTGCATGAGCAAAATAATGTAATGAATGAGATGTGTACATCTATGGAAACTGAACCTACTGTAGATACCTGAAACAGTATACCAATGTGTACGTTTATGTTGGCATCTATGTTCATTTCTATTACTCAAGACACTCGAGTAAGAGTAATGTTACTAGAAGTAAAACATAGTGGCCCATACAATTGTTCGAGTAAAAGCAACACAGTATTTGGGGAAATGTTACAGTGAGTAATGAGAAACTGTTTGAAAAGTCTGGTTTATGTTTCAGTAGTGACGTGGGTAATGACAAACAAAACTTGACATACTTTAAAAATCGTCACTGGCTATTTCCAAAGAAAATGCCATGAATATACTTCATGACGATACTACTCGAGTAAAATGTACTGCTTGATAAAACTACTCTAAGAAGTAGCCTACAGTTACTTCAAAGGGTGACTCGAGTAGTGAGTGCAACTAAGCACAATGATGCATACAAAATTATTTCACTGAATATCCGCTTCAAAAGGACTTTGACGCAACTTTAAAAGCAGTTGGTCTCACATTCGTTCGTAGCTCAATTGTGCCCTCTATCAGCCAATGTGGTAAATGCATCATCTCACACAGGCCTTCTTCCCCCCCCCCCCGCCAGTATTGACCTGAGATAATGTCATTTAATAATAATCCGCATCCTGCCACATTTTCATGTTATCATATTGAAAAGAAAGTGAAGGGGGGGGGGGGGGGCGTTACAACATGTGCAGAGACTTCCATGTGGCCTATTAGAAAGTTGGCACGACCACCCCCTGGCTTCTGTGCGTGTGTCTCGCCGCGCGTCTCAAATAGACGTAACCATATGTTAACACTTTACTTCCCAAAAACGCACGATGACAGCGTCGCTCTGTCTCTTTAAGAGCCCAGTGGAATGTTGTGGTTTGCCCAGGCGTTTGGGGTAGTGCCCTCACCCACACATAAACACAAACCTTAAAAGTAATTCTGAATCACTCTCCATTTCGCTCTCCCTCTCTCCTGGCGCATTATGGGTGCTGATGTCAAAGCTCCACTGCTCACCCTTGGTTCCATTTGTAGAAAAAAATCAAATAAAATACACAGTCAGCACCTGCCTATTCTTTTTTGTTTCTTATATCCCGGTCCATATTTTCAGAGACAGGGGCAAAGTTGGGAAAATTAGGTAAGAAGCTGGGTAGTTTAAGGGAAAATAATAATCCTAATACATAATTTGCAAAAGAGTTCAAATGTCATCCACACACACACAAAAAGTAGACAAGCATAACTCAGACAGGCTGCAATGTTGAGCCAGAGAGCCCCCCAGTGGCCACGCGACGCAACATCACTCCTTATGAATGGGATCAATAGGCGAGCCCCTTTATTAGATCCAGATTTGACCGTCTGAAGGCACAGATGAATGATTTTTGTAGTCTGCTGAGCGGCCCACATCGAGTTCAGCCTGTCAGACATGTCTGGGGGGACGTGGGGGAGGTACGAGAGACACGGGCCTCAAAGTAAAAGCCTGGAGAATGTGGGACAGGGGTAAACCCTAAACCTGAGATCTGGAGCTATAGCCGTCTTTCAGGGAACAACACTTTTCTTATGGGGCTGGTGAACAGAGCCAAATGAGAAGTGACAGCATATTAATTTCGGCCGGTGTTTTGCTTTAAGAGCTTTTTAAAATGCTGCTGAATGATGAGCGGTCAGTGGATTTATAGAACAGGGAATGATTTAACTTTATTTTTGAAATTTTTTTATGCATTGCTTTCCTTTTGCTCTCACTTACCTTGAATTTTTCCACAGAAGCAGCCATTTCTAGAGGATTCATTTCAGCCTCATGTTGGGATGACTGCTGCTGGGCAGTATAAACTCATTTGAAGTCAGGACAGCAAGCACCTTGCTTCTCCATGCCAGCGTGGAGTCAGGGTGTGTCCACAGAAACAGATGAAAGAAGTCCATGCGTGCATCACCATTAAATACAACTGTGGCCCTTTGTGTCTGTATGCAAGATGCAGTGCATACCACAGTGAACTGTACAATGACATGCGTTTTGTCTCGACACCACATGTTGTCCCTCAAACATCCCTGATCCAGAAGCCCAACTCTGTATTGGCCCCCGAGGCAAGAATACCATGAGGCGAGGTCACGCAGTGGGCAAATCTGAAATGACTGGATCTAAAAGTTCAGCTTGCAATGACAATTCATTTATATGAAGACATGATGAAGCAGACCAAAAGGTTCTCTATGGTTAGTCATGAACCACAAAGAAACCAAGATACTTCTGAAACACAGAGTTTTACACGCAAACACATCTCTAGCTATATCGGTCTTTATGAAGTGTGTGTACAATGTACTATAAGCATCAGGGAGAAATCAACCCATGACATTCCACTCTTTGAGCCAGTCCCATGCAGAGATAACTTTTCAGTGCCAATCACTATGGAGTGATTGGATCTGACAAAAACAGAAGATTGGATCTGACAAAAACAGAAGAAGTTCGTGTTGTTCATGGAAAATCCTATACCAATTGCGGCTAAAGTTTGGCCCAGGAGGGAGGCCATTTAATAAACACGATGGTGATTCATACTGTAACTTACCATCCTAGTATGAGCTGTATCTTTTAACCATGAGGCCTCTCGTGCACAGACAAAGCCAACAGCATTGCATAAGAAACTACCCTTACTGTAATATGAAGACAAACCAAAAACAACACACTTTTTTCCAGGAGTGTGGTATCATGTTCTTATAAACATATCCTGTACTTGTCCCTATGACTGGCCTTTGAACATGAGCTGTTGCCATGACTGGTTTGAAGTTTGCGTGGAGAGATTTGATGTTGCGCCCTGCCTTCTCTGGTGCCACACTGCCATTTTCCTCGTCCCCACGGAGCAGAGAGAGGGCTGGAATGGGCTCAATCTCCATCTCCAGATCATCTTGGGTATAGCCCCCATTTAACTAAATAAATAAGTCATTACAGTTCAGAGTAGGGAGCTTCATTTACTCAGGGCGATGCAATCAAAGATGTCTGTAGGTTGGCCGCAGCGTCGCAAAATGTGTGTGTTTTTGGGTTGAATCTCTCGAGACAGTGTTCGGAATCAAGGACACACTGGACTGCATATATTACTGCTGATGGTAGATTAGCCGGCCTGAGCAGAGACATCAAGGCTGAGAATGTGTCCACGCTCATGCTACGCGGGGGGCCACATAATGTTTGCTTTTAATTGAAATATACGCTGAAATAAAACAGAGGCTGAGGACAAAAGCGACGAAATCATGGTCAACCACTTTCATCCCTATACAGACTTTACGAATGACGCTCAGAAGCAATACAAATCACCTTATACCCTGTTCATTCACACCTGACCTCCGGCAGAGGATTCCAATACCTCCAAAACAAATCAGCTTTTATGTTTAGACATGAATCAGGCCCTTGCTTGTTGGTGTATTGCCCATACGCACATGTAGTGTTTGCATTGACTCATTTGATTCTTTGAGCAATATCTAAAATACTGAGAACAAATTCAAATATTTAAATTTGAACATGTCAGTCAATACGAGCCATTTCTTCACTGACAAATCTTACCTCACAATAATGCAATCCAATCCTGATTATGCATCATACGGTGCCTGGAATATTAAGTTCATGCTCACTAAAATTGCTTAAGATTGTCTGCAATATAGACGTGTTAGAAACCCTCTTCCACTGTATCCTGTAGAAGGCCAAACAGCATGCGCATGAATGCCATTTTTCAACAAAACGGATGTTACAATATCCGTCCATTGTTTTGCGCTGGGAACACTATTATCAGTGTTGTTGTTCTTAATCATTGCATTAGAAAAAAGAAAAAAAAACGCGCAACAAACAGTCCGTCCAGAGCGATGAAAGGCAAACATTTTACCAGATGACCTCTGCTGCATCGTTACGTTATTAGCCACGAGTGATGCCAAGGTGCAGGGCCTATAAAAGATATTTAGTGAAAAGCTTTGTTCTAACATGTCTCGTTGCGCGTCATCTCTAAATGAACGCTACAACTTTACAACAACCTACATGACATTAAGACCTCGATGAGCCTTTAAAGCCTCACGGTTGGGCGACTTTCCTCAAAGTGTATTGCCCCACATCCTTTAGGGGACTCCTGGTTTAAGACGAGGGCAGTGTGAAGGAAATGGAGTTAGTGAAGTGAATGGGGTCACCCGAGCAGGAAAAGAGCAACAGAGGAACTCGTGCTGCCATTGAATTCCTGCGGGATTTTGCATATCAGAACATGGCATGCTTGCGTAAATGTATTATTAGTGTTTTTCATTGTGAGGCTCCTGAACTGAAATGCATTCATTTCACATATTCTCAAAACTGGGTTTGAAAAAAAGTTTTTGTGAACTCTATAATGTAGTATTTCCCGGATTTCCTTCCCCTTTGTCAATCGAAGACAATCACAAAGCACACTAATGTATTGAGGAACAACCAAAAATATGTCCTTTTGTTTAGACTTTTGTTTACAGAATACACACATCACCAACGTGTCTATCTGCAGCCACAAACCAATGCACATATTGTCACCACTTTGACTGACATTTTCCTCACTTAATACATTATAAACCAGATTTATGACGTTCTTTCTCTGTCTGCGTCCCCCTTATTTCATGGTTCAGTGGCCTCACAAGGCAAAGCGAGGGGAGTTTTTCTCTCTCCGCTCATTGGTCGCCTCTTTCCCATCGCTGTAACGTTCCCATTCATACAGGCGGCTCTGCTCCTTTCGCTCCTTCAAAAATAACTCACTGTCATCCTCATCTTCATCGCCGCCTGGAAACGGCTTTGGTTGCACGGGACTAATTATTGCGACATCCGAGGAGGAGCCGATCGTAAAAGAGCAACTGGGACCCGACAAGCTGCACGTAACGACAGGTGAGTGACGTGACATACGTCTGACGCATGCCGTGTTTATTTTTGAGTGCATACCTTTCGTTGTGAGCGAAAGGTGAGTTTCATTTCTCTTATTGTGTATACATTCGATTATAATGAATTCGTAAAGCTAGCCTATATTTGTTTAGTGTATTCCAATAAAGACGCATGCGCGGAGGCTTCTGCCTGTCCGTGAGAAAAAGAAATGGGCTAAACACTGGCTAAAATCAGTTGGCTCCCCTTTTATGATGGATAACCGCAAGGTAAGATGCTTAAAATGTAACACAAGAGGGGTCCCGGCCCACTGGGCTGTCTCCAAGGAAGGTTCACGCCGTTATTCACCAGTCCGCCTCTGCCTAATTGGCTGCAGATGCCGTATCCCCATGCGCTTTTTACCGTGTAGAAATTGGATGCATTTGGGGGACTTTATGGGGCGAGCTCTGCATTGGCCTGCAGGAATGGGCAAAGAAAAGCCTGGTCGCCTCCTCGGTTAGTGCCACGTTCATATTACTCGTTTTATTTGAACATTAGATTAGTGAAATTAGACACGTGCGTGCCAACTAACCACTGACGCATAATTATGATCAAATCTAATTACTGTGAGAATGGTTCACATATATGAGAAGAATTATGACAGAGAAGTTACAGGTTTTCCAAATAGCTCAGCAAATCAATTAACACAGTTTACATTGTTAGTCATTTGCCAGCGCTTGTATGATGGCCACGGCCTCCCAAATAATTGCCCAGAGAGGGAAGGGCTAAATACACCGTCCTCTAAGTGCCCTTTCACCCTAGACTTTGTAAGCTGCACTTATTAAAGCGAAAAGTGTTTCAATATGTGGTGGGCTTTAGGCGAAACGTGATGGGGGTTGGGATGGGGCCCTCGTCTTTTTCTGTGCTGCCAAACTCTTTGGGTCACAATGTGGGCCTTAGTCAGCCATTCGCAGGCACGACGTTGCATACCTCTCGTTACGTGTGTACCTTTTGCAGTATGTCCTCATAAGTACTGCACGAGTAATGCAAATTGTCTTGGGGTGGACAAGTGTCAACTGCGCTGTGCAACACACACGGTTTGGAGCAATACACCTTTTGGGGAATAAACAAAGTTAAATGTATCTTCTTTCTTCTCAGGTCCAATTGGTGACACTTTTGGCTGTCTCTCAAGTAGACATGTTTCAGACTGTCCCTGACACGTCGTCTTACGTCAAGGTATGCCAACCCCTCACCCTGACACATTATTGATTTAGAATGTCATTGCAGTGTACCATAATTAATAAAACAAAATAGTCTGTGTTTCGTTTATTTTATTTTATTTTGTATTTTTTTCACTTGGGGGTGAAATAAGTGTTTCCTGTTTTTTTTTTATATGTCCTATTAAGGATGCTCTTTGTGGTAATAATGGTTTAGATGCTGAATTTATTCAAACGCCATCATAGAAGCATTTTTGTTTTGTTTTTTCATCCTTCTCTGCTCAACATGACCCACGCAGCAGTGCACATCTGTTTTCCCCATTTCAGTGTTGCGCGTGGTGCAGCGCTCTACCTGTGACGGCCATAACCGAGCCACTGTATATGCGGCTCCGTATTGTTTGATTCGAAACATTGTGGCCCTGCGTGGCGCGCGCGCTCTCTGACTGGTTCCAGGTGTGTTTACTAACAGTGGATAAAGTTACGTTCGTGCCTCGTGGCTCCTGTACGCGCGCGTTATAATAATCACGGATACTGTGCATTGAAGAGTTTGGGCTGGTCTTCATGGTCAGGGCCGGGGCAACGTGTTAATGTTTTGCAAAGTGATTTCCTTTTTGAATAAGAGGCCTTTTCATCCAGGAAAGGAGCTTGGCGCGCGTCAAGGCTATGGAACAATTCGTGTTTTGTTCTACATGTTTTACTTCAAAATATTCTTTGTAAAGACTATTCAAACAAGAGGGCGGAGAAAAGTCAATTGAGTTAGAAACCTTAAACAAATATCGTTGGGTGTTTTTTCTGGACTTTGTGGATATTGCAATTTTTTTTATAATTTGTGGGCGTCATTTTTATTTTTGTTGTTTGTTTTTTTCTGATAATTGTTATTTGCCCACATTCCTTACATGCCATCACACCATTGCATCCCTGCGCAGTGGCAGAGTGTGGCACGTTTCAATACGCAATGTTCAAAGAATATTCTTATTGAGGTGGATCGGCCCTTGCATTTGGTTTTGTTTGGTCAAGGCCAGGCGAGACCAGAACTTTCCAATAAAAATAAATCTCAAATTAATTACGCTATGGCCTGGAGCGAGGGGCCAGACAGTCCTCCCTATATATGCACGGCAGACTTTTTGCCCTCGTTATTAGGACTGGCCTGGCTTCCAGCCTGAGAGCAGGAATTTTTTGAATAGGAGTCTGGGTTTCGGGAATAATCCCAACTGAAACAACAACAAAATAATAATAATACTAATAATCATCACAATAGAAAATCGTATAGGCTCTATTAGCAAGTCATCTACGACCAACTAAAACGGGCAAAGAGTGGGCGTAACAACAGAAAATCCTGCAGAACATAAACTTCACGCAGTGTCCGCCCACCTCTGGCCCGCTGCCCTGATGCGGAGACAGAGGAGCTACTGGCTCGTGGTGCATCGAAATGTCTGGCTGTCTAGTTCCAACGTCAAGCCAGATGTTTTGTGGTTCACTGTGTAAACCCACCAGCATCTGTTTATTGGTCTTCCAAAATGTTTGTTACCACTGTATTCATTATGGTCTTGGTAGGTCCTGCACCCCGCCTCTTGTATCCTAATGCGGGAGGGGGGATTCAAATAGAAGAAAAAAAAAATGAATGAATGAATGCACTGCTAAAGAAATGCGCGCGTGATAGTATAGTATTGGGGGTTTTCTATAGGCCAGTAGTCCCCTTACAAAACTAATTTAAAGTGCCAGTGGAGAAAAATTCAGACGTTGGAATGCATGGAAAAAACAACAGTGCACAAAAGCAGCCAGTAAAGAGTTAAACAAGGTGTCTCCCTTAATTACACGAGGCTGAACTGGCCTCAGGCAGGAGAAGCCTTGACCCATAGCAGGATCCAGATGTGATGGTCCCAAGGGTGGGGGCCCTCAGCCCGAGCAGACCCCCAAGTTGAGAGCAGACGGCCGACCCCGCTGTCAGTCCCTGCTCTCGCGCTGTGGGTTTGGCTCTCCCCTGGGCTTAATGCTCTGGGCAGCTATTCCATATAACGGGCTTCTATATTTCATACTAGAAGAAAGCGAGACCGCGCGCTCCCTCGTTCCCATACTGGGTCTTGATTGTGATTATCCAGGCTGTTGGTTTTTTCAAAGCGTTTGATTCATTTCAGTCACGCATCTGCGCTGAGATTATACTTACATTGATGAGGGTAATTTCATAGAGTGAAGGGGCATACGACCAAAGCGCAACTGTGGGTAAACAGATTAAAATGAGCTTTTTTTTTAATTTCCATTACCATTATCATTATTAATAATAAAGGTGTCTATGGGAATGTTGTCAGGGGGCTTAACCTTAACCGCAGTGTTCTCAGACTGTGGCGCGCTGGTGGTATCTGGGCTCCTTCAGGTGGAACTCTAGACGCTTTAAAGATCGATTTATTTATGCGTTCGTATTGCAAGATAATTGTTTATCAGGTTGACACCCATTTTAGACATTTTTAAAATCCAATATTAGTCCCGATGGGAGCCTTATCCTATTGCCCGGGTCAGATAATGTGTGCGCTGGTGTGACAGGTTTGAGAATCCCCGCCTCGAAGGACAATAAGAGGACAATACATAAATAAACAAAATGAAATAAAAAGAAAATACATTACATAAACAAAACAAAAAGGGTCAAAGCTAAAACTAAAAAACTAAAAAACAGTTCGGATGGTGATATTATAATTAATGAAATCACAAACTCCACCACCATCTTAAAGCACAACACCGTTCTGAAAACGGTCCTCTGCCATGTCTGTGCGCAACGCGGGCAGCCATCCTGTAAATATTTCCGAGGAGAAAAAAAAAAACATAACAGCGGAGCGAACACTCAATTGTTTTCCCTGCTTATCTCTCTGGGACAGTATCCTGCTTTTTTTGAAGGCAGGGCTTTCGGTGACACACAGCTTCCTTCTCAACAGCGGTGACTTCACTTCCCAAATTTAGAGGAAAGAAAAAAGCCAATCCGGTAAAAGTGTCTCTTTCTGTGCGCCGCATACCGGGGGCTGGAATTAATTCAGGAGCGTGTCATGTTTGGGATATTGTCCGGCTCTGCTGAATTTTGCGCAAAATGGACGGAACTATTAAGGTAAGGGTGGAGAGCGGGGTGTTTGAGTTTGTGGGAGACAACTTTTGCGGAGTTGCGCCTCCTTTTTCAAGCGACGATTTGCTCCCGTGTGTTTGGCGGTGAGGAGTGGGACCGCGGATCTGACTTCGACGAGCGGCTTTTTTCGTCTGCGTCTCGGGAACTCTAACAGTTCCTTCTTTTCCGATCGCCTTTCCCTTTATTCCCAATACGCTTCCTGGCCAAACGGACAGTTGTGGATTCTAATCGGGATGTTGGACTTTGCGGAGCCATTCTGAACACGCCGTTACTATTACGCGCGAGCGGGAAGGCACAAAGGATTGGTCTGAGGCATCATGTTGACTGTGCGTTCATAACGGCGTAAGTAAAGCTGCAGTTTAACGGTTTAGTCTGGACAGCTGGAGTTGAGCAACAAGCGCGAGTGGATCGTGCCACTGAATGAGATGTGTGGAGCTGCGCAACAGCGGCGTGGCTCATCGCCCGGCTTCCTCCGCAGACAGTATGGTTAGAGAAAGGATTTCGCTTGATGTAGCCTACAGGCAGGCTACTTTATCCAGGGTATTGATCACAGTAGTGCCCCACGATGTGGCGTGCCGTTTAGAGGCGAAACTGACATGTTGTAACTTCGTTTGCATCACTTCAACCACAAGGCTGCACAATGTGAGACCTCGCTTCTCAGAGTTACTCAACGGTGTTGAAATGTTAAGCGCCTATATTATCAAGGCTGAGTCTACAGTTAGATTCCAGATGCATTATGGTCACCGCAGCCACCAGATGTTGACTGCCAAGTGCCCATGAGCTGCAGCTCCGGTCCAGCAGCTCCAGTGTCTAAGGTCTAAGTCCTGTCAAGTGTTGTCCCCCAAAAAAAGCAGCATCTGCATTTACTCTGGTGGATGCTAAATAGTAATGCAGCGTGTTTTCTTTTGGAGACTTTTAAAGTAGCGGGTTTGTGGCGGCTGGGTGTGGTGTGAGTTTTGGAAGAGTGTAAACGCTGGCCAGACAAATATGTGGGGCTGTATATAGAGAGCCGTGTTTTAAAATCCTGCCATTCAGCCCTCGCGAACCGGCGTTTTGTAGTCTATCGGTTGGTGTTACAGAGATCCACCGTTCTTTATGTTTGTAAACTGTAAGAGTGTAATCATAATTGAGTCCTCGGGTGTAGATGACTGACCGCTGTGCCTCAATTCACATGCTCCAAAAGAAAGGAAAGGCTCTCTAGCCATGAGAGTTTCCTGTTCGACACAATCTTTTCCTGACAGGTTTCCTTTTCCTCCTAAAACAAAGGACAGGAATGTGCCCCCCCTGGGTGGCTCCTGTCGTGGCTGCGCAGTGTGAACACCAAACAGACACACGTGTAGTCTGGATGCTGCGCTTTGGATCCAGCCGTGCGTCGTGACGCATTTGGAGAGATAGACATACTTAGCTGATGTAAACAGGACCAAAGTGGCTCCTAGCAGGTGTCACACTCCCACAATAGTGCTCTGTGTAATTGTCTCTTTTGTTCTAGGCACTGAATGTTGTGCTTCAAACTACTAAGAAAACAAAACAAAACAAATGTGCATTATCACCCAAAACATTTTAATTCTTCCATCCTTATTTTGAAACCAATAACTCACTATTTAAAAATACGGTGCATTATATTATTGTATACAGTCCCATCCATCTCGATAATTACCCACAAACTGCCAATCATGGGTCCAAAAATGCAACCTGATATGTTAACGTAACAGTCAGAATAGTGGACTCAGCCTTATCTGCCCACATTAAGACATTCTCTCACTCTTTTACATGTTATCGTTCCCAGACTTAGTGCTGTGTTCTGCCTCGATAGTGACTTCTGCTCCCAATAAGATACAACTGATCAACAAATCACCAGAGGGACTATTTTTGGCTCGGCAGTTATATACAGTATGCTCTGAAACATATTCAGCTGCCAAACTATTATCATTTTTCAGCCGGCATAAAGAATGACTATTATCTGTTCGAACAAACATTTTCAGACCACTGCAAAAACAAATTGAGTACGCTTTCCCCAAAACCAACCTCTTCCCCTTGCGTTTTCATTGAGACAACACAGTCCATTGAAAGCTGTTCCCCTTGCATGCAAGCATTTGAAAGGAATGGCCCTGCAGTGAAAGTCAGAGCTGGGGGATTTGATGTAAAAAAAAAAAAAAAATACTAATAATCATAACAAAAATAACAATAAGCCTAAAGAATGGAAGGAGGACGAGTCGTTTGAAATATTGATCAGTGAATATCAAGTAGCATGTCGCCTGCAGCGGAAATGTGGCATTTTGAAATGAAATAATTCAGTTGTGTGGATTAGACAGCTCTCAGTCTAAGCTGTGCCATATGATCCTATCAGATCCAGATGTGTGCAGACTCAGGCCTAATCCGCCACAGAAACATATCATTTCACTTCATATTAAGACATATTGTTTTTATTTTTGTATTTCTCTTCAGTGAATAAGTTCTCTGTCCGTCATGTACCGTGGAAAAAAACCTTTTGTCAGGTGTGAAAAGGGCTGCGGCGTTCATGAATGTTGGTTCATTTTCAGCGACTTCAACAAATGTTAGTAAGAAATTAGTTTGATAATGAGTTTTGTAGACATAACAGGTCTGGCAACACATTTGTTAAATAGTTAGTGATCAATATTAGTGATTGAAGATGGCGTTCAGATGATGTTTGGGACGACATATAGCTAGTGTGAGACGAAAATTGTTCCTTGTCCCAGGTCCGGCGTCCCTTCATCTTTCCCTTCCTCCCTTTCCGAATGTTTAATGTTGCACGTAGCAGGGTAACACACTTTTCCTTTACTCTTATTTCCTTTCTCCAAATCCCAGACCCTCGCAGGGAACCGTGGCTGTACATTCGCAAACACAGATTTGAATCCTAAATTTTACTCCCGAGCGGCGTCGAGACGGAGACGGAGCTCCGAGGCCATACCAGTGCCTCCGCCGTTTCAGAGTTGTGGTGTTTGTTTTTCTTTAATAATGTTACATTGCTCGCGCCCAGACGAAGCAGGAGAGGGACCGGTTTAGCAGTGACCCACGGGCTTCTGTTGAGTCTGACGCTGAGATCAGGGAAAGCCCCAGGCCCAGACATAACAGACACGTCAGAGGAGAGGCAACACTTAATACACATTAAGACACTGCATGGCGTCCAACTTGACTAGCAGCTGTGAGAATGGACAAATCTGTAAAGACATTTTCCTATTTAACTTAGAAGCACTTGGTTATAACAAAAGGAAAGCAAATCCACCTAAAGGATAACACATGTACAAGACTTGAATGTGTTAATATGAACAAAACATTTTAGGATGGGGTCTCGGTTGCCTGTGAATTGAATCAATGGTGGATTAAGAATGTGAAATCAACTGATAGAGGGACAAAAACATAGACACATTGCACATATTTTATCATTATCACCGTTAAATTCTCAGTTATCAATCGTGCCATGTACAGAACAGTTTGGGGATTCATCAGGTACAAATAGGTGCAGTGTCATGGCCTCATCTTTCACGTCTTCTGTGTGGCATGAAGTTATGTCCTAAAATCAACAGGAAGCGTCCGTTGTATTGTGGGTTGTGTACTCAGAGATCTATTTAGGATGGCAGCTCTGATATGAGCTGTAAGTGCACATAATCACGATAAACAAAAATATACAAGAGGCATTTCAGATGTTCACAGGACTCGGGGTAGAGCAACTCCCAAGTCAATTCTCTGTGAGTAATGTACAAGAAGGCCACGTATATAATGACATTGGTGTCTTACGTGGGGGGGGGGACTTCACCCAACATTGTTCCAAGGAAGGATGGGCACGTTAAAAACAAAGCATGGCAAACCACCGGGTTCATTGTGCGAGCGAGGAGGCAGAACGCCGCAGCAGTAAAAAAAGCGGAGAATGATGACTTTTTTCTTTCTGGTTGACAGGAGGCGTTATCAGTGGTGAGTGAAGACCAGTCCTTATTCGAGCCCCCGTACGCCGCTGCTGCCCCCCTCCCCAAGACAGACATGACGGCATCTGGCGCGCAGGACTACGGCCAGACGCACAAAATAAACTCCCTGCCGTCGCAGCAGGAGTGGATCGGCCAGCCAGTGCGGGTCAACGTGAAGAGGGAATATGAGCACATGAATGGATCCAGGTCATTCAAGTGAATCTTTGTCTCTCCCCCCCCCCCCCCCCCCCCCCCCCCCATTGCATGTCTTACTTACAACCCCCTACGTTTACATACTTGGAACTCAAAGAACATTTCATCACTCAATTAGCAATACAGCCTAAAAGACCATTTTACCTGACCAAACTAGTTTTACAGCTGGAGATGAACTGGTGATGCTAACTGACTAAACAGTAAGAAGTTATATAAAGAGCTGTTAAGAAATAGTCTGTAGTGAGTTGTGGATTGGATTAAGGCTGCTCAAAAAAAAAAAAACAGCGTAACGCGACAGTAGATGATGCAATATCCGAAGAAACCCACAATATATCGCGACATCACCAAAGTCTTCAACTGACTGAGATTGACACATTTTTCGCAAACTCAAAACAAACAATGAGCAGAACTTAAAAATCAGTTCAATTTAACCTTGTTTTGATCCTGATTTTGTGTCTTTTGATGACTTCTGCTCGCTGAAGAACTTTAATTTGAATGGAACGTGTCCTTTTTGGAATGGTTTGGTTAAATGTGGCAATAATATCGTTATCGCAATACTGCACCGCTGTATCGCATGTTGCGAGGTACTTCAATATCGTGCATGACATTTCGTTTCGTCGGCAGCACAAACTCCCACATCAGGTCTGATTCATTGTGAGCAGGATCTGTTGAATTAATTACAGTGATAGATGTAGATCGTTACATCCTGTTTTACACGGTGTTCCGACCATTTTGGGAAATAGGGGTTGTATTTACGCTCTAGACAACCGCATGACTGAAAAATAAGAACAAAATCTGTGCCAATGCGCTTCTTGACCAATGTGTGTGTCCGTTGCAGGGAGTCTCCGGTGGACTGCAGTGTGGGTAAATGTAATAAGATGGTGGGGGGTAGTGACACGGCACAGATGAACTATGGAAACTATATGGACGAGAAGAGCGCCCCTCCCCCAAACATGACCACCAACGAGAGGAGAGTCATCGTACCTGCAGGTAAATACGCTTTTTTGTTTGTTTGTTCGCTTTTGTGTCCTTGGGTACAAAGCCTGCCTCCAGTGTCGGCCTGCACTGCTGTGTGGATGTGTGTGTGTGTGTGTGTGTGAATGGGTGATGGCTTCCTTGATGGAAAAGCGCTTTGAGAGCCCAGCTGGAAAAGTTTGTAAATTGAGACCATTTACCATTTATGCCTGTCTGAGTAATCCTTCATGTTCGATCGTATACGTGCTCCAAACAAACGCGCTGATGTCATGCAGTGATACTCGTCAGTGTTTGTAAAGTCCAGACAGCTACGTCGAAGTCCTGATTATGTCAGCGTGCAAATTGCATCCACGACGAAGTGTGTGTTGCTAATAGCTAGCAGTGGTTGTTTTAAGCCCTTCTTTTAAACCGTTGCATTCCCCTCTGTGCCAGTCGAGGATGAGCCCAGATATGTTGTACGCTCTGAAATTAGGGATGAATTACTGTTGCCCCTTTATTTCCTATAAATTCATTATTTTATAATAAGCCTATTTCTTTCAAAGATCGATGGTAGCTTGAGCCTTCCCTATAGCTACTATGATGAACAAGTTAGCTCCAATTACATGTACTGTGTTCACATTGACATAAAGCATACAGGTGCAAAATCAGTCTCGCTCTGAGATGACCATTGTTGTAAACTTTTACACACTTTATAGAGCTTGTCCACGGGGTCAAGAATTGTAGAACTTTATGCTGCTCATGGGAGCCCGATTGCTGACTTGTAGAAATGAGTTCTTGACTTCCAGAAGAACAGGATTGTTTTTTTTTCTCCTCAAATGTAAAACTAAGGGCGATGCTGTTCCATCCCTGTAAAAATGGCCCAGAGAGTAATCTTTATCCTCACCAAAATGTCATAAATATAGTTTGCGTAATGACTCTAACAGTTATTAGTCAGACCAGTACATTAACTCAGTTTGTAGCAATAATGTGATCACATTTTACGATCACATATAATGATCAAATGAACTGCATTTGTGCCACTTCTGAGCCCCCGAAAATGGAGAGGGTTTTATCTCTTGGGGTTCATATCATTTGGATTGATGAAAAGAGGAACCAAGCTTTTGCACTTTAATGTGTGGAGGAAAACTATCGTAAATTGTTTTCAGTGGCGCTTGTTGTCTTCCAACCCTGAAAAACTATTTTAATCTTTCCTTCTCTTCTCTCCTCTAATATCAGACCCATTGTTGTGGTCCCAGGACCATGTGCGCCAGTGGCTGGAGTGGGCTATAAAGGAGTACGGCTTATTAGAGATCGACACAACCATGTTTCAGAACACAGATGGCAAAGAGCTCTGCAAAATGATCAAGGACGACTTCCTCCGCCTCACCACCATGTACAACGCAGAAGTGCTCCTGTCTCATCTCAATTACCTCAGGGAAAGTAAGTCCTGTTTGTTAAGATTACTCTACTCAGTGAAGGACATTACAGCACGGAGGACCAATTATGATGGGAATCGCACCCATAGCAAGTTTTGATTGTCATTGTCCCGACCTTAAACCTGGATAAATGCATAGAAAGAATGTATACTAAAGGTCAGTAATAGTGTTGTATGTCATTTTCTATTCATTTTTTTCGTAATTAAGAAATTTGGAAAAGTCCAACTTAGATCAACATACAACATACTGTATTTTTCTGACTAATTAAGTAAGTAAGTGCTTTATTTGTCATTGTACAGCCGCACAACGAAATAGTGTTCAGGTGTTAGTTTTGAGCCACTGCAACTGAGCTGCACTGCCACTGTGGGTCAACCTGACCAGCATGTTTTTGGAGGTCGGGAAAACCTTCAGTGCTCTTCTTATCTTCTGAAACAGTGCAGCGCCTGGTTGTCCCTGTTTCAGAGCGTGGTGTCCTGCACTGGTCAGTTCCTCCACCTCCTCTTTCCTCTTCCTCCTGCGCAGCTCCCTCTGCTCCCTCTGCCCGACAAAACTGTCTTTCACCATCTTCTGGGAAGACCTTAGCAGTTCATCTGTTTTATTTTCCAGTGAACGTCCATTAGCCAGAACAATAGAATGCATGTGTGGCTTAGCTGTGAGTCTCGCCCGGATACCTCCTTGTGTGTCCCTTTTTATCCTCTTGTGATGCCTCCACTGTGCTGCAGGTGTAGGGGGTTCTTGGTGCCTCTTCAGTGTCTCAGAAGAAGAAATGTGTAGGTCTCAAATGGGATTAGCTAATAAGCTAGCTGTTTACCTTTAAAAAGCTGCTTTCTTCAGGACCATTATGGACTCTGAGCAGTAAAAAATCCACTGAACCTCACAAAACACGGCAAAGATGTACAAAAGTATCCAGTAAACAATGTGGAACACAGAAACCACAAATGCAGTTAGCAGAAAAAGGCAAAAAATGCAGCTGTACTAGGAGAGAGAGAGGTTATAAGTCGCTCCGGAGTATAAGATGCACCAGCCAAAAACTGCATAATGAAGGAAAAAACAACACGCTGAATAGGCGTACGGTGTGCTAACGCAACACATTGATGGTTAGCTACATGAAGCATAAACAATGAACTAAATAGTTATCTGGTAGGTTAACATAAACATCACATCACAACATCACATAAACAGTTCAGATAACTATAGAATAAAGAACATACCAAACTCTCGATCTCACTAGAATCCATTGAAATCTTCATCCTCTGTGTCACTTCTGAACGAGCGCCTTGGCAACTACCTGGGCACGGAGGCATAACTGCACCGTTGCCAAGCTCTCATTTGCAAAGTCGTTCCTCTTGCTGCAGCCATCTAGCTTTTAGCCCGCGATTAGCTTTTTTTTGGTTTTCTTCATTGCAGTAAGAGTAAACCTCTGCTTTTCGCCAGTCCGTCGCAAGTTTCTCGCTCACTCCAAACTTTCTTTCTGCTGCTCAATTAGCCTGCAGTGCCCTCTAGCGGCATGTGAAATTATATACTTGAATTAAATAAAGAAAAAAATTAATCACATATCAGTCACTCTGGATTATAAGGCACCCCCAGCCAAACTATGAAAAAAAGTGTGATTTATAGTCCGGAAAATACGGAACCATGAAAATCAGTAAAGAAAAGTCACTCCTGTACTTGGAAAAGAAACAGGACTTGAGTGGTTTTTAGTCCTAGACAGAGCTGTGGAAATCTTATTGGGTTTTTCTTCTTGCTCTCTTGAGATAACCATCGCCTCGATCTCCTCACACTACACTTAGTGGTTCCCCTCCACCACATGGTCCACACAGAGATGAAGGCCAGGTGAACCGCCCCAGGACCAGCACTAAATGTTTCTGTGTTTGGGGCAGCAAAGAAAGATGATCTGCAATTAACTATAAAGGCAACGTGATTTGGAAACTGCCAGCCATCAATCAGGCCACAAGGAACGTCACAAGCAAGTGTACTTTGTGCATCAAACTATGCTGAAACTATTTTCAAGTCACAGTGCAATGAAAAAGAAGAAGACATTTCACCGCTATCCCTTTATCTTTGGCTGGGAAATAGCCAGTTCCTTGGAGCAGAATGGAAATTTGACCATCAACTGGGTTGGCGAAAATACATGTTTTGAATGTTTAGGTATCTTGGTAGCAATTATTGTCACTATAATGATGTCTGTCTTCACTTGCAGCGCTTTGACTGCAGAGTACAGCAACGCATAGCTGAATGATCCTAGGTATAAACCAGCACTAAACCAGGGCAAAACCAGATCCAGTTGAACCAAACAGAACCCTAGAAATGCTTTATTTTCATTTCTTCTATTTTGTATTATTTTCCAAAGGTTAATGAGAGCATACGGTGGAATGGGTCTGTATTTGTAAGGGGTCTGAATACTCAATATGTTAGTTTTTGTTACAATTTAAGGATGGCTTTCTGAAAGGATAATTCAACTAAACCAGCACCAAACCGAGTCTAAAGACAGCACTGTTGACCATATAATCCCTGTAAGAACTTGCATTGCTGTGGCTACAAAGTATCGTGACACCGCTGGGTGGAGTGAATGATGGCCCTTGGACTAAATTTAAATGTTTCTCCCCCAAAAATTGCGACGGGCCGAGCGTGATGTAATGGGAACTGTATTCTGTGGGTGTCAACAGTTTTTCTCGAGCGCCGCGTCTGGGCAGCAGGGAGAGATGCTTGTCGCGAGTATAACAGCCTCATTGTGCAGCGCTGGATATGTCTAACCGCTATTGGGCACACCTCGCAATAGCCGTTTTCATTACGGCCATGATATTTAGGACTCTGCCCCTCTTTCTGATTTAGCCTTTGTGTGTTTTGGAGACAGAAGAGATGTCTCGGGAATCCTCTCCACTTGCCAGTTAAAATTGCTTTGGATAGCTTCCCGACGATCCCTTCAAAAAAAAAAAATACAAAAAAGGAAAAAAAAAAACAAGATAAATGCATTTGCTTTTGGACTGTACACGTTTTGAACACTGCGATATTGACACTTTCAGCCTACGGGCACGAAAAGCTATCTACGTAGAAATAAACTTCTAAAGGAGGTACAGAATGGTGGGGGGGGAAAAGGTAGTGCTATGAGGCTTTATACTTAGCCTCTAGCGGTGACGGTTTGGAGAGTGAAGCTAGCTGCTCGACTTTTTTCCCCCCCCGAAGCACAAACAAACACAATCATGGCCGGGAATACAGAAAATAGACTCCTGGCTTCACTCACCGTCGGAGTCGGCCTGAAACTTCCACAAACAGCGGGAGGGGGGAGGTTAGCTAGGGATGGGTTGGAAGTATTAGTGATTGCAGGTCATGTGATGTCTTCCGCTATTTCCCCTGGGCTGGTCACGCTCCATAGAGAAACCAGATCACGTCCCCAATCATTTTTTACACATGTGTTTATCCCATGGGTGTATTGTTTATTGAGCCTCTGATTAACATTCCACGGAGTCATTGAGCGCTGTATGTGCACGCTGCATGGGGCAGGGACGCGCACTGCCCCGCCCCGAAGCAACACACACACACGCACACGCACACACACACACACACACATCACAATTTTTTTTTTCTTACTTTTAGAATTGTAAAGGGGTTCGAAACGGGATTGAGTGTGGTCCAAACCATGACAAAAAAAAAGCATAAAAAGGAAAGACTGTGGCACAGGTGATGATGCGTCTTGACTTCTCAACCCCCACCTGAATCAAGCAACCTTTCTCCAGTTTGTCTTTACCCAAATCTAAAAGCTTCTTGAAATTTTTTTTTAAAACGTGTCAAAACGCACAGTAACAAGAATGAGATGAAAACGATGATTAATGCAACAAAAGGGCGACAAAGGCGTGACAAAAAGGCGGTGAACGAGTGACAAAAATGGGCGACAACAAAAAGCCATAAAAGAGCAGCAGAAAAGTGGCCAAAACGCAACAGAAAAGCAACAGAAAACTGACAAGTAAGCAACAAAAGGGTATCAGAAAAGTGACAAAATGTGATGAAAATGTGACAAATATTGTGTGACTAAAACGCATTTAAAAAGCAATGTAAACAAACAATGCGGCAACAACGTGTGGAAAATGATCTGTGTTAGATGAGTTTTTTGGGGTAAAGCTGAACTGGAGAAACTGCACTTGGTTAAGGTGGGGGTTAAGAGGTTAAAACCAAAAGGTTGGAGGTTTTATCCCAGCTCCAAACACTTACTTGGTGGTTTATCTTTGATCAATCATGAACCTAAATCATAAACAAGCATGTCTAAACTACAACTAAACCAGGACTAAATAACCGTCCTAATCTTCCAGCATCTGCCTGCCGGCCTCGCTGCGTGCAGTAATAGGGGAAGTTGCCCGTGCATTTTTCTGGCTTCATTGTTGGTCACTTATCCGGATTTTTATAAGTGATGGCCGCCCGCACCCCAATGTGCTTTCAATTTGGGGCTGCAATTTGAGAATTTGTTGCAAATTAGTCTGTCAGGGAGGGACCGTGGACTGTTTGCTTTATCGCACCCGTGTAGGTCCGTTTGATGCCACATGTGCTGGAGAAGGAGAGGCAGGAGGAACCTCAGGAAACTAGACAACTGTATATCCTATAACGCAGTGGCTGGAGAGCTGGAGAGTCAAAGCCTTCAGTTTTAGCAATCGTTCATAAGTGCCTGTCTCAAACAAATGTATATACTGTAGATTGAGAATGCTTTACCCTTCATGACGGCTTGTGGATTGGCCCTCGCTTCCCAGTGTTTATACCTTATAGTTAAGATGGCTGTGTCTGCGTCAGTCTGTCTGAGGGAACCTGTCATTGTACCATAATGTCCGAACCAAGTAGCATAAAGGTGTAAGGTTTATTCCTAACCCAAACATGATGTAAGAGAAGGAAACTTGTAGCTGCCAGGGACTCAGTTACTGGAAGAAGCTGTAAAAAAACGTGCACAATATCGCAGGGTTCAGCAGCAGCCCTTTTGTGAGGCGCATGTACGATACTTTGGAGGTGGTTATGAGCCAGTGCCGTTGGAGAATGGCGGTGGTTGTGTTTTGCAGCTGTCGCCCGCTCTGCTGCATCTGGATGGATTTACGGTGGGAGGCTTTGTGTCCAAGAGAGTGATAAGTCTGGGCTCCCGCTCTGCACTGTGGCTGCGCTGCTCCGGAGCAGGGGGACATTCTCAATAGTTTATACAGACCATAAACATCTGGGCTTGAAGGCTGAGTGGGGAGAAAGGAGTTCTGGAGAGAGGCATGACTTCTCTTCTCACAACATTTTTATTGAGCTCCCCTTGCATTAGTTCTTTCTATTGGCAGATTATCACTGGTGCACAGTGGCTCAGGCACCTGGCTCCCGTCCCTGGACTGTTAGCTGTGCAGCTCTGAGAGACCAGTACTGTGCCGTCTGAGAGGTTTACAGCACTTGGAGGAAGGCTACTTCATGTGGCATAGTGAGCGTCAGACGTGATTAAACAATTCGATTTTGGATTCAGGTTAAAAGTATGCTATAGACAAAACAAAATGTAAATTAAGGGGGAAAAAACAACTTGATCATCACAAAAGGCTGTATAGATTTGTTACTGTCAGAAGGCACTAGTTATATGTTCAGATCATAAAACCAGTGTTTTAATTTGTAAATTAGTAGTTTCAGGAACACTTCTGGATTGATGGGATGAATTCACGCACCAGGCCAAAACATGTACCAGAACACGGCCATTAAACACCATCATATCATCACAAATCTTTGCGGGATCCTCCAAAATAGTTCCCAGATCCTTTGATCCCAGATCCCAGTTCCCTGAAAAACAGAGAGATGGGGGAATACTTTCCCCCAAACGAGCGATCAAATGAAGTACTGCGTAAAACTAAACTACTCGCATTATCATAAGTCGACGATATACTGCTGCATTTCCCCAGCAATTTGCAAAAAGGACACTTCTTGCTGCCTTCTCACTAGGATCACAATAGCACCTCTCCTTTTTTTAAAAAGGAACCGATGGAGTTAGGTCAGCGACTCTCAAACCCTGAGACTCTTTAAGTGGTTCTCTGGGAGTCTTTATGATTTGACACTCAATAAGTCAGTCCTTGCTTAAGTGTTTGTCAGACTTTTAACAATTCCCACACAGTTATGATTGGAAAAAATATCAATATAAAAAAAAAAGTGTTTTGTTTTGTCTTTGAAAAGCAATCTAAACTCAAAACAGTGTATGTAAAATAATGAAAAAAGAAACCAAAAAAATGTCAGCTGCTCCACAAAAGCCATGACACGGTTCGGCTATATTCTCACCAGCATCCTGACACTGGAATGAAGTGGCCGGTTGCCTAAAAATTCGGGGACTCCAGAGTTTGTTTGCAAAGTCCACATGTTTAAAGCAACAGTATCATATGGCTCAAGAGCATAAACACCAGAGGCCCAGGAGAAGCCCGTCGCTGTGTTAAATCGGCCCCTGAAAGGTCCTCCAGAAAACGCAGGCCGGGCCGCATCTCAGGAAGAGCTGTCCGTCACGAGGACCATTGAAAAGAAAATAGTTTGTTAATGTTATGTAATCTAACACACTATGAACAGATGCGAGAGAGAGAGAGAGGAAAGGGGGGAACACAGGCAGGTCCCCCCCCCCCCCCCCCATCTGCGCTGTCAGATTAACAAGATCGGTTTGTTTTCTGTGGGAGGAAGAGGCCATCCAAATAAATAGGCCGTGCAGACATGGACTCCTAAGCTGTCAGCTGTAGCGGTGCTGTAGCCGCCTCTCCCTCTCTCCCTCTCCCTCTCTCCCTCCCTCTCTCTCTCGCTCGTTCCTAGTTTCTCTGTGGGCTGGTTTGAGGTTTTTCTCAGCAGCGCGGCCTGTTTGCCTGTCTGGGTCAGCCCACATGTGGCCCACAGTAGGATAAGAGCGCTTGCCTCCGAGCTTCTTCTTCATCTCCCTCCACCCTTCTCCTGGTCCCTCAGACGTTGGGGGGGCTTTGATGGTGCGGTGCCTCGTCGTCGCCGCGTGCCTCTACGAGGGGAATTATTTTTGTACGGGGGAGCTGCGTTTGATTGCAGAGCCGGGACCCGGGCCCTCACACAATGGCTCCCCTGTTCTCTCGGGCCCCTGGTTTCTAAACTCGACCCAGAGCCTTGGGGGTGCCGTCGGAGTAGGTAATGTGGGGGAAGGGGTGTGTGGGGGTGAGGTGAGGTGTTTGGAGGCGCCCCCTTCTCCCCGGGACACCCCCTAAAAAAACAGACCCCTAGTCTGTCACCGTGGGCCCCTTCATCTCCCTCGCCAGAACGCCATTTTCACCTACAACCCACTTTTTAGGAGCATTTAAAGCTCCCATATCATTCGTTATTATGGCGTATTTTTGTTCTTGCTTGAAATAAATAATTCACACAAGGATGCAGTGACCGTCAATCGACCGGCCCAGTCTACCATCTGAGCCCCTGTCAGACTGGTGTTTGGCGCATGAACACACAGAAGCACTTCCTTCCGTTGTAATGTCGTATGTAGAGTTACAGAAGATTTACATCTGTAAATGAAACGAAATGTATCTCTATTATCTGGACGCAAACAAATACAATGTTAACAAAAAGCGAAACAAAAAACAGCACTAAATATGATCTTGTCGTGTGGTTAGATGAATTTTTTTACCGGCATGACCCCCCCCCCCCCCCCTCTTGTCTGTAGCCATCTTTAATCTGCACTCCTGGTGTAGCATGAGCCTTGTGTTTTCTCTTTGCATTTTTGGGTCTGTTTTTCCACTCACTGATTTATGCCTGGGGGCAGCTAAAATTAAGAGAGCATTTTGGTGCCGCCCAGGGTGCCTGTGTGAGTGCAGGAATGCAGCGCCGAGTTCTGCCCCTTAAGGTGAAATGAATAGGCGGCCATACGCACACTCTGTGACTTTTTGACTGTCTTACGCACCGGTCTTGAGACGGGGTCGAAAATGCTGAAAAAGGCTGTGCGTTTCCAGTCAAGTGTGCGCTGTGCTCCGTGTGCTGCGGTTGTGAGATGAGTTTTTTCTTCTTTTTTGTTTTGTCTTTCACTCAAGACCAAACACAGTCCCACGATTCAAATGAAAATTAAAAAATGAAAAGAGCTTTATTCAGATGTGCTTAATTGAGCTTGTACCATCTGCTGCCACCTGCTGGAGGCCCTGTAAAACACAGAACGACATTGTACTGTTTTGTAACAAGTCAATTAGCTTTATATGGTATATATATATATATTTATATAACCTTTTTATCCTCGGTTTTGTCTAATTTCTGTCGCTATTTTGACACTTTTATCAAGAAGCTTTTAGATTTGGTTAAAGTAGAAGTGCTCGGTTCAGGTGGGGGTTAAGAGGTTAATGTACTTGCCAATGCCTGTGTTACTTATGCCATTTTTATTTAATTTTTTTTACATCTGTGTTGTTTGCGCCAATGTTTAAATGCATGTGCTCCGTGTAAGAAACACATTTCTGATTCCGCTTCTTTTTGCGTCGTCATTACAGGCAGCTCATCATTATCCTACAACGCGCCATCTCACACCGACCCCTCTCCGCGCCTCGCCCCCAAAGACGGTAAGAAAAAACAACTTTCACTCTGTCCCCCCAAACCTCTGTTTTGAGCCTGAAAGTTGTGAAACTGTATAAATAGAGAGAAGATGAATGGGTGACGGTCTATCATTACAAATGAGGCCCCGAATTATCGCAGCGCGGCATCCAAATAAGCATTTGCACAGACAAACACCGGGGACATGGAGCGGCCAAATGACGGCTCTGGATGCAAATGACAAAGCAGCAGCCGACAGGTGTATCTTTTGGCGGTTTGATGGTCGGGTCTGATGTAGCTGGGCGCACGACAGCAGATCTCAGCTCGCATTAACAACACAAAGAACGTCTGTCCACAGCCCGCGGGCAGCTACAGTGGAAAGTACCGACTGAGATGGAGAGATTGCAGGAAGAAAGCGGCGTGATTCAAAAGAACAATATTGTGCGACCCGGGATAGATTGAAAAGCAGCTCTGGAGCAGGTGTCGGGATGAGTGTGGGTTTCGTGCGACTAAATGGCGCAGACTCTTGATATGACCAGATCTTTTTTGAATGTACCCTGCCGACTTACATTCACAACTGCAATAGAATTAGTAAACCTCTTAACCCCCACCCGCGCCGACGACATTGTCTCCAGTTTGGCTTTGCCCAAATCTAAAAGCTTTGAGAAAAAGAAAAAAAAAGCCGCAATAGTGACAAAGGAGCAACAGAAACATGACGACAACACGACAAAAGAGCAACAAAAAAAAGAACAAAAATAGCAACATAAACATGAATAAAACACAACGAAAAAAGTGTCAAAAACACGTATGTTTGTAGGTCAGCTTTCAAATGGGGCATTACACTGTTGCGCTGCGGTCGAGAAGCTTTTAGATTTGGGTAAAGCCGAACTGGAGAAAATGTCCTGTGTTAAGGTGGGGGTTAAGGGGTTAAAATGGGTGGCAGGGCATGGCACATCTTTCTCACATGGTACGTACAGTCCAAGGGAAGCCGGCTCTACGGCTCAGGTTCAGAACTTTCAGAGGTTTAAGCTTATGAACACATTGCCTTTGTTTTACTCTAAACGTGTGTTGCCGTAGCGATACACAAAGTGTTTTGGTTTTAGTTTAAGCTTTCTTGGTCATCAGAAGGAATCATCAATATCATCTGTCCAAGTCATTTCTATGAGAATTGTTCCCCCACTCCTCTTTTCCCGATAACATAAAAATATGACTATATTATATGATCTTGGCATACCACTGGAGAGAAACTAAAGAGATCTTTTCTTTTCCTTTTCTTTTTGGAAATATTGCTTAGCTCTACAAGTCTTTGCGAAACACCAGAATGACAGCATTTCTACGGGTATCTCTTTCCCAGTTACCTTTAACTCTCCAAACATTATTCTGTGCTGACACCACACCGGCCCAGTCCTTCGGCAGCGCTGCCTATCTGCAAAACAAAACACACATCCTTTGCATTGGCTATAAGGTGTCACCGCTGCAGACTGGAGAAAGAGCTGCAAAAACAATGATAGCCTCGCACACAGGATGAGTGTTCCTATCGAGGCGAGAGGAGAGGAAGCGACGAGTCCGATAAGTGTCTGAAAATGCACCACCCCCCCCCCCCCCCCCGGCCCTGTCTATCTGCCCCTGCGCTCCCTCTCTCCTTTGCCCCCCTGCTACAATACCAATAGTCCAATGGGCAGCGCAGATAAGATTCTGCTCAGTCACCCCTTGACCCGCTCTTCCTGGTTCTCAGCGGCAGGTATTTGCACTGGCAGGGATAGAGGGTGACTCCCTTCAACAGCATTTCCCTTTTGCACATATGGGGAATTCTATTACGATGCGACTGACCGGGGTAGGGCCAAATTCTCATTCATTGCATCTCGCCCATTCATGCTTCAGGGCTTTCCAAACAATGCTGGTAGCTTTTATTGGGAATGTATGCTGGAAAAGTCTTGTTTCAGAGCGAAATGGCAGAATGCAGTGTGAGTTGGACGATGGCGCTGAACAAAAGCTGAGAGTTCCCGGGCGCTGCATTGCGGCACTGACAGGTTTCCACAGCGGTGTGCAGCGATTGATTTAAGATTCAGAATTATTCCAATCTAGAGTCCGTGCTGTGAGGGAAAGGCGCACCTCCGTCAGCCCTAAAACAGACTTCCTCATTCAACTGGGCAAGCAAAACTTGAGCGTTAGACTTATTCATTGTTGTGAAATTGCATCTTTGTTTTTCGGTTGAAATTATGAGCCTGACAAAGATAGCAGTAAATTAGGTTTTCCATAAAAGAAGTCTTGCTGGAGGAGAGCAGATCAGCGTTGCCAGATGTTCAATTTCATTTTGCCCCTTGAGAACAGTACGGTCAAATACCATACAGCCTGTTTGGGGTAGAGTAAGCATGAGCATACAGCAGGAGGCGGCCCTTAATCTGCTCCAGACTGCGTGGTGTAAAATGCAATGTTATGAATAAAAGAGAGCGTATAAAACATGGAATGCATCAGCGACGGACCAGTGTCGATCTGACTCTGCGCTCCTCTCTGCAAGGCCGTGGGAACCCAGAGTGCTGAGGGTGCTGCAGAATTCCCTGGTGGATAGTTTGCGAACTGCAGGCAAGTAGGTAATATGCACAGAAAAAAACGTTTTTAGGGTGAATTTTGTCCCTCAGCACCCCCTAACTATAACATCTTCCCACGGCTCTGCCTCTATGTGTGGTTTGTATGTCTGAGTAGTTCTGCAGCCTGCGCCACAGTTAGCATGTGTGCTTTTCAAGCTTGGTGTGCAAAAGCAGGGGCCTTGCCAAGGCACTGGCTCAACTGTGCAATGGTAAAGAATCAAGATACAGTGCTTAGGAGTTTTCTTTACCTTCAACAATAGATATGTTTGTTATAAGGCCTCTTGTTTTAATGTTTTGTACGTTCATCGGTAAAATTCTCAAGATATTCCACCTGTTAGCGTGTTTCGACATTGAATATTTGTAGAAATATACTATAATCTACACATTGTGGTGTATGTGGCTATATTCGAAACTGATATCAACTTCCGCCACCACCTCTAGGACAGGACGCCCTTGAACAAGAGATCTACGTGAGATGTTTCCTGGTTAGAGGAAGTGTGACTAAAACACATTTGTACTCTGCAGTTTTATTTGCCCGTCTAAGCAATAAGGGGCTGTTTTTTTGTGGCCACTTGTTAGGCTTTTATAGTCATCATTGAAAATCATTCCTTTTCTCCGCTGACTGTAACCACTACAGCAGCCAGCTCTCCTGAATTTTCTCAGACAGCTGGTTTTTAGAGCACCTGCATTATGGGTATTAAAAAGTTTACCCTGTCTGCATTTCTGCGCTTGGCCCTGGCTGTGGGTGACGAACTCTCACTCCTCATCTGTCTTACTTTCCTTCCCCTCCTTCCCGCCTTCTCTCTCTCTCCCTCCCTCGCTCTCCCTCTCTTAGTCCCGTCTAGCATTCGAGCCTTGTTTTGACTAACTGGTCTCGCAGCCCAAGTCTCCCAGGAGCGCGCACCACACCCCAGACCAAGAGTGGAAACTGGCTCAAGTCGCAGTCAGTCGGAGTCAGTCGGAGAGGGCCTGGAAAAATGAAGCGGAGGAGAGGAGGGTGGGCGGGACTGGGAAAAGTGTCCGCTGTGTGTGCAGATTCTGGGGTCGGGTCTGTGTCTGGGCCGCATACCCCCTACCATGAGCTTCTGGGGCAGTTTAAACGTCGTCTCGTTCAGTTTGACTACACAGAGGGCTTGGCTATGTTTATGGGCCGAACAATAAAAGATGTATGAGTGCTGATTAACGGAGAAAATGTTGTCTATATCTCAACATTTAAGATTTACTGTATGTGGAGGTCTTTGTTTAGGGGTTACATTTTGTTGTAATGCATTTAGGTTTGGAGTGTTTCTGGTTGAGGCCCTATCACCCCGTTTCCAGTGCTTTTTTGAGGTTTTCAATACCCTTTTTAGACACATTTTTCTTGAGCTAAGCCTGGTGGTACTTGGATGTGAGTTAGTATCTTCAACATAGTGTAGAATCTCCTAAAATGAATCTTTACAGTGATGTTCATCCTGATGGCTGAACTATTACAGGTCTTATTATGTGACATATAAACATTGTCACAATGATAGTCCATCCAGTCAAATCTAGACAGGCAAAGGGACATCACAGCCCGCTCGAGACTGTTCCTCAGAATGTGTATCTGACATAAAGCCTGTGGGAAACTTAAAAGGGAAAACTGAAAGAATGCTACAATTTGGGAATCCACAAAGTAAGTTAATAGAAGTCTCTCCACAAACAGAAGCTGGCCACGTTTGTTTTCTTCCCTTTCCCCTCATCGACTTCTTTTAACTTCTTTGCATTTAGATTATTCAAAACCCTCAGGCAAAACAATAAATAAAAATGCTCTGCTGCTTCTTAACCATCGCCGGAGCTCGAAGGCGGTCGGCCCCGTTGTGTTTTTTTGGGGGTGGTGTGAGCGCGCAGACTTGGAGGGGGTGAATGTTGAGTCGAGGGGGGAAAAAAAGGTTCAGTAAAACAAAGAGAGGTTGTCTGCAGCGGGGCAGGCAGGAAACGTAAGGTCTCTCAGGAGCCCCCCCTCCCCAGCCCCCCTCTAACCCCAGTCACTGCTGCCGGGACGTCCCGCCAGCCCGCTCCAGATTGGACCCGACAGCACCACTGAGCCACGACAGCGCCTCCAAAGCACACACCTCCGCTCCTCACTCACTTTTTTTTATTTTGTATTACTATACAGTTTGGTGTGATGTTTAGGGTTGACTTTTTTTGTGAATGAAAGTTCAATACATCACTGTGTCTGGATTACGAGAACTCTTCCTGTCATGGAGGTTGTAAATGTAGTTTTTTTCTTTCTTACAAGAGTGGTTGAAGTATTTTGTATTAGCTGAAGTTGCCGCAGATTGTAGAGACGTTTTCTTTAACATCTTGAGCTCATGTGATACGCGATATACTACCGTACATGTCCACCAGGGGACAGAATTGTACCATGGTGAAAAAGCCCTTGGTTTCAACCAGACACGTTAGAGGTTCCTGTCCAAATATAATATGCTCAGTCAGCTAATAAACGCAAGACACACTCAGCACTCTGGTCTTAGAGCATACTGGGAGGGTGAGGACAAACTGACATCATTTATTCTACTGTAACCAGAGAAAATAAACGTTTTACTGAAATGATTACTCTGACACACACACGCCACACAAACAGCTTAGAAGTAGGCCTACTTGATTGTAAGAACCTCTATTTCCTTTTCGCTTACCACTGTTGTACACTCCAACTGATGATCTGCTTTGGCCCAATCTGCTCTTTGTCACATTTAGGGAATTGAGGTGACAACTTGCCCATTCAAGGGTTCCCTCATGACCTCCTCCCGCTCCCACAGAGGCCGTTTCATTTGCGAGAAAATAGATCTGTGCTGCATGATAACATAAACCGACTCCCTACCTGGTCAACAAGATCACGTTTTCCCTGGACATCTTCTATCCTGCTTGTGTCAGTGTGATTGATTGTCACTGGGAGCCGTCCCAAGTTCTCACTCATCCAGGTTGGGTACAAGGGCGAACAGAAGGCAGACCTCATGTTCGAGCATCAGGCTTGGCTGCTTTTCAAGGTTTGCACAAAAGCTGTTTCTGTGGGGGTGGGGTTTGGGGCATTTCAGGTGCCTCTCTCTTGTCTCCGGGATGATGATGCTGTTTGATTTGCATCCGGGCTCATTATTTGTGGTCACACTGTTACCAGATGCTGAAAAAACGACTGCACAGTTTGTCGGAGATTTGGCCGTCTTTGTAACAACAGCGACAGTGTTCCAAACCACAGCAGATATCCTGTGGCGGGAAAAAAAACAAACTGCTGTATTCTTGCTCAAATTCATGCGCATCCAGAGCGCAGTTTTGAAAATAATGGTAATAAATTGTTGCTTTTTTTGTTTGTTTCTTTCTTCGAGCCAAACATGCACGCAAACCAACGTAAGAGGTTTCGGAAAATCAACGAAACCATGCGTTAAGATCGTCTGTCAGCCACTACTTAGCCCCAAAGGTCCAATTACGCAACATCGACCAAAAGAATGAGACTGCGAGAATGAAAGTCTTTGGAGTGTAGATGATCATATGCCAAAATGTAAATTTCAATATCTCTTTCTACAGATTCTTCTTACGATGCAGTTCGGAGGACGGGCTGGTCAAACAACATGCACAGTGGCAAAGGTTTGGCAATTACTATGTTCCCAATTATAAAAAAAAAATAATAATAATAATGAAAAAATCTATCTATACAGTACTCACCTCTTCACAACACACTAGCTGAAAAACACTGTCACAAAGCAGATTATGAGTAACACAGCAGCACATACGTGGACCTGATGCGATGTGTTATCCACCGCAAAGGCTTTACCACAGCTACCCACCTGCTGCTAACGCTCCTTTAATCTGTGCGTGCAGGAGGCTCTCCAGTGGTGCCCCAGAATGTGACCAAGTCCACAGAGCAGCCCCGAGCTCAGCCAGGTACTCACAGCATCATCACTATTGTGTCATTCCTTTTTGAAATATGCAAATGAGAGCCTTGTCATTTATGCTCCCTGGGTGTATTATGGAGGTACAGTACTACTCCTCCAAGTATAATCAAAAGTTGTGTCATAACACTAAGTCAAAGAGATCAATTTCAACCCGTTCATTAAGGTTGATTTTTTTTTTTTTTTTACTGACATGTCAATAACACAAACAACAATTTCTAAATAATTTATCTCGATATGAACAGCTGTGGTTTCAATATCAATTTACACAGCAGGAATGCAGGGGTTTCATTCGAACGACCTGCCAATGGTGCCATTGTGTGGTGCAGCGGTGCTAATTTAGTAACTGTTTGTGAATTCATTTAAAAACACCACACATTGGCTTATGAATGCCTTCTCCTTCACCACATCTGTCAATATAGATCAGTATAGACCTTTTCTTTGACAGCTCTGACTTAAGAATTCGTCTATCAATACATTCACCTCCTCACTTCATTTCAGAAATCATTCTGTACCCATTGATGTAAAGTATGTATTATTCACTGTTTATGAGATTCTACCAAATATAGGTTTCAAATACTGTACCTCTGCCACTGTAGCATTTATTGCAACATAATAACGCCATTTCGGGTTACAATCTAAGTTTTTCCCTTATTTTTACAGATCCATACCAGATTCTTGGCCCCACCAGTAGTCGTCTCGCAAATCCAGGTAAACAAATACACCAAACTCCATATTACCTTCTATATAGCTGCAAAATTAATTTCAATCTAATTAAAATAACACATTTTCATGATGTGAAAAATTCCTGTTTCTATGGGGTCATATAAAACAAGCTAACTGTAATTGTAACTCATAACTTCAAATCATAACGGCAACCAAGAAGTGACTTCCTGTTTCGATCCAGCACGCCAAAATAAAAGCACACAGCTCATCTCATTGATTAGTTCAGCAGGTACTTGCAACATTACAAGAATATAATTAAATACACACATTTTAAGTGTTTTGTCTGTAAATAGTCAGGCAGAAAGAAAGTTGAACTAATGAATAAACGATGGTGCTTTTATTTTGGTGTGCTGGATCGAAACAGGAAGTCACATCTTGGGCGGCGTTGTTATGATTTGAAGTTATGCACAGAGTCAGTTGTTTAGACCTCTTCAAACATGTCCTGAAACACATTCTTGTATTAGTTTAGCATTTCTATTTCAATCTTCTCTCAAATGTTAATGCTCCATGACATGTTAAAAATGTGCACCATGAACTCAATATACATAAATTGCAAACAGCCATTTCTAGTTGAAAATCATTCAGCCTTTACTCACCTGCTTGATGACTGTTCGATGTATTTTCGTCTACACTACAGGCTCAGGTCAGATCCAGTTGTGGCAGTTCTTGCTGGAGCTCCTTTCGGACAGCGCCAACGCGGGCTGCATCACGTGGGAGGGCACCAACGGCGAGTTCAAGATGACCGACCCGGACGAGGTGGCGCGGCGCTGGGGGGAGCGAAAGAGCAAGCCCAACATGAACTACGACAAGCTGAGCCGTGCGCTGCGCTACTACTACGACAAGAACATCATGACCAAGGTGCACGGGAAGCGCTACGCCTACAAATTTGACTTTCACGGCATCGCCCAGGCGCTCCAGCCGCACCCCACCGAGTCCTCCATGTACAAGTACCCGTCGGACCTGGCCTACGTGCCGAGCTACCACGCGCACCAGCAAAAGGTCAACTTTGTGTCCCCGCACCCCCCGTCCATGCCCGTCACTTCGTCTAACTTCTTCGGACCCACCGCCCCGTACTGGAGCTCGCCCACCGCCGGCCTGTACCCGAACCCCAATGTCCCGCGTCACCCCAACACCCACGTGCCGTCCCACCTGGGCACTTACTATTAGACCGCACCACTTTAATTTGTGTCGACCTGCACTCCAGATGATGCCAAAAACAAAACAAAATTAAGTTAATAGGGGGAGTTGTGTCCTCCTAACTCTGAATTGAAGGATTTTGACGTTGCTGTTTTTACTTGTAAAAAACGTATAACTGGATGCAGCAGTCCAAAATGGAATACTACTTACTTTGTTTTAAAGACTTATTCGCCATGTTCTCTGTGCCTTTTCCTTAAAACCTACTGCACCTACAAGCTAAATCTCAAGCTGCAGCATTGGTCTTGCTGTCAGACATAGACCTGTACTTTATGGGTCTTAATACATTCCCCCATTACTGTGTACATTATGCTTAGTACTGCATTACTGTTTCTCCACTGAGGTCGTCCTGGATCCTCTTCCCGTCAAAGCCCTCTGACTCTTTCCCCTTTGAGGTCTGTCCATCTGTTTTTGTTTTGTGTGAATTCTGAGATTTCATGGACAAATTTGTGTCGTCAATGTCGTGGACTTTTCTCAGCACTGAATTTTGAAATTGGCAACTGGAATATGCCATTCTTTATAGTTAATATATCCTCAAAACTGGAAAGCTATAGAGAGTCAAACGGCAGACGAGAAAGCACTGTATGTGTCGTGGGTCTGGATGAGCTGCAGAGACATCCTGCTGTGTTTAGCTGGGACTGTTGTGTACAGTTGACTCTGGTGCAGTAAAAGCAAAGTCAAGGTGTAATTGAAGTCATTTGCTACAATAATTCGACCCAGCTTTGATATTTTCAGGGGCCACACACAATGCTGTTAAACATTTTGCTGTGTTGCCTTTCAGACATGCCGTTTCCAGATGTTTGTTTGCTCAGCCATGTCAGTATTAATGTGAATGTCTTCTGGTTTGTGAAACACGTGGGAAGGTATACCCTGCAGACAAGTCAAAACTTTCATATGAAGGAGATCGCTTTATGGACACACAGTTGAACTAAATGCTCTGTGTTCTCTGGTGATGCGGACGGTTAAGTGCCTTACAATGCCAGTTCATTCATGTTTTATAAGTGCCATATACAGGGAATAGGGCCAAGGTGCATGCATTAAGAATTAGCAATATGCTTATTACACTAACATGTGCCTTAATGTTGATCTGACTATTTCTAATTTAGAAGTGTACTATGAATCTTTGTCAGTGCCTTTTTCAGTGTCGACAGTGAGGTTTGCCGTTTTACCAAGGTGACATTGTAACTTTAGGGCTGGCTCCCAGCTTGTGTTTGAATGTTAGTTTTTCACTGATCCGGAGCCCACTAAATGCACATGAATCTGAAGGATCTACCATGTATCAGTATTAGAAGCATATCCATGTTCAGGTGCTCAAAGCTGTTGTGTGTCAAAAGTATTTCAAAGCACACAAGTAGACACTTGAAAAAATATGACTTTGGGCAAAGTAGTTTATCAGCACACATCCATGAAGTAAGTGGTGAAACATTATCAGATTCGCAAACGCTGTGCGTTTGTCAGTATTTTTATTATTTTATGATCATCAGTCATCTAGGCATTAAAGCAACTTACTGTATAAATTATGCAGAGTTATTTTCATATGTGACACAGTATTAAAAGTCATGAAAATTATTACGAGTTGACCTCGGTCAAAAATGAGTCCATTTTTGCTAAGTTTTTTAAACATTTTATCTGTACATTTGGGCGACTTGATGTTACATTCTTTTCTTCTTCTAATATTATTTGTTCTGGAATTCAAGTTATTACACCTAGTGCATTTAAGAGCACAAGATATTTACTAGTATACTCCATAGATCTCAGATGCTGAAGACTTTATGAATGTGATCATAAAGTCACTTTCCAGCCCATGGCTCTTGACCTGGTGGCCTTTGGCATTATCAGGTATGTTATGAAACACAATCAATGAATATTCACAACAAGCTTTGGATTTTGGTATAACTTTAAATACTCTGCAAAGTAAATGTATTTTGTAGCATTAAGGAGAGATGTGCCTGAAAACCTCCTTTTTCACATACAGTAATTAAAAAGGGACTTGTGCTACTTCGTATATGCAATGTAATTTGGATATTAAAGTATATATGTAAATCTATATGTGTATAATTTACAATTAACCATGGATAATTATTATTGTCATTCCTGAAATGTATGAAGTAATACCTTTTGAAAAAGGGACTTTTGTATAGAAAAAATGTGACAAAATAAATGTTTTTACCTCTAACAGTATGTAAGATTCTGTTTTGTATTAGTTTGTTATGTACTACCAGAGCACCACAGCAGAGAGGTCACAGGGAGGTCAGCCTGTACCAGGCCCACGTGTTAAAGGACAGTTCTGGTTTCATGTTCAGTATTTAGTAAACATAGAGCCGTGTGCTGGTGCTCTGGTTCACCTCTTATCTGTTTGGTGTGACAGCCACAAATGTTTACAGAGAAAAAAAATGAAAACATGTAAATTGGCCAGCACCTGTCACAATGATGCTTTGACCTTGACATCAGACTATGATGTACATACTCACTAAAAAATGCTGGGTTAAAAATAGCCCAACTTGTGTTGTTTTTAACCCAGATGCTGGGTAAATATTGCACCAGCCCAAATTGGGTTATTTTTACCCAATGAGTTGGGTTATTGTTTTTAACAATAACCCATTTCTGGGTTATTGTTAACCACTCTGTTGGGTTAATTCTACCCAATGATTGGGTTCATGTTCATAATGACCACCACAGTGCTCTTTTTGAAACTTTATTTTTTACAAACGTAACATTACATGTAACGTAATTGTTATATTTAGCCGCAGCAAATTAGTTATACAACTGTTAATCATGAAAAGTCCCCAATGTGCTTTGTATCTTGAAGAGACAGAAGCATGAGGGGTGTTGTGGTCAACAGCAGGAGACAGGCCTTGGAACAGTTCAGTCTGCAGCAGGAACAGGGCTGGGGACAGTTCAGTCGGCAGCAGCAGCAGAGACCACTGTTTAAATAGAGACATTGTCACAGATAAATTACAGTACCCTAACCATTACTCCACCAGGGACACCAATCTTTCCATTGGCAATGATAGTATAATGCAATACCTTACCTTGGTGAAGTGACAGAAGCTTGAGTGTTGAGGTTGTCTCAGAGGCAGGTGGACACTCCCACTGAGCTAGAGATTCCACTGGAAGAGAAACATTACATTTATGTTTGGTCTAAAATTATAAAGGTTCATGTCATACTTTGTAAAAACATACTACACTTACTGGCTCTTGTGTCCAGTGATGCAGATGATCTTCAGACAGACAGAGGTGTTGGAAGAGCTCAGGAGAGTTTTTTTCCTGTAGGACACACATTAACACAAGTTTGTATTTTAGCAAATGAATAAAACAGAGAATGAAACATTTAACAATTAAAAAACGCTGCTTACCTGTAAAGCTGTAGTGGCATTTATCAGCCCTGGAGGTCCCACATGGAGAGGGGAAAGTTGATCTGAAACACAGGACCGATGCTTTAAAATAGTCCAACTGAAAACTGTTCACACTTTTCTCTGTTTCTTTCATGTCTGACCCTGTCCTTCTCTCCTCTGCTGCTTCTCTCCTCATCTTTTGGACCATAATAAACTATATGTAGCAAGACGAGCGGTTTAGCATTTGTAAAATAATATAGCTAAAATAATATCATAAATATTGACAACGCCACCGGAGAGAAGGCTCCGGACCTTAAGGCATACAGGTTCGTTTATGATTGACACAGGCAGAGTCCATACTTAGCACAAATATAAGTTTTATTTACTATATACACTTTGTTTCAATAAATTATCTTCTGTTTCTCTTTCATCATTAAAAGGTATACAATTGGTTCACATTTCATCATTTGCACAGTCAACATTTAGTTCACCATTAATCGGTCAGTTCCAGCTGAGTCATTAAAACTAAAGAGTCTGTGAGTGAACCAAAAGAAAAGGTTAAAAGACAAGGCAACAGCATTCAGGACAGCGCCGACATTACATCAGCGCGGGCCAGATCACCATCGAACGCAGGGCATAACACACGGGTGTGGGGCCATGACAGTGAGACGCTCACCATCCCTGCACATGGAGCATCTGGGGGCAACATCGTGGTACCATGACGCGGAGCTGTCCTTTGGAGGAGCTAGGACCGCACTGACACACCGGCTGGACCAGGAAGTGAGTGACGTCAGAGAACGAAGGAGTGAATGCACTGCACCTATATACCCGCAGTGCCACCAGCTGGCAGGAGGAGATGCAACAGGCGCCATGCCACATTCCACCCGGCCAACTGTATCGCCGCCCCGACGATAAACCAAAACATTCACACAATTACCCCTACGACTGACCAAACTTGCTCATTCACACAGCGAGAGAGTAGTTACCAAACACTGCTCTTCCAAAAATAAAAGAAGCACTAAAGCAACCAACTACCAGGACTGCATATTTCCAAGTCGTACAACCCGTGCACATGGGCTAGACTAGGTGCCGTGAAGGCCGCAGAAGGGCGTGTTAAGTACGGATAGCACAAAAACAAATACATACCTTAGGCTCCATAGCCTTCTTACAACGGCTGCTTAACGCTAATGGGAAATTGAGGCATCCTTCATCTCTAATGCACCCACCGCTGCCCAGGTATGAGCAACTACACACGATAATCTTGGGCTCCTCAAGGGCTATATTGGGCTACCTCTGACCATCTCAGTGGTAATAGTGGCCGCGCGCCTTTGCACCATTTAGTAATCGAAGAACTCACATCTCGCCTTACCTACACCGCTACTAGGGGGTTTGAGCCACCCACTAGAGGCCACCAAATACGGGACTATAGGAACGGGCATCAAGATGCTGTGACCTCACCCACTACAATCCTGCAAGTTTCTCTCTGCTACACTGGACTTCTCTGCTGTTGCCTCGTCTTTAAAAACACAGAAAAACAGACATACATTCAGATCATTGACAGATAATGTATCTGTAGGTTGGCATAGCACAAGCATTTACATCAAAAGTAGTATTACCACCATTTCATACAGGTTTGCAAGTCACATGACTACCATCAAAATAAATTGTACATGCAGAAAACAAACATGAAAACACGCTTTTCAAAAGAACAGCACAACATGCAAACATATATGTACATACAAATAAACACAAACGGCCGGTCAGCAAAGGCATAGGCCTACTATGAAAACAGGATTACTGCTACACTTAAAATGTAGCTTTAGCATTGCTTGACACAAACACACATAGTAGGCTATGGAACACATGCCTGTGTTGGGAATCCAACCGACAAACGCCAAATGTAGCAAGGCAAGCGTTTTAATGCTAAACCGCTCGTCTTCCAAATTTGTAAATCAATATAGCCAAAATAATAACATAAATATTGACAACGCCACCGGAGAGAAGGCTCCGGACCTTAAGGCACACAGGTTTGTTTATGATTGACACAGGCAGAGTCCATACTTAGCACAAATATAAGTTTTATTTACTATATACACTTTGCTTCAATAAATTATCTTCTGTTTCTCTTTCATCATTAAAAGGTATACAATTGGTTCACATTTCATCATTTGCACAGTCAACATTTAGTTCACCATTAATCGGTCAGTTCCAGCTGAGTCATTAAAACTAAAGAGTCTGTGAGTGAACCAAAGAAAAGGTTAAAAGACAAGGCAACAGCATTCAGGACAGCGCCGACATCGCATCAGCGGGGCCAGATCACCATCGAACGCAGGGCATAACACACGGGTGTGGGGCCATGACAGTGAGACGCTCACCATCCCTGCACATGGAGCATCTGGGGGCTACATCGTGGTACCATTACCATGACGCGGAGCTGTCCTTCAGAGGAGCAAGGAATGCATTGACACACCGGCTGGACCAGGAAGTGAGCGACATCAGAGAACAAAGGAGTGAATGCACTGCGCCTATATACCCGCAGTGCCACCAGCTGGCAGGAGGAGATGCAACAGGCGCCATGCTACATACAGCTAAAGTAATTAAATTATGTAAGAAACAACAGCTGCGATAAGACACTGGCTGTGTCTGAATGTCCACACTATTCCCTATATAGTGCACTATATAGTGGTCACGCCATTTTGTAGGGGTGTCCGAATGTCCAGAGAGAAAAAAAGTAGTGCACTCAAAATTTCCCACAATGCATTCTTAAAAGTAGTGAGCAGCGGTGATCACTAAACGGGTCAATATAGACCACAATGCAATGCGAGAGTCGGAGAAGAATGCCTGACAGCAACAGGTCTTTGAACTAAACAACACGACGGAATGAAATCAGCTGTTTCAATCGTGTCTTGCTTATTTATCACCGGTTACGGTGAAAAATGCTAGCTTTAGCTGCTTACCTTTAGCTCGAGCTGTTAAATGACCGATGGCTTCCTCTCAAATAATCCAAGCCATTCCTGTAAAATCCATGTTAATATATCTGACTCGTATTTATCCATAATTAGTCCCCTGTCTCATTAGTTTGGTCGGTCTTTATCGCAGAAATATTTTTTTTCCGGAGTTTAGCGAACTTTTAGCAGATGCAGTGCACTCATTCTGCTGGCGCTTCGGACACCGGGCTGACCAACTTTCTGCACGTCTTTGAGCTAACGCTGGAGTGATTTTTTTTTAATGATAGTTTTAATTTTAATTTAAAAAAAAATAAACGTTTGTAACAATAAATAAATTCAGAAAAAAAAAAGAGCAAGCAAGCCGCAGCGCACGTGACGTCACGCAGCTCGGAGAAAGTAGTGGGCTTCTGTCCGAATAGCCAACAGAATCAGTGGACTATATAGTCTACTACTGTATATAGTCCGGGCCTATGTAGTGAATGAGGGGTTAGGGACTAGGGTGGACATTCGGACACAGCCACTGACAAATGTTTAATAGCGTTAGCATTAGCGTTAGCATTAGCGTTAGCATTAGCGTTAGCGTTAGCATTAGCTAACGGTTGCCGCGCGCATTTTTAAATAGACCGATTATTTTTAACTAACTTAAGCCTTAATTATTTCAGTCAATATTTGTCCTATCAACACGAAATAAACTGGGACAGAGAGTGAAGTGTCCTCTGTCAGGATTAGTTAACCAGACACATCTGTGTTGAATCGTCTTTAAGCTACAGCTCGTCAAAAAAACTTGACTTTAACCCTTTCTCTTCTATGACAAATGCTAACATGGTGTCAGTGAAACACGAAGCCAGAACCAAATTAATTATCTGTGTGTAATCAGTGTCATTTGGACTAATGCTCAGTCTCAATGACAAAGAAATAAAATTAAAACATGAGCTGTTTCTGTGGAGGAACAGTATTGGCCACCTCTGACGGTTGTGCTCTGTCATTTTGACCCAAGCACTGGGTCGTTTATGAGGATTTGACCCAACCTGCTGGTTACAAAATGCTGGGAGCGGGAAAATATCTGCGATCTACTGTAAATGTCTGCTTAAATTACCCACCATTGACCCAACTTATTGACCCAGGTGTTGGGTAGAAAAAACAACCCAACTCAATGAGAATACCCAACAAAAATGACGCAACAGCCATAACCCAGCAGTTGAGTTGTAAAGATAACCCAGCATTTTCACTATAGTGACACAGCCACATTTTATTAGACTTTATTTTCTCCCCTGAGAACACATACATAACATAAAAACTTTATTCATAAAGTTAAGCATTTCTGTTCACACAGTGTCTTCATAGAGTTATGTACAGCCAGAGGCCGTTCCCTGAGCCAACCTTCTGCCTGTGCCTTAGAGACTGAATAGTACAGTACTGTCCTGGTTCATGCCCAAGTATCTCTCGCTGCGCTACATGCAATCATACATTATTAAGAAGGCACTTTTTTCCCCTTATGGCTTGAGCATGGCCCATCACTGGCCCATTAAGATTATACAAAGTCAATTTTTCGAATTAGGTTTCAGTATTAGTGAATGTATTGTACATCTTGCAGGGCCCCTTTGAAAAACATGTCCATGTTCATCTAACAGTGGGAGGCGTGGTTTTACAGGGTGTAAGACTGACTGACCCACAGCATGTAAACACAAAAGACTATCCATGCATTTCAATTCTGCATAAGATCAGTCCTGACCTGTTCTGTGCCGTTTAAATTCACAAGCTTCTTTTAAAAGGAAAACAAAAAGCTCTGAGTTTAAATCTTTGTATCTGAGTCTGCTCACATTTTGGTGACACTTGGGGGGTCAGTGATATCTATCACCTCAAACCCTGGGTTGTCCTGTCCGTATTTGGAAAAGTGATGGTGGCCCTTGATGTTGTGAAAACAATAGGCACAATGTGCTGTGGCAACAGGCACTACTTTAGAAAAGTTGGAGAAGTCTACTCTGTACTTGCCGTCTTTGCTCTTGGAGATGATGGGCAGGAAGTTATAGCCCCACATAATCTCTTGAGGAATGAAGGAGGTGCGCACCTGACAGGCCGCGCTGGTCGACTCTGCAGTCCCATCCAGGAAAACCACCAGTTCAAACTCCTGGTTGTGCAGCGTGTCCACTGTCATCTCAAAGAAGGGACTGCTCTTGTCTATAGTATGGTACAGAGTCAGAGGACACACAAAGAACAAGTTGTCTTTGCCTGCGTCCATCATGAAGTTTATGTTGATTTGGTCCATGATGATCGTCTCCCCGTCTGGAGTATGTGTGGTGCGCAGCAGTTTACCATAGATCTGGCTCCCGATCATCAGGGACTTACGCAAGTTGGCAACTCGAATAGACAGGCACAGAGCGCCGTTTTTAGGGCTAATCACTGCCATCTCACTGAAAGTGATGGTCTTCGCCCTCTTTTTGGGTAGAGAGATCTTGGTCAGAATGACTCCACACATAAAACAGTTGATAAGGGCTCCAACCAGGGACTGAATGATGAGGACAGCCACTGCACCAGGGCAGATGGGAGTGAGGGCACGCCCACCATATCCAATTGTAGTCTGTGTTTCCAGAGAGTAGAGGAAGGCTGTGGTAAGTCCTACTACATTAACCACGCAGGGGCTGTGGTTGTCAGGGGGGCTCTGCCAGCTCAAGTCTCCGTTATCACGAGCAATCCAGTACCAGATCAGGCCAAAAATGAACCAACTCAAGGTGAAAGAGGCGATGAAGAAAAACAGAACAAAACGCCACCTGATCTCAACCAAAGTGGTCCAAAAATCCGCCATGTAGGACAAATGTTTGCGGTATTTGATGTTTCCATATTCAATGTTACAGTGACCGTCTTTAGTTACTAATCTGGTTCTATGGATTCTGCGCTCGGTCAGGTAGTCCTGGATACGCTGGCGCAGGGAGCCACACATCTTCACTCAGCTCCTGAAACCATTCACATGGAGCAGATTAGTGTGCATTGTTTCAGAGCAATTTCAACAATCTCTAAGTATATGCATGGTTAATGTTGACTTTGTATTCTCGTGTGAGAGCCCTGCAGTCATGTGACCAACAGCTTTTAACCTGTCCTCGCTCTAAGAAAAAAACCCGAGGTGACGGGGCATTTGCGGTCGCTGGACCCAAACTTTGGAACGAACTCCCTTCGAGCATTCGATATCAGCCTCATCCATTGAGAGTTTTAAGTCACTCTTAAAAACGCGCCTCTATGCGTTGGCTTTCAACACGAGCTGAGTTAATATATATATATATATATATATATATATATATATATATATATTATGTGTGTGTGTGTGTGTGTCTCACTGAAACATGTACAGCACTTTGGGCAGTGTCAACTGTATTTTAAATGTACTTTATAAATAAACTTTGACCTTGAAGACCTAACAAATGTTAGAGAATCCATGAACAGGATTGCTGTACTGTATTTAATAGTTAAAGGTCCTATATCATGCAAAATCGACTTTTTGGAGCTTTTAACCATGTTGTTATGCTATTTCCTTCTCAAAAACACCCCCAGAGTGGTTTTTGGCTTCATTCACGCAGTTCTCAGTAATCCTCCTGAATCCTGCTCTCTGAGCAGCTGCTCCGGCCTCTCCTGGTAAACGACTGACATGTTCAGTTGTGTCGTCACAGCGGAACGGAAGTGCTCGACGTCTGTAATGTAATGCCTTACGGCCTGATTTTTCATTATTTCTGTCGTAATAAAAAAAATAAAAAATAATAATAATAAGGAAGTGCCTGACGCGTCCGTGCTGCCCCTGCAGAGAAAACAAGCGCACCCCCTGCGCGTCTGAGCAGATGTCGTGTTTGCACCGAAAGCTGTGAAGAAGGAGCTCTTTCTAACCTACTCTGGAGACTGGACACCTGTTCTTTTTTCTAACAATAATGTCACAGAGAAAAGCGCGTTTGGCTACGAGGACAGGACTTTATTCAACCTTCCTAAAGAGGCAACCACTCGCCAGAAGTTGGAATTTCTCTCCAGGATTCAGCGACTAGCAGCCAAAATAGTGTTTGTCTGTGACCGTCACTGATGGATGTTTGGTGAACCTTGGCCAGAATCAAAGTGGATTAACTTTTATAACCAACATAATGGAAACATCAGAGTGGTGAGTCAATCAAAATGCATGTTAGCGTGTGTGTTAGCCATTTATGAAGCTGGGTTGCACATGTTAACTCCTTATAACTGCATCGTGAAGTAACTTCACTTTTTGCTGTGATATATATATTTCTACTACTGCTGAAGTTGTATGAGCGGCGAGAGGGGGCGGAGTTAACTGAATCCCAGCGTTTTGTCTTCCGGGTTGGAAAAATACCTCCAGAAAATACTTATATTTATCACAAAAATGAGTGCTCCGTAGTGGTAGATGTACAATATATCATATAAATGCCTATACTTTACTTTGGAATGGCTAAAATAGCATGATACAGATCCTTTAATAAAAAAAATAACAACAAAACTTAAGGCTATTTTTTTTAATGATTAATATAATAGATGGTATACAATTTGTAAGCGTATATATTTGAATGGTAATTGTAAAAATTGAAAATCCATTTTAGGGATTTCAGCTGCATTTTTTATTGTTTTGCTCTCATTTGGTCTTTTCAAGAGCTGGCCAAACCTGTATTTGGCCATGGTGTCCGTGTGTAAATTCATCCTCTTAAAGCTTTTTTTATTTTTTGCCCCAATGACTACCATTGCTCTGCTGTAATTTCAATGCAGAAAATGTGATGTTGGTCATTTTTCATTTCTTTTTACCATTTACTTGTTTCATCCGAGTTGGATTTTGAGACACTAAATTCCCATAGAATTTAATGGCAAATGCAATATTTCATGTAAGTTTTAAAAACATAGCTTTAAGAAGCAGTATTTAATTTTGTTAAATTTCAAGAAATGTTTAATCAAAAAACATTCCAGGTATTTCCATTCCCATGTTATCTATATAAGAGCCCAGCAACGGCCTAGCAACCAATCACCATTCACCTCACTCTTCTCCCCACCAATCAGGAGTCGGTATCCTCTATCCCAACTTTCTGCCAAGTCAGTGCACAGGTATCTTTCCTTGGGGACACACGCATAATCTTACCTCCAGTTATTGCGTAGAAACAACCTACTTTTCTTCACCCATGTGTTCATGCGTCCATGAGAATGTAAGTTTGTGTCATATATTGCCTGTCTATCGTTTTGGTGTAGTTGTACTAGTTTCTGGCACTTTCACTTTTGTCCATCAATGCCTAATATTTCCAAAGCTCGTCTAAACTGTCGGATCATTAATATCTGCTAATTATTCATATTTCCATAGTATTTGCCATTGTCCGTGCGTTTTAGTTATGTTTTTACTGTTTTCACCGTGTTTTTCTGACGAGCGCATCGCTTATGTGCAGGACTCACTCTTCTTCTTCTTCTTATAAATTTATTTGAACAGGGACAGTGTACAATATACATTAGCCTCAGAAAGGAGAGATGCATTGTACCAGGTTATAGCACTTGTGCTAATTTCCACCTGCAGTCCCTGGGCCTATTGTACATGTTTTCTCTCTCTCTACTCTACCCACATGCCCACGTAATGCACGTGTCACGCGCATGCATCCCAGCCATGCACCAGCATCCAGCCAAATTTAACCCTTTCTGTGCCAAGCATATAATCCCGGTTTTGTAGTTTGGGTTGTTTATTAGATTTTATTATAATAACTCATTTACACAACTTGCTCGAATGCCTATCAATAGAAATTATCAATGCAAAAAAGAAAAACATAATAGTTAGTTGTTGTGGGCTCATGTGTGGAAACATTTACAAATTGGGCAGAAAAAACGTTCTCAGAATTGAGTAACAAGGTATTATTTATCTGTGGGGATTATAACATCGATTTGATAAATCCAAATAAACATAAGACAACTGATGAGTATATTAATAGGATGTACAGTATGAGTTTATACCCGACTATCACAAGACCTAGCAGATTAACAACGCACAGTGCTACCCTCATTGACAACATTTTTACTAATAATATGCAGTTCACAAATGTCAGCGGTCTAATGGTTTGTGATATAACGGATCATCTGCCCGTATTCACGGTGTATGGTGATAATGAGTTAGAGCAAAAATCACCTCAAAAATATTTTTATAAACGTATAAGAACTGAGGATACAATTTACTCACTCTATAGTGACTTAACAAAACAAGATTGGAACGAGGTATATAACAAGAATGATGTAGACGGTGCGTACGATACTTTCATGGAAATTTTCAGTGTAGCATACAATAAAAACTGTCCAATTCAGAAATACAGTAAAAACAACAAAATGACTAAATGTCCGTGGCTAACCAAGGGTTTACAAAATGCTTGTAAGAAGAAAAACACTCTATATAGACAATTCATTAGACTAAGAACCGAGGATTCTGAAAGTAGATATAAAATATATAAAAATAAACTGACCAATATATTAAGGAAGGCTAAGAAACTATATTATGCCGATCTGTTGTATAAAAGCAAGAATAACATGAAAGGGGTATGGGGAATACTAAACACTATAATCAAAGGTAATGCAACAAATAATTCATATCCAAACTATTTCACTGATGGGACCAATGACAATCATAATATGAATGATATTGTAGAAAACTTTAATAGTTTTTTTGTAAATGTTGGACCGGATCTGGCAGCAGAGATTCCGGTGTGTAGTAACAACGAAATGGAGTCATTGATAGACATTAATTCAAAAACGATGTTTTTGTCTGGAGTAACTGAAACAGAAATAATAGATGTCGTTAACGGGTGTAAGAACAAATCGTCTACAGATTGTTTTGATATAGATATGACACTGGTTAAACAAATTATATACAGTATCGTGAAACCATTAACTTACATATGCAACTTATCGTTTCAAACAGGAACATTTCCAAATAAAATGAAAACTGCAAAAGTTATACCTATACATAAAAATGGGAACAAACACATCTTCACCAACTATAGACCTGTCTCTCTGCTCCCCCAGTTTTCCAAAATTTTAGAGAAACTTTACAACAGCAGAATGGATAATTTCATAGATAAGCATAAACTAATTAATGAAGGTCAGTACGGGTTTAGGGCAGCAAGGTCAACTTCAATGGCCATCATCGATGCAATAGAAGAGGTTACTAATAGCTTAGAGGGAAAGAAACATGCAGCTGGAATATTCATTGACTTGAAAAAAGCATTTGATACACTAAATCACTCAATATTACTAAAAAAATTAGACAGATATGGCATAAGGGGAGTGGCTTTGAGCTGGATGCAAAGCTATTTAAATGGGAGACAACAGTATGTGAAGATGGGGGAGTTTACATCAGGGTGTTTGGACATTAGTTGTGGGGTCCCACAGGGATCGGTTTTAGGACCAAAATTGTTCAACTTATATATTAATGACATTTTTAATGTGTCTAAATTATTAAAATTAGTGATTTTTGCAGATGACACAAACATTTTCTATTCAAATGACAATTATAGTACTTTAGTAACTAACATAAACTGTGAATTAAGGAAATTAAAAACATGGATGGACAATAACAAATTGTCCCTCAACCTAAATAAAACAAAAGTAATGTTTTTCGGTAATTATCATGGAAAACCAGACTCAGTAATTATAGACGGTGTAGTTTTAGATACAGTATCAGAAATTAAATTCTTAGGAGTCACCATTGACAGTAAATTAAGCTGGAAACCACACATAAGACACATAAAAGGTAAAGTCTCCAAAAGTATTTCAATCATTAATAAAGCAAAGTTTTTCTTAAATTACAATGCATTATTTCTATTATATAGTTCATTAGTCTTGCCATATCTAAATTACTGTGTAGAAGTTTGGGGAAATAACTATAAAAGCTCATTACACCCCCTTGTTATGCTCCAAAAACGGGCTGTAAGAATTATACACAAAGTAGGATATTGTGATCACACTAATATATTATTTCTGAAGTCTAAACTGTTAAAAATGAATGACTTAGTTGATTTCTCTACTGCTCAACTTCTATTTAAAGCCAACAAAAATGTACTACCTGCAAGGATGCAAATGCTTTTTGCACGCAGAGAAGGGGGATATAACCTGAGGGGGTGTGATAACTTTAAGGTTCAAGCAGTGTCTTCCACTAGGAAAAGTATGTGTGTGTCTGTATGTGGAGTTAAACTCTGGAACAAATTGGGGGCAGAATTAAAACAATGTCCAAATATTCATAATTTCAAATCAAGATATAAAAAAATTGTATGGTCAAAGTACCAGAAGGAGGAAATGAGCACTTGACTTGATTGCTAATGGGTGCTACAAAGTGCTGTAAAGGTCAGATATAATTAAGATTGTTCCTCTATAATCAAAGAGGGTTGCTACTTGGAACGGTTGTCATTCTATCGCTCAAATTACAAATGGAGAATTAGGGTTGGCAGGTTATGGATCTGTTGAGAGGAATCCTCCCAACAGGCTCTAAACCTTGTCTTTTAATGACAATGATACCAATTATGATAAGGGTGGATGACCAAAACAGTTGTGAGGGGCTAGTAAGGGGACATCCCTTTCCCCAGCTAAAGGCGGAATACCTGAGAGTGTGTCGTCAAAGAGGCACAAAACCAGGCGGAAACTTGGTAATCTATTGTAGTCAAAAAGGAACATTGGCGGATGCACCACTCAGCATAGGAACATCATTTACAAAATCAGCTGTTAGGGCAGTCATGTGGGGGTTTGTTAGTGGGGAGCTACTGCCCTCTTCAACTGGCCCGCTCTACACTCTGGCTTTTTAATGCACTACACTATGCAGGGCTTACATCATACTTCACATATAATTCAATTAAATAAATATATAAGTTGAATGGTTTAAATCTGTGAATTGATGGTGGAAGATAGAAGAGTCGTAAAAATAACGGAAGAGTTAAGGTAACAGAGTTATAGGACTACGCGTTGGGTTCATCCCTCTAAAAGCCGTAAGGTACGTGGCTAGGACCTCCCAGATCCGTGGACACACGGAACAAATACTACAGAGTTGGGGACTGTAGAACTTAAAGGGTCGAGGACCCACAAGAGTACTTAAAGGGTCGTGGACCCAGGGTCGTGGACCCAAATAAAGAGTACTTAAAGGGTCGTGGACCCAGGGTCGTGGACCCAAATAAAGTGTACTTAAAGGGTCGTGGACCCAGGGTCGTGGACCCAAATAAAGAGTATTTAAAGGGTCGTGGACCCAGGGTCGTGGACCCAAATAAAGTGTACTTAAAGGGTCGTGGACCCAAATAAAGTGTACTTAAAGGGTCGTGGACCCAAATAAAGAGTATTTAAAGGGTCGTGGACCCAAATAAAGAGTATTTAAAGGGTCGTGGACCCAAATAAAGAGTATTTAAAGGGTCGTGGACCCAAATAAAGAGTATTTAAAGGGTCGCGGACCCAAATAAAGAGTATTTAAAGGGTCGCGGACCCAAATAAAGAGTATTTAAAGGGTCGCGGACCCAAATAAACAGTATACTTTCATGAGGAAAAGCACGTAAGTTTACAATGAATAAAGGACGAAACGAAGGTAAGAGAATGTGTGAATTAAAAACTTGTGAAGAATGGGTGAGGGATTTGGGAAATTCCTCACCATGGTGGAAATGGTAATAATAATGATAATGATAATAATAATGATGATGATAATTTAAACCCAAATTAAAATTATACTGAGGATGGTAATGACAACTGGGAAGTATCAAGATCTCGTTTTGCATTCTTTTGCTGTTGTTTCTTTATTTAATTGTTGTTCTTGTTGCTTGTTCTTGCCTTGCCCATGTTCCCTTGTTTGTGATGTGTTATATGTATATGTTATTGTTTTATTCTGGGATGGGCGCTTATAAGCCTTTGGCTTCGGCCCACTCCCTTTGAGCAGACAAACTGCTCAAATAAATAAATAAATAAATAAAAAAAAATAAAAAAATAAATAAATAAAAAAATTTACAATGTGATAAATGTATACATGGCATCTCTAGCTTTATGTTATTTTTACATTTTGGTGTTTATTTATTATTTTTATACAGAAAGTAATATTTAGATTTCCTATTATAGTATTTCCTTTATTGTTATCATTTAGTCTTTATAATCATTACTCATTATTCTGTTTATTATGTTTATAGAAACCATGAACGACGTGGACCTGTCAGGATCTGCTCGTGTGTGTGTTCTTCCCCTCCCCTGCTGTGTGTGTTTGTCTCTCCACCTACCTGGGCGTGGCTGCCTGGGGATCATCCACTCCTCGCCAGTTCGTTGTTACCACAACCTTGTTAGTGACTTTGGCTTAACACTAGTTCCATGTATTGTTTGCTCAGACTTACACTTACCTTATTTGTCCAGGTGCCTACTTAGCTGCCAGCCAGCCTACGAACCTGCCTGCCCGCCTACGAACCTGCCTACTTACCGGCCTGCCTGCCAGCCACTACTCATCTTATTTCTTAAAGATTTACACCTACCGTTTGTGTGAATAAATCACAAGTCACTTACCCGCTGTGTTCCGTTTTTGGGTCCCATAAAAACCGTGACAGAACCTCATGTACAGCACCATCTATCTCAAGCTTCAATAAAGGGTGGCATGAGTGTGAATCCTGTCTTTCTCATTGTTCTGACCGGACAACATGGAGAGATTGAAGAATTTGAGTCAGTCCTAGTTACAGTCCTTATCTGAGGTCACAAGTTTGGGTCTCCTTCCCGACACCTCCTTTACATGGTCCTTCGAGCCGGATCTTCAGTTTCTCAGCTCTACAATGGATCACACTCGTCCTTGCCGTGATGTCCGTCGGCCTCGCTACCTCGATAACTTCCTGGTGATCCTCCCGCCGCGTCATCTTCCCTTTCTCACACTACATGGCCACTCCACGGAGGGATCAGCTCTTCATCCTCCTGCTCCAGCCATAACTCCAGGTCAAGTTATCCCTGCGCCTCAGAACCTCAGCTCCGAAGCATTCATGTCAGCTCTACAGGAAATGAAAGCGGATAATAACCATCTCAGGTGAGATATGCAAGGCCGCTTTAATTAACATCTACTGCTAACCGCAATCTTCAAGCACCAGTGGATGATCTTCCGCCCTGGCCTGACGCTATACCACTTCCGCCCTGGAGCGTGCCTCTACCTCCTCCACCTCCAGCAGATGTGCCGCTGCCTCCGCCACCGGTGTCATATGCACCGTCATATAAGGTAGGGTTTCAGTCCACCCCAGCGTACGTGGAGCCATACACTCTCCCTCACAATCCGCCCTCTGTGGAGGCGACATACAGAGGGCCAAAGCCTGACATTCCATGTTTCACAGAGGATGATCCACGTCAATTTGCCCTCCTCGAGATAGCGCTCGACAACCACTTGCCCAGAGACGCAACTGAGCGGTTCAAATACCAAATAAAGCTTCAAGCTTGAAGACGCGCTCTGAACGTCAGAAAGTTTCCAAGCCCAAGTTGCAGAAGTCCAGTGCACGCCCAACCACAGTTTTCCTTCGTCACAAGCTCAATCTCACAACAGCGCCAAACTTGAGAAACTTAAAAAGTATTGTCCCTTTTGTGATGATATCCAACATTACTTCAATTAGTGTCCAGAGTATAAGAAGTTTTCCACTGATCAGCGAGTGTCATGGATCAAATCTGGGAGGCGCTGCTGGAGATGTGGCAGACATCATCTCGCCGCTCAATGCTACCTCAAGGCTAAGTGTCAGCAGTGTAATCAGACTCACCTTGATATACTGCACGATGTTAACACTCCCGCAACCAAATCAGCCCGTCCAGCCGGAGAGACTAGACAACCAGCTACCTACTACCTTGATCCAGACCTCAGGAGGAGCTGTGTATTGCTGAAGATGGTCAAAGTTCTTTTCCACAACGGCAAACAGAGGTTAGAGACTTATGCCATCCTCGATGACGGTTCCGAGTGCACAATCTTGCTTCACAGTGCAGCTCAAGAACTACATCTCAAGGGACAGAGTGAGGACTTGGCGCTTAGAACCATCCGTCAAGATGTGAAAACTGTGTCAGGAAAGTCAGTGTCATTATCCATATCCTCATCTGCCCATCCTCAGAAACGATTTCGCATCCACAAAGCCTTTATTAAAGCCGAGCTTGGCCTTTCCAAACCCTCTCATCCTGTCGAGGCCTTGCAGAGAACGTATCGCCACCTCAGAGGCCTCCCGCTGCATTCAATCAATCAAGCGCAACGACTCCTGCTTATTGGGTCAGACTACCCTCATCTTCTCTCTCCAGTTGAGCCTGTACACCTAGGTCCACCAGGGGGCCCTACAGCATTGAAGACTTGTCTCGGCTGGACTCTGCAAGGTCCTGCCAAAGTCCTGCTGCACCAAACCTCCACCCCCCAGTGTCTCCTCGTCAACACTACCACTTCCTCTGCTGACCTTCTCAGTCACATGTCCAGATTATGGCAGATGGGCATTCTTCGTATCGGAAAGAGAAGCTCATCACCAGATCCAAACAGGATAATGCGGCCATCAAACTGCTGGAGCAGAAGACAGTCAGGTAATATTGACGACATACAGAGTTACGCCACCTCTCTGCTGTGGACGGAAGGCCTTCCTCCTCTCAGTGCCCCAAAGGAAGCTGTCCTCAGTCACCTACGAGGCACAGAGACAGCTCCAGTCTCCTTGGTGTCCTGCTCTTACACCACTCAGGCCAAAAACCTGGTGCAGAACCTCTGGGGAAATAAACAGGACTGGGACAATCCCCATCTTCCCGAGGATCTGCTCCGGCGTGGGTGAGTGAACTTCCGTTACTTCCTAACGTTACTATTAATCGTTGTTATGTCCGCTCAGACACAAACCTCACAGCTGCCTCCCAGAGCATCCATGGATCTATGGATCAGTCACTTACCTGCTTACTGTCAGCGCCAAGGGTGATGTCCAGGTGGCCTTTCTAGCGGCCCGCTCCCGTGTTGCTCCCATCCACCAGCAGTCCATCCCGAGGCTGGAACTCTGCGCTGCCCACGTCGGAGCCCAGCTTGGTGCAGTCCTTAAACGATAACTCACAGTCTCCATCTCGTCGATCACCTACTGGACCGACTCCACCACGGTGCTAGCTTGGTTGCTGTCTCCTTCCTGCCGTTACAAGGTGTTTGTTGGTGCTAGAGTTGCAGACATCCAAGAGTTAACTGAGAGCAGCTCATGGTGTTATGTCCACTCCAGTGAAAATCCTGCAGACGTTATAACTCGTGGACTGGCCCTCTCACAGATCCAGATCCAACAGCCGCTGAAGATTCGGATCCGCCTTCCTTCACGACAGTGAGTCAACTTGGCCTTCCTGTCCAGACATCACATGCCCTGATGGTTCAGCCGAGCTGCGCAAAGTCAAGTTCTGTGGCCTCATCTCCACTCCCCCTCATCCACCTTTGCCTGATGTGAGCAAGTTTAACAGCTTTCAAGAGCTACTGGAAGCCACAGTTCGAGTATGTCACGGGGCGGCCCCTGACCCAGAGCTGAGTAGTTCAGACAGGCTAAACACTCTCTCATCAGACAAGTGCAAAGCGACTTTTCCAGAGGAGTTTTCTCTCATCTCCTCTCAAAAGCCCATTCCGTCCAACAATAGGCTGATCACTTTGGCCCCAGAATATGAGATGCAATTAATCCTCAGTCGCCGCAGATGGCGACATTGCCAGGTCTTAGCAGACCAGTTTTGGATCCATTTAATCAGGAACTACTTACCATCCCTCTAGAGCCGCTCCAAGTGGCAATAAGAGGACATCTGTATTGACAACATTGTTCTTGTTGTTGATCAGCAGCTCCCGCGTGCCTTGTGGCTTGTCGGCAAAGTCACATCTGTTCTCCCCGGAGCTGACGGTAGGAGTCGTACTGCTCAAGTACAGGTCAAAGACAAATCCTACACTAGACCTGTTGCTAAGCTCATCAAGCTGCCTGCTCTTCCTCAAGACGTTCCAGATTGACTTGTGTTCAACTTTGCTGCCCAAAGTTGGGGGCGGCTGTTAACAAGGTTCTGTTTGTGCTAAGTATTATTTAGTTTATCTTAGTTTCACTTTCCATTCTCATGTTATCTATATAAGAGCCCAGCAATGGCCTAGCAACCAATCACTATTCACCTCACTCTTCTCCCCACCAATCAGGAGTCGGTTTCCTCCATCACAACTTTCTGCCAAGTCAGTGCACAGGTATCTTTCCTTGGGGACATACGCATAATATTATTATGTTAGAGAAATAACCTACTTTTCTTCACCCATGTGTTCATGCGTCCATGAGAATGTAAGTTTGTGTCATATATTGCCTGTCTATTGTTTTGGTGTAGTTGTAGTAGTTTCTGGCACTTTCACTTTTGTCCATCAATGCCTAATATTTCCAAAGCTTGTCTAAACTGTCGGATCATTAATATATTATTCATATTTCCATAGTATTTGCCATTGTCCGTACGTTTTAGTTATGTTTTTACTGTTTTCACCGTGTTTTTCTGACGATCGCACCGCTTATGTGCAGGCCTCACTCTACCCACGTGACCCACGTAATGCACTTGTTACGCGCATGCATCCCAGCCATGCGCCAGGATCCAGCCAAATGTAACCCTTTCTGTGCCTAGCATAATTATAATCCCGGTGTTTGTAGTTTGGGTTGATTATTAGATTATACTATAATAACTAATTTACAATGTGATAAATGTATGCATGGCATCTCTAGCTTTATGTTATTTTTACATTTTGGTGTTTATTTTTATACAGAAAGTAATATTTAGATTTCCTATTATAGTATTTCCTTTATTGTTATCATTTAGTCTTTATAATCATTACTCATTATTATGTTTATTATGTTTATAGAAACCATGAACAACGTGAACCTCATGTACAGCACCATCTATCTCAAGCTTCAATAAACAGTGGCATGAGTGTGAATCCTGTTTTTTTCATTGTTCTGACCGGACAACCTGGGGAGATCGAAGAATTTTAGTCAGTCCTAATCTGAGGTCACAAGTTTGTGTCTCCTTCCCGACACCTCCTTTACAATGGGGCTTATCAAAGACCCGTCTGGGGCAGGTATTACGTGTATGAAAACGATCACTTTGCATCCTTAATATAGTAATTACAACATTTTACATTTTCAAGTATGTGACATTTTTGTCAAATGGTGGTTTGAAGGGTTGAAAATAGGAAAATAAACATTTGGCACCTTTGATGAGGGCAGAGGGTTAGGAAACAACAAAAACTTTGTTCGTGTTTATTATTTAGGTATTAGCATCCCATCTTTTTTTTTTATGGTGGCCCTGAGGGTTAAAACTTTAAATCATTTTCAACGTTAAGACATACATCCCAAGCTTATATGTCAACAAGTGCTCATGTGTAATGAGATACATGCAGTAATTAAAGGTGCTGAGTGTAGTTTGATGCCGAGTCACCTATTCCTCACTTTCATCATTTTGCAAGAAACACAAACTTGAAATGTATGTTCAGTAAAACGACAACATACATGTTTAATTTAACTTTTAGTTGGGTTTATGTGGAATTAGAATTATCAGTCAAATCTGAGATTTCTCTCGAGCAATTTTTCTTACATATAAATATTGCAGACTCACCAGTTTATTTTAATTGTTGAAAAGTCTCCAAGAGAATAATCCAGAGCACGGTCCGTGTCCTGTGTCGTCCGCCTCACGAATGGGAGGTTTTTAGGTGTGTCCCTATCCTTTATGGACGCTCGGAGACACTTCTGCGCTTATATATGCTGCGGTTGTTATGTTCCATAATCCAGGTGATGTTTACACCCACAGAGACAGCGAGTGCCCCACGCCCCATACGTCTTCCCCCTCCCCTGATACTGATGTGTGTTTACCCCACACACGCCTGGCACCAGAGGTCGAGCTGACCCCCGCCCGCAGCCAGCCGCACCAGCAGCTCGGACATTCCTTCAGATTCAATATTTTGACTATACACATGTGGCATAAGAAATGCAGGTAAATACAGATTGTCAACAACGCAACCTAGGATAGGCCTAGGACCCTGCACAAGGCAGACACAGGTTTGTTTTACCTTTTAGTCAAGCACCAGGCAGAGACAGGACCTTTACATATCAAAATACCACTTTTATTTAGCAGTTCGTTAAAATACCAATCATTTCTTTAAAATAGTATAAATGGATCATCATAAACTCAAACCCAAACAAAATGTACAATATGTGCAATTGCGTATCCCAGTTAGACTGTGGGAACTGGAGAGTTGGTAACACCAAAAACAAGTTGGAAAGGTTTACCAACTATTTTGGGGGGCATCCAGAACAGCAGGATGGGAGGAGTTGCGCCACCGGGAGCAGCGCAGTGAATAGTGTGGGCCAAGACGGTATCCCCAGCAGACGCGGGAGGTGCAGTTGGTCCCGCTATGGTGTAAACGCACCAAATTGGGAGACCGAAAGATTAGAATTTGAAAAAGGAGTCAGGCAGAAACCAGCAACTTACCAATCAGGAGAATCACCAGTCTACAGACCCTGACGGAGGCGTGCTCCCGGCCTCCGCAAACAACGTGCGCAAAACGCACTTACACACTATACAAGTGTGACCTGGGGTACTTAAAAATAACCAATAACCAACAAATAAAATAAAACCAAAGGACACACAGGTAAGTTTGTAAAAATGGGCAGAGATAGTGCTTTTAAAATATGTAATTAAAAGTTTAAGAAACCAGGAGCATAAAAAGGTTAAACAATATATTTATTTATAGGATTAAAATTCAAGTTAAAATTGCCAATATAATACAAGTATAATTTCAATTAAAACCTGGCAGTCCCTGGGCCAGAACCAAACAAAATCTGAAAACAGATAAATATTAGAAGGAACCAAACAAGAATGGGTTGAGAAGGGGTAGCCCCACCCCAAACAAAACAGAAAGTGCTACCCACAAACACACACTAAATAACAAAAATCCCAGGTGCAAAACAGAAACGGGCCAAATCCCCCAAGCACACCCAAGGGAAACTAAATATGAAGACTAAAAGACCCAGGGACTGCTATAGATAACTGGTGCAGAGCTAAAAGGGTTTCTAAAAGCTTCAAAATGATACAAAAACAAATTCAAATTCAAAAGTAAACCCTAAAATGAACTCAAACAGTAGCAGGCTAAAATCTGTTATTAAAATGGAAACAAACGTTAAAACCCAAATGCAATAAATGTAAACAAAGTCCTAAAATGCTTGTCCCACCTTAAAATTGCGATAAAAACGGGGGGAGTTCACCGGAGTTCTATAAAAAGCTCTAAAACCAGAGAAGTAAATTAATAACAAATTAAAAATGCTAAAAGCGAGGGAGGTTATAACACACCTGTCACCAGCCGGCAGCAGTCGAGACTGATCACCAGGCACGGGGGAGATTTAAAGGGAGGCCACTTCCGCCATTAGGCAGGAAGCGGCAACTCCTTATTTGGGAAGGGAGCCCCCTACTGTCTGCTACAATCTGCCCCCAGTTTCTCTGCCCCCAGTTTTTCTTGTAGATCAGTTGATTTTACCCCAGCATCATGCCGCTCCTTCCGGCGGGCCGCTGCTACTTTTAGCCGTTGTTGTGCCCCATCAAACGCCAACTGTAGTCTCTTCCGGTGCTCCTGAACCCAGTCCTCTACTGGCCTCTGAAACAGCCAAGGAGGAAGTCGACGGGAAGATACGGTTCCTGCCCAAACATAAGAAGACTCATCGGTGGACTGATGGATGGTAGTGTTGTAGGCAAATGTGACTTGTGGGAGGTATTTGGACCAGTTCTGTTTCTTCTCTGGGGGCAGAGTTCTTAGCAGGTCGTGGAGCGTCCTGTTAAAGCGTTCACACTGACCATTTCCTTCAGGGTGATGGGGGGGTGGTACACGTCTTTTGGGTGCCATAGATGTTGCAGAGCTGGTGGATGAGAGTGCTTTCAAAGTTCCTGCCCTGATCTGAATGCAGCCGTGTCGGGACACCGAACTTGTAAAATCACTCCTGCACCAAGATGTGAGCCACAATCGAAGCTCGTTGGTCCCTCGTAGCAACAGCCTGTGTACACTTAGAAAACACATCCGCCATTACAAGCACATTCTCTGTACCGTCTTGTGAAGGTTTGAGTAAGGTAAAGTCAAAGGCTAACACTTCATTGGGTTTGGACGCTAGCAGATGACCCATGGCAATTTTAGTGCGAGGCACTGAGGCCTTGGCGAGAGTACAGCGCGCACAGCTTTGGCCCCAATCCTTAATGTCCTTGTGCATAAGGGCCCAGTAGCATCTCGGTCTTACCAAATCCGTAGTTCTTCCCAGGCCTTGATGGCCATGTCCATGGTGCAGCTGCTGAAGTACCTCCTCTTTCAGACAGGTTGGTAGATGCAGCTAGTACAGGTCCTCGCCTCCATCCGACCTCCGTGTGTGGCGATACAGCACCCCGCTCATCTCCTGTAGCCGGTCCCACTGCCGACACAGCTCCAGCGCCTGAGGGGAGAGGTTAGCTCTGTTGGCCCGGTCCGGGCGTCTCTGGTTACGCCAGAATGTAAAAATGTCCCTAGTACTTCGTCAGCTTGTTATAAGGCCATCAACTCCTCTGCTGAATGGGATGGAAAGGCAGTGATGGCGGCTTGAGTTACTTGGAGGACAGAGTTAGGAGGTACAGGTCTCTGAAGCATTGGTGGAATGGCGGTACCAGGCAGGCATTGCTCCAATGTCTGACGCTGGCCACCTCGACAGAGCATCAGCATTACCATTTGTTCTGCCTGACCTGTAACGTATGGTAAAGTCAAACGACGCTAGTTGGGCTGCCCACCACTGTTCTGTTGCCCCCAGTTTTGCCATTTCCAAGTGACTAAGAGGGTTATTGTCTGGCCATACTGTGCATCACGAAATTTCTCAGTCATACCAGGAGTAATTCGGCATCTGCACAGTAAAGTGAAGATATCACTGCGCAGATGCCGAATTACTCCTGGTATTATTACGCCTTACAATATAGTTCCCCTTTTTATCCGCTTAGAAAATCCACATTATTTAATTTTGTGTAATTATACTTTATAGTGTAACACTTCATGTAACCATATTGAAATAGGGAAAACGTGGAAGAGTTTGGTAGCTTCTATCTTCACCATCGTTTGGAGCTATAGAGGAGAAGACAGAGGCTAAATGCTAACGCCATTTGTGCTGTGTTTACGTTACGGAAGGCACACGTGGAGACCAGACAGGTACAAATGAACTCGTCAAAGCTAATGTAAGAACATATCTCAGTATGTAAAAATAATGGCCTATTCCTTTAAATTGAGGACAGACACTTGTTCCATTTTAAAAATGTAATAAGTTAATTTATTTTACATTTGTTTGGTAAACAGTTTTAGTTACTAATTAATTTTGTTGTAGGATCCAGGTTTCACCAGTTGAGTCCAAGTTAAGCACAGTTATTTTTGTTAACCCACCAGCTTCCTTTTAGTTCAGAAACAGTAAAGCAGTCCGGGATCATCTAGTAACCAAACAGGTCCAAATTAAACAGGTGTAAACATAATAAAACAGAGCTATAGTTACACAGAGTCCAACCATCAGAGCAACAGTTGGTTCGCAGGTTCTCTGGGCTCCAAGTAGCTGGGGACTACCTAAGAATGGAAAAGGTTGGTTAGCTATATAACCTGGTGGCTATCCGGCTAGCTGCACCTGGAATGAAGGCTACATACCAAATGACCTGCATCGGTGGTCCAGAGCGTAACGCTTTTGAGTGACCGGAGGCCTTAAAGGGCAGGTCCGGCCAAGTAAAATTGGGCTCTTAAGTTGTACAGCATCACTGGACAGCCAACTTAACACTACAGCTAAACACAAACACCACAATAGGAGTCAATTAATACAATAGCCTACCTTCACACATAGCTATGAGGGCATGAAGGTAACAGGGGAGCCAGCATCTAATGCACTCTACAGGGGCACTAAAAGAGTAGATAGTTAGAAAACGGGTCTCTAGTTATTTTGATAATGGATAATGGATTGAATAGACTATACCTGAGATGGGAGCGGTGGTGCACCAGAGCAGGAAGTGCTTGAGGTCAGGGAACAGGAAGCTAATTGATGGGCCATTTATACACAGGGCGCCGCCAACAGGCGGAAGGGAGGCCAACAGGCGCCATGTCACACTAAGATATGGCATCATGTACATCTAGAAACATTTACAATAAAATCGAAAATACACAAAGTCTTGTTTTGAAGCAAAAACAAACATTTTATTTGCAGTCACCTGTCAAAAGGGCTATTCCCCGTTGTGCATTACGGGTGTATACATTGGCTGGACATAGGGGTGCTACAACGTACAATGGGAGATGACGTTCTAGAGCTATAAAGATATGTGTTCTGTCTTCTGATTAATATTTTTTAAAGTCTGTAATATTTCCCTTTGTTATTTTATTGTTTTGCATTCGCTCAGTGCCATCTAGTGGACAAGCCAGGTCGTTACGATTATACACGTTTTAATTTGAAGATAACTTTTCTAGCGGAAGATACATGTTTAGCAGCGCAGCAGACAGACGATGGCAGCGAACAGGTCTGCCGTACTGAGACCACATTCTTTTTCTATTTAGAGGTTGCATCGCTGGTACGTTTTGTTCACAAATGTATTTTATGTTTATGCATTACTTGTGATGTACACTAGTGGCTAGGTTTCAGATAAGCAACCGTAGCATTTAATTTGTAGCAAGCTATTACCCGCGAAGCAGAGGGTCAGTCAGATGGCGTCTCAGCCGCTCACTTTTTTATTTTCATTTTCCATGTAGTACTATAGACTAAACACAGTGCAGTACAGGCATTTTAAGCACACATGCATTATGTTATTGTATTGTTTTTCTGCCTTTTCCTAGTTTCACCCTTTTGAGTGTCATTAAACCTGCTTAGACACACCAACGTCTGCAGAGTCATTGATGCAAGAGAGGTGTACACATCATAACAGCACAGTGAAACGGCGGCATCCATGTCGGAGACTCTGCGGTCATCACCTAAAGACTATGTCAAACTAAGAAAGTTTAGTTTTAAGTTTTATCTTTTGCTAGAAATCCAGTTTCTAATTCTCTTCCCCGGATGCTCCACGCAGATCAAAGCACCCTGGAGAGCAAACAAGCAAAACAGAGAAATAACTGTGCACAAAACAGAAGTAGCCTCTTACTCAGGCACACGGGCAAACACAAACAGGAAAATGGACAGTGACAAGATTCAAGATTCAAGATTGTTTTATTTGTCAAACCATGTGACTGATTCGAAATTATATTTCTCTCATCCTTGATTGTGAAGCGGGGGGTGGGGGAAGAGGGGTAGGAGGGAGGGCAGGAAGTTCAGTTTCCCGATGGCCCTGTGTACGAAACTGTTCTTAAGGCGACTCGACCTGGCCCGTAGATTCCGCAGTCTCCTCCCAGAAGGCATTACTCTGAAGAGACTGTGTGATGGGTGCGTAGGGTCCCTGGTGATTCTGAGTGCTTTGCGGGTGAGACGGGTGGAGTACATGTCCTTAATGGAGGGGAGAGGAGCTCCACAGATCTTCTCCGCTGCTCTCACAATGCGCTGGAGGCTCCTTCGGCAGGAGGCAGTGCTGGCGCCGTGCCACACAGTGATGGAGCTGGTCAGGATGCTCTCTATAGTCCCTCTGTAGAAGTTGCACATAACAGAGGCTGGGAGGTTTGAGTCGTACTTTGGAGCGCAGTCATGGGTCAGCAGAGTGAACAGGAGGGGGCTCAGCACACAGCCTTGGGGAGCTCCCGTGTTCAGTGTGATGGTTCTGGAGGACTTTCCACCGACACGTACAGCCTGTGGTCTCCCCGTCAGAAAGTCCAGCAGCCAGTTGCACAGTGATGTGTTGATCCCCAGGTGGAGCAGTTTGTGTATTAGCTGCTGTGGGATTATAGTGTTGAATGCTGAGCTAAAGTCTAAAAACAGCATTCTAACGTAAGAGTCCTTTGTTTCAAGGTGAGTGAGGGCTGAATGAAGTGCAGTGGAGATGGCATCTTCAGTTGAGCGATTGGACCGGTAAGCAAACTGGTATGGGTCCAGGGTGGGAGGGAGAACAGACTTGATATGTTCCATGACGAGCCGCTCGAAGCACTTCATAAGAATTGGAGTGAATGCTACTGGGCGGTAGTCATTAAAGCAGGAGGGTGGTGACTTCTTTGGCACCGGAATGATGGTGGTCGCTTTAAGGCACGTTGGGACCACAGCCTGCTGCAGAGATGTGTTAAAAATGTCTGTGAAGACCTCAGTGAGTTCATCAGCGCAACCTTTCAGTACACGACCTGGTATGTTGTCTGGACCCGGTGCTTTGTGTATGTTGATCCTGCTCAGAGATCTTCTCACACTCTCTGGAGATAGCTTCAGCACTTGGTCTTCAGGAGGTGGTGTTGACTTTTGTGCCGGGGTTCTGTTGAGTGCCTCGTAGCGAGCAAAGAATTCATTTAAAAACTCGGCCCTCTACACAAAAAGGACCATCCTCTACCAAAATGTAGAACGTTTTGCATGAAGTCATGAAGTCATGAAGTCTTTTAGAAACGCAAAGCGAACAACATCTGTTATAAATGTTGCGCCTCTTCCAAGCATATGGCCAAAGACTGTACAGTGAAAGTGCAATGCTCTGAGTGTAACAGTGAAAAACATTGCGCCACTCTTCATCCTAGCCCAGCACCTTGGCAAAAAGAGACTGAACCGGCAGCTGAGCATGGTGGGGAGCCAGCCACCATAGAGTCAGGTCCCACTGAGCAGGATGAGATAACCTCAAAATGCACTCAGGTTTGTGGTAAGAGTGAGGGAGGTAGGTCATGAAAGTGTACCCTACAGGCTGTCCCACCAAAGCAGGCTTTATGCCATTCATGATGAACAAAGTAACAGATCGTTAGTTTGCCCAGAGTTTTTTGAGTTGTTCAATGACTCGGGTCCTAGCTCTCCCTACTCACTTAGAACATGCTCAGGTGTCAAAGAGACTATGGGTAGGAGAGCCACTGGTTATGTAGTGGAAGCTTTAGATGGCACAGTCCACATCCCACTCCCAAGCCTCATTGAGTGCAAAGATACCCCAAATGAAAGGGATGAGATACCAACCCCCAGTGCAGCCAAGCATCACAGTCACCTTAAATCGGTGGCCCATCTCATTCCTGACCTGGACTCTCACGTTCACATACTAATGCTGCTTGGACGGGACATTGTAAGAGTACACAAAGTCCGCAAGCAGATAAGTGGCCCTCACAATGCACCCTAAGCGCAAAAATTGGACCTTGGGTGGGTCATAGTAGGAAACATGTGTTTAGGTGATTTCCACAAAATCATGGCAGTAAAAACTCTCTTCACTAATGCAACAGAGAAAGGCCGCCCGACAATGTTTGAGCCATGTCCAAATGTGTACAGTGTAAAAGAATCAGAATCAGAATCAGAATAGGTTTTATTTCCATTGTTATGAACAGGTTCAAAACTAGGAATTTTACTCGGTGCGTTTGCGCACATGCGCTAAACGCACCAGGGCAGCCGTACAAGGCGCCCCTTTAGAAAAGAAAAGTATTGTGACATACAAGTCCCTTTCCATCTCAGCACTTAGCTCAGTTACAGCACTGCATGTGAACCTGATCACTTAGGATGTAATGTGTTCAAGCAGACCAGACTGGACAATTAAATCGCACCATCCATTCAAGACATTGCCTTTCTGAAAGTAATGGAGGAAGGTCTAACTACTGTTAGTGCAAAAGTGGTAACTGGACAGCTCCATTGCCATTCAAATCGCCTCGTCCAAAACTGCCTAACAATAGATCACAGTCAGGTATCCGCAACTTTGAAAGAAAAGAGGAAATGAAAGGGCACGTCATCAGCTTCATGGACAAAATATTCAAAAATGGACATGCAGAAATGACTCCTCCTCTAAAAGATGAAGAGGAATGTTGGTATTTACCACTGTTTGGCGTTTACCACCCGAGAAAACTTAAGCAGATTAGGGTAGTCTTTGACAGCAGCGCTAAGCACAAAGGCGTTTCTCTAAACTACGTGTTGTTAACTGGACCGGACCTTAACAACTCACTGCTTGGAGTCCTAATGCGCTTCAGAAAGGAAGCAGTCGCATTCACGGCAGACATTGAACAAATGTTTTACTGCTTCAACGTTCAAGAAAAAGACAGGAACTACTTACGTTTTTGTGGCTCCGCGACAATGACCTTACAAAAGACATTACAGAGTACAGAATGACTGTTCATGTCTTTGGGAACGCTCCATCTCCAGCAGTCGCCATCTACGGTTTACACCAGTCTGTCCTACAGTGTGAGCCAGAGTGTGACCCAGACATAAAACAGTTTGTCACACGCAACTTCTACGTGGATGACGGGCTCAAATCCCTGCCCACTGTTGAGAGTGCTGTGTCACTTTTGCAAAGAACCCGTGATACACTTGCCAAATCAAATCTAAGCCTGCATAAAATTGCAACAAGCAGAAAGGAAGTTTTAGAAGCTTTCCCAGCCCAAGACCATGCTAAGGATCTAAAAGACAGACTTTGAAGCCGACTCAGTTCCTATGCAATGTAGTCTCGGCATTCTTTGGGACATTAAGAGAGACTGTTTTACCTTCATGACATCAGATAAGACTAAGCCCTTCACTCAGCGAGGCGTGTTATCCACAATAAATAGCCTTTACGATCCATTAGGCTTTGTGGCGCCAGTCACTATTCAGGGAAAATCTATCCTCTGCGAGCTTACTGTAGAAAACAGAGATTGGGATGCTCCATTGCCCCCAGAAATGGAACAAAGTTGGACACTCTGGAAAGACTCACTCAAATAACTGTCTAAATTGTCAATTCCGAGAGCTTACACAGACTTGTCCCCTTCTAATGCTCTAAAGAAAGAGCTGTGCGTTTTCTCCGACGCATCGACCAAAGCGATAACAGCAGTAGCCTATCCAAAAGTTACAGATGCAGCAGGAGACTGTCAGGTTGGTTTTGTTATGGGTAAAGCAAAGTTAGCACCACGCCCAGACCAGACCATACCGCGATTAGAACTCGCCGCCGCCGTGTTAGCAGTAGACATTGATTTAGACCACACCACATTCTATACAGACAGTAAAGTTTTCTTAGGTTATATTTTTAACGAAACACATAGATTGTATGTCTATGTCAGCAACCGCGCAACAGAATCGGCAAGTCATCTCAGCCGAGCCAGTGGCACTAGTGCCAGCAGCCAGAACCGTGCAGATCACGCCACTCGTTCTGTTCCTGTGTATCAGCTGCCCTTTACTAACTGGTTCACTGGCCCAGACGCTCTGTTCCAAAATCAAAACTTTCCTAAAGACACTTTCAACCCTGTAGAGCCCAACACTGACGCAGATTTCAGACCACAGGTATCTACGCTCAAAACTACTGCCTGCCTCAGACAACTTGGCTCTCAAAGATTTTCAGTTTTCATCTTGGCGATCTCTCCCTGGTGCACTTGCTCGTCTAGTGCACATCAGTTGCAGCTTCGGCTCGTCTTCACCGGGGTCGGATCAGTGTCGTGGTTGGCACTGCTGTGGAACGGGACCTACAGTGGGTGAGCTCGACCAGGCACGGGATGTTGTAATTCGAGCAGTGCAGCAAGAAGTGTATGCCAATGAGCTACAGTACATACAGACACAAGTCAAACTTTCTAAGGTCAGTCCTTTGAGAAACTTGGACCCCTACTTGGACAGTAGTGGCCTCGGACGGCACGGTAGCGCAGCGGTTAGTGCTCTCGCTTCACAGCTAGAAGGTCCCAGGTTCGATTCCCACCTGGATCTGTGTGGAGTTTGCATGTTCTCCCCGTGTCTGCGTAGGTTTCCTTCGGGTACTCCGGTTTCCCCTACCACCAAAAACATGTACAATAGGCCTGGATGGATGTTTTGTGTGTGAATGCATGGTGGTGGTAAGAGGGACCGTAGGCGCGATGTGTGCAGTCGCGACAGCGCTTCTGTCAGTCTCCCCCAGGGGAAACTGAAGCTACTAACGTAGTTTATCACCACCGAGTATGGAGTGAATGTAAAATGCTCTCATGTAAAACGCTTCGTGGCCATGTCTGTGAAAGGCGCTATATAAATAAAGATCTTCTTCTTCTCATACGAGTGGGTGGTCGCATCAGAGACTTGGATGAAAATGAAAAGAATCCCATCATCGTTCATGACCAGCAGCACTTCTACTTAAGCACTACCATGAGCACACTCGTAACCAAGGTCGTTTGTTCAAAGAAGGAGCTGTTCGCGCTGCAGGATAGTGAATAGCAAGAGAAAGGTCAGCTCTATTATCTACCACTGCGTAACATGCAAACGTCTTCGAGATCCTCTAAGTACACAGAAAATGTCTGACCTCCCTTCAGACCGACTCTCAACGGACCCTCCATTCACAAACGTGTGCATAGATGTATTTGGCCCGTGGTTTGTGTCCTCGAGGAGAACGGGCATGTGGCCCGGAGCAAAAGGTGGGCGGTTATTTTCACATGCTTAAGCATAAGAGCAGTCCACTTTGAAGTGATAGAGTCACTCGACACGTCCAGTTTCATTAATGCACTTAGACGTTTTTAGCTATTAGAAGACCTGTGAAATCTATTCGCTCTGACAGGGGCACGAACTTTGTCAGTGCATGTAAAGAACTCAAACTTTCTTCAAACTTGGACAATACAGCTGTAAAAACCTACTTGAAAGAACAAGGATGTACATGGACTTTTAATCTGCCACACGCTTCCCATTTTGGTGGATCGTGGGAAAGGATGATTGGTCTCGCACGGAAACTACTGGACACCATGTTTTTCCAGCTCAAGAACACTAAACTCACTCATGAGGTTCTCATCACCTTCATGGCGGAGGTGTCAGCTATAATAAATGCTCGACCAATTGTTCCCGTTTCAACTGATCCAAATGACCCACTCATCCTAGCTCCAGCTACTCTGCTCACTCAAAAAAGAACTCTACTTCAAGCATCAGCAGGAAACTTCTCGGTGTCGGACCTCTATAAACATCAGTGGCGCCAGGTCCAGCATCTGTCAAACACCTTCTGGGACAAATGGAGGAAAGAGTTTCTGCCTACTCTGCAGTCACACCGCAAGTGGCAATCCAACCAACCGAACATTACATCAGGGAGTACGGTTGTACTCAAGGAAAATCAAATACCAAGGAACGAATGGCCTCTTGGACTCGTAACTCAAGCATTCCTTTCTAAGGATGGTAAAGTCCGTTCAGTAGAAGTTAATGTTGCTAAATCGGGGGGTACTAAGTTTTTTACCAAGCCCATTTCAGAAGTTGTTGTATTGGTTCCTTCATAACTACAGTATCTTTAAAGTTAATAGTGGCGTTATATTACGCCAGACAGGGAGAAATCTGTCTTCTGATTAATATGTTTTAAAGTCTGTAATATTTCCCTTTGTTATTTTATTGTTTTGCATTCGCTCAGTGCCATCTACTGGACAAGCCAGGATGTTACGATTATACATGTTTTAATTTGAAGAACTTTTCTAGCGGAAGTTACATGTTTAGCAGCGGAGCAGACAGACGATGGCAGCGAACAGGTCCACCGTACTGAGACATTCTTTTTCCATTTTGAGGTTGCATCGCCGGTACGTTTTGTTCACAAATGTATTTTATGTTTATGCATTACTTGTGATGTACACTAGTGGCTAGGTCTCAGATAACCTCAGATTGGACTGGTCCAAAATGCAGCCGCCCGCATCATCACACACACCCTCTCCATAAACCACATCACTCCTGTCCTTCAACAGCTCCACTGGCTCCCCATCACCCACCGCATTCAATACAAAATCATGCTTCTCACATTCAAAGCAATTCACAAGCTCGCCCCTCCATACCTGACTGACCTCCTCCAACTCTCCACACCTGCCCGCTCTCTCCGCTCCTCCTCCTCTCTCCGGCTCACTGCCCCCCCTCCCGCCCGTCTCGTCACCATGGGGAGTAGAGCCTTCAGTCGCTCTGCTCCTCAGCTCTGGAACACTCTCCCTCCTGACCTCCGTAACACCGACTCACTCCCACACTTCAAATCCATCCTCAAAACTCATCTGTTTAGACAAGTCTACTCACTGTGACCACAACTGCATCGTCCTTTTTTTATTCACGCTGTTTTAACTTTGTATTTTAACTGTTTTTAACTGTTGATGTTAATTTACTTGTGGATGTGAGGCGACCTTGAGTGTCTTGAAAAGCGCCTAAGAAATAAAATGCATTATTATTATTATTATTATTATTATAAGCAACCGTAGCATTTAATTTGTAGCAAGCTATAACTGGCGAACCAGAGAGCAAGATGGCGTCTCAGCCGCTCACTTTTTTATTTTCATTTTCCATGTAGTATAGGCTAAACGCAGTGCAGTACAGGCATTTTATGCACAAATGCATTATGTAATTGTATTGTTTTTCTGCCTTTTCCTAGTTTCACCCTTTTGAGTGTCATTAAACCTGCTTAGACACACCAACATCTGCAGAGTCATTGATGCAAGAGAGGTGTAAACATAACCGCACAATATGCCACCACAGAAACACGATCAGTTCACGAGCTGGAGAATGCAGAAGAAGAAACAATGTGGTGCTGAGTTGTTTTTCAAACCCTTTGTCAAATTGTGTAAAAAGCAGAGGTATTATTTTACAGTTGCATAGTTGCAGAATATAAACTTCCTCCCTGCTTCATATTATATTTCACTCACAAACAATATTGATCCAGTGCTATAAAGATAATGTAGTCTGACATCACTAAATTATACAAAGATTGCCAGGGTGATAGAGGCCTTTGTATGGATGCATTGTATTTCAGTCGTATAGGATGGCCACAAAACCTGACGGAAAGGCACTACAGTGTATTGAATTCTAAAATTACATGTTTTAAAATATCCTTACTGGAAAGCTACTGAGTCAGGTCAAAGGTCGGACAAAAGGGAAAATGTTACTTTTAGCTGCGAACAAGTTCAAAGCCGGGGCATCAGTTCTGACTATACTAATTATTTCAACTACAAATAATGCATCAGTGCTTTTTCAGATGCTCAACAGTGTTTTACAATTGTAAACATTAGTCATTCACACCAAACTCGTTGATGATAAGCAACGTAAACAGCCACAGCTGCCCTGGGGTAGGTAGACTGATAGAAGCGATGTTGCCAATCTGCGCCATCAGCCCCTCTGACCACCAACAACCATTCACTCACTCACTACATTCACCCAGACTTCCTGGGATTTCCCAGCGGTCTCCCATCCAAGTACCAACAAGGTTCTACCCTGTGTAGCTCCCGAGATCTGACGGGATCGGGCAGAGCAAAAGCAGTATGGCCAATATGTAGAATAGAATGTTTTTCCCAGTTCCAGTCCAGAACAAACTGGTGGATTAGAGATTTAAAGGATACATTTTCTTTTTGCAAATGAAAAATAAATAAATAAAATCCTTATAGTCCTTGGTACAGTTTTTGTGATCAGTGCAGACAAAGGCGTTCCCTTCAGAATGAGAGGACCCCATTCAAATTCATACGTTTCACTCCCAGTTTCTGAGGAGATTAATCATGACCAAAACCATACACACTCTCATTTGTGCAGAAATCAGTTAACTATTGTTTTTGAATTAATACAAATGTACTTTAATACTGACTAATAAAGGGGACTAACTACCTCGAAGAAATGTCATTTGTGAAAAAAAAAAAAAAAAGAAGCTTTTAATCATTCTGTTATGGTATCATCATTAAAGATGCCAAATGACTGTAAATATGGATATATTAATTCTGCTGATGTAGTTCATCTGTTGTGGATGTTGTGTGTCTGTACATTGGCCTGACACGATGTGTCAGCCTTTGCCTGTTCTGCTGGGTCATCCTGTCTGCCATCATTCATATTCTATATCCATCACTCCGGGTGTGAAAATGGCAATGTTCGAAATGCCAGCCTCTGCAAACAAGCTTGTGCAGCAATAACCCTGTGTAAGGGGCAAAAAGCAGGAAATACGGAGGGCAGAAAGGCTAGTAGAGATAATGCAGCCTACAAGTATCATGTGCTCCAGGGCTGATGGAATTACGAGAGGCTTAAGGTTTACACCCAACACATGGATGAAGATACCCGATCACCACAAATCCAATTACGATGCCTTTATGTGATGTGTGCATATCAATACATGTGTGAAGAAAGGGATGATGGAATCCTAACTGGAAATCATGGGGAAATTCCACTTCCAATCAACATTTCACCTCTACTTGGGGTCACCAAAAATAGCAGCCATTGACAAGCCAAGCCAGTGTGTTTGAGACAAAATACCACACTTTTCATCATCATTAAACAATGTTGTAAGTATTTGTTATTTCTATCAGACTATTTCCCCCGAAACTTAGCACAGAGTAACTTGAGTCTTGGGCCAGTGTGGGGCATTATATAGGCTTTATTTACTGAGCAAACACAAAGGTAAACCTACACTATAATCCTCCAGAGAGTACAACTATTGTAGTGCCTGTAGGATTATAGTTTAAGAACCAGCGGGGGTGTAAAGCTTTTGTGCGAAACGCCATATTCTTTGTGGGACACTATTATTATTATTATTATTATTATTATTATTAAAGCAGACCAGCAGTTGCCCTATGTTTATATTCACTCAGAAGCACAAAGTAGATAAATACTCACATGAACCTTTTGGATGGCAACAAAGTCTTCTGCTATGGCTTTGAGTGAAACGGCAATGCCTTAAATGTGGTTGAATGAATTAACAAGTGCTTCGTGTTAAAACAAAAGTCTCCAAGGCAAGTAACAAAAATTGCAGAGAGCTTCATCTGCAACTTAGCGGTTCACCCGAGCTATTCAGCTAGATGATATTTCAACACCTATTAAGTGTAACAAGACGAACGGTTTATGCCATTTGTAAAATATAGCCAAAATAATAACACATATTGACAATGCCACTGAAGAGAAGGCTCCAGACCTTAAGGCACGCAGGTTAGTTTATGATTGACACAGGCAGAGTCCATAGTTAGCAAAAATATAAGTTTTTTTTACTATATATTTCGTTCAATAAATTATGTTACGTTTCTCTTTCATTATTAAAAAGTGTTTATTTCGTTCACAATTTATCATTTTCAGTAAAAATTTAGTTCACATCAGTTCCAGCTGAGTCATTAATTAAAACCAAAAATAGTCTGTGAGTGAACCAAAAGAAAAGACGGGTTAAAAGACAAGGCAACAACGTTTAGGACAGCGCCATCATCGCAGGCCAGATCACCTGTAAATAATCCATCCATCCATTTTCTTCCACTTGTCCGTTCCCGGGTCATGGGGGCAGCTGTTGGAGCTGCCCAAATCACATAGCACCAGCCCCTATGGCTCCTCCTGCAGGTGGTGGGTCCACAAAAGGACGGCCTAATGGTTCTAACCGGGCCTGTCTGTCTCTCATAAAGGGCTTCTGTAAATAATGAAAAACTGTTAACACCTAGCCTTACTGTTGGGATATAAACTGAAGCTCTGCCCCAAACGTACCATCAAACGCAGGGCATAACACACGGGTGTGGGGCCATGACAGCAAGATGCACACCATCCCTGCACATGGAGCATCTGTGGGCTACATCGTGGAACCGTTACCATGACGCGGAGCTAGATTACAAAACCGCCAGTTAGGGCCAGTAAATAGTTACATTAAAAAGGCAATCAAATCTAGATCAAACGCTACCTGTCCTTCGGAGGAGCGAGGAGCGCACTGATACACCGGCTGGACCAGGAAGTGAGTGACGTCAGAGAACGAAGGAGTGAATGCATTGCTTCTATACCCGCGGCGCCACCAACTGGCAGGAGGAGATGCAACAAACGCCATGCCACATTCCACCCGGTCAACTGTATCGTCGCCCCGACAATAAACCAAAACATTCACACCATACCCCCACGACTAACTAAGGGCGTGTTGAGTACGGATAGCACAAAAACAAATACATACCTTAGGCTCCATAGCCTTCTTACAACGGCTGCTTAACGCTAATGGGAAATTGAGGCATCCTTCATCTCTAATGCACCCACCGCTGCCCAGGTATGAGCAACGACACACGATAATCTTGGGCTCCTCAAGGGCTATATTGGGCTACCTCTGACCATCTCAGTGGTAATAGTGGCTGCGCGCCTTTGCGCCATTTAGTAATCGAGGAACTCACATCTCGCCTTACCTACACCACTACTAGGGGGTTTGAGCCACCCACTAGAGGCCACCAAATACGGGACTATAGGAACGGACATCAAGATGCTGTGACATCACCCACTACAATCCTGCAAGTTCCTCTCTGCTACACTGGACTGTTGTTGCCTTGTCTTTAAAAAGACAGAAAAACAGACATCGTTACATTCAGATCATTGACAGATAATTTAGCTGTAGGCGTGCATAGCACAAGCATTTGGGTCAAAAGTAGCATTACCACAATAGCCATACAGGTTTGCAAGTCACATGACTACCATCAAAATAATTGTATATGCAGAAAACAAGCTTTTAAAAGAAAAGCACAACATGCAAAAAATATATGTACATAAAAACACAAACGGCAGGTCAGGACAGGCTTAGGCCTACTATGAAACCAGGATTACTTCTACACTGAAAATTTAGCTTTAGCATTGCTTGCCACAAACAGTAGGCTATGGAACACATGCCTGTGTTGGGAATCAATCCAGCCGACAAACGCCAAATGTGGCAAGGCAAAAATATACGTTTTATTTACTATATATTTTGTTCAATAAATTATGTTACGTTTCTCTTTTGTTATTAAAAAGGGTTCATTTGGTTCACAATTTATCATTTTCACAGTCAAAATTGAGTTCACATCAGTTCAGCTGAGTAATTAGTTAAAACAAAAAAAGAGTCTGTGAGTGAACCAAAAGAAAAGACGGGTTAAAAGACGAGGCAACCACGTTTAGGACAGCGCCGTCATCGCATCAGTGCGGGCCAGATCAACTGTAAATAATGAAGACTGTTAACACCTAGCCTTACTGTTGGGATATAAACTGAAGCTCTGCCCCAAACATACCATCGAACGCAGGGCATAACCATTGACATAACACACGGGTGTGGGGCCATGACAGCGAGACGCACACCATCCCAGCACATGGAGCATCTGTGGGCTACATCGTGGAACCGTTACCATGACACGGAGCTAAATTACAAAACCGCCAGTTAGGGCCAGTAAATAGTTACATTAAAAGGCAATAAAATCTAGAGCAAACGCTACCTGTCCTTCGGAGGTGCAAGGAACGCACTGACACACCGGCTGGACCAGGAAGTGAGTGACGTCAGAGAACGAAGGAGTGAATGCATTGCTTCTATACCCGCGGCGCCACCAACTGGCAGGAGGAGATGCAACAGGCGCCATGCCACATAAGTATGATGTTTTCTCTTGATACTGTGCTATATTTACCTCAGTGTGTGCAGATTGTGTTCAACATGTTCAGAGCAAAAAGTAAATGCATCTTAAATGTCACTCTTCAAAGGATTATATAAAACTTACAAAGTCTTTGGGGACCTATTTTGACAGGGCAGAAAAGCTGGTGGATCCCAACGCTACGTGTTAAAGATCCCTGGTTAAAACAATTACAAAAAATAATACACAAAGCATACATTTGTGAAACATGAAAATAATACATTGCGTTCAATTAGTAAAGCTCAAATTAAATCCTTAAAAATGTGGGGTTACACACAAAGCTGAAATAGCCCTGTGTCTTTGTTTCTATTTTACTTAGAAATGTGATTATATGAAAAGTTTATTTAACCTTATATGCATTTATATACATGCTCCTCCTGCGGTAGTGTGTTGTCAATATTTAATCATAGCACATACTGGGATTTCCTTTGACATCTGAGTGCAACGGAAGAAGAACGTGGCTTTGTCGACCTAAATTATGTATTCACACACAACCAGGCTGGGACTGCACAGTTGATTTTCACACTCTTGCAATCTATAATTCAAAATATAATATAGGGTTTCTTAGTACTAAAAATAACATTTTTTTGGTCATATATTATTTTTCCCTTAATATTCAGATGTGTTCCACTGTATATTCATTTTATTTAGCCTTTTAAGATCTTTTTCTTTGGGGGGGATAAAGAATAAATGTTGTCACTGTATCTTTTTCACTGTATCTACACAGTATCTACACAGCAAATGTTCCAGTGTTAATGGAACACTGTCTGGTGTCTATATGAGTCCACTCTTCTTCAGTGTTAATGTGAGTTAACTCTCTGCAGAGTTAGACTGAAGGATAGAGAATCTGACACCATTAGTGACAGTAACATGACGTTAAATAGAATGTGTTCTTTATTTCCAATAATAAGGCTGAGGCCTCATTGGACTTCTGTCTGTCCTAGACTGAGGTAAAGAAGCTGTAAAAGTTGTCATTCAACGAATGTCTTGGACTTCAGCTGGGAGTACAAATTACAAACTGAAAATCAAGCAATCATTAATCACAATTAGCTTACAGGAAATAATAAAACTGTGTGTATATATTGTTAAAAGCTCTCGAACTGTATCTGATGTAGGGTCATGTGTGTCCCTGTTCCTCTGAGTCATGGTGGACCACAGCACATGTGGACAGGACTGTGGTATCCACAGTTTTAATTTGTAGAAAATAAAATAACCCTCGAGTGCAGTCTGCTGTAACATAGACCTGTGCACATCAGTCATGGTCCACCCTGACTCAGAGGAACAGGGACACACTTGACCCTACATCAGATACAGTTCGAGAGCTTTTAACAATGCAGTTTTATTCTTTCCATTAATCTAACTGTTATTAATGATTGCTTGATTTGCAGTTTTTAATTTGTACTCCCAGCTGAAGTTCTAGACGTTTGTTGAAGGAAACATTTTCCTGCTTCTTTACCTCAGTCTAGGACAGACAGAAGTCCAAAGAGGCCTCAGCCTTATTATTGGAAATAAAGAACACATTCTATTTAACGTCATGTTACTGTCACTCATGGTGTCAGATTCTCTATCATTCAGTCTAACTCTGAAGAGAGTCAACTCACATTAACACTGAGAAGAGTGGATTCATATAGACACCAGACAGTGTTACATTAACACTGGAACATTTTCTGTGTAGTGTTTCATACTTAACGCTTTTCGATAGGTTTCATATTTTACATTAAAAACTCAATTGCAATTACACTGTGAATGCTTCTAGTCCTGTTCGATTGTTCCTTTCACAATGCTGTACTGATCGTGCCCATTATCCGTTAATTTGTGCTTTTATGTATTTGTCTTGAGATGGCCTTTAAGAATTTAGGTTATCGCACAGCCATGGTGAGGATCGATCATTCATCACCAATGAAGTTCAGCAGGAGCTGGGACGAGGGATTAAAAATTAAGAAAATGTGCAAAAGACAGAAAACTATGTAAATGAGGCAAAGCTCCATAATTAGTTGGAATAGTTTGTATTTCATTTCTTCTTTGATTTGTACAATTGCTGATATGTCATCTTAACCTTTGAAACTGTAAATACATAAATGAATGCAGAAGGAATGGTGTCTAGTTCATACAGGAGGTGAGGGCTCTATCATGCAAATGAGACAAGGACACGGCTCAGGTCAGAACAATAACTAGAAGGGTAACAAGCAAATGCTATTTCGGTGCAAACATGGGCATAGCTGATACCTACAGCTGGCAGAACAACTTTGCCGCTTAACATGACAAGAGACGTTTTTCTTTTTGCACGGTTTTATTGTTTGTTCTGTTTTTTTTATTTAAACACAAACATAGAAAGGAGATCAGTGCAGTGCAGAAAACAATGAATATTAAAAAAAATGCTCCATGTGCAGGGATGGTAAAAAAAAAAAAAAAGGCATCCCAGTACAGATGACAACCTTTACCAATAAGCCAAATCAGCATAATCAGTTCGCATGCGTGGTAACGTTCCGGTCAAAGTTCATAACTACCCACGGTGTCAACAAAGCCCATTAAATCCATACTATCATAGTGGAACAACCGGCTATTTAGTGACTATTATGGCGCTTAAAGTGGTTTTACGGCGATATACCAGGTTCGCATTCATTCTTCATTGCTGTGCGACTGTCCTCATGGAAAGGTTTTGCCCTATTCACGAGTGCAATAAAGGAACCTCACAGCGTTTTTTGCGAGCCGTGATACGCACTCATCAAATTTCCTACTAAAAGAAAAGATCCAGAACATCGTGACGAATGGATTAAATGTGTAAGTTGTAATTCTATTTGTAACCAATACGTCTATTTACTTAATTCTCAAAGACGGCATGTACGTCACAGTCACTGATTACTATGACAACGGACAGTGCCATGTTAGCGTGGTTTCCAGTTGCCTGACATAGCTATGGATCAATCATGAAATACCCTACATCTGGCAGGGTATTTCGGTGAGCGGTGCCAATTGTCGCTACTAAGCGAAGCAAAGCTATAACTAACTTAGCTAAACTTGGGCACAGCCGCGGTCTGCGGCAGGTCTGAGGACTAAACCAGCACGTAGACTACAAAATCAGGACTGAACCATGACTGAATAAGAAACTAGAGCTTTTAGACCAAGAGAAAAGCACAACACAGCAGTGACAACAAGAAAAATATAGGCTATTTACCTTTAGCGACAGACCCAGAGCCTGAGCTCACGTACTGTTGTTATTAAGTTTACTCCAGCTGCACCGGAGGAGGAAATCAAAGATTTGTTTGTGGTAGAGTGAGTGCTCACTCTGTAATAGACATTTTTGGTAAAGTTTCGGTAATTTATTAGTGACATAGTGAGTGCTTGTACTGTGTAAAGATCTTTGACATGTGAAGTGCTTTGTCAGAGCGCAGTGTGTTTAGAAAAGTTTACCTTGTGGCTGAAAGAAAACAGTGTCATGATGTGGATCTGATCTGTCCCTGGACAGGAGGTAATACTGTCATTTCTCTTGTTTTTATCGCTGTTGCTTTCTGTTGTGCCAAAACCACGCTTAACTGGTTGCTACGTGTTGCTATGTCAGACTGCACAATGTCATACCTGATTTCGGGCAATTGTCATGTTGTTTTCCATGCATGTAGGGTAATTCTTGATTTATCCATTGCTATGTCAGGCAACGGGAAACACTCTAAAATGGCACTGTCTGTGTTATGATATGACTCGAGACAGGAGGGAGGCAAGGCAAGGCAAGTTTATTTGTAGAGCACAATTCATACACAAGGCAATTCAAAGTGCTTTCACAGTTGCATAAAATTACAAGAAAACAGATCAAATCAATCATTAAAACATCAACATAAAAATTTATCAATTACAGTAAAAGGCTAGAGTGCAGATAAAATACTTTCAGTTTACATATGCTCTGGTAAAAAGAGCTGTTTTCAGCCTAGATTTGAACATTGTCAGAGTTGAGGCCTGTCTCACATCCTCATGAAGACTGTTCCAGATTGTAGCTGCATGAAACTGAAACGCAGCCTCACCGTGTTTATTATTGATTCTGGGAATCACCAGGAGACCCCTCCCTGAAGTTCTCAGGGCCCGAGATGGTTCATACGGCTCTAACATGTCAGAGATTTACTTTGGTGCTAAACCATGAAAAGACTTGTACACAAGCAGAGCTGTTTTAAATTATATTCTCTGAGTGACAGGAAGCCAGTGCAGAGACTGGAGCACTGGACTAATATGGTCGTATTTCCTGGTTCTTGTCAGGACTCGAGCAGCAGCGTTCTGGATGTTCTGCAGCTCTAACAGCTCGTTTAGAAAGGCCAAATGAGCAGGCCGTTACAGTAGTCTAACCTGCTGGAGACAAATGCATGGATGAGTGTCTCTAAGTCTGGTTTTGTCACTATTCCTCTGATCTTGGCAATGTTTTTAAGATGGTAAAAAGCTGGTGATGTTATTGCTTTAATGTGGCTGTTTAAGTTCAGGTCTGAGTCCATGATTACTCCTAGATTTCTAACCAGATTTTTTGGTTTTAGAGAGAGAGACTCAAGGTGATTGATAACACTTTGTCTTTGTGTCTGTGGGCCAAAAACAATTATTTCAGTGTTGTCTGAGTTTAGTTGGAGAACGTTGTTTTGCATCCACAAACTGATCTGTTGGATGCAGTGACAGAGTGTATCTGCAGGCCCCTGTTCAGATGCCGTCAGTGACACGTAGATCTGAGTGTCATCTGCGTAGTTGTTGTACGACACATTGTTGCTGTTTATTAGCTGACCCAATGGAAGCATGTACAAGTTGAATAAGAGGGGTCCGAAGATTGACCCCTGGGGGTCTCCACAGGTCATGGAAATTTTGTCTGAGACACAGTTGCCAATTTCGACAAAGTACGTCCTATCCTTGAGATAGGACTTGATCCAGTTTAGCGCAGTTTGTGGATGCAAAACAACTTTCTCCAACTAAACTCTGAGATCATTGTATTGTCAGTCACCTTGAGTCTCTCTCTCTCTTAAACCAAAAAATCAGATTAGAAATCTAGGAGTAATCAGAGATTCCCACCCAGTTTTTCAACCTGTGAAGTAAGATCCCGTGTTCCACTGTGTCAAAGTCAGCTCTCAGGTCCAGCAGAACTAAAACTGAGACCTTACCTGCGTTGGTGTTCATACGGATATCATTTGTCACCTTGATCAGAGCTGTCTCAGGGCTGTGGCGGGGCCTAAATCCTGACTGGAAAGTATCAAACACATTGTTAGATAGGAGAAAGTAAGTGAGCTGTTGATATATTACTTTCTCTAGGACTTTTCCTAAGAATGGTAGGTTTGATATGGGCCGGTAGTTGTTCGCTACCTTGGGATCAAGGCTGCTCTTCTTTAGAAAAGGCTTAATGACTGCGGTTTTCAAAGCCTTTGGAAATGCTCCAGTCTCAAATGAGATTTTAACTAACTGAACAAGTTGTGGTAACAAGCTGGTCAGCACAGAAATCTAGTAGGCAATTTATCAAGGCAACATGTGCATGAACTCAGACCGGAGATAACCTCTTCCATTGTTTTGTCAGTAACAGATGTGAAATGTGTCAGCTCAAGGTGTTTATCTGGTGGCAGGGTTGCTATTTGTGTTGTTGAAATTATGGCATTTTTAATGCCTTGGACTTTGTCATAAAATATTGCAAACTCATTGCACTTAGATGTAGAGATTAGTTCTAAGGGCAGTGAAACTTAATCTGTTTACTGTGGAAAACAGAACACGAGAATTGTTTCTGCAGTTTGCGATGATTTTAGAGAAGTACATTTAATATAATCTGTTATTTTTGTGTCCCTGTGAAGCACTTTGTGATTTTATCTGTGAAAGGTGCTATATAAATAAAGTTTCTTCTTCTTCTTCTACTTCTCCCTTTCTCCACGCAAAATCTGGTTGAACTCACAAAGCACTTTTTTGTATATCTCAAAATGAACCTGGAGCTTTGACTTGCGCCATTTCCGTTCGGCCTTTCGGATCTGGAACCCAGGCTGTGCGTGGAGGTGAGCCCAACTATATCTAGCCAGTATCTCTTAACCTCCCGCACGAGCTCAGGCTCCTTCCCCCCCAGCGAGGTGACGTTCCCTGTCCCGAACGCCAGAAGCTGCGCATGCGGACCAGGTCGTCGAGGCACCTGCCTTCGACTGCTTAAGTTTATCAGTTATTCTATATGGTTTTGTTCACCAGTATCTTTTGTTAAAGGTTATCACTATCCAGGTGCTAAAATTACCTAGAATGCAGGAAATTGTTTGTGTTACTTAAGAACCAACTTAAGAACCAACAACTTAAACTCCACCTAACCTGTTTTCAGGCACTTAAGTTTTATCATTAAGTTTGTATTTTGATTTTAAAAATGATTATTATGCAAAGACAAACCAAAGCTCATTGCGGGAGCCTGTTCCAAAACCTGCACTGGGGCCTTGCATCATTATCTTCCACTGAGGACACTACAGCATCAACTGGGATTAATAAAAAAATACTATAGTTGCCCTTCTCCCTCGGAAGACCTGCTCCTGCACTGTAAATTCCAACTCATTGCGCTTACTTGGAATAAGTTGTAAACCCGATGCATAATTATTAAGCCCAATGTTAAGCTATGATTACTAGTAACGCTAGTATGATTAAGAGGGATATCACAGTATTCATTACTTTTGATACAAGTTCCGATTACTATACACGTAAGTCCAGGCAACTGGGAATTCCTAGTACCGATTACTTTTGTTACTTAAATATGGTCTTAACCTGTACTATTATTCTTAGTAATGGTTACTTAAATATTCCTGTTCTATTTATGGTTTATTTGTTATTCCCATTAATGTTAAGTTTCACAAATTTAGTACAAGATATAAATGTTGGAATAAAGCAAAAGAAAGTATAGTTATAAAGTCAATTTATTTAACATTGAACATTGTAAAACATTTTTAGATGCAATTGATGATAGAACATCGCCATTTCTGCAGTTATAGTTTACATCAGTCCAAACAGGTGGATTAGTCTGTACTGAGCCGATGAAGCCGAGGAGCTGAAGTGTCTCAGAAGGTTCCACAGACTCTGTAAGTGCAGCAGGTTCTGCAGACACAGCAGGAGGAAGGGCATCTTTGTAAATCACTGTCAAAGCTCACTCCTCAAAGTCTTCATCAGCGTGGTCAGATTTCTGTAACACATATGAAGAACAAATATACTTTAGTCATGAGTCCCTATGGCAAGACCAAAACCTACAGGTAAAATGTTGCTTTGTCTCATCCAAACATCTCAGCTCTGACTCTGTCTCACCTCAGTGTGTTCAGCTCCAGTCTCAGCAGATCCTTCCACCGCTGCAGTCTTCAGTCTGACACTGGACACACAAACCATTCACAAATGTTATTTCACATCCCACTTATGGCCAATTTGTCCAAATATACGATTAACAATTAATGCTGTCTTACCTACTGCACGGAAGCTGAGGTGGTCTCAAAGTTTTTACAGCAGTTCAGATTTCTGTAAAACAAGGAAATACAATCAGTAAGCTCACGACAGGCATATCCACACAGGATTACATTAGCTAATGACCTCAGGTGAAAAGCAAAGACTATGGATGTCCTCAGAGTTTTATGACAAGTAGAATAAACTATATCATATAAAACTAGACTAAACAGTTCTGTACTAATACTAAAGTCCAAACCACAGGTAAAATGTTTTTGACACAAACATTTGAGTCCCGTCTCACCTCAGAGTGTTCAGCTCCGTCTCATCAGGTCTTTCCACAGCTGGACTCCTCAGTCTGACACTGGACACACACAAACCATTTAAAAGATTATTTTACTAAATGATATACTGTTTAAAAGTCTTACCTTCAGCGTTGATGCCGAGTCAGTCTCTAAATCTTCACAGCTGTCACTGTCTGCAAAAAAGAAAAACTTGAATCATAACCAGTAGTATTAGATATACATTAATTTAATGCAGTGAGTTGTTAAATGGTGAGTGCAAACTGAAAAATATAATATACTATTTTGTGGACATGCTGCACCTGATTTAACATTTCAAATAAAGAGTATTACAGTAATAATACCTAAGCTAACATGTAAATGCTGCATGAATAAAAAATATCACAAATCTTGTGCTGCTGCTGCACTTTTGCATGTGAGCAAACACTTAGTAAATTACCCTTAAGTATTTATTTTCTGTCTTTAAATGACAGGTCTGGGGGTTTACTACTTAAATTAGTATCACTAATATTAGACAGACCACTGTGCAGTCACCGAATTAAATAACAAATGTGTTATAAGGTAGAGCAAGAGTGTTGTACTTTTCAAATATATATATAAAAAAAATGAAAATAGTAACAATACATTAAACTCTCAGAGCAATCTCAAATAAGACACACAAAGACACACTTACCTTAAGTTGATTAATGAGAAATAAAACAGGAGAGGTCCTGTTTTCTGCTGTTTCTGCTCGATGATACACTGAGGGCTGTTGAACACTTCTCTTTTGAATTCAAAACAGTTCAGAGCAATCTGATTGGCTTATTCTGCACATGTGACATATGACCTGAGCCAATCCCAGGCAACATAAGTTATAGCTTAGTATTGTCTGTTACGGTTACTAGACAGTCAAGTTTCCGTTACAGGGGCTCAGTAGAGGACACTGGGGAGGTTAGTGAGAGTTACTAAAACCATGCACTGGATAAAGAGAAAAGCAAGTAAAGCTAATGTTAAGCCTATATTATTCAATTCCGGCAAATCCTAGTAAATGGGACAGAATCTTAAAATGGATACTTTAGAATGAGCGTGAGCACAACGGGACTACAAATAATTATTACTGGCATCATGTAAAGTTAGTCAGTACTGGCAAAACCATGTAATTGGAACGGAAACATGTTGCTGTGAAATGGAAAAGCAATTAATCACAAGTTTTTCTTGAAAATGTACTTCTTACATGGAATAGAGGGTAAATGCTGAAAATATCAGGTCTCCTAGTAATTATAACACTTTATTTCATGTTACGACCGTAATCGGAATTTACAGTGTGCTTCATTCATCGAGGCGGTCATGCTTCACTACACTGACCGCAGGCTGCTCCACACAACCACAACTTTACAGGTCTGTTCTCATTACCCCGGCAGCTACAAACCAGTCAATTATTTAATGTTTATTTTCCTCTGTTATTTACCCATATGTATACTTTTAGGTTTGTGAAACTACTTAGCCTCAGTACTTGTAGTATAAATTAGATAGATTTTGTAACTATCTATTTGTATGATACAGCTGCAAATAAGTATTTGAACACCTGAGAAAATCAATGTTAATATTTGGTACAGTAGCCTTTGTTTGCAATTACAGAGGTCAAACGTTTCCTGTAGTTTTTCACCAGGTTTGCACACACTGCAGGAGGGATTTTGGCCCACTCCTCCACACAGATCTTCTCTAGATCAGTCAGGATTCTGGGCTGTCGCTGAGAAACACGGAGTTTGAGTTCCCTCCAAAGATACTCTATTGGGTTTAGATCTGGAGACTGGCTAGGCCCCGCCAGAACCTTGATATGCTTCTTACAGAGCCACCCCTTGGTTGTCCTGGCTGTGTGCTTCGGGTCATTGTCATGTTGGAAGACCAAGCCTCGACCCATCTTCAATGCTCTAACTGAGGGACGGAGGTTGTTCCCCAAAATCTCGCAATACATGGCCCCGGTCATCCTCTCCTTAATACAGTGCAGTCGCCCTGTCCCATGTGCAGAAAAACACCCCCAAAGCATGATGCTACCACCCCCATGCTTCACAGTAGGGATGGTGTTCTTGGGATGGTACTCATCATTCTTCTTCCTCCAAACACGTTTAGTGGAATTATGACCAAAACGTTCCATTTTGGTCTCATCTGACCACATGACTTTCTCCCATGACTCCTCTGGATCATCCAAATGGTCATTGGCAAACTTAAGATGGGCCTTGACATGTGCTGGTTTAAGCAGGGGAACCTTCCGTGCCATGCATGATTTCCAACCATGACGTCTTGGTGTATTACCAACAGTAACCTTGGAAACGGTGGTCCCAGCTCTTTTCAGGTCATTGACCAGCTCCTCCCGTGTAGTTCTGGGCTGACTTCTCACCTTTCTTAGGATCATGGAGACCCCACGAGGTGAGATCTTGCATGGAGCCCCAGTCCGAGGGAGATTGACAGTCATGTTTAGCTTCTTCCATTTTCTAATGATTGCTCCAACAGTGGACCTTTTTTCACCAAGCTGCTTGGCAATTTCCCCGTAGCCCTTTCCAACCTTGTGGAGGTGTACAATTTTGTCTCTAGTGTCTTTGGACAGCTCTTTGGTCTTGGCCATGTTAATAGTTGGATTCTTACTGATTGTATGGGGTGGATAGGTGTCTTTATGCAGCTAACAGGTATAGACAGGTGTTCAAATACTTATTTGCAGCTGTATCATACAAATAAATAGTTACAAAATCATACATTTCGATTTCTGGATTTTATTTTTAGATTATGTCTCTCACAGTGGACATGCACCTACGATGACAATTTCAGACCCCTCCATGATTTCTAAGTGGGAGAACTTGCAAAATAGCAGGGTGTTCAATTACTTATTTTCCTCACTGTATGTTTAAAAATGCCAGCAGAGCGCACAAGGCTGCAGTTTACTGGAAAGAGAAGTAATTTAAAGGGGAAGAAAAAGCGAAAAGTTGATCATGAGTCTTGAGCTCTGTAATGATAAACAATGAATGTTGAATATGCAAGATTAAAGGTGCACGACAAAGGCACAGCTCCAGGTATATTTTCAGTGAGGAAACATTATGTCATGGTTTGAAGCTCAGAAAATCAATTCTGCATAATCTGGGAGCCTGAAATCCAGAGGGTTGCATATATGTGGTAGACTATATCTGTTTATGTGAAGAAGAACACTAAGAATAACTGATTCCCGCTGTGAGGGGAACATACAGCGCTCTGTATTTCGTATGGAAATGTCTGCAGTGTTGAATAATACATCATCCTGAGAGCATGTCTTTGCATCAGCCATACTGGAATCAAGAACAGATTAGGATTCATGTGTTGTGCTGTGTACACATTCCCCCCCCCCCCCCTTTTTTTCTTGATGTGGTGGGGGCTGGGAGTGTCTCATACTTACAAATGTTTTTGTTGTTGTTGGGTTTTTTTCTCGATACTATAATAATAATAATAATAATGCATTAGTCTTCTATAGCGCTGTTCCAGACATTCAAAGTCGCTTTACAATTTGGTGCATTATTCATTCACTCCATACTCGGTGATGATAAGCGAGGTAACCAGTCTACGCACATCAGCCACCACCACCAATCACTCACACACACTATATTTGCCAGGCTTCCTGGTGTTCCCAAAGTCTCCCATCCAAGTCCTGCCAGGCCCTTCCCTGCTTAGCTTCTGATGTCTGACAGGATCGGGCATAGCGAGGCCGGTTTGGCCACAAATAGCTGCTTTATTACTTCCACTTCTTTCATGAAAGGATTTGCCCAGGGATACAAATATTATGTTATTGTTGTATGATTACGATCCAATGCCCTGTCAAATCAATTGGAGAACTGCACGCACAGTTCCATATTAGAACATTTCTTTGATCAATACTGCTGGAGGAATAACCTGCTGTAAACTACATAGTGCACTGGATTTTTAAAATATATATATAATTAACATCACCATCCTGTCATAGGCTGGGATCAGCCGGTGTCCTGGGATTGTGTGTCAAATCCCCTGTTCCTCATTATTGTAGCCTGGGAACTTTATGCTCCATAATGTGCTGTCACAGGTCTGGACAACACGAGGCCTCGCTCTGCCTTTCCAAGTCTCCTAGGATATGCCCCCCTTGTCCACACAGGGTTTAATTGTGATACAATATGACTCTCACAATTTAGTTTATGTATTTTCATCATTTTAACCATTGCACATTTACCAAGTGAGGGCTAATGAATAGTTTAAGAGTTAGTTATAAGATGAAGTGATCTGAATGCTAGTAGTACAGTATAGTACATGATGAAGACGTATCTTGGCTGCACAGCGGAGCAGATCGGAAGCTATTCTCTCCCCTCTTATCATTGCACTCATCACTCTCTGTCATGTGCCTTCTCTCGTGACCCCACCGTCATACGGAGTCTCCAGTCGATTCCTCTCAGCCGCGGAGATAACATCACAAAGTCAAGAAGAAGAAGCCGCTCGTCATCGCCTCCTTTGGCCACTTGTGTAAGAGCACTTATAAGCAGCATTGATCTCACACTAATCGCTGGCTGTGACTGAGGAGAATGGATTCTGGACTGCAAACATAGGAGGCTGTTTTAAAAGAGCAGTGTAATAATGTTACAGTAAAAGTATATTTTTGTTTATCAGTCTAGTGTGGTTTTCAACAGCTCACTTTCGGCAGTCTTCCTCAGTATGGTCACATAATATTATACGCTAACAAAAATAACCAAATCGTATTGCAAATGTTTCAGGAGGGAGACATCTGTAATTTCAAATAAACTCTCACTTATTGTACTTATTTGCACATCACTGTTCATAATACTGTCATGTTACAAAATACTGTCAACCCTTATTACAATAAATAATCTCACATACTGTGGTGTAGCTTTTGACTCTCTCCCAATTTGCTCAAGTAGAACGCTCAAGTAGAACGCGAGGTCAAAATGTCTCTCACCGCCGACAGCTATTTTCTGTGTTCCCGCTCTTATCGCCTGTGCATCTTTTGAAGACACACTTTGTTGTGTCTTTGTTTTGCCTTGCTGTCCCTTTCCCCCCCGCCTTGTCCTGCTATCTTTGCTTCACACCTCAAGGCTTTTCTCCCTTCAACTGCAGTTTTAGTGCAATTGATTGTAGTACCGCGCACCGCACATTCTCTCTTCCCCCTGTTTTACACCCATGACATAAATCAGCGGGGCCAATTCCAGTCCTGCCTCTCATTGGTCCGTTGGACATTACCCCTACAGTAGATTGTTTTGCTGCATATAGTAAAGCAAGCCATGTGGTTAGATGTCGAGCATGCACTTGCACATTCTCACACTTAGCGCAGATATAAAGGTTTGGTTCTATATTAATAGTCCAATGCTTGAATTCAAGAGCCCTGATGCAGGCTTTAGAAGAGAGAAACCTTCAGGAGACAGCAGATGCAAATTTACATCCTCTCCCTCTCTCTCTCTCTTTCCCTCTTTCTCTGTCCTATCCTCTCTCTCCTCCTCCGCCTCCTCCTCCTCAGACACACATGCACTGGCAGACCCCCCTCTTGCAGGAGTGCATCGCGAGTGGTGCTGGTGACTATAGCAGCGGTAGCAGCCGAAGAAGACGCTGGGTGGCATAAGAGAAACGAGGCGAGCTGGAGGAGGCGGGCTGTCGTTGAGCGAACCACGCGGGGGAAAAGAGTGCGCAGTCCTGGGCAATGCCTCGGAGGGAGCCCGCCGGCTACACTGAACTGAAGGTAGGCAGCGCGGGCAGGAGATAGAGATGGATGGTGGAAATATAAAAGGGGGGTGTACGGTGAGCTGCTGATGCGTAGATCTCAATGCTGCTTCCACGGCTGGCAATGCATGCTGTGTGTTTTTATTATGCGATTTCCATCTAGACGGTCTGACGGGAAAGTGAGTGGAGATGTAAATTTGCACAAACGTAGGGTAAAATGAAACACTGAAATTCATGGTTCCTGTCAGGTTGATATTGCTGCAGCATCACATTGCAGGGTGATACTGGGGGTAATTGATCTCTATCCAAGGTATTGCAAAGCCCGACAACATGCTGGTGTTTATGCCATGTGGCGCGCTTTAGTTCTCACGCCAATGCAGGAGTTTTCACGAGCGCAGCAGCACGGGTAAAGTCAATGCGCGTGCGGATATCTGAGTGTGACAAGTATATCACAGGGAAGGGGCACATTCTTCTTTCGACAGCCAACAAAAGGCAGAAGACACTGTATGTTTTAGCCATTAGTTTCATGAATATTGCAGGACATACCAAGCATTGAGGGAAAATCATTTATATTGACTCCCCTGAAACGGTCTCCTCTGGGTGAGTATCAGGTCTGCTTGGTTTACTGCCTGATGTACAGTATAGTAGTGTTGGTGGTTGCACACTGCAGCATGTTAAGAGGAGTTGGTTTTAAACTTTGATGGCGATGTAGTGGGCTTTCGCGGGCCGTGTCAAGTGTTTTCTGATGGTGACTGTCGAGAAAGTGTCACGGTATCACTGTAAAAGACGCTTTTGAGCACAGACGTCAGTGATATCAATCTGGAAAAGCCTCCATTCAAATCGTTCGAGAAGAAGGCAAACTTTTAGCAAAGCATTTGCTGCTGATTGGATCAAGCGTGCCTCCTTTTAGCCAATCACAGCCACGTCTCAAAACAACAATAGTAAATATATCAAATATATTTGGTCCCAACAATTACTATTTATGTTTTTAAGTGTGTTGCAGAATAGCTTTTTCCGCCATCAACCTGTTAGTGAAAAGCATTGATAAAAGAGCTTGCTGTTGTCGGCAAATGCATAACAACAATAGTACTACGACAGAACTTCACTGGCTCAAACCACCAGTGATGTGGATTCAAACAAATCAGCCTGAGCTGCACAAGATGGATCCTCCATCTAATCTCTGTACTTTATATGTTGTGTGTAATGCCAACCTCTGCATTGATTTAGCGCTACAAGCGGCTTTTTAGCCCTTGACAATCAAAAGATGGTCTGGTACAGTCCTGGTTTAGTTCAAGAGATTTAAGATTCAAGATTTTTTATTTGTCAAACCATGTGAATGATTTGAAATTATATTTATATAATATATTATATAGTTGTGGTTTTGGATGAGCTTGTTTAATGAGGCAGGCCCATTTCTGGTTTCGATTAAAATAAATTTGCATTTTTGTGCAGAACTGACTCTTTAGATCTTTAAACAAAAACAAACTACACTCTACCTCAACTGAGCTTTAAATAAACCCCTTTTTGATAAAGTTGATAGACAGCAAAGTAAAACAGGGACCGTTTATTTATTTTTTTCCTTTCCCAATTGCATTTTTTTAATTTTTTTATTTATTTTCTAGAGGCCTGGTATCATTTAGTTTTGAAATGCTTTGATTAGTTGGACCCTACCTTATGTCTTCTGACCTTATCCATAATATCATGGACGCTGCATACACTTCCAACAAATGTCCTGCGCACTTGCTATCATCTTCCCAACAAGTGGCCTGCAGCCGGGCCAAAGGGCAGATGTAGAGCTCAGCAGCATCTCAGGAGCCTCTCTAAAGAAGACGCTCTGCAAATAATTAATTGGATGTGTTTATTTAGTCAGGAGCACATGTCTCCAGGGGATGTTCGCAAAGCTCCCATTTTCATATCTATCTGCATCCTGTTCTGCTGCATTTGTGTCAAAAGCGCACATTCCCCCCCCCCCCCCCCCCCCCCCCCCCCCCAGGTACCAGGAAAAGATACAACGTTTGTAAAACAGCTGATCGACCAATGCGGCTGACTTACTTATGCAACGCTACTGAGCAACTTATCTCACTGTACAGCGCACCCCACTAATAGCTTTTTTATAATTCAACAACTGCTCTCCGGGAGCTACATATATAAATACAATTGCAACTCTCCTTTGCATTTGCATCAACGACAGGGGAAGAAAACAATTTGCTACACAGTGTTATTACCCTGTCAGGAAACTCTGTCAGTTTTTCCTTTTGTAAATCTCTAGCGGGGTTTAATCCCATCCCTGTGTAAACTGTATTTCAAAATGAAAATCAGAGTCACGTGACTATTATACGCTAGGCCCATATTGCGTTGCTGCTGTCCCGGTGCACATATAAACCTGATGGAGTGTAGAGCCGTATTATGTTGATACAAACATACAGCACAGCACGGCAGCTTGTGTTTGCCATAGACCAGTCTTTTAAATCTGACCTCTTTGTTCTTTGTTTGCCCACTGAACCTATGCTGGCACAAAACATGAAAGCCCACTGGCGCTTGCAAACATCCAACATGAGCCATCCTGAATACAAGATAAAGAGGGGGACAATACGGCTCATATCCTCTGTTGTTTTATGTGTGAGAACAATGCAGTTCGTTGCACACTTTAGGATCAGCTGTAACAATGGATTTGATTGTGCAAATAAAGACTGTTACCCAAGAAAACCTTTGAAATCATATATTATTAGCTTTCAACTGTACAAAGTAATAACAGGTTCTTAACTTTTTACTCCATGTACAATCTTATATTAGGATATTTACTTACCTTAACAGACTTAAAAGCATTAGAATTTACCTACCATTACTGAAAACTCGGAAGAAGGTTTAACCAGGAAAAAAACATAATTACATTATTATTAAATTATCTATGCTAAGCACATAAACAAAAAAGGCTAAACCAAGTATTAATCCGGTCACAACCAGGGCAAACCGGAGGATATACTACACTGAAGATTCCTTTACCATAGTTTGAATATCACTGGTATTGTATTGACAACAGATTGCATTCAGACAAGTGAGAGATTTCCAAATATAAATCCTGCGTGCAGGTTTAGTGGCTTTGGGTGAAGGAGTATGGGGATCTTCACAGTGGCCTGTATCCTTATCTGTCTGCAGCAGCTTAGTGCATGTGAAATTAAAGTTCTACAGAGGTTCTTGCTCCTGGCTTAGCCTTTGGGGCTGGAGCTGCCTTCATGAGAACTTCTTTCAATAGCAGATAATCTTTCCTACTGTGAGGATCCCTTTGTTAGCTGTACCATATATCTGCCACGAAATCCAGCGTTCATTTATTCATGAGGAAGTTATACAGATCTACCTCTCATCACTGCATACATTTTCTTGGTGTTTTATTCATAGTAATTGAGAAGAAGGAAAACCTATTTGTAAAGCACTTTTTACATGACAAAAGGCACCCACACTCAGTGGTAAACTATGTACTTTATGTAAGCACAGCTGCTCTTGTGATAGACTGACAAAACACACACCTGCGCTGGCGGACCCTCTGACCATCCTCAACCACTCACTCAGGCACCTGGTATTGCCTCACAGTCTTCCATCCATAGGGTTAGGCCCAATCCTGCTGAGCTTCTGAAATCTGACGGATCTGACCGCACAAGGTGATTTGGCCATAGGGAAAGGAAAATATTTCCATAGTGCTTTTCAATTTTCACAAAGTGCTTCAAAATGTACTTTTTTTATGTTTTTAAACTTTCTCCATCAGCCACAGTTGCCTTGAGGGAGACTGACAATGGGTGTGGCAGCCAATTTGCACCAACAAACCCACCACCAATCACACACCACATTTATATACAGGTGAGGTGGATGAATCCCTTGCCTAAGGACACAACAACAGCATGGAGCTTGATTCCTCAACCTTACAGCGGGATGGTCTGGATCCTATAACCCCTTCCTTGCTTAGTTCCGAGATCAGAAGATAACCCTCTGAACATTCTTTGTGAGTTCTGTTTTTGTTTTGTTGTTCTTTTTATTTTCTCAGGGATTATAATTATTCTTTGTCATAATGTGTTCATTTGGAAAATGTTTTAATGTAGATGTGCTTACAAAGTGCAACATCAATTCACTTTTCAGACATACAAATGTCTCACTGCTTTATGTGTGTGTATTAACACAATGTATTTCCCCTGGAATAATTTGTTTCATATATCATTGCAATAATCTTACACAAAATGTCCTTCCAGACACAGTCCACTCTATGCATAGGAATATCATAAAGGGTATCACACAATTCATTGCATGAATATCATTTAGGAAAGTCTTAGTTCATTTGCCATTGGAGCTGTGAGGAGAGGGAGAAGAAAAATGAAGCTGGATGAAATGAGATTAATCAAGTCTGTTAAGTGGTTTGCTCATATCCCAGGAGGTGAAGGTGTAACCACTACAGTTTTATTATAGATGAAGCTATGTGGTCACAAAGCTGCATATTACAAATGATTCCCTCCTGTTTCAAAAGAGTAGGTCAATTTATCAGTGACCGTTTTCATATTCACATCATTATTAGAATAATATTAGCATAAATTTGAGTAAATATTCTTACCCCTTACTTCAGAATTTCTCACATAATTAGTGCAGAAAGATGAATACTATCTTTGACCTTTTGAGCAATAGTATGTTTGGATCAGAGAGATGTTTTCAGCTTTCACTTTTCACGCCTGAAAATTTCACCTATATCTGCAGCTCATTATCGTGTACAATGAGAGTGAGGAGTGCTAATACCTTTGTCACAATGTGAAAATGATATAGCTAGATATTGCACTGCAGAGTCCAAATCACCTATCAATCAGTAAACAACCCTGAGGTGGATTTTTAAAGCCTTTAATCTAATATAATATTTACCTCATATATGCTGACTCCAGCAAAGGAGCACAGTGAAGCATGTCCTGAATTCCAATCAAATGCATTTGACCTTTGACTCCACTGTATTGCATTGCACACACAGCTCCTCTCTGCAGCCCCGCCCCCATCCTGCAACACATCCTCCATGATCACGGTCATGAACATGATGAGGGGAACCCTAGCTCTAGTGTCTTAACTGGTCCTTTGCACCTTCATGAATTTCAACTTAAAACATATTTAGCTAAAGTCAAAATACAGCATTTAATACATGAAGAATACAATTAAATTTAACATATTCTTTTTGGCAACGAGCTTCAATCCAACACACCGGTTAAGAACCACTGAAACACTTAAGTACTGTATGCATGTCTCTTTGAGCGTTCTGTTGAACATGTTATGGAATTCTGTTGGATCCTTATGTTTGTGTTTTATACTGGATTTGTCAACATCCCATCCCGTATTTGCGTGCAGCATTTCAATCGTTACATTGCTAATTTCCAGTTTCTCATCTCATTGTAAATAAACATTGATACACTCAGGTTTTCCATTGGTTGTCATAGCACTTGATCAGCCTCATACTGTATGAATGTGTTGCTATATACAGTATTAAGGTCTCCCTGATGCAACCCACTTCTCTTATTTCGATTTTGAACGAGCATGAAATGTGAATTCCCTTTTTTGTTTTCTGGCCGTTTTCAATGCATGCATAATTGAATAACACAAAATAGTAAACATATTTACTGTATTTTATGAAAGTAGATGGATTGTTATATGTATTTATTCATTTGTAGGAAAAGATAGATATTAGCCATTCCCAAAGCCTAGAATGTCCACAGGCAAAACCTCAGCAATAAAACCTCTGGTTGTGTTGGCAACCATTAGGGGCTCTCTGCGATTTCCCCAAAAGGGCTCGCAATCACTCATAAAATTCTTTCAAAAATTCTGTGCTATCTGTATGTTGCTAGGCATTGACCAGATCAGAAGAGGAAGAAGTTTGAGCTTCCTGTTCCTGTGCTTTTTTATAGCTGTTAAGATAAGGAAGTTGGTGAGATCGGGGCTGTAAATCACAGGCGGACAGTGACGGCTGATGGGAGGAGGACGTGTCGGAGAGCACTCTCCCCTCTCTCCGCTCTTCTTTGCCTATACTCTCTCGCCGCGTTTCCTCTTTTCTTTCGCTCTTGTCTTTCCCCCGCTTCTCTCTTTCCTCTCCTCTTTTTTACCCTCTCCCTTCCCCTTCCTTCTGGCATCTTTATTTTTGTTTCATACCAGCTCACTTTGAAGAGGGTGTTACTTGGCTGCCTGTAGGTGTTGGGTTTTAATCCCTAACACTCAACAGCAACGGAACATGCCATCCTTCATCCACTTGTGTGTTTAGCACAAACAATCTGACATCTTCCTTTCTTCTTTTCTTTTCCATCTCTCTCAGAGTTTATTGTGTGGATAAAAGCTGTTCATCCAGCAGGAGCATCAGAATGTGAGTGGAGGCTACTGTTTTACCATAGTGCGGTAGAGGCCCCACAATCTTGTGATAAATCATGCATTGCTTAAAATCGCGTAGGGAACTATAAAGATGAAAGAAATAAAAAAGATGGAAATAATTCATCAGGTACTTATTAACTTACCAAGCTCATTTAGGGATAGTGTTACTAAAAGCAGAGAGAGTATGAATATGAGAGACTGACTGAAATCACGGTGCAGGATACAAGGACGCCGAAACAGGCCTATCATTAGTGGAGTGGGAGTGCAAGTCTCAGTGCTGCAGTGTTGCTCTGGAGAAGGTTATCCAAGAGAAGGACATCACTGGATACACTCAGCTCACTATCGGCCATGGCGGAGAAGGGCTAGTTTAGTGTGTGCGTGCTGGGCCCCAAGCCAAACTCAGTGACAATGTTTTTAGTCATTTGACCCGCCCGACCTCAAAGTGTCGTGAGTAAGAAGCCAAAGGGTTTGGAGTCCATGCTTTTTTACGGGTCTGTCTCAGCCCTGGACTTAATTGAGGCATGACCAGTCACCACGGCCTTTCCCTCTCACTCAAGATAGAAAGCAAAACAAATATGGCAACAAACACAAAATGGTTAGATTTTTTTTTTTTTCTTTTTTAAAAAGTTTAATAATTTAAAGCTTAAGTTTACTTTCTGGAGTTCATTTATTTTGGCCTTTATTGTAAACACAGCAATTTATGGGAAAGACCACACGTGCTGTACCTAAATATAGTTCATTTTTAATTCACATGCAATATATGGCGTACTGCCCTGATTCACAAAGTCATCTGACAAGGCTGTCAGATTGTGACTGCTAGAAACTATTTAGAGCAGCAGCTAACACTTGATGCTCGACTCCTACTGACATTCACGTCTTTAAAAAAGGATAAGGTTAATGCACCTTTAAGACCATAAAAACATTACTTGACTGTGTTTGAATAGCTCCTATCACATATAATGGGGGGGGGGGCTAATGATGTAGCAGCAGTAGTAGTAGTATTAGTACAGTCTGCAGCAATTGTGGGAACTTTATTCTGCACGATATACAGTATTTTGTTTCCTTCTCCCATCACAGCTTCTTCGTCTTTTTTTTGTGTGTGTTTTTTTTTACATAGGTTAATGTCTTCTAACCTTTCTGCATTGTCTGTTGGCAGCATAGGGCCACATTTGATGAATTGACAGGAAAAACTGCAAGCCATGACCTAAAATCTATGGATCAGTGCTCTATAATTGTCTAATTTGTACTGTAAACCCTGAGATACTGCTGAATGGGCCAAGTCTGCTGCCATATCTAACCCAGTCACGCTCAGCGCAGCAGCGGCTTCAAAAAATACATGAATTATATAGGAAGAGTTGGCAATGGATTGCCTCAGCTTTCCAAAGGTCATTATTGTGCACAAACATCTCAATTATCGATTATGGAAGCATTTGGGTAATATTATTACGCTATATCAGCAAATTGTTGGTGATTAAATAATGTAGAATTCATGTTTAAGTATTTCTATTTCATTAGGCTCCAGTTTCCTAATGTGCGTATAGACCGGGGGGAATAGGAAAATGCTTAATTTAGAAGGGGTACAATTCTGAATAAAAAGCATTATATCTTATTTCTTTGTTGTAAATATTCCATGTTGTCCTGGGGAGAATGTGCTCTCTGTACCCAAGTTACCCAGGTCTCAGATATCAGAAGCAATGGGTAGCCAAGACCTTTTCAGCCACAATCTTGGTCCAGAGTATTAGGCAGGGAATCGGTCAATTTTATGTTTTTGGATAATGGGAGGAAACGGGTGAATCTGGAGGAAAAACCCACCCAGACACTGGAGAAGAAACTCAGCTGTGAGACAAGGAAGCTAACCTTTGCCACCATGCAGCATCTACACGTAATGTTTCACCACTCTCTTAGTTTCGCCTGATGGCCCACTGGCCCGTAAAAACAGTGATGTGCGCAGTTTCACGCGGTGAATCTGTGCAATTTTACTGTCCAACCATTCTTTATACCATCCAATAAAGAATGGTTGCCAGATAAGTGTTGCAGTTGTTTTCCCCAAAGCTATTTTCTGACTTCAAGCCTCGGAGAGATTCAAAGACAAAGAGCCGATACAGTTTACGCTTTTGTCTAGCGATGATTGTTTACTGCCTGCAGCGTCAGCAAATGCAGAAAACTATATATACTTAGCATATCCCTGAGGTGGCTTGTCTCCCACTTTCCCAGCAAAAACTCCTGTCAGTTTAAGCGGAACAGATGAGTGCTGTTGTTATCAGGATCGTCACAATTCAGCCCGGGCATTCTGTCACTCTCCCCGTAACAAGATAAATGCTTGTTACCCTCTTAAAGCGCCGAGATAAAACCTCCCCCAACAGTTTCTGTATCAGCCCTGAAGCACCTTTTCGTGACTGGCTAGTGTTCCTGAAAAGCACTCAAAACCTCTGGAGTTTGCAAATCTTGCGGTCGGTAGCTATCTTTAATTCATGAAGACCCAAACAGAAAGCGAGACCTTGCTATCTTTGTGTAATATATTCGCCGCGTGTACTTCGCCTAAGCTGAGGTTTTCGTGTTCTTTCTTCTCCTCCGAAACCCTCCGATGCGTGTCACGTCAGTCTGCCCTTTGCTTTTCGACCATCACTGTCAACACTGCAGTCCTGTGTGGCTCTGATTTGAGATGTGGGCTGCAGCCACTTCAAACTCAGATGACGAACAACTGTCACAAGATTTTAAGGTCATATAGAGAATTGATCTCGCGAGCTAGTTTCCCCGCAGAGCCATGAAAGTGTTTCATGAGTTCCCAAGGACTTTGACCAAAAGGAGATGATGCCGTCACTAAATAATTTTGGTCACTGGAAAAAAAAAAAAATAATAATTACATTGAACACAAGCACTGCAAAAAAATGTGACACGTCTCTCAGATCTTTGGGGAACGGAAATGTATGCGTACTAGCTTTGAAGCGAACAGGACATGAAATATGGGATGATAAATGTATATGATTCAGAAACTCTAGATTGACACATTATTAGATTTAGCTCTTTGCTCAGCCCTTTCACAGCCAGTGCAAATGGACTGCCCTTTTCCCACACACAGTTCAAACGGTGTGTGTCGGCATGTGCTAATTACACCGGCTGCCCAATATGGACATTTTATCACGGTTAGGGAAAGGGCCCGACTATAATTGTCCGGAGAGTAAACATGTATGTAAATTATGCACAAGGCGGGTCGGTTTGTAATAATGTGCCGAGGATTTGTTCATGTGTTTGTACTTTCGTCTTCTCTGATTCCAGAGGATGAGCCGAGGCTGAGGATGGCAGGAGATTCTCGAGTCCTCATGGACCACAACATGGAGATAGGAGTCACGCCTGCGCAGGTAAATTTGGCATATCTCTGGACTAATCAGTCAAACATCAGCTGAATCATAAAGTGCCCCGGCCTAAATGTGGTAATACTTACAAACATAAATGAGCACAGGAAAGAGAGTCAAAAATATGTATCAATTGTAAAACATTTCAGCTACATTCGAAAGACGCATTACTATACAAACATCTTCTAACGTCTACATTAATTAATAAAGGGTATCTGTGTTGCTCATCAACATTCAATGGAGGCTACTGTCTGATGTATTATGTAGAGCCTATGTACTGTACCTTCAATAAAGTCTTTTTCCCCTTATGCAAGGTCAAATGACTCACAGGGCATTTAGTTACACTCGCTATATTTGGAAGGCATTCCTAGAGCGTTTCAAATGGTTGAAACACAAAATCAACACCGTTTCCCAAACAGGCTTGTCCGCTCTTATTTCCTGCTCAAACATAATCACTGCAGTGGTCATTGAAGTCTTGATATGCATCTAAGTTTGAACAGTTTTCGAATTCTCCAAATGTTAATGAGCTAATTAGGCTATTGGCGCACATTCCCCACATGCTGATACACAAATGATCCAAAGTCTGTGGCGTCCATTTTGCCAGACAAGCGAAGAGGACAAACTATAGTCTTTTATCTCACTTTGGCTTGATAAGTGGGGGGAGCAGCCATTTAAGGATGGTGCCCGACTGAAACCGATATCTGTCTGGACCTGCGGGCTGATTGGAGCTTACGCTGTCTGTTCGAGCGCAGCTAAGATGGAGAAGAGCGCCAACCACTTACCTCTGTTGTCATGTGGAAAGGACTAATGAATTTGTTTATGGTCTGCTGCCCCTGGGTGATGTATGTATAACTATGTGCGGGCCAAAGGCTGGGGACACGACTCGTGACGGCTTCATCTATCACTCAATTAGTGCGACGCAAACGCGAGGAAATGGACGGCGTACGCGCTTTGGTATCCTGGCACTGCCTCTGCCCGCTAATTACCAGCAATTCCAAAGCAACACTATGTCTTCTCGTCATTTGATACTTTGAATGTGTTTGTTCAATTCCTTTTTCATCATGTCCTTAAAGGAACAGGCCACCGTTTTTCCATACTGAGATTATGTTCTTACCTGAGCTTAAACGAGTTGATACGTACCTGTCTGGTCTTTGTGCGTGCCTGTGGAGAGTGTGGTAGCTTCCAACTTCATCTCCGTTTGGAGCTATAGGAATACATTGGGAGAGGGCACACACAAATACCAGACAGGTACGCATCCACTCGTCTAAGCTCAAGTATGTAAAAACGGTGGCCTGTTCCTTTAATTGTGTTTCCAATCAATGTATCGTCTTTCAGTTATTCTCGTGGGGCTAAAAGGCGTCGTCATATCAATACAGCCTCGCTACTTGTGAACACTCGAAAATATCGGTATCGTTGACATTTGATTGAAACATATAAAGCACACTGGCCGAGAACAACAAGCCAGTGTCATTGATCTTACCAGCAGTCGCTTTAAGGACAGGGCTTGTTGATACTGCACATTTGTCAGAGGGATGGTTTCTTGGGATACAGTGCCCACAAGACATACAGTGGACAGGTGTCCTATTAGCAGAATAATGATGGGGTTCAATCATGGGTTTTCTCGCTTTAACACAATGCGCTTCAATCATCGCCTCCAATCGCATGGCGACAATGCGCTGACAACGCGTCCTTGGTTGCCTCAGCAAGTCTGTCCTTCTCCCGTGCCCTTGCGCCACAGATAGAAGGACAACTCAGGAACCAAGTCACGGCGCGGTAATTTAGAGGAAATTCGGTTACGTTTTCAGACAAAAGTTTAACCGGATTGCTCGGACTTAATTTAGTGATTGATTTAGTCGTCAATGAGGGGGGATGGATGGGGGCCAAAGCGGCGCGCTATCGGAAGGACTGCGAGGGAAACACGGGGGGGACGAGGCACAGCTGTGGAGCCGGAGTGCCTCACTGGAGCATGGCCAGTATTGACAAGACCTGCTGCCCTTGTGTCATGTCCTTGTATCTGTACACAAACACACAACAGTATATGATTTTACAACTCTTCTGGCTAGATTCAATTTGAGCTATTAGGAATTTATTGTTATTGGTTCACTGAATGGCTCATGTGCGGAAACTTGATCAATGTTTGGACTCAAAACCCAGACTGCTTTTATCAGGGCGCCATTGATTCGTCAGCATGCCATTCAAAGAAATACAACTCTAGGTATGATTTTGATGGGGGAACGGCATTTTCATTCCGGGTTCAATTGGAAACTGAAAAACTATTCACAGGGCATATCTAATCCATGTGTCGAGTTAAGTTTGAATATAATATTACTCATATTTTTTTCATTTTTTCCCCCTTCCTGACACAGGTAAAGAAACTCCCCAAACACTTACGGGAGGCTCAGATCCCAACAGACCGTACTCACCTGATTACTGACCCAGCCAAAAAGCCGCGACAGCGCTACGTGCAAAAAGACGGCAAGTGCAATGTTCATCATGGAAATGTCCAAGAGACTTACCGGTACCTCAGCGACCTCTTCACGACGCTTGTGGACTTACGTTGGCGCCTTAGTTTCTTCATTTTTACCTTAGTCTATGTGGTCAACTGGCTTTTCTTTGGCTTCCTGTGGTGGCTTATCGCACTCATTCGCGGGGACTTGCTGCACGCCGACGAGGAGGGCTGGACCCCTTGCGTGGAGAATCTCAACAGTTTTGTCTCCGCGTTCTTGTTCTCAATTGAGACCGAGACGACCATTGGGTACGGGTATCGCGTAATCACGGAAAAATGCCCAGAGGGTATTGTTTTGCTTTTGGTGCAGGCCATTTTGGGGTCCATCGTGAACGCCATGATGGTGGGCTGCATGTTCGTCAAAATATCCCAGCCAAAGAACCGCGCAGAAACTCTGATGTTCTCGCACAATGCTGTTATCTCCGTACGGGACAATAAGATGTGCCTGATGTTTCGGGTGGGAGACCTGAGGAATTCCCATATCGTGGAGGCATCGATCCGGGCAAAGCTGATCCGATCACAGCAGACTAAAGAAGGAGAGTTTATCCCGCTGAACCAGACAGATATAAACATTGGATTTGACACAGGGGACGACCGACTCTTCCTGGTGTCGCCGCTCATCATCTCCCACGAGATCAACGAGAAGAGCCCCTTCTGGGAGCTGTCCATGGCACAGATGGAGAAAGAGGAGTTTGAGATTGTGGTTATCCTGGAGGGCATGGTGGAGGCTACAGGTATGTGCAATATTGTGTATATGCAAGCGCAAGATGGTCACAAAATTGTCACATTGTGGCCTGTTTCATTTGGAATTCAGAAGGAGTATGAAAATGTTTTTATTAAAAAAAAGCTTTGCATGTCTTCCACGCTCTTCACCCCTTTTACTCTATTGAGAGTAGGGATGGGTACCGTTAAACGGTGCCTACTTGGAACCGACCGAAAAGCTCCGGTCGGGGGTGGTATCGAAAAACTAAAATTCTTTCGGTGCCAACTTTCGGTTCTTTTTCTCTCCAGAAGTCAATATATGACCCGCAGCGAGTCTAAAAAAAACATGAACGTGTGCGCAGATAATGAGCCGCTTCAGCGCAAATGGAGCGAAGCAAAACTATAACTTAAAACTATAACTTAAAGAGAAGCAAAGCTATAACGTACTAAACATTTGTAATAGAGACGGCTCAGCCGCGGTCTGCGCCAGGACTAAACCAGGTCCAGGACTTACACCGGTTGTAAAACCCAGAGTCAAACTAAACCAGTTATTATAAACCAGGACTGAATAAGAAATTTGAGTTTTTAGGCAAATTGAAAAACAAAACAGAGCAGTGACAACAAGAAAGACGTGTTTACCTTTAGCGACAGACCCGGAGGCTGAGTTTACGAGCTGTTGTTTACAACTTTACAAGCAGCTGCAGCGAGAGGAATATCAAAGATTGTTTGTGGAAAAGTGAGCGCTCACTCTGTATTAGACATTTTTTGTACAGTTGTTGTACATTATTAGTGGCAGAGTGAGCGCTCACACCATGTAAGGATCTTTGGCGGGAAAGTGCTTCGTCAAAGCGCAGTGTGTTTAGAAAAGTTTATCCGAAAGAAACCCGTGTCCTGATGTGGCTCTGTCTCTGCAGCTCAGGAGGTAATAACGTCCTTTATTTCTTTTTATCACTGCTTAAGTGGAAATTGTGCTCAAAACATGAAGTTACAGGTGACGCTGCTGCGACCTGTGGAGCTTCTGTTTTGCGGTTTTAGGACTTTTTCCTTTTATACACGTTATTTTAATTGAATTAAAATGACATAGGTACCGAAAAAAGTACCGTTAAGGAACCGGCACCGAAAAGCAGGAACCGTTAAAGTAGTGGTATCGAAAAAAAACGAACGGTACCCCTCCCTAATTGAGAGTGAGGAGTTGTCGTCACGGCACAGAGCCCCTCCCCCGATTCACCCCCTCGCCGCCATGACGGTAGCACTCCGGCGGCAAAACACATTGTTTATGTGTGTTGTTAACTCGGTAGTAGTGGTTAGTAGAGGTTCTTGCTATTCCACACTGTTTTACCATGCCTGGAAGTCACTGCTGCATTAAAAACTGCTTCAATAGGTCACATGATAGACATGTGGAAAACATGCCAACGTGTTTTCACAGTTCTGGACCCAGCCACAGCAGAAAGTCTCGTAACTTTCCAAAGACTAGTTGCTTTTAAACTCTTGCATCGTGTAGTAACTTACACCAAATACAAGGTGGTTTACTATGACCATGTATCTGCACGGAGGTAAATAGTCCAGGTCTCTGTGCCATTCCGCTGCAGGGAGCTCGTATGGGTCGATGCTTTGGACGTCAAGGTTCTCCAAATACCGCTGTTTTGCGCTTGGTGATGAGCTTGTTCCTGTAAGGTCCCTTTTCTTTCGCATTTCGCTTTGCATTGCTTTACTTTCTTCCTTTTCGTTGTCGTATTTGTAGATCCGTCTCTGTCTAGACGAAAATATAAATGCGCAACAATTAAAGTGCTCTGAAATCTGGGAAATGCGTGAAATTCTGGGGGCGTGTCCCTAGTGTGCTACCATCATGGCTGACAGGCTCAGACCCCCCACCCCCACCCAAAATCAACCCAACTCAGCACGTAACTCCTCACTCTCAATATGTATGTCCAAAACTAAATAAATGTGCACTTGGGAACACACATTTACTGCAGGCTGCAAATACTTCTGCTGCCAACTGCTACTTCTGCCGCTTCTAGTGGTACCATGAATTGTTGGAGTGGCATAATACATTATGTAACACATTATACAATTTAGCAATGAAGTCAGAATGCATGCCCATTTAGAAACTTGACTTATAACTTATCTAGTTCAAGTGTTTAGCTGTATTGATTGTTACATTGCAGGTTGTGAAATATGTATAAACGTCTATGAAGATCACTTGGAACATCACTAAATCACAACAATGATGTAGTGCCAACTAAATGTGAGTCATTTTCTTAGAAGGAAATACTGCCTGGTATATGAATTAACAAACAGGAAATGAGCTGAGACAGGAAGGTCTTACTGGAAAAAAACACATATACTTAAGAACTAGGTGTGGGCATTCCAAGGTTGTCTAGAATCGCTCCTCATGTTATTGTAATGGTAGAGACAATTATTAATGACCTTTTGTTTCAATTTATTTTACATGAATACTTATGGCTTTTTGACATTAATTTCCACATTTCTATATGCACTGCCTCCACAACTGAAGGGAAGGCTGTAACTGCTACGCTGGGAGTGGTTCCCTGCACACATGCAGCCCACATAAGCTCTGTTGCCACAACAAGGTTATGTCTTTGAAATTGTTTATTTCAAAATGAATCATCTGTGTTTTGGGCACATGACAGATGGTCCAGAAAAGTGCTGAAGGCTGGTTACATTTATATTGAAAAGATGGACAATTATTACTTCTGTAAATGTACAGAAACATTTTACAAACGGTACAGGAGTCTTGGAGACAAAAATAAATAAATACTAATTCAACATAAAACACACTCCTAAATTGAAGATTGTGCAATTTATTGTTCATTACTACTGTATATGACATAATTGTTCATAACAAACCAACCTTCACTAATGTAACCAGGCATGACTCTTTTGCATGTATCCGGACATTTCTGCTCTATTTCATTTGGACTCTTTTTCTACTGTAGCCATCACGTTTCCTGCTCACGCTGCTGGATTCTCCTCTCAGATATTAAATCACAGTTGGCTTCACAGCACAGTCAATGGAGTCACACTGGTGTTATGGCGTCATTGTCCTTGGCCAATCTCCTGTGAACCAATATGACCAATCTTCACCCAATCCCTGCCCTAAGAGTTGAACAGGCCAGTGAAAAGGGTGGAAGTTCAAATAAATGGTTTAATACATTTTCATACAACAACCCGTTTTGTGATCTGTGTGATTTATAAGGGTAACAGAGGAATAAGACACAGACCTTGGGGAAAAAAAGCGACTTCATTTTCTGGAGATCATTTCAAAAGAACAAAGATATATCATGTGGGGAATTTATGAAATATTATAACTCCCACAGTGGATCCTGCGTGAGCCCTCCGCATTACAATGAATCAAGTCAAACATTTTGTTATAAAAGAGACGGCTTTATTCCATGACTTCACTGAATATTTTTGATTCTTGAAACTTCTAGCTGCATAATGATGCCTTTTTCAGCTTTAGTGAAGATATGGTGTTTGATTTTGTATGTGAAACGGAAAATGTTTGATTAATCTGATAAACCAATAGAAGGGAGGCAACATCAGGCCCAGGGGCCAATGTTGACTTCTAATACGGCCCTAGAGATCTTTTTTTTGTCTTTTAATACAACTGCACACAAATACAAATAATGAATGAAAAAATTATAATAATAATGCAGAAAATTTAATGTGGTAACCTTTAAATTATGTTTCTTGCTTGAAAGGTTATAATCACATGACTGCAGTGCCTTGCGAAAGTATTCGGCCCCCTTGAACTTTTCAACCTTTTGCCACTTTTCAGGCTTCAAACATAAAGATATAAAACTGTATTTTTTTTGTGAATAACCAACAACAAGTGGGACACAATCATGAAGTGAAACGAAATTTATTGGATATTTCAAACATTTTTAACAAATAAACAACTGAAAAATTGGGCGTGCAAAATTATTCAGCCTCTTTACTTTCAGTGCAGCAAACTCTCTCCAGAAGTTCAGTGAGGATCTCTGAATGATCCAATGTTGACCTAAATGACTAATGATGATAAATAGAATCCACCTGTGTGTAAACAAGTCTCCGTATAAATGCACCTGCTCTGTGATAGTCTCAGAGGTCAGTTTAAAGCGCAGAGAGCATCATGAAGAACAAGGAACACACCAGGCAGGTCCGAGATACTGTTTTGGAGAAGTTTAAAGCCGGATTTGGATACAAAAAAACATCCCAAAGAGAACTGTGCAAGCGATAATATTGAAATGGAAGGAATATCAGACCACTGCAAATCTACAAAGACCCGGCCGTCCCTCTAAACTTTCAGCTCATACAAGGAGAAAACTGATCAGAGATGCTGCCAAGAGGCCCATGATCACTCTGGAGGAACTGCAGAAATGTACAGCTGAGGTGGGAGACTCTGTCCATAGGACAACAATCAGTCGTACACTGCACAACTCTGGCCTTTATGGAAGAGTGGCAAGAAGAAAGCCATTTCTTAAAGATATCCATAAAAAGTGTTGTTTAAAGTTTGCCACAAGCCACCTGGGAGACACACCAAACATGTGGAAGAAGGTGCTCTGGTCAGATGAAACCAAAATCGAACTTTTTGGCAACAATGCAAAACGTTATGTTTGGCGTAAAAGCAACACAGCTCATCACCCTGAACACACCATCCCCACTGTCAAATATGGTGGTGGCAGCATCATGGTTTGGGCCTGCTTTTCTTCAGCAGGGACAGGGAAGATGGTTAAAATTGATGGGAAGATGGATGGAGCCAAATACAGGACCATTCTGGAAGAAAACTTGATGGAGTCTGCAAAAGACCTGAGACTGGGACGGAGATTTGTCTTCCAACAAGACAATGATCCAAAACATAAAGCAAAATCTACAATAGAGTGGTTCACAAATAAACATATCCAGGTGTTAGAATGGCCAAGTCAAAGTCCAGACCTGAATCCAATCGAGAATCTGTGGAAAGAAGTGAAAACTGCTGTTCACAAACGCTGTCCATCCAACTTCACTGAGCTCGAGCTGTTTTGCAACAATGAATGGGCAAATATTTCAGTCTCTCAATGTGCAAAACTGATAGAGACAAACCCCAAGCGACTTACAGCAGTAATCGCAGCAAAAGGTGGCGCTACAAAGTATTAACTTAAGGGGGCTGAATAATTTTGCACGCCCAATTTGTCAGTTTTTTATTTGTTAAAAATGTTTGAAATATCCAATACATTTGGTTTCACTTCATGATTGTGTCCCACTTGTTGTTGGTTCTTCACAAAAAATTACAGTTTTATATCTTCATGTTTGAAGCCTGGAATGTGGCAAAAGGTCGAAAAGTTCAAGAGGGCCGAATACTTTCGCAAGGCACTGTATTAGTGAAATTGTATGCAATAAGGCAGTCATGAGGACTCTTCTTGCAAAAACATATATTTAAATTTAATATATATTGTAAAAAAAAATGGCAAGGTCGAAGGTTTCGCTCCACAGGCTTTTATTTTCTGAATGAACAATGGACATTCTCTCCTATTGTACAGGCAGGCCTGTTGTATGTTTATATCTATGGGTATTGATTTTTGGTTGCAGCATGGGTGAATAGCCCAAGACAAATTTCCCACTCAAGGGACAATAAAGTTTATCTTATCTTATCTTAGGTCAAAGACGATAATAATAATAATAATAATATTAATAATTCCATGCCATTTCTCAGAATCCTTAAAACATAACAGTTTCCCTACAAACAACAATTTTGAGTGTTTCCTGGAAGATTCTATAATGTTCCATGAGTACGCTTGGATTTCAATGTAACAGAAAGCATGAGTGTTTAGTGTCAACTTAAAACAGGAAGATCAAAACAAAGCAATAAGTTGTTTTCGAAAGATGGACATGACAACCTGCTTTCACTCTACTTGACTCAAAGATCAATATTTGAACATATATTAACAATAACCTATCAACAGTGGGTAACAGCTATGAACTGACCCACAGAGCAGTAACAATACTGGCGCAGAGGCCTGATGAGTCATGCCAGGTGACTGCTGAGAGGGTGAGAATGGAAGCAACAGAAAAACAAATAGCCCTGTAGGAAGACTCTGACATTTGGCGTCAAACACGAACACTAAATACAATTACTTTTTCCATTTGTGTCAGCTTCACCAAGGTGTACCACACTCATTGTGACAGATGGAATAGATCAACAGGAACATGTGAGCCCCGAAATGTGTACAGACAATAAAGCAGCGTTTGCATAAATATTTGTGAGCGATTAAAAGGGTCTCAAATGTAGGTATTACTGCTTGTTTCCAAAAGGCAAGTGTTTGTCATGGAGTGTCTCATAGCTCAAAAACACATCACCAGCCAAGAGTCTTACACAGCAGCCTGCAGCAGACTTTACAGCTTGCACAACAGCTCGCTTTTCCAATACAATGGGAGAAAAAGCCAATTCTTACTGCTGGGAGTAACAATGCTTTAGAAGAGGGAACTATTTCAATACATTTTCTAGCTAATACATTTGGTGCACTCTTGACAATAGAATAATGCTAGAACTACACAAAATGCAATTCTTGTCATCGGAGATGTATATAGTTACTAAAATAAACACTTTGCAAGCTAAATGTGGAAACTAGGCCAGTGTCAAAAGCTGTAGAAGAGATGCAGATTTTACTTCCTTCACAATACATCTCCATTATGTATTTAGTGCCCGAGTTTATTTTAAGTAGCATACCTTAAATTGTTAGTTAGTTGTGCATTCAAATGAAGCCTGGTTATATAATGGAACAGCTGGACAGACTGTCTGCTGGTGAGTCAGATGTTTCTTGTGAAGATGGCCGTGCCAAGGTTGTGGTTATAAAAGCATTAAATCCATTGTAATACAAATCAGATAGAAGATGTCCTGGAAACAGAGTCCTCACAGCTTCATTGGACTGATCATTTCAGTGCTCAAATTACTTTAACTACAAAGCATATCTTGCCATATTGTTTGCACACAGACCCGAGACCATCCCAGTTTCAACTGTATTTACTACAAAGTTAGTTCAGTCCGTGTTCACATCAGCCACATAACAACAATCAGCTGTTCGCTGAACAACCTGTCAATGTTACGCACATTCGCGCTTCCCTGATGTTACACGGTGATGTTTCTCTCACTCACGGTCAAATACTGATACGCAAGCCATGGAGAAATGCACTTAATTAGCACACGGAGACGAGTGCCTTACTGCGCAGCAGGAGAGGAAAGATGGGCAGAAGAGGGTCATGCCTTGATAATATAAAATTGATCACTTTGGCCTCGTCAGAGTTGTAGCTTAATCCAAACGTCCTGTCATGCATGTACTGATTAAAAATAAGTGATTTATTCGCGGGGAAAAAAAGAGGAATGAAAGTGAGAGTAGTTCGTCTTCACACCACACCCGCTCTGCCCCAGGGTGCGAGTAGAGTCACTGTTTAGCACCTTTAGGTCGACCTAACTAGAGCCTGTGTGAAAACGACATAGGCTACTAGCACTGCAACCTTTTCAGAATTGTACAATTGTACTTTACTTTAAGTACATTTACTTTAAGTACATTTGAAAGTGGGTCCGTTCATCCTTTTACTTAAGTAGAATTTTTGCTCAAGTCAATTATTTTCTCCTGTATTTGGACTTTTATTTAAGTAAACTGTATTGCATTCAATAACACATTTCTGCACCTCTACATCAGGGCTGAGGTGGCAGCAAATGGCCAGCGGTGTCATTGTTGGCAAATGAGTTGACAGACAACTCCTTACGCTCTAATCTTTTCATCTAATTCAAAACGTCCTGACAAAGTGTTGTTTTTGGATATGAGAGAAACTGCTGCAGCTTGTGGACTTTGAAGTTTGTAAAATATTAATTCTGAGTTGAAACTGAAGTGGGCAGAAAAAACCGTCAGCGTGTGATTCTTATTGTGATATACACAAATGTTTCATCATCCTCAAATGGGGCAGACAAACAGCCATGTTTTTCTGCATATCTTTTCTTCAGGCAGTTGTAAGACTTTTCTCCTACTTTGCTTCTATAAACGATTAATCTCTAAAAAATGTAATTATGGCAAAGTCAGTGGTATTCAGCCTATTATTTGTATCTTTAATTGCAGATAGAAAACACATTTTGTTGGTGTTTTAAAGCTGACAACGTGTGTATGTAGTTGTTTTGTTTTCATTTTTTCTTCCAAGCATAATTCCTAATATATATTTTTCTTGTTTCTCTGTCTTTTGCATGTACATGCATTCTCCTGGTTTAGGCATGACCTGTCAGGCCCGCAGCTCTTACTTGGACACTGAGGTGCTTTGGGGTTACCGCTTTACCCCCGTCCTGTCACTGGAAAATGGCTTCTACGAGGTGGACTACAACAACTTCCATGACGTGTACGAAACAAACACCCCCGCATGCAGCGCAAAGGAGATGGCCGCCAAGCAACGAGATGGCCCGCTATTACCTCAGCTATCTCTCCTCAGCCCTGAACCCAAAACACATACATTTGACCCCTTGAACCTACTGGCCAATCAGGACGAGGAAGAGAGAGAGCTCGGGGAGGACAGAGGGGATAGCAATGGATCCGCTACAGCTTTGGAGCAAGTGTCAATCCTGCCAGATAGACTGCCCTAGTGATGGGCGCATTAGTTCAAAAGAATGAATGCGAAGGACAAAGGGACATGGGGCAGTATACTCCTTAATTTAATCAGCTTGTTTCATCGCAGTGCTTTGGGAGACATCTTTGTTCAAGCCCATGCAATACCCCACAACTAGCCCAATCTATAGGCTTCTGTAGATTGCTTACGCACATACACACACACACACATTTGCACATGACTAGATATCTATATGTACTGTACACAGAAAGACTGCTGTTTCAGATTGATTTTTATAATTGCAAAGACCACTTACTGCTATAATCACTCCAAGTTTTATTATGTAAACTTGAGAGGACACTAGTAGCCATATCTGAGTACTATACGGACGTACTATTATCAATATTGTCCTATCTATGTGTTTGGTTTTTTGATTTTGGAAACTTATGATTTTGTCTAAATTTCCATAGGGGCCAGTGTTTGTTGAGCCTGGCTAAAAGCATGACTCATTCTATGTGTTCTTTACAGAGGAAAGCAGTTTGGTACTGCTCCATAGAGAGTGGATTTCCCTCAGGACAATTGTATCAGAAACAATCACAGCGCTTCTGTAAATCAGGGTCTGAAGTTATCTAAAACTAAATAGCCAAGATGGGTGTTGTACCTGATCATTTTTGAAAGAAAAAAACAAATTCCAAACTGAATTTGGAACTAATTTTTATCTACAGCAGTTTAATCTACAACACATTTCTCTTATTGGTTAGTTAATTTCTTACAGCCAGTCTTTATGGAGCAGTTCTAGATGCCTATAGAACACATGGAGTGAGTTAGGCAGTGAGCCAGGCTCGCGTCTCTTGTCCCTCAACTTGTGTGAACTCATCCTTTCCGCGATGAACAAAAAAAATGTTGATTATCATATCTGTCAACAGCCACTCCATTTTAGCTGCTGTACGTTTTATAACATGGTTACGAAAGCAGCAAATAATGGCATTTGTCAAGAGTGATTTCATTCACATGAATATCTTAAATGAACTATTTGTCTGTTGTGTCCCTTATATTTTGCCCAACGAGGCTAGTGCTTTCACCTTAACTTGTGTTTTTAAATGTTAGCATAGTCTTCCACAAGTCCCTCAAAAAGGTTCATTTTGCAGGTTTGCAACATGGGTTGCTGTGGGATTGCTGTTCTTCATCATCTTGAATATATTTTTCAGATAATATTTTGGTCGTACTTTATCTGGTTTTGTCGAGGAAAGAACACTTGGAACAAAGTAATCACAATAGAACTTGAATCCCTATCTCAGTAATCTGCAAATTCTAGTCTCAATATTTTGGTTGAGCTTGATCATACACATCTTGTTCATCCCTATAGGGCTGTTTATTAAATTCATCATGTGTGTACGTAACAGCAGCAAATACAAAAACAATAAGTGTGTACTGCCTAGTCGTGGCACTTAAAGCACACTTTCCTGAGAATTTAGCCCACTACAACAGATCCACGGATCTGATGCATGTCCGTTCTCTTGAAAATGACATTTAATGCAAATATTGATATTTTATAGAAAAGTACTTGAAATCTTATTTTTTCTACATTGCTCAAATGAATATTTCAAGAAGAATAAAACAAGTTGATTTTAAAGCAGACGACAAAACAATGGCAGTGTCTGTTGCCTATAACTCTTTTATTCAGACACTGAATGCATTACAGCATTTGATTATTTTTCATCAAAATTTTTGGACTTTTGAATCCAACCAGTGTTAAAGATGATGCTTGAACTTTTTTCATTACACAAATGTGCATGAACCCTTAATGCCCCAATCACTTAAAGGTTTTAAACAACATAAACATTAAGAAGAACAGGGTATTTTAGGCATGCAAATATTAATGTATAATGAATACGTATTATAAGAATTAAACATTTAAACTCTCCCAGTTATTTCCTTTTTTTTCCTTTTTCATTTTCAAGATGCTTGACCAATGTAATAATTTCACTATGCATCAAAACAATGTGAGAAAGAAGTTACTTTTTACCATTGCTTATGTAATTCTGTTTCTGTGTGTTCTCATGGGATTAAACATAATATGTCCAAGAACAATATGTACTTATTAAATAATGCGTGTATGCATGAGTAATGAGTAAATCTATGCACGGATGGAGTCATTTAGTTAAAGTCCGAGACTGCAGCAATGAAATAATAACATTGTTTTCAGGCCATAAACGAATGAGTTGGGCGGGAGGGCTTGAAGGCAATGAAGGCTTGAAATAGTAACAAGACGCCATCATGTGACATAACTGTTGAAGTTATTCCTTTTAATCAAGGAACAGTTTTAACGGAGATTTAATGCACATCATTCATTTCAATGCATAATTTTTTATCCATCCATCCATTTTCTTCCGCTTTATCCGGGGCCGGGTCGCGGGGGCAGCAGTCTCAGCAGAGATACCCAGACTTCCCGATCCACGCACACCTCTTCCAGCTGTTCTGGGGGGGACCCCGAGGCGACACCAGGCCAGCACGGAGACATAGTCCCACCAGCGTGTTTTTTATGAAAAATGTAAATTGAATTTGATCAATACAAGCACCTACACAGGCACAAACCACATTACTGATGCTGAGGAGAAAAAACAAAAAAAACACAAGGTCTTATAGATCAAGTACATATTGCACATATACATGAATTTAAATAAGCTAAATAAGCTAAGCTCTAATTTGAGCACTATGTGTACTGCTCAAATAAACAAATAAACAAAACAAATAAACAAATAATGTAAATGAGCAGTTTCCAAAGTTCACAAATTCTTAAAAATGTACCTTGTCAGATTTGCTCTGAAGTTCAAACTGTTGAGTTCAAACACCGAAGCAGACGTGTTGTGTTGTGGCGTTAGATTAACAGGCTCTTGGAAACATTTCCAAAGATTATGGCAAGGCAAGGCAAGGCAAGTTTATTTGTAGAGCACAATTCATACACAAGGCAATTCAAAGTGCTTCACAGTTGCATAAAATTACAAGAAAACAGATCAAATCAATCATTAAAACATCCAAGATAAAAATTTATCAATGACAGTAAAAGGCAAGAGTGCAGATAAAATACTTTCAGTTTTCATATGCTCGGGTAAAAAGAGCTGTTTTCAGCCTGGATTTGAACATTGTCAGAGTTGAGGCCTGTCTCACATCCTCATGAAGACTGTTCCAGATTTTAGCTGCATGAAACTGAAACGCAGCCTCACCGTGTTTAGTCCTGACTCTGGGAACCACCAGGAGACCCCTCCCTGAAGTTCTCAGGGCCCGAGATGGTTCATACGGCTCTAACATGTCAGAGATTTACTTTGGTGCTAAACCATGAAAAGACTTGTACACAAGCAGAGCTGTTTTAAATTATATTCTCTGAGTGACAGGAAGCCAGTGCAGAGACCGGAGCACTGGACTAATATGGTCATATTTCCTGGTTCTTGTCAGGACTCGAGCAGCAGCGTTCTGGATGTTCTGCAGCTGTCTAACAGCTCGTTTAGAAAGTATTATCATCAAATAAATTGCATGTTTTCCTTCCTTGTTAGTTGTGATTAACACCAACAAAATAAACATGGGCACTATCATTTCATTTTAAGCTGACAATCAGTTCATCTTGCAGGCATTCTTCACAAGAGATTCAAGAATAAAAGTTTTCAACAGCATTTCCACTGATGCATTGCGTGGACCTCCAGCAGGCGCTTGAGTACACTTTCTGTCACAGGACCCCCGAGCACACATTGCACAGCCCAGATGGACGTGCATGGGCTGACACAAAGACAGGAAACAGCTGGTGCTCTGATTAGGAAGGCCACCTTGGCTATTAAGTACGGTGCATGGTGAGACAGTCAACAGTGTGGAGCGACTGACTCAGCCTTTGACAGTAGAGAGAACGCGTCGTTACATATCCGTCACCAAAGTCACTAGATCTCACCAAAAAAGTCCTGTCACAGCTATTCTCGTCCACAATATTAAATCTGTGATTTTGAATATGTGCGAGCTGACAGTCCTTGATTCAAATCTGAATTATGCACGAAGATGAATATAATGCGTCCAGTGAATGGTGCTTTGAAATAGGCATCCCGGGCAGGTGCGTGACAGTGTGTTTGCATTATGTGTGCACGTGAATGGGCCACTGAGACACAATTAGTCATCGCTACCTCAGGCCAATAGTGCTCATAGACACAATGGAGCCCACAAACTCATGTAATAAATGTTTAAGCGTTTGCCAAGTTACACGACCTCTACAAAGCTGGAGAGAGTAGAGAGAGGAGGGAGCACCGAACAATGGGGCTGCAAGGGCTGATAAATGGCTCTGCAGCAAAGAGCAATTTTTCGGGTTTCTTGATAATGATTCTTTGCCTTTTAAATTATTCAAGATGAGTACTAAGCTTTCTTTTTCAAGCAATGGTCTCTTTTTTACTTTCAGCATTTTCCTTAATTTACCATTCAATGCTTCTTCTGTATCTACTGAGGCCCTCTTTAGTAATCGGAGTACGACTATAATAAGCTGCTCATCTGCATGTGCAGTCTGTGCGTGATATAATGTCCAGGAAAGTCCAGAAATAATTACATGGAAGGAAGATAATCATCAGGATTAACTGTTCTGGGCTGCTACCCTGGACCTAATTGTCTATTAACATACTAATTCAACCAAACAACCCCCCAATACATTCTTCAATCTTCACACAAATAGCTACAAGTCAAGTGGATTTCTACCAGAAAATCCCTTTCCAATAAGAAACCGCGTCCCGTAGAGGTGTAACAATGCACTGTGCCGCGTGACCCATACAAAGCGCATGTGTGTCATCCCACTTTATTTAAGAGCGTTACAATTTGTTTTCTGTTTTGTTTTGTATTATAAAGCAGCTTTGAAAAGTTAGAAAGCATTGCCAATTTTATTCTGAAATTATAAATAGCCTAATAATAAACATTCTTTTTTTATATTGTACTTGCACCATGATGCACCAAACTGTGGGTCCTGCACCGTGAACCACGGTGAATGTTCTGTTTTCACAGAACATTCAACTTACAATAGAAGCATGAAGGTCTCCCTCCACACCCACCATAACGGATACTCCTGTTTTTATCAGCAGAGAGCGCACCAAAGGTAAGACTACTCGTACTAATAACCTCAGATCTCTCACCAAAGCTCAGTCATCACATAGTTTCTTAAATACTCAGTCCCCGACCACAGTGAACATGGCTCTTTTAAATGTCCGCTCTCTGCCGAATAAGTCTTTTATTGTAAATGATTTGATTTTAGATAATAATCTTGACTGTTTGTTCCTAACTGAAACCTGGCTGGGTGCGGATGCGAATGCCGTTCATGCGGAGGCCTCTCCACCTAATTTTAGCAGTGCCTTTTTAACCAGAAAAGGAAAAAAGGGAGGTGGCACTGCCTCTATAAGCATAAATACTCTTGCCACCAAACCCATTTTATTTGATCAATACACGAGTTTCGAGCACCACGCAATTATCTTTAGCAATCCCCCGATTCTTGTGTCACTATCTATAGACCGCCCAAAAGATGTCCCCTTTTTATTAATGAATTCTCAGACTTTCTGTCAATTTTACACAGCTCCTTTAATATGATCATTTTAACGGGTGATTTTAATTTACACATAGACAACGTTTTAGACCCTATTTCTGCAGAGTTTTTAAATGTTCTTAATTATATGGATTTCACCCAACACGTCACGCAGCCAACTCATGAGAAAGGGCACAGTCTGGACCTGGTCATCACGTATGGCCTGTCCACTACTGTGTCCTCTGTTATCGACCTGGCCGTCTCTGACCATGACTGTGTGTTTTTTAATGTCACCGGTTTTATCCAGCGAGAATCCTCGGCAAAAACTGAGGAAACGTAATATCACCCCTGAAGAGGCTGCAACATTAATTGATGCTTTAAAACAAATTCCTCCTGTGATTTTATCTGCTAACTGCGATTTTATTGTCAACAATTTTTACAGTAAACTACTCATCGCCCTGCATGCAGTTGCACCATTCAAACTTAAAAAGATTAATCCCAAACCCCTTCCCCCCTGGAGAAACGAGGAGCTAAAGCAACTCAAAAGAAATTGCAGGAAGGCCGAGAGAAGAAATTCAAAATAACAATAAATTATCAAATATTCCGTGCTCAACAAAAGACCTACAATACAGCAATAAGAAATGCTAGAAATACATTATTTTCCACAATAATCACCAACCACAAAAATAACCCTAAAGTCCTATTCTCAACAATAGAAAAGGTTTTAAACCCTGATTTTAACAGACCTCCTTTAAACCCCACAGACGCTCTCTGTGAGGCGTTTGCAGACCACTTCAGGGGAAAGAAAGACACTATCAGATGTAATATTTTATCTACCCAAAGTAACACGGCTTTAAATACATCTGGTTGTCTACTTCTTCCAAAAGAAACACTGCACAGTTTTGTCCAGGTTAATGCTGAGATGCTTGATAAAGTTTTCTCTTTAGTGAGGCCCACCACATGTCTTTTAGACCCGGTCTCAACCACGTTTTTTAAAACATTGTATGAATCCTTTAAAGATGAACTTTTACACATGATGAATTGCTCTCTTCAGACGGGGGTCTTCCCTGCTGCCTTTAAGGGGGCGGTGGTGAGGCCCCTGCTGAAGAAGAGCAATTTGGACTGTAATAATTTTAACAACTTTAGACCAGTATCCAACTTACCATTTTTAAGCAAAATCTTAGAAAAACTTGTCTTTATCCAAATTAATGATTTTATTACTGCAAGGAACCTCTAACCCATTCATACACGCAGACACTGGAGGCAAGGTGGGTGAAGTGTCTTGCCCAAGGACACAACGACAACGTGCACCTTCAGGAGGCGGGATTTGAACCGCTGACCTTGCGATCATGAGACGACCCGCTTTACCATCTGCGCCACCATCGCCCCAATATTGTACCAGTTACAGAGTCACTAAGAAAAGAAAAGTAAATCTTTTATCAACCCTTATCAATCTTGGTATATATCATACTGTATACAATATTGCAAAATGTTTTCAACAAATACAAGTCTTAGTTCTGGCTATGGAGACTTTCAATTTGTGGGACAAACAAAAATGCCGCCTGGAATAAGACATCTCTCATCAGAAAGCATCTGCAGCAGTCTTCAGCCAAATGGTCTGGGCAGAGAAACTACATCCTCCTACAGACTTGTGCAAGAGAAAGTCATTTATCCGGGGACTTTGCTGTTCTTGTCAGACTGCTGAAGAAAGTCTCACCGAGTTTGGACAGAAATAAACAAACTGGTCTATAGAGAGTTTTCTGGGGGTTTGGACTGTGATCTGGACTTTGATGTGTTGGGATGATGATAACCTTTGAAGAACCTTTCTATTGAGCTCTTGACTCTGTGGGGACTTAGTTACAACACAGCAGCGGTGCAAGAAGTACTTTAAATGTACTCCGATACGAAGAATCGTTACTGTTCTACATCCCACAACCCTATACCATCAAAACGCAACCACACTCAAAGTTATATTAGTTGTATAATCCCTGTCCTCAGGTGATATAAAAATAGGCCCATAATGGCATTGGATAACAGGCTTCTTTTAATGACAGATTAAAAATGCAGTAGTGAGGCTCCGTCTTATCACACAGCCCTCTTAGAATCCACAAGGCAAGCAGAGCGTAGGGCTGGCTTAATTAGGACTGACCTTCTTGTATCATATCCAGGCAGTTCATTTCTGTATTCTTGTGAAAGATGAACTAAATGTAGGGCTTCTGTGTGAGGGGGAGAGAGTTTGTAATCCACATGACGAGAGCCGCTTACTGACTCATCACTGCACTGTGCCACACGCTGCACGCTGAGTATTTGTCAGGGAAGCAGGCGGACAGAAAAAGGTGGTGTGTGTCTCCTTGTGTTATGAAAGATTGTCGGAGTTGTGCTTACTCTGGAAAATGCTAATATTGAATCATTATTCAGAAACCCCTGTCTCTGACTGTCTATGTCAAATATGCTGAGTAAACAGCAGTTATTAATGTGCAATAATATCCATGTATTTTCCATGTCTGTGACAAATGTCGACTGCAGTAAGACTCAGTGTAATTGTTCAAGTGTGAAGGATTAGTGGAACCACCCACACCATTACCACTGTGGTACTAGGTAAAGATGATGTAATTCTGTAATGTAAGAATTACCACTACTGCATTGAAACAGCACCATCAGAAGTCATTGATGTGTTGTTTGATGGAAAAATACACTGCACACAAAACAACGCTACATATACCAGCGTGAATAACAATCACTATTGCTACTCTTTGGTAATTCTTTATGATTACTTTATCAACTTTGTATCAGGATTATTGCCATCACACCTAATATTTTTGACATTTATTTGCCTCTTTTTGCATACACATGATCAAATTAGAGTTTCAAGTATCATATCTATAGTTATGGTCTACATCTGATCATTTGGGAACAAAATGTAATGGGGACATTTATTACAAACAAAAAGCAGTCAATATTACCAACTTGCCTCTCTGAAAGTCTCCTTTGAAAATCTTTTATTCCATCCCCCCACTGCCTGACACATTTTTAGTTGTGCTAATTATAGCCTAAAACTATTTTGTTCACACCATACCAACAGTAGGGTAAATACATAAAGGCTGATGCAAGAGGCTGAATTGAACTGCAGGTAATTCCACTCTGAATGTACAGCAGAAGACAAGATGGGGATGTGAGGATCCCACATCAATGGAGCAGATAAATCAATATTTCCACACAAATGGAGGTGGTGTTTTGTCTGGCTGCTCACTTACCGCACAAGCTTTGTTCGGATGGAGTTTTTAGCCTCCACATGACCTCTCCTTTGTATGCCAATATATAAACTGTCTGCCACACCGTACTGAGGTAACCTCTCCTGTAAGATATATTACTGTGCAAGAAATTAACACGAGGTATCTGGTTTACAAGTTTTAAAGTAATTCAAAACAAGGACTAACGCAATAAGTATATAGGCCGCTCTGCCTACAAGCAGTCTATAAGCAGCTGCTCGGGGCCCTTAGGACACCACTAGACCACCACTGCTTTCATTTTTTAATAATAATCAAAATGAGGTATTGAAAAGTATGACAATGCTCAACTGCATTGTAAATAAATAAATGACATTTTTGTTGATTTAGCCTAGCCTAGCTATATTCGTGTTGCCTGCATTGGATGTGAACTGCTCCCATTTTTCATGGGCATTAAATAAATATTGTTCACAAATCCGCTTAAATCTGTGTTAGTGAGCATTTTGCTGAGGTAATCCATCCCAGGTGTGGCATAGATGCTGATTAGACCGAATGTATTTTGGACAGGGGTGCCTCAGGCTGGCCACAATAAAAGGCCAATTTGAAATGTTCAGTTTTGATTTATTGGAGGGGTCAATAAACAGTATTTGTTGTGACCATGCCTCACGCACTGCAATACATCTCCTTCGCATAGAGTTGATCAGGATTAAAACATAGATCCAAAGGCAGCTCTTTATGGAGAAAAAGCTTTATTGAACTTACCGGCCTTCCTGTGCATGTGCCACCCGCGCTTCCCTGTCACTGCCTGTCGCCCTCCAGCCCAAACTCCAGTGTTTTGCCAGTGACCTTTCGCCGATTCCCCTGATGTGCAGCAGCCTACAGCCATTTTCTGCGTGAACTGTCTCAAGCAGCATGGCACATGCTTCCAAAAGCTAACGTCATGCCTCCATGGCGGAGATTCCACACGTCTGATCCTGAATGTGATGATAGTTGTGTTCTGTTTGTCGTGATGTAAAGGGTTGTGACTCAATAGTATGTCCCTTCACAGTGGGTTTTGTTTGTTTGGCCGTCAGCTGTGGGATTACAACTATATTTAGACCAATGCAGTATGCTAATGTGAACCTAGCTATTGGAAAGCATATCTGACAGGCTTCCTACTCACTCTGCAAAGTCTATAATCTTTAACCCAAATCCTCCTTTTCATCTACCGTTTTTGCTCACCCTTTTATAATCTTTGTTCAATACTTGTACAACGTAATTAGCCAAACATTCTTACGAAAGGAATTTTGTTTCTGTTCCTGCTAATGTTGTTTTCTATTTAAAACATTTCCGTAACAAAAATACTTTACACAATTTGCCAGCACATGCTTTGTTGATGGAGAATTATAATATAATTTTCAACATTATTTTTTTTTCCACAGGGCATACCTTTTCTAGGTCAAAACGCATCGGCATGTTCATCTAATAAAGGACTTTTAATAGTAAGTCGGAGTGCCTCAGATCCTTTTTTCCCCGTGTTTATCAAGTTTTATACCTGATCTTTAAGAGCACCTGCGCCTACCTTTTTCGGACCTGCTGATGCACTCACTTTTTCTGTTTTTCCATGATTTTTATGGGGGGGAAATTAATTAAAATGTTTTAGCTTTTTATGTTTTGTTTTGTCTTTTTTTCCTATTATAACACTATTCATTCCGCATATCAGGCAGCACTGGTTCGTAGACAGATTGATTAACGGGGTTAGATTAGATTTAGCTCGGACTGAAACAAACATTATTTCACTGACGTATCCTTAGTTTGACCACAGGCCTCACATTCAAGATTGTGATTTTGACCCCAATTTCACAATCAGCTTGCAGCAGTACCATAATCCAAAAAGGTACCGATGAACAGACTCTAACAGAACCAGTCGAGTGAAGGCCATGGGTAGGACTGAGCACCTGAAGAAAGGAAAGCTCATCCACTGAAGTACGGGAGGATGGTACATCGGCGGGCCATAGATGGAGTGTGATGTCACAGGTGGAAGTTCGGGTAGGGGGATCAGAAAGGTGTCAACAATAGTGTCCTCTTATAGGGATGGTGACACCATACAAGTACATTATCATAGTACATTATCATACTGTTTTGATTGATTGGAGCAATATTGATTCAATCATTAAACTTCACAGAGAAGTACAGGTGGAAAGCACAGTGTATGCGGTCACTCTCTGATCAGTGCACAACAGTCCCTCCAGCGTCCTGTTCTTTTACAGCCAAATCCCCAGACAATACATACAATAAAAAAAAAAATTCAACACCTTTGAATTCCTCTAACCCCAAGGTCTGTGAGGGAGACATAGACTGAGCCCTGTAGTCGGTAGGCAGTTTTTGATTTATTGTAGATTCTATTGGTTGTCACCTTTTCTCTGGGAGAATCGTAACAAATAAAAATACAAGAGTAGAGGGTAGGTATGTGATGTTTTTACCCTTAGAAACAAGACCAAAAAAGGTTGAGTTAATTTTATTGTCATGTCACAGATAAATTGACATTGAATTATGTCAAATCGTTGGCGTGGATTGAGGGAGTAGTAATGTAGTGTTTGTGGACAATAGGTTCTCTGTGATGCGCACACCCAAGAACATGGTACTGGTTACCCTCTCCATGGCCGCACCATTGATTGTCTGCAGAAAGTCCACAACAATCTTCCTATAGGGTTATAGCACATTGTGTCTGCTGACCCCATCAGAGAGAGCAAAGCTAAGCAGGAAGACCTCGAGGGAATACTGTACCAGATAGCTAGCGCGAGTAAGTGTGTGAGTCATGGTTGGAGGGTTCGTTGGCGTACATGTGTGCTTCCGTCAGTCTACCCCAGGGCAGCTGTGGCTTTACGTCATTTGCCACCAACTAATGGAAACTTGAAGCGTGTTGGGGGTCATCTTAAAAGTGCTACATAAATCAGATTCCATTTCCAATAAAGCAACCGTTTAAGCTCCAATCCTCAAAGACAGTGGTTAAAAAAAATGTTTGCCTTGCCTACCCGTTAAATTGTTGGTATATTGGTAAACCTAAAAGCAAACAAAACTATTATCACAAATGATGAGTCATTATGTGCAATAGTCTCTATTTCACAGCGCTTCACAACTGAGTATTTTAACAACAAAGACACGTTGTTTCATCTAAAAATATTTAACCTTATTTTGAGAGCAGTTTTCCACAAGAAAGGCTTTGCTGGCTCCTCTTGAGGCCTGAACAGAGGAATGAGGATTTTAACATTAGGAAAAGATCCTGTCGTGGAACAAGTGACGAAGTGCCAGTTCACTGGTTCTAATTAAGAGCAGCTCATACTACTAAAATCAATAGGCTATTTTCTGTGGTGAGCCTTTAAACCTCTGACATTGATTCTCTGGCAGCATTAGATTAGTTGAAAAGTGAGGCGTAATAAGAGGTAGTATTAAATTAGCATTGTATCTTGGTACAATTGCTTAAATGAGAGTTGTCAATATAAGCTGATAGTCAGACATTTTAGAACTAGTGAACATGAATTCGTGCATCAGCAATAGTTTGAAAACGGGGCCAGTTCATAATGACGTGTTAATATTTGCACAAGTTGGTCTTTGTCTGCTGTCTATGTCTTCTGAAAACAGAATTCGTCATGAGCATGAATACTTAATCATGGTTAATAATGACTTCTTAATTAACTATGTCACTCCAAGATTAAGTTTTATGTGCCCATGTTATTTCATGGTGCAATTCGTGGTTTAAAGGATTAAGCATGTACCCTTTATTTATTTATTTTAAATTAGTGCCTATTATTCTAGCACATGCACATATTACAAAAGGTTTTCTTTAATAACAATAAGCAGGTTAACCTTTCACTGCAGACATAGTAGCTCCATTGATCATTCTTGGTAATTCTCGTCATGGCGTAGTAGTTGGTGCATATTCCACCAAGCAACACAACTCAATCCACAAATGTTTACTTAAGCATGATTTTAAGTGTGTGTGAAGAAATGTACTTTTATTAAATATATATTGAACAAATCATCTTTTTCAGAGGGTTTGAAATGATCTTCCTGTTGTAATCACCCACACTGTAGCTGTAAGTGAAGACTGGAATTTTTACTGGCACACTTTTGTTTTATGCATTTTATTTTGCCTTAAGTACATTTTTGCATGTCATTAGGACATTTATTTGAATATTCCCAGGTAGGAACTATTTGTTATGTTGGTTCCGCTGGGGCGTTTTAGTGTGATGCACACCCCAAGCAAGAAAAGAAACACAGCATGGCGTGTCAAGGCCACGGTTTAAAGACTACAAAAGTGCTAAAACCTCATTTCTGCCTTGTAATTATGGGTCAGCCAGCGAGGTATGTTTGTATATGTTTTATACAAATGTATGTCTTTATTGTATACCTTGTTTCTAACTTAGTATTTCCATGATGTATATTTTAGTTCAACGGTGGCATCGATGTTGTGATAATGCTCAAGTTGTGAACAGCATTAAACATTCTCAAGCCATCAGTATTAAGAACTCTTATTGACTTTTATTAAGTAAGACGAGGTGGAAGTGATAGCAATATTTTGTCTCATTGTATTTTCAAAGGTCCAGTTGATGCATTTCTATATCATGGAAAGATACAGTGTGTTTGTTCTCGCAGGTTTGCATAATATGTATCAAGTGAAGGTTAAAAATGAAGTTGGTTTATGGAGCAAAATTCTCCCACAAAGTACGGAAATTCAAAGAGCTTCACCGTAAAGAGGAAATACAGAATCAAAAGATTCAGTATAGTTATCTTAATGCATCCTCGTTTGCGGATAATAGCTCTTATTAGGATTTGCTGAGTGTCAAACATTTAGAATTTGCTTTGCAACATCTTTTCTCAGCTTTCCCTAATTATTTCTTACACACTGAGGGGGTCTATTAAATAGTGGGATCTTGCATAAGCCACGTATCTGGCAAAAAATAAAAGGGTGTGTGGCAAGAAGGATTCCGAGGCACTCTGTTGTAGAAAAATTAAAAGTCTTTTAATATGACATGGACATGCCTACGCGTTTCAACACACAAAGTGTCTTCCTCAGGGTATAAGGTAGCATCCCAACACTGAGGGGGTCATTTATCAAGGCGGGTGCTGAATAGCGGGTGCAAACCGAAAAACAAAATATGCTATTTTGTTGGAATTTTGCATCTGAGTTACCATTTGATGGTGCCTGTAGTACGTATTGGGGACATGTAAATGAGACAATGATGTGTGAGGGGGAAAAAATGCATAAATAGTTCAGCAGAATTTGTAGTGTAGTATTTAAAAATGTTCCAACTTTGTGAACTTGGCAGTAAGAAATCTTTGAATACATTTAAACGGTAATCTGTTTTTGACCAGAAATTGCACTAACAAGTTGTACAGATTGGCACAGTCCCCTATCTTATTTAAGACTAAAGGACACAGATTTAGCTCCCTATAATTGGCTGGATGGTGTAGTTTGTCTGTGAAAGGTAAAACAAGTTCCTAAGACACTGCCGTTCGAAACAACTGTCACGTGTTGCGTTGGGCTTTTACATTTGTTGAATACAGAAACACTGCCCCTCGTGGTGCTCACTCCACACCTGTAATCAAGCTCAAATCCTGAGACGCTAATCTAACCAGGGCACATAAGTGGCCCATTAGGTTTCTAGGTACTTAAAGACGGCAGTCCAAGCCTTCAAGGTCCAAAAAGTGTTAGTGTTGACGCCGTAATGAAGTTTTGAATAAAAAAGTGGACATTTTGCTGCTGTCTATTTTTGACAGACCCATCCTGTGCATGTCAAGTCTTTAACCAGTTCTCCATGTGTACGTGTCCCGAATAGAAAAAACGGAGTTCTTATATGGGGACTCAGCTGCAAAGCCTTTTTAATTAGAATTGGATGGCTTCAAGTATTGAGGGTATTCACAGCTATTACCCAAGAAGACCTCCTGTGGGACTCCTAAATTAGAAAGAGACCTGCTTTTTCACCAAGATTTAATTAAGCATTCTGTTTGTATAACCACAAGTGATCTCTACATATTTTATTATATTTTTAATCTAAACAAAAAGCCATCATATAGGCAACATTTAAATATTTAGTTTTATCTTGCCTGCCTATGTGTTATTCAAAGGTCCAGTACCATATGCTTTTCTTATAGTAGACATGTGAGAGACTGAAACTGTCATGGTCCTGTGTTGCCACTCCTCCCCTCCCTCCTGTTTTGTGTTTGTCTGTCTCCTCACCTGGGCGGAGCCATCAGATCAGCCACCTGTTACTTACACACCTGCATCCAATCCACAGCTCATTACCTGGACTTGAAGACCACCAGTTTCTCCACCGCCCGTTTGCCAGTTCGTTTGTTTCCCACTGCTACAGTCAGTAGACGCCTTTGGTTCTGTCTTGTTACCGGTTGGATTCGTGAGTCTGTTAGTTTTTTTTCCTGCCTGTCCAGTTTTTCTTTTAATAAATACTTGTAACAATTTTCCATCTGTGTTCTGCTTTTGGGTCCTACTACAAACCGTGACAGAAACCTGTTAAAATGAAGACTATTCTGGACATCATTCTGGACTGTCCCACCCTTCCGCTCCACAGTGTGCAGATCAGCTGCAAGAACTTGTTCAGCAACAGACCATTACTGTTAATCCTAGATTTAAATGGAAACAAACCTTTATTTCATTAGGTTCATTAGTTGTCGTCTCTCTCTTGTCTGTAACAATAAGAATTTTCTCTTGGGACTCAAAAAAGTATTTCTGTTTAGGAACGCAGCTCAGTTCCATTCCACGCCCTCCCTCTACTGCTCTTTGGTAATGGTAAACATTGAGTACCAGGCCTTTAACCTTTAGGTGGATAGATTGGAAGCCAATTGTCATTCTCAACAATGACCTACTATGAGGTAGCCTGGTTTTACCATACCCTCGTACTCATTTCGTTTCGTACAATGGTCTCGATCTTCACAATTGAGCTCCGTTATCAGGTGGGAGGGGTGAGCTCCTTTGAAACGATTGGATCTGATTTTCGCTAGCGTTTGGTCGTGACGTATGTAATGCGCCCGAGTGAGTGAAGCAGCTCATAACTCTATCATAAACCTTGAGAACATTCCTTGCGCATTCTAAGGCTTCAGTGCTCATTTCTGGATATTTTGGGAGCCGAGCCAGACCGCATTGAAGAGCTTCCATTTTACTTTCGTATCCGCCGCCATTGCCGAACTACAACCAGCAAATGTGGTGCAAATGCTTGACGTCACCTACAACACCCGCCTGTCCCGCTCGCTGAATGTCAGGTTGAAATTCAGCCGATGTAATGCGGCCACTGAGATCAATCCCAGACATGCATGTAGGGAAATTACAATTGACCGGAGTTTACGGATGGCTAAGGCCAGGCTAACTATGAGGCTGCAACAGGAAAAAACATTAGTCATCTATTCCTAATTATGGCTCATCTAATCAACTATGGGCCTCTGACAGAGGTTAGTTAGTCATATGATTAACACACTGACAGACCAGCAACAGTAACAAGGAAGAGAGAAGAAGACAGACTCTGCTCAGATACGCAGCCTGCTCTTGAATTACATCCATTTTATATTCAGAGTTCTTGGCATTGATGACAGCCACAAAGCAACAATTGTGCCAAATAATCATAAGCCCACAGTTAGTCTTGTCCGGGAATCACACCTGGCCCCACAGTGCACCACACGGTGCCTGTTTGCCAGCAGAGCAGATTCTGGAAGGTTGCATGTCTGTAGCACTCACTCGCACTTATTAACTTTAATTTAGATAATTGTATTAAAAGCATTTTAAATATCAAAACGGACAGCAGATGGCACTAGCGTTTAGTATAAAAGCCACCCTGGTTCCCACGCACTTCCTCTGTCTCCTCACTGGCGTCTTCCGGCCTGGTTGGGCCGGGCCCAGGGTGCGTGCTGTTCCACGGGTCCAATATGGTTTATTCGTTCTTCATTCTTAAATATGGGTGTAGCTGCTAACGGAAGTTTAATTTTAGCGTCGCAGGTGGTTGAGAGCCTAACGCACACCACTCCATGGCGTCCATGGCTCTCTCGGTGTGTCTGGCCCGCTGTCTGCTGGGGCCGTTGCGTAACCGGGGGCTATCGACGCACCGCGCCGGCCGAGTAGGGCTAGATGTGGGCTTGCGACGGTGAGCTTGCCTTGCCTCGTAGCTAGCCTTTCTGGTACAATAACTTAACTACCTCTTAGATCTTAGATGGACCTAACGACGCTGCTGTCTTGCTTCCTCCCTCTTGTTTTGTAAGAACTGAAAAACCAACAAATGTGAACAAACTGTGTTCAACTGAAAAGCTCATGTTTACAAACAATGAATCGACTGAACGTTACTAATGCTGTGAAATGAAATGTCTAAAGTGTGAAACAAAAAATAAGAAAAGAACACGTAAAACATAGACATAAACTAAACTATATGTACAAGGAATATGCTACCTGTGTCCTTATGCGTCAAACCTGTGTGCACCCTATTTTCCAGTTTTACTGGATGGCGTTGTCAGGCTTTTTATATACCAATACCACTCGTCACGTCACAAGATGAACCGTACTAAAGCCACGGTGCAAGTTTTAATCCAAATGTCTTCATATTTAAGCTCCATGGGGCGTGTCAGACGTGTGTTAGGTGCACCTAAACAGAGCGCATGTGTCACTTACTGCTAAACTGGAGGCTGCAGGCAAAGTTACATCCTCCAAAACACATGAAATCTGCGTGCCTTTGCAAAGATTATTCCTGCTGATGATGGCCAGGCTGCGGTAAAGTATAGTTCTAGTGCACTGCGTGGCACAGACAAATGCGTAAGATCCACTCTTGGTCATTATCCACATAAAAAAGTACAAAGAGCATGTCGTCCAGGAGGAGCCCAAACACAAGCCTCAAATCAAATGCGCTGTTTTTCCTTTTTTTCTTTAACTTTAGAGCACTGTGTTTTTTATTTTGTTTTGTATTGTGAGCCCAGGGGAATATTTTATTGTAAAGCAGCTTTGTCAATGTATTACTGAAATTACAAATACTGCCTATGAACACCTGCACCGTGAACCAAACCGATAGCTGAACCGTTATACCCCTAGATGTCATCTTCACTTTTGCAGTCACGAATTCATCCCCTTCAGCCCTACACAGAGATATACAAGCAGACATAACGTGTTAGTGCATTTCCCCTCAACCTTGACGTCCCGACCTGTCCGCCATCTGCAGAGTGAACTGTCATGTGACATCAGGAGTTCATGTTTGTGACTTCACTTCACACTTACAAGGCTAATGTGAAGAGACGGAAAGGGACATTTTATTAGACTTTTATTGTATGTTGTTTTGTCTTCAATATACTGTATTTGAATAATATCATATTTGGGTTGACAAAAATGCACAAAAGGCCAGTAGACATAGAACAGTTGTGTTTAATCTGCCAATACAATGTATTTATTTGTTTGTTTATTTGGTCGGGGCAATGTTAACCTCTTAACCGAGCGCATTTTCCCTTGTCCGGCTTTCCCCAAATCTAAAAGCTTCTTGACTGGAGCTTACAACCTACCCAGTGTAACGCCTCATTTCACCAATTTTTTGTCACTTTTTTCTTTTGCTTTTGTCGTGTTTTCATCGCATTTTTGTTACCATTTTGTCGCTCTTTCTTGTTGATTCTTTGTTGCTTTTTCATCACTCTTTACTCGTTTTTTTGTTTGTGTTATTGTTGCTTTTTCGGCACAATTTTGTCGCTCTTTTGCAGCGTTTTTATCACTTTTTCTGCTTTTAGATTTGGGTAATGCCAAACAGGAAAATGGGCTTGGTTCATGTGGGGGGGTAAGAGGTTAACACACATGTGACAGTATGTAAACACGCCAAACAGACTGTTACTCATTCTGGCCGATAGTACATGTTGATAGTGGTAGGGGAAACCAGAGTACCGGGAGTACCTTGAGGCACCTGTACACAGACACGGGGAGAACTGAAAACACTGCGCCACCCTGCCACCAATGCGACAAATTCATACATTCAGATCAGATGTCGTAAAACCAACTGTGAGGAAATGTATAGTAGTGGATGCAGAGCTCCTGCTATCATTAATCTGGACGCTGCTACTCTTACATTGCTATTAGCTAATGGACAATGTTTGCTGGTTAACCACAAAACAGCAACGTAAAATTTTACATTTGGTCCCAAGCTCTAAAGACATGCGTATAAAGAATGTGACATGTTACTCTTGGCACATAGCTGTTTGAAATGTCTATGTCTGCCATATGATCACCTATCTCCTACTGCACAGTCTGCTCTCTCAGTGTGTCAGACTGACATACCTCGGTTTCTTTCTTGGCTCCTTAAACCTCCATGATAGAAAAGGGAGAGAAAAAAAGCTGCAATAGTACAGCGTAAAGAAAATGATCTCTAATTATAATTAATGATGTCTACAACTGCTCTAGATGTAGCAGAAGAAGCCTAAGTACCACTACAGTTGTACACGTACCACATTTTGAGAACCACAGGTCATTACACTGTGTTATTGCTGCCGCTTGTTTGCCTCCAGTGTCTGCGTACATTGGTGTATGAATGGGTGAGAGGTTCCTTGCTGTAAAGCGCTTTGAGTGCCTAATGTAGGTGGAAAAGCGCTATATAAGTTGAGACCATTTACCATTTTGTATTTTTACAAATTAGCATTATCAGTGACACGAGACAAATCAAATATGATCATGTCTCTCTTGTGAATAGATCAGATTGCATTTCTACTACTTCATTAAAGCAGCTTTAGTCCATATTTATTATTGCCTGGCCTGCCAAACGACATGCCTTTTCATAGATATTTCAAAGACATATAGTCTGGGAGCAAGCATGATCTCAACAATTTCCCGCTGGGCGTGATTGACAGACGGCATCAACCAATTAGAGCAACGCTACATACGTTGCAGTAACAAGCGGCAGAAAGCCTTTCCAAAAACGTCCTTTTTTACGAGGAACGCTTTGAACTCTGTTTCTTGCTCCGGTTTTATGGATTTCATATTTTCCAAATAATTTAAAACAGACAAAAGAGCAGAACCTCTCCTGGAACCGCCACCTTAACGTGGTGGAGGGGTTTGAGCGCCCGAATGATCCTGGGGGCTATGTAGTCGGGGGCTTCGTGCCACTGGTAGGGTCTCCCATGGCAAACAGGTCCTCGGTGACGGGTCAGACAAAGAGCGGTTCAGAAGCCCCTTATGAGAGACCAACAGGCCCGGTTAATCGTGAGGCCGTCCTTCCGTGGACCCACCACCTGCAGGAGGAGCCATAGGGGCTGGTGCAATGTGACTTGGGCAGCTCCAACAGCTGCCCCCACAACCCAGCAACGGACAAGTGGAAGAAGATGGATGGATGGATGGATGGAAAGAGCAGAAGAAACAGTGTATTGGCCGCCATCTTTAATGTTTTGGAAGAGGTGGTGGTGACAGGTGACGGCTTCCGTCTCTTGGTGCGTGATTGGACCGATGTGGGTAAAATCGTGAAATGATTGGCTGCGAGCAGAGTGTCTGGCAGTCCAGGTAATATTTATTCCAGCTCTGACCGTATTAACACAGCATGATGACATCATTATCTGTGGATGCACTTTTCAGCTTGCTCACTTCCCTGCCTGAATGCTTTTTTACATTTTTTTATTTTACCATTGAAAAAGTCAATTGGCTGAAGCAGTAGGCTGCATATCTCTGTTTTTAATAATGGTCGCTCCTTTCTTAGCCTATAAATCAGCCACAGATGGCAGCAGCTCTTTGATGCAGGCCTGTGTGATTGTAATATGTCCCTGAGGCTAGGTTTTTATTGGCTAGTGTTTTCATTTACGAGTCTGATGTAGATGCTAAGGGGCTTCTTCTTAAGCCATGCAACATTCTATACACCCACAATGCCTCATTCGCACATTTGCATTTGCATTTCTTCTGACCACGGTCAAACACTTTGAAAGAGGCTGAAGAAAAGCAGTTTGTTTTGAGTCCAAACCCAAAACAAATGAATCACAGTCAGTTGACTGGATTCACGGAAATGTAATGTAGAGAGAAATCTTCTGCTTGGTATTGCTGTAATGTACTGATTACTTCCTTCCTTCCCAAAGTAAACAAAATTAAACTCATATATATATATATATATATATATATATATATATATATATATATATATATATATAATGAATTATAATTGCATACTTGTAATAAAGGTCTATTTTGAATCGATTACTGATTTCAAGTGGTGGTTATTTTATATGCATTACTTTTTTATAATACCACAATTGCCTTGGTTTTGTTTTCTTTTTACAGCCACATTTTGTCTTCTATCAAAGCATACAAATGTAATTCACTCAACTCCCTTCCAGTAAAGAAAACCTGCCTCACTTTTGAATCAAAGATTAAACAAATCTCTGCTCCCTGTTTGCTCTATATATCATCTCCTCTTTAAGCACCGGCGCGAGTGCCAAGAAGATGAGGAGAACCTACTAACTGCGCTGTATCACAGACCGTCAGACACCTGAGGCTGTAGCCAAGTGCACGCAAGGCGCTACTATGAAATCAATGAACAGAGAAAAAGGATGCAAGCTTTTTTGATGCTGATAGTGCGGGCCTGCGAGGTCATCGCTCAAGGCTATCATGAGCGTGCGTACGTGCGAGTGTGAGTGCATTTGGCTCACCGCCCCGGCGGCATCAGGGGCAGGCGCTGCGGTCTAGGGGAGCCGTTACAGTAGTCTAACCTGCTGGAGACAAATGCGAGTCTCTCCAAGTCTGGTTTTGACACAATTCCTCTGATCTTAGCAATGTTTTTAAGATGGTAAAAAGCTGGTGATGTTATTGCTTTGATGTGGCTGTTTAAGTTCAGGTCTGAGTCCATGATTACTCCTAGATTTCTAACCTGATTTTTTGGTTTTAGAGAGAGAGACTCAAGGTGGCTAATAACAATGTGTCTTTGTGTCTGTGGGCCAAAAACAATTATTTCAGTTTTGTCTGAGTTTAGTTGGAGAAAGTTGTTTTGCATCCACAAACTGATCTGTTCGATGCAGTGACTGAGAGTATCTACAGGCCCATGTTCACCTGCCGTCAGTGACACGTAGATCTGAGTGTCATCTGCGTAGTTGTGGTACGACACATTGTTGCTGTTTATTAGCTGACCCAATGGAAGCATGTACAAGTTGAATAAGAGGGGTCCGAAGATTGACCCCTGGGGGACCCCACAGGTCATGGAAATTGTGTCTGAGACACAGTTGCCAATTTCGACAAAGTACATCCTATCCTCGAGATAGGACGTATGGATTGACTGTCGGACTGACAGCGTGCGTCAATCCAGAGGAGCGAGAGTCGGGAGCCACGCCATGAGGAAGAGAACGGAGCTGAGAGAAGCCAGATCAGGGAACCCCACGAGAACCGGACGCGTCATGAGCAGCATGCGTCGATCCAGTGGAGCAGCGTTCAGGGACACGCCATCGAGGAAGAGAACGACGGCAGGAAAGCCCGCGACCACAGCAGCTTGGGGCACCGTAGCGAGCTACGAGGAAGAGCTGAGCGGCCCGGGCCTCAACAACGGTGGCACCCGGAGAATGGCCGCCGCAGAGACGAGCAGGCAAATGCCGGAGGTCCCAGGTAACACACGGGGACACTGCAGAAGTCGCAGCATAGTTGGGAAGCAAACGAACCATGAATGCTGGGGCTTGAAAGCGGGACCAATGGCGATGATTGGCTGAGGTGGAGGTGTGGCTCTCTCGAAGGCGATCATTGGCTGGAGGTCGGTGACGCTGAAGTTAGTCTACCAGGTAGAATTAACGCCTAGGCTTCATTATAGGATGAACATGTGCTTTGCTGTAGCTATAGGCAGTCCCACGATGCCTTTGAGGAATTATACTATGGTTATGTAACAAGGGACTTGACCCAGTTTTGACTCCACATTGAGATCAATAGTCTGTGATTAACTACAGACACATATATAATAGTTATATTGCCATAACTGAGACAACTCTTTGCTTTGAATCCCTTAATGAAACATTATCCATTAATAATTTGCAGTACAATAGTAACACTGTATTATATGATATTTAACGTTTGACACTAGATGAGTTACCAGTTCAACACTTGAGTATGTATATGTTCAGTCCAGAAGATGTTTGGGTAGTTTTGTAACTTTGGGTGTGTGAGATTTAGGTAATAAAAAATAAGCATAAACATCTCATAAAATGACAGATAGCGCTCCTCTTCACACACGTGCTGGTGGCATAATTCTCTGAGTACATCTTCTGTGTCTGAGCTATGCTAATTAACTGGGACAGGGATCCAGGGAGAGGCACTATTCAAAACCCCCACCCCTCTTCTGTTTCTCAGTGTGAAGTCAATCATCAATGCTTAATACACACACAAGTCGAGAGGGGCCAAGCGATGGGACGGGGTGACCGAGTTGCTGAGACAGATAGTGACTAGCGAGACAGGATGGGTGTCAAAAGTGGCATTTAGTACGACTTGATGTCAGAGTTTAATTAAGACAAAGGCCCTGGGACAACGCCATGGTTGCTCAATGGACAAAATAACAGAATATCCCTGTTCAATTACACTGCAATGACTGGCAGTTCTTCGTAAGCAAGTCTGTACCTCCTACAACCATGATCTGGCCTGCATAACACTCTTTATCAGGGTGATAAAGAGTGAGCGAGACTCTTTTTTTCAAGTTTTGGCCTTGCTATTAAGCTTTAATTTTAATGAAAAATGAGCAAGTCGCACTATTTATTTCGAGACTCACAAGACTTGCAAGTTTCAAAATGGTTAAAGATTTATTTTGCATTTATCAAGGGAAACTATAATCCTCTTCTTTGGCTCAAATCATTTTGAAATAGAAAAATGTACATCTCTACATCATGTTTACAAGTCTTTCAAGTCTATTTAGTCCAAAAGTTCTTCAGGTTGTATTGTACGGGGTGTTTTTTGTTCCCGTTAATCTCACTGCCGGACAGCGTGTTTTCATCTTCTGATAACAGCTAATTGTACGCTGCTTTGATCTTGGCAAAGTGCCCTCAGCTTCTTTGGGAGATTTAGAAGCTGCAAGACCAGTCTGTTCTTGACTCTACCGGAGTTAACTTTTTCCTTTTTAGCATTTCAGTCATTAAACGTCGTTGTTTTGCTTTCTATTTCTTGAAATGCCTAAATTACTCGTTCTGATGGAATTATCCAAAACAGAGGCTTCACGGTTTGCATAAATTCAGAAATTCAGCATTAAAATCCATAATTACTGGAGTAACAGTAAGAGCTTCAATCCAACTAGAAGGACTGACGGAGTTTATTATTTACCCCAAAGCACATTATAGTCGAAGTTCAAAGGCCACTCCGCGGAGGTTAGGAGAATCAGTCGACAGAAACATGGCTGATAACCTGTGTTACACATGTCCTCATGCATAGGCGAGGTGGTTGAAGTGTCTTGCCCAAAACACAACTATATTATGCACTGTGCTAGCAATCAATGGATGTGGAAAAGCACTGAAGTGAGTCCAATTACAATCTACTATTTATCTGATTGAGTCAGGTTTGTCGTTGGCGACTGCTCCCACCACTGAGCCTCTGTCACCCCATATTGTGAGCATTGTGAGATTTTCCTGATGCTTCAAATGATCTTGCTCTAGAAATATATGAACTATAGAAAACACAATGTAATACAACATTGTGCTGGCCCATAATTACATTAAAGATATTTTATTTACAAGGGCTACGATGTACAGATGTTAACCAATGCAGGCTTAAGCGTTTATATTGAATTTGAGCCTTTCTCAATAGGACTGTTTCTTTGCCTCCTCCAGTTACAGAGAGAGACTCACATAAAAACACACAGCAGCCATCTATTACAGAAGGGCTTTTCATTGCCACAGGGCCAGCTAATCAAAGCCCTGTCCCTTTGCTGCTTACCCAAGCACTTTTGTCCCGCTCCAACCGGATAAAATAAATACAAAGATGTCACTGTCTGTTGAAAGCTCTGAAGGACCAAAATACCTGCCAAATCGTGTAAAGACGGCATTTACCTTGCACTTTTTGTTATTGTGTCTTGCCTGAAAACAGCAAATCACCAATCTCAAAGTGCAGTCAGTGGGTAGCTGCTTTTGCACAGGTTTTGCTACTCATTTGTCCCTACTTTGGACCAGCCGTAAGTGCGATTGATACTGCTAAACCAGCAACACCCTGCGCAATATTATTTGAAATGGTCTTAGGGATATGGGAATGTGTGGAGGAAAAGGTGTGCTACTATTACGCACTCTTACATAATATACTCATACTGTCCGCCTTTAACAGATAGCTTTATATTAGAAAAAAGAATAAAGAAAAGGAACACAAACGCGCGTGTGTGTGTGTGTATAGACAGCATAATCCATCTCTGTCATTTATGAACTGAGGGAGAATCGAGCTTGGATCAGTCTCTGGTCGGCCCTGGAAGGCTAAAAAGAGCTTCAAGAACACTGTGAGCCTTGTACTCTGGGAATAAGTGGAAGCACAGAGACAGGAGTACAGGGGAAAATGAAAGTCTGAGGCCACAGCCAACCAAAATGTTACAATATCCCGACTAAACAGGCCAGCAGTGTTCAGTTCCGAGATGAGACGTTTGGTTGCATTCAGGAGACATTTTATGCGATCATGCAATCAGTAATAGTATGACAGACGTTGCCAGGGGTCAACTCAACATGGCAATCAGTGTTATGTATATTTTCATTGTAATCTATTTATTTTATCGTTTCTGTTTTATTAAGAACACGCACAATCTGGCAGAAGGGTGTGAAACAAGGCTGCTTAAGTCCTTATGAAGTTGGTGATTGGGTCTTATTCTCAGGGGCCTATGGAGTGAGGGGGCCTATCCCGCCAAGCACCTGACTTCAGCCCAAACTCGTGCTCCTCTCTTTGCCTCTACTGCAGCCACATGACACTATCGCTGCTGAGATCTCTTATCAGCAACCAATCAGAAGACTATTAGGGCAAGCGCTGATCTACAGTTTGGGAGAGCCACGGGGACGGCATGATGGCACACAGTAGTGTACATAGTAGTGTACAACTACATAGTAGTTAGTGAAAGAGTGAGAAAACAGGACATAGCACTGGATTTAGAACTGCCGTCAGTCTACAGATGAGTATGTCCTTCTGCAAAATATCAACAAGAGAATATGTAACTCACTAGCTCCTCACTGTTTCTTCACCTGTTCTTCTCACCTTAGACAGCTTAGAGCAGACACAGCCCAGACAGGACATCAAGGTATACGCATGTTCCAAATAGGCTAATGCGGGTGTTTTACATCACAATTGACACTTCTTGCTACTTATGTGGGGCTTTAAAAAGGTGTGAGAGGGGCCTATCAGAACTTCCAGCCCCGGGGCCTGTGGATACCTTAAGGAGGCCCTACTCTTGTCGTGTTTTGATTTTGTTTGGATTGTGTCTCTCATTTTGTTTACAGCACATAGGCCTACAGTCTGTAACTAGTGTGCTTTTGAGAAACACAAGTTAAAGGGATATTTTGGGATTTTTGACATAGGGCCTCATTTCCTAGTTATCCAGAGTGTTGTTGATGTCTGGAGATATTTTTTTGTGTTAGCTTACAGCCACGAAGCTGATGCTGCTCAAATATAAGTTATTTTAAATGCAACATGGTTAAAATTATTCTATCGATAGACATTTATATCGTTAGTCTGGCGTTATAAGTGATTTACCTCAGGTGCACTGTGGAGTGGGTCAGACTGTTTTTAATGCAGGCTAGCTGTTACCGTAGAAATGCTTTAGCCTTGCCCTAGCCTAGCGCAACTAAACTCTTCAAATATAAGAACTGCATGAATTTAAGAAAAAAATATCTCCAGACATCAACAACACTCTGGATAACTAGAAAATGAGGCACTATGTCAAAAATCCCAAAATATCTCTAAGTGAAATCTTATTTTGCATTTAACTTGGTTTTGCACATTTTGGTTTACTTAGTTCAGGTGCCTTACCTTGTTTTGGTTCATTTGTATTTGTATGCAACATCAGAAAAAGTGATGACATTATTAAACTGAAGTAGAATAACATGCACATTTCACAGACCACTTTATCTATGAATATAATTAAAACTGGAAATAGTTACAAAACCACCCACTCCTGGCTGTATTTTATTGTCTGCATAGTTAATATTCCGTACCACAGCAGACAGAGCTGGAGAGCGAGAGGATGACCTCTTAGTAATGTGGGTGGGCACCAGTCAGAGCAGGTTGACAGGTACAAAAGCTTCTACCAAAGCCAAAATAAGTCAACTGGATATTTAGAAACATTGTATAAATAACTGATATTTTAGACAGCAATACCAAATGTTGTGTAATTATAAAGGATCTTATATTTCAACATATTTTTGTATGGATGTAAAAAGCTTTAATAACACAATCATGTTGTTATTGCTTTATATAACAATATAATACGCCTTGATGGTTTAGTGTCTAGATTTACAGTCAACACAGCCCTGAGTCAAGCTCTCGACCCATGTGTCACCAAACAGTTTTATTGAAGAAGAACAAATAGACATTGCCCTGGCCTAGAATATACCAAATGCAACCATCATTGTGCCCTGCTGCTATAATGCTGTCCGTCACAAGGGTCTGTGGGTACAATTTACCTTGCGCTATAGTGTGTATAGTCACAGGACCCAAAAAAGACAAGCCAAGTCTTAGTCTAGTGCCAAACCTGTATAAGTAAATAGGTTTGCAGATAGAAACACGGTGGTTATACATTATGCCCACATCAATTCACTGCACAGTGTACTTAGTGTAAATAATGCACAATAAGGGAGGCTTCTACACAAAGACGCAGGTGGACGCATTACATAAAACAAAAGCTTATTTTGCATATCCAAAATAAATACACCATATAAAGTGGAACATATGACATTTTGATAGTTCAAGAATAAAGCAGCTTAAGTTACATTGACAAAGTAAAGATGTCTCCAAATATCTAGGGTGACAAGGCGGGATTATGCCAAAATATAACAATAAAAGTAAGAAGAAGAAAATGCAATAAGCCAATCCATATTTTATCTGAACTGAAATGGTCACAGTATTGTGCCACTATGTTCTAAAGTCAGCTTTGTAGTTCATTGCCGCAGTCAGTGACACAGAAGAGAAAAATAGTGGGTCTAGTGTTGCGGCAGCAGCATAGAGGATGTACACAACAATATAAACATAGGTTGACACTGCATGGTGCCTGCATATACTTCGGTCAACTTTGGTTGTCTGTAAAGCACAGGAAAGAAAGAAACTCTATTGATTGTTGTCTTAAGAAAAAAACGACTGCCAATGGCGTGTCACACAGACGCAAAACTGTGTACTCATAACATATCTTTTTATGTCACTGGCCAGGGGATGATGCAAAACTGTGTACTCATAACATATCTTTTTATATCACTGGCCAGGGGATGATGCAAAACTGTGTACTCATAACATATCTTTTTATATCACTGGCCACGGGATGATGGTCTGTTAGCCTTTAAATTAGCTGGGTTGGCTGACCTTTCGAGCAGCACAACAAACACGGGGATTATTTAGCATTTACTGGTGTGAGTTTGTCTACCGCTCGCCTTGCCCATACTTGACCATTTTACGCTTTGATTTGTTTTGCCTCCATGGGGAAAAGATGGGCGCACATTTCACAGAAGGTGAAGCAAAGCCACGTCAACCTGGGGGAAAAGGCCGCATTGTGAGGGAGAAGCAGAGCTGGCAAAATGAATAAATAAATAAAATCAACTCTTGCGTAAAGCAGCTTATGATTTTTTTTCCATCTCGCTGCGCTCCTCCTATGTATTTGCTCCTTATCCTGGCGGGTTCCCATGGCGCGGTGTGTTAGCCTGAGCACCTGACTCACGCTGCTCTTCAGGCTGTGGTTGTGGGGGAGTGAGCAGTGAGCCAGGCCAGATGCCCTCTCTCCAGGAGCAGGCTATACTCTGTGTGTCCTCTGCCGCTTCCCACACAAACTGGACTGCTTACATTTCCAATATTTGAAAAGTTTGGATTAGGGCGTGCTTAAATCAGTTGGGTGGCTGAATGGACACTACTAAAAACCCATTTCTAAATCTTAATAGAACATTTTGTATTTCCTCAGGGTTTTTTATTCAGATGAGCTATGGAGTTATGTAGTGATCATGAAAATTGTTGCACCAATTGTTGAATTTGCTCTCCTTTGTAGTACTGTGTATATTGATCTTGCATGCATCTATCTCATCGGTGTACTTAATTATGCAAACTATAGCCTTCTGTATGTAATTAGGGTGACTGGATGTCTCAGTTTACCCAGGACAGTCCCAGTTTTGATTTCTTTGTCCCACATCCCAATAGATTTCTCCAAAACCGTTGATTTGTCCCAGTTTTACTCAGTCTCTGTCCCACTTGTCCCAGTATGTTTGGCCACTATAGCCCCCAAAGAAGCAAACTTGACTTGAAAATGACTGTTTTGGGCCCATGTGAGTATCAATGACCAAGTATAAACCCATACAAATTCTTGATGTCATGAGACGTTTCCAGTTTTTACCGTTCAGTGTGGGAAAAGACGATTTGGAACCCAGCAGGGTGGCATATTCCCGAAATTGTGTCCCAGTTTTTAAATTGGAAAATCTGGTCACCCTATAATGTCGCCCTCTGGGCTACTTCTTTCCAATCACAATCCCGGATTATTGAGATTGAAAATTCAAAAAGGGTGAATTGCTGGAACCTAGAACGGAAGGAATTTCCTGTAAATTGCAGCAAATTACACCGTTTCATTTAGGATACTTGCGGTCTCCCATAACATTACCGTCCCATGCGGTAATTATGGATAATGCAATGCACCAACTATGTGTTAGTTGAGAAGAAAGAGGAGAAAGCGATCGCATGGGTAAGACTTTGGCCCTGGCAGCCCTGGGAGCTCAGCGCAGAGCGGCAGATGGCGTAATGAGATATTCTGTAATAACAATCAAAGTGCCACAGCTTCTGCCTGCATGAGGCCGCCGCGCTAACAGAGCCACAAATCATCACGGATCATGCTTTTTTTTTTTTTCTTATCTGTGGGACTACTGCAAGGGAGAAAACCTATAGTTGTACTGCTTTTTGGGGTCACCTCTGTAAAAGGGGGTCTTCCTAAGAGTTCAAAGCTATGCATTTTAAATTAGGCACATCGTCAGACACAGCATTTGGTCGGCCACGACATGCACGGGTGGCTTGATCAGGCTCAGTTGGTGCACCGTCACATAAGGGTCAGGAGGGGACCATGTGTGTTAAAAATATATCCATTTACTGCGCTGTACATTATCCCATGGTACTGAACAGGGCTAGAGCATGCAGTTGCATAGAATGTACCGCATATAAGCTAAGCTTTACTTACACAGAAATCCTTGACGGCTTTTGGAAAAAAGTAGATTCCACTTGGAGCATTAATTGTTGGTATGTAGAAGTATTGTGTCGGCTTATTACATTATATCATTGTCGGAACAAAACATTTTCAGACGCATTGCTGCCTTTTGGACCCTTCTCCATCACAGTCACGTTCATTGATTTTAAAACAAAGCGTTTTGCTCAAGGATACAATGAAAGCAGGGAGCAAACTGAGCTCCATTCATTTGTAGCGGTGTTTTTCTTTATGTTCTCTATTTTACAGGGGAGTCCCAGCCTCAGAGGGGGCTTTTCCAGTTCAATTAATTGTGTCTTATAGACATAACCATGTTGTTGGTTTTGTGTTTGATATAGATACTGTATATCATACATTTGTGCCATTCATTTCTAAGTAATAGGCTATATAGTATAACTTATGCTGAAAGATGAAATGTTGGTTTATAGGGTAAACCGTTTATTATGCTCTTCTTTAGCTCTTCTTTAGCCCTTGTGCCTCACTCCGCACTCTGGCTGGGGGTTCAAAGATGTGCTTACAGTATAATAAATATCCCCCTGAAAAAAAGATTCACACAAATCCAATTATGTAACTGACTGTTGTGTAAGGGGGATACACACACCGTCCGCAGCCCACAGTAAGGGACCTGGCTACTTCTTAAACGCTGTACATCGGCTTGTGTTAAGAATTTAACATCTGTACTGATTAGAAGCGTCTCTCCGTAGGCTTTTAGCACAATGGTGGCGGCACCTTGCATGTATGCGCACATCAGGAAAACACGCGTGGGCATGACATGTAATTATGTAGCAGGTGTGAGATGGGAACACGTGGCCCTAATGTGCTTTGAAGGTATTTGAATGCACAGGGAGGAGTGAGAGAGGATGCCGTTACATCTGCAACAATACACCAACATACCAAGGCCTGGGAAATCCTCTAGAAAGTTCACAGTTGTATCACACAGAGAAATAATACCAATGACCAATCAGGGAAATATTAAAAAGTTAATGACAGATTCCTCTACATCATCTTCAAAGTGGCGTATCTGGTTTGTATAGTGTACAGTGCAGGCTGACTGAAGGGCAGATGGCGGAAAAAAAAAAAAAATCCTGAACTCGGCTGTTTTCCAATTATCAGAAAGGTGTCCAATAATACGCTGTTATTTTTCTCCGTCTTCCCCTTTTTCTTCTTCCATGAATTTTCTTTATAAACTTTTTTTTCTTTAGGCTAGAATTATTTAACAACCGTGGCCTCGCTTCACGTGGGGAAAAAAGTGTTTATTTGCACGGGATCAATTGTGTATAGGGTTTCTGGCAGTGTTGTGGAGAATACTTTGAAATTGTATTTAGTTACTGAACACTGAATATTTGCCTTAAAATGTATTTTGTAACGTATTCCGTTACTTTGTCTAATCAGAGTACTGTATTCTGAATACTTTGAATACTTTTAGAATACTTTCACATTGTCATTATATTTATGTATAAATATGGTGTATGATTACAAAAATGAAGACTACGATTGTTGGAACACCTGTTATTTACCCACTTACCATTAAAAAGTTGCATAATGCACCTTTAAAGACATCAATAATCATCTAATACTTTGCACACTATTTGGTCATAATTATCTGTAGGCTATAAACGTTCTCGTTCTCCTAGTTCTCCAAATGGGATGAGTTCATAAGGAATGTCTCACAACTTTCTGGGAGTAAACAAAGTGTAGCTTTATTGCTCTTTTTTATTGCCTTAATGTTTGTTGCAGCCCTATGAGGCAACTCCTGTTGTGATACAAAACCATTGATTGATTGATTGATTGTCATGGTGATGCCAATCTCTTAGATCCTGATCAACCAAAAACAATTTATTAACTGATGCACGCACTCTTTTTTCTTCTTCTTTTTTTTTTGTTACAGGGCCTTTAAAATACTATGTTCCCTCGATCATAGCCTTTGTGACCTTCAAGATGAAGTAGGCTGGATTCTACATCAAGTGCACATCAGCGGGTTAGGCCTACCTATTTTTAGAGATGTGCCATCATTATCATGTGAAGCATAATGAATCAGCTGTAATCGTCTTTTAATGTCATTAGAATAACATGCATTGCCCACCACATTACTTCCGGTCTCTCCTGCATTAGGCTGAGTACGTCCTGATTTTGACTGAGAGCAGAAGCGTGTCACTCTGATTTCGTGGAAGGGCACTTTGTCACGGCTGATGTTCTACAATATGACTAACCCCACTTAATAGGCGCCAAGGGCAGAACTCCATTATGTCAACAGTAGTAGTGCCGTGCGAGTCCTTCCATCCGCTCAACTGTGTTATAGTCACATTCACTCATGAGCAGCGTGCAGCGGTTGCGTGCGTCTCCAGATGTTCGTCCTGGGCACGTGTGGAGTCGTACCGGAGCCTGCATGTGTTGCGAGTTTTGTTCCCTCTGTTTCACTTTGACAGAGCCGCTGCATCACTGCGCCAGTGCAGCGCTAAACGATTCAACTATTCCACTGCACAAGCCACAGGTAAGGTCCGCCATCTAGTGGTGACACGCGTTAGCGCAGCAGAAGCAAAAAACAGTGTGGGGGGATTTGCTTGGACTCGATTTTTGACGCGCAAATACACATTTAGAGTCTACAAACAACAGCAAACTATTCATTTTCCCCACAAAAACAGAATCCTTGAATGTATGGTAACACTTATAATAACTACAGCCTGAATAAATGATGAGTTAAGTGTGACTAACACTTAACTCATCATTTATTCATTTAACTACTTAACCCCCGCCTTAACCAAGCACATTTTTCTCCAGTTCGGCTTTACCCAAATTTAAAAGCTCAACTGGAGCCTACAGGCCAGCGTAACGCCTCATTTGCATTGTTTTTGTTTTTGGAGTTTATCCCTTTATTTACCATTTTTGTGGCTCTTTTGTTGCTCTTTAGTCACTATATTATTTTCTTCTTTTTTTTCCCTTTTTCATAGATTTTTGTCAGTTTTATTTTTGGTCTTTTTTGACACTTTTGTGTCCCCTTTTCATTGCTTTTTCATCAGTTTGATGCTTTTTCCAACAAGCGTTTACATTTGGGGCAGTACTTGTACACATTTTCTGTACTCTTTCCACCACTGGTAATGCCAAACTGGAGAACATTTGCTTGGTTTGGGTGGGGGTTAAGAGATGAACTACTACAGTTAATGCTTAACTCACAATGAATAGTTCTTCACATTATACTTCAGTTATTCATTCAAGTAGTTATTAAGTGTTTGCCACACTTAACTAATGAATCATTCATGATGAATTAAGTGTTAATTCATCGTTTATTAATGCTAAATAAGGTGTAGTTATTATAAAGTGTTTTTGCAGCTTTTGTAATGTTGTAATAACACAAGTTAACACACAAGTCAAAACAAAGTAATTTTATTCTGTACAATAAAATATCCAGTGGCATCCACCTCACAGAAATTACAAATAAATTAACAGGAAAATATCCACTACCACTCAAAGAGTAAAACACTTTTACACAGGCCTACAAAAGGAAATTAGCGTTTATGGCAAAATGCTTTTCTGCATTGTAAACCATGAGATCTACGATTCTATCAGTGTAACTAAAAAAAAACTCTGACCTAGATGTCTGGGAATCCCTGTTTATTGAACCAGATTTCTCAGAAATCCTTAACACCTGTGCACTGCTGTGTGTCACTGCCATCCGGGAATTTAGTTACTTTGGCCCTGGAGAAGTAATCACAAAATGTCAAGCCATCTAAAACAAAAACTAGAACTGTCCAGCTGTCTCGATTTATCGGACTTTGTCTAACCAAAAAATAATAATAACTTGATGCGAGAGAGAAGCGATTTGAGAAGACCACACCCTTAACTATAGGAATATAACAGTATAAATTTTGTCATTGATTTGGGAAATACAATAAAAAAACTGATCTCTGGATTAATGTTACACACATTTTTATACCATTGTCAGAGAAGGCACTTTGTCAACAGTAATAGACCTGTTCTTACTTTTAGAATTCCGATTAAACATTGTACTCATGCCAGTTGAATGTAATCAGTTTAAAGGTGCATAAAGCCCAATATTGAGCGTTAGTGTCATAGATGTGGATGAAGATACATGATGGCTCCAGCATCCTCCAGTCTTTTTAAGGCTTCAGCTTCATGATTGAGGTCATGATAAGAGTTCTGACAGATGTAGAAAATAAGGCTTTAGTATTCATTCCAATAGGTGCAAAGGACAAAAACATAACAGTTCCTCACCTTCATAGACTTCATAGTGGCATATCCAAAGTAGTGGACTGGATGGTGTTGGTTTTTCAAACTTGGATATCCAAACCCAGCGATATGGACCACATCACAGTAGTTGAGTGCAACAAAGACAGCGAGGATTCCCGTAGTGGGATGCACCGTCTGCTGAAGGAAATTTATTATTGTAACAACAACCAACAAAAGTACTCATTTTTGTCACTGTCTAAATTAATGTGGTTTGACAGTCAAAACAAAACTTGACTCTCGAGCCTGTCGTACGGGCTACATGCCGAGCACACGCGGCAGACATTTGGCGCCCGTATCTCCCCGTTCCCCCTCCTGCCTTTAGCGGACACACTGCCCCGCTCTGAGGCTCGAAGGCAGCCCGGGATGGCTAACCGCTGCCCTCAGTGTCTGTGAGCTCTCCCTGGGGGAGATTACAGTAAAAAGCAGCCCTCAGCCCCATCTCATAAGCACTGACAGCCCTAATGAGCTCTGTCTGCCCAATACAGCTTTATCATGTCTGTAGTTTCAACGTGAAAACATCCAGCCATGTCACTAAATAAGGCTATGGTATTATAATCCCAGTCTTTGAGTTTTATCTGGTTTACAGACATTAATCAATGCAGTGGTGTCCCAGTCACCAATCACACTTTTCTCTATCAGAATCTGGGTATTTTGGGGTTACATTTGTCTTTATTAAGTAGGAGAGGTCATGGATGTGAGTGCTGTGGCGTGGTTCACACACAGGGTATGCAGACTATTTCATTTCAAATGTAACAACAACGTCAACGTTTCAAATTAAATGGCAAATCAAAGATAAACAATGTAGACGCTGTTGCTATGCTTCTGACATCACACGCATACCCTCTATACCAAAACTTGTTTGGATGGGACCCCAACAATTGTATTAAAAGTGTTAGTTTTAAGCATTTTAGTTTTAAGCATTTGAATAGATTTAACAAATTATATACTGTTTTACACTAAACAATATACTAAAAACAGTAGCATTTTTATTTTAATTTCATCTTAATATTATCTGGGAACCCCCACTCAAGGCCTCCCGACCCCCACTTTGGAATCCATTGTTATAGAGAATAACATGAGGTATAAAACAATTCAAATGTACAAAGAAGAGGGAGATTGTTAACTCAGGAAGTTGGTGTTGTAGACACAATCATTTATCATATCACCATCTCACATTTTGAATTCTAATTACATTTTGTTCTGTATAGTGCAATTTGTTGTGATATTAGAAAAAAGTAATTATTTGTATTTAATCAGAAGCATCTTCATAGCTGAAGTCAAAGAGGGGAGACTGGAGACCAATAAGACGCTGGCCATACGTTTTTCTGAGCTGGAAGCGTCAGTAGACGGCATCGTCAAAACAAAGTGAATGAGAATGATTCGTTGGATGAGGATGATACATTTGTCCTCACAGATGGTCAAGGGAAACTGATACTGGATTTGGAGGGGACAAAAGGTAATGCACATTTAAAACTTGTGGAATAAAAAAAACTTGAGAACTTTTTAATTATTTGCGATTACAGGATCAGCTTTCTGGAGGCAAAGTGCAAGAAAAATGTATGCTGTCAAAGAGGGGGAATTGCATAATATGCATGGTGGCAAAAAAAGCCACCGGTGCCCACAGCTGTTATCTCCAGCAGCTTCACTGCTGCTGTCTAGGACATTAGAGGCCTCTGCGTTGCTACCATGCATAGCTAACTCAAAATCAACCAGAGGTCCACAGAGGGAGTGTGTTCTTCTGAAACAATTAGTACTGTCAAACAACATAGATTAGATAAGAGAGGGACAGTCAGACCGTCCCATCAAAGAACTCTAATCCATATCCCTTGCAAAAAGATTCCATCCACTCAAACACAGATAAATCTCAAACATGCTGTACTCAATGTCAGATCATTAAAAAACAAGTCCTTTGTAATAAATAGTTTTATTTCCTCTTATAATCTAGACTTTATGTTTTTAACTGAAACATGGCTTGACAAAAACACTGGACACGCAGTTTTGATTGTGTAGTCCATCAAATTTCAATTTTGTGTCTGAAACACGCCAAAACCAAAGGGGCGGGGGTGTCTGTGCCATATTCAGGGACAATATAGTCAGCCACAAATTGTCATTTGGGGTTTTTCAATCATTTGAGTATGTGTCTTTCAAAATGGAGATAAAACAATCTTCCATACTTTATATGACTATTTACAAACCACCACAGAATTGTTTTATCGAAGATTTTATTGAATTACTTTCTGATTTTGATTGTTTAGTCATTTCAGGTGATTTTAATGTGCATGTGGATGTGACCAATGACAGGCATGCAAAAGAACTTAATGCTGTTCTTGAAATGTTTGGTTTAACTCGGCACGTGAGTGAAGCGACTCACAACAAAGGTCACACTCTAGATCTAGTTATTACAAAAAGGTGTTAATATATCAAATGTGAATGTTGTTGATGTTGCTTTATCTGATCATTTTTGTGTCTTCTTTGACCTGTCTGTTACACCCGAACCAGTGGTTGGGCCTGGAGTTATTTAAAGAAGACACATAAATGATTCAACAAGGACACAGTTTATGGAAATGATCAGATTTGAAAATCCCCCATGTTCTAATGTTGATAATCTGTTGGACTCTTACACATCAAGCGTCTTAAATGTTTTGGATACTATTGCTCCGGTCAAGGTTAAAATGGTTAACAATAGACAAAAGGCACCTTGGAGAAGTGAAGATTCGGTCAGGGCACAGAAAAGGGAGTGCCGAAAAGCCGAACGGAAATGGCGCACCTCAGCAAACAAAAGAACAATAGGCAGGTAATTAACAGTGATTAGCCATGAATGGGACAGATACTGGGTAGTGATTAGCAATGAATAGGACATGACTCACCGATACTGAGGTGAGCAGATCGTTAGAGACGCTCTACTTCAAAGGTGTTTACCCACAGGTGAGAGTAGCTGTTATTAGAGGGGAGGAGACTGGCCTACCCTAACTCCTCCTTGGTCTATATATTCAGCTGCGTGCAGATTGTGACCTCTGTCGCTGACGAAGCCTTTTGGATGAGAGGCGAAACGTTCGAAGACTTCAACTACCGAGTACAGAAGATGAATCAAGTACCTTCATTGAAGATGGACAACCCCTGTACGACTGAGAACTTACACAGACATTGAACAATGTATACAATCTCCGCGTTAGTTTTTCTCTAAATTTGTGTTTCAGGTCGGACCTTAATGTGAACCGTACAGCCAAACTTCCGGCTATATGCAAATTGATAAAACTAAAACTATTGAAATATGAAAATACGTGCCATTTTGAGTGATTTCGTTTCATTTTATGAAAAATGCTGATAGCTCACGTTTCTGGGTAATTTCATTGTTGTTTTCAAATTGAAAATTGATTGAACGAACGGTACACGGACCCAGAACTCTGCGCAGAGTTCTAGATATGAAAAATCAGGAGATCTTTTTAAGTTTATTTCCAATAAAATCGATTAAAATTGTAATCGTCCAACCTGAGTAGAAAAATCGAGCTTTTATTTTTCGGCCATATCGCCCAGCTCCAGTTCAACTTGTATAATAATAATAATAATGCATCGGTTTTATATAGCGCTTTTTCTGGACACTCAAAGACGCTTTACATTGCACTATTCATTCATTCCATACTTGGTGGTGGTAAGCTACTATTGTAGCCACAGCTGCCCTGGGGTAGACTGACGGAAGCGAGGCAGCCAATCTGCGCCATCGGCCCCTCCGACCACCACCAACCACTCACTCACATCATTCATCCCGGCCTATTGTACATGTTTTTGGTGGTAGGGGAAACCGGAGTACCCGGAGGAAACCTACGCAGACACGGGGAGAACATGCAAACTCCACACAGAAAGGCCCTGTCCAGGTGGGAATCGAACCCGGGACCTTCTAGCTGTGAAGCGAGAGCACTAACCGCTGTGCTACCGTGCCGCCATGTCACGGCCATGGGACTGGAAACAAAGCCGGACACGAGAAAGGCCATTGAATTATACAATAGTTTCGTGTTTGATGCGGCTGACGACAAAGATAAGATGGACGTTGTGCTTGCTAAGTTTGATGCTCACTGCACTCCGAAGAAGAACGAGACGTATGAACGATACATGTTTAGATCTCGGTTACAGCTTCCAAATGAGCCGTTTGACAGTTTTTTGACCGCTCTGCATCTGAAAGCGCAGTCCTGCAATTTTGGGACCCTAAAGGACTCAATGGTCAGAGATCCAACATGTTTTTGGTGTTAAAGACAAAAAGTTGAGGGAGAGACTTCTTCGCGAGTCCAATTTGTCACTAGATTCGGCTGTTAAAATATGCCAGGCTAGTGAACCGTCTCAGAAGCATCTGAAAACATTCAGCGAGGGGACAAGTGCCACATCACACAGGAGTGAAGGAGCAGCGATCGGCGCAGTGTCGTTTCAGAGCGGGAGACGTCGCCCACAGACCCAGACAGCACAGCGGACCGAGGACGCCACGTTTTTCTGCAAGCGCTGAGGATCACAACACAAGCCAAAGCCTGTGGCACTTTCTTTGCTAGCCTCGTTAACTGTGAAAATGAAGAAAAACAAGTAAAGTACCAATGATGACAAATGGATCACTCCTCTGCTAGTCAACGGGACTATATTCACTATGAAACTGGACACTGGTGCAAAAGCAAATCTCATTAGCATGTCTGACATAAGAGAAATGCAGGTAAAGTCTGTTAGCTTTTTGCAAGTTTTGATTTGCACTAGTGTTAGCCTTAGCAGGGAACAAAAGAAAATTCACTGTAATGCATAAGGTTTATTGAAGAGTAGGCATCTGAAAGAAAGGGGGATGTTATGATCAGTGTTTACCACCAGGTGTCGCTGCTGTTAAATATAGCGCTGTTTATATAAGGCACTCAGTAGTACAACAATGGAAAGAGCATAACCACTATTTTCTGATCGTTTTTGAGTAAAACCTTTTGATCAAATTAAACTACAGACATCGCGTGTGTCCACATAAATGCGTCGAACGTAAATAAGCTCCATAAACCTGCTGTACGGCAGTTGCAACCCGAAAATGTGAATATCTCCACAAATATTTCACCATGCTGACCATCTTCTCTCCAGCATAACATGTCAATATCAGTGTAAAGCTTTTGTGAAAGATCGCCCAATGAGAAGACGTGTCCCCTACACCCCTCACATCACAGTGGGAGCAGCAGTGCTTAAAACATTGGCGCATCGTCGCATTTACAGTAGCTCGAAGACGCTCTGAACTTTGCCCAGCCGCTCCCGCTCAAGTTACTGTTCACAAATGTAAATACTCAGACGTAAAAAGTTGTGAAATATTGGTGGGGACTGTCCCTGCCAGGCCAAAGTCCTTAAGGAAGTTACGCCCATGCCCACATTTGATGGGACAAGAGTTCATCATCCCATCCAAATGTGAATTGGGACCTCTTTTTTTTATCCTGTAATTTGTCCTTTGTTGGTGACCAATGTTGAGTTTTATGTCCCTGAGTGCCCGACCTTACCCAGACGTCGAGCCAGGCTAATGATCATAATCACCTGGCTGGAGGATGAACCTATTGTGCACGTGAGATACATGCACATGCTACTTGCTGATACACAGCCTACATTATGTATAAGATGTATGGTGCAATTATTGTTGCAAAAGAGTTCGTATTTGTGCACGTGCAATAGCTTAATCTGTAATAAGAAGTGAACAGAGTGTTTGCACGTCCATTACATCAGTCTTCAAATGCATAGCTTATTTATACAGCACCTAAATTAATGAATATAAATAAATGCTGTGCATGCCTAATTAGATTAAAGTTGATCGATATACATTTTTCTATTGCTGGCTTCAGAAAAATCAAGCACACTTCTGTTTTCCATTACAATAGTACCTCTTGGTGTGTGAGCAAATGTCCAACACATGAAAGAGTAATCTCTGGGATCACAATCTAAATTATGCTAGCAAAACGTAACATGGCAGGTCTGTATCTTAAAGATTTGAGTGTTACTAGAGCCTTTTGCATCTCCCATTGATATTCAATACCAGAAGATTACACACACCTGAATACTTAATAACACATTCCAATCTCTTACTGTGCATGTGCACATTATTAAACATGCACAACGATGAATACAGACGCACACATTTGAAAAAGTATGCACAAGTCCTTTTGCCACAATAATTGCTCCATAAGAGGTAGAAAAAAACAAGGTGCAAAACATTTGTGCAAGTTTATTTACACACCATTTTTGAACTCACACACAAATATACCCTTACACAGAGTTGTCCGTTAAGGTCACTGGTCACACAGTTATCTGGTATTTGATTTCTTCTGCTCAAAGCTGTCAATGATTCCCTTTATCTGGTGCTCAGTTACTTTTTACTTTCCCAATAATGAATAAAAAAGAAATCAGACTTGTTGCTTATTTCAATGTGTTTGCTGTAATAGAAACTGAAGCAGAACCTTGATGTCAAGGAATTAAGTCATTACCCAGGACTGTTATCGAACAATCATGAGCAGCTGTTGTATTTCTTTAAGTTTGCATGGCTGCTACTTTGAATATTGCATTTTACAGACCTAAAGACAATGACATAAGAAATGCACTTGCAAACATCTGTAATACCATAACAGTACCATTACCTAAAGATAAATTCTATTTCTATTATCTATCTATCTAATTCATTATATAATAGAGAGTTTGCAAGTTTCCAACAAACCTGGATGGTCCTTAGCTCCTCATAAGTGTTTAGATTTAGTAAAAGTATATGTGTAAAAGTACATGTACATACGTGAATGCTTTTTGAAGTAATTGTACTTCTTGGATTAAATCTCTAAATTGGAAAAACTTGATTTATTTGAACTGTTATTGATTTCCAGTGGTAAATATAAAATGCCTAACTGTTGCATACGGTGCTGCAAATTTGCAACATGTTCACTGAATAATGTGACCACTAACTTAAAAACATCTAAATTAACTTTAACCGTTCGCACCTCACCCCCAAACCAGACTACACTAACACATACAAGTTTGCTGTCAAAGAAAGGCTTAAATTTAACTACATAGACACTATACACTCTGCATTAGTAGAAGAACTTATTTGTATTGAAATATATATATATAAAAATAAAGAGGTGAATATAATTGGGAGGAGGAGGGGCGTGGGGAGGTCTAATAGCAATTTGTTTTACTATTATTGAAATTGTGATTATATCTGCAACATGTTTCATTCAGTTCACAATGCAATTTTAAATATGTCCACTACCGGTATTAACATCTAAGAGAAGACTAAAATATGTTCAGCTAAACAAAGACAAGAATCAAATGCATTTCCGAATATGTTTTAGAAATCTAAACTATAGACGTAACCGATTTAAAAAAAGACCCATCTGAGAAAAATTGCGAAGTACCTAAATATTTGCATCCTTTGCGATTTGATAGCTCCGGCCAATGAACTTGCTATTTAGTTGAAACAGCACCATAAACTATCGGAACAATCAAAAAGCAGACACATGCATAGCCGACGTTTGTGTGTGGTTGCTTTATGCTGTTGCTAACACACAAACGCTCTGCAGTGGTCTGGTGCATAGTTTGGCTCAGGCCCATGGAGCCTTGGTGAGAGGGAATGATGAAGCGAAGGGGAGGGGGGCAGGGGGGTACATGCTGTCACCAGTTTTAGCCAGACCCACAATAGCTCCATGTTTAGATAGAGCAGTTAATGCAATAGCACAGCGCGTGTCAAGCGCAGCTAATGCACAAAGGGAGAGACAAGTTGTTATATTAGCGCACATTATGTTTATAGTCCATCTACTGTTCCTCATGTTAGTTCTTGACAATCTGCTAGGCCCATTAGTGCACAGGGAGGCATCGGCAGAGAGGAAGTATACAGTAGATCTGATTCATGGCTTGACAGTTATTGAAAAAATAGCAATAAAACTTTTTGTTTAGATTTTAGTACAATATTACATTCTTCTTTCTTTTCTACTTTTGGCTTTCTGAAAAGGCACGGCAAGAATCTGAATTTGTGCATTGCCAACCCTGGATGAGCAGAGTTCAAAGGGTTTTAAATGCAGTAAAACTAATGCAAAGTAAGTATGCAGTGTACACAAGGAGCAAATACTGTCACAAAAAAAGAGAAACGGCCGAGCCACATATGTGAGCGCATCTTTTTTTTCTACTTATGGATACAGTCTGTGCAGATGGTGCAGAACTCCCATAGGGCCAGCCCGCTGGTCACCCCTAGGATCATGTCCTTCCCCAATGCTTATGATCAGACTGTTCTCTGTGTACTCGAGCCCAAAGGGGTAACACCCTGACAGTGTTGGACTAAACATCTCAGGAAAAAAAAAAAAAGAGTAAGTTAGATCCAAAACAAAAGTTGGCAGGAGACCAAAATGATCTCAAACACAAAACAAGGCCACTTGGCAGAAGAGAAGGAGAGGCCCACGATAGAAGCAAGAGTTTAGAACAAAGCACTCACGTTTTCAGCTAAAACAAGTCAGAGTAATTTAATCCTCTAACACAACACAGGTAAATAACTGTACATTTTCCATTCAAAAAGTGATTGATGTCAGTCACAGCAATTGGTGTAAGTGTAAAGCACTAAACAGGACTTAAAGTAATAGGCCACTGTTTTTGCATACCGAGCTATGTGCTTACCTTAGCTTAGACGAGTTGATGCGTACCTGTCTGGTCTTTACGTGTGCGCTCAGTCACGCAAAAAATAAAAAAAAACACTGAACATGTTATTAGCAGAAGCCTCTCCTCATGGACCCAAACAGGGGTGACTTTAGAGGTGACCACGCCCTTCCCCGTTTTCCCTATTTAAATACGGTTACGTGAGCCAAGTATGGTTACACAAAAATAAACATGTTGATTTTCTGACAAAAAGGGGTACTATACTGTAAGGCGTAATAATACCTTAGGAGCACTTCGACACTTCTCAGCCTCCCTGGTAAGGTCTATTCCAGGGTGCTGGAGAGAAGGATCCGGCCAATAGTCGAACCTCGGATTCAGGAGGAACAATGCGGTTTTCGTCCTGGTCGTGGAACACTGGACCAGCTCTATACCCTTCATCGGGTGCTCGAGGGTTTGTGGGAGTTCGCCCAACCAGTCCACATGTGCTTTGTGGACCTGGAGAAAGCGTTCGACCGTGTCCCTCGTGGTGCCCTGTGGGGGGGTGCTCCGGGAGTATGGGGTACGGGTAGGGATGGGTACCGTTCGTTTTTTTTCGATACCACTACTTTAACGGTACCTGCTTTTCGGTGCCGGTTCCTTAACGGTACTTTTTTCGGTACCTATGTCATTTTAATTCAATTAAAATAACGTGTATAAAAGGAAAAAGTCCTAAAACCGCAAAACAGAAGCTCCACAGGTCGCAGCAGCGTCACCTGTAACTTCGTGTTTTGAGCACAATTTCCACTTAAGCAGTGATAAAAAGAAATAAAGGACGTTATTACCTCCTGAGCTGCAGAGACAGATCCACATCAGGACACGGGTTTCTTTCGGATAAACTTTTCTAAACACACTGCACTTTGACGAAGCACTTTCCCGCCAAAGATCCTTACATGGTGTGAGCGCTCACTCTGCCACTAATAATGTACAACAACTGTACAAAAAATGTCTAATACAGAGTGAGCGCTCACTTTTCCACAAACAATCTTTGATATTCCTCTCGCTGCAGCTGCTTGTAAAGTTGTAAACAACAGCCCGTAAACTCAGCCTCCGGGTCTGTCGCTAAAGGTAAACACGTCTTTCTTGTTGTCACTGCTCTGTTTTGTTTTTCAATTTGCCTAAAAACTCAAATTTCTTATTCAGTCCTGGTTTATAATAACTGGTTTAGTTTGACTCTGGGTTTTACAACCGGTGTAAGTCCTGGACCTGGTTTAGTCCTGGCGCAGACCGCGGCTGAGCCGTCTCTATTACAAATGTTTAGTACGTTATAGCTTTGCTTCTCTTTAAGTTATAGTTTTAAGTTATAGTTTTGCTTCGCTCCATTTGCGCTGAAGCGGCTCATTATCTGCGCACACGTTCATGTTTTTTTTAGACTCGCTGCGGGTCATATATTGACTTCTGGAGAGAAAAAGAACCGAAAGTTGGCACCGAAAGAATTTTAGTTTTTCTATACCACCCCCGACCGGAGCTTTTCGGTCGGTTCCAAGTAGGCACCGTTTAACGGTACCCATCCCTAGGTACGGGGCCCTCTACTAAGGGCTGTCCGTTCCCTGTATGACCGTAGCAGGAGCTTGGTTCGCATTGCCGGCAGTAAGTCAGACCTGTTCCCGGTGCGTGTTGGGCTCCGCCAGGGCTGCCCTTTGTCACCGGTTCTGTTCATTACTTTTATGGACAGAATTTCTAGGCGCAGCCAGGGGCCGGAGGGTGTCCGGTTTGGGAACCTCAGAATCTCATCTCTGCTGTTTGCAGACGATGTTGTTCTGTTGGCTTCATCAAATCAGGACCTCCAGCGCGCACTGGGGCGGTTTGCAGCCGAGTGTGAAGCGGCCGGGATGAGGATCAGCACCTCCAAATCTGAGGCCATGGTTCTCCACCGGAAAAAGGTGGTTCTCCCGCTTCAGGTCGGTGGGGTGTCCTTGCCTCAAGTGGAGGAGTTCAAGTATCTCGGGGTCCTGTTCACGAGTGAGGGACGGATGGAGCGTGAGATCGATAGACGGATCGGTGCGGCGTCAGCAGTGATGCGGTCGCTGTATCGGACTGTTGTGGTGAAGAGGGAGCTGAGCCAAGCGGCAAAGCTCTCGATTTACCAATCGATCTACGTTCCCACCCTCACCTATGGTCATGAGATTTGGGTAATGACCGAAAGGACAAGATCGCGAATACAAGCGGCCGAAATGAGCTTCCTTCGCAGGGTGGCTGGGCGCACCCTCCGAGATCGGGTGAGGAGCTCAGTTACCCGGGAGGAGCTCGGACTCGAGCCGCTACTCCTCTACGTCGAAAGGAGCCAGCTGAGGTGGCTAGGGCATCTGTACCGGATGCCTCCTGGTCGCCTCCCTCGGGAGGTGTTCCAGGCATGGCCTATTGGGAGGAGGCCTCGTGGAAGGCCCAGGACACGCTGGTGGGACTATGTCTCCGAGCTGGCCTGGTGTCGCCTCGGGGTCCCCCCAGAACAGCTGGAAGAGGTGTGCGTGGATCGGGAAGTCTGGGCATCTCTGCTGAGACTGCTGCCCCCGCGACCCGGCCCCGGATAAAGCGGAAGAAAATGGATGGACTGATGGATGGCACTTCGACTTTACTGTGCGGACATCGAAGTGCTGTACATGTAACCATGATTGAGCACACGTGTAAAGACCGGACAGGTACGCATCAACTCGACAAAGCTGAGGTAAAAAGATAATCTCAGTATGGAAAAACAGTGGTGTAGAGGCCGTGTGGCCCTGTGCCACACAAAACCACTAGGATGCAACGTTTGAAGGGTTTCAGACGCGTGTTCCAAAAGAATAAGCCCAGTAATCTTCAAAATGGTCCTTTATTTACATGAGCTCAGCACGCTCAAAAGACTGTTCCTCCTCACTTTGCAACACCTGGCACCACTAATTGCCAGGCTTAAATAGGGCCAGGGCAGGTAGCATGAGGAGGAATCCCCCACAGTGACACCTAGAGTCAAGGCAGGCATTCTGGCCGCTACAAGTGGAACAATAAAGACAATGGAAGTAGAACTTTTGAAGAGAATACAAAAGGCAGTTGATGCAAAGTCTATCAATCAACTGGAATTGTCCTGGTTATAGAAGTACTAAGTTTACCATAACAAATCATTTTCGTAGTCCCTCTGGGGGTAATACAAGTGTTGATGGGATGACTGGTGTCTCTGACCAGAAAACCACAATTGCAACTTGACTGCCACCGGGACGGAGCACCAATACGCACTGATGGACTCATGAAGAAGCTATGTATGGCTGTTATGTATAGTGTACTGAATAAAGTAGCACTTTCTATATTTGTCAGCAGTGGATTTACTAAAGGAGAATTAAAAACAGACTGTATTTTTCTCTCACCTGTTGCCTTGAATGCAATGGAATATGCAGCAACCGCTCTGCCGTCTGATGCAGAAAGTATGGATCCAGCACTCGCACTTTACTTGGGTCTCCCATCCAGATCTGAGGAGGGCGTTTCCAAAAACCTTTTTGAACCTGACCATGTGAAAGAGATAAACAGCATGAAAACAGAAGGCTTTACCGTTGATACATGTATATTAACAGATGCTGTAAAACCTATGTCTGGGGGCAAGTTGAATAAATTAGCAAGTAATGGCCCAGCAACTATTAGTGGTAGGAAGCCGGAGATGCTGCGGGCTACAGTATTCAGTGGAAACTACTTCTGCAGTGATTTGGATGGTTGGATCTGAGTGGAAATAAGCTAATGTGCATTTATGTTGAGAGAAAGGTTTTGAGGCAGAGTATGTACCCTCTTCTCATTGTAGAGAATCTCCTTGAGCCAGTGCAGGTCCTGCAGTTTGAAAGGCACCATCACCATGAGAGTCTCTGGCTCATTATGTAGCGCGGGGTTGGAGGAGGCCGACTCTGGGTAGAATAGCCTCATAGTGGTCTTGTTCCCCACGTCCTCCTCATAGCCTCTGACTGGGGCTTCGTTTAACCTGGAGAATACATTGTGAACTGTTATGTAAAAAGTATTTGAATGTAATAGAGAGGAACCAAACTGACAGTAGTGACTTTGTACATAGTGGAGAAAAAAACGACTTTGTTCTGTGTTTTGTTGCAAAGCTTGGCCAAATCTCATGTAAGCATACACAAATCTTTGATGTAAATCCCTCTAAGAAAATCAGTGTCAGCTTGAGTCTAAACTAAACTAAAATCTTTGTTGTTTAAATGTTTTGCATGGGCATGTTTAATCAGTATCTAGGAGCAGACCAATGACCGAACTAGGATCATGACGTCAAACAGTCAGGAATTCTCTGAATTCTGAATGTCAATAACCTTTTCTACATGGCCGGGAACTGATTAGCTTCTGAGGGTGGTGGGAGGGGAAGGGGGGTTAAAGGGAGGCTGACGGGGAGAAAAATGCATTGTGGCCAGGCCAAAGCCCGCTGTTTGAAAGCGGCTTATAAAAACTCTGAATGTGTTCATTCCTTTGCTATAACTTCAGATTAACAGTGATTTAGGCACTAAAGTGCTTTACACTTGCATTGGTTTACAGTGGTCATGAAAAGTTTCAAAACTTACTTTATGTAAGGATAGCAAGATTATTGAAGTACAATGATTCAAACAGCAGGAATTCTACAACATCCAGGTTTGATTTATCTGACTTCATACTTTTCCACAGAAAATGTAATCATCACATTTGTTTTTAACATTATTTATTATTTAAAAAGCATATATAATGTTTCATACGTACCGAAAAACAACATCATATTTGTTGATGACACTTCCGAGGGAGGTGTTTTTAATAGAAAAGCCATTGCCTATTACCACACAAGTCCTACATTCAAGGCTGAAAAGAAAATTGCACCAGAATGTAAGTTACCAGTACTCACCGAAAAACAGTATAATGCCGTATTATAACTATGAAACATGTTAGTCATATTGATTTTGTGTTTTTTTTCCACATACCTTTCAACATTTTTTGGCACCGAGAAACTTGCTGCAGCAGCAAGAACTTTTACAAGGGTCTTTTCTGAAATCAAAATGTTTAAATAATGGTACCGTGTGACTGTTGCTGTCAAATGGGAGGAATGCATATTGTCCGAATTATATAGTAAAGGAAACATACCACTGCCGTTTATACCGTATGGTAGTGCTAGTTTTGACAGAGGTTCTCGCCAGAAGAAGTCCTCCAGTTTCAGAAAGAGCTGACTCTGTCTGCTGAGGCTGCAAGAAAAAAAGGAACATTAACAGAATAATATAATACAGCACAATTCATGGAGAGAGACTGGAACATGCAGCGCTACACTGAAGCACAATAGACAATACAAGTGGTAATGCCAACAAGTGGTTGTAGTTAATTGTTGGCCTGTTCAGTACAGCCAAATATAACCATTTGGTCGGGTTAGTCTATTACCTCTCCTCATTCAAATCAAAATAACATTTCACTGCTGAAATAAAGTGCTCTACTGGCACATTGTGATGACCAGCACAGCACGTTCATCTGCGTCGGTTTGTTTGTTTATAATAATTGTGAGAGGTGCGGAGGACATTTATTGATCTAATATCCATAACAGGGTGTTTTATTGTTATATAAAGCCTTGTTAAGACATTTGAATAATCAATCAATCAATGGTTTTGTATAGCCTAATATCACAACAGGAGTTGCCTCATAGGGCTGCACCGAACATTAAGGCAATGAAACAGAGCAGTACATAAGACAATGTAAAGTTCAGGCAAATTAAGTATCCAGTCGACCATAATGTCTAAATAAGCATCAGCAGTGGGTGGCGACGAGCGGCTCGGGTGTCCCCTGTCCTTAGACTCTCCAGCACGGCTGTATAAAAATGTATACTGATGATGTGTATTGTTTACCTTTTTAAATATTGTAATGTGTACTGTATTGCATTGTGTTTTGTGGAATGTGCATTCCTCTATGGAAAAGTGTTAAATTAGAAGTGTTGCTATAACACTAAAAACAATGTATCTGGTTTGTCCAATGCAGTTGTTATGTCCATATCAAATAAACAAATAATATTAATAATAATAATTAACTGTCCAGAACCATTTAATGTGTTAATCAGTGATAGAGTTATCAGTTAACAAGAGGAAAAATATATTTCCAAATAAAATGTTAACCAAAACAATATTATAATAAACCTTCTTTCTTGCAATGTACCGTCATTTTCCTTGTCTGTACTTAAAAATACTGAGCCAGCAACTCCAACCTGGCACTTCAAATTGAATTAAAAGGTTGGCATAGTCTACTTAATAGAGTCTCCACACCCTCCACTTTCCACAGAAGAAAAAACAAAGATGTGCTATTACTCACTTAAAGTTAAGACGCTCCCACTTTTTTTGGATCAGCCAGCTGCCGCACAGCGACTTGCTACTGTTCAGCGACTTGTTGGCTCCTCCATAGCTGAGGGACAGACACATCAACCATCGTAAGTGCTGGCACTGACACTCTGCATGGTTCACAGGTCCTAAGTGTGCCAGTAACTCAGTCCAGTCTCCAGCTTTATGACTTCAGAAGGGCAGGAAAAGGTATGAGAAGTAGCCTACAAAGACCACTGTAAACTTTTTTTTTGTAATGACTCAGCATTACTCGAGGCCTAGAGCTCACCACAGGTAGGCATTTCTGTAATTATGTGACCTCAGACCAAGAGACAGGGAAATTGTGCTTGCGTGTGTGCGATTACCTCTGAAGTATGGCGTACGAGTAGTAGTATGTGACGAAGGAGAGGCAGAAGAGAAAAGCTGGGAAAAGCCTAAGGCACCATGCTGCAGACAAATAACACAGAAACATATTGAGCTGAAAAATACATTTCCTAGATAACAAGTGCTTTTATACGCTGACAGTGCTCTAATTCTTAACATACAATATTACATTTGTTATGTCAACGTGAAGCTTTTGTCATGTACAGATATACTAATATGGTGGAAAGAGTAACAAAATGTTTGGTAAGTAAGAGTGCTGCTACTTCAGAATAATAATACCCAAGTAGAAGTAAAAAGTGCTGTGTGGTACTAAAACCCAAACTACAGTTACTTCAAAACATTATAAAACATGTACTTGAGTACAGGGCACCAGGCTAATGGAAGTTTGGGAGTTATTAAACAAACAAAATAGAGTCATTCTCTGGGTCCAAAGGTCTTCAGGTTTAAAGGCTTTCTGGGCCAGATTAAAAAAGATAAATGGGTAGTTTGGATTTGAGTTTCCCTCCATCTGGTCTAAATTATTTTGTTTGGGGATAGGACAGTTACTGGTTCGAGCTCTCAGCACATACTGCTGTTGTGTATTCCACTCAGGCACTTTACAACACTGCCCATGGTGCCTGGTTTGCTATGGCAACCCCTATTTTTTACAAGTCTACCGATTCTTAGTAAAGAATATCAATATAGTGTCTGACATACACTTATGATATGACTTGAACTAACCTTTGTATTTTAGTGTAAAAGTTAAAGAGTTTGATGCTTACCTTTAGCTGACATCTGGGTCATCTTCACATGCTCCTCTGTGCCATCATATCTCATGCTTGCAGCCACATGGTGTTAGCCTGGTTCTGTGGACAGTTAGGGCACAAACGATACCATCTTCTCAGAGGTTTAGGGGAAGTACATACAACGTAAAACAAAACTGCCAGTAGTTTTGTTGCATCATAAATGCCATTTCACTTTTCTAAACAGAGAGCTTGACGACACATTTGATTTCTAAGGGCACCACACACAAAAAAAGCCTCAGCACAGGAAATGGTAGACCAGAAGAAGCGCCCCTTGAAAGTGAAAGTATCTGGAAAAGGTAGTAGAGAAGGATAGTAAAAAAAATCTATATATATTTATAGTGTTTGTTTGTTGATTTGTTTGGATTGAGTCATACTAATCTTTTTGGTTGTCGTTTGGTTTTGTTATTTATTGACAACATTTTGTTAATACAGACCCATTATAACTTTTAGCCTACATGATTGCTTTACAAATACAGTAATATATTTTCAAATTGTAAAATTGTCCACAAATGTAGAGGACAAGACTTGGAATATTGAATGTATATAGGTAAGAGGCTTTAATTCCCATTACTCATTTCTATTACATTCACATTAGTCAACGGAAATATCCAGAGGGTTAGTCATAATTTAGGTTCCCCAGTTTAGTTTCAGTCATAATATTAGATGCGTTGTCAACTGAATAAATTATTATTTGTGTAAAGTAAATGACTGTGCACAGATCTTCCTTGAATCTTACTTCATCATAAACACGGGTTTCCTGTTTTAAAGAATAAACAAGACTTAAGACAATTATACTATTGGCTTAAACACCACATTAATATCCATATTAGTAGAGATGCACTGATTCAGCTTTTTTGCTACCGATAGCGGGGTTTGAGTATCTGCCGATATCCAATATTTACCAATACAAGGAAATCTTAAAAGTGGCTTTCTCTGAGTGAAAAAGTAAATTGACTCTTCTCTCCATTTTAGAATAAATAAAAACATTTTATTGTCATTATGTTACAGATCAATTATCAATACATGCTTTTCAGTCATCTGACTTTTGTTGTTATGGCGGCCATTTTGAATACCGAAGTACAATGATGCAGTACTACAACATGTAACAATATCTCTACTTAGGATGAAAATGAAAGACTGATTGACAGTGTAATTTTTATGTACTCGTAATCATTTCTCAAGAAGACAACAGTAAAAACAGTGCCCCAGAGAGCGCACGTTTATGTAAAGAAAACAGTGAGTCAGTGTTTAAGATGTTACCATGCCACCGGTTAGCATTTAACTTCAACAGCTCAGCTCAGACCTCTCCAAGAGAAAGCTCTGAACCACACTCCAAACATCTAGCCTTGGATACAACATGGGACAGGTCAGAGCTGAGCTGTAGTATTTCTTTAGTGTTCATAGATGTGAGACACACGTGTTTATTCAATTTCAATTCAATTCATCTTTTTCATTTGTGCATCTGAGTTCCACAAATGTCTACATAGGAACAGAGTTCAGCACAGTAATCAAAGCCAAAGAGAGATACATGCATAGGTGAATAAGTAAATAAATAAATGGATAGCGTGCATATGATGCTTGATTAGTTTTTGTTAGCATTAGCCTGCTTCCGCTAGCTTTAGCATACCGATTTTGTGCAGCGATCAAAAATACATTTGGTTTTAACTAACTCTGTGATTGAATTCCGTCAGTTATGAGCTTCAAAATGATTCAGCATTCCCTTATTCACTTAGATTTAGGGGGTAAAAGTTATGTTTTTAAGGCGTTGACAGCCAAAACTAGTATCGGTTCAGTATTGGATATTTGTAGCCGATACCCGATATAATATTTTTCAAGTATTGGCTCCAATATCCGATATTAGTATCGGATCGGTGCATATACCTATTAGCACACTGGTGCACACAGGTGAACTTTTCTGCATTATCACCACGCCTTTGGTTTAAATCACATTTAAACCCATTTCACAATGAAAATGCCAACATACTCATACACCTAGCCTACAGCTATATTGGATTTCAAATGTCAAAACAAGTAGCCTGACAATGGATAAGCTACTATTGTATTTTATAATAACAAGCAAACCATTCCATGAAGGAGCCCATTTCTATATATATAAAAAAAAAAAGGTAAGGTATGAAAACAAATCTAGCCCTAGGTGACATCATGCCATTTCAAAGTGCCACTTTTTATATTTAGGTGGAGGTCAGTGAATTCAAGACATATGAATTAGAAATGTAGTTGTTTTGACATGGATCACGATTTCTTTGTTTATTTACTTACTTGCTTATTTATTTAAGATGAGACAGTACATTATTATTGGACATGAGTCCTTCAAAGCCCACATGTAAATATGCTACAGTTAGCCACAAAGGCTAAGTTCCATCTGTAGGTTGTTAGTAATTACTGGGCCATGTGAAAGAAAAGTATAACTAATATCGATAATAACATATAAAAATATGCCAACAATTTGTGTTAGTGGGTTCTGCAGGGTCCATGACACATCATAGAAAATCAATAGCAAACTGGAGGGCACAGCTGAGGGTCTATTTTAAGGTGTGCATGCATGTAACTTGGTACATTGCTCCAGTAATTTAACACTTTATTAGTCCATAAGTAAATGGTGTTGCCTAAAACATTAATGAGTGGCACAATGATGATGAAACATGTACATACTAATTTGTCTGTGCAAGGATTGAGAATGACCTGTTTCAACAATACTGTATGCCATGATCAGTTCATTTAATACCAAACTGTGTAGCTGTGGTGAACTGCATTTCAGATTGCATAATTAGTTTCCTGAGTCAAAACTTGTTGTTTCACTTCATTTCCAATAACTTGATTATTCCAAAAGTATATTTCAACTCCCAATAACTTTTCAGAAATTGGTTGAGTGTCTTTTCCATCTCAAATCCTTAGCACACTGTTTAGTTCACAATAACAATATTTTGTACAAAATCTCACCTTTTGCGTCTTTCATTTTCCGCATCGTAGTCCTTGTTACTTAGATTCTGTCTGTTTGGCCTGCTCGTTCCTGCAAAAATACATATTACCTATTTCAGGACAGCTCTTGAAACAGAGTTAGTTTTGCACAAAATAATTTGAAGTTATTCTGCATATAATACAACTTTTTGCATCTCCTCTTCTGACTGAACATGACTAAGTGGAAACTTTAACAGCTGGATGTAATGAAGCTCCAACACAGGAGGCACACAGCATCTCCCTCAACACCACAGGCGACTCCAGTAAAGCAACAGAGTGGAGAGCCTGTGTTACAGCACTGGGACAAACAGAAGGTTGGGGGTTAGACGCTACAGAACACAGTAGGTCAGGGGTCCAAAAGGCAAGTTGGACAGATGACCAACACCAGCAGCAGTTACTAATTTTAGGAGAGAAGTGTCATAGTTACAGTCACATTAGGGCAGAGAAATACTTTGATTTTTTAGCAAATACAGTGCCTTGCGAAAGTATTCAGCCCCCTTGAACTTTGACCTTTTGCCACATTTCAGGCTTCAAACATAAAGATATAAACTGTAATTTTTTGTGAAGAACCAACAACAAGTGGGACACAATTATGAAGTGAAACGAAATTTGTTGGATATTTCAAACATTTTTAACAAATAAAAAACTGAAAAATTGGGCGTGCAAAATTATTTAGCCCCCTTAAGTTAATACTTTGTAGCGCCACCTTTTGCTGCGATTACTGCTGTAAGTCGCTTGGGGTTTGTCTCTATCAGTTTTGCACATTGAGAGACTGAAATATTTGCCCATTCCTCCTTGCAAAACAGCTCGAGCTCAGTGAAGTTGGATGGACAGCGTTTGTGAACAGCAGTTTTCACTTCTTTCCACAGATTCTCGATTGGATTCAGGTCTGGACTTTGACTTGGCCATTCTAACACCTGGATATGTTTATTTGTGAACCACTCTATTGTAGATTTTGCTTTATGTTTTGGATCATTGTCTTGTTGGAAGACAAATATCCGTCCCAGTCTCAGGTCTTTTGCAGAGTCCATCAGGTTTTCTTCCAGAATGGTCTTGTATTTGGCTCCATCCATCTTCCCATCAATTTTAACCATCTTCCCTGTGCTTGCTGAAGAAAAGCAGACCCAAACCATGATGCTGCCACCACCATGTTTGATAGTGGGGATGGTGTGTTCAGGGTGATGAGCTGTGTTGCTTTTACGCCAAACATAACGTTTTGCATTGTTGCCAAAAAGTTCGATTTTGGTTTCATCTGACCAGAGCACCTTCTTCCACATGTTTGGTGTGTCTCCCAGGTGGCTTGTGGCAAACTTTAAAAAACACTTTTTATGGATATCTTTAAGAAATGGCTTTCTTCTTGTCACTCTTCCATAAAGGCCAGAGTTGTGCAGTATACGACTGATTGTTGTCCTATGGACAGAGTCTCCCACCTCAGCTGTACATTTCTGCAGTTCCTCCAGAGTGATCATGGGCCTGTTGGCAGCATCTCTGATCAGTTTTCTCCTTGTATGAGCTGAAAGTTTAGAGGGACGGCCGGGTCTTTGTAGATTTGCAGTAGTCTGATACTCCTTCCATTTCAATATTATCGCTTGCACAGTGCTCCTTGGGATGTTTAAAGCTTGGGAAATCTTTTTGTATCCAAATCGGGCTTTAAACTTCTCCACAACAGTATCTCGGACCTGCCTGGTGTGTTCCTTGTTCTTCATGATGCTCTCTGTAACTGTAACTATCTCAACTATGATCAGTCTCAATTATTGGTATAGGGCTTTTAATTGTGTACGTGTATGTTTTTTAATTATTGTTCTAGGTTTGTGTCAGCTCTCAGTTGTAGGAATTCTCCGTCGTAGACAAACGTTTGTTGGGCTGTCACATGTACTCTGTTCAACACTTACAGTATAGATGACAGCACAAGAAAGCCTATTTATATCACATTCAATGGCAGTAGCAAGTTAATACACACAAGTAAAACATGTATTCAGAAAGATACATTACTATTATATTTGTATGCATGCCCTTATAGTTTTAAAGTTTTTATAGATTACTATTTATCTCCACAAGTTGTATGTTCTATGTTTCATGTTGCAAGAAAGTTTGTGAACCTGTTCACTGTTAATGGCAATACATCAATTCAGATTCTGATTACTTTGCTTCCAGTGTCCAACAAAACAAAAAGGTTGTAAATGCAATCTGAGGTAGCAACATTACTTATTACAATAGTGTCTTTAGACGAGACACCTGGCGTTGTTTTGTTTTTTTTGGTTCTTTTTGTCTTTAGAGTATCTATAACAGCATTTGTTGTTGTTGTTTTTTCAAGCAAGCCATGGATAACAGTTATTTTGAGAAAAGAAAGCACAACAATGCCCAAGAGGGAGTAGGCTGAAGCAAACAGTGCTTATTTATTCCTAACTCATCCTACTTATTTACAATCTTTGTAGCTATTGTTTACATTCAGTTTTTTTTATTATATATATATATATATATATATATATATATATATATATATATATATATATATATATATATACACATACATACACTGTACTGCATATATTACGGTAACCCTCCTCATCATGATATAGTTTAAGAAGCAGTCATTATTACAGTGATTATCACTCACACAACCATACTCAAACAATGAAAATAAATCAGTGTACATAGCCCTCCGATATGCTATAAACATCATTTTTACAAGAATGCAGTCTTACTAACTATGCTTAAGCTATTCTCTTTATCAAAGGGAACACTTGGAGTTACAGCAGTGGAGCATTGTATATTTGTGTCATCTGCAAAACAGAATACAGTTATAGAACTTTAAATATATATATAAATTGTGAACGCAACCATATTTATTTGTTTGTGCAGCTTGTAGTCCTGGTTTAGTCTCAGTTGTATCAGGCCCAGTGCAGCCTGTGGGTCTGGTTTAGTCTGTTCTAGTACATTGTGTATCAAACTGTGTCGGTTTTCTCCTCTTTGTTAAAATTTAATTCTGACAAATCTTTTATTTTTTTTTCTAGCGGCTTCTTGCCAGTTTTCTTCACCTAAATTCACCTACAGTGATGAGCTGAAGAAGGTAGCACATTTCTAATGTGTCCAGAAGCATTTGACCCACAGTGTGAGAGGAATGAAATATGAACTGTTAAACTAATACAAGAATCAAAAGCATTTCTAAAAGTGTTTGCTCTAAACTACAAACTGTCTGTACTCTGTGAAGGCCATTCATTATAGTTTAAATATATATATTAGGGCCGGGACTTTAACGCGTTAATTTAGATTAATTAATTACACAAAAATAACGCGTTAATTTTTTTTGACGCATTTTAATCGCACTTGTTTTTACAACGCGGAACGTTTCTCACTGGATGAGTTTAGGCTGACCGATTATACTGGAGCACCAACTTGTAGCACAGTCAACATATAATTTATGTTTAACATTATTTTTTATTGTAAACGCAATCCGGTGTGTACTTCGTGTTGTTATTTACGTGCCCAGCTGAGGCAGGCGCGCTCATTGTATTTCTTCACGCATGTGTGCGCGCGCCCTCAGTCCCAGTCACGCACAACATGGACTAAAGCCCGGGTTTGAAGCGGGTACAGGACTCTGAAAGACTTGGAGTTTCTGGATACTGCTCAACAGGACCGGTGAGAGTTTTCCATTAGTTTGTTTTCGGGTTGCGTAGTGTGCTTGGACGGGCGCGCGCTTCAGCTGCGACCTCGCGCTAATAGTTTACGTGCCTTTAAACCAGCTGTTGCTAAATCAACAAAGTCTGTTATGGCCTCTGAAGCAACAATAAACAATATTTTGTTGCTTAAGCTCATGTATTCAGTCATTATTCAATGGTATATTAAAAATCCATATGAAAAAACTTACTTCTCACTGTTCTCAGGTCAAATATTTGTATGCGATTAATTTCGATTAATTAATTACAAAGCCTGTAATTAATTAGATTAATTTTTTTAATCGAGTCCCGGCCCTAATATATATATATTTTACAATAATTTGTAACATTTTGCCATTTTAATTGTACTGTGCGTCATCATACAGTCTGTAGTGACTATCTGAATAACAGGAAGTAGGCGGTGTCGCCTACTTCCTGTTAGGGAGAGTCCGAGGCATAAATCCCATTTAATCCATTGACTTATATAGAGGGGCACGGTAGTACAGCGGTTAGCGCTCGTGCTTCACAGCTAGAAGGTCCGGGTTTGATTCCCACCAGGGACAGGGCCTTTCTGTGTGGAGTTTGCATGTTCTCCCCGTGTCTGTGTCGGTTTCCCCTACCACTAAAAACATGTACAATAGGCCAGGATGAATGAGATGTGAATGGGGGACAACGGACGCAAATTAGCCTAAGGCTACAATCCAGTGTGGCGTGTTTACATACATGAGACCCATGTATATTCATTAACATGCACTGTCCCGACCAAATAAATAAAATGTTATAAATGTCACCTTATTTTCAAGTATTTAATGGGATTCTTTGTATAAAATATCCATGGTTGGCAGCACAGAGCTGATTACCATGTGTCGTGCTTTTTAACTCTTTTTTTGTTTTTTTTAATCAATAGATGAAATCAATAGCGTTTTTACTTGCAACACACGCCCAAGACTGGAAGTGGCGGGACTTTGTCCTGTAGGGCTTGGTGTCATTAAAGCTAAATTTAGACAAAAAGGTTAATTTCTACTATGACAATTCTTCACATACATTTTTATGTTACATTTTTCATTCATTTGCCATGTTTTTGTATTACAGTATAATACATCGTGTAATAAAGAAGCTGCAATAAGATTGATGGTCTGTTGATTTTAGAACATTGTTTCAATGTCAAATAATGAAATATTAATGCTTAATACTGTTAAATCCATGTTGATTCAATGTTGATATAGTGTTGAAAATTTGGCGTTGTTTCAATGTTGATAATTGTAGTTGATCTGATGTTGTTTCAATGTCATAATCAATGAAAGATCAACGTTGGATCAACATTCAACATAACGAGCAACGTTGACGCCATCTCAATGTCAGAAATCAATGTTGATTCAACGAAAAAGCCTGACGCTAGATCAACGTTGTATCAACGACATTTTGCTTTCTGGGATAGTTCCTCTCCGTGGCTCGTCCAATCAGAGAACTTTCGAAAAAGCACCGCTGCGTTTATTGTATTATTTCTCTCGGTATATTTCCTTTCGGAAAATCATTCCCCTGTGCGGCGGACATGTTCACCTCTTGGCCTGACCTCTTGGCCTGACCTCTGTGGCGGGAAATATCTCCCGATATTCAGTGCATTATGAAAAAAACGGACTACGAGTTGATCTCAAGTTGATCTAACGCTCGCACCTGTGGATTGAGTGAGTGAGAGAGAGGGGGGGGGGGGGGCAGGACAGACAGACACACATACATATATATATATATATATACATACATATACACACATACATACATACATATGTATATATACACATACATATGTATATATATATATATATATATAGATATATATATATATATAGATATATATACACACACACATACATACATACATACATATGTATATATACACATACATATGTATATAAGTATATAACATCAATAACACATCAATAACACATGAAACCGACGTTTGTGTTCATTACGTTTCTGGAGGTGCATCACTCTTACTTACTACTAATAAAGTAGTTTTGGCTTCATTACCTATGATCAGCAAGAAATGCATGTGCATTTACAGTTTATAGTAAATAATGATCATATATATATATATATATATATATATATATATATATATATATATATATATATATATATATATATATATATATATATATATATAGGCCTTCATTCTGCCTATACATTACATTCTGTGACACACGTGAAAAGTGGGTGCAAATTGGTGGGGTTGTTGCAACCTGATGTAGCCTGCACTCTGGTAGTAAATATCCTAATGCAAAAATGAACATTAATGGCATTGCCGTATGAAAACTTACTGTAAATTGGCATTTATTTTTTACCTGGCTGACTGGATAGAAGCAACCCGCAGGAGAGCAGACATGCCCCCTCATTTGAGAATATGTGACTGTCCTGTCAGAGGTAGTAGTACCCTACAGCTGTACAGAGATGTGTGTACATAACTAGAGACATCCTTGTAGTATAGCTAATGATTTAAAGAGCAGGGTACAACACAGATAGTATACATAACTGTCTGCAATACAATGCAACTACACATGACTGAATGTTTTTCTCCTCCATCGTACTCAGCTGACTGAAAGAATAACAGATAACAATGGTTAATTGTTATTAATGTAAAAATGGAGAAACAAACTTGCCACATCAGCTCTGAAGAACACTGAAGAAGACAGGCAAATATATTATGTGCAATAATACATATGTACAGAAAATAAGAAATTATGTATTATGCATGGTTTAAGTTGTTAATATTACCAATACAATATCCTCCGCGCATTACTGTTTAGATTGACAAAAGGACTTTTTGCCATCATGAATTTATTACAATATATGAATAACCAGTTGATAAATATAATTCTATTGCTATTTGGGACAGCATTAAAAAGTGTTACAAGTTGACTTGAGGAAATGACTTACATTTACTCATTTACCCGGCCTCTGCTGACCACATTTCCATTCACAGCTCTTATGTTTATATTAGCAGACATCTGGATATATTCATTGATTTTCAAGTGAAGATATTAGCTGCTTTATATGACAACAATCAGCATAGGTAGTTGATTTAAAATCCAATTCCAAATGTTAAAGCACAGGCAGCGTGAAGTAGGCGCTCGTGTCTCTCTGCGGTCAGTATGTGTCCATGTCCGTGTGTCTCTCTCTCTCTCTCTCTCTCACTCACCAGGTGCGAGCGTTACATCAACTTGAGATCAACTCGTAGTAATATCGGGAGATATTTCACGCTGCCAAGGTTGGGCTGAGAGGTGAACATGTCCGCCGCACAGAGGGATGATTTTCCGAAAGGAAATATACGGACTTTGCTGGAGGTAGCATTACGATGTTTTAGATCATCTGGTGTTCATTTATCTGGTTTCACAGCTGGATTGTCAGCTGTATTGACAATGTGGGCATTCCATCTCAAACAACATATCCAATTGTCTCTTCAGTGCTCACCACTCCAATGCACCCTTACCTTGACATCAATTCAGCAAAATGGACGCTGACACTCACAGAAAAAGCCAGTTCGGTTGAAAGTAGACGAGCAAGTTCCAAGTTGACTCCGCTGAACTGTCTCACCTGAAATGCAAATTAGGAGCAAAACAACAGTTTGTGGGCGTGTCCTTCTGGGTTACTGTGATGTAACCAGTCAATGAAAAGTAAAATATCCTATGTGGTCTGTCTGATAATTCTTCCTCATTATGCCTAATTAGGACTGTAGCTGGGGGTGGATGCTTCCTTTAGGCAGTGCAATTTCAATTATCATTTGCAGAGACAAAAAATATGACTAATAAATGTAATTGACAAATACTGGTTTTGGCCATGTAATTTCTGTGGTCCGTTGGTGTGACAGCTAAGGTCAAGGACTTTGATGCCAAAGATTGCTGGTTCGAAGCCAGGAGAGGGAGCATGTACTGAAACGTATGAAAAGTTCATAAAGATTCATTCTTCATTCATGCATTGTCTGCTTACAACCATGGCATCTCAAATCATCTTCTCTGAGCGTCAGCGTCCATTTTGCTGACTCGATGTCAAGGAAGGGTGCATGAGTGTAGGTAGGTAGGTGACGTGGTGGCCCACATTGTTAACACAGCTGGATCGAACTGTGCAACCAGATGATCTAAAACAACGATGCGAACTAGCTCGTCTGCTTTTGCTACTGCTTGTTTATTTCACACTTTGGGACAGCCCTCGCTGACTTGGACAAACGGTTATGTTCCAGGACGTGGACATTTGATGGAGAGAAGATTCAGGACCGTGAGGAGCGTACGATAGAAGAGGGGAACGTCATTTAGTCATTCATTCATTGAGTGTAGGGATGTCAAGATTAACCGGTTTTACGATTACCACGATTATAAAAGGACGCGGTAGGTTATCCGTAAGAATTTCAGAAGCCACGGTTTACCGCGGAAATTTTTCCCGCTGACGTACGAGCCGCTGCACGCCATAAACAGCGTGTGAACTCACCGGTAGTTGAGCAATGCAGAAGGACGCTCTCCTCCAGTGTTGTATCCACCCAAAAACGAGTGCAGTCAGCAGAGTGGGATCTCTTTAGGATCCAAAACATGACCAAGGCGTTGTTGTTGTCGATGGAAATCCGTTATGCAAACTCTCTCGTCAGAAAGTTGCCGCAAAAGGCGTTGATATCGGCTACGTCGAATATAAACAACAACTTGGAGATAATCCTTCGCTGTGAATGTCCAGGTCAAGGTAACGAACTGCATAATTCCCCAAAAAGTTGTCCAAATGTTGGGAAATAGCCACAACTGGCTCAGTATGTAAAATCAGCTGTTCAAAAGAGTCTCCTTTGTCATTTTGTTTCATTCTCTGTTCATCAAAACATCTGACAAATAATGAAACAACAGCAACTTTTGATAACATAAAACCTAGCCTAGCTTGTGGCCTAATAATATATAGTAAAATAATTATGATAATTATGGTCATTATAAAGAAGTAAAGTTGACATTTATTTGTATTATTCAATGTAGGCCTATTTATTTTAATGCAAAACAATCTTAAAGCATTTTTCATTTTTAGAAATGTTTACAAGTTTAAGTATTAACAAGCTTTCTAACGACAAAAACTAAAAATATCAAAAAATTATTTCCTGTCATTTGGTCGATAATCATAAATAATCGTAAAATCGCAATATTTTCTTTCACAATAATCGTGACTCAAAAAAAGGAAATCGTAACACCCCTAATTGAGTGAAACAGAGGTGGAGCGCCAGGTGCTGCTGCGGAGGACTTTCATCTAAACACGTGAACTGCACATTATTTGAACTGCACATCAATACAAAGATGGCGCCGCGGATGGTTCCCATGGAGTTTACGTGCGTGAAACTGAAACTGCGGAAGGCCCCCGGGCCGGATGGTGTCTCCCCCTCCACCCTGAGACACTGCGCGGATCAGCTGGCTCCCGTCTTCACAGACATTTTCAACACCTCCCTGGAGTCATGCCACGTTCCGTCCTGCTTCAAAACATCCACCATCGTCCCTGTCCCTAAGAAACCACGGATCACAGGACTTAATGACTACAGGCCGGTGGCACTGACGTCTGTGGTCATGAAGACTTTTGAGCGCTTGGTCCTGCCCCACCTCAAGGATATCACCGCCCCTCTCCTGGACCCGCTGCAGTTCGCCTACAGAGCTAACAGGTCTGTGGACGACGCAGTCAATCTGGCCCTCCACTTCACCCTGGAGCATCTGCACTCCCCAGGAACCTACGCCAGGATCTTGTTTGTGGACTTCAGCTCTGCCTTCAACACCATCCTCCCTGAACTGCTACGAGACAAGCTCTACCAGCTCAGCGTGCCCGACTCCTTCTGCAGGTGGATCACTGACTTCCTTACGGACCGGAGACAGTACGTGCGGCTGGGGAAGATCGTCTCGGACACTCGGACTACAAACACTGGAACTCCTCAGGGCTGTGTACTTTACCCCTGGCTCTTCTCCCTGTACACAAACTGCTGCACCTCCAGTCACCAGTCCGTTAAACTGATCAAGTTTGCGGACGACACCACCCTCATCGGGCTCATCTCGGACGGTGATGAGTCCGCCTACAGGAGAGAGGTGGAACGGCTGGCGTCCTGGTGCAGCCACAACAACCTGGAGCTGAACGCCCAGAAGACAGTGGAGATGATCGTGGACTTTAGAAAAGACACAGCCCCACCTTCCCCCTCGCCCTGACAGACTCTCCCACCCCCATTTCCAGTGTGGACTCCTTCCATTTCCTGGGCACCACCATCACCCAGGACCTCAAATGGGAGCCAATTATCAGCTCCCTCATCAAGAAGGCCCAGCAGAGGATGTTCTTCCTGCGGCAGCTGAGGAAACTTAAGCTGCCAACCAAGATGCTGGTGCAGTTCAACACGGCCATCATCGAGTCCATCCTCACCTCCATCACTGTGTGGTTCCCCGGCGCTACAGAACGGGACAAGCACCGTCTGCAGCGCATTGTGCGTGCTGCAGAGAAGGTGATTGGCTGTGAGCTCCCATCTCTCCAGGACCTGTTCACCTCCAGGACCCGGAGGCGTGTGGGTCGGATCACAGCTGACCCTTCTCACCCTGGACATGGACTATTCACCCCTCTCCCCTCAGGCAGGAGGCTACGGTCTATCCAGACCCATACCTCCCGCCACTTGAACAGTTTTTTCCCCTCCGCCATCAGACTCATGAACAATAACAAGTCTCTGTAGATTAGTTACAGACTCATGGATGTTTCTGCTCTGTTGCACTGTGCGGTGTGTCCACACTTTGACCCGCTGCTATCACTCATCACTTTATAACACTTAATATCACTTTATATGCCTACACATCTGTAAACACAATCCCTGTTGTTCATTGTCAAATTGTTGTTGTCTTACCATATGTCACTTTATTTTATCTTATTTATTTAATATTTTTATGCATGCCCCTATAGCCTTATAGTGTAAAGTTCTTTAGCTTATTTTTTATCTTAATTCTGTGTTATATGTTTTATGTCGCACGTTTGCACTGAGAAAAAATCCTAGTTTGTGAACCCTGTTCTGAAACAATGGCAATAAAAACTATTCTGATTCTGATTCTGATTATTTCTGACCGGATCATTTGTCTGACGGTGCCTCATAATGGAACCATAGCAGGTCTGGGACTAATACTGTACATGAAATCAAAGAGGAAACACCTCCTGCCTTTGTTCTGTTAGTACAAAACACAAATCCGTGGTGCAAAACAAAAATATGTATAGTGACTAGCTTTACACTTTGATTTCATTTCGTCAGAAAAAAGATTTTCCAAAAGCATAAATTCATTCCATGCTTCTTTATTTTTTAATTGAATAAAACTAAATAAATGTAGTTTTGATTATATTCTGCATAAAATAATAATATTAAATGCCCCAAAGATAACTTTCTTTTTGAAGTTAAAAACAATGTTTTCACATCACCAGCCGCCACTGATAGAGGAGTCAGTGACCTTTAAGAAAGAGTGATGTAGTTTGGGCAGAATTAGTATAGCCACATGTGTCCCAACCAGACCTTTGTTGATTGGTTTGCATCAGGAAGGGCATTACAACAAATCAATTCACAAATGACTGCATGTTTGAAGTTATAAATTACAGGCCTGGTGATTGCAGGGAAAGGCAATAGGTAAGAAATATAATTTAAAAGCAATAATGTATCAAACAGAACATTGATATAGTGCAAATAGAACAACATATGACATTTATAAATTCAGTCCCACAATAAAGGTCTATTGGGTTTACCCGGTGTAAACGCTTTAACATCCCTGCCAACAGAATAATGACGTTTATGTATTAATCTCCTTTACCTTCCATTTCTCTTCCCAGTGGTTCTGCTTTTGAAAGAAAATCCCATGTCTGCGCAGCTCAAAGAGGAAGATCACCTCAAAAACACAATCTGGGAATATAATCCAGTCATAGGAGCTAAATCTGCCATCCATTTCTGATGTACAAAAGATTAAAGCGGTACAATGCAATTTGATTGAAAGTCTATATTATATGTATGTATATATATATATATATATATATATATATATATATATATATATATATATAAAAAAAACAGGAATAGCATAGGAAACTGCATTACAAACACCCAAAGAGAAGACTATCAAAGAGAAAACATTATGGTAAATTATTGATTTCAGTTAAGGTTTACTTCCTCTTGCAATTGTGTATGGTAAAGGTTCTAGGCCATTCTGTATAATTTTCAGCCCGTTTAAGTTCGGAGTAGGGCAGGGCGATATGGCCTAAAATCTATATCACGAAATAAAAAAGAAATATCACGATAACGAGATATTTCACGATATAATTGACAATGGACGAATTACTTCAAAATCCCAGCCTTACGCCTATTGGGAAGATTATCCATCCATTTTCTTCCACTTGTCTGTTCCCGGGTCCCGGGGGCAGCTGTTGGAGCTGCACCAGCCCCTATGATTCCTCCTGCAGGTGGTGTTTATGCTGCTCTGATGGAGTGTAACATGAATTATATCGTGTCCACGACGATATAAAAAATTATGACGATATAAAAATTATATTATATATGCGATACGATATGGCCCACCCCTAGTTCGAAGTTATGTCTGTTGGAGCTATGTTTATTTTAGGCTTAAGTTAAGTTATAGCCTAATTTATTTCCTTTCTTATCTTGCTAAAGTTAATTTGTTTTATTTTGCATTTACATTGTCGTTTATTGGTCACATGGTGTTATTGTCATTTGCATAAGTAGGGACCTCAGGCTGCGAGGACATATGGTTTTTTACCAGCGTAAGAGAGGCAGCAGAAAATGTCTGTGAGCTTGCTGTCCAAGTGTGAATAAACCTCCTTAAACGCTTTTGGTTTGGACATTAATTGATTTTGGTACCTCTAACCTGCGTAAAGCCTAACCATGACGTAGCCTCAGTGGCCATTTGAGAAGTTTAGTATTATTTGTTTTGTTTAAGTTTATGGACAAATAGCCACTACAATGTCTTTGGTTTATACGTTTGTTTATGTTTTTCATCTATTCTGTTGTCACTAGGGATGTCAGGATTGTAAATTATTGAGTCACGATTATTGTGAAGAAAAATATTGCAATTTTACGACTATTCACGATTGTCAAAAGTAAGGAAGAAAATTCTGAGAAAGTTCACAAAACAGACATGTACATTTAATATTTATGGGTTGTTTTGATTAGAACCCTATAGAACATTCATTCAAACCTTTTATCCTTATGCTTTGACCCTTATTTAAACATTTTCGTTTTCAGCATGACAAAACAAAAGCAGCAGCTACTGGTTCTTTTGGGACTCTTCCCATGGCAACATTATGCAGTGTTTGGCATAAATACATTACGGCTTATGAGCTGTGGGCACGGTTTATCGTGGGTCCTAGAATTCTTACGATTAACTTACAGTGAGCTTCTCTAACAGCGGTCGTAAAACCGGTTAATTTTGATATCCCTAGTTGTCACTAATCCTTGATTACAAATTTTAAAGTCTGATGTGACTTGTGATGTGATTAACCAAATGTGTGAGCTGCAATAAGTATGAATAAAACATAATTCATTATTAATTTTATAATATAGCCTATTATTAGTAACTATACAATTTTAGCAAATAATCACTGACCTATCCAGAGTTTGTTTTGTGATCCCTGGCAAGGAAGAAAACAAAGCAGAGAGAGAAACTTTTACCCAAACTACAGTCATTGTCTTCTAATCCTTCCTCACAGGTGAAGAACCTGGGTGTGATTTTTGACTCTGAGCTGACTTTGATTCCACACATTAAGAATATCAGATAGGTTTTTACCATCCAAAGAACATAGCCAGAGTCCGCCCCATTCTCTCTCGAGCCAACACAGAGACGCTAATGCATGCTTTTATCACCAGTCGTATGCCCTGCTTTCTGGTCTTCCCAAAAAGAGTATCTCAGGTTTACAAGAACGTTCATGTTTTTAAGAGCAGGCTCAAGACCCACCTTTTTAGCTTAGCTTTTAACTGACATCTATTTATTTAGTCCAAATGATATATACGTTTGTTATATCCAGCAAAGCCTTCGCTGAGCATGTTCACTGTTTCGTCTCTGCTCTGGGAGCCAGCCTGGTCCTAGTTAGTTTTGTGAAGGAAGTTGTAATGGCACAAGATGATGGTTTCCAGTTGGTCTTTACAAACTCTTCACAGGCAGACAGGCCTTTTAAAATTGCACATTTTGTACCAATTTGCATTTGAGGAAGAGGAGAATTTAGTGTCATTTGAGAGAAAGAATGCACTTAAAGACTTGGACAGGCAATTGTGCTGTAACAGCAGGTAAGCGTGCATAATAAAACATGAAGTTGCTCTCCCATCAACAAAGAAGTAATACATTCTAAGAGTCATAATGAGACTGACTTCAGAAAGGTTTGTTGAGAGAGAAATGCAAAAGAGATTCTCTGGGGGCACCAGTGTACTTTATTTTTAATTGATCTTTCAATCGATGTTTATGTGGGTTTGTATCTTCTTTTAAAAATGTTTAGATGAGACTCTTGGAAACACACCCACATACTCTGTGGCACACGAAAGTGGCATTTCACTCAGTCACTTTGGTGTGCACTGTCCTGTACACAACTGTCGCCGATTATTCACAGTGGACCCATAAAGGTTGTTACTTGAACTACTGTACCTCTAAATAACATTTTAATTTAAGAACACATGTAAACTATTTAGTAGCAAAGCAGAGTTGAGTCACCATGACAGTAGGGCAATGACCTCAGACCGTTTTTTGATGGGACTCAAGGTTTTAACAGTGAAAAACATCTAAATCAATACTGCAAAATCAAATGAACAATCGGGCTGATTACATTTAGTGAGGCACTGAATTTCCTATCACAGCCATGAGCGGTTTATGAATAATAAACATAGCCTATGCCCGTGTTAACACACTCACCAGCTTAGCTGCCCCGCAGATGAGCTTTATTCCGTGTAAAAGGCGGTTGTTCTTCCCAGTGATGTTGCAACCAAGTTGACGTTGCTTTAGGACACAGCTTGAGCACGGTGTGGCCGCTTTGCAATAAGATGCTTGCAAAAAAGACTATGCCTTTTCAAAGGTGCGTCAAATCAACCAAGGAACCTAAAGTGACATGCCCATGTGATGGCACGAGCCCTGGCGTTTTTACTCTTGATACAGCACGCTCTCCTTTTTTCTTCAAAGTCACGCATGCGCAAATTTGATGCGCACTGAGGGGAATATCTCAAGAGTCTGAGACAAGCCTAAACTTGATGTTGGTGAGAGGTGCAAGTCGTGACAATTCCCTGGCCTCGATTGACTCTATTAAGACATGGCTGTGTAATCCTCCTTCTTAAAATTGCTAATAAAACAGATGTGTCAGCGGGAACAATTTTGAAGCTACGTAGAGCCGTGATCACTTGGATGAACTGTCCGTTTGCCCCTATGGAGCAATTATATTGGTTTGTCCACGTCTCGCTCATTTATTAAGAGCCATTAATGTCTAAATCTACTCAGCGCTTAAAGAGCTGGTGCCAATAGTTTATTCAACACAGAGACACGTGCATTCGCGCTGTTGGTGGTGGTACTTGCAGTTTACTTCATCTTCGTATCCTACAACCTATTTGAATACTGATATTAGCAAGAGGCATTTCATTTACAATGGAAACCCCAACGCTTAACCCTTAATCGTAGCCTAGTCCTAGATAGAATATTGGTATCTCACCAAATGACTGATCATCTTGGAGTAGGCTATTAAGGTCAGATGGACTAGTTAGCCTGTTATGTTTACAGAGCGCCCTTGTTACCAAACTGAATGGATTAGGCAAAGGTGACATCTAGTGGTAATTGACGCTCATGACGCTGTTGAGCAAGACACCCTCCTTATGATGTAGGCCACTGTGATTCCCAAACTTTTTGGAGCCGTTTTACCCCCTGAAGCCTTGGGTGATGAGTCGCGTACCCCCTACTAAACACTGGCAATATCACATGTAATATTGTGTTCATTTCCTCCATTAATACAGTGAGCTCAAGCAGGTTTTCCACATTCAATATGTTTTTGCTCGTCTGGGTGATAGGCTATTAAGAATATGTAAATACACGAACATTAAATGAAACGGTCCGTTTCCGATCATTTTGAAAACGAGGCTGTTAGTGTGAATGGGTAGAGCTGAGTGTTTTGCTTTATCAGTGGACCAGGACTCTGCTGCTTTTGTCACTCATTCTGAACAACGTCAGACTCGGGTTTGGACCATTGAATTGGACTCTGCGCTCTGGCCCCGCCCCCTCTGCGTCTCCCTCAGTCATACTGTCAAATCACAGATTCAGATGCGCTGGTTTAAGCTTAAACTCGAACAGCCACTGACGCTTCTCCGTCTCCCTCGCTCCTCGGATCAGAACGAGAGGAAAACTCCTGTTGCAAATCGAAGTCATGATCAGTCTGACGGCACGCGCACAGGCTCCTCTCTCTTTATGACAGATATTACAGAAATTGCTACTCGATCAAACGCTGGCGTTGTTCACATTAAAGGCGCTTCTGTTTTAGTGAGGACTGACGCATCCTCAGCCGCACTCCCGGCCTCCGCGGAGTTTTACGTACTCGGGTCCAAAGCGGCTCTGTTCTATGGGGTGAGATTTGTGTCATTGATTCATTGATGCAAAAATATAAATTAATTCAAAATCGCAGATTCACAATGTCTAATTTGCGTGCTTAGATTTATTCACGTAAAAATATGATATTTGTGAATAAAAGGTATGTTTTGGTTTGTGAATCTCTGCTTCTCTGAATAAAACATATTTGTGTGTTTGTGAATCTGTGCTTTTGCATGTGCCAATTTGAATCTGCATTTGTGAATCACCTAAAGGGGTGAATGTGGATATTTTTGAGACACATTTCACACGTTTTTATGAAAAAATCTACGCACAGTTTTGAATCCTCGCAAAATCCGAATTGATTCAAAAGTTAGTTTTGCATGCAATTTTTTTGAACAAACATTCTTTTTTTTAAAATAAAAATTAAGTTTCAATTTATTCGAAATAATTCACATTTTATTTGTAAATCTCAAGTTTTGCATGTGAGAGTTTGAATCTGCACTTGTGAATCACTCACCACGTGAATTCAGCCTTTGATCTGCCGAGGATCTTTTTGACACAATCTTTCCGCCGTGTGTTTTCCCAGATTAATGCTCCGCAAAAATCACAGTTCCCGGCGTGACCGCTAGGGGCAGTGTGAAGACAGACTGACGCTATAGCCAGGAAAAGAACACTGTAAAAAATGACCTTAAAAACCGACCTTTTTGATTTTTGGAAACAGCTAATTCAAAGGCGAGGATTTCAAAAAACAATGTTGCCAAGCCCAGTTCTTGTGTTAAAATTGTCAAATCGGTCATCAAAGATGACCTCATCATCCATGGTAACATTTAGTTTTGTGGTTTGAAATTGAAACAAATCTATGTTACTAATTCAAGGGTGTTGATTTTTTGTGTTCATACATCTTTTTTTGTAGATGTGGATGATAGTCAATGTCAATTATCATAAAGCAACATAACTAAGGTTCAATCTGCTGATTTTGATACAAATGTATATGCAATTGTGCTTCCACTGTTTAGTTATTATCATTATTATTATTCATATTTCACAAGTGGTTTTTTTCATGACTAATAGTCTCATCCATCCATCCATCCATTTTCTTCTGCTTCATCCGGGGCTGGGTCACGGAGGCAGCAGACTGAGCAGAGATGCCCAGACTTCCCGATCCACGCACACCTCCTCTGGCCTTTCTGGGGGGACCCCGAGGCCTCTCCCCAATAGGACATGCCTGGAAAACCTCCCGAGGGAGGTGACCAGGAGGCATCTGAATCAGATCCCCAAGCCATCTCAGCTGCTTCTTTCCTCTTGAATCCAAGGTTCGACTATTGTCCGGGTTCTCCTCTCCAGCACCCTGGAGTAAACCTTACCGCAAAGGATGAGGAGTGGGGTTCCTCTGTAGTTGGAGCACACCCTCCAATCTCTCTTTTTAAAGAGAAAGTCCACCACCCCGATCTGTCACTCGATGTTGCAGAGACGTGTCAGCCAAGACAGTCCTACAACTTCCAGAGACTTAAGGTACTCAGGGCGGATCTCATCCACCCCCGGAGTCAGCAAAGAGCTTCCACCTCGGTAACTTCAGCTTGGGTGATGGGCAACTCCCCCTCCGAGTCCCCAGTCTCTGCTTCCTCATCGGAAGACGTGAAGGTGGTATTGAAGAGATCCTTGAAGTACTCCTTCCACCGCCCGACAACATCCCCAGTCGATGTCAGCAGCTTCCCACCCACACTGTAAACAGTGTTGGTGAAGCACTGCTTCCCCCTCCTGAGGCACCGGATGGTTTGCCAGAATCTCTTCGAGGCCGACCGATAATCCTCCTCCAGGGCTTCTCCGAGTTTTTGCCCATGCGACCGCACAAGCTGCGGCACGCTTGGCCTGCCGGTACCTCTTAGCTGCCTCCAGAGTCCTACAAACCAACAAGAACCAGTAGGCCTCCTCCTTCAGCCTGATGGCATCCCTTACTTCCAGGCTCCACCAACGGGTTCGGGAATAGCCGCTGCAACAGGCACCAGCGACCCTATTGATACAGCTATGAACGGCCGCATCAACAATGGAGGAGGAAAACAGGGTCCACTCGGAATCTGGGAGAAGCTCTTCCGGAGGTGGGAGTTGAAGACCCTGCTGACAGAGGGATCTACCAGATGTTCCCAACAGACCCTCACAACACATTTGAGTCTGCCATATCGGACTTGCTTCCTCCCCTGCCACCGGATCCAGATCACCACCAGCTCAGTCCCCGAGTGTCCAAGACACACGGTCGGAGGTCAGATGACACACCTGCAAAGTCGATCATTGACCTCCAGCCTAGGGTGTCTCGGTCCCAAGTACACTTATGGACAGCCGTGTGCCTAAACATGGTGTTTAAACTGTGACTTCCACAAAAGTCCAATTACAGAACACCACTCGGGTTCAGAGGCTGTTCCTCCCAATCACCCCTGTCCAGGTCTCACTGTCATTGCCCACGTGGGCATTGAAGTCCCCCAGTAAAACAATGGAGTCCCCCAGTCAAAGCACGGTCTAGTACCCCCCCAGGGACTCCAAGTAGGTCAGGTACTCTGCACAGATGTTGGACCTGTAGGCCAAGACAATGGTGAGAGACCTGTCCCCAACCCGAAGGTGTAGGAACACAGGGCAGTTGAGCTGGGGGGTGCAATAAGAAAGCTCAGCCCACTGCCTCTCCCCGTGGGCAACGCCAGAAAAGTGGAGCGTCCAGCCTCTCTCCAGGAGTTGGGCTCCAGAACCCAAGCTGTGCGTGGAGGTGAGCCCGACTATATCTAGCTGGTACCTCTCAACCTCCTTCACAAGCTAAGGCTCCTTCCCCAGCGAGGTGATGTTCCACGTCCCAACAGCCAGAAGCTAAGCACGCATTTATGCGTATTTACAAAACACCATCTCCAAACATGCTTTAGGTACAGGATCAAGGGTTGATAGAACCGGTACCAACTGGCTCTCTTGCAGTTTCCATCTTGTGGTTTGGCAACGTGCGGCTGGCCACCATGACCTGATAATGTGACCTCAACAGATGGTGTTTAAATGCATCACTCGTTCAGGGCCGCTAACTTTACCAAAGAGCTCCACACATGGAAGCGGAGCAGTGCCGTGGGAAGACATTTTCGTTAGGGGGTGCTGAGGGACCAAATGTACCCAAAAAAATGCTTTTTCTGTGCATATTTACTATTTATCAATATTGCATGCAGTTCGCAAACTATCCACCAGGGGGTGCTGCAGCGCCCTTAGCACCCTGGGTTCCCACGGCCTTGGAAGCGGAGCAGTGCCTCTAAACACGTTTGGGGAAGATACGTCAAAACATCTCCCAAGCGGATGAACTTCACGTTTTTTTCCAGTACCAGCCCAAAACCACATATTGGTGGTGACTCAACAGGAGACGCATCAAGACGTCCGTATCTCTCGCAGACACAGTAACGTTATCAACATACTCATTGAGATGAACGAAATGCAAATCCACTTTTTATGAGCTTTAAAGGCGCAGACTATATGGAAACACGAGCTGTCGCAGCTGAGACGAAGCTACGAGCCGTGATTAACTGCTCACAATAAACTTGTGACTGAAAATCGCTCCGTCTAAGAGTGTTCTGACCCGTGGACGTGTTGGCCAAGTTGTCTCCAATTAACCTCTGTGGATCTTTTAATTCTGCGATCTTTCACAAAGACTTTACTCAGATGTGGTACTTTAGGCTTAGAGAATGGATTGTGGACATCTTCACATGTTCAGATTAAATTGAGCGAAAGTCTGTTTACAAAACCTCGTTACATACGCCGCTACACGTGGAAAAATGCAATGACTGTAGTTTAATTAGGTCAGAGGTTTTGCACAAAAAACGAGCAGAAAAAGTTGGAATGCTCTTTGCATAACTAAGTATTTAAAATGCCATGTATTCAGACCCAGTTCAGCTTGTGTGGCCTCACGGGGCTCGGTTCATATCACTCGTACAGTGTGAGGTCAGTCAGTCGTGTGTTAACAGTGTTTATTTACCTCCGTGGGCTAAGGCTTTCTTCATACATGTATGTGAGTCAGTAGCATTTAGCATGTTCAAAATCGCCTCAAACATGTCCGTTTAAGGCCAGTTTTAGCCTGTCCCAAACACGGCTTGTTCCAGAGCCACACGTGTCACTTTCTCTGTTTTTTTTATTAAACCACGAACAGCGTAACGTGTTCCAGAGCTGCCGAGGACATCTTTTCAAATGTTACGGAGGCTTATCGTTTGGAAAATCATCTTAAAATGTGAAAATAAACCGCTATGTGAAACGAAAACTCGCCCTGGAAACCAATGTAAACCAATGGCTCAGAGCGACTTCCGGCATCTCACCGGAAATTCCCCCCATCCTCGTTTCTACATGAGCCGCCCCAGGAATAAGGTGGATAATGTGGTAATAATCTACGCTGAAGAAGACGTACAATGCATTGTTGACGGTCCCTAAGCATAAGTGCATGTTCCTACCGTATCAGCGGTAATAGTCGCGCATAACAAAACAACGTTGGCTGGCTAGACAGGCATTTTGGGGATGACGGCTCACTTGACCGCAACCCCTAATGTAGGTTTATGATTAAGGAGTAGGTTTGTGGGCGTGGGATAGGAAAAATGCATGAAAATTAGCTGCGTGGTTTGCATGCACTGTCCCAAAAACAATAATAACCCATGTGGCATATTGTCTTTATTTATCTATTCATCAATTATTTGGGCGACGGTGGCGCAGATGGTTGAGCGGGTCGTCTCATGATTGGAAGGTCAGGGGTTTGAATCCCGCCTCCTGAAGGTGCAGGCTGTCGTTGTGTCCTTGGGCAAGACACTTCACCCACCTTAGATTAGATTAGTTTATTTTTCAAAAGGGGACAGCGCAATTTCATAAAACACATGATTAAAACATGAGTAAAACAGCCAGAATTAGCCAAAGAGGCTATTTTTCATCTGTAGTCCCCCGGCCATGATGTCAAAATGGCAATAAAACGGACAAAAACAGACATTGTTAATAAAACACAACATATATAATACAATATTTACAAAAATGTACAGTGAGCGGCCAAATGGACAGGTTTTAGTGTGTGCATGTAAATTGGTTCACCAGCCACTCATGCAAACCTTGCCTCCAGTGTCTGCGTACATTGGTGTATGAATGGCTGAGAGGTTCCTTGCTGTAAAGCGCTTTGAGTGCCTAATGTAGGTGGAAAAATGCTAAAGTTGAGACCATTTATTTTAAATACATTATTAGACCTAACAGACATACAGTGTCAAGTACAAACATCTACTCACATATATGATGTTGTAATATTAGGCTCTGTTATCTCACATTGAGGTGGCTCGGTAGGTGTTCCGGGCATGTCCCATTGGGAGGAGGCCCCCGGGAACACCCAGAACACATCATGTCTCACAGATGACCTGGTGTCGCCTTGGAATCTCCAGCTGGAGGAAAGTGTGCATGGCATGGATATGGAAGTCTGGGCATCTCTGCTCAGACTGCTGCCTCCGTGACGTGGTCCCGGATAAAGCGGAAGAAAACGGATGAATGGATGGATAGATATATCATATTATGTCACAGGATTTAAATAAAGCTCTCGCAGCTGCAGTCAATCACCTCGTTTTATACAGTCTTTTAGATCTAAAGAAAGAAAGATATGTCACTATTTTTTATAAAAAATAAAGAGACAGATTAAATATATGAAACAAACATAGGATTACTAATCACTTACACAGAAGCAGAGTCCTGTTGACCATTGCATAACAGTGGTCTCTATTCCTGTGGAGATCACTGCAGGTGTAGACCTTTAGTTCTGGTGGTAACTGAGAATATAGTAAGTTTCGCACTAGTGGGATGATGCGGTTTGACATAGGTTCATCTACCAGTGCCTGGTGCATAACATAAGTGCACCACTCATCCTTTATGAAGTGAGAGCTGATGAGCAGAACCTTTATGTGGCTGCCCTGCACAGCCTGACACAGCTCCGTGGGTATGGCTGCTCCAGGACAGGAGTCTCTATGAGACAAAAAGCATCTGAGGTTGCGAGGGGGTGCCTCTAGAAAGGACACCAGCCGCTCGGCCTCTTCAGTGTCACAGTGTTCACGGCTGTGGCAGACAAACACATCATACTCGCGACTCCATCTGACCGCACAGTTAAGCAGGGACTGGTGTTGGCAGGGCGTTGCTGATGGAGGAGTAACTGTTTGTGAAGGAGACGGTGTCGAAACCGTCATCGTAGCCTCAACTTTTGGTTTGGCTTTTGGTTTAAAAACTTGAATCAATCCTGAAACAAAAACACAGAAGTAAACATATTGATTGGTAAGTATCAGTACTATTTTCTGTATTTTAAAATGAATATTTTAACTATTGAAACTATGGGAAACTATTGAAAAGCTAAGCCATACATTTTGGCTAAGCTTTTGTGACTAAGACATTGAAAGTATTGAGTAAGGGTATTAATATAGTTTTTACAGCAGTAACTTTCACCAATCACAGACCTCCAAACTGAAGACAAGTACAGATACAGCTTACAGCTACAACACATGTGACTGACCTTCCAGACATTGCATTGTTTACCCTTTTGCCGTCCCTGCTATATGCTATTGCAAAGTTGCTCAAAATCCACATTTAAATCGCCATTGCAGTCAATAATTCCATAGCCAGTAGATCCATAAATTCTTGTAACCATTTTTCTATAGCAAAACAGTTTAATTTACGTTTTTTCCAGTTAATCATTATCATTCTTTTTGCTGCAATAAAACCCAAGTTAGCTACTTTATAGTTTTGTTTGTTTGTCAATTGACCATCTCTGTGCCCCACTAAACAGGTAGCTGGGCAAGGGGGCTGGTTGACGTTCAAAAACTTAGACATTGCACTAACTATTTGCGTCCAAAAATGATAAATCTCAGGACAATACCATATCAAGTGGATTAATGATCCCCTTTGACCGCCAGCTCCTCAGCATAAATCAGTAACATGCGGGTCTATTAGTTTGAGTTTGGCTGGTGTTACATAAGCTCTACGCAGTGTTTTAAATTGTATCATCTTAAGTCTCACTGATTTGGATATTTTCGTTATGTTCCGCAAGATTAGTTTCCATTCTGACATGGGTATTATTTAGCCTACATCCTGTTCCCACTGTGATTGTGTACGTATATTAACTGTACAATCGGAGCAATTGAGCAATTTATATAGCCCAGAAACAGTCCCTTTATTAACAGTCAACTCTCTAAACTTATTATCCATTTCACTATCATAATTAAAACATCATTTAGGTAATTTGAAGTAGATTGAAGCTATTTGGGCATATTGCAGAAAGGCTTTTGTACATAGGCTATAATTACTAGCCAGCTTCTCGAAGGGCAACAATGAGCCTTTATGAATAATATTGGAGATGTGTAGTATATCCCCCCACTATAACTGGAACAACAATTGAAGAAAGAAAAGTGATTTACCAATAACAAGCGTGGTTCAATTATCAAAAATAAAAGAAAGTAGCCTATATAAAATACTACATATACTGCTCAAAATAACAGGCCCCATGTTTTTTTTCTTTTTAACAACACATCATTCAATCATAGTAGAGATTTTCAATCATTGGTGACTGGACTCTATTTAAGTTGAGAAGTTTCACCTCTTTCTTCAGAGGCTTCCTGTCGTAGTCAATCCTTAAGCTAAATAAAGGGCTAGGCAAATCCAATGTATTATTTGCTATTCAAGCAGCAAAGAGTTGAATGCAATATCGAATGTGTGTGATGCATCGGAGCAGCTATTTTTACGGAAGACAAAGTTGGATTTAACAACAATAAAAAATGTAACAACCAACTATACAGAGAAAGATTGAAAAAGACATAAAGCACTTACCATGCATATTCTGAACTTCATTGTTGTAACTTTTTTATGACATTTTCAGCTGGAATAGGTCTGCAGGCTAAAGAAATTATTTCCTGCTAAGAACCGTGTCATGTGAGGCCATGCATTGAAAAAGGGAAGTTCCAAACGGTCAAATAGCGTAGGCTATATAAAAAAACATTTGCATATACAGTGCCTCTCAAAAGTAATAATACACCTTGAACTTTGGCACATTTGGTCATGTTTACAACCATAAACATAAAGATTTTATTTTGATTTTTTTACTGAAAGTTCCCACACAAGTAACAGACAACTGTGAAGTGAAAGCAAAATGATACATGAGTCTGTTATTTTTTTCATTTAAAAAAAGGAATTTCATTTGTTGCGTTAAAATGTGCTACTTTGTATTCAGGCCAAAGTAATTTTAAGCAGGAAAACATTACAAATGCATCTGAACACAGTTATACTTGGGGGAAAATGTGTGTTGTGCTGTGTTGTATAGCCTATGTTTGTATCTATTTTTTATTTTATTTTTGCAGCAAATAAAGTTACTGGGAGTAGTTGGTAGTTTGATACTATTGGTATCCCTGTGTATAAATAATAAACAACCTTTAAATAGATCCATGACAATAAAATACAGTTTTCCTGTAAGCCCCTTATTTACAGTAACCTTTCAATGCGCATGCGGGGAACCCCCGGAAACTCTAATCTACTTCCGGTTCTGCATCTGACGTGTCTCAAACTGTTGTTGCACTATTTGTGGTGTACTTATTTATGTGAGGATTATTCTGTTCTTCTGTTTTTGGTAAGAATTCTTCATTTCATTGCCTGCCATTGTGGCACTGACACGGTTTACAGCGCACTTACCCGGGGAAATGACTCGGTGTGTTGTTGTTTTTAAATCTGATCTAGTTTGGTTCGTGGACACAAGATGCTCGATTTCTTCACCATCTTCAGCAAAGGGGGGATCGTGCTGTGGTGTTTCCAGGGGGCAGGAGTCACTGGGTCTTTTACTGGACCCGTAAACGCCCTCATCCGCTCCGTCATTCTCCAGGTACGAAGTGGCACATCACAGACATTGCTGTTTCAGACAGTGGCTAACGCTAAAGCTATTTATTGCGCAAGGTCTCCCAATTATCCGCTTAGGCCTTTCGTGTATATCGCAACACTAGTTTTAACTCTCACATTTGACACTGATAATTGCACTCATAAGCATTTTAAAGCTGTTCTCGTCTTGCACTCCACGTGTTTTTTCTGCTTTCTTTTTTTCTTTTTTGATGCACACAATTATCGGGAAAATTAAGTTGGCCTTTATGCTTTAACTTTCTCGAAGCATATGGTATTAAGCTTCTTTGGGGCCCACTCTTTATTGGTGGTTGTGGAAATGGGCAGGCCGGGGAAATTATCATCGGGTCCATGGAAAGTGCAAAAAAAAGTGGGTTGAGGGGGTTTCTTGGTATGAAGAGAAATTCAGCTTCGGTGCGTGGTGGAATTCTTTATCCTTTGCAGGAGCGCAGTGGAAATAATACCTTCACCCATGAAGCTCTAAGTCTGAAATACAAGTTGGACAATGAGTTTGAATTAGTATTTGTGGTAAGTTAATATTATTGTTTTTTTTTTTTTTTTAACCACATGCATTGTCGTGGAGATGCTAATGTTTTTTGTTTGTTCTATTTACTGTGTAGGTGGGTTTTCAAAAGATCCTGACGCTGACTTATGTTGACAAGTTCTTGGATGAAGTTCAGCTTCATTTTAGGGATCGTTATAAGAATGACTTGGAGCAAAAGGGGGCGTTAAAACTACTCAGCAATAACTTTGACTTTGAGGATGACTTCAGCATGCTTCTGAAGTAAGTTCATTTACAAATGTACGTGATGCCTTCCAAGTGCATTGATGGCGTATAATTCCTCACTGCATTACGTCTTGCTGTTGGATGCAGAGATGCAGAAGGCAGCAACAAAGCTAAGGGCCGAGGTCGTGGCATGAGAACCTTTGAGGAGTCGGATAAATCTCAGAAAACTGTGAAATCAATGATAGAGATAAAGGGTGGAGATAAAGCCAAGGAAAGTGGTGGCAAGAAGAATAAAAATACCAAAAAGGGGGGTGAGTTATGATTTTTGTATGTATTTTTTTCATTTCAAGTGGTAATTTGGACTAGATCTTTATACTCCTCCAGACAGTAGAGAGGAGTTGGGGAAGTCTACATATACTGGGCCTTTTCTATAGTTAGACCATTAACTTCACAACTGGAAGAGAAGAACAGAGGCAAAAAGAAAAAAACTGTACAGATGACTACTTGAAAACCTTTTCTACATGGGAAGATTTCAGTGCGGCTGAGACATTACACATTTATTTATTTATTTTTTTAGTTCCTGCAGCAGAGCCAGCTAAAATTGACAATGGAAAGACATCCAGTCCAAAGGCAATGGAAAACGGTAACCAGGGACTTACGGCAGAAGAGGTCATCCAAAAGAATCGGGAGGAGTTTTTTCGAAAGAAGCAAAAGACGGGAACTGTTGAAAAACAAACGTAAATATAGCATTAATGTAGATTTTGATTGTAAAGCCTGCCTTCACATGTAGCATAGTGAGTGGTTTGTGCTTGTTGTTATAGGCATGTCTTTAACATTTTCGTTTGGATTAATAGCGGTGTCCAAACGTTTTGCATTATGATATAATTCTCTTGAGACCTTGACATCTTTTCTTTCTTCAAACCCATCTCTCACAGCAAGTCTCCAAAACCACAGAAACCAAAGGAAAAACAAATGCGGGTTTGGAACATGGGTGGTAGCAGCACTAAGGACTTGGACTATAGCGGAAGAAATGGAGATAATGGCACAGACACAAATCAGGAGGCCCAAATTGATGTGGTATGTACAAACATAATTATTAAGTGTAATATTTTTTTCATCAGTGCAGTGCATTAGCTTTTGGTAATGTGATGTAGGGAATACAGCTGAGCTCCATGAAGGGAGACCTGCAATCTGTTGATTACGAGTCCAGTGAGGAGGAACAGGACGAAGAAGAAGAGGAAGAAGAGGAGGAGGAGAAAATCATTGTCAGTCAAAAAAGCACTCCAAGGTAAAATAAATAGAATAAAATACAAGAGTTTTGTAGCGTTTCATGGACTTAAGTATTTGCTTCAGCTCAGGAAGAAGTATTAGTGGCATGTTTGGGATGCTGAAGGGTCTCGTGGGTTCCAAGAGCCTGACCCGTGGAGATATGGAGTCAGTGTTAGAAAAGATGAGGGACCACCTCATTGGTATGTATGAAATCTGTTCATGTCCTCATTATGTGCCTGCCGTGTTTTCAATATTTTTCTGATTTACCCATTAGCAAAGAATGTAGCTGCCGACATTTCCTCCCGGCTCTGTGAGTCTGTTGCTAAAAAATTGGAGGGAAAAGTCATGGGCACATTCACCAGTGAGTTTCCTTTTTAATAAACATGTTTTATTGATTATAGGGTACGTGTGAATATCCACAGGCTGAATCAACTGTATATTTTTCTTCAGCTGTAACCTCAACTGTAAAGCAGGCTCTTCAGGACTCATTGGTGCAAATCCTGCAGCCAAAACGAAGAGTGGACATTTTGAGAGATGTCATGGAAGCACAGAACCAACGGAGACCCTTTGTCATCACATTTTGTGGCGTCAATGGGGTTGGAAAATCTACTAATTTGGCCAAAGTAACTCTTCATTATACTATTAAGAATTCGGGTTCCCTGTATTTGTCCTAATCTAAAGCTCTGCTTTCAGATCTCCTTCTGGCTGATTGAGAATGGTTTCACGGTCCTGATTGCAGCTTGTGACACTTTTCGTGCTGGAGCTGTGGAGCAGCTGCGGACTCATCAGCGCCGACTGAACTCCCTGCACCCCCCAGAGCAGCACGGAGGGCGGCCCATGGTCCAGCTCTATGAGAAGGGCTATGGGAAGGACGCTGCAGGCATTGCCATGGAAGCTATTGCTTATGGTAAAAAAAATAATAATAAAAAAAATGCCAGCAGCATTTTGTAAAGTGTCCAACATTACGTCTTTATCTTTAAACCTTAAACATTCAGGCACAATTTAGTTTCACCTGAGTGGACAGTTAGACCAAGTGAACAAGTATCTGATAAAAAAGTAGTGCATTTCAGGCAACTGATAACTTGTAATTTTCCCTCTTGAAAATGACTAGCCTGGCGAGACCACAATGATACACCTCTTTAACCCACGCCCTCATTGGCGGCAGTAGAAAACTCAAATGAGCCTGTGCAATCAGAATCGTTTATTTATGGTCATGTGTTGTTAGCGAGCAGCGTCACTATTGGGACGCGAAAGTCCCCTCAATAACAATTTACGGATTTCCAATCGACAGTAGGTGAATTTTGTGATTCATAATCCTGTTCGAATATTAACGCAAAACCGCTAATAACACCGCATCAACGGCAGACTTCACTGATTGGTTTACTCCTTACTTCCTGTTTGCTTGCGTATGTTCTGCTCTTGAAATGTAGTTGATGCCACGGTCATCAGACTCAATTGCTCAATGGCAAGAAAATTACGACTTACAACCTCAGAGCGTTCCAGGTGAATAAACTCGTATGTAAACAAATGGCTTATGTAACAGTTAGCTAAAAAAGAATGCAAATGTTATACAACCGTTTCTTTACAATTACCACTTCAAACCATAATTCCTATAGTTCATTATTGGCAATTTGTGTGTGTTATTTGTTTGTAGCTCGGAATCAGAGTTTCGATGTGGTGTTGGTGGACACTGCTGGGCGTATGCAGGACAATGCCCCTTTGATGACGGCCCTTGCCAAACTTATTGCGGTGAACATGCCTGACCTAGTGCTGTTTGTTGGAGAGGCTCTTGTGGGCAATGAGGCTGTGGATCAGCTGGTAAGAGAATATTCCAGTGACTTACTTCAAGATTTTGCCTCTTGATTTTGTGTATTGATTAATCTACTTTTGTCTTTTGTGTTCAGGTGAAGTTCAACCAGGCTCTGGCTGATCATTCCATGTCTGACAAACCCCGACTCATTGATGGCATTGTCCTCACCAAATTTGACACAATTGATGACAAAGTACAATATTCACAGAATCAAAAATCATATTCATATCAAGTAAATGAAAGTAAATACTTTTCTCTTCCACAGGTGGGTGCTGCCATCTCAATGACCTACATCACTGGACAGCCAATTGTGTTTGTTGGGACAGGGCAGACCTACAATGACCTGCGCAGCCTCAACGCCCGAGCAGTGGTCAGTGCCCTGATGAAGGCTTAAGCTGAGAATTGGTTCCCTATAATATACAATGAAGTCTATGACGCACACCAATATGTTACATCCTTGGTGAATGATCAGTTACTTTCAGAGTCACATCAAGTGACATTTACAATTAGTTAGCAGAATAAAACAGGGAAAGCATTCATCTAATTTACTGATGTGCGTGTGGTACATACTGCTCTCAACATTACCTTTCTGAACAAGTGTAGTAAAATTTGATTGACCCCCTGAGAACACATTCTCACCATTGAATCTTAAATATAGTTGTCACTAGACTAGTAACAAAGTGAAGGCATAAAAGTGATTCAGTCACTTGTGCTCTCCAAGTTTTGAAGGCTTGCAAGATGTGACATTTTAGCAGCAGCCTGTGCCTAAGGAAAGCTTGGTGACCTTTGTGCCTCTGATTCTTTTTTATACTTTATGTTCAAAAATACATCAATTCAATTGCAGTGGCTGAATATCTGCAGTATGATAATTCACTTTTAAATTATTTAAAGTAACATGAGAAAGGACCCAAGACAGATATTGATTTGGACCCAATGGCAACATGCAGCGCACCTAAAAGCTATATTTCATTTCTATTAGATTATTTGAGATCTAGTCAATTTTCTTTTGATTGTACAGATCTAGTTGACATTGTTAAAATCCACTACATTTGTGTTCACATAAGTTAAAGTCTTAATAACGTTGCCCCTTTTAATTTATGGCGGTGCAATAAGAGGTTAAAGAGAGAGATTTAAAGAAGGTTTGAGTTAATTTATGAGAATGTAAGCATTTCTAAATAAAGTTGCTATATGCTGTCAGCCTCTGAGTCTCTGTTTTGCCTAATAATGTATACCACTTTATCTGACTGGTTCTCCACCTTTGCCATTGGAGGTTGGTGGAGCCAAGTCTGTGGGTGCTCTGGGAGTTGCTCTACAGGAAAAAAGATGAAGGGGTGCGCCAGTCAGGTGTGGCGCTTCAGTTTTGACTGTACATGTAAAAATAACCAAATAAAAATCATCCTGCACAAAATTAAGCCAACTAATGCGCCCCAACAGAGGTTTAAAGTGCATGACACATGAGGCACATTTTTTGCTGAAACATAGTTAACTCGATTTATATTTAAGCTTTATTTTGGTAAAAACTGTACCCGGCTTTCTTTAGTTTGGCCAATGTTGTGATGTTTATAGTGTTACTTCCTTATTGGACACTGACATGCAACCATGTTACGTCAAAGAGAAATTAGTCACTTTCTGTCAGCAGCACATAAAAATAACTTTTCTGTCCAACATTTCTTCATTAAAGTAGCTGCTTCACTGAAATAATTGACTGTAACTGATGAACTTTCAACTAAATATCCTAAAGTCATATTTTCAAAAGCATTTAAACCTGTCACAGGCACTTTAAGGTTCCCTTCTGACACTGAAAAAATACAGGCATGTGTTATAACTACGGGAATAAGTTTCACATTTGACTTGTCCTTGAATGGCACTTCAATAATCTGTTAATGGCGGATGTGGTGAAGCATGATGGAACCCTTTCTGAAGGTCTTGAACCAGGAACCTGTACCTGGATAGGTATATTATATATGGATGTTAACAAATCATGACAAGTAAAAAAAAAAAAAAAAACGTTTAATATCAAAATACAAAATCAATTACACCGTACAGTAGTGAAACTGTCTCTACCTCTGAAAACCAGTGTGCGGTCTTATCTAGTGATGCATCTAGCTTGTGCGCACAAACAGCTTTTCTGGGCAAGGTTGTGTGCGACAAACCTAACTTGAATTGAGGATCTTTTATGAAAATACAATACAAATCCATACAAGAATGCTCAAGTGACAAGACTGTTTTGTCATATTCATAGCTCCAAAATGTGTGTGCGACTGGAACTTTTTTTGTTGTAAACAAACGTATACATTGATTGTGACCTTTCCCCATCATATGAAAAAAAAAACAAAGAAAAACACTTCTGCCCTTGCCCATATTATTGAAATTATCTGAATTTCCAAGCCTGTGTGTGGCAGGAACCTTAGTCCAAGTAGCTTAAACTGGATGGAGCTGTGGAGGAGAATGATTGACACTGATTCCAATAGTGTGCCTGTCAAGAGTGATGTCTGGCAAAGAGAAAAGGAAGGACTTGTGAGTGGTGGGCAACAGGGAGTATCCAATGAAATGCCACAAAGCATTGAGCATGCAGTACAGCAAAACCACACCACAAAGTGACAACAGAGCTATAACCAGCATGCAGTCTCAAGCGGTCTTGTATTTTGTATTGTGCAACAAGCGCCTCGTCCAAGCAGTGACCGGCCTAACCTTGAAAGAGGTTTTTCTGTGTGGTAACGCCGTTCTGTAGTTCTTCCTCCTTTTGTGAAGGAGAGCCTGTAATCAAAGTGAAGGAAAAACCTGTCATTGACTCTGGTAATAAGCACTTAAGGCTTAATTTCTCAATTATCATTTTATTTTATTTTTTTACAATGGCTGAAGTTGTCCGAAGTGGTTCAACCATATACTGTATTTTCCGGACTATAAGTCGCACTTTTTTTATAGTTTGGCTTGGGGTGCGACTATTACTCAGGTGCGACTTATATATCAAAATATATAATCCCATAATGTTTGTTATTTTCACACTCACAGCTGCTAGAGGGCGCTCTAGGCTTGTGTACCAGTATCTGCTACTCCTGCACCACTGAAGATTTAAAAAACGGTAATCGAGCAGCAGAAAGAAAGTTTGGAGTGAGTGAGAAACTTGTGAGGGACTGGCGAAAAAGCCGAGGTTACTCTTACTGTAATGAAGAAAACAAAAAAAATCTAATGGCGGGCTCAAAGCTAGTTGGCCACAGCTGGAGGAACACGTTCGCAAATGGGTGCTTTAACAACGTGCTGCCGGGAGAGGCTTGTTAACGTTGCAGTTACACCTCCATGCCCAGGTAGTTGCACTTTTTTGCACTTTTTGCCTGGTGCAACTTATACTCTGGAGCAACTTATAGTCTGGAACATACGGGAATTAATGTCAAAGCTTTCCACATGTAGGCCTACACCAGCAATACTGTCCAGTAAATGCGCGTGGGGGTAAACGCATACAGGATTGGGAAGACATTTTACCCCAGCCGTTGGTAGACACGTCACGGTTGCAGATTTCATTGGCCAGCCTTTCAAAGTACTCAGGCAGATCGGCGTATTCATCTCCATAAGATATAACCTTGATCCCCTTGTCCAACATGTTGTCCCGTAGTTTCTTAAACTCTTCCACATCCTCTCTCCTAACGAGCATGAAGTGCTCCAGGTCCGACTTGTGTTTGACCGCCTCCAAAAACAGGGCCTGAAATGTGGTGTCGTCCACTGTCCGCCCACAGCCCAAAAACACAAAGGATTTGGTCTCATACAACTTCTGGATCTCGCGCTGTGAAAGAAAAAGCAAGACATGAAGCTTTGCACTCGAGAGTCCAGGATAAGAAAATCACATAACTACAGCCATACACATGACATGCATATTGTTGATGATTTTGCATCGTCTTTACAGCTGATGCCCTTCCAGTTAAAGTTCTCTTCACTTTTCTGAGCTTGAGACTGGCAAAATCTATTCACACATGTTGACAGCTTTCTTTTAATCCTCTTGATAAGTTGTACCGCGGGACTGCACATTAGGGCAGCAACGATAATTTTGGTCATTTTGGATTCATTGATTAAATGTTGATGGAGTAAACTTAAAGCGAATGTTTGTAGGAGGCTCTTAGTGCTTTAAAAAAGTAACTGCAGCAGAACTTGGTTTGCTCCTCAAAGCTGCACATGAACTCGAGCACAAGTTTGTGTGAGCATTTAAACGCTAAGAACCTCCAGACTTCAGCCACTGATCAGTGTGAAGACCTCCATCAAAAGATTAGACACATAATCACGGGATGGAATGTAATTTTCAGGGACCCCCATAATGCGAATATTGCTCCTACGCGACCTCAATTCCAAAGCTTCACATTTGTTACCCAGTTTGACCAGGTTTTCAGCCATATTTTGCCCCTGGTTACAAACGGAGGTGATGTCGTCTGTGCAAGTGGAAAGAAACTGTTCCACATCAGTGACGGTGTGCTTCAGTATAGTGTTGTTTCATGGTAACAATATCAGATGAATTATTATTAATATTATTTTTAACTAAACAAAATTATTATAAAATAAAATACTGTTATGTCTTTCTCCTTTACCCCAATGAAGGTACTTGATTCATCTTCTGTACTCAGTAGTTGAAGTCTTCGAACGTTTCGCCTCTCATCCAAAAGGCTTCGTCAGCGACAGAGGTCACAATCTGCACGCAGCTGAATATATAGACCAACAGGGAGGAGTTAGGGTAGGCCAGTCTCCTCCCCTCTAATAACAGCTACTCTCACCTGGGGGTAAACACCTTTGAAATAGAGCGTCTCTAACGATCTGCTCACCTCAGTATCGGTGAGTCATGTCCTAATCACTACCCAGTATCTGTCCCATTCAAGGCTAATCACTGCTAATTACCTGCCTATTGTTCTTTTGTTTGCTGAGGTGCCATCTCCTTGGGCTGGCCAAGTCTTTTTGGTTTCTCCCGAAGGAGATTGGAGTAAAGGGACGGAAGATTAAATCTGAGACCGCCATTTCGGTTCATGGAGGGGTTTTCTTTCCTGACAAAAATAGCTTCTTTAACTCCTCTTTCAAACCAACGTTCTTCTTTAGCTAAAATGTTAACCTCCCCGTCCTCAAATGAGTGGTTCGAGGCTTTGAGGTGGAGGTGCACCGCCGACTGAGGGCCACTTGTGCTTTCTCTTCGGTGCTGATAAAGTCTCCTCTGTAAAACTTGTTTAGTTTCTCCAATATAATGTTGTTTGCATTCTTCTTCTTTGCATCGAATAGAATAAACCACATTGCTTTGTTTGTGGCTCGGAGTTTTGTCTTTGGGATGAACCAATTTTTGTCTCAGTGTGTTCACTGGTTTGTGGTACACTGGAATCTTGTGCTGCCTAAAGATTCTCTGAAGTTTCTCTGAGACCCCGGCTACATATGGCACTACGACTCTGGGTCCTATCAGATAGAGTGTTGTCATCAGAGGAAGAGATTGGCTGATGACAACACTCTATCTGATAGGACCCAGCTCACGCCTGACCACATTTGCCAACTACTGGAGATCTGTCTTAGCACCACATACTTTCAGTTCAGGGGCAACTTCTACAGACAGATCCACGGCTGTGCCATGGGCTCTCCAGTTTCACCCATAGTGGCTAACCTCTACATGGAGGAAATGGAGAGGAATGCCTTGGCCTCATACCCAGGAAACAAACCCAGCCACTGGTTTAGATATGTAGACGACACGTGGGTCAAAATTAAGCAGAAGGAAGTGACCCCTTTTACAGATCACATCAATGCTGTGGACCCCAGCATAAAATTTACGCGGGAGGACGCCAAAGAGAAAGAACTCGCCTTTTTAGATTGTAAAGTTATCATAGGGGAAAATGGACAATTTCAGACAGAGGTTTACAGGAAGGCCACTCATACTGACCAGTATTTGATGTTTGACTCTAACCATCCACTCCAACACAAACTAGGGGTCATTATGACGCTCAGAAATAGAGCTAAAGATTTGCCGACCAGTGCTGAAGGAAAGACCAGAGAGGAACAACATGTCCAGAGAGCCCTCTCAAACTGTGGCTATCCGAACTGGTCTTTCACTAAAGCACAAATTACAAGAAGACCCAAAGAACAAGACAGACAGACTACAGAACCTAGAAGAAAGGGAGTCGTAGTGCCATATGTAGCCGGGGTCTCCGAGAAACTTCAGAGAATCTTTAGGCAGCACAAGATTCCAGTGTACCACAAACCAGTGAACACACTGAGACAAAAATTGGTTCATCCCAAAGACAAAACTCCGAGCCACAAACAAAGCAATGTGGTTTATTCTATTCGATGCAAAGAAGAAGAATGCAAACAACATTATATTGGAGAAACTAAACAAGTTTTACAGAGGAGACTTTATCAGCACCGAAGAGAAAGCACAAGTGGCCCTCAGTCGGCGGTGCACCTCCACCTCAAAGCCTCGAACCACTCATTTGAGGACGGGGAGGTTAACATTTTAGCTAAAGAAGAACGTTGGTTTGAAAGAGGAGTTAAAGAAGCTATTTTTGTCAGGAAAGAAAACCCCTCCATGAACCGAAATGGCGGTCTCAGATTTAATCTTCCGTCCCTTTACTCCAATCTCCTTCGGGAGAAACCAAAAAGACTTGGCCAGCCCAAGGAGATGGCACCTCAGCAAACAAAAGAACAATAGGCAGGTAATTAGCAGTGATTAGACGAAGCCTTTTGGATGAGAGGCGAAACGTTCGAAGACTTCAACTACTGAGTACAGAAGATGAATCAAGTACCTTCATTGAGGATGGACAACCCCTGTACGACTGAGAACTTACACAGACATCTTTCTCCTTTACCTTCTGTGCATGTTTGTAAGCCGGGATGTAACTTCTATCAAATTAATATTCAGTGTTGGCAACTTTTAACGGTCTATGGTTGGCAATTACCATAACTTCTGTATTCCGTAGTACATTCTGGTAGCCAGCAGGGTGCAGCACAATACCACTGGGGTTAGTGTAAACGCCGTGAATATGTAAAACGCTCAGTCTTCGTTTCTCCTGAGCCCACTCCAACACCTAAACACACAAACACATTTACAGTCCACTGCACTCAATCCAGTTCAGACTGGACACAAGAGCAAAATCACTTTAAACCGCAGTTAGAGGATATTTGCCCTGATGGAGACCAGGCATAAATACCAGGAGTGACAAGCAGTGACCAGCATTCATAAAACCAAGATTACGTCACAAATATTTCAGTTTTACAATATAAACATGACTTTATCTGACGCTGAACTGAATTTGTAGTTTGTCGGCAACATAGGCCGTAATCTTGTGAAAGTCATAGTTGCAATTAGGCTTTATCAGGTGGATTACATTTTCTGCTTTTTCCCCATTCAGAAAACAATAAACAATACATTTACCTTGCGTTTGACAGCACTTAAGATAATGCACAGTGCAGTGACCTTTACTCATTATAAAAGGCAAGTATTGTGAAAACACTAATCAATATGTCACAGTTCCAAAATAGTCTTACCTTTTTCTCATCTGTGAGGTCCAGAGATTCTAGCTTGGTGCCCTGGTGTGCTGCATAGATCTCTAAGAGATTATCAAAATTTGTGGTGAGGACCAGGGCTCCACTTTCCATCAGCTGCAGCACAGAGCGCAGGAGATGTTTCCCAGCATGCTCCATTTTGCTCTCCAAGTCATCAAACACTTCATACAGACAGTCTTTGAAGAAAGTGGATCGCACATTACCTGTTCTCTATGTCATACACAAACAAAAAATATTATTAATTTTGACTTTCTGCACTACTGCTTGAGGCACGTTTTATCAAAGAATTTATACTACAGTGTGTCCATGAGGTTCAGTCAATTCTGTGCTGTAACTTGTACACAATGCTCTTCATTTAATGAGATTTCACTCGGGAGCACATGTGAGCTTGTGTTGTTGTGATTAGAGTACACCTAGTGACTGAATATAAACCACAAGTAAGTGGTTTATAAAATAAAAAAAAGTGAAATGTGATTGAGATTTTTTTTATATATTATATTCTCCCAGTTACAAAAAAAGATCACTGTCTTTTTTTAAATCAAGGTCAGACAGAGAACACTCGCAGTCACAGAATGTGAGTGTTGGTTCACATGACAATAACATTGCCACTACTCCACATTAGTTCAGAATTATGACAGTGCCAGGACTCCTCTTCTATGAGAGGTCGGTTATAAAGTAAATAAAAAGGAAAAGGAGAAGTCAAAAGGCTAAGAATAGTCAAGACATCTGAGAGCTGCAGTGACCAAGGTGATACAAGCCAAGCCTAATGCTTGGACAGATTAAGCCTCTAATGGGCTAAAGCAGCAGGAATCCTTTCCAGCGGAAGAGACTTGTTATCCACGACTACTGTCTGAAGTAATTACTCAGATTCTTTTGTCTACAACTGGCATATTCTGAAGTATGCTAGTTGTCAATGGCTACATTATCAAGAGATATTAAATAACCTTTGGGAAATTACACAAAATCAAAGCTGGTGTTTTGAGATTTGTTTCCCAAATTGTGAACAAAGCCGTTCTCTAAACTCAAGTTAATTCAATGCACATGGAGGGGAGCCAACATGATCCACCATAATTCCATAAAAGTGGGTAACCCACATCCTATAAAGCCCTAGTCCAAGCTAATTTATTATTCTGAAAATCTTGTAGTAATCCAACTGATTTAAGGTGTAGGTGACCTGGTGTTACAAGAGTTGTTTTTTGGCGAGTCATGTTACTCATGATGTCACTATAAGGAACTATTTATTACCCAGTCTCATTATTCTGTTTGTGCCGCTGCATGTAGTGCCTTGAGCCAGCAGCACGGAGTATGTCTCCACAACTATGGATTGAAATAAACCGAAAAAGCCATTAAAAATAAACCTCTTTGTTCTTGTGGTAACAACAGGTTTAAGGGCAGGAACAAAGTGTGTTAAGACAGAACACCAAAGGAAAACGCCATGAACGCTACCATCGGCTTCCTTGGTTTTATATCTTAATAAATAACAATTTGACAATGCACAAAAAAGGACACCTGTAGTGACAGTGTTAAAATGGATTCACGAAAAACCTGATTTAGATTGATATGCACAGTAAGCTAATTCTATAGTAACGGCTGTTTGTATTTGTAAACATGTAGGTCAGTTGCACAGAACAATACCAAGGCAAGTCTTAAGCGGTCTTACTGGAGAAAGTTTCTGAATGAGGTCATGGGCCACGTGCACCAGATTCTTGTCCTCCTGCATGTGTTTCTGAAAGCGCCGGCTCTCCTCCTCCTCCAACAAGTCGAAGTCATTGGCAGCGTCTAACAGTGCTTGTATCAGGCCCTTCCAGGAGCGCAAAGCCGGGACCTGGGGCGCCACTGCAGAGCTCACCCCTGTCCCAATCACCAGCACTAGCTCAGGGGCCCGCTTGGTCTTTAGGCTGGGTAGCAATTTCCTAATGGAATAAGAACAGACTGAAGAAACTGCATCCTGTACATAGTATTTGCTGACAAGTACATGAGCATAACATAAACGGTTAATACCGTTTAACTGTTTTGAATCAACATATATTGTATGTCTTCCATTTTCCCTTCCCATTGTGGCTAACCTGGGCTTCTTTGCGTTGGAGTCTGCATCTTGAGAGTCAGCAGCAGGTCGCTTCTCAGTTTTCGCAGCTACAACAGAGGCCATTCAGCTCCTGTCAGATCAGAGATGAGGTCACATGTAGGGCAAGTTTTTTCATTAGGCAACCCACACATTAAAACCACATGTGCAGTCCCAATGCCTATATTTGAAGACGATATGCACAGAAGCATTTTCTCTTTTATAAAGTCCTATTTTATATCAAGAAAAAACTATGCCTAGATGAACCATCAATACAACTAGGACACATTTATAATCTTATAATGTAACCAATTGTAATCCAAATACTATTTAGGGCACAGTTAAACGTGTAAGCGCTGGGCAGTCAAATTTGACAAGGACAGTATAGGTGAGAAACAAAACAAAACAATTTCCGTCATATCACATGAGCTCTCTCCTGGCAACAACTTAATATGTTTGACTGACAACATGACCAATTGCAATGTTTACTTTTGCAACCTCACGTTGGGAGTAGACTATTTTGAACTGTCTAAATATTTCTGTCATAAACTCCAAGTAAGCTAGATAAAATTAAAAGTAATAATAATAAAGTGTTATGTAGAAATAAACACTAGGCCAGTGATCATTAATTAGCTAGTGAGTTTTTTTTTTCATATATCTTTCATATTTCTATATCTTTGATGGGTAACTTAGATGTGCGGTAACCAGGGTAAAGGCATAATAATAAGACTACACCTTTTCTGTTACCTCCCTTGTTTGCAATGAGTATGCTGTGAATCGCTAGTTCTTTGTTTGTACTCGAAATGAGTCCATGATAACTTCATGTGCTAAAGCCCAGCGGGATTTCCATTTCTACCGAACACACTGACGGAAAAGCTGGCCGGCTGATGGCTGTATCGGTAATAAGGGAACTTTCGCCGAGTAAGGTTGAGCATTACTTACCCGAGTGATAGCCCACTGTGGATCTTCTCAGTGACTGTCCCAAACCTGCTTTAGGAGCTGTTAAAGTCGCCGCCGCCTGCGGAGATGATGCGTCTGCTGACGGTGGCTTCAAGGGCTACGCGGAAAACGGTCTCCCCGAAAATATTGTGTCGCTGTTGTCCCAAATTTAAACAAACAATTATTACTGAAGATAAATCAGGAAAATGTACAATCTTTTGAACCTATCAACATTATTACTTAACCAGTTGATATGAAAACTGTTCATCAGTCTGATCAACAGCGCTGCCAGTTTCGGAATATCATTTTACGAAGAGTACTTGAAGGGGACTTTCCATTTTCGACAAACAGCCAATGGCATATAAAAAGCGCGTTTCCGCTTTTCTGCAGAGGGTTGCTTACAAAGAGGAACTTCAGGCTCACTCAGCGCTTCCTAGTCCAGAAGTTAAGCATTCGGATTCGGGAAATTAGTTATCTCATTATCCGTTTAGACTAGAGACACTAGAGAGGAAGGCGTTTTATGCTGTTTAAATCTATTAGCCAATAAATATGCCTCAAGCATTTCGATAAACAGAAATCATAAATATGTTAAAGAACACGTCAGCGCACTGGGGCCGTGCGCCATCTCCCGGTAATAATGAACATTACAGTGGGGTGTCAAAGTAGTCACAGAAACCATACAATGCATTTTATTTGTGCTGAATTTACAGTATATATGCTCAACTAACTCAAGTGCAAATGCGCATTCACCACTCAAAAATGCAATCAAACAATTCAAGTGCAAAACATTTGATCAGGTCAGAATTTAATACATTAACTGTATTTCAGAGATATAAATACATACATAATTTCCCTTTATCAAAACATACACATTGCATATATGTATTTGTTAATGTTCATGGGGGTGGGGGGGGGGGGGTCCACTTGGTGAAAGTATACTGGTCTCTTATTATTTTCAGTGTTAAACGTTTTATTTACCTTTTTGTGTAAAATGTAAGACAAGTCGAAATGCTTTTCAAACGCAACAGAGCATATAATGTTATGCAGATATGCATATTCACTTTAGATCTGGCAGGAAATAAAATAAGTATGGCTTTAGAGATGGAAAGAGAGAAGGCGAGGACATGGCTCCAAAAGGTAAGCAGTCTGGTTTTGTTAAGGCAAACATTGTGAAGTTTCTACACAGAAATAGAGCCCTCTCTGAAGTTGGTTTTCCCAATAAGTACATTGAGAAGTGTAGCTTTTCCCTCTTGGCAATCTTTCTGGGCCCGTTTAATTATCTCACTCAGCTTCTCTTCATTGTCACGGTTTATAAGATAGCCCTTGCCTCCATAACCGTCTGCTACCACGTGATAATCTGTAAGGAGATTGAAATTATTGCTCAATTTACATCTGACATGTTCATTATACAACAGTTGTCTTGTAAAGAAGTCAGATCTACCTGAAAACGCAAGTCCACATGCAACGTTGCTACCGAGCATGGGAACTTGCTCTCTAGAGATCTGACTCCAACAGGCATCATTTCCCACCACAGCAATAACCGGAGTCTGGAAAGTAATAAAGATAATGACAAAAAAGTTAAGAGCAGTTGTTGTTAGTCATCATTGCCATGCCTCAGACACCAGAAAACGTAATTATACACTCCCAAGAAGACATTTGATTGAGGAGTTTTAAGCTGTGCTGCACACATAGTAAGTGTAGGTAACATACAAGTTGGAGTGCATTTTCAGTGTGTGTTTGCTATTGAAAGCTGCAATAGTAAGTATTAATGAATAAGATGTACAGTATTTTACCTTATGTCTAGTGAATGTGTCGATCTCTGTAACGCTGTATCCTAAAGATCCATCTCCATAGATTATCCACACCTGCAAACACAAAGAAAGTTTTGTCAAGGTTCACATGTCTCCAAAGAGCCCAGCTTCTACGTACCTCGGATTCAGGTCGACACAGCTTTGCTCCCAGAGCAAATCCTCCTCCAACTCCCAAAGTCCCAAAGGCTCCTACAAACCAAAACAAAGATCCATGTGATGTAGCGTGCATTACACCGATGCATTACATCCATTTACAGTGCGTAACAAAGATGAACAGTTCCATGCAAGGCTTAAGGTAACCTGGATCAAGCCAGCGCAACGGTCCTCTAGGTCTCAAAATGTAAGCAGCACTTCCAACAAAGTCTCCTCCATCTGCAACAATGATACTGTCCTCTGACATCAGCTCATCTACACAGTGAAGCACCTTCAGTGGATTCAAATGATGGTCAGTTTTTTCTTCTGCTTTGACTCTGTACAGAGAAAAAATATGATCAGCTAATTTCTGTCAGATCCATGTATTGTACTGCTGTGAGATGAGGTTGGATTGTTGCAGTATAAGAAAAAGACTGATAAAACCACTAACCTGTTGTTTTTTTCTTTGGTTGCATCGCCAGATTTAAGGTTTTGTGGCCATTCTTCTGGACAGCGATGGCCCTTAAGGCCTTTGGAAAGATTCACCAAGAATGAACCAGCATCACCTTTAGCAATAATTAAAAATTTTATTAACTATTATCCCATATTAAGGTATGGGATAATATAACTCTTTGGAAGCCATACCCTGAATGGCAACCGTAGGTTTCCAAAACATATCTGAGTTTTTTAGCAGTTGGGTCTTATCTCTGTTGACTGCAATGATCTTACTGCGTCTGCTAAGAACTCTGCCATAGCTCAGACGGAAGTCACAGACAGTGCCTGTCAACACAGCCCAATAGCATTTATTTAGATGTGACTCAACAAGTTACCTTACTTTGCCCATACCGGCTAAAATCACAAGATCAGCTTCCTTTAGGGCATCACGTCGGTTTTGTCTGATATGTATAGTACTGTCTTTACCCAGCATTCCACGGGACATGCCACCCAGGAAGCATGGAATGCCTAAGACTTCCAGTGCCTTTCTGAAAAACAGAAAAAAACAATCAGAGTGTGCATTTATGGATTCTAGCAGATTTTTGTGTGTGTAAAACAACAATGCCAACTGTCAACAACTTTGCCGAAAGGGAAGCCTATTACCTGATATTATCGGCTGGCATTGGGGGAAGAGTTGCTTGGCTTCCAAGCAGAATAACTGGTTTCTTTGCTCTGCTAACAAGCTCTATGCATTTCTGGACCTGTCAGAAATAGGAAATATAGAGTAACAATTGAATGAAAAGGGAGTAATGAAAAAGCCACAAATACCTGATCATCTGTAGCTTGTGGGATATTAACAGGAAGAGGAGAAACATCTCTGGGTTCCCATGCCCCAGCAAAAAGGTTCATAAGGTGATTATTCATGTACCTTTGAAAGCATTGAGATCATGATGAAAATAAGTAGTACAGATTTTTACTCCAATAATTATAGTTTCAGATGTCTATTATGATCTAACAAGAGTTAACTTACCATGAGACAAATTTTCCCATTAGTCCCTTTGGTGGGTTTTTCACACCAAACTCTTTAGATACAATGTGATAGGGGTATAATGTGTCAATGGGGAACTCTATAAAAACAGGACCAGGAGTTGCTGACTGGGCAATTGCCAAGGCCTTTCTAACTGTGGGTACAATCTCCCTAACCGTCCTGACAGAAGCACAGAATTTACACAGGGGTTTAAATAGAGACATCTGATCAATATCTTGCAGTGCACCTCTGCCCTGTAACCCAAACAGTATGAGATTAGACATAGTAGCTGCATATTCAAACCAATTATAGTGACTCAATGTTTTTGTGTATTAACCTGAAGAAGTGTGCCAGCAGCTCCACCTATGAGCAGCAGAGGGGATTCAGCCATCTGAGCATTTTTTACAGCTGTGACAGTGTTAGTAAGGCCTGGCCCAGCAGTCACTGCTGCTACACCAATAGTTCCTGTTGTGAAAGACAGAAAAAACACTTAAAACTAACCAGCTCGTCTGTATAATACCAGCTTTGTCACACAGCATGGACACGCACCTTTGTTTGTTTTAATAATCTATTCTTTACAAAGACACCCCCCTATAATATAGATTCTATATTATAGAAACATAGTACGCACTCCAAAGTACGACTCAAACTTCTTCATCAAGTTTGCAGACGACACAACAGTGGTGGGTCTCATCAACAACAGAGACGAGTCAAACTACAGGTGAGGTGAGCAGTCTGGCCATGTGGTGCACACAGAACAACCTCTCTCTAAATGTGGAGAAGACAAAAGAGATTGTTGTGGACGTTTGAAGAGCGCAGGTCCAGCATGCTCCTCTAACAATCACTGTGTGGCACAGCGCCAATCACTGTGTGGCACGGCGCCAGCACTGCCTCCTTCCGAAGGAGCCTCCAGCGCATAGTAAGAGCAGCGGAGAGGATCTGCGGAGCCCCTCTCCCCTCCATTAAGGACATGTACTCCACCCGTCTCACACGCAAAGCCGTCAGAATCACCAGGGACCATCACACAGTCTCTTCAAGGTAATGCCTTCAGGGAGGAGACTGCGGAATCTACGGACCAGGTCCAGTCGACCTGGTCGTTACATACACAAGGCCATTGGGAAGCTGAACTCTCTGCCCTCCCTCCCACCCCTCTTCCCCCATCCCCAGCTCCACAATCAAGGATGAGAGAAATCTAATTTCAAATCATTCACATGGTTTGACAAATAAAAAATCTTGAATCTTGAATTTATTCAGGGAGAGGTCTTCAAAGGTTCTGTGAACTTCAACCTCTTGAGTGTGCAGGTTCAATTCCTTTCCCTGTTGTAAACGTGTGTTGTTGTTTTTATGCTGTTCAAATAAACTAAATAAACTAAACATTGAAAAAAGACTGCAGATTTCAAAAGGTTTACCTGAGAGTCTTGCAACTGCATCCGCTGCAAAGACAGCTGTGGCCTCATGTCTGGTGTCCACAATACGAATGCCCATTTTCTCACAGGCCACAAGGATGGGGGAAATGTGTCCTCCAACTAAGGTGAAGACATATTTGATCCCATGTGAGCGCAGGACCTCAGCCACGCTCTCACCGCCGTGACGTGGACTTTTTGTCTCCGTCTGAGAAAACAATAAAACATGAACATAAATAAAACCTAGTCATATACTTGCATGCAGCTTGGTCCCAAAGTCATTAATGGAAGCGTCTGCCCATTGTGTAGCTATAATAATACCACAAACAGCTTGTTTACTTTAAATCTATTGTCACTGAAAACCACTGGGACAGCCTGGTCAAAGTTTACATGAATGGAAGGCAGGCAGCTTACCTTTCACCTGTGTGTCAGGTTACACGGTAGGCTATATATTGTTGCATCATCTTTTGAATGTTACAGCTGAATGTAACAGCAATTGGACATGAACTAAATCTGGGAAGATGGTAACTCAAGCTTTATGATGAAAACCTACCTTATGAAATAACTGGTATAATAAGCCAAGTCTGTAGGCTGCAAACAGGAGTCCACCTGCAGCAATGCCCGAAACACATCCAAGCAGAGTGCATACTGATTCAAAGGTCTCCATGGAAAAGTCAAGTGGTCAAAGAAACCTGTATCAAACAAGGCTAAGTTTGTTTCTGTTTACTTCTCTGCACTTCAAGGCTAACCTCAGAAGCACAACACAAGAAGAGCAAATGCTACAAGTAACATTACATTTTTTTTTTTTTACTTTTGAACACTAATCTAAAGAAAGCAGGAAAGATAAGGCTTTATACAGAATTTAGTCCTTGACAGAAGCTTCCACCCTGTCTTTCCGCAATTGCCGGAGTGATACAGGAACAAGGGATATATCCATACGTCAAGCTTTCAATGTTACACGCTGCTTCCGAGTGGCACCTTCAAAATAAATACAATCCATTTTAGCTGTTTTTACTGCACCATTAAAAAAAATGTAAATCAAGAATTCAATAACTTTAAAACCATACATATTTATTTTTAATGAAATGTAAATACATTAGATTTAGATGGTATTACACATAATGAACTATACTTTTATTGTGACGAAACTGCAGACGTAATAGGTCCATGATCTATGTATTGACGACAACGTAATTTATAACAGGGCTACGGATTTAAAGGACAAGCCCTTTGGCCAATAAAAATCTGGGAAAGGTCAGGGTAAGGTTTAACAACGTTTTCTTTACAAAGTCCACGGACCACTAGATATGGGTCAAAGTTCATTTGGTAGAATTACTAGGCCCTACATATAATAGGCCTATATATATTATGTCATAATGAAATACGCTTTAAATATATATTTTGAGGTACTGACCAAATAATCCCCTAGCCCAAGGGGTGGGGGTACATCAGCATTTAGCCGAGGGATTAATTCAGATTTTTTTTTTTAAATGGAAGGGGACACTGAGTAGTTGCCTATGTCTATATTACTTTCAAAGGAAAGTTGATTTTAATGTTTTTCAGTAGGTTTTAATTTGAGAGTATTTCAGCTCTATTTTGAACACAACACACAACTAAAAACGAATAAATCTGAGTTTAGTTACTCACTTTTTAAACAATAGGCAACACCCACGAGGCAAGGGGTATTCTGGATATAAATGAACAACTCAAGAGGTACACAAGAACCACTGCCATAGCCGAACAATACCCTGCCAACAGAGTTTGAAAGTTTGAATTGATTTTATTGATTAGGCTCTATACAGTCTTGCCTATTCCTTGACAATGTAGATAATGGAGGAATCTGTGAAATCGCTGTCCCATTTTTATAATAGGCTACAAAAAGGAAGTTTGTACACATCAATTGTCTTTCCATGCTCTGGAACTTCAGCAAAATTAATTACGCCATCCGTTTTCTGTTCCTCAAAAATAATGACCTAAAATGAAATCCATGTTCAAACATTTATATTAAGATTTATTGAAAATGTGGTTATATTGAAACCCATGTTAACCATGTTACCTGATTCTCTCCACTGTTGAGCCAAGGTCCCGGGAGGTAAAGACAATGCTGAGGACCAATCGACCAATGGCGTCCAAGGTTGTGGCTGTTGACAAATACAGCTCCTTTACCCCAGCCCTAGGAATAACAAATATTAATACCATGCAAACAAAAAGTACTAATAATGTAGTTCGAATACTAATAAGGAAAAGAAGTACAGGAAGTTGTATAAAGGTGTCTCTTGGTGGACCATCGATAAACAGTGTTGCTCTGAAAAACCCTGGCATGGAACTGCAGTGAGTGCCAGATTTCCATTTATCCGATATCATTAACCTGAAAAGGAATACCACATCATAAGAGAACATGGAAATGGTCATTATGGGATAAAAAGATGGGTACCTTTTAATAAAATCTGGTTTCATTTCCAAAGACAAGATTGCGAAGCCTCTCAAAGGAATCTGATTGAGAAAAATATCTCCCACAATGCCTAGGGGGCAAAGAACTCAATACTCATTACTCTCATTAACCTTCTTTCACTAATAGTCTAATAACGCTAACTGATACTAAATATACCTTTGCGTTGTACATTCAACGCTTTCCCATAATTCACCCGTCCACAGTTTTCCACAAGTAAACTTAGAGTTCTCCGTCCCTTTGTCGTTTGATTAAAAAAAAATAAAAAACATCATCATGAGTTTGCCAGTGAGTTTGATCCTTGTCTTTGATATTGAAAGACGGATACCTGTCCATCCAAAAGTACAACCTCATGGTTTCTGTAGTCCAAAGTTCCGACAAACTGCCGATCAACAAAAACCTATAGGGGGCAAAGCGAACAATGGCATTCAAATGGTTCTATGTGCAATAAGCAGAACGTGACTTTAAGAAGATGCATTTATGTCGTGCAAAATGTTTCTTACCAACGCCCTGTCCCTGATGTTGTTTTTAGAGTAAAGTGTCCCTCCACAGATAATGTTTGTCTCATACAATGCGTAGCCATATGACTGCCCATTGTTATTGTTGACAGGAAGACTCTCTATGTTCATGGGTAACTCAGACATGTATGGCTAAAAAAAAAACAGCCAAACTACATGTGAACAAATGAAGATTTCCCATTCTTGACACATTATTAACAAATAAACCTTGAAGTACCTCGTCAGTGAGGAGGAGAGTGTTCCATAGCGATAGATGCTGTTTAACAATAACAGGGCTGTACACTCCTCTTTGTGGAGTAATGGGCACATCTCGAAGTGGTTCAGCTACAAAAATGTGATGATAGCAATACAAATAAACTGAATGAAATTAAAATATGTCGAAAATGATTCACATGCCTTACAATTATATTGGCTGAATAGATTTCGCAAGGCATGATACTTTTCAGTGCAGTCCCCCGCCTCAGACAATGGGGCATCATAGTCTTCAATAAACCACACAATATAACATTGACATTTGACTCTTGGCTTATTTAATTTAACTTTGGCTGGGAAAGAAAGTGTCTTGACCATAACTGGTGACTTGTGGCTTGAAAGTGCCAACGTCCAAAGCTCCATTCAGGAATCCAAAGCTGGTTCCACCGTGAAACATGTAAAGGTTTATGGAGATCCCCCTCTCAAGGATTTCTGACACCGCATTGAGCATGTCTGATACAAAGTGAATACTGAACATTATTACTAAATGATTCGGTTGTAATGTACTGAAATAAGTCAGTGCAAACAAACAATGTTTACCCTCTGAGTGGAACACATGGTGACGCTCTCCCCACACATCAAACCAGCCAGTCCAATACTCCATCACCATTAGCGGCTTATGTGGCTGCAATAAAGTATTCAGCTTAATTATGACCAGAAAATATTTATTTACTTTGTTTGGTACAATGCATGTTAATAAACACACACACGGGTCTCATGCATGTAAACATGTCACGCTAGAATATAGTCACTGGCTAACTTGAATCTGTTGTCCCACTGTTGCACACATTTTGTTGTACAGTTCATGTATAATGACAAATAAAGCAACAAACAAACAAACACAAAAACATATTCTCATTCATCTTGACTTATTGAGTACGTGTTCAGTGTGGGGAAACCAGAGAACCTACAGGCAAGGGAAGAACAGGCAAACTCCACACAGAAAAGCCACGCCCTGATTGAACCTTCCCTAACTGCTGCACCAGGTGCTGCCACGCAGGAATATGAACAAATGTGTGCATACCTGAATGTCTGCTAAGTGCTGGATAGCCCCATATGAGAGTCTCTGGAGGTTTATGGTTTGTAAAACTGCACAAATCACATGGTTAGGTGCAAACAATTTGTGCGTATATATATATATATATATATATATATATATATATATATATATATATATATATATATATATATACAGTATACAGTACTATATACTTAAATACAATATATATACTTATATTACAGTATACAGTCATTTTTGTTTTGAGCTATACCTCCTTTTGTCCCTCCACATCTCAAGCCTTCCCAGTTATCTGAAGTCATTAACAACTCGTCTATTCCTCTAGATTGGAAACTCTATTGATAACAAACAATAACATTGTGACATTAAGTACATTAATATTCAAATTGTGCATTTTACTCACATTTTTGATAAACTTCATGTAATCCTTATCTTTGTCATATGATCCATACTCATTCTCAATTTGGAGGGCAATGACAGGGCCTCCCTCTTTATACTGCAAGTGCAATCATTGCAATTTGACAACGTTCCTTGATGCATATGCAGTAAGGCATTACTACAACAGATGAAGTAACTTTATCTGTCTTGATAGGCTGATAGTACTTACCAACAAAGGTTTGATGACAGGCATAAGCTTGTCAAAGTAATGGTTGACGGCTCCAACAAATCCAGGACAAGTTGTTCGTAACTGCATATTTTCATCACGTAACAGCCAGCTGTAAAGTAAGTAAGTATAATTTGCTTTGTGCTGTATAGGCTCAAATCAATATGTGTAGATGTGCTTACCTTGGCAGTCCACCCAAATCCCACTCTGCGCAAATGTATGGTCCAGGGCGCAAAATCACCCAGAGACCTACCTCTGCAGCTAAAGTCACATAAGCACTAAAGGAATTACAGAATTACCAGACAATTAAATGTATAAATAATCAAATTAATTGATTAAAAGAAAGTTCACAACAAAATTACCCAAGATCCAGTTGATTCTCAAAGTTAAAAGTCCCCCTTTCTGGCTCATGAAGATTCCATGGGACATATCTGATCCAAAAATACTGTAAACAAAGGCTTCAAATAGTGCACTTTCTGGACTGCATTTTGTTTCTTACGTTGTGAGAGTATTGATGCCACATGCTTTCATCTTCATCAGTCTGTCCTCCCAATACTCCCTGGGCACACGGAAATAGTGGATCGATCCCCCCAAAATCTGAAACGGCTTCCCATCAAGAGTGAACTGAGAAGAAGCGTCCTTCAGACCTTCCATTTTCATGTCTATTTTGGACATAAGAAGACACAGAAATGCATGTTTCGGAAGCCAAACATTATAAAGGTTACTTACCCAGGGATCGAATAATCTAGAGAAATGTGAGAGTTAATTCCTGTGGATGGTTGTATGGTCAAAAGCAATGGGATGGGGCCAGACTGTCGCAAACCGCTTGTGAGGGAAAGCATTGTTTAGTTCAAGAGAGAAATAATACTCCTTTGTCTCACTCTGTTGTCCTTTTGTAAAGCCAAAATAGTGGCCACAGTATGTCAACAAGCTCTCTAATACCAAATAGTCTGTTTAAAAATAGACAGAAATGTATCAATATTTAACACATAGTGATTTTTTTCTACTACGGGGTGGTGCAAACCTACTCTATGCAGGCTGGTATATCTGAAAAGTCCAGTGTAAATGGCCTGGATGTCAAATGTGGCCTTCTGGCAGTTTTTTGTTTCAGATTCCAGCTACACTGGCAAAATTACCATTAGGAGTCTTTTTTCTTCTTCTCCATAACAGCCAACTATCATAGCCTCAAAACAAATATCAGGACCAACCTTTGAATAGCATAATTTAACGGCATATGGGTGTGCACATCACAGAGAACCTTTCCTGGACCATGCACACTACATCTCTGGTCAAGAAAAGTAATCAGCGTCTCTACTTTCTCCGCAAGTTAAGAAGAGCTAGAGTCCCAGCCTCTGTTATGTGCAACTTCTACAGAGGGACTATAGAGAGCATCCTGACCAGCTCCATCACTGTGTGGTTCTTCTACAGAGGGACTATAGAGAGCATCCTGACCAGCTCCATCACTGTGTGGCACGGGGCCAGCACTGCCTCCTGCCGAAGGAGCCTCCAGCGCATCGTGAGAGCAGCGGAGAAGATCTGTGGAGCTCCTCTCCCCTCCATTAAGGACATGTACTCCACCCGTCTCACCCACAAAGCCGTCAGAATCACCAGGGACCCCACGCACCCATCACACAGTCTCTTCAGAGTAATGCCTTCAGGGAGGAGATTGCGGAATCTACGGGCCAGGTCGAGTCGACTTAAGAACAGTTTCGTACACAGGGCCATCGGGAAGCTGAACTCCCTGCCCTCTCTTCCGCCCCTCTTCCCCCACCCCCCGCTCCACAATCAAGGATGAGAGAAATATAATTTCAAACAGTCACATGGTTTGACAAATAAAAAAATCTTGAATCTTGAATTTATATATATATATATATATATATATATATATTGTCATACAATCGGTCAAAAAATTATGACGTCACATTTGGCCCACAGGAGCGCGCCAAGGATTCAACAGTTTCAAGGATTTAACAGTTTCAAGGTTTACAGGAGTTTCAAGGTTTCAACAGTTTTAAGGATTTCAGGAGTTTCAAGTACTAAGCAATTTCAACAGTTTTTACAGTTTCTGCAACTAAATTTTTTGCAATTACAACACAATTATGCAACTAATTGTGCCTGGGAAGGCCAAGCAGGACTGTAGGCTCACCATCCTCCATCACTGCCTCAGCCTCATAATGAAGAATGCGAAGCAGATGTGCAAGCAGTAGTAATTATTGTCCATTACTCTATCACTCTAATATGCCTTCTGACCTTATAGAGGGCATACATGTTTGCAACTGTTTTGTCATTTTGACTTTTAAGTGACAAAATATCCTAATAGGATTTCATATTAAACAATCTCCAGACAAAGTGTTTTATAACTGGTACATTACATACATGTCCACAACACCTACAATTTAGAATCCCACTTCATCCTTTACAACACTTGTTACTGTCTGGAAGTTGAACAAAAGGAATCCTATTGGCATCAATTGAACGTGTACTGCTTGAGGCAGCTCTATTATAGGGACGGTCTAATGTGATCTGTAGAAATGTGTGATCAGTAACATGATTCGTCTTTTGTTCCCTTGGTTTTGTATGTTTTTGGTTTAGTCCTGTGTTTTATTTTGACATGTCTGTTCTGTCCTTGTGATTTTGTTTTGCTTCCCTTGTGTTGATTGCCTGCCCCGCCCTGATGTGTTCCACCTGTGCCCTGTTTCCTCATGTATTTATACCCCTGTGTTTCCCTTGTCCTTTGTCATGTCATTGTCTATGTCAGCCCCGGTTTGTTTTCTCTGGATTTTGTTAGTTTGTTTTTTGTCGTTTATTAAACCTCACCAGTTTTGTTGCAGTCCTGCATTTGGGTTTTTATTTTTTCTCACTCCATCACCAAACCATGACAGAATGACACGACCAACTCAAGACCCAGCGGACTGCCCTTTGGTAGCTGAGTACCCTGACTCCTGTTCCTGCTCCTGCTCCTGTCCAGAGCCACCGCTGGACACTTACCTCTGTCCAGGGTGGCTATCCCCTCCTTCCCGCCCTGAGCCACTGCCAGAATCCGACCTCTGTTTGAGGTGGGCCCCTTCTGTTCCGGAGCCACTGATTGGCACTATTCCACCATCACTCTCCTGGCCCTCCCGGTTCTGACTCTGTTCCCTCCTCCGGACCCCCTACCCTCCCGGTGCTGTTTACATCATGGGACGTCTGGGAGCTGTCCCTTGGTGGTGGTGGTGTGGGGGGGGGTACTGTCATGATTCGTCTTTTGTTCCCCTGGTTTTGTATGTTGTCTTTGGTTTACTCCTGTGTTTTATTTTGACATGTCTGTTCTGTCCTTGTGATTTCGCTTTGCTTCCCTTGTGTTGATTGCCTGCCCCGCCCTGATGTGTTCCACCTGTACCCTGTTTCCTCATGTATTTATTTATACCCCTGTGTTTCCCTTGTCATTGTCTATGTCAGCCCCGGCTTGTGTTCTCTGGATTTTGGTTTTTGTCATTTATTAAACCTCACCAGTTTTGTTGCAGTCCTGCATTTTGGGTTTTTATTTTTCTTCACTCCATCACCAAACCATGACAAGTAACACTTTAGAACACACTACAGGCCATGGTGTATGGACAATCTTTTTATTAACATGTAATGCGCATCTTCACCTTGCATTGTCATGTGCTGTCTGTGACCATTGAATAAATAAGATTTACATGCATACTTTACTTTTTTCCCACAGTGCTCCAGGAAACTACAAGTTGGCAATGCACACGGTCGCCCTGTTCACCACGGCGCAAACTGTAAAACTGGCCGAGAGTGTCAAAAGTGCCCCCGTGGTTCTGGCCAGTCCATGTATCGGCCAAAATGTACATCAATTTGACATCCTCCAGGTGATGCTCAACATTTCACAACCGCCTGACGTGGCTGAAGACCGTGTGGAGGTAAAATCTCCGATTTCGTGTAATTCAACATGAAATGTGACTTGCCTCTATAACAATCTTGTGAACACATTTTTGCCATGCAGGAGGAGGAGGCAGACGCCAACATTGGGACACATCTACGAGCCATAATAGAGGGTGCTCCCGTTGAGACAAAGGGGGGGGGGACAAACCCGTATTACTTCCCCAGCCTCATGGAGCACTTGGGGAAATATTTTTTCCCCTATACTCTATTGTGGGGTCAGAACCGTGTCTGTATATCTGCATCTCATTTGCTCGTATGTAAATATTTGGCATATGACCATCAGTGTATTTTTGTCTATTAAGGGGACCTTGGCAGGCATGGAACTGGAGAAGCCTACATGGAGGCCTCCAAAAGATACCATGCAGTTGGGCACTCCCAAGACAGGTAAAGCTAATTTGCTATGTAAAGTAAACATGAATAAAGTAAATACTAACCTCTGAACTGTCCATGGAACATAACGATTGATAACCGTACCCAAGGTGTCATGGAAAAAAAAGCCAGTGGGACCTAAAACATCTGCGGTTCCACTCACGCCGGTACTGCCGCCTTGCTCTGCTGAGGGAGTACAAAAACTCCCTTAGCAACTTCATCACAAAGGTAGATAAGTGCAGGCCATTACAGTATGTGTGGAAACTATCATGGAGTGTCAGTAATATGCCTTTTAATAGGCATGTTAAAGTACAGATGACATATTTGCCATGGCATCTATATTTATCTTCACATCCATATATTGATGCAGATACAGTAAGGACATTGCTTTTGCCATTGTGCAAACTAAACACAAAATCATGTATGTGTTTTGATTATACTTTCACTACATTTCAGTTATTTATTTGCATATCAATTATTGATTGGAAAATATGATAAATTGATCATGCCTGAAGGGCCTATGGGCTGCATATTTGGCATCTCTGATTTATGGTCTCAGACTTTAGAGTTTTGTGGTTTGTATCACATTTATGCAGACCCACAAAGTCCTTGTGGAGAAGTGGAAGAAGAGGTCTCGCTACACACACTTGAGGGGAAAATGTGTCTGCCCTCAAGAAGGCATTCCTTTTTATGGAGGTATACATATTTCACAATGTTCATATATCCCTGTGTCATATCTTTTGCCGTGTCATATCTAAACTGTCCCAAAAGCAGCATACGCAGCCAATGACTCCAACAGCACCATGTGGAACATTGAAAGATAAACAGGTACAAGTGGTAAATGACTAGTTTTGGTGAAAGCGATTGTGCATCTAATGTCTGATATTTGCCAACCCACCAGAAAGATGAGGCAGTCACAGCAGCACCTCTGGCAGTGGCACCAAAACTGACTCCCAAAGACCAAGTGGTACAAGTGAATGATGATAGAAATTATTAATAATATAATAATGAAATGACAATAATTCATAGCTTTTTACATAACATTTTTCTGGACACAAACACAGATTGCATAGCATTATTCATTCATTTCATACTCTATGGTGGTATGCTACCATTGTAGCTACAGCTAGTAGACTGATGAAAGTGAGGCTGCAAATCTGGGCCACCCGCCCCTCCGACCATCACCTACCACTCACTCATACATTCATGCATTAGTGATTATTCTGTGCAACACAACCCATGTATATTAATGGGTTCTTTTGTTAATTTCCGGCAGCTTGAACGTTTGTGGAGCAAGCTCCCCACAGAGGTGATTGTGGCAATGATGGAGACGGAGAGTTGCAAGGCGACTATTGCTAATCATCACAGGGAGTTGCTGTCTCTACGGCCCCTTACATGGATGATAAAAAGACATAATCATTTCCATAGTCACTTCATTCTCCTACATTCCTGTGCAAGAGTTGGGTGGTGGTGTACATCTGGCATGAGAACAATTTAGCCTTTTGTAGACAAGTAATTATATTGTTGAAACTATAGTGTTACTACAATACAATAGTATCGTATTGTAGAATTGTCATTATGCTGATGTTAGTAGATGGTGATCCTATTAACATCTGCCATGAACTATATTCATGTTTATATGTTATATAAACTATAGGTCAATATATTGCATCTTAATGTACTTTGATGAATATGTATGTTTAAGTTAAAAATGTAAACACACTGTGATGAAAAATTATTTTCTAGCCCCCCTTTAAGTCGTCTTTGCCCACAGGACCTTATTCCTCTAAGCAGAGGGCAGAAAGCTAAAAATAAAATAAATATCTAACAAAAAATAAAGAAATAAAAAAAAAACACTAAATTGTTTTTCTTTTTCTTTGAAAATATTAATCGATTTGACCTACCAACTCGATTTTTAAATCAAATCGATTTTTTTCACTGCCCTAGTTTGTATACGTAGTTATTGCGTGGGTTTTGTTCCACACTCAGTAAGTCACACAAGGAATGAAATACTAACAAATCCTTCCAAAATCAAAATATAGTCACACATAAGACAGAGAAAATGTAGTTGTAAGAAAAGTGTGTAGTGAGAATGTGGCTTTTGAACTAATAATGCTCTGTATAAATGTATGGGGAACCATTTAATCAGTGCAATAACTCAACTCCTTATTGAGAAGATTTGGTTACACTTTATTTTACAGAAGCTTGATACCTTGTACCTAACTGAATGTAGTACTATGTAATGTGCTCTGTAATAACTTGTACCTATGGGTTAGATACACAATGGAATAACTTGTATTAGTACTTTGTAGGTGCATAATGTAATAGGAGATGAGACCATTGAAGTATATTAGGATGAGACCCTTAGGGTTAGTTATGTCGTCTTACATTATGTACCTACAAACTACTAATACATTATATTACATTGTATATCTAACCCGTAGGTACAAGTTATTACACTTTGTTACAGAGCACATTACATTGTACTAAATCTTGTTACGTACAATGTATCAAGGGTAGTGTACAATAAAGTGTTGCCGAAGATTTGGTTATGTATGTGTTCAGGTGAAAGTTTTTGTGTCATGAGAATAAACTGGACCTGAATAGGAACATTTACCCAATTGCCCTTTGACTGGATATCCTCTTGATGAAATAATGTGCAGTACAAGATGGACAGTGTATGTGTTACATTTGGAATTATCAATATGAGAATAGGAATAATGTTCCCAACTAAACACATATCTGGAAATCCAAATGTATGCAAAATGTTATGAGAAATACTTTTACCTAAGTGCGACATCTACAGGATTGATGGGGTAATTGCAATGTAATGATCAGTGCAGTTCCTTTTTGTTTTCTTTTTATTATGGAGTTGATACCACTGTCACTTGATACATTTCCAATGTTGATGCAAGACTTGACATGTTTACAGTATGATGAGATGTTAGGCGTAGGCAGCGATGACGGTGTCCAAATCAAGCGCACCCGCAGCTCGGGTGGAGCGGTGGAGAGCTAGCGCAACAAAAGCTGGAATGTGACTCTTGGTTATGTAAATAGCTACATGCAGTTTGATCAGCTAGATTTAGTTAGCCTGCCTGTTCGAATAAATGCTTTATTGTGTAACTCAAAAACCTGGGAGTTTGATGTCATGAAAGGAATCGTAGTTTAGGATTCCCGAACACTGTCATTATCATGGCGTAACTTGGTCATGATTCCGACGGTAGGCATGTCGGTTTGCAGGTTGTCGTAACCATGTTTGAACTGTTAGCCTTTTGCGGGATTTGTTAACAGTGATGTTGTTGGCAGTAAAGAGTAAAGCAATGACGAGGAAGCTGCAGCAGCTAACTAACTAGTAGTGACTTGTTTACGGTCCGTGGAGCGCATATGCGTCCGCCTGTCACTGAAGCAGAGGTACGTGCTGCTGCTCTGCGTGGCGGTGTGTGCAGGAATAGTTTATCACCGTTCAAGGTAAGACTTTTAACTCTTCAGCTCCTCACTTACCTTCAGTCATGCATAAAGCAGATAATGGCAGTTGTTCGTATAGTTGGCTAGATGGTTGGATGCTCGTTCTAGTGTGTTTTCTGCATGTTTTCGATTTAAAATGTGTGCCCTCTACCTAAAGGTGCATTATGCAACTTTGTATGCAAAAAAAAAGAAGAAAAATAAAAGACATTTGTGCGTGTTTTACCTTGTAGTGCGGCTGTATGAGTGGTCAGCATGGCGCCTTTACTTTCCATCACGGTGGCCTCTACAATGACCCAGGATCAATTGTTTTGTAGGTTTTCTGATCAGAGGGTCCACCAGCAGTGAAAACCTTCCAAACAATTGAACCTGGAGCCTCCTTCGAGACCACCATTATGGAACATAAGGTCGCCATGCTGACCACAAATATCAACTTTTTTTTCCGCATAAAAAGTTGTATCTTTAATGTATTTACTTGTATTAATTTACAGGAGGCTGATGATTGTGTGATCCTGTGTGCTCTATCAAGGCTTTGGTAGTGATTTTTTTTATTTGTGTGTGTGTGTGTCCAGCACAAGGTTATTGTTGGCTTAACTATATTGCAATAGTCTTCCATTGCCAATATAATTGGGAAATCCCAAACGGTCTTATCTCACCTATTACAACACAAGTGTGCCCACCTTATGGCCACCCTTTAACACTGTGTTTTACAAGGAGCTTTTTAAGTTGGGGAATGGATGAGATTGTTTCACCGTAGGCTATATTGCATTTGCATTATAAGTACTCCATGCTGCTCTTTTATATCATACAGTGCTTTTTTGTGATTTTCAGAAGTAGGAGCCAGTTTGGATCAAGCAGAATGAGTCGAACAGATGGACTTCAAGCCAATACTTCACAGTTCACACTGGGAGGAAAACCGTTTCGCATTTTGGGTGGATCCATCCACTACTTCCGTGTGCCTAGGGCTTACTGGGAGGACCGGCTACTCAAGATGAAAGCTTGTGGGCTCAACACACTCACAACGTAAGAAAATCCCTGGAGGCAAATATGATGTAGACAAATAAAACACAAATATACCATTGATAAATGATTAAAATGTTTTCAGATATGTGCCTTGGAACCTACATGAGCCTGAGCGGGGTGTTTTTAACTTTGAGGATGATTTGGATTTAGAGTAAGTTGAAAAGCACTTGATTTAGTGTTGTTCACCCAGTAATCAATCATGCAGCAAATACTCCAGATGGTGGCACTGTTGTTCTACAAAAGAGTTTATTCCCAATCTAGATTATCCACTGTGTTATGTCCTTTGGTTCTTTACAGTATAGGCAACTTTGCTTGATGCAGAGTACATCACATTTACAAATAATACTGTACATAGAAAGAGTATTATTATGTTTTTAGTTTGTACTAATATGAAATACATGACAAGGCAATTGTTGTGCATTTACGTCCTAGAGCCTACCTTCAACTTGCTGCGAGTTTAGGACTGTGGGTGATTCTGCGACCAGGGCCTTACATCTGTGCTGAATGGGACTTTGGAGGACTCCCAAGGTAGCGGCCTAAAGATCACCTCTGGTTTTACTACACTATAGATAAACCATTAATGAGTTACTATACAAGTATGGCTGATATATTGTTTCACCTTTATTTTTTAGCTGGTTACTCCGAGATCCAAACATGAAAGTGAGAACAACTTATCCTGGATTCACAGATGCGGTCAACCCCTATTTTGACCTACTAATTAAAAAGGTTGTTCCTTATCAGGTGAGTCTACTTGAAATGTCTTTCCCGTAAGGTCAAAATAAGAATGGTTTATGGTCGCCACTCACTCCTGTGATAACATTTGACACTATTTAAAAAATGTATTTCGAAAGATATTGCAATTTCTACTTTGTTACAACTTTTGGAAAGGTTACATTTATGACTTATGTATATTTTCTTTATTTCCATTACCCGTATTACCTTGTAGTACTCCAATGGAGGCCCAATCATCGCAGTTCAAGTGGAGAATGAATATGGAAGCTATGCTAAAGACACAGAATATATGCCCTTCATTAAAGAGGTACAAAAAAAATACACATCCGATTTTGTGTGTGTGTGGCTACTAGCGCTTTTATCAAAATGGGTTCATTCTTTTCTTTCCAGGCATTATTGTCTAGAGGCATCACAGAGCTGCTCATGACCTCAGACAACTCACAAGGATTGAACAAGGGAGGAGTGAAAGGAGGTATTGTCTGTTGCGTAACACACACACACATTGGGCACAATCATGGATATTTTAGCAGAATCCAATCTCAGTTTTTTTTTTAACCATTTTAATACTGGTGTGCTTTTTGTCTAATGTTTTGGTCAATTATTGTAACTGAAGAAATTACAATAAAAATTACAATTGTCTTTGTTAAATTTTTTTTTTAGCTCTTGGAACACTTAACTTTCAGAGACTTCACCCTAAAGACATCAAGTATCTGGATGACATGCAGGTAGGTTTGAATCCATCTGTTACATAAGTCAAATACAGGAACACATGAACTGAATGTAAATGTGCTCATGATTAAAGAATGTGTCTCTCAGCCCCATAAGCCTAAAATGGTGATGGAGTACTGGTCGGGCTGGTTTGATACCTGGGGAGACCTGCATCATGTGTTCCCAGCCGAAGGTAAGCAGAGCCTATTGTTTATGCAAACAAACCTCAGCCGTGTGCTACAATTAGCCACAGGCTCATCTCAAAAGTCAAACTCCTGTTTATCCCTTTTGCTTTGATAGATATGATGGCAGTTGTCACAGAAATCTTAAAAATGGATATGTCCATTAACCTGTACATGTTTCACGGAGGGACAAATTTTGGTTTCATGAACGGAGGATTGGCTGAAGGACTGCCATTTCCCAAGCCGATGATCACAAGCTACGGTACATTCGATTGCATGTGTTGCAACTGTATGCAAATGACTCTCAGAACACAAAGGTGGCGTGATGCACAAAATGCTTTTACCCATGACCTCAATAAAACGGTAGTAAAACGGGTTTAATAGTTCCTTGTGATCTTTATCATTGTAATGACATTGTTGAAGATGAGAATTTCAAAAGTACTCTAGCCACCTCTCACCTTGATCAGCCTTCAGCCTTTTTAAAGCTTTTTGCTTTAAAAAGGCTACACTTTGTGTCAAGATAACCTGAATGTGTCTCGGTCCGCTGCATTCTGAAATGTGTGATAGCCGTGTGCTGTGCCATGGCCTGACTCCTCAACCTGCAGTTCTGATAGCACATTATCTTTCAGATTACGATGCGCCATTATCCGAGGCCGGGGATTACACCACAAAGTATCGTCTTCTAAGAAATGTGTTCAGCCACTACCACCGTGAGTCTTTCTGTTGGAGCAATAAAACTATCTTACCTTTTGGAATATTTTTTTCTTCTAAACCACTTCTAGATTAATTCCCCTGAAGCAGTTCAGTGCAATCTAAATGGTTTTTCACCACATGCAGTGGATTATGTTTGGGATGTGTTTGCGCATGTGTGAGCACTCTCAATTACCCCCATTATGAAAATTACATTGCTGTTCTTTTATCAAGTTTATTCCTTGCACATATGTGTTGTTTGTAAAACAATGCTTTTGTGCTTGGGGCCTGAAGTCTCAAGTGTTTTGTGGCCAGGGATGAAAATATAGCTTTTGGCAATCTGGGAGTGAATCCAACCTAACAAAATAACAATTTTCCCAAGCACTGATTGAAGTCAGTTTGAAAGGCTCCCTGCATGATTCATCCTTATGGTCTGTTGTCAGCTAAACAACGTGCAGTGGCCCAGATATAAGGGAGTCTTTTTAAGAGGCCATCATCTTCTTCGCATGGCCCGTTTCTGTAATTGGATTGTTTGTAAGATGTAGGATACATCGCAAATTATGTTGTATGTATTGTCATATTCCCTCCTGGAGACTGACTCTGATTGACACCTATTACAATTTATTCTTGCTTAATAAGAGACAAAAACTGGTCATTAGGGTCTTTTGAATAACCAGACTCGAGGCTCCCCTGAAAACATTTTTACAAAATTTTTTTTTCTCTAAACTCGTGGTTAAATTCAGGTCAAAATAATTAGTTCACTGTGTTCCATATTAATTTATATAATTTGCACAATCCTTATCTAAATCTCTGTTCTTTACTACAATTATTTTTACATTGTTTGATATGTAAAAGTACACCACCTTGTCTGTATCAGTACACCACCTTGTATGTCTCATTTAAAGGCAGGATTAGGCATTTCTCCATCAAGGACTTTTAATGTCATGTTACTCTTTGCGGTAAGGAAATCCTTTCGAGCTTCCCCACAGGAAGAACTGTTTTTTGTACAAGTCTTAACACCTTCAAAAGCAGTTTGTCGGCCAGCGGAGGGCTGTTAACCATTGGATAGTTGTATAACAGTGTCGATCAAGGCACTTTAGGGAATAAAATGTGTGTGTGGATAAAAAATGTCAGACTTTTTAACACGAAGTCAAGGTACTTGCAGTTAATTCTGCCAATGTCATTTCAGCTGAGGACCTCCCCAAAATGCCTGTTCTGTCTGAGAGACAAGCGCATCAGCCAGCCGTCATTCACCAGCATCTCTCTCTTTGGGACAGTTTGCAGTTCATTGACAAGGTAATGCGCATTCACAGACTTTTGTGTTGGAGCCCCTTTCCTAAAAAAGCACATCACCATTTAATTCACCTTAGGACCAGGAAGCACCAATTCTATTTGGACAAGACTGAACTGCCCTCCCCTCCCTCCCTCCCAACCATCCACCCACCGGCCATCACAGCATTGTCCTTAGTTCAAAAACAATACAGTCCATTGTCCATTGCAGCATTGCGTCAGTCCCACATTTTTGTCCAAACCTTTAAGCCTTACTTGAATAGCCCAATGTCTTCAAACATTGGGCTATAATAAGTAATGCTTTCATTGTTCATAAAGCATTACGACAATCAAGATACTATTTAAATTATGTAAAGGTTAAGCAGACATGCACATCGCAGAGAACTGAAAAGTGTGCAGGATCCAAAAAAACGTGGTTCAAGAAGGCAAAAAGATCCACACAGCTTGAATGCTCCTGATCAATTTTTATTTCGCACACCACGAAAGTGACGTTTCGGGCCACAAAACATCCCTTCATCAGACTTGATTTAAATTATGGACATAATAATCCACAAGAAGAGTTTTACAGATAAAGTTTGAAAGGTCTTGTTTTTGGTAATTGCTATTTCATTGTGTCATAGCAGGGAGTTCCTGATTGTTGTTCTTTTTTTTCCTCAAAGTGTGATTCTCACTATACAAAATGTTCCACAAACACATATTTGAACGATGAACTTGTTACAGACAGACCTGTCAATTTGCTTAATCACAAAGCCATAGTGTGATTGTGTCTGACATAATTGTTTCATCAAGGCATTGGGGAACAACTTCACCAATCAGGCATGACATCGTAATCACTGACAGATTAAGTGAAAATCACAGATTATCTCTTAATCATGGCACCTGGTATTGGGTAGAGGACGTTTCTGGCAAAAATAAACACTTTTTTAAAGTTTTTTTCGAAACAAGGAAAAAAAACAACTTGTACTGGGTTGTATTGGATCTCACAGTACAATATCTTTTATGGATGATTAGATCTAATTCCTTGGACCGCAAGAATTGAGTGGGTGGCACCACAACCAAATGATTGATGCTTTTATACATCAGGATGATTTGCATACAGTACGTTATGTCCACTTTTCAAGAGTTTTCCCTTCACTGCTCTTTGAACTGTAGTTAAATATTACTGGCCTAGTGGTGGTTGCCATTCTGTGGCTAATGTTCACCTGACCACCACCAATCACTCTCTCTCTCTGTGCATACATAGACAAAATACATGAAAAGTCATGCCTAAAGATTAATAAAAAGCAACAACAGTAATTAAAACAATATATTGAAATTAATCGCCTAAATGATTTATTAAATAAGATGGGCTGAAAGAAAAGTACAATAATTTTAATTAAGTTGTGGTCCAAACTAATTTCTAACTTCCCTGATGAATTTTGCTCTGGGATGTGTTCATAATCACCTTTCACAGGGAGCAGAGTGTCCCAATAATCTGTACTATTATTATCCTTCACCAGGTTAATGGTCTTTAGCGTTGGTACTACTTCTGGGTATTGAATCGCCCATCATATATGTTCATCAGACGCCATGCAGTTTGCTCTTTTCTTTCCACAGACCAGTACTGCAACTCCACTCTGACATGGGGGTACAGCATAAAAAAGCGTATAGGAATGCTATTTGTGTATGCTAACTGCATTTAATTTTTCCAGCCTTTTAAGTCCGAGCGACCTATCAACATGGAGAATCTTCCCGTGAACAACCACAATGGCCAGTCGTATGGATACACTTTATATGAGACCGCCATTAACTCCGGGGGCGCCCTCAAATCCAACAACCACATTCGAGACCGAGCTTTGGTGAGGATGAAACTTTCAGTGCTTTTCTTTTTTTTTTTTTTATAACACATTTGACTTTTGTAAGAACATTGCACTTAATCCCAGTAAGTCTAGTGTTTGTCGCAATGGTGCTGGTTGCTGTACTTGTTAACCGTTTCTGTGATTTTTTGCACAAGTGCTTGTCGACGTGTTTTATACTGTTATAATACTGTTATTTTTCATAGGTTTTTGTCGAAAAACAGTTTATTGGTGTTCTCGATTATGAGAGTTTGGAACTCATGTTACCAGATGGAAAGGTATGGAAGTTTACTTAGTGCAATTTAATTAATGTCTTGTTGATGTTTTGTTCCTTCCGTACCATTGTGTGAAATGTACTTTTTTTATTGCACTGAATTTGGGGGTGGGCGCTCATAAGCTTCTTGCTTCAGCCCACTCCTTTTGAGCAGAATGTATACAAATAAAAGAATAAACTAAACTAAATTTAACCGTGAACGATAACTGTTGAAAAAGGAGATGCTTATTTTTACCTTTTGTTCTTTTAATGGATTAACAATTGGATATGGAAAACTTGCTCAAACTACTTTTTATTTTCTCCTTATGGTAACGCTCTAGGGCAAAAGAACTTTAAGCTTTTTGGTTGAGAACTTTGGGAGAGTGAATTATGGACCCAGTCTGGGTGAACAACGCAAAGGTGCAATACGGATTTAAATTTCATTGAAAATTCCCTCCGATTTGGAAAAGTACATTTGTTTTTTTGTTGTTCCAGGTATTGTTGGCGACATTGAGTTAAACAAGAAACCGCTGCAGGATTTCCTTATCTATAGTTTGGACATGAAGCCAGCCTTTATAAACAGGTCGGTGTCAGACAAACTATTTTCTACAGTAAAATAGATTTGCTTTTGGAGACTTTAAGCACTAAGGAAAGGACAGAGATGGAGGGGTAAAAGGTTGACAGGATCAGGGAGCCTTAGTGGTGTTTGAGCTCACATGCCTAGACCAAAGTTTAGATGTATGTATGCTGTAAATGTTTGTTTGTTTGTATACTTTATGGTCCCTGTCGTCTGCATTTGAGTACACTACACTATTGTTAATGATTCTTTGAACTTGTTTCCTCAGATTGCAGACTTCAGGCCACTGGGTCTCAATGCGCCAGAAACCCTCTTTCCCTGGATTTTTCCAAACCAAACTCCACATTAAGACACAGCCCAAGGATACCTTTGTCAAACTCCCTGTATGTTTAGAGCAAAGTTCAATAATTATATATCCATAGTAAATACATTTTGTTGTGACTGAACCTTGATAAGCTATGATCCTGTTTTTGTCCAGGGTTGGGGAAAAGGTGTCATTTTTGTCAATGGAAGAAATCTGGGACGGTACTATTCAGCAGGTCCACAACAGACTCTATATTTACCTGCCCCTTGGCTCAACAAAGGAGAAAACCAGGTACTTGGGATTTTTATTGTTACGCAGTATGACTTTAAATTTTTCCATAATGTTGTATGTGTTTTACAGTAGTTTGTAGTTCCTTTAATTATTCTTTTGTTTTTTTGCTGATGCACATCATTGCACTTTATAACCCTCCACCCCCTGTGTGTTTGACAGTTGATGTTTTTTGAAGAGAAAGAGGCCGATGGTAAGATCCAGTTCTCTCCCACCACCGACTATGGCATGACCGTTGATGTCAAGTGAAAGAACGACCATCGAAGAAGTCGTCGATTTGTGGTCTCTCTTAAGAGCAGCACAGCTCACCTCAGCTGGTGTCTGCTCCAGAGAGGACACTTCTTCAGAACTTCCGTCAACCAAAAAAAACAAACTGCAAAAACTCAAAATGAAAAGCAGCAAACAGAACAACTCTGATGTATGCACTTTTGTATCGGTTTTTGAAGATGCAGCAAGATCACAATGCAAAATAACCAAAGCTTTGTTGAGCAAAGTGCTTCAAGTCAGTCTGTTGTGTTACTGTATACCGCCTGTAATAAGCTTCCCTGAAAAACAAAGTGAGTAATATTTTTGTGATAATGTCTCTCAGGTTTGTTATATGTTTATATTAGGGCCGGGACTCGATTAAAAAAATTAATCTAATTAATTACAGGCTTTGTAATTAATTAATCGAAATTAATCGCATATAAATATTTGACCTGAGAACAGTGAGAAGTAAGTTTTTTCATATGGATTTTTAGTATACCATTGAATAATGACTGAATACATAAGCTTAAGCAACAAAATATTGTTTATTGTTGCTTCAGAGGCCATAACAGACTTTGTTGATTTAGCAACAGCTGGTTTAAAGGCACGTAAACTATTAGCGCGAGGTCGCAGCTGAAGCGCGCGCCCGTCCAGGCCAATGGTCCAGGCACACTACGCAACCCGAAAACAAACGTAATGGAAAACTCTCACCGGTCCTGTTGAGCAGTATCCAGAAACTCCAAGTCTTTCAGAGTCGTGTACCCGCTTCAAACCCGGGCTTTAGTCCGTGTTGCGTGTGACTGGGAGCGAGGGCGCGCGCACACACGTGCGTGAAGAAATACAATGAGCGCGCCTGCCTCCGCTGGGCACGTAAATAACAACAAAAAGTACACACCGGATTGCGTTTACAATAAAAATAATGTTAAACATAAATTATATGTTGACTGTGCTACAAGTTGGTGCTCCAGTATAATCGGTCCGCCTAAACTCATCCAGTGAGAAACGTTCCGCGTCGTAAAAACATGTGCGATTAAAATGCGTCAAAAAAATTTAACGCGTTATTTTTGTGTAATTAATTAATCTAAATTAACGCGTTAAAGTCCCGGCCCTAGTTTATATATGAAGATCCTGTTTGTGTGAGAATAACATTGTAACACATGCGATTGCAATACAAAGCATGGCAGAGAGCAGTCCCTGTCGGTCTTAGGGACTGTAGATGGAAATGAGCTCCCTGTCAAATAAATTCAATAAATTAAACTAAAGCCATTTGTGTAAGTTAGAAGCCAAGAGAATATTCCAAAATGTTTCAAGAAAATGACACGATTTCTGCTTTACATTTTATAATATGTGCCTAAATATTTGCAGACTGTGTGACAAATTTTCAGAACAGAATAAAACATCAAAATTGTGTATGTAGAGATGTGGAAATCCTTTGCCGAACTACTTGGAAAGGCTAGCTAGTGGTTGATGATCCCTAGCCTAGCAAGACCAGATTAACCCTCTGTATTTTTGCTATATATATATATATATATAAGATCCCTGGTAAACACATGTGTAACTTAATGCAATAGTATACAATGTGTCTGTCCATGTACGTCTCCGCCTAAAGAATTAGGACCACACTGCAATAGAGCATGAAGAACTGCTACATTTGAGGAAAAATCTACAATCAACAAACTTTTGCCATATCGACAGTAATTGCCAGAATGACCTTGGGAGGAAACAAAAGCAAATGCTACACAGTAATGCACAAAGATACAAAGCGCACACATTAGATTTTTTTTTTTTTTAATCTTCATTGTTTATTTTTCTTGATTCAACTAACATCTTTCTCTGAGACTGAACTGCAGTGGCAAAGAAACAACCGTAAGAGTCACATGCATAAACAGTGAATCGATGAGGCGGACGGATGACAGGTGAGAAGAACGAAGAGAGAGTAAAGAGAGGACTCCGATGTAAAGTGTATTGTGCCTTAGAGAAGCCCTCACAAGGAAACACTCCGTAACTGACAATAAATACTCAGCCTGCACCGTCTAAGCTCATTACCCTTATTAAATTTGGAGTAATACCTATTGCTTTAAACGGTAGTTAATATTACAGGAATCTGTTTTGTTATAGCTGATTTAAGCTGCTTGATCATTATGTGTGAGTACTCAGCCAGGAGACATATTTATGTATTATGTGGGCTTTAAACATTTGCCCTATAACAATGAAAGTGCACCATATTCTTAATGAGGAGCAAAGGCAATAATGAATTGCTGCAAACACTGACAATGGATCTACTGTATATTAGATGGAGAAACAAAAAGGAAAGAAGCGTATAATTCTGTCAGAATAATTGCCCGATAAGATAAAGCGCCTCTGGTCCCAAAGTAATTTTCAGTGGCAATTCATTGCGATCATATTTATCCTTTGTGAAATATCAAGTTGCACAATTCAAATGGCACCGCCTTCTATCATGATGCAGCAATACACTGACACAAGCCTCGTCTTAATAGAGACAACAGCAGTGATATGACCAAGACAGTCTTACAGTCTGTTTGAAGAGCACCTAGGGCGTAGTCTTTTATGTGTGTATACTGTTTCAGAGGGGTAAACATAGACCTGATTGCACTACACATCCACGCCTGATAAATACTGTAAATAAATAAAAATACACTTCCATTTCAATAAATAAGGGTAAACAAGTTGTAATACATTCTTCAAATAAGTGCCGGATCCAAAGTAAGAGATGCACAGTAGACCAAAACTTGTCAAAGAAATGAAGGTCATTCTTACAATGTCTTTTGACCGAGGGGCAGATTCTAGCTTTAAGACGCGACATAAGTTTTAAGCAAAAAAAAAAAAAGAGAGAGAAAGGGAGAAAAGTGCAGTAATGATATGGTAATAGGATGGAAATGGTCACTAAGGATAATGAGGGCCGTGCATTGTGCAGCCCTGTTTCCATACTAAGAAAATACTGTGTTTCCTGCTCTTGTACAGTGTGTTGGGTCATATACTGCAATGACAGGCGTTTCCATGAGTAACTATCATTGAACTATCATTACACTATTGTTATTTCCATCCATATCACCATTGTATTACTGCTTCATGTTACCAAGGTGACAAAAAGATAAATAAATAAACATCAAGGTTGAGTGACTTGAAAAGTACAACTTACAAAACTTTAGAGCAACGGCATTTCCCCACGTGACGATGATCAGTCATGTCATCCTTTTTGGGGGACGGTGTGTGTGTGTGAGTGTGTGTGCGTTGGGTTGTGGGGCTCTGCAAATGCTCAGTCCACTCATAGCTAGAAACAGCCCTGGTTTAAATGTATCATAAGTCATTTGGGGGATGGAGAGATAATTTGGCAACAGAACAAGTTACATGTTTGAATCCCGTGCTGCTCCCTTTGCTGTAATACTATTAGATAAGCGCTACCTCTGTGTATTTCACGACAGAGATAATTTATCAAGTCCACCAGATCCTATTTTAGGTGGAGGATATCTCTGTTACAGTGTTAAGCTATACAGTGTTGTAGCTACGGCTGTCTAAACTGTGAGACTCTTAGATATGGGTACAACGCAACCATGGGTGTTTTATCGGCATCAATCCACAAAGCAGTACAAAGCGTCGGCCTATTGTACTGCCGACAATACTACAGTACTGCCGATTCCCCCCCCCCCCCCCCCCCCCCCTCCAAAAAGTGATATTTTGTGCTTTTTTCAGTAGGATGAAGTCGCTGTAATGTGAGTTGTGTGTCTGGGGCCATGCGACAAAATGTGTGAGATGCACCTTGTGAATGAGGATGTGTTTTTAAGTGGTATTGTTGGGTATATTTGGGATGTATCTGCAAATACTTTTGACGCTAAGACGCTATACACAAACCAGGCATAACTGATTATTATTAGCATACAGTATGTTCACAGTATGTTACAGTATCTTCACCCCGGCATAAAGATTCCCGTCAGGTCCATCCATCTTCTTCTTATCTGCTTCTATTTCATAGTTTGATAACTGTCTCAGTGATTTTCAGACTTGTGAGACAATTACGGTTTTACAAAACTTGTAAACTGTAATCTAACTGAATAAGTCATGTGTTTTTCGCACATATCCGCACTATATTTGGAAACTGTTTTGAGAGAACGCAGTCGTTCAAACTTGTGAGCTCCCTCTCACAATACAAAGTACAATCTTTAATACCCCGGTTGCCGGTTCCTCAGATTGAAAAACATCGCCCGTGCATAAACTAACCGGTAACTCTGGTGGACCTAAGGAAGTGAATGCTATGCCTGATCAGTGTATATGTGCACAGACCTATTACTAAAGCTGCCTTGTTTGCTTCCATGGGTTTTGTAATGATGCAGTAGACCCTATATCATCTACAATGTGATGTCGGAGTAAAACCTGTGCATCGTTGTGAGGACTCGAGCTACGTTTTGAACATTTAAATACATTAATTACACCACTTGCTCCTTTGATTGTTCCCGAGTTGGCTTACTATTTACACATGTCGCCACGAAGGGATCCGTGATAAGTGCTGAGATGAGTATTTTTTTTTCCATTTTCTTTTTCTTTTAAACGTGTTTCACTTCCAAGCAACACTCTATCGTGTGTGGACTTTTCACGGGGGACTGGAACGCAATGACGTCAACGTGACATGGCCTGTGAGATGACCGATGGTGAGAACGCAAGGCTGCGAGGGGAAAAAAAAGTCAGTAGTTATTCAAACGCGAGAGAGTGAAGTGCCTGCAAAACACTTGAACCAATTAAATACGCATTATCAAAAGAACATTCCTTCCTTTTGCTGACATTTTTAGTCTCGTTGTTTTTCGCGGCGGGTCAGGTCCTTAAAATCTCTGGAGTGTGCAGATCCAGACATAATTTTGACATTTTTCAGTTTTTTTTTTTTTGTTTCTTTTTTTTTTCCTCCCACACTCGCATCTTGAATCCACGTATGTTTATTTTGTGCTGTCTTTTTGTAACATTATTTCCAGTGACTTTCAGGTCGGAGGCGTCCGTCTTCATCAGGCATCGATCTGTGCTTTAGTCGGATACATTTGTAACGTTCCGTGATTTCCAAATGTATGTCAGAAAAGGCAAAAAAAAAAAAAAATCTAAAATTCAAAACGCCATTCAAAAGTCTTGCTGCCTGTTTAAATGTCCTCCGATGATTAAGACGTTTACGCTGTTTGCGTTTATAAAGAGCGGGGTGGAGTCGTTCTCCTCTTTGCTGTAGGTCCAAGGCCGAGCACCTGCAATGACAGGGATTGAGATACAATCAGAAAGAGCATCGGGCGTTCATTTGGGTTAATTAGAGCTACTTACAGCTGACATTTAATATCGAAACGCAGGTGCGATTGTGAAAAGGAAATTGAATCATTAATTATTACTGAGGAAATTGCAAACACCTGCTTCCTAGTGACAGGGTGAATACATCACATTTTAATGTTTTGTTTTGTTTCGTTTAATTAGAAACTGTGGATGCACACATGAGATGAGCCATACCTCATACATGAGTTCGCCAACCTTCCTTACCAAATAAATGCTCTATAGCAGCTTTATTCGGGTGGAAGGGGGAGAAGATCAGAAAGAGACATTCCTGAGGTCCCGATTTGATTTATTTATTTGAGCTATTATTTACAATGAGCTATTATATACAATATTTACATCATTACATTTACATTTTCACACAAAACCAATAAAAATACAAATAAATAATAACTCAAAAGGAGTTGGCCCGAAGAAAGAAAGCTTATAAGCGCCCACCCCATATTCAAAATACAATTATTGATTAGCAGCATTGATAATTCGAAGCTTTTGCATGTCACAGGTTGGAAATCTGATGAGACTTACAAGACAACTTACAAGTATGAAAAACATAGAGCGAAAATTGAAATGTTTGTGATTTCTGAGTGTATTTACTTAGTTTTATAGTTTTCTCTTATTTTTTTTTATCATTGCTTCGATTACCATTCTGGTCACCATTCTATTGATTACTTATTGTTTAAGTAGTCATAGTGTTTTAGATATACATATATATACGCATACAGACATATGTATACATGTATATGCATACACATACTGCCCTACAAACGGAAAACACAGTAACTGCCCTCTGGGGGAAACTGAGAAAACTGACTTTTTTGATGCCCTGTCAAAATGGTTTGATCTTTATCATTTATTTCTTTTTTATTTTGTAGCTTTTTATGGTAGAGTTATTATGGGTATAAAACACAAACTCTAAATTGACTCTAGTCCCTAAAAATGCACATACTGCACTTTTCCTTGTACGAGCCTATATTCCACATATGGTTATACAAAGGAAAAGTGCAGTATGTGCGTGTTTGTTGTGTCAAATGCTGTTTTTTTGCTTTCTGGTATTTTATTAATTTCTGTTTATTTATCATCTGCGTCAGTACCAATGTAAAAGTAGTTCGTGTAAAGCATTACTTATGGTAAGAGAATCCATATACTGTATTAAGTGTATGTATATGTATATTAAGTACCTAATTTTTATAAGAACCCAACCAATTTTGACTTGAATCACAGTTATTTAACAAACAAACAAATCGAATTTGAACTTAAATGTTAAACTTTCTACAAAACGAATATATAAAAACTAAATATATACAAATATTAAATGAACCATTTCATGGTTATTACTTTGTGTAAACCTTTCCATGGATCGCTTTTTTGAGCATTCGAAATACACCGCAGTGAAGGCTGATGAAGCCAAGACGGGTTTGCTGGAAAGGAGTCCTGGTTGCCACGGCAACCATTACTGCGTTCCACTTGGTTTTTGTGTCAATTTTGTAGTTACTGCAAAATAAATGATGGATTTTCTCTAAAACTGAATAATTTTGAAACAAACCGCTTTGGTACAAGATAGTACAGATGAGAAGAAGTTCAAATCTGCTCTTAACTCAATGTTGACAAACTATGCAGTTACTGCCTTTTTCCTTTGTAGGGCAGCATACATTACTAGTGCACATATTTATTATACATATATTATCATCACCATAATAACAATGACAATAATAGCAATTCTCAAAAATAATGACCTAAGAAAATGTCTGCCTTTCTTAGAACCACCAGTTCTAAATCAGTTCTTTAAAAATGTCTAGAAGAGGACAATACGGGGTCGAAACCGAGGGTAAACAAGGAGTAATATAAATAAAAAACGTCTAACCCTCTGCTGAGTACTTTGAGTAACACCAGAAGCAGCGGCTCACAAACTGCGGTCCGTGTACCACTGGTTCCTCAGATGGTACTTTCCCCCTTTATGGATCAGAGATGTTTTCGTTTACGCCTTAGTCATCCATTTAAAATAGCCGTATTTCGATTTTAGACATGCTTTACACCCAGTTTAGACACAATTTAGGGCTTTTATGTTCATTTTAGGTCGTTTTTAGACCCGGTTTAGTCCTGATTAGAGCTTGATATAGTCCTGGTGATATCAAAAAAGAGGAAAAGAGGAGCGCTTCCAGGACCTCCAAGGAGTATATGATTAAAAAACAGAGGTGCTCTTTGGGGCAGGAAAAGTCCGTCATGAAATAGACAAACCAACCTCTCTTGTATATTTAAAAAGCCTTTATTTTTTATTTTTTTTACGGCAAGCCTAAATGGACCAGCATAGGCCTACATCAGGGGGTACTCAGTAATGCTAGTCCTGGTGAGGTGGTTCTTGTAATAATGTCCATTCAGTTAACAGCATTTCCCCACGTCCCTGTCAATCTATTGCGCAGTAGTACTACATGTTCTTTGCGCTTACCCTATAGAGTCTTGTGACGTGTTCAGATCTCCACATTGGGGTCTGTGAACCCTTTCTTGCCTTCGTTTACCAGGACGGGCTTCTCTGTTCGCGTGTGCCAAACAAGTATCTGGAGGTAAAACACACACACACAAGCACAGACACAGACGGGAACATTAGTAACATGCTGTTCTTATATCTCTACTTTCAGCTCCCACTAGGGCCCCCTGTTCTTCAAAACATGTAGTTCTTGTTGCAGATCGGTGTAAAAGAGCCCACTTGAGCGTGAAACCCGCATTAGGGAGTGAAGAGGGTCTACAACAGTGTGTTATCTCACAAATATGATGCGGTCCACTCAGCGCGGCTCTGCTCCTCTCATGGTTATAGGATAATGGCTGCCCTCGGGTGCGGCGCTGGCAAAAACAGAATTTACTAATTAAAGCTACGCAACGAGACTTTGGCCTCAGAATAACCCCAGGATCCTCACATGACTCAAAATGGTGGCAGTAGACCTTTGACTTCAACTAATAGGACGGTGCACAAACTGGCAGCGGGGCAATGGCATAGGCAGAAGAGAGGGTGTTGGATGGCGCAGACAAGGATACGTGGCCAATTATATTTAGGTACATTTTTTAGAAACTATGTGATACTGTATAACTGAAAAACTCACAGGTACAAATAGGAAAGGTTTCTGATAGCAACTTTGAAGCAGTGTTACAGTGGCTTTGTGGCTCTCGCTGCATTATAATTATAATTCAGACACATACAAAATCTGGATGTTGGGGGAGCTGTGAAAGTTTAAATTCCTCCCTTTGTTGCTTTTGATGGAAAATGAAAAAAAAGAAGAAGCAAATTTAACATCATGAACATATACAATCTTAAATATAATCATATACAGTAAAACAGTGGTTCTCAACTGGTAGGGCGATGGGACCCACAATGACCCTGGGACGACAAGCCCAAATACGACTTACCTGAAAAAAAAAGAATGTCAATTATTGTATTTTTCTCAAAAACTGTACTTAAATAAGCCAAAAAAGCTGAATTATGATAAGAACAACCCAATAACATTTGAACAGACTCAGGTAAGTGATGCAATACCTTTCTGTACATGCCTTATATTCTGGACTATAGTCGCACTATTTTTCATAGTTTGGCTGGGGGTGCAACTTATAATCAGGTGTGACTTATATATCAAAATATATAATTTCACATGTTTCTTTATTTTCACACTGACAGCCGCTAGAGGGCGCTCCAGGCTTGTGTACCAGTATCTGCTACTCCTGTACCACTGTAGATTAAAAAATAATAATAAATAAACTGTAATCGAGCAGCAGAATGAAAGTTTGGAGTGAGCGAGAAACTTGTGATTGACTGGAGAAAAGAGGAGGTTACTCTTACTGCAATGAAGAAAACAAAAAAGCTAATCGCGGGCTAAAAGCTAGATGGCTACAGCTAGAGGAATGAGTTCACAAATGAGAGCTTGAACAATGTGCTGCCGGGAGAGGCTTGTAACGGTGCAGTTACGCCTCCATGCCCAGGTAGTTGACAAGGCCGGAGCGACTTGTATATGTTTTTTTTCTTCTTCATTATGCATTTTTTGGCTGGTGCAACTTATAGTCCGGAAAATACTGTAAATATTAAAAGAAATCTTTTCTTGGAAAGGCTCATGACCCACTGAAAATGGTTCCGTGACCCACTTTTGCGTCCCAAGTCCTGACCCACCTGTTGAGAACCACTGCAAGAGAAGACTCATAAAAGAAAAAAACAACTACAGTGTATCCAGTTAAATGATGATTACAAAGTACGCAATTTGAAGATATTTTATGTTTTCCTCATCTCAGGCAACACCCGCAACTCCATCCCCACACTACGCCGCATCTTCCCTCCGGTATCCAATCACTGTCTTGCGAGTTTGCAGGGGATGCAATTGTGCGACGGAGAGAGAGCCTTTAGATTCCAGATTGATTTGGCCCTTGAGACCGGACAAACAACCAGTGAAATGATGGCGGGGTGAATGGAAGAGGAAGGAGAGGAAGGAAAGGTGTCAAGCTCATTTTGCTCTGCTCTGTTCGCCGTTAGAAGCCACTTTTCTTTCATCTCACCGTGGCGGCCCGACATGAATTATGCATGAGCCGTGTGTTTGAAATGTGCCAGGAGCCCACTCCCACTTTGCTCAGGTACGAGGGGGGGGGAGGTTAATAGTTACGCTTGCATGTGAAGTGGAGGATTATAAGGAGTGAAGATGCCAGCACACGGCTATCCTTTCTTTTCCCCTTTTCTTTTTGCCCTTGTGTCCACCCTTCAGCTCATCTGTAATCAGCGTGACGTCCCTACCTCCCCGACTCCAATTCGGCGTCTTGAATCCTCTCTTTTCATTTAGCACACTCAATGGCTTTGGGAAGCGAACGAGCTGGACTCATTTTGTGGCGTGGTTTCTGTCTCTCTATGACTTTGTGTAAAGGATGTGTTGTTGTGTGAATAGTGGCGACGGAGAGACCTCTGCCTGACACCACCGGGAGAAGGATTTAGTGATGTGACCCACAACAAAGACCGAAGCCCCAGCTGTGGAGGGAAGAAATGGGAATGCTGCTACCGCTGCTAGCCCCAAGGCACCTCTGCTATTGTGGGCAGGTGGCACAAGGCATCACTACTTTAGTAAACATAGAGAATGTACAAAAAGTGAAGGATCTATGCAAGATAAATCTGCTGTCATATCTAATTCTGAAAACAAATAAAATGAGGCCTAAAATATTGTGGGATATTTGATTTGAACAAACATGAATATGTTTTTTTTTTCTTTTTGATCATTTGTAAACATTCATGAATATGACGGTTCTGTATTGTATTGTATATATTGTAAATCATTAAATATAGAATACAAAAGCATTAGTAAATACTGTAAATATGTATAAGACTGTAAATATGTATGTATATATATATACATATCTTTTTAAAAGACAGCATGTAAAGTGTGAAGTAACAAAAGGGGCAGATATTATATGACTTGTTCTTCTGCTCCATTTCATTCATACTGTACTGGCTTGGCGGTCTTGTGGTGATTGCATGATGTCACTTTTTGAATTAAAGAAATAAATACAATGAAATGAAAAATGAAAATGAGGTCAGTTATCTCATATACAACCATATAGTCAAGGGGACTAGATGCAAGTTGGTCATTTTTATACTCACGCCACCCCAGGTCTTAGGTGACACAGACTCTTAAATAAACGTGTGAGCAAAAATACCAGCATTACGCTTTAAAATGCTATAGAATAATCTGATATGAATTTGAATGTGTAAACATACTGTGCTGCAACAGCATTTGATATATCCTTAATCAGTTGTGGTAAAATGCATGATTTTCCAACTCAGTGCTGTCCACCCTAACACTGATTTAAATCAACAACGTTTAAAAAAAACACACACAAAAACTGGCTTAGTTTTTAGCCTCCGAGTGTATGTATTTTACAGATAATTTGCCAAGATGCTCACCTAAAACATTGGAATAGTAATTTAAGTTCAAACAAAAAAACTAACAACTTACCTTAGTGCAATTGGCTGCTTTAGGTTCCAGGTCGTTGAGCGTGACCAGCTCGCGGAGCAGGCTGCTCTCCTGGTACCCCCCCTTCACGCCCCTCAGTTTGAAGTAGGCCTGGGGCTTGAACAGGATCAGCCGCAGGTTTATGGCGAAACCTGCCATGTCGATGGCGAAGGGCCGATGAGGGTCGAACACCGTCTTCCAGCCGTACACTTTCCCCGCAGCGTTCACTTTGGGCGACTCGTACCTGAGACCACCCACGAAGGCTACGGGCCACACCGAGACTTTGCGAGTCGATCTCATCTGGAGACAGGACAGATACCGTCAGTCGTCTCACTCCATCTCTGCTCAAATGTGGGCCATTTCCTTTAAACAGATCGTCGCGTTTCCAGAAACGATTAAAGTTCTCTATGAACTACAGTCCTCTTGACTCACAGACTTCGGACAGCCATGTATTCAACTGAAACAGCCGGGAGAATGTGTTTATTCTCCCGTCGATGTGTGGGATAGGTCCACTGATGAAAATTTGTATTGCCTCTTTATCCAGACAATCAAGTCTCTCAAAAAGTTTATTAAACTTTTCTTTCAGGGCTTCAGACCTCAACACAAATAACCATATGTACTCCTCATTACTACAATGTCAACAGGCTGACTTTGAGGACCACTGAAGTGATGAGTTTGGGTTTTTTTGCCACAAACTTTACATTTTGAATATTACGGTGAGTAAATTTGACATATTGACCGACTTTTCAGCAAAATGTGTGTGTAAAATTGACAGAAAAGGTAAGATAGTCCCAGTTTCACTTCAGTCGGTCCAAACAATCATTCCTCCCGGCATGTCTCTGATTGAGTCAATGTAAAACTGTGGACACCCGACATGCCCTACACCAGACCTAGGCAAACCCCGCCCCACGAAGCAATTGAATCTGGCCAATGCTCATTAAAGTATCATTTGTTTGGCATTTCACGCGACGCAATCCGCCCCTTTGAGTCGTGGGGTGTTTGTGCTGCGACCAGAACCTGACAGAGAGGGCTCAACATGGCTCTGCCTCTGTCAAATGGAGTATGGGGCTAAACTAAGAAAACAGGAGGCGTATTGTTGGACAGAATGACGGATGTCACAAAACAGAAGCATAAGGACCACGTGCCTCATGTTTCTAAAGTCTGTGCCGAGGATTAGCTATATCGCTGAAGCAGGACTCGTCACGGGACACGGTGGTGGACAGCACGTCTCTCTGCCAGGTGCCTGATCAGCCTCTCTGGCCACACAGCTGTAGGACCGAAAGGCGTGTTGTTTCAGGATCACATGGGTCTCGGTGAAGACCTCATTCCTCCTGTAGCCTTTGTCTTGTTTATTTCTGTAGACCTGTTTTTGGCCTGGTTTCCATGGTTTAGGCCTGAGTTGGTCTTAGTCCTGAACTCCCGGATTACATGTGGTTTAGTCCTTGGTTTGATATGGCTAAATATTTACAGAAAATGATAGTCCTACTAAATATCAGCTATTCAAAATACACAATTTAGTGTAATGTACAATAGGATAAATTTGAGCACAATAAGTTTGAGTTATTGTTGGTGCGAAACCAATCAGTGAAGGGCGGGCGTCTGCTGTTGATGTGGTGTTATTAGCGGTTTTGCGTTAATATTTGCGCAGGATTATGAATAACGAAACTCCCCTACTGTCGATGTGTTTTTTGGTCATTTACCACCGACTGGAGACACGCTTTCTCTCTTTCGTGCATCGTTAGTAGATTGTTATTTTATTTTTTATTTTTTTCGTATTGAGGGGACTTCCGCGTCCCGTGAGTGACGTTGCTCGCTAACAACACGTCACGGCAAATAAACCAATCTGATTGCACGTGAACGGATTGATTTTGCGGAAGACGCGAACGAGGACGGGGTGACCAGACTGATCCCCCGCTGGATAAAAACATACAGTGGGGAATCATTCTGGTCCCACCAGGCTAGAGATACGGCGCTTCTGCAGACGACTTATCAACTTTTTTCAACAAAGGAAGCGGACTGTGAGAGGAGCTTCTGAAACAGGTGGGAGACTATAGGGCTCTTCTACCATGTGGAGGTGAAAACAATGGCGGTATTAAACTGCGTTTTTGCCTGTGAGTGACAGATTGTGTTCGATAAATTTAGTTTTCTCAGTAAATCCTGCCTAAAAGCTGTTGTGTGGTTGGATGTTCCATTTTGTTGGAACTACAGCTTCAATCTTGTAAACTCTGCAGTAAACATAATCCACATTTTAAAGTTTAAGGTAACTGTGTCAGACACATCATGCTCTAAATTCTACCATTTACTTTGCTTTAAACATAAAATAAATTGTTAATCAAATGTCATGACATGTGTTAGCCAAGTCATGCTTGAGCTCAATCTGAAGCTGAATAAACTAGACAGAACGTCACCTAAAAGCTTCTAAAACATTTTATGGTCAGCATTACGTTTAACTTAGATCATGATTATTTCCCGAATGCGTGAAATTCAACACAAAGTTATGATGGATTAGCCACGTGTACTAGGCGACCTCTTGGCAGTTTGTACAAACATTAATCGAGACAAATTAAGTTACATTTCTGTTTATATCAGACTTTTGCTTCAAGAGGCAGGTTATCATGGTAATCAAATCACATTTCATCACAATCCGACAATTATTTACCTTAATAAATCCTCTCAAACAACCGCCAAATATCAGCGATCTCCCTCTGTTTCCAATGAAGCTTGATTGTATTCATTACGCTTGATTTGTGACGTAACACCGTAAGAGCCCTATCAGAGTGCGAAGGAGAAACTTTAGTTGTTCAGCGAACATGTGCTGGAAAAGTTACAGCACTGCAGCATGACAGTAAGCACCTTTACCATCTTTACCTTTATGACTTTGCAAAGTGAACACATCGGAATTAGTGTTTAAAGGCGTCACAACTGTAAAGTGAGGAGCCTTTTCTCTCCATCTCTCTCTCAGAGCAACATTGTGTGCTCACACAAGAAGCACATCATGTCAATTAATTTAATCTTTATTAAGGACACATGTGTGACCACATGATCCATTAAAGATGTATAAAAATACTGCAAATAATTACAGCAACATTGACAGTAAAAAATATAAGCCCATCAATTCTCTAATTGTAGGTCACAAAAAGGCATGAGGCCAATGACTCCACACATTATTTACATGAGGTGAATCTCACTGAGCGGATCTCAGACACACCAGAGTCTGTAAAATGGCATTTGAAGAGTTGCCAAGTCTACACATTCATTGATGTATTTTTTTATATTACAGGGTAATTGAAAATTAACACAGAACAAAACAAGTTTGTAGCTGATGCTCATTATCAGCTCCAGTCCCTGGTTGGGCCTTTCGACACTAAATTAAAATTACATTTGTAGTACATTTTGCATTTCTTTCTAAATAGGCCAACAGACAGAAACGGGACCGGACTCCTGAAAGATCATTCACTGATGCCCTGAACCAATTTACCTGAACCAAAATTAGATTAATTACAAAAAGACTAATTCTCTAAGTCTGTAATTTCAAATTTAGAAACTCAGCAAATGTTTGGCCGATTGGAAACCTCTGGAAGCTTAAACATGTGCACATAGGTCATGTACAGTCTATTTTAAAGTATATTACAGCAAACAATAAAAAGTTGCTATATATCATAATTGACTTAATAAAAAAGACTTTGTCTGTTGCGGCCCCCGACCAACACTGGGTTTGCATTTTTGGCCCCCAATCCAAATGAGTTTGAGACCCCTGAAGAGCTTTTGACTGGAGTTGTAATGATATGTGCAGCAATTTGTTAGAGCTTGGACATTTTTCCACAAAAAAATTATTGATTTTTTTAAAATAAAAAACTCGATTTATAATTTGATTTGATTCTATTTAAAACAAAATAACAGCTGACTGTAACTATATTCTAAAATATATATATTTATTGTTTTTTAGATAAAGTGCATCAAAAATAGCAAAGGCAATCACTGTAAAAAATTGAAAAGTCACTGCAGTATGCAGTTTGTAACAAAGATTTTTAAACATCCAAATTATTAATAAATAAATAAAAAAATCTATTTGACTTACCAACTCGATTTTTAATCAAATTTATGTTTTTTCCCAGCCCTACAATTTGTGAAGCTTGGACATGGAAAGGTTCATAAAAAAAAAAAAACTAAACCATTCAATGCATTTAACCACTCTCCCTCTTTGATTAATGTCCATTTTGCCCCTCAAAAATACTCAGAGTTTTCAGAGAATGTACTCATTGTTCTATGAAGTTGATTTGGATGGAAAGTACATAATTATGCACTATACTAGAGAAATTGCTTGACTACTGTATTTTGCACTAAAGCAAGTAGCACCAACAGGTTTCAATGTGCATATCGCCCTGATGTGAATATGGCACTTCATGGTAGTGCAGCACGCTCCGCTTTCACATTATACTTGTCCTTTAATCTTGGTGCATCAAACAGACTTGCCGCTCTTTTCATTCTCTCTACAGTTTCTTCTGTGCGCGCCGTTTGAACCAGCGCTGCATCTGCAATAAAAGGTGTGGGCTTCTAATGAAGGAGGGAGGAGGAACTGCACAAACAGCCTCGTCATTTAATCAAGCTCAGACAGGGAGAAAGATAGATACTTTGGATATTATTTGAATGTAAAATAGTAGTAATATTAGTAAGTAGTAATATTAGTAAATAGTGCACAATTTTATCAACACTGTCTAATTGTGATATTTCGATTGAGATTAGATTTGCAATTTATATTTTGTCCACAGCAAAAGATTTAAATGTGGACCGTTAAACCTAAACTAGAATAGCATGAACGTGTTTGTATAGGTCTAGACAATAGAGTTGGCAGGTTTTATAACATATTCATCAGACCCAAAACAACAGGGCCTTGTTGTTTGCAAAAGATATGACCTATAAGTTGAGTCTCCCAGGTTGTATTAAGGAATAATACTATGTAGGTTATTATACGCCTATATATTATGCAGTCAATGCGGCGCTTTGACTGTGTACTTTATGTAAAAGGTGTTTGCGTGCAGCCTGAGCAGTAGTATGGACTGCAGTGTGATGCAACGACTTGCTGTGTGGTCAGTTTTAGGGATCACTGCAGTAGAGTCGAGTTTGAAGAGGGCTTATGGGAATCTGGGGTTTTAGGCTTAAGGGAAAACAACTGCACCAGACAGCGAGATACTGTGTAATTTGGAACAGATAAAAAACACTGACACATGGAGGACTATGAACTATACGATATAACGATCTGAACAGAGAAATGTACTGTACAAAAACCATTGACCAATGACAAATACCGTGCGATTGCTAAACATAAACAAAATATATCATTAAGCAAAATAAGGATTACGTGATGGAGACATGGTACATACTGCACATTTGTTGATTTTTTGTTTATGTTTTGGTTTACTTTCGACACATAGTCTCATGTTTAATTTCAAACAATGTATTGTAATATGAGTGTTACATGAAATACAACCAATATTCCGACTGTTATACAATTGGTAACCACACATAAATTGAAAAATATTGCATTTACTAGATATAAATATTATTTCTGGCTCACATTTATAGATTCACTGTATAACTGTGATAAAGTACACTGCTGGTCCTTATTTTTACTGCTTTCTGACTCCCGCTGTCACACTCTCTTTCTCCCCTCCCTCTCCCTCTCCTTTCTCATTTGCAGTCGTAGCTCTGGCCCATAAACAGTGGCGCTGCAGTGATGGAGAGCCCCAGGGAGAGACGGGGCACTTGGGCTGATTCCCACAGAAAGGTAATGACAGGCCCCGTCAATACCGTCGCTCCATTTACTACGGCCAACGTCTGCAGCGCTAACAAGACTGGAGGCTAACGCGCAGAGCACCCCGAGCGTGTCCACTCAGGTAATTCAGCTCATGTCAAGATGGATGGCCCGAGATGGACTCATTACATGCCCAAACTTCACTCCACTACACAGCTCCACAGCTCACACTGCAGTGTGCTTGTTAAATGCTAAAACAAACGCTCCATGTAACACAACTAAGGATTTATGGCTGTAGGGAACCCTTCAGTACACAGTATAAAAACTGAATTCATAGCATCAGAAAATGTTTTACTTTAAGTAAAATAGTGCTAGCAGAATTTTGGCCTTTCTCCGGATTGAACTGTTTGAAGAGCTACTAAACACCCCTTCCAGAGCTTACTCCACCCACTCCCAAAATAAAAAAAAACTCAGCGAAAGAGGCGTGGCGGGAGGCTTTGGGGAGACGCGGGGAGGGAGAGTGTGTGAGCGGTCTCTGCTCTGTTGACAGTCTCAGACCAAGGCCCAGAGTGAACAGGACTGACTGACTCCCGTTACGCCACCTGTCGTACCAGCTTCATGCCGAGCACACGCGGCGGACATTTGGCGCTCGTATCTCCCCGTTCCCTCTCCTGGCTTTAGCGGACACTCAGTCACACACTGCCCCGCTCTGAGCCTCGAAGGCAGCCCGGGATGGCTAACCGCTGCCTCCGGTGTCTGTGAGCTCACCCTGGGGGAGACTACAGTAAAAAGCCCTCAGCCCCATCTCATAAGCACTGACAGCCCTGATGAGCTCTGTCTGCCCGATACAGCTTTATCGTGTCTGTAGTTTCAACGTGAAAACATCCAGCCATGTCACTAAATAAGTGAATCTTGGTATTTTGGGGTTACATTTGTCTTTATTTAGTAGGAGAGGTCGGGGATGTGAGTGCTGTGGTCTACACACAGAGCGGAGCGGAGCTCATAGATCAAATCCCCGTCTCGGGTCTTCTCTCCTCTTCCTCACGCTCCCTGGCCGCTCTGTGACCGGCATGTTGTGCTCACGTCACAAAACAGCTACTAAACTACCTGACTAAAGTAACTACACTAGAAACGCTGCGCTAAAGAACTAACTAAATACTATGCTAATAAATTGCTAACCTGAAAATCGATGTAAAACGCTCGCTCACTATTCCAACTCCAACTCGCTACAGGGGCGTGAGCGAGACTTGGCTTTTATACCCCGAGCAGCAGAGCGACGGACGTCACACAGCACAAAGTGACGTCACACAGCTGGCAGAGCGAATGGGGAGGACAGGCACGAAATTCAAATGTAGTGCAGCCGAAAATGTGGAGAGGGCGCTACACAGACGGTTTTAGGCTCAAAAGTTAGATTTGATCTAATTTGCACTAAAATGTCAAAAATTGACCAGGACATGTAGAGAGCACTATAAGAAACATATTTATGCAGTTTATAAGCTAAAAAAAAGATGATTTGGTGCTTAGTTGTCCTTTAAATATCTAAGTTAACACTAACTTAATTGTCCCTGCTAATAGACAAGAATCATTATTTACTTTTCTCCAAAAGTAAAGCATGATTCTAGTCTATTAGCGCTCCCCTAAAAATGACTTGATTATGTATCATTTACATAATTCTTACATGGTGAGTTATGACACCTGAAAGTATCCCCCAAACTATAGACATAAGGCAGTGTTCCTCCAGTATGTTGGGCAGTTTATTTAAGGCATTTATATAGACAGAGGAAAACTATAATTATTCAAATGTTTCTTTGCAATGGTTTTTATTTTACCCAAGCAGCTGGAGGATATATTTAGATTTGAAAGGTAATTCTACTCACCTCTTCAAACAGCTCCAGACTGTATGTATTGTCATCGTCTGCGAAGTACACTATCCCCACCTGGCTGCTGTTTGCGTTGAATGTCTCTCTTAACCAACGCAGCGCCAGGTTCCTCTGCATGGTGCCCCGTGGGATTCTGGGATCTCTCGTGTCCCCCCTCAGTTTATAGTTCCTGGGGGTCTCCACATTGAGATGGGTGTAATTCAACCCTGTCTCTCTGAGGAGTCTCGTAACGAGGGGTGTCCTCCTTTGGGAGTCCTCCACCAAGATCCAGTGCAGGTTGGGAACATGAAGGAAAGTGTTGGCGAGCCGCGTCAGCTCTGCCTTCTGCACCGGTCGGCTGTACGTTGGGGTGATGATGTGAATGGTAGGGAGCACATCGGACCACGGAGGCGGCCTAGTGTATACATATTCAGTCCGCACCACCTCTACAATGTCCTTATCCGAGGCACAATATTCCTTAGAGTCCTGCGCCGCGCCGTCTCTCTTGCCCTCCGCGCCGTCATCTGCAGATACGGGAGATAGGAGACGACATGTAAGGCATTAGTGTAACCTTGGACTGGCCTTTGTGACTTATTTGTACCTGAGAGCCGGTGGTGGCGCACCGCGAGCCTCTCTGGTATGATAAAGATCTCTTTTACTAGGTGGTGACAGGCTGCAAAAGTGAAGGCAAGGCAAGCCGTGAGCGCATAACAGCTGATGGACAGAGAGACACTGCACAGCACAAGGACCAGGAGTGTTTCCTCCAGCAACACCTTTGTGCTTTGGCTTTTTGTGGTAATAATGTGAGCGATGGATGTACATATCTGTAGCTCACATGATTTGCTTTATGACACAGACTCCACCACAGACTCTCCTGTCCTAATTAGTTTTCTTCAAACTCAGTGTAACGCCACATTAAACGTTGATACACTGCAATGTCATGTACAGCAAATACAATTAAGCTCAACACCAAAGATTGTGAGTGAATTAGTGCAAAGCGACTTTGAGTGTAAAAAAAAGCACAATTTAAAACAGATGCAATATGAACAATTATTATATACATTTTGTCAATTTTAAATGTTTGTCTATACATTTACATAGTAATCAAACATTTTTGCACCAAGCGTTGTTAAGTAGTTTGTTAGTACATTTGCATCATCAAGTGAAAGGACCTTCCTTGACTCCTCGTGCATGTGCAGTGGGTATTTTACACTAATAATGCGCTAATGGTTCAATGGCATCATTTCAGAATCACCGATCATTTCTCCCTATTGTGCTATGACTAATGGCATCTTTTGTCAGTGCTCAGTTTCAGCGCCAATGATACAAAGGCTTTGACTGCAGTTTGTGGATTAACTCAATCTGCTGATGGCCAGATGTTGCAGTGAGTCTGCCAGCACAGACAAGTCTATCTGCCAAAAAACCTCTAACATAGCTTTGAGGAAGAACCAGACTGAAGCTGTGAGCGAACTGGGTCAGATATTGCGTTAATAAACGGCAACACTGGATCCTTCCATTCTTTTCATTCTGTAGGTGTTGTCGCTACTATTACTACTACTATTTATTGACCTACTGCAAATTCCTATAAATCACATTCCCACTGACCACTACAACTACTCCTCCTTTCATCATTTTACCACTACTACAGTTACTTTTTCTATAACTAATAATATTACCACGTCATGCAGTCTATTCTTGTGTTGCTGCTGTCTCAGTTACTTACAATATCGGGTCGAAAAGTACACATTAGGGTCGACTAATCCAAAGCGCTTTCATCCCTGGTGCAATAATAACCTATGAAAGGATACATTGTCGGCAACACAGATAAATCACTGCATATTACAGAAGTACTTAAAGCCACACTGCATAGAATGTTACCCAATAAAATTGAAATACAAGCATTTATTTTATGACAGATATTTTAATTATTGAAAAATACCTCATAAATGTACAAACATGTGCCTTTAGCTCTCCTAAGGCGTAACTACGTTTACCGGGAGTGGGTACGTCTCCAGCTCGAGACTAAAGTCAGCAGAATTTGAGATTTAAAGAGGTAATAGGTTCTCATCCAAATCCACTCTTTGATTTTCTGTGTTGAGCCGGTCATTTGGAGCATGTTTTGTACTGATGGCAACAGTACAGTCCAAAATGTTACGCAGTGTGCCTTTAAGTATGAAGCAATAATAAAACCATGAGCTACAGTATGTCCTCCATTGCTGCCATCTTTACACTTACTAATTACTCAAAAAACATGATTTTAGTTTTTTAATGTTTTGTTAAGTTGTTATTTCTCAGGTTCCCTCTCAGTCATTCGAAGTGTAGGCAGCGGGTCGCTCACCCTTGCGGATTGCCAGTAGAGGTGCTATAGCGTTCTGGTGCCACACAGTGATGAGCAGAGTCCAGGGTAACACGATCAACACAATGGCAAGAATATCTCTTCTCTTCGGCATCTCCAGGATCGGTGATGTGCCTCGACATTACCTGTTCGAAAGAATACATTCACCACACATTATGCAAGGGCGGTAAATTATGAATCCAGAAACATGGTTTGTTTTGCATCTTTACCTTGTGTGCAACAAACAGGGGTACAAATGTCAGTGTCTTATTATCTTTTTAAATTCTAAAATAGTAATTCTGTTTTTGTGGTGCTGAAAAAGAACTCTGCGATCTGTTCACACCCCCTTATGCTGTGGCTGCATTGAGTCTTTCTCTTTCATAATTAGCTATGCCAATTACGATGTGAGCTGGGTAAATAAATACATCATTAATGCTTAGACTATTAAGTGGAAGGGCTTAGCAGTAAATTCACTCACATATACAATATGTTCTCTGTGATAATGAAAATTGGCTCTGCATTATTTTGCTCATGGGCAAATGGCAGCAGTGTCACACCTCTTTCATTAATAGAGCCACAAAATTGCCCTTTACTTATGTGACACTAATAATATTGCACAAAAACTGAATAAGTAGGAATAAAGTTTGTGTATGGTATAGAACTCAGGATTGTGTAATTAAAACACCTTTTTTCTCCAGAAAAATATTGTCTTAAGACAATATACAATGTCAAGTGGGAAGGTTTTTATGTTTGATCAAAATGTTTCTGTTTTAAGCATTTCTCTACCTGGATGAAGAGGGAAAAGAAACTACTTAGACTATTGCAGACTATTGTTAGAGGCAGAAAAGGCCGTAGCTCTACTGGTTTATGCCAATGCAAGTAACACACACTGATACGTGTAATATACATATCTGTGTGTGTTACTTGATGTCTAACCCATGGGAACACTTAAGCTAGAACACGCTTTCTAGCTTACATTTAACATTTAAGAAACAGTTTAGTTCAAAGTCATGGGACTAAAACAAGATTACATGCAATTTAAATATATCTAAAAGCTTTCCGATGACTAATAGAGAGTACAATTAACAGTGCAGTCATTTTAATTCCTTACCCACACTTATAAAGGGATCATGGCACCAGCACTGATGCACAGCTGGGGAGGCTTCACTGAGGCGGCATGCGTAATTCCCCTGGACAGGTTTATCCCACCATCTCCTCTGCCTCTGCCCTGCCCACTGACTCAGACAGGCATCTCACAGAGCACACCTGCAATAAAAAAAAAAAAAATCACATTCATTTGCCTTTGTTATTAATGTCTGGTATTTCTCTTGCGATTATGTTTCAACCTGGTTTGACTCAAACAGACAAAAGCAGCGATTAGGAAGACTTATTGACATGTATAATCGTTTTGGCGATCAGACCCCGGTGTTAGACATTGATGTATATATGAAAGTCAGTAGGGATGAACAGCTTGGAGTTGGGAAGTCTTCCCCTGGAGCCCGGACACTGGTGGGGATATGGAGACCCATTAGGAAAGCAGCACGGAGAAGCTGTGGGCAGAAGAGGTGGAGACGGGGCGGAGGTGGGTCGCAGCGCAGCTGGGAAGCGAATGATCCATGATTGCTAGAGGCTTAAAGCGGACCAATGGCGATGATTGGCTGCTACGGAGGTGAGACTCTTTATGCCGATGGCTGAGGTGGAGGTGTGGCCCAATCGGAAGCGATCATTGGCTGTAGGTAGGTTATGCTGAAATTAGTCTCCCAGGTTGAATTAACGCCTAGGCTTCATTACTCCGAGGGCAACGACCACTCGCAGTCAACTCCAAAAAGTAGCAGCTTTTCTCATAAAACACAAACTCACACTTAGACAATAACTGAACAATCAGCTGATTTCCGCAGTTAGGTGCAGCCTTCAACAGGGGAAACGAACCTGAGTTTCCAAGTTCTTTTCCCCTGTGTGTTCACTAAAACATTTTTCCCAGTTGAAAAATGTTTTACATGCCCTTTAATTTAATCATAGGAAAATAAAAATGTCATATATTATCTAAACATTACACATGAAGATATAATTATTTGAACGAGTTAAAACGTATCTTATAAATTAACGGGACAGAAAATACTTGTAAGTTCAGGGTATCCTCACTGTAAAACAAGCCACCATTAAATACAAATTAACAGTTTATTGTAATGTCATGAAAATATTTTTATTGTAGTGGTCAAAAACAATAGCAAAACATTTATACAATTGAAAACCCAGATTTACAATTTCAAAACTGCAAAACAAACACTATATTTTCTTTTGTAGCCTGAGAAAAAGGTTTGCTTACTCGTACTGTTCAATTGTTGCCCACAGTCTGTGGTGAGGGAAGTGACAGAAATATGCTGGCTTCATGTCTTATTCAAATGCATCTGAGAAATTGCTATGTTTGCGCACTTCATCTTCACAACTCAGGCTTCACACAGAGGACTAGATTTTGGAGTTTGGGGAATTCATGTGAGCTCCAAATATGAATGTTTGGAGGATTCATAGCTTAACAAAATGGCCATGTCTAATGGGAGAGTTGCACTGTGAGCAAAATCTCAGCACAGATTTTGTCAGCGTGCCCTCAGTGACTGCCCAGACACTGGGGACATAATACATCCCAAGCTGTTGTGTTGAAAAGTAATCACTTATTATTACAAGGAAGCTGTCCAAAAAACAAAAAAAAGTAAAAAGTGGTGGTACAAAAACTATAAGTAGTTAGTTAGGTAGTTAGTTTATTGTTTATTGAAACAGGGACAGTGTATAAAACCATTAGTCTTTACAAAAGAAGAGATGATTTGTACCAGATTTAGCGAAGTAGTTATTTTCCATCTGCAGTCCCTGGACAGGCGAGTACAAAAAACATTACAATTATAATCTATAAATCTAATCTACAATAAAATCAATAAAATACATGATATGCTTTGTCTAAAAGTGTATACAGAAAATAAACAATCCCTACAATTTACAATACGTTCATCAATGTTGACACTATTGATGATCTAAAATATACTTTTTCAAATTTCGAGTAAAACTATTAAGATCTACAGGCAATTTCAGACTGTCTGGAAGCTCATTCCACTGTTTAATGAAGCGAAATGAGAAGGCACATTGCGCAAAGTACTGTACATGGTTTGTACTATGCAGAACAAAAGCACAATATGTATGCGTTGAGACAAAAAAATCAAAGAAAAGCTACAACTTTTGGCATTTTCACTACTGTTATCTCTATGATACGATATTGCTATTGAGATACACAAATATAGTGTCACTCATTTAGAGATCATTAAAAATCTTACTACTCAATCAAGCAGGTTTGTTGATAAGGTGCCTTTTGTGCAAACACATACATTGATTTAAATGTGTGCTTACTTTTGAACGCTGCATGCAGCTTGACCTCAATTGTATTGTAGTGTTATGTTCGACAAACAGACATCAACATTCAACTCGCATGTGTCTGATTAAGTCCCTCTTTGTTATGCACAAACAGGGAGCTCAGTGATACGAGTCCACCAAATTACAGGATTGGTGACAACGAAATCACAATTCAATTTGTTAAAACTCATTATGAAACTGATAATGAGCAGTGAGCTTTTTGCCCCGAACACTCTCCCACATGTAGAGCTTGTCTGTGGCACCTGAACTGTGTAATGTGGAGAGACACCGAGAGAGGGAGAGCAGACAGTGGAGCGGGACATTAGCATGAGTTAACCAGCTGTGAAGACAACACCTGCCACGGATTAATAAAGAATAACACACTCAATGGCACACGTGGACGTACTAATTGTGAGACGTCCTGTGCCAAAAAAGGAGGGGCTACAGGGGCTCATATTTGCGCTGAAATTTCCAAACATTTGCTAAAGGAGCTAAAAATGAGTGTAGAGCCGCTTTATTTGACAAGATAGTGCAAAAGAGAGAGAAAATCTCGAAAGATGATATGCAAATCTTATATTATATTGTTACTCGTTGTGATACATTGTTTACCATTTCATTTAACCTGCTTTTAAAAATGTGTTTTACTGTTTTGTAGCGTAACAGTTTCCGAGGAACCTAAGAGCTTGGACAAACACGGATTACGACTGAATTACGAGTGTGTTCAGATGCTCTGTCAAGCAAGCCAGCACTTTTTATTTCAGGTTTTATCAAGAAAAATAAATGCGGCTTATATTCATTAACAAAGTGGAGGCACGTCAATTTTGATCAACTTTGGTAATCCAACTTTGGGAACTTTAAATAATCAAATCGTTTTGTTCTAAAATTCTATTAGAAATGTTTGCTTGAACTCAGTATATGTTTTTGGCACTGTAGAACAGCTAAACATGATCGATGGGTTGACAGCAGCTGAAAATATCTGGATCCTTCATAACTTGCGATGTTTGATGGCTTAAGGCTAATGGCTAAAAGTAAACGGGCACTGAAAAGTTTCCCGGACTAGCCAACTTGCTAACTGCCCGCATACGTTAGGATCGACCGCCGCTTCTCCTGTTTATTTCTATGTCCGGCACGCTCAAAGGGGGGGATGTTGATAACGTACTAAACATAAAATATAATAACGGTTTACAAAAACTAAAGCTTTTCAAATACATCCCACTAGGAGTTATGCATCACAGCTTTACAGCGGAAAAGTACAATGACCTTTTGGTTGGTTAAATTAAAACAAACATGAAGAGTGCAAACAGTACTGTGGAGCTTCCGCTATGATTCAATTTAAAAGATTACTTCATTTTCAGAAGTACTTGAACAATAATTAACAGTGGAGGCCCCGATGGATGGCCCCGGTCCAGCCCTGGATGCCGCAGCAGATAAAAGATTAAAGAGCTCCAACCTTCAGGCAGGTTCCTCTCTGTAAATGACCATGGAGAGCCTCATCCTGCACATGCTGCTTTCATTCTGTTTCATTCCTTCCACTTCAAAGTACAAGTGAAACACTACGCATAATAGATGCTGCTGTATTAGCTGCTCATGAATATTATACACAACGTACTGCTACTATCAATACTACTCTGTAACAGTATGATATTAATTAAGATATTGGTGGGAGGCATTGTAGAAATGACTTTTTCTCTAAAACTATCCTGACAAACCTTTACCGTAGAGCTATCATTACTGCCGTATTCAAAATAATTGGACCTAAAATAAAGTAAGCAGCCATTTGTTCATGAGGCCTTCAATGAACCAGCGCAAAGGACAAAGGGTTTTGTAGTTCCCTTTGCTGCTGCACCAAAGCAATTGTAATTCTGGCATGGGAGTTTCCAATTCAATATAATCATTAAGAGCATATTCCACTTCTGACAAGCTCATTGTGATTCGAACATGCTGGTTCTTCCCCGCTAAAAAATCATGGGGGATAGCGTTAGCCTTAGTCTTAGCACACCAAATTGTGTTTAATTTATATCGCGGCTCACCCAGAGCACATTGGTGGAGCGCCGGTGCCTGACTCAAGAGCCGGGGCAGCGCAGTGGGGACCTGTGGGGCAGCTCTGTTCAAATCAGATCACAACTCAGTCATTGGAAATGTCAGGGGAGTCCGCCGGGAACTAATGATGACAAAAATTCAAGTACTGCATGTAATGTTCTACAAAACAAAATACACTATTCCTTCTGTCAGTATGACTTCCCCTATTACTCCTACTCATGAATACAACCGAAACTCTACTTCTTTGTAAATGATTAAGTACAGTCCACTACCTCTGCTGCTCCTCAAGACACTTTGTAAAACAAATTCAAATGGACACTGGACCTCCCTATCACTGCAAAAAAAAAAAAAATTACGATTTGTTCCCATCAGTTTTGTAGGTCTTAGCTGTCAAATGAGGTATTACACCGGCCTATAGGCTGTAAGCTCCAGTCAAGAAGGGTAAAGCCAAACTGGAGAAAATGTGCTCGGTTTAAGCCTGGCTCCAAAGAGTTTTCTTGTTACAAAAATTGCAATGCCTCGTGGAAGGCCCAGGACACGCTGGTGGGACTATGTCTCCGAGCTGGCCTGGTGTCGCCTCGGGGTCCCCCCAGAACAGCTGGAGGAGGTGTGCGTGGATCGGGAAGTCTGGGCATCTCTGCTGAGACTGATGCCCCCGCGACCCGGCCCCGCATAAAGCGGAAGAAAATGGATGGATGGATGGCAATGACTCATGTGACAACACTGTTTTGATTATTTTTTATTTTTCCTGTTTGCATATTATTCAACCCTGAACCAATGCTCTCGATAAGAACATGTGGGACATAAAAACCTCATCATTTGATCTGCTGTGTTTAATAATGTATTGGCCTTTTTTTATTGCATCCATTAACTTGCCTTTACAGCTATGTGGTTGTAAACGCCTTTACAGTCTTAGCGCATTATTAAGTATAATAAAAACATTGGACATTTAATCAATCCGTTTCTTTTTATAGAGTTCCCTGAACAGATTTCAAACGTGTACAGGAGGACACCAGCCTCACTACAGCATCGAGTCCGGTGCTGCGTTTAAGCCCGAAACGTTACCACTTAGGTGTTATCATTAATAAATCGCTACTTGGGAGCTAAGTAAGCTGTGCGGATCTTCTCTGTTTTTTGTTTGTCTATTCACTCGGTCCGGCACGCTTTTTAAGTTTTTTTAGGGATGTGCGTGTCTTCCTCCTTCGTACCGGTGCTGCGTTTACCTCATTAAAAAAGGTGTTGGTGTTCAGACCATTGATTTGAACTGCGTGTGACGTGTCTCTCAATATGAACTGGCTTATTACGGCTCGCCATAAGGTTAAGGGTTGGCAGAGGGAGCGCACTGATTCATTTAGCTAATTAAAGCCTGCTTACTGAGTGAACATTTTGAACGTAGGGAATCTTGGCTTGCACCTTCAAACTGTCAGAAATCTACCAGCTAACTTCCATGCATTTCTGTGTTCATTAACACAAGGGTTAGACCATGGACACCATGAAAGATTCCCAAGTGTCAAAGCTGTCCAATTATATGCCCTTGTGGAGTGAAAATATATCATTATGGATGTGATCATGGCTAATTAAACCTAGGGGATTTAAGCCAATGTAGTGACAGTTGTTCAGAATAATTTATATTGGCTAGTAATAAAAGAATAAAATACTCTAACAAATCTTAAACCTGAAAATCACAACCCTGTTAGACACATGTTGAATCTAGTCAGTTTGCAATGGTTAAAAAAATAAAATAAAATAAAAAAGATTTATAAGAATTATGCTTATGCAAGCCATAATATTAGCCATATTAGTTGTGCAGTAATTATTAGTGTTAGCAGTTGTGGTAGTGATCATTGAAATGGCAGTACAAGCAAAAAAGTAAGTAAAGTGTATTTGCTGTTCAAGACAATAGGTCAATTAGGAGAAGTACATGCAGCAGCGACAGCAGTAGCAATTTTAACCGCCAATCAATAGGACGACCCGCTTTACTGTCTGAACCATAGCAATATGCCAGGAGTACTGGAAGTAGTAGCAGTAACATACAGTAAGGGTTACTAGTGGTGATGCAACCAGTAATGTTTACATATTCTTATTATAGGACAACTTTAGCTCAGAAATTTGGGGAATTTCAAAATGTAAGAAATGTGAGACTCCATATCGTCATATAAAACACAACTTTCCTGAACCTAAATTCTGCTTAACTCGCCATCTAATAAGTGGTGGGACAAATGGAAAAGTCTTATATCATGATCTTATTTTATCAGACTGTGATTTCTTAAATTCACCTGTCACTCACTCAGATCATAACAAACAGCGACCAGTACGGTACGAGGAGTGGATGGGAACAGAAGACGCCAGTGTCTGATACAGAGCCGCATTAAACAGAACAGACCTAAATATAGAACCATCTCTACCGCCTCACACAGACAGACGCTACAATAAACTACAGTGTATCATATTCTTATACTGCACACACAAGATGGACACAAACATGGAATGGAGCTTAGTCCATTTCCAAAAGCTCTTCTTTGTATTGGCCATAAACCTAAAACACTGTCCTCTTCAAAACTGGTGTCAGACAGGGCCAAGATGATTTGTTTGAGCCTTTATATCTCCCCTGTGATATTAAACATAATTATGCAGTCTGTATCTGTCTGTAAAGAAGCAACCTTCAGTTGTGTCAATTCCATGTTTATTCCCATTCATATATATTCCTTTTCATTCCCATACTTTTCCACAGGAAAATTTATGACGTTAAAAATTGCCGGAATTTGCAACCCTAGACTGGGCTAAAAGCAATTGATATTTAGAATTATCTCTTTAAATGTCAGATAAGTGGTGATTCAGGTCTAGTGAAAGAGCAAGGTCACAAGTATTTACCACCTCAGCGTTCGAACATGAGGCCTTTAACATTTCCTTCAGTGCAGCCTGCTAAACCAGCGCTTATCGCCTGCTATTCTCTGCCCATTGCTCTGTATGAGTGTATGCGGTGATCCTGAAGTACTGGAGAAAGAGCAGAAAGATGACACCATCAGAGTGTTGATACAGCGGGCGGTGCGGCTGCTGACGGGACATTACAGCAGTGTCACCGAGTCACAAATGACTTTCAGAGATAAAGAGTGCACAGTGCCTGACTGACGGCACGCAGGAATGCCGCGGACCATTTGCAACTGTGAGAAATATGAGCACACTGTATGGGCCAAGGGCGAGCACAGCTTTAGGGCCACCGTAACCAGATGCAAGGGAGGGCTCTACACAACATCAGAATACATTTCAAGGCTAATATTCTGGAAAATAATGGCTTCCAATAAAACTCTTTACAATCTTAAGGTGCAACAGCAGCCATTATTTATTCATTCTCGACACACTGGTGGACTGGTGACACTTCTGTGCCCAACTTGTGCAGACATCCTCTCTGACCATCCACAACCACTTACACACTACACTCACACAGACAAGGTGGGTGAAGTGTCTTGCCCAAGGACACAATGACAGACATTGGGCAGGGATAAAACGGCCAGTCTTGTAGTTTTTACAGACAACCGCTGTACGACCTGAGCCACGACCGTCATCCCCTATCATTATTAAGTGGAAGAAAAACCGTGATCATGCTTTTGGGCACCCAAACGCTGTATGATTTAAATTCAATGCATGTGAGCATGTAAAATACACAATAAAGACTGTTCTTTGGGATCTCGTATGTTTCTTGCCGCCTGCAGCAGCTAAAAACAAGATACAGGCCACCACCAACACAATAACAAAGTTCAAAGCTCAAAAATGTAGATTTTGCATTATATGCCCCCTTTAAGTTACCAGTGTTATATTTGAGAATATGATGCATGGGAGTAATTTCTGAACTGTTTTCTCTGCGTCACAGATACACAACATCAGCCCCCATGACACCTCCGTAACAAATGAGGATCAATAGAGAACCCTTCTGTATTTATCATTGGACTGAACCATCACTCCTTCTGAAGAGGACCAAACCACTTTGCCGTCTATGGGGATGCAGAGCAGGAGGGAGGCCAGCGTCTGTAATGTGCTCCTTTGTGCTAGCCCAGTGGAAAATGGTTATGCCTGTGATGACATAGCAACATCATGGCAGTTAGAATTCCATCACAGTCTGAAATATTATTCGTTGATCCGTCACTCAAATTGCAATGTTGAAGGTTCTATTCCTATATACATTTAGAATGTGCATATCTATATTAGTTATTATATATTAGTATCTATATCCAGGTACAGACCAGAAGAAGCCGAGGCCTGGGCAGTAATATCCTTAGAGCTAAGCTTATGGAAGAGAGTGGGCTACAATCAGGCGCTATCAGCGCTGCATTCAATCACTGACTCCAGTCTGAACCCGCGCTTTCTCCTCGGCTAAAGTCTGCTGATTGCACAAATCAAAGACACATTACTTTAGAGCCAATGTGCGCTTCTCACTCTTAAATAAAAAAGACTGCCATTAATTTGGATTTTACAGGGTGTTCCCTTTTCACCCCAGACATAATACAGTAAATATAATATTTCATGGACAGCTTTTTTTTTCTCTCTCCATTGCCCTGAGGTGACTGTTCCCTCCCATTTATAATTTGCAGTTGTCATAAATCTATCTCTGCCCTGAAAAAAACATGGCCACGGCATCACTAAGGCTGATGGATGAACTCTCTACCCTTTGACCTTTCAGAAGGGTGCATATAAACAAAAGAAAGGTTGTGTAGCCAATAATACCATTCATCTTCCAGTAATGGTATTGACATCAGGGGTTTCATTATTCAGGACAGGCATCCTTTATTCTGTTGGCATTGCTGATATTTGTTCATGCTATTTTGATCTTTAAATTCTGTAAAAGGTTTTCTGTCCAAATGATATAGTAATATATTTGTCTGAAATAAAGGAAATTAGGAAGAAGTTAATAAACCTCAGTGCAGTTTGGACTAACATTGACTAAAGCTGCAATTTGAAAAATATTGCTGAAATATTCATCATATGTTTGACAATTTATGGTAGAAAATCCTGCAGTAGAGCTCCACTGAGGTTTTGCTGTGGCTGTATGCCTGCAGGGCAAAACAATATCACCATATCCCTCTTATGGTCCCAGCAGAGAAAACACACGTGGTAATGTGATGGGGGTGGTGCATCAAACCGGGCTGTCGTCCTTTTAACTGGCACTACACAAATGTAACACAGTGATACTGCTCATATACACTTCAGCAGGACTGTAACTGTAATATAATACCAATTTTAAGTGCAATAAAAATAAATAGCCACAGTTTATCACCAATTTGTCAAAGAATCAATATTGTTGGATGAAATTTATTTGTTTCCCTAATTTCAATTTGACCCTTAAATAAAACTATAGGAAAGGAAGGAAAGGACTTTATTTTTTGGATAGTGTACCTTTCACAGACAAAGCGCTTTACAATTTTACGTTCACTCCATACTTAAAGGCTGCCAATCTGCATTATCGGTCCCTCCGACCACTCGCTCTCTCACACACACGTTTTTAGTGGTAGGGAAACTGGAGTATCGGAGGAAACCACACAGGCACGGGGAGAACATGCAAACTCCACAAAGAGATTGAACCTGTGACCTTCTAGCTGTGAGGCGGCTGAGCCATCATATTATTATTAACTTTATTATAAAATTTTAAACTAAATGCAACATTATAGGAATGATAACAGGAACCGTGACTCAGATGCATAAGCCTCAAAGGTAGCAGCACAACTGTTTATTTTGGTTCCTATCTCCTATCTCCTGTGTGGGTCTGAGTGGGCTCCTCCGGACAGCACTCGGTCTTAGAGCCATCCTGGTTATCTGATCTGGGGCTCACTGTGTGCAGATACCATGCCCAGACTCAGCCCAATGGATTTAACAGAGAATGTGTGGAATAGTGAATGCGCGCAGGGTTAGGGCCAAAATCTTGCATTGATAAATATAAGAAATATAACAATATTGTTTCTGTAAATAAAATTAAGTTTTAAAAATGTGACTTCTGAAATAATTCCTGGTATTGTTTGACTTGCATCCTTAATGTGCCACTGTGCTAAACAGCGACTGTCCCAGAATCTGTTGCAAATGTTTACTTTGAAAAACCAGGTTTCTGTGGAATAAATAATTCACCATTCGATGGGAAATTGTGGAACAGTATTTATTTTGCTAACAATGCAATTGTATCAATTGCATCATGACTTTCTCTTTTCTATCCTGACAGTGGGACATTTTCATGGTCTGCGACTAATACGTTCTCATACATTAAGTGTGGTGCCTTACTGTACTTACCAAAAATCAATGCTCATTTATATAGGGCCTCACAACTACCAGTTGGCCAAAATGCCCCAAATAAATACAATTTTAGGTCCCATTAAAGTACCAAATTCCTGTCTTAAGAATTCCAACAATTATTTAGCCCAGAAGAAGAAATACTTTATTTATAAAATGCCTTTCACAGACATAGTCACAAAGTGCTTCACTCCATATACATTCACTCCATACATGGTGTTCAGACAGAAACACTCATGACTGCACACATCTGCACCAGCGGTCCCTGTGACCACCATCACGCACACACACACATCCTGGCCTATTGTACATGTTTTTAGTGGTAGGGTAAACCAGAGTACCCGGAGTAAACCTACGCAGACACGGGTAGAACATGCCAACTGCACAAAGAAAGGCCCCGTCCAGGTGGGAATCGAACCCCAGACCTTCTAGATGTGAAGCACGAGCGCTAACCGCTATACCGTGCCGCAGAGGTCTCCATCCATTTTTGCCTGCCGAGCTACTTTCACGCAACAAAAACATCAGAGAGCTACTAATCCTTCCAAGACACTCATGTTACTATGCAACTTCGCTCACCCAGGAGGATTTCAAAGAAAACGACTTGAGTTTTGTCCATTTTAAGTTATAATGATCTAAATGTTTGCAAATTGTGTTTAATATTTTCAAAACAAAAAGAAAAATGTGTTTCATCAAGTGTGTAAAGGGTTGGAGATCCACTTTAGTACTAAGCAGTGCATGAAATCCATAGGACACAAAAAGTCTTGGCAAATGAGGTATTGCACAAATGTTAGGTCAGCCATTTACAGCATTCGTACATTGCAGTAAAATGAACATTGTGAAACTGCCAAAGGCAAGCTTGTAATTGAATTGTAGGTGGAAGAAACCAAGTAAAGAATGATGTGTGTTACTTGCTTTGAACTGCTAATTTTGCCTATTTTCGCAGTCCAATGATTGTGCTTCATGGTTGGAATGTCATCATTAAAGTGAGAATGACTATAAAGCCCCCAAAGTGAAATGAGAAATCCAGAGTAATAAATGGAAAACTATAGCAAGTCTATCTTATTATGAATATTAATTAGTGTCGAGTGGCAAAGGAAAGGACAGAGGAAATACAACGCAATCTGATCTGCATTCATGTGGGCCCTAACATCATTTACAAGACGTTCTTCCAACAATTTGAATAACATTTCATTTTCTACTGATGTTTAGGTTGTAAAATATAAATGTGATAATGTTACAATTTTGTTGAAACCAGACATTTACTGTGACTGGATGTGGGTGAGATTTGAACGGATGACCCTCTTTAAGGGTGAATACCGACTGTGCAGTTAAATCCAATATGTTGCCCCGGTTCAACCTATTGTAAATATTTCCAAATACATGCAACAAATCGCAACGTCCTTCAAAAATGTAAAAAGTAAAAATCCCTGCTCAAAATGTCTACCCTTAAGCCACACACTTGTGACATCATATTAAGGTGACTGTTGCCTTTCTACGTGGAAATGGCCCTGGAACAATACCTATAAAGATGTTTCTGGAGTGCCGTCAAATCATGTGGGAGAGCGGCTGAGTGTGGCTTGCAGCTGTAGTGACAATGATGTGCAATGTCTCCCTGTATCAAGAGTAATGAGCTCACCTCGCCTCACCCCTCCTTGCTGTATGGGGCCGCTGCCATGAGGGAACAATACATTGAATGCAACTTTTTGTTAGCAGCATATTCTCACTTAATAATTTATGTTTCAATTTTTTGTTCAACACAAACCTGAAGCGGGCCGTGTTTATCATCCTGAGAAATGGAGAAAACAGTGTGAATAGACTCTGCAGCTCTTTCACTGTTAATAATGCGGCCTGGAGGATAGATACAGAAAAGGCTGCGGTTGTTTGTTGTTGTTGTTTTTTTTTTTTCTTCACCAAATCTGCTGCAGAGCATTAGGTAGAGGATATACATTGTAGTAATCTGCTAAGAACATGCAACACAATGTTCAGCTCATGTGCCAGACACCGGTGAACATGGATTACAGCGAATACTGTAAAAGGTGCAACATTCAGGAAAATGATTGAACATCCTGAGTGTATCTTCATGGAGAGACGAGATATTATGTCGGACCAAAACCCCTGCAAAAGGGTCATTAAAGCTGCTGTACCCAGTGTCTCCAGCACTCAGTGGCGGTGGAAGGAAGTTGAATGCGATGCAGAGTTTACCATTAAGGCAATATCAACAACTGCCAATGCAATCTTCCAGGTTTGCAACATATTAATGCCTTTTATAATAAGTTAGTCAGATCTTGCGCATTTGCAATTAAACATTAACATAAACAACTACATATGTCAAGAACTGCATCCAAATAAACACTGTTTTTTTAATGCAATACGCAAAGACATAATGAGGATATGAGACCAAGTTTCCAACTGCTACGGTAAATTGAAGCCAAGTTTATGTTACTGGAAACTGTTCTTCATCAGAATGAATTCCACAGAACAGTAGCAGATGCCATATCGAGTCATTTACATTAATTACGCACCCTCAAATATATCATCCGAAACTGCAATAAACGCAACATGATCATCAATACACAGAACATTTGTACATAAATTATAAACAAAAATCATCAGATCTGTAAAAACTAAATCCACTAAAACCATAAACTATACATAAGATAAGATACGCCTATTACTGCTGTTTTACAACTGTTTTATTATGTGACTAGTGTGGGTAATATTAGTTTTTATTTCAAACTAATCATCACAGGATACTCTCACTGTCTTTCCAATAGCGCAGCCTTCTCCAGTTATCAATGTTATATATGTATATATATATATACTGTATACGTATACACACACACACATAAAAAAAATATCTCAAATTCATACTTCCTTCTGGCTAGGTCCAACCTGCACAATAGTAATTAGATTGAATACTTGTCCGCTGGTTCTCTCTCTTTACTCTGCTATCAGCGCCACACACCCACACACAATCCATCTGCCTCCTTCATATTCCAGTGTCCTCCTCTTCGTCCCACCTCATCTCTCCTTCCGCTCTTGTCCCTTTTTTTATTAACTTGCTCCTCCTACTCTTCCCGGCATCTCCACAGTCTTCTATATTCAGTGTGTTCAGCGTGTCTGTCTTTTTGACTTGTTCTCTCAGGGGAACGTCGGTGTGCCTCCCTGCTTCGCTGTAGATCGGGAAAAAAGACATCCGCTCGGTTTAATTCAAGTCAACCCTGGTCTCTTGGTGCCAGGACAGGCAGCTTGTGTGACAGCTCTACCAGGACAGGAGGAAAAGCCCAAGTCTAATTTGCATGTGTGTGTGTGTGTGTGTGAGTGAGAGAGAGAGTGGGCGAATTAGTTAATCTGGTATGATCGTAACCATCTATAGATCGGTGATGAGAGGCCGCTGCATGTTAATTACACATAGCTAATTCTGCTACCATTACAACAACTATTACACCGAGGACTTCTGCAACTTCTGCCACACAACTATACTATGACTCCAGCACCACTATGTATCGCAACTGCTTTTTCAAACTGGCAAATAGACCGTTACATACTAAATACAGCTCTGTGTTTAAACTCTTTGTCATCCAGGCATGTTTCAAAGTAACAAAGGTTATTCAGGTGAAGTTGTTTCGTTGAAGGGCTGAACGATATGGACACAATTTCATATCTCAATATTCATGCCAGATATCGCGATATTGATGTGATACGATATAACTATGGGTTAGGTGAAAACTAAGCATTTTTCAGAAAAATAAAATCATCAAACAAAACAGTGCAGATTTATTGATGAACATCTATATGGTTTATAGCTTGCTTTTTTTCGATTTTCATATTTTGAATGTTCATATCTAGATATAAATACGATAACAATATATTTTTCTTTTGCGATGTTCATATATCGATACGATAGCGATATATCTTTCAGCCCTATTTTAGAGTGGACATATTCCAATGCACAGGTGTTGAAGATTGCACAGTCAGTATGCATACTAACACATACAAGCTTGTGTGGCACATAACCAAGAGAAAACCACATATCCAATCAACATATTGTGCATGTGCTGGAGAACTTTTCCCTAAAAACTGCATGAGTTAATCCAGCACTGGGATGACTAGACTAGCCATGACTAGATGACTAGACTGCTGAATGATGGGGGGGCTATAAGTGACTGAATGACATAATAAAGCACAGGCTCCTGGCTCCGTGCTGTGATTACTCATAAAGACAATGATCACCTTTTTGTGCAAAACTGGTGCCAGCTCACCCATACGGCAATTGTGAGAATATATGCAATGAACAACATATTCAGGTGGGATGTAAAGAATCTGATAAAACAAACAGTGAGAATTGCAAACATGTTTTGTGTTTCTGTTTTGTGTCTCTTTTACTCTAGTTGAAATTAACACTACAGCGCAGACAAATGAATAAAATTATATTTTCATCAAATTGCCTCCAATATTTACACCTTTTTGCTAAAAGCAGCAGTTGTTTTATTATTCACTTACACTGCTTCAGTGCACATTATGGCAGCAGAGCACAAATCCAGGCTTTGTGCGCTGCATAAACTGCTAGATAACACACTATTCTCTGGCCTTCGCACCTCAGTATGATTTTTTTTGTGCGCGTCTTGTTCTCAGTTCAGCCTCTCTCAGCCTTCTACCCCAAAGCCTCCCGTGTGCCCTGTCAGTGGGGTATTACGCTCTAACGATAGGAGCGGGCCTGCAGAACCAGAGACAGGGCAGGTAAGTGAAGATGTCAGATCATTTTGCCCTAGTCCACTACCTAATTCTGTTGCCAAATTTCATGGGGAATGTGCACTACATGCACCGAATAGGATCGAGAGATGATGATAGGAGAAGACAGCCGAGAGGAAAAAACTTGTGGGTGGAGTGTCTGTCACTTACATCAGCCTTCACTTTAACCCGGTTCTCTGATGTGTGTTGGGTTTTAAATTTAGCTGCTCGTCAGGAAATAAATAAATATGTAAAGGACGGTTTGCTATGACTGAAACGGAACTGGAAGAAGAAAAAAAAAAGAACAATATGGCCAAGGTCAGCACAGGTGATGGTGACTGGCATTCATTCTAGGTTAAGAGTAACCGACAACTACTACAACCAAGAAAGTTAGGACACACAGATTACATTTTGTGCAAGTAGTAATATGCATGTCCTTCTTTTCAATGTAAATACTGAATACTGACTGAAAAACAGGGACATTATGTAAAGAAAAGTACAGCAGAAATTAGCGGATTTGTTCATTTATTTTTTTAATGTGTGGGTTTTTGTTAATCAGTGCTACTTTCATGAGTTTGATGTGAACTGTCGGTGTCTTTGGAGAAACATAAGTGTGAAAGAGCCAGCTACAGATAAATTATCGTGATATTTTTAGTAAAATCAACAGACCCATGTTTAGCTTTTGAGAAGGCTAAAACCAAATCTCAACAGTTTGCTCTGTCATTGATGAAAGACTTTTTATTTGGTGACCTCAAAATCCCACTTTCCAAAACAAAAAGGACACAAATGCAAACAAAGTCGGCACAATGACAGCATACTGTATCCCAGAAAATCAAGCACCTGAGACCAAAGTGCTGAAAATATGATCCATATGGATTCAAAGCAAAGTAATGTACAGTATTTGTTGGTGAAAAGTCTTTAAAATGCAGACAAATAGTAAGAAACGGTAATCTATATCTCCACCCCAACTACTGTTACTACTAACGAAAACACTGATTTACTGATTTAGAGATTGTAAAAATGTACTTAAATCCTCCATGACAGACACATATGAGAGAAAATGTGTCAAGGTCAGCAGGGTTGACTGTGTACAACACTGTTTACACAGGATTACATGACAACAAAAAAATCTCATACTCGAACGTCTCCAGGGCAAAATACACTGTTCCTAACGGAGAAATCAATACCGTGACACTTTCTGGTTATGAACTCAATTTCTTATTTTCTATCTGGAAAAATCTAGCAGCAATATGTCAGTCCTCAGATATTATGTCCCTTCTACTACACAGTACTATACACTATACAATACTACATTACATTACTGGCCAAATGATAATTATAGCAATACTAGCCAGCACAATATTCATATCACCCATCTATCTATCTATCTATCTATCTATCTCTCTCTCTATATATATATATATATATATATATATATATATATATATATATATATATATATATATATATATATAGGTAGCGCATAGTATTTGCAAATAATAGCACTACCTGCCTATAAATGTTAACAGTTTCCCCAGATTAATGTTAATTAATATGCATGTTCATATTTTACTAATTTTATAGATAAATAATTGTTATGATGATATTTCCAATTATTTCAAATTAGAAAACACAATTTGGTTTATCACTCTAAAACCAGTTTGCAATAACAATAAAACCTTTCACACACTTTCTAACCAAGTCTAACTAATGAAGATTTGCAGGGCTCAGGTAAAAGCTCATTTTATAAACCACTAAAGGGATCATTTACAAAACATTAGCTCACATGCAAAAGTGGATCAGCAGGAAAGTAATTTGTGTACTTTTTACTTGCAGCATTCTCTCATTTACATGTGGTCCTGTGACACTGGTTATTTCAAATGGCATATTCGGTGCAACATGTCCACAAATAGTAAATTGCATTTTTCAGCTTGCACTCGCTACTATGTAACACCCGTCTTGATGAATGACCCCCAATGAGAGCATGCTATGTAAGCCTTTAAAATTGCAAATGTCAATAAACTCACCAAAAAGACCCCGCCCTCCGAGAGCGGTCCACTGCTTCTGCTGGGGGCTGTCACCGCTCTTACACCGCGCTCGCCTTAATTAGCACAGTTTGGAAAGCTGCCCGCATCTGATAATGGTCATGCAACAAATTCAAGTCCTCAACTGGCCCCTAGGGAAACACAAGCACAAGAGAAAATAAAGCACACAGGTCTATTTGTTTTTTTTTTCCATTAAAAAAAGAAAGAAAAATCATTGGGCTACACTAAACTTTGCGAAAGGATAAAAGGAGATACAACAATGTTGAACCAACAAAGACATAGCATGAGAAAAGCAGTACTGGCAAACTTGATATTTTAGTTTCTACAGCTTCATACACAAAATCGGGCTTTATGTGGACTGGTATTGCCTCCTCCAAACACCCGTCTTAAGAAACAATGTCGATTTTTCACTCAGACAGTGAAAAGTAGAGCAACCTGCCTGCACACCTTCAGGATGGTAAACTTGATCAGTGCAACGATGGAACTAGCAGTGATACCACAGCAGATGCTGTGCTCGCAGATTTACTCCTGGCGGGAATGTCTTTTATCACAGAGTAAGATGGGATATTAAATTAGTCATACAGGCTACAGCAAAAGAAAGGGCAGTGACTCAGACTGTTGCAGTGTCCGAGTGCATTGTTCATGTATTTATGTATTTGACAGATGTGTATCAAGGGCAATGTTGTGAAGCAGAAAAACAGGGCTACGAAAAACAGTAAACTGACAATATTTGGGGTTCAATTTTGGTTATTTTTAATTTGCAAGTTTCTGAATTAGAATGCTATTATAACATGATAAACTTGTCTGGAAATGAGCAACTTGTCATCTTCAAACAGAAATCTTACCTAGAAAGAGTGATTTACATGGCATTTTCAAATACATGACATATTGAGAGGAAATCATTTCAAGTGAACTCCTTTAGCCATTAAACATCGTCTTATGCAAGTACTTCAAAGAGAATACAACTTGTGTATATAGCTAAATTATATCCAACACTGTTATGATGTACAGTGTAGCCTCAGGCCTCATACTGTATGCATATTCTCCAGGGAGACATTTCAAAGTGTCCATTTGAAAGAAGTGGGACAAACACAACGGCTGCAGTGAGTCACTCCTCTGCTCCTCTTTCTATTATTAATGCCACTTCCTCCCCAGCCGTAGTGCCACTGTGCAGGGTGCAGAGTAGCAGCCTGTGGGTAGAGCTGCGGGTGAACGGAGGACCAGCAGATGCCACGGTTAAGAAAAAGACAAGGGGTTGGGGGTATTAACAGCGTGTACAAGTGGCACCGCAAAGGGCACAGGAGTCGAAAGGTTTGTTATTGCATTAATCTAAATTCAATAGAGCAGTGACACGGGCAGACAGTAATTATCTAACGCCAACCGACGGACACCAGGGCATGCAACTGATCAACAATAACTTAGTACCTTATACGGAACACAACAGAAACACCCACGATGACTTGGAGACGCTTGCTCAACTTTGCTGCTGAATCACACTCCATAGATAAAACATATTAGGGAATGGTATTAGTGTCAACAATGCTACAGTATATGACTGGGATCTTGTACACATTTCCCTATGGGGACAATAAAGTATATCTTAACATTACTTAACAGGGATGGTTGGGGCGGAAAAAAATATATATATAATACCATTCAAAATGTTATTATGGCATTTTGTACATCTAGCTACATCTTAGGGCTGCAACAATATTGCAGTAACTTGCGATATGGTTGTGCAATATCGCGATAAAAATATTATTGTGATATTTCACTAAACTATTTCAACACGATAATTAAACACAAATTGTAAGTAACACGTTTTTCAGCAAATTGTGTCAAAAATACCTTAATTTTGCACACACAAAAAGGGTCGATCTCAATCAGATTTTAGACTTTAGTGACGTTACATTGTGGCTTCTTGCGATATGAATATTGAATCGCCTGATATCGCGATACGATATTTTCTACTATATATTGTGCAGAACTACTAACATAATGTATAAAATAAAAACAGACGGCAAGCTATGATTCATAATGTTTTGTGAATGCGTTATAGGAGCGAGTGGAGAATACATGGTTTGTCTTGAGGTCACAGTATAAATGTGAGAAAAAGCTTTAAAGGGCGATGAAGAGCAGCTTTAGACGCTGTCCCACTAAACGAGGGCACTGATCTCACACTGTGCCGGAGCTCAGCTGGTGTTAAGGGCTCGCAGATAACACTCGGCTTCTGCCCAAAATGTGTCTTTTGTGCCTGGAGTTGCTCTTTATACAAGGGGTATATACAATGTGTACAGAGATGACAGCAGAGGATAGTGGTCATTTCAAAGGATAGTTGTAAAAGCATTGAACGATTATAGAAAATCCCTCTCAAATGCATCGATGAAACAAGCACGTTCAAGAGTACAATTACTCTGCAATCCCTCATTCTGACTAGTGACGTGAATCAAATGTTTTTTGCCATTGCGCGAACACATCAACTTATCCAAATACTTTATCCACACTTTTCAGCTATCACTCATGTTGTGTTTCCTCTTCCTCACTTCCTCAGTGAGTCTTGTTCCCCAGTTGCAGGCAGGCCTCAGTGTGCAGTGGGCTGTGTGTCTGTGATGTGTGCTGACCACTGTGTCCCCGCCAGTCTGCCGCTCTGACACTGACGGATGGCCTACACAGAACAGCCGGCCGGATCGTACAATCAATCTGAGACAGAGAGAAGAGAGAGGGGGAGGATAGACCTATGTTAGGGAGGGGGCTGTATGATGTGCAGATTTACAGTATACATAGTGTGGGAGCAAGCTTGTTTTTTTCTTTTGTTTTTTCTGTTTTGAAAACAATTTGCAAAGTTAAAGATCAAGTTGAAGATTTAGAAAAAGATCTACAAGATCTACTGATCTACAATCAGTAACAGCGTTTCTGTGTCACTGGATCTTAGTGTATTTTTTTACTTTTCGGGTGATGGAAACACCAAATGTCGCATTAAAATAATTTTTTGGAGTGGAGTGATTACAACACATTATTTTCCACAAATTGTAACATAATGGACCAGTGTTTGAGCATTATCAACTTAGGAAGAATAATACTTTTCAAGAGCAAGTCTATTGTACAACAAAATCTAACAGTCGTACAAGGCTATTATCAGCTTAAGGCTCGATTCAAGTATACACAACTACATGAGCACCATTCCCAAACACTGGACAGTGCAAAACCAGATACATCTGTTGTATCTAATGTATGTGCATACAGTGCATACAACCCATCTTGAGCTCCAGAGGGCAATGGTGTTTTCAGCCTTTCCTGGAGCTCCCACTGGGACCAGTGTGAAACCAGGCGCAGTAAAAAGCAGATATTAAATATACAGTATGTGAATAATAACAGTAAACAGTATGGAAGGTGCCTTAGAGGCCTGAGGCGAGTTTAGCAACTCCATAGTGCAATGTGAAGATATTATTTTAACTGCACATTCAACTTCAACATTCTTTCTGTGTGCTCTCGCTTTCATCATGCATTAGGATCTATTTATTGATGTTGTCTTTTTCTGTTCTATTTATTAGGATATACTTATAAAAAAGTGGACAGTGGGCAATGTGTTCACCAGGATAAGCTGTGTGTATGATGATGAAACATGTCGAATAATTATGTTTGGTATCAATGCAAATACATTCACAAGCCCAAATGTAGAAGAATTTAAGTTCCAAATAAGACAGATTACTGGCCTTCAATACTGGCCTTTATGCATACCAAATACTGCTGTATAAAGGAAAAGGTGTATAAAGGAAAAAGGCCACTCAAGGACAGACAAAAATACAACGTTATCATCCTTTACCGAATCCCATCAAAGACGGAAAAAAGGAAGAGTTTGTGACCTTTTTCTATTGTGCGTGACATCTGTCATTTATATTCAGAGCGTCATAAAGAGAATCCACAATGCCTCTGAGACGGGCTCTATGATTAATTCAGGCGTGTCGCTTTGAGAATAAATGCTTCTTTATTCTTGTCTAAGTGGTCAACATTAATAATGCACACACGGGTATAAGTTAAACATCCGTCTTGGCAAAGTTCAACACACTCATCACCACATCCTTTCTTGTCTTTCTTTGCTCCCTCCTCTCTTTCATCCTGTGTCCTTGCCTGGTCTATTGCTATGGATGGATGTGGTCTATCAGCAGAAATTGGAGGAGCTTTGGTGGTTGGGTTTCTCTCGGAGGGCGACAGTGTGATCGATCCCAAAGACAGAAGAGGGAGAGAGGACAGGCTATACAGCCCAGTGGTAGACCAATCTGTTATAATCATTTACAACCGAAAAGGGTCGTTATTAGGGCTGCAACCTTAATTAAATGATCACAAATGAAAAGGCTGCAGTTACTATCATGCCTCCGTGTGGTTGCATTATGTATAAAACCTCTTCAAACATGTCCTAGTGATAGCATTTCAGCCTTCTCTAATAAATTACAAATATAATGGCGGCATTTCCTATCACATTTTTTTTTTTTTAAATCACTCGGCCCTCGGCTACTATAGCCCGGTGGCTATAGTAGCTATTACATAGGTGATAATAATTGTTGAAACAGAATTAGTAAGCTGACATTAAGGTATATAGTATTATATAACAATAAAAAATAAACCAGCCCTGATGGCGCTCTGGCCAGAATAATATTTAGGGTGTTTACTGTTTATAGAATATAAATGTAAGAATAAGGACGAAATGTCTATATCGTTTGACACTGCCAACATGGGAGTATGCCCCACCAAAAAAGGGCAAGCGATTAAAAATAACAAAAACAATAAAAATTTAAGCAATGATAATTGTGGTCACTCTGGAGACTCTACATCTCGATCATCCAGTTAACTCATAATTACCCACTTAGTCCATTATCTACAGGGGACGAGAGCGCTGGATGTAATGTTAGGCTTCCATTATACTCACATTAAAGGATAAGGGAAATGTCACGGGCGCAATAACGGAGATGTGATGCAATTATATGCAAGGTGATTTATGTGGACGATTTTGCCGCAATAATCTCTTGACACGCTCATACGTTTCCCGAGATGTACAATTCGGCGCAAGTGATGGATGCAGAGGAGGCCTCTCACCGACACGAGCATTGCATGCAGTGACAATAATGTGCAAGACATTTCGTTTTGGGCAGAGGAGGTTTTGCCATGGCGAGTGCGTTCGTCTCATATTGCCACAGAATGGTCAAATTGTTGTCGCAATACCAGCAACCTCAATTGCAATCATTCAAGATTTGAATTATTGCAAATCTTGAATTGAATTATTGCAATTCAAGATTTGCAATAATTGTATGTATTTTGTAAGTATTTTGAAAGGCAAGGCAACTGAATTCGCATTCCAATATAATTTCACAGAATGCCGCAGTGCCGAGGTATTTTGCTCACTGTTGAAATCAACAAAAGAATAGGTTATTGTCCATCAAGGAAAATGTGTTCTATTTGACCCAGGCAAGCTTGCTCCAACAAAAATGAATCAAATTTACTAGGGCTGTAATCAACCAAGGAAATGGTTGGTCGACCAAGAGTATGGCACATGTAGCGATTAGTCGACCAAAAAAAAAAAAAAATTCAATTATTAAAAACCATTATAAAAACTGTGGCGCAGATGGTAGAGCGGGTCGTCTCATGATCGGAAGGTCGGGGGTTCGAATCCCGCCTCCTGAAGGTGCACATTGTCTTTGTGTCCTTGGGCATGACACTTCACCCTCCTTGCCTCCAGTGTCTGCGTACACTGGTGTATGAATGAGAGTGTGAATGGGTGAAGCCCCTTATGAGAGACCAACAGGCCCGTTTGGAACCAAGAGGCCGTCCTTCTGTGGACCCTCCACCTGCAGGAGGAGCCATAGGGGCTGGTGCAATGTGATTTGGGCCCACGACCCGGCAATGGACAAGTGGAAGAAAATGGATGGATGGATGCTGCAATTGAAAGCCCCTGCATAGTAAAGTCTAGTCGACCAATGAAAATCTTGGTCGACCGCGACGGCATCGACCAATTAGTCGACTAAACGACCGAAGTTCTGTGTTTTATTGACTGTTTTCTTAGGGCCAGAAACCCGTGAGCTTTTCAGCCTGACCATCAGTTGCCATGGCGATGTGCTGCAGCGTAGACAGTGTTGGAAAAAGCTGAGCGTAGGTTAAATCACAAGCAACCAATTCACCCTCAGTGAGCCTCAGTCTTTGCTATGGGCCAGACGAGAGTTCATTGCACCGTAATAAGGGACATGACATGTTAAAGGGCATTCACATGACACATTAGCATCACATACAGTAGAGAGGTATGCTTTTAAAAGTACCATACAACAGAGCTTTACTGGACAAACATACACATCCAATGCATTTAAATTACATTAAAGATAAAAGATAAAAAACTTGAAGATAAAAAGGAGAAAAGATATTTGCAATGTTTGCCATCAATATGAACCACTAAAACATGAATCACTAAAAACATATACAACAGGCCAGGATGTGTGAGCATGAATGAATGGTGGTGGTCAGGAGGGACCAATGGCACAGACGTTTGTCATCGCGCTTCTGTCAGTTTACCCCAGGTGAAACTGTATACTGTATTTTCTGGACTATAAATCGCTCCGGAGTATAAGTCGCTCCAGCCAAAATGCGTAAAGAAAAAGTCACACCAGCCTTGGCAATTACCTGGGCATAGACGCATAACTGCACCGTTGACAAGCCTCTCCCGGCAGCGCGTTGTTCAAGCACCCATTTGCAAACTCGTTTCTCTAGCTGTAGCTTTTAGCCCGCCATTAGCTTTGCCAGTCCCTCACAAGTGTCTCGCTCACTCCAAACTCTCTTTCTGCTGCTCGATTACTGTTTTTGTTTTAACTTTCAGTGTTACAGGAGTAGCAGATACTGGCACACAAGCCTAGAGCGCCCTCTAGCGGCTGTCAGTGTGAAATTATGATTTTGATATACAAGTCACACCCCCAGCCAAACTATGAAAAAAGCGCGACTTATAGTCCGGAAAATACCGTATACATAGCAAACCACCACCATGTGTGGAGTGAATGAAGAACAAATCCCCTAAACTGTGTGAAGCGCTTTGGGTGACTTGTGTCATGTGAAAAGCGCTATACAAATAAGCTTCTGTTCCATTAATAAGCTGCAAGTTCTGTGTGGCCGATGTGGTTCACATTGCTCAGTGGACTAGTCAGAGCAAACCAGTAGCAACGTAGCAATATTGATTGTTCCAAGGGATGCACATTTTCGCTCCAGCTAAAAAAACACAAGGAAAAGAGACAAAGAGTGTGTTTCCTAATGAATCTGCTGTTGTGAACTGTACGTTTTTGATGCTATATATGTTTAGTCCAATTTGGAAGGGTCAAGAAAAGGGGAAAAAGAAAACATCAACAAGAAAAGTTACAAACAACTTTTACAACTTTGGTAGAAGTCAAACCGCTTGCTCTTGTAGACTTATTCAGAGTTTTGAACCCCAAATGCAATCCCAGTCTGGAGTTTGCCAAATCCCTCTGTGATACCACTTTGGGGTAAACTTCTGGCTAGGGACAAAGGACAAGAGAAGGTTGTGGCTTTACAGGTAATCCCAGTTTTATTATTACGACTGTCCTCAATGCCCCCAGACTCACACACACAAATAACTACTGCTACTGTCCTCTGCATTTGTGCAACACACTGATCCCTGTGAAGAACGTGGGTCTGAGCCAGGCCTGAATAACATCAGCTGGCAAGGTCCTGCTGGGTTGGTCCCAAGTGTATAAATAGCTAGAGATTAAGTGTCATCTCCTTTTGAAATTAATACTCCAGATCAGATGTAGAAATGTGAGCGTATAATTTTATGGATGTTTTATTAAGTGATTGATTTGCTTTTTTATGCTACCCACAATAATAGAAAACCAAGTGTTACAGTATGTTTTCATTGTGGCACATGTTTTTGTGAAGCAGTGTGTGTCATAAAAGTTGGCATCTAGAAAGCAGGAAGAATTAGCTAGAATAAATACTCAAAGCCATGACAATTATTGGCTCAGGGCAGTGTTTATGAAGTGAAGTGTTTTGCCAAAGGAAACTATAACAGATCCCTAAAGCAGGGATTGAACCTCAGATGAATGGGTCAGCGAGTGAATGTTGCAACCATATTGAGCGACTGCTGTCCCACACTCCTGGCTGTCAGTTCTGTACCTCTTTTTATAATAACCCATAAACTGTCAGATATGGCAGGCCTCTGCTGAGTATTTTCACTACCATTACTTTAGCAGCAGTCACAACATGTGACTACATCTCTTTCATCTTTATAGGAGTCACTCTGAAGAACAAATGTGGACTGGAGTCGATTTAACTCCAGTCAGCAACCAAAGGAAATCTCAACAGCAATATCCGACTCTACACTGTTTAGTCTCTGGCAACATACAGCGAGAAGGCAACTTCAACAAATGCCTGTTGTAGGGTAATCTCTCCACTCATGCAAACAGTGTATCTCATGTATAACTGTAGAAAAGGAAAGGACTTTATTTGTATAGCGCCTTTCACGGACATGGAGTTAACCATGGAGCAATTTACAATCAATCCATACTCGGTGGTATAAGATACCTTATGCTACATTCATGTGCTCTGGTAAAGATGATCCTTTCCAGTTGTGAAGTGGAAAGTATGAGTGAATTGTGCTCAAGTGCTTTTGTGTCATAGTAAAGTGAAAGATTTTCAACACACCTATACACTGTAAACAAATAAATGAACATGAGAAAGTCGCCTACAAACCGCTGAACTATGGTACTTGGTATCTGCTTTGATCAACAAAACATATAAAGATTGGCTTTTATTTGCGAGACGATTAGTGTGTAAAAAGAGACGATATTAAAACTGAGTAGCTAAATTGCTAAATGCATAATGTCGGCTCCATAACAATCAGCTAAAGGACATAACATCGTATCATCGCTCAAAGGTCAAAGGCGAGGGAAGGCGAGGCAACTTTATACATACCGCGCATTTTGTACAAAAGGCAACTCAATGCGTTATCTCTACTCGAGAACTCGGGCATCAAAATTATCTCCCAGTTTCCCAGTGGAAAATACGAGGCGAGGTGGACCTTCTAGCTGTGAAGCACGAGCGCTAACCAAATGGCAACGTGCATTCAAAGGGAGCCGACAAGGGAGCAAACCATTTCATATTTGTAGTTGCCAGACATCAAGATTGTGCAAGATCGTGCTTGATTTAATCCAACAGATATTATGCTCGTTTGCTCACGTTTATAAAGACAGTGCCATGGTCTACTAAGCCTTTGACACCACTGATATTTCTGTCCCTGCCACCGCACGGTAACAGTAACTTCACGCGACACAATGTTACCAATATGAGACATCTTCTAATGCGCTAAACCTTACATGCAGTCGAGTGAGCCACTGGCCTACAGCAAATGTCGCTGGCGTCTAATCACGATTCGCATTATGTTTCATTATGACCAACTACACAGCTGCCAATGACAATTACTGGCGCCCGTGGCAGTGAGAAAATCCCCTTTACATGCTCCAACCCTTGACTTCGGCACAGCTCCCACAAGCACTCTCCTTGACTCCCTCAGAGGTAATACACCTTCTACTGATGAGGTCCCTGCACCCGGCCTGTGCTATTACAGGAGTGGGGGAATTCAAAAAGCGTTGGTGTCCATAAAACGATAGGCTGAAGCTAGTTATAGTGGAGAGGAGGATATTGAGAAGAACGCGGATGTCCTTGTTGGATGGGTGCACTGTGAAGGTTGGCGAGTAGCTGTATTTAAATGAAGACACGGTTCCTTAAAAGGTAGAATGTGAAGGAGAGGATAATGTAAAACCCAGCATAACATAATTGATGTATTACTAGTTATTCACTCTGTCTTTTCCTTATTGCTGCAAGATCACTGTAAATAAATATTTGCTCAATATGTTCTGCTTTTGTGAAATAACAAAAATAAATTCAGAGCGTACTCACTTTCAACTCAAGCCATCTTTTTAGACAATTGTTTAACATTATCCGCTTTTGTACTTATTTCTAATGATTTCTCACATGCTATAATTGTATGTCTTCTGGTGTTTTGTTTTGTTTTGTTTACCTACCAAGGGGACTCTCCATGCAACCTTGTAACTACAATGAACATGTTACAGACATGTTTACTGCATGTGTATCTGCTGTTATATTAAAAAGCAAACAAATGAGTAAAAAGACAATAAAAGACAATAAAAAGCGTCAACTTTACACAGCCAAAATCCACCCGACATCCTTCTCAAGGGGCATTTAAGAATGGCCTGTGCTCTGTATTAACTGTTGTGGGGTTAAGTCCATACACCTCCCAGATCAATTTCAGGGCTAGAAATCCTTCAAACTGACAATAATTACACTTGTTATTTTGAATTATGCCACCAGTTATTTACGCAGTTGTGAGAAAATAATTTCAATTTAGTTGGGGCTGACAGAGGCACTGGATCGACCCACTAATGGCAGACACATCTGCATTTTAGCAGTTCAACGATCAATTCCACCTGATAAAAGAGCTTTCCTCACGCTAACCAGGCTTAATCTAAATCTTTAAATTTAGAGAAAGACAAAAACATACATTTGCTATTGAGAATTCCCCCCCCCCCCCTCTGCTGACGGGTCCAATAAGAACATCGACATAGGACACGGTTTCCCCCGTCCATCTGCAGCGGTGAGGCTTGACAGCACACAGTCAGCTTCACTTCCAGTTCCTGCACTCACTGCTTCACATTCGATCAGTAGTATTTTTGACCTGCTCGCGCCTATGCGGCTCTACTTCTGCACTCTCAGCACAGGCCCACGCCTATGACAGAGCACTGGCGTTATGGATCATGAGGATTGGGTATAATGCGGCTGGTGAAGGACGTGTTTTCACTGGGACACAAAACACTGTACGTCATGGAGTCACAAAGTACAGGAGAACCATAGATCAGGATGAAATGAAAGTGCCAGTGTGAGACAGTTGTGTATTGCAGGGAGGGCTGCAGGAATAGAAGAAGAAAAACACGTATGGTCGCAACTGGTAAATGGCAGGGTCTTTTCATGTACTCTATTTTAAGCCTTTACTTGGACCTCTTCAGTCTGTAGACACACATGTTCTAAAACGCATGTGTGCACTGTGAGCTGAATCTTGATTTTAAAACCAATCTAACTGCAATAAAAAAAAATTTTGAATATAAAGTATCATAAAATATGTCCAGCACTAATTGCAGGTCTGGTAAAAAGCAAGAAACAATAAAACATTCTACCCATATTTGCCAAAAGAAAAGGGAGCATTTTGATATTCCTCCATTTGCCCTGATTGCCAAAAACCTTCAAAGAAAAACAATAATGGCAGTGAACGCGTGATTTGCATTTGTAGTCAATATTATAACAATAGCCTTTATGTCAGCACACCTGACTGTGGATCGAGACATTACTTATAAAATAGAAGTAAGGGGGGGACTTATTCGTTCAGGGGGGGGATCCTGCAAATCAATACGGCCATTAATTAAAGAACTCAAAGATTGATCTGGCTTGTTTCTGTATCGCGATCCCCATGACTCTTTCATATCGAACACCATTTTATACAAGCGCGAAATAACTAGAGGCCCACCAGTGGAGCCCTACAGCATGGCCATTTCGTCAATTTTCTTGGAGCGCCTTTATGGGAAAACAACTGCTGAAGTCTTTGTTCCCTCCGCTTAATTGCGGCGGAGTTGCGACGCTAGGACCGCGTCAAGAAAATACCACGGCTTTTCCATGACCATTAGAAACATTCTTTTACTAATTGCAAGGGTTATGCGATACGGGCAGAGTACTGAAGGGAGATTTGCCGATAAAGCAGATTCTATTACAAACACGCATGATGGAAGCGGTGTAATTGCTGGCGAGGATGAAAACATTGCTTTTAGCATGTGATAAGGAAAGGATCTATAAGGAGGTACGACTAAGATATGGATTAATGCCAACTGAGATTGTAATTTAGATTACAGATAATTGCCAAGTCACAAGAATCTTTTTCTTTAATTCAATTTCAAAGCCTTTGTTCTCTTAAGGTCACAAGCATGTAATAATGGGAGTAAAGCTTACAGTGGTATAAAATATATGCATTAAAACAGCATTAAGTATTACATTGGTTGTTGATAAAATACAATTTAACCATGCATGTTTTTAACTTCAACATGCAACTTTCCACAAAAAAACACTTCAGACACCATTTTATTTGATTGGCATATTTATGTCACAACCAGCCACATTTTTCTGATTGAAGTGGCCCATGAAGTGATCAGACTGAACAAAAAAAGGCCAACCTTCCGATTCCCAGATTACTATTATTAGACTATTGCACTGCTGCCACATATTTTAATTATATGGCACATTTTTCATTATTAATAACTGCTTCAAAGGGGCATAAAACAGTAACAATTATATTCACCTCACGGACCTGGATTATTTCAATCCTGTATACTGTATTGTGCAGTATTGGATCTTAAACATTAGGTCGTAATAAAATATGCTCCCCTGTATGAGAGTGAAATTCATTTTGGAGGGCATGTAGGGCCTGGGGTTTTATGTAAACTCATTACACGCAATACAAAAGCCATGGTTTTTTAACATCATGACTTGAGTCTAAAACGGAAAAAAATTACAAATAAAGCAAAGCACAATTAAAAAGCTCCAGCTCTGTCAACAAACTTGCATCCAAGCTGTGATTATTTACCAGCCAAAGCACTCAGGAAAATCAATAACATGTGCAAACATCAAACCAAACATAATTTGTGAGGCACTCTTATAAGCCAAAGAGAGAGATGCGAGGGACTGAAATGAAATCAAAGACCTGGAGTAAAAAGCCATTAAACGTGGCCTGGCATATCGCGCAGCCACCGGTGATAAGAAGTTTAAGGCTTTAGGACTCCTTTGCATTTGGGGAATGGATGGTTTAAGCTGCAAAGTCACAGTCAAAGTCAGCTCGTAATTAAACCAGTTCAAAGTGTAGATCAGTGCGTGACCAGAAACCATCTTGTTACACGTTACTTATGAGGACTACGTGACTAATACTAGTCTTTTTTACTAACACTGCATTCGTTTTGAATGATTAGTATTTGTACTGTACAAATACTACTGGTTTGTATCTATTAAAGTGACAACAATCATAACCAAGTTAATGTAAACACATGTAGATACATTAACCTATAAATTCAGCACGCATAGCTCCAAGGCCAATTTTCCATTCCAATTTGTTCACATAACACTTGATCTATGCTTAGGACTGGCACAAAGAGCACTGGCTTGTTTTACCACATACCAGACTAAGATGTATTTATTGTGTTACAAGTTGGAGCGAAACCCATAATGGCTCTTAGAATGTTCTTGACTACTAAATGCTGTGGAAATGGTGTGACTTAAATAGCAAAGTGAATACAGTACCTAACTATACAAATAAGACACCAACTGCACCTGACTCCCAGTCCCACACATTTGGCAGGGATATACTTTATCAGCACGCCACGAATCCTGTTAATATTCACAGGTTTTTACACGCATGACTATGAGACTGTTGCATATGCTGCGCTTCGACAGCTTTCGTAGGTGTAGTTCACCAGGCAATGTGACATTAGCTATTCTATTTATTTATGAGACTCCATAGCTCAGAGACTTGTGTAATAGTTTGAATTATGCTATTTAAAGGCAGCCCTTTTCAGAGGGCTTTAGCTAAGATGTGGAAGTTAATGTGTCTTTTCTGCTCTTAAACTGGCATTCTCCTCCCATTTCAAAAGACTTCTAACAATATGCATTGAGGCCTGCGGTTGATGTGGGGCTTCAAATGGAATCACTTCTCTCGCTGCCGCCTGGCTCCAAATGTAAAATGTGACTCTGTGACACAAGTCTCCACAGCCTCCTTCAGAGCATCTGTCTCTCTTCACACTTTTAAGTACCAATTTGGGCCCTTTTTGAACCCTGCTTAAAGTGCAAAGAGCGATTTGTCATGCAAGTCATTCGTCGAGACAAAAGTTCAAAGGTGTTTTATTAAGTCTGGCATAATGCTTAGCCTGGGGAGTACAGAAGAAGATCAAATATAAGAGGTGTCTGTCCTCTTGGACTAAATCCTGCCTTCTCCAGAGCAGCACTGGCCCGCGCCCCCCAGCATGGGACTCCAGTCCTCATTTGTCACTGGGCCACCAGCCCAAGAGGTTGTCTGTGTGTGATGAATGAAGCCAGGGACTGTGTCCTTACTCTGCCATCCATCACCTGCTCTGAAGTACAGCATTAGAGACACGTTAGACAGCAGAGCACCCGTACAGGCTGATACACCGAATAAATGGGACAAACATTTGGAGAAACTATGTCATTCATTCATTTTGGTTTGAAATGACATTGGCAGTTGTTAATTCAAACTAATAACACTTAGAAGAGTAATATTTGTCTTTTTAGACATCTACGGCGGCTTTACAGTTACTGTTCTGTCACACGCGATGGTGGTAAGCTACAGTAGCAGGGACAGGCTAAAATTCTGCACCACTAATCCATACGTGCGAGGCTGGTTAAGTGCTTTGCACAAGGATACAACATCAGTATTCAATACTTGTATCCAAACGACTGTCCTTCCATTACATATGGGTCATTCATAAGTCGGAGCGTTTAAGTTATGTGTGGGAAAAACAGGTACAGCAGGTGTTAATACCTCGAGTACCTAAATTTCCCCCGTAACCGCTCTGAATGTTGCTCAGGTGTTGAGCGGGGCTGATTTTCTCAAGAATACAGCTCCTAAAATAGCTGCCAGAGTAATGCATGTTTTCAGATATATACTTTGGAGAGATGTCATTTTTCTGGCCTTGAACATCAACTTTGTGATATAGTGTGCACTTGCTGAAGTTATAAGGGGCCGTGAAAACCCCTCACTCCCTCTCTCACATCCTTATTTTACTTGCAATGGAAGTGTCAGCAAAGTACTGTAATATGTGTATTTGTCAGTCAGCATTTCTACTTTGGTTGACCAGTATTGCTATCTTTGGACAACTTCTCTAATCCATTTTTAAAATTACATTTCAAAGTGCATTATGGTTAAGATTTTTGGGCTGTTGCAGTTTTCAATATATTGTATACAGCCAGAATGATCCAAAAGCCATTAGGATTAGTAAACAATCATCTTCTTTGAATCCCTATAATACTTCAGAAACCCATTATTTCTGTGGATCATAACCCTTTGTATCTCCTTCATAGGCAGATAGCAGAGGCCCCTTTCATTTTTATCTCAAATGAAAGAATTGGATACGTCCATCAAAGTGCCATGACAATTAAGGCTGTCAATCTGAGCCATCTCAATCACACATTCACCCAGGCTTCCTGGTGTTCCCAAACGGTCTCACATCCAAGTGACAACCAGGCCCCTCCATGCTTCGCTTCCGAGATCTGACGGGATCGGGCAGAGCTAAGGGGGTATTACATTATGGTGCGTGTTGGGCATTCACCGCTAAAAGACAAGTGGTCGTACTAAAATTAAAAGGAACAGGCCACTGTTTTTACATACTAAGATATGTTCTTACCTGAGCTTTGACGAGTTGATGTGTACCTGTCTGGTCTTTGTGCGTGCCCATCTTTGGTCATCTTTTGTTAGCATTTGATCTCTCCCAATGTATTCCTATAGCTCCAAACGGGGGCTACCACGCTCTTCCACGGGCCCGCACAAAGACCAGACAGGTACGTATCAACTCGTCTAAGCTCAGGTAAGAACATATCACAGTATGGAAGAACTGTGTGCTCTCAGTCACGCAAAAAGACCAAAGATGTTGTTTGCGTTTGGCCTCTCCCAGTATATTCCTATAGCTCCAAACGGGGTGACGGTAGAAGCGACCACGCTCTTCCACGGGCAAAGACCAGACAGGTACGTAATCAACTCATCTAAGCTCAGGTAAGAACGGAAAAACGGTGGCCTAGTCCTTTAACAACACATAAGCCGACACTATAATAGAATCTTGAATAAAAGCAAAAACATCTAAATTAGAGTTATTTTTGCAAAAGCCCGATTCTGCACTAAAAGCATCATTCACATAACCGGTCTAACACAGACAACCCTGCAGGCAGACCCACTTTCACACTGGCCCGTACAGAGGTTACTCTCAAACTGTGTGGTGGCTCAGGTGGTCTGAGGAAGCTGGTGTTCTGCTGGAGAATAAAGACATCATGCTTCTCGTCACCTTGAGACACCTCCTTGGGCAAAAATATTTCTGTTAACATTTTTGGATCATACTGAAATCTCTCTCCGAAGACCATAGTTGTAAGCTCCCTGGCTAAGCTTAAATGTTCAGGTTTTGTTGCTACATGAACATTTCAACCCTGACAATCTTTTACGCAAAGCAACTGTGTCTCAATCAGATAAGACTTGCTGCTTTTAGTTTTGCTCCTAGAGTTTTAATTTAATTTCAGTTGCACCCAACGGATCTGCAAAAGGGTTCAGAGGTGTTGTAAATTTCCTCTGTGAATTTCCAAAGGTTTTTGATTAAAGACACGTCAGTCAATGACTCCTCTCTGATTCAACCACAATTCTTTCCGCCAGGAAAGATAATTTGCTAATAATTAGCACAACAATTTTGGCTACGGCCATCTGAGAGTTTTTTCTTTTCCGTAAATATATTGCTTTTCAACAGATGGATCTGGACCACAAGTGGGTCGCTTCACCATTTTCAGTTTGTTGCAAAAATCCCGGTTGATAGATTGTTTTGATAGGCAGCATTATGGTCAAGTTTATTTTAAAAAAGTATAACAAGGTGGGTTCCAGAGGTCGTTGTACCGCTGCACAATGAAATATACAGAGTGACTTTGCCAGACAGACCACCGCCTATATTTAGAATTGCTATATTTGGTTGAACTGAAATGTCCAGCTCCCTTGATCAGACCTCGAGATATGGAGATGGTTCCCCAGCTGCTGCGCTGTTTAACCTCTTAACCCTCACCTGAACCGAGCAATTTTCTCCAGTTTGGCTTTACCCAAATCCAAAAGCTTCTTGAAAAAAGCGTCGAAATAGGGACAAAAGCGAGACGAAAACGAGGATGAAAACGCAACAAAAGAGCGGCAAAAACGTGACAAAAAACCGATGAAAATTTTGAAAATATGTGATTAAACCCCAACAAAAAAGCGATGGAGGCAACATGAGGGACAAGATCTTCCTTTCAAATGAGGCGTTACACTGGCCTAAAGGCTGTGACCTTATGGATTTGGGTACATAGATCGGTTACGTAGGTATTTTGGAACAACAAAGTCCACCTAAAACCTTGATGTGTACACTTAAGCATCACTTACCAAACATTTCACAACAGCTTGCCAAACCTTTACAGTGGACTTTTATAGTGGCCCACGTTACCAGTGTAGCATGTGTCAGGCTGGCGGTGGACACAGAGGCCATTATCGCAGCTTGTCACCGGTGAGGGCAGAGTGAATGAGACTGTATTGATCAGGTGGTTAGTAAAGCGTGGCGCACTTGAATGTGTTCAATGATGACGGCGTGTTGTTAAAATGAGTTTTATAATGGCGCGCTGACTCCGCGATCAATAACGCATTTGAATGTCTGACACCTCGCTCCATTTTTCCGCAGTTTTTTGTCCTTTGAAATATAATCACACGCTGGGCTCCTTCCCAAATTCCCATCACGGCAGAATGTGGCGGGTTACTTTGAGCAGAGTGGCTTTCTTTGGATGCTGATGGAGCTTAATACGTGCTCTACATTTGTGTTTCATTATTAAGTCAGAAACACATTTATAAAATAACAGTTTTTTTCGGTGTATGCAAAAACAATATACTGATATTTATGTCAGGCAGCAACACAGTGGAATGGCTTGTGCAAACAGAGCTGACCATCTGAGGACATACAACAGAAGACCTTCCATTAATTAAGGCTTTTTAATTTCAATAAAACCAAGAAAAATATGTAATAATGTATAATCACAATGTATATACCATATTTTCCAGACTATAAGTCGCACTTCTTTTCATAGTTTGGCTGTGAGTGCGACTTATACGCAGGTGCGACTTATATATAAAAATATATAATTGTACGTTTGTTATTTTCACACTGACAGCTGCTAGAGGGCGCTGTAGGCTTGTGTACCAGTATATGCTAGTCCTGTACAGTTGTACAATGACAAATAAAGCACTTACTTACTTACTGTAACACTGAAAATGTATAAAACTAATGAGGGACAGGCGAAAAGCAGAGGTTACTCTTACTGCAATGAAGAAAACAAAAAAAGCTAATCGCGGGCTAAAACCTAGATGGCCACAGCTGGAGGAACGAGTTCACAAATGCGTGCTTGAACAACGTGTTGCCGGGAGAGGCTTGTCAACGGTGCAGTTACGCCTCCATGCCTTAGTAGTTGTCAAGGCTAGTGCGACTTTTTCTTCTTCATTATGCATTATTTGGCTGGTGCGACTTATACTCCGGTGCGACTTATAGTCTGGAAAATACTGTATAGCTTTAACTTACATTTTCAGAAAAAATAGCATTACCCTGGCCCCAATGGCTCTAAATAGAATACATTGTCTTAACAGTCAGTATCTGTGGTAAGGGACGAGAGCCCAATTCATATATTTCTAAGCTGCACATTAGAGTGACCTCATTAAACCGATATCTATTTATAAGTCGGGACAACAGCTCCCTTTAGTTCCCTTTCTGCAGCCACATTTGCGCAGAAGCTCGAAAATGTTCACTAAAAGGTCACTGTACTTTGCGCCGGGATTAAGGCTTTAAATTATGGATTTCAACCCATTCAGGAAGCAAAGAGAAAGGGCTTTGCCTGTCACATAGACTTACTTTTAATCTGCAAACTTTGTGACTTAAGAGCTCAGGTATTTAAGTCACTGTGTAAACTGTGTGTGTGTATATGGTGGGAGGGCTTACCTGGCTATTTCTGTAGAATAAAATGTTTTCTTATTTATGCATGTGTTTATTTGATTCTTTGGGGCTGCAAAGTAAACAGGCAACTGATACGGTGGCATCCCGGGTTCGATTCCAAGATGGTGTGGCCTTTCTGTGTGGAGCTTGGATGCTTCTCTCCCCCGTGTCTAGAATCCCCCATCAACCAAAAACATGCACAGTAGGGGATCCTCCAGCCAGGTGATTCTGACCATCGGCCTGGCCCGACACCTGGCACAATAATAGCGCTGAACTGTGGCATTTTCTCTAACTGAAATCATTTCCTTGTGGCCATTGCAAACAAGCATCCTCTATCCATAGTCTTCTGCAGAGAGACTGTGATGAAGAATAAACATCCCTAAATGACTCACCCTATGCCAGGCGCTATCCCTCTTGCTATAACGGTATCATCAGCAGCTTCAAATACCACACAACAGGCCACCCATACAAATGCATGAGGAACCCGACAGTGGGACCCCCTGGCAGATAGACGCAGCGGGACACATCCAGCACACAACTATAATGCCAAGCGCACAACAATGCAGACGCACACGCACAGGTATGATACAAACACAGACATTAGACACATCGGGAAGGCTGACGCCGAGCCGAGGTCCTGCTCATCACAAACAACGTGAGGCACGCGGCGCTGCTCTCCTGCCTCTCAGCGGGGTTAACAGGCTAATGCTCACCTCTCCCTCTCTTTATTCTGCTCTGACATTTCCATGCGGCGCATCTGCCTCCAGTTGAAAGTTCGTTTATATTTGCAACGCTGAGCTTTGTAGGTGTTTTCAAACACACGGGTTACAACCACACAGTTTTACTCAAAGTGCATGGCAGGCTAGACCTCCCACTTTACAAGAACATAGTTAACGCTTGTATAAACGGGAAATATTGGTTTAATTATTTCCTGGGCGCAGGATGTGGCATCGGCAGGGGTCAGCGTTTCATAGCTGAAGGCCTGCAACCCTACATGAATGCCAGGAGTGAGTGCACAAGACGGCAAAGTGGGCGGCAGCACAGGAACAGCTCTCAGTCACGGACAAACGCATTGTGTGCACTTTCCAGTCTTGTGGGGACTCAGTTACCACCTGGAGGAAGGGATTTGGTCCGAGTCAAGAAATATCCAGCTGTATTGTTTCATCTGACTTTACTCATGCATCTACCTGGACGTCTGAGATTTCCCGTTTAATCTCTTAACCCCCGCCTTAAAATGAGCACATTTTCTCCTGACGTTGTTGGTGTTGCTGACACTTTTTTTTTTTTACTTTTTTCATCATCACTTTTTTTGTTGCTTTTTGGTCATATTATTTCACCTTATCGTTACATTTGTGTGGCTTTTTTTTTTGTCACATGTTTGTCTTGTTTTTGCCACTATTTGTTTTACTTCTCAAAAGGATGTCCAATTGTTTTGTTTTCAATTTACAAAACATTTCCTCTTCATTTTTTTTTCCTTCTTTACTCTTCTTTATTTATTGGCTCGTAGGCTTTTTTGGACATGAAAAAATGAAAAGTGGCCAGAGACATCCAGCAAATGGTTGGAGCGGGGACTCCCAGCATTAATCCTATTTTGCAATGCTATATATAAAGATTTGAACATTATATGGGAATAACACATGAGCCACACACACAAAATCCATATCCATTATCATGACGTGCACGCTTTTCATTAGCAGTATAGCGCTGCAGGAGAGCTATCGATTCCGATCCCACTTCTCAGCCTTGAATACACTTTGAAAAGCCTGGTTTCCTGGGCTTGTCAGATCTTGGTCAGCACATGTCAATTAGCATAGATAATTACAGGCCTCGTGGCGCAAAAGGTTTTATTAAATCAATTGGTTTTCAACATCAAGCTATTGTCAAAGTGGCCACAGATTTAAAAAAATAAATAAATAAAGTACTTCTGCCTCAGTACAGGGTGAAAGGGCGTCAACTTGTTTAGGGAGGTAATTTGAAAAAGTTCAATTTTATTCTGCACATACTGAGAGAAATACTACTTTTATCCAGGTCCGGAAAAATCACCTATCCTCCTATTTGCCTTGTCAGATAACAATAGAGAGTCAAATACTAATTATACTACTATTTTGTTTAACCTCATATACAGTAACTAGCTTTGTTCATTCAAGCGTTTGGAAGAAATTACTTTTGGCGTTTTATAGCTGCCTTGCTCCATTTGATATATTAATATTTTTGTTGTGGAGGGCTGAATATAGTATTTGAGCTCTACAACTTTACTATCACTTGATTAACGCAATTGTGTCCTTTTGTCCTCTGTTCAGGGAAAGGGAACGCTATAAACAGCCGTTTCTCTATAGCCTTCTCCACCTCTTTCTCCTGACTAATGGTCTGGCCCCCTGTCCTTTGTGGAGCCGGGCAGACTTGAGTGACACAATCACAAAGCAATCAATTAAACAGGCCTCCTCTGAATGTCCTTCCGGTGTTTTGCCCTGAAATACTCTTGCATCCATCGTGGACACTGTGGAAATGCTAGGATTTTATTTCTCTGTCGAGGAAATGTGAGAAAGGAATGGTTAATCTGTTTGATTAATAGTTGAAATGTAATGGAAAACCAAAAATAAACTGTGAGATAGCACAAAGGATATCATAAAAATTAATTCCTCAAGCGACCATTATTTGCCAGTGGCATAAAATATTGTCTTCCATTTACAACAAATTGCAGATTTTTGCCTTTGGCCTTCAATTAAGCTCATAACATACATTAAAAAGAACTAAACATTTACCATAAAGCCAGTATACAAAAAGTCAGATAAATTATAAACAAGAAGTTAATATCTAATTACGTATTGCAAGTCACATAGCAACAAGAAAAAAGAGGTTCAGAATGCTGAGCAACATTTAGGAATAATGCGCTGAAGTTCAACAGCATTGACCTTTGCCAACAAAGAATGTGAAAGAGGATGTGAGGAGTAACTTTTAGTATGTACTTGAATATCTGTGTAAAAAAAACTATGTTTGAGTACGTATACTTTTGAAACAGACACACTTAAGCCTGTACTTAAGTCAATTACTAGAACGTGGAGTATTCCATCTATCCATCACACTTAAGAGATGTCAACTTTTTTTTTTTCCTTGTTGAGTACTTAATGTCTTCAATACATGCTTACATTTAGTTAAGGTATACTCTACTGTCCCTAAGTGGAATTTAATCTTCTGCTTTTGACCCATCATTCAGAGCATCCTGTCAGGATCAGTGGGCGTCTGCAGTTCAGGGCCGGGGGACCCATCCCCACATCTGAGCAACGTTTATCGTTATGCCTCAGTTATACCTCACTGATTTAATCTATTTTGCACGATTTGGGTTGATGTAGTTATTTATTTCAGTTATTACTACCTCAAACTCTTCCGACGTTGGTAAGAACTTGGCATCGTTCTAAGATAAAACAGACACTTGGTCTGTTCAGAGGTTTATAAATATTGGTGCATGAATGTAGCTGCAGCGCGCCCGTGGCATGACTTGTCTTTGGCTCGATCGATTCAGGCTCTGTTTATCTCATTAGCTTGTAGCGTGTAATCAATCACACAAGGGCATTTGTTTCAGGGCTCCAAACCCAGTGTGGTGTGTGTGATATAACTCCGCTCCTATCCGCCTGCTGCACATTGTGTTGTCTGACGTTATCTTTAGCATTGGCAGTACACAGCGCGGCATGTAATCACAGAGCCTCTTGGCGTTCATTCAAATGATCCTGTTTCAATAGTGATAACAAATCAGAGACAAAAGACACGTGTGCTGGGAGCATGTAGAGCAGACACACAGCACATGTGAATATTACCTACAGAAATGCTCATTAGTGTCTCCACTGTTTGCTTACAAAACTATTTACATAAAGGGCAAATTATAACTCCACGATGATGGATACTGATACTGCAGCACACAAAGACATACTTTTTACTAAGTACCCTGTCGTCTGCTACAATCATTATAGTCACTTTACCAACAACAATAGCTAAATAAAACCACTATAACGAGATGATGAATCGGATGACAGTAGGGGAGACTACCTGAGCGAGAAAATGCTACCTCTGCCATTTCTCTTTTTGATCGCCACACGTCTCTCTAGAGATAACCGCTCTCAGACACCATCTCACAGTGTAAACAATTATTATGGCGAGCAGACCTGCAGTATGTGTCATTAGATACAAGTACACTGCTCAGCAAGACCTCAAAAGTACTCATTTAAACATTACAGCTTTGTCCCCAACGCACATTATCAAGCACAAGATTTGCCACCTTTTCTGCTGGGCCTGAGGAGCAAGGGATACATTAGGAAAACAATCTTTCATTCAAGATCGAAACACCACACATGCACGTATTTGAACTGTAGGGAGGAGGGAATAGATGCTGTTTCTGGAGCAATGGAGTAGCGAGACTAGAATATTCTGTGTCTCTGATATTGGTACATGTCCCAACTTGTTGCCCTGTTGAAGCAAGTGTTTGCCCATCCTCTGAATGGCAGAACGGTGACAGGGGCCTATATTATTCTTGGTGGGAAAAGGTGTTAATGTCATCCACTAAAATATGTTGTCATAATTTTAAGTAGTAATATTAATAATATATTAATAATAATAATAATAATATATTAAGTAATATTTTGGCCGACTCAAATTGGACTAAAACTAAATTCAAAGTTGTTTATGAGAAAAACAACTAAAATATAACAAAATAAAATGGAAGAGACTAAAATCATCCAAACTTCCAATGACAGTTTCAAAGAGCCTCAGATCATTTAAATTCAGTGCCAAAGAAACAGCTCTGAGCTTTGTTGTTCATGTTCATGTGGAGAAGAAACATGAAGCAGAGGACCATGATTAAATATCCATCCATTTTCTTCTACTTGTCCGTTGCCAGGTTGTGGGGGCAGCCGATGGAGCTGCCCAAGTCACATTGCACCAGCCTCTTATGGCTCCTCCTGCAGGTGGTGGGTCCACAGAAGGACGGCCTCATGGTTCTAATCGGGCCTGTTGGTCTCTCATAATGGCCTCCTGAACCGCTCTTTGTCTGACCCGTCACCTAGGACCTGTTTGCCATGGGAGACCCTACCAGGGGGCACGAAGCCCCCGACTACAGAGCTCCCAGGATCATTCGGGCGCTCAAACCCCTCCACCACGTTAAGGTGGCGGTTCCAGGAGAGGATTATTAAATATAATAATAATAAATATTATAAATGTTAAGTCGACTTAATTTACATGCAATTTTAGTCGACTAAATCTCGACTTAAATTAAAGGACATTTTCGTCAAAAGACTAAGACTAAAACTAAATTAATATGTTGTCAAAATTAACACAGATGGGGGTGCACAAATGTTCCATTTTGATGGTCAACAATCGCCTCTTTGTTAGTTTATTCTCCCACTTATTTTTCTAAAACCGTAGTAGAAATTAAAATTGTATCCTAGTTAATCATTGCAGATCAAGTAGACATTTATAATTTTGTTGTTGTTTCATGCAGACGCCGTAGTTGAATTAGAAATATTAACCATAAACCAGGGCAAAACATCTGCATTATTGACCGTTGATTATTAAACGCTCTGAAGAATATTCCATGTAACCCAATAGCCATGATATTCAAAGTGGAGTTAGATGGGAGAGTCTTGCGGAGGAGCGGTAGCCGGGGGCAACCTGCTGTAGCCCTGAGGATTGCATTTGTAAACGTGCATATCAAAGCTGCTTATTCAAATTAAGGAGAGAGAGGGTCACTGCCACGAGTAGACTCTCATTTCAACTTTATGATTAGCTTTATCTAGGCTTACTTAATTTTACACCTTTTACTTTTTCAACTCACCATCTTTAGTCCTTGAAGAGATTAGGCCAACAAACTGTAAAATCGCCTTACTTTTCCATCCTCACTTTAGTGTTTGTTTGCACTAATTAACTTGTGTACGGATAAGCTTAAAGCAAAGAAACGCTGATGCTAAGAAGGTCAGGCAGCTCATCTTCAAAATGTAATCATTAAATGCACGTCTAATGGAAGGGAACTTACAGCCTTTGGTAATTAGTATTACATTTTAAACTGGAATTGTCAAAAAATAACACACCTACTGTGTGTTATTTTTTGACAATTCCAGTTTAAAATGTTTATTTATTATTATTTACATTATAGTGTCTTTCATAAGTGGAAAGGTTGCTAATTGTGAACTTGCATGTTGCTCCATTGACCTTGTTATTTCAGAACTTAGTGGAGTCTGGGTCACCTTGCTCTTCAAGTCATTAACAACAAATCAATTATTCAATAGCAATTAGAGAAGGATCAAGGTGAATATTGCAAATTGACACTATTTGGAGAACGGCGAGCATAACACTGCAAATTACTCTTGAGTTTTGCATCACGAGGAAGACCAAAATATATATTTATATTTTCCACATGGTCGTATGCAGTAATTTTTGTGTGGATATGTTTTTGAAAGTGTATTTATTTTGTTCTCTCTGCGTGTGACTGAGAGCTGATTCCACTTAAAAGCTAAAATGATCTAAAATAACTTACTACAAATTTCCCCTGGCTTTTCTTCCTGGTTCATCGAGCACTCTCTCCCCTCGCTCGGACTAGTCTCTCAGTGGGCTCCTGTCTGCATTGTAAAGCTTCGGCGGATGTTTTTGTCCTTGCTCTGCGATGGAAGGATGTGTTGTGGTTCGAGAGGTTCTTGGCTATGTAGAGGAGGAGTTCACTCACACGTGTCACTCTCACATGGAGCAGCATTTCTTGGTATAAAGCTCCAAAAAGTAAATGCAAAATACCCCCTTTTATGCAAGATAGATATGGATGTTAAAAACAAAACTCTGCAAAAATAAAATTACAAGCCTGGCTTCTTTTTTTTCTTTCAATGACCTTCACTGTATCTTTTTGCAAATGCGCTCCTCTGTGGTTTGGTGTGTTTGAAAAGCTACAACCTTTACATAAGCATGGATGGTGTAAACCGCTGTTGGACCTTTGCTTTAATTTAAGAGGTTAAACTAATGAGAATTTGTAAATTGTGGATATGATCCAAAATTATAATTGTACTCAAAATTTGATACAGTTTGATGAATGACTGACCACCAGGACAATAATTCAGGTGTACAACAATAACAGCTGCGTTAAACATGTTTAAATTTCTCCGGGTGACACTGAGATTTGGCAAGTGGCTCAGCTCTCACTAATCTATTTAAACAGTCACACAATAACTTCAGACTGACTCCAGCGTACGGTGTAAAGAGACCAAGGGAATAAAAATGTGAAAAGAAACGTATTTCTCTCGACTCGACTTGACACAAATTCAGTTCCTTCTGGGGCTTTCAAAGAGCTTTGCCATTGTTGGCGAGGAAAACGCTCACATGTGTAGTAACCTATATGCCACCTTAAAGTCTGCAAAAGGTGTTGAAATTTTGCTATATATGAAGCTGAGTAAATTTCAATAATGCTTTACTTCTTAAATCAGATTAATGGTAAAGACATGTCAATCACTTCTCGGTCTCATCTTGTTTTCATGGTAGGCAAAAATAGTGGTAGTAGCTGTCGTCTTTATTTGTAAACTGAGGTTTTTGTAAGTACTGTATTTAATTTAAATGTCTTATAGCTCATTTTCCTTTATTACAAACAATTAAAGAAGGAGAACCTACATTTCCAGACTCATTCCTAACTTTCCTAAGGCATTTCTAACACCCCAGTTTTACACAGGGATGAGTTTACATCAGGGAGCAATACTGTCACAATGAACAAAGACCTTTTTCCACAAATGTCTGCTTTTACAATGCAGTGATGAACAAAACTAATTTTACTCCACTACTTGAAAAACAGATCTGGTATAGAGCTGGTAATACATACTCTGAAACTGTCCATTAAATAATTGACTTGTTTAATGTTATTTTGCGACCAAAATGTGAGAACAAGAACAGTAAGACAACTACTCCTTTTGGAAACACAACGTGCCCTCTTTTTTATTCCACTAACATCATGATTCTGCAACTGAAAATGTCCCCCCACAGCTCCTGGGGATATAGGTCAGCATTTTGCCAGAATCATTACATCGACCAAAAATGGGACAATGTCTGCTTACCCTCACATGCAACTGCGAACACTCAGCTCTAGCCAGTATTAAACTATCCAAGTCAAAATCTGTTTTATTTTGAAAATGTTTACTACCTAATGGATCCAACGTATATTTACTAGCAAAGAAATGCCACGGTTTGTTTTCCGTTTATCTCTTTTGTGCGTCCACCCAAATCTCCTGAGCGTCATTTAAATATAAGGCTATGTTTTGGGCCGTGTTCTGTCTCGTAATTGCTCAGTTTAATGATTCGCGGAGACGACTTGCATCACAATGAAGCCACTTTATAGGCGCAGAAACCCTCAGGTAATAGGCAGGTTCCTTTATTAGCCCGTGTTGTCACTGGGGTAGCGTTGGAAGCTAATGAACGAGAGAGCTCATAAGGCGATGCTATCTCTCCCGACCGCTTGGTTTGGTCAGTTATTTCTAAAGCTGAGGGATTTGCAGTAAACCCCCGAGGATTTTGTGAAGAGGGTAATTGAGAAAGGTGTCTCAAAACAAGACTTGTTTGTGTCTAAAAAAAACAGAGACGGGCGGTTGAGGTGAGCACGGATTGAAGTTGGATGCAATTACAGTAGCAAAACTAAAAATAATTTTCTGTTGGTATAAAGTTAACATAATTTAATAAGGTCAATTCTTCGCAGTTTAGGTCCTCTCCCACAGTGGTGGGTAGTTTTACAAAGCTGAACAAATATTTTCAAGAACACAATCAAGTTCCGCAAAGTTTTATGGAATTTCACATTGCAGCAACCTTTCAGAAAACGATTGCACCCTTAACCACACCAGTGAGATTGACAAGCAGAATGCTTGAGTCCGTAGCCTCTCTGTTAAAGTCGTATAATTGGCGATAGTGTTCGGGCCAGTGCCACTACAGAAGACCGGAGTCTAGTGTTAACTGTCAGCTCATGTTATCATCATTACGGGGAGTGACATGATAAAGGGAGCCCTGTGTCATTACAGCACTGACGTTCGCAGGCTGCTGACTCCACTGTCAGAAGGACTGCTCAGTGTATGCGCTGCCTCCCACTGTGCAGGCCAACCTCTCTGAAGACGGAGCATGCTGATTATAGGCTAAGCTCATTTCACTATAAAAGACATTGGGATACATTCGTCATGTGCTTTATGCGATGGTAAATGTCTGATATGAGAGGGAGAGTTTTCTATTCTGGGTGGCTGTGTGTGGCAGAACAGTCTCTGACAGTGGGGGAGGGAGCGCTGCAGGCTGGTGCAGGCTCCATTGTTTTAGCCCTTAGACAGTGACAGTGTGTAACTGTGAATGTGAGGCTGGGGACATATACAAAGAATTCACACTTCAGCAGCATCTCTGCTCTGACTCTCATCTCCAGCCGGAGTCCAGGCTAATGAAAATGAACCGATACCAGACGGCCAGCTGTCCCTTATACAGCCTGTGTTCTAACAGAGCTCCACTGCCCCGAGGGACTGTGGGTAACCACTAATACGTATAATGGGATTATAACTACAATTCATTGAGAAAAAGAGGGAATTGTAAAAAACACTCCAGTGTTACCATTTGAAACAGCAAACAGTATTACAAGCTTTAGGAGCAAATCCCTTAAGAAATGAAGCACGTTTTAAAACTAATCTGTTAGAACTGACAGAGCTGACGTTTAAGATTCTCATTGTAAATAGTGAACTACTGCTGAAAACAATACGCCTTTAAAAACATGACTGGATTCAATCGTTTGAACAGCTCTATCGGTTAATTGAGATTCAAATGAGATGTGCCCCACTGGTCAGTTTACTGCAGTTGTTCCCTTTGGCAAAGCACTGCTGTGCCAGGAGAGAGGGCAGTGCCTTGGGGTCTCAGAGTCCTCCACAGGACATTAATGAGGCAGCATCGGGGCTGTCCTAATAGGCAGCAGGGAAGGGTTGAAGAGCCCCATGGAGTGTAACCCATAGAGATAGAGACACACCGTACTACTGTCCTTAGGTGCCGCTTTTTCATAACTTTGCCTGTGAGCTGTTCATTAAAAAGGCCAAGTGCCCGAGTGTATGATTTAAGTCTCCGCCGCCGGGACCGCCCCAGGCCACAGTCCAACGCTGTCATCACGTATTCCCATGATTTAGGTTTCAGATTTATTCTTTAAGCTGCGCCGCTATTAATGGCTCAGGCACAGAGCATAGAGTAAGGGTAGATTTATGTTAAGTATAATAAATAAGCTTCAAAATTTATTGAACAGTCATTTTTTCGACGATTGAATTTTCCTAACGAAGGCGCATTGTAGGAAAAAATGCGCGCGTCTGTGGTTCATTTTCTCTTCTTGCTATCGCAAATGCAAATTATCTGACATAGCACCAGTTAGTGTGGGAGGACGGTTTCTTTGTTTTGAGTTTTCTTAAATTGTCTAGTATAAATTGATTGTATTGTTAAATGTATATATAATGTACCTGAAATCTGCCTGAAATGAAAATGAATAACAAAGTTTCACCTTCCTTTCTGATCCGACATACAGTATTTCCTAGCCGCCCTTGGCTCACCTGAGGTACCCTTTGTTGGGAAACACAGGCTAAAGGATGACAGCATCTCAACGTGGTCAGTATCAATCTAAAGTTGCCCCAGGACCAAAGTGCGGTAAACCGGTGACAGGTTTGTGGTCGTCACAGTGTGAGCTACTGTATGATGCAACCCGTCCGCAACATCCTTTTCATCAATGACCCCCTATTTGGAAACGGCTCATATTTGCCTAGAACGTGATTCGACACAAATGTATAAAAGGCTGATCTATTAAAAACACTAACAATACAAAATGCTGTTGAGGGCATTTCTACAAATAAACAATAATGTCCAAATTATCTTTTCCGTACCGCTGTACCTCTCCGTTGCCTAAGGCCCAACAGCTGCGCTACTCAATCTAGAGAGCGAGAGAGAGAGAAAGAGAGAGGGAGAGTCGGCTTGCCTTCAAAGGGAAACCTGCAGCACTCAGAGAACAGACATCAAACATAAAGGAATTTTGACCATCGGAAAGGCATTCAAAAAGCGAGCAATCTCAACCATAGAGGTGGTTTCACGTGCACCCACACGGTGCCCCTTTGTTTCCAAAGTGCTCCCATCCTGTCAGTAACGCTCAAAACACACACGGGCCAACTGCAGTCTTTGCATGTTGTCGGGTTCTGTTCACATTATAAAAGAGAGCAGTCATGGGTGAAATGTTGAAGGGCCAACGCTGATGAACATATGCACGGGACACGTCTGCATATCCAGCCACGCATTGGGGAAACTATGAACATATGAATTAACAACAGCTGCACGCATCTAATGTCAAACAGATTAACCACGCGTATTATTTTTTTCTATAGCGCATGCGGTGGCAGTGTAATCATCAGGGTGATCATTTTACATGGTATTCATTCAGTATTGCGTCACTGAATCCACTATTGTTTTGATACGGAGTTATGGAATTAGAAAACAGTCCACACCAAAGTGCTCTAAACACATTTCCCGTGGCCTTACGTGTACGTATATTTCTGATTCAATACTGGTTTGCAGCACTGAAGATGTTCTTATGCCAGTTTTTTCTTATTCTTGTATTCAGTGGTAATAGTCAATTGCCCTGTTACAAGTCTTGAGCTCCAGTCTTATTGTACTGTACGGCAGCTGTTCCATCAAGCCTGGATTTCTGTATGCGCCGCGCTCTTGTGCATTGTGTGGTCCTAGGGAACATAGAATGAAGCGACAAGCCGTCCGCTCCGGTAAATGAGACCTGCCTGCTATATGCTGACCAAGCGCAACCGTCTGAAACTAAATATACACTTGATCAGTGCGCGCAAAGCTATAGGAGCATGAGCTGGCACCTACAGTATGTGGAAATCAGCTGGAGGAATGCGCGCCCGCCATCAGCATGCAGTAATATCCGTTGGCCATAATAACAAGCGTTCAAAAACAAGTGTTATACAACATTTCGGATGTAATGAGTTTAACCAAGTGTGCATTTGTTAGTGTGACTACCAATATTTGATTTCTCCTCTAATAAATCAAGGAAACTGCAAGTGACAAGTGCTCATCCTATCAGTTATGTGCAGCTGCACTTATTCAGAATATATGTTTTATGTTCAATCAAACTGGTGTGACCGCTTAAGGAATTAACACTCATTTGAGCTCAGAGCCACAATACAGCAGTCTATCAAATACATCAGCACTGTCTGTGAAACCTATTATCATGAAGGTCATTGTGTGAACCATGGCCCATAGCTGGAAGCATTCAAGTATTTATCTTTTTCTAATTATTTTCACGGTAAACACTGGTTCCACTGGGGTCTCATGTCTATGCCAGCAAGTATGGGCTTTTGACAGTCGCCGGTTAGTCATGGAGCAAGCAAAGTCCCTATAACATGTGTGGAAGACGTGGGGAAACAGACTTTGTAACGGTATAATAATACTGTTATTATTCTCTTTGTGTAGCAGTGATTTTATTCGCCAGATCTATTTGAGAACCAAATATTCAGGCAGGCATTCTTGATCAAAACCACACAGCCTTAGTTTCCCTGGTATCACCTGAAGGGTAAATTGTTGATGGAAACAACCATTTCATTTGAACCCTTGAAATTATTGTAACAAAACTGAATGGGGAAGAGGAGCATATTGTTTGTATTATTTTTTGGTCTGTCCTGTAAGGCCTCACCGGTCCCAACATGTTTGAGAGTCCTTGGTTTAAATGAACCAATTCACAAAACAGATGTAAGATTTTGGAGCCTATTCATGTGGAGGAAATCTAGGACAAAAATCAAATCCATGCTTCGATAGCATTTGCCGTTCATTTGATGTAATCCTTTTCTATTTAGTCATGTTTTCATTATAGTATAAACAGACATCATAATCTTAAGCAGAGTGAGCTTGCATATGAATTTCCAGTGTTGTCAAGAAAAACAGCATTTCCCTCATAAATAATGCCTGATGTCATTGGGGTGTCACTGGGCAAAACTGGGACCGGTCAGAACTTCCAGGGAGCGTCCTGTCTCTTGGCTCATGAACAAGAACAGAGGACTTAACCCTTGGCAGCAAAGTGACATTGAGCAAACTGTTCCAGTATGATGCTTACTTAGCCGCAAATGCAAATAAGTGCTGTAGTAGACGTCGTGAATTCACCATAGTTCTGCATGATTGATTGCAACAGAGCCAATATCGCAGTTGGGATGATCAAATCCCAGAGGCTTTGCTCATTTAGATAAAATAATTGTCCAGAGTTGTTAATGGATTGATTCAAATAAAATGCAACTAAGCACAGTGCTTGACAGAAAAATGCAAATGTTTTCTCTGGAAATGTAAATCCCCGAATCATCATCTTTAAAACAGTGATATCAGCAAACCAAATGATGCACCTGCTCCTATGGTAGAGCTGCCTGTACCTGAGACAATCATCTTTATCTGTCAGGATGAAAAAGCTGCCATCCCGTTAAGTCCCGACACCTTTCTGCCATAAAAAAAGGCCCCTTTTATTGTTTACTTGAGTGGACAAGTTGTTATTTTCTGTCTGAGAGCTGCTGTATAGCTCCCGAGGGTCACCAGTAAAAGTGGTCTGTCTGACGGGAGAAAACCTAACACTTGCCTCTGTCTTCAAGCATTGATTTTTGTATGCATTTACGGACAATCCGAAGCACAAGTTGTTCTCAGCATCTCCTCGTCACTTGTGTAATGCAATCTCTGCTGTGTCCATTCTCCATCTCAGCAGCCACACATGCTCGTCATTGGGATTATCTGCACTTCTTTTCATCCTTTTTTCACTCTGAAACGCTGCATAGCCCCCCCCCCCCCACCCCCAAACCGTCTTCACTTGCACTGCCGCTCTGTAAACATGGACCAAAGGGGTTTGACAAAGATGGTAATCTCCCCTCGCGCTGGACTAATCATGATCAGCATAGGAATTGGTTCATCTGGTGTGCGGCGCGGCGTTGTTCCAAGGGATGTTTATCTCCTCGCCGATCACAGTTAAACAAACAAAAGTGAATTGACGCTTCTTACCCGATCCGGAGACTTCGCTGGTTGACTCTTCTTTCACGGCATGCGGCAGGAGCGTCCCCCATTCATTACAGAAATCCTGGCTTTGCCCCTCGCTGCACGTCCCTCCTGTTCTCTCGCTCGTCCCTTGTCAAAAGAAGAGCGGCAGCATTGAAAGCATCCCTTTGTTTTATGCTACAGCTGACAGCCGCCTTCATGCCTCAGATGATGGGGTAAAAAAAGAAAAAGGGCTGGAGTATAAAGCGTGCTGGTTTTCTCTCTCTCCTCATCAGACTAGTAAGTGTTTCTGTGCTTCAGCTTCCTCCCTCCCTTCCTCTCCTTGCCTCATGTCCTACTCCGCTTCACCCTCCGCGGCTCGCTGCTACTGTCGTGACACGGGATCGGCTCTATGCGTGCAGAGACATCTGCGAATGTGCTTATGCCAGAGGAGGGAGGCAGGGGGGGACTAAAGTAGCCTCTTAGCTGAGATCGAGACCACCCCCTCCTCCCCTTTTAGAGATGGGCTTTCTAATGGCATGTACCATTAAAGCTGGGAGCAGGGTGAGCTGTAGCACTGCGCGACGATGGGGGGGGGGGAAGACAGAAAGTGTTGTGAATAAAATAACTACAAACACAATAGAAGTCACCTCAGTGCGCTCATGTGATGCGATGCCTCATGACATGTGCGTACGCTCCAGAGGTGACCTTAAATCAATATAATGACGGAGTGAAGAGTGCATTGCAATTATGATTAATGGGCAATTCTTTACAGCTGGTTAAATGATTAAAATGGCTTCAGCTGTAAGCTCATGACAGGGAGACTTGGATCGATAAGATAATCACCTGAATCAGTGTATAATTTACAAGACAATTTGTCCTTCTATATGCAAAGCCACTGTTTTATTATAGCATGTAGTATAATCACTAACCTCTGTCCTCTTTGTGCCAGTCCCATGCCCAGCGAGGGTTGTGTCAGGGAAGCCATCTGGACTGCAGTTTCCTAAGCACAAAAAAGGGGATTAAAACTTTCAAAATGAATGTTCAGTTCAGTTTCTTAATATTTGACTATAAATATAAACTGGAACTGCAAACAAGACATTATATAAATATTTGCAGCCAATTTATGATTATGGCCATTCAAAGTTTGATTCAATTGTCAGTCATCTACAGGTTTTATAGAATACTTTAACATGTTTGAATTGTGTCTGCATGTGTGTAAATGCAAACAGTAACAACTACCCTTTAAAAATGTATGAACAATGACTGGAGCAATGGAATAGAAGCTTGTGATTCAGCAAGTTACACTCTGGGTATAAGAATTACATAAAGAATCAAACAAATAAGAAAATGAGTGGGGGGCAGAGGTTTCTGAAGGTCTGCCAGTGAATACTACTGTTGCACCCTCGTGTCTTCTGTGTATTTAGACACAAACAATGGCTGCAATTCAGCATGGCGTGTTTACAAGCAATGCATTTACATATAATAAAAAATAAAAAATATGAATAGTTCTTGTATGTACCACACCGCCTTTGCTATGCACAATCCCGTTAGACCTTGGAAGCTAAGCAGGGAAGGGCCTGGCCGGTACTTGGATGGGAGACCGTTTGGTAACACCAGGAAGCCTAGCGAATGTAGTGTGTGAGTGAGTGGTTGGTGGTGGTCGGAGGGGCCGATGGCGCAAACGGGCTGCCTCGCTTCTGTCAGTCTACCCCAGGGCAGCTGCGGCTACAATAGTAGCTTACTACCACCAAGTATGGAGTGAACGAATAATGTAAAGCGTCTTTGAGTGTCCAAAAAAGCGCTACATAAAACCGATGCATTATTATGTATCTTCAAACATGAGAACCAGTCATTGTGCAGGCTTGGACTGGCGTCCAGCCACTTGTGCCTTGGCATAAGTCGAAGATGAATGAACAACTGTAGCAATAGCGGCACTCTAATAAATGAATAAATGTAATGATTTTGTCGATTAGCTTATGGATTCAATTTCATTTTTACCCAATTAAATTCTTCAGCCAGAACAGACGGAGTTAATTTAATAACCGACACGCCGTACTAAACTCGCAGTGGCGAGCTTTCCTAATCCTTGCAAGTTCCCTCCATGCAGTGTGAATATGAACATGGTAGACAGCTTTCATCCTTGACAAAAAAAACTTTAAATACCGTAGCTTGAACATACGCGCAATACAATGCAGGAACATATGTTGTTTTTGGCAGCGGTGAATTATTTCTGGAAGAGCTGCAACTGTGTCACGTTGAGCCGTTTTCCAATGCGGGACACATGTTAGGATTGTGTATGCATTAGGGGTGTCACGATTTCAATTTTTTGAGTCACGATTATTGTGAGACAAAAAATTGCGATTTTACGATTATTCACGATTATTCCCCGAATGAAAGGAAAGAACTGATATTTTTAGTTTTTGTCTTTAAAAAGCTTTTTAATACTTGTAAACAGTCACTGCTTCTAAAAATGAAAAATGCTTTAAGATTGTTTTGCATTAAAATAAATAGGCCTCCATTGAATAAAACAAAACAATGTCAACTTTACTTCTTATAATGACCATTATTATCATAATTATTTTACTATATATTATTAGGCCACAAGCTAGGCTAGGTTTTATGCTCTCAAAAGTTAAGCTGTTGCTTAATTATTTTGATGAACAGAGAATGAAACGTGTTTACAAAGTGACTAATGAACAGCTGATTCCCACATGTGCGCGGTTTCACTTTCATTTCTGCTACGCATCGCTGAAGCAGAGCGGAGCGTTAGCCTTTTGTTTACATCCTGAGCCAGTTGTGGCGGCTATTTCCGAACATTTGGACAACTTTTTTGGGAAGTATGCAGTTTGTTACCTGGACATTCAGAGCGAAGGATTATCTCCAAGATGTTGTTTATATTCGACGTAGCTGCAACTTTCTGACGACAGGGTTAGCATAACGGACGTCCATCGACAACAAAGCCTTGATCATGTTTTGGATCCTAAAGAGGTCCCACTCTGCTGACTTCAATCGTTTTTGGGTGGATACAACACTGGAGGAGAGCGTCCTTCTGCCTCGCTCAACTACCGGTGAGTTTGCGCGCTGTTTATGGCGCGCAGTGGCTCCTGCGTCCGCATGAAACATTTCCGCAGTAAACCGTGGCTTCTGAAATTCTTACGGTTAACCTACCGCGTCCTTTTATAATCGTGGTAATCGTAAAACCGGTTAATCTTGACATCCCTAGTATGCATTAAACAAAACATTAAAGAAAATGTGCATGACACAGGGAACAGCAATGCTTATATGCTCTGCCTCTGCATCTTTGTCGATTGACAGACGCATCCCCCCCCCACACCTCCTTATTCTTCCAACACATTTCCATCCCCTCCAGGAAGTGCATCATGTAATTTCAGGCTTGAATGAATAAAGGGCCAGTGTGCGGCGGAGGTGAGACAGCGTCTGGTCCCGGGCTGAAAAACACCAACACGGCCAGTCACCGCACCTACGGGAGACCGCGGGGAGACAGCCAAGAACCCAGGGAGAGGTGGCACCGATCCAACCACCCAGCGGACGATGAAAAACAGAATTAGTACTGGATTGACGTGGTTATGGTTATTTTCACACCATTGATTGCTGCCTATTAACTGTGCTTTTATAATACTTTGCATTTGTTGGATGTGGATGAGATGTGTTGACCAAACGTGCACTGGCGATATCGAACCCTGGACCACTTTTGATGAAAACCTGCTGCCACTGTATTTATAAACCCCTGACACACTGCACTTGATCCTTTCAGTGCTTGAATTGCCTCCAGTACATTTCTTTCTCATTGCTGGCCACTATTATTTTCATATTTGTTTGAACTGATTCACTCCCCTCAGCGCCAGCAGAGCATCAAGGTATCGAGGTGTCTTAACACATGAAATGGCTTGCAGTGTGATGCGAATGCCCGTGAGCCTGAATCACTCGGGGGAGTAGGCCTCTGATGGTTTCGCAAAGACCTGCTACATTTCGAACTCGCGTGCGATGTGATATTTTGAGCCGTGTGTCCACATGGATCTGACTCATGTGACTTGCGCTGAATCAAAAACATGACAGGCAAACGTCTGCCCGGATTTGTGCACGGAACTGGGAAAGTGCATCAGATCTTACATAAAAAAGTGCCGTCATGTGAAAGTAAAATCCATCCATCCATTTTTTTTCTTCCACTTGTCCGTTGCCGGGTCGTTGCACCAGCCCCTATGGCTCCTCCTGCAGGTGGTGGGTCCACAGAAGGACGGCCTCATGGTTCTAACCGGGCCTGGTGGTCTCTCATAAGGGGCGTCTGAACCGCTCTTTGTCTGACCCGTCACCGAGGACCTGTTTGCCATGGGAGACCCCGACAACAGAGCTCCAAAGATCATTCAGGCGCACAAACCCCTCCACCACGTTAAGGTGGCGGTTCCAGGAAGGGTGAAAGTAAAATAAAACAAAATTTGGGTCGACAAGTCGGTAATGTAGTTTTGTTGAATAAGGTGCGTAAATTGTTCCGACATATCGCTGGATTAGATTACATATTCAACTCTCGAGAACATCTTTGCAGGGCTAGTATGGATGGAGAGCTTTGAAGAACCAACTATTGTCACTGAAATGAATTAGTTCGAAAATCATTTTGAGTTTGGTACATTTATCAAATTTCAGATGGCAGTGCACCTGTGAGTTGTGAAGCGAAACTACTTTGTATCTTTGGTGTCTTTGAGTTAGTTTTATCCACCATATTTACTTGAATTATACATGTGTATATACTGAAGCTGTAAAGGAACGTCGTCATTGTTGCCAGTGCATAGATTCAATATTTATTTATGTGCCAAACAATGCATTTTCTAGCACTCCCTTACATCTCTCCTTACGCCTGTGGATTCGTATTATCTGTTAACCTCCATTTATATTCTGTCAAAGGGGACAAAGAGGCCTACAATGGAAACAACCTCACTATCCATGTAGCAACAATATGGATTTAACCATTAAGATGACATTTTGAGTTAACTATTGCCCCCAGTATAAGGCCATCCCAGTCCACTACACTCCTGCTGGTGGAGTGGATGTGCATTTAGGTTGAGTGCACTGTCGTTTGAGTCAAATGAAGTGCATTTTGATGTATTGAAACATGCCGGTCTGAAGCGTGTGCTGCCGGTGGGTCAATGTGAACGTGGCCAAGGGCAGGAGTTTTGGTTCAATACATCAAGAACCTGTCCTCAGACTTGACCAAGATTTACTGCCATAGATTTTGAGGACAGGGAACGTGAGGCGGGAATGGCAAGCTCATACCGCATTAAAAACTGATCGGATACAAATAAAATACATAAACGCAAGCATTTGAGTACTCTGTCAACTGGTGCTGAAGGGACAACCTGGTAACAACAGGGCAGAGCCAGGGAACCAGCGTAATGGTCAGGATTACTTGGCGAGAGCATTAGCCTACTGTACATATTTTAAGTTGGTATGGTAATAAATGTGTGAGGCAAATAGTTTATTCATAATTAGTCAAATAAATATAAAGTGTTTTTTCAATGTTCCAAAAGTCTTTTTCTTTGCCACTTTAGGGAAGTGGATTCTTTTATACTGTAATTAATATATTTCGCTTTATGAGTTTTCTTTAAAAGCATTTTCGCGCTAATGTTGTCAACAATCTTCCCGACCAAATGATAAAAAATGTCCATAATTATGTAAACTCAATGTTATGTTAAATTTCTTCCCCTATCAGGAACGAGCCGTAATTGTATCATACAGAATGTGTTGTCATTACATAGGGGTAAGCTATACGTTACGTTTTTAACATTCAAACCAAAACACAACCCTTTCGATATGGGACCTCTTTTTATCCTGGACACAAAGGCCGAGTCCCAACAAGAAACCAAGGACCTAATGTTGCCATGATGTAGCGTCAGCGCAGCCAGGGCGCGGTGAATGGAGGAGGGCAACAGATGGAGGGGCCACTGCCAGGGCTCGAACCGGGCCCCTCTTTTCCTCACTGGGGGTCTCGTCCACATCACACTCCCTGACACACACTGAACTGGACGTCAGCATCGAGACTGTACGCGTTGTGATTCCTGTTCAAGTGGTCAAATGTCCGGTCACCATTTTCCAAGAACTAGAAGAAGTAATTATCTTCCACCGCAACTACAATACTTCCCCTAGAGCAGGGGTGTCAAAGTCAAATGGACGGAGGGCCAAATAAAAAATTTAGCTACAAGCCGAGGGCCGGACTGTTCGAATGTTCATTGAAAAATGTTTAAATGACGCATATAGTCTAGTGAACCTAATTGAACCTACTGAAAACCTAATGCTGCGTTTACACATAAGCACGATGCGTTACGAATGCCACAAATGCACATTCGTGGCCAAGGATCACGAATTTGATGATTCGGGGTCGAGGTTTCACGCGCCGCCACTAACTGTTGCGACCTGTTACTACGCGTTACGATTAATGGCACGAATTATTACGCACGGTCGCGAATATGCGTCCCGCGCTGCTGCGTGGTGTTGCGCGCTGCTGCGTGGTGATGCGCGCTGCCACGGGCTGTTACGGGTCACTGGGAATATTCGCGTTCTGTCCGAAATCTGTCAAGAATTGGGCGAATGTGGAGTGATCTTCTTCCACCGGGTTGGAGGCGGAGCAGAGGCCGTGCTCTCCCCTGAGTCATTGGGCTCGTCTGGCTCCAACTCCCGAACATCAGGTACGACCCAGGAGGAAGAAAGGTCGGAGGAACACTTTCAGCACCCCGCGGAGCGGCAGCGCCAGGTGCTGTCCGTGACTTGGAGCGCGGATTGGCCGACTTTGTGACACGAACTGATGCGTTCTGTTAAGAATCCCATTGAGATGCGTTAAGTCACGTCACGAACGTCACGAATGACGGAAAAATGACATTCGTAACGCATCGTGCTTATGTGTAAACGCAGCATAACAAATATATTCCAATATGATCAGATAAAGAGGCCTCGTTTTAATTCCTCTGCCTTTTGTAGCCTTTGTTCCATGTCCATATTCTTGTTTTTGTCCGCGTGTTTCGTTTCATAATGTCGTCTCAGATTATACTCTTTCAGTACCGCCACACTTTCTCCACACAGAAGACACACAGGTTTTCCAGCTACCTCCGTGAACATATACTCCGACTCCCACCTTGTTTGAAACCCCCGGTTCTCAGTGTCCACCTTCCGTTTTGCCATTTTTGATGGGTATCTGAAAGTTAATTTTACTGTGATGCTGACGACTGCTGTGCCAATAAATATTGAAATGAAGCAGCCTACTGCTCGGTGCGTCACCGTTGCATTGTGGGAAATGTAGTATTGGTGCGTGTAAAAGATCTGCGGGCTGCCGGCTTGCTGCGGTCTGCGGGCCGGTTCTAATAATAAATCAAGATCATCCCAGGGGCCGTAAAAAACCTTCTCGCGGGCCGGATGTGGCCCGCGGGCCTTGACTCTGACATATGTGCCCTAGAGCTACCTACATTTATGACCACCATCATTACTGGTCAACTACTCCAAAGAACGTACTCCAGCTACCTTCATTGCCATTAGTTCCCACTTTTCTGTCTAAAGTGTTTTCCATTTCTCAGCACAGGGAATGTTTGCATGCCACGCATCAGCAGGAGAATTACGCTGCACAAACGCTTCACTTAGGGGCTATATTTCAACACTGTCTGCCTGGCAATACGATGCATTGTACCGTACGCCATTTGATAAAGCATTAATCTTTACGCTTGTCCTTCATTTACATTTCCCATTATCATATCGAGCCAAATCAGGCTATGCAAGTCAATTTAGGCCGGAATAAGGAAGACAAATGTTCCCTCCTGCGCTTGTGAAATTTAGTTGTCAAAAGCTCTTTGTATTCGGCTCACAGCATGCGACACTTTCGCACAATTGAGTTTTTTCTCCTTCTGTGGCTCTAGCAGGATGGCCCGGAGGCGCGCACTTTTACCAGGCAAACAAGGAGGCAGAGAGGAAATAGAAAAGGCTGGTGTCAGGGCTGTGTCAGGGGCAATTATGGTGGCTCTGGGTGCTGCATGCAATGAGTGCAAATGTGTGAGAGACCAATAATGCAAGTCAACCCACTTCTGGAACTGCCCATATTTTATAAGATGCCGCCTGACTACTGCGCTGCTGGAGTCAGGACTTTAGAGTGTAGCCAGAACTGTATATAAAAGAAGTATTGTTCAAAAATATGAAAAGTTTAATCAATTATTAGTCAATGCCAGTAATTACTGGAGAAGAAAAATATTCTTGAGTACATTCCAAATCTTCTGACCTTTTAAAAACATGAAGCTTTAAAGTATACATGTAATGTGCCCTTAACTAACGAGAGAGCGGGCAGGGAGGGGAAAATGTCATTGTATTAACTATTTTCTGAGGGCAATGATATTTCAGTAACATTTAGAGTAAAGGATAATTCACTTAAGCGATTAAAAAAGGAGATTATACTGAAAGAAAGCAAAGTAAGTAAATCCCAATGCCTTACAACAGTTTTTGACTAACACAACTTAATGTATTACTATCCTCTGGCTAAACACTTTCCACCAAGAGATGTGTTATCTAGATCAATCGCGCTGCATTTGGGTGAGATTTTGGGCAGGTGGCCAGACCAATAACAGTCTGTGCAATGGTCTCTTTTTCTATGGCCTTGGGTGTGCCGTTATTTAAAAGGCAATATAGTGGCCAAGTGACCACATAGGTAGTCCAGAAGACAGATAGATATGGCGCAGTAACCCAATTTTACCTGAGAATAAATGGGAAGCCTTCCTGGAGCCTGGATCAGAAAGCCAGAGAGGAGCTTCTTTGGGGATATTGCCAACACAGTGGATTGCGCATGAGTTTAGCTAACTCAAAAACTAGAATCTAAAATCATTGACATAATTAAGATAAAGATAATAACTGCATATAACCATGCAACGAAAATGTTAATATTTTACAGTATGTGTTGCTGGGGTGTGGTTGCAGGCAGGACATTAAGGGTGGCAGTCGTCGTGTTTACTCATTCACACATTACTCAGTTATTGGGGAAATTATGTCAATTGGGCGTGGAGTTATGGGACTGTTAATGGCACAATTTGCTATGGTAGGACTACATTGTGTTTTCCATAAAATTCAGCAAGTTAGTTTGAAAAAAGTAAAAAAAAAAAAACGCCTCCAAAATATACAGATCCCAGATGGAGTGTAACACAGCACCATCTTTCTCGTCTCATACATTTGTTACTAGTATTTTTCTCACAACGGGGAGCAGCGCGGAGAGGCGGGCGACCCGCTGAACAGCTGCCATTGGCATCAGCAGGCCGAGGAGAGGAGGGACTGTATTTACATTGAGTTAGCCCATCACTTGGACGGGGCTGTCAACGAACAGGGGACTCCGACACGTCAACAAATAGCTTTCTGACAGCTGTGATTCAAGGGCACACCCGGACACACACGCACACACATCAGATCAGAGCAGTGAATTTATGAAACAGCTTTTCCCCACAATACAAATACTGCCCGCTTCCCTTTCTTTGCTTTTATATAATAGAAGTTTGATGCCGTCCAAGTAGAAAGCTGGTGCTGTATAGAGTGGAACCATTTGTTTAGCCACTAGCGATAAGACCAAGACCCAGGGGCAAACCCGATCGATCTGCTCATCTTCAAGGTTGGATTCTCAGTAAAGGCAGGGCTAAGAAGAGCTGGGGCTGTCAATAAGAATGCTCAGACTGAAAAGCACTGGTTATATACGAGACGATATAGATGCAGTAATATAAACCATTGCTTGATGGATGAAAGTTTATGGATGCTATTATTTTACCATTATTTAACCTCTTACACCGCTCGCCTAAACTGAGCACATTTTCTCGAGTTCGGCTTTACCCAAACCTAAAAGCTTCTCAACCGGAGAGCATCAGTGTAATGCCTCATTTGAAAGCGAAGACCTACAAAAGTGGCAAGGCAAGTTTATTTATACCGCACATTTCGTACACAAGGCGACTCAATGCCGTGACTTTTTTTTAATCACGCTGTCGCCGCCTTTTCGTCACATTTGTGAAGCGTTTTTTTACCACGTTTTTGTTGCGTTTTCATCCTCGTTTTTGTCGCTATTTTTTATACTTTTCTTTACTCTTCCAGATTTGGGTAAAGCCAACCTGGAGAAAATGTGCTCGGTTCAGGTGAGGTTAAAACACAACATCACGAGCTAAGGATTAAAAAAAAACATAGATTTTATCGACGCGTGTGTTACTTTTTACTACACCGTGACACAGAACACCCAGACAATTTACAGTAAAGTTAAACTATCCTGTCTGTGCGCGGTAACTCACTATGCTGCCCAGTTCTGTGAAAGTTCTTCTTCCTCTCCAGAGAGTAAGAGGATGCATCCAAAGAAACATTAACGCTTTCTCTGTGAGCGTTTTTATTAGCGTCAGAATCCACAGAGCCAGCCAGTGTTCAAGCTGCTCTGATATTACCAATATTAGCCGCATCGCACTAAACAGGGGCACATCTGTGGGTCTTTATTTAGAAAATACAGAGCGGGCGCTTTATTAAATGGTCTTAACTAACTGTTTTGAATTCATTTTTATACCGAAAATTACAACACGCGATCAATTAAGTGTCTCTGAGTGTCTTCACAAGTATCTTCATTCACATTCAGGCGGTCCACTCCCCCAAATTACCCCCCACTCACAGATAGTTGTTTACGGGTGTTTTGGCGTCGCTCCACTGTGTTGTGCCGCACACGTGTTATTTATGTGTGTCTGAGAGGGAGTTGTGATGTGCTGAAAGGTGTGATTTGAGCTTGCGATAAAGCATTTGATCATAATATTTGTGCCAAGGCTCCGCAGAAGCACTGAGGTGGGCTTCATCAGTATGCATCGGCAAATGGATTCAGTCTAAGAATATTATCATCTGTCTGGCAGTTTGGAAATGGATCTGTAAACAAAAAAAAAGTAAAAAAAAAAAAGTGAAGTCAGCAGCACATTCGCAGCATATATTTTAGATGATCTGACCCCGGGCCCGCTTTCTATATCTGAGATAAACAACGCCGTCAGAAAAGCAGTGCTGTGGTTTCATCTGCATAAGCCGCATCTGCCAGCGGAAAAGAGAAGCTAAATGCGCCACGTTTTCATTTGAGTCTGTCAGCAGAGATGAACTGTTCGATTTCGCTAGATTAAAAAATAAATAAAGTGCAAAAGTGGTATATCTAACAAAGTCGAGGTAATGTCTTGTGGTGCGAGTTCAGTCTCAGGTCGATTCATTCTTCAAAAAGTGCTCTCTCTGGTAAAGAGGCATGTTCATTGTAGAGTTACACTTGGCGTCTACAACCTTGGAGTGACAGCAACTCCGGTGGTAGAGCGGTTCAGATCCCGTCCCCCGCAGGTGCAGCTGTGTCCTTGGGCATTTTACCAACCTTACCAGTATGAGCGGTGTGTGCGTGTGTGTGTGTGTGTGTGTGCGCGTGTGTATGCGTGTGTCAATAAGTGGTTGGTGTTGGGGAGAGACTGACTGCCTTGCTTCCGTCAGTCTACCCCACAGCGACTACATACACTTAAGTTTGGAAACGCTTTTGTATTGGTGTTTCTTCACATTGTAGACTCACACTGAAGGCATTCACTTATGGAATGATGTTTTAAACAAAGTAAAGGTGAAATAGATTCTTCGAAATAGCCACCTTTTGCTTTGACTATTGGCACACTTTTGACAGTGTGCCAATAGTCACTTCACAGGACTGTGGAAAACCATTTCAGGAGCCGACCTTATGAAGCTCATTGAGAAAAGGTCAAGAATAAAGGCTTTTTGTATTTTGAAGAATTCAAAATACAAAAACATATTTTGAGTTATTTCACCCTTTTTTTCTTTCCTACATAATCACACGTGTTCATTCTTAGGTTAGCCAATGAAAATCGTAAATAGTGTTGAAAATAAAGAACAGCCAACTTTTGACTGGTACTGTATCATCCTAGCCTGGTTTTACCATACCCTCGTACTCATTTTGTTTTGTACAGAGGCTCTGGATCTTCACAATTAAGCTCCGTTATCAGGTGGGAGGGGTGAACTCCTTTGAAACGACTGGATCTGATTTTTGCTTGCGTTTGGTCGTGACGTATGTAATGCGCCCGAGTGAGTGAGGCAGCGATCATAACTCTATCATAACTCTTGGGAGCATTCCTTCCGCATTCTAAGGCTTCAGTTATAATTTCTGGATATGTGGGAGCCGAGCCAGAACGGATTGAAGAGCTTCCATTACTTCCGTATCTGCCGCCATTGCCAAACTACAACCAGCAAATGCGGCGCAAATGCTTGACGTCACCGACAACACCCGCCTGTCCCGCTCACTGAATGGTAGGTTGAAATTCAACCGATGAAACGCGGCCACTGAGATCAAGCCCAGACGTAGATGTAGGGAAAAGATAATTGACCGGAGTTTACGGATGGCTAAGGCCAGGCTAGTATCATCCAGTTCTTGCCCAGTGACACAATGGTAGAAGGCCCCAGATCTTCTGCCCAAGAATGTACCTTGCATTTCTGTCTTTTGTATTCTTTTGCTATTTTCTTCACATTCCGTTGCTTGTGCATGCATGTTTGTCTGAAATGTATAGCTGCAAAGGTTACTGTGGAGCATGCGGGGCTCTTTGTGAGAAAATGCCAGAAAAGGCAAATCCTTGAAGCTTGTGATGTAATCAATGAAACACCAGACTCTCTTTTTCTCTCTCTCCTCCATCTGCTTTTTTACAAACAGCATTGCAAACAAAACATGAAATATAGATCTCAGGCGGCAGTTTGTGTTCGGGAGATCAAAGCTCAACGTGCGATGTGGTCTAAACGCAGCCGACAGAAGCGCGCTGAGGATAAAGGAGGAATTATACAGTATGTCTGCGTCTGATTGGAGAGCTCACATGATAACATATTGCCTCTTCCCAAATCCTAACACTAATCCTGCACTTCACTGGAACGATTTAGGATTTCCGGAGTAATATAGCATCATAACAGGGGTTAGACAACTTTTAAAAATGCTGCATGCCACTACTCCAATCACTGTTGTCTGCCAAGCTAACAGTCACATTTGAGGCTTTTTTTAATGAAATTTTAATGACTAAACACAATGCTTTTAATTCCACAAATGTGCGAAAAATCGATGTATTCTGGCTAAAGACACAGGGCGAGATGAATCATTCTATTAACACTTGTATTACCCCCAGAGGGACTAAAAAAAATGATTTATTAAGTTACTTTTGGTTTTGGTAAAATGTTCCTTCATTCCTTTATTTGATGGAATTAATTAATTAATTGGTTTAAAATCGTGCTTAAAATGTGAATCAATGGAAAAACAAGGCTCTTTGGCCGTTTTAAGAAAAATAATTAGATGATTCTCGAAATGTCCAGGCTCCCCTGCCCTGTGACATAATATTATTAGCAATTGTCTCCCAGTTTTTAAGTTTACATCATGGTCACCTGAATTCAGCCTTTTATTTGTTTGTGAATTGCCCTGAGAGACTTTAACCCACAACGCTGATGCCTTATAAAGAGTGTTAGGTTTGTGGGAAGGGTGTGTACAGTTCAGTACCATCCATCCATCCATTTTCTCCCACTTGTCCGTTGCCGGGTCGTGGGGGCAGCTGTTGGAGCTGCCCAAGTCACATAGCACCTGTCCCCTATGGCTCCTCCTGCAGGTGGTGGGTCCACGGGAGGACGGCCTCATAGTTCCAAACGGGCCTGTTGGTCTCTCATAGGGGCCCATTCACACTCTCATTCATACACCAGTGTACGCAGACACTGGAGGCAAGGAGGGTGAAGTGTCTTGCCCAAGGACACAACGACAATGTGCACCTTCAGGAGGCGGGATTCGAACCCCCGGCCTTCCGATCATGAGACGACCCGCTCTACCATCTGCGCCACCGTCGCCCCAGTTCAGTACCCCCGTGCAAAATTACCTTTGGGACCATTAAGCCGAATAAAATGGAAACATGTGTACCCGGTCTTGCCCCAGTGGGATGCCAGTTCCAGTCGTATGAGTCTGTAGGCCTCCTACAGCAAAGGTCTGAAGAGATGGGCCCTTGTGATTGTACGAAAAGCGACCAAGAAGACACTCCTCACTGTCCAGTGTCTTCATTCCCTGAAATACATATGAACATGATTAGTTCACTGTATGCCACAAAGAGTCAAAGTAAGAACTGCATAATATCTGTCAGGAGATTTTGGGGTAGTGTTTCTCACCAACAAAAACATGCACACTCTGGTATCCCTTGAACACACTCTGGAGCCCACTCTTCTCCATCATCTGTACTCATTAGGCAGCTCCAGCTCTAAAAAGAGTAGATACTGGTTACAATCGCTTTAAGTTGCTATACAATGAAAACAATAACAAAAGTCTTTAATAGCGTTTTTCCAGATGCTCAAATTCACAATTGCGTGCGTTATTCATTCCCTCCATACCTGGTGGTGGTAAACAACTATTATAGCCACAGCTGCCCTGGGGTTGACTGACAGCAGGGGAAGAATTCTAAATCAATAGGGTGGCTGGTTGACCATGGTCGCTCCTCTGATCGCATTTGACCGATTTTGCTGTCAATGCATGCAAGGAGGTAGTTTTAGTCTTAGATTGATTGAGTCAAATAATTGTTTTTAGTTAGTTTGTCCGACAACATTTCATGTAAAAAAAAAAAAAATCTTAAATAAATAATAAAAATAAATATCTTGAGATTTTAGTAGGTAATTTATTTTGGTCAAATTTTTGTCACAAAAGCATTACTTCCACTAAAATTACAACAAAAATGTTAGTTGCCAAAAATGACCAATAATTAGATTTTTGTATTTAGAGCTACATTTTATTTTACAGTTCACTGAGTGACAAGAGTCAAATGTGTGACTGAAATAGCTATTTCAAATCAGTTGTGATGTATTAGGCAGCCCTGCTTGGCACTCGCCCATCTCTGCTTGACAGCTTTTGTGAACAAACTGATAACTATGTTTTAAGTTCAAAGATCAAAACATGTGTTTAAGTTTTAGCCGGTCTTCGCAAAAAAAATTGAAATCTCAGTCAGATGGAAGACCTCAGAGATTTTGCAATAGTCGTGGCCATATTCAGGATCTTAAAGCTGATTTTGTTCACTCGGCTGGCCCATGACTGCGCTCCAAAGTACGACTCAAACCTCTTCATCAAGTTTGCAGACGACACAACAGTGGTGGGTCTCATCAACAACAGAGACGAGTCAAACTACAGGAGTGAGGTGAACAGTCTGGCCATGTGGTGCACACAGAACAATCTCTCTCTTAATGTGGAGACAAAAGTACTGTGTGCTGCAGTGGAGAGGGTGACCAGCACTAAGTTCCTGGGTCTACTTTCTCCGCAAGTTGAGAGGAACCAGAGTCCCAGCCTCTGTTATGTGCCACTTCTACAGAGGGACTATAGAGAGCATCCTGACCAGCTCCATCACTGTGTGGCACGGCACCAGCACTGAGAGCGGCGGAGAAGATCTGTGGAGCTCCTCTCCCCACCATTAAGGACATGTACTCCACCCGTCTCACCCGCAAAGCCGTCAGAATCACCAGGGACCCCACGCACCCATCACACAGTCTCTTCAAGGTAATGCCTTCAGGGAGGAGACTGCGGAATCCACGGGCCAGGTCCAGTCGACTGAAGAACAGTTTTATGCACCAGGCTGTCAGGAAGCTGAACTCTCTCCCTTCCCTGCCCTCCTCCCAATCAACAATGTCGCCAATCGGCCAATCTGAGTCAACCTTGGTTAACTTGGAGATGTCCTCCCTGTCGCTTTTTAAATTACATTTGAATTTGCACCGCCCTATAATCTAGATTGAACGTCGCCATGTTGAGATCGTCCGTTCTACTCTACTCTAACAAATGAGACGGTACTGATTTTAGTGATTATTTTTAAATAATATGTTTGTTGGCAAGCAAAAACATCTTCTGTAAATCACACTTTCAAATGTATGCAGGCAGGATAGTGTCTCGCCCAAGGCCACAATCCTCACAGCCTGGGACAACCACAAAAAGCATAGACAGAAAGGGTAAGAAGCTGGGAATTAAAATATACGTATATATATATATATAAAGCTGTGTTTTCCATTATAGTGTCATTCTAATAATAAGGAAATGGGGCAAGCATTATCATTTCAATCTGTGTTTTTGATGATGTTGATAAGGCTGTCGAGGTTAACTGTGTAATTGAAACTTCCTTATTGACGTTTGGATCAATAGCCAACAGTGAGATATTCCTGTTTCAGCACTTAAATAAATGATGCATGTGACTGCGCGTTAAATACAGTACATAATTGATACTGGGCCAAGTCTCCTTCTTTAGAAAACTGCAACAAAGGATGCACGCTCTGGGAAATACCCGTGAGTACAAAAAAATGCATACACTTTTAATAACGCTACTGTAGTATTTTATGTACCCGACCCGTTTGATATTAAAATAAAGTACATTTCTAACGTTAATAGATCTACACCGGTTACCATGCAATCATTTTCCATATCTGTCTTTATTACAATTACATTGTCCATAGAAGGGTATGAGTACTTCCTGAACCCACTGTGCAACAACAGCATGTCCCTGGGCACTGCAGCCTGTGTATGTAGCAGCAAATAAACCCTTCAACAAACCTATTTCAAATATTCTCTGGGTTTCATATCAAACTGCACGTGTGACAATCTCATGCATACATAACTGCTTTGTTCACCTTCGTGCTGACCTCTGGGCAGGTCACATGATAGTACAAGCTGCTTCGTATTCAAAGGCTGTCTGTTTATGGAGTGTCTGTGGGTCCCTCTGCAGCAGTCGCACACTACGGCCCTGATCTGAGCCGGAGGGCGTTTGAAGTGCAGATCAAGAACACCTCAGCGGGGAGGCGCTAGTGTTTCTCCATTTGTGTCATTTTTTCTGTCATATCTGGAATACAAATCTGACACTTGATAAAAGGAGCCAGATGCGAAAAATGTGTTTCTTAATTGGTGGTATGTGGTTGGTCCCCCAAGTCCCACTGCTGGGAATGTTTAGATTATTTTGATCTTTAAACTTGAACAGTCTTTCCTAAAAGCTTAGAAGCATACTGGATAGTAGTAACTGTCAAATCGAAAATGTTCTTGATTCATCATCCCAGAAATCGCACCCAAAACATCCTGGCAACTGTCCAATCATTTTGCATTTCCATAACATTGTCAGATGATGTGATAAATGGACATACGCACATCCAAATCTGCAGACCACCACTATTTAACACTGCAGTGTATGTTTATGTTTGGCTTGAATGCCTTCTGAGTTGGATTTTGATTATTTCCTGCATGTTTCTGTGGCGGAATGATGTAGTATGTGCCTGTGTGGCTGTTTGGCGAATGTGCTTTCAAATCTTGATTAGTGCCATGTCAGCACAAAGCACCCTGCCTCTCAGGACAACAAATCAGCACAGTTCAAATATTTATTTATTCAAACGGCAGGCTGCAGCAGTTTTCTGTCATCTCATGAGTGACAAGGAATAAAAATAAAAAGGCAATTGCACCACATAGCTGCACATAATAAGCTCCCCGTAGTTTTGTGACAGTCCGAATTGCCCACCCATATCTTTGCAGTTGGCGGCCGCGAGTGGCTGGGTCATTCAGCAATTAAGTGCAGAAGGCATGTAATAACAAAATATTGGCTAAGTGATATTAATTACCGTATTTTACTCACAACCTTTTGGCAAGAATCAAGATATTGAGGGGAGACTCGACCCTTATCTGCAGGAAATCATGTTAGCATTGTTTTCTACAGCATGTTTGTGAAGGTTCTCAGGCTCCACAGGCATCACAGTAGAGATTTTCATATATTGTCCACTGGACTGGGTTGATTGAGTTGAGGACATTTTGCTTCTATCTTTGGAAACTTGTAAGATTTGGAACTTGGAAAATGTAAGGAAATCTATCAAGATCAAGAGATCTATCTGAAACCTTGTTCAGGACTGCCAAACCCCCTTTAGAAGGGCAGAAGGTGGGGTTATGACTGTCCTGACCATGGCCCTCAGGAGTAGCCAGAGTAACATGTCCTTTTCCTTCAAGTCTAGTGTATTTGGTGATTGTTCTGTTGTCTTGTGATCTGAAATGTATTTGCGTTATCACGCAAAGAAAAAAATAGGAACCAATAAGAGTGTAAATAGATTTCTAGTTTTCTAAATTTGACTCGAGCGAGAAGAAGCTTCTGAAGATGGAAGCAAAGCGTCCACTCAATATCATTTACTCTGCAAATAGTATTATGTTGGCCCTTATGTAACCTCATGTTTAGACCTCTACAAACACGTTAAGTGAGAAATTACAGGGTTTTAGGAAACTCAGGCCATAAAGTCCATGTAAAATACCAAACACTTCCCATGATAAAAATCTGAATATAGTGCAGACTCGAGGACACAATGGTGAATCTATCAACGTAGGAAACGGAAGTATTGCCTGTGTTTTAGTCATGGGTCTATATTAAATAAATTATGAAGGTTTTTTTATGCAGTAAAAATAAATGTTTAAAGAGATCATGCAGATCACCCGCTATTACTGAACAATTTGGTTTATACACGAGAGGATGGCTGTCGGTCCGGAAAAACATACAGCAAGTCTATGTAGTAGGTATAGACTTGCTCTAGACTATATGGTAAATCTGATATGCATTTAGTTGTATTTATTTTAACAATCAGCTTTCTAATTTGACATTAGAAATAAGCTTTGCATCACTTTCATGGACTCTTTTGCTACATCTATAAATCCAGGTCTAAAATCAGAATCAGAATCAGAATCAGAATAGGTTTTATTGCCATTGTTATGAACAGGTTCACAACTAGGAATTTTACACGGTGCATTCGCGCAGATGCTAAACCAGGTCTAAAACAGGGCTAAACCAGGTCTAAAACAGGGCTAAACCAGGTCTAAAACAGGGCTAAACCAGGTCGGCCCCACTACAGATGGCATCATGGCAGCGTGTAAACTGGCAGCAACCTCCCTCTCTGTCTCTCGGTACAGCTAAATGTTTTGCCATTTTCTGCAAGCCGCATTGTGGTTTCTGTATTCCACATTGTTTTACTGGATGGTTTTGTATGTCTTTGCCGTGTTTTTGTGAGGTTCAGTGGATTTTTTAATGCAAAGAGTCAATAATGGTCCTGAACAAAGCAAACAATCCGACTTATCAGCTAAACGCATTTGAGGCCTACAAATGTCTTCTTCTGAGAAACTGAAAAGGCACCAAGCAGCACAATGGAGACGTCACAAGAGGAGCCACAGGAAACAAAAAAGGGACAAACGAGGAGGTATCCGGTCAAGACTCCCAGCAAAGCCACACATGCCTTCTATTGTTCTGGGTAATGGACGTTCACTGGATAATAAAACAGATTGACTGCGAAGCTCTTCGCAGAAGATGGTGAAAGACTGTTGTGGGGCGGAGGGAGCTGCGCAGGAGGAAGAAGAAAGAGGAGGTGGAAGAGCGGACCAGTGCAGGACACCACGCTCCGAAACAGAGACAAACCCAGGAGGCGCTGCACCGTTACAGAGGATCAGAGGTGCACTGAAGGCAGCCAGCCAGGTTTCGTCCGGGTGCTACGGTTCCCCCTACCTCCGGGTCAGGTCGGCCCACAGTGGCAGCACCGCTCAGTTGCAGCGGGTCAGTTGTAGTTGCTCAGGACTAACACCTGAACACTATTTTGTTGTATGCTGTACAATGACAAAGAACATACTTACTTACCAAAGTTTGAGAATCACTGTAGTTTCTATTGGTCAAAACCATCTCAGTCTGTCTTTGTCTTACCATCGAGTAAAGCCAAAAAAAGCTAAATGAAACCAAAGTTCATCTAAGGATTCAGGAAGCTTGGGGGATATTTCACCAGTTTACATTACACGCAGAATGCAGTTTTATTGCTGAAGCAGAATCATTGCCACTGGGATGTTTTCATTGACCCTCATTTCTCCTCTGTGCCTCTTCCTTTAGCCCTGATGTTTTATTACCAATTTACAAATTCTATAAAACAGAGACAGAAAAAGTGCCAATTTACAAGTCTATCATATTGCATTTTCGTTTTAAAAACTTTTATTCACGTATCTGTAAAATTGATGACGTTTGAAAGCGTTCTTGTCGCTTTGAAAAATTAAACACATCTGTCCTTCCAGATTGCACGGTAGAGGCGCTGACACATCCAACACAAGCCGCTCGTATTTCACTTCAGCCAATCTCTAAAGAGGTCAGTCTGTCTGGCCCTCTGCTCTCCTCCCAGGACATTGTTCACTACCCCCCTTAACCCCCCCCCCCTTCCTCGCTTTATTCCTTCATTAGCCTAATGAGCACAGCCTTAGCGTTCGCACAGCCCAATGTCAGACCGCAGTCACACTTATCAGTCCCCTGGCAGCCCTATCCAAACGAACACTCCTCCAAAATGTGATCACCATCTCAGACCCCATCGATCCACCCCGGACAGGCCCCAGTCATCGGTTTCAAGGTGAACAAGTGAGATGTTGGCAGACAAAGACTCCAGGAAGATGAATAGTAATAGGTAAATGTTGAAGATTGTCTTTCCATCAAAGCATCTATGGAATCTAAAGAATCTGTCATTTGTTTTGATAGCATTATAGGCCCTGTATTATTTTTTCCTTGTAATAGGGCCCGACCAATATGGATTTTTGGGGTCTGATACCGATATACCGCTATGAAGGGGGTTGCCATGGCCGATAGCCGAATATAGGTTGATAATTTTTTTTATTTAACTTGTAATTTTGTTTTTGTTTTAATCTCTCAAATAGCCAATAGTTAAACATTACTATAGTAAAGGTTTCAAACATAGAAATATACAGAAATATATCTATTAGAGGTCGACTGCCGATATGCACCGCTGATATTTTTGGCCAAAATGAAAAAAAAATTTCTCTGTATCTATAATCCTGTGTATGATGCTTCTAAATGTGCCAGTGTAGAACTGTGACAGCAGGAGGCGCTGTAAAGTGAAATGAAATTTGTACATGATTTTGTACGTACTTTTTTTTTAATTGGGGAGCAGACATTATCATGAAGTCCAAGAACACACCAGACAGGTCCGGGATAAAGTTGATAAAGATAAAACACAAAAAAAAAACATCTCCGGATACATCGGCCGTTTTATCATCCGGTAGCCGATATTGAAAATACCTAAATATCGGTCACGCACTACTTTGTATATTAGTGAAAACTGCCCCCTTGCAGTTGAAAAGTCTGCCGTGACATGCTGCCTTGGAGTATAATGTCTTCCGTCACCAAATCCAGTTGATCATATCTAGGTCACAATATTCGGCTAATCACAGGGCAAAAAAAAAAAAAAAAGTAATTCCACGCAGCACAGGCTTAATGTGCCACAATGTGCTCTTTCCCCCAAAACAATACGACTTTGAATGCACGTCCCCATTGGCCTTTTATGCCTCTATTTATGACTCTGAATCTCCTGCTCATCAGCGCTATCACTTCCTGCAGAAATTGCGTTTGGCCACTTGGTATTCACTCGACAATGTTTATCAGATTATATGAGCCTGTGCAGCCTCATTTGCATGTTTCAGAGGGGCCGCTGTCATAACTTCAGAGCCGGCATTAGGAGGAAGATGAGAGGAGGCAGAGGCTTGAGGTTTTTTTTTTGTGTTTTTTTTTTTTTTGTCTCGCGGCTCTCAAAAAGTGTTTCATTCAAAGCAGCTCAAGATGGGTAATTTCTGCACCTCAGCTGATAAGATGTACACACAAGTCGCACAAAAGGCATCAAGATAACATTAGTAGTATACACACATACAATCTGCAATGGGAAACAATGGCGTGCTTCAGGCTGTGTATCTCTCTCAAATAATGATCATTTCTACAAGCTATGGATTTCTCACATTTTATTTCAGTTATACGATACAAAATCTGATATAAAGTTTTGCCATGCACCATTACTTATTTGTTCACCGCACAAATGTTTTTGGCTCCCTCTCAAGACTTTGTATTTGAACTCAATACATGCTGGAAGGTAAATCGTTTCCCCCACCCACTCCCTACTACTCCACCTCTCTCCAGTGTCATGTATCATCTTACCACAGTTCATATAAAAAATAGCCACATATTGTTGAAAAACATGAAGCGGTTAGAATTGTTGCTTGATTTTTAAAACCTTATTAGCATCATAAAGGACATAACTCTCGATCTTTGATCCGGGGGCACAATAAGGACACGATTTAAGCTCGCAAAATGAATTACTGAAGACAATATCCTAAGATGAATGGGCCCAATATCGCTGGTGCTTCGCTGTACTTTGCCCCAAACCTCCCGGCGGCCCACTTTCTCATGTGATAACGGTCAGCAGTGGCAAAGATATTGGCCCTCTATGCAAAATAAAATACATATATCCTTTAAACATCTATGTGCTGACCACCTAATTGTGTAGACCTGCTCTACCGGGTGAATGGAGTCTTGTCCTACCCACAGACGCACTTCCCCAAACTGTCCCTACTTCTTTTCTTTGCCCCAAGTGTCCAACCAATCAAACCGATGGCGAGGTATTATGCTACACTCAGACAATGGGGATAACACAGTATTAAGCCAATACCATTAAGCCATTTAGCACAGATTACACTGGACTGTCTTTTTCTACTGAGACCAAGCAACATTAGTACTATTCCAAAGTTGTACTGTCAAAAGAATCAGAATCAGAATAGATTTTATTTGCCATTGTTTTGGAAAAGGTTAACAAACTAGGATTTTTTCTTGATGCGGACGTGCAACATATAACACAGAATTTAGATAAAATTAAGCTATAAAACTTTAAACTATAAGGCTTTAGGGGGCATGCATAAGGAATATTAATAAATAAGATTAAAAAAAAGTAAAAAGTAAAAACAAAAGATACTGTTTTCCATACTCATTATATATCTTATTCTCACATTGGTCCATGTTGAAATACTTTACTTTATGCCCTCCAGTTATCCCCAATGACTATAAATAAACTTGGCTAACTTTGCATGTTTTTTCACCCCAAAGGGACAAACCGACATGACTGTTCTACTGCCGCTTCAAAACAATAAAAAGTCAGTTTCTGTAGTCTGCGCCACGAATTGGCCTTTACGGAAAATAAATACTTTTTTAAGAACTAAAACAAAGAAGAAAACAACGTGTTCCTTTTGTCCATTTAAAACTGTGATGAATTGCACTTGTTTGTGTTGTCAAGGACATATCAAGGTCCCTTTCGCCTACGAAGGACTGTTCCTGTTGGAGTAGCACCAGACAGGGGATCTGAGGAAACCAAATGAATATTTAATCAGTCTTACCTTGTTGGCATCTTTTCTGCATAGTGGCAAGCCAGGATTTTATTTCACCAGCCTAGCAGAATGAGAAGTCGAACAATTTGTGGATTTTTCTAAAGCGTGTCATTTTTGGTTATCAGCACAATGGCTGGAGTTCCAATAACACAGGGCAGTGCATATGGTTTGGTCTTGCTGTGCAATTTCATAGTAATCACACATGAGGAAAACCTATTTGCAACGCTTTAAAATGCCAGAAAAGGTCATAGCTCTCTGCACATTTTGACCTGTGGAGCATATACGGTGTCTGCTTGTGCCGCATTTGTACTGTATATTCCTTTGTCCATGAAGAGGTAGAGAAATGCCTTTTATTTTCTGTCCCATAGACAGATGGTAGCTTTCTTCAGTGGACCGTTATCTGCAGCAAAGCCGAGATAAAACATGTTTAATACTGTAAAATCCGCGGTTTTATCCCCACTCCAGTGATACTGCACATATGGCTCAACATCTGGGGGGAGGGGCAACTGCAGCCGGCCAGACGTCATGTGACACTTCGGAATGAGATTTAGATTAAATATTGGGGATGGAGAATAAGCTGCTAAAACTTCTAAAAGTCGTCTTTTGTAGTCTAATCGAATGCACACCGCCGACCATTACGTTATGGTCCCGTGTTGTTTTCGTTTGGCTTGTGAGCACAAGGTCAGGAGGTAATGAATGTAAGGTCGCACAATTTAGGAAAAATACAGTACTTTTACTTCACACATCCCTGTGCCTTCTCTGTGTGTGCCTTCTCTGTGTGTGCCTTCTCTGTGTGTGCCTTCTCTTACACAATTCACATTTAAAATTTTTACTGGTTTTATCCATAAAATATACCAATGGAGACCAATTTGGTTGCTTTCAGAGAACATTTCAAACTTCTAAATTAATGGTCAGGTTTTATACACCTGTGTCATCCTCCAGCAGTCACTGAATGTTTTATAATAGACAGAAAGACAGAAAGTCCATAACCACAATCCCCTATGTAAAAATAAGATAAAACATGAAAGTACGGTGCATTTTCTATACAGAGAGAAACTTTGAAATCCTTTATATCCTCTCTTTTCCCTCATATGTCTCACCCTGGTGGTTGTGTGAAAGCCGGCTGATTGGATTGTACCCGCGCTATCTCTACCCTTCTCACAGCTCAAAGCGCAGACAGCTCGGGGAGGACAGGGAGGCAGATGGAGCTGACAGAGGATCTGACAGACTGTGTGCCGGGCAGCTCTGAAGGTGGCAATGTTTAGGTACAACATCACACAGGGGAGACGCGCCGCCGATAAGAAAAGCCCTATATGGGGGGAAAAAAAGCAGAGAAAGGGGAGGGAAACGGCTGGGGAGATTTATGTGGTCGACATTTGACAGACTGAATCACATTGGAAAGGGTATGTGTAATGAAGGCCGGGGCTGAGGCGAAACCGGGGGCAAGAATCGCACTCTTATCCAACACGACTGGGGCCGATTCTGCTTTAAGGCAACACGAGCACACGCGGGAGACAGGGCCATTACATACAGCTCTGCAGGTGTGTAGAAGACGATGATTTGCTCACTAAAGGCCACTTGACGAACTTCAGTGTTGCATTTTCCAATTTTACTTTGTCATCCGTCACCTGGCTCATGGTCAGACAAAAAAAATAATAAAACGCACAACAACAACAGCAGCAAAACAATTACCTTTGCAGAAAGCGGGGTCGATTCAAACAACAGAGCCGAAGCGAAGGCAGGAGGCATGTGACTGTCACGTGCAGTGCTGTTGTGGCTTGGGGAATAAGCAGAGAGTATCTTTATGCAGATACAAAGGACTTATGACCAGTGAAGTGGCCGTGACAGCTTTAGTATTGTCTAAGATCTGGTATGGGGGCTGTCAAACAAATACAGTTTATAGCCGACACTACATAAGGAAAAACAACAAAACAGCAGCAGTCGTTTAGGATCTTTATTATTATCAGTGCTAGTAATACGTCAAAGTTTGGTGGCTGTTCAGTGGCTACTCTCAGAATGGGATGGTCAGGATTTAATGCTTCGCAGGCCGGATTAAAAAGCTAAATAGGCCGAATGTGGCCCCGGCCTTTGTTTGCCCCCCTGTTTTTGAATGCTTACAGATTATAAATTTGGACACAGAAAAGCCATTTGTGCTTGTCTGCAGACTTTATAAAAAATGGATCAGGATGAATCAGGAAGGGCACCCATTGTAAAACCCAATCTAGATCATTAAAAGGAAAAGTCCACAATGCAGAAAGAACAAAAAACAACTAAGGCGAGCCTTGTACTAGCCATAAGATCATTGATAAAATATTTATTACAGGTTCAGAAATCCTTACAATATTACTTGACTGTAATTGTTAAATGCCAAATTGTGCTCAGAACATGTTATTGCAGTAGTGCTGATGTATTTCTTCAGTGATATTTGCAGCTGAGCTTAGATAAGATAATATTTTTGGTAGAAAGCAAACATGTGAAAAACAAAGTCCTTGGTTGTTAAAAACGTTTTAATATTACAGGGGCGTTTTCTAGAGACACTAAAATGTACTCTCCCTAGTGTGGAGGAGGAGGAGGAGCAGAAGAAGCAGAAGAAGAAGAAGCAGAAGAAGAAGAAGAAGAAGCTTTATTCATATAGCACCTTTCACAGATAAAATCAGAAAGAACTTAACAAAGAACGAGAGGATCACAAAAACAGCAAGTATTACACAGTATTAACATGTGAAATGCGGCATGGTGGCTAAATAGTAGGGATATATCGATATTTAAGATATATCAATATATTTTTAAATGAGATATGGAATTAGACCATATCACATTAATAGATATACAGTAGTTCAAATTCAGATAAGCTATTAAGTTAACAAAAAGAGACAGGTAATCTCAAGCTGATGTTTAAAAAAGTTTATCTTAAAAGGAACAGGCCACCGTTTTTACATCCTGAGATATGTTCTTACCTGAGCTTGAGTTGATACGTACCCGTCTGGTGTTTGTGCGTGTGCTCAGTCACGCAAAAAGACCAAAGATGTTGTTAGCATTTGGCCGCTCCCAGTATATTCCTATAGCTCCAAACGGGGTGAAGTTAGAAGCGACCAAGCTCTTTCACGGACCAGACAGGTACGTATCAACTCGTCTAAGCTCAGGTAAGAACATATATCAGTATGGAAAAAACGGTGGCCTGTTCCTTTAAACTGAGCACTTTATTTTGTCATCTCTTTATATATAAAAAATTCTGCCCTCAGAAAAAAGATTGACCTATTTTCTTTTATAGGCTATTTTTATTTAAGATATTGTTTAATTTAAATGTGCACTTTAAGGAGCTTTGTTATACAGTGTTTATGTCTACATTTCATAGTGAGTTTTCAATAAAACTACACGTATTTGGCTTTGACTTTGATTTAACATTTCTTTTCACAGTTTTCACTTTGCGGAAAAAATATCAGGATATATATCGTATATCGATATTCAATCTAAATATATCGCGATATGTTTTGGTCCCTATCGCCCAGCCCTACTAAATGGGTAGCATTATTTCTGTGTGGAGTTTATGCTCTCCCTGTGGCTGGGTGGGTTTCCCCTGGGGCTCTGGTATTCACCCAGCCCAAAACATGCACAACAGGCTCATCCTGACCTAGATATTGATTTAAGAACTGGAGATGAGTTGCTTGGCGCTGCACTACTTTCATACAATAAACTTAAAGTGCATCATCGTAGTTTGCAGAATGATGGATACGGTGGTGACAAAGTAGTATTTGTTTAATAGTAATCTCTTTTGAGAAAACTTGTGATTTATGTGATTAAACATGAGCCATCTGGCAAATTATGCATCAATTACAGCGTAAATCACAGCTGACGCTGCCTCGCGACAGAGTCTCTCCATCACAGCTCCAGCAGGGTGACTGAGGACCCTCTCTCATTTTAACACCAAACACGTTTTGTCGTGCTTTAAGGTCCCTCCACAGACACGCTACCTGTGGGGGGTCAAGTTAAACCTTTGATAAAGTATTATTCAAGCAGTCGAAGTAAAAAGTAATAACGGGTTACTCTAAGCGGTAGGTCGGTCTAAATTTCAAAGTAATATAGACAGAAATTAATGAAAAAAATATATATAAATATCATAAAAACACAATCTACCTTAACTAGTATGTTCAGATAAATTTACACCAAAATGTATTCAAAAATAAATCAATACTACCTATTAATTATCCAGTATCCTACCATTTGTCTCCCAGTCCACCCTTCACCCTCTGCGTGGACACGTCCTACTGTATTAACGCAGGCCTTCCAACATTATCCATCACTGACGCTCAGCCCAAGTCCTGACACTTAATTAGATGCCACACTTTTTTTTAAACTATATTTAAACCTTACAGTGTAAAGGGATTCTGAACATACAGTATTTCATTGTCTTTTATGGTGCAACTAATTCAGTATATTTTCTAATCTGCATGTAAGATGTACCTGAAAATAAAATCGTTAAAGCAGTATATAAATACTACGATTTATTACAGCCACTACATTATGGAGACAACGTAGACGCCGAGAAGTTTGGGGATAGACCTCATAGAAGATATTTTTGTGGAAAGCAAGTAAGAATTGTGAGAATGAATGCTAAACACTATCTGTACTGCACTGAGCTTTTCAAATTATATTGTAAGAGAAATGTCTTGCAAATTACCGTTCACAAACAAACATTTACTTTTTCAGCTGATGGAGATCAATACTTTAAGATAATCATCAACGTGTTTCTATTAAGATACTGGTCATTCAAGGCTAACATTTAATGACTGCAGACAAAGTTAGAGAAGTACACCCCGAAAGCTTGAGAAGTGTAAATTCCTGTATGAAAGTGAAAGCGTGTGGGATGGTCCTATATCTCAGCAGATCTGGACAGTCTCAGGGAGGTCAGACACTGATGAATGGGTCTCTATATGAAACTGTACAGCTTTAGATGAGAGCATCAGAGCAAGAGGCAAACCGAATCATTCACTGTTACAGGCTACAAGGGCCGCTATTACTGAAACTTATGATGTAGTCACAGTGTGCATGTCTGCGTCGGCCGCAGTGTCTCCAAATATAGCTGCACAAAGTAAACCGTAAACAATGCAGATGCTATAGCTCAATGTCAATAAGACCTCATCTGAATGGGAAAATTAGACCACAAAAAGTCACCTACAGCTGTCACTATTGTTAGACACAAAAATAGCAATGGGTTAAATGTATTTAATGTTTTTAAAGATTTTAATAAATTAATTATCCCGTCAAATGAATGTTTCATAGTAAATATAGAGATTATTGATGCAGGAATGTGGCATGGTTCTTTTCTTTCATGAGCTACAAGCATAATGTGTTCCTTTTATTCACTCTGCCCCTGTTCTTCCACCTTCCAATTATAGATAAATACTTTATTGTCAGATCCGAGGAATTTGTTTTGCAAAGTTATTTCACGTCAAGAACTAACCAGCTGACAACTGACAGCCAATGGGGTCCTTCTCCAGCTTTGTTTTTCACATTATTAGAGCCAAACGTCTGGTAAGTAACACATGTTTTTCACCGGAATATTTAGTCTTTAGTGGCCCTTGTTGAAGTTTGTTTCTGTATGGGCATGTGCAAGGTCTGCTTACTGCCAGGCTCTGGAACTCGACTGATTATTGACAACATGAAACGCAGTACCTCTGCAAACGTTGGTTGTACTATTCCTACAATGTTAATATTTGCGAGATCCCCGTTTCAACCGTACAACTACAGTATCTTGTGGAAAAACATGCCAGTCAACCCACTTTGTCCTCATCCTGTCATGAAATATTACCCCAACTACTCTATCACATGTAGAGCGTGCAGAAATGACTGAGTGCTCAAAATGGCCCATATAGGATATAGCTTTATCTACAGGGGAAGGAAGCCCAGGAGGCGCCCAGTCTCTCATGCGCAGGATGATATCGGGACAATATCGATCACGCCATCTCTGATCCATGTGGCTTTAACAGGACACTTTGAAATGATAATACTACGAAAAGTATTTCACGCTGTAATTCCACTGTTTGGTAATGTAGTAATGCAGGAGTACATCCATTGGAGAAACCAAACAGTAATTTTTCTTTGCCGGCTGCAGAGACCGGGGGAAGCATAAAAGCCCGTCCCTGTGGTGATGCCCCCACGAGTGTGATTGATGGAGGATATTTCTCAAATGTATAAATAGCAGCAGAAGATGGAGAATAAAGTCATGTGCTGTACATCTAAATGACATGAAGGCAGGAAAAGGATAGAAAGTAGGCTATAGGCCATTACTTAAGGTGTGCTATGAACACCAATGGTCATTGTCAGGTTATTTGGTCTCTTGCTGGGTGGGTTCCCACACCTGACGTGAGATGGGCTCACTACTGAAGTTTAATTACAGGATTTCACTCAAACATGGAGGCAGGAAGTTTTCTTTATCCATTTATTCTCATTTTATACTCCATCTTTTGGTCACCAGTTTAGGTAAAAAACCTTTAACAGAAACAGAAAAACCCAATAAATAATAATACAGGCACATTTTAACCCACAACATAAACAAATCCATATTTACAAAGTGCTGCCAAACTTTAGCATTAGCACAACAGAAACTTTCACACACAGGCGCTTACCGGCAGTCTCTTCAGTTCTTTTAAAAGTGAGAACCCGGTCCCGCTCAGCGTTAGTGTTTGTTGAATCTTGAATTTGCAGAGCTTCCCTGTGCTCCTGCGTGGTGTTTGGGCTGCTCCCGGTGCATGACAATGGAGTGAGTTCACGTCATTTTAAACATTCCAGGTGTGTGCACCTGATTTCAAATTGATTCCACCTGGACTCTGGTGAGGGGGGCGGCAACCAGATGGAGTGGGCGGAGGAGACAGCAGATCGCCGCAACACCTCCCACTCGAGCTTCTGGGGTTTCCTCGTGAAGGTCGCACGACTCCCAAGGCGATCTGACCCTCACTTGACATGAAGTCGGATGAATCACGGGATTGGCCAGGTGATGAAAGTCTCTCCAATGAAGAGAATGCCAGCTTCTCCTTCGGCAAGGACCTCCTTTGGCTTTTGGACCACGCCCATCTCCTCCTGCGGTCCAGACTTTCCCCTCCCACTGTGACCCTTGCGGACCGTGAGCGTCACAGCATCCAATAGGCCCAGTTTCCTTTCAGATGCAGCAAGTTTCTGCAGACCTGACTTGATGTGAGAGTTCTTGGGATAGTTGAGGTTCACCACAGGCTTCAACACCTTTATTGCTGCTCCTGCCGGTTTCAGGACTGTGTTGAAGCGTCCAGCAGGCCTGTGGTGGTCCTCACAGTGGTCCATGGTGCTGATCCTCTTGCCGTTCTCCTGCCCAGAGGAGACCTCTTGTGTCTTTGGCTGACTCTTGCAGCTGCTTTCCCCAAACTCCGCCTCGCAGGTGAGTTGGACGGCAGCAGGGGCAGTGGGCATCTGGCAGGACAAAGAACAAGTGAGTTCTGTGCTTATAACAGTTTTCATTGACTGAGCAAAGTGAGTTTTGCATGAGTGTGCAGTAATACTTAGCTTTTCAAATAGGAGTGGATGTGTCCCCCCCACGGTCTTCCCGAGCGGGCCGTCCCAAAGAACGAGGTCCCCCACTGAACAGATCTTTTGTGGGGCCAACCGCCCGTCTTTATGACTAATGAGCAGTTGGATTTCTTTTGGCCTCATCAGTTCTTTGAGTGGGACGTCAGGGAAGAATTTTTGCAGCTTTTGGGCGGATACATGTTGCTGAATTTCTGCAATCTTGTTGAGACCATAGCACACCAACTGATGGCTTCTCAGTGTGCCCTTGGGTGTTTTAGTTTTTAGCTTAAGTAGGTACCACTTGGTGCTTAGCGTGGTCTTCATTCCACTGACACCGTTGACTACCAAGATTACAGGTTCACTTTGCAGGTTCAAGTGTTCTGCCATTTTGTGAGTTATATAATTTGTATCGGATGCTAAATCCATGAGAGCCCCCATCTTTTGTCCAGAATTTGCGGTCACATTTAGCAACATCATGAGGACTGGGAATTCAGAAAGGCCATTTTCCGTTAGTAGCCTGCTCTCCAATGAATTTAGGGTCCTGGATTTAGTCCGACTTGCTGAATTAGAAAAAGCATTTATGCACTGTTGGGCTAGTTCAGGGGACAGCTTTGCTAAAAACTCTTCTTGCCCCTCTGTGAACCTACTCCTACCTCCCACTGAGCTCGATTCAGGTCTTTGGGATGAGTTATGCCTTCGTGCATTATGGCAGAGGTAATAATGGTGACTTGGCACATCTTCTTCGTCACATTGTTCATTTTTGCACAGGAAATTTGATTTACATTGTCCATAATCATGAATTTCTAAGCACTCCCTACACGCTCCCAATTCCTCCACAGCCTCTTCTCGTTTGATTGGGGACAGGGTTTTAAATTTATTGCAGAAGTAAAGCTTTTTCCTGTGTTTTGTGTCCCCGCAAACGACACAACCTTCTGATGCAGTCATCTTTGTGGCTCTGGTGTTGCAGAATTTAGGTCTAGTCTCCCTTTTGCTGGGATCTTCGGGTTCTGTCAAGTAAATACTGGTTTTAAAGAAGGGATCATAAAAAAAATTACAGGAAGGATTGCGATACTTTCTAAAACATATCTGACAAGACTGTGGCTGAAGGCCACTCTCACAATACTAAATGTAGATATACAAACCTTTTTACCACAAATATTAGTGAATTTAGTGGCTAAAGTTGCCAAACAGGTATGAACCTGGCACAAAAACAAACCTCTACTGCTTCAAAAGATAAGATAAGCATTTATTGATCTCGCAGTGGAGAAATTCACAAAGGCCACGCATTTACGTATTTGCTCTTGCATATTCAAATCTAATACTTTTTTTAGTTCCAACGCTACACCTTTACTTAAGGAGACAAGCTGGAACAGGAGTAAATAGGTCTGGATGTCAATTCTTTGATGCAAAACAAAGCCATCTATCTCACACTAAATGATGAAATAAACCTAAAGAGTTCACATCCAAAGGAAAAGGGAATGCAAAAATACAAAACCAACGTGTGAGTAAATTAAACACAAATATGTTTGACCTATTTTGGCCAGTGCTGTGGGATGAGAAGACATTAGTTAGGCTAGTTCCCAATTTTCAGTCTGTAAGATCTTACTGTTGTTGATTCGCTGAGCTACAGCTAAATGAAATAATATTCATATTTTGCACCCAGCACAAATCACACACATTTGGAGCAAGTTCAACAGTAATTTGTCCAAGGACAGTAGAACAATAGCTGACCCTGCGACACAGCCAGCAGCAAACATTTACGCATTTCATTTTCAAACCCTATTTTCACAAACCCCTGCTGCCCATAACTAGTTTTTTTTTTGCGGCACAATCTCTCTCTGTCCATCTCTCTGACTCCTTTTCCTATCCATTCATACTTCTAAAACTTAAACGCTTATTCCTGGCCTCACAAAAAAGCCCCCAGTCTCGTGCCTTTTTGTGTCTGTCAAAGCAGGTTGCCATGGCGACACAGTGACGGTCAAAAACTGGTGCCCTGTAAAACACGTTAGGGGGGGAAGGGGGCGCCGACAGGTGAAGCAATACATTTCCCACTGATCTGAGCCTGCGTGAGAAGAGCGAGGGATTATAGAGCCGACAAAAGATCGAACCGAGAAATAAGCATCTGAGGCAAGTCAAAAATGACAACGCATTGATGAGCATTGGTTTTCAGGACAAAACATAATATTGTAATAATAATTATATTGATAAATCTCAATATTCCGTTAAAGTCAAATGTTTCATTTTTTTAACACTACAAATAACATCCTGATCATCAACTTATGCAAATCATTAAAGCTTTCCACATTGCACTAACACAAAAAAAAGCTTTTATTTTATTCATTGAATGTCAGTCCTCGTGCTGTTACTGAAACAGGGTTGGCTGGTTGGCCTGTCGATTTCAAATGACTCATGCCGATAATCGAGACCGACTGTGTTGTAGATGCAGTTTAATTAAAATTAATGGCACAGTCCAACTATTCATTTTTAGTTAATTAATCTTTTTGCATCAATGGTATGCTCTTCAGGAATACATGCTTGAACGGCCGTGTGAAATAAAGACTGCGATACATCATCATCATTTCAAGCCTTAGTGTTATTATGTAGCTTTTATCTTTTTCAGGAGCCTCTACAGTCAAACCGAAATCTTTCCCACTGCGTACAAGGCAGAAAGTACAGTAGAAGTTCCATACTATGATGACTAGCAAACAGATTGTATCACCATTACGACGCAGCTTGTTTTGCTATAGCTGTATCACTACCCAAACAAAGATGTAAACAACATCTTTAGACCCAGCCTTTAACAACCATGAGCTGCACACCTTTATAATTCCCTGGATACCCAGAGCAAGTCGCTGCTGTACTTTGGCAGACGGAGGAAGTTCCAAGAATGCATGGCTCATCATTATGTGACGTGTGCCAAGTGCCAACGCTAGAAAACTACTGAAGTATAGGACATCTTCAGCTTTCTCTGCTTTAAAAGATGAAAATAAGTGAGTAAAAGCCTGGACCAGTTCCTATAACTCCGAGACAATTAAAATACATTAAGTAACAACACGTGTGTCGATGTGTTCTTTTATCATTCATATTTTATACTTTGCAGTTTTTACATGCTTTGGCTGTTCAGTCCACTGAACGCCTCGTTCAATGTGGTGAAGATGTTTTTTTCCTATGCATCAGTTCACATTGTTAAAAGGGAAGCTTTCAGTTCATTTAAAGGTGTAAAAAAAGATGGGCTCAGAAGTTAGAACTGTAGGGTGCATGTTAAATTAACCTTGGGCTTATGTGCTTGAGGTCTTTTCATAATTCAGTGTGCAATATGCATGAAGTAATTCTGCATATATTGTTTGTGCTCTTCATAGTTATAAATAGCAATCTTACAGATGTTACGGCTTTCTCATAACATTGTTTCTTGTCACAAAACAACGTTGTGCGCAGACTGATCATTCACAATTGCTTCTCTCATGAGAAAATAATTCATGCTCTATGCATTACAGAAAATATTTATGGAACCATTTTACTGTATGACTTTTGCAATGTATAATATTGCTAGATGAATGGCAACTAGACACATAGTTATTATAGCAGAATCTAAAAGTGTACGAGTTGACAGCTCAAGGCTTTAATATTGTTCTTGCTTTCAAAGAGAAAAAAAAAAAAAACACCTGAAAATGTTTTGATGGCATTGTCAATTATATGAAAGCTGGAGTCAGGAGCCTCAAGCAGCAGTGTGTTTTATTCTGAATCGGGACTGGAAATGAAATGAAACAATTTGAAGTTATTGCATATCTTTAAGACAGAGAAACACTGAAGTGCCATCCATCCATTTTCTTCCACCTTTCCGTTGCCGGGTCGTGGGGGCAGCTGTTGGAGCTGCCCAAATCACATTACACCAGCCCCTATGGCTCCACCCTCATGTAATGAGCATTACATGAGGGTTTCTAAATGTAATCCCTGATTGTGTGTGTGAAATTGTGAAACTAAACTAAACATTCAATAATAACAACATATACATTTGTGTTGCTTTCATTAAATCTTTGGAATGGAGGCAGAACATTGGGAGGATTGATCAGGCACAGCAAACAGTGAAATGAGATGAATGGTGTTTTTACTAAATGTTCCTCAATTAACACATTTAAAATGACTACTGTATAATAACCTTGTAGGGTGTCTTGTAGGGGGCATGCTGTCAGAGCCGTTTGAGATCCTATTTCCTAACCAGGCTTGTGTAATTATGCTGTATATTCTATAATGATGTGATAGCAAACAAATTGGAATTGTTAAATTGTTTTCGATCATCATTTGTGCATAAATATCCCCCCCAACAACAACAACTTTATTTTCACATAAAAACACTGTAAATATTTGATCAACCCCCCCCAAAAAAAGAAAGTGTACTTGAATAGATCTGAAGCTATAGCAGTGAAGAACAGATGTGATTTGTAATGAGTATGACTTTATGGCAAGCATCGAGTCTGGCACTACTTCTCACACTTACATTTCTGAAAGAGTAGCTGTGCAAACTCTGCCAAGTTGGCTTCAGTACATTTCATAATGGTCTTAAAATGGACTAAACCTCTCTAACTCACAAAAGCTCACAATGAAACTTTAAATGAAACTGAGAAAAGGAAACAGCAACCAGCGAGACAAAAACTCTGCCTGTAAGTGACATTTCATCAGGTGCTTGATAATCACTATTGTAAATCCATATATCTCACCGTGATCAATGGCTTTTTCTTGCATTATCCATTAGTCTCTGTAGTGAAAAGCCCTTAACTCAGCACATTTCTCAAGCCAGATGCTGTTGCTTTCTTCACATGACCGCTTTGTTTTATTGAAATCAATGAGGAGCCAAGGTGATTCTCTCACTCCATTAATTTACTATCATAGAAGCGCCACTTTTGGCCGGGCCCAAAGAAATGCATATTGGTAGCACACAGTCGTGTGCTTTTGGCAGTGGGAGTTCGACATCCATATTAATATCCAGCACTGTGCTGGGTGGAAGGCACACAAGCGACTGGAAGAGGGTTTATTAGAACTGGGTGTGACTGTAATTTAGCAAAATGTCAATTCCAAACATATTTTAATGGAGTTGGGCTGATTATTTGGTATTACAGTAAAGTTATTGTCATTTGTTTGAGTATCTATACACCAACATATTGAAATAGCAGCATGTGCAATGACACTTCCCATTTGGATAAAATTTGACAGAAAGTCAGATGTTTTTTCTGTTCAGTCTAAAAGGTGCACCGCTTGATCAAACACTAAATAGCAATTTTCCTTTGCAACTCTTTTGATTGTCCCTTCCAGCATGCAAGCTTTCTTTTCTAAACACATCAAACAAACAACAAAGGACTAACAAGCTCCACACTGTCACCACCAGCTGCATGAATCCACGCGGGACAGAGATGCCAAAAGTAAAAAATGGCCTTCAGTTCCCCACAATGGTGTTTACTGTGAGTGTGTGTGAAAATCGATAATCTTCCAGCTTCCGATCCGGGACGTCCATCTACCTTTCTTTCCTTCTGGTCATTATCCTTTTATTCAAACATACTGTAACTGAATTGCCTTGTCTCATTATGAATGGATTTACTTTGTTTGCTGCCAATAAGGAGTAAGATTCCCTCTGCGCACCGGCACTATCCTCCTCGGAGAGCAAGAAGGGAACAATAGATGTCAATAAAACTAATTAAATGAAAAGAAAGGGCTATGGCTATTATTAACATAAATGTTATCCACTGATCCATCTATTCCTGTAAGAAACAGAGTTAATCCGAGCAACTATTGGTCTGAAGTGCAGACTGGTCACAGACGTACAAGAGACAAGCCTCTATAGATTAAAATGCTGAAGTAAGAGAGATACATACAGTTTGTGTGTGCAAGTAGTCTTGAATAGGGCTGCAGTGCACAATACAATACAAAATTATAAGCATTATAATTCAATCCACATTGTGTGAAACTAAATGAAATATCACAATAACATACACATTCTACAACTGACGGAGATGTATACATCTTATTATCCCTGAAGAGCCCAAAATGAATATATCTGAATAATGGAAAATTCAGTTTTAGCCCCAATTCTCTAAAAAGACTCCTAATTCAGTCTTGTTTTTAAACTGTTTTAGACTTTGGGAAGTTTAAATCCTGACGGCAGTGCTTCATTTGATTCCCCGTTTGGGGGAACGTATTTATCCACCTTTAGGTTTTTCAGGGTAAGGCAAGGCAACGCAACTTTATTTATACTGCGCATTTCGAACACAAGGTAACTTGTGTTCAAAAGGTAATCTTTACCCTGTTTCAACTTAGGGTAAAGGATCCAGGAACACTTTTGGAGGATCTAAGATTTGAGATGATATAATGGGGTTTAATGAGAGTGTTCCAGCAACTGTTTTGGCTTGTGTTCCATGAATTCAACGATCCAAATGTGTTCCTGAAACTACTAATGTACAGATTAAGCACTGCCTGACCTGAAAAAATGGCTTTATAACTTACTCTGTCCAAATGGTACAATATCGCAATGTCATCATTATTGAAGTAATTGAGAACGTTAACACATATTTCCTTATTTTTTGTATTTTTTTGTATTGTGTTGACCTAGGCATGATGTTACTCCTCACTGGTGTACAATGCATCTTGGACTGTGGGAGGAAGCAGGAAACAACTCACTAACCAATTGGGCCACACTGACACACCTAAAAAACATTTCACACATTTCTTTGTTATTAACTTCTCTGTGCCTGAACAAACTCTGCTAAGAACTTAACTAAAATACACTAAAATAAACTCTACCTCTGGTATACAGAAGTAAGCCACTTCTGGCCATTACTGCTCGTCACTGAAACCCCAAATGACAGGTTGAGTTGTTATAATTTCCCCAAGCCCTTCACAGCTGTACAGTCCATGTGATTTTGAGTGTGCTACTGTTTTATTCATACACTACCCACGCAGCATGTGTCAGCAGCAATCACACAACGGGCTCAAAAATGGGGCTTTTTGGCCACTAAGTCCAAGCAATGCTTATTCCAGTGCTTCCTTTCCATTAGAGGGTGTTTACCCATTAAGCGTACAATGCATAATTTAGATTATCTGAGCGCATTACATGCAAAGTCCTATATGTTTGCATCACACCATTAGCAACAAAGGGTCACGCTCACAGCACTTTTTGTAGTTAGTTCCAAGCTGCAGATGGAGAGGGGCATATCAGGAAGGGCATCTAGCATAAAATGTGCATCAAATTGATACCCTACTCTTTCTGAGACTTTGTGATGGAACCAAATAATAAAAGTCAATTTAAGGTTTTCCACGCTATTTCTCTTTGCTTCTTAAGATTCCTGCTAATTCAGAGTAATGACTATTAAACATGCATTGTCAGGCTAACAATAATACAGTGTTGCATTGCAAACGGAACTCTGAGCAGCATACAAATAAGAGCCTTACTTTTCATTTACATTCTAACCTCCAGTTCAGTTAAATATATAAATATATATATCTCTCTATATATATATATATATATCTATCTATATTATATATATATATATATATATATATATATATATATATATATATATATATATATATATATAATAAGCAGTACTTCAACACAGTTTATAAAGACACAAAGCCAACTGTGCAAACAACCAAGACGTAGCGTTGAAAACACCTCTTAAAAAGTGTGTTAACCACATTATTTTGTTTCTATTCATCAGACAGGGGGAAGAGTAGTAGAAATTATAGACTACAAGGATGCAGCATGACACTTTGCTTGCCGCTTTTGATCAAGCGTGGTGAAGTGAAGGTGGAGGTAATGAGAAATCAGATCCCGAAGAGCCTTAGCGTAATTGGGATGGACATATTCAATCGAAACGCTTTGGACACTACTCGGGCAGCTGGAGGGCGATAGAGGGCAAATCGTTCTGGTATTTCTGCTGATTAACAGGGGCTGCCATGGCACCGGGTTCAGACTGTTAGCCTTTAAGTGATGGTCAGTCTCTGTTCTGGTGGACGATCAGTAGAGAGGAGACATCTTTTAAGAAACTAAGTTTGTTTCAACTAAGTTGGACAATCCTCAATGAAGGTACTTGATTCATCTTCTGTACTCAGTAGTTGAAGTCTTCGAACGTTTCGTCTCTCATCCAAAAGGCTTCGTCCGTTGGACAATGTATGCAAATACAGCATGTCCACTAGCAAGGAGATTATGTTGTTTCATTTGTTTTTTTAAGGTAACAAGTAAACTGGAAGATTAAAAAAAATATATATATTATGTACAACTGTATAAGTAAACAGATGTCACAGTGGGGAGGCTCTTCACTCCAATGCTTGACTAGGATAAAGCCATGGTATTATTATTATTATTTTGTTTTTTTATAGAACTAAGATAATAATGCTTGTTGAATGTATATCTCTGTAAGACATAAATAACTGCAAGGTCCTCTGTGACTTATTTGACTGTCATATAGCATTTTACCTAAGAGCGACAACCAGAGAACATTTATACTCCCACTTTGATTAAAAAAGGCAACCACTTATTTGTTAAAACTAACAGAAAAGGCACCAAGTCAAAATATGTTGTCAACAGTCGAAACCATAAACTGTATAGCCTATTGTGCTTGCCTCAACATAATTTTCAAAAATGTGACATAACAAACTAATATGTCACTTGAGAAATCAATCACTTTGACTTTAAAGCTTTATACAATCCAAATTTAGAGTGAGGTCTACTCATTGGAAGCACACAATGTTCTGAGAGGAAAAAGAAAGCCATCCATAATAGCATCTGCATTCAAATATAAACCAAAAACACGCTTATATCTGCACAAAACAAGAAGATGGTGAACATATACTGCAATAGTTTTATTCTGTCTTTTACCTACAATGTACAGCTTCATTCATAACCATATTGGGATACAATCTAATTCTTACATTTTATAGTATGCATTCTGGAGGCAGGAGGAGAGCTGGGAAACCTCCAAATGCACTATTGTGGCATAGCTGATGGTTATAGTATATCCCAGCTGACATCGGGAAAGTTAATGCATTCACTGTGAACCTTTTTAGGCTGATTAGTGTAATGTACTAAATACATCAGCCCTGACCCGAATCACTCACGCCAATTCACAAAGGGCTGAGCTTAAGGCTAAATATATACTGTAATCTTTACTTCACATATATAGAATCTATTAGCAACTCATTTTAACTCCTTTTAATGTGCAGTTTTTGCGTATAAGGTAAAGCAAAAGTAATTTCCTTGATTGCCTTCAGTACATTGATGTGGCATAAACAGAATTAGCAGATGTCAAGGTTGTTGACAGAACATGCGCATGAAGCATGTGTGTGTATGAAAAGCAACAGTCAGGTGTACAGCACTGACATTCCCTGTGTAGTCAGCGGTTTTGTAAATGTGCTATTCCTGCACATTGGACGGACCCAAACAAGCACTTAATACATTGCTTTTTCAGATCTCAAGCGCACGAATGGCTCCAGAGGAGGTGGAGAGACACGAGAATCAATTGGCTTGACAGAGAAGCGGGACAGGAAAAGAGGGGAGACTGCTGGATGAGAGCCAGTCCGGCCAGTGTCGTAATTAAGCTTTTATATGGACCCAGGGAAACGGGCACCGGTCAATGGCTGATCTAATCAATATCAAAAGCTCTAATCCTAAGCAGCAATTTCTTAAAAAGCCACTGGCCAGTCTTGAGGGTTCTTATCATCATTATTATATGGAAAATTTTGTTCAATACAACTTTTAACAAATGTCGATTGATGGAGTGGAATGATTATATTTTCGCAATGTAATGTAATGTGGGTTATGTTTTTCATCTGTATCATCAAGCCGTACTCACACTTTCAATATGGTGTGTCTCTAATGTGGTGATCAGCGTGATGTTTCTCAGGTGGCTCCTCTCTCCAGTGGAGGTCAAAGGATCACTCTGTGCACATCACTGTACGGCACCACAGATGTTCGGCTAACGTTAGCTGCTCTGTTTTCCACTGGGGGGAACATATAGGGCTTGGAAGGGCAGTGCTCAATATGGATTGAGTGTGTGGACCAATAACTGAAGACAATGATTCATTTAACCAGATGTTCAGCCATAAGTGAAGTTAGAGTACAAGTAAGTAAAAGTACGGTAATAAAGTTGCCATAATTTGGTGGAAACCTACTCAAGTAGTTTGATCCAAGCAACAAATGAGCCCCCACTACCACTTCGGTCTTTATTGGATGATGCTCAAAAAGCAGCCAGAGGCAACAACATCCATTCACCCACTGAAAAGAATGATTGTTTCTAATCAATGATGTCTTGCTTAGAGAGCAATTTAGCAATAGAAGTGTTTCAGTTTTCTGTTACAGTGGAGTGGAAAAATACTGAGCCGATGTGCAGACAGGCTCCGAGAACAGACCCCATGCACACGTAAACAAAGAGATAACATGGGCCCTACCAAGGCCGGCTGGCAGACATGGGCCGATAAGTGGAAAGTGCCAGACTCGTATGATGGGAAACTGATGCGCTTAGTATAGGCTCATGAATATTATAATTTGAGGTGTGGTGTGAAGAAGTCTGTGTCCCCAGAGAGTTCAGTCTTCTCCGTGTGGGGTGCTGACAGATTGAGTGTTAGGGACCTGGGGAACAGACGCGTCTGTGTGAGGTGACCTGTGAATAAATCCTCGTGACTTTAAGTTCCTGGTTTCATATTCATCTTTATCCTGGTTTGTTTATTAGGCTGATAGGGCAGTGTTGACGACTTACTTTCTAATCCCCCTTCCAGTGTGAATGCGCATTGTCCAACGGTGGTAATGGTAAATATGGAAAATGTAGAGACGACGTGTTAATCATATTTTATTGTGTACAAGGTGACAACCACAAGGACAAAGAAAAGAGGTTTTCTTCATTGGTGACCCCGAAAGTGCTGAAGGGGGGGTTGGAGTCGTCAACTACGGACGACGGCGAAGGTCCGGTCCGGTAATTCTTCGCGGTAGACATGCCAGGTGTCTTATCTTCCAAAAACCACTCAACCACGGCTTCAGGGACGCGTCCACTCTAGAATAAGGTAAGACTGCTTTTGACTACTATTTTTAACGAGTGTCAAAGTACGTCTATTGGCTATTTTTTGTCTAAATTTTAGTTAGGAGTATAGTCAACGGAGCTAAGTGTTGGATGGTTTAAATCTGCATTGATGTTTGGAAGTAAGAAGGGAAAACACGTCATAACTAAGATACCGAACCAAATACCGAACCAAAATAGGGGTTAAGAAATTGGGAGTATAACTACAGTAGCGAGAGTTTATCTACAGGACTACGCGTTGGGGATATCCCGGTAAAAGCTGATAAGCACGTAGGTATGTCCGACCAGCACCGCGGACGCGCGGGCTGGAGATAAGAGTTGTGACACGGCCGTTGACAGTCCGAGGGGCTGTCTGAAATAGGATCGAGGATCCTAAAGTATACGGGCAAGGGGCCCTGGAACGAGGTTCCTAAACGGGTTAAAGTCCCTGGAACGAGGTTCCTAAACGGGTTAAAGTCCCTGGAACGAGGTTCCTAAACGGGTTAAAGTCCCTGGAACGAGGTTCCTAAACGGGTTAAAGTCCCTGGAACGAGGTTCCTAAAGGGTTTGTGTCCCTGGATCGAGGATCCTAAAGTCTGCGAAAACGGGGGAATTAGGGGTGAAAACATTGAAAATTAGGCGCATTGATGTTCGGTTATGTTGTTGGAGTCATAGTCGGGTACCCAAAATGTGTGTGGCTGTTGTTTCGTGTTGTCTTTGATTTGGACTGTGTGCTGAATGTTGAATGGGCCATGTGGTTTGTTGTTGAAACAGTCAGAGGAGTGAAAGCCGCCGTGGGCACACGTGTTGTTTAAGCCTGATTAGAATCGTCTATTGCGGGTGGTCAAATGTGTGTGGCTTGTGTGGGGAAGAGGGTGTGAGGAATGTCGGGGGAGAGTGGTGGACTCTGGAGGAGTAGGAGAGCTGCTGGGGCTCGCGCTCAGTGAGTGTCGGACAGTGGGGAAACGCGTGGAACCGGTTGAACTGGAAACAGCACAATGGTGGAAAAACGAGAAGATTTTTTCCCCCATCTCAGGGGGCGGGATTCACAACGCCCCTCCCGGAGGAGGAGCTTCCGCTTTGGGCCCGTATTAGCAATGGTAGTGGGACCGGTGGCCCCACTGAAGGGGGGGGGAGGACAAATCCCACCCCCACCCAGGAGATCACAAAGACTCCGCAATGCAAGCATGTTCTGACTTCTTAAAAGGGACAGTGCTGTATGGTAGATAAACCAACAAATAAACTTATATGATATACATCTATGGCAGAGTATCATTAGATTATCAACAAAAATGTGGAGTATGGGCCCCTTACGGTGTCCATTTTAGGTGTGGGGACTGATACTGGCCTTAAGTATGACAATAATACCAATTATGTTAATGGTGGAAGACCAAAACAGTTGTGAGGGGATAGTAAGGGGACATCCCTTTCCCCAACTTAGGAGAGAATACCTGAGAGTGTGTCGTCGGATAGGCACAAAACCAGGCGGAAAGTTGGCAATCTATTGTAATCAAGAAACATGGGAAAACCGAAAGAAAGAGAAGGTTTTGTTGAAAGGTTTTATCTAACATGTCTGTTCCCACAGAAGGCGAGGGATCTAGGAAGCGACGGTCTCTTAATGTAGAAGGCCAGGGTCCAGACGAGAATAAATGGGTAAAGGCCAAGAGCTTGTTGTTGTTGTTTTAATAATAATAACCAAAACAAATAATATTGATAACGGCCAAACAATATTTAGAAAGTATAAAAGGTGAAATGTCTTGCATTTTTAGTTTATTATTACATAATGTTGTGCTGTGATTTGTTTCTGAACCCTGGGTTGGTAGGTCCGGTTCTAAAGGTACCAGGACATACAAAGATATATAGAATATTGTCTTTATCGTTTAGACTTGTGGTGAAGTGAATCTTATCTCTATCTTTATAGGTTCTAGGTGTCTGAGCGGGCTCTCAGTTGTACAGGGGTACTTTGATAAAAGGAGAGCTGCCCAGATTACGGCAGGATGGCTTTTCCTGGTTCCTTTAAATTAGTTAAGTAATTGCTTTGTAAACTTTCTTACATCCTTTAAAGTTTGCGCCTGAGGTTAGATCGGAGGTCACCTGGAATCCAAACTGTGTTTAGGAGAAACATATTTTTGATAAGACGGCCATAGCGTTATAATCGAAAACTAAGAGTCTGACACAAAAAGACTATTGAATTTAATAGGATAAAATATATGCGGAAACTGATCACTAATCAATATAAGCATATGAAATAACTAGTTAAAGAAACCTTCCATTAGATCGTTATCCAGTATGTGAATTCCTGAAGTTTTATTATTAGTGATGTGGTTTTAACAACCTAAAAGCAACTACATTATATTGAAAATAAAAGGAGAAATTAATAGCACTATGCTTGTCTTCAAAGGCAATAGTGGAGCATGAGCCTTTTTTGATAGTGGACAGAGGATTCTTTTAATTTTTATTATCAATATTCACTCGTGTATTTTTTACTTTTGTTAGTTTTTTTGAATGTTACCCTATTTTTAATGCTGAGCGTGATAGGACATGCTGGTTTTAAATTTTACTTTTGACTCTGACATTTTTGGTGGTAAAAGGGGGAGAGGCGAAGGCCTGTTGCGCTCTGCGTGTTCATTGGTCCAAATGCATTAGAAGAGAAAGTCTGCCACACTGAAAGTCTCCTCCACGCTGCCTCGCTGACAATATGCCCTCGAAATATGTCAACAAATACGCTCTCCCTCTGCTGCTCCCTGAAAAGCCCTTGAAAGTCACATGCACAAGGGCCGGTGTTCACAATTTGCCACAGGTCTGATGCCTTGACCTCTGCTCCACTCGGACTTAGATTTTTGAATTTTTTAGGCAAATATACATATTTTTATATTTTGTTTTGATCAATTTCTTTTGTGTTTTGCCAATGGGCCAGGGCCCATGGGACTCCGCGTGGCGGTAATCTATCTCTATTTTTCTCATTTTATTTTTTGATCTTTTAGAATGCTCCAATTGATCAATGTGCATCCTAATTAAACAGCTATAATAATTAAGTCGAAATAGATAATGAAATAAACAGATAAATACACTTAATTAAATATTTTAAGAGATAACATATTTACAGAGGGATAAATAAACATAGTGAGTGTAGGGTTCACACAAAGTGAAAATAATTTGGTGTAGCGAGGCGAGTTTAGGCGTAGCTAAGGCCCGTTATTGGTTTAGTAAAATATTATTTCTAATAATTTTTGGGTTATAGGCAAAGGTGTCCTAATTTGAATTTTACCTGATTTGCAGCGGATCTTAGGCATCTATGCAAAGTACATAAACGATTAAAATGAATATTCAATCAGTGGTGTGATTAGCTTCTCAAGAACAGTATAGTAATTCTCCAATTACTTTGTAGCACAGGTTACAGCTGATAATAATATTGTCCCCTTAACTTTGAACAGTAAACATCCACAGGTTACCATTGTCGTGTGGAAGAGTTTTGTTGATAGGAGTGGTTGGGGTTCATTTGCTTGTTTGGGGGTTTGTGTCTAAGGTGTGTTAAGGCGTAACAATTTGTTGATTGTGTAGGTGGTCTCTGAACGTCCCGAAATTGATCAGAGATGTTGTGAATTTAATTTGAGCAAACTGAGTGAGTTTTGTACAGGAATTGACGGCGTAGTGTTTTATTGTTGGGTTTTGGTTGAATACAGGAAAGAGATGGAGTCCTATGTTTTGATCAGCGGGAGATACTGGTGTATCTTAATTTGGAGCGTTGGTGATAAAGGTGATCATTTACATTTGCACTGGTAAACCCTTGGATGCGTGAGTTGAAATATTGTGTGGTTTGCCAAAGAAGGGGTGGCTGAATCCAGATTTGAACACATGCTTAGATTTTAGATCTGAGACCGAGATATTGAGTAGTATGAATTCTGAATATAGAGGTTTACATACAGAGTAAGTAAAACGGCGTCTTCAAATCTGAAGTTGGTGCTGGCAAACGTGTTTTATTTCAAAATGGCAAAATGTGATAAGATCAGTGTAAATCCGGTATCTTAAGAGTCACTGAAAAGGTCACACTCATGACCTCAAGGATATATTGCCCAGCTTTCTAATGGTCATCGCGTCTCTTGGTGCACACAGACTCGCTATGATTATTAAAAAGAGATGGAGAGTCGATTGGACCTCCGTAGAAATAATTGTGACTCTTTCGGATCTAAATAAACAAATAATGAGAAAACATAAGTTACTATAAGATTATAAGTGTGACTATTTTATGTACTGAGTGTGTAACATGTTTTAATCCATATTCATTCCAGGTTGATAACATTAATTTTACACAGGAACAGGGACTTTACAGGAGGAATTGTGATGCTGCAGGGACGGATTCAGGACAGGAGCTGATGAGCCAAGAACTGGTCACAATGGCATGGTAAAATTTGATTTTATGCAGGCCGGAGTGTTCTTCTTTTATTGTTGCAGGAGGCAGCATGGAAGGAGGAAATGTCGATTGGCTTTGGAGGCCTGGAGGTCCTATCCGAGCAACAGAATCCCTTGTGTAACGATTTGGTGTTCCAAGCAAGAGAGGAAATCGGAGAGGCAGGTTGGATCTGACAAAGACAATCAAGCATCTTTGGAGCTTGAATAAGTATTGGTGGTTGAGCTTCCAAAGCTCGGCTAAAAGTGGAGGTTTGTTTATGAAAACATAGTGTATCAGTGTACTTCATACAAATGAGTAAGAGAATGGGTTCTACATTTACGATTAGAAGGAGCTTTCTAACAAACAGAACTAAACCATAATTGGCTCGAAGACAGTAAAAATTATTGTCCTAAATATAGTTATAATGTACTTCAAAAGGTGGGTATATTAATTGGTGTAATACTGTTGTTGTGTTGTGTGTTGTTCTGTTGTGTTCTCCCTCTCGTCCGCAGCATGGTCTCCAGGGCTCTGGGGACTTCGGGGGGGTTGTACGCAGCTGTGACCCTGCCCCCGGAGGACCCAGAGGCCGGGGACAGGTCCCTGCCTGAAGGGGGTGAGCCGAGCCTGTATCAACTCGGGGCATTTAAGGCTCTGGGATATGGATGGGAGGACACACGTGGCTCAGAATAACTTTAAGAACCATATGATGAGTGTTATGTTGTGTTTTGCTTCGCTGTGCTTGTATTTTGCAGGAATGTTTATTTTCATATTGATTCGAGATGGAGCCTATGGAACTGAGGAAGTGAAATGTATCAGTGAACCCAGTCCTGGGAGATACAGGTTCCGGATGGAACGATTAGTGAGTGGTAATTATACATGGGAAGAAAGTGATGATTTCACAGGACTGGAGGATGTGGTTGCCTATGCCCAAGCCAAATTCGACACCTGGTGGTGGTGGCACTATACATTGGGCAGGGGACAACTATGTTTTGACGACGGCTGTACCTTCATTAATTAGAAACAAGGAAATGGCCTCTTCGAGGCCAGAAGGGGGATGAAAAGAATGATTGTTTCTAATCAATGATGTCTTGCTTAGAGAGCAATTTAGCAATAGAAGTGTTTCAGTTTTCTGTTACAGTGGAGTGGAAAAATACTGAGCCGATGTGCAGACAGGCTCCGAGAACAGACCCCATGCACACGTAAACAAAGAGATAACATGGGCCCTACCAAGGCCGGCTGGCAGACATGGGCCGATAAGTGGAAAGTGCCAGACTCGTACGATGGGAAACTGATGCGCTTAGTATAGGCTCATGAATATTATAATTTGAGGTGTGGTGTGAAGAAGTCTGTGTCCCCAGAGAGTTCAGTCTTCTCCGTGTGGGGTGCTGACAGATTGAGTGTTAGGGACCTGGGGAACAGACGCGTCTGTGTGAGGTGACCTGTGAATAAATCCTCGTGACTTTAAGTTCCTGGTTTCATATTCATCTTTATCCTGGTTTGTTTATTAGGCTGATAGGGCAGTGTTGACGACTTACTTTCTAATCCCCCTTCCAGTGTGAATGCGCATTGTCCAACGGTGGTAATGGTAAATATGGAAAATGTAGAGACGACGTGTTAATCATATTTTATTGTGTACAAGGTGACAACCACAAGGACAAAGAAAAGAGGTTTTCTTCACTAACTTCACACACATACAGACGGAAGCGTGTCTAATCTTATTTTCCCACAGACTTTGTTCATAATTACTTAATTAAAGGTTGATTATTATGAGATCCAGCCACTAGAGTCACCACAAAACACAACACGTTCTGTAATTGCTTTGGGGAAGCTGGGATATATGAAAGCCATCTTAGTTGGTCCCCTGCTATGTCTGCCATTGTTCAAACACTACCCTGTGATGTTCGTAAAGTAAAAAAAATAAAGTTGTGGTCGTGTACTTCAGGCAAAGTCTAGATTTATTGTTCAGTTTAACTTGGATGCATGGCCATAAATAACATAACCAAGCTCTTGTTTCAAAGATGGCCTCCTCACATGGCCTTACTCACGGTTCTCTTTAGAAGGCAATATCTCTTACACGGCATGCTTTTAAAAAATAATGGAGCCATTAACAAACAATTTATGAACGCTCTCCCAGTTTTTATTTATGGGCTGTGCATCAGCACCCTTTATATCTAGCCCCAGGAAATGTGTCAGTGTCACTGTGTAAAAGAATACACTGCGCTTCTGTTTGCAAGACATGATGAGCTATTAACACTCAATTTCCACTATTCATCAGAAACTAATATAAAATAAGATAAAGAAATCTCAATATCCTGGGGTTTGTGAATAATTAACAATCTTGTACAAAATTATGATATATGATTTTTAACAAAGACCTCTGATGTTATTTTAGCTTTCATCCTCTTCAGACGCATCATAAAATACAAGGAATAAATTATTTTAGAAACAAGCACAGCCTATTAATTGTGTCCCTATACAGCACATGTGGTATAATCCTAAACAGTTTTGCCTTCTGTACCGTGCTTTACCCAACAAAGCCCTCTTATGCCATCTCTCTCATGTACAGTAGAAAATCAGGCAGCTAAAACATCAAATCCCTGTCCCTTCTCTATTAACCAGATGGGTGCACAGCCAGTCACCAGAGCTTTAAATTCAACAGTAAGTTTTCAATTGCGTTTTCGAAGCCTTGCACACTCTATGTACTTTGTTGGGAAGTCTGCCACTTTCAGAAACAGCTGCATGGGCTTGTCACGCAGTTGTGCTCTCAACACTCCCGGTTGAGTGAGACGCTTGTTCGTTCTGTGCTACATAATGGCGCGGTCACAGTCCTTTCCCAGTGCAGGTGCAGCTACTATACAGAGTTACATCAAAATACTCCAAAATGTAAAGTGACACTTTGTGTGTCCACGCGAAGACTGACCATATATTACAGCTACACAAGGGTGACAACAACTATGGTCGCGACAGGATCGGACAGCCCTAAAATGTCTGTGACCTCTGATTTTAAAAAAGAAAACAAAAATGCAATGTCATAGCACTGCAACGCTGACATTTTCAGCACAACCAACCAAACAGATAAGTCTCTAACAAAATCTCACTTTTGGAAGTATTACCACTAATCCGGAGAAATGTTTTGATCTCTGCTGGATTTCGGCTTGTCCAAATCCGGCCCTTGACGCCAGAGCAGGTGACCACTTGAACCTGTTTTGGCTCAGCGGTTTGTGTCCACCAGGGACACATAATCAGCTCACGCAGCATCTGTCTCACAACATGGATTAACCAAGTCATAGCAAAAACACGGGCACTCTCTCATCAGCACCAATCTACCACACAGGAGCTGCTGATACAAGAACTGCACGGCAGATACAAAACTTTGTGAAGTCATTTTCTTTGGTATTTTATTTGTGACCTAAAGTTAACAATATTTGTCCACCTCCTTTTTTTAAAGACTCACGTTGCTGCTGGAAAAAATTAAACATTTAAAAATGTTTTGACTTTATAGATTGTATAACCTCTTACTGCTGCATTTCTCAACTTGAACCGACCAGAACATGCACAGATTAAAGGCAAGCAGTGGAGTTTGAACTAAAGTAGTCCACACAGGAGCCTATAGCCAAGGTTAACAAACTCTCGCTGTGATAGAGTGGGACACTCTGAGGGGGATAGTAGTGGTCTGACAGTTTCCTTCGACAGGGCTCCGGTCAGAGAGAAGGGCACGGAGAAGTTATTCCAGCAAACTTTATTATTGGAGTTGGGTACAGGCGGGGATGATGGTGTGGGTACAAATATTGGTACATATATTTGTATGGGTGTGTGTGTGTGGTCTACAAAAGGAAACAAAGAATAAGATAATATTAATCACAATGTACAAAAGTATATAATAATCAAAACAATGATAAACATCTAATTAGGATACTGAAAATATATTATTTAGTCAAATAACCTAAACAGCACTATAACTACTAATGTACAAGCATACAAAGGGTTAATGGAGCGAAGTAGGGATTCGGAATATATTCAGTGGTCTCTGCCTCCCTCTAGCGGAAGCGAGCGCAACTGCACCCCATGCGCCATATGCGTGAGAGGCGCATGGCCTGGGAGTGCAGAACTACACTTAGGTGCGTCGGGCGGCGGCACAGAGGCTGAACACGATTTAGCGGTAGGAATACAATGTATAACTAAACGATGGCCCCCAGAATAAAGCTTAAGGCCGGTATAATATATAGGAAACGATCTACAGTCTAACACAGCTTATAACCTAGTCACGTGATACTATTAACTAAAGGAATACGCACTAAAGTATCAAAAACATGCACATAAGACACTGAACAGGTAGACAGGTGAAAGCAAACAATACTTAAACAAGTCTAATGACCGTATTTATAGCTTAAACCTTACAAAACTTACGTTCATTTAGTTACGCACACGAGGAGCCACCATCCCATCAAATGTAAAGTCGGGAATGATGATGGGATGCGCTCAGAAAGGAAATTACATCACTACTAGGCTTTTCAGAATAAAACTACAGGAAATGTACAAGACTTTCCGACATAGCCGCCCCAAATTTAGCAATAAATTTGAATCCAAAGGAAAGTCTACTTAGTTGGCGTCATCTTCGTCCTCCCAGGCTGGCAGCCGCACAAGGCGCACGACTGGCCGTAGGTAGGTCTGTCCCTTGATCTTGACTTCAGCTGCCCTGACTCGTCCGTCAGAGCCGGGACAGGTCTTCACCACTCTCCCAATGGGCCACTGGGCTCTGGGTAGCTGCGAATCAACCACCATCACCACCTGGCCATCAGTCAGATTGTCTGTGTCCTTGTGCCACTTCGACCGCTTCTGCAGGTCCGGGAGGTGGCGACGGATGAAGTTGGACCAGAAATGATCCGCCAGGATCTGGCTGTGGCGCCATCGTCTTCTGCTGAGAAGGTCACTGTCCGCGTAGACTGCCTGCGGGAGTGATGCGTCGCGGCGTCCCATCAACAGTAGATTCGGTATGACAGGATCCGGATCAGCAGCGTCAGAGGAGATGTACCCAAGTGGTTTAGCGTTGATTATTCCCTCCACTTCGATCAGCACAGTCTGTAGCACAGGTTCGGCGACGGTGTGGTCCTGGAGGATGACTTGGAGAGCTGACTTGATTGACTTGATCTCTCGTTCCCACGTTCCTCCGAAGTGTGGAGAACCAGGGGGGTTGAAACGGAACTCAATCTTCTGTCCAGCCAGCTGTTCTTGAAGGGGACCCTCTAATGCGGCAAAACTGGCCTGCAGCTCTGCAGCTTGGACGTCAGCTGCTGTCATGGTGGGAATGCTCTGGTCATTGGCCGCCCCGTGAAAGCTCTCATGGACAGCCTTGAGAAGACTGTCCCAGTTCTCTGTATCGGACATGGGCGTCGTGGTTGGGGAGCATGTGGTGACTCCACAGAACACTGTCTTCCGAAGTTCATCCTCATCTGCTTCTTGGGCTTCTGTAAACTGAAGCACTGGCCAGGAGTCTGGATGTTGTCGGAGAAATGGTGGACCTTGGCTCCACCGGTTCAGCTGGCTGAGCTCGAGCAAGGGTTTGCCGCGAGTAAGGTCATCGGCTGGATTATCGCTGGTGCAGACGTACCGCCAGGTCGAGCCTTCTGTGAGTTCTTGAATTTCTGCAACTCTAGTTCCCACAAAGACCTTGTAGCGACACGATTCGGATGTGAGCCACGTCAAAACTGTTGTTGAGTCAGTCCAGAGATTGACTTGCTGGGGAGAGAGTGACATTTCTGTCATAATGACTTTAGCCAGCTGGGCTCCGGCTAAAGCTGCACACAGTTCGAGGCGTGGCATGGATAGTTGTTTGCGGGGGCTCACTCGAGATCGAGCCATCACAAATGCAACGTGGACTTCACCTTGATTGTCTTGGGTGCGGATGTAAGCGACTGCCCCATAGGCTCTTTCGGAGGCATCGCAGAAGATGTGTGCCTCTCGTCTGGGTGCCCCAGTGTCTGCTACTGATGGGACGTAGCATCGGGGGATTTCCACTTGTGGAAGATGGATTAGTTCGCTCTCCCACTGTGTCCAGGTATCCAGCAGAGCTTCTGGTCTGATCGGTTTGTCCCAGCCAACTCCCACTCCCCACAGGTCTTGAATCAGGATCTTCGCTCGGGTGGTGAATGGAATGAGGTATCCGAGGGGATCGTATTGTGTTGCCATCACCTTGTAGACGTTTCTCAAAGTTGGTTGTGAATACTCTACTGGTCTGTGGCGGTACCCAAGGCTATCGGTAAGGCAATTCCAGCGAAGGTCTAAGGCTGGCTCTTCTGGATCTTGGCGGGGCTGAGAGAGCCACAACTCCGTGCTCGCTGCTTTCGCTTCCACTGGAAGGTGCTCAACAACTGTGGGAATGTTGCTGGCCCACTGCCTGATGTCGAAGCCGCCACCTGAGAGCAGTTTGCGCATCCGGTCGATGATGGTCTTGGCTTCATCAGCATTTGTGACACTGGTCAAGCAGTTGTCGACATAGAAGGCAGTCTCCACAAGGTGTAGGATGTCCTGATGACCGCTGCTGTTGTCCTTCACATGCCGCTGGAGGGCGTACGTGGCGCAGCAGGGACTACAGGTTGTCCCGAACGGTAAAACCTGCCACTCATACACGGTTGGTTCCTTGTCCCTCTTCATCCCTCTCCAGAGAAACCGCAGAAGGGGCTTGTCTTCTGCCCGCAGGCGACCTTGATGAAACATCCCTTTGATGTCACCACTGATAGCCACGCTGTGTTCTCGGAACCGAAGAAGTACACCAAGGAGGGTAGGGCCTAAGGTAGGACCGGGCAACAGTTGGCTGTTGAGGCTTTGACCGTTGTGCTGATAGGAACAGTTGTAGACAATCCTCGCCTTGCCATTGTGGTGGACAACATGGTGCGGCAGATACCAGGACTCTGTGGAGCTGTCTACTGTGTCAGGGGGTAGAGGTATGGCGTAGCCCAATTGTTCAAGCTTCTGTATTTCTTGACAATAGGTGTTAGCTAGAGCAGTATCTTTGGCTAGACGGCGTTCTGTGCTTCGTAGCTGTGGCAGCAATGTGTGCTTTGGAGCCCAGAGTGTGGGGCTCGCCTTTCGCCTCAGTAGTGGAGTGGCATACCTTGTTACGCCGTCTACCTCTATGTTGATTGTGCGCTGTTCTAGCAGCTCCAGGGCCTGCTGATCTTCTTTGGAGCGGGTCGCAGTCTTTGCGTTGGCATAGGGGGTTATGTCGACTTCCCACAGTCGTTCAACATGTCGCTGCAGCTCTGTGTTGGGAGACATGGTGAAGTAACAGTGAGAGTGTTCACCAGTGAGGTTGGCTGGGCCTTGCAGTGTCCAACCAAGAGCAGTACGCACAGCTACGGGACTCCCAGGAGGACCTGCTCGGACCGGTTGTTTGGGTAGCAGCAGATGTGGAAAATCAGAGCCTATGAGTAGTAGCGGTTGGACATTGTCAACTTTCGGCAGAGGAAGACCTTGCAGGTGAGAATATCTGCGCATGAGTGACTTGACAGGATAGCTATGCTCGGACAGGCTCAGCTCATCAGCGGTGAAGGCATGTAAGATGTTGTACCTTTGTTTGGGAGAATGAGCTGGGGAGATGTCGAACGAGACAGCAGCTCCTTGTAGATGAATCACATCATGGCGGACGGTGCGCAAAGGCAAGCTTTCCGGCTCTCTGGTTAAATGGAGATGTCGGACTGCTGAGGGAAGGATGAGGGTTCTCTCTGATCCGTCATCCAGGATAGCGAAACCTTCCAGGGAGTGCTCGGCATTGTACAGGCGCACCTTAACCAGCTTCAGCATTACTCTTTGCGGACGACTCGGGCGGTCAACGTAGATGGTGTCGGGAGCAGCACTGACCATTAGCACCTTCTTAGCCTCTGGGGGACACACTTTGTGGAGCACGGTCAGGTGTTGCTGCTTGCACACTTGGCAAGGCTTCTTGAGAGTACATGCCTCAGGTTTATGGTTCCTGCCACACCTCCAACAGTCTCTGTCTTTAATCCAAGCGGAAATCTCTGATGGACTGAGTGCTTTGAATTTGGGGCAGAAGCTGAGGTAATGCTCTCGGGCGTCACAGTACGGGCAGTAAGGCTTCACACTAGGTTTAGTGTTGGGTGACGTTGAGCTGCGAGCAGAATCTGGAGGGCTTAATTTAGCTTGGCTTTCCGTGTTGTAGAACACGTTGGATGAAGAACCCTGGGATTTCCTTTGGCCCTTAACTGGCTTAGGCTGGTCCTGGAACATCAGAGCTGCTCGGGATGAAATGCGCTTTGCTTGTGACTTTAACTGAAGCCAAACAGAGAAGTCTTCAAGCGTGTAGGTCTGATCAGTGCCGGTCCTCAGGATGCCTCGGTTTATGCTGTACTCCACGAACCCGTCTCGATAGTTGGTAGGCAGTTTGCTGAGTAGCCTGTCGACGTGGGAGCCGCATCGCAATTCGTAGCCATTCTCACCCTCAAGGGAGCGGAGCATGCCTACTAGACCTTGTACTGATAGGGCAAAGTTGTCAAATGCCTCGGGATCGCCAGATCTTACGGGAGGTGAATTCAAGATGGCACCCAGCTCGCTCTGCACAAGCTGACGCGGTTGCCCATATTTATCTTGAAGGAGGTGTAGGGTCTAGGATCGTGCATGTATGCTTGGGCTAGGATCGTGCCCAAGCACGATCGTGCAAGCTAGCCCAAGCATGTATGCTTGGGCTAGCTTGTAGGCGCTTGGTAGCTTCAAGTGATCGAGCAGGACTTGATATTTGAACTGCTCTGTGAGGTGGGCATGTGTATTGAGCAGATTGTCCAAAGCCATCCTGAGTAGGGCAAAGTCTGACTCTTTACCTGAGGTGAAATGAGGTAGAGTGGGTCTAGGAAGGCCATAAGAGGTGGCAACTAGGAGCTCCATGAGGTCTGTGTCCGGTGCTGCCCTGTAACCTGGAGGCGCTGTCACCTGTTGTGGCAAAGGTGGCATGCCGGAGTAAGGATAGGACAGAGTATTGGCAGCTGGTAACACTGGTTGTTGAGATGGAACAGGTGGAGGCACATATCGGTCCTGAGCTTGGCTGTAGACCAGATGTGGCAGGCGAACTGGAGCCAGATACTGTGCTATTGACAGTGGTGGAGCACGTGAGGTGACAGCACTCACGGCTGGTCTGGGCGCCGCCTGCGGAGCTGGGTGGATTGCAGGAGGAGGAGGCATGGTAGTGTATGTTGGCTGTGGCTGGGCTAGCGTACCAGTAGTAGCAGGAGCATTAACTTGTGGAGCGGGCTGGACTTGTACTGAGGGGAAGCTTGTCGAGACAGGTGGAAGAATGACTGCGCTGGAGACTGGTGGCGGAACATGAGTAGATGGAGTAGAATGGAGTAGAAGAGGCTGATCTCTGGATGAGGACTTTAGGTCGTACTCATATTCACTAAGGGGCCTGGAGGGAAGGGGACTCTTAATTCCTTCTTCCGTCAGGAAAGACGTGATAAGAGCTGCTTGCATCAATTCCATCTCTTTCTCTTTCAGTCGCCGTTGCAACATCTGATGTCTGGTGATAGTCTCTTTAGTCTTGTGTGCCATCTCTGCTTTCTCCTCCAGTCGACGTTTCTGCCGTTCTTGTTCTCTGAGAAGTTCCTCCTTCTCATGGAGGGCGTCTCTAGCTTCTTTGTCTAGAAGAGTGCACTGCTCGTCCACTAGCGTCTGCTCCATAATCTGCCGCTGCATTTCAGCTAGTTCCATGCGCTTGACTTGCTCTTCCAACATGGCACTCTGTAGCTCGGATAGCCCTTCTGCAACGGACCTCTTGGTTAATGAGTCAACACTGGCTCGAGATTTTGGTCTGCTACGATGAGAAGATATCGAGGATCGAGTTGACTCTGCTCTCACAGGTGGCAGTGAAAGCGGATCAGGGACTGGGATGTCGTAAGCTGGGGCTGCTGCTCCGAGTTCCTCAGCGTCGGTGGTAGGAGGTACTGTGACTCTCGGTGTGTACCCAACTTCAAAGTTTGCAAGGGATGCTGGTAACTGGATCTCCCGCTGGGGTCGAGAACGCACTGCTGGATCTGCAGATGGTTGTCCTGGCTCCATATTGTCTCCAGAAAGCTGTCAAATCCGGCTCGAAGGACCATGTGATAGAGTGGGACACTCTGAGGGGGATAGTAGTGGTCTGACAGTTTCCTTCGACAGGGCTCCGGTCAGAGAGAAGGGCACGGAGAAGTTATTCCAGCAAACTTTATTATTGGAGTTGGGTACAGGCGGGGATGATGGTGTGGGTACAAATATTGGTATGTATATTTGTATGGGTGTGTGTGTGTGGTCTACAAAAGGAAACAAAGAATAAGATAATATTAATCACAATGTACAAAAGTATATAATAATCAAAACAATGATAAACATCTAATTAGGATACTGAAAATATATTATTTAGTCAAATAACCTAAACAGCAATATAACTACTAATGTACAAGCATACAAAGGGTTAATGGAGCGAAGTAGGGATTCGGAATATATTCAGTGGTCTCTGCCTCCCTCTAGCGGAAGCGAGCGCAACTGCACCCCATGCGCCATATGCGTGAGAGGCGCATGGCCTGGGAGTGCAGAACTACACTTAGGTGCGTCGGGCGGCGGCACAGAGGCTGAACACGATTTAGCGGTAGGAATACAATGTATAACTAAACGATGGCCCCCAGAATAAAGCTTAAGGCCGGTATAATATATAGGAAACGATCTACAGTCTAACACAGCTTATAACCTAGTCACGTGATACTATTAACTAAAGGAATACGCATTAAAGTATCAAAAACATGCACATAAGACACTGAACAGGTAGACAGGTGAAAGCAAACAATACTTAAACAAGTCTAATGACCGTATTTATAGCTTAAACCTTACAAAACTTACGTTCATTTAGTTACGCACACGAGGAGCCACCATCCCATCAAATGTAAAGTCGGGAATGAAGATGGGATGCGCTCAGAAAGGAAATTACATCACTACTAGGCTTTTCAGAATAAAACTACAGGAAATGTACAAGACTTTCCGACACTCGCCCTATTATTTGATCTGTGCTGCTCCATTCATCCAGCTCCATCATTTCTGTCAAATAGTTCCCACCTATAGCTGGCTGTGCACATCCGTTTTGTTGCCAGGGCTCTTTTTTTTATCTTCCAACCGTCATTTACCATTTTTGCTCAGTGACGTGTGCCAATTTGAATACATCAATCTGTTTTCATTGAGACTTTACATAATGGCCATTAGAGGGGACTGTGTCTACATGTGTGTCGTGTGTGCACAGTGAGAAATTAATATGCTTGTGATTAGAGACCGGTTCAAATGGTTTCCTGTGCCGTGCTGCTGTTTCCTGCCACCCAAGGCAACAATTACTGTAAATTCATTACTCCATAAAAGCTATTATACTACCATTAAAAGTCGATTATGAGATAGTGTTGTCGGAAGGTAGGTGCTTGCAGGGCCTCTGGGTATCAGTCACAGATGCTCCGAAACTAGACAATTAGAGAGCTTTAACATGTTAAATGTTTCTTATCAGGCATAAATCTACAGAGGTAATTGATTTTTCCAATTATTGCGTAAAACAGCCAATTTTTCTCTCCTCGGTATTGACAAAGTGGATATGGAGATCAGCTGATGAAACACAAGTATTTGTAACGGTTGGAACAGCAAAGCAGTTGCTGTTGATAAGACGGTTAAAACCACATGGAGACATGGTATGTTTGGCTCAAAATGTACAGTTCATGCAAGAACTGAGGAACTGAAGGCTTTTTGCCAAAAAGAATGGGCCTCTTTACCGTAAGAAAAAATAAAGAACCTCATCCACAACTTCCAAAAAAGACGCCAAGCTGTCATCGATGAGAATGCGGCAATTATGATTTAAAAATAGCAAACTCAGTTGTTTCTACATAAATGACTTCACACAACCACTAACTATGAGTGAAAAAAAAAAACGTTGTGTTATCTTTCATATTCTTAGAAAATGTGTCAAAAAATCGAAAATTCTGCCATGGTAAACTTTTGAGCACAACTGTATAAAGTAGGAAGCAATAAGGTAACACACTCAATAAACCAGCAAAAGAATAAAGAATGTCAGTTTTTCTGAATAGAAGCATTTCACAAAGCTTGTGCCAGCCCCAAACCTGGTAAAATTGAGAGGTTTGTATTAGCCTGAGCCACATTCAGAAAAAATAAAATAAAAAATTCATTGATTACGCTGGCTGATGAAGGAAACAGCCTAAAGTTTTAGTAGTTTCCAAATCTAATTACATACAAAAGAAAAGATAACAAAATTACTTGCAGAAAAAGACAATCAAATTCAGATAACAAGCCATGTTTTGTATCAAACCAACAGTCCAAATGTGATTGTCAGCTTATCACATGTATTGTCCAACACTACTGTAAATCTATCATACTCATTCAGGGACTCCAATATTAGATTATGTTTAGAACCTGAAGCATAGTCACCACTTTGCATCAATGTACTTTTATTTGAGTAAGTTACCTCAATGCGATGGTACTACTGGTATGGAAAAAAAAAAAGTATCAAAAGCATATGGTATAATTTTTTTTTTTTAAAGAGACCACGTTTTGATGCCTGTTGGGTCCAGGGACTAGGGCGGGGTACTGTTAGATACCGGAACTTTAACGACACTTGGTTTACGATACTAAAATATACTAAAGATACAAAAATATTTTTCATAAATCATAAAACAGAACAATAATGTTAATTTAATATTAATAATAATAATAATAATAATAATAATAACGAGGCAACCAGTCTGCGCCAACGGCCCCTCCGACCACCACCAACCACTCACTCACACACTACATTCGCCCAGGCTTCCTGGTGTTACCAAACGTTCTCCAATGCATGTACCGACCAGGCCCTTCCCTGCTTTAGCTTCCGAGGCAAGGTGTAAACAAACTGCAACCTCCCTCTCTCTTGGTACAGCAGAGCCATTGGCCTTTTTCTGCATTTGAAGTTTCTTTGTTCCACATTATATAGGGGCGACGGTGGTGCAGATGGTAGAGCGGGTCGTCTGATGATTGGAAGGTCAGGGGTTCAAATTTCACCTCCTGAAGGTGCATGCTGTCGTTGTGTCCTTGGGCAAGACACTTCACCCACCTTGCCTCCAGTGTCTGCGTACATTGGTGTATGACTGGGTGAGAGGTACCTTGCTGTAAAGCGCTTTGAGTGCCTAATGTAGGTGGAAAAGCGCTATACAAGTTGAGACCATTTACCATTTTACTGGATGCACCGTTTCAGAGGAGCACTGAAACAGTACTCTGGTTTCCCCCGACCTCCAAAAACATGCTGCTCAGGTTGGCCCACAATGGCGGTGCACTCGGTCAGCGGCTCAGTACCTAACCCTACCAGGGACAGTACTAAAAAGAAGTTACTTGGTAGTTTCAGCTCAAATAAATGATACAGATTTAAAAGAAATATTATGGAATAAATTAACATTTGGTATTGATAAAAGTATCGTTCACAGGGCGGCTGGGCGTACCCTTTGAGATAAGGTGAGGAGCTCAGTGACCCGGGAGGAGCTCGGAGTAAAGTCGCTGCTCCTTCATGTCAAAAGTAGTCAGCTGAGGTGAATCGGGCATCGGGTGCCTCCTGGTCGCCTCCCTCGGGAGGTGTTCCAGGCATGTCCTATTGGGAGGAGGCCTAGGACACGCTGGGGGGACTATGTCTTTGAGCTGGCCTGGTGTCGCCTCGGGGTCCCCCCAGAACAGCTGGAGGAGGTCTGCGACTTTGCGTGGATCGCCACCGCGAACCGGCCTCGGATAAAGAAAATGGATGGATCGTTCAGGTATCAGTATTGTAAACCAAGTATCGTTAGTATACCGGTATCGAAAAAGATTTGATGGTACCCAGCCCCAGTGCTGACAAATTAGGAAGAATTACTGCACTACTGCCAATAAACTGTCAAAATAAATAGCACTGATCTACAAAGCTATGACTTTTTTGTGGAGGATAACACAAGAAGGTCTGTAATCTAGTCACTCGCAAAAGTATTATTTGTCATGGCGAATATAGAAATGCACAAATGATTAAAGACAAATGCTTAGGACTATGGTGTCAGAGAGTTACCAAAGGATTTACTCGAGAACAAACTAAAATACCAGTTCAATTTTTAGACTTTTGTTTATGAGATTAATTTGAATTTTTTTGGTCGTGAGTGCACCTTGCAATAACACATTTATCATTTCTTCTTTGTTTGTCTTTGCCCATTTTGTATAATGTCACTTCTAAAATTGCAGTGCTCCAGGCAGAAGTTGGGAGTATTTGTATTGCGCTGTCTGTTCAGCAAACCTCAGCTCATTTATCAAAACAATTGTGATGTGAGGGCCTGCCCCGATGCCGTTTGTCTTGTATTGATCCGCTTCTGTCACGACTGTCTTTCTTGAAGGTGATTTGTGCCTTTTGCTTTCTATTTAGCGTAATGGTTTTGCACATCAAGGCCTTTTTGGAAGACGCAAACAGATATGTGGTTGCATTGAGTTATTTAAAAATAAAACGTGTGAAATTATATTTAGTACTGACTTACTACTGCCACCTACTGAGTGACACAAACCCACAACGCATGTTCTGCAAACGTCCCTACTAAGTAATTGAGGTGCAGATACAGGAGATTTAAAAGGTGGATTGTGAGTTTAGTATGTGATCTATAGTATTTCTATTTATTGCTTAAACAAATACAATAAAATACCTTGTCTTCTTCCTCCATCCACACAAGGCAAGGCAACTTTATTTATACTGTGCATTTTGTACACAAAGCAACCCAACTGGTGACTGGAGGAAAGCTTGAGAAAAGCTCCTGAATGCAAGCGCAGAATGATTGGGGCGTGGTTAGGGAGGGGATGTGTGTGCAGTTATTTGCATAGTCCTTGAAATAAATGTGTTTATTAAATGTAATCGCGCAGCTTAAGTCCGTATCTGGTTTAGCTCTCTGACTTGGCCTTGAATGGGGAATGCTGACTGTGTAGGAGAGATAAGAGGTCCAGCTGCTTCAACCTCCTCCAAAGAGGAAAGAAATATACCGGTAGTTCATAAATTTATAATGAATTGGCGTTTACTTTGTCTCAGAATTTGTTCAGTTCTCTGGAGCAGGTAGTTCCCTGCACAGTTCATCCCTTTTCCTGCCAAGATATAGCCCACTTCTTTTTGTCCGTCTCCACAGCGAGCTGCCAGGTCGCATATAACAGTTCCTCGCTGTGCGTTACTTTCCGGTGCAATTCCATCAGTCGGTCACTCCGCTCTTTCAACCGACAGCAGCAGGGTCTGTTTTCATGCTTCCGAATTCCCAACTTTCCGATAAACCAGGGCAACGCTTAATCCAATAAGCAGGTACCCCGTTATTAAGAGTCCAAATAAGTAAATATCTTTGATGTCCTCCACTTACTCAGCGCATCCATCGTATACCCAGCTGCGAAAGTCCCGTCAGGGCAGACGAACTCCTCCGTGGCCCCACTTGGTGAAACCTTATCAATTGCGCTGAGAGACCAGTTAATCAATTCCATAGTTTAGCGGTTCGGGAGGAAAGCAAGCATGCGGGGGTCCAAGAGAAAAAAAGGCAGATAAAGACACTCGCAGAGGCAGAACAAAAATTAAAAAGCACAAAAGCCAGGAGCAGCCAGAAGACAAGTCTGCACTCGACAGAGACACAACATGACACCCTGGGCAGTTGCTCGGGAAGGTAAATCAGAGGTGAGGAAACAAATGTCCAAAAGACAGAAGACATCAACATCTCTGGCTTCCTTCCAAAGTAACACATAAAATGCTTCCTAATGAGGATGTGTAGGGGCTCCCTGGTGATAGCAAACTAACCACCAACGCTACAATCATTAACGGTTTATCAGACAGGTGCAGAGGGATAGTAAACTCGCTCACAATTGAATGAATACCACTTTTCTCTGGCCTTCATAGAGGATTCAGACAGAAATGTCTCACGCTTGTTAATGAGAGGCGCAAATGTGCCACTGAAAATTAATCATGCTGAATGAAACCTAAAGAGACGGCCCTGGTCCCACTGTTAGCATACGGGTGACATTACCATGGTGACCCAGCAGCGCCACAGATTTTAAAAAGCCCTCAGGTCCCAAACAACAAGGTGAGGTCACGACCCCCATTAAAATCTCACAAGGCCAACATGCACACGCAGGAGCCAAGTGTGTTGATGCAGACGCACAAATACTAATGGCTTAACATGCTAAAGAGGAGGCAACTTTGTAAATCCCTGGAATTGTCCTGAGGTGACTTAACACAAGCTGGTTTAATAGTTATATGTGAAAAGGTTGACCGAGACCCCATCAGACAGCTGTATCAACAGTCAACAGGACCGGGGTCAGACAGAAAACGCTAATCTCTCTGTTAGCTTCAGGAATATAGCGATAATCCATATTGCGGAGATCTACATTTGTGTAAACCAATGCTTTGCCACTCTAGCGACCTACGACCTCTGAGCAAAAGCTATGAATGGAGATCAGTACATATCATACATGCCATATAAGATATCAAATCAAATGTATTTATGTAGCACATTTAAAACAACTGTTGTTGACCCGGCAACGGAAAAGTGGAAGAAAATGAATGGATGGATGGATGGGTTGTTGACCAAAGTGCTTCACAGAAAGGTCTACAGTACAAAAAGATATAAACAATACACAATATACAAGCAGCTGAGCATTAAAAGCTCAGATTCTGGCCATGATATGTCATGCATGTATGCAGTATAACACTTCATGGGAGAGTGCAAAATTAGACTTTAAAATTAAAAAAGGTGGCGCTCACTGCTTTAAGGAGAAATAGAAAATGCATCACAGATGAGGAAGGTCAGCATACTTCGTCAACCAATAATCCTCCTCGGTATATTTAACCAAGACTTTGAAGTCAGACATAGGCCTTTACAGATCCATTTCTGTTAATACTATACTTTTGATGTTTTTATTTTCTCTCTTCAGTCGGAATTTACAGACGCTAATAGAGTAGTAATATAGTCTTTGATTTATCTAATTAGCAAATCATAACATACTGTAGCTTTTACATACTTGCATTTTGTCATCTTGTGTTTTATATTGCCTTAAATCAAACTTTTTCAAAACACCTATGAGATTGTCATGTTAAATGTTAAAGACTCATTGAACTAGATTAAACTAAACTAGAACAGACTAGAACTGCTGATATTTTTGTGCACTACAGAAGACATTCAATGATGCACAATTATGAGCCGTCAGGCTAAAAGGCCAATGCATCTGGCACGTCACAGTTTCACACTCGTCAGAAGCTCATTAAGAGATTGGGAATCTTTTAGCCAAGGATCATGGAATTATTATGAAAATATTCCTGCAACTACTCAGCACAGAAAACCCCAATCATAAAAGGTGCCTGGTAATTTGTTGCCTGGCTCTGCCATACTATTCCCTGTCCATTCCACGCAGGGAAGCTAGTAATTGGAGTGAGCAATTGGAGCAGTTTGAACGTGCAGATTGTCAGTGAAATCAATCAACAAAATATGAACTGAATATAAACTCACGAGAACGTGGAGGCAAAATCCTCGACTACTTCATCCATGATTAGTTTTGGCTAATGTTAATGTTAATTGAACTAACAACATAGTGGTGCAGCGAGTGACGTAACCTTGTCAATTCTCTGACGGTCGTGATTGGTTGGGCTAGGCCTTAGCCGCCAATTAGCGACTTGTTTACCGTGAATGTCCGGACCCACCTTCTTTCGCGCAGAAAAGAAGTGGTAAAGATGTAAGAAAGACAAATATATAGCTTGGGAGTTAACATTATAAACCGGACACTACTACAGAAATCCACAATTTCTTTTTTAAATTACATTGTGCTAACTTTGTGCATTACACACCCTTTCCCCCCATTTTATCCGCTTTTTTATTGGGAATAAACAAACTTTGACCGAAAAAGAATAACAAGAACAACTGAATTACTTTGATAGCTCCCAGGTCACTACAAGTAAATGCATCAAACACACCGTATATGTCTAAATGTGAAAACGACAATGGCTACGTTTACATGGTCCCAGAAAACAGATAACTGGAGGAATCAGATAACCCAATAATCAGATCTGATGCGTTTACATTCTCTTCAGAAATCGGAGAATCCAAAACTCTGGTGTCTATGCGAGCCAGTGCCGATTTGGATTTTTAGAGCAACTGCATTGTCTCCACCCCTCTCTTCAATCAGGTCCACCCGCAGAACCCGGTGGAGGATGATTGTGCCTCCATATTTGGACTTGAAGTCAAAGTGCTGTCCATGTGGCAGCAGGGGCCTTTCCGAAACTGCTCCCTCCTCCCTCACACTCAGTTTACGCGTGCCCGCGAATCGGAGTTCGGTCCGAAACGGGCGAAGCTAAAATATATAATGTAAATACGACACATTTGAATCTGAATGACTTTGTAAACTCATAAGGGAGGGCGAGGGAGAGTGTGTCTGAAAGTCACAGCTCGAATTTCTCTGATGAGTGAACCAGTGTTAATTTAGTTTTAGTCTTTAGTCGTTTGACGAAAATGTAATTCAATTTTAGTCGAGATTTAGTCCAAAAAAATCTTCAATTTTAGTTTAGTTTTAGTCGACTAAAATTGCAAGTAAATTTAGTCGACTAAATTTAAGACAAATTTAGTCGACTAAATTTAAGACAAATTTAGTCGACTTTTGAACAAAGCCCAGAGCTGTTCCTTTGGCAGTGAATTTACATGATATGAGGCTCTTCCAGACGGTCAATAGACGTTTGGATGATTTGAGTCTCTCCTTTTCATTTTTATTTAGTCTTATTTTAGTTGTCAAAAATATCACTGCTCTGAAGGTGCCCTCGCTGAGGCCTGAGTGGAGGGGTGTAGGGGAAGGGAGGAGGGAACGGTTTCGGAAAGGCCCCAGCTTTTTGTCCTCGGTAGCCGAGTAGATAAAGCACAGGTTCAGTAATTCAAAGGTCTAGGGTTAAAATCCGGTTTACTGTTTATTGTTTTCTGAAGTAAAGAAATTAAAACACAAATAGCACAAACGGTGCTATTTAAAGGTATACAGGAGGATTTTCCCTAATTTTAGGAAAGAACCGCCCTCTCCACATTTTGAAAAAAATGCACATGCGCAACGCTCTACCTGCTCCCGAGAGGGAACGCCTTCTAAAACGTGTGCGAGAGACATGCACGAGCCCAGTTCTCCTCGTGCACGCTCTGTTTACAAGTCACTGTCGGCATCGCTCACACAAGCTCACTTTCCAAGAAGATTTGCACTTTTTCCACAATGTCAGACTCCCCACCGGTAAGTGAAAATCTATTACAACCATCAAAATTTGTTTTAAAGAATATGTATAAAGCCAATCGTAATCAGGGATTGTGAATACAAAATGTTTCGTGTCTATGTAGCGTTACGAGCATAAACAAGCTATCATTTAGCATCTAAATTGTTTTATTTCATTTATGTCCGTTTAGAGCTTTCAAGAGGACAGTCTTGTGGGATCAGATATGGACTACGAGCCCGTTCCCTGTGCATCCCGACCAAGATCCAGGAGGGGGGGTGCGCCTAGAGGCCGCGGGAGACGAGCTCAGAGCACAAGACCTCCAAGAGCCAGCACCAGCCAAGAGCAAGGAGAGAGAAGGGGAGGCAAGGGTCGGGCTAGAGCCCGTGGCCGTCTGCTAGCTGACCTGTCACGGGAGGACTTCAAAAGGGTTGAAGAACTTCATAAACAGAGGATTGCAACTGAGGAGGTATGTGTACACATATAACCGCTAACTTGTTATTTTTTTGTCGCAAAATACGTCACAGGCTAACTTACAAACTCTTATCAGTACAAAGCATTACTATTGTTATTGTAATATTACTGGTCCAGGGTGTCAGACAGACAGTGTGAGACGTGATCTTTCCTTTTGTTATTGTAATGCTCCCTCCTACATTGCGAGGCAGACAGTGAACAGTGAATACACTCAAAACTGGAGTGAATGTACTGCACTTTTCCCTTTTATTAGAAAACGTGTTCACATTTCGCCTGTTCAATGGTTTAGAAAGCTGTGTGTCAAAGGGCTAAATAGAACATTTTTTTAAGTGTGATTTTGTTTTAACAGGCTAGGATAAAGAGACTGACATTAGAGGAGTGTCAACAACTTCTACAAAGATGCCTCAGTCGTGAACCGAGTCTCATCTTTGACCTCATGAGTCTCACCCCTGATCCCCCTCCACCAGGCCCTCCTAATCCACAGGCACCCAACTTGTGTGTCTGTGGAAACTGCAGAAATATGCCAACACTGCTGGAACAGAAATGCTGTCAACAACAACCACAAAACTGCACGTCACTGTTGCCACACATAGAGCTGTACATCTTGGAGGAAGGTGTGCTGAGACTGGCCAGGCGAATCTGGAATGACCTTAGGGCAGAGGTGGACATCCAGGAGACAGGAGAAAGTCACAGACAGTTCCGCTATGCTGCATATAGGAACTTTATTGTCTGGCAATATGGTGTTCTGGGACCAGGAGTTAGAATTGTTATAGCGTCATGTTGTGTGTGGAAAATTAGAGATCGTTTCCCGGATTCTAATGGTAATTATGTAGGCTTTATTCCGGCCAGAGTGTAAACCTTGTGTACTCAACGTAATTCTTTGTGCTTTATTCCAAGATACCTCATCAGGTAAACTTGCACCATAAAATAAGCTGGATCAATACATGTGTGTATTTTATGCTAACTTTTTGTTACATGTACTATTTTGATTGATGTTGATAAAGTTTCTTACAAAGCATATCTTTGTCCATGTACTTCCATCGAGTTTCCCATACTTCTCTAAAATATTTGTACGTGGCTTTAAAAAGTTCACAAAGGACAATGTATGTAGGCTTGTACAGTTGTGCTCTAAAGTTTACATATCCTGGCAGAATGTTTTTACTTTTTTTTTTCCACTCAGTGGTTGTGTGAAGCCACTTATGGTGAAACAGTGTTTGCTCTTTTTAAATAAAATGACCCTTTTCAAAAGTTTACACACCCCTGTTCCTAATAATGTGTATTTCCCCCTTAGCATCAATGACAGCTTGTAGTCTTGTGGTCATTGTGGAGAATTTTCTGTATAATCTAATGGTAAACCGGCCCATTCTTTATCATAAACATGTGCTGTATGTGATAACGGTTTAGAACTTACATATACAAATATCAACGCAATTTGAGATAGCCATATGCAGATTTTGTCTTTTATTTGCTCAAATGTATAAAATTATATGCTGTTCTTTTATACATGACATACATTCACCATAAAAATTATTGATTTGCGCATTATGTACAGGGGAAATGAAGCACACGTATGTCACTCCTTTTGAAGCACCACATCTACAGGTCATGTGTGAGATGGTTGACCTTTAAAAAAAAATATAAATAAAATAAGTTTACATATCAGGACTTTATCCTATGCAACAGCAGCATACACTGTAGAGCAGGGGTAGGCAACATCAGGCCAAGGGAGTCAAATCTGGCCCTCCTGCATAAAACATGTGGCCCCCAAGATCATTATGAAGAAATATTATTCAATAAATAGGAGACCAAATACCTGATAAAGCACTCTAAAATGTTGAAAATACTGTCAATATTTTCACATTTCCTTCCAAAGCACTCCTTTAGATCATAAATGATGTACAAAGCTAATATTTGTGCTTTATTTTGGACAAGAATTGTAATTTTCGGCCCTTGGCATTTGGGCAATGAAGAAAATTGTCCCTCAATGACAAACCTGCCTACCCCTGCTGTAGAGGATTGAATTCAACAAAATAAGGCACTTGACTCGAATACAACTCACCTAGCCCTCTGCGGGCTTTCTTTTCCTTCAATTCTTGTACTGTTGGGGCAGGGCCACCGGACAACAGCCCCAGCCTTCGTGGATCATGAAGTGCAAGAGGCTGCTTTCCTGCCATCCCCCTAGGAGCCAACAGTCTTGAATGGAGAATAACACTCTGTAGATCTGTAATGTACTTGTAGGTTTTTGGGTTCTTGATGGTGTACAGCCGCCACATCTTTGATCTTTTGTTAAAAATTCTGCCATACCTTGGAGGAGTAAACAAAAACATGTCAATATTGCCATTGCGTGTATAGTATAAATTATGGATTATAGATCAGTGATAACTTACTGATATGAGCCATCTGCATTTGTTCGTGCTCCTCGGTTTAGGTGGTAGTTATAATCCAGCCCTGCCAACAGGGTCCGAGCATAGTACACTGGTGGTTTGAAGCAGAAGCGCTTTGAGGCGTACATAAGTATGTGGTTATGGAAGGACTCCAGGTCTGAGGTTGATCTATAAAACAAAAATAAAGAAGCAAATAAGACAATGTGTGAACCTGGCATTTTCCAAATTTTGATAAAGCAAATTGGTGGTTTGGAATGCAATTGCACTACAAAAATGTCTACCTGAAAGAGAGATACTTGGGTATATTTTTCAACCAGCGTGCATCGTAAACGATCTTTTGGAGTCTTCCATGTGCTGCAGAGCCCTTTGGAATCCATTCTTTATTCCGGTCTTCCTCCAAAGGACCATGTCGACAGGCCCCAAAGTACCACTCATGTTTGCCAGTTACATGATGCAGAACTCCTGTCCAAAGATCCTGTAATCAAATGTTTTCACTCAGTAAATTATGCGTACTATTAAAAAAAAAAAAAACATTTGACAAACACCCTTTATATATTAGTATACTCTAATTGTGTAGTAATATATACAGTAAATAAAAACTTACGTTGAAAGCTTCAAAGGTCTCTGCTTCCTTACAGCTGTACCAAAAATGATTGCAAATGTCTCTGTTCCAACTCAGAAGTAGTGCACAGTCCTTCTCATGTCCAGCCTAAAAAACAAATTTATTGAATTAGATTAACTGGTTCCTTGCCAAAAAAACAAAAAAAGGTCTCAATAACAGTAAACATACAGCCAGAATCTTTTTACTTAGGTTCTTTGCACCGTGCCAGATATCCAAACTGTGTTTCACACCACAGTCTTTGTATTGGCCATTGTCTGTCAAACATCAAAGCAGTATTATTATTCATTGAACATCAAATCTGTCTATATGTAACTAATATTGCATAAAGCCACGTACTAAAAATTGCTGATATTTGAATATTAGCATCAGTGCAAAATTCCTTCACATTCCCCAACTTTGGACGGAGTGTGTCTAAGGTCTCGATGAATGTCGCCTTCTCCATAGCTACAGAGTTCCCTCCGACCTGTCGTTTGTCCATATTGACAATCGACACAATACTTTGTGTCGTTCTCCATGGTGGTGTATGTGCAGAATTCGGCACAGAACCCAGGACTGTCCATCCTAGCATCACCTTATAATGACAAATATAAATGGGTTCAATGTTTTGTTAATGTATAAAACAATAACGACAGATAATATTGCAAGTTGCAGAGATGTTATATACTAACCAAGGAGCACAACAGAGTCCTTTGAACTCAACTGGCTGATGACATTGCTACTCTCCCTCTTCCAAAAATCTTCAATGTTCGACAGACAAAATTTGGTTTGGATTTTGTAGAATGTTGTTGGGTCGATCATCCCCAAGTTCATAAACTTGAAGAGCAGAGCTATTTTCCGGAAGTTGTTACCAGACAGGAGGATATTTGCACCCAACATAAAATCGCCAGCGAGCATTCCATATTTGAAATATCGCTGTGAACTCCACTTCCAAACAGTGTGACCATTTGGACATATCTGTAAGAGTGCAAGAGTTGAGCGCCACTGCAGAAAATGCCACTACTGAAATGATTTTGAGATTTAAATGTAAACATGTGATACTCACCCATTCCGCAATGACTGCAGAGCACCTTGATTTTACAGAAACCTCAAATGGCTTAGCTGCATTACAGGGTGCCTTTGTGATTGAATTCTTCACTGTGCATTTTTCAATTGGAAGAATAAGGAAGTCCAGCAACTGCTTTATAATGTCATGATAGACTATGGATGCGGGCCTGCCGATTACGTCTTCCTCTGTGAGGACCATTGGTGCGTCTGGTGGAGTGGCAACTTCCTGGCTTTCATCTTCATTACCTTCCGGGTCATCGTGCACTGTCTGATCAAGGCCAATCACAGGATAATCCTCTAACGACAGTCCATTTGGGAGAGCAACACCAGACCTGCAAATGTAAAGAAAAAGATGAGTCACACATCACCCAAAGAGCAAAAGCTTCTGCCAGCCACTCCAGTGCTAATTAACAACTATTACAAGTCAATAGGATGCTGGAGACAGAGACATTTCATTTACATGTGTTGGAGACACCGCCCGGAATGTCAGACAGACCTTTCAAACACCTACAAAGGGTTTTACGTACAGGTGATAGCTCTAGTAGCAGTTTTTTTCATCTTTATTGCTTTCAGAGATTGATTGCAGGAAGACGTTCTTTTGGAAATGCAACAATAAGGTTTACCCCAATGAAAATCGCATCAACATATTTTCCATTACAAAATGAAAAAATAATAATAATACCTTATGCAAATATGAGGACCCAGGTCGTATTCTTCATCCACATCAGCTGGGGTTTCACTGGTCTCATCTTCTGAGAAATCTACCTCCTCTGTCTCATCTTCTGAGGATGACTGTGATTGTGTCTCTGTATCCGGAGTCCAAGTTTCATCCCATGTGTCGTCATCCCAGTCAATCCTTTTGAATAAAGTAATTTTAGTGCCCCCTTCAGTACCATCCCAAATAAACCCAAAAAACAGTAATACTTACATTGAATTGTGTAGATTGTTGAAGGAATCTTCTTCAATGTCAACTATATTTACACTAGTTGAGGCCCTAGAAAATATATTCAGTAAATTACCAAATATAAAGCAAAAATAAATAACATTCAAAATAACATCTGCACAGAGATGTTGAATTATAATTACCCTGCTTCCTCTTGTGGAATAGTTCTTCTTTCTTCCTCACTGCTACTACTGCTGGCCATTTTCTCAACTCCCTTCACAGAGAAATCACCTTCTCTGTAAATTACACAAATACAGAATATAGATAATGTTGCTAATCCAGCCACAAAAACAAGGAATAATTTCTACTAAGAAATATGTAGCTTGATGATAAATATGACAATAACTTACCGATCAGACAGTGACTCCTGAATTGTGGACACAGCTGGAGGCCGGGGTCTGGCCCATTGAGTGTGTGTCAGTGGAGTGGATGTAATTTTATCATAGCTGTAACAAATATAGAATTATACACATTAGTTGTTTGTTCTACCAAAGTACAAGCATAACACATCTTTTATATTTTAGTGCACATATATGCATCACAGTAGATTGTATGGAAGGGCATCCAAATTTGGCTAGCAGCGTCATGCAATACAAAATATCAAATGCCCTTCCATGTTTTATTTACTTATAATGATAGATTGATTGAGACTTCAAGAACAATGGAGAAGTAGCTTGTTGCTTTTGTCTAATTTATACTATGGTGACCATTGGGATTATCCAAAATGAACACACAAGATTTTAGATCATTTCAGCGTGATGTCTTTTACCATTTGTCATAAGGCTACTTTAGACAAATGGAGAGCTTTCCCGTGTCTGCGCGGCGCGTGACCTGTGCCAAGGCTTCGCTAATCAGAGCCTACATTAGGATAAACTTCTCTCCTAATAACTACTCGGTCGATTATTCTCAAATCATAATCCAAAGCATACCACAACGATCCTCTTCTGAGTTCGTTTCCAGTTAGTGATTGGCCCGCTTTTAAACGACATTACTTAGTAAATGGATGCAGGAGCGGGTGTTCTACACGAGCTGCTACTCTGTTTGTTTGTTTGTTAGCAAAGGCTCCGAGCCATGAGGGAGGAGGGGCGGCGGGTACGCGATGATAAAGACGGTCACTCAGATAGATCTCATCTCATCCATTTTTATGTTTAAGAACTTTCATCGCAAAAATGACTGCTAGTACATTTAAAAATCTTGACATGCCTTTGTTTGGGGGCTGCGGTGAAGATTAGGAAATGTTAGCAGACCTGTGGCCATCGTAATAACTACTGACGATGCAAATTACAAACTAAATAAACTAATCTACCCTAGAAAGTTACAATATACAGTTACAATGTACACTTTTACTAGAAGTGATATTAAATGGATTTCTCCAAATAGAATGCCAAACTTTACCTGTCGAGTAGAAACTTCGCGACTGAAGCGTCAGTGGGAAGCCCAACGTGTGCTTTCAGCGCACGCCATCGTGTGAAAGAATCTCCCAAAAACACTCTGGTCTTGTTTCTCTCTTCTGAAGCCTTTCTCTTCTTCTCATAAACCTCGAAGACACTTTTTCTCTTGCGACTCTCTGCCATTTTCAAAGCACCCGGTGAGAACTGCGAGCTACAGTGAAAAGCTGAAGGCGAAGCTCAACATATACACCTGAAAGTGCGCATGCGCAAAAAAACGAAAACTACCCAGGAACGAGCACGTACGACGTCCTTACGTAAACATATCACCAGAATGATTGACAATCAGGAGGACCAATAGTCTTGATGATCCACCCGGAAAAAGAACATCCTCCTCTACACCTTTAACTTCTATTAAAAAGGGTGAGGAGAATGGAGAGACAATTCAGTAAATAATCAAAGCAGGGACTCGAACCTACAACACCAAGGAGGCAGTAATGATCAGCATTATGTGCAGCTGCCTAAACCACTCGACTGTCAGCAGCACACTTACTCCACTGACTAATTTGAGATTTATTTCATGGACAACTTTTGTGATTGATTATTTATTTGTCTTTTTTTATATATATAAAAAATGCTTTCAGTATTTTATTTTATCTTTTAATCTTTGTCTTTTTTGACATGATTTTGGCCTAGTTTAGGCACAAAGATCAGGAAGAAATACGATTATATGAACATCAGATCATGCTGTTTACATGTCTCTTCAATAATCTGAGAGCTTCAGAAATCAGATTATGATCAGATTTGGTCTAAACATAGTCACTATTTTACAACTACTACTGCACTAGGAAACTCAGAAATGTTAAAACAAAAAGCACAGAAGTATTGTGGTAAAGTAGAGGAACAAGAACTCAAATTCAAGTTTATGAACAGACCTAACGCTATTATCGAAACAATAATCCATATAGGAGTGTAATAATCTCAAATTACAGTTTGTAATGAATGTCAAATTTAAAGAAGAGGAGAACGAGCAGCCTTTGCACAGATTGATCCAGTTCAGCCAGGTATCAGACCTGAAGTAAGACCGCCCCAAAGTGCCACCAATTAAGGATTATAATATTTTTGGGCACTAGTTGTTTATTCACACCAGCTAAAAGAGGTCAAAGTTTGCAGATGGAGTGTGTTGTATCTGAAAGAAAATCCAGCACAAAAACCTATGCAATAAATCACTGGAGGCAAGAAGGCAATTTGCAGTGCCGTCTCCTAGATAGTAAGTACGCCATATAAGCAGCAATGATCTGTTTCTCTTACACTGATATAATCTTTCCCACAACCTCTTATTTTTTTCGTGTACATTTTCTCCTATGGCTATATGGCCCAAATCTCTTTTGCTGACGAGCGGGGAGCAGTACTGCAGACAAACTGACCGAGTACCGTGTTATTTTCTAACCTGGCTCTGATAATCCTGTCCCCCGGGGAGCGCAATGACATTCACTGTTTCTGTGAAAGCACATTGGGGTGAGTCAGTGGCTGTGTGGCTGGGCTGCTCTCTATTACCATAATGATGACTCAGTGATGTTCTCTTCCCGGGCCGTCCGGTCCAATCCTGTCCGCTCTCTCTCTTGCCCTCTTGTCTCCTTTCCCTCTCCTCTAGTGTCCTACCCTGCCCCCACATTTTTTTTTTTCATAAATTGTACAACAAAGTATTTTTTCTCAGCTGGACAACGGCAGCCATATTTCTGAACACATTATAATTTGCTTACTCCATAAATATATGTTTTCTAACTTTATTGGCAAAAACTATACAAATGTGTGCAATTAATCCATGGTCATTGCTTATTTTAATCTTTATGGTTTTCAATACTACCTACGTATGTAAGGCACTCTCCATTTTCCTGTTTATTCTCTCATAAAGCTGACGCAACATTGTTGGGCTTTCGTTGTACGGCCAAGAAGCGAAGTATACATTAAATGGATGTGTTGAGGGTCTGCAATGTCCTGTGTCCTCATTAACCTACAGGCTGATTAGTTGGCTGTAAGCTATGGATTATTGCCAAATGTGTTACCAAGCCTTTCTACTTTCTGGAAATAAAGCTTGCGTGGTAAAGCAGAAATAGCCTGCTGCATCATATCCCACAAAGCTTTTCACTCAACATTTCTGAGATCAGATAGAGTTGTTGTTGACGCAAGTACACTGGCCAGAATACACTTGCTTGTGACTCCATATGGCTACATTTGTGGTCCTTGTGGGAAGCCCTTAGAAACTGGCAAAGCTAATGTGAACTGAGCACCCATAGAACACCTGCACAGACGACGCCCCATCTGACATTACAACCTAGGACTTTCTTGCTGTGAGGTAAGAGCACTGACACTCGGCCACCGTGCTGCCATTCTCAAGATGCCCGTTTGGAAGTTGACAACAATCAACAATATAACAAATATTTGAAGGAACAGAGAAGAGTGGGTTATTTTGTGACATTACATCATTGTTGTCTCAAACTTCTTTGTCAGTGTTGAAAAAATCCTCACACTTTGAATTAACTGCAACAGCAATTGCCACAGCAACTCAACACTTTCATGTTTGAGCTAGTCCAAAAGCATTACCACAAAATCAAAGCAGTGCTTACAAAGTCATTCATCACGGCCCTTAGAGAGCTACAACTGGTGGTCTAGTTCAAAAGAAAACATGGATGCACTGGGCCCCCAACTGTGACGGGCTGGCTCTATCTGATCAAACACTGACCTGTTTAGTTCATGCCTGATCAAAGCCTTAATGCTCCTTAATACTCCTTGTCTAAGCTAACGCCTTATCAAGACAACTATACTCAAGACCCAAACACTACTGGGAAACTGCATGTCCTCATTTCACCATTGGAGATTACAATTCTGAAACAGTAACAGTCATTTTGATTAATCAATTTGTTTTGTTGTTTTATTTGGTCGGGACAGTGCGTCCGTGAACATAATCTGAGAGAAAACTATTTGGAAACACTTTTTATTTTATTTTACAATACCCTTGATACATGGTACCTGCCAAATTTCGTTCATTGTACCTAACTTAGCATAACAAAAATATGTAATAGCTTGTTATACACCGGATGAAATAATAAGTATTTATAGTTTGTAAATAATATGATAGACATAAGACCCTAACTCTAACCCGAACCTTAAGCCCTAGCCCTATACCTTATGTACCTCCAAAGTACTAATACACATTATTGCATGGCGTGTGTACTATAGGTACAAGTATTACAGATTGTTACAAAGCAGATTACATTGTACTAAATTTTATTAGGTACAATGTATCAAGGCTTCAGCCTACTCCTTTTGCGCATCTATGACTGTTTAATGTGTGTTTTGTAAATTAGGAAAATGTAAGCTGCTCAAAAAACACAATGCAACTGGACTTCAGGTTTTTAGAAGAGATGCCAATTTCACTCTCTATCTAGGGCATCCTCAATTCCCCCCGGATACAGCTGTGTTGTTCTATCCATTTTGTTTGCCGTATCAAGATTATTTACCAATGGTTCCATTTGCATTTTTCATCGTTACAACTTGTCCATAACGGACAATCATGGCAGGTGATGGTCCATTATGGTCCACTCATGAGAACAAACACAAACAGAAAAATAAAATCTGTATGAGACAAGGCATTTCTCACACGGTATTTTAATTTCACAATCTCCTGATGCACACAAAAACACTCCTCCATGCAGATGCTCCACATTACACAGCATGCAATCAAAATCAAACAGACCTCTTCTAGATCACTCAGTCATTAGTGTTGTTTGAAGAGGCTCGTGCTCTGGTCTCTGTAGAGGAGACAGTTGGGCTCTCCACAAACCTCAGAAGTAATTGTCCACATTTTGAAGACTTGACAAGTACCAGGGAGCATTTGCCACTGCACACTCACAAACCCACTTCAACAGGCAGACCTACAAGTTGCAGGTCTGCCTGTTGAAGTAGGTGTGTGTACAACTGCGCGCGATGACAAACAGTTTGTCATTTTGCTCGTCACAGTGGCATCTGCCCGCGCACTCCTCAAGGCGCACCAGCTGCTTCTTACGGAGATAGGATTAGCCATATCCAGCCTCCCTGCACTGATTCAAACCTATAACATCTATGATAAAACGCTAACAATTAGAACTGAATTAACTGAATACAAAGACTTTAAAATAAAATAGCAAGATAACAAAGCAAAGTACATGCTTGCATTTTTCTCTTGGCATAGTTTGTTACAGTTTTTCTCGATTGAGAAGAGGCAAGAGTCCATTCACTGCATAACTAGAACGATGACTACACACAGACAGGACTAAGCTGAAACCAATTCCTGGTTTAACACAACTTTTGCACATATTTGCTTTTTGCCTTAGGACATATTTTTTGCTAATTTGGACATACTTTTTACCTCACACATTGTAGCACACGTGAAGGTTGAAACACCAAATTGGAAGTTTATGCTTCAATAGGTGACAATCCCATTTGATGTGATCATATATGTATTACCTACCACTATCCAACTGCACATAGTGATCATAACATTGTATGCCCTTCAGACAAACATTTCTGGCTTAATACATTTCAAAATGATCATGCCATGCACGCTTTCATTTGCATCTTATAATTTCGCCATTTCACCCCCACAGACAGCTGCATATGTCAAACTGTCAAAGTGTCAAATATAACCTTCTTCCGGGATACTAAATTATGGCCTATAAAAGATTAAAGAACACTCAACTGTGTCATTGTAGGCTATTAGTTCTGAACTTAGCATTTTGATGGCTGTAATTTGTCACAGAAAAACAGAAAATGGGTAAACAATGAACCATTTCCAGATCTAATCAATGTTTGCGCTGTCCATCTCAGGAGAAATTATGCACCGGAAAGTGAACTTTGAAAAGGTCCTCATCAAAGCTCATTATCGACGATCAACAACACGGGAAAAAACGTCAAAGTAACGGGTTAAAGATGGCCCTACGACTTCAAGAATCTGGGGGTTAATATATTCGTAAATATTGTGCCTATTCACATAAACAAAAAATTGGCATGATCTTCAATGTCTTTTATGTCAGCAAAAATTAGCTATGGTATTTGGTGACTCCAAAAAGCATGTCGCCGCTTGAAAGGACTTTAACATTAAAGTTAAATGACAGCTGTGTATAATTCCTAATAAATAACTTGGAGGATTTTTTTTTTTTACGGTAAATTGCTCTTTGAGTGGTATCAGAAGATGTTCAATAATCATATTGTAGAACTTGAGCTTGACCTATTGATCATTTCAGTGGCTTTACAATATTTGTCTGAGGACAGCAAAACCAAGAAGCTGATTGATTCACTGACCTACTATTTTTGCAGCGTCTACTTGAGAATGTGTGGCAGCAAAAAGAAAGAAAACATCAGAATAAGCAACACTGTAGCCTTGTGTGCTGTGTGAACTGGAGTATCCCTTTCAACATAAATTCTTCCATTTAAGAAAAAATCCATGTGCAAGGGTTACCAAGGAGGTAGTTTGTGTATTAAAAAGAGTAATTTATTTTTCACATACACAATAAGGTAAAATAAACTAGTGCACTGTGTTTAAAACATAAACCAATGTTATATGTCTGAGGAATGCAGCAGTTATTTACATCGAAAATTGGTGTGATTACCAAACAAAATTTCAAATTGTTCCAAAACTTTGCTTGGTTTGAATCAGAAAACGGACCTGGCATAATACACAAAATCATCACTATTTTAAGAAAACGACAACATCCTGTTGTCATGGCGACATGAAAACAGGAAGCGACCTCGCTCTCTCCTTGTGCAGCTGAGTTTTTTGCCTTTTTCTGAGAACTGCATTTGTGGTTTCTGTGTTCCACATTGTTTTTCTGGATACTTTTGTACGTCTTTGCCATGTTTTTGTGGAGGTTTGGTGGATTTGTTTACTTTGAGAGTCTAAAATGGTCCTGAAGAAAGCAGCTTTTTAAAAGGTAAACAAAACGCTAGCTTATCAGCTAAACCCATTTGAGACCTACACATTTCTTCTTCTGAGACACTGAAGAGGCACCAAGAGCCCCCACAGCTGCAGCACAGTGGAGGCGTCACAAGAGGAGCTACAGGAAACAAAAAAGGACAAACGAGAGATGGTGAAAGACTGTTGTGAAGCGGAGGGAGGAAGAGGAAGGAGGAGGTGGAGCTGACCAGTGCAGGACACCACACTCTGAAACAGGGACAAACCCAGGAGGTGCGGCACCATTTCAGAGGATCAGGGGAGACAGAGGGCAGCCAGCCACGTTTCTTCCGAGTGCTACAGTTTCCCCGACCTCCAAGGTCATGCGGGTCAGGTTGAAACAGTGGCAGCGCGGCTCAGCCGCAGCAGCTCAGGACTAACACCTGAACACTATTTCGTTGTACGCTTGTACAATGACAATAAAGCACTTACTTACTTAGATTTATATAGAACTTTTGAGTCATTAAAAGGGACTAGATGCAAGTTGGTCATTTTATACTCCCTACTGCCACCTCAGGTCTTACGCGTAACTGCAGGCTCTATATTAAAGGGATATTTCAGGATTTTTGACATAGGGCCTCATTTCCTAGTTATCCAGAGTGTTGTCGATGTCTGGAGATAATTCTTTCTTAAATTCCTGTAGTACTTATAATTGAAGAGCTTAGTGGCGCTAGGCTAATGCTAGGCTAACGCATTTCTATGGTATCAGCAACCCTGCATTAAAAACAGTCTGACCCACTCCACAGTGCACCTGAGGTAAATCACTTATAACGCCAGACTAACGATATAAATGTCTGTGTCGATAGAATAATTCTTACCGTTTTGCATTTAAAATGACTTATATTTGAGCAGCATCAGCTTTGTGGTTGTAAGCTAACGCTCGGCGGAGTGATACAAGGTCAGTTATATTTCAAAAAATATTCTATTAACACAGACATTTATATCGTTAGTCTGGCGTTATAAGTGATTTGCCTCAGGGGCACTCTGGAGTGCGCCAGACTGTTTTTAACGCAGGGTTGCTGATACCATAAAAATGCGTTAGCCTAGCATTAGCCTAGCGCCACTAAGAGTAAGAACTGCATGAATTTAAGAAAAACATATCTCCAGACATCAACAAACAACACTCTGGATAAATAGGAAATGAGGCCCTATGTCAAAAATAATGAAATGTCCCTTTAAGCTCGTGCATGACGGCACTTCGGACCCGCATTAACACCTTTTTGAGTGACAGTGCAGGATTTTAGAGGCAATTGTGGTGAATAGGCCTGGGCTATTAGGACATTGCTGGAACATGTAGGGATAGTAAAATACATAATTTTAACATTTTTAAACTAGTCCGTTTAAGACAGGGTTGTTTATTCAACTTCTAAATGAGTACTTTTTGAAAACCTTTGCTATTGGAAAATGCCTGGACAAAGGAGATTTTTAATTTATGAGGCCGAGAATGTACTGTAGCTAAATGATGAGAGAGAGAGAAAAGCATTTTCACAGATAAACCAAACAACATTTTTCCACTTGCTGTAAAAAAAAAATCCCTGGCAGGTTGATATTTGACAGCTGAGTTTACGGATGTATTTTTCTGAACAACAGTAAAAAAAATAAAAAAAGGCAGCCTTGTGAGCCCATTCTGCTGTGTTCTCCAAATGTGCCCAAATCTCTAAATTGATTTGGAGCCTTTTGGTGAGAAGCAGATTTTCATTATCAGCCTCAGCAGTTCACTCCACTAAAAGACGCTGGCACATTATCCAGGCAGGGCCCCCTTCGCCCCCTCCTAATCTGCTTATCAGCCACCGATAGTGAGAATGAATGGGCCGCACTAATGGCAACTGCTCAAATAATGGTCTTTTCTCAACAGTAGCCCTAACCAGTGTGCTGCTCTAAATACGTAATAATAGTCTAGATTCAGGCAGATCAGATGGTGACTACTTACTTTCTTCATAACTGGCTAGAAATATTTCATTTTAGCTCTGCATATATGAACATGTTTCACATCGTGACCATGCAATTTGATTGTAAGGTCTTAAAAGCTCTTGAAATCCGGGTGCAAAAATCAATACTGACATCTCATGTATGTAAGAAAACAACGCAGTCTCACTCCGAAAGCGTCACTCGCCTTATGCGTAATATAGAACGCAAAAGGTCCCCGTTTGCGTATCCATTGACGCAATGGATTTTTGTAATGTATTTCAATGAGAGTCCAGGTGCAGCTCATTTGACGATATCGGACAACTCATAATATAGAACAAATTCTGCCCGGTTTAGCCAACTATAAAACAAACAAAAATGCAAAAGCGCATTCAGCACAAACACAAGCGCAGAACTACAGAATTCACGTCTATTTGCCTGAATCTGAGGCCAAACTGTTGTTCATCAAAGCCAAAAAATGATGGATCCAGGACAAACCAAGCCGGACCCAATCCAATAAACAAAAACTTCTTCAGGAACTTTTACAATATGGCATTGCATTACAGCAGTATAGTTTAAAGCCTTTTCCCTACCTTCTGCTGTCTTCGTGGGACGAGTACTCCAGTATATTGCCGGGTCGTTGCCGGGCTTGTACCCGGCCAAGGTGCGTTCTCTTCGGCGAGCTGCGGCCCGCTGGAGTCCCATGGAGGATCGTAACGCCGATTCACACTTCCTCTGCAAAAGTCCTTTGGGTGAAAGTGATGCCAAGCGTCCACGATGATATAAATGTCATTATGTTTGCCTCAGTCAGCCATTTAAGGTTCAAAGATAAGCATTTATTGATCATATGTTTGACTAGGCGCCAATATACAATGACATGATCAGCTGTTCTGATTGACACCCGCGTCAACCAGTGACACGCGTTCAAAACTGTGACGTCACTCAGAACGCGGTCAATCTATATTTTTTATTGTAAAATATTAGTATTAGCCTTATTTAAGTCATTAAGCAGAAGAATCTGAAAGCACATTTAAGGTTTGGAATGGAGGCCTTTTTTATTTTATTTTAATTATTTCAGCAATTAAAGACGGTTTACTTCGCACATCTCTTGTATGAAACAGGTGCGTAAGAGAATGCATAGAAGCCAAACGTAGAACAGGAAAAAACCTCTCGCACACTGTATACTTGCAACACCAGTGTTCCTTTATTTGTTCCGGCAAGTGGCCTTCGTCAGGCTAAATGTTTTTTTATGAATGAGAAGCCATCCTTAAATAGGGCGTGGCCTGCTGCATCACAGGATGATGTCATAATGGCCTATGGCAAAACGTAGGCAGCATATGTATACAACATATATCCAAACACAAAAATCAAAGCCCTGGAGTAGACCTTACCGGGGAAGCTGAGTAGTGTGGTCCCTCTGTAATTGGAGCACACTCTCCGATCCCCCTTCTTGAAGAGGGGGACCACCACCCCGGTCTGCCAATCCAGAGGCACTGTCCCCGATCGCCACGCGATGTTGCAGAGACGTGTCAGCCAAGACAGTCCTACAACATCCAGAGACTTAAGGTACTCGGGACGAATCTCATCCATCCTTGCCACCGAGGAGCTTTCTAACCACCTCGGTGACTTTAGCCTGGGTGATGGGCGAGCCCCCCCTCCGAGTCCCCAGCCTCTGCCTCCTCATCGGAAGATGTGACAGTGGGACCGTCTTGTTTTTTTTTATCATTGCTTATATTACCATTCTGGTCACCATTCTATTGATTTACTTATTGTTTAAGTAGTCAGTGTTTTAGAAATACATATATACATAATATATATATACACATTTTGATGCCAAAGCGGACGGACCTTTCTGTGTGCAGTTTACATGTTCACCCGGTGTCTGCATAGGTTTCCTCCGGGTACTCCGGGTTCCCCTAACACTAAAAACATAGTCCAAATAAACAAACAAAAAAGAATTCTACAAACTGTTAACCCACTACTTGGCAAATTTGGAAGCTGAAAGAAAGCCTGCAAAACTACCAGAACTGAGCGTACAAGAAGAATGCTTAAGAAATAATTGAACAAACAATTTCCAAAACACCATAGTGAGCACTCTCCATGGAACTGCACGAACCATGCATGTCAAAACAGGTTTTTCTCAGTGCCTAGTTTTCTGTGAAGTCAGCTTCTTTTGGACCTAAAAGAGCAGCAGGGGGTTCAGCTAGTAAAAATCAAATTCCTCTGTCTATTTTTGCCAACCTCTTTCAAAATTGAAATAAATTATACCGTGATACAAGTGAAAAAGAAATAATTTTTAGTTTTGCAAGAAGATAGCAGCTTAGAGGTGCCCCCAAGATAAAATAGTAATTTATAATGAACACAGTTATGGTGTTTGTTGTGAAACAGTGATGGGGTGAGAGGCCTTTTCCGCATTGTATCTGTGCAGGTGACATATCTGTTTACGAAAAACGTGGTGACATAATAAACATAGCTTATCAAAGTGTGATAAAATACCTACAATATCCGGTGTCATTCCCTTATCAAAAACATCAATATTTTACAGTTGATCTCTATTACACAATGCCAATGTTTGGACAGGGAGGAGGCAAAAACTCACACGTGGGAAACGCATGGCATGCCTGTTGTCCTGTCAAGATCTTGTCATTTTTGTTCATTCTTCGGCTGTTAAGAAAACCACATATTCCACGGGGTTTTCAGCCTTTTGGTTTAGATAAAACATGTTTAAAGGTTCAATATCAAAGCTGTACGTGTCACAGACTTAAAGTTCCCTTATCACGCTGCAGCTAAAATTATAATGACTTATTGCTTTTAACCATTGGAGTTGGAAGAAAAGTAGTACATTAATACATTAGTAGTACATTATTGTACGATTTTGTCAAGTTTATCATTCTGATCCTGGGGGGGAAAGTAGGCTATACAGACGCTTACCTTCTCCTCTTCTGACAGACAGGCACCACCTTTGCCTTGAACATGTAGCTGTGTTGACGTGTCCGTCGTGAGAGTGCCCCCTGCTGGTATGATCATGTTCAGCGTTTATGTACCAAGATGCATCCGGTGAAGATAAACATAGGCCAATGTGAAACTCAAATTCAAACTGATATAATTTTTTTGGGATCCCAGTAGGACAACATAGTATTCAAATGTAATACAGAAATCATAAAACCAATCCAAACAGATAATGCTAATTGAAAAAAAAAAAAACATTACAGTCTTTCTTTAGCCATCCCTTTGAAATATTTTTTTCTTTTATTAAAGGATAGAATGACAAAAGCTGATGAGGCAGACACCCTCATCTATTAAAGTCCATGGATTGCCCCTGCAAGGCATGCATCTGTGTGGGCTTTGCAGGATGATTTAAAGGCTTGCCACTGCAAAAAGAAGAGGTCATTAATAATTATATATTTGCATTTTTGCTTTGTTGTCTTGTCAAATGTCCCTGTGCCTGGGAGCTACTACTGGTACCTCTGTTTGTGTTCAAGATGAGCCGTAGGTTGATTTCTATTAATGCAAGGGGCCAGACTGGGTTCAGTATATTTAAACTGCCTCACCCACCGTGGGCAGTCTCTCTTTTTCCTCCAAGCTCTGGTCCTCCAGAGGCCTGGGAGCTTGAGGGTTCTGCCCAGTATCTTTGCTGTTCCTAGAACTGCACTTTTTGGGACTGAGATTTCTGATGTATTTCCTTGGATCTGCTGTAGCCACTCCTCTAGTTAGGGGGTCACTGCCCCGAGTGCCCCAACAACCACAGGCACCACTGATGCCTTCCTGGGAGCTCTGTTGTCGGGGGCTTCATGCCCCTGGTAGGGCAAACGGGTCCTAAGTGACGGGTCAATCAATCAATCAATGATTTTGTATAGCCCAATATCACAACAGGAGTTGCCTCATAGGGCTGCACCGAACATTAAGGCAATAAAACAGAGCAGTAAATAAGACAATGTAAAGTTCAGGCGAATTAAGTATCCAGGCAAACGTAATGTCCAAATAAGCGTGGGTGGCGACGAGCAGCGTGGGTGTCCCCTGTCCTTAGACTCTCCTGTACGGCAAGGAAAAACTCGGTGGAAGAGGAGAGAACCACAGAAGGAGAGATCCACTCCCATGGACGGACAAGCTATAGAGACACAGGGTCGATTGGAGTCAATCAGCAGACGGTCCAAGATCACAGACCATCCAGTCCTTGTCAATCCGGAAAAGGCAGGGTTCCTCCGTTCGATCTAGACAGGCACTCCCGAGGGGAGTGCGACAGGAGACACCATGTGAATAGTAATGAACAGACTACAGATAAAATAAATATTGTATCATAATAAGACAACGTTTGCAGTAAGAAGAAAAGGATAGAGCTCAGTGTACCTCACTGAGGTACAAAGTGTGCTTCAGAAGCCCCTTATGAGAGACCAACAGGCCCGGTTAGAACCATGGTGGGTCCTTCCATGGGCAGCTCCAACGGCTGTCCCCACGACCAGGCAACGGAAAAGTGGTTGGCAAGTTATGGACCTGTTGAGAGGAACCTATAACGGGCTCATAAACCTTGTCTTTTAATGTCTGTGTAAGTTCTCAGTCATACAGGAGTTGTCCATCTTCAATGAAGGTACTTGATTCATCTTCTGTACTCAGTAGTTGAAGTCTTCGAACGTTCCGCCTCTCATCCAAAAGGCTTTGTCAGCGACAAAGGTCCCACTATGGACGCAGCTGAATATATGGACCAACGGGTTAGGAGTTAGGGTAGGCCCGGCTCCTCCTCTCTAATCACAGCTACTCTCACCTGTGGGTAAACACCTTTGAAGTAGAGGCCGCCATTCCGGTTCATGGAGGGATTTTCTTTCCTGACAAAAATAGCTTCTTTAACTCCTCCTGTCGTTTAATGCACCACACAGCATAGGGACATCATCTACAAAATCAGCTGTTAGGGCAGCTGGGTGGGGGTTAGTTGATGGGGAGCTACTGCCCCCTTCTACTGGCCCGCTCTACACCCTGGCTTTTTAATGCACCTCACCTCACAGTAACTCAAAGATTGCTATTACACTGATACAAAGGTTATTGCACCTGTTATTTTAAAGTGGTGTACAGTCTGACAGTGGTGGGGATGAAGGACCTGCGGTAGCGCTCCTTCTTGCACTGAGGGTGTCTCAGTCTTCCACTGAAGGAGCTGCTCAGCTCCTCTACAGGCCCGTGCAGTGGGTGGAAGGTGATGGATGTGAGCTTGGCTAATACGCTCCTGTCCCTCACCCCTCCACAGAGTCCAAGGAGCATGCATATATATATATATATATATATATATATATATATATATATATATATATATATATATATATATATATATATATGTTGGTGGGAGAAAACAAATATGCAAAATTAGCAAGGAGAAATGCACATCCCGGGCATGAAACAGCGTGCAGGAAACTAAAAATAGAAAAACTACCCCGGGGTAATTGTAAATGTTTGTAAATATTGATAATTTTCAAATATGTATATTCAAGTAGTGGTTGTGTTGGCCCACATTTCTTTAGGGGAGCCAGTACACATTTCCTACTATCTCCATTGTGTCATGTGACCATCTATGGCCGGTGACACCTATTAAGTCACATGTATACACCATATACGGGTGTGTCAGAGAATCTTTACACCTCACTGTGGTGCCAATAAACTGGTGAGCAATTTCACCAGCCTGTGCGGATCTATGCTGTTTTTTTCTAGAAAACAAATATGCCCCACACAGGAATCAAACTTTTAATATGCACAAAAAACTGGGGTGACAGTGGCATAGATAGTAGAGAGGGTCATCTGGTGATTGATGGGTCAGTGGTTCAAATCCCGCAGGTGCACACTGTCATTGTGTCCTTTGGCAAGACGCTTCACCCACCATGCCACTGGTGTGTGAATGGGTGAGTGATTCCTTGACGTAACGCGCTTTGAGTGCCAAAAGCAGGTAGAAATAAGTAAAATTTACCAATGAAAATGTTATAACTATTGCCATACATTCAACTCAACACACCAATATTTCAATTTGTTGTTTGGTTGACAAATTAAATAGTGAAATATTTACAAATTTAAAACTAAAATGAGTTTGTCAGTGTTTGTTTGTTTTCCTAGTTTATTATTATATTCATAGTCAGTTCAAACTTGCTCATTTGCTAAAGAGACATGTTTTACACACAGAACATGTTAATTTTACAATGTGTAAAATTGCATGGGGAAAAGGCCATAACTTCCTGTTGACAATATATATGGAATTATAAGAAGAATTTAGCGCAAGAGAATTCTAAAAAGCAAAGGCAAATAGCTGTTTGTCATTATTACACCCGCACTTTAAATAAGCACTATAAAATATATTTTCTGTAACAACTGAGGTTGTGTGCAGCTTCAAGCTCATGTAGCTACAATCTGTTCATATCAGCTACAGGCTCTTAGTAGCAATTAGAACGATCAAGAATTTTCAGACTCTTCGTGATGATGACTTTTATGCACATATTGCTGTAAAATATCTTGTAGGTGGAACTAATTATAAAGCTTTATCAAATGATGAATGGGAGCAGAAATGTTAAGAGACCTACGAGCATTTCCGACAGTGGCCATAAATCTTGGTTCATGCATGAAGCCACAAACATATTTGCATCTCTCGTTTCAAGCCATAAAATTTGCTGCAAAATGTGCTGGAGCAGACCACGGCCTATTCCATGGATCACTAAAAAGTATATTTCAGCACTACAGCTTGGACACTGATCATAATGAAACAATGTTTGTGCTTACTTTAAACAGAAACTGTAACGAGGAACTTTTTTTTTATATATTGGAGCTTGGAGTCTGTGTACAGGCAAACAGTGGGCACTTTGGCATACATATTACACAATAAAGAACATTACTGAAAAGTGTAATTAAGTCTTTGTTCAGCTTGAGCTTTACTTATCACGCTCATAGCTTAAGTTCGCCTGAAAATTCACATAAGAAACTCTGGGGAACAATAGAAGCTTTTCTTGTTCCTCATCATCGATATACAACATCATATCAGCATATCAACACCAGCTTTCACCACATTTGGTTGCATTTTTGATCACACAGTTACACAGCACCTTGTCACATGTTGTGTCACTTTTCAATCTTAACCCTTCCATAAATGTCAAATGGCATTAAGTTTATAAACTTTGGACACATGACCTTTTACACTTTTAAGGTAAACATATTACTTATCATAATTACTTACTGTATTGTCATATGTATCGGATCGGCCCGGAGTATCGTGATATGTATCGGATCGTGACAAAAGTGGATCGTCCCAGCACTACTATTTATCAGTCAAGGAGAATTATGCTTCAACATGGACTGGATGTTCTGTGATCTTCTATGCCGAGGGACTCCTTCGGCCCTGGGTCTCTATAGCTTGTCCGTCGGAGTGGATCTCTCCTTCTGTGGTTCTCCCCGAAGTTTCTCTTTTCTTCCCCTTGGTTTTTGAGTTTTTCCTCGCCATGCTGGAGAGTCTAAGGACAGGGGACACCCACGCCGCTCCTCATCACCTGCTGCTGACATTTATTTGGACATTATGTTTATGTTTGCCTGGATACTTCACTTGCCTGGACTTGACATTATCTTATTTACTGTTTTGTTTTATTGCCTTAATGTTTATTGCAGCCCTGTGAGGCAACTTCTGTTGTGATATTGGGCAAAACAAAACCATTGATTGATTGATTGATTGATTGATAATCTATTACATGAATCATGACAATCTTTCACACCTTATTGATTTTTCTTTCAAAAGACTGATTTCTGATTAAGATAATACATAAGATAAAATGCAATGCACATAAAGGGCCACTCCATAGATGACTAACCAAGGCAGTTAAGCTCTATTAAGCTTTGTATTGAACACATTTAATAAACCAGTCTGCTGCAATTTTACAAATAATAATAATAATTATTATAATAATAATGTTTCTAGAGTTCCCCACGAGTCGAGCATTGGACCGATCTCCATTCCTATTTTCAACAAAGTTATTAAACAAATCTCCCAAACTGTGGGACTGTCCTTGTTAGCAGAGTCAATTTCTCAGCGTTTCAACGTGGCATAAGACACAGCACACAACACGTCTTTTCTCTTTGTATGTGTGTTTCACCGCACCCACACCATATTTATTGATGCACGTGTTGCTCATCAGCAATCAGTCAGTCACATGATCAGCTTTGCCACTGACGTTTAACTTGTTAACATAAACAATATTTAGCATACATCAAATCATATCATAATGAGAGCATATCTCAACAGTCCTACTTTGGACAATGTTAAAAACAAATTATGGGACATTAAGCATAGGCTGATTTGTTATACTATGTTTTAATATTCAAGAAACCAGCCGTCAATGCCTTCGGGCACGAAGTTTCTACATAAAAGTTGTATTAAAAAAAATTATAAATAAAAAACATAATAATAATAATAATAATAATAATAATAATACAAACATTATATAGTGTGCCAGCTGTATCAAATGCAAAACTACTAAATGTGGAAAATGGTTGAAAGCACATACAGTCTACGGTCCCAAAACAGTTTCCCTTTTCTCCTATCCTGGGGTGTTATAAATGGGATGCCTCACAAATGAGGTAACATCATTTGTCTTCTCTACAGTTGAGCACACACAAAAAGCTCCGATAAACACCTGGTAGGTAAACAATCTGGTAATTAATGAAACGTTGTTAATGTTTTCATTTTTCATGTTGTAGTTGTTGTTAATTACGTCAGCCAAGCCTCTTTTTGCCATCTGCAGCACATTTGGAAATGCTGTGAAAAGTTCAAACTAAAACAGACAAAAAAACCTTGCCGTAAGTATGCTATTTTTCTTTATTTCTTTCCGCTTTATTCATAACTTTACTTAGGCCTACTTACATACTTTCGTGTTTACCTCCTTCCATTCATTTATTTGTTTAAGGGCTTTTATTTTGAAGTCACGTTTGTCCCAGCTGTGAGTTCCAGCCAGCGTGATGGGGTGTGCCATCACAAAAACACGAGGAACCAGAATGTTTATCATTTCCGTGTAGTGCATGTGATTGTCACGAGCGTTATCATCATGCTCTTAATAGTTTCTCTATTACTTTTATCTTGTATCTTTTTAAGCCGTAAGTATTTTCTTTTTCTCTCTTTCGTGAATCTTAATTTGAGTTTCGCATGTGTTCTAGCTGTTAATTCTGTTTAGAACAAGCGCAACCGTGGCCGTGTGAAGATGGAAATCTGCGCTTTGCGTCCTATTATGGAGATCATATGGTGTTACAGAAGTCCCCAGAGAAAGCGGTGCTGTGGGGCTGCGGTCCACCGGGTGAATACGTCACCGTCTATGTAGTGGGGCCAACTAAATGGAAAACCACACCAGCCACTGTCTCAAATGGTAAGTATAATGTGCAGTATTTTTTTAGAGATAAAAAAAAGCCCAATAATATAGCAGCTTAAAATAAAACAGAATAAATAATAAAATTAAATAAAGTAGAATACAATTATAAGTTGTCTTGCTGTAGAGTGTAATTCCTATCTTGTTTTTAACAGAAACTCAGATGTGGCAAGTGACCCTTGACCCTGTTGAGGCTGGTGGCCCATACAACATCACAGCCGCTTTGACAAACTCCGCCAACACCTCGATCACTTTGAAAGATGTCTTGTTCGGAGACGTGTGGGTGTGCGGTGGCCAAAGCAACATGCAGTTTGCCGTGTCACAGGTAAAGCACACCGCTGTCCTGAAAAAATAAATAAAAAAGTACTGTGATGTTGTAACATTTGTTGTTTAGATCTTCAACGCATCTGAGGAGCTGGCCCTGGCATCCAAATACCCAAATGTCAGGTTTTTTATGGCGGGTTTGAATGTGAGCGACACCGAGCTGCCCGACCTGATTCATGTCAACATTCCTTGGTCCGTGCCCAATAAAGGTAAGATTATATGGTTCATACAGTGGTTATAGAAAGCTACTAGACCTCTTTATTATATATCAGCTGATACTAAACCTATATACACTTATTTAATTTTCTATTAGTACAAAACACTTATTGCACAAAAATTGTACTTTAATTTATTGCGCATGATATAGGAAAGTTGATTAGAAGTGAAGCTGAACTGTATTTAGTTATGACAAATCTTTTTTCTAGCGGATTTGGCTCCGTTCTCTGCCGTGTGCTGGTTGTTTGGTCGTTACATTTACGAAACCTTGCAGCATCCTATTGGTTTGGTCGAGTCCTGCTGGGGAGGCACCGATGTAGAGGCATGGTCGTCACAACGAGCATTAAAGCAGTGTGGACTTGCACAAATGCAAATGGATATGCCCATGAGTCAAAAGTAATATCAAGAACATGTAGTTTGTTGTTATTATTATTATTATTATTATGGATCTGTGTGGTAACTTTCACTTTTGTTGTTGAAGTTTTCTTGGCCCTAGAGCAAATTCAGTCTTGTGGAACGCAATGATACATCCACTGCTGAAAATGACCATCAAAGGGGCAATTTGGTATCAAGGTAAAACAAACACAATAATAACTGAGACAAATCTGTGGTCTTAATGGTTGTTGTGTAGTTTAATTTTGTGAATCAATGTCTCATTTTTAAAAAGGGGAGGCAAATACAGAATATCACACAGACTTTTACAACTGCTCCTTCCCTGCCATGATTGACGACTGGAGGGCTGCTTTTCACAAAGGCTCAGAAAACCAGACAGCTATCGACTTTCCTTTTGGATTTGTACAAGTAAAAACGCTAATTTGTGTGCAAGTAGTCAACGGTGTCGAACAATGAAGTGAAATAATTGTGCTATTTATTCAGCTGTGCACATGTAAACAGAACTCTACAGATAATGCATATCCTGAGATACGCTGGCACCAGACTGCAGACTATGGTTATGTACCAAACTTTCGGATGAAAAAAACATTCATGGCTGTAGCTATGGATTTGCCTGACGCGAAATCTCCCTATGGAACGTAAGCGTTATTTCTGTGTATTTAATGCTTTGAATTGCACTTTGATAGACTATTTTACAAGCCATCGCTCTTTTGCTTTTCAGAATCCACCCGAGAGACAAGCAAGACGTCGCTTACCGTCTGACACTGGGAGCAAAAGCCGTGGCCTATAACCAAGTTTTGACATACGATGGTCCCTTTCCCTTCTTCATCCTGCCTCATAAAATGTTTGTGAACATTATGTTTGATCAAGCAATATCAGTCAGCCCATCTGAAGACACTTTTGAGGTAAGATGTCAGCATTTTAAGTGCATGACAAGTTTGAATGCTTTTAAAAATATGACTTAAGGATGACATCAGTTGCAAGTTCATCAGCTGCATAATTATCCTTTTATTTAAGTGAAGCAGCACTTTTAATGTAGAAATGTTGGGCAGAAAAGTAATCTTATTTGAATCTTTAAGCTGCTGACATTACATAAAGGTAAAGTTCCACAGCAGTTTGACTTCCTTCCTGTTGGTGACCAATGGGGAAGTGAAACTATAAACGTCGCAAAAATGGCCAAACTAAAGAAAGCCGGGTACAATCTTTAGGAAAATCTTAAATATAATTGTGGTAACTATGTTTTAAAAAAACTTTATCTAATGTGTCATATGCACTTTAAGCCTGTTGTGATTTATGCTTTGAAGTCACGAGTTACATATCCAGGAACATTGAAACAGTGCTGAGCTTTACGAATTCAAGAATCACTTGCGTTTCTGAACAGAAGTATTCCTAAAGGTATATTTCTCTGCAGAGGAAAATGTTACTTCAATAAATGCAGTGTGCCATTTAAATTGTGATTTTGATTCAGCTGTTGTTAATAATAATAATATTATTATCTAGTGAGAAGCATGGATGGAAGTATGGAACTAAAAAAAAAAAAAAGGGGTGATGTAAAATATAACGCTTAAACTACGATGTTCAATATCTTGCTTTTCTAGATATGCTGTTCTGCAAATATGTCACTGTGCGGGCCAAAATCCAAGTGGGTTTCAGCGCCCATCAAGAACTGGGACGATACCACAATCCAGTTATCTGCAGACTCATGTTCTTGGCCTGATGTAGTTGCTGCTGTGCGATATGCCTGGAGAGATTGGCCTTGTGATTTCAAAGCTTGCCCAGTCTACGGCTCCAAAACATCTCTACCTGCACCCCCGTTTATGATCAACCTTGAATCCACTTCTGGATGGAAAAGACCTATTACACCTGATCACGTCTTGGACACTGGTCATTGGCAGACAAAACAAAATGGTTTCTTGTAGGAAATAATTAGACCAGGAAATTACATGTATTCCTTTTTAATACCCAATCATCCCATCACAATGTTTTTTGTTTTGGAAAATGTGTTTTACTTTTTTGTTGTGGGAACAGGACTTGAAGAGTATGTTCAGTGTCTGTCTTTACAAACAACTGTGAAGTAGATCTTAATTGTTAGAACAGAGCCTACTGTTCAAATTATGCCACTATTGAAGATCAATAGTGACATTTTTGCGATGAAAATATGTTGATTTTCAGGAGCTGTAGTAGGAGGTGCAGGGCTTCAGATTTGGGGAGGCCATTGCCAGGTGTAGCTGATGAAAAGAACTGGGCGACTGAGGAGTTTGCACTGCGCACAGAGATAGAAAAGATTATAGTTTGAATCCATCTTGCTTAGAACAATATTTTTCACGTGACACAAATACTGTATGGTCATGGTAATTGGTAATGAAAGGAACAGAGATTGTGTGTTCTCTTCTATGCAGAAAATATGAACCAACCTGTGGCATGCTCGGTGTTTATGGCGTCTGTAAAACTCTGGTGTCTTTGGAAGGCTTCAAAGTTAATAGAGACATCATCCTCTGAAAGGCTATGGGCTACCTGGCCATCACCAGGTCGGCACACCTCAAAACGTATCCATCGGTAGCTATAGAGACAAAGTTAAAGAAAATGTTGCATTTAATACTATCCTTAAATGATTATTTGCTGTGTGTTGAAGGTATTGAACATGTAAAACCACTGGCAAGGGATGGGGACAGGTTATTAAAACTCAATCAAATCTGTATTCATTAATTTAAAGCATGTAAACATCCGGTAATGAAGATTTTGATTGATCTTCCTGCTGTGTTAGTCTCCACACATCTGTAATGTGTGGTGTAGTTGTTTGAACGCTTGTGGGCCACACCCAAACAGGTTAGTTCTAAATTTAAAAAAAAACTGTATGGATGGCTTCGTTTTCATTGTTTTCTCTTTTTATGTGACTCTGGTATTGATATCCAGGATATACAGTAGATTGTTACCATTTTCAAAAGGCATATAGTAGTCCACCATTAAGTCAAAAGAAGAAGTTAATTTTATATTAAGACCTGGTGTTGCTGGCCTGGGTTTGGCTTTTTTTACAATCTTTTATACAACAAGAGCACCTTTTATATAACTTTCGGAATACATTTGGACACAGAGAGCAGTCAGTCATATTGCTGTTTCTACAACCTCCTTTGGTATATTCTGTTAACGACTCCCCAATAATGTCCAACTCTTTTCACAACGCAGAAATATTTTGTGAAACAAGTACATCTTAAAACACTGAATTTTTTTCTTGAAATGCCACATTGAAATTGTAATGTTTACTGAAGTCCCCAAGCAGAATAAAAAGCTTTGCTCTTGGTCGTTTTGGCAAGCGGCTGTAGTGCACCACAGATTTAATTATCATATACAGTAGCTCATCCCAGTGACACAATAGACTCAGGCAATTACTATACATACGATACAAATCAGTAAGATAGAAGACCTTACTTGGTACATTTGCGGGCTCCGGGACAGCTCTGTATGAGGTTTTGTATTGTGGGATGAGAGAAGCCAAAGAAGTCTGCTCCCGATGGTGTAACAGGGACCATTGGTTTTGAGCTGTACAAAGAAAAATTATTGTCACAGAAATGTAAGGAAAAAACCCTAAGCCCACTGCATTTGATAGTGATCCACACACAGAATTTTTTTTTAGCTTGTTCAAGATCAGACAGCCAAATTTATCTTTTCAGGTTATTTTCAAATGTACATATAATATTCTGGTTATGCATTAAAAACAACCTCAAAAGCAACTTCAGTGTAAGCCATACCTGGCAGCTGCAATGGCCTTGAGGAGATTTGCATGGCATGTTAAAGCAGAAGAAGCCACTATGGCATTCTGTGGGTCCTCCTCAGGTACAATTTCAAACTACATAAAATTAACCAAAAGAAAGGGTTTACATTGACTTTTTAAACCCATGGAAATCTGCGGGGGAAAAAACATTTACCTGTGGACCTGCTCCACCATCTTTGATTTGGCATGTATAGAGGCACTGCTGCTCAGGGCTTTTCATACTGGCAAACACACGAGTGCTGCAGAAGCCCACGGGGTAGATGGCACATTCATCATGAAACAACATCCTGTCTGTTATGATCTAGAGTACAGTTACATTAGATTTAAGAAGGAAAGGTTTCAAAAGTGATGACCTTAGTCAACTGATAAATACTGACCTCTCCCAAACTGTAAGCGGTTAAGCCTCCCAGAGCAATAGGAAAGACGGGACGACCAGATGAGTCCAGAGAAATGGGTTGGACCAGTTTGCGAGAGCCATCGGCTAGTTTTCTTTTCTTCGAAATTTTTCTTAAAACTGTAAAAGATAGATATCTTTACAGTACATTGTTTTTAATCATGCTTTATTGTACAAAAATAAATGATCCATGTTTGTATACTTTTTTGGTCCTGTTTGTAGCACGCACCTTCATCCTTGCCATTTTCTCTGGTTCTCTCCTTTCTTTCTTTTTTGGGCTTTTTCAGTAGTCCCTCCTCTGTCATTTGCACTGAGGGAAGGTTGTGTCCAGCAGACATGCCAGACGTCCCAGCAGAAGTTGATGTCATCCCGACATTTTGAACCGTAGGATGAGTGCTAGCACTGGGTATAGGCAGGAGCTCCCCTTCTGATAACGACTGGTACTGCAACAGCGACTTCAACAAAAATCTGCACATATAAAAGATACCATTATTAAATTATTTATATACACACACACACAAGACCAGTAAAGTACATTTTCTGATCACTTCATACTATCATTGACAAAATGTACCTTCGCTCTTCCTTCGCCTTTAAAAACTTTTCTTCTAAATGTGCAATTTCATCACATAGGGCTGCATTCTCCTATGGGTATGTATACTGTAATTACTCCATGCATAGTTAGGGAATAACTAGGAAACCAAGTTCAACATATGTTTAACTTACAAATATCATTGTTCGAGCAGCTTTACGTAACCTTAGGTACTTTAGTCTGTACTTTTCATTTTGGTTCTTCCGTTGTCCTCTTTTCATCTTGACCTTACGCTCGAAGGAACTCGTGGGGGAGGGAAAAGCAGGACCTGAAGTGCCCGAGCTAGAGCTTGAGATGGTGTTCTGAGGAGAGCTGAGGAATGACTGTGTTGAAAATGGCTGTAGGGCCTGATGCCGGTCCTCATCGGTCTGCGAAGAGACATACCCGTTTTTAAACAAAGCCAGTAGAGGACAATTGGGCTTATTTTAATGTAAAAAGCAATGTGTGGAAATGAAGACAACTATGGATGATGACACAAGAGCAATGTAATATAGTCTAAACACATTAATCCTGAACAAAAAACACATCACATCAAAAATGTAATGTAATTATTTTGATAATTATTAAATTAAATTAGGGGCTTTCTAAATTTTGGTTAGAAGTAGGTATCCCATAAAACTCACCAGCAAAGCAAAGACTCCGTTTCTGTTCTCAATCCTCTTGAATCTCCTGCTCCCTTTTTGTGTCTGAAACATAACGTGAGACGGAGGCCAATAGGAGCTAAACCCTAAATAGGATCCCACAGTGAAGACTCAAATGGTGTTTAGGTGATTGAATTGGTTTGCTTGATCATTACTATTATTATGTTTTAATTCAGTGTAACCTTTAAGGCTGAAAAAATAATGACAGCACTTTTCTAAATATAAAGTGGGAATGAATAAAACATTTGGAAAGAATGTAGTAAGAAATGGTGTTAGCCCTCGTGTGGTCCTTCAATGTTGCACCCATTAAAGAGCCTAATGTAAAAAAATGTACACTTAAAAAAAGAGCCTGAAAATTACCACACATTCATATTTTTTTCTTTTGGGCCATTTGGATGGACTGCGGCTCCAGTGGCTTTCGGGTTAAAATGGCCCAAGGACCACACCAGGGTTAAGGTAAATGTGTTGCAATGAGCAAACAAAAACACTGAACACACTTGGTGCAGGTTGAGACGTCTGACAGCAGAGGCTGCTCTTACATCAATTTTAAATCACATTTACCTCACGATACATGACAGCCTCCAGACTTGACTTTGCACTGTTAAAGTAAAAAATTACATTTTATTATAGAACATGAAGTACGTAAGCTTATTTTACAGCAAAGAGGTAACATATGAATGTTGTACTTTGACTGGACAAGTCCCCTTTCAAGGATTCTTTGTTTGATTTCCTTGATGTGCATGGGTCGTCCTTCTTCTTCTAACACAATCTATATGACAACATGAGGAACATACATTTGTCAATGATTTGTCAATAAATTGTCAAGGATATACCACGCCATGATACCTGTGCAGCATCAAGCCATGTGAGATTTGGCTTATCAGCCATTTCATTGGGAGCCTCACTAGAAATAAACACAATGCATTGTAATAATCTGTGGCCTGCCTGTGCAGTAGATTGTTGTATGGATTTTTAGAACTAACGTTACCTCTCCAATGTTTCAGCAGTCCCGGATAAGCTAGGAATACTGTCCAGTCCAGGAAAAAGAGAATAGTTTCCCTGTCCGTCTGACTCCATCTCAGATTCAAAAGAGTTGAGGGACTCCATAAGAGCCTCTTACTTGTCCTGCAGAGGGAGAAATGTACTGATGGCTAACCTTAGCTTCTTTCATTCAGCACAACTAGCTACATAACGAAATTTATGGAGCCACTATAGCAGTAGCTATAGCTAATATATTGTAGTAACATTCGCTATTGTAAGACACAAATATATTCTCTAGCAACCTACCTTTGCTTTCCACAACGACCAAACAACCGTGTCGAAATCAATGCTGGACAGAGGGAACCTTTATTCCGTACTTCGTATTATTTACATTTAGCGGCTAATTGCTAACACTGTGCCATTTGCAAAACAGTGCAACATCTACAGCCAGATTTTATACACTAGCCTTGAAGGGAAATAATATGATTAAAAACAGCATGAAATTGTGATAAACATGATCATTATTGGCCTACAATGTAGTCCCATTCAAAAGGGGAACAACATAGGAACCAAAAATCGGTTGGATTAGGTTTACCCGGAAGATAACTAGTAGAACTCTGCCGGATATTTGCCTCCTGAATATTTATAAAAATAAATGTGTTCTAAGTTAAAATATTTAAATATAGACATTTGTCATTGTCAAAATGTAATTCACAATTTATAATTTGTTTAATAACCATCGCTATTAGTTTGATAGTAAATAAGAAACTAATCACATGTTTGTTTTGAGAAGGACTAGGCCATAGGACTAGACCACCGTTTGGTAATGAATTATAAATATTTTTATATAATATATATATATATCTTTGGTTAGCACATTCAAAGATATTTATTTAACAATTGTGTGTCTAATTGGAAATGCCTTGTTTTACATAATTTGAATAACTGCATATTTTTTGCAGATACAGCCTTCAGTAGCAGTCGAGCAGTAGATCACGCATCACTCTCCTGTATGGTAGGTAATACTCATTCTGGCCATTTAAGAAGTACAAATATCCTGTGGAAAACAAACAAGGATAGTTTTTATTAAATACTTAATATATGATACTAAATACTGAGTATAATATACTGTTGTTAGCAGGTAATAGGGTTGCCAACTTGAGAACAGAAAAATAAGGGACACTTTTGGGCGACCGGGGCGAGGGACCCCAACGACATCAATAGACGACTTTAGAGCTTGTGATTTGTAATTACAGATAATTGTTTCATTCGCTGTAACAAGGTTTTTAACATATATGCATCCAACCAAACAAACAGGGCTAGCGCAATGTGTTTTGGGCAGCTCCAACGACTGCCCCCACGACCCGGCAACGGACAAGTGGAAGAAGATGCATGGCATCCAAACAATTTTATGTTTTTTATGTATTTATTTATGTAATATATTTTACGGGTTAAGCACTTTCTTTCTGTAAGGTTAGGTATTGCATGCTTATTAGCAGTGGTTAAAATGGACTTTGGGAGGTGGTGGGACTAATTTAGACGACTCAGAACGATATATGAAAGGATGTGTGTAGATTACATGTAACAGAAGGTGTTTTATATTACTTTTTATTTATTTATTTTAGAAATAAGTTTTAAACCATTTTACAGAATAACTCTTCTTTATGTGTGCGTTTGTTTGAAATACTCTAAGAAAATTACAGCCACAGCCAGTCCTCCCCACAACATTTTTGATTATTCAGATACAATTTTGTGCAATCTGGTGTATTTTAGGCAAACATCTGCTGTTTAAATTAGCCTTTTACAGTGATTAAAATCAGAACTGTCTACATTATGATTACTTAAGCTTGGGAAGAGTAGACTTCGTTTATGGATTAGTTTATGTCCGTAAAATTGATGATTTCATGATAAACACTGTTATATTGAGGTGCATTAAACCCGCGCGCATGGAGAGCGGACTGAGCTGCTGCTGATCTTATGATTATTTCTCCAGTCTCTCTCTGAAGAGTGGACTTCTGTCCAGTGCAAATTTAGTGAGTGACGGACATGGATCTGTTGTATTATGACGGGGAGAAAGGGAGGATCCTCAAAATACGCGACAAAAGCCGTCCCTTATTGATTCAATACGGTACGATTCCGTATTTCAAGGGACGGTTGGCAACCCTAGCAGGCAACATGTTCCTTACCATAATTTTCAAAAGCTGCATCCACTCTAGAGTCAATGCCAGGGAAATCTTGGGTGATATATCGTGGATAACCATAGTCCATTTGGTTGCTGGCCTCATCATAACTGCAAATAGACAGGTAATAAAAAGTTGCAATGATATGCTTTATCTGCCCATGGTTGACTTACCTCCAGTACTGATTCTTGGCAAAAATTAGAGTCTTTCTCGTCGAAGGTACATAAACTGCTGCATCTACCGTACTGACCCAAGAAGGCAGCCCGAGATTGGTCCCTGGATACCCGAGGCTTTGGGTAGCCAGGGATCTTTTTCTTTGTACGAGAGTTTATACCCCAGTATTGACGGTCTGTTAAAAATGTAGATGAAAATGTTTCTGATTGAATAGGGGCATTAAAGAAATCTTGTTCAATACCAACCTTCAAAAACGAAAAACCTGTCTTCATTTGGAACCTCATAAGCAGCATCCACTTGGTTTATCTGTCCCCTCTTTGCAGGGACCTTAACCAGGCAGATTCAATTGATTGATCTACTCTTTCTCCAGTAATGTCTGTTTTGGATATTACAAAAGATTTTAACCAAATCTGTTAAATTGACAAACAAGTATTTGCACAAGTATTAGAGTCACCCAAAGCGCTTCATACAGTGTATGGGATTTGTACTTGTACTCCACACACGGTGGTGGTAAGCTATGTATATTTACCGGTAGCTACAGGTTTCCCGGGATAGACTGACAGAAATGGTCACTCTGACCACCACCGTTCATTCGTGCACACATTATTCATCCTGGGTCTACACAGAACTGAAAAGCTATTAGATTACCTACATTGTATTATCACAATAAATAAAAGCGTGTTCCTTACCATAAAGAGCTTGAACTCCATTTCTGTCATCATCTGGCAGTTTTCGGTTTGTGTTGACATACTGATATAAGTGGGATACATGAGAGCGCGTCTGTCACGTGAGTGATCCGGGCCTAGAGCGTGGCCAAACTTATTGGCCGCAACCAGCAGCAAATTCACACCTGGAGAAAATACTTAAATATAATAGCAACTGCATAATAATTGACATGATTACATAAAGTAAGCTTGCAGTCATTTAACTTTATTTTCCAAAGGCTTAAAAGCTATTACAGCATTTGTAACTCAGGATCATTAACGATAACAAGGCAGTATGTAGCATCAGTATGTTGTATTTATTTAGATCTTGTTAATGTATTAGCTCTTACTTCATTGTATAAAGTTACTGTATGAGTTAGTAACAATATTTCAAATACAAAGCCTTTACTGAAGCACAAAATGTTCACCTCTTCGAGTCCATGTTTCATCATCATCAAAGTGAGTGTCCCCTCCCTGGTCCCTTTAAGGGGAATTGGCATGGGCCAAAACTCCTCCAGCCCCATCAAGAGGGTAAAAGTTCCTATGATCTTGACAAGACACATGCACAAATAAAAGTATATCAAGATTTACCATATTTCCTCTGTTTACTTGCACTTACATCCTCCCTTAAAGAGGATCATAATTTATGCAGTGCCACTGTAGATTTGTTTGAAGTTCAATGGGATACCATCACTGTACAGCTGAAAGGCCTGGGCGATTGTTGCATCCACTTGTCTTTGTGAAAGGTCTGGAGTGTACTGAGTGATTCTGTAAAAAAGGAAACCATGTACTACAACAGCTTTCCAAAAACTTGAAAGTCAATGTTGGTCGGGAAAGTATACAATGAAACAGAGGAGCTATAAAAAAAAAAGTTGGCATACGCTCAATAAATTGAGCTTTTGAACAATAGCTACAGTGATTTTATTTACTTGCATATTTATGTTAAGTTATTTTTACCAAACAAGAAAAGCATATTATATACCGGTATGTAATTAGACTTTTCTGCCACTTAGGTTTCCCGTGGAAGTGTCCGTATTTGCTGATGTCTGTCACAACGCACCTCAGTACCTTTATGACTTCCAGTGTCTCATTATTCAAACTGCCAGTCATCTTCAGGTCAGTACAGTAAGGAAAGCATAAATTATATGAAATAGAGTATGTCCAAAAATATTTTTTTGAAAAGATTCCTAGTACAAGTACCTCCAACCCAAAAAATGCCTGCATGGTTTCCAAATCTTCTGTGACGTTTCTTGCTCTGACGAGGCTTCAAGTTGGAGTATTTGACAACCCAATATCAGAATAAAACTGATAAAGGTAATCCTGAAATTAGGCAACACAATAAATTACCAAGTATTAATCTGCTTTTAAATGCAGAAGTGCTTCAATCCAGGTCCTAATAATTTGTTTGTTTTTAAGAATCATATGTAACAACTTGTGAATGAAAACTTCCTTTAACAAAATAACATACACTAAAATAGCATTAAACCAGAACCAACCCAGTCTGTAATAAAATTTTGAGAGGAATTATGGATTTTTCAGAAAAGTTGGATTTCGAATTTGGTCAAGCCTAAAAATCCAGCATTTGCCAATACAGGGATACGTTTGTTGTTTTTTGCGATTTATTGTACAATTCTACTATATTAAGCACATGAATCTGTGTAGTTCTTACTTCAGCTTGCGTTTGATAATCTGGTAAAATAGTTGGAGCTACAGTTGGTGCTGCTTGACTCAAGGCTAAAGCACCTAGCATACATATCCAAAATGTGTTTTCTCATCTACCGTTACTTTGTTTCTAACTATTTTGTGAAGCTTCGGATTTAACTGTCCTGTCCTATGGTCTGAGGGTCCCCCTGATAACACAGTGGGGGAGAAGATATGGACAAGACAAGGATAACATGTAAAAGTATGTACCCTTTTGCTTGTTTTGAACAAATGGACAGCGGGGTCAAAGCCTGAGGAACCAGATCAGCCAAATGCAAAAACTGTGGTGTAGTGCAGAAGTGTCGTCCTTTTAACACAAGACCTAAATGTGTATTTAAAATATTTATTGAAAATGACTTTATAAACATCAAACAAAACCAAACAAAATATTTAATTTCAGCAAATATGCACCTGGAATACAACACTGTGCAAAAGTAAAAGGTGTGACTGTGCAAAAATCATCCCACTTGAAACACTCACACTCGCTCTTTAACACCTCTGCCAATGCAATACATAATAAACTTCACCCTTGTAAAGGTGGATTCATGCAACAACAACAACAAAATGAAACAAAAACCAACATCCAAATATATATATTTAAAGCAACCTTTAAAATATTTACAAAATTCTCCCACAGCTGTCTATAACTTGGCATAAACTAGTATAAAAACAAGTGCATTCAATACATATTACAGTTTCACTGTAAGCTTAAAATCACTGTAATTGGAGACTTTAGATTGAAATCCTCAACATCCCAGCCAGGAATTTGCCGAAATGATCTTGAGCACTCTGTTCTTTCTGTAGTCGTACTGGTAGGACTTTGTTCCACTGATGATGAAAATGCTCCCTGTGAAAGAAATGAAAGGCCTGTAAAGAAATGGACTGTCCTTTTTTGTACAGCGAAATGTAAAGTCGTGCTACATTGTTTTAAAGGGGCAGAGAAAGTAAAAAAGTTTGCGTGGTCAACCCCACCCTTCACCACCTAAAGACGGTAAAAACAAGAAATTACAACTTCTATTTCAGCTGTATGCTATTTTGGCCGCTGCTGAGGTCTCCACTATAGAAGGTTCATGACCACCTGGGATATTCATGACCGTCCTGGGAAAAAAAAAGTTTTACCTTGTAACCTGAAGGCAGCGTGGACTTTGCTCGGAATCCCAGGCCAGTCTATGCGGATGTGTCGGGGGAAGCCGGAGTCCATTTTTCTCTTGCGTTCATCGTACCTGGTCACAGGGATTGAATACTTTTATTTTTGTCATGGAAAACATTTTGGAATTGTCATGCCTTTATTGTTCCATAAACAAAAACAAAAAAACAATACATTTGAGTAACATGATTTTTATTTTTGCCTCATATTAATTCATCACAACTTGAGCAACAGCAGCTCAGTTGGTAGAGTGGCTGTCTCATAACTTTGGTGCCGTTGGATCACTGCTTTCAATTATTGTGTCCCTTGGCAAGACACTTTACCTACATTGCCTAAGTATGAGTGTGGCATTAATGAGTGATTGGTTGTGGTTAGAGAGGACGTGTCAGCAACATAGCTGCCTTCTCACCACAGTGCGCTGAATAACCACATAATTACCAAAAATAAGAACAGTGTACCATAGAAAGGCTGCACAAAGATGGCATTTACAGCGGACATTTTATATCAAATAAATATTTGAAACAACCATAATACACCAGCTATGCCATTGTGTTACCTGTAATACAAGTCCCCAGTGAAGAATATAGTTTTGCCGTATTCACTGACATGGACTGCGGCGTCAATGTGCTTAACACTGGGGGAGAAGCCAAAGTCGGAGATAGAAGCAGCGTGACTTTTCATTTGAAGCTGCTGAACAACCCAGTACTTATGACCTGTGAACACATACAAAACATCCAAGCGTCACTGCACTGCTGGACAACACGCCGCAGAGAGATTCACACTGAGGGAAATTCTTCCACGAACTAAAACATACTGTTGCACAAGCCTGTAATTAGTGCCCAACACTCTCGTGAGCTGTGTCATGCTGACCGAGACCTGCACGTTCCGTGAACGTTCCAAAACTGGGGCGATGGGCTATTTTTGAGAGAAATGTCCAAACGGGAAATCCACAAATGCTGAACCATATAATTTTGCGAGGATTACGTTCCGCCGAAATGACATGGTGGAAAAAAGTGCTTTGAACACATGACTGCCTGATTGAATATTGCCACCAGTTTTTGAGGCAAAACATTTTTCATCTGTTCCCTTGAGCCGATACAGACGACATTAAACTTTGTGCCAGCTTTTGTTTTTACTTGAACAGCCATAATAATTACAGAGATAAAAACCACAAACCACGTCAGAAGCATGAAGAGTATGGCAGTTAAAAAGTACCGTAGAGTTGTTACCTCCCCTTTACCTCATTTGTAAATGATGGGTTCTTTACAATGTTATGATTGTCACATAAATACTCCATATACCAGTGAAGAGGTAGGCCACGCCTCTCGATGGGACGTCATACGCTGCATCGATGTGGGAGTGGATGTTTGGTAAATACGTGCTGCTCTGACCCTCTCGCAGCTGGTTCCAGTATGTGGTGTATGTCGTCCGCATCCACATGTATCTGCAATTAGTATCAGTTTGTCAAACATCTTTTTTAACACTTGAAATAACTTGTTGAGTTAAGACATTGGTGCAGCGTTACTGATAATAATGATTGTTAAAACATGACTTAATTACTTAATTGTACAGTTAGTGATTACACATGTTTCGACTTGTATATGTGAGGAGATAAAAGAATCTCACGTCTCGGTGTCAATATATTGGAACTGGAGGAACAAAGCTGAGATTGGTGCATTACTTAACAAGAGCGCGTCATCAGCTGACCTGTTTTTAAAGTAAACCATTTCATTTCCAATCATTGCCGCTGCATCAAAGGAGAAGTTCGGGTCACACTTTCTGGGAGCCATGTCCGCCCTCTCTGTCGGTTTACCTTTTTAAAATATCCACGTTAGCTCATATGCAGTATGCAGTTTGAGTATTTTATTTACTTGATTATGAGCAGCTTACCATACAGCGTTTGGATGCCAGTTATATCGTCTTTTGAGAGAGAGTACTGCTTGTTGCTGCGCTTCCTGTAGTTGGGGAACATGATGGCAGAGGGGTCCTGGGAGTGGGTCAAACCAAGGGAGTGACCCAGTTCATGGGCTGCTACAGCAAAAAGACTGTAACCTGCAAAAATGGGATTGTCTTTTACCTGTTTGATTTGATCTTGCTGTTTTGAATAGAGGCGATAAGTAAGGGCTGTTTCATTCTGGCGTATTGTGAATTTGCTTTTTGGGACAAACCGTGGCTGGCTGTTGTCCATGTCTCGTCCTCGTCAAAGTGGATGTCTCCTCCGATCCCCGCGCTGGGCTGAAAAGCATGGGCTAGCACACCCTTTGGTCCATCGAAGGGGAAGAAATCTCCATGAACTTCGGGAAACATAGTTAAAAGTTACACGAGTAAAAAACACAAGGCTGGGAATTTGAAGTATTGTTATAATTACATCCACGTGCAAAGGTCAACACGATATCAGCTTTGCCGTGGGCAACTTGGACAAATCGGAGTGGAGAGGTGTCACTCCACATCTTAAAGGCCAAACGAAAAGACTTGTCCACGTCGTCCTTCCTCATGTCTGGGGTGTACCTTGCAATCCTACAGTGTGGGGAAACAGTTTATCTCACCCAACGCGCTTATGAAGTTTGAATAAAATGTCTCATAGGCTGAGAAATTCCAAAAGGTTAAACATTGATGATGGTACTTATTGTACTGTTAAGAAAACCTTTTTTGTCCCACATTGGATACATTGAATTGTCGCAATTTTAATTAACAAGGGATATGGGAAAAAATGGAAAACCGATCTCATAAAGCTATATATTAAAAAAATAATTAAAAAAGGAAAGTATATAAAAACGATATCCACTTCATAGTTAACAACATGTACGGCCTATTCCTCCAGGGGCTTCATTTGAAAACCTTTGGCCATTCAAAATAAAGAAAATCGGTTTGAATTGTTATTGACAATGACACAGTCCCCATTTTTCATCACTTGATATTTATGAATAACGCTGTCAGTCTTGCCGCTCTTACATGTAGGTGATCGTGTTGTTTTTCCATCGGGGCTGGTTGGGGTAGAAGTTGAAGTTATCCACATCTGGGACACCGCACCTCGCCTCCCTCATGGTGTCCAGCGTCTCGTGGTCAAGCAGTCCCGTTGGGCTCAGACCAAAGAAGTGCTGCATTTCTCTGATTCTGTGGTCCGCGATTTCCGAAGTGGTTCGGGGCAGCCTCTCGTGTCTCGGTCCATGCTGGGCTTCAGGGCTGAGCTTGTAAAACCGAGCGAGGTATTCCTGTGGGATGAGTTATTTTTAGATACCACACGTGAAAGCCTTTATGTTGTTGAATTTCTAATTGGCGATGTTCAAAATGTTAACATTTGCAATTATCCAAAGAAGCGAAACATTATTATTTTGAATAGTACAAAGTTTTACAGATATGTGTCCACAGTAGTTACTGAAATTTGGCTATAAAAGGAAACTGGGCACAATGTTTCAAAATGTATATTTTTTACTCCTTTGATTTGGCAAAGAAAGGAAGTTAAATCAATTATTCAACACTCAGAATCTGTTTGAGTGGTAGCTGTAAGTGGCCTGTGTTGTTGCATTAGTTCCATTTATTTTTTAGTTTTGTTTTTATTGGATTGTTATTATGGGTCTGGATGTTTTTGATTAAAATATTAGGCACTTAGAAACTATATTTGAAAGTAAATCATAAATAGGTAGTATTATTGTTACTTGTGATGCTGTTGATGTAGCATTACTAGTAGTTGTTGTAGTTTTTGTGGCTACATGCAACAGTAGAAAAGCAATTCTCAAATGCATCGCACATGAAAAATATAATGTTGGTCTAAATGCCAGTAAACCTATGTTTTTTTTTTTCGTTATTGAATTTCCATTCATACTAATACAATAATGCATAAGGCATGAAGAAACAGTCCCATAAATTTGTTTTTTAATTTAGCATTTGTTATTATTAGACCTATAAAAATCAATAGTATTCTATGCACAAACCTCCGCCAGCTGCACATCTTCAGGCCTGAGTGCATGGTCCCGCTGGTGCACTGGTAAAGTCCACGACAATCCCACAAACAAGGAACACCACTCGAGGATCCAAGACCAGAACAACTTCATGTTTTAAAATGCCCTTTTCCCTGCTGCCTTGGGATTATTTATATGCAGGTATTCTTAGGAGGGGGCTGTTGGGTAATCACATGGTCGTGCTAGTTACAACCGGGTCTACCTGTCCCACATTTTCTGGAGGTTTTTGTGGTCATAGCCTCGCCAATGAAACATCTACATACACCGTCTGGTAGCAGTATAATTGTTGAACATGTGTGTGCACTTGGGTTTGAAGTCTATAGAAATCCACCAATGTCTCTCTGCAGTCAAGTCAAAGCATGCTGCAATTAGTGGGGCACCGTGCTTGGTTAATGTGCCGCCCTCCACCACAAGAACTCCCATAATGTCAACTTTATATCTTGGACAAGTCCTCCAGTCCATCACAATTTAACAACCAATAAAGAACCTGTTTTGAATCGTGTGGGCATCATTTATTCAGGGATTCCAAGTTATTCGTTTGCGGCATGTTCACAGAATTACAACACCTCAGCAACCGAGCCAGGAATTCGCTTTCTCAACTCCGACTGTGTGTTTCTGGGTGTAGTCGTATTGATGGACTTCTGCACCGATGAAGAAGAAGATGAAACCTACAATGAGACAAATAGTGAACATGTGGTTGCTCAAGACACTGAGTAACATACTGCTACAGTTATTGCTGGAATTACTACAACTGCTACTAATGTTGCTTTCTGCTACCACAACCACTCTATTACTACAATTACTTTTCGAAACCAGCGTAGAAGCCACAACTCCCTCATTGTTCAACCCACTGATGTAAAAACATATCTTTACCCCATCGTTTGTAAAAACTAAAATAAAGAAATACAGTGGGAACCAGATGTTTACGTACACTATATAAAAAGACATAAAACTTGTCCAATATGTCTAAGGAGGTTTTGCCTAAACAAAAAGGATTTGTGTTGAAATAGGGTAGTGTAATTTATTATTTATTTATTTTATTTCAGTAAAAATAGTGTGTCCTCTGCAATACATGCATATTTCTGTTGTCATCTGAGGGCACAACAATTTGGATAATCACGCATGTTAACTAAAGTATACATTGGGAATCCAGCTTAAATTACACTATATGATTTGAGTGGCCTTAAACAATAAAATGGGAGAGAAATTACACACAGTCACAGAGGGGAACCACACGCTCAGCTGATGTGAACGGCATTCCTCTGCCAATAATACCAACGCAACCTCCCAATCCCCGTGAGCTACAGACACGACTTTACTACCCAAACACAATTACTACACCTAGCAATCTAAACACTGCTCTATGCGTTCAGATTTGCCATTGCTAACAAGCAGCGGCTGTGCAGAAAATCTGTATAGATAAAACAGATGCTGCCTTACCCTCTTTATGAAATGCTGCGTTCATTGTTTCTGTTGTGTTCAGTCCTGGGAAGTCTTCGTAGATGTATTTAGGGTAGCCAAAATCCATCACTCGCCTTTTCTCGTTGTAACTGGCAAACATTCATAAATTCAGAAATGTGTATTAGTAATCACTAAAATGCCTTGTTGGTGAGCGCTATTACGATAGGATTGTGCAAACACAGTGTTGGTGTGTGGCCCAAATAACAGTGAAGGAGTACTAATTATGAGCTAAATTAAATCTAATTTTCAGACTATAATTTGGTATAATGTGTATAGTGTAGAATTTAAGCTACGCAAAAGTAATTATAGAGAAGTGTAAAGTATAAGTTTAGTTTAATTCATTTGTACCTATATAGAACTGGTTACTAGGCAGCCCTCTTTTTCAATACGACAAATGCTTGCATGACAGCTTTATGAATTTGACAGTATGTGCAAAAATTACACTTCCTCTTCATTTTCCTCTTAGTGGTTTACTGTTGACTGGGGCTTATCAGATTTGGACAGAGGTCATCCCGGACCGTCACCTTACTACCCCAATGCAGACAAACAACTATTCACTCTCACATTCTTTCACTATTCACTATTATGGCCTTTGCTCTGCCCAATCCCTTCAGACTTTGGAAGCTAAGCAGGGAAGGGCCTGGGCGGTACTTGGATGGGAGACCGTTTGGGAATACCAGGAAGCCCGGCGAATGTAGTGAGTGAGTGAGTGGTTGGTGGTGGTCGAGGGGGCCGATGGCACAGACTGGTTGCCTCGCTTCCGTCAGTCTACCCCAGGGCAGCTGTGGCTACAATAGTAGCTTACCCACACCAAGTATGGAGTGAATGAATTGTGCAATGTAAAGCGTCTTTGAGTGTCCAGAAAAGCGCTATATAAAACCGATGCATTATTATTATTATTATTATTATTATTATTACTATGGGGATCATGTATACACACATTCCTTCATTATTGCTGTGTATGTAGATTCAGTAAAACAACTGACGGACTGGCCATACCTCCAGTAAATGTCATGCATGAAGAAGAGCGTGCGTCCAGTTTTCACAATGTGTACGGCCGCATCTACCTCCTGCACCCACACAGGAAAGCCAAAATGGCTGAGGGCTCTAGGCTTCTCTCTCACTGTAGAGCCCTTTACCGTCCAGAACATACTCTCTGCCACGAGAGATGCAGTCAGTGTGAGCAGCACAGATAACCTTTTTAGTTACATTGCTCTCTGAAGTGTGTTATTACCGTGGATGAGATAGGCTGTGTTTCTGCGAGGAACCCAAAAGGCCGCGTCAATGCTTGTTTCGATCTTTGGCATGAAGTTTGAGATGGGCCCCTCTTTGATGTCTGACTGAGTATTGTGCTTGATCCAAAGATATCTTGTTGAAAAACAGAAGAATAATGCACGAGTTTCAGATATGTACAAAGAATGGGATGTCCTGCTGTAGCAGGCTTGATTTCTTATTGTGTATCTTCTAATAGGTCTTGTACTTTGGCCTCGATGGTAAAATACAGTAGAAACAGATAGAAACTGTCATTGGTAGAAGAAATTATATTCATTGGCACCATGGTTGAGGTCGTTCTCACTGTAACAACAGCTTTGGTTATCAGTAGTGACATTGTAAGAGTGGTAGTAGCAGTGCCTATAATTGTTGAACTGTATTTGTATCTGTATAAACTCACTGTCCTCTAAAGAAGAAGGTGGCTTCTCCAACAGTGGACACTGCATCAAAGCTCATGTCCGGAGCACACTTGTCTTGGATGAGTCGAGAGAACCACCAGGGGTTCGAGTAAATTGGGAACAGTATTGGGCCTATAAAAGATCAGAGCAAAATTTCACATCAGACCCTTTTTTAATTATAAATATGTGCAACTGTTTTTTAAGTGTAAAAAAGTATGTAAAAGTACTGTAAAGTGTATTTATATTGGTAATATCCTCGCGGGACAGGAGGTTGGTCGGACGGGACCTCCTGTAGTTTGGATACATGAGTGAGTCCGGGTGGCCTGAGTGTCTTAGGCCTAAAGCATGACCAATCTCATGTGCGGCCACTATTTGAAGATTAAAACCTAAAACAAACAAAACAGATATTTGCACATTGTAGTATACACTTTACTCAAATGTTGTTGTGCAATGATTCTTAAAAGAAATTACCCTCTATAATATTTGTGTGACTAAATCTGGACTCAAACAGAACAAAACCTGGACTAGACCTGGTCCAGACTAAACCAGGACTAAATAAAGACTACTTTACTAAGGAAGTCAAATTCAACCCAGCCAACAAAGACCCTTGTGTACCTAGAGGAAGGTTGAGAACCGTTATTTTACCATTGGGTCCTTCCGTCCACTGCTCGGCATCATCAAAGTGAGTGTCCCCTCCGACACCGGGACCTGGGCCAAATGCGTGAGCCAGAGTCCTGCCCGGTCCATCGAATGGGTACAGATCTCCATGTGCTTAACAAGAGAGCGTCCAAAAAACAAACATGAAACACAAGCCGCAAGTAAAACCATTTTCATTCTCATCAAACACTAAATTATAGGCTTCTCCGTAACTCACTGAGAGCATGTTTGTCATATTTAGCCGTCTGTGGCAATGAGAGCTTCTTATACATGAGTATAGTTTGATTCACTATATATAATGCATGCGCTGCATATATGCTTCTAAAGCAGTGTTTCCCAACCTGGGGTATAGGGACTCCTGGAGGTACTTAGTGCAAGATACTTGGAATTACCTCAATTTAAAGAAGATGAAACTGAGTAGAGTTTTAGTTTTATGAAAAGAAAGTTTAATGACGTTATTCAGTAAAAAGGTTTGAATTTGAGGATATTGGCGGTTTATTAACTCGACTAATCACTAATTAATCTGAGTTGATATCTTTGTAAAGATATTGTAAAGATCCTCATGGTGGGGGTAATTGTAGTAAAAAATATTTTTAAAAATATATATATGTTTGACATCTTATAAATCAGATAAACTCATTGCTTCTTTTTAGTTAGATTACACAATCACTTCTACACAAGACTATTCTTTTTCAACCTCTGCTCTTGTGGTGCCATCTTTTGTACTGACCGTATGTTACAAAGTCAATCATGATGTCAGCATTGGGGCTGTGTAAGCGGAAGAACTTGAGGCTGCTCACGCTGGACCAGACGCTGAAAGCCGAGTCAATTAGAGAGTCCACTGTGCTGCGGGGTAAATCTCTGGTGTAGCGTCCAATGCTGCAGTGAGGAAACGTTAGTGCCAATGGGTAGTTTTACTCGTATATTATGGAGTTGTCTGTGGCTGGGTGGAGTCTGCTATAGGCCGTGGTAGAACCTGTAGGTGGTAGAACCTGGAGCCAGACACAGAGACAGACACTCTTCCCCCCCTCTCAAACTTAGTCACTATGGGTAAGTAGCTAGTCACCTATAAAACCGTTGGATGGTAAAAGAAATGCTTTTTTTTTCTTGAATTGGACGCAACCCATCCCAGTGAGGCAACCTGTCTGGAGCAGTGGGCAACCATAATATACTACATCTGGACCCGGCTCCAGATGTTGAGCTAGGTTTGGTCTGGACTGTGTGGAAGATTTAGGCCATTATGCATGCCGCATATGAATCATTCAAATAAAGATACAGTGGGTTGAAAAAGTTAGACATTTTGCCATGCTATGGACCACAAACATCAATATACTGAGATGAAATTTTACATTCCTTTATGGAGGAATGGCTAGAAGCAAAGCATCTTCTTCCACACATTTGCTGTATCCCCCATGTGGCTTATAGCAAATAGCAAATGGGACTTCTTATAGTTTTCTTTTTAGTAAAATTATTCCATAAAGGCCACATTTGTGCAGTGTATAACTAATAGTTGTTCTGTGTACAGTTTCCCCCACCTGAGCTGTAGCTCTGCAGTTCATTCAGGGTCATCATAGGCTTCTTGGTAACAGCTCTGGTCAGTGCTGTCCTTGTTTGGTCAGTAAGTTGAGGAGGACGGCCGTGTCTCGGCAGGTTTGCAGTGATGCCATGCTATTTACATATTTGGATGGTGTATTTTACTGTACTTTGAGAGACGTTCAAAGCTTTGGAAATCCCAAACCCAGTTTTATACTTCTCAATAACTTTATCCCGGACCTGTCTGGCGGTTCTTGGACTTCATGATTTCGTCTGCTCCCCAATAGTCTCTTAACAGACTTCTTCTTCTTCTTCTTCTTCTTCTTCTTCTTCTTCTTCTTCTTCTTCTTCTGAGACCATCACAGAGCAGCGGTATTTGAACTGACACAGGTAGACTCTATTTAGTCATTGGGTCAACATGTGATCATTCAGAAATCATCAGGCAACTTCTAAAGGCATTTGGTTGCACTAAAAGGAAAGAGGGTAAATAATTTTACTCATCCCACTATTCAGTTTCTTATTTATAAAAAAAAAAATCAAAATTATGTATGAATTTCATTTCACTTCACGATTGTGTGTCACTTAGACTGTGTCTTTGCGTAAAATTTCAACTCAATATTTGTTTATGCTGGTGGTCCATAGCGTGGCAAAATGTCGAAAAGTTAAAGGGGGGGCAGATACTTGTTCTCACTGTACATGAAAAGAACCATCTTAACCAAGAGTGTCAAGGTCATTTGGAGCAGGGGCCAACAAGCTAACCACAGTGTTGGTCGGGGGCCGAAATAAAGTCTAAATCTATCTTTCCTGATAGCGTGAACTAGTTAGAGCATTTCAAACTGAAATAAAGCTTTATTTAATTAAGACATTTCAAGTGGTTGTGAACATGACTTCTGATCTCTTCAGAGCCATTGTGTTTAATTACAGACACTGCGTGAGAGTGTTGCAGACTGTTACATAAGTTCAGACTTGGTTTGGTGAATTTGGCACTTAAACAAACCATAATGTCTTACAGAGGCTGGAGTCTTAAACTGAAAAATCTGCTTACACTGTGTGACAATCACTGTCACCACTGCCAAACATTTTATTGCCCTATGCTGAAATTGCTCTCTAAACAGCTATTTTCTGCTAGTTCGTGTGAGGACAGGCATGTTCTATCATGAACATTCTTGCATCTTTTGTCATCCTCTGGACTTACTTGTATGAGAGCTGGTTCTTGTTCCATCGTGTGCCCTGAATATTGCTATAGTCTTCCACATCTGGGACGCCACAGCGTGGACTCTTCATAACATCCAGTGTTTCTGAGTCCAATGAACCGGTTACATTTAGTCCAAAGAAAATCTGCATGTCCTTCACTTTCGAGATGAAAGTCGAGTCACTTCTCTTTTCACGTCCCGTGGGCTCCTCTTGTAGATCGTAGTAGTGCTGAAGGTATTCCTACAAGAACACGTACACAACGACAGAGGTCCTGTTAATACACTATATACAAAGGAACGATTCAACATTTTGTGCTTTACATTTTTCCTCTGTCATTTGTCATTCAGTCTTATGTATATTTTGACAATGAAACCTACTCTTGACATAAAATATGTATATGAATATATTTTAGAGGTAGTATACAGAAGTAATTTGCTCTTCACTACAACATTTTTGTGGCAAAAACATGTCTCAGAATTACAGTAACAGGTTTGAAATGCAAATTTGTCAGCAGCAGTATTTAACTCACATAACTCTTTGCAGTAGAAGCACAAAAGTAAATGTAAAGCAGGATTACTACCAGTACAAGTGGGAATTTGTACTAGTGCATACTTTTTAAGTTGTTGTTAAGTTTACCAAAAGAACAATTACCAATTCCGCATTTTATTTAATATAGTCCCATATTTCACAAACTTCAGTTCAACACTCAAAAGAAACATTGACATCTCTTGGAAACATGTGAAATCATAAAGCTAAAGAAATTCCGAGGGCAGTGCATGTACTTACCGCCACCCCCCCAAAATCCACAAAATAAATAAATACAAAAATCCCTCATAGATGGCTTCAGATTCTCCCAATTTAGTCCGGCCTTGGTTCAAAAACTCACATGGCTAGAGTTTAAGTCACATGAAGTGCTGCCTGTAATATTTGCTCAACTCATTAAAATTACACACTTACTGTGGCCAGCTCCAAGTCAGCCTGCTGTGGTTTGCTGGATGAAGAGGTCGTCATTTCGGACACAAGCGCGGGTGCCATAAAACCCAAACGGGGCAGAAGCAGGACAAGACAGGGGAATAACAACATGGCCAAAATTTGATTCGATTTTGCACTATATCAATTGAGATGGCTTGCATAAAGAACATGAGGGCAAGCGGGTGAGGTTAATGAGGAAGGCCTTTTTAAATGGTTATTGTGAGTCACAGCCAAATCCAAGGAAAGCCTCCAAAAGTGGCCTGGAATTAGGGAGGGGTTAGCTGACAACTGGGTATAGCCTAAAAAAAATGTTGTGAGATAGGGTGACATACAAGACAAAGCAGAGTGATTTTAGATGATGCAATTTGGTTTCATTTCGGGTAAATGTAGAAAATAAATAGAATGCTTTGACTTTGTATGAAACAATATGAGACTTTTTTGGTTTTGGTTAAGGAGTTGACATGTAACTGTGCCCAGCGTCTTATTAGACAGAGAGGGTTGCATCGCCAAGAAAAGAATAAACAAACAATCAGGAACATGGGAACAAATGTACCTTTAGGGAAAACTTGCATCCACAATGATAGACAACAGAGCAGTGAAAGAAACACAGGTGAGATATCAGACCCGGTTCAATTTGAAAACTCATCCATATATGGTTTACAAGCCAAGTCACCAATTGAAAGGCTAAATTTGCACTTTAATACAGTGGGATGGCATGTGCTTTCTATGTCTGTTGTGTCTTTACATAAGATTGGTCATGTGCCTCCGAGTGTCAGAAATAATGTGTAAAGGTGCTGTACCATTGTATATGAAAAGGTTCATGATACAAACATGAGCCACACAGTAGCATTAGATAGAAATGTGAACATTGTGAAAATAAGACATGTGTTAAATCCTTAGGTGATGAAACTTAAACATGAGGCAAGACACTAATGGAATACTGACTGTGTCCTAACCATCTTCATCCACCCGTGCATGTGTAAAGCCACGTATTGTCAGCTGAACTTCTCTTGAGGTAAATCTATAATCTTTCAACACATTGAGGACACGTCCCACGCATTCTGAAATCTCGGCCAAAATAAAACCATCAAAGATAAGTAGAGTCCCTATTTAGCACATGCATGTTAGAGATTGCAATTAAAGAGTTTGTTAAGAAGGAACCAAATTGCAGAGGTGGATTTTAAGGCCTTCCCCAAAAAGAAAATGCCTGCAAGCCAGGATGCCAGGACGGGCAAAGGGAGGTTTTGTGGTGAACTGAGACAGTAATTATGTTTGGTGATTGCAGACCTTAACAGCTCGACAATATTCCCCTGCAGGCCAGTGGCCCAGGACATGGTTTTCACAGATTTGACGCATTGGTTTCAAGTAATGAAGTCATTTTAGGTGATGACTTGCTATTGACATAAGGCCATGAGTTTTTCCTCAAACAACCTCACACCTAAAAGAGGCTTTTACCAGCTGCTTAGATCTCTGTTGTGTGCAATCATATTCCCCAAATCCCCAAATAGGGGCCAATGGATGTGTTTGGTGGGTGGCACGGTAGCGCGGCTAGAAGGTCCCAGGTTTGATTCCCACCTGGACGGGGCCTTTCTGTGATTTTCATAATGTTAATGCATAAATGCAGCATATGATTAAGAAGATGTTTAGGCTATTGTTATATGCCTTATTTAATGTGGAATGCAAAAAAAGCACTTTGCAAATGCCCAGAGCTAAACTTTTCCCCCGGCCATTTTGGCCCTTTTTGTCTTCTTGATGTTATGATTATGAAACTGAAATGTAATGAACAAGTACTTTGATGTATTCCTTTAATATTACTGTATTCAGTAACTGTACCTAAATACACTTAATTAAATTCCCACAACTTTACTTCCACACGTGTCATCTGTGGACTAGTAACACATTTTCAAAACGATTTGGAAAGAAAATCAAAACAAAGATAGGGGAGTATTTGCATCTATCTTTAGATCCTCGTGTATGCCATGCCTTTCACAACAAAGGCTTTTGCTTTTATTTTGTAAGGCCAACATGAAGCGCTCAGTTCTTATATAATACTTGACAAACAGGGAACTTTAGAGATATTTACCGTTGTTTTGGTAAAGGATTTAACATTTAAACAAGACATTTGTGACGCGTTCCACAACTGCAGAGAGAGATTCGAGAGGGAGAGGCGGCGGACCCAGCGCAGATTTGTTCGCAGGTAAACAATGTCCTGTGAAAGTGTCCCGCGTGCCCGTATAAGGGGGCTCTCATTCTAATGTGACAGCTTTACTTTCACCCCTGTATGTATATAGTAATAATATATATATATATATATATATATATATATATATATATATATATATATATATATATAATTACTATCAAATTTCCTAAGATTATATGACATATGATACAAACGTTTCAGATTTGAAACAAATACACTATGCATTCTTCAGACAAAGTCATAAAGGGGCTTTGTTGTAAGTGTACTTCCTCTACATGCCAATTCTGCTTGTGCTCTGCTGACCCCTGGTGGTGGGTGTGCTAATGTCTCAGCCTCAGTCCCAGTGCATAAATTAATCTCACAATCAGAATCGGTTATTATGATTTTCAATTGAGCCACAGCAGTAATTTTTATGTATTGGTTTATTTGGTCAGGACGGTGCATGTTAATGAACATACATGGATCTCATGCGTGTAAAAAAGCCACACCGGAGCCTCGGGCTTATTTCCATCTGTCGTCCCCCATGCACACTCTCAAACACACTCACATTCATCCTGGCCTATTGTACATGTTTTTAGTGGTAGGGGAAACCGGGGTACCCGGGGGAAACCTACGTAGACACCGGAAGAACATGCGAACTCCACACAGAAAGGCCCCGTCTCTGGGGAGAATCGAACCCGGACCTTCTAGCTGTGAACATTGTCGTAGTAGGAAGTGGTTAATTTGCCAAGGGCCACCTTATCCATCTGCACTGAATAGTTTTACAGATATAATCGGATGTGAGCAGGTAAACCAGGTTGAAGTGAGCTTGTTTTTCCGGAATAGTAAATATAAAATACTCTGCTCACATGGACACCTTGTGAATGTCAATACGTATCAAAAAATATAAATAAATAATGATATTTTTCCATGTCTGTTTATTTGTCAGTCGTCTCTTTTAAAGTAAACAACAAAAAGTCCCTGAGAGCCAACTTCCCCTAGAGTGACTCAGGAGGTCTTTGTAACCACAGTAAACTCCTGTGGAAAACTCAGCAATACATAAGATAGAGCACCTTAAATCTTATATCCTGGATACTATCAGGCCATTATATTTGATGCAATACAGTTAACTGATGGGACAATGTGTAAAAATGTAAGTTGAGAAACAAATACAGGCATGCCCTATTGTTGACGAGATAAATTCTGTATCCCGGCATACACTGGACAAACGTCACTCTAAACTCTGCTTCCTTGTTTTTTTCTCCTTTATATTTTCACAGTTAAGTTATTGCAGGGGTTTCACAGTGGTTCTACAGTGTGAAAAAGTTTGATTTGGCCGATTATCTGTGACAGTAAGTGGCCTATTTTAGCCTCTGAGGTCGAGGTACGTCAGCCACTGACCAAGACACTGTCATTACCAGAAAAATCCCTGCACACGGTAACAGGAATCATGACCCAAAGTGTCAAATCATTTGGTGACATACATCCACAGTCAGGAGTCTTGTCTAGTCGTCCGGCTTCATTTCTAAAAATATGTAATCGAAAACATTTGGAGCCGGTGAACCCCTGCATACAGACTAACAGTGGCCAGGTGGAGGTAAAGGAATGCAATTCCTGAAATAGAATATCATATTAATCATGATCCTTCCCAAAAGTGTTGACAGGCAACACGCCCTGACCTGTTTTTGACCTACTCTGAGATAACAAGAGGACTGCACATAGTCGTTGCACAAAGTCGTCTCTAGGACAGATAGTTCGTACATATTTAATTGGGATCCAAACGTCTGATTTACCCTTGATGGTCACGCACTTTTTCCAAAACTTGAAAAAGCTTCTGAGAAAAATGACTCAATTCCAATGTAGGCCAGGCCCTTTCTTAGACTTACATGGTACATATACTTTTGGAATGACCATTTGTAGAAGGGTCTCGGGTGTTGCATTGCTGTAATAAGGGGTCAAAAAATACAGCCCCATAAGAGTAATTTGCATTTTGTTACCTTTCTTTAAATCATACACTGTGAGCTTGCTAATGCTGGAAAGCGGATATTGGACCAGACTTGTACCAATGTTTCTAATCGTAGACACTGATTCACATTCTGCTGTACAAATGCGGGAAAACCCATAACTCTAGCATTCCCATTGATTCAGCATGTTGTGACCATTGATGGTAAAAGGTCCATGGCTTTGACTTGTGAAATGACTTTAAAATAAGTCAGTCAGTTCCAGAGCTTGTTTCTATTTGCAAATGTGTTAAATCATGATGATTTTACCCTTTAGGGGATGCTGTGTTGTCATTGCCCCTTGAGTGGGTTCAAAGCAGGCCAGTGCTAGGTCTGTAGATTTGACAAACAAGCACATTCTTAGACCCTGGGAGGAGGAAGTGGCTACATTAGGTGCTTTTACATGAATCACGGAGGAGCATTGAAGACAGCCTAAAGCAGTTTAAATACCACTCAGAGACACTTGTCCTCAATGAGTGTTTTGGACGAGACAAAAGCAACAATGACCGGTTTACTGCTGCTACTGGTGGGCCTGGTGGCTCACTGTTTGGCAGGACCACTGCCCCAAGACAACAAGGACAATACGCTACTGGCTGAGGTAAGATATGCATGGTTCATGGGTAAATTCATCAAGTGCTACAGAGTGTAATCATTTCTTTCTTCTTAATCAGAGGTATCTACGGCAGTTTTATGGCCTCCCAGCTGGACTCAAGGGAAGGCGGGGTTCACAAGATGCATTTCAGGACAAAATAAAAGAGATGCAAGAATTTTTCCAACTTACAGTAGGTCAAATTATTTTCTTATATACATTAAATAGTGTAAAAAGCCAAAAAACAAAAACAAGTGTTTGTATTTTACTCTGTAGAAAATGGCCAGACTATGCAAAAGTTGAAACAATGTGTTTAACTTTAAACATACCATGTATTCCAATACTATATTAATAAAGAGTAATACATTCAGTTCAATTAGTGTTTGTTTATTTTATATTGTATTACTCCTGAACCCTTGGTCCAAAACATATTTCCTAAACATATTTTCTATACAGTTTCATGTTACGTTATATAGAGCAACATCAAAATGTAATGTACACAATAAGGAGCAGCAGAGGAAGGAAAGGTGAGAGTTCAGCATCGAGTGAACACTTTACATTAATACTACTTACTGCTACTAGTGTTGCCACTAATAACTGGGCCAGTGTTACTGCAATTACTGCAATTCCAAAATAAAAAAATATTTCTATTTGCTGACTCTGCAACAATTGCCACTCCAACTACAGTCTTGCCAAGATCAAGCAATTAGTACAATTTTATTTCACAATACATTCAAGAATAAACACACAAACCAAAAAAAGAGTGTGCATTTATATCAATGTTGTTGTTTTCCAAAGGTAACAGGGAATCTGGATGAAAACACTTTGGACATGATGCGGCAGCCCAGATGTGGAGTTCCAGATGTTGGAGAATACAACCACTTTCCCCGAAAATTGAAGTGGCAAAACAACAACGTCACATTCAGGTAATGAACATATATATTATAAAAATACAGTTGTATTGTAGAAATCTTACCTTGTGCCTCCTTGTGTTTAGGATTGTGAATTACACCCCTGATCTAAATAAATCCGACGTGGACAGAGCCATTCGAACAGCCCTCAACGTTTGGGCTGACGTCACTCCTTTGACCTTTAAGAAACTGCATCAGGGCAACGCGGACATCATGATCAGCTTTGGCAGCAAAGGTCTCATTGACTTGTTGTTTTAGTCCTAATACTTGGCTTCAAAATGCCCGGTTTACACGCTGGTGCTTTGTTGAGGGAATGATAACATGGTTTGAATAGACAATCTAATGACACACAGTCATCGTTGTCTGGCTCCTTTGTCTGCAGAACATGGAGACTACAATCCTTTTGACGGGCCTAATGGGCTGCTGGCTCATGCCTACCCCCCCGGACAGGGGATAGGGGGAGACACACACTTTGATGAGGATGAACACTGGTCCAAAGACTCGAGTGGTAAATAACTATACAGAGAGAGGCAATTTGTTTATGTTGTGTACTGTCATGCACAAGCCTTCAATCTATGTTGAGTAAAGATAATCGCTACAAATGTACCTTTGGTTACAGTTTCAAGCCTGGTTCTCTGTGCTTTGCTTTCTTATGCGCCATTCCTGTGGCGGAGACTAGAAAGGTCTGAAAGAAATGCAAACAATTTCCATTTAGCATATGGAATTTTTATTAACCTATTTATTTAACACCCATCTGAAAGAGATAACACATGTTTCTTTATATGTATAGCCTTTTATAAAATTGTATTATAAATATAGAAAGGTAGATGATTTTACTCTGGAAGATGATCTAGATGATTGTAGATTTTTTCTTATTCTGTTAACACTTAACAACTCTTTTGTCTACAGCCTACAACCTGTTCATAGTGGCAGCACATGAGTTGGGACATGCACTTGGGATGTCCCATTCAACAGACCCGGGTGCTTTGATGTACCCTGTGTACTCCTATGGAATAGGATATCCCCTCACTGAAGATGACATTGAGGGCATTCAAGATCTCTATGGTAAAATACAGAACATACCAAGAACATACCAAGAACTTCACTTAACACCTTGATGTCTACTCTTAGGACCAAACCCAGATCATAAAAAGGTGAAGCCAAAGCCTGATGCCCCAGAGAAATGTGACCCTAAGATGAGTTTTGATGCTGTAACTGAACTGAGAGGAGAGACCATCATCTTCAAAGACAGGTACAAAATGTACCCTTATGCTCAAACATTTGAATGTAGTCATACCATCTTAATTTAGTGTTAGTAGTAGGCAGCTGTAATTTAGCTGTATAGTATTATCCTTAATACCAGGTCACGAAAGAGCTATGGTTCTGTCCTGTTAGGTGGCTCAGGCTGCTGTATTTCATGGATTTTGTCTTTGCCACAGATTTTATTGGAGAATCCACCCCCAGTTTGTTGAGCCAGAGCAGACCCTGATCAAGTCCACCTGGCCCTCTCTGCCAAACAAAGTGGACGCAGCCTACGAAAACCCCGAGAAAGACCTGGTCTTTATTTTTAGTGGTCAGTTTCACATTTTTGACGGACTTCAATATTGTTGCGTCCAAGGTTTATAATTTTTTATTTGTGTGTTTCAACAGGGATTAAAATGTGGGCCTTGAATGGATATACCCTTGTGGATGGGTACCCCAAATACATTCACAAGCTGGGCCTGCCTAAATCCGTCAGGAAAATAGATGCAGCAGTGCACATCAGAGACACTGGGAAGACTCTGCTTTTCACTGATGAGGAATACTGGAGGTAATCAAAACAACATAATGTATTTACTTTATTTTCGACATATAACAAGCCCCCACCCCCCATTATATTTGACTTGTAAAGTACTTGAAGTCTTTAATTGTTACACAAATAGAGGTAAAAAAAAAAAAAAACTAACCAACTAAAACTTAACTTGAGATGAACAAAGATATTTAAAAGTTTTATTTTTAAAGAGTGTAGCAATCCCTTGATGTTCAAATAGCAAAAGACTACTGACCACTAATACAGTATTCACTGCAGTATTATATCAAAATCAACTTTTCATTCACAGCTTTGATGAAGCCTCAGGAAGAATGGACAAAGGATACCCACGCTCCATTGAGACAGATTTCCCAGGAATGCATGATGAAGTTGATGCTGCTGCATATCACTATGGTACAGTACAGTCTTGTGTAAATTTCAGAACTTCCAGAAAGTCTAAGTATTTGTCTTTATATTTCAGGTTACTTGTACTTCTTCCATGAAGAAGTCCAATATGAGTACAGTTACAACTCAAAGAAAGTCATCCGCATCCTCAGAGCCAACTCTATCCTTAACTGTTGATCATCTTCAGCTGTTGACTTTTTGTTATACAATTCACTTCAAATTTAAAACAGATTTTCTTTTTAAATGTGCCGGACATGCAAACCTTTAAATTTGCCAGACACTGAATTCTTGATGTTCAAAGTCAGTCTTACTCCTCTTATTTATATTTATTTATATGTCTAACTAGGGACTGATCTTTTGAATGTGACATTTCCTCAGTGTTGCAGTGATGTGTTTTTTATCATATTAAAAGTGCAATTTTTGGCAATAAAAAGTTACTAAAGAACTTTTTGGGGTGTTCGCGTCCAAACTATTGCATGCACACAGTCTATCCTTAAACTTGGTGTATTGATGCAATTATAGAAGACTGCTGAAACACAGATTTGATTGATTTTACTATAGCATAGAACGCACGTTATATTTTCTTTTATGGAGTCCACTAGAGGGCACTCTTAGCAGTGATACAGCAATTGGACATAACCAGAGCCTCTTCAAAATCTTACCATGAAAAGCTGCAGCAACATCACTTAGTCAAGATCCAAATCCTTATACATAATCCTTCCTGGTTTAACACAAATAGAAATAAGTAACAATGTTTGCAATACATTAAACAAAGATTTGCCTCATTCTGTTCTGGGCTTAAACGTGAACTCAATTACTCTGAATGCAGTCATATAGAACCTTTATTGCATTTGTTTATGCGCTGTGAGCTAGTCTCTGAAATTTAGGAGTCTAGTCTGAGCAGAGCTGTATTACCCACAGACCCTATCATGTGGATGTAATTACAGAGCACTGGAGAAGTCACCTTATTTGCTGATGTTGAAACAAACTATAAACCTGGTCATTTCAGGGCTTGGCTTTTATGCTTCAAATCATATCTATGCTAATATTTATACATCAAGTGGACTAACTCTGTTTCGAAAATCCGCAGTGCTCTGTCATTAGCAAGTGTTGAATCTTATACAGCATCTTCAGCCTCACCACACTGTTTTCTTCGGCACATCTGTGTTTAAATGGTCAGTGTGTTGTGGCAAACTGCAAGAAAAAAGACAAGACAAAGAAAAGGGCAAAACAACGAATCTTATTGTTCAATGTTTAGCACAAGGCCAGCAGTGTTAGAGCGTGTTCCAGACTCAAAGTGTGCTCACGACAGTGCTCTCTGGGCCCTTTACACAAAATCTTTGCTGTTACAGTAGCTTTAAGTTGATCTACATATAGGCTATGTTATTGTACAGACATTTGCACTGGTGTCAATTTCATTGTACTGGTTAATTACATTTATGTGCTCGAGTAGCCGTGTTACTTGAGTAAAACTAATACTATATCTGTAAGTGAAAATCGTGTCATGTTCACATATAAAGATGTAAAGTTTGTAGTTTTTATTCCTTATCTGAACAATTATTCCTTTTAATCTATTTGCATTATATATATTTTTGGTAGTGTCAGAATTTTCAAATTATTTACTAAATCATGGATCAGACTTTTACTGTCAAATAGTTACTCAGCACTTGTGGTTGGGGCTGCTGCACATGTGGGGGATCCTTGTTCTATGTGTTGAGTCATGGCCAGGGGTGTCGGACTGGGGGAGTAAAGAGTGATTTGATTGACAGGGCCTCTCAATCAAAGTCCGGACCTCATTCATATATACGAGATTTCTAAAGTGTTCCTTACGAAAACCAGCCTGGTTTCTTAAATTGTGCCTAACGTTATCACAGGAGCAATATCTAGCTGTAGAAAGTAAAAATAATAATAATTAGAAAACAGGCTTTAAGTAAGTAAGTAAGTAAGTGCTTTATTGTCGTTGTACAAGCGTACAACGAAATAGTGTTCAGGTGTTAGTCCTGAGCTGCTGCGGCTGAGCCGCGCTGCCACTGTGTCAACCTGACCCGCATGACCTTGGAGGTCGGGGGAAACTGTAGCACTCGGAAGAAACCTGGCTGGCTGCCCTCTGTCTCCTCTGATCCTGATGGTGCACCGCCTCCTGGGTTTGTCCCTGTTTCAGAGCGTGGTGTCCTGCACTGGTCAGCTCCACCTCCTCCTTCCTCTTCCTCCCTCCGCTTCACAACAGTCTTTCACCATCTCTCGTTTGTCCTTTTTTGTTTCCTGTAGCTCCTCTTGTGATGCCTCCACTGTGCTGCAGCTGTGGGGGCTCTTGGTGCCTCTTCAGTGTCTCAGAAGAAGAAATTTGTAGGTCTCAAATGGGTTTAGCTGATAAGCTAGCGTTTTGTTTACCTTTAAAAAGCTGCTTTCTTCAGGACCATTTTAGATTCTCAAAGTAAACAAATCTGCCAAACCTCCACAAAAACACGCCAAAGACGTACAAAAGTATCCAGAAAAACCATGTGGAACACAGAAACCACAAATGCAGTTCTCAGAAAAAGGCAAAAAACTCAGCTGCACAAGGAGAGACCGAGGTCGCTTCCTGTTTTCACAATATTTTCACTTTACAGTGGTTTAAAACGTGTGTAACGGGCAATGCTTTCTAAGCTTTGGCGGCAATCACAAGATGGAGGTATTACAACAATGGGGGCCAGAGGCTGCGCCCTGTATGGTGGTCACTAAACTCTGCTATCCATGGCCATTGGCTTCAACTCAAGTGCATGTGTTTAAAGGAGGTGAGACTAATATTTCTTTTTCCCAATGACACAGGTCATTGGGAAAAAGAAATATTAGTCTTGCCTCGCCCTTATTAAACACTATTATAGCGGGTCTGTGATGTAACTTTCTGTGATGAATTACACTTAAAAATGAGCCGAAATGAGTGCCGCCGGTGCAGAGTTTAGAGACTCGTTTGACGTGGTTCTAGTGAAAGTGTATATGGGATAGCCCGTGCCAACAACATATAAAAAAAAGTGATCTTTAAGGTCTACGTAAACCGAATAATTTCAATAGTCCAACTAAAAGTAGAGTTGGGTAAATGTTTTTTGATACCGGTACTTTAACAATAATTGGTGTTTGATACCGATACCTGAACGATACTTTTTCCGATACCTATACTAAACACAGAATTTAGATAAAAAAAATAAGCTATAAAACTTTAAACTATAAGGCTTTAGGGGCATGCATAAAAAAATATGAAATAAATAAGATACAAAATAAAAAGTAAAATATGGTAAAATACGACAACAATTGACATAGAACAGCAGCGGGATTATATTTACAGATGTGTATGAGTATAAAGTAAAGTGATATAAAGTGATAGCAGCAGATCTAAGTGTGGACACACCACACAGTGCAAGAGCAGATTACATCCATGAGTCTGTAACTAAGTTATTGATGGCGGAGGGGAAACAACTGTTCAAGTGGCGGGAGGTATGGGTCTGGATAGACCGTAGCCTCCTGCCTGAGGGGAGAGGGGTGAATAGTCTATGTCCAGGGTGAGAAGGGTCAGCTGTGGATCCGACCCACACGCCTCCGGGTCCTGGAGGTGAACAGGTCCCGGAGAGATGGGAGCTCACAGCCAATCACCTTCTCAGCAGCACGCACAATGCACTGCAGTTAGTTCCTATCCCGTTCTGTAGCGCCGGGGAACCACACGGTGATGGAGTTCATCATATCTGTGCCCTATTACCTGCTGTGTGACTAAATAAAAAAGATGACGCAACGATCATGTAATAGGAAGGAGGAGCATTGCCTTCAAAGGAAACCTCTCGTCCAGAGCGAGTGATTGAAAGCAGATGGTGTTGCAGGGTGTGCAAAGGGCAGTGTGAATCCTCTGGGAAAGCCCCTCCACAGACCACCCTATAATAAACAAAACATGTGGCATGGCGAGGGTTAACTTCGATTTGATTTTAGCTTTAAATGCCACAACGCCACCCCAGGAGTCTCACCTGGAGATATAACTTATGCTGACAAAGTACAAGGCACACAGGTTCGTTATGATAGAGAATGACATGCAGGCAAGATTCATATTACAAGGGGTTTTATTTTCTTTTACTCTGTGGTATAAACAAAAGGTATCAGTGTAGATTTACGTTTCATTTTCACATTTTCAAGTTGGCACATTTAGTTTGCGTTTCTCTAATTCCATCACAAATGTCCATTATTTCAGTACACATAGATGTTGTAGTCCCAGTTCGTTGCTCCATGGTAATGCGTAAGAAGAGACAAGACAAGACAAGACAGCAGCTCCCACACAAGCATCGGAAAGGAAGAAAGATGTAACCCACGCATCAGGTACCAGCAGCGCCGACATGCTGCGCAGACATGACAGAGCGCTCGAACCGGACGGCCCAGCTACCAGGGGCGGAAGTGAGAGGCCCGAGGGCACGCAACCTACGCAATGCACTATGTATAGGGCAACGCGATAACACGTAGCCAATAATAAAAACAACAATTTACGTGACAGAGCATGCCAGCAGGCGATACTGCCACATTTACTCACTTAGTGGAAATGGCTTTTCTAGAATTCCTTCTAAAGCACTGCAGGTGGTGCTCTTTTTCATTATGCCGTATGTCCATATCGGTCGAATACTTACCATAATGCATGCAATACAGACCCATAAGCTCAAAACCAGCAACATTTACTAAATTGATAGCAGCCATAAAAATCTAGAAGGAAAATTTTACAAATTTACCATATATCCTTGAGCTTTTCCTCTTTTTTTTTCTACTTTTCCTTGTTGTCTACTATTGTATAATTACTATTTTTTAAGTGGCAGAGATCGGTTTGTTGCTTGTTTTTGTGCATTTCACCTGCTGTTGCTGGTGTGTGTGGACTGGAGAAAGCATTGAATTTAATTTGATTTGGACAATGCACAAAAGACAATTGTCTATAAAAGAAGAGATGTTGTGTGCCAGGTTATAGCAGACAATGTTATAGTTAATTTTTATACAGAATATTATGACCGTTAAAGTGGTCCGCAAACTGTCAGAGGCCTTGAACAGCTTTAGTTTCTTCTCTTCTTTACATTAGTTTTATGCCTAATACAGTTAGTCATTGGTCCTATCTCATAAAAGCAAATGCTGGCCAAAATAAATGTGTTATCAGATTGTTCTATCAGGCATGTTTATACGTGTTCATTTGATATCATGTTTCCACAAGAGCCGCCAAACAAGGACACTAACATACAGTGCCTCTTGAAACCTTGAACGTTTGCACATTTTGTCATGTTTACAACCCTAAATAAAGATTTTATTTTGAATTTTTTACTGAAAGTTCACACACAAGTAACAGACAACTGTGAAGTGAAATCAAAATGATACATGATTCTGTTATTTTTCAAAAGTGAAAAGTGGGGCGTGCACAAGTATTCATACAGCATGACTTAATACTTTGTGGAACCATCTTTTGCTGCAATAACAGCAGCAAGTCTTCTAGGGTTTGACTTTACAAGGTTTGCACATCTAGAGACTGACATTTTAGCCCATTCCTCTTTACTAAGCAACTCAAGCTCTGTCAAATTAGAAGGAGAGCGTTTGTGAACAGCAGGTTTCAGGTCTTTCCACAGATTTTCAATAGGATTTAGATCAGGACTTTGACTGGGCCATTCTAACACATTAATATGTTTTTTTTTTTTTAAACCATTCCATTGTAGATTTATCTTTGTGTTTAGGGTCATTGTCCTGCTGGAAGGCGAATTACCAATCTCAAATTTTTGTCTCATCTGAACAAAGAACCTTCTTCCACATGGTAGCTGTGTCCTCCATATGACTTCTAGCAAACTTCAAACTGTATTTTTTATGGCCTCCTTTCAATAATGGCTTTCTTCTTGCCACTCGTCCATGAAGGCCAGATTTGTGTAGAGTACGACTTCTAGTTGTCCCATGTACAGATTCCCCCAGCTCAGCGGCAGTACGTCGCAGCTCCTCCAGAGTTATCTTGGGGCACTTGATTGTATTTCTTACCAGTGCTCTCCTTGTTCGGTCTGTTAGTTTAGGTGGACGCCCGTGTTTTGGTAAGTTCGCAGTGGTGCTATACTCTTTCCGTTTCCGAATGATGGATTGAACCGTGCTCCGTGAGATGTTCAAATCTTTGTATAACTTGACGCCACTTTAAACTTCCCACAGCTTTATCCCTGACCTCTCTGGTGAGCTCCTTGGCCTTCATGATGTTGTTTAGTGACCAATACACTCTGACCATAGCTCTGAGGCCCTTACAGAACAGCTGGAATTATACTGAGAGTAGATTACACACAGGCGGCCTCTATTTAATGGTTAGGGCAAGGTGTGAACTTTCTGCAGTCATTAGGAATGTTATAAAGTCAATTTAATGCTGTATGAATACTTGTGCATGCACTGAAAGAAAAAATCTGTTGGATTAACATAAAAAAAGTATGGACATCGGTTGCATATAATGAAATCATGTTATGTCAACATGAATATTGCACATAAAAAAATCACGTTACATTGTAATGAATATCTCCTGTTCACTACACCTAAGAATTTTACATTAGACAAACGTGACTTTATCATGCAATTTTCCACAATTTGTTCACATTGAACCATCAATAAAATCATGTTTTAGCAGCACAATTATTTCATTGAAATATAGATAATTTTACTAGATTGAAAGTGCATAATATAAATACAATTGCTGATAATTTTAATGTCTAAAAAAGCATATTCTGCCAATATTTATTTGCAAGAATCACATGCATTATTACAATTCAAACACAGGACACTGAACACAAATTTAAGGCTCAACCCTTTTATTAATTAAACATGAATATACTTTTACACAACAATTATCTGAACAATGACAACAAAAACAGACTGCGGAACAATAAAATAAAAAAATCTGCAATAACACGATGAAGCCATGAAAGCTAAGGTAAGAACAATATGGAAAATAGGTGAACTATGAATATGAATATCATCGAGTCGAACAGGAATGGTAAATGGTTCGAGTCGAACAGAAAACATTTTTAACCCCTTACTTCCCACCTTAAACGAGTGCATTTTCTCCAGTTCAGCTTTACCCAAATCTAAAAGTTGCAACCTAAAGCCAATGTAACGCCTCATTAAAAAGCTAAGACCTACAAAATGGATCTGAACTCATCTTTTTTCTTGTGTTGTTACCATCACTTTTTCCACATTATTTTACACCTAATTTGGGTTTTTGTCTCTTGTGTTCAGTTTTTGTCACTTTTAATTGTTACATTTTTGTCATTCTTTTCTTTAGTTAATCTCACATTATTGGTTGAGTTTTTGAAAATTTACTTGTTTTTTCCACTTTTGTGTTGCACTTCAATCGCTTTTTTGTAACATTTTTGTTGTTCTTTTGTCACTTTTCTGTTGCTGTTTGTGGCATTTTGTGGTCTCTTTTTGGCACTTTTTTGCTGCGTTTTTTTAAACAATTTTTGATGACTCATTTTCCATAAGCTTTTAGATTTGGGTAAAGCCAATCCGGTCCGGGTAGAGGTTAAGGTTCCATCTTTACTCAAAGAGTCGGATCTTCAAGGCCTGAGCCCTTTTTGACAGCACTTTGCCTTCCAACTCCATTAAAACTTTCTGTATTACCTCAAAGGTGTATCTGAGATGAGGAGGGTAGTCCAGGTTTAAGTTGTAAATAAGGCCAAACAGCATGGCAACCGCCACCCCCACACTTGGTAGGTCAACCACCACGGCCTGGCCTTCAAGGACAACGAGGATGTCCTCTTCCCCATCACCGCCACTTTCCCTGATGAGGAAAATTCCCACTGTGGTGTCCTCGATGGCCTCCTGGATGCAGCATGGTCTTCTTTCTACGGAACACAGTTTTATAGAAACAAAATATTACCAATCACCACCTGAAGGGGAGGCAGAAAGCTTTCATAGCTTTCTTTAAACACTTAATCATGTATACTGTATAGTGCTATTCACCGCACAAGAGCACAGAGTGCTTCAAAACACTTTAAAAGTATAAATTAACATGTTATAATAAAAATGCAATAAAAAGTTAAATGTAGAACATGTGAGAATAAATAGTCCCCCAGACCCTTAACAAAACTCAGGCATTAAAACGGGTCAGGGGTGAAAAAGGTGAGAAGTTTACAACCCCTCTAGGAAAATATTGAACATTTTCAATATTTGGCATTTAAAAGCATTAACCGGATGCATTTTTAGTGAAAAATCAAGCAGAATTAAAAGACAGTGTGAATGTCAGGGATTGATTGAGGTCTTTTTGCCAGCGAATCAAATGAACTGGCCCCACTACTTCAACTACTAGCCCAGGAATGTGACTTTTGGTTTGAAAAATTAAGGTAAAAGAATTTACTTTTACTTAAATTAGGCAAAGTAACAGTTGTGATGCAAAAGAAATCCATAGAAAAACAAAACAAAACAACATTTCTTATTCAAGATGTTCTTCATCTCAAAGGAACTTAAATACATATCAGAAAATAGTACAAATTCATGTCTAAATACAAACTACTCTAAGATAAGACCTATTTTAATTGATTTAATTTTAAGTGTCACCAAATTGTTATTTTAAATTTTATCAGAGTTCTTTAATGAAGTTCATTTTCATGTCTTACAGTGCTAAGGTTGCTCAGGCTGATATGCTTTTTTTCCCACGTTGATGAATGGCCATTGAAGGCATCACCATGCACGATGCAGGAGTTGTCTCGCACTTTTTCTTACCCACAGCCCTAGAGTCTGATTATGTTCAGTTTGTAGTTAAAGAATAATATTATAATAATAATATATAATATTAAAAAATAGGCGACTAATTTCTCCAGGATCTTGGATTCAAATGAGGTCTTGGAGATGGGCCTGTAGTTTAGCATTAATGTGTGGTCTAGTTTCGGTTTCTTTAGGAACGGCTGGGCAGCTGCCTGCTTAAAATAGGACAGAAACACTCCTGAATGCAGAGTAGCGTTAATGATAGTGAGGAGACTGGGGCCCACTGTGGAGAAAACCTTGCAAGAACATCAAGATGACTTAAGGACGTTTTCAGGGAGCCAAACAGCTCTCAAGTTCATAACAGTGGTAGGAGAGAAACTGCTCTGCTGTGGAGGAGGAACCAGACAGTTAACATGAGGGGAGGGGGAAGGAATGATGTTAGATCATCACACTCATTACCATGTCCACAAAAAAGCCAGAAAGCCATCACAGCCCTCTTTAGAAAATACAGCAACACGAGGAGAAGGACGGGAGACAATAAGTGTTGATGTTCTCGAAGTGCATCCTGTGGTTGTTCTTACTGCGACAGCTGGGATTAAACGGTCAACTCAACAATACATCAGTTGGACTCACCTCATATTCTCTGAACAGGTGTGCTGGGTCCTCCTGGAGATATATGCACAGTCCCTTTAGGATGAGTTTTCTGAGAATGTCAATGTCCTCTGTCTGGAAAGAGAGTTACTTTATTAACTGATTTGGGACTTGCGCAAATTTTCCAATTTATTTGACTCGCCAAGGATCAAACCTATTCAAGATCTGGTATATTTCATTTTAAAATACAAATTTTGCTTGGGTATTGCTGAAAGTTGAAGAACTTATTGAGGTAGTTATGATTTTGGACATTAAAGATCAGTGTAATCCTCATTGTGAGGGGTTACAAGGTCGAAATTTCCCACAGCAGAAAATGTATTATTTTTTTGAACGCATATTATTTTTTGTAGAAAAACATTTGATCTCATTGATCCCTACAACTAGAGTGAACTACTAACTGCAACACAAATCATAAATAAATACAAAATTTCTGACTTTGGTTTTCAAAGTCTGCTCACGTGTCTGAATAGTTGGTAGCAAGATTGATTTTCGGGCATTATTATTATTATTTTTTGGTAATGTCAGACTGAAAAAAAACGTACACTGGCTCCCTTAACATACAAGATTGGTATGTGGAACTTTAAACTGCAAATAAATTATGAGAGGTTTGGAATTAGTGAATTTTTTTAATGTCTAATTTAAGGCGTTTGTATTAATGACATAATGAATGCTCCTCAAAACAGACACACATTTCCCTAGTAGGGCATAATAAAGTACAATCAACACTTGCCCTCTTGATCTCTTCCAGGATGTGCTTCATTTTGGCTCCAATCACTCCTCCTCGTTTCCCGAATAACTTGATCATTTTGACTGTATGAATATCCAGCTGGGAGAGAAATCTGGACTGGAGCAGCATGGTAGTTATCCTCTTAAAATTCGGCATTTATCTGTAAGCACACAGATAAAGCATTAATACTCAAAACTGCAAAAAATGTCAATGCAAAGTCAAGGGAACAAAACCATATTAGGTACATGTATCGTTTATAATTTGAAAAAAATAAAAAACATGCCAAAGTATCACAAACCTCACTCATGTGAAAGAATGCTGGCCATCTGGTCTTGAAGTCCTGAACCATTGGTTCAGAACAAGCTTTACACTGCCACATACTGCATAAGAAACAAAAGAAAGAAAAAAGAGAGACAAATATAAAAAAATTGATTGAATGTAATCAGTGTGTGTGTCAGTGTTTGGGTGAGTGTCAAGTCATGGGTACATGAGTGTATTTTGTGAAGTTTGCGTAAAACGTGTAGAATACACTACTCACCCCTACTACTGAGTCTTTGAAAAAACCCTTGCACTGGCAGGAAAGGCAGCAATCTGGAGAACACAAAAAAACAGCAATTAAGAATTTACATGAAAACTCAGAACAAATATGATTCTTAACCATGTGTTAGTTGGCTCACAGATAAATGTTTAAGGTATGGGTCAACAGAATCGTAATGTTTTTAATGTAATGGTAATGTAAACCTCTTGCACTCAAGGGGCTATTTCCCTGAAAATAGCATGTTCATACTATTTCAGTGGTTCCCAAACTTTTTGGAGCCGTGTACCCCCGGAAGCTTTAGGTGAAGAGTCACGTACCCCCTACTTTGACGCGATTGAAAACACTGGGAATATCACATGTAATATTATGTTTATTTCCTCCATTATTACAGTGAACTCAAGCAATTTTTCCACATTCCACTTTTTTTTAGCCTCGTCTGGGCGATTAAGAATAATGTAAATACAAAAATATTTATGAAAATGGCAGTTTATTATTTTGGAAACGAGGCTGTTAGTGAGAATGGGTAACGCTGAGTGTTTTGCTTTGTCCCAGTGACCAGCTCATTCTGAACATCAGACTCCGCGCTCTGGCCCCGCCCCCTCTGCGTCTCCTTCAGTCGTACTGTCACCACCGGGACAGACTCCAATGCGCTGGTTTAAGCTTTTGTTAAAGCGAAGATAATGTTTACGCAGGACATAACCATCTTTGTACGTGCCACCAAACATCAGCTCGTAAATGTAAACGTGTCAGATACAAAGCCACGGGTTTAGCGGCAGAGGAGGGGTCAGCCCAGACGCTTCTCCCCTCGCTCCTCGGATCAGAATGAGAGGAAAACTCCTCTTGCAAGTCGAAGTCTCCGTCAGTCTGATGGCACGCGCACAGGCTCCTCTCTCTTTATGACAGATATGACAGAAATTGCTGCTCGATCAAACTCTGGCACAGTTCACGTTAAAGGCGCTGCTGTTGTAGCGTGGGCTGACGCATCAGCCGCGCTCCCGGCCTCCGCGCGCGCGGAGTTTTACGCACTCCGGTGCAAAGCGGCTCTTGAGGTTCGGTTCTGGAGTGGACACATTTAGTTCCAGAACAAACTCATCCACGTCTGAATTATAAGACTATTTCGCCTGTATAATCACGTTTCCCGTGCGGTGGTTTTAACGGGTCAATATCGATCAGATTGTGATAAACATTTATTTTTCTCCAACATTTCTTTGCGTACCCCCGGGGTCGTCCCGCGTACCCGTACCATAGTTTGGGAACCCCTGTACTATTTGATAATTTAACAAGTTGTACAAGATTTAAAATCCTCATTTTACTCAGTTATGCTGTTGGGTCTTGGGAATATCTGGATGTGAAAATTAGGAAGAAACACATTGGGGGCAAGACTAGCAGTGGTGTATTGTTGAAAAAATGAAATTCCGCCTAGAAAAAAAAACAAAAGGAGCAAAAACTCTTATTTTTACTGGAAAAAGATATGATGATGTTTCTCCAAAACCCTTCCAATCGGACCCGAACCCGTTCGCGACGCACCGAGGCGATCCGTGCACCCAAAGGAAGCGAGAGGAGGGCAGCATTAGCATTAGCAACCACGGGCACCTCCGCCCCACCGCCGAGGGCAGCGGGTGGATGGAGCTTGCAGTTGCTTGATAATAATAGCAGATTAAAAAGCTCTGCTCCGTGAAAACAACAATGTTGAGGCGATGTCTACCACTTCCTATCGTTAATGTGTAAGAGAAAATTGAATTTACCTTATGCGGGTGTCCTCATGATGCAGGTTCATGTAGCATCGGTTGTAAAATGGCGGACTAAAATCCCCACGAGGAATGCTTCTCGATGCACGGGGTTTCACGCGTCACAAATTCAGGGGCAAGGACAAAATGTTACATTTTCATTTGGCATCAACATGATTTAGATATGTTGATGTAACAACGCTAAAAATTAAGTGTGATCTTCAAGATTTGCTTATGTTTTGAAGAGAAACAGAAATTGTTCATGTTATTTAAACCAGCTTAAAATGTGTAAATTGAACAACCCCACCTCTCCCGTTCTTTCAGTGTGCCCCACTTTTCACTTTTCTATTTTTTTGAAAAATAACAGACTCATGTATCATTTTGTTTTCACTTCACAGTTGTCTATGGTTTATGGTTGTAAACGTGACAAAATGTGCAAAAGTTCAAGGTGTATTAGTACTTTCGAGAGGCACTGTAAATCATTGTGCAGTTGTAACTTGTATATTCACTGGAAAGAGCTCTCATACTGAATAGGTTCAAATGAATTCTGTTACATAAGTGACCTCTGGGGATGGGAATACAATGTTTTAACTTTTTTTCTATCATCTTATAAGCTGTGTGTTGACTGACTCTGTGGTTTGATGTCTATTTTCACCAAAACAAAAGGACAAATTCCAAACATTGTCATTGTGCCATTCAAATGTTTGTCTCATAAAAGCTAAACGTCTTCGTAAAGCCAGTAAACGTACATCTTGACTCACACAATAGCTTTAGTATTCCTTTATTGAGACAATCTCATGTTTCCCGGGAGTGAAAATGAAAACCACGAATTTGACAATAGTGCGCTTCAAATGTTGGAGCAAAGAGATTTCGCTGCATGAATAGCTTTAAATGGGCATATCATTTTACTAATACAATTGGGTTTCACCATAACATAAGTCCTGGTCATTACAATATGACTTTGTGTAAGCTGACACTCATCTGGACACGTTCATGGCTCTTAATAAATAGGAAACATATGCAATGACTTAATTACACTGCGTAAAATGTATTGCTAAACTCCCAGACACAGGACTCTTGGAAATTACATGTTGTAAGTGCTGTCTTTGGTGATTACACGTCCATATCAGCAGGCTTGATAACATCACTTAAAATCCCAGCGAGCATCATATGGTTAGGCATCATCCTGCTTGAAGAGAGAAGATAATGTTGCTGTGGCTCCAGATTTAGATTTGTCGGCGACATAAGGATTCTCCTGTCCAGACTTCATACAGACATACTGAGCTACTGTTTCCCATTGCTGATCTATCAAGTTGTACTTACAATGCTACAGCTACTTCTGCTATTACTATACAACTTGAATTCAAGGTAGCATTTGTAGGCTGTTTCGGTCTGCAGATATTGGCAAATATTTTTTCTGCGGAGCTAAAATAGGTTGACCAGATTTTCCACATTAAAAACAAAGACACAATTTGTCTCTGTGTTTTATGTGGAGTTTGCATGTTCTCCGTGTGTCTGCGTAGGATTCCTCCGGGTACTCCAGTTTCTCCTACCACTGAAAACATGTACAATAGGCTAACATGAATGAGTGTGAGCACAATACAAGTGTAAGACATTATTATTAGGCAGTAGTAGTAGTAGTATACATTACCAAAAGTAAGAACGTAGCTTCAGGCATGGCAATAGTGAAACACAGGGACACCTGGGACACAGGGTGTAAAACTGGGACTGTCCCGGGTGAACTGGGACATCTAAGCAAGTTGTCTTTGTTACTGTTATAGATTGTTCTTTTAGTAAGACAGTAGACAGAAGGTTTGTTTACTTCTGTCGTACTAAAAGAACAATCTATAAAAGTTTAAACTAAGAACCTTTTTCAAGTGTCTCATGTCTTGTAATTGTTAACTAAAACCAGTCATACGAGTTACTTTTGTCCCAAAGTTTAGAGATGGACAGAGATATTTCGACAGCTTTTGCTCATCATAGACTGTACTAATTACCCATGATGGCATTTTGTGAGATGTTTGAAAAAAGAAAAAACGTGAACAAAATCAGCCATCTGTTAAGGATCAAAAGATGAATTCATAGGTGGACAGGACACGTCTGTTTTTAATCTGATTAGTTTGCATTCTTGGAATTGCTTTGCCTTTTCAGTTATTAGAGTGAGCGAAACACGCAAACACCATGGAATACTATAGCTCGTTTCACTCGTTCTTAGTGGACTTTTAGAGACGGTCGCATCTGGAAGTGCTTAGGGCAATGGGGTCTTCCTGATGCAGCCTCCCCCAAACTGAAGAGAAATGACGCACAGATACCATTAAGGTATGTGGCAAGTTATAAAACCGTATCAAATCAAATAATGCTAATAATAATAATGCAAATAATAGTGCTATTAATATTAAACAAATATTTGGAAATTAGTAAATAGGTTGGCCAGAAGGCACTACATAAAAGAGGGGGTGGCCAGTAGCAGCTTGAGGAGCCCCATTAACAATGAATCCCTGAAATACGGCCATCTCACAAAAAAAGAAAGCAGGTAGGTAAATGATCTATCTTGAAATGAAGAACTGTGCTGCTACACAGTCTGACAAAAACGCTATTCTTTAGAGCTGAGATGACCAAGCATTTTAGCCTCATTTATTCTTGTAGGAGTTTGAGAAAGGAGGGCATTTTCTCATTGCCAAAAACACACAGGGAATCTTCAGTCACCGTGACGACAGCCATTTCTCTCTCTCTCTCTCTCCTTGTCTCTTTGCGATGGACACCTCTTTGGCAGGACACCAGCCCGGTTTAGACTGCCAACCCAAGGCATGTTCTGTACTCAAATGCCTTAAAAAAACGTCTTTGGACACAATCAGGAACATTCCTTTTCTAGTAAATTTAACTGAACTGAGTAAAGTTGCACTAAAAGACGTTTCTTGGTCCGGAGACAGACAGACACACCCGTCGCTGAGTTAGTCAGGGCCTTGTGGAAAGGGATATTGTCCAATAATGCCCAAAAAGACACACTCATGTTTTGAGGCAACCACAGACATTTCCTGTTACTGTTGACGTCACTTGGAAACATAATGTCTGCTATTGGTACATGAACCAGTTGAAACATACCACACCTCAAAATAGAGATACGTCATGTAATATTAGTCAATGCCCTTTATTTTTTATTAGAGAGTCAGAGATTTTGCTTTACCAAAAAGTAGATTTTTATTTATTACTTTGTCATAAGTAGATACTATCAAGTCAGAGTATTAGATTTATTGCATAGAAGGCAATTCGCTACACAACATACTTGGAGATACAAATACAGTATAAACCTCTATGAAATGAAAATCCCTCGTGCCACGTGCAGTCCTCCTGAGCCTTTTCCACAGGAATGTCAAACAATTATTTCCAGTTGTTTCATTACTGAGAGTCTGCACACAGCGGGTAAAATGGATACACCTCTGGTATCAAAGCGGTTTCTCCGAAAAATAAAGGTCAAAGAGCATTGTCCAACACGGTCATGGTTTGTTGACGTCGGTTGTGAAGGAAAAAAAAAAAAAAAAAACATAGGTCACCAAGTTCTGTGCGGAAGGCTTAGGTGAGCCAATATTAAGAGTACAGGTAAATGTGAATATGAACAACTCGACACAATCTAGATGTGTGAAAACAACAAATACTGAACCAAAATGATAAAGTGAAAGAACAAACAAATATGTTGATTGCACCAGAACAACAGCACTAAGATGGCACTCAAAATCAATTAAGAACAGGCAGTAATAGTGGTTACTGAAGTAGTCTGTAGTGTAGCCGAGCAGTAGAGACAAAGTTACACACATTGGAAGTGCAGAATCAAAATCTTTCTCAAGAACGATTGCAAAAGGCTTTTCATTCGGCCCCATTTAGTTAATATAGAAATGGATCTGTTACCATACAAACAAATGGGAGGACTAATCATTTTCAACTTCAAATATTAACTCATGCAGAGATGTTAAGGTTCAGTTGATTCAGAAAGTTTCCATTCCCTACTCTTAATTTCTATTCATACAGTGTGACATTTCAGTTTTTATAAAATGTTGTTTTCTTTTCTTAAAAAGGTGCATTATGCAGATTTTTATGTGAAAAATAAGTTAATATTTGAGCGTATTTGACCATGCAGCAACCCACCGGTTGTATGAGAGGTTAAGCATGGCGCATTTACTTTCCATCACAGTGGTCTCTAGGACGCTCCAGGATCAATTGTTTGGAAGGTTTTCACTCCTGATGGACCCTCTCCCCAGAAAACCTACAAAACATTTGATCCTGGAGCATTGTAGAGGCCACCGTAAAAGTAAAGGCATCATGCTGACCACTCATACAGCCGCTGGGTCATAAGGTCAAAAAAGGCAGAAATATCAACTTCCACATAAAAACTTGCATAATGCACCTTTAATGCATGCTCATCACTGTACATTTTTACTGACAAAAGTGAACGTAATCAACTGAAGTAAATGGCTACTTCATAAAAAATCCAAATAACAGGGGTCTGAAATTACACTTTCTGAATCCACTGTACTTAAGGCACACTACTGGCATCTTGATTGCATTGGGATATTTCATTTGGCATATTGTCCTCGCAATGTCACAACCCAATGCCCTCCGCATTACAGATGAGCACCTCAGTGGGCTGCAGGTGCCCCAGATGCAAATGAAACTGCTCGGGCTTCTTTGTTTTCCAGCATCGGATATCCTGCCCCAGTGTGATGCTTTTAATACTGGGCAGGTGGGCAAGCATGTCATTTTGCAACGATACCACCCCGGAGTTGGACAAGTTCAGCTCTTGCAGGGAGTCCAGTCCCATGAAAACTTTAGGGTCTAGCTTTTTCAGATTTGGGTTGTTAGAAAGATCCAGGACTTGTAAACTTTGAAGACCCTTGAAGCTAAACTGTTCGATTTCCCAGAGCTCTTCGCAGCCGCTGATGGACAAATAAACCAACTCTTCTAGTTGCGAAAATGCCACTTCTCTTATTCTTTTAATAGGGTTTGCGTCCATATTAAGGTAGCGCAGGGGTAGTCCAGACAACTTCGGGACACTCGTGAAAAGATTGCCGCTCAAGTTTAAGCTTTGAATGTGCAAGGTCTTCTCATTTGTAGCTATAGTCACTGCTGTAAGTTTATTATTGGACAAATCCAAAGTCACTGGTTCAGCGTTCACTTTAGTAGCAAACACATTCATGTCGAAATCGTGGAAGTCATTGTAGCTAATGTCCACGTCTGATAATGGCAGGCCGTAGAACAGGTCCGGGGTCAGTGCTGTGAGACTGTTGTGGCTTAGATCCAAGGACTCCAGATAACGCAGCCTGGACAAAGCACTAGGGCTTACCTGCGGATGATATTACAAAGTAGGTAAAGAGTTTATTGATAAGTCTAGCGAGCGTGCAAAAGATAACAGGGGAAAGGTGATAAGAGGCTGTACAGAGGCCAAAAAAGTAGTTGTGTCATATAATGCAATAAAACTTAATGGCTTTATAGTGCAATTGCTTACACCTCCATCAGCCTGTAAAACATTGTTATGCTTCTCACGTCATGATAAACGTTTGTTGTGCTTACATGAACACCACCAACAAAATTAATATAGATACTAGGGTTGTGCAATTAATCAAAACTCATCAAAATCGCAATCCCCTAAACCTAATTTTGTCATTGTGCTTACCATTGTGATGTGGTTGCTGCTGAGGTCTAGGCTGACCAGCGTTGTGTATCCCGGGCCGGACAGCATGGCGTCTGTGAGCGGTCCCATAGAGATGGAGGAGAGGTCCAGGTGTGCGGTGTCCAGCGGGATGGGGATAGGCATTGTCGCCCCGAGCTTAAGCCCACTACAGTCCACTCTGGTGAGGCTGAAACTATCGAACAGGCCGAAACTTTCCACATCACAGCGGCAGCCTGGGTGGCAGTTCTCCACCGCACTGACCTGGACTAATACCAGCAAGGATACACCGAGCCACAGCACAGAAGACATCATTGTCTGTGGAAGGAAAGGACAGCAAGAATTAGAGAAGACAGCCAGGTTTAACGTCTTTTAAAAAAGTAGCTATCTGAACTTATTTGCACAAATGATTTTTGTGCTCATACAAAAGACAGCACAATAAGCCAAGTCGTTTAATGCGTTGCACAACTTCAGCAGGTCTACTTCTTACGGTCTTACTTTTTAGTGTGACTTACCAAAGGGTGTGACCTAATTTCTTTAATAAAGTGTTCATTTGTACTTTCATTCTTTGTCCATTTACCCACCTGGAAGAAATGCTGTGCAATATAAAAAGGCCCATATATTTTTTAGGATTTTAGCAGGACTGAGGACAAGTCTTATGCAGGTGCTCAAGGAACTTTTTTCAATGTCTCTGTATCACACCGTAAAAACAAAGGCAAGACAGATACAAGTTGATAACTTTGAACATTTAAAGCAAACAGCCTTTTCAAGTGGTCTTTACCCTGGTTCTCAATGACACACCTCTATAAGCAGAGTGAGCAGAGGTTAGTTTAGTTTATTTGTTTATTTGAGCAGTTAGTCTGCTCAAAAGGAGTGGGCCAAAGCAAAAGGCTTATAAGCGCCCACCCCCAAAATAAAAACAATACAATTTTCATTTAACAATCAAAGCAAGGATCGTAGTGCAAGGTAACAAATCATAAACAAGGGAACATAGGGCAAGGTAACAACATATAATAAAGAACAATAAAAAGAGAACAACAGCAGAAGAATGTACTACAACACTGACAATATCTATATCCAGTCAATTACAATACATCACACCAAATAGTAACAAATGATGATCGTTAATACGGGCGGAACGGTAGTACAGTGGTTAGAGCTCGTGCTTCACAGCTAGAAGGTCCCGGGTTCGATTCCCACATGGACGGGTCCTTTCTGTGTGGAGTTTGCATGTTCTCCCCATGTCTGCGTAGGTTTCCTCCGGTTTCCGGTGAATGTATATGCAATATAAACAGTCACAAAAGAAATAACTTTTTAATGTTTCCTATGTAGAAAACCTTCTAACCTTGTAGTTTGGACCTCTAGAAACATGTTCTAAAATGATTGTTGTACTAGTGTAGCTCCGAATATTTCAGTAATGATTCAAATGTTAAAGCTCCAGGATGGGGAACTTAATTTTAATTAAAAACATAAATAGCAAATATATTTGAAATACTAGGGACATAAATTGACTGCATTTTTCTTCCACTTACTTCATCTATGAAAGATTATCTTAGAAAAACCTTTTCTCTAAACTGGTTTGAATAAACGTTTGATTTAGGAAATAATGTAACACTTGATTCCAGTAGATGCTTTGTTGAACAACGGGTCACTGTAAACTGCATGTGAAAGTGCAGTGAATAATGCTGCCATCTGAATTGTAGTAATGCTTAGGAGTTATGCAACAAGAAGAGGTAACAGACCTCTACAACTTGTTAGCATGCGCAAGCTAATCACACCAACAACTCAAAGTGGGGTAACAAAGTGAAAGTTTATTGCATGTAAAAATAAATAAATGGTACCATAACTTGCAAAAATGAACTGTGTTGACTAAAATTCACTAGAACAGAACAGAATGAATAAACAGTGCAGACTGACAGAGCCAAAACTGAGTACTGACTGTCTAAAACCATTAATAACTTGTATACTGTATAGCCAGTACGGCCCAAGAGTTTTGCTCTTGAATTGTGAGATATAAAGAATTTATGAAACATCATTCCCCCACAGCAGTTAGACTCCATTGCTGAGGTTTCTAGCATATTGTGCCTAACTGCATTGTATTACTGTAATGTTATAATCATTTCACTTTTTTATTGACCCTATTTCCAAATGTAGCATGTAGAGTAGAACAATCCCAAAATACAATGTTACACTGCGACAATCTTATCGAAGACCTTTTTTTCCAACTCTGTGTCCTAAAGCATGATCATTACAGTAAACCCTTTTCTAAAATGAGCACGTTAAAACAGCTCATCTATAATGAGTCGGTGCACATAACCAACCCAACACACGCCACCTCTTTACTGCTTATATTACATACATTAAACAGTAAGTTAGTAGACATTGTGTATTGCGACAGTAGCTGCTCAATGTGTGTGTTTTTTTCCCTCTTCCATCCCTGGAAGCCGTGTTGCCAAACCACAGAGCCCCAAATGCTGACTAAACATGAGAACATTTCCAGGAAACCACCAAAAGTGGTCATGTGTTTACCAAGTTGGTCATCAACCGCTCATCGCCTCGTTTCTTCCTCTGCTCTGCATTTTTACCTTCACCATCTGCGGCGTCACTGAGAACCGTGATCTCTTAGTTAACCAGGTGGCGAGTCCAGACTTCCAGTAATAAATCTCTTCTAACAACAACCTGCTGTCTTCTCTGCCTTCAAATCACACGTATCCACATACACAGCACACAGTAGCATAGCCCACGATACATTATGATTACATTGCATGTGCAAAACCAGCAGGTTAACAAATAAGATAAGACCTTATTGATCTCACAGTAGAGAAATGTACTTGTTAGATAAGCTCTAAAGAACACTCAGGGGGTACCAATAGACAGGAAATGTGCAATCAAGTAAAAGGGTGGCACGGTGGTGCAGAGGTTAGCGCTCGTGCCACACAGCTAGAAGGTCCCAGGTTCGATTGCCACTGCGGTTTCCCCTACCACTAAAAACAAATAGACCAGGATGAATGAGTGTGCTTGAGGGTGCAAGTGGGGGACAGGGGATGGAAAGAAGGCTACAATCCAGCGTGGCATGTTTAATTGCATGTATGTTCATTAACATGAATCCTGACCAAATAAATAAAAATAACTTGTGGTATCTTATATACAATGAATATTAAAAAAAAAAAAATAAGAGCAAAATATATGCAATAATAATAATTATAATATTAATAATAATAATAATATTAATAACAACAACAACAATTAGAACTGAATATAAAATATCCAAAGTCAAGATTGGCAGTGCAAGGTTTCCAGTCATAGTGCAGGTGATTGATAAAGTGGCTCTGATACAGAAGTTATTGCACGAGAGTTATTTTACAGTAGGGTTTCGTTTTATAATTTATTTTTCGACCCTGTTGCTGTGATTTGGTGTAGATGTTCAGTTGTTAGCACATTAGGCAATACTGGCTTGCTAGTTTTAATTGGGGTTATACATTTTTAAAAGGGTTTAATTGCTCTTTTGACATAACTACATAGAACCGGGAATGCTCAGCAGTGTGCTTTTAAACCGGATATTGTAGCTTCTAAACTTCCAGAGGTGAAACTGCTTCGTCACAGAAACGGTAAATGGACTCAACTTATATAGCGCTTTTCTACTTTTATCAGGCCCAAAGCGCTTTACAGTAAGGAACCAGTCATCCATCCACTCTCTCATTCATACACCAATGTACGCAGACACTGGAGGCAAGTAGGGTGAAGTGTCTTGCCCAAGGACACAACGACAGAAGCTTACAAAACATAACAAAATATACATTATATAACAGTGTCCATTTATAGATTCATTGTCGAATCAAATAATCATGACATCCCCACTAAAAACACTCTTGCCAAGGGTTTGTGAAATCACGTCCCGGGTCCTTCTCACTTTCACGGCTATTTTCACACTTGGTTGTCATGGGCAAACTTTTACGCCAACCTTTCCCGCATCAGAGGAACTTTTAATTAGACTAATAAATTGTTATTTAGGCTGCGTCCCACTGCTATTGTCACCACTCTTCACTTCAAAGCACAAAGCAGAAAGTGGTGCCACAGTAAGCCTATCAAACCACATGAAGAAAGTGACTGGGCGTTTAATTAAATTGGGGGCCCTTAAGGGGTTTAAAAACAATTAGTCGGAAACAGAGCAGCAGTTTCACTGAGTAAATAGAGACAGTTACATTTTTGTTCTAAAGGATGTGTGTAAACTCTCTTTTTCTTTATACCCTTTTATTTGTTTCGGGGAGAAACAAATATTGTTACGTTTAAAAACACATTCCCCCATCTTGATTTCCAATAGTGCAAGACCTCAGGGGAAAAGCTTTCGCCCACTAAACTTCAGGCTGACACTTAAATCAAACACATTACCAGCCTCCTGTTTCTAAATACACTGGACACTACAGTAATTTAGTTTTGAGCGATCAATGACTGACAAATCGGCTATACATGAAAACATTAATAGTGAGTGAATGTGGAAATGTGTTGTAAAGCAGTACACAAATATTGTAGTAATAATACTCATTCCTTTCTATATGTTTTTAATTTGCTGAACATCTGTCAGTGTATTCATCGACGTTTATCCATCATGTCTCAACCAAACCACAATCTGCTGTCGTGGGAATGCAGCACTTGCATAGGAATAATGCAAAAATCTAATTTATTTCAGCGACGCAAACCAACACTAAGAATTACCACGTGAAAAGCTACTTTAATATATTTTATACGAAGCCAACCCCGCCCCTTTTCGCTGTAGGGCACATCTCCACGGGATTAGTTTGTTTACACGCGTTTTTGGACAGATCTTCGTGATAATTTAGACCAAACTAGTTTGGGACTCCGGTCAGTTCGTCAGGGACAGCGCAGGGTGTTTTCTTAAACCCTCGCCAAAAGTGAAATTTGACCTGACCACAGAACGGCGGACAGGGGCTCTGGCTTTCTGTCCCAAAACCGCAATATAACCAGGAGTTACAGGTTAAACCACAATCCTAAAACATTAAATGACATGTTCTGGTGTTTATTATACCTGTACATGTCTGCATTTGTAGTTGACACTTACTTTTGAAACTTTGGTCCAAACTCGCTACTTTTCGGGGGATTTTCACTTCACTGCTCCCATTTTCCCCCCAAAGCCCGCGTAAGCAGCCGCTCCTCTCCCCCGCTGTGAGTGCGCTCTGTCCCGGGCTACATGAGCTCCCAGTCCGCCGCCTCCTGTCTCATCCACTGCAGTGATCTCCAACACAAGTGCTGCCACCGCTGCGGGAAACACTGAAACACGCTTCGTCTGGCCCCATCCCATGAAAGTGTGCTGCTGCTGCTCGCTTGTTTTACTCACGTCAAGTTAGCAGCTTGCAAAATGACAACACTTCCGGGTAAACTTTAGAACCAGATAAAAAAATAAATAATTATATATATATATATATATATATATATATATATATATATATATATATATATATATATATATATATATATATATATATATATATATATATATAGGCGAGAGAATAGTTGAAGTTATTAAAGTCATGATAGTGGACTAGTGATAATTGCTTGCAAACCTTATGGTCACAGCGTGTCTCACTAATCTGATATAGCAATACATCATCATAAGCGCATGTATTTAATTAAAAAATAAGAATTGAATGTGCAGTTTACTCAAAAAACATATTTTCATCGCTAAGACACTGGGCTTTTACTTTTCTAAGCAAGAGCCAGCAACTTCCGGAATCCTTCTCATACCTCGGAGCGCCCTCTCGTGGGCTCTCCGTAAATCGGAAATCCCAAGGGAAAAGTTGTTCATATTGCGCAACAAGGCAGCGGTTTGTTTTATTTGGCATCTGCGAGGCAGATTAAACATAATGTGAAAGGAAAGGCTGAGTTTTCCTGTTGTTGCGCACGGATAAGCTGCGACAAGGCTGGTCCGACAAGTAACTACTGGCGAATGCGCCTTAATTAGTGCGAAAGTTGAAACCAGTCACGTGGCCTACTCAACAGGGTCTATTGTGACATAAAATGCTAAATTAACCATGTGATTAATAACGTTAACATAAATCAATCAATTGTTTTGTATAGCCCAATCACAACGGGAGTTGCCTCACAGGGCAGCACCAAACCTTAAAGCAATGAAACAAAACAATGCTTCTTCTGTAAATCAGAATCAGAATAGGTTTTATTGCCATTGTTTGAGAACAGGTTCACAAACTATGCATTTTTTCTTGATGCATACGTGCAACATAAAACATATAACATAGAATTTAGATAAAAATTAGCTTTAAAACTTCAAACTATAAGTGTCACAATTCGGTCTTTTGTTGCCCTGTTTTGTTTTTCTTTTGTGTTTATCTGGCCTTGGTGGTTTATTTTGACATGTCTTTTTGGTCTGTGTGTTTTTTGCTTTGCTTCCCTTGTGTTGATGGCCTGCCCCGCCCTGATGTGTTCCACCTGTGCCCTGTTTCCTCATGTATTTATACCCCTGTGTTTCCCTTGTCCTTTGTCTGTCATTGTGTATGTCAGCCCCGGTTTGTTTCTCTGGATTCTGTTATTTTGTTTTTTGTCAATTATTAAACATCACCAGTTTCGTTGCAGTCCTGCATTTTGGGTTTTTATTTTTCCTCACTCCATCACCAAACCATGACAAGGCTTTAAAGGGCATGCATAAGGAATATTAATAAATAAGATGCAACATAGAAAAGTAAAATATGTTGACTAATACCCCATTAGATAAAATTAAAACACAGCATATATTAGCAATTTGTATCGTTACCCAAGTCTTGTGTAATTTCATGTATTTTACTTTTTTAATTATTTGAATGGGTCAGTCGGTGCATATTAGCCACTTACCATCCACCACTTGCGAGTTGTGTTTTACTCACACAGATCTTACACACATTTTCAGAAACTACGCGGCCTTAGCTTTCAAATGAAGCATTGCACCGGCCTATAGGCTCTAAACATAAAAGCATCAAAAAGCGACGAGAAAAAAAAGAAACAAAAACATGACAAAAAGCGGCAAAAAAATGGGACAAATTAAAGCAACAATAACACAATAAAAAAGCGTCAAAAACATGACAAGAGAGACACTAAAAAGTGATGAAAAAGCACACAAAATGTGTCAATGTGTCATGAATGCGGTTACAAATCAACATAAAAGTTTATATTAGTTTTGTATCTCTTAGCTTTCAAATGAGGCTCTCCAGTCAAGAGGCTTCAGATTTGGACAATGCCGAACTGAAGAAAATGCTTTTGGTTAAGGTGGGGGTTAAGAGGTTAATGAACAGACAACTAGTGCCTCAAATATGCCGGGTTTAGCTCATCCGTAGTCCCAGGTAAAAACTAAGACAAGAACATATTGAACACATACGACAAAACACACAGCAGTACATTACAGACAAAACTACACAATTCATAAAGTGCATTTCTTTCATATGCCACCCCCCTCGTCCAGAGGCGGATTGGGACAATAATTCAGCCCGGGCATTTTTTTGGTTTTGGACCAGCCCACCCATAGCAGGTTTGGTATTGGCCTAGCCTGGCCTTAGCCATCCGTAAACTCCGGTCAATTATAATTTCCCTACATGTACGTCTGGGATTGATCTCAGTGGCTGCGTTTAATCGGTTGAATTTCAACCTACCATTCAGCGAGCGGGGCAGGCGCGTGTTGTAGGTGACGTCAGCATTTGCGCCGCATTTGCTGGTTGTAGTCATTTACTTCAATGGTTGTAGTTCGGCAATGGCGGCGGATATGAACGTAAAGGAAGCTCTTCAATCCGTTCTGGCTCGGCTCCCAAATATCCAGAAATGAGCACTGAAGCCTTGGAATACGGAAGGAATGCTCCTAAGAGTTATGATAGAGTTATGATGGAGTTATGATGGAGTTATGATAGAGTTATGATGGAGTTATGATAGAGTTATGATAGAGTTATGATGGAGTTATGATGGAGTTATGATAGAGTTATGATGGAGTTATGATAGAGTTATGATAGAGTTATGATGGAGTTATGATAGAGTTATGATAGAGTTATGAGCTGCTTCACTCAACACGGGCGCGTTACATACGTCATGACCAAACGCTAGCGAAAATCAGATCCAATCGTTTCAAAGGAGTTCACCCCTCCCACCTGATAACGAAGTTCCAGACCCTCTGTACGAAAAGAAATGAGTACGAGGGGTATGGTAAAACCAGGCTAGTATTGGCCTAATAGTTAATAAAATCTGGTTAGGCCACTTGAAGGCAGACTCCATTGCAGCACAATCCACTAGATGGCATAAGTGCGTCACACTGAAACTTGAGTTTTGGCAAACTTTTTATCCTACCTCATGTTAGACCCCCCCAACGGATTTCTGCACAGTGTACCACTGTTCTTTGGGTAGGGAGGAAGTCTGTTTTACTTTTTAAGTCAATTCCATACTGTAATTTGAGATTTCCCTGGAAAATATTTAGTCCTACAATGCCATCTTGCCCTTTAGATAACATCAAGTTATTTGTGTTGTCTATTTTTTCTTTAGCATTTTGTACTTTTGTGCAGAATGTTCATCATAGGAAATGTATGGGATCCAGACTCACTGCCGACACTGAGCTGATTCATCGTTTCTCCCTCTATTCCTGGAGCAGGACAGTGGTTTCAAGGTGTTACTTTAAGAGGCTCAACGGCTTATGTAGGATATGGGTCAACAAAGGTGCAGTCACTTTCTACAGACAAGTATTTCTAATTATTGGATTAATTTGATTATTATTTTTTTTATTAACATTGCCTTTATTTGTGTCTAATTGCAGGACTTTCTTCCATTATAGATTACAAAAATACATTTGGGATAAAAGACAGCTAGATGGAAGACACCTGACATGTGAGCAGGCATAGCTTCCTTTCCCCTCCCCATTGTGTCTTCAACTGCCACAGGGTATAATTATTATTACAAAATATATATTATTTAACGTTTTTTAAAGTTCCCATTTCACTTTTATTGCAACAGCAATGTCATGCTTTTTGTTTGGTGCATCCTAATGCTTGGCTGGTAGCATCTTTTAGAGGAAGCTGAAAGGACTGACACAGGGAAACCAAAGTTGAGCCCGGGGGACCACGAAGGAGAGCCCTTTGTTAAGTCTAATTACTCCCTCTCCGCTGGGGTTCAAATTAATTCAATCTGCCAGACCTGCACCGCTAACATGCTACAGCAATTAAAACAGATGGCATGAACAATGAGACACTGCTGTCACTATGGCAAGACAAGTGACCTCAACTACACCTGGAAATCTTTATGGTTATGCCGCTATACTGTATTTGCCTCATATTTTGCTCAATAAATATTGTTCATTGATCCATATCACAATAGATTAATTTTTTTATTAATTTCCAGGCAAAATGAACAGTATTTTTACAATGTTATAAATAATAAATAATAAAATAAAATTAAGATCTGGTACACAAATTAGTTTAATTCATCATTAAATAAAACACTGATTGCAATGATTTTTTTAACAGGCTACACACGTCACACCCGTAACAGCATGTGGTTTGGTATAGACTTCAGTGTTAAATATAAATTACATTATTATTATTGTTTGTTGAATGGTACTTAACTGGATGTTGAATGTGTTTATGGCCATAGTAACAAATCTGTATTTGTTTTTTTTAATGATGAAAACATAAATGTATGAAGAAAAAAATATTTATTAAAATGTGTTTTTTGTTTGTTTTTTTGTTTTATCGCCCAAATATAATATCTGAAAAGAAATATTGCAATAATTGTATTTAAATTCATTATTTGTGGATGCAGGTCTCTATATTAGCGATGATATTATTATATTATAAGAAGATAGCGGTCAGAAAAAAATGGCTTCTGATTGAAACCTGAAGTGAATGGAGGGTTATGGCCTCTGTGACCACTGTAGCCTTCATGATAACAAAGGTTTAGAGTAGACTAAGGCCTGTTGTCAATCCTCTTATTTTGTGCCACAGTGAAAATGGATTAGCGAGTAGCACCTACGTTTTGGCCCCCGGGTCACTTTGGACGGATTTGCCTGAATGGGCCTGTTAAGCTGATACTTAGAGCACTTTTCAAATTTCACATTGCAAATTTGTACTTTTTCTACTTCTCCGTGGAGTCTTGCATGCGACCTAACTCCCCGTTGATTCTTCAGATATGCTGCGCTGTGTGAAGGGACCCATAGGAGCGCTGCACAGAGGAGGGGACTACTGCAGTGTCTAAGTAGCTCTCCAGGGTGCTGAAGCTGTCTCAAAACGCAACCGAGGCACCTGTCACTCCCCTTCAGCCCAACACCAAAGCACCATGACCTCTCTGAAAGATCAGCAGAGAATGATGAGGTGATGTGGACACCAAAGGAAACACATGCTAAACTGGACCGACGTGACATGAAATGGTAAGTGCGTCTTGAGTAGATTTCTGTTTGTAAAAACGTTCGATCTTCTACCATAGCTTTGCTTTTCTTGGCAGGCATTATTGACTTCAACAGTGAACACAATGTTTCACTAGCTTTTAACACTCTGGAAGGACAATGCTACATATCCCCCCAAACTTCAAATGGCCACTGTGGGAGTCCAACCATCCGTGTGTGCCCACAACTAAAGCAAGGAACGTTTTGCCGAATGTGCACGTTTATAACTTCTCACTATGGATCTTACTTGGAGTATTGACTTTCCCTTGCTGCGTGCACTGTTTAATTTTCAAAGTAGGAGTTTTAGGACCTTGGAACTGCGATCCTATTTACTACAAGGCATTCCCTACATCAGCTGCCAGACTGGCCATAAGCAGGATCAATGGAGATCCCAATCTAGACTTGGGCCTAACAATGGACTTTATCATCCTGCAAGAACCGTGCGAGACATCCAAAGCCCTGATTGCGTTTATTAACTATGAAAAAAGAGCTGATGCATTTATTGGCCCCACAAGCCCTGGATATTGTACTGCTGCGTCACTTTTGGCCAAAAACTGGGAAAAGGCTCTCTTCTCTCATGGCTGTTTGAACTACGAATTGGACAGAGCCACTGGATACCCATCTTTTACCAGGACAGTGCCTGTACCCACCGATGTGTTGTTCACTGTGTTTAAACACTTCAGGTGGGCAAACATTGCAGTAGTTTCATCAAAAGAGGATATCTGGATAGATTCTGCTGATAGGGTGGCCACTGCTCTGAGGAACAGAGGGCTCCCAGTGGGTCTGGTCACTTCTGTGGGCAATGAGACTGAGATGGAGAGTGCGCTGCAAAAGATTGAGGCTGTAGGAAACATTAGAGGTAAGTTTATATTGTCACGTCATCGCATAGAAACAGTAACTGAATTTGACTGCATTTCCTATTTGTCTAACCCTGAGCCAGGTTATGATCAAATAAAGCACATGCAACAAAGTTGTGCATTCTCAATGCCAAAGTAGTACTTTTGCAAGCCACCGGGGGCTCCTGGAGTCTAGTTTGGGAAGTGACTTCTAGTAGAACTTTATTGATTAATGTAGTGTGAGTTTAGTCCTTTGAGTCTAGTTTAATCATTGTTTTCTTGTAGATATAATGTCCTTGTTTGGATATTCTCAAGCCTGAATAAATTGAGATTGTCATGTTTGGAAGAGCATGCATAAAACATGCTCAAATGAGCATACAGTCGACTGAATGCATGTCGGCAGATCATTTGTTGTCGTGACCGTGGCAACCAATTATAATGAGTAGAGTTTGCTTTGATTAAAACAAATTTTAATTCTCTTTTGTACTAATAGAAAATATACTATTTTCAATCACAAACACAAAGATGAAATTTACTCATATCTAACCATGTAAAAACCTGGCTTTTTAATTTTGTACAGTAATCATCATGTGCATGCACTCGGTCCTGATTGGAGGAGAACAGCAGGCCAGTTTCCTACTTACCGCACAGCAGAAAGGCCTGACATCTGGAAAGTACGTGTTCATTCCCTACGACACCCTGCACTACAGCGTGCCCTACAACAACGTCACTCACTTCGCTCTGAGAAACAACAGTCGACTGAGAGAGGCCTACGATGCTGTGCTCACTGTTACCATGGCGTCCGAGCCTCAATCTTTCTACGAGGCGCTCAATGCCGCCAAAACATCCCAGGAAGTGATGCTATCTGTGATGCCAGAGCAGGTAGGTATTTTACAAGATTCAATGATCTTCGAATCAAACTTTTCTTCTTTAATTCACTCTGCAAGTACATTATTGTAGCTATCTACCAACTTGAACATTGACTGTCGCACATTCTGGCCTATTGTACATTTTTAGTGGTTGGGGAAACCAGACCACACCCAGTAAACCTGCACAGGCATGGGAAGAACATGCAGACTCCACACAGAAAGGCCCCACCTGGCCGGGGATCGATCCCAGGATCTTCTTGCTGTGAGGCAAAAGCGCTAATCGCTGCGCCACCATGCCAGACAAATTCATAGAAGCCTTCAAATAAAATCTTACTTGGCTTTCTACTGTACCTTTAAGAGTAAAGATTTTGCTTTGCTGACTGCCTGAGGTCAGGAATGTGATTTCACAATAGAAAAAGTAAATGTTACATATTGGCTTATGAATAGCATCTGACAGAAAGAAATATTTGAATTTACTTTCTTTGCCAACACCATATATTTTGAACTTATTTAAAGCTGCAATATCAAATTGTCCTTGCTGCATTTGCTGTTAATCAAAATATGACATTTTTTTCTGTCTTTGTTTTTCAGGTGAACCCTCTGTTTGGCACTATATACAACAGTCTGTACCTCATGGCCCAGTCCATCCACAGCGCCAGAAAAGCTGGCATGAGGCTGTCGGGTTCCAATCTGGCTTATTTCACTAGAAACATTGTATTCAACGGCTTCAACCAGAGGTTTGAAGTCGACAAGAATGGAGAAGTCACTACTAACTATATCATATTAGACACAAATAACCAGGGCGCTGAGCTGTATCAAACCTACCTGGTGGATTTGAAGTTGTTTAAGCTGCGATTTGCTGGAAAGTCCATATTCTTCCCAGGAGGGGCCCCACCCCCTTCAGATCCTGCCTGCTGGTTTGACCCCACTATTGCCTGCACAGGAGGTAAAAGTTGTGCGTCTGTCTTAGTTTAAGTATTAGTTATGTCAAGTGTATACATTTTTAGTAAATAATAATAAATAATCATGTTGTAACTCATGTAACTGTTTTTGTAGGTATAGAAGTTACATACATCGTTGTTGTCTTTGTTGTGACCTTCTCACTGGGTCTTGCGGGTCTTGGAATAAGTTTCTACATAAGGTATTTACATGTTGCACAATATGATTGTGTAGGCTCTCACTTGACCAGCAATTTTCCAACATTGTAAAGATTTTCATTTATTGTCGTAATATCATCCCCTATACCAGTGGTTCTCAACCTGGGGGTCAGGACCCTCATCGGGTTCGTGAGAAAAATGTGGGGGGTTGCCAGATCATGTAGATTAAAATAATATATACACATTTTTATTATTTTATGGTAGCTTGTCTGTGCTATTTTACTAGAGTGTCTTTATTTGCAATTAATGCGATTTAATTTAATTTAGCCATTTGTTTTTGTTTTTTTGCTTTTTAAGAATTATATAGGCTAATGCCCCCGTTTCCCAGTGTGACCCAGGCAGGGGTCACTAACCCCATTAACTGGTATAATGGGGGCCGTGGATCCAAAAGATTGAGAATCACTTCCCTATACAATCCGCTCCCTGGATCACAGGAGCAACAGGGCTTTGTTAAGGCAAATGAGAACAAAACATTATTTGAAAATAGTTCTGTGTAAGCAAGAAATAGGTGGGGTAAGGCAGGCCTGACCAGAGGGCCATCGACTATATTTGAACAACTTTACTACAATATCGTTCAATACCAGAAAGCACAATAAGTATACTGCTTTTGTTAGAAATGAATACTGAAAATATATGTATGTTTTGTATGTTACCCAAATGTTTTTTTATGCAATGGCATACGTTTTGTTGTGTGTATTCTTTGAAAACTCTTAACATGTTTCTCATTTGCAGGATAAGGCTTCAGCAAATCCAGATGTTTAAAGGACCTAATCGGATCCTTTTAACCCTGGAAGATCTGACTTTTATAAACCCTCAGTTGAGCAACAAAGTAAGTCACATTACTCCCCAAGATGCTCCTTCTGATTTGTCATTAACAGAAAAGGCAGTTCCTTACAAAAGTGCTATTCTCTGGTTTACAGAAAATCACGTTGGAAGATCTTAGTGAGTCTAAAAGTGCAATAGACAACAAATCAGCAGATCGCTCTCATTCTATGAACAGCGAGCAGACGGAAACCCACGAAACCACCAATGTGGCTGTCTATGAGGTAGGTTGTTTCTACTTGAGCTGAACCTACCTATCACATACTTTTAAAAATCTAAATTTACACTCTATATTTATGATGCTGTCAGGCAATATATAAACAATGCGTTGTCTTGTTTCAGGGTGACTGGGTGTGGCTAAAGAAGTTTGAGGAAGGGCAGTTTAAAGAAGTAAAGCAGAGTGCCACCAAGATTTTCACCAAGGTATACATACTGCAGTTATTTGTTTTTTAGGCCTTTGTTCCATAATTGAATAATCGTGTTACATTTGTTGCTGTTTGATAGGTTTCTATTATTGGAATAGTGATCATGTGTTATAATCATTGTTTGATGTCCATGTGAATATATCTCCTTTGTTATTCCCAGATGAAGGATCTTAGGAATGAAAACGTAAACCCGTTCTTAGGCTTCTTCCAGGACTGCTCCATGTTTGCGGTGGTGACAGAGCACTGCTCCCGAGGCAGTCTGCAGGACCTGCTCAGGAATGAGGATGTTAAGCTGGACTGGATGTTCAAGTCCTCACTTTTGCTGGACCTCATCAAGGTAGAAAAAGAATGCCTGGACTTAACCACTTAAACTTAAAATAACACATTTTGTCAATTAAGAATGCTTTGTGCTTATTCCGTTTTGGTGTTTAAATAATAATATTTGTATCAATACCAGGGAATGAAATACCTTCACCACAGAGACTTTCCGCATGGGAGGCTGAAATCTCGTAACTGTGTGGTCGATGGACGCTTTGTCCTCAAAATAACTGACTATGGTTTTAATGAGCTTTTGGAGTCCCAGAAAGCCCCTTTTGAGGAGCCACCGCCTGAAGGTAAACGCATCATTTAATCGGCACTTCTTGACCTGGTACATGTATATTTCACTGGTGTCTCATCTGTCAGAGCTGTTCTGGACCGCTCCAGAGTTTCTGAGGGATACAGCCAGTTTCCGCAGAGGGACATATAAAGGAGATGTGTACAGTTTTGCCATTGTCCTTCAGGAAGTGGTCGTCCGAGGGCTTCCGTACTGCATGCTTGGACTTCCTCCTCAGGGTGAGCCTACTTGTTTAAATAGCATATTTAAAATACAGTCGACACTGCCAAAAGTGCTGCACATGTTTTAGACAAGAGGTACAAATCTATACAAGGTACATAAATAAGCTACAAAAAAATTAGATCAATAATGTGGAATGTTCAACTCAGCTCGTGTTGAAAACCATCGCATAAAGGTGCATTTTTAAGAGTGACTTAAAACTCCCTATGGATGAGGCTGATCAAAGGAAGCTCGTTCCAAAGTTTGGGTCCAGTGAGTGTGTTTTTTTGTATTCTCCTGTGAGAATACAAACTCAACATTTCTGAGAGATACTCTGGAGCCAGGCCATTCAGTGGTTTAAAAAACAACAATAGGATTTTAATTTAAAATTGTATCCTGAAGGACACCGGGAGCCAATGAAGAGACTGTAGCACTGTAAAGATAAATATGTAGACTCATTTTTCCAGCAGGTTCGAGGGCAGATATGGTTTTACTTTAGCAATCAGGTGAAGCTGAAAGAAGCTTGTTTTAACCACAGAGCTGATTTGTTTATCAGCACAAAGAGCTGTCAATCATGACTCCAAGATTTTTTACATGGAAGCTGAAGGGCACACCAAGATCAAAGGTCTGGTCAGTACTGCTGAACATAACAATGTCAGTTGTGCTCTCATTTAGGTTGAGGAAGTTTAGCTTCAGACAGTCTTTCACTTTCTGGAGGCATCTGCAAAGACTGCATTGAACTGCTTTTTGACTTGAGAGCAATTTCAATTTGGACGTCATTGGCAAAGCAATGAAAGGAATTTTATTTTAATTTAATTTTTTATCGAGCCCAGTGGCAGCATAAACAGAGAGGACAAAGCTGGGCCTAGAGCAGAGCAATGGGGAACTCCACAGGCGAGAGGGACTTTTGCAGAGGAAAAAGGGCCAAAGCTCACAGGGAATTGCCGTCCTGTGAGGTAGGACCAAAACCATTTAAAAACCGTGTCCTTAATCTCAACACAGGATTCCAAGCGTGATAATAAAATCTCATGATCCACTGTATCAAAGGCTGCGGTGAGATCTTGAAGCACCAAAACCAGAGCTTGATGCTTTTCGTAGTTTCTCAAAATCACTGTGGCAGTCATTCATCAAAGGTTTCTATAAAGCTTTCTTGTTATTTTACAGCTTAAAATGTGTAGGATGAGTTTGTAATATGGTATATTATAATAAATATTATGACCTTTACTCATTCAGAGATCATCCGTAAAGTGAAGAAGCCTCCTCCGATGTGCCGTCCCACTGTGGCTCCTGACCAGGCTCCTCTGGAGTGTATCCAGCTCATGAAACAGTGCTGGAGTGAGCAGCCTGATCGCAGACCCAACTTTGATGAGATCTTTGACAGGGTAAAATTCCTGTCAAACCAGTGACAAATAGACACTAATACTAAACTACTATACAGTAACTTCTGCTACGTCTTCCACGATGAAGTTCACAACATGCTTAAGTGTACAAACCTTGTTTTTAGTTCAAGATAATCAACAAAGGAAAGAAGACTAACATCATTGATTCCATGCTTCGGATGTTGGAACAGTACAGCTCTAACCTGGAAGACCTGATCAGGGAGCGAACAGAGGAGCTGGAGGTAGAGAAACAAAGGACAGAGAAACTACTGTCAGAAATGCTCCCACTGTGAGTCACATTTTTCAGATATTCACTGACTCTGAATAGATTTAAAACTTCTCTTTGGTTGCAGAACTGATAAAACTATGAACTAAATGTATGTCTTTGTAGTTCTGTGGCGGAGGCTCTGAAAACAGGCGCCACAGTGGAGCCGGAGTACTTTGATCAGGTCACGATTTACTTCAGTGACATTGTGGGCTTCACCACCATCTCCTCCCTCAGCGACCCCATCGAGGTGGTCGACCTCCTCAACGACCTGTACTCACTGTTCGATGCTGTGCTCAGCAACCATGATGTCTACAAGGTCTGAAATATGTGAAATAAATATGCGTAAATCAGTAATTGGTGGGCAAGGCATCATGTGCATAGCATAATTCTCACTCAAGTGATTCATTGATAAAAAAAAAATATTGATTTATTAATTAAATTAGATGATAAAGAAAATGTTTGAAATTCAAACACTGTTGTGAGCCTTCAATTGAACCCTGTCAGCGTAGCTGATCCAACATCTTCAGGAAGACCTCCAGATTTCTACTGCATTTATTCATATTTCACACACTATCCCAACAATTTTAGAAGATGATTGTTGTTTGTACATGACTCCTCGGATGTTGATAGTCCTGTATTTGTGCAGGTGGAAACCATAGGTGATGCTTACATGGTGGCATCAGGTTTACCAAAGAGAAACGGAAACAAGCATGCTGCAGAGATTGCAAACATGTCTCTGAACATCCTCAGCTCCGTGGGAAGCTTCCGGATGCGCCACATGCCGGAAATCCCGGTCCGGATCCGAATTGGGATCCACTCAGGTCAGCCTTTAGGCATTTCATTATTTCTTCTTATTGTTTTGTTTTGTGTTTTGAATTAATACTAATTATGGTACTACTATACTATATACAGAAAGTATTTTCATAAACCCATAATTTCACAAATGATCACATTATGCATATTTTTGTACAGTATTGATAAATTGTTATACACTTATACACACATGAAATTAAAAACAATAGTGAAAAGTGTGACGTCTATGAAAGGTTATGGATAAATTGCTAAAACAAATAAATGTTATCTGTTCAGGGCCATGTGTTGCTGGAGTGGTTGGTCTAACGATGCCTCGGTATTGCCTTTTTGGAGACACTGTCAATACTGCCTCAAGAATGGAATCCACTGGACTGCGTAAGTTATATACAATATGATTTGTTGACTTTTTTAATTCTAAATTTTGGTTCTGCACAGCTTATAGAATCCATGTAAATCTTACAACTGTAAATATCCTTCGTTCACTCAATGAAGGCTACAAGATCGAAGTCAGAGGCAAGACTGAACTGAAGGTAATGCAGTTTTCACATACCAGACTCCATAAGGAATACAAGCTTTCTTTCTTTCTTTCTTTCTTTCTTTTGTTTTTTAGGGTAAAGGGATTGAAGAGACATACTGGCTTGTAGGTAAAACAGGATTTACGAAGCCACTACCAAAACCACCAGATATCAGACCAGGGTAAGTGCTAATTCATTCATTCACAATACTTTCATCTTTTTTCATGTTGTTTGAAGTAACAATAAGAACCATCTGGGGCTCTGTCATGTATCAAGCATACTACTGCTATACACTGGTCCAAAGCATTTAACCCACAAACTATTTACATACTGTTCAGTGAGAACAATCATGGATTGAACCCAGAAGAAATAGCGTCTTACAAGAGAAAAAAAGCTGAGAAAAAGGCGTGAAGTGAAGAGGTAGTGTTACATGTTACATGTTGCATGTTACATGTGCACCGGTTACTGTGGTGTTGTAGTTGTATTAGAAGTGGCTTTTATGTTTTCACTTTGTTCTCTATGGTTTGTAAATCTCATTATTTCGTGATCAACTTGTGTCATTAATCTTTTGATCTTATCAACCTCGTCTTAAGCTCTGCACGTGTTTCCTTCATCTTTGTTTTCCTGGCAAACTTGTATGTTGAGTTCCAGTTATGTAATGTGAATCTAATGTATCTAATGTATTCTAATAACTTTTGCAGAGACAACTGGCAGGAGATGGTGACAGAGGAAATCAAGACTATGTTTCGAAAGGCGAATCGGCAGGTGGACAAGAAGACTTGAATGAGGAGACAGAGTTTGAGGATAGGCTTTAAGAGGATTGTCCATCGACGGCTAATCTGGCTGCAGCCAGCGCAGCAGAACGAGATGGTGCTAATGTAATGAGAGTGGATGCATTACCTACTGATGCACAGGGACAATACCCTCAAAGAAGGATGTACTTCTCTGCTCTCACTGACCACTGGGTGGTCACCTACTACAACTTCAACTTCATTAAGACTGAAGATCAGATATGCCTATTTTGATCACTAGATATTTGCAGTTAATGGTTTGAGGTCTCAACTCATGACGTCACACCAAGCGCTGGTTCGTGTTGTGTCTGGCTGAATGTTATTAGCACTTCACTGCTGGAAATATTGGCTGCTAAAGTAAAACTAAGACACTTTATGATGCAGTGACCGTTTAGAATGATCAAATTACAGAATGTTGCGTTGCAATGTGATGCTGACTTCCAAGGGTAATAACTTTTTCCTGTCCTTGTTTATTGCTATAGGGAATTAGCCATGTCTTGTTGAAATAAATATTTTTGAATTATAATTCAATATTTTTGAATTATAATTAGATATTAAACTGTACATGGCAGAACACATGCAAATTGAAGATAATCCTTTATATTGTATGTAAATACTTTACTTGAAGAGACTTCTTTGTTTATAAACGTAGGTGTTTTAGTCTTAACGCTAAAGGCTAACCTTAATTTGATGTTAACCAAATTAATCAAATAGAACCACTATCTGAGCAAATATCAAATTATAAAAAGCTCTGCTTTACATTTCAGTACATTTTCATATGTTTCGTTTGTTTTTAACTTTATTGTATTTTATTTCTCATTTAGGTTAAATATGTGGACAGGAAATAGTTGTTACCCTACACTGGTCACAGGAAGTTAGCCGCAACATTTTGTTCCCGGAGCTAATTCTGGCAGAAGTTAAACCCCTTAGTGAGGTGAGTCTAGAGTTTTCGTAAGAGGGCTATAGAAATCCTGTCCTAATTATGAAAGTGCTCTATGTTGCATTTACTGTGTCAAGTGTTTATGGAATCAAATGATTTTACATTTGCATCATATAAAGATGCAGTGGTAAATGCTGAGCAGACTTTTGTTTGTCTTTTGACCAAAATTATACTACTATAGATTTAACCCTGTGAGTCAAATTTTAAAGTATTACAAGTACATTTTAACTAGTGCAATTATTGTATCCGTAGTTTATTTATTAACATTGCTCCCATTTTCTGAATACAAATGGTATAATGCTGAATGTTAATGCTTTGTAAGCAGATAGAAAGTACTGTCTGTAATTAACTTTATATGTTGAACCTGTCTTGTACAGTGCGTTACCATGGCAATACAAAATCTTTGATAAATGTAAATAACTAATAATTATGAAAATTACACTTTTATAAAACATCCTCCACTATTTATTCTTTACCTGTTTCACTTCATTATCCGCCAGAAGAGGGCACTGTTGACCTAACACATCATGCAGTTCAGTGTTTCTATTTTTTTTTTACAATTTTTTTTTTTTTTTTACTTCTAAGACTTAAACACTACAGTACTATTTCTTACTGATGAGATTCATTATTATGCAGCTTCTTTTGGGGACAATATATTACTCGTCATTTCACCGCCTTCTTAAACTGCTTCCTGCTCACCATGAGAGCCTTGTTCTCCGGTTTCTGTCCTCCACAGACAGGCCTTTTATCTAGACTGTGGTAAACGTGGCCCATGAGCTCAACCATATATTTTATTTTTGCATGGTTTGCCTGGTTATCTTGTAGTTCAGCAATTGAAGCCGAGGATCTGTGTTTGTTCTAATCTCCACATACCAGATCGGGAATGCATGCCCTCCACTCGACTGGAAAGATTTCATGGATTCTGTCTGTCTGTTCTGCAACTAGTTTCATACTCTCTATTGACATTCACCTATTGACTTTCTCTCACTAAATCATTCTTGATTAAACCTGTTGGAATGATCATGCAGACGGTGTAGCCTACAGTACAAGGGTGTATATTGTGAGCTTCTTTAATTGCAACTGTTGAGTATGTGGAGTATTTTTGCTAACTTCTTTTCCTGAATGTCTTATCCAGATGTAGGTCTGGCACAGTGAGTATGTGCTGGGACAGTTTCCATTGGATCAACAGGCACATGGGTATTTTATGATTTTTATTGGACAAATTATCACAAGTTCTAACAGTTTCTTTGTGGAACAGAACAGCAACAAAATGATGGCTTTGAGTGGACACAAATTAAGCACCAGACATTTGCCACCTTTCTAATGCTAACAAAGGAACAATTCAGTGCAAAAAGTGGCCAATGCTGTCAAAACAGGCAGTGGAGTGAGACTGTCACTAAAGCCTGTGCAAAGATCTCTTCTTCTTTAAACGTTAAAGATAATGCAAGAAAAACGCACCTGAATTGGACCATAATTGGCAAAACAGGAAGTCACAGGAGGAGGCCATACTTAATATAAGCACTCTCTGCTGAGCCAACGGCCTTTTTGATTTTTGATGGACCTCTTTATTTTATATAAAGCAATGATGAGTTTTGCCCATAGGTTGCTTTCATGTTCTAGATTCAGCAAGGGCAAGTAAAATAATGGATACATAATTTCACCTTTGCTCATTTGAGCCTCAGTAATTTCACAGATGTTCAGAACAAACGATAGCCAAAATATCATGCTGCTCGCTACATTTTTTTAAACTATTGGCCCATCAGAATATTTCCATGTATGTGAAAGCAACTTACTGGAATGTGAGGTAACAGTAAAAAGAAAAAAGAAAAATCACAAACAACTTCCTGTTTTGGAAACTTGACGAAAACACTAACGGAACTATATTATAGTTCGTCACGCATCTTGTCTCCCTTTGGTTTAACTACTCGGCCAATATACAAGATAGAATTGGTCTTGTTATCTTTTACGAGGAAAATAAAAGGGTGATCAGCGTAGAAAAGCTTAGGATTTCTGAGTTTCTCGTTGCCAAAGATGCTGGGGTCAAACGGGTTTCCGTCCACGTCCAACTCAAAGGCAGAAGCGTGGAAGACGTTGGAGAGATACAGGTCCTTCTTTCCGGAGATGTTCGAAAAGTCGGCTTTGGATTTGTCCACAGCCTCAGTCAGACCCAGATCAGCGAGGTGTTTCTGAAAGATAAAATGTACGTTTAAATTATATTGAAACTAGATGCACATTACAACAAGAGTAGTAGTGGTAGAGAATGGTCAGTTTAACAGGGCCCTCTGATGATCCTGTGTTTACCTGCAGGTTGTGACTGACTTCCAGGGATATCTTTGGCAGGGAGATGGCAACAGCCCGGTTCTCCAGCTTGCTCAGCCATGTTTCCACCTGTTTCCTGGTCAGAAGTTTTTCCAGTCGCTCCAGGGGCTCCAGGTGGTAGGGCATGATGTAGATCATGGAGACCTGTTTCTGTCCCAGAGGCATGTTCAGCACAAACAGGTTGTTCTCCGTGTCCTCATAGAAGTCATACAGGCCTGAGGGGGTAAAAAATAAAATTATGATTCAAGTTTCAGTTATAAGACACATAAGATAGAATTAAATAAAAGACGCCTAAATATTTAAATGTTTACGTTTTATCTGAACCAAATGACAATCCATCATCACACAACCTTTTCTTGTACTCTGACATGAACGTCATGAACAGTTGTTTTGTTTGTTTCAGACTATGTGTTGAATGTTGCTGACATTTCTGCTTAATTTAAGATCTTACCAGTGCGGTGCATCATGGGAACTCCCACAGTGAAGGATCGGGTGACCAGAAAACCTCGGTTGTCCACCATTTTCTCATGGAACTTCTCGTGCCAGTGGGCTGTGAGGAAAACACATAAAAACATGTACATTTACATTGACAAACACATGTAAGGATCAGTGGTTATTTAGTATGACTTTAACTACTCACGTTTGAAAAACATCGCGTTGACAATCATGGCTCCGTCAGCGTTTTGCACATCTTTGGTGATCTCTGGCAGCTTGCCGTCCGTGGACTTGGCGCCCCACTCGTTGATGGAGTTGAGGGTGCTCCTCTTGTCCCTGAAGTTGATCTTTGTGTGGTCGTAGTTGTAGTGTTTCTTGCTGTTCTTCACAAACGTGTCGGCGAAGGACACAGAGCTGGGGCCGTACAGGCGGTTGTTGATCTTCCACGTGGTGTTACGAGTCTTGGCATCACTCACCTTTGAAGAGACGACGTGGAGTAAGTATTTACAAGAGCAGTCCCATATATTACATATTGCACTATATGCATATCAAGATCCTCACCTCAGACAGCAGCTCTGACAGTCCAGAGTGCAGCTGTTCATCCTTCAGCTTGTCAGCATTCAGGACAGTTCTCACTTGAGACGCAGTAGACGCCTTCCCTCCAAGAGCCACCAGACCCAGAGAAGAGGCCACAACCAGAGGGGAGATCAAGATGTTTTCAACATTCTTTTCCTTTGCCATGTTGTGGTAAAGGCTGCAAGGAAAGTTTTACAAGTTGTTATATACTAGTTGAGATCAGTAATACTAATGTGGTAGCAGTAATGTAAAATAAGATCTCACTTGAAGGCCAGGTTGGCACTGTTATCAGCCAAAATGGTTGCATGGCTGCTCAATTTCTTGTCCTCTGCAGAGGCCACCAGGCCCAGGAGGCACAGAGCTACAACATTAGTCATCCACATCCTGTCTGTCTCCAACAGCAGCTAGAGCAGCCTGCACACAACACATGGAAATAAAGGTTTACCCTAAATCCTGAAACCCTTCATAATGTATCACTTCAACATTGTGTGCATTTAGAGTGAAGTCCCAGTAAATGTTACTGTAAAATGTAAATAAGTAATTGAGAGTTGGCTGAGGAGCCTTTACGAGGTGGGGCCACAGACGGACTCCATGTTGGAGCCACGTCAGCAGCAGCCGAGGCCTGCACAGCTGGAGCAGCTTTCCACTCAGAGTGAGGCTGTGTGCTGACTCCAGGCTATAATATGAACCGTCTCTCCGTCTCTTTGTCATGGAATCCATCGTTTGTTTGTTACTGTTCTTGACTTTGTTAAGATAAATCACATGTCTTCATGCTCTCTTATTTACACATCGCAGCCTACAGTTCTTTAGCTATTTAAAGAACCACTGGGACTTTCTTACAGCTACTTTTTTTTTTTTATGTTGAATGGAAAATACTGTATTTGCTTCTGTATTGACATACTGCAGAGAGGCTTAACTTCTTGGATACCTTGAGTTGTTTTGAAGTCTGTGTTTTTCATTCTGAAAGACAAGAGGTGTATGCAGTAATCTCCAGAGAGCAAGAAATAGACAGTTACACGGCTCAGATGGAGACAGGCTGGCTGTTAGGTTACATGTATCTCTTTATCTTCATATCCCATTCATTCAGTGTCAGATTCAGTTGATACATCTGACCGAGAAAAGAAAAATCAGATCTGATAACCCATCAAATCCATTTGGATCCAAGATCAACAAAAAGTAGTAGTATTTTGTACAGGGAGTGGTAAAGGGAAGTGCAACATTTCCTCTCACTGTTATACTGACTTGAAACATAAGATCATGCAAACAATCTGCTTATGGCGGCTGGTAAAACTTGCAGAATGGTGAAAACTCCTGCAGGATTACTTTAAACCATGAAAACAAAGCGGCTCATTCATTCTCTTCTGCATTCCTCAATGAAATCAAAGCTAGTTCAATCTTACCTGGCACAGATTGTAATAGTGTCTTCTCTCCCTTTGGGTCCGGTAGAAGCAGTGTCTCAGTAACACACTCGTGGGCCTATATACCCTTCACTGAGAAGGTTCTGGAAGTGGGACTGGAATATTCAAATGAGCAAATGTGTGTTAGCTCAGGAAGTTGGGAGCTCAGATTTGGGACATCCCCCTCTGCAGCTTGGTATGAAGGGGTTGGCTTTAAGTCATCTGATCCGGGACCAGTTTTGAAAGTCTCCCAGCTAAAGGCGGCCCAATGCACAAACTCCAACTCAAAACTGACCCTAATCCAGCCTTTGAGCAAAGAATGTTTAAACAACGGCTTCATTTTTGGTGCCATCTGACTCAATCTTTCATCATCACATGTTTCATCATAAGTGAATACACAATTTGAACAATAACGCTAGTTGCACTAAGCATCCCAGCTTAGTGTAATTCCTAGGCCTAACTTTGAAGGTATCAGTTTTAGTATATTATAAAGAACTGCACTTGTGCCATAATTGACAAATAAAGCAAAACAAAAGGAAAAATGCACATTTTAGCTTGCCGCATACTACTGTTGGTTATATCTTTATTTAGATTGGTTACACTTGTGTGCGATTTCCAATAGAACAATCCAGAAGTACTGTTTTACTGAGTGCTGGTGTGTCCCCACATGTCTAGCCCTGCCCCCTCTCTCCTCACTGCCACGTCGGTCCAACTCAGCAGCTCAGGGTGGTGCAGACATGGGGGTGCACAAAAGGCCTCCGTCGTAAATCTTTGAAGGCTTGACCCCCCCCCCCCCCTCTTTTGGCTACTCCATGTTTTGTTATTCTTATTTAGGTAATTTAATATAGTGTCATTTGGTTAAAAAAAAAAAACACATATCAATGTTCTATTTCCACGTTAATAACAATAGCCAATTTGTGTTTGTCATTTTGAAGTTATAGTACTAGATTAAATTTGCATCATACGTTCCATGAAAATTTGGCTTTTCCATATTTGTTTTAGAAATACAGATTTGATTTTAAGTTTAAAGTGTAGTATGTCCTTTTCTATAACCCCTCCCATGAGAGCCCTGTGTTCTGTAGTTTGAAGTTTATGCCTGGACTTGCCAGCTGAGATTATTAACAGATTGGGGGATGATATGGCATCTGAAACATTCTGGATTTTGAGTAGTACACAAATGTTGTTTCTTTACTTGTTCATTAAATTGACGCTAAAACTACTTCTAATATTAATGAAAGAAATGTAAAAACTTAAGGAAGAATGTATCTCAATTTCTGCTGTAGGGAAAGAAGCCCTTCGTGTCCTCCAGGCAATGTGGACCAGTCATAACACCCCCAGAAACAACAGTTTACGCTCAGATTCCTCACATAAGGCCAGCCCAGGGTCATTCAGTTTCCTGCAACCCACTTAATACACATCTATAGCCCAGAGCCCAAGCTATAACCCAGAGGCCAAATGTAAGTCTTCCATAAATACTAAATGTGACGCTACATCTGTGAGGATGTACAGAAACAATATACAGTAGTGACGTGTGTTCTTCGGGAAGTCTGGGACCAAACAGACCTCAGAGTTTCTTATGGCGCTCAAGTACAATTGGATGTATCCTTTCAGAAACGGCAATCCATTTGGGGTAGCCTGGAATACAAAATGTCCTAATGCCTAAAGCCTTTTTTTTATTTTATTTTTTTATAAGAAGCAAGTTGCCCTCAATTTCCAAACAATCAGGTGAAGACTTAAAGAACTGCTTTCTACTTGGGAAATGATTTACGAGTGAAAGCACGAACATTCATGTCTAATATCATATATCCTTTATTCATCACAATAATTACATTTATAACCAGTTCAGTGCTGCAAAGAATACTTTTACATTTTACTACTTTATATAGGCACTATTGCTCTATTTTGTGTTTGATGTCCATTTCAGAGCAGATGTTTGGAGAGTGGGTGGAGCTGTTGCAAAGCTCTACCTCCTCAATGCTATTTGAGGACATGAGGCAACATCAGTGCATCATTGCACTAACCTCAGCCTTGAGTGGTGAGTCCCCAGATTTAATCGTAATTTCTTGAAAGATAGAAAACCCCTGGATGAGTTTAGTCTTTAGTCTTCCTGTGGTTATTTTTGTCCTTATAAAACAAATATGGTAATCTTTGAATCTTTAAAGTTCATATATAAATATTCTGTAGCTGATCTTTCTCTTGGGACTTGATGGGTGAACCCCGACCTTGTTTTTTGTCTCACAGTGACCGATTAGCAGTTACAGTTCCAGGAAATAAAAAAATAAAAAATCACTTTCTTCTTTTGTTATTTAAACTAAACTTAATTCGTCTTCATTGATAATACATACTACAACCATGGGTAGATGGTGCCATTGGGGGTGCAGTCCAGAAAATGTATTTGCTGCAAACACTAAAGCAAAACTGCAAACCCCGCTGTTGAGTCAGAAGTCATGTGGATCTCAAAGGCTCCATTGAACAAGGAAAAGTGTCAGTGATGCAACATACCAGAAACGTTTCAGTCATACTTTTACATGTTGGCAGTAAAAAAAGCAAAAAAACTGCAGATTGTACTTCAAGTTCATTGTACAGTTTGAAGTTATAAATGATTGTGGACGTGATGAATCCATGCAACTGCTCTCATCCGTGAACTTGCTTTCTTTTTTTTTTTCCTTTGTCTTTGCTGTAACATACTGTGATATTAAGGTGAACTGGAAATTAATTTCGGACCTCACTTGTAGTGGGTACAACTTTCCACTAGATGGCAATACACTCTTACCTCCCAGTCCCAAAAGGTACATAGTCTTTCTTTTAAGCAATTGGTTTGAGGCCAACAATATAATAACCTTTGTGAACCTTTGCCCTGAATGGAACGGAAATGATTGATTTATTTTTACGTATTTTTTAAATTTTCATTTTTATGGACAACCTTCATCTAACACGGGTCTTGAGTCATCGTCTGTGGTTGAAGCGTAGAGAGTACAGATGGTGACTCAAGCACCTTCATTGAAGATGGACAACTCCTGTATGACTGAGAGTCTACACAGACATTTTGCAAACCATATGTCACACTGGCTGATTACTATACACACGTACAACAATACATATGAGGATGCTTTACTTAATAGAGCAATAACTTAAAAAATATTGATTTCCCCTTTAAGAAACATTAGTCACAAAAATACCTCCCTCGCCCACTGAGCAGACTCCTGGAGGTTGTGTCCGATGCTGGCAGCTGGGAGATGCTGGCTGCCCTTTAAGATCAAATGTGCCACAGCAGCTTGTCCCAATGACGAATGCTAACCTGCCGCGAAAGAAGAGGGAAACCCAGGTCAAACACCCCAATTTCTGCAATAGTGCCAGAGCCAGGAAGTCCCCTGACACACAGAGGTGAGATGTGTGAGGTACTTTGCAGATTTATGGTTCATGTACAAATCACATCATTTGGTGAAATTTATATTCGAGCACAATTGTAAATCTAAATAAGCCTGTTGATCTGACCTTTTGTAAACTAAAATATAATTTTGTTGTTTTGTTTTGTTTACTTACGTGTGTACTGACTTATTTTGTAAATCAATGTGGCACAGAAGCACTGCCCTTGTATTGAAATTAATTAGAAATACAATTTCAAATTATTATTTTCTTTTTCAAAGTTTCTAAGCATGTTTCCGAACTTTCAGGGAGCAATACTGTCACAATAAACAACAACAATTAGCAAGGTCACAATTGATTAAGCCTTTTTCAAAAGAAATATAAAAATATTATTCCACTGCTAGAAAGAAAATCTAAGAGAGATTAATGGAAAAAATGTAAATTATTGTGATATCTCAAGTTTATTCATTTGATACAGCATATGACTATAAAACTATTTCTTTGTTCATGGTTGTCTGGGGGCTTACACACACCCAAGGCATAGGCTATTCGATATGCTTTAGATCTGCTCATGCCCCTATAATTAAATTTTGCTTTATCAATTTACCAACGCGCCCCATGTTTCTAAGGCAACACAGCACAGTCCTTTTGAATTTGTTTTATATCTATTTATTTTTAATCAATCAATTAATAAATTAAGGAATGCATGTATTTATTCACCACATAGTTTAGGGTTATTGTTGAAGTAGGCCTATTCTATTCATAAAATCATTACAGAATGAAAAGACTCATCCATTACAAATAAGACACAGGTATGCTTTGGCCCAGAAGGTAAACTGTTTACTATTTAATGGGACAACGGATATTTTACCCTGTTTGCTCATTTCAATCTATGAACAAAACTTCGAACATTTTCTTTTATGTTTTAGCAACTAATTTACAGCATGTGGACAAAGGACGTGCACGTTGTTGCCTTCATGTCCACTAGGCTATTCGAAAGATGGGGAAAAACAACAACTAGACTATTTTGCTAATTGCTAGTTACGCACTTATAAATCTAATAGTAACAATACATATTATGGATATCTAACTAATCATAAACATTGACATGCCCATTATCAATAGTAGGTCTAAAATATTTAAAAGTAGGCTACATTATTATGGCCAAAGTTTCCAAATTCCCATTGTATCTGAACGCACTCCCTCACTGTATGAAAGGGGCTGAGTTAAAACGGAGCCACTCTCGTCCCATCGCTTACTCAATGCATTGAATTACCACGCGCTCAGAGAAAACAATACGAAGACACACGCGTTTACCCGATTAAATACAGCCGAGCCCAGAGTTAATCATAATGCTGGCCTTTAATTTGCTAAACTCAGCCAATTGCTTGCCTGCCTGCCCAGCCGCCCCGTACGCGTAAAACCCGAAACATAACCGGCTTCGCGTTTTTTGTTTTTCGTTTTTTCTCCGCAAGAAGTTTTGCCGTGTCAGCATTTTGACACCGGGACCGGGGCCCACCCATCTACCTATTTGCTTCGCTGCCTCTGGCCGGGGCTGCTTCTGTCGGGTCGTCCCTGTCTGACTCTTGTCTAGGGGTACAGCGCGGGAGAGGAAACCAAACGCGTTGTGCCACCGGTGAAACTGACAGACGGGGGAGAAAAAGGGGCCGCCTATCCAGCTTTGGACAGGTGAGTTACTTGGGATATGTATTTGCTTGCCTGTGCAGTCTGTTGGAATGCCCATTTCTTGATTACATTATATTAACATTGTATTAGGCTTTCCCCCCATTGTTTTATTAAGCTAATGTAGTCTGGCGAACTTGACAGGTTAGGCTATGAAAAAGACACCATGGTAACCAACAATGTTTCACACGTTTACAAGCTTTGATTTTTTCCCCCCTTCATTTTAATTTTAATTTGACAACTATTGCAACTCTGATCACTAGTCTATACAATTAACCATTGAGTAAAACAGTCAATATTAAATTCATTGTATTGTCATGTGTGTTCTATTATGAAGTAGCAGCCTGCTATGTGGAGCAGTCAGGGGCAATGACGCATGGTTTGCGTTATGTGGTATAAAATTGGGCCAGTTGCCATAACAGGCATGGCTCATATACTTTTACATGGCTGTGTCTTGTCCCATGTGTGTTCTAAACAAAATGTGACACTTTGGATTTTAATTTCGCAGTTGCCTGATTTCTTGACTACATATTTGTTTATTTCATAATGGTTTATGATCGTAGCAGAATGGTTGCGCTACTCCTGACCCTCAAAAGAAAGCTATAGTCATTTTACTTCTCCCAATACCTCTGAAATAAAACCTTTTAAAATCTAGAGACCGGCTTGGGGTGGCTTTGCTTACTGCATATTTTGTACTGAATTATTTAAAAAAAAACTCAACATGTCTGAGAGGATCGTTTTATTGATCTTAATAGTTGTTGGCTCACCTAAGATTTACCATTGTCCATTATTCTGCTTGAACACATCAAGTTAAAGGTGCAGATGATTTATTTGACTTAAATGGTTAAGACTCTTCTGGCTCAAAGCCCAGCGCTCCTATTTGCTGTTCAATTCACTGTAAAGTAAATTACTCGCTCGCAGTTATTTTTCATTTTTTAAAGTCCATAAATTAGATTATTTGTTGCCCAGTGTGGCATGCTGGTACCATAGCTTTGGAGCTAGATGGAAAGGGAAGCACTGGTTGTTATGGCACCATGAGCTGGGGCTTAGAAGATCACTACTCACTTGACACCGTAAGCCAAAAACAAATCAATTCATTCGATATTTGTTTTAATCGTGCATAAAGTTACTAATGCCATCATACTGGATCAAATAAATTGCCATCATCCGCTTGTGAGGCAGTAATCGAAAATGCCATCGCGATATATATTTCCAAAATTGCGCAGCTCTAGAATGTCGCCACCCTTTCAGTGGGAAATGTATAATGTTCTCTCTACCTAAGCTTTGTTTGGCTGTTTTACACATCTCTACATCCCTGGATAAGCCTTGTCCCAATATTGCAGCCAATTTGAACGCCGCATGTCTAGTGTTTGTATCCGCACACAGCTCATTTGAGACATGTATTGATTGTGTGCGTCCTCCGTCTTACCCTGCCTTGCCCTGCTTATGTAACTGTTGGATGTGTTTACTGCACCTTAAATGAGATAACGTGCAAGATATCCCACATCGGTTCACTATGTGCAGCAGACTGGAGGACTGCCGCACAGAATGCATTTGTTAGTCAGGTTGACGCAGGGCTGGGCCATATTTGAAGTCAAAAAGTTGCCTCTCAAATACAGGTATGCATTTCATTAAGATTAATTCAATAAAATGAAATAATGTTGCTACTTGTGTCACGTTGACAATCAAACTATAAGGGCTGATTTGACTTGCCTATAGCAAACCCAAAAACAGTGAAGTAGAGTAAATGTTTCACATAGTTTTAAATAATTTGCAAGAAGTCCCAACTGACTCATCCGCTTACCGTTAGTAGCTGGAATGCGCTTCCACGAGCACAACCGTACAGAAAACAGAAGAGGAGACATTTAGTCAACACAATTGCGTGCAGTTTCGTTGGAGATCCATCTGTTCTGTCACTCTGTCCTTGGGCAAGACGCTTCACCCGCCTTGCTTTATTATTTGTAGTAGTAAAAATGTGGATTGTACACGCTCTATTAGTTCTTCATGTTTCCATAAAGATCCTTATGTTTGGCGTGGATTAATTGAGCTTTTATGGGCTGTGGTTGTTAACGGCGATGCTGGATGCCTGGCATTTCGTAAGAGACCTTGAAGCACACGGAGATGAACGGGGTAGTCAACATAATGGAGTCATTCTTCCCCTGTGGTTTCAAAAGTGAATCTTCTCGGTTTCAATTGCAAGTCGCCCGCAAATGATGATCGGTGGGGCTTATTTGTTCTCGGTGAGGCTAAATGAAATGCCGAAAGTCAAAGCCAACATCACAAGTGGCCTAATAAACAATAATGTTTATGTCATAACATCCTGTTGATTTCTAGTAAATGTTTTATTGACTGTTTCTTGAACCACAAAGGCGTGTGTAATTTGCTTGATTCTGCACCAGCTGAGCCATCTCTGAGCCCCTGCTGTTTCTGAGTAGCGATGCCCCTCTGTGTCAAGGATGCCTGACATTTGTGGACACATTACAAACTCCCTTTATCACCATTGAGAAGCTTCATGTTCTGCACTATCCAGTCAGAGAGAAGTTATTTTCCCCCAGTAACATGAGGTAGGCAGTTGGAGCAGGTGTATAGCTAATGTCTAATTGACATAACTCTCCACATGTTAAAGACTACAGTACACTATTGTGTTTTGGCTACTTGAGCTTTCTTCAAAGTCTTTTGAAAATACAGGTCCTCCATTGAAAACGGCAACAATGGCTTTTTGGTGGGATAACAAGCGCACTCTTATTACTCTCATTCACGCCAGAAATTCCCACCACTTGAGCCTCAACTTGAGTCGATTGTATTATTATTATGTGTGCTGTGATTTTGTTTTCCAGTCTAGACGTACTGTATTAAAGTTTACTTTTCAGATATTGCTTCTTTGGGAAGTTGGTAATCTTGTTATGGAATTGATGTTGATTTGAGCTAAAGAAAAGCTGCGCTTTTCTCTCAGAAGTAGCATGTATTTCCCTGGGGCTGCAGACAGCACAAGAGTCTAACAGATGATATTAAGAGGTCTACATGCCAAAACTGTATTGTATTTTGAACATTGTATGGAGGTTTGGGTTGAAAAGGTTTGCTACGGCACATAGATTATGTTTGCCATACTTGGGTTTCCTTAACCATTATACATTAGGAGCTTCAGTGGTTATACTCGTAGTAGGGTATTCGAACTACTGTACAATGCATTTACTGAAACCAACTACTGAACATTTGGAAACTGGTTTAGGGCGTGACATTTTGAACCCATGCAGATCACTAAATACACAATGGATTAGTTATTATTACACAAATGAAAACTTTACATAAGTTTACATTTTTTAGTTTCCCGAATATATTTTTATCACATTTTGACAACAAAATAACCAAGTTTCAGATAACCCAAACAGTATGGGATTTTATAAGATGCCTGTATATGGGCACAGCTGTCTTATTTTAAACCTAGTTGAATGAAGATCTTCAAATGTGGCTTATAGAGGGAGCGGACAATTCCTTTCTTCAGCGCACTATCTCTGTCATGTCTATTCATGGTTTTGTCAGCCAGCAGCAGATGTTACATGGAGTATTCAGACGATTTCTCCCATAAAAGTCCTCAGTTTAAGGCTGCTGTATTGGAAGCCCCTCCCATCAAGAAAATATGCAATCACAGCTTTTTGTAAGGTTCTTTATAAATTGTGCTTTCTAAAGTTAGCTGAATAAACTACAGACCTTGACCTCTTCAAACTACTGCCAAGGCATTTTCTCCTTTTTTGCTATAGTCCTATAGTCCCAACAGCTTGACTGTATTTTCCAAACAGCTGAGAAATCTGTCTTTCTTGGCTGCGGTTTCAAGGCTTGACATTTGAAGCTTGCCTCGAGGCAAATCCCACCTCACGGCTTTTCTATATTCTGTGACCATCGTCGGGCTTTGTCAGGTTCTGCCTGTTCTCCGTTCGCTGCCCTCCTCTCTCTATTGAATCACCTTTGGCTCAGAAAACGGCCCTTGCAGCTCATGAGAAGTCCTTGTAGCTTCAAGCGCATGATTATTTTTATCTTGTCATGGAAAATGAGAGTAATATTTCCAAGAATCGTTTGACCCATTTCCACCTTTGTTGTTCCATCCTCTCAGAAAACGAGTGGGTGGATTTCCCCTGACTTTGTTTTGCTTCAGTAATAAAAGTAATTGGAAGTAATGGTCGCCGCTGTTCAAAATCGAATAAACTGATTACATTTTCGGCGGAGTTCACATCATCGCTGACCCATAAATTCCATGATGAAGTGGCGGGCCTGTAATAGCTGTGAATTCATAGCCCTAGTCTTCCTCCTCCACGTTTGTCCAGTATAACGATCAGGGATAACATTATGACTACGTACTTACCCATTATTTGTTGTGTCCCTGTGAACCATGTTTTATAAGTTTTGTCTGCTTGGGTGGCTAATCCTCCTTACATCAACTATTGGGGCATAAATGATAATTGAACGGTTTTAGATTCCTCTTACTTAAAGAAGCCACTATGACGAGATGCAGCGTTGTTAACCTGTCAGTGGTAAAGTCTTATTGGAAAGGATTCGTATGCAGTTTGAAGTCTTGCTATGTCCCGAACATGAAAGTGAAGGATACAAGCACCCAAGAGTCCTTGTGTAACCCATTTGCAGCGGCCCTTGAAAAGTTTGTCGGGCCATAATGTTCTAGCAAGGGCACCTCTCACTCAACAACTGTGTGGAGCAGTGAATCATTTGTGTTGGGTCAAGGCAAAGTTCACACTGGACGAGCGTCTACTGTGAAGCTATTGAAATGCATTTACAGTTGCATTTTGTCATCTTCATCTTTTTCAACTGTGTCTTTGGGACCCTCCTTCATGACAAGCTGATATTCAAATAATGATTGAATTTAGATTTTTCTTTCTGCTATCTTATGTAAAATAACATTTAAGTATTTCCTTTATAAAGTTATGTAGATTTAAAGCACTGAGCATAAGGCTGTTTCACAAACCATTGTGACAATTTTAACAGTTATTTTTGGCATATGCTCGCTACCCAGTGATGACAGTCCTGAAACCCTCTTTAGGGCCCAAACCAAACCTGATGAGAACCACAGCCGTAGACTACTGGATCAAAGCATCTTCAAATCTGCAGCTTTTAACTTCACAATACCTCTCATTGGCTATACTTGATGTTTGCTTTATCCGCATAGCAAAGGTAGGAATACGTAATATTGAATGTTTGCAGTACGATTAACAATTTTGTGTCTTTTCAAGCATCAAAAATCCTTTTATTTCATTATACAATTTTATATATATATATATATATATAAATAAACAAACATTTCTAAAAAAAATTCTGAACTATCCAGCACTTTAATGTTGCTGCATTGTTTTGAAAAAATCCACAGAAGAAGTTGATATACAAACCACACATCTCCTCTCCTGTCAGAGCGAGATGGCTGCAGCTGACTGGGCAGAGTGAGAGGTCTGTGCTAAAGACTGATGTCAAACTCCGGAGCGGGGGGTCATTAAATCTTCTTTCTCAACAGTGGAGTGCCCAGAGTCATATAAATCGAGGCCCTGGGTCAGCAGCAGTGCTCGGGGGTAATAAGTGGAAGTGGGTAAAAATGATGGATGTCTTTTGGTGTGAGGTCCCGCCCTCATAACACTCGCCTATCCTGCTGCTTTTATCAAAACCAAAATACATTTTCTCTAGAAGTGATAATAATCTATGTTATATATATTGATATATATCAATGGTTGATATATATGTCATATCAACCATTATTTTATTGCACTATTGCCTTGTGGGATGTCCTTAATCTTCTAGCAACTCTATTTGTGGATACACTGAGCCTTTCATTGGATTTATGCAATCATTCTACTTTTTGTGCCTTCCTCATAGTATGGCAGATGTTACGTATGCTATGTTGATTGCTACTTATTAGAAGCACTTGTCTGGAACAGAAGCTGCTTTAGAAACTGCAGAGCGAAGCCTATGATTGGACAGAATTAACCTTGCCTTTTCTAATCATCTCTCATTCAAACATCGTATCAGGCCCTATTATTGGCTTCTCTGCATATTATTCATTTAGTCTAAAATAATTTTTACATAATGAAGGTCATTTTAACATGAAATGTTCTGTCTGTCTTGAGCCCGTTTCCCGGTCAGAAGGAAGGTACAATGTTTTTGATGGAAAATGCTGAAACATTTCCTTGGCTGCTGTAAACTGGGTTGTGGATAAAGGAAACGATGCAGCAGAAATTGCGATTTTGGTTTCAATCAAGTTCACTGTCATCGTGACTTGGCTGATTTCTTGCTTTTATTGATTACATTTATTTCGGACATTTGGAATAGATGTCAGATGCCCTACCTGATGCAACCCACTCCATTCATGCAGGTTTTGGAGTTATAGCATACCTAGACTTCATGAACTTCTAAAGTTCTGTTTGATTACCTGATAGACGGACATCGAATGCTAAAAAGCTGCAACCTTGAATCACTATTTGTGTGTATGTGTGTGCACTTTCCCCCCTTCATTTCCATATTGATTTGATGTTAAACATTGGGTTCGTCACGTTCGCATAACATGCACAATCTACTCGCTGATCTGTCTCCGTCAGCAACAACCCACAAATGGGGTTATTTGCTGTCATCATCAGAGTTTGTCTACAGAAAACACCTATTTTACCTTCATTCCTGATTGAGGAGATATAATTTTACCATGTCATGCACTACTGATAGCCTTAGCATTATTCTGAGCTACAAACTCTACTTGCCACTGTCTGCAGTAATAGCTTTGCCAATTTTTTGCCATTTATTTAAGACTTAATTATGTCTGCTGACTGCTGGGTCATTTCACGCTGATGAGTTTCCAGTAAGACACCGTGCTGATAAAGGGATTATCTTTGGCACATTTGCCTTTGTGCTAACACGGCCCAGTGATGAGACATATTCGAATCGAGTAAAAAATGCAATGAGTCTTCAAGGTGACAAGTCTTTTACCCGAGCGTCTCTCTGCCTCATTATGTCGAGAGGTGATTTCAAACATTAAACAAACATTTCTGACTTGGGTGAGCACTTTTCTGGTTAAAAACATGTTGAATCCTTCTATGCAAACCAGTCCGATCCTGTGGGTGATCTGAACGTTATAATTTGACAAGTGACAACACGGAGCAGCACTGCTTTGATGAACTCGCCAATAACAAGCTTGTTTTGCAGAAAGGCTGGGCTGGCATGCCGGGACATGTATTACTTTGTGAACAAATATTAAGGAAACTGTGGATGACTGCTACTGACCCACTGTCCAGATCAGTGTTTCAAACCCAGGGGTACTGTGCCCCCCAATTTACCAGGGGGTACATATTAAAAAAGAAGAAATTGTTATATTTTTGATAGAAAGTTAATGTTCAAGGTTTTAATTTGAGAGTATGCTTTACTTTGACCACAATACACTGTTCAACACTATATGTCTTATTTTAAAAAAATCAGCCCCGCCCTTGAGGTAGGGGGCAAATTTCAGAGTTTAAATAAAGACTTAAGGGACATGTGAGACAGAAAGGTTGGGGACCATAGCCTCAATGTTCTTTTTGATTAAACCCTCTGACACTGGTTTGTGACCCCAGTTTTATTATACGATTAAGCCTCTCTTCGTCCATGTCTTCCTTACCTTTTTAGCCCTTGTCTGCGGGGCGTGTAAAAAGGGGGCGGACATGTGACCCGCTCTCTTCTGATGTTTGAGGGCAGTTGTGGATGTTAACTGCACTCTTCCTGCTGTAATCAGTGTCTCAGGCTCTGGGCAGCGTCTCATTAGTCTCTGCAGCGGAGGCCATGTTTCCTGTTATTAAGAGGAACCACACATGTCCCGGGGCCATCATCTCCACACAGTGGCAACACGGGGGCAAAGGCAGTCTTCAATGGGAATATGTCTATTATATATAATATAATATATCCATTTGTAATGCACAGAGGTCACAGTGAGTGGCTATAGTGGCTAATGGTGGCATGGCTGAGTAAAGTTATCTTTTAATATTTCACATTTCATGCATTTTTTTTAGGCTTTTTGAAATAAGATTGTACTTGCGCATTGTATGTGTTGCCAAAAATAATAAAGGCAATAAAGTACACCTTAACTTTAAGACAACTGTATGTGTTTAACGATGTTTATGAAGAGGTGCGCTATAACAAATAAGTTCAAAAGGCCTCCTACATGACTTCAGATTCCCCCAATATCATTTGTGAAAAATGTGATTGATGCATTTTTACTTTCTTTTGGATTTTGTTACACAGCTGATTGTCTTGCTTGCCAATAACAAGCGCTGAGGTGTATTTTGAACCAGAAAGAGCAACACAACAGGCTGGGTCATGTTTTCCCAAAGTGGCGTGAACAGTCAACACTACAGTACTGTAATATGATTATCATTTCAGCCGAATCAGCAACTGTTCAGTGAGCCACAAAGGCTGCCAAGATGACAGGGCAGTGTCTCTGTGTTGTGTGTTGAGTGCAAGCTTTATTTAATGTTGGACTATTTCTTCTGGACACTTACTGTTATATGTAATATAGCAGTAGTAAGCACACATTATTTTTTTTTTAGTCTTTACATTAACAAACTCATCCAAGTGCACACACAGTTAGTCCCCAGATCTTATTTTCCGGTAATGCTTTCCCTGTGCAGGTTGAGTTTTGATTGTGACCTTTTTGTGATTTAAATGCATGAGTACATCAGGTCCACAAGGGGTCTTCCCTGCCCCTGACCTTTAGTCTGGGCAGACTGGAGCTTGTCTGTGATATATTTTTGGTATCATCCATTTAATACAGTGTTCAATGCATGGCTGTTTCAAGTCATTTAACTTTTTCAGCTTTATCGATGAACCTGCTCCTTTCATTGGTCGTCATTGGAAACTGCAGCTGAATAACTACCTAATTTAACTTGGCTTAATGCTGTCCCTCGCAAGGCAACAACGAGAATGAACTCAACTACAGTTCAGCTGTACAAATTGGAATATTATGTGCTTTTAGTTTTGGGATAAGTTAACAATGTGCACTGATTTTCTTTGTGGAAGAGTTTTAAGTGTCTTGGCTTAATGCATTACGAGGGTGATACGTACAGGTTCTCCAGTGCTGTACAGTTAGTCTCTGTACAGCAGCAGAGCAGACCCAGCACAATAATGAATACCTCTGGTTTAGGACCAAAAAATAGCCTTTTATGGAATTCATGGAATTCGATTTGTTTTGTCCCCTTTAGGCTAGGGCTGGGTGATAAAAATCAAAATATGATCAGGTCCCTGAGAGTTCTTTTGCAGTGCTCTTAAATGCAGCTGAATGATCCTATACACTTTCTCCCAAACATTATTGGTTGGCCTCTGCCATGCTCCATCATACCACAACAATATATTTAACGATATTTTCTTCTGTGTTCTTTGTTGTCCCAGGGTCGTCTCGGTCAGTGGGATGTTCGTGGTCTGGTGGCTGCTCAGGCACTGACTGAAGGACATGGTCAAACACCAGCCTCTGCAGGTGTACGAGCGACAGCTGTGCTTGTCGTGCATCACCGGGATCTACGGCTGCCGCTGGAAACGATACCAGCGCTCTCACGATGACACCACCAAGGTAAGCCGTGGCCACACCTGCACCAGGGCATCCAACTGCGGGGCCGGGACTAGTGTACTATAGTCTATCATCTAAGGCTGCTGCTAATTCTTTTCTGCCATTTTTTTCTCTTCGTTTTATGCCATTGATAAATTAGTATTGTGTCGTTATCTTTTTGTAAAATCCTTATTTCTCAGCTCAAACTTGGGGGTGGGGGGGAGATCAGTCTTGATTTAGTTTTTCTTTTTTAAGGATTCTTCCTGGGGTAGTCCCAATTCCAATTAAGTCTGTCACTGTGTCATGGTTTTCACATTTAATCCTAGTTAATTCTCTGTTTAGGAGAAGAACAAACATTAGACCCTACTTAACCATGATTTAGTCCTGGTTTGAATTAGTTTTTTGTCCCCTTTAAAAGCCAGACTTTCCAGTGGTGGTATGCGATACTACAGCTCATCAAAGGGCATGACATGCTGGGGAAGCTTTCAGTTCAACTAATACACTGTCCGTAGAGTAGAGGTGGGAGATGTATCGTTTTGACGATAATATCGAAATTGTTGTCCGGACGATATGCAAAAATGGATATCGAGATAATATTTCATAATTTGTACAATACGACCCCCAAACATGAAAAGAGCAGAAGGAAGTTAAAGAGAAAACAAATAACGCACACTATAACCTTCTAAACAATTATATGCAGCGACTTCAATACTGTAGGGGTTTGGTTTGACTGTATTTTATGTTTTTTTGTACAAAATCACAATCGTTCCTCAGATGCACGCGCGTACGCTGCTACTAATGTGCAAAACAACGACGGAGTTCTTACCTGTGTGTTATGGCGTTTCTTAGGTTGAAGCAACAATCCAAAAACATAAAGAGTAAAGCTGATGTACGATTAATAAAATAGCTGCTAAAAAAGGCCAAATCTGCGTTGTTTGCGAAAAACTGAAGTCTAAAGTTAAACATTTTTCGTAACCGTCTGTGGCGTCCTCAAGTGGGCGAGCTTCGTGATTGTATCGTTAGAAAAGTGGGTTGTATAATATAATGAGTCCAAAAGATGGAATACATTTCCCCAAGAGATCCACCGGAATAGCCTCCGAACAGGGCTTCTTTTAACTTCTAAACATTTGTATTTATTATTACGGGGAACTGCCCATAATCCCTCAGTGCCCCTGACGCTGACGTCATTAGAGCGTGCCGTTAGTATGTTATTATCAATCACTTGTTATCTAGCTTCAAGCGCAACAACACAAAAATGAGCGAAGAAAGCAAAAATACAATAATACCGGTGGATTACTCGGATATTCTTCGTTTTTTGGACGACTCCTCGCGACGGGACTTTTTTGCTGGCGACACAAGATGAAGTGTGGAAGCTGCCGTGCGTTTATGTACGTAAGGAGGACGCTTCTGAACGCGGGTGAGTCTGTTTACGCCACGGTGGCTACGGTTAGCAGGACATAAACGACTCCTTTATGCTCTCATATCATTTGGGTGAATGCATTGTTAGGTAATGTGCGGTTTCATAGTCTGCTGTTTAAATTATGTTTTGGAGCTGTTTGACTGCAGTCTATAGTAAACTTTTGCCTTAATGTTGGTCTGACGCTCTGGGAATAAGCGTTGTTTGCAAGGCTTGTTCCGTGAGTATTTGCTGATACGTGGTTACGTGCTTCTTTTTAGTCTGACAAGTGGTGGCAAATGCGTTTAGTAGATCTGATAGTAAAAATAAAAAAAGCACGAACACTTTGTGCAACAGCCCCACCTAGAGTTTACATCACCAGCCGCCACTGTACAATAATAGGTCAGATGCAAAAGACCAACCGGACCTTCTTTGCCAGTTTGCACACATTTCTTTGAAGGATTGCAAAAATATCGTCTGAATATCGATATCGAGATATTGAAAAAAAATATCGAGATATTCATTTTTGTCAATATCGCCCACCCCTACCGTAGAGACTTTATCTACAGCTATCCCCATTCAATCTGTTAATGGACCCTCTGTGACATTAGTGTGACCTTGGACAATGGTTGTGTACCAGTATTTTCAGCATACCACTAGAGGCATTTGAAATGGTTGCAGTTTTGTCAGTAATTTGAATGATTGTTTTCTTTCTCAGTCTTTTTGGTCTGTTTTAAAAGTGTGCATCTTTTTTACATCACTAAAGTACATTACCTATAGTCGCCACTGCCATTGGGGGCAGTGTTACGATCATTGAAGTAAATATGTTACGATCTGGGGGCGCTGCAGCTGATCAGGTCTCGGTTCAGCAACACTATGTGCCCAAAGAATAAGACCAGCTGACTCCCTGAACATCCTGAATGAGCAGGTTATTCCTAGCCTGGAAAAATCCAGACTCACCGCTGTACCAGCCGGTGAGTCTGGTCACCCCTGCGTCGAATCCATTTTCCACAGCGGTAGATACGCCAGCAAACAGGAAGCGGAGTAAACCAATCAGCGAAGGGCGGGCCTCTGCTGTTGATGTGGTGCTATTAGCGGTTTTGCGTTAATATTTGCGCAGGATTATGAATAACGAAACTCGCCTACTGTCGATGTGTTTTTTGGTCATTTACCGCCGACTGGAGACACGCTTTCTCTCTTTCGTGCATCGTTCGTAGATTGTTATTGAGGGGACTTCCGCGTCCCGTGAGTGACGTTGCTCGCTAACAACACGTCACGGCAAATAAACGATTCAGATTGGACGTGAACGGATTAATTTTGCGGAAGGCGCGAGCGTTGACTGGGTGACCAGACTGATCCCCCGCTGGATAAAAAAATACAGAGGGGAATCATTCTGGTCCCACCAGGCTAGGTTATTCCATCAATGGATTTCTTCCTCCCTGACGGCACGGGCATATTCCAAATGGACAGGATTGATCGGGCTCACATTGTGACGGAGCGGTTCAGGGAGCGTGAGACATCATTTTCACAGATGGAAAATAATGCAATACTGGATGGAGATAAATCTTTTTTTTGTGTATGTTAATTCCACCAGCAGCAGTATGTAGTTTAGTATAGAGACAATTGCTTCAAAGGCCAGAGGTAAAGCTTTCGTTGCTGTGGTCCGTTTTGGAAATGTTTATAATTGTATTAAAACTTTACTGATTAAACTGAGATGGCATTTATTAAAAGCTGGGTTGTAGATGGTCTCCAGACGTCCGCCGCTCCTGCATTGATTTTTGAAGAACAATTATCCCTGTTGGGTTTTTATCCTCTTTGGAGTGACCTTGAGCTTTCCACACCAAGGTTTATTAAAAATCACACTGCTCCCCTGTTTCCAGTTTGTCTGTCAGCGGCTGGCCTCATATTTTTAATATAGTGTTTTAATCAGTGAAGTGATGTGGCTATTATGGACGTGGGCTGAGTTACAGGGACTAAACATGAGATATGAATGTTGACATGAATATTAGTCGTACAATCTGCTTTATGCGACGAAGGCCTTAACCTATAACTATAGAAGGGTAAATGTCTTTTTTTTTTAAAGATTTTTGGCCGACAGGGCAGATAGTGATTCACTGAAACTAGATTAAATTAGGACTGAACTTGAACTGAATCATACTCTTTAATCTCTTAACCCCCACCTTAACCGAGCACATTTTCTCCAGTTTAGCATTACCCAAATCTAAAAACATTTCGGAAAAAGCGTCAAAATGGAGATGGAAAAGTGCTGAAAAAGCAACAAAACAGGCGGCAAAAAACAGGATAAAAAAGCAACAAAACCAGTGGCAAAAAAAAAAAAAATGCAACAAAAAGTAATAAAAAGCCACAATGCAGGTGACAAAAAATGGGACAAAAAAGTGTCAACAAAAAGTGACAACACTGCAACAATGTGAAGAAAATTCTTCGATCAGTTTTTTTTTTTTTTAAGCTTTCAAATGAGACGTTACACTGACCTGTAAGCTCCTGTCGAAGCTTTTAGATTTGGGTAAAGCTGAAATAGAGAAAGTGGCAGGTTCAATTACTTCTCCTTTACTGCAAATAAAGCGTTTCTATTTAATATTATTTAACCTGTATTACCAAACAAATTGGACAGAAGAGCAAAGTATTGATGCGACACAGCACGATATGCACACTATAGCAGCACATACTATATTGTGCAGCTGGTTTGTGTGCCATTTCTGCTTGGGCTGTTGAACAATTATTTATCAAGTACTTGTACTTGTACCTTGGCCATGAGAGCCTCTGCCCTGCCTTTCACTTTATCTGTGTTTAGTAGTTAAGGGCAACCCACAGAAACACGGTCAGACATAAGACCCTTTTTTTTTAATGACATCAAGCCTCACTTACATAATTTATTCATGCCAACATACCATCCAGTAGACGGGCACCTTCCCAGGACCTTCCCAAAAGGCTTTGACAGTCTATGCTCTGAACATCTCAATTTATTCTCATGTCATTATAATAGAATTTGTATAATATAAAATTGTATTATAATGTATTTGTATTTTATTTATATATATTTTTCCTCTCAGGCCTTACTTTTCTGTGTTATGGAATTTACCAAAGATCTAAACTTATATGAATTTTCAAAACTATGATTGAAAGGATTGCAATGAACCTTCAGTAATGGGGTCTGAATACTTACTTTTTTATCTGTAATGTATTGTCATATTAGTGCAGATTTCACCTCTGATTTCTACACAATGGAACGATTCACATGGTCTGAATATGTATACTGTCTGATCCCGCTGCATAATAGAAATAGTAAAGATGATATTAGATTGCACTTGTATAATATAAAAAGCACATGGTCCTAAATAATGACTGTATTGACTTTTCCCTTCTGTATGCAGTAACCTGACACTGTGTGTCTGTTTCCTCTGGCCCGTGGTTGTCTTTCATCTGATAGGGGGGTGCCGCGTCAGCACTCAGCCTGGTTTGTCCACTTTAGGCTCTTTTCCACATGCAGGCGCGTGTCACCCGAATGGCTCTTTCACCCGCTTTGTCGAGCGTTTCCATAACAAAGGCCAGTGCCAAACCGGTCTGACCAGGTATAGGTTTTGGGACTGACCTCTGGCTGTGGCCAAAGCGCACTAACCCGTGACTGATGTGACGTGAACAGACTGCTGGCCTCTGATTGGCAACGAGAGGGTGGACAGCCCTCACTATGGACACGCAGGTCATACGGATTTAATATTTCACATCATCATCAGAAGGCGGCATTTGTCCACATTTGTTCATTTGTGCATGTAGATCGTGGCGAGCTATGTGGAACGATGGCTTTTGTGTGTTTGGGACGGGGGAGTGGAAGAAGATGGATGGATGGATCGGGTCATATCATATTGTGATAAAAGAGAAAAAAGCACTGATAATATTTGGACATTTGATCCCAGGGAGAGGTTTATGGTACATTTACGTAACTACAAAGGAAAGGTTTGTCTCTGTTGCTGTACACTGTTGTTCAATTGCAAAAACGGAGAACTGCCATAGGGAACAAAATCCCGGTTTGTTGTAATTTTCTGCTCATGTTGCAGCAGAATTGTTTTAGTGCATTCCTCCTCCTCTTCAAAACCACTAACCCAATAAGCCATTTCCCTGGGTGTCCAAACCTTTGCACGCCCCTGTATAACATGTAGAGTTATGCAACAAAAACAAAATACTCTTAAATGTAACAGACTTGTGCGTTTTCGCATTCGCATATCACCCAGAGGCCTTGTTGTCATCATTAAGCAAGTTGAGTAGCTTCTGACTTATGAGAGCACAAGTCAAATTAAAAAGTTGAGCGCCTTCAGTAAGTTTTACACCTTTCATTCATTCAAACTAATTTCAGAAAGAAGAAAGACAATGGTTAGGCAATCCTATAACCTCTGGAAGTTGGTTTCATCCATTGCTCACTAATCTATGGAAAAACATTGAAATGAAGTGAAATGAATTCCTTTCCCATTCTATTAAACGTGATACAGCATAGTTTTGTGCCTCCTGTGATTTCTAGCCCCGCTGCACGTTTTCGATCACGGATGTCCAGGTGATGTCCGTCGACTGCATGTTTAACGATCCCAGTAAACAAACTGTGGCCGATCAAGAACACCGGTATCATCTTCTGGTAACAAGACCCCGGCAAATCACAGGAGCGTGAGAGCCCGGCAATCTCATGTTAAAAGCTGCTCGCTCATCCATAATCCACACATACCCATAATGCCGTTCAACTCCGCCCTCCTGGTATTAGTTTAGGATGACCCGAGAGGTTTGCCCTGCTCCCGACTGTCTTTATTCAGCATGCTTTGTAGGAAAAGGCGCCGCGTCACTCGCTGCAAACCGATCCGGCCTCTCAGTAATAATTGAAAGTATTTCCATTTAGCTTTAGTCTTTAGCGATCAGTAACACAAAAGCGTCAAAAATAGACACCGCTCACAAGTTAGTTTGTGGTTTTGTGTGTCTGATACATGAAATTAATCAACAGTAATTCCTAACTTGTCTTAAAGGGCACACTAAACAGATTTTACAAATATTTTGCATATTTTTGCTTTGAGGAACTTTTCAAGGGTAAAAGCGGATCATGCTGTTTAAAAAAAACACGAGGATAAATAAGTATAAAAATGTAACTATTTTTTCAGCTGGCTATGAAAAGGTGGGGGGGATCATTCATCCTAATCTCTTTATCATTGAGCTTCTTTGTGTTTTAGATGGGGGACTTAAGAGCCCAATATTGTAGCAGGGCCGTCTGACGGACAACTTAATTCCTGGTATTTCTGTCCGTCTTTGGGCCGTTGGAGGAAGAGGAGAACAGAGCAGTAGCACAGGGGGCGTTCGGCTCAACCTTTTGTTGTTTTTAGCCCGCAGTCGCTGGATTGGGGCGGTGCAGCAGCAGCGGCGGCAGATCATGCGCGAAATGCCTGCGACTTATCGGGATACGCGCAGGAATGTGACAAGGGACTGAGGTGTTGGTCCAGAGAAGACAGGGGTTCGGAGAAAAGCATGTGACGTGAGCTTCGCTGGGAAGAAAGTCACAACAATTGTTGTTATCATTATATTTTTTTTGCACAATTGAGTTCTTTAACGTGTCCCTTTTTTAAGTCTGGTTTTACAGTTGAACACCTTGGATAGACTAATATTGACTCATATTTTTCACCCTAACAAATCAATGTGTCCATCGTAAGCTTTCCAATATACAGTATATGCTTTATTATATGAGCAAAGTAGAACTGCTCTGTTGTTGTATGAACCATGCATTATTCTAATCAGCAGATGGTTTGAACTGACTTTGGTGAACTACAGCTCCCACTCTCTTGGTCATTTGTTTAAATCCACCCACTTTACATTTTAAGCCTCCGTACATCTTTTTCCTTATCTAAATCCATCAAGCTTTCCTATAAGACTAGATTACTTGGAGACACTGAGAGATTGATGTTGCATAGTAACTGTTGCTGCTGCTGCTCTCTGTGCGGTTGCAGTGCCGTATAACAAAATGCCAACGATGCACTATGGTAATGTTATGTCAATGAAGTAAGTAGTATAGGGGCTGCTGAAAATCCCAGGGAAGAGCGAGGGATAGCAAGCTCAATTTCCTTTTTAACGCCTTGGTTCTTTTTGACCACAAAACATATTATGCATGAAAACGTCAAAATTTTGTCACGGCAAAGCTGTTTGTGCTCCTATAGTATGATCTCTTCCCCAATTGATCTAAATGCTGGAATGAGGTGGGAGGGCCGAGGAGGAGATTATGTTACTGAGCAGCAGTGTTGGCTCTCACAGGTATTTGAAGGCAGTGATTAAAGGCCATGGGAACCAGAGCTCCTTCTGTCATCAGTAGGAAGACTCTTGTCAGTTTGTGTTCCCAGCCATAGCTGACCCCACAAATCACTAACATCAACTAATATTACTGTAGATACTACCACTTATCACATCAACCAGTCAATTCATTATTTGTGGTACGTGGGACTGATGGTGATTGCGAGGCGTGTAATAGACGATATTTAGGCTGTCTATTCTATATATAAAAAAAAATGTTGTACCTGATGGTTGGTTTTGCTGAAGATTCATTTAATTTACATTGTTGTAGAGATTTTCAAATATGACTGAACTGGGCTGATAATCGAGGACGTGCAATTTTACTGGTCCATCTTCTCGCTGTTAAAGTCAATGTTGTCTAAAAATCTTGACTGCAAAGAAAAAATCCCAGATAACTGAGAGCTTGCATAAACATATATATATATATAGCATTATTCAGTAGCACTGTAGCACCTGAACTTTATCCTGTTTATCAAGAGGCATTGTTTAATTAAAGCAACCCAGTGCTATTCATCCGACTCGGCAAAACAGATTTACTTTGTACTATTTCATTATGTTGTTTAAAAAAAGGTTGTATTGCATTGCCTAAAATGACTAGTTACAAAACGAACTTGAAGGTCCCCTCTAGTCCCTTTGGTGTCTCTTGTAACGATAAGTGGCTTACAAGGGTGCGAGGTGATGAATAAAATGTATTTAAGGATTAGTTTTGTCTTCAGCTGCTGCCTGTTCCTCGCAGATATGTAATTTAAAATATGCTGCTCGACAAGTACAGTAATTAGTCGCTCTGTACAAAGAAGTCATTAAAAGTAAGATGTTAATGAGAACAGAGGATAAGGGAATACACCGTCTCTTAATTTGAGTCTGTGGATGAGTCTGAGGTGAAAAGATGGTGACATAGAAAAGTGTAAAATATCTAGGCTATTTTAGTTGTTTTCAATTCAAAGTTTGTTTTATTTTTATTTCTGTAATGAAGCCTAGGCGGTAATTCAGCCTGGTAGATGAACACAGCATCATCAAACTTCAGCCAATGATCGCTCCCGAAAGGTCCACACCTCCACATCAGCATCAGAGCTGCACCTCCGTAGCAGCCAATCACCGCCGTCGGTCTCGCTTTTAAGCGTCAGGAATCAGTACCTGTTTGCTTCCCAGCTGCGCTGTGACACTTCCGTGTCCCCGCGTGTTGCCTGGGGCTCCCGGTGCTCACCTGCTCTCTCTGTGGCGTCGATTCTCCGGGCGCCATCATTGTCGAGGCTGGGCCGCTCGGCTCTTCCTCGTGGCTCGCTACGGTGCCCCAAGCGCGTGGTCAGAGATGCACCTCCGTAGCAGCCAATCACCGCCGTCGGTCTCGCTTTTAAGCGTCAGGAATCAGTACCTGTTTGCTTCCCAGCTGCGCTGCGACCCACCTCCACCCCATCTCCGCTCTTTCATCTCGGCGCTAACTGAGCATTTCCGATGATCTCTACACCACCACCAGTGTCCAGGCTCCGGGGGAAGACATCCTAACTACAAGCTGTTTAACTACACGTCTTGTACATCGATGTCTAACGCCGGGGTCTGATCGCCAAAACTAATACTTGTCAATTATCTCCCTAATCACTGCTTAGTCTGTGTGAGTCTATTCAGGTTGAATTAGCTTCGAGATAGACTCCATGGAGTGGTTATGGGTTTAGACCAGATTTTTTTTTCTTATTTAATTGGAGCTTAGTGCTGGTTTAGAGGCCAGTCGTTCTTCCATGTTCCTTTTTCACCTTAGTACTTGAACTTGAACTTCAATGCTGGTTTAGACCTGACTGCAATGTGTTCTTATAGTGTGTTATTTCATACTTGGTAGCCGAAACTGTCAGGTATGAAATAACGCACAGGTCTGGCTATAAGAGCATATTGTCATCATTACTAGAAGACCTAATGGTGAAGTGAAAAGTTGACCTTTCCGTTGATGGGTCTTTGAACTTTGCTCGCCTGATTTCTGGTCAATCTGGCGATTGACCTCCTTTCTTCAACAGTCTACACATTGTTGCTATTTTGAGTTGGTTTAGTCCTGGTTTAACCATGATTTAGTCTTTCAACTTTAAAGAAGACGTTTAAGGTTGTCCTTGGTGCCAAAAGTGAATTCCTGTTTCACCTCATACTGTAAATGAACATCCCATTGGTGACAGTTTGTTTAATGGAGTTTTCATCTTGTGTTTCCAGTGGGAGCTGCTCTGGTCCTTCGTCCTGCTCTTCACCTTCGGGCTGCTACTTCTCTGGTCCTATTTCTGGTGGGAGGCCCATAATGACTACAGTGAATACAACTGGTGAGCAACCAAACCCCAACCTATAGCCCGATCCAGGTGGTTACCATGATTGGGCGTGGAGAAAAAAATATCAGTGGTGTGGATTTATGTGCGTGTGTGTGTGAAATAAAATCATTAATTTCTTCATTTACATTGTCTAGACCTATATTGTGTGACCAGCTTTCTTCTTTTTTTATTTTTTTTTACACCCAAAACAAATGTTGCTGTGGGACCTAAAAAGTGCTAATGAGTGCTAATAATTTTTGAAACACTGTCATGCAAGTATGCATAGATCAATTACAGACGGTTTACGCTGACATCGATATAAACCCCTTCTCGCCGTAATAGACATTGGTTTGCTACAGCTGGCTGGCCCCTCCCCCACTCAAAAACCCCCCGCAATGTCACCTCATCCCTTTATTTTGAGTATTATCCACTGTGTCTACCACTGCCCACTTCTCACATCCTCTTCCACATGGCCTATAATTATCCCGTCCTCTTCACTCGCTCGTTAATCTCCTACGTTTTACTCCTACCTCCTGAGAAATGTACAATTAATGATTCATTTCCCTCAGACGCGTGTTCGTTTCTTTTGATTCTGATTAACGATTGAAATGGCTATGTTTTTGAAATTTGGTTTTATTGGTGATGATTTTTTTGTGTGAAAGAACACGGATCTGGGGTACAAATGTTACGCAATATTTTCCCTCAGTCACAGTCCCTTTGTGAATTTGATATGACCCTCATTCAGTTTGCTCCGCTCCTGGACCTGGGGAAAGCACAATAATGAAACCCTTTCCCTTTTCTTCAAATATGGCCAAACTTTTGCCGTTTAACTCATTGTGGACGACATAATTACTCGAATTGCCGTACTGTTATCAAAGATGGCGACATTTGATATTATTCCAGCTATAATAAGGGGGACATCTGTTTTATGTGTATCTATATAGTATGAATGTCGTCAAATAGGCCCCAGAGCATCATGGGAACCTGCTGTGTTGCGCCCACCAATGACTGTTGGGTCTAGCGGTCACATCAATCCCAGACTTTTTTTTTTTTTTTTTTATTCTCTGGTGTTTGCTCCACAGCTGTGACCAGTCCATTTAAGATGGCCCTTCTGAACTGTGTCTGTCGTTGTGACAGGTTTCTCTATAACCAGTCTGGGGAGTGGAGAGACGGCACAGCTCCGATTCTGGCCACCACCGCGGCGGGGTTTACATACATTGCATTTTTAATGGTCAGTGACACCTTCTATCCCTGTCAAAGTAGTTCTTATCAAGCGGAATAAGTCAGTACAGAGATCGGGATCGTGAGTGTAATTGTAAACGAAAAGAGGTTTAAAATACTCAAGTTCACATTCACACTATAGTACCATGGCTCTTCTCTTTGATATTAAACAATCCCTGCTTGCAACAAATATATTGTATTTTATGAGTATCCGTTTTTGCTTTTTCTAATCTCTGTTCTGAAAGTGCAAATATAGACACTAACGTTACATTATTTCCAACTGTGTAACTCGTGTCAGTTGTGTTCAGTATTTGTAAAAAGAGGTAACACATTATTCAATAATAGTAATGTTTTTATTGTTTTTGAAGCTGTCAAATAAATGTCAACCCTTTTTTTTTCTGTCTTCATTTTTAGGTTTTAGCACTTTGCCATGTTGCACTTGGCCAACAGTTGAACTTGCACTGGCTCCATAAGGTAAAGTGATGAAAGTGCAACCGTGTGGCTGATTGTGCTGAGTGGGGGGAGGATAGCGCATATTGGTGTTTTCTATTGTGTGCTTAGGCGTGGAAACAAAGTAGTCAGTTGTAAAGGGTTGAATCAAGGACTACACATCATCATATCAAATGCCATTTTAGTGTTAGAGTTTAGCGTTAGGTTGCCCTATGCGGTACCTGCAATTCAGGCATTCTATGGTTGTAGTCTATGCTACATTATATGTACTTTGTACATTATATCAGAAATTCAGGATTAGAGTTTCTTCTGATAGTCAACGTTTTGATTGTAACCTCCATTTTGTCCGATGAGCTTAATGCCTCACTGCACCAAAGAAATGGTAGCACCATTATGGCCAAAGCTGTAACCTCAACGTTAGCCATGGAGACCAACGGACAAATATAAATGTTTTTGTTGGCGTTAACATAAATTCAAAGTGGCACTTACTGTGTCTTCCTTCCTTGTCCACACAGATGGGAGTCATGGCTGCACTGCTAACCACTGTTGTCGGCGTGATTTCAGTCAATCAGACGTGGAGCTATGAGTGGGATGTCGTGCCCATCTCACTGCAGGTCAGTAACCGGCCAAAACCCAGCCACCCATGCGCATGTGACATGTCTATGAGCCAAATCTCATTCAGGGCATTTACAAATCTCAGTAAAGGAAATACACTTTTACAATATATTAACCTGTTTTGGCACTACATTATCTGGTTGTAAATTGTATAATATCAATGAATCGATACATATCAACTCATAGCAGTCAGACTTGTCAGTTGAAAAGCTAATGATTACTGTTTGTCATTGTGTTTTTTTTTACCTCAGAGGACTCAAGTGGGAGCACTGAAACTGACACTCTCACAATTATGTGGCTTTACAAATGATAGCTATTATCATCATAGAGGTTCCCTCTGGTGGGATGCTCATAATTCTTTCTTCTCTCTCTGTTGACTTTAATGTTGCCCTCATTTCATTTTTTTTCTTCCAGGCCACTGGACCGTTCCTGCACATAGGGGCCATAGCAGCGGTCACAGCTCTGTCCTGGATTGTGGCGGGACAGGTGGCTCGGGCCAACAAAACAAGTGAGTTTCTGGTGAAACCGAGGTAATGTGTAAGATCTACCTGATGTAATGAACTTACACATGAACATGGTTAATGATTTACTGTGTGGACAAAGGACTGCCCCCTCGCCCCGCACTGTTGGGATAACGAACATTCCAACAACACCACGTGATCATTCCCACCCGGGAAATATTGACTTTTAGTCCTTTAAGTGAATAATCTTTTTATATGAGATCCCCAGTGCCCTCTAGCAAATTAATGACAATTGTCTGCATACCCTTGAAACCCACTGAAGCTTTAGTAAAAATATTAGAACTACCATTTATAAAAATGACAAGTAAAGGTCATTAATAACTGTAAACAAATGGTCACATGAACCCATGTATAGTGCCTTGCGAAAGTACTAATACACCTTTAACTTTTGCACATTGTTTTGCACATGTTTACAACCTTAAACATAAATATTTTATTTTATTTCGGGCGTACACAAGTATTCATACAGCATTTTCTGAGTGCATTAAATTGCCTTTATAACATTCCTAATGACTGCAGAAAGTTCACCCCTTGCCCTAACCATTAAATAGAGGCCACCTGTGTGTAATCTACTCTCAGTATAATTCCAGCTGTTCTGTGAGGGCCTCAGAGCTATGGTCAGAGTGTATTGGTCACTAAACAACATCATGAAGGCCAAGGAGCACACCAGAGAGGTCAGGGATAAAGCTGTGGAGAAGTTTAAAGCAGCAAGATTTGAACATCTCATGGAGCACTGTTCAATCCATCATTCGGAAATGGAAAGACTATAGTACCACTGAGAAGCCAAGACACGGCCGTTTACCTAAACTAACAGACTGAACAAGGAGAGCACTGGTCAGAAATGCAACCAAGTGCCCCAAGATAACTCTGGAGGAGCTGCGACGTACTGCCGCTGAGCTGGGGGAATCTGTACATGGGACAACTATAAGTCGTACTCTACACAAATCTGGCCTTCATGTACGAGTGGCAAGAAGAAAGCCATTATTGAAAGGAGGCCATACGAAATCCCGTTTGAAGTTTGCTAAAAGTCATATGGAGGACACAGCTACCATGTGGAAGAAGGTGCTTTGGTCAGATGAGACAAAAATTAAACTTTTTGGCCCAAATGCAAAACGTTGTGTATGGAGCAAACCTAACACTGCTCATCGTCCTGAGTGCACCATCCCCAGTGTCAAATATGGTGGGGGAGCATCATGCTATGGGGCTGCTTTTCCTCAGCGGGAACTGAGAAGATTGTAAGAATAGTTGGGAAGATAGATGGAGCTAAATACAGGGACATTTTGGAGGAAAACCTGCTGGAGTCAGCAAGAGAATTGAGGCTGGGGCGGAGATTCACCTTCCAGCAGGACAATGACCCTAAACACAAAGCTAAATCTACAATGGAATGGTTTAAAAACAAACATATTAATGTGTTAGAATGGCCCAGTCAAAGTCCTGACCTAAATCCTATTGAACATCTGTGGAAAGACCTGAAAACTGCTGTTCACAAACGCTTTCCTTCTAATTTGACAGAGCTTGAGTTGTTTTGTAAAGAGGAAAGGGCTAAAATGTCAGTCTCTAGATGTGCAAATCTTGTAGAGTCCTACCCCTGAAGACTTGCTTCTGTTATTGCAGCAAAAGGGGTTTCCTCAAAGTATTATTTCATGCTGTATGAATACTTATTAATACTTATTTTTTGAAAAATAACAATCATGTATCATTTTGCTTTTACTTCACAGTTGTCTGTTACTTGTGTGTGAACTTTCAGTAAAACATTCAAAATAAAATCTTTACGTAAACATTAGTACTTTCGCACTGTATGTTCATTAACATGCATTGTCCCGACCAAAAAAAACAATCAATGAATATAGTGCTTTATACCCTGATTGTGGAACCAAGGATCCATTCACTCATGCACCAGTGTACAAAAACACTGTCGGTGCATTTTAACATGTTGCCATCACACTTTAGTCTAAAAACGAATGCTTGCCTTTGTCTCCCTTTTTGACCCACTATCTGTATGAAGATATGCTTTTGCTGCTAAATAAGAAAGATTGCCCTCTTCCGTCTGCAGCCTGCATTCCAATACAGTGTTTCTGGTTAGACTTTGCGTAACAGTAGACGTAGGCCCAGCCCCGCCCCGTAGCTGACCTTGAAACTAATGTACTCTCTGTGTGAGTCTGGACAACTCCTGTATGACTGAGAGCTTACCGACATCTCTGTGTGAGTGTTTCTCTCCTCATCGCCTTCATTGTTGCTCTGAGGAAAAAGGTGCTTCAGATTGTCCTCAGTGTTGTAGTTAATTTACATTCCTTAATAACTTCTGAATTCTCTTGTGTAAATTTCAGTAAAAAGGCAGTAATTAGGAAGGGAGAATCTACTGAACCAGATTAAACTGTCATTCTATTAATACATATTTTTTAAATGACTCGCAGTTTTCCAGGTTTTGGTGATACTGCTGTACTTCAGTGCCCTGTTGGCCCTCTATACGGTGCCTTTGTACATTACCTCGCCGTGCATCATGGACCCGTCGAACCTCAAGCAACGTCCAGGTGTCATTGGCCACCAAGGAGCGGCAACGGTGAGTCAGCGTGCAGCCACTTTACGCTGTCAATTTGCTTTGACAAATTAAATCTGACACACTTTGATACCGTTGGCGTATACAGGTGCTTGCAATGCATCGTCTCTAACCTCTGTGTTGTCAGCAGAGTCATTTGTTCAGATTGCAGGGAGTCACTTTTCCCTTTTGATGGCATTTTATTGAACTTAGTATATGTACACACATTCTTTTGTTTCTCAAAGTGGTTCAAAAGGTTTTTTTGTTTGTTTCCCAATCTCTGCTGGCTCCTCCTTGCAAACGTAACATTTCATAAGTCCATGATATTTTATTCATAAGCATTACTCATATGCCCGGTTACGTTCCCTGCTTTAGTGCTCTGTTCCATGGTATTTGTGTAATCAATCAGCTGTGGTCTAAATTTAGGCGTGTCTCTGCAGGCTGTGAGAGACTCCCACTGGGTTACACAAACTCCACTCGGTTTCCCATAAGGACTGTATTGATTAAAGCATTAGCCCTCCTGTGCGTCCTAACCTTCAGCCTTATGAAACCATGACTTCATGGGGCAACCATGGCTCTTTGAACATTTTGCTGTTTATTTTTAAACACTACACTACTGTTTCCTTTTATTAATGGAGATTGTAAACACTAAACACTTTTTTTTTTAATTATTTTTGTTTTTGTGCAATTTACAAATCAACGTTTCGGGTTGATCGAAAGAGGTTTAAACAATATAATGGGTCACTCGTACCGAAAGGTCAAGTAGCAAAATTGTGTGTGTGTGTGTTCCCAGCTTGCTCCCGAGAACACAATGTGGTCCTTCCAGAGAGCGCTGCAGATGAACGTCACTGGACTCGAGACTGATGTCACCATTAGGTATCGAAACCCAACACGAACTACTCACCCATAAACACACACGGACGCGCACAAATCAATAAGGTAAACTCGCAAAGCCAAACACATCGAGGCTGTGACCTTAGTGTTCACGTTCACTCTTCCGGTCACTGTCAGAATGATGCAGTCCTCTCTCAAACGTACTACTGTACTGCTTAACTTTAAAGGGAAGTACTGCTCAGATTAAGAACAAGAACGCTCGCCTGGATGCCAATGAGGATGTGTAGTACAAGTATTGAGAAGAAAGAAAAATTATATATATTTAGAGTTTACTGAAGTTAAGTACAGGCGGGTAATCGGGTAGGCGCATTGAGTTGCCTTGTGTACGAAATGCGCGGTATAAATAAACTTGCCTTGCCTTGCCTAATCACGGATGTGAGAATGAGGTTGTCAGAAAAATGATCTTACCTTACCCTTTGATTTACGTTTGTGCCTTTTTTGTTTGTTTGTTTGTTTGTTTTTTTACAAAATCTCACGATCAAAAATAATCAGGGATGCATTCATTCCTGGGCAGAAACATTGTGCAGACCCAAGTGTTGCGTCATGAGCAAACGGCGCATAGAGGCGGGACATGAACAACTTGATGAGAGATGACAAGCCGCGCTCAGACGCTTAAACAAAGGCAGAGGAAGTGTGGTAGGAGGATGCTGCAGATATGATGGAGTCACTCGTGCATGTCCTGTCAAGTCTCTGTGGAAGCGCTTCAGTCTTTGAGTTTTCACTGCCAGGGTTGTTTTGGCCGGTATCTCAAGAATCTTAGAAAGCTTGTTGACAGTGCTCCTGTTAATTAGCCGCTTTTGTTTGCCTGCGCTGTTCTTGCTGTGGCCTAGTCATGGTCTTTGGAGAGGTAAATGTGGTGTGACTGGTGCAGGCTGCCGACAGGTGAACTCGTGAGTAATTGAAGTTGATGACAGCCAGAAAGACAGGGAGACTCCACTGTGGCACGAGGCCGAACAGACTAACAAACTAGACTTGCTAATAAACTTATGCCCCACTTACGAGATTCAGATTGTGTGGTTTCCGAACAAGCCAACGTGTAAAGGCAGGACCACAAAGTCAGTGGCAAAGCAAAAATGCAACGTGTTTTTATGAAGTTGATGCATGTAAAATATTTGTTATTGGAGAGGATTGTAAAAGGAAAAGCACGAACACGTGATTCTTTTGATTAAAAAAAAAAAACCTGTAGAGAGAATGCACAATACAATATTCAGAGTGGCAAAAGCTAGTTGCGGAGTTTGCACCTACAACAGGCATCATACTGTTAATAATTGGACTATTAATTGGGCTGGCAATGAATCGATGGCAATCTCTACTTTGATCAATCTCAATAATCATCATCGGTCTTTATAATCGTCAGGTTTACAGCCATTTTTTTTTGTTGGAAGAAAGGAGAGACAAGGGAAGATTTTTGTGTGTTAAATGAAGCTGGAGGAAAGCATTTGTTGTTGTTTGAGCTGAGGTTTGTATAAAGGATGTGTCCAAGTTCATGAATCATTGTCAAAAAATCGAATTTAATCGAAACTCTAGATTGATCAATATAAGAAAAGAAAGTGGTGGTAATTTTTTTTGCTATAGGCTATGGTCTAGCCCTAATTGGACTGGCCAACTCCGCAAAATGAGGCACTCCCGCTAGTGTTAGCAACTTTAGTATTTAATAAGTAATTTTGTTTTTTTTACTTAATCTTAATGGTTCAAATGGAAATGACCATTTACATTCTACAGCGTGAAATTGAGTGAAGTGCTGGGAGACTATACTATACCGAAGTAGTATAGTTGAAGCTGTAATAATAATGCTGAATGAAGCAGGCACTGTGCCATGTTCATGCAGAAACCACAGTAAAAAAAACCCACAATGATTAATACATTTATCAATTAAGCTTATATGGGTTCATTTGTTTCTGATTTTCACCATAGCTCGGATGGCGTGCCTTTCCTAATGCATGACAACGGCCTGCGCCGGACCACAGACGTACAGAAGGTGTTTCCAGAGCGACAGCGGGATGACGCCTCGCTCTTCAACTGGACAGACCTGCAACAACTCAACACGGGACATTGGTTTCTCAAGGTAACTTTTTTTATTTTTTATGTTAGAACATAAACATGCACAATAGTCACATCCTCCAGCTTGGCAGGTAATGCTTGTCATTAGGTATAAAGGTACCACAATGGATAATGTATAATTGTTTACAAAATGGAGTTGTATAACAATCGAGATTTACATCCGTTTGAGGATGCAAAGTAATAAGGGTCAAAATTGGACTGAACTAATAGAAGTTGTTACCCATAAAAAATGTTTTATATTCACCAAATTCACTTTTACTTTGCGGTACAGAGATGGGGGAATAAATGTCACCAGTTTTTTAAAGGCTGCGCATACACTTTGCAACACAAAATGTTGATGCCTCATCATTATTTCAGCCTCTTCATGATTGGAACATTGTTCATTCCTTAAACTGTCATATTTCATTATGTCTCTCACTCAAACTGAATGGAAGAAACTCACAAAGACCAAAAGCGTTTTCTTTATGCTGGAGGACGAGGTTCCATGGGTGTTGTATTCCTACAATGCATTTGTATCACCATTATGGCCTCTTAGGCTTATCCAATATTACTGTTTTTACGACTAAGATACTTTTTCTTTTCTTTTTATATCTATCTCATGTTCTCTGTGTGAATGATCGGACAGCCTGTTGAACACACCTGCATCCTTTCATCCTTTACCCTCTCTCTTTACCTCAGGACAACCCGTTTGGGACGGTGCAGACCCTCACCTTCCACGAGAAGCAGCGGATTGGGAACCAGAGTGTGTGTAGCCTGGAGCAGCTCTTAAAACTGGCCTCTTTTAATAACTGCACAGTGGTTTTCAAACTGAGGAGACCTCCACCAGATCATCCTAGACACTACAGCTGGATAAACGACACTCTGCAAACTGTGCTCAAGTCAGGGATTCTCCAAAGTTTGGTAAGAATATGAATTAAACAAAATGCAATAGCTCTTTCATACATCCATAGTTGCGCTTTTTCTCATTCATAAACACACGTGTAGAGTCATGGGTTGATGTGGACCAAACAGACAACCTTTGGATTGGTGGGCTAATGCTCTGCCACTAATCCAGATATATTGAATATTTAATCATTTGATCTCTTAACTGCTACTGTCTTCAGTTATTATTTTGAAGAAACATGCTCTTGAATCTTTGATAGGACTGCTCACAAAAATCATCATCAATGGGCAAAAGTCATTCTGTCTACTAGATTTGAAGCGCTGGTTGTACTAAAATGATCCCTTTTTTATCTCATGTTTTGTCTTTGAGGTTTTTTGGACTCCTGAAGAGTACAGAGAAGAGGTGCGACAGATGGCGCCCGGTTTTGTCCAGTCCTCATTGGTCAAAGCTGAGAGTCCACAGACGCTTCAGCGAGAGGGCATTAGTGCCATTTTCCTCCGTTACAACCAGGCCAACACAAGGGAGATCAGGTAAACCCTAGACTGAAGACAACAATGCTGCACAAGTCAAATTTCACCCATTTAGTTCTTTTGCTGCGGTCCCGAAAGAGTAAACATTTCCTCACCACTCAAGAATTTTGAAGCTACTTTGTCAATCGATTAAATTATTGTAAATCATTCTGCAAAACTGAAGATATGAAAATGGGGATATACATTCTTAAGTTGCTTTGTGCTTGCAGAGATTTTTCCCAGCAAAACATCAACCTGACACTTTACACTGTCAACGAGCCCTGGCTGTACTCAGTGCTGTGGTGCAGTGGGGTACCCTCCGTCTCCTCTGAAGCTCCCCAAATCCTCCAAAAAGTGCCTTACCCCGTTTGGCTCATGGTAAGTTTCATAGTAAGCCATACAGTGTAGTCTTGCTGTGTGTAGAAACGTGTAGATCTTTTTTTAAACTCTTGCTCCCTCTAGTGGACAAAAGCATAACATCTCACTTGTGTGTTTGCAGAAACCCGATGAATATACTGTGCTGTGGGTTTCTGTGGACCTGGTGTCTTTTGCTATTGTCATAGCAATATTCATTTTCCAAAAGTAAGTACAGTCCTATTTGAAATGGATATTTTTTTTCTCTCTAGTGTAACTTCTTAAGTACATTATTACACTGGTCAAGCTAATGTGGTGCTCATTGAGCTCATGATGAGAGTTTGGATAATCTATGAACTTATTGTCTCCTTTTGCCGTTTTCTTTTTTCTTGTAATTCTATATGGACCTTTTTTAAGTGTGTGTGTGTGTACTAAATAAAGAATTAATTAATTAATATTTATTATTACAAATGGCGAAAGGAACAGCCAAAAAGGATCCGAACAGCCAAAAAGCAATACGCAATTATTTATGGGAGCTTTTTGGCTATGCGGATTCTTTTTCCAATTTTTAAGTTCATCTGTTTTGAATCCAGCACAACTATTTTTTTCAATCTATTATTTTGAGCCAAAATGTTTGATCTTAAGTACAGATTTGACCATAGTTTCCTCGATCTCACTCCACTCTACTTTCTCTATTCTTTGGAACACACCTCAAGTAGATGATGTTCCTTTGTTACTGATTTTTACCTGTCTTTCACTTCAAAGGAAGTGAAAATAGCAACGTCTTGCTCAAATTTTTTTTTTAATGTCCTTTTATTTGCTTATAAACAGCAGAAATTATGAACTTTATGCAGTAGTGTGTAAAGCGTTGCTATCCCTTTCAACTTTGATGGGACTAATGTCGCCTATCTTTGAACTTACTCTCTTGTCTCCTGCTCTGTTTTGTCTTTGCTTTTGTCCTGGTCCTCTCTCTGCCTGATGTGCATGCCCCTCTCTGCTGCACTCTGGTCTCCTCTCTCAGCTATCACACAATCAGGTAACAGAGCCCCACATTTTAAATACCCCCTTTTTTCAACCACCACTGCCCAGCCTCCTTTCTTTCTGGCATCTTCCACTTCTTTTGTCTGTAACTTTCTTCATTTTTATCATCTTGTTTTATTTTTTTTTACACCACAGATCCTCAGTTTAGATAAAAACCTCAACACATTTTTGTTAAAACACTGCATTGTTTAAAGTTTACAAAAAAAATAAGTTTCAGTTTTTAAAAGAATAGATGTAGATTTTTAAAGAATAGAAGTCGATTTTATAGTCTATTCAACATGTACAGTACATGGTATTTGATCAATTCTGTTCAATTATATGAATACAATGAAAATATATTGCATGCCACACTTTATTTACGGCTTTTGCAAAACAAAATTGTTTGTTTTCACAATGTCAAAAGCACAATCATCAATAAGACAAACAACAAAAACAGGATCTTGATATTTGTCTTGGCTCTCTCTGAAGGAAGAACCCACACAGCCTCCCACTCACACGGACATTAGTTTTAGTCTGCTTCTCATTAAACCAAAGTAATCTTGGAAAGTGGATGAAAAAACAAGCTTTTATTGGCAATGAGGTTTGCAGTTCCTGCTGCTCTGGGATGAAGTGGACCGATGTCACTGTGATTAAGCCCATAGGTTATAGGGGATGCGTAAAGTTGGCTTTCTGCCCGTTATTACTGGGATTAAAGCCAAATAGTTCCTTTTGAGATATTTTATGAGCAATATGGATACAACAAAGTGCATGTACAAAATAATAGCTTCACATCCATTCCAAGATGTTCCTTGTTTCCCATAATCACGACTTACTATATCATGCTTAATCATTGTCAAATATTAAGTCATTTCTTTCTTGGATTTAAAAAGTAATATTTTGCCAGATTATTGATCAAATTATCACATATTTTCAAGACAAAGTGAGGCACATCTCAATAAGTTGCCACACACCTTTACCTTCTCCAGTCTAATATGTCCCCTTTTCGTCCCCTGCAGGTACCGCTCCAGTGGCATTCACAGCTACAACCCTGAGCAGATCATGTTGAGTGCCGCAGTGAGGAGGACCAGCCGCGACGTCAACGTGATGAAGGAAAAACTAATCTTCTCCGGTTAGACACCTCTACTATGAACTTTACAGCCGTGTGAACTTGCTCATTTACCCTTACCCTTATTTACCCTGTGGTTCTCAACCCTCTAATTGATGTGTACAGTATAGCAATGCTTTGTTTATCATTTGCAGCAGTTTAGTCCTAGTTTTGCCCTGGTGTAGACCTTTAATTATTCTGGTTTTCTTGCAAAAATACCCGGCCTGTCAGACTCGCGTTACTGGGTAAGAGAAAGGAGGTCAAGTGTATAGGGACAACACCGCAGTATGTGTGCAGGTTGGGCTTGATAAAGCTTGGATCATTGCACTGCATCTGTCGCCCCAATTATAGGCAGACACTATAAACGTATAGTACATTTTTGTTTGAGGAGCACTAGTTTTACTGCCTGCACGCGTGTCTCAGCATGTATCTCGAGTGTCTACCAATGTGTGCTTCCTTGTCCACCTCCTGTTTCCTGTGTCAAAGGTCATGCTGTGTTGTAGCTGCGTGCCTCCTACCTCCGCATCTGCCTTCACCCCATTCACAACCATCACTTCTGCATCTTTAACTGTGTGTGCCTCATCCCTCCATCCCTCCACCCTGTCTTCACCTCCCTGTGCTTGTACTGCATGAGAAGTCTCCGAGTGTAGGGGAGACCAAAACTACCCCAAAATAGACTTCTATTAGTCCAGCGGGTAAAAGGTAAGATCTACAGCGATAAATGTTTAGTTTTAAAGTGAAAGAAGTGAACCAATTACGCTCCTATTACCAAGGTCAAGAAGTCCATTTAATGCAATCAAACCTTATCGTATTAGAAGTACTAAGTACTGGTTATTAATACATCTCCTCCCTTTTCCATCCCTATTTGATGTTAAAACAGTTGAATGTGCTTTTCAACATGTATCTAATCCAAAAGCCTGGAGTTTCGCAGCCCCCTTATCGATTTGGAGATACATTGGGGGCTCTCAATAATAATTAAACACATCTTTCAAAAGATGTGCTAATGTTTTACAGCTTTACATAATAACAAGTAGCAAAAAATGTTGGGTAAGTACTGATTTCAAGTAGTAAATATTAACAAGTGTAAATGTCCTCAATGTTCCTTAACTCGACTTCAACTTGATAATGGTACTCGAGCTTTGCCCCCCCAGTGGACCCTGCTCCCCACTTTTGAGAGTCACTGGTCTAGACCATGATGACTACTGAGGAAGTACAGTAATTTGCAGTCAGCCCACCTAAACTTGCTTACCTAAGGTCCAATTGCTCAACTGAAGATGCCATCTCCGCTGCGCTTCATTCAGCCCTCACTCACCTTGAAACAAAGGACTCTTACGTTAGAATGCTGTTTTTAGACTTTAGCTCAGCATTCAACACTATAATCCCACAGCAGCTAATACACAAACTGCTCCACCTGGGGATCAACACATCACTGAGCAACTGGCTGCTACTTTCTGACGGGGAGACCACAGGCTGTACGTGTCGGCGGAAAGTCCTCCAGAACCATCACACTGAACACGGGGGCTCCCCAAGGCTGTGTGCTGAGCCGCCTCCTGTTCACTCTGCTGGCCCATGACTGGGCTCCAAAGTATGACTCAAAGCTCTTCATCAAGTTTGCAGACGACACAACAGTGGTGGGTCTCATCAACAACAGAAACGAGTCAAACTACAGGAGTGAGGTGAGCAGTCTGGCCATGTGGTGCACACAGAACAACCTCTCTCTAAATGTGGAGAAGACAAAAGAGATTGTTGTGGACTTTCGAAGAGCACGGGTCCAGCATGCTCCTCTAACAATCAATGGTGCTGCAGTGGAGAGGGTGACCAGCACTAAGTTCCTGTGATGGGTGTGCACATCACAGAGAACCTTTCCTGGACCATGCACACTACATCACTGGTCAAGAAAAGTAATCAGCGTCTCTACTTTCTCCGCAAGTTAAGAAGAGCCCCCAGCCTCTGTTATGTGCAACTTCTACAGAGGGACTATAGAGAGCATCCTGACCAGCTCCATCAGTGTGGCACGGCGCCAGCACTGCCTCCTGCCGAAGGAGCCTCCAGCGCATCGTGAGAGCAGCGGAGAAGATCTGTGGAGCTCCTCTCCCCTCCATTAAGGACATGTACTCCACCCGTCTAACCCGCAAAGCCGTCAGAATCACCAGGGACCCTACGCACCCATCACACAGTCTCTTCAAGGTAATGCCTTCTGGGAGGAGACTGTGGAATCTACAGGCCAGGTCCAGTCGACTTAAAAACAGTTTCATACACAAGGCCATCGGGAAGCTGAACTCCCTCTTGTATGTGTACTGTATATTGTTGTTTTGCCTTTACTGACTGCTTACTGTCTGTCGCCCTCTAGAGGTGGAGAATGGTATTACCAGTGCTGAGGACCTGTATTCCAACGACTACAACTACTACACCAACCAGGGGATCAGCCAATGATGAGGACAATGTAGCTTTCTGTACACTGTGTAAAAATGTTTTGTTTTGTGCATCACTGAAAACACTAGCACTTTTTATGGATTCAATTATCCGAATAGTTGAGTTGTATTTTAAGCTTTATTTTTTATTTTGTTTGCTCATTTTTCATTGAAGCACTGCCTTGGAGAACTTGACTGTATTTTTTTTTTTTTTCGAAGTTAAGATTTTGTTGCATGAGATTAAATGATTTCTGCCTCCTGACTATTATGACCTTAACAAGTCCAATTAAACTAAGCTGTTTACAGAAGCCCTGCCTTCCTCTTCAGGTAAAAATGATCCGTTTTAAGTTCGAGTATGTAGGATGTAAATGTTTCATAAATATTCCCTCAGATTGTGTCCCCAGATATGGAGTGAACATAATCAAATGAAATATTGATGATAATAATGTACTCACAATTATGAAAACAAACATTGTACATTATGTAAATGTTTTGTTTGTTGGTTCATGAGCGTATTATCCAATCAGACACTGGCGATGCTTGATGGCTTGCAATAAACTTTTTTCAAATCCCTGCCAAAGTCCCACAAGTGCTTTTGCAGGCCTTTATTGGTTACGGCTCAGTGACTGACTCCTTTCAGCTTTCAAATGAGGTATGACATGTCCACATATTGTACTCATTTTGTTCTCAATTCACAGCAACCCAGTTACAGTGCTGTTTTTTTTAATCGGTTAGAGTACACATCCTACATACTCTTAAGATAATTGCTGATCAATGCATGGGATTAACGGTAATGAGCATATCCACATGTGAGCTGTTATCAGACTGCGTAAAAGTAGAATGAGGAGTAATAGTATTCTAGGATTAATGTGAAAGTTTTTTTTAATGTGTATTCTGGTGGGAATGTATTTTTAAGCCTGACTGCAGTGATATTGAGTGTTATTGTACAAAGTTAAATTGACTCTAGACCAATGAACAATGTGGCAGTAATAAACTGTGTGTCACGGAAACCAAGAAGTTTCATGTATTAAAGTTGCCGAATACGACTTTGGAGCTTCAAATAACCAAAGCGTAATCATTCTAAACGGGCTGCTTCAGGTGGTACTTTTCTTGAATTGAACCATATGAATGTTTTTGTCCTTTGGGTTTGTACCCGGTTTATATCTGGTGGTGTTCAGACATGTCTTTCAGTGGTTCTGGGCGTGAAGTTTGAGAAACTGCATTAATACAGCTCTTCAGCATAATAAAGCGGTACTGCAACATTCTGAAATATTGTATCTTAATTACACACATTTAACATTTCCACTTCAGTTTTAATGTTTTTTTTCCTTCAGAAACAAAATGTCTCACTTTTTTTAACACATGTTGCATGAATAAATAAAGCAACACCTTTCTTGAACTAAAAATGGACAATCAATGGTAGGAACTAAAGTAAATGCCTTTTTCCAAATTAATGCAACAGTGTAATTCACAAAAATGTTTTTTTAGAAACCTGGTCAATAAACCATAACGACTAGGCACTATATAAGGCCTTTGGTCCTGCAGATCAGTTTTTTACAGCAGCAGAGGCAATAGTAGCATTTTGTTTTTTAGAGTATTAACATGTCAGATGACCATAAAAGTGCATCACATTCTCTCTTGGTCAGCAATACATGCGTCCAAAGTAACTTCAGTTTCAAGAGGGTCCTTAACCCGAGCAGCAATGCTTTATGGACAAATATTGGAGAACATCTACAATAATGTACATCAACCCTGGCTCTGGACAATAATGTAAAACAGTGGCTGCCGCTTCGTCTGACTCAAGCGATTGTTTTGTTTCTATGAAAGTTAGCAACTGAAACATTTATAATATAGTGAGTTGACAATTGTAATTTTATTTATTGGTTTATTTGGTCGGGACAGTGCATGTTAATGAATATACATGGGTCTAATGCATGTAAACAAGCCACACCGGATTGTAGCCTTGAGCTAATTTGCATCCTGGCCTATTGCACATGTTTTTAGTGGTAGGGGAAACCTACACAGACACGGGGAGAACATGCAAACTCCACACAGAAAGGCCCCGTCCATGTGGGAATCAAACCCGGGCCTTCTAGCTGTGAAGCACGAGCTCTAACCGCTGTACTACCGTGCCGCACTAATTAAGCTTAAATTTGTCAGATTTTGCAATGACGACAAGTTTTAGTTCCAAAAGTATTTTTGAGTACAGGAAAAAAAATGGACAGGAAAGGTTATTTCAGTCTAGCTGTTTGACCAAGGGTATATAGTAGAAATGTTTGCTAGACTATACATGAAAGCGTCTTTGTGAAAAGGCACATTCGCTCAGTCATACAGTAAATAAAATAAATTATAAAATAAATTAAGATGTACTGGCATTTCTTTTAAAAGTGGTTGATCCCTTATGTAAATGTATCTGGGTTGTTTCTCCTTCACGTAATTTGACACAGTCATGGTTGCACCGAGTGTCATTACCTTTTCCGTCTTTAAAAGTGCAAAGAGAAATGATATTTAAAAAATTAACTGTTGCTCGATCTATGGAAAGGTTCTTGCATCTCTAAAGTCTAGGGATGCTGTGCAAATGTTGCTCCAGTATTAAACATGTGAGAGAAGCATGAATGTAATAGAATGTAAACTTTAAATTATTGAAGTAAACTCAGATCAGTTCAAGTTCGTTTTGCGCAAGTGTCTATTGGGGATCTCTATCGCGCTCACTTGCAAAGGCCAGGATCCTCCCATGATCCCCGCTTGAATGGCCACGCCAGTGACCACAGCCAAGTCCGGATCAACCGATGTGTTTGGCTCCTTCTCAAAAAACTCTGTGATTATTTTCCTGATGCGCGGTATCCTGGTCGACCCGCCAACCAGGACAATTTCATCCACTTCTCCTTTGTCCAAATGTCCTTCAGCTAAAACAGTTCCAATGGGAGTCAACATTTTCTGGAACAGGTCCTCGTTGAGCTCTTCAAACTGTTCGCGAGTAATTTCTAAATCAAACAAAATCTTCTTAGGGGGATCTGAGCTGTCCCGTGTGAGGTGCAGCGGTAAGCGGATGGTGGTGGTGGGGTGAACAGTGAGGTTTAGTTTGGCAGCCTCCACAGCTTGACGCAAATGATGGATGTCTTCTTTAAGGGTAGGGGCGACACCAAACTCCTGTCTAACACGCTCTGTAGTGAACTGAAGCAGCCGCTGGCTGAAGTCCTGGCCTCCCAGTTTGTTATTCCCAGCCATAGCTCTGGTGAGGAACATGCCCCCCTGTTTGTTGAGCAGTGACACATCCAGCGTCCCACCCCCAAGATCCACCACCAAAACATTGAACACATCCACTTTGTGCAGCCCATACGCCATGGCAGCTGCAGTCGGCTCGTTGATCACTCTCAAAATCTCCAAACCTGTAACATAAAACGGGTTTGAGTTTTGGATTTGTTTCATTCAGGCACCCAGGTTTCTCCATTTGACATAAAAATTGGCCAGCGCACTAGACCTCAGACTAGGTGCTCCTGACCCATGATCCTGGATCATGACAACTCATTGTAAAGAGTCCTAAAAGAAGAATTTCAGGGCAAAATAAAGAGAGGACTGACCAGCAAGATTGGCTGCTCTGATGGTATAGTTCCTCTGGCGTTCATCAAACTCAGCAGGCACTGAAATGACCGCTTTTTGGATGGGGACACCCAGCTGTTGCTCCGCCATCTTCCTCATCTTCAGCAGAAGCCTGGAGCCAATAAACTCTGGGCTCACAGTGAAGGTGTGGTTTGTGGAGATCTCGAACTGTGCACTGCCATTGACATACATCACCTGAAAGGAGAGATTATTTTTTTGCCTGATTTCTGCTTGGAACCTTTAATGTTGCCAACAGTTTTATACAGTCAAACTAGAGCAGTCCATATGAAAGTAAGCGAACAGATATTTTAGAGAGGTTCTTCTCCTTACCTTAAATGGATAGCGTGCGCTCTCGCTCTCCAAGACTTTAGGCTCAAATATCTTTCCTATGAATCTCTTTGCGTCGTATATCGTGTTTTGTGGATTGGTGTCCGCCAGGTCGACGGCTTTGTGTCCTGTCAACACCGCAGTAGTGGTGAAGGAGACTGCGCTGGGGATGCTCTTTCGCCCCTCTTCGTCGGCAATCACCTCCACTTCACCACTGCCCGGGTGAAAGACGCCCACGGAGCAAAAGGTAGTCCCCAGATCCAAGCCGATAACTTTGGGTTTGGGTGGCGGTAAATACTGCTGCCCCAAATAACCAGCGAGAAATAGGGCTAGGATCACGGAACCTGTTGAAAACGTCCGAGTGTGAATCAAACCGGCTAGCGTTCCGTAGCGTAGCTACATCAAAATGAAGAAGAAACAAACGCTCGTTGGTTACTTACCGATCATAGACATTTCACCCGCCATGGCTACACACTGTCCTCAAAAGGACTAGTGCAAAAATATAACAAAGCCGTTAAATACAGCGTTATGTTTTGTCTTCTTAGTACCAGGTTGTGACAGAAGGAAATCGGACTTTTCCGACCACCACTAAACTACACGTCAACGTTGCGTACCTAATAGTGCATTCTGGGTAATGTAGTAAAAAATGGTCAAACAAACAGTTTAAATCCGGAGGGCTGCGTCATCATTTCACTACGACTCCCGTGAACGTTTGCGAATTACTACGCAGGCAGAAGTCATGGTGACGTGTGTGTATTTTAACCAATCAGAGCCTAATACTTGTCAGAGAACATGTACATGTTTTTTATTATTATTTTATTACAAAATGTAAAATACACAGAATATACGGCTTATAAATTATTTTGGTATTGATATGCACGGAACAAGACATATTTAAATTCACAGATGTATGAAACATAAGAATTGTCCTCTGGGTACAATTAATAAAGTCTAAAGTCACAGTAGGCCAAATGACAGGTGTGATAAATAATATGTAAAACACAGAAAAAGATAAATACAGTCAAAACCGTCAAACATCAAAATCGAACTGTTATCACCAAGGAACGGATATTTACAAGGATAGGGCTGAACATGCCAAAGCATTTTTTATGCCATTCACATGAAGTGATGTAGTTCAACTTAATCTTGTGCCAGCTGAGGTTTGTATATTTTTGTAGGGTAATATACTTTTTGCCCCATAAAAGTATGTTGTAAAAGTAGTCCTTTGTGAAAAAAAAAATCAGCTTGATGTGTGAAGTTTGTGGCATATTATAATTTGTTGATCAACCCAAAAAGTCAATATGTGACGAAAAGGGTTTACCTTTTTTTGTCACATATTGACTTCAGAATTAGGTATAGTCCCTTTAATTAAGCTACATTTATGAATAAAAAGCCCCTTAAGGTGAAATATCTTATTTGCAAAAGGGATCCTTGATGTGATGAAAAAAAAAACGTTTTTGATAAGGAGTCTTCAAGAACTAACTCCCTCAGTGTCCTCTTTGGTGTCGGAGCACTCTGATGGGATAAAGCAGCCTGAGTCTCTGGGACAGTCGCTGTCCTCTTCCTGAAGACTGAGGGTGGATTTATGCTCCTCCACACCTGCATCATCTGTGGAGACGAAACAAAAAATGTCAATAACAATGACTAGGTGATACGCACTCGTCATTATATTTTTTTATTTTCTGGCAAGACAGGATAACAGTTAAAAGGAGAGGAGGAGATGACGACAATGACAATGATGATAATGGACAAAAGGTGTACGCTGAAGTTTTAGGATCCAAACCAAGCCTAACTCAGTATCTGGAGATAGGTCCTTTGGTGCTGCATTGTGTTTGGAGAAGACTGAGGGACACAAATTACATACAAACAAGCCGAAGACTAATTTTTGATTTGATTATTTCTCCAAAAGGAAACAATAATCCTCATGCTGTCAAATCACTAATGCTGTGTGGGGCTTAACTAAATGACTGCCATGTTATGTGAGTCAGCACCTGCTTGGCAAGCTCACCGCAGCTCTGCCATCTGCCCCTCACACGATCACCAAAACAGGAAAAGTGACCATGAAAAACCACTGCATGCATAACTTCTGATGCTGACTGCCCAGTTCATACAGAATAAACAGGACAGTACTAAACTAGTTCTTGGTCTTGACTTACTTCCTGGCATAAACATTTACCAGAAAATGTTTTTGCTCTCCAAGCTGCAACTGCACTTTATGCAGTAGTTACAAAGACTACTAATTAACCACAATCAACTGCATCAAAAATACCAGTGGATTTAATTAATGAAAACAAGTCAAGCTTTCCAAAGTCAATAAGCATCTTATTTCTTTATTTTCAGCCTGTACTGTTATTGACACATTTGCACAGTGTATTGTATCTGTATTGGGTTTAGTTTTCATCCACAGCTAAGATCTAATTTAATCTCTAAAATAAACACCTGACGACTGCTTTCCAGATTAGAGAAACAGCTTCTGTCTCCTAAGCACTTTCTATCTGAGTAACAGGAAGTCACTGACAAGCTCTCATTTTCAATGTGGCACCTCGTTTTAAAACATTGGCCACTCTCTGCATTTTTTCCATCTGTTTTTCTAACATGGTTAAACTTGTATAAAAACTTTTGCAAATCAAAAAAATGACTGTCTCTTAATTACTGCATTAGTCTAGTATTAGATGTAACTATATGTCCTCTCTGGTATTGGTACAGTACAGAGTTGGGCTCACTGTATTAAGCAACTTTGCTGTCCACTGTCTTAGCTTTGCTTACTGCGCTTGGAGGAATAAAGCAGAGTGATATGAAATATTGATCTTATACTTTTCCATATCTCTGTACAGTAGACCTGTATAAAACCTTACCATCAAAAGGGTAAGCTAAGGTTCTTCACATAGGTGCTGTACTAAACTACTTCACATGAAAAGAACAAAAAGCATTAAACTTAATACGAAGCAACCATTCCACTGACCTTCTGTGTAGTGGAGGTCAGCAGCAGCCAGCAGCTTGAGTCTGTGCTCTGCGTCTTTGACATTGAGCTCGATCAGATGTTTCTCCTGAAGGTGCCTCAGGTCCTCCACTGTCTGGTACCCATTCAGTAACAAGGCAGAGGCATACTCCTGCAACAACAACGTCAAGCCATTTGACCTTTTTGTATTTTATTTGTTCAGCTAGGGATGATTTTTGGCTGACTGACGGGTAAGGTGAGTAACACACATTATCACATCATCGTTTCATGTTACTTGTGGGATATTTCAGAGAACAGTGTATTTTTATATTATTGCTACGAGCAGGTGACTGTGTGCAGCTCTTGTGTGTTGTTCGCCTCTTGTCTGTACAAAAGTGGTCCATGGAATGGCTGGCCCATGCGATCTGATGTAATAGATTGTAATTTACTGTTACTATTATGGCTCAAATTGCCAAGATATATCCTTTACCCTTACAAGAAAAGAAAAGGGAATGGGTTTGGGGGATCAAATTTAGCCTTACTAGTTACTAAGTCGTAGTATCTGAGCTATGTGTCTCAGCACCGAGTGTAGCCCGGCTGTGAGTGAACTTTGTACACACCTCCAGATTCAGCCGTTCCAGTAACTCCAGCAGAGTTTTGGGTCGTGGCCTTTTGCTTATTTTTTGTTGCCTGATCTTCGGTGTCTCTTCCTCTTCTTTCTCTTCTTCCTCTTTCTCCACTAAGACGTCCACGTAGATGAATTTGAAGTTGCCCACTTTGTTGTTCAGCATGCCAGTCCAGATGCCCATCGGAGGCTTGCTGATGATGTTTATAATGTCTCCAACCTAACCAAATGACAATGACTTTATGCAATGCTTTTTATTTTATTAAAGCTTTATTATAATTGCAAAGACATACAGTGCCTCTCGAAACCTTGAACTTTTGCACATTTTGTCATGTTTACAGCCATAGACATAAAGATTTTATTTTGAATTTTTTACTGAAAGTTCACACACAAGTAACAGACAACTGTGACGTGAAAGCAAAATGATACATGACTCTGTTATTTTACAAAAAATAGAACAGTGAAAAAAGTGGGGCGTGCACAAGTATTCATACAGCATTTTCGGAGTGCATTAAATTGCCTTTATAACATTCATCTGTACATGGGACAACTATAAGTCGTACTCTACACAAATCTGGCCTTCATGGACGAGTGGCAAGAAGAAAGCCATTATTGAAAGGAGGCCATAAGGAATCCCGTTTGAAGTTTGCTAGAAGTCATATGGAGGACACAGCTGCCATGTGGAAGAAGGTGCTTTGGTCAGATGAGACAAAAATTGAACTTTTTGGCCCAAATGCAAAACGTTATGTATGGAGCAAACCTAACACTGCTCATTGTCCTGAGTGCACCATCCCCAGTGTCAAATATGGTGGAGGGAGCATCATGCTATGGGGCTGCTTTTCCTCAGTGGGGACTGGGAAGATTGTAAGAATAGTTGGGAAGATGGATGGAGCCAAATACAGAGACATTTTGGAGGAAAACCTGCTGGAGTCGGCAAGAGAATTGAGGCTGGGGCGGAGATTCGCCTTCCAGCAGGACAATGACCCTAAACACAAAGCTAAATCTACAATGGAATGGTTTAAAAACAAACATATTAATGTGTTAGAATGGCCCAGTCAAAGTCCTGACCTAAATCCTATTGAAAATCTGTGTAAAGACCTGAAAACTGCTGTTCACAAACACGTTTGACAGAGCTTGAGTTGTTTTGTAAAGAGGAATGGGCTAAAATGTCAGTCTCTAGATGTGCAAACCTTGTAGAGTCATACCCCAGAAGACTTGCTGCTGTTTTTGCTTTCACTTCCCAGTTGTCTGTTACTTGTGTGTGAACTTTCAGTAAAAAATTCTAAATGAATTCTTTATGTTTATGGTTGTAAACATGACAAAATGTGCAAAAGTTCAAGGTGTATTAGTACTTTCGAGAGGCACTGTAATCAGCACAATATGGTAAAAGAAGACACACACAGTTTACAACCAATATTAAAATAGAAAAAAAAAATAGGCCCAACAGCACTATGTCTACCCTAAACCGATAAAAGGAACCCAGTAAGGGATAAACTGTGAATAAACCAACACTAAACTGGTTAATCAGAAACAAAAAACAAAAATGTTATTGTCTTTCTTACCTTTAGTTTGAGAGAATCTGTGTCGTACGGGCTGGGGACGAAGTCAGTGTGGACTCGCGCTCGGCCACAGAACTGTCCCAGATACGAACCGTCCTCCTCTAACTTCACACTGTCCCGTTGAGCCGAACCCAGGGACTCGCTTACTCCACCTGAACACACAAGAATACAGTATGGGTCATTCAACTTTTCAAAATGTTCGAGCATGCCAAAAATATATATTCTCATGGGGGAATGTAAAGCTCTGTTAAGGCAAGAAAGCACTGGTTCAATCATGCAATGGCAAATATGTATTGTAAGGGTTGCAATGTTATCTGAACTCCTGACTCATGCTTTGCTCACATGCTACAGAATGATACAAAAGAACCAAGTCCTTACAGTATAAACCGCCCGGTCTGTTCATTTCCATTGAGAAAAAGGAACCTAATATCTCTCCAACAAAGGGTATAAAATCATGTTAAATTAATAATGTGCTCCTTTGAGTCTGTCTCAGCAATCTATTATCGCCCCAAAATGAGTAATTCCTGTTTCTGGTTCATTAATGTGGATGATTGCTGAAACTTCAATGATGTACCAGATTCAATACATGTGCCCATTGCTGTATGAAGGTATACGGTTGGGTTGGATACTGACTGGAGCAGCTGAGTCCGCTGTAGAGACTCTCCAAAGAGCGAGCCGAGTTCTTCTGAGCCAGAGCTCCCTCTTCCGTCTCTGCCTCTCGGTCTGTGTCTTCCCCCTGAAAATAAACATAAAACAGGTAAAAACGGTGTCAAAGTGAAAAATCCTCAGGTGGAGTAGACAGAAGGGAATCTAGACCAGGCATAAATTCCCTTTGTCTGTTCACGGTCGGTATATCTTCCATCTACAGTTTTTGATGGGATGAAATACAATGATTTTAATAGATATCTTTATAAAACGAATAAAAGTAACCCACTTCTTATTTTTAAAAGTCTCTGTAAATATTTTCCCCTTAGAGATCTTTATCATTTGAAGTTTTGGAAACCTAAGCGAAAATGAGAAAGGTGTTATTTCCCCTTGGCTTTATCTTATCAAAACCACAAGCTGCGTTTTGAAGGTTCTGAAGAAGTTTGGTGTGGGGGCTGCCAGGAGATGAACACAAGAGATAGACCGGCTACAAACAAAATGAATCATATGATAAGCATTTTGTCACATTTAAGTAACGTCTTGGAAAAACTCAAATAAATTATCTAATAAACTCTTAACTGTGGATTAGTGGTAACTTTTTTGTGTGGTGTGTGGTACTTTTGGCGTTTATTTCATGTATGAGTACAGATCTGTGTACAAATAAAACAATTACAGGTGTGCAGCCAGGGGCGCAACTACCCACTTTCTGGGGGGTATGCAGACACACAGCCGGCGGCGCCCCCCCCCCCAAATTGGGTTGGCTTCGGGCCAATATTTTTTTTAAAAATACCCCCTCTTACTGCGCACAGATGAAACAACGGCAGGAAGGTTTCTAGGACTGTCTCTTAACAATTACAACCGTGTGTATTTATTTATGTAAGACTGACTAACCATAGCTCATCTAACCAGAAGAGATCGTTTTTTAAGCGTCTTTAAAAGTCAGGGATATTTTTTTGGTGAGCGTGTGATATGAGGAGTGTGGCGTGAGAGCGTGTGAAGGCAATCAAATGCGTGTGTCAGAGGTAAAGTATGAGGATCGGGACAAACCACAATTTAACCTAGAAGTTAGACAGTGGAATGGTGTTGTGCTAAACACAAGCAAATATCAGGGGCAAAACATTTGCGGATAAAGAACAATTAAGTCTCTGTTAGGCTTTTTTTTTTTTGGCTCTGGCGGGCCAAAAAATATTGGCAACGGGCAAAAATTGTCCCCCGGGCCGGACGTTGCCGACCACTGGTCTATGGAGTATATCACAAAAAAAAAAAAAAAAACTTTTCACGGGCCGATTAAGCTTCTGTTGCTCTCATTCACGTAACTTCTGCTCTGCCCCTCTCTCTCTCTCTCTCTCTCTCTCTCTCTCTCGCGCGCGCAAGAGGGGAGACAAAAACACGCGCAAAAACGCGTGTTTTTGTTAAAGAGGCGTTTTGCTTGCACTTTGAGCTCCTCGTGGAGCAGCAGCAGCGGTGGAGATGACCGGGGCGGGCTGAGGAGGAGACAGTGTGCGGTGATGTCGCTGCCGTTCGGAGGCGGCCCAGAGCGGAGCTGAGCGAACAGGTGGAAGATGTGACGGGGCTCCTGTAGCCGCCTCGTCACTCACGGACCCCGCGCGCCTTTTACTCTCCTATGGCCCGGGACAGCGCTGGCGCTGGGAGCGTTTTCCCAGAGCCGCGCTCTGAAACAGTTTACCCGCAGGCCGCGCTTACGTCCCGCGGTCGTGCATTCACAAACTGTCCCTCTGTCAATCCTACACGCCTCCCTCCGCCCCCCTCCAGCAGTGACTTGTGTGACGCAAAATAAGCACGTTGACGCTATGGGGCGCCGCTGTTCCTTTCGCGCCGAGTCCGACTATATTTAAATATTTTTTTCTCTCTCGCCCCGTCCTTTCGGCGCCGCCCCTTCCTTTCGGCGCCCATATGCAAGGCATACATTGCATATGCCCTTTTTGCGCCACTGTGTGCAGCATCATGTATTAGTATTCAGAACTCAATGTCAATTACGCACAGAAAGAAAGGAAGAAAAAGTCTAATCATGCCACAAGGCTCCATTTTGGGCCCTCTCTTGTTCACTGTTTATACAAATTACCTTCATGGTAAGTCAAGCTAAAGCAAGTCAGAAAGCAGCAGCACTGCTCCAGGGAGCTCTGGAAAAAAATCTCAGATTGGATGGTGCAATCAAAACTGTCAGCATGTTTTTCTCCATATGAAACTACTCTCACCCCGCCCTGGCAATTATTGAAAAAGGAGAAAAAACTTTTAGATGTAGAGTCTCTTTAGGTGTAGTGCTGAACAGGACACTGTGTTTTAAAAAGCATATATCAAAACGGATTAAAACTGTAACATTTTATTGATTGCCGATTAGATATATTCGCCATCAAATGAGCACAGACACAGATGCAACCAAGCTTTATAAGCATGCAATGCTATTTTAAATATTGCAACTTGGTCTCTGTCCACCAACACTGTGTTACAGATGCTCCAAAGCCTGTACAAACAGGCTGTCAAAATATTAGCTACAAATCTGTCTCACTTTTGTAACATTGTGAAAAAATGTAAATAGTAAACATTTTAAAATGTCATTCTCTTTTCTAATGTTAGTTTAGTGTTTGTTGGGCGTTTGTAAATCATGTGAAGAAGCAGGACTATGCGTGAAGTTTACGTCCTGTACTTTTGGACAGAGTTGCTTCTCTGTCAAAGCTGCAGGGATGTGCCATTAACTGTTCGACTTCGAGAGTGTAGCACTTTGCAACAGTTTAAATTGAATCTGAAGAAATGGTTAAAAGATGGTCAAATTATATGCACACACACATCATTCATCCTGGCCTATTGTACATGTTTTTAGTGGAAGGGGAAACCGGAGGAAGCCTACACAGGGAGAACATGCAAACAAGTCCAGACCATATGGCATCTGACGAGGTTATTGTAAATATATTTTGCATTACTATTGTGTTAATGTGATTCTAATTAAGCCAAAACAGACCAAAAATGCAGTGTGTCTTGAATCACTCACTGTTTCCTCAGTGAAGGACTTGTTGTGTTTTTTGCCCATCCTTTTGCGCATGGTCAGAGAAATCCCTTTGATTTTCTTCCCGAGTCCAGCAGACTTGTTTGGCTCTGGACTCTCAGACTCCTCTGTCACCTACAAAAAGTATGACAAAGTATGACAAAGTATGACAAAGTATGACAAAAATAAAATGGGCAACATCCTGTGCAGCAATGGGGTTTTGCAAAGAAGGAACTAAGCTTTCTAGCAAAAGCTTTTTGATTCATGTAAAAAGATGCTCAAGATTGCCTTGGCAGTGGTGTTTCTAGTTTTGACCACTTCAGTCTTTATTAATACGGATAAACAAATCCTTAGATTTCCTTATAAATACTTTTTTCCACACTTAACAAAACAAATACTAACCTCATTTGGTACGATTTCTTCTGTTTTGGGTGGAGAATGGTGTTTGTCAAATCTGCCAAAGCTGGTGGAACGCTGTGTAAAGAAAAACAAACACATAACATTTTCAATGTTTTAAATAATACACATTATGTGCACAGGACCGAATGACACAACACAATGTGTTTGTTTGTTTGTAAAAAAAAACAATAATAAAAAAAACAATCCTCGTTTGCTCACCACATTTTTTTTTTTCCATAAACTCAAATTATAATCTGTCCCAAATCTCTCCATCAGCTCCCCACAGCAGCAGAGCACCAACATAATTATATAAATGAATAATCCCTGGAAATCCTGGTTAAATATGAAGCAATGCTCCTAGACAGCCTCTGATTTGATGCAGTCCACAAATACAGGCATCTGCTCGGCTTGCTGATACTTAAAGCTGGAACTTGGAAGGTAAATCATGTACAAAAGTGTATATTAAAGCAACAAAAGAAAACAAAAGTAGATATAAAGATCATGCATAATGTTTAAACACGGTTGTAGTGTTTTGAAACTTAAGTATCGACCCTTAAAAAGATAATGGAGACATTTACGAAGTCAAATGATAATTGACTTTTTTACACATGTGATCTACACTTATTTACAAATAAATGTTCTTCTAAGCATCCCTTGTTCCACATTACAATGATCTTTCACATACCTTGGGTTTGCAGCTCTTTGGTTTGTCTGATACATTGGATGCTGCTCGATGCAACATTTTCTTTTTTTTTGCTACAACTATCTCTGCTGCTAACACAACAACAAAAACAAAAACAACTCTATAACTACTTCAGTTCGTCCTGGTCTCTGTTTTCTCCTGTGCCTGTAATAACAGTAAAGTGTGAATTGACCAAAGTCTGATGCTCTGACTGCTCTACTTCCTTTGTGCACACAGGATGTGAGGCAATAGACATAGAGCAGCCACTCATTGCAGTATCGCTTTGAAGGGAAAATCACAAGTGCTTGAGTGAGCATTTTGTGGCCTCTTGAAGAAAACACCAAGAATCACTTCCAGTAACCTCCAGAACAGGGGTTATGCAGTTTGTGGTGTTGTGTTTTGGGTAAATTATCAACCTGATAAATATGTAAGGTGTGGTTACATTTCCGGTTTCAGAGCTGTCACAATTTGTGACCAAACGTTACATAAAGGCAATATTACTCAAGTATAAAGTAGAAATCAATTCCACAAATAACACCACTAACAATTATTGTGTTGCTGAATGTCATTTATGTTTGCGGCAAGTAATGTTCCATTCTTAATCTGTTATTAGGGATGAGTGTGGGAAAAACATAAAAACATAATTTAGATCTATAGGTTCATGTCCACATCCGGACATTAAAACTGGATTAAAACTGCATAAACACACGCATGCTGCTGTGACGGCGCCAGGTTACGGTTACCATGGTGTTTCTTAATAATGGATGGGTTCTTGAAGAAGGAAAAAAAGTAATATAATATCTAATGTCAAACTGTTTTAAGAATGCTGTTATTAATGTGAATACTTCCTCCCTGTGGGTAATGTAAGCAGCTGAGTAAATGCGTTCCTGTCATGTATTTTATTTTTTCTGACGTCAATGCCTTTTTGAGGACACTTGTCAACTCTGCTCATATAGTCCTCATATTGTAACATTGTGAAATGCAAATGTTTAATATGTCGAATGTTGGGTGGGCCTACTCCTTTTGAGCATCTATAACTGTTTCATATTTAATGTTGAAATTAGATCACGTCAACTGCTCAAATAAACTAAACTAACACTGTCCGGTTGTTAGACATTCTTGTTTAATATGATTCAGATTTGTGGAAAAAACGCTATATAAAAAGTAAAAAGCAAGGATTCAGAATAATGTGTAGTGATAATGTTAAGTGAAACTACTACTGTAATGATTTATTTTATAACTTTAGAATATAACAAATGGGAAGTCGCTTTTGGTAACTGCTGGTTATCTATTTATTTCTTCATTTTGGGGTGCGGACATTTGAGGAAGTGCTGACCTCAGAATGACAAAGGGATACGTAGCTAAATGACACTCACTGCATGTTGCGATACTTTGCGGTTTGAGACAGGGTTTCTTATATGCCAACACTTTAATGGATGAATTTGCTTATTTTAAAATCAGGCCAACATTGTGAATAAAAATGTGCTCTTAATGTTTTTCCTGATGAAATAATAATAATAATAATAAATAATAATATAAACCAATATTGCAAATGATAGATTAACCATTGCTTGACTCGATTTTGCTGACTGTTGGATGACGCTGATGCCATATTGGATTTGCCACTGTGTTTGCATTGTGGAAAAGGGCGCGGCGGGGATTCTACAGACAAAAAAACAATGCTTAATCTGAGCACTTGCAATCATCGTAAACTCCTCTCAATCCGGATTAAATTGTCTCTTCTTGTTTCTTTAGTGGCTCTAGTTGTGGGTCCTTTGACATTTACATGTGAAATGGAAAAATAAAAGAATATAGATACGAAGTAAATCTGATACTGACCAGTAGTAGTGATTTATGAAAAATGATCTTGTCAAAAGAAGTCAGAGGCAGCAGGATACAGTACTAAAGCTGATCAAGTTCACTTTTATTCCTAAAATTTAACACTGATTAGAATAGAACAATTTAAAAAATATTTACAATCTGAAAAAAGAAAACCTACCATTTCTGGATGTTTCTGGATGTTTCTAATTAGAGCACACCAGTGTTCATGGCTCCAACAGGGAAATAAAAGCTCACATCACAACCAAATGGGAGGGAAATGCAGGCTCAGGTTTTTATATTTTAGTGACACCTAAAATACAGTTTTTAATTCTTTGTTGTGGGATAATCAGCACGTTTTGTAAATTTATTTTAGGAATAAAAGTGTACTTAATCAGTGTTTAATCCTGTTTAATGTGTAGTTTTACTTCAAAATGCAAGACTAGTGTAAATTCTAATTATATATGTATTTATCTATAAAACAAACAAACAAACATGTAAGCAGTTCATGCATGAACCACCAAGTCATCTCTGCTCCATGACCATTTATTTTTTCAAACCCTGATAGGTAAGTAAAAAGGAAATAATAAATAAATGTATCTACGTAGTTCCTAAAACAAAACATTTGGAGCTTTATATTTCTATTTTGTTGTTGTTATTGTTTTTTTAATTTTAGTTTCTGTTTGTTTGTGATGGTTACTTTATTGCAGTGTAGATAAAACCCAGGATCTTTACCTCTATGTCATGTCTATCAATCTCCTTTATGAGGCGTCCTATTCACTGACACTATACACATACACATTTATAGGGATCTTATAATCTCAAACGGATCAACCTTTTCATTTTCTCTGAAGTCATGTCAAGCTCTGGCTTTGTGTCACGCAGCACGTGACGTCTGTAAGCTCAGAAAGGGTCAGACAATGGACTACTGGTCAATCCGTCCCCCCTCATTTGTTTAGATTTAAACCTTTTTCTTTTGGGTGTAAATATGTTTTATTGTGAAATGTCTCATTCATTCAAGCAAATCATATTATAATCTTACGTTTGACAGATCCACGTCTGTGACGGACCGTGGAACTTCGGGAGGGCCATGAGGTCTACCGTCCCGTTTGAGGCTGCTGTCTTGGGATGATCCTAGCCTCTGCTGTCCCTTGTCCACGTCCTTCCCGTGTGAAGCAGAGAAGTCCTGAGAGTAGACGCGGTACTCTGTGAGCGGTCTGCGGCAGGTGTGCGGGACACTGCCCCAGAGGGGAGTGAAGTCTGCGGGGTTGCTCCAGCGCTGGGTGTGGGTGGGTGTGGCTCCGCCTGGAAGACTCACTTTGTCCAGGCCGCGGCCCGGCGTTGTGTTCTCCTGAGCGGGAAGTGTGGAGCACTTTCCCAAATATGGTCGTCTTTCACAGTTATAGGGCACGTCCAGGTAATTCGCTGTCAGAGGGCTCATAGCACCAGATGGTGATTGCACTAAATGAAAGAAAAACAAACAGTTATGCATTTTGAAGTTCCTTCCTGTGAAATGTGCCAGGTTCAACTCATACTGAACTGGCTGTATTATTACAAATGGCCAACTTTTGGTTTGAAGATACAGTACAGACAACAAGTTAAAAGGAGAAGCAAATAGCACTCTCACTGCTCAGCTGTATTTACATAAATTAGCAGTCATATATTACCCATGATGATAAGAAAAGAGTCTAGGTAAAAAAAAAAAAAACTCCTCAAGCTACAACAGAGTAGAATAGTATCGCATAGTAATGGTGTCTTTGGTTAATGTATACCTCTGGGGTGGTGGTTCTTCTTTGGTGCATCTTTCCCACTTTTTGCACTTGGTTTCCTCACAGTCTTTTGGCCTCTTTTAACAGTATTTTTAGAGTCATTTCCATTAGCCTGGAAATGTTTGTATATCACTTTATTATGATATTGATAATACAAATGAACAACCCACTTGTTTTTCAATATTATGCATGTGGTGTCTTCTTTACCAGACTTGGAAGCGGTTTCTCCTTTTTCTTTGCACCAGAATGATGCGCTCCTTTCCCCCCTTTATTTTCCGCTCGGTGCTTAACCCTCTTCAGTTCTATCATAGGAAAGACAAATTAATTAAAGAATAAAACTAAACAACATGCTTTGTGCATTAACATAACCTGTCTGTACTCACTCACCTTCATTGTGGTGACTGGGGATATGGGCTAAATCTCCTTGACTTCTGGTGGGTTGCCAAATGGCGGCATTATTAGTGCAAGGGCTATCTGTTATGCAGCAGATATAAAAAGTAAAGGAATATGAAATAGTCCATTTAAATAGACACAGTATGTACCTCAATTATACACATATCACTCATCTTGGGGGAAGTGATATGTTGCATAATAACGTATAATCTAGTGCTACATTTTACTTACCTAAAGCTTCATTGTCTGATGCGGATTTAGATATGTGTGTTCTGAAATGAAAATGAAAACAGTGCATTGGATTTATATTCTGAAATCTGATCTGAAATGCTGCTACTGTACAGAACAGTACTGTACTTATCGCGGGCTACAGGTTAAAGGGGGGTGAGTGAGTGAAGGTGTTGACAGCTCATTATTAGTAGGAGACCTTTGAATCCTCTTACATCAACTAGGCCCGTGTTATAATCTCTATTGAATATTACATCACAATACCATCCGTCTCAACTCATGGGTTTTTTCCCATGTGTTGTATTAGTTCAAGCAGAAGTTTAGTAAAGCTTCTTACACACATAATTGGCCTTTTCATTTAGATATTTTTCTTGATGGAGATGAATATTATCTAATGACAGTGAATATATTCTGCACCTTTCATATTTCCTTGAAGCAACAGTAGCCAAAGCTCTTGCCTGGATAAATAAATGTAAAAACAAACAAAACAAAATTTGCTGAATTATATTAAATATATTGTCTTGGTTTATCTTCAGGAAAAATATCAAATTCAGTCTTTACAGTAGGTTGTGGCCTGTGTTTATATCTAAAGAAGCGTGGCGGTACAGATGGAGTTCAGTGGAGCAGTAGGAGCTGCAGGGATTAACCCCCCCTGAGTGATATTAAACACTGAACCTTTCAAGCCTTAGTCTTACAGCGGAGTATATGGGGAAAGCCCCTTTGATAAACAAGAGCTGTCCATTATGTTCTGCACGCTTTCAATCAAACAAAACAGTAAAAAGGCCTACATTTAAACTGGGATGGTGGATTAAGAAAAAAAAAAAGAAAATTGTACAAAGAGTCACCTTTTTTTTCTGAATACACCCGTGATGAGGTATGCAATTATGACAACCTGCCAATTATTTAGCAAATTTGATGTTATATGTGTTACTCTATGATTATTATGCAGTCTATTAGGCCACAAACTACCATGTACCATAAATCCTTTCCTCTTTCGCACTTCACTAACAGACCACCATCATCCTCTCACTACTGTCCCTTCATTGGGCCACAAACCAGAAGAGCTACAGGGCACATTCTCGCCATAACAATTTGAGTCCTTCAATTTATCAGAATTCTTATGCATCACTATTTGACTATATTCCAACAGATCAACCAGTATGACATTCTGCCACACCCCTAATACTTTACACTCAAAAACAGATGTCATTATTTGTTGAAAACGTCAGCTCTCAGTGGCCAAACTGTTGCTTGAGCTTACCTTTTTTTCTTTTTATTAGTGGTCGTGTTCAACTGAGGCATATCCTGAATAAAACAAACAACAAAAAACGGTTATGAAGATGATTCATAGTGCATTGTCAGATTCACACCCATTTCATTTAGATGAAATGGGTTAAAGATGCTAAATTTGGATGCCACACAGTGTAGTACCAAAGCAGATGCCACGAGGGGTTTTAATCAGCTTTTAACAAAGCTGGGACAATCTGCTACTTCGCCACTTAATTTGTGATGTTTTTTAATTGATTTGCCAACTTTTCATGCTGTGTTTGTCTCATGCACCCTACATTCTCATCGCTTAAACTTTCAAGTACTACCTTTGGGAAATCAGAAATAAGACTCAATGTAGCAAGATTCTGAAACTAAAGCTAAATATGTCTTTTTAAGAAACAGTTATGCAGAGAAAAGGAGGAATAAACCTGTACCTAATTAGGTCATCAGCAAAACCAAGACTAAACCAGGGCTAAACCGAGACAAAAACAGATCTAAATAAACCTACCACAGAAATAGACTTCCCCGAGCCTCTCCATTTCTTGTGATCATCGAGCAGGACTGCAGGACTTCCAGAGCGGCTCACAGTGCGACTGCAGGGGCGGCTGGAGGCACGACTCGGGACAGGCTGTGGCGGAACGTCACTAGAGTTCTGCACCGCCTCATATAAACTGTCCATGGACCCCTCCTGATAGAAAACATCCAGATATTGGTCATTAGAATGTTAGTAAAAGGAAAAGGAAATTTAAAGAACCCTTTGTATTAACATGTTAAGTTAGATACAAATCTCACACATAAAGAAACAGTACTCTAGGTCATTTGTTTTAATAATTTGGGTGATCATCATGAACAGATGTTACATTTTGGCAAGAACCCCATTTGAGCTGGGTTTAATCACTGTGTGTGTGGGCACAAAATGTTCTCAAATTAATCAGATTTTCAAAGATGATTATGTCTCTCTGTTTATGGATGTGAGCCACGTCAGGCATTTATTTGTATTTTTTATTTTTTTGTATTGACATATAAATCAGTTTGTGAGCTTGTCCAAGGTGCATGTAGAGCTGAATTGAAATATGTATATTTCTAAGCCCCCCTCCTGGAACCGCCACCGTAACGTGGTGGGGGGTTTGAGCACACGAATTATCCTGAGGCTATGTTGTCGGGAGCTTCGTGCCCCTAGGGTCTCCCATGGCAAACAGGTCCTAGGTGACGGGTCAGACAAAGAGCGGTTCAGAAGCCTCTTATGAGAGACCAACAGGCCCGGTTAGAACCATGAGGTCATCCTTCTGTGGACCCACCACCTGCAGGAGGAGCCATAGGGGCTGGTGCAATGTGATTTGGGCAGCTCCAACAGCTGCCCCCACGACCCGGCAACGGACAAGTGGAAGAAAATGGATGGATGGATATTTCTAAGCCGCTGACATTTAGTTTTTCTGATCCACAGTCCTTTGAGGAATGTGGAATCCACATGTTATTTGCCTCATTCTGTCTGGTATATAAATCTAATCACAGTTTAGCATTTTGATTAAAGTATTAAAAGAGATTATTATGCAGCATTTAACCAACGTGATAATGTTGATAACAGCTGCATAACAGTGCATAAAGAAGGATGGGCAACGATTTTCTTTCAATTGCTGCCTTCGGAGAGGAGACTACGAAGTCTACACAGTAGGTTGAGCCGCCTGAAGAACAGCTTCACCAGGCTGTCAAGAAGCTAAACTCTCACCCTCTCATTCTACTCCAGCCCCACAAAGACACTGCCCCCCAAGGATTTACAAATTTTGGAAAGGGTAGAAGAGTCACATAATTTGCTATTAACTAGATCATCTGTTAATATATTACTTTATTTTACACTCATACTAAAGGTGTTGTTTTGTTTTGTCTTTTGTGGAAAATAGAAAGAATTTAAGAAAACACAGTTCAGTTTTCTGATTCTTATTGCTCTTAACAGAGCACCATTGGTTGTTTGTTGTGGCCGGATGCGTCCTCATAATCCTGTCAGCAATAGACATCTGGCCCAAGAGCCAAGACATTCATGCCCTGTGTCCACATAGAGCTGCTGCAGCATCTGAGGCGCCATATGGGATGTCCTGCACAAGGTTACCTGGCACACTTGACATGCTATTCAAACATGGGCTAAGCTCACCATGTAAGTTCTCCTAACAGGTACATTTCTGCAACTTTCTAATTCAGTGAGTGAAGAAACATATAAATTGCAAAAAAGTCAACTACTGACTATGGTCATCCACAATCTGCACTACCTGCTAGAATATTGGTATAGTTCCACACACAATCTTAGAGTGAAATGTAGCCTAAAGTTAAAACTGCATTGTTTACAACTAAACAATACCTTTTATTGCATTACAAATAAACATGTCCTTGTTCTGAACATAATAACTAAAGTCTCTAACACAATTTACTAACTCATAAACAATTAATAATACGCCAATGTGCCAGTGCCAATAAAGGCACTGCCTATGCCAAAAAATAATGAGGCTATTAAGATAAATGTGTAGGCTAAGGTGGGAGTACAGGTTGTCTTTCACTTTCATTACCCTGTTGAAACCAGCTCTACACCTGTCACAGACTAACAGTGCACGACCAACCAGAGTAAAAGGTAAGACCTGCACGTACCAGTGAGAAGCAGAAGAGGTTCATGTTGGAGGTCGGTCCTGGAGGAGAGGTGGATCCCGAGGAGACCGCGTGGAGAGAGCGGTTACCGGACGCAGAGAGATACAGCAGCTCAGCGGGTGTGCGTTCTCGGTCCCTGCTGTCTGTCAGATTAATACCACAGTGAAATCCCTGCGCTAATCCAATAGATGGACCACCATTACTCTCCAGACTAAAGCAGCTGAGGCTCACTCTTGACAACACGCCCACTGTGGCGCAAAGGTATCCTTCACTTTGCACCCCAGGGTGGCCACCCTAATGGCACTTGTTTTTTTCTGGGGTGGCACCAGGACCAGGGTGGAGGTGGGGACTCTGGAGTGCCGTAGGCATAAGAAGCACAACAAAGTTTGGTGCCATTTAATATTAGTGAGGTAAAATCTTGCTGGAGCAACCAACTAAAAGCCAAGCTGTGCCACTAACTAATGCTACACCACAACAAAATGGGTTAGATTTTGTTACTTACAAAGTACCAGTCTTAGTAATAGTAATGTTCATTGTGCCAATAATCATGTTATTTTGTATTCTATAAAGAAGCTAAAGGGAGGGGAGCAGGGAGAAGGGGAGGAAACACTGCCACAAATATTCTTCCTCATGCTTCCTCAGCCCCCCCTCCTTGAGTGGGGTGGCACATGGGGTAGGCCAGTAGAAATCAGGGGTGGCCCAGGCCACGGTTAAATTCCGATACCGGTACTTAATCGATACTTGGTTTACGATACCGATACCTGCATGATACTTTTTTATATTCAAATGATTGTCATCTAGAACCAGGAAACAAAACATTTTATTCCATAAAAAATATATTTATTTTATTTGAGCTGAACCAAACCAAGTAACTTCCTTTAATGCTGCCCCTGGACCAAAATTGGCCTCTTAAGATATCATATTTTTTCTAGGCCCTGAGCACTTTCTAGTGGTATCATTTTATATAATAGATTAAAAGGTGTTGTGGTGGAGTAAGCATTAATCTCTCTTGATCTAATGTGCAGACAAACAGCTGCAAAGATTACACTTACTATGACCTATATTCACTCTGATGTGTCAAACTATAATACTTATAAATGGATTCTCCGCTGACACTACTTTATCTGTGTCTAATAATGAAAGAATTGCTTACTGAGAGCACAAGTCACGTGATTTTGTGTTTAAATTCTTCCACACACAAACGTTGTCATCTTCACAGATGGGTAGCTTTTGGAGGTTTTTGTCAAACAAGATTTGTTTTGGAACACTGAGCCCTTTAGTGAAAATGATAAAAGTGCATATACCCTCTGTAGGCAAAGTAAAAGTAGATGGAACTCTCTCCTCTTTACCCTTCAGGAACATGAAGATTTACCTTCTGAGGAAGAGTGAACTTGGAACATTTGTAAGGATAAGCAAGTATGCAAATGTTTGCATACATTTATTCATTTTATTTTTAATGTCTCATACAATCAACAATATTTTGCCAGTCTACTATTTCATTTATTCAGCTTTTTGTGTCTGTGCTATTTCTTCTGTGCTCCACACGGTTGGCTTGAGTTGGTCCCTTTAATTGTCTGTAATGGGGGAAAAACCCTGCAAAATACGCATATAAAATTCCATATTCTGTTGTCACATGTACAAATACCTGCTTTCCTCGTATTTCCTCTCTCGATATGAAGTGCTCTGCCTCATCAGGTAAAGGAGGACCACGTCACAGAAAAACGCCCCCTGGAACACATTTTATTTAAATCTCTTTTATTATCCTAGCCCAGAGTATCCCAGTGAGAGTAAAAAAAACTGCTTGACTCCGGTTATTTGCCAGAGAATCCTGCCTTGCTTACTTGTGTTAGATAGTGGAAAAACAGGCGTAAGCTACTAGGCAGGTGGGGAAGGTGGGGAGTAACCGGCCCATGATCATGTACTGCAGGACTTCACATATAATATCTTAAACTGTCCGCACCGACTAGTTATTAGCCCCCGGGTAGGGTATCATGTAGCCATTTACACATTTTGGTGCCAATGCAAAAGTAACCAACCTCTGCGGTCAGTCACCATTGGCAAAACAATACAGGATGCACCACGTGAACCAGTGAACTAAAATAAACTATTAACAGCAGCATGGTTCTCAGAAAGTGTTCAAAGTGCTGAATTCTCCATAGGCTTTCAAAGAAACAGGAAAGACAATTGCACTGCATCGAGAGAGAAATGCAGAATTTAATTGTTCCCATAATTCCCATAATTGGCCATACTGCCTTTGCGATGCCCAATCCCGTCAGACTTTGGAAGCTTTGCAGGGAAGGGCCTGGTCGGTACTTGGATGGGAGGCCGTTTGGTAACACCAGGAAGCATATGTAGCAAATGTAGTGAGTGAGTGGTTGGTGGTGGTCGGAGGGGCCCATGGCGCAGACCGGCTGCCTCGCTTCCGTCAGTCTACCGCAGCTGTGGCTACAATAGTAGCTTACCACCACCAAGTATGGAGTGAATGAATAGTGCAATGTGAAGCGTCTTTGAGTGTCCAGAAAAGCGCTATATAAAACCGATGCATTATAATTCAGGTTCAGGGCAAGAACCAGGTACTGCTACTACTGCAACTAAAACTACTTCTACTATTACTACTACTACTACTACTTTTATATATTTTTTATGTTTTAGATCCTAGCCCAGAGTATCCCAGAGAGAGAGAAAAGAGCTTTCCCCCGTGGTTGACTCCAGCAGGATGTTGTTTCCTATAGAGGATCCGCCTCACTGACCTGGGCCTGTTCATGTGGTGGGCCCGGAATGAGGGGAGCGACCCGATCGAGGAGCAATAATCAGGTACTGCAGGATTTGACCAAAGGGTGTTATAATGGCCTCACCTGTTAGAAAGAACTAAATGGGACTCTTTGTAGTGGGCCGAGGGATATGCCTACTATGCAACACCATCTGCGCGACGGTGGTGCAGATGGTAGAGCGGGTTGTCTCATGATAGGAAGGTTGGGGGTTTGAATCCCGCCTCCTGAAAATGCACGCTGTCGTTGTGTCCTTGGGCAAGACACTTCACCCACCTTGCCTCCAGTGTCTGCGTACATTGGTGTATGAATGGGTGAGAGGTTCCTTGCTGTAAAGCGCTTTGAGTGCCTAATGTAGGTGGAAAAGCGCTATATAAGTTGAGACCATTTATGCTTCTGCAGATATTTCAGCGACACATTTTGGCCTTTGGCGTCTTTTTTGCTTTGCTTCGCCCACTGCCTCCATGACTATTACTACTACTACTACTACTTCAATGACTTCTCATATTACTACATTTAACCATTATTAACCCCAAAACAAGAATGACTTACCGCGCCCATCAAAGCCAGCCCAGAGCCAACATTGATTACTGTTGGGATTATGCTGAATTTTCCTGCCTGTAGACACACAACTAAAGTATAAAGATTTCACCTTTATACAAAATATTGTTGCAATCCCTACCTTCCCGTGTACCATAATGTTGAATCGGACACCGTAGACTTTGAACAGCGATCGATAGGTTTCACCAGAATTAGTTTTATAGTAACGCGTGTGTCTGATGCAAAAATACAGGCACGTCAGTCATTGTATAAACTATCATCAGATAAAATATAAAAATAAAGAAACACGTAGCCCTATACCTAAAATTGAATCCCATTGCGATGCTTTTGTTGGAGACAGTGGTGTCCAGGCGGGTGAAGTGATACTGGGGATGGCACTTGGAGTAGCCTTTGTCAAGATCACAGTCCCAGTCAATCATTATACCAACAGATCCACCCTGAAAACGTGCATTACATTTACATTTGCAATAAAAACTTTTAGTGGTTTTAGTGGTTAATATCATACAAATTATAAAACACCATTCAGGGGGGAAAAGTACTGGACTTACGTAAATGGCCATGTCTTGAAAGTTGTATCCAGCTCTTCTGGTGATGTCCCCAAGTCGGAAAATGGGGCAATATGGATGAACCTCTTCATCATATCGGCATTTCTTTAAATAAGAGTTGTCACTAGTTTCGAGAACATTGGACCTAAAATATGCAATAATATAATACTATTTCTTATTATCAAGGCAGTGCATCATCACACTTTTTTGAAGATGCTGAAAAATTACAATTACATACATAAAAATCTGGAATACATTGCAGGGTAAAATAACTTACTTTGAAAACAAAAATTTGGGAAACTGTATGAAATTCTTGATGTAGATAGTGACGTTTTCGGCATTTGACAGTAGTGCACGCCCACAAAACAACAACATTAGAATAGCACTACTTTATTATTGAAGATTATTACTCACTGTGGCTTGTACTGCTTCTCAACAGGACACCAGCTGTAGATTTCACATGTCCCAGTTGAATTTACATCACTGCTTATGCACTGACCCGTCATCACTCCTAAAGAAAAAACACATTTTCAAAGCTAAGATTGAATTAATCCATAATGTGTTTAAGATTACTACTCACCATGTCCATATGTGACTGTGTGTTCCTCTCTACAGTCTTGATCAGTTTGACATTGACCATCCAGAACTTTAGAGCTCTAAGAAAAAAAAATATATATATATAACATTATATATGTGTTGCTACTTCATTATATAGGTGTTGCTACTTCCAAATAATGTCTTCAAAGAGCAAACAAAGTTAAACATGTATTATATTTCTGTTCAGGACAAGGAAAGGAAGGATGGTAATAGTTAAAATAGGCCAGTCTGCTTGGTTAAATATTGGATCTCTATCTCAAGTGTGTTAGTTTCAAAGGGCAGTGCCATTGGTCACGGTGAATGTTGTATACAGAGACATGTTTTATGGCTGGTCATACGTCTCACATACAGCACTTGACCATAACAGGCTTGGTTTATGGAGCAACTGCACATTCATTCCTATGATTTAGTCAGAAGTGAAAAAGTACTTCATCAAATAATGTTGTATGAAGTACTTTTTTGTGCTTTTATTGGCCTGTTTATATGTTTCTATAGAAACTATAGATGCCCCAAAGTTGATCATTTTTAATTATTGACCTCCAGTGATATTAATTTATAGAATTTTACCTCGGCACAGAGCCCCAACTTCTGGTTTGGAGTCTCCCAGAAATTAGTCACAACAAAAAAGACAGCTTCACCCTGAGGTGACAAACAGAATTTAAACCAGCATAATTATTTGTGTTTGTACTTTTAATTTACTTGTGGAGGGATGACATAGTCTTCAGGGCCCCAGACCAGGACCCCGGACTCGCTGGTGTTCGTGACAGAGACGCCTTTGAGTTTAGTGACGACCGAGCTCTGGATGGACTCCTCCGTCTCCTGGTAGCCTTTCTTACTCACAAAAACCCACCTGCCACAGAAATATCATTACTGTGTTTTTTTAAATGCAGCTTAGTGGAGTGTGAAGACAAGTTGGTTATAGAATATGCATAAAAAGATCAGGTCCATGCACTCATCATTTTCACTTTATTTTTGGGGGAGAAACAGCACACCAACGCGCGTCTGACATCAGGTGTGCAGCCCGGACATTGAGACACATGCTGTCAGTCCTTTTGGACACTAGAGGTAGACACAGCTTAGTGGCAACAGGACAAGACATAAAAAAACATTGTGAAAATCAACATTATAAAAAAAACAAGACAGCTACAGCTCTTCATTCAAGCCAGGGTATTTTGTAGCTCTAAGAGCATAGATCCAATATGATTCTCTTTGCCTTAGATTTTATCACCACCCCTGGTATTTAAAGTGATAACCTCGATGAGTGCTTGGACCTGCATGCATATTCTATTGCCTCTTTCCATGAGCACCATCTGTTTGCTGGATACCAGTAGCTCCCTGTTCTACTTTACTAAAAGATATTAACATATTAACAGATCAAAAAGAAAACTTACCCAATGATGTATCCAATAATTGTAAGCTGAATAAGTCTGTACAAAATTCCAACTTTCTTGTTTTTTGCCACAATGTATTTCTCAGTTTTATAATCGCACAGAGAGATGAGACGTGCCTTAGAGCAGCTCCCGGCCATCACTGAGCCTGAGCCAGAGCCATCTCCTTTTGTGGAAGTAAGAAGTGCTCACAATATTGTTATAATGTCAACAAATGAAGAATGTGAGGCTATTTTAACTCATTTTTGAGAAGTGGTCTGGAGCTTTACAGACACATTGGTTTGATCTGGTTAACGTAATTATGGCAATGAATCTGTACCCCTTATTTTTAACCTTAAATCTTTCTAAATGTATTTGTTGCAGATCAGTCAAGTCAAGATTCAGCTGCCTATATAGTTTCCGGTGGCTCACCCTTTAGGGGTCTCTCTGTGGTTTTCTCCCATGATGCACTACAGTTAACATTCTCTGCAGATGCTCATTGAGCAACATGGTGCGAAAGAGCAGGTGTGCTTTTCTTTTAGTCCTGTGGTGTTTACGCGCTTCTGCCGATGGTGAGCCTAATTTATAAAGACAATACTTGCAGTGATTTAAAATATTAACATATTTAAAAATAGCATTAGGATTTGTATTTGATTTGTTAGAAAATTAGATACAGTTTTGGCACTTTTTGAAATATTTTATTATTTCTCTTTAGGGCCAATTGCCTAAAATGTTGATATCTAATACTTTCTATTACTGCTCATTTAAAAGTTTATCTTTCCATTAGAAAGAAAGAAATACAGTGTAAGTAAAATCACATTCATTTAAAAAATGTACCTCAGAAGTTGCTTCTACTTATTTTCTACGTCTGTTGACATTCATATTTTAATTGTAAAACTATTTTTTAGGCTATCCAGCTGCAGTAAGACCGTCTAGTTACCATCTACCTCAAAGTAAAAAACTTCTCTTAAATTCTTTCAGTTCCTCTCCAGTTCAACTGCAACGTGTCGTCCAACCGCATGTGTGAGACGCTCCGCCTCAACACCACACTGGACTCCTCTGTGCTCTTGCCCTGTAACTGGACCCCAGACCCTCATGATGCCGCCTCCTGGAGTCACTTCCCCAATGTAACCGTGGTAACTGTGAATTCATCAGGACGGATCAACTTCTTTGACCCCAGATTTGGAAGAATACACGCTTTTCCAAATCAGGGCTCACGAGGGAACTATTCCATCTCCATCAATAACATCGAGGACACCGACCTGGGGTGTTACCGATGCCTTAGTCGGGACAAATGTGTTCTAGTGGAGTTGGCCCTAAAAACAGGTAAGTAAACAAAAAAGGTTGGCAATAGAGCGTCACAAACCGTTACGATTTCTGGGATTCCTAGCGTATTCAATAATAGATCAGACAATACACTGTCTGGTAAAAAAAATTATTAAAAAAACTCGCCATCAAATAAAAGTGCAACATGCATTTACTATGGCATTGTGTTACAATCATATACTCTAAAGAGAGCAAATACCCCCACTTACAAAAGTGAAAGAAGTCTATGTCATGTTTCCAGTTTACATATGTACTTATTGTTTGCATTTGATTGTGTTACAGTTACAGTATGCTCAAAAGTTTACATACCCCAGTCTTTTTTGGTAGTTGTGGATGAGGTTCTTTTCTGACGGTAAAGTGGCCCATTTTTCTTGGCAAAAAGGCTGCAGTTCCTGTAAATTCCTGGGCTGTCTTGCATGAACTGCACAATTGAGTTCTCTCCACAGTGGTTCAATGACATTGAGGTCAGGAGACTGAGATGGACACCAACGGGACCTTCACTTTATTCTGCTGGAGCCAGTGGCTTCAATGAACCAGCTCCATATTTCACAGTAGGTATAGTGCACTTTTCTTTATAGGCCATCATAGGCCTTTCCCCATTGGCATTGGCCTTGTTGACAACAAAAACGTGCACCATACCTACTGTGAAATATGGAGCTGGTTCGCTGATGCCACTGGCTCCAGCAGAATAAAGTGAAGGTCCTGTTAGTGTCCATCTCAGTCTCCTGACCTCCTGACTATCAAGATTGAGAACCTCATCCACAACTACCACAAAAGACTCCAAGCTGTCATTGGGGCCATCCAGCCATCCATCTACCTTCTTCCACTTGTTTGTTGCCGGGTCGTGGGGGCAGCTGTTGGAGCTGCCCAAATCACATTTCCCCAGCCTCTTATGACTCCTCCTGCCTCATGGTTCTACCCGAGCCTGTTGGTCTCTCATATGGGGATTATGAACCGCTCTTTGTCTGACCCGTCACCTAGGACCTGTTTGCCCTGGGAGACCCTACCAGGGGCACGCAGCCCCCGACAACATAGCCCCCAGAATCATTCGGGCGCTCAAACCCCTCCACCACGTTAAGGTGGCGGTTCCAGGAGGGGTGTTAAAGGGGCAATACACATTATTAAAAACTGGGGCATGAAAACTTTTGATCAGGGTCATTTTGGTACTTTCTATTTTCATTATGATTTAAAAATAGCAAACTCAGTTGTTTCCCCATAAATGGCTTCACACAACCACTAACTATGAGTGAAAAAAAAGAAAAAACTTTTGTGTTATCGTTCATATTCTTTGAAAAATTGTTAAAAAATTACAATATTTTGCCATAGTATGTAAACTTTTGAGCACAACTGTATATTACAATTTACCAAAGATTGAGCTTGGGGTTTCCTGTCATCGCATTTCTCTAAAGCCACAATCTGCATGTGCTTTTCAGAGTCAGACATCTGGTTGTTTCCATTTTACATTTACATTATCTCCGGTGTGGCTACCTTCATCGTACTGAGTGTGGGATGCTTCCACTGTGTCAAATGCATCTGTAAGTACCACTTATTATAACGATACAATTCAATATAATGAACGGAGTCCAATATGTTTATGCCTTTTCAGTAAAAAGAAATGAGGGATCAGAGGAGAATTACAATAACACTATCCATGACCCCAATGATGGTAAGTTGTCCATTGCACTGCAATATTGTTCAATGTTGTTATATGAATTATCTCTGAAGTCAATTATCTTTAAGTGTCTTATTTACTTAAAGAAATCTACTCTTGCTACTGCTTTTACGACTATACTACAATCACCTTTAAATTACTGTCCAATTTGCTGCAAGGTTTTAAGCTTTGTCATTTATTAGTTGAGTTATGAGTTGAAACGTGAACAAAAGTAAACTTTCTCATTTCAGATTCAAACTATGGAGCTCAGGAGATGGGGAGGGTGTCAGGGGATGGACAGGCGCAAGATGTATACCATCCAGGATCCGGTTCGTATAAAAAATGACTCAATACAACATTTCACTTGAATGAAAAAAATATGAATGTCTTTCTTTTATAGCTTCATATGAAAATCTCAGTGTGTACGGTAAGTTGCATGCTGGACAAACTGGATAACTTTTTGATGTAAAATATCAAGTACCAATGCTATTATAAAGTATAGTTATGAACAAAGTACTTAACTTGATGCAAATATGAGGAAAAGTTTTACTGATACTCCCTGTGCTACTGCAGTATTGCCACTTACCACTACTATTACTACTGCAACCTTCAGAACTGTATTCCTACATCTCCAATGAACATGTTTTACTTATTTATGCAGAAAACGATGTTCGTGTTGACGACGAGCCTGATTACCTAAATGAAATTCCAGCACATTGCAATATGAACACGGAGGAAGCCAACCACAGTGGTCAATTTGTGAGAGGGGAGAGCCAGAGAACCAAGCAAAGATTTCATACTGGTAAATGACTCAGTGAGGATTTTAGAGCTATTCGTTAACAACTTTATTAATCTGTCATTTATTTTATCTCCATTAGAACTATTTACCAGATTGCGCCAAGCTAGTATTCGCAAACACCAATATGGTAAGTTATGTGAGAATTGCACACAATATCAGTTCAAGAGAGATCTATAAATAACTCTTGAACTGCATTTTACTCAGTCAATCAAGATGAACTCCACAAGCAGCTGGGAACTGTGTCAACAAAAGGTATTAGACAATGCTTTGTAAAAATGTTTTATTGAAATTCCATTGCTGACGTCTCACTTTTGAACAGGTACCCATCAGAAGAAAGCCAAACTGTGTGAGTGTTTCTAAACCAAGACCACAGTAAAATGTATATTCATAAACGTTTCATTTCTCTTTTGTAGATCGTCAGTACCCGAACCCGATATATAACAGGAGCCCGGACCGCCTTGACCAAACGTAGATGCAGCTGATTCGACTTTATTTTTCCTTCACTTTAATGTAGTGTCCAGAGCATAGCTGTTTATAAGTTCTTAATGGACAGTCTTTTTGTGAAAAAAAAAAAAGTATGGAGTCGTCTTTGATTAAATGCATCTTTAATGACTATTGTTCTTCCCACTCCCTTTTAGACAGAATTGTTCATTATGTTACATACGACTGTTGTCTGCCATTCTTTGTGCTGTTGTCTAATATAAATTTATAAATGAATGAAAATATTGTAAGAGAAAAACACTGATTATTACAAATATAAAACCAAAACCTTCTCAAAAATATAAAGTATAAGCACAGTGCTAGTGACCTGGCAAAAGCCAGATTGATATTACAGTGTTACGGATATTACTGATCTGGGATGGCACCGGCTGGACACTTTCAGAGCAGCATTTGGTGCTGATCAGGTCAAGTACACGCAAATCCATTCAATATTTAGTTTAGAAAAAATGCCATGTGTGTTTGTGCTATGTGTACTAGCAGAATACTTTTTTTTTTTTTCCTTGTTGTGTTCACGTTGTTAATTAGTATCTATTTGGCCCAAACCACTTTTGGATCCGTTTTGAACAGTGAAGGCGGGATCTTCAAAATGGATTCTCGTGTGTTTGTGAACTCACAAATACTGCAAGAATTCAGCTTGCCAGAAAGGTTATAGCATGGTAACAGGATAGGAAAAGCATGACACCTAAAAGTGTAATAACATGGTAATAATATGGGGATATACACCTATCATACAGCAATATGATTAATCAATACTTACCGTAACCTTATAAATAGAATATTCATCTGCAAAATGCTTTATCACTACTTTTCCCACAGTTAAATGCCATTTCCATCTTATTATTATGCTAATGCTTGCGCTGTAAGTTAAATTGCAACCCATGTTATGATCAATAAAATGTAAATATAATTGTCCTGCTTTGCTTACCAAAAATGTAAAATACACAATAATAAACACAGCCAATAAACACATAGTATTGTACCAAAACTTTAAAAATAAAAATCAAGATTGTGAAGCAGCATCCCAAGTAAATTCTACCATATAAAATGAAAAATAAATATCTCAATGTTTAAAAAGTGCAATACGAATGTGAGGATTGTTGACAAATGACCAGCATAATCATACTGTATGCCCTATACTACAGATTTACTATGTGTCTGAGTAATCTGTGGACATTTCGGTAAAGGTGAGCCCAACAGGATCCGTACAGTTGTCCATAACCAAGAACACCATGCGGCTGTGACGAAACTCAACACAAAACGTCCCGATGAAGATGAGGAAAAACATCACAAGAGCCCACTGCCCTCGGGCCGCGTGCATGTGGAGGCCCTGGGACATTAATGTGCTATCTACAGTGAAGATGTTAAGGCTATGCCAAAACACAAAAATATATCAGTAAATTCAACACATACAGTATGCTGGGCACTCCGACAACTTGCTGAATAACTCTGAGGTAAAGGATACACAAAATGAAACAGGCAGTGATGGCCACAGACAGCAAGAAGCGCAAAATACTAGTTTTGAAGCCTTCTTTTTTGAGGTTCACTTTGAGGGTGATGTAGGACTGGATCCAACAGAAGAGGGTCCCAAGGCCAAAGGTCAAGAGGGTGCCAAAATTATGGATTTCCTCCTCAATAAATAACTGCAACAGAGGGAAATTATATAACATTAGGGGTGGGCAATATGGACAAAAATTATTACCTCTGTATTTTTGGGAGCTTTCTCAAGAACAATAATGGAGTGACATTTTCGCAAACAATCAGAAAATAAAAGTGTGAAGACAAATAACTTACTGTAAATGTATATGTCGCTTAAGTCAAGTTTCTTATAAACTACAAACGTGCAGAAAAACACTGAATAATGAGTAATGAGAGATTACATAAACTTGTATGTATTTTTGATTTAAGCAGCAAATTGTGCAACTTGTGTGTTGGTTTCTGGACACTGAAGATATACTCAATATTGTATTCGATATTATCTTGTAGACGATATATTGCCAACCTCCATATGATATCTTAAATTTCACTTTTCATTAAGAATTAACCATATGAATAATTATTTGAGTACATTTCAATTGAACATTGAAATATACAGAACAGAATCCCCAGAAAAAAGTTGAGGCTGCCGTTTGCGTGTTTAAAATCACCTGGAAGTTCCCGATGAGTGTCATTCCAAAGCAGGCACTGGAGAAAGCTATAAGACAGATTGCATTCAACCAAGGCTTATACAATGTGTTCTTGAGCTGGAGGTATCTGAAGATAGCAATGACAAATCCTGAAAAATATTCAATTATTATTAAAAATGATTGTTGATTTGTTTTTACATGCGTTAAGGTACCCTGTCCTTACATACCTGCAAAGCCTCCCAGGTTCATGATCTGACTGAACACACAGCTGGCTGGTGGAGAGTTGCCTGCAATACTAAGGTACAACTACAGTAATACTAAATCACTGTTCAAAATAAGATCAACCTGAATGCAAATATGAAATAAATAATTATATGCATTTGAAGCACAATTGCTGTACCTTATGTATGGGGGAAGAGCACTTTTATTTGGTCTTCTTTGGGCATATGGAAACAGTTGCATGTTAATAAAAGGTTTATTATGGTAGATAACTTACATTGGTGATTGTACTTACCCAAACTGTGAGGAAAGAGGTACAATTTGCCCATGGGCAATTGCCATAAAGTATCTGTGCAGAAAATCAATAACAATTTTAGTTTTATTGTTGTAAAAAATAATAATTTTACACCGGTGAAGAATGTGTGCAATGAGGAGGCAATACTTACACCACAAACAATCCAACAGCGACACAGGCTGAAAACAAAGGAGGCAGGAGAGCCCATGGACTGCACCCCTTTACTCTGCTTACAAAGCTGAAACAGAAATGTTGTTTTCCTTGTTAGCTTTTTTTTTTCTATAAAATGTAAAACCAACCAATTAAGGAGATGTAAATTAATACACGAATAATTACATAAATACATAAATAAAACATCTAGAGCAGGAAGTGACTTATATAGGATTTGGATTCACCTGTCCATCTTATAGCCACCTAGATCTTCTCAGTGCGTAGCCTTGTGTAGCTTTAATGTAGGCCTATCTGACCTGTAGCCGAAAACAAAGCAATTACCATAGTCCTTCAACCAATACAATTATATAAAAACTGACATGTGATTTCTGTGCATACCATTGACATAAGTGCGTCCGCGTTTCCAGTGTTTCGTTTCCAGTCAAACAGAGCTTGAGCTCCTCTTATTTAGCTGTGGTGCGCTTTCAAAATAAAATCATTTGCCGTTTGTCATTGTCTAATACAATGTACAATGTGCAAACATACCATTATATATCATTGAGTGGTGTGATTTAAAATATTATCCCTAGTTTTATTGGGTCACTATTTATTTTTCGTTGAAAATGAATGCAGTTTGTCTTTTAATGTGGCTGGAACAGTTTAACACGTGTTCACAGTCACACCAATGAAAGCGCAGATTTTACAGTTTGCGGAAGTAACTGTACGCGCATGTTTTCAGCAAAAAACAGGGATAGCGTTTTGGTTATTATTAGTGCACCGGCTAAAATATTGCCAACTGTTACCAAATACAATTTTTTTTTTTTACATATTGTTACTTTTTGGTGAACTTGAATAATGTCTAAATCGAGAAGATCAGACTCAAAAGACAGCAACTCAGAACCTCTGCCCATTTATCACCACAGATCCAAACTGGTTCGATCTGTAAAAGACAGTACATTTTTAGTTGTGACCGGGGAAACTGGCTGCGGGAAAACCACCCAACTACCCCAGTATCTCCATAAAGCAGGTAATGAGTTACACAATGTTTCATGATCATTTGAGCTACATGTTTGAGTCAGTTCTACTCTAGGAATATTCTTAATTAAATAGTTCCAAAAGCTCATCATCACTCAGTTGGTACTTTTGTACCTTTATTGCCTACAACATTTGCCTTCTGTGACATTGAAAGCTTGCTGTAAAATGTTTTCCACAGTGTATGTTTTTGCCACTTTAGGATTTTGTAAAGATGGTAAAATAGGGGTCACCCAGCCTCGCCGTGTTGCAGCCATCACAGTGGCCCAGAGAGTGGCACAGGAGATGGGGTACACATTGGGTAAAGAAGTTGGCTATCAAGTACGCTTTGATGACTGTACAACCGAGGTAAGAAGAACAACATTAATATATTTTCAGTCATACATTTCCATTGTGTTTAGTTCATAATACAAAAATGATTAATGAACTGATTCGCTGCTCCGTCCAGGACACTCTGGTGAAGTACATGACAGATGGCTGTCTTCTTCGTGAGATATTGGGCGACCCTGGACTTTCTCAGTACAGTGTTGTGGTCCTGGATGAGGTTCATGAACGCAGCCTCAACACAGTGAGTCACAAGTACTAATAAGGGTTCTAAAAAATAACTGAACTAAACAAAATAATCTATAATTAAATCAATGCATAACATTTAGTTCTTTGTTTGTGTTTGTTGTAGGATATTCTTCTGGGTTTACTAAAGAAAGTGTTCTCTGACCCTGATAAAACCATTAAGGGTCGACGTTTCCCGCTTAAGGTGGTGGTGATGTCTGCCACTATGGAATCTGAAAAACTCTCTGCCTTTCTTGGCAACTGTCCTGTTTTTGTTATTCCAGGAAGGCCATTTCCTGTCAAATGTTCTTTTGGCTCAGCTGTTGGGCCTAAAGACACAGAGAGCACTGGTTACGTTAAAGAGGTACTCTCGATAAAATAAAAACGTTCATTTGTAGCAGCTTTAGCACATATTTTATGACACAACATTGCAATTACGCTTGTTAGTCTTAATTTTTGTCACTTTCCAGGTTGTGAAGTTGGCTCTCGATATACATACCAGTGAGATGGCTGGAGACATTCTAGTGTTTTTAACAGGTGAGCTTTTATATCCTTTACTGGACATTGGCTCCGATAAAAGAGGCACTGTTAATGCAATTTTTTGACAGGTCAGAATGAGATTGAGCGGGCGTGTGACATGCTGTATGAGAAAGCAGAGACAATAGATTATCGCTTTGATGTACATGACCAGACTGTTGATGGCCTTCTGATTTTACCTCTTTATGGCTCCATGCCCACAGGTAAATACCATAATAAGCTATCTGAAAATCTTCATATTACAATTATTACTGAGAGCTTAAACATTACTATTGTTATGCTTTTTTTTTTTTTTACTTCCATAGATCAGCAAAGACAGATTTTTCACCCTCCTCCTCAAGGGATCAGAAAATGTGTTGTTGCTACAAATATAGCAGCAACATCTCTAACCATTAACGGCATCAAGTATGTTATGGCAAAAGGCTCTTCTTGTTTTCAACTGTGAGTGGCTTTTGTTACAATGGCTGGAATATCTCTTGCCCAGATACATAATTGACAGTGGATTTGTGAAACAACTGAATCACAACTCAAGAGTCGGCTTAGACATTTTGGAGGTGGTGCCTATTTCAAGGTAAGAATAATATATACTGTACTAGTAACATTAGGAGTAAAGCTGTACTTTATGGGAAAATGTGTGGAAATTATGTTCACGCCATTGTAAAAGCTCCAAATGAAGTCCCATTAAATAGAGACTTATTTTTCAGTATAGGAGATCACAATACATAGATTTTTGTTTTCAATAGGTTGCGTTCATGTGACGTCACAACATTTTAGAGCCTATAGTTTAAAATTGAGACGATGGGCAGCTGAAAAGTCCATGGTGGTAACTATGGTAACGAACTACAATTTCTTTTGTCCTACCTTTTGGCTAATATCTCTGTTGTTACTAGGAGAATCCAGATGAAACAAAAACGGTCTCAAAGTTCATTCTCTTCTATCAGGACATATAAACCAAGGTCCAATTATTATCTCTGAAAGCTGTCCAAAAGTGGTGACATTATTCAAAAATATATATACTTGATGTTGGCCATTAGAAAGCCCTTTCTGCCATAACAAAATGATGTGGCTGGTTTTTGAATCTAACCCCTACCAAATACTGATGAGTGTACATTTTCTTTTTGGAGATTTTGTTCAAAGCTGTCTCTCCCATAGAGCTGTTTTGGTCCCGGCCCTCCATGTGAGATTATGACATCAGATTCAAGAATGTGAATGCAACCTATTTATGTCATCTAGCAATATAGATATAGCAATAACAATTATTTGAATATTTTGTAGTCCTTAGTTGTAAGTGTTTTGGTATATCCTGGGCAGTGCTTTTTCAGAGGAGATTTAGACTGGATTTTGTGGGGATTTTGTGTGATTAGGAGTGAAGCCCAGCAAAGAGCAGGCCGTGCTGGAAGGACTTCGGCAGGAAAATGCTTTCGAATCTACACTGAGGAATTCTGGGAGAAATGCATGCCTGAGTACACCATCCCAGAGATCCAGAGGACCAGCCTCACTGCAGTGGTGCTTACCCTGAAGTGCCTTGGAGTCCATGATGTTATCAGGTTTATTAATATTTCTGTATATCAACGTCGCTGCATAAGTAAGCAATGCACATATTATCTGTATGATTCTTTACTAATTTCATTTTTGGTTTAGATTTCCCTATTTAGATTGCCCTGAGGAAAGGTTTATCCTTGAGGCACTAAAACAGCTGTACCAGTTTGATGCAATTGATAGGTGAGTTTATGTTTAATACTTTTTTCTCAATGTTATTTTGTCATAGGAGCTAATTGTGATCTATTGTCTTTAGGAGGGGTAGAGTCACCAAGCTTGGAGAGCTGATGGTGGAGTTCCCGTTACATCCAGGACTGACCAGAGCTGTTCTAAAAGCTGCCTCTTATGGATGTCCAGACCTTATGCTGCCAGTGGCTGCTATGCTTTCAGTGGAGAACATCTTCATACGACCAGGTCAGATATTGTGCCAAAACAAGAATAATTAAATCCCAATTTGTTTCTTTGGATTACTGTTTCATGTTATGTTTTGTGTACATGTGTCAATTTAAAATATTAGTAATTACAAAAACTATTATTTCTTGAAGGTCACCCTGAAAAACAGAAAGAAGCTGACCAAAACCATAGAGCGCTGGCTTCTAAGAGTGGTGGCATGAATGACTTTGCCACACTTTTGAGTATATTCCAGCTGTGCAAATCCAGGTATTAATAAAGTTGCTGCAGCAGTAAGAAATGCACGTTGACTGAATTTGTGCCCCATATTGCACAGTGAAAAGCCATCTGCATGGTGCAAGGAAAACTGGATCCACTGGAGGGCGCTAAAGTCAGCATTTAGTGTGGAGACCCAATTGAGAGAAATTCTCCTTAGGCTGCAGCAGGTCTGTTATTTCACTATTATTTGTTTACAGTATTTGTTTGTTTGTTTCCCTACCTACAATAATAATGGCGGATCAAACCTTTCTTGTAGAGAAGTGATTTTCTTATGGAATCATTTGATGGAAACAAAAATGAGCTCTTTAGAAGATGTCTATGTGCAGGATACTTCACAAACGTTGCCAGGAGGTATAGGACATTATTTATTTGGTTGAAAGAAAGATTGCATTTGATAAGTTATTATTAATTTACAGGTCGATTGGAAAGGCGTTTTGTACAATGGATGGACATGGCTCTATGGTTCACATTCATCCATCCTCATCAGTAAGGATTTTAGAAAAGGATAGTATCTAATAAGTTTTCATTTAGAGATATATACATTTTTTTTATTATTATTTTTTGCAGTTGTTTGAAAATGAGAAAGATTTTGACTGGGTGATGTTTCATGATGTCATGGTGACGTCTAAAGTATACATTAGGACTGTGTGCCCAATCCGATACGAGTGGGTCAAGGACTTACTGCCTAAACTCCATGAGGTGGATGTCTATGAGTTGAGCAATGTGGCGCGAGAAGAGGTCACGGAAGAAGAAATGGCCAAATGGGAAAACAAAGAGGCAGCAAAAAGACAACAAGGTTTACACAATCTCTAATATACGTTGTTGCTTTATTTCTGTGAATAAAGGCTAATCTACAAACATATTCTTCACAACAGAGGCTTCAACTGAGGAAGCCTTGAAAAAGCTGGAGAAAAGGAACGATGACGCCAGTGTCAGTGATGCTCGTGCTCGATACCTGCAGCGAAAGCAACAAAGACAGACTAAAGCAACATAAGCATATAGCATAACACTGTTCACTTTTACTCGTTGTTGTGCCTGTATTGTATATACAATGTATCGTGTTGTGTAATGTATTAAAATTACTTTTGTATAAGTCTTTAAACTTTTCTTTTTTTTTCTACTAAATCTATTTATAACCTTTGGCTGTATGCATTTCATTTGAATGAAGAACAAAATCCCTGACGTGTAAGCGCTTTGGGCGACTTGTGTTATGTGAAAAGCGTTATACAAATAAGCTTCCATTCCAATGAAAAAATATGCATATTTGCATTGATGAATATCTACCAAACAAAGGTCGCAGTTACGTTTAGCATGGTGTTTTTAATATTTAAAATGACCGTTTCCTGACCACTTGTGCCCAGCTGTGGTGGGGGGGAAAGAACATACGATTTTGTTTAACTTTTTGGGATATATTCGTAGTTAGGCCGCTGTATGCTCTTTGATGTACTTGATCTTCTTTATTCTAGTTACCCGACCTATCCTCTGACCATGCTGTAGTCGTAGTAGTGCAGTGGGCTGCCTGTCCGTGGGTGGGCCCAGGCCTGACGCTACTTCCGCTGGAGAGTCCGCGAGGCGCTGCGCTGTCTGGGACAGAAGAGAGAGAGAAAGAGAGAGAGACCGCCTTTAGTGTCCAACTCAACACAAGAGCAGATTTGGATATGAAGAATTTGTGAATTACGGGCTGTTTTTGTCAACGCAGAAAACCCCAACGCGGTGCCTTGGTGTCCGGGTATTGTTTTTGGATGTGCGCACGCTTGAGTGGAGCATTGCAGCAGCACGGAGGAGCACGCTGCCACCGCTACTCTTGTTGTGAGTGAGGGTGAAAAAAAAAACACAAGCTCTGCGAGGGCTAACCCAGCGGTGTGATCATTGACAGAGTTCAATACACACTCGCACTGTGCGCCCAGGGCTGTCTGCGGCCGAAGCAAAGACCTCTGCAAGAAACTGGATGCCCTTTTCTCTCGGAATTTAAGGTAAGAGCAAACACCGGTGCTCGGTATCATAAATTGTCCAAGTGGCACGCTAGCGGGGAGTTAGCCTGAAGCTACTCTTGGCTAGTTGCCCTGTTTGGCCGTAATGCGGTCACCCTCTGCCCCCTCTCAGGTCCAGCGCCTCTTGGATTTAGCCAAAACAGTTGAGAGGGTCGCAGGAGGAAATCTGCTGCGCTTGGTGGCTATCACAGATATGTGCGTACGCAGACTGTGTAGAGCCTGTTTTTTGTTTTTTTAATTTCTGCTGCTTCCTGTGACAATAAACGAACTGTTGTTTAGAAACTTGTGGCTTGGTGATGTGAGAACCACATCTACTGTCACACACATAATGGTAAAAACAATGTCTCCTTGCCAACAGCAACAACCAGAGGTGCTTTGCAGGAAGTCAGTCAGTATGTGGGGGAATAAAACTTGAAAACATCCAGCCCAATTGAGCATAACACCCTAAAATGATGGAAAATAAGATAACATTTTCTTTTATTATTACAATCCAGCTATAATGACAGCAATTGTATTTTTCATTATTATTATGTTTACTAAGTTTTAGTAAAAACTGCAACCCAAACACCAACACAACAACCAACGCTTTAGTTACTGCGCCTAAACCCTCGTAGATGCCTCAAATGTCTAGATAAAGTCTGAGGTCTGTTTTGTGATGGCTGTAAATTATGGTGTGATAGGCTTAGATCTCCAAGTCTAAACAAAAAAGACATGACAAGTGCGTGTTTCAGCATTTTCTTCAATTGCCTTTCAAGTCTGAGAAAACCGGGATGAACACAGTATGATGAGCTGGCAAAACTCAAAGATAAGCATCTACAGAGAAAGTCCTGCTGTGCTGTTTCGTACTTTCTAATGGGAGTCAAGTCTTTACTGTGTATGTGCTCCAACTTTATTGCATTGTTTTTTTTAGGACCTTCAGCTGAAGATGTTTTACCCTCCAGTCCAACTTTTCTTAATTTCAAAACTTTGGGCATTTTCATATTATTTTTTTTCTCATCTTTCCTTTTTAGAGTGATTCATCTAAGCCATAGGAAGCAGTAAGCCAAAAAAGGAGACAACTTGCACCATCATATCCCAGGTTTCTCTCTGCCCTCGACGGTTTTGCGCCCCATCATGAATGAGGTCACTGTTGTGAGAGAGGGATGGCTCCTCAAGAGAGGTAAGAACACTTCTGTGAAACACGCTTAAGTCCTCTTCAGTGTTATCCAATCATCTTATTTAGAACTACGTATTCAATTGTTCTACATTTTGCTTAATCAGGTGAATACATCAAAACGTGGAGGCCTCGTTACTTCATTTTAAAGACCGATGGCTCTTTCATTGGCTACAAAGAGAAGCCTGAGGTGTCCAGCGATCACAGCCTTCCACCACTGAACAACTTCTCAGTAGCAGGTAACACGCGCAGGAAAATTGCCATTTAAAAGTTCTTATTGAATTAAGTTTGCGCTTTTGATTGAGTCCGGTTTCATTGCCTGCGCTTTGCAGAATGCCAGATAATGAAGACAGAGCGGCCAAAGCCAAACACATTTGTCATTCGGTGCCTTCAGTGGACCTCCGTTATCGAGCGCACCTTTCATGTCGAGACCAATGAAGAAAGGTATTTGCCTTGAACTACACCGTGGTTACAATTTTATTCACGTATAATTTGTGTGCATTTTACTAAATTCTCTCGATCTTATTCAGGAAAGATGTGATCAACATTATAAATGTGATATTGGGTTCATTTCTTTTGTTGCCTAGTTCTAACTAGATCTCATCTGTTTTCAAGCTGCCTCTATTTGATCTTCTCTTCGAGCTTAAATCGACCGTAAATTTGACAGGACATTGGTAAGATTTAATAAGCATGGTATATGTTTTCGTTTTTGTCAGGGAGGAGTGGATGCGCTCGATCCAGGCTGTGGCGAATAGCCTGAAGAGCCAACAGCAGGAGGAGCCCATGGTCATCAAATACGGCTCCCCTAATGACAGCAGCGGAGCGGAGGACATGGAGGTGGCCGTGTCAAAAGCTCGCACCAAAGTGGTCAGTATTGTACACGAGAAAATGACAACATTTTAATGGACAGATTGAAAATGTTTAAAATAATTAGAAATGTTTTGTTTTAATTCATTGTAGTATTTGACTATTCATTAAATAATTTAGACAATGTCCTGTTCAAATAAATAGTTTTTAGTTAATTTAGACTTACTGAAATCTAAGTATTGCTTTTTCATACTTAGTTTGCCATTTTCTTGCTCTACAGACTGGGAAGTGGCATGGCATTTCTAAAAAGTTATACTTTAATTTATTTTTCCACAACAGACATCGTGAGTGTAACATTAATTAGTGGGTTAAACAAAAGCCAGTAGTTTCACTGCACAAACTGTGAATGTATGCATTTCATGGCTAATTTTTGACAACTGTTCCCTCAGACTATGAGCGATTTTGACTACCTGAAGCTACTGGGTAAAGGCACCTTCGGTAAAGTGATCTTGGTCAAGGAAAAGGCTTCCGGGGTGTACTACGCCATGAAAATTCTCCGCAAAGATGTCATCATTGCTAAAGTTGGTGTTGATGGACATTTTGTCATGCTACAGTAATATTTGGAATATTATTTCATGTGTTTTGATCACGGCCGTTTGTGTAGGATGAAGTGGCACATACAGTGACAGAAAGTAGAGTACTTCAGAATACAAGACACCCATTTTTAACAGTAAGTTGTTTCTCTGAAGTTTAAAAATCAAGTTACTCTCAGACATTATTCAAATCTTTCTTCCACAGACGCTAAAATATGCATTTCAAACCCATGACCGGCTGTGCTTTGTGATGGAGTATGCAAATGGTGGCGAAGTACGCTTTTTTTTACCTCCATGTTATTTCTTTTTTTGTTATTGTGGATGTGTTTAATCTGCCCTTATTAATTGTCCCCAGCTCTTCTTCCACTTGTCTCGAGACCGAGTCTTCACGGAGGACCGAGCTCGCTTCTACGGTGCTGAAATAGTGTCAGCTTTGGAGTATTTGCACTCATGTAATGTTGTTTACAGAGATTTAAAGGTATTTTTCTCAATAAATGTATCTGTTTTGTTAATATTCATGACTATTTAATTTACCTTTTACATCCTGTTTTACTTTCTCACTTAGCTGGAGAACCTGATGCTAGACAATGACGGACACATAAAGATAACAGACTTTGGTCTTTGCAAAGAAGGGATCACGGATGGGGCCACGATGAAGACCTTCTGTGGGACTCCAGAGTACTTGGCCCCGGAGGTAACAAGAATCTCAATATTATAACTGGGTTTCAACAAAAAGAGGCGTATAAGCTAGCTGGAAAACTGTTTAAATCCAAGGTTTCCTTTAATCATTATCTATTGCTGTTGAAAGTTTTCTAATATTTATATCAAAATGGAGTGACCGGTTGTTTTAAATACAGCATCTTTAAACATGCTCAAACATATTTTTCAATGTGAATACAGCTGCAGGAAATGGAAGCATGCAAAAGCAATGATGACTCTTTTGTCCATCTTTTCATCGTAAACAGGTGTTGGAAGATAATGACTACGGTCGAGCGGTGGACTGGTGGGGTTTGGGCGTGGTCATGTACGAGATGATGTGCGGCCGTTTGCCCTTCTACAACCAGGACCATGAGCTGCTGTTCGAGAGCATCCTGATGGAAGAGATCCGCTTCCCCAAAAACCTAGGTCCTGATGCCAGGTCCCTGCTGGCTGGTCTGCTCAAGAAAGACCCCAAACAAAGGTAATTCCATGGTGGTTTGCTGGACAGGTACTGGAGTGTCTATTTGCGTTCATATGTGGGTGTTGTTTCATTTTGGTTTTCGTGCTATTTCCTTAAGTAGATAAAAAATAATGGGTTATTAGAAAAAGAAAGGACATGTGATTTAACATAGGTTTATGAACTAAATATGAATTGGTTGTAATGTTTGGCCTGGTGAAATTTAAATCTTGCGAAAACCTAGCAACACAAAAAACAAAAAGTAAAGGTAATGCAATTTAGCACACGTTAAAGTATAAGATAGTCTTCACAGTGCTTGATGTGCTATTTATTGTCAAAAGTAACCACATTATTTGAGGATTTGTTCTTCTGGGATCTGGTTGGGCACAAGTCGATGGGCATAAAAAGGGACTTACCGGTAATCGATTGTTGTTTTGCTTGAACCCCCTGTGTTTGCCATAACGGTCTGCTAATATTAGCACATTAGGTTCTGCCTGCAGGCCCATAGCGTCATCTGTTAAAAGTGGACAGGAAATGAAGAATAAGTGTGTTGAAAAACTGATTAATAAAAGCTCGAAGAGAACATCACGTCTTGAGTGTCATCTGTGGTCTATTTATTTTAATAGCGTTTTCCCAATTATTTAGAGGAAATGTTGTTAACGCTGATGTTTTTGCCTTTAGACTCGGTGGTGGACCAGATGATGCACAAGAGGTGAAGAGCCACAAGTTCTTCATGTCAATCAACTGGCAAGATGTGATTGACAGAAAGGTTAGGCAATAGTCATTCGAAAACTAAACATGAAATAAAATCTAACTTCACTGTCTATAGTATAAAAATGTATTGTCTTCTCAGCTCGTTCCCCCATTTAAGCCCCAAGTCACTTCAGAGACAGACACCAGATATTTTGACGATGAGTTCACGGCGCAAAGCATCACAATAACTCCACCCGATAAATGTAAGTTATATTAAGTAATATTAATGTTTTACACAAATTAGGTGTTAAATTATCACCACAGATCTCACGCTATCAGTATGGCACTCGTAAGGGGTATATGGAAAGTCAGAAAATGCTTTGGGTAACAACATATTAAGTGTTGAACTGGTTAATTTGAGCTTGTTTTTGTTTCTCACCTCAGATGACAGTATGGATGCAGACTATTCGGACCAGCGTACCCACTTCCCTCAGTTCTCCTACTCCGCCAGCATACGGGAATAAGCAGGCAAACCATCACAAGTCAACATACACACTTGCACTGCTGGGAAACACAAAGTCTGAACTGGCACAAAATACATAATCATTTTCATTTTGGAGATTCGGGCATCAGATGTTTTTAAATGAAGGCTGTGAATGACTGGAGAAGGTTTGTGTGTGGGAGACTGGCAGCTTTGTCTTGATATCCTCTTTTGGGGCGGGATTTAGACCGTCCCAGGACCTCCTTCACCACAAAAAGGCCTTGACATGAGCCAGGTCATGCCAGCAAGTACCCCCTTTTTACCAGCTGTACCTGTACCCTCATACACATAATGGTCAGAGAAATATGTTCGTTTAATTTAAATTAGATTTTATGTTAATTATTTTTATGTTTATAAATGTGAAACCAGTTGCATTTCTGCGGTGTACAGTGGTGGCCAAACTTAGTTGACAGACAGCCTCCGCAATTTACCTAATTTATATAAAAAAGACAGCACATGTCTTTGTACACTTTAACAATTGTTAGGCATTTATCTCTATTGTTTGCCGTACATGTCTTTTGAGATGTAACTATAAATGACTCTATAAATGTAACTGTTATATTGCTGAAGTCAGATTAGCTAAGAATATGCCACCACTGTAGTTTGTCTTTCTTTGACGAGTGCTCTTGTCTTGCTGTTGCCAGTCCTGTCTAAGGCTGATAATGAAGTACAGTGGGAGGAAGGGTGCCACTCCTGTGTTTGCACTTTGTTAATGCATGTTTGAAATGTCCAGATGAGAGTTGAAGTTCATTGAGCAATTGCCATTTTCTTCCATCAGTTTGAGTCTTTCTTGCATGTTTCAAAACCACTGCAGAAGATAACAGGAGAGCACATGCCACTGCGTCAGATGTAACCTAACCAGATGCCCCTATCTAACATTAGTTCATATGTAGGAAGTAAATGGCTTAAACTTGTGTTTTACAATGTATGAGAAAATATTTTCACAACATTTCAGTAAATTTGTGTGTGTCTGGACATTGCACCAAAACTAGAATATTCTGATGTGCATGGCAAATGCACATCGATACTTTCTAGGGCAGTCACCTTTAATTTTTTAGGCACAAATGATGCCTGTAACTTAAATATCTTTCTCAAACAATGATTACTAACCGTTATATACTACTTTCCACGCTCCTCAGTTCAGCAACATATTGAGTATAAGGCACCGTTGTACCATTCCTACATGTTCTATGTTTTAAATGTTTTTTTTAACTTTATTTAACCTTCTGAATGTTTCTGTATTTGAGGTATGAGAGACATCAGTTGTCGGCAAATGGACTTGGAACAATTACACATTTCGTATTCAGTCATTTTTTGTGTTTTTCTTGCTGTATTTTGATTTAAATATACATTGTCATGCTCCTGCACCAGTTTTCAGTTTTTCACATTCCAACTAAGCACTTCTCAGTTTAGCCTATACCAAATTTCAACCAAATAATGCGGGTTTGAGAATTGGGAAACTTTTAGTTTTCTAAATTTTAGAGTTGTGACCACACACACGTGCTTCACGATTTCTGAAGGCGTTCTGAAGTGCTCACATTGACACTAGCAAGTTCCTTATTGCTGGAAGAGATTTGTATTTGTTATTAGTGTTCATTATGTTGTTTTTTTGTATCACTCTTGTCCATTCCCCATTCTTTTTGCCACATGTATACATTATATAAATATCTATATTAAAAGTTCTTAAACATTCCATTTTTGTTTAAATTCTTCATTTGTGTTCATTCTGAAACTGGCAGGTCGGTATTGTTTGACAAGTGAAATCAATCAAGAGTACAAGGATATTTTACCTTTTATTTTATTTACCGCAATGAAGAATTTGAATTGGGACTGAAAATTGCTAAATCGGGGTCGCTACCTTTGCAATTACAAAGGTAGCAAATGCTAAATACTGCGCATCTATATTTGAAATTGTCAAATGTTTTTAAATTCATCATAATAGAATCAATAGGATATACAAAGGAACATATATTTTATAATGGTTCTTTAATGGTTCTTTACTATTATCTTATTCCTGAAACTACCACGTCAACCATGAAATGTTCATTATTTGAATTGGGTCCTGTACTGTGATAGGCTATAGGGCAATGTCCAAGGAGCGTCAGCAACTTGATTTACATTTGTCATGAATGTGTTGCAAAGCAGGTGAAATTTACATCATGTTCAACAAATCTGTTGCCCCTCTATTCACTGGCTCAGGCACAGTCACAGTCAGCCTCGTGTCCTGCTTGTTGGACAAAGCACTTTTTATTCCAACTGTGGATTTGCCTTCCCTGTCTCAGCCATTAGGAGGCGATGCTGGGCTTTTTATGAAGCCATACGCACGGTCACGGACTGAACCTTACAGCTGAGCTGGTGTATTCCCATGACCTCTCCTGTAGTTGCTAGTCATAAACTCTATTGTGTAAATAAATAGTTTGAGAAAACCGCTTGGTGAATGCTGCATTTAGAGAATAAGGCCTGCTGCATAGATTTTCATTTGCCATGCTTATTTTCTGTGGCTTATATGCCATTTGAATGTGTTGCAATTGATGCTTCTGTTCCTTCCCCATTACAATGTAACGGGTGACAGCTGCTACAATAAAGAAGTTCATTTGCAAATTTCATGTGCCAGTAAACTTTGTTCTTTTCTTTATGTGTATTTTATTCCAATTGTTTTTAAATGTAGAGATAGGATAGCCTATAAACGTTCAACTATTTCGATAACATTGCCCAAATCACTTATATAACTTAGAATTATTATCATTATATATATATATATATATATATATATATATATATATATATATATATTATATATTATAATATATATATTATTTTATTTTTTTTTACTTAAGCCATCGTTATAAGATTAGTATGAAGATGAGTATGAACTATTTTACCAACTTGTTTTTCTTTTTGGGCGTTTAAACGGTACCGGAAATGCCGAGTTTTACGAGCCTCACCTTGACCCCGTTTGACCCTAATCAGGGTGTTTAATAGCAGGTGTCGAGGTGGCGTGCTGGTGTTTCTTTTCGCTGTTGGGGGGTTCCTTCGCCATCGTCCGTGGTTAAGTAGCTGCAGTGGCCCAGGACAGGAGCTCGCGCTGCGGTTGTGGACATGGCCGGGGCTGGCTTCTGCGACTTAAGGCCTTTGCTGGACTTACACCAAAAGGTTTGCTCTGTCTCCAATGTGTTCAAAAAAAGACACACAACAAACCCCTCAAACCAAATGATCGTAATGAGTCATTTAACTCCCGCTATAAAGCATTTCTGTATTGGCTTTCCTGACACGGCGTAAATCAATATTTGCAAATGCTCTCAAATGTTGATATGATAATCTTGTGGGTGGTCTCCTAACTGAGACATATATTTGGTTCATATTTTGTTGCAGGTGGATGGCCGAAGGGCCCTCTTCAAACCCTTGCAGTGTATAGATGAATTTGAATCCAGTATGGCATCCCTCAAACTGGTGGCAAAATGTGAATGGGTATGTGTCTGGGCATTTAGCAACATCAATTCAGTATTTATTGAATTTTGTGAAAATGTGTAGGACACACTCCATGCATTAGTGCCCTCTCTTCTGCGTTGTGAAGTGGAGATCGCTTTAGAGAAACTGAACTTAATATGGGACCAGACATATGCTTGGGAAATGTTTTTGGACATGATGGTAAGAAATGTAAACTTTTAAATTACCTTTTTTTTTTTTTTTAAACGTTTCTGACATGCTATTATCTTCAGAAATATCAAGTCTCTTACACTTTCTCAAACACTGATCTACCGTCACATTTTACTGATGCAACAAGAGCCATTCTGGTCGACTGGCTTGTGAAAATTCATGTGAGTCCTATATACAAACAAAACATTGCTTTTTTGTAGGCTATTCACCTTTTACGTTGTTTATAAACAATTGACTCTGTTACAGGAGATGATGCACTTCCAGGATGAAACCCTGTATCTTGCGATCTACTTGCTTAACCGTAGCTTGCGCCTGATGAAGGTGACGACTGCCAACTTGCAATTGCTGGGCATAATTTGTCTCTTTGTCGCTGCAAAGAAGGAAGAGTCTCTTTTACCTGAGGTATGTCACTTTGCATTTCTCAATCCCCATAGTTCCAGCCTTCATCTGTCCCCATTCTCTCAATCTGTGTAAACCTTATGCTGCTTCCTCATTGCACACCACACACAGTTCCTTTCCACTACATCGATAAATGATGGATCTTTTACACACCCACTAGTCCTCCTAACTGCTTGGCCTCTGTATTAGGATGTGCATGAAGTAATCCTTATCTAGCTCAAGTTCAACCATTTTCTAATTGCGTTCTTCATGAACAAAGGGAACCACCTCAACATTCCTCAGCTCTTTCTTTTTCGAAATGTCATAGTTTCTAACCCTCACAAACATTTCGTCTCACCTCTTCCCCTTAAAGCTAATAAACCTTTCGGGACACCATGTTATGTGGATAGACATGAAGTAATTTCACTCTCCTCTGATCCAGGTGTCTGACCTCTGTTATGTGATGGACTATACCTACACCAAACAGCAGGTGCTTCGTATGGAGCGCAAAGTCCTCAATCGTCTGAAGTTTGACTTGTCGTACTGTCCTCCTCTCCACTTCCTGCTCCTGTTTGCCACCGTCGTCCGGTGCAGCGCCAAGGTTGGATAGTGACCTAGTTACAGGCACAGTAAAATTGGACAGTATTAGTATTAAAGGGAACATTGGTGGAAAACAGACCGCTGTGCATCGAATTACAAAGCTTTAACCAGCCGTAATCTCTGAAGAGATGCATAACCATTTTAATCAAATCCCTGAGTTAAGAACTAATAATAATAATCATAATCATAATAATTAATTATTATTGACTATTTGAAAGAGGGGCTGACTGTTTCGCTGCTTATCCGGTTAGCATCCTCAGAGCTGTCATGGCGAACACACCCACCCATAACTCATTGTTTTGCTTTACTTTTTTAGGTTGAATCAACTACCTATATGACAATCTGCATTGTTTTAGCTGGGTTAAGGACTGTTTGAGGTTCTTGAAATCCTAAATTTGTTATCTTAACAGGTTGCATATATTTTCACTAGGCGACATGGATGGCCCGTTACTTGCTGGAGGTGTCTCTTTTGGAAGAGCGATGTGTGGTCTTCCAACCAGTGCAGCTGGCAGAAGCCGCCCTTCGTCTCGCTCGTCTTGTCTTGAAGGAGCCTCCAACGGCAGAGGGAGAGGCGGCCTGGTGCCTCGTGTCCAGCCTTCACGTTTGCAAGTGGGTACATTACAACCATGCCGATTAGTGTGTTGAGAAAGTATTCATACGTTACAAAAATTAATCTACTCGGGCAGGTTTTGCTGTTGCACTAGACATTAGCCTGAACCCATATGCCACTTTATCTCTATATGATGTATAGAGAAATAAACATGTACATAATATAAAAATACTGTGGAGGAAAAACTTGTATTTTCTAATACAAAATAATTGTATGAATTTTAGTGGAATATTTAACAAAATGTCTGAAAACTTTATGGACTATGGAGATGTACAAATCCAAATCTTGTATCTTGATTGTGTATTATAAATCCTAAACTATTTTGAGGGTGTCTATTTACAAATAGAGGGTTGTTTTATATCCACACTGTGTATTGTACATTTATTTGTTTCCCTTTTATTTATTTGTTGTTTTTAGTGAGTCTACCCTGCTGAGTATAATGTCCATACTGGCCAATGCTGCAGCCACTGCTCACACCAGAGAGACCTGCGCCACTTATATGAAATTCTCCTCTCCGGAAACTATGCTTGTGAGCAGGCATCCAGCACTCATGAATGCCTACTTACTGCTGGGTGTGCAGAAATAACACATGAACAGTTAACAGCGCATTAAAAATCATGACCTATGTTACTGTGGTTGAAGTACAAAATGTGTATGCAGCAAACGTGCACAATTTTAAGCTCTTATCTTGCAGCTGATGAATTGTATTGTATCTGTTCGTTTTGTGATCAGAAATGGCCTGTCATGAAGTCAAAACTTTTAATGTTAAAATAAAGAATCTGCTGCAATTTGAAGTAATGTCTATTGTTGGTCTTTTACCATATACCACACCTGATCATCTTGACTTGTTTCCAACCAGACCAAAATGTCAACATGTATGTATTTTTGGAATCCTGGATGTCGGTTTGGCAATTTATGGAGGTAATAAAAAAAGTTGCACTCAGTGTAATAATATAGGATAAGGACCCATACATTGACCTCGACCAATAGGGACTACTTTAACATAAGACACAGTATCCCATTCATAACCTAACTCGCAAAGCACTATAGGACTTCATTTGCAAGTTGCCAACGTTTTGGCCCCCAATCACAACACCGTCCCTTTTGAGGCATATAAAGGCCGTTTCTCAATCCAGAATTGTGGACCCGTGAAACGTCATTTTTGCATTTTACGTAGGTTTTTTTCTTTATCTTTTACATTTTACGGTTTTCCATTAGCAATTTTACCCAGAACCACCAACAAGGCTCGAATTAAAATGTTCTGTCGTTTTTTTTTTTTTCATAATGTACTGTGACCTCCAGGTCAAATTACCCCATTTCTTTTTGATAACACCAAGATGGGTATCTGCTTTTATACTCAACAAAATTACTAACATCAGAAAAAAATTACCTACATATATTTGTTGTTTTGTAATTTTTGTATCAGGCCAAGAGTTCACATTTAGTGAAAAGCACTTTTTTTTTATATACAAAGTGGGGTTATACTTGCAAACTGCCTAAATCAAAGATGCATGGTAAGTTAAAAATGTACAAATGTTCAGCTTTCGATATGATTTTTTTTATTTTGTTTAATTTTAGCCTTGTTTTGGTCCTGATTTTGGCTTTTTTATTTTTATTTCTTTTGGCTTTTTTATTTATTTTATTTCTTGTAAACTAACATTTTATTGTTTTACCTTTTATAATGAAATGTTTGTAAAAAAAAAAAAAAAAAGAAAATGCTGTTTATTTCAATGTCATTGCTTATGTAAGTCTAGCCCAAAATATTTTGACTGGCCCACCTATGGCTTTACACTGGCACATAAGGCTGAGTTCTGTCTGAGATCTGGGCTGCATCCGAAACCATTAAATTGTAGCCTCTAAGTACTAACACTAATCCGTAACCTTTCATGGGGTCAACTGTTAGATCTCTATGTAGTTGAAGTCTTCGAACGTTTCGCCTCTCATCCAAAAGGCTTCATCAGCGACATCACCAGCCGTTTTTCTTCTTCTTGAAAGTTCAGTGCAGGCCAAACAAAAGCGCATACCGCCACCTACTGTATATTGTCCAACAACAACATCGTCTCCAAATAAAGACATTTAAGGCGAAAAAGAAACATCCAAATGATCGTTCACATTTCCCTTTATTTTATGTCAACAGCAGTTTCATTAAGTTACAGTATGTAAATTAGCCATGTGGCTTAAGTTTCTACTAAATGAAAGCAAAAGCACAAACTGCCTTCATTTAGGCCATTTACTGAGGAGGCTCTTTAAAACCATGTGACTGTGCTGTGGTGACTCTTTCATTCATTTTTTTCCCCATTTATTTCAGGCAATGGGCAACAAAAGAAAGAATATACAGTATGTAAACAAGATGATCCATTTCTACCTGAAAGGGAGTGGGAAGAAGATAACTTATTTAATCCCACCCCCAGTTCCCCATTCAGAGATTAATACATTCAGCTTCACTGTTACTTTGTTCAAGGATTATTTTACAAATGTTATATCATGGTGGCGTTACAGCAGGTAACAATAATTATTACATTATAACAAAATGTATACCAATAATGCAAGGAGAATGAACAATATCAACAATGGTAATGGACAATATACTAATAACGGTAAAAGACAAATCGATGGTAAGGAACATTGAGCACTTGTTAACACTATGAGACAACAGCAATTTAAATTAAAGACCCTCATCTCTATATTTTGACCAGACCCAATGTTTATATAACAGTTTGACAGTTTGGCATTGCTTGTGTTGTAAGTCCAGTTTGTTCCAGAGTTTCACTACGCATACAGACACACAGAAACGTTTACGAGTGTTTTGAGCTCTCGCCAATGAAAAATATCCCAAACCTCTCAAGTTATAAGCTCGCACTGGAGTTATAAAAACACGTTGTAGGTTAGGCGGTAATAATTTGTTGAATGCTTGTATATGGGATGGCATAGCTCATAATCGCCAGTGAGTTAGCATCAGAGGTCACTATGCTAAAGTGGCTACAGGCCATTTTCCTTAACTCCTTTCTAACCGAAAGCCCGATTCGGACGCTTCTTTTCATGGCGGACGCTGACACACATCTGGTTTGGCGTAAGACCTCTTACCAATTTACTGGTTTCGGATGGAGCACTGGTTTGACACTGGCTCGGCTCTGGCTACCGGAGGTGGCCCATTGTAGGACCGTAATTCATCGCGGTAGCAATAATCATAGCAGCCAATCATCGCCATCGGTCCCGCTTTTAAGCCCCAGCAATCGCGGTCCATTCGCTTCCCAGCTGCGCTGCGACACACCTCCACCCCATCTCCTACCGCCGGGGTCTGATCGCCAAAACTAATACACATGTCAATAAATCTCCCTAATCACTGCTTTCGTCTGTGTAAGTCTATCCAGGTTGAATTGTCTTTTTTTAAGTAAATAATGAAAAAACGGAATCAATAATTTGTTTTGTTAACTTGACATTTATATTTGATTCAAACATTCAGGCGAATGTCACGGCTTTATAGAGCAACAAAGAACCAGATTTGGTTATTGGGCATTGAATTTAATTGACATAAGGCACTTTCAAATCTAAAATTTTTATTTAGGTTCTTTCGAGTTTTTTTTTTTTTTTATATTTTCAACTGGGTTTCATCATCTTTGACTACTTTTATTTTTTCATGTGTACTCTGTAAAAATAAAACCATAGCACTTCAGAACCCCCCTCATAATAATAGATCCATGACCCCCCCTTCAGCAGATGCTCTCCTCTTCCCTGGATGAAACACAACTTCCTGTTTTATTTTGTGACTTCCTTTAGCTCCGAAGTGTGTTCCATTAGCAGCTCTTTTTGGACCAAGGCAGGACACTTGCCTTGGACTGGAAGGAAGTGAGTTTGGAGGCACTGCCGCCTTCAACACCAAGGCACTGTGAGGTACCTTGGCTTTGGGAAACAGCCCCTGTGTTCCTTGTTGTTGTGTCTGTCACGTCCTCTCCTACTACGCTTTGCTATACGTGCTCCAGTTTGTGATTGGGCTATGGTCGGGGCACTGCGGGTTCATTTAAGGTAAAGCATTGTATAGGTCAATTATTGCAAAAAATATATACTTATCATTGTGTTTTGTATTCATTCAACATCTATTACTACGGCACGTGCATGTGTTTTCGCTTTACCGTCTGTAGTTTGTTTGGAATTCTAAGCATACATGTGAAGTTGGATAAGTGCGGCGGAGTTTTCAAAATAAAAGCGTGGTTGCCATTTCTATGTACACGTAATTACTAATTATTCTTTCGATTCTACTGCACTAGTAGTAGGCTCTATGCACGGATACTAACTACTAACACTTGTGATACCATGCTCTAGGTTTTTTAGCAAGAATTTACTGAATATTGGTACACTATTTTAAATGTATATAGATAAGTACATTTTAAAGTAGTAAACTGGCCGGAACCATATTTGCTAAAGGAAAGGTTTCTTGACGACCTAGGCGAATCCTGAATTATTCTATCATATATACATTTGAGAAAGAATAATAGCATGATGTTATGATTTTCTTATTGTTTTTACTTAATATTAAAATGATTTTGTATGGTTGGCGAGGGAAATAGTGAAATAGCAACTATTTTAGAGGTAGGTTAGGTTAACCATAGCTGTGCATAGAATGCATAGAGTCGTTATGTCGCGCATGTAAAGTGTTGTTTTGCATTTGCCACAGACTTTTGTGGCTGGCTTTTAAGATCTTTCTTTGTTTGCGGCCACTCTCGGAGGAAGTGAGAGCTTTGCAGGAGGGCTGGGCACTTCGAAGTTTGTTACATAATAGCTGGATAGGGAAGATAGTGCCTTCTGACAAACCCTAAAACGTTGCAAAAACTACGAAATTCTCTTTGTTGAAATGTAACGTACCCTTGTATCTGCATTGTAGCCACGTGGGAGACTTTTCAGTAGCTTTCCATATTTATTTATTTTTTATTACGTTATTGTACTGTGCTGGTGTTTTTACCCACAATTTAGAAAAGCCTTCTATATTGTGGTATTTGATTTGTATAGTGATCCTGTACATTCTCCAAGAGCACCTAACTAACTTTAAACATTTCAATATTTTCTACACTGTACTGTACCCTCCAGTTTCCATTTTAAACTGACTTTAATTATTTTTGATTGCTTAACCAGGGTTCATCATGTCATGGGAAAAGCCCTTCTTGGATGAGACGGGCTCTTCTGCTTTTTCATCCAAGATTGCTAAAGAGAAGAACAACAGCCCGACCATGCAGGCACACACAGACAATTCCAGTGGGAGGAGCTGTTCAGAAAAAGACTCAGGTTTTTCAGGTGGGTCCAAGCAAATATTCACAGTAGCAAAGTCGTTTACCATAGGCTGCTTTTGGTGTATAATAGTATATAGACTACATACACGGTTATCTTTACGCTTGTAAGTCTTTGATCATTTAAATATCAGTACAGTTGTCCATCCATGATTAACCTATCTGCCCCCCATTGTTATTGCGGGCCAACTGCCCATGTGAAACCAGTGTATGCATAGCACTTTTCAGCATTTTGTGGCAACATTTTTACACTTTAAGTGCAATAGAGTTGCATTAGTTGCAAGTTCTTACCATTGCTCTCTGTTGCAGACACCAGCTCCGACTGCAAGCACACGGATGCAAAGGATCAGAGCAATGAAAAACAGCAAAGGGAAACTAGTAAAGACACATTTCTGAATTACAATGAATCACTGGAAATCGGTAATCGCAGGAATGTTATTGTGGCACCGGGAACACTGCAGCTACCACCTTTTTACATAATTAAAAATATGGTTCAGGTAATTATTACATTTCCGTCTTTAGTAGATGTTTTAAGTAGGGGTTTATTTAAAATGTATTTATCATGTAATAATCAGTGTATTCAATTCTTAATGACACAAAAATGCACTTTCATTGCTTAACTGATATAGAATGTTTCACAAACAAACAAATACAAATAAATGTATTTGTAACAACCAATATTTTAATAATGGAATGTTAAATAATGTGAGTGGGAGCAAGTATTATTATTAAATCTAAATATTTTTGAGAGATTGTTACAAAGCATTTCTCGAAAGCTGTAATGACAGATGCACTTGTTTTTGTTTTTATCTCTAGCCGCACATTGTTCAGAAAAATGCTCCGCTGATCTGGCCCAGCGGAGCTAAGCCTACCATCAGTGGGGCAAATCCCGTCATTCTGCTTCAGCCTCCCACGCCCCAATTCCCCAAAGCTCCTGGACTGAGCCAATGTGACGTCACCGCAAAGAAAATCAATGCAGCTCATTTACCTGTGAAGTCCTATCCACGCATTGCCCCACACCCCAGCAAGAAACCTGCCGACAAAACAACCCAAAATAGCAACGCTTTCAACCAGAGTAAACGCGTTTGCATTGAAAATAATAACGCTCAAGCCACGCATAAAGTAGTCCCAAGCACTAGCAGACCGTCGTCTTGTAGTGCTACCGTCTCGGCAACCCAACCCACCCCACCAGGGTCCTCTGTCACCACCACTGAACTAAACAAACACAGCGTCATTAACACTCGCCATAGACGCTTACTGAATACTGTGCAAGTCCTGAAGCAGTCAGGGCTATTGGACATTACGCTGCGCACCAAGGAACTGATGTGCCAAAGCAACGCGACCAGACGGGACATTGCCCAATTGAGACAGCATTCCGATCGATTATGCCACGTGGCCAACAGTTCCTGCCAAAGCCCGAGCAACCAAATGGAGGCATGGCTCAATCTAAACAAGGTAATGGCAGAGTCTGGCGCATACCCAGGCCTTGAAGATATCCACGCTTTTCAGGTTCCGACTTCACAACAAGACGTGAGCGTTGCCGAACCGCTGAGTGTTAAATGGGACAGTGATACTTCAGACACTGGCCTCACTGAACCTATCCCACAGCAGGTAAGGGAATCCAGGGAAGACAAGCCCAATGAGACACTTTGGACAAAGGGACAGTTCAAGTGATGATTAGCGCAAAGTGTGGTGCAGATTCTCAGGCATAACATGTTAAATGATCATGATGATAATGTAAGTATACAGTATTATAAAGCTAAGACATGTCAGGAACAATACAGAGCTGGTGGCGTAGTTTGAACACTCCACTGTCATGCATTTAACAATATACAGTGCCTTGCGAAAGTACTAATACACCTTGAACTTTTGCACATTTTGTCATGTTTACAACCCTAAACATGAAGATTTTATTTTGAATTTTTTACTGAAAGTTCACACATAAGTAACAGACAACTGTGAAGTGAAAGCAAAATGATACAAGATTCTGTTATTTTTCAAAAAATTGAAAACCAAAAAGTCGGGCGTGCATAAGTATTCATAGAGCATGAAATAATACTTTGTGGAACCCCCTTTTGCTGCAATAAAAGGAGCAAGTCTTTTGGGGTATAACTACAAGGTTTGCACATCTCCAGACTGACATTTTAGCCCATTCCTCTTTACAACTCATGCTCTGTCAAATTAGAAGGAGAGCGTTTGTGAACAGCAGTTTTCAGGTCTTTCCACAGATTTTCAATAGGATTTAGGTCAGGACTTTGACTGGGCCATTCTAACACATTAATATGTTTGTTTTTAAACCATTCCATTGTAGATTTAGCTTTGTGTTTAGGGTCATTGTCCTGCTGGAAGGTGAATCTCCGCCGCAGCCTCAATTCTCTTGCTGACTCCAGCAGGTTTTCCTCCAAAATGTCTCTGTATTTGGCTCCATCCATCTTCCCAACTATTCTTGCAATCTTCCCAGTCCTCGCTGAGGAAAAGCAGCCCCATAGCACGATGCTCCCCCACCATATTATTTGACACTGGGGATGGTGCATTCAGGACGATGAGCAGTGTTAGGTTTGCATTTCCTTTTTCGGTCTGTTAGTTTAGGTGGACGCCCGTGTCTTGGTAAGTTCGCAGTGGTGCTATACTCTTTCCATTTCCGAATGATGTATTGAACAGTGCTCCGTGAGATGTTAAAATCTTGGGAAATCTTTGTATAACTTAACGCTGCTTTAAACTTCTCCACAGCTTTATCCCTGACCTCTGGTGAGCTCCTTGGCCTTCATGATGTTGTTTAGTGACCAATACACTCCGACCATAGCTCTGAGGCCCTCACAGAACAGCTGGAATTATACTGAGAGTAGATTACGCATATAGGTGGCCTCTATTTAATGGTTAGGGCAAGGTTTGAACGTTCTGTAGTCATTAGGAATATTATAAAGGCAATTTAATGCACTCCAAAAATGCTGTATGAATACTCATACACTTTTCACTTTTCTACTTTTTCAAAAATAACAATCATGTATCATTTTGCTTTCACTTCACAGTTGTCTGTTACTTGTGTGTGTGAACTTTCCGTAAAAAAATCAAAATAAAATCTTTATGTTTAGGGTTGTAAACATGACAAAATGTGCAAAAGTTCAAGGTGTATTAGTACTTTCGCAAGGTACTGTACTACTGGGGCTTTTTCGAAAGTTTTCAGAGATCTTTTTATAAACCTTTATTGCGTTATGTAGCACTCTGATGCAAAAAAATCAAGTACAATTTGTATTGGTAATTGGTAAATTCTATATGGTTTACTGTAGGGTAAGGTATATTATGATAATAATACAGTAGAAATGACAACCACTGTCACTGTATGTGATCAGGTATCGCTTTTTGACCTCCTATGAAACATTCATCAGAACTTGAATGATAGCTAAAGGGAAAAAAAGAGTTTGGATAAAGAAACAGACCACTGCAGCCCGGGATTCCTCCCCCATTTTTGAATAGAAGAAGAAGAAGAAGATCTTTATTTATATAGTTGGAGAGTTGTTGACCGAGTATTTTAATCAAGATAATTTTAGCCTTTTTTTATTTTCTTAAATACGGATGCTTGACTTTTTGTTGTTGTTGCTTTTAACGTGTCAAAATGTTCCCTTGCCGCACCCACAAAGAGGTATAACCACAGAGGCAAACCCCCCACTCATGTGGTGATATAGTTGCACAAAAGCTTGACCTGTGTGGCCTATGAAAACATTATTAACATTTCAGGTTCTTATTCAAATGCCAAAAGTATTTAAACCAGCAGAGCAAAAGCCTGGCCATCCATCAGCACAAAGTTGTCAAACGAAGAATGGGGTTCCTGTTTTAGATTTTGTTAATGGTTCCATTCAAATGATTCTTAGCGTTGGTTTCTTTTGTTTAGTTCTTATCACGCTGAACATATTTTGGAACCATTTAGATGGTTGGCCAGGCCTGTACAAACAGTTTATAATGTCTACTCTACACCGTTTTGTCTTCCCAAAAATGCTGGTGCCTTTACGACTTTCTTTTGGTTTTAGCAGTCTGATGCTAAAAGTAATACAATAATAAATGTATTTGATCACTCATCAATAGTACATCAAAATATAGATAAATAAATGTGATAAAATAAACACTAAAATGTCCTGTTCATCCCTACTATAGAACTGCAGCTTCATGCCATTGTTTTTGAATATTCAAAACATTCAGAAAGATTCAGAGGGGTGTGAGTTTTAGTCACTCTGGATCAAAATTTCTATTAATGTGAATAATGAATGGAAAGGTGTAAAGGTCTGTAGACTGTACTGTTGAGGCTTGTTTACGATCATTACCCATTTGTAAAAGCTATTTGCGGTGTAACTTTTGAATTGGTTGGAAATTGGAACATGTATTTAATCTATTATTTGTTCAGCCCATGAAATATTCCCATGCCAGTAGAGTAGTCTAAAATGTATTGTCCACAAGGGGAAATTCATTTGCAGTGAGAAAAAATACGGACAACAATGACTATAACAAACAGATCCTTAACATTGACAACATGTAAAGAACAGGCCTGAGCTCAAACCACGGCCCGTCAACCTACATTTAAATTATGTGAAAAAGGTTACATGATGTATTGTTTTGCAGCCACTGTCTGCAATACAACCCTAAAGGATGATCCGATTCACCACCATCCTCAACAGTTGGACAGATATGTCCCCTTCTTCCCCAAACAGACCTTTGGTCACAAACACTCATTGAAATAAACCGTGGGGTATGAATACTTCCTGAACCACTGTTCATCAGACACCGGAGCGCTCTTTGAACTCGCCTTAATCTGTTACACAGTATTGTTTATTAAAGCCATGTCATTGCTTACATTCTTGTTACTTTGCACAGTGCACATCTTTGGCTTTTTTTGTAGCATATTTTTCATCCATGTTTCAAAATATGATTTTTAATGGACATATATTGATTGGCCATACATTGCCGTGGCAATATGTGGGGTTCGCATAACCGTTTGTATAACCAATCAAATATTGAAAACTGTTTAAAGTCTACTTTATGTATTGTATTTTCACCCTTTAATTTAAATAAAGTGTTAAATTCTTAAACATGTTAATTTCATTTACAATCATTTTATTCCAATGGAAAGTATATATGCACTTCTAGGAAAGCCGGTGTGGTTGCCAAAGTCAGTGTTATGGAACTTCTCACGTTGTATCAGTCGGAGGGACTGTCTGCAATGTGGCTCAGCTCTGCCCCTTGTTGAGTCAGTGAGTAGTCAGGATTGGGCTTGCAGAGTCGACTCAAACGCTGGGAAAGAAAAGGAGAAATTAAATATGTAACAAATATTCTAAATAGAATATGTGGCAAAGGATACTTTTTTATTTAATCCAAAATATCATTGTTATTAACTGGGGGCTAGAAGCAATTAGTGTTATATATATATATTTATGTTCTTATATAATAGCAATCAATCATTATACAGTAGAAAAAAATGAAGAAAGTATAGTGGTAACATGTTTGCTCCACCCTTGGAGGAAGAAAAAGAGCCAAATGTGCAATGCATAATATAACCTACAAAGAGGTTTTTTTATAGATAATTTTGAATAAATTTGTAATGTAAACGTATCCCTCTTAGTCCTACCTGTGTGAGTGTCCCAGACTGAGTGGTGATTTTATACAGGGCCCAGCCTGGCACCAGCAGGATGGAGGAGAGCGCCAGGATCCAGCCCACAACATATGCCCAAGACGGATACACATACCAGCGGTTAAAAGTCAGAGGCTGGTACTCCACCAAAGAACAGATAAAAGTAACCTGGGGAATAATGACGATGGGTCAAATTCAAGTTTTAACTGTAAAACTGAATTCTCCCTCCCGTCCAAGACAGTGAACTCTGACCACCAAAGGTTTGATTGTCTCTGCTCTGTACATTTTGAACTCTGAAACCGACATGAGACCATCAGACTCACCAGTGAAACCCCTGGAGTGAGAACGAGCCAGCAGATTTTGAAGTACAAATTGGGTCTTACACCTGTCATGTCCTTTATGATGTTAAACAATTTCTCTGCACCTTTATACAAAAATATATATATTTAGACGTGTATGTTAAATATGTGCAATGACTTTTGTTGATTTTTTTATTGACTATACCTACCGAAAATCCATCCAAGAGCCAGTGATTCAAAGACGCACAGGAAAAGGATGCAGGCTCCGTTACAGGCGTAGTAGTCGAACATCTGGAAGACGTACATTCCTCCCTGCAGACAATAATCAATGAGATTTTGAGATGCAGATGGTATACCTGACACGGAAAATGTCCAAATCATTTAATTTGTCTTCAAATATTTTCAAAACGTTTTCTTTTAAATGTGGGGTAATTAGTGTAGATGTTATATGACTTAAGTAACTGCTACATATGATGGAGGAAACTTTCAGAAGGCACAGTATAGAAAAATAAACAATGAGACACCTCTGTAATCATGACAAGCTGCAGGATAAAGCAGGTGAGGCAGAAGAGCAGGAGGAAGCCCTCACGACGACCTCGACGACGGATCACAGTGGGAAACATGTCAGTGATGGAGGTCATAATCACCTCCATGGCAACAAACTGACAAATAGAGAAACTGTTCAGACACTGACTTGTAGAATAGTCAATATCTTTATTCTGTGTTATTTTATATTTGTCTAAGCACTTTTATAAAGTGTTCCTTTCTGGGTTTATAAGTCATCCAAATTAAATCAAATGAAAGTGTCTTAAATTGGAATATTTCCGAGGCCCGTGGTGCAAACCTGTCAGACAAAGTGAAAAAAAAAAATCGGGTGAAAACTATGTGTTGTTGTTTTTTATCTTTTCTTAAATGCACAACTAAAGGTAAAATACAAAATCTTTAAAATACTGATGACACTGAGTACAACCAGAAGAAGCCTCAAGAGGAAATCACAGATTTTGATATGTTACTGATTGAAAACGGTATATTTATAGTGAAATTGAGGATGATGATGATTTTTAAAATCGATGTAGATTTTCAGTCATCCAGGTATTTAATTCAATCTTCTCGCATTAAAAAAGACAAATGGGAACTGAAATGTCCACCTCTCATTTAAATGCAAGTCCAGTTGATTTGATATTAATGTTAGACGTTTGTATCATGACTTTAGTAAATCTGCTTCACGTTTTCAAAATGCACCTGACTCCTGAAAATATTATATACAAATTTGAATCTTACTTGAGTGTCCAGGCCCAACAGGATGAGCATTATGAAGAAGCAGATGGCCCACATCTGGGGCAGGGGCATCATGGCCACAGCCTGTGGGTACGCAATGAAAGCCAACCCAGGTCCTACATGAGTACAAAATACATCTTGTACAAAACATATTGATAGATGGGTCAGAATGTAATTTTATGTTCTTATAATTGACTTTTGTATTCCTTTACAAAACAAGTGAACTATAACCATAAGATGATTGTGCCATTAGGCATCTAGCCGTACTTACAATTCATACAGTGTTTATATGGATAAGTGTAACGGATCAAAGACACTGTAACTGTTTACATGCACCATTTGTTTCCAATGTTTATCTTTTGCCTCAAGATGGCACTGTAAGTCTCTTAAAAGAAATATCTCTATTGTCACCATGTTAAAGAAATTCTGTATTTGATGTTAACATGAATTATTACATTAACCTTGACTGTTAAATCTGTGTTTTGTAGACAGTCAATTTATTTTTCATTGAAGCTTGTCTCTGTGAGCTTGCAAAAGCTGACCTAGGGGAGTGGTCTGTTTAGATAAGCAAGGGAAAGAATTTGACCACTCAAGCTTGAAAGGCCAGAAGGTCATGGGTAAACGATTACCTGTTTTGGTAATCTCAATTTGGGTCATAAAACTGTTGAACCTAACTTTGTGTTAAAGTCATTTCCTGAGCACCTGGGACCTTTTGGGGAACTGTGACCTGTGTATGTTTAAATAACCCCAGTTTGTGTTTAAACGGAAACAGAGAAAAGTAATAAAGATGTAAAGATTTGTTCACTTCTGTATTATTAGCCACTTTACCATTGTTTTATTTCTATAAAACTTAAAACGTGTAAATTACCTGACTCGGCCACCTCTGAAACTGATATGCCTTGTTGATTTGCCATAAATCCCAGTACGGAGAACACCGCAAATCCTGCAACCACACTGGTGCCGCAGTTCAGCAGACACAACCACATGCAGTCCCTGTCAAATCAAAGATAACACACTTTATTCACCCAGTTATTTTATATACATAAATGTATAAGACAGAAGAATTGCCCCAAGTGCCCAAGAGAGAGGGAACAAGCATGTTGGATTGGACTTGATGAGGGTCAAGCTGACGTCTGTGGGGTGCTGTTTTCATTGGGGACTTACTGATAGCAGTCGTTGTTATACTTGTTGTAGCTGCCCAGAACAGTCAAAGAGCCCACACCAATGCTGAAGGAGAAGAAAATCTGTGATCCCGCCTCCATCCACACCTGTTCTGACACAAATACAGTCAATATGCATTATGCATGAGCACAAATGATTTGCCCATGACAGTAGAGAGGGCCTCACCTGAGGATCCAACAGTCGAGATGGTTCTGGCAGAAGATAAAAAACCACTCCCTCCATAGCCCCAGGTAAAGTCAATCCACGAACCAGTAAAACCAACAGCATCACGTATGGAAACGTGGCAGTAAAATAAACCACCTGAATAGCACAAAAGATGCTGTTGTGTTAAGAGCATTTCACCCAAAAATATAATGGTTTAACTTGAGTACTTTTCCAGTTGACTTGACCCCTTTCCAGATGCAAAAGTAGCAGATGATCCACATAACAATGAGACACCCCAGAATCTCTATGCGGATCCCGCCAATCTCCACAATCCCTCCAGAGATGGCTAAAACCCGCCGCCTGAACAGTCAAGAGACAAAACAACACCAATTAGTCCCTTATGACAACAATGATAATAATCATTCTAAGTAAAAACAACGGAGTTTTTCTGTAATCAAGACCTACTCCCAGAACTCAGTGGCAGCGGAAGTTGAGAAAGTGTCATTGCTCCGAGATGTGTTTGTTTTAGTTGTAAAGTCCATACAGTTATCTGTGATAATGCATCACAAATATTTATAAAGCAGTAGATTCCCACACACAGTTTACACACAGTTTAGCATTGATTTAAATCTCTCTACATAATTGTATAACTTACCAGTATTCCAGTAGTTTCCGCAGCTTGCCCAGGGGAGCTGTGAGCTGAAGGAGAAGACCAGGTAAAGCAGAGCCCAGGAGAGGATGATGATGTAGGTCATACAGCTGTACAGAAGGATCAGCTGACCTCCAAAACCAATACCTAAAAGACCAATACAATGTGTTTATTTTTACAGATTTCTCCTGTCATTATTACATCTAATATTATGGTGGAAATGTGCTTTTATACATTGGATATTTCATGGCCTGGTTTATGGGGTTATAGAGCTCTGTGATTTTTGTTGAACTTTGATAGTTGCTAGACATTTTAATGACAACAATCATGATGTCTGTTCTCTGAGGTTCTATGGCAGGGGTGTCCAAAGTGGGGACTTGGCCCGCCGAAACAATTCTGTTGGCCCGCAAAAGAGTGACCTACTTTTGCGCTGTATGGTTAATACTAACTCTCCCCCGTTCATTCTCAATGGTAAATATGGATGCAGTTCACCTTTTGGCCACCAGCGTCAAATTGGAGGCGCTGTTTCACTCCTTTCTCAAGGTTAAGGAAACACTGTTGTGGTGTCTTGGTGTTTATCACAGAGCGTTGTACATCAACACTCCCAGTTTTCCAACTTTTATTGCAAAGTTTGTTGACATCAACATAGGTCATGTTAAAAATGTACTTATAAAAGAACTGATGCCGAACTGACCCTTTCAAATTGATCTAATATGGCATTTTCTCTGAGTTAACAGATGAATGAGGTAAAGTCAATGTAGGTAATGTAGATACAGCAGCTGTTTTTAAAATGTTACATATTGCTACAATTGTTGTTTTTCTTCTACTAAAACTAGGCTTTTGCCATAGTTAACATTTGTTTTATATAGCATGTTATTTGCATAGATATAATCAAATGCAAATGTATACCGAAAAATAAAATAAAGTAACTATTTTAATTTGCAGTTATATGTGTTTCACACGTGTCATTGCCGTGTTTGGCCGGCGACCCACAGGCACTTTCTCATTTTGCCCCTCAGATACAAAAGGTTTGGGCACCCCCGTTCAATGGCATTGAACATGCCCCCCTTCCACTCAAAAGGGGAGATCATGATAAACTTCTCAAGCAAAAAGAGAATCCACACTTTACAAACGTTGGCTCCTAAAGGCCTCAACGATTAATTTAACTTTAGCATTTTTTTGTAACCTGACTATACTGATCTTTTATTGTGTATTGTGATGTTGTTTACATGTTGTTGTTTTTTTTTTTTTTTCACCTGTGGTCTACATCCATTGATTTACGTAATCAGATGCACTGCTGTTTATATAATGTTTATATAATGTATATATTTAATCTACATATTCTACGGCCTGTCTGATGTGTATTAATGGGTTGATCATTTTTGGCACAGTGTCCCTTTACTGTGCTGGAGCTCTTCAGCAATTTGCCTGATGAAATTCTCAGGACCGAAACGTTGACCTAATCCTAATACATTATTTTTGCAAGGTTGGCGGGAAGTATTATTTTTACTCGTTGAACTTTGATATCAAAAATTGTTTGTACAGACCATCGAGAAATCACAACATAAAAAAATCTAAATCAGGTGTCAATGCATCCCATCATGGAGAGCGCGAGCTGCGTACTGCTTGCCCTCAACCTTACGTTATTCTTTACCTACATTACCGGCACTTCGACACCTTAAGTGCTCTGTCATTCCTAAACAGTACTATAACACTCTTTGTGCATCATAATATTTGTAAGCTTAAGTATTGGGCTGTATTATGTGGTACCTTCAGCCAGAGGACAGAGCTTCCTCCAGCAGGTGATGCCTCCTTCCTGGGTGTATTGCCCCGACGCGGTCTCCAGAAGAAACAGAGGGATACCACAGGTAGCCACAAACACCAGATAGGGTACCAAAAACGCGCCTAAAATAACAAAACATGTTTAAAAATCCCCACATCACATTACCTTTCAACATATTATTTGTCTAACCTCCTCCATTTTTGTAGCACAGATAAGGAAATCTCCAAACGTTGCCCAGTCCAACTACATTTCCAGCCACAGCAAGAAGAAATTCCACTTTACTTGCCCAATGCCCCCTTTCTTCAGGGATCCCATTTTTACCATCAAAAATATTCAACATATTGAACAAAGACGCACCTAAAGGAATGAAGCAATCGGAAACTAGTTCTTTAGCCTGTGTTCAATGGCCAACTCAAGTGTCTCTTAATGAGCAACTACCTGATAAGTCACTGAGTTCTTGGTGTCTTAGGGGAGAGTGGAGACACTTTTTGCTTTGGTGGTTATTGTGTAAAAACAGTATAACATACATACAAAATTTCACTATTTATATACATTTTTGTGGATGTTTTCTGCAGTATATGGTTTACAGATGTTGGTCTTCAAACAAAAGTGGTCTTGTGGCTTATTTTACCCCCAGAGCAAGGTACGTTGAACCAAAAATATACTTTGAGTAGTGAAATTTAGTATTTTACGGCCAATTTGTTGCCTGGCAAGTTCAAATCATGTAAAAATCACATCCATAATCTTAATGAAGGTGCCTGAGTCATCTTCTGTACTTAGTAGTTGAAGTCTTCGAACGTTTCGCCTCTCATCCAAAAGGCTTCGTCAGCGGACAAAAGTCCCACTCAGCCCGCAGATTTAGATATAAACCAACAGGGAGGAGTTGGGGTTGGCCCTGCTCCGCCTTTCTAATCACAGCTACTCTCACCTGTGGGTAGACAACCTTTGAAGTAGAGCGTCTCTATCGACCTGCTCACCTCAGTATTGGTCAGTCCTGTCCTATTCATAGATGATCACTGTCCAGTATCTGTCCTCTTCATGGCTGATCACTGCTAATGACCTTCCTATTGTTCTTTTGTTAGCTGAGGTGCCATCCCCTTGGACTGGGTGTGCCCTGTCTGTTTTCCCCGAAGGAGATTGGAGTAAAGTGACGGAAGATTAAATCTGAGCCCACCATTCCGGTTCATGGAGGGATTTTCTTACTTGACAAAAATAGCTTCTTTTACTCCTTGTTCAAACCAACGTTCTTTAGCTAAAATGTTGACCTCTCCGTCCTCAAAGGAGTGGTTGGAGGCTTTGAGGTGGAGGTGCACCGCCGACTGGAGGCCGCTTGTGCTTTCTCTTCGGTGTTGATAAAGTCTCTTCTGTAGAACTTGTTTCGTTTCTCCAATATAATGTTTGTTGCATTCTTCTGCTTTGCATCGAATAGAATAAACCACATTGCTTTGTTTGTGGCTTGGAGTTTTGTCTTCGGGATGAACACATTTTTGTCTCAGTGTGCTCACTGGTTTATTTATTTATTTATTTATTTATTTGACAGGGACAGTGTACATTAATCAACATTTCTGTAAATGCACCGGAATTAGCCAAAAGGCTATTTTTCATCCGTAGTCCCTGGACAGATGTAAAAAGTCTCCCTAAGACAATAAAACATTACGGTCAGTGCAATAAAATACAAAGTAGGACACAGTCACTACACTATACAGGTTAAATACAAATACAAAACAGTGCAAACAATAAAAGAGTCATAATACAGACAGGGGTTAATGACTGCAAGACTGTTGAGTAATGAACCAGTTCTTTAAATGTTTTTTAAACAGTATGTAGGTGGACAGATCTCTTATGTTAGCTGGGATGGAGTTCCAGTCTTTGGCTGCAGTTACAGAAAAGGTGTTCTGACTAAAGGCACTTTTCCTAAATGGGACTATGCAGTCTCCTCGAGCTGCTCCTCTGGTCACCCGCTGTAAAGATGTGGGGTTTCTGATGCTGACAAACTGACTGAGTGGGGGAGATGATTGGTTGTGGATTATTTTATGTATGAGGCAGAGGTTTAAATACTTAATGAGATTTTCCCAGCTTAAAAGTTTATGCTTTTGAAGGATGTTGCAGTGATGATACCTCATTGGTTTTTTGTCCAGAATTTTTATTGTCCGTTTGTAAAGTGACTCTAAGGGCTTTAGTGTTGTTTTGTTTGCTTGAGACCAAGTTGTTAAACAGTAGGTTATGTGCGATAGGACCATGGAATTCATGAACATTTTTGCTGCTTGCAGAGAGAGTTGAGACCTGATGAACCGGAAGTTGGAGATATTGAATTTGACTTTATTGCAGACTTTGTTAATTTGGGTTTTGAATGTTAGGTTTGAGTCTATTGTAATTCCAAGGTATTTGTATTCTGACACCACTTGCAACTTTTCACCTGCCATATAGATATCTGCTGTTGAATTTTTGACGTTGGACCTTGTAAAGAACATTGAGACAGTTTTATTGATATTGAGTTTTAAACAGGACTGATGTAACCATTCTGTAACATGGGCCAAAGACTGGGAGAGTTTATCTGCCACTTGAGTTGGATTTTTGCCATGTGTGTAAATAACTGTGTCATCGGCGTACATTTGAATGGAGACATTGGAACAAACAGAGGGAAGGTCATTTATGTAGAGTGAGAAGAGCAGTGGACCCAGGTTGGAACCTTGTGGTACTCCTGTCTTTAAAGGGAGGGGAGGAGAGCTGAAATCATTGATTTTGACAGACTGCGACCGATTTGTTAGATATGACTCAAACCATTTTGTAGCTTCTGGTGAGAAATTGAATGTGTTGAGTTTTGTGAGCAGTATATTATGATTTATTGTGTCAAAGGCTTTCTTTAGATCCAGAAAGACGGCCCCAACCACACCACCTTTGTCCAAATGTTGCTTGATTTTTTCAATGAAAAAACAGCTGGCTGTTTCTGTAGAATGTTTTGCCCGGAAACCAAATTGCATCGGGTGACGTGTGAATGGATTAGTGTTCAAATGTGAAATTATTTGTTGCGCAACAAGTTTCTCTGCCACCTTAGACACTGTCGGAATTATACTGATTGGCCTGTAATTGCAGACGGATAATGCATCACCATTTTTGTAGAGTGGAATTACAGCTGCTGACTTCCATACATTAGGGAAAACTAATTCTGAGATGGACTGGTTAATTATTTTGGTTATTGGAGCGATTAATGAGAGTCCGAGTTCTTTCAGTGTGAATGTGTCAATGCCAAATACGTCTTTCGTTCTGGATGGTTTAAGTGTTTGAATCGTTTGAGCAACCTGAGCTTCAGTAACACTGCCTAATCTGAGAGCCGGCTCTGAGGTTCGCTGGGAGCAAATCACGTCAATGTCATTGGGTGGAAATGACTGGGCAATAGTGGACACTGACTCAATAAAAAAATTGTTAAATGCATTTGCAACAGTTTTTGAATTATTAGTTAGTTTCCCATTCATTTCCAATTCCAATATTTTTTTCTTTTTTAAGTCATGTCCTAGTAGTTTTTTCAGTTGATCCCAGATCATTTTAGAGTTTCCTTTGGCGTTTTCAATTATGGTCAAGAAAAAATTGGCCTTAGCTTTACATATGCTCATGACTACCTTATTCCTAAGAGTTGTGAACAACTTTCTAGAACTTACAGTCTTAGTTTTTATAGAATTTTTCAAGGCAAGATCCCTCTCTTTCATCATTTTCAGGATATCCGAATTCATCCACGGAAGTACATTTTTATTGCTTTTCCTCCTGATTTTAGAAGTATAGTTTTTTATAGTTTGCTCAATTACTGTTATTAAGGTTTTACTATTCATATTACAATTACCCAATAATAACTGATCCCAATCTATCTGCTGCACAGTATTTTTAAAATGTTCCTGTTTACTTTTGGGGATACTGACAAATTCACTTCGACAGACTGAAGGACTGAATCTCTGTTTGGAAAGCTTCCTGGCCACCAGGATCAAATTGTGGTCAGAAATACCTGCTAACATGTTATAGGACTTAATTATTCTCTCCGGTCGATTTGAAAAGACCAAATCAATCTGGCTGCTGCTAGATGCTGTGATTCTTGTTGGTCCTTTGATCATCTGGACGAGATCAAATTTGTCAGTGATCCTTTTAAGATGCTTTTTACAAGATGCCTCCTCCCAGTTTATGTTAAAGTCCCCAAAGATAACTGTCTCTTTATTTATGTTCCCTTCTTTAAGTAGCTTTTCAAACTTATCATAGAAACTGCTGTCTGAAGAGGGAGGACGGTACAAAACAATAATTTTAAATGCCATTTGCGGTGATAGCGTAATATTTAAACCTATGCATTCTGTTTCGTATGGGCTACGCCCTCTACGGGCTTCGCTATTGGTTATAACCCGAGGCATCGCCTCGCGCCTGAGAGATAAAAACATCTACCCGCTCCAATCATGTCAAGGTGATGGTATATCCATCTGGGGTATAAAAACCCCATCTGCCCACCGCTCATCTCCTTTTTTAACTCAGCGTTTGAGAGAGCAAGTTCTTTTCAGAACTCACTTCTACGAGCACGTTCTTCTCAGAACGATACTTCTAACTTACCTTCAGGATCTTCTCGCCGCTTCTCTGCTCGAAGATGACTTCACCTGCCGGTGTCGAGCTCCGCAGATGCGGCAAATGTCCCTCCATTCTCCTCCCTGAGGATCAGCACGAGCTGTGCTTCCGCTGCCTCGGTTGGCACCATGCAGCGGGTGATGCTGACTGCCAGGCGTGCTTAGCGCTCTCCCGGGAAGAGCGCGAGCGTCGCCGGGGTTTTATGGGTCCGGATTCACCAGAACGGCCAGCTCAGGACGCTGTGCCCCTGATTCAGGACCCAGCCCCTTCAGCAAGCCCCAGGAGGAAGGAATGGAGTGAATATGATGAGGAGGATGATCGTCGCTGCTACGACGAAGACGCTGCCTCCATCTTCTCCGAGACGCCGTCCGGGTTACAGGGGGATCGTTATCCTCTCGACTATCTCCCCGCGTTGTTTGCGTCTGCCGCAGACCGAATGGAGATTCCTCTGCCCCCGTCTCAACCTGCTGCTCCGGTGGAGGACTTCACCGAAGGCTTAGCTAGCCGTTCCCGCCGAAAGCCGCGCCCTGTCGTGATGTGCCCGGCTATGACACCGATCATGCACTTTGCTCAGCGTGAATGGGCTCATCCTCTCGCGGCAAAACATCCTGCACTGGGGTACGGGCCGTATTCCACGGTGCAGGACTGGACGTGGCGGTCCGGGGTTCCGCCGATTGAGGACGGAGTCAGGATGTCCCTCCTTCCGTCCTCATCCCCTTGGCCAGGCGATAAAACGTTGCTTCCCTCTGACAAGGATAAGCTGACGATGGCCATTTTAGACCGCTGCTATGCTAACGCCGCTCAGGTAGTGGCGTTAGCTAGCAACATGGCTTTTCTGGCGGGCTCGCTGGATAAGCTCATCCACGGACGCTCCGAGCTGGCCCTGGAGGAGCTCGAGGAGGTCCAGACTACGGTGGCGTCTTTTCTCCGTATGTCCCAGGCTTTCGCCATTGACGGTGGCCGTTCAATGGCGGCGGTTCAGGTGGGATCTCGCCATTTGTGGCTGGGGCTTTCCTCGTTGAAGGAACAGGAGAAGCGTCAACTACTCGATCTCCCGGTTTCCACATCATCATTGTTTGGCCCTGACATCCAGGCAATGGTCGAGCGCCTCGATGCTGCCTCCAAAGCCTCCCAGCAGCTGGGACCGCATCTCCGTCCCCAGTGGGACCGTCAGCGCTCTGAACGGCGGGGAGGGGCTCAGCGGCGCGAGCGCCGTTTTCATCCCCCATCTCCTCCGCGGAGACGCGACACTCCGGGTTCATCCCAGACGGATCCAGCGCGTTCTCCGAGACGGGACCAGCGGAGGGACCGTGGATCTGGACCAGCGCATCGACGTCCGGGCACTGACACCAGAGGGGGGAAACGGGGGCATTTTGGTTACAATAAAGGCCGTGCTTCGGCCCGTTACATTGTAAAAGAGCATGCTTCGTCTCTTATTTGCAGCGGAGACGCGCTGAGAGCGTCTGCCGTTCATGAGTCTTCTACTCCTCCCGCTGCTTTCCGCAGCACGCCACGGCTTCGTATTCTCCTACCGGAACGTACGGGGGATACGTCACGGCGGCCGGTACCTTTGACCCATCCGCGGAGCGGCAGTGCGGACTCGGATCATGTCACTCCGCGGGCTGGGGCTGCCTCTAAACCTCCGCTTGGCAGGAGGCGGGGCAGCCCTTGGAGCGTGCAGGGGAGTGAGACTGTTCAGTCTAAGAAGCGTAAGTCCTCTCTTGACGGCGCGCCGTCCTCGGCCGCGGCGGCGCCGCTGTCCGAGGGTGGGGAATCCCCGCAGCCCTTTTCATCAGGGCCCCCCCACGTCCTACCCCGCAGGCCGGGGTGGAGGTGGGCGGGCTTTCTCCGTTTCTACTCCGCGGACCGGTGAGGCCCGTGACAGAATTTTATCAGGAGTGGAAGAGCCTGGGGCTTCTTTCTTCTCACTGGTTAGACAGGACGCTCCGCAGGGGATACGCGTTGCAGTTCGCTCGGAGACCGCCGCCTTTCAGCGGGATCCTCAGGACGAGGCTCCGAGGTCAGGCGGAGGCCGCGGTCATCCAGGAGGAAGTAGCCTCTCTGCTGCGGCGCGGGGCTGTGGCAGAGGTGGCTTCGGACGCGGTGGAAAAAGGGCTGTACTCCCCATATTTCCTAGTCCCCAAGAAAAGCGGGGGTGTACGTCCAATTTTGGACCTGCGCGTCCTGAACCACTGCATCGCGGAAAGGCTTTTTCGCATGCTGACGGTCAGGCAGCTTTTGGAGTGCGTCAGACCAGGAGACTGGATGACGTCCGTGGATCTCACAGATGCATACTTCCACGTTCCTATTGTGTCGGAACACAGGAAGTTTCTGCGCTTTGCAGTGGGGGAGAAGTGCTACGAATATCACCGCCTCCCCTTCGGTTATTCGCTGGCCCCGCGCACGTTCTCCAAGTGCGTGGAGGCGGCGCTGGAGCCGCTTCGTCGTCGTGGCATCCGAGTTCTGACTTACATCGACGACTGGCTCATCCTGGCCTCGTCTCGGCAGGAGGCGCAGGCTCACACGACGGCCCTGTTGGAACACATCTCCCGATTGGGATTTGTGGTCAACTTGGAGAAAAGCGCGTTGTACCCCATTCAGCGTGTAACGTATCTGGGTCTGCAGCTAGACTCCGGGGACATGCGCGCCTCCCTCTCGGCCGAGAGGATAGAGGCGCTGCTGACGCTGGGGAGAATGGTACTGGACAAGCCGCAGGTGACGTCCCAGTCCATTCGTTCCCTATTGGGCATGATGGCAGCCGCTCACGCTGTGGTTCATCTGGGTCAAGTCAGCTGGCGGGTCACCATGTCATGGTGCGGTCGGACAACACCACAGTGGTGGCCTACTTAAACAGGCAGGGGGGGACCAGGTCTCCCACTCTGCACAGGAAAGCGACGGAAATTCTCTTGTGGGCGGGCTCCCACCTGTCCTCCCTGAGAGCCCGTCACATTCCCGGCCTGCTCAACGTGGGCGCGGACGTTATGTCCAGGGGAGGCCCACTCCGCGACGAGTGGAGCCTAGCCCCATGGGTCGCAATGGAGGTTTGGCGCCGGTTCGGGGATCCAGTGGCCGACCTTTTCGCCAGTGCAGAAAACGCACAGTGCCCACTTTGGTTCTCGCTCAGGTGGGCAGACGCCCCTCCGCTCGGGGTGGACGCCTTGGCCCAGCGGCCGTGGCCTCAGGGTCTCCTGTATGCATTTCCGCCAGTTCACCTCATGCCTCCTCTGCTGCACAGGGTGAGGACGGAGGGGTTGGTGATTCTGATAGTGGCCCCAGACAGTCCGAACGCCAGGTGGTACCCGGACCTGGTGGGGATGGTGGTGGAGGGCCCCTGGCCCCTGCCGGAACGGTCGGACACGTTGGTCCAAGCAGGGGGGACTCTGCACTCCCGCCCGGTGTTGGGACGCAGCCTTTTGGCTTGGAAGCTGAGAGGGGGAAGTTGTTGCGTTTAGGCCTTCCCTCTCCAGTGGTGGCCACTATTCAGGGTGCCCGTGCACCATCCACTACGCGAGCGTACAGTGCTCGTTGGCGGTTTTTCGAGGACTGGTGTTCAGAAAGGGTGCTTGATCCCACTTCCTGCTCGATAGGGGGAGTGTTGGAGTTCCTACAGTTCCTTCTAGATAGAGGGCGGGCTGCCGCCACTCTGGGAGTGTTCGCGGCAGCCATTACGACCGGACACGTGGGGTTTGGCCATCTCACGGCGAGGAACCATCCCCTGGTTAAACGCTTTTTGCGTGGAGCACGGAGGCTGAGACCGCCCGTGCGGTGCTCTTTGCCCTCGTGGGACCTTCAGGTGGTGTTGGAGGGTCTGCCGGGCCCTCCTTTTGAGCCCCTGGACAGGTCAGACCTTAGTTGCCTGTCATATAAGACTGCGCTTCTTTTGGCTCTGGTCTCTACCAAGAGGGCGGGGGACCTGACTGCGCTGTCTGTGCATCCATCCTGTACGTCCTTCGGTGAGGATGGGGGTCTGCTTGAGATGTGGCCTAATCCGGCTTTTCAGCCCAAGATTGTCACTTCTTCTTTCAGGTCTAGGGTTATCAGAGTTAGACCCTTCTTTCCTCCACCACATGCTTCTGTGGAGGATAAGAGGCGAAACCTGCTGTGTCCGATTCGGGCCCTGCGTTGTTATCTGGACCGTACAGCGACGTTCAGGCGGTCGGACCAACTGTTTGTGGGGCTTGGGGCCGGGCGCAAAGGTGCCCCACTCTCTACCCAACGGCTGGCTCATTGGGTCTGTCATGCCATTCGTATGGCATACGAGGCTCGGGGTCTTCCTGCTCCTAGGGTCGTCAGGGCCCACTCTACTCGAGGGGTGGCTGCCTCTACTGCTTTGTTTAGAGGGGTGTCGATAGAGGATGTGTGCTTGGCGGCTTCCTGGTCATCCTCGTCGACCTTCGCCCGCTCGTACTTGATGGACGTTGCTTCTGGGTCTGTCGCTCATTCGGTTTTGAGCGGCGGGCGGGTTTAATTTGATCTTGACTGCCCAGTTCAGGTGCTCTTGGGAGAGGCGACCTGTCTGGGCGTGGGGGTGCGGGCGCTCTTGGGAGAGGCGGCCTATGCACCTTCACTCCTCCTTTTCGGTTGTGGGTGCGTGTGTGCTCTTGGGAGAGGCGACACGCGTGCTCTGTGTTTTGTTTTGGTTGCATGTGCGCTCTTGGGAGAGGCGGCCGCTATGCTTCCTTCTGTATATGGTGCTAGGTGCCTTGGTGCTCTGGTGGAGCAGCCCGTGGCCCTGCTCTGACTGCCCATGGGTGCGTCTGGTTGGTGACACTGACTGCATGACGTTGTCCTGGGTGCGCTCCAATCGTGGTCATTTGTGCCTGCTGGGAGTACATTCTTCCCTACGGTCTTCGCGCAGGGTTTTAACCAATAGCGAAGCCCGTAGAGGGCGTAGCCCATACGAAACAGAAATGACAGTTACTTGACGTAACTATAGTTCTGTGAGTATGGGCGTAGCCCTCTACCTGCATGCCCAGCAGGCCCATCCTGTCTTCTATGGCTGAGTTCAAAGGAGATGAGCGGTGGGCAGATGGGGTTTTTATACCCCAGATGGATATACCATCACCTTGACATGATTGGAGCGGGTAGATGTTTTTATCTCTCAGGCGCGAGGCGATGCCTCGGGTTATAACCAATAGCGAAGCCCGTAGAGGGCTACGCCCATACTCACAGAACTATAGTTACGTCAAGTAACTGTCATTTCCAGATCAATATCGTTCTGACATTGTAGTTCTTGACAGTGGATATAATTTTTTATATAAATCATCACCCCACCGCCCTTTGCACCTTCTCTGTCCCTCCTGAACATATTATAGCCTGGAATGTTCAGAGCTGCAGAAGGTGCATTTTTATAGAGCCAAGTCTCAGATAAGCAGAGGTAGTCCAGGTTTGAGTTGACCAGCAGATGACGAATTTGTTCGGTTTTGGACATGATGCTTCTTACATTTAAATGTCCTCCTAAAAGACCCCTGGGCTTCGCTTTAGGATCCCAAACTACTTTTGAGTGATTGAGAGTGTGGAAAAACGCCCACTTCCGATTTTTGACTATAGCAGGATTGATGCGCTTCCTGTATACATTTTGCGTAGTCGTAGTAGTAGTGACCACACGACCACTCGACATAGAGCTCAGCATGGATTGCTGAGAATCCTGAGAATCCTGAGAATCCTGCGCCCCGCTCCCAAGCGACGACGAGATTCTGGCGCTCAGCTGACCAGCGGACGCCCTGCATGAGTTTTTATCCACCGCACCGCCCAGCACCAACGGACCCGCAGTTATCTGGTGCATTTCGCCGACGTCGGACAGCCCCGTTAACGCCGCCTCACTATCTACCCGGACACTCCGGGCAGAGGACTCCACAGCAGTTGACGATGGACACAGGGGGAGCACAATATTAGCATGTTGCGTGCAGGAGGAGTGTGCAGTACCTGAAGAGCATACCTGTAAGGTAGGAGCGACGCGAGTCCCTTCTGACGCTAGCAGGTTAGCCTTTCCCGGCATCTGGACGTGGTGTGGGCCTGGACACGGGTGAATGTCCCCGGATAACATCAAACAGATTGCAATTAGAATTCCAAGTGTCTGTGTCGGTCCCGATGTTGCTTTAGGCCTCGTAGTCGTTGTCGTGTACAACGATGGGTAAACAAATGCCATAGCCAGTGTGTATGTTCCGTAGCCTAGGCTTGCCTTAGCCAATTCCAGATCAGCGTGCTTGTTGCTCCAGTCCTCGTTGTAGGATGGTTTGATGTTGAGATATAGTAGTGGAGCAGTGTTCCCAACCATCCGTGCTGAATAAACGTGAAACGGCTTCGCAGATTTGATAAACAAACAATAAACCAGGAGCGCAGTGACAGCTCCTGTCTGTGGTACACTGGAATCCTGTGCTGCCTAAAGATTATCTGAAGTTTCTCTGTGACCCCGGCTACATACGGTACTGCAACTCCCTTTATTCTGGGCTCTGTAGTCTGTCTGTCCTGCTCTTTGTGCTTTTTGTGAAAGACCAGTTAGGATAGCCGCAGTCTGAGAGGGCTCTCTGGACATGTTGCTCCTCTTTGGTCTTTCCTTCTGCAGTGGTAGGCACCTCTTTAGTTGTTTCTTCTTGGGGTCCTCCCGAGTATAGAAGATGACTCAAGCACCTTCATTGAAGATGGACAACTCCTGTATGACTGAGAACTTACACAGACATCCATAATCTTACTTAAAAATGTTAATGTTTTATTTTCAAAATATAATGGGTGGTTCAACTTACCCACTGGCTCGACTTACCCCACTCCCCTCACCATGCTCTTTATAAACACTGAACAACACATTTAGAAGAGCTAGTTTTATGGGAAGCATTTATCTAGTATGGCTCAGAATGTATGGGTGATTGTGTACCGTGCATAGCGGTTCTGTAGTAGGAGAGTGAACTTTTGGACACAAATCTTCAACATGATTTCACACAGAGGCCCAGAAAGGTTCATTTTAAAACTCTAACTCCACTCTTTTTGATGCAAAAAATTCCATCTCTGTCACTTATCATTACGAAGATATTTGGAAACGTTTTTGCCGATAGCTAATATTCCTTTGAGAACCTATATTGAGTTGATATATCGGTTGGACACTATATCCCTGATGAAGTATTTCAGAATCAAACTATAGACGGATTTAAACACTCAGATCTGTGAGTTACTGCACGTTATAGTGACCATTTGCTTTTAACGTGTCCACGGCTAGAGTTATTTATTTGTTGTACAGCTGTAGTGTTTGTGTTTATTGTGTAATGCAGTCAAAGTCTCTGTTGTATACATATTTTTGTAATTCTGGTTTCATCTTTGACAATTTTTAAACTAGATAAGTAAATGAACCACTTGGGAAGCCGATGTTCAGTATTCAGTAAAAGGACTTAAAGCAGTCAGAAACCAAGGCAACAATAGGTTTTTGAATAAAATATATTTAAATTACAGACAATGTCTGTCTTGGGCAGCTGAAAAACTAACAGTACAAAATAGGCATATTAGTAAACATGTGCAATCTTTATGAGGCAGACTGACAAGACATTTTCATTAGAATAAGTTAGGTACAGTGTTCAAATACAGTGGTAGTTTTCCAAATGCTACTGATTTGTGTATCCTGCAGTAAAAGCGTATAAATAAATGGATAATTCAAGGCAACCTTTGATAGCTCCAAAGCTCATATTTGTAAAAATGTTGATCAAGTTAGTTGAGATAATCATTAATTAACAGAAACAAGCTAAGTAGTAATGCAACAAGTAAAAATGCACATACTCTGGTCAGTAGTAAAGAATTTATACATTTACATTGTTTTGATCAAAGAGTAAAACCTACAAATATCAGTAAATACTACAACATTTGCTAAACAAGTATTTCAAAAGTCTAGCAATGTTTAGGCACTTACAACGCAGAGCCAGTCTAAGTTTTGAGGGGAAAAAAACCTCAATACACTTAGCGTCTTATGCGTTGATTGGATGAGGTAATCTGAACATGTTTAGTGACAGCATCAGCACAGAATGTCCATAAGGCGTATGTAGTTGATTTAAACGTGGCACCCTCTGCACTGCTCATTCATCTTTGTCTAGATATCTGAGGTAAAACTGTTTTGTGTGGAACCAGACATTTCCCTGTTATGTAACAGTTTTGTATTGTGTAATATTTAGAGTATAACAAACAGAATAATGTCTCGAAAAATATTCTCACCCTTCCTGTTTTTTGCATTTGACAATACACAAATAATAAATAATGCATACAATAAAAGCATTGTTTTTGGACAGCTGAGTTAAAAGAAAAGCATAACCAGCCATCTCTGAAGTTTTTGGACTCAAACCAAAATGAAAGTGGTTAGTGCTTCCAACTAAAAGCACTCCTAGTTTTTATTTTCCCCAAAGAAGACAGGGAACAGTGATGAGTATCTTAGTATAAACAGATTGTGTATCATCTTTGCAAAGGGGTTGAACTAAAATCTTTCGGAGCAAAAAAGCATAAAATAAGTAATATGCAAAAACATTTAAAAGGTGGCACTTGTGTATTACTGACCTTTTAGCAGCAATAATAACCCATCATAAATACTGTATGGATGTTTGTGCAGAGCTGGACCACAATATTCCACTGGAATCTATCTCTCAGCCTTAATTTTGTAGCGCAGGACAAAGTATGTGGCCAGGCGGAGAATGAGGAAGAAGATGCCCAGGACAATGAAGTCCATGAAGAGCGTTGCGTCCTCCACGTCGAGCAGCTGCAGCACCTCCTCGGGCTGCTGGAACCTGCACACTTCCCCTGGACACTCCAGCGCCGTGCGGTTCATGCCGTAGATGGACAGAATCACTCCTTCAAAGCTATACCTGAAACATCAGTCAGTGGGTATCAAGAATACACTTTATAGTATGTATTATATATCATGTATATTATATATCATTGTAAACCTCTTATCTTATTTAATCTGACATCTGTTTGACATTTGTGTCATAATTAGGATATTTACACTAAAGTGAAATAACCACAGGGCAGTTTCATCCATATTACTGACATGTTATCCCAGTTACTGGAACTGTTATTTGTACTGTATGTGGATGTAGTGTATTAGTGTTTTTTTTCCCCATCTTTCTGGTACACACCTGACATAAGACACATAGGAGCTCCACTGCAGATACTTAGGGATTGTATCGAAGTTGACAAAGAAGCCAGAGAACAGCAGCACTGGGATGGCAGTGACAGGTCCCACAAATGTGGCAACCTGTATTAAAAGAGCAACTTTTATAAGTCTATAATAACAGACTGAAAGACTAGTATTTATCATGGTGTATGGTGGGGTACCTGGAGTGAGGTGGCTGCCGCCCCGACCAGCAGCCCCAGAGACTGAGCCACCAGAGCAGTGCACACAGACAGGGCCATGAACAGCAGGTAACGAGTGGCTTCAGGAGGCTGCTCTGTCATCCAGTACACAATACTACAGTACAGTAAAGGGCAGAGCACCTGGAGGAGAGCATAAACTGTTTTTTACTTTGGATGGTGAAAAGTGGGTCTAGCTTGTCTTTCACAGTCACTATAAATCAGGGATACACTTCCTGTCCAAATTATTTGATTGTTTTTATTGCTAACTTGTTTACCACTGGCTTAAGGTCACATTATCATACAACCAAACATTTTTATAAGTAGTAATCAAATCACCAAAATTAACTAAATAATCCTAAATTTTAGCTTAATTGCTTGATTTGACATTTATTCAATTTTGAAGGCTCTCAGACACAGTATCTGTTCCCTTCTTCACAGCAAAAATACTATTGATTAATAGTTTGTATTTCTTTTTATAATTCAACCCATGGTGATGATTTATCGATCATTCATAAAAACCTTGACCACAGGTGTTCATGCTACTGAAAGACTGGTTTGAACGTATGAAGCTCACCTGGAAGGGGATATCCGCCATGGTTTTCGCCAGATAGTAGGCCTTTAGACTGTACCAGTAGTTCAGATGTTCCCTCAAGAACACAGACATCTCCAAAGGAACTGAGGGAAAATGAGACGTGTGAAAGTCCGTTCAAAGGTGCTCATTCAGCCATGGTTGATACTGTACAGAACATTACACTGTGACTTCACTTCAGTTAGTATACCATTACTGTTTGTCATCAGATTTAGTCATGCTAACGTCAGCACTAGGGCAGCTGCGGCTTCGTGGAACTGTTTCAAGGGTGCCAGTCTGCACCGGCCGAGTCTTGCCCAAGGGCACAACAACAGTACTCACAAGTGCAATTGAGCCACGTAAGCTGACCTTTGTAAGTATGAGGTGGTGGTATTTGGGGTGTTTTTAAATGTGTGGTTTTATGCGCATGGTTTCATTTTTGCATGGTTTTATCTCCCCAAATTGATTGCTACCTGACCACATCACACGACTGTTGCCCAATCCCCACAGTGCATAATCAGGGCACCTGTGCTGGGGATTGGGCTGTGTGACAGCGGCGAGGGAGAAAGATGTTGAGGACCGGGATGTCCCCTGGACAGACACGGCAGGACGGAGCGGCAGGCTCTCCACACACGTGTCCCAAGGAGGAACACCTGGGCCATCTCCGTCGGAGCCGGCCAGACCCCCTTCCCGCAGGCTGACTTCTTAAACAAACACCTTATTCTATCTGTTTCCTTCTACCCATGTCTATTTAGGCCCGAGCGGCCTGCCGTAGCAAGGGCCTATTGTAATCGCAACGCAGTGCGCGCAGCGCACTGAACCTAGGTGCGCGGAGCGCACGAAAACAGCGCGAAGCGCTGTCCCCATGTCAACCGTAAACTCACCGTGTAAAACAGTGACTGCCCACACCTCTGGTGTGGGCCCTTATACTTATAATTGCAGCAAAATGAATGGGGGTATATGGCCAACTGTCATACGGAGGTGGATGACGAGCGCGAAGCGCTCGTCATTCACCTCCGAGCCCCACCGGTGCGTGGGGGAAGTCGAAAGCTTTCCAAAAATGTATAATATGTTGTAGTCGCGAAAGCGACTATATTGTTTTTGCAGGAAATATTATTATTCTTTCTTTCTTTCTTTCTTCTTTCTTTCTTCTGCTCTTTGAGCAGGAATTTGACCCCCTGAACATAGTTGAAAACTCACCAAACTTTGCCCAAAATTCAGGTCCGGTGAAAAATTAATTAAAATGTGTGTTTCGTTTTGGGGGGGAAAAAAATGGCGCGACAGCGCCACCTACAAAAGTGAAAATACATTGCGCCTATGGGGAGGGGGCCAACATAAACTTTGTCATAGAGCGACGAGATTCGGTACAGACATTTGTCATGTGACGACAACCAAAAACTATTATTGTGGCCACGCCCCCAGACAAACCGGAAGTCCGCCATTTTGACAGGAAGTCGGGAAAATGGTGAGTCAGCGTTTTCGCTGACGTTGCATTTTAACGAACTCCTCCTAGGGCGTTTCACCAAATGAGCCCAAAATCGCTCCAGCTCATCCCGAGATGTGGGGCATCAAAAGTTATCCAAATTTTTTGGCTAAGTTTTACGGTTTGTTTGCGGCGAAGCCGCAATCTTTACGAAGAATTTTGCGACTTATCGTAAACAACAAAATGCTCCCATTTGCACAAACAAACTCCGATTAAAAATCGGAAATATACATTTTATTGACCTTTCACCCCTGGACACAACAAATGTGAAAAAGTGAGATTTGGCGCGATAGCGCCCCCTCTAGGCTGAGAACAAAAAATGCATTATGGGAAAAAAATTAGTTTCTCGGAAATTGATAAAATTCGGCACAATAATAGCTGATGGCATCCCGATCCAAAAAGCCAATGAGACCCATACCGTATTTTGTACGGTGTTGCCATGGAGACGACCGAGGCTCGCCATGTTATTCCAATGGGACTGACCCGCATATCACACATTATACACATTACAGCGCGTTAGCGCCCTCTGTGAGGAGCTTGTGGACAGTAGTCATTGAAGTACGGCCCGACAGGGCCGTCCGATGCTGCTTGTGAAATAAAAAATATTTGGGGCGCGCTAGCGCCCTCTGCAGGTTGGAGCCATCATTCACATGGAGACACTAAAAATCTCGTTTTGACGTTTACTCACAAAGATTAATGGCACATCCGGGCAATAAAATGTAATGTGGCCACGTTGGCGCCCTCGGTAGGGTTATGGCGCGGCAATGGAGGCACTAAGGGAGGCCTCCATTACATGGTTGCTAGGCGACCAACAGGTGGTCGGCCATTTTGGGAAAAATCGAAAAATCAGCGCCGAAGGCGCCATTTCTCGCCTTTGCTCTTTTATAATCTCGACCTAGGGTGGCAGCGACGTTATAACCACGTAGGGCGCGGCAGCGCCTCCCGGTTATTGCGGCGGCGTGCGTCAACCGGCGTCAACCGGCCAACGAGACCCGCGAGGGCCTCTCGATGCCGCTTGCGGCTTTAATTTATCTTGATTTTTTTTTACTTAGGCCTGTACATTAAATTGTATTTTAATCCTTTTAAAGCAGTGTATCTTTGGCTACACCACAAAAATCTCCAGAAACACAAACCTGTGACATAAGCTGTCTTGGTCCAATTAACCCCTTAACTGCCGTCTCTCCTGATCAGGGGGCTAGGGTTAGGGTTAGTTAAGCCTAATCAGGATATAATTAGGGTTAAGAACGGCAAATGTAACGTAAGTTGTGTTTCCCTCACACAGATCTCACACATATTTTTAGAAACTAGAAGGTCTTGGCTTTCAAATTAGGTATCACACTGGCATATAAACTGTAAGCTCTCCAGTCAATACGCTTTGAGACTTGGATGTAAATAATTGTTAACCCTAATCCTAATCCTTAACCCTAACCCTAACCCTTGGGTGGCAGTTAAGTGGTTAAATCATAGGCTGACTTTAGAATAATTTAATGAATATTTTTTTTTGCAATTAGTCACAATTTATGTTGTAGAACTAAGATTTTTTGTTTTTTCAGTCCTTTACTTTTACATACAGTATCAATGGGGAATTTACATTTGAGAGAAAAACTGCAATTTGATAATTGCAACCATTCATGTGTGATCATATGTGCAGTCCTACAAGGGGACACTCCTGGACAATTGAGGGATCACACAGATGGTGTGTGTTTATCAATCTGTGCCCTGACAAAGACTACGTTTGTGGTCGAAATGTGTCGACCTTTTGTGATGTCTCTGCTACATTAAAGGATTTTTATGTTAAAGTCAGAGTGCCTCGGATCACCTCCTTCTCTTTAACACTGCTGATGTGTGTTTGTTTTGATATACCAGGTAACAGAGACAGTCATTTTACTGATGATTATGTTAGTCTCAAAATACTCACATGTTAGGACAGTGGGCATGAGAGCTCCAAACATGAGGAAGAGCATGGAGAAGAAAAGGAAGCCAGTGTTGTTCAAGACTTTGCTTGCGTCATTTCCAATTTGGAGATACAGCAAACCTATCAACACCCCAATCAGGATGTGTGACATGAGTCTCAGATGGGTCAAAACCTGCAGACAGAAATAAACGTGGAAAACATCATAAAGCTTGCATTCTGTGTGTCATTTACGCAACATTTCAATGTCATTTGTCAAGCGACTAACCTGATCTCGACATATTGTTATAAATGTCCTTTTAAACAGAATACAGAACTGTGTTAAAGTGCTTGTTGCAAAGGTATGTCTCTCAGTGTGTTCAGGCACCTGGACAAACACAAAAACATTACAACTACAAGTTAATTGTGGCAATGACAGTAAGAGAAAAGCGAACAGGAGATACCAGTTGTATCTGTCATAGAATCTGATCTGTAGATATCTTTGAGGTTTATAATGTTGTGTGTTTTTAACATTCTTCATTTGTTGCTTTTACTATATGCAGGGATTAGGTCGGGCCTACTCAATATGCGTCCCAGGGGCCAAACAATAAAATCTGATGTCATTTTCCATAAAAATATATTTTTTCCGGCATTATCCGCGCCGCATTCGCGTCACTCCGCAGCGAGTTCGCGCCTGCGGCTCCGGTAACATCATCTCCTAGCGCGGGCTCAAACGAAAACGTGTCTGTGTAAAACGGTGTAAGACGCTAAACTGAGAAAACGGGAGGATTTGATCAAACCGAAGCACAAGGACAGTATGAATCGTGTTTTGCTCGCATACAGAAGCAGGACTCTTCGCGGCAGATGCCGCGAAGAGTTCCTGCCTTCACCGGTGCAAAGGGTAACCGGCGACTTTGAGGTAAGGACACCAGTTCAGTTGTGGAAGTTTGTAAAGCGGACGATAAAGCTGATAGTGCGTGCGTTTTGGAAAACTGCACTGCACCGGCAGCGCTCTATCGGTAAACACGCTAAACCTCGCTATCTGGGCTCTAACTTTACTAAATAACACCTGAATCATTCATTTGACAGGTGCATTTTTCTTCCTTTCTGCTCGGACTTCATTCGGTACGTCTTTGTGGGAAATGTACAAGCGCAGAGATGCTCTTTGCGAAGTTAACAGGTAAAAAGGTAAAAGAGGCTGAAGCTGAATGTGAGCGCGCCATCTCCAAGGAGCAGGTCGTGACAGAACAGCGGCTCTCAGATGTTTGGTCAGCCCTTATTTATTATGTTCTATGGTCAGCCCTCGGTCCGCTCAGCGCTGAGGAGCAGTGACTGTTGTTTGAGATGTACTGGTCTCACATGTAGCTCTCTCATTCTGTATTAGGCCTTTGGCCTGGTTTAGATGATTTAGTCCTGCCCTAGTCCTGATATTGAATGTGTTTGCCCTGGCTTAATCCTTGTTTAGTTCTGAGTAGTCCGTCCCCCCCCCCCCCCCCGTTTTTTTCTCCAAAGCCTTAAAATGCTGGAATATAATATAACTTTTATGTTTAGGCCCAATTCTATTCTGTTCAAGCAGTGATGATAATTACATTTTCATGTATTTATCCCAAAAATATTAATACGTTTGGTGGTGGGAGGCTCACCCCTCACCAGCCCAGTGGCCAATGACAAACGACAAACCTCCCCCAGTGAAAAAAGTAAAAGTAATTCAAGAGCCCTGCTGTAAGCACCACTGGGTGTGAAAGAGGATTTTCTCAAATGAACAACATAATAACAAGCCAAAATTGTTAATAAGTCATGTTTCAGCACTCATGGTCATTTCTTTGGTTGGGCCTCTTTGAATAAGTGGGATCCTGACAAATATGTCAAGAGGACTGCAGACCACCATGGCTGCCCAGAGAGGAGCTTAATAGATTATAGAAACAAATAAAATTAAAGCCGCAAGCGGCATTGGGAGGCCCTCACGGGCCGCGGTGGCCGGTTGACGCCGGTTCCCGCACGCCGCCGCAATAACCGGGAGGCGCTGCCGCGCCCTACCTGCTTATAATGTCGCTGCCACCCTCGGTGGAGTTTATAAAAGAGCTGGCAAAAGAAATGGCGCCTTCGGCGCTTATTTTGCCCAAAATGGCCGACCTCCTGTTGGTCCCCTAGCAACCATGTAATGTACAATAACCGGGAGGCGCTGCCGCGCCCTACCTGCTTATAATGTCACTGCCACCCTCGGTGGAGTTTATAAAAGAGAAGGCAAAAGAAATGGCGCCTTCGGCGCCAAGTCCCTCTTCTGGCCGATATGGCCGCCATACTGTTGGTCACCTAGCAACCATGTAATGTACTTTTTTGTTCGGACAGTCAAGACGCACGCGTGTACCAATTTTGGTTTGGCTGCGGCAAAGTTGACATTGGGTCGTTGCCATGGCAACACGATGGGAAAAGGGGCGGGGCATCAATGTATTTTTTGTTCGGGATCACGTGACGGATGTCTGTACCAAATTTCATGAATCTACGACAAAGTTTAATTTTTGGCTCCATTCATTTTTATTTTGTGCTCTGCAGGGGGCGCTATTGCGGCAATTTTCAAAATGCCTATATCAAAACATCCGGGGCCGACGACTCGACCAACGATTCAAGTTTCGCTCAAATCGGCCAAAGTATGTGCGAGTTATGACTGTTTGAACACGGCGGCGAGCGCCCAAAACGAACGCGGAATTCATGGCGTTGCCACGGCAACACCGTTAAACCTATTAAAAAGTTTTTAATAACTTTTAATCTCCCACATGTGGAGATGATCTGGAGCGAACCGGGAGTCGCTGCGTTCAACGGCCTAGGACGAGTTCGTTCAAATGCGTGGGCATGAAATGGCGCCTTCGGCGCCAAGTCCCTCTTCTGGCCAATATGGCCGCCATACTGTTGGTTGCCTAGCAACCGCGTAATGTATTTTTTTGTATGGCTTCACGTGACCAATCACTGTGCCGAATTTTTTTCGTCTACGACGAACTAAAATTTTCGGGTTTTTCGGTGTCTCTCCATAGGCGCAATGTAAACTTGATATTCCAGGGGGCGCTGACGCGCCATTTTTGTGATTTTTTTAACGAAACTTTTTGACACTGTGTATCGCCGTGATTTCTAATTTTGGGCAAAAAATTGGGAGTTTTCGTCGAAGATTCGGCGATTTATTCCAAAAAAACACGGATAGAAGAAAAAGAATAAGAAAAACCCGTACAATAACAATATAGCGCCGCCTCCGGCGGCCAACCTTATATGTTCGGAAAGGTCTCACGTCCAGTAATCCACCCGTAAGGTTTATAGTCAAATACGAGCGCGTTGCGCTCGTCTTTTACCTCTTCTTTGTCAATGTTTCTCTATGGGATTTTTTTTTCGTATTTTTGTGAGTACAAGAACAAATTTGCCGCTTTCGCGGCAAATACTTATATCACCAGATAGGGCTCGATGCCCCGACAAGAACCACTTTCTTGTCCATGTTGCGACTTCACTGTGGTTTTCACCCTTTTTTTTTTTAAAAGCAGCAACAAATGTGCCGCTTTCGCGGCACACGCCTATATCATCGGACAGGTGTTGGTGCCAGGAGCCCCCTGATTATTGTCTCATACATGGGTCTTGAGCGCTCCGCGCTCTTTTCCCGTGGGACGTGCGCGTCTTTTTTTAGTGCGCTCCGCGCACTGCTTGTACAATTACAAGAGGCCCGAGACCTGCCAGGTCCGCTCGGGCCTAATGAGTGGATCTGCCAAAAGCAGAATTTGTTCATTTAGTAAATCACATAGACCTCCAATCATTTATGATTGTTAACGCCTGCTAAAGGATATCTAAATATAATTCAAGGTATTAAAAAATATTGGAAAATAAAATAATTACAGTATCAAATACCTTGTATTGTGCAGTATGAATACTATATACTGTTCAGAACCCATGACTACATGTCAGTACATAAGTACATACAAAAATATAAAATGTCACACGTTTCCTACTGCTTGGTAAAGGTTAGAGTTCCCCCACCTGCCAAATCCCACTTTAACCACTGACTATATGTAAATAATTTAACAATGACCAGTGTTAAAATGAAAAGCTGTGATGATTAAATGACACAGTTCCTTTCTTTTCTAAATATGTACCTTGTGGTTAGATGAGGCCACAATTGGATGTCCATTACTTTGATCGAGGTTTATCTTCTCCTCCAAAGCACACAGGCCACTTTGGACCGCTTCAAACAGCACTGGGTTCCTGTCCCCATACTCTCCTGAGGCCACTTCAATGACTGGCCCGGTCAAAAGAGAAACATTAGTTTCTACCATAGACTCCGACGTAAGAATTCAAGACCAGCTTACTGAAGTCAGCAGGGTTGTGGTAAGTGGGACAGCACAGGCCAAGTGTCTTCAAGTATGGGACGAGGTAGGGAACTGAGCCTTTGTAAATGCATTGGCCCTGGCTGAGGATGTAGAGCTGTGGGAAATGATAATGAATAACTAGCAGTGCAAGTTTTGCAGAACAACATAAAATAAAATACATTTACATAAGTTGTGTAAAATTGAAAAAGTGTATAATGACGTCTGCTCAACCTTGTCAAACATCTCAAAGAGTTTGGCGCTGGGCTGGTGGATGGTGCAGATGATAGTGCGTCCGCCCTGAGCCAAAGAGCGCATGAGGGACACCACCTGGTAACAAGACACACTGTCCAAGCCACTGCAGAAGGACGGGGACAACAAGGCACATAGTTGAGAATTACAGTTACGCAGTGCTGTTATTTATTTATTTAGATTTAGATTAAGCAAATTGAGCCAAACTTCTCACCTGGTGGGCTCATCGAAGAACATGACCGGGGGGTTGTTGACGAGCTCCAGGGCAATGGCCAGTCTCTTGCACTGGCCCCCGGACAGAGCACTGGTCCTGGTGTGAGCGCAGTCCAGCAGCCCCAGGGCCGTCAGGATCTCACTCACCTGAACTCACATAGGAAGGACACGTCACGTCAGACGCAGGGTAAGGTGTTCAACATTATTAGTATTTAAGGTCTGTTGCAGAAGCCATTATTCCTGCTTGTTTTACAATGTGATGACATTGTTTTCAGTTATCTTGAACTGACAAACAATCTAATATTAGCCATAACAATAAAATTATAATAGTGACAGTGACAGTGACAATTATAATAAGCAACTTTAAAAGATAATTAAAGCCGCAAGCGGCATTGGGAGGCCCTCGCGGGCCGCGGTGGCCGATTGACGCCGGTTCCCGCACGCCGCCGCAATAACCGGGAGGCGCTGCCGCGCCCTACCTGCTTATAATGTCGCTGCCACCCTCGGTGGAGTTTATAAAAGAGCAAAGGCAAGGATTGGCGCCTTCGGCGCCGATAGTCCCAAAATGGCCGACCTCCTGTTGGTCACCTAGCAACCATGTAATGTACAATAGCCGGGGGGCGCTGCCGCGCCCTACCTATTTATAATGTCGCCGCCACCCTCGGTGGAGTTTATAAAAGAGCTGGCAAAAGAAATGGCGCCTTCGGCGCCTTTTTTCCCAAAATGGCCGACCTCCTGTTGGTTGCCTAGCAACCGTGTAATGTACTTTTTTGTTGGGACAGTCATGACGCACGAGTGTACCAATTTTGGTTTGGCTACGACAAAGTTGACATTGGGTCGTTGCCATGGCAACACGGTGGGAAAAGGGGCGGGGCATCAATATATTTTTTGTTCGGGATCACGTGACGGATGTCTGTACCAAATTTCATGCATCTACGACAAAGTTAAATTTTTGGCTCCATTGATTTTTATTTTGTGCTCTGCAGGGGGCGCTATTGCGGCAATTTTCAAATTTCCTATATCAAAACATCCGGGGTCGACGACTCGACCAACGGTTAAAATTTTGTTCAAATCGGCCAAAGTATGTGTGAGTTATGACTGTTTGAACACGGCGGCGAGCGGCGAAAACGGACGCGGAATTCATGGCGTTGCCACGGCAAAACCAAAAATCCTATTAAAAAGTTTTTAATAACTTTTGATGTCCCACATGTGGAGATGATCTGGAGCGAACGGGGAGTCTCTGCGTTCAACGGCCTAGGACGAGTTCGTTCAAATGCGTGGGCATGAAATGGCGCCTTCGGCGCCAAGTCCCTCTTCGGGCCAGTATGGCCGCCATACTGTTGGTTGCCTAGCAACCGCGTAATGTAGGTTTTTGTTTGGCTTCACGTGACCAATCACTGTGCCGATTTTTGTTCGTCTACGACGAACTAAAATTTTTGGTTTTTTCGGTGTCTCTCCATAGGCGCAATGTAATCTTGATTTTCCAGGGGGCGCTGACGCGCCATTTTTGTGATTTTCTTAACGAAACTTTTTGACACTGTGTATCGCCGTGATTTCTAATTTTGGGCAAAAAATTGGGACTTTTCGTCGAAGATTCTGCGATTTATTCTAAAAAAACACGGATAGAAGAAAAAGAATAAGAAAAACCCATACAATAACAATATAGCGCCGCCTTCGGCGGCCAACCTTATATGTTCGGAAAGGTCTCACGTCCAGTAATCCACCCGTGTGGTTCAAAGTCCAATACGAGCGCGTTGCGCTCGTCTTTTACCTCTTCTTTGTCAATGTTTCTCTATGGGATTTTTTTTTCTAATTTTTGTGCGTACAAGAACAAATTTGCCGCTTTCGCGGCAAATACTTATATCACCGGATAGGGCTCGATGCCCTGAGTCACTGTATCAGTGTTTTGGGCTTTGGTGAGTGGCCATGGTCGATGACGAGCTTCGCTCGTCATCGACCACTTTCTTGTCCATGTTGCGCCTTCACTGTGGTTTTCACCTTTTTTTTTTTTACGAGCAGCAACAAATGTGCCGCTTTCGCGGCACACGCCTATATCATCGGACAGGTGTTGGTGCCGGGAGCCCCCTGATTACTGTCTCATACATGGGTTTTGAGCGCTCCGCGCTCTTTTCCCGTGGGACGTGCGCTACGCGCACGTCTTTCTTTAGTGCGCTCCGCGCACTGCTTGTACAATTACAAGAGGCCCGAGACCTGCCAGGTCCGCTCGGGCCTAATTAAAGCCACAAGCGGCATCGAACGGACCTAAAGGTGCCTCCTTTAGTGCCTTTGTAACACTACCGAGGGCGATAACGTGCCTAATACATTTTATTGCCCTGGTGGGCCATTAATATTTGTCTGTAAACATCAAAACTACATTTTTAGCCTCACCATGTGAATAATGGCTCCAACCTGCAGAGGGCGCCCAAAATCTTTTTTATTTCACAAGCAGCCTGGTATTTCAATGACTAATGTCAGATTTTCATAATTAGCAGGCCCGAGCCCGGCCCGCGGCCCGGCTCTTCTCTCTCTCTCTTTTCCCCCCAATATTTTCCAAATGCGCGACTAAACAGCACTGCAACAGTTGACCTGCATTGTATGAATAAATAAACACTTCTATCTAAACGTATCATAAAGCACTGTTTATTTGTCATTGTTGGGAGGAACACGCATGCATTTGTTTCCTGGAAGCACTGCGAAAACATATCCTCAATAGAATGATGCGGTAATGGCCCCTCGGGCTCAAATGCAGGGCTCTACCACACGCTCCTTACAGAGGGCGCTTATGACACGAGCACGAGCCGACTGGGTTTAAGTTGTTTTTAGTGTGTTTTATTCTGCATGGTTTTAGACTGATTTTATGCATGATTTTTTTTACCTATCCACGCTCCCCGCCCCCGCTAATTGCCTCTACAAAACGCACCTGCATGTGGATTGTGCAGGGGATAAGAGGTAGAGAAGGAAAGGCAGGACAGACAGAGAGAGCGGACACAAGGGCCTGGGGGCAGGTGCGGCCCGGCCCGACATTAATGCATGATAATGTAAACATTAATGCTCTATAAAAGCCTAATGCATTCATATTAAACCTCCAAACACAGCATAAAGATTACCACTATTTCATCCTCCTCACCAGTTTTTTCTTCACATCCATAGTTTCATCCAACTTCAAGTTTGCTGAAACCTGCAATTGAGGGGAAATAATCATGAACGGGTAATGCAGGAGGTAATTGAGCTTTGGAAAGCGCAGGCCTGTTCTTGTCAATCGCAGATACATAGTTGAAGAGTATTCAAAACATAATGCCCTATTTCTTTAGGCCCTGCATGTCTCACCATCATGGCCTCTCTGGCGGTGAGGTGTGGCAGCAGCATATCGTCCTGCATTATGTAACAGGACATTTTTCTGAACGTTCTCAGGTTCCGTGGTTTACCGTTAACCAGGATCTGACCCTTCATTCCAGTCTCTCTGAAAAGACACACAGAAGGTTAATATATAGTTGTAGTGACTCTAACTATGGTACACGTTCATTTGGCTATATTAGTCTATGAGCAGAGATAACTATTGTTGGATTCTCTTGTGGCAGACACAGTGTTTTGGCATTAGTGGATGCCCTTCCTTTTGCAGCCAGTCACAAATACTATAACTGGTGTGCGCATTGTGGGTAAAGTGTCAAGTGTGAAATGTTCTTCTTCCTAACCTATAGAGAAGATAATTACATTTATTCAGGAGGTAACTTTGGGAAGTGCTGCAGTACATTTGTTTATTGGGTTGTGTAAAGTTACTTTCCTCCTCCTACCTGTATCCAGCCAATATGTTCATTAATGTAGATTTGCCGGCGCCTGAGGGTCCCATAATTCCAATGAGCTCCCGGCTGCAGAATCTCCCCGACAGACACTTGAGCAAGGCTTTAAAACCTGCAAAGAGTAAAAAACTGTAAAAAAAAAAAACCGTAACAAAGGCAAGGCAACTTTATTTATACCGCGCATTTCGTACACAAGGCAACTCAATGCGCCTAGCAACAAACATCAACCATCACAAATACAATCACATCTATAAGTCAAATCTACTACAATAATGCTGTGTCATTTATACCATAAACAGCAGGCCTCATCCAGCATTATACCATCAACTACAAAAAATTAGCCCTTTATAAATCCATCTTCGTGGTAGACATGCTATCGGCGCTACTGTAATTGCAACATAAATACATATAAACTCCTAGCAGCAAATGGGCTCCTTTAAAAGTATATGTTTTCCTGTTCAGGAATCAGCACAAAGCCCTACAAACAGTGGCATAGATAATATGTAATTATGTTATTATACATAATCATTCCTTCTTAATTACTTCTTTGGAATTGTCGATGCAATTGTAATAACTGTAATAATGTATAACTGTTATTAAATAAATGTGTGAATTCCGCTTTAAGGTATGGCTCAGAGGTTTCCAAAAACCCAAAGCACTGAGCGAAGGGTCTCAATGTGATTAATGTAATCAGAAAAGTAATGATATTTGTATTTATAATCTATTAATAATGTTTTACAAGGTAACCCTCTGCTGCAGGAAGGATTGTTGCAAGGTTTGTGAGTTCAACCACAGTGATATAAAATGTGTGTTTGCCAGGTTAGAGGATACAGAGAGACTGTGCAGATACTGCAGACAGAGCACAGAAACACACGACTCTCAAAGGCTTTCAGCCTGTTATCTTTTGGCTCCTCAGCCTGAACAGCTGAGACCACTCCTCGCTTGTAATTATTACTGATTATTGATTATATTTATGTTTTATTGATTTATACCACCTTTGCGCACTCTTGAGCCCATTTCCGTCAGACCTTAGAAGCTAAGCAGGGAAAGACCTGGTCGGTACTTGGATGGGAGACCGTTTGGTAACACCAGGAAGCCCAGCGAATGTAGTGAGTGAGTGAGTGAGTGGTTGGTGGTGGTCGGAGGGGCTGATGGCGCAGACTGGTTGCCTCGCTTCCGTCAGTCTACCCCCAGGGCAGCTGTGGCTACAATAGTAGCTTACTACCACCAAATATGGAGTAAAAGAATAGTGCAATGTAAAGCGTCTTTGAGTGTCCAAAAAAGGGCTATATAAAACCGATGCATTATTGTTATTATTATTATTATTATTGTTATTATTTTATTACCTGCTTTTTGGACATTTTAAGTCACTGAAGAATTTAAAATTGTGTTCTAAAAATAAACTTCCCTTACCATCTAGTTAAACTTCTTTATCCAGCTTCAACAGACTGATGTTTATCAAAATGTCTGGAAAAGTGGATAGAGTGATACCTGTATTTTATTCCCAATACAAATGGTAAAGTGCTGGTTAAAAAAATAAACCAATTAAAAAAAAAAAGAAATACAGCAGACAGTGTTTTATTGCAAATCTTAATGTTGCGTAAAGTAAAATACATTTGAACAAGTCCTGTTACTAGGGGAACAACAGTGTTTCTTTGTTCTAGAAATAAAAACATTATGATAGCTGAGGTTTGTTTGAAGGTTCACTTGAAGCTGTGATATAAAATTATTGGCAGTGAGCCAATAAAACGTCTTTCTATAAGGGCTTATTTCGAAGGAATGTGCAGATGATATATGACACACAGAGCCTCGCAGCTCTGGGCTCACCCGGTTTCACCTCCCCTCCATCACCCCTTAGCTTTATTGTAAATTATCTCATCTCTCCCTGGCAAAGAAACACAGCACACTAAAAACGGAAAAGTTTAATACTGGCAATAAAAATGTCAGCTCAAAGTGAGTGTGGAAGATGGATGAGGAGAAGAACGCGCCAGGTGTGTGTGTGGTGCATCTGATTTTGCTGTTTTTTGTCTCCTTTGTTATCGACATGTCAATTATGTTGTAATAATTGATACCGAGATTGATAGAGGGAGACTGTTGTGATTGATCTATTTTTGCTAAAAAAAAACATTATCACACAATTATTTAGAAAAATCTGAAAATCTGAATCTCATTGGTTGAAATGAGCCAATAGCAAAGCCTGCAAATATTAAGGTCATATAATGTCAGACAAAGGTACGTATGTCAGTCTTCTTTCAAGAGTTAATACCTCTGAAGCTATTACAAATATAACTGGTGCGTACGGATATTCTGCATATGATGTCAAAGCTTGGCAACAGAGGCCAGTGGAAGTTCTACATAGTTAGACACTCAGTCGGGAACAGCCAGTTAGGATGAAAATGTAAGTCCATACCCCGGGACCAAAAACGGCCCCGTGAACTAATGTGTGTCGTCTTTAGAAACATGTTTACCGTATGTCTATAAAGGTTACTATGACAACAAAGGAGGTCAGAGTATACTACTTATACTACAGAGGATGTCCACAGCACAAGTAACATTTGCCTTATAAAAGTTATTTTATTCTTTCTTTTATTTACCTAACATGACGATTTATGTGAATTTTAGGAGAGTGTAAACTGTGATGGTAAATGTAGCTTTTCCGCCTTATTATTATTATTATTATTATTATTATTAGTTTATTTGAGCAGCAAACAAAGGTAACAGACAACAGATGTTATAAAAGGAGAGCATTTTTCACACTCAAAAGGAGTAGGTTGAAGTTCACAGAACGTATATAGATGCTGGCATCTATTTGTACTTGTGTATGATCGTACAAATTTTACATTTGGAAAGTTGAAAGGAATACAAAAACATTTACCAAGCATTTTCTTAGTCCTTTGATAGGTCCATAATACCACCTATCTATTGTTTATGATCGTACAAATGAAAAAAGGGTGCCTTGCTTTATGGATGGACAGCTATATGACCATAATCTAATTCATCATTAATCATTAATCATTTTAGATAATCATTAATATAAAACTTCAGATTGTAAATGTATTCTTCTCATCCTGTATCTACATAATGATAAAGTCTGAACCCACATAGACATGTATGCCGTTGGCGCAGACGTGTGTAGTCGCGACGCGCTTCTGTCAGTCTCCCCCAGGGGAAACTGAAGCTACTAACGTAGTTTACCATCACCGAGTGTGGAGTGAATGCAATTGCTCTCATGTAAAGCGCTTTGTGACCATGTCTGTGAAAGGCGCTATATAAATAAAGATCTTCTTCTTCTTCTAAACTATATTATTATGAAGTCTAATGAATCAAAACAACTGGACTTTTAGAACAAAAAAATAAGCTTCAATAATTATGATAGCCTTGAGGAAGCTGTTTAGACAAAGTAACTAAAGCAGAGTATACATGACGGTGTGACCACTGTGACTGGAAAATACTTTCAAAGTTTAATATAATTTCTCCAATAACTTCTTAAAGCCTAGCTTCTTACCTTTCCTCGTCCAGCAGGACCCATCCTGGATGGTGTACGAGAGGTCTTTAAACTCCAGGTCAACCGCTGAGCGTTTGGGCAGGTGGCTAAAGCGCTGCGCCTCTGTGTGAGGGTTGTGAACTTTCTTAAGGCTTGTCTTGGTGGTGCTTTCGTGCTGCTGGATCGTCCCATTCCCATTACACGTGACACTGTCTTCTATGGGCAAGCTCACAGAGTCCGGCTCCAGGGCTTTGTTGTCCATGGTCGGGATCTGTAAGTAATAAGGAGTAGTGGTGATCGAGACCAGGTAAAAGGCAGGTCGTGCAGCCATGGTGAGTCTTCAGTCTGCTCCACTCCAGACTCTGCTACACGAAGAAAAAAACTGGCAATATAGAGCAAAACCACAAGAACAGCACCCGAGGCTTCAGAATTATACTGCTGTGCGCAGGCGTAGTCCGTTGGAAAAATCTGTATGAAGAAAAATGCATCACATAATGATGATATGATTTACTGTGACAAAGGTGAAGCTTGATTCTGGCATAAGCCTACTTCAAGTCAAAACATAGCTATAAATCATAGAATGGCATATAAAAGAATCCTAATTCAAACATTGTACATCACACATTCAAAAGCACCGACTGAACTAAAAGGTAGCTCAAAACTGACACATACTTACTTCATACTATTTCTCATTACTTTCATCTACAGTCCATTCCTAAAGACACACCTTATAAGTGAACATAACTTCTGTCAATGATGCATTCATCCAATTGATCACTCAAAGATTGAATACGTTTTTTCCGTGACTTATTAAAGGTCCTATATCATGCAAAATCGACTTTTTGGAGCTTTTAACCATGTTGTTATGCTATTTCCTTATCAAAAACACCCCCAGAGTGTTTTTTGGATTCATTCACGCAGTTCTCAGTAATCCTCCTGAATCCTGCTCTCTGAGCAGCTGCTCCGCCCTCTCCTGGTAAACGACTGGCATGTTCAGTTGTGTCGTCACAGCGGAACGGAAGTGCTCGACGTCTGTAATCTAATGCCTGATTTTTCATTATTTCTGTCTAAAAAAAATAAAAATTAAAAAAAATGAAAGTGCCTGACACGTCCGCGCTGCCCCTGCAGAGAAAACAAGCGCACCCCCTGCGCGTCTGAGCAGATGTCGTGTTTGCACCGAAAGCTGTGAAGAAGGAGCTCTTTCTAACCTACTCTGGAGTCTGGACACCTGTTCTTTTTTCTAACGATAATGTCACGGAGAAAAGCGCGTTTGGCTACGAGGACAGGACTTTATTCAACCTTCCTAAAGAAGAGACCGCTCGTCAGAAGTTAGAATTTCCCTCCGGGATTCAGCGACTAGCAGCCAAAATAGTGTTTGTCTGTGACCGTCACTGATGGATGTTTGGTGAACCTTGGCCAGAATCAAAGTGGATTCACTTTTATAACCAACATAATGGAAACATCAGAGCGGTGAGTCAATCAAAATGCGTGTTAGCGTGTGTGTTAGCCATTATATATATTTCTACTACTGCTAAAGTTGTATGAGCGGCGAGAGGGGGCGGAGTTAACTGAATCCAAGCGTTTTGTCTTCCGGGTTGGAAAAATACCTCCAGAAAATACTTATATTTATCACAAAAATGTGTGCTCCGTAGTGGTAGAGGTACAATATATCATATAAATGCCTATACTTTACTTTGGAATGGCTAAAATAGCATGATACAGATCCTTTAAAGTTAATCCAAACTATCCTTCACCTCCTGTCTCCAGGTACTTAAACTTGAACTGACGACATCATTAGTTCAGCTTTGGGAGATTTAACAGTATGAGTCTCCTGGGAAAAGGGTCAGACAGCTTTGCCCATATACATCCATGCCCCAGCAGAAGCATGAAACCTTACTGAGATTACATTAAAGTTAAGATTTCATGGCAATAAAGATCATAATAATCCCATTTGTTCAGCACTGTAAAAGGTTCCCAAGTCTGCGGTGGTACAGTCATGTGTGCCATTCGAGACATCACCTTCGTCTAATCTTACATGAGCCTCAATCCGGATCAAAATCAGTCTTTCTTTTTTAGCCTTTATCTGGTGAAGCAGAAGACCCAAAATCAGCAAAAAATAAAAAAAAGACCACACAGTATGGGAAGAGGCTTGAAATGAGCAGAGATTATGAGCAGAGATTATGAGAACATCTATGACGACAGGTCACGAGGAGAGCTGGATCTTTTGGGGGCTTTGGGAGCTGATGGTGAACAGAGAAGAACTCACTGACCTGGGATCAGACCACGTCAGAGTAACCACCTTAGTGTCCCCAAAGCGGCTGGATTAAAAGCACATTCAAAACGAGTAATGCGGTCACAGGATTAATGCAGATAAAGCGGCAAACCGGCCTAGTCACCTCGATCAAACTTTACATTGTTTAAGACCGATTCAGTTCCTAACACTAGCTGATATTTCTTTCTACAAAGTATCACACTTTTTAATTTCCTGTCTACTTTTAGACATGTAGTATACATTTCATATATACTACATTCTTGCAATTCTTTGTCAGGGTTGACACCGACTCTGTTAAGTCTCTCATGTTATAATCACTCTATACATAAAAACACTGTTGCCATATTCTGTTAAAGACTATGGGGAGATGTTGCATTTGCACTTCCTCTCGTTGCATGAAGTAGTTTGTGTCAATGACTAGTTTGAAGTACGTGACTCACCTTCTGGCTGTTAAAAGCTGCAGTGCACCATAAAAAGGTCTGTCGGTAAAGTGCTGAAAAACAGGCAAAAATCAAAGCTTCAAATTATATTGCTCCAACATGGCCTATTTGTGGGTTTCAGTGTGAATGTTTATTGCTACGGCAACAGTCATAATTACCCGTAAAGGATACATGTGGATACATTAATATTTCAATTTTAAATACAAGATTTTGTTGAAGTTTATCTGCCGTTTGAAGAAAATCAAGAGCATGTTTTGAAGGTAAGAATCGTTATATTAATTTAACATAATCTCTACATTGTCACATCTATCGTTAGCCTCAAAGACAAAAAGGGCAGATGGAGCTGGAAGGTGTAGAAGAACGAGCAGAATTGGTAACAGAGGCAATACCTGCGGTGGTATTTACATCTAATGCGTTCAAAACTCAGCTTACAGTGAGAGGGAGTGCAGTACAAAGTAAGAATCGCCACACTGCCCTTGTGATACAGTATAAAGCTGGCTGTTACATAACTTGACATAAGGATTTAGGATCAGAGCTGGTGAAGTGGGTGAGCGGAGCTGCTCTCCCACGACTTCACAAGATGCTAAGTCACAGGAGAAAAAGTCAAAGTCACACATACATTCCTCAGTGCATAGTGATACAGCAGTGCAGTTAGTGATACACAGGGAACTCAAACAGAAGTAATGGAGGCTAAAGAAATAGATGTTTTTATGTTGACAGCCTAAACATGAACAGACATAAACCTCATACAGGTCAAGTAAAAATATAGCAACAAATACATCAGTCTTCATACACGACCCATGATCATTCCAAACCTTTATGTAACTACAATTTGGTGCAAAATAGTTCTATATTATGTTTTTTATTTGTTTTTATTTTTTTATTAAACAAATTTGCCAATAACATTTATAACAAGTTATTTTGAGTTGTGGTCACAAGATAGGTCTTCACATTAAAATTACTTAAAAGCACAAACCCATTAGTCATTCAATACCAAGATGTGCAACTGAATCATAAGAAAGGATACAAGTAAAAACATTTTTTTCCCCGTTAAGACTAACTAAAAGGGTAGCCTATTTAAGAGAAGATTAAATAAGACAGCAAAAGAACGTAGGCCTAACAAGCAGAAAATATAGATATTGCCCAGTAACGCGCTTACATGGTCAGCTGAAAGGATGGCAAATATTCTCCTCTCTGTAGTTATCCTCCCAGTCAAAGTGCTCCCAGTCAGTGGCACTTCTGCATCGCCCTGGGCATAGTCTGAAGGAGGGGCGCGCGGACTTGAATGAGGGACGGAGACGGCAGAGTTCTGCTTTCATGGTCACGTGCACGGGTGGATTTCGGGCCAAGACTCGCTGCATTTCTGAGACTGCTGCGACGACAAACGTGAGCAAAACTGGTCATTCCTTGAACAACAGCGTACACAGAGCGACTTTCCTCAGCACAATGTGGCTCCGTCCCTTTAATACACAGAGGCAGGATCTCAACACATCTGGAACAGAGGTGAGCTGCATTTATAAACCAGGTAGCCTGAAACTCTCTTTACATGGAATGGAAAAAATAGCAGAATAACACTATTTATATCCTAAAATAAAATACATTAGAGATTTGTAAAATAAATTATTTATATATATATACTGTATATATACTGTATATATGTTCAAATTATATGTTCATATTATAAAGGGAGTAAGTAATAAAGTAAGATCCCTTCCCATTCAGAGACAATACAGTTAAGCAGGAACTGCAGGGCGCTGACTTCATAATTTTATTAAGTTGAAGGTAATAACATGTTCAGAACAAACCTTTTGAAAAATCAAATGAGAAAGATATTCCTAGTAAATCAGACACACCCAGGGAGTATTTGTTTGCCATTTTTGTCTGCCAGGTAAAACATTACTTCTGATTCTGATATATTTTAAAAATAGAAAAGTGAAAAGGGGGCATGCATAAGTATTCATACAGCATTTTCTGAGTGCATTAAATTGCCTTTATAACATTCCTAATGACTGCAGAATGTTCACACCTTGCCCTAACCATTAAATAGAGGCCACCTGTGCGTAATCTACTCTCAGTATAATTACAGCTGTTCTGTGAGGGCCTCAGAGCTATGGTCAGAGTGTATCGGTCACTAAGCAACATCATGAAGGCCAAGGAGCTCACCAGAGAGGTCAGAGATAAAGCTGTGGAGAAGTTTAGAGCAGCGTTAAGTTATACAAAGATTTCCCAAGATTTTAACATCTCACAGAGCACTGTTCAATCTATCATTCAGAAATGGAAAGAGTATAGCACCACTGCGAACTTACCAAGACACAGCCGTCCACCTAAACTAACAGACCGAACAAGGAGAGCACTGGTAAGAAATACAAGTGCCCCAAGATAACTCTGGAGGAGCTGCGACGTACTGCCGCTGAGCTGGGGGAATCTGTACATGGGACAACTATAAGTCGTACTCTACACAAATCTGGCCTTCATGGACGAGTGGAAAGAAGAAAGCCATTATTGGAAGGAGGCCATAAAAAAATACAGTTTTTGAAGTTTGCTAGACTGCTCATCATCCTGAGTGCAACATGCCCAGTGTCAAATATGGTGAGGGGAGCATCGTGCTATGGGGCTGCTTTTCCTAATCGGGGACTGAGAAGATTGTAAGAGATTCACCTTCTAGCAGGACAATGACCCTAAACACAAAGCTAAATCTACAATGGAATGGTTTAAAAACAAACATAGTAATGTGTTACAATGGCCCAGTCATAGTCCTGACTTAAATTCTATTGAAAATCTGTGGAAAGACCTGAAAACTGCTGTTCACAAACACTCTCCTTCTAATTTGACAGAGCTTGAGTTGCTTAGTAAAGAGGAATGGGCTAAAATGTCAGTCTCTAGATGTGCAAACCTTGTAGTCAAACCCCAGAAGACTTGCTGCTGTTATTGCAGAAAAACGAGGTTCCACAAAGTATTAAGTCATGCTGTATGAATACTTATGCACGCCCCACTTTTCACTTTTACATTTTTTGTCAAATAACAGAATCATGCATAATTTCACAGTTGTCTGTTACTTGTGTGTGTGTGAACTTTCATTAAAAAAATCTAAATCAAATCTTTACATTTAGGGTTGTAAACATGACAAAATGTGCAAAAGTTCAAGGTGTATTAGTACTTTCGCAAGGCACTGTAAGTATTTTTTTTTTATGTTTTGGGGATTTATTTGGGGAAAACTGAACAGAGCATCGTAGCTATGAAAGGAAAAACAGCTCTATATTTTTGGAACAGGTCCAGGTCACTGTGCTCCTCAAAGGAACATGTACGTATGTGTTGTTGATAAGTTTCTTTCTCCAGCAGCACATGTACGAGCCCGAGGCTTTTTCAACAGATCAAGGACATTTCAAACATTGTTCTAACTTATTTCAAAGTTTGACAAAACCATTATCTCTGTCCATGGTCCTGAACATTTTAGACATCCATTAAAGCCTCTTAATTCAATAACTCAAACATGAAAGTAATTAAGAAATAAAACACAACTCAGGGTGTGTTTCCGGGGAGAACACAACATATAGTTAAAAGCTCCAAAAGGCCATTTTAGAATTAGCAAGATCTGATATTCAAAAAGGGCTGTTAAACCGTGTCAAAAATCGTTTGCATCGATTTGAATTGAACAAAATTAACATTATTGATAAAAGCAAATATTTACAGTAGATTTGACCTCCACTAACTTTGCTATCAGTGCGCAACACAAAAGCTAAGGTTATACTTGTGTATCTAGCTTAATAATTTCCAACCCTTTATAACCAAAGTCACCACACAGTGAGAAAGTATATAAAGCTGCTTTATGGTGGTAAGATTCCACATCGACGACATGGCTTTGCCTCCTGTTGCCGTTCTTCTGCTGCCCCTTTTACTGCTCCCGGGTATTCGAACCGCCGGTAAGTAACTATTGTAATAACAAAATGAGATTTTTGTCTAATGATTATTGTTCTGAAACTTGTCTTGCAGAGTATAAGTTCATCCCAATTGAGATCACGGTGAGGAACAGTGTGACGAACAGTCCAGAGCAGAGCTTTGGTACTTCTTTGGTGGAGGGAGGGATCTTGCTGGGAGCCATGAACCGACTCATGAGCTCCAACGCAGGCTTTAAGTAAGACACGTGATGAATAAATGTTAAGATGGCATGGTTTTAGATCTTTTGAATATGAAGCATAGTGATTGGGAAAGGCAGGATTACTCTTGTCAAGATGATTTTGTGGGGTTTTGGTAAATATAGTCGAGCAACAATGAGCATGGAAATCCATATAGATGGTACATTTCCACACCAGTGATTTTACTTTAGTTAATATTTCACTGGCAAGGACCACAACACAATGCAAATTGAAATTAAGAATGTATTAGCAGAGAAAACCGACAGGGCACACCCAGTCCAAGGGGACGGCACCTCAGCTAACAAAAGAACAATAGGCAGGTAATTAGCAGTGATCAGCCATGAATAGGACAGGACTGACCGATACTGAGGGGAGCAGATCGTTAGAGACGCTCTACTTCAAAGGTTGTTTACCCACAGTTGAGAGTAGCTGTGATTAGAAAGGAGGAGCCGGGCCAACCCCAACTCCTCCCTGTTGGTCTATATCTAAAGCTGTGGGCTGAGCGGGACTTTTGTCCACTGACGAAGCCTTTTGGATGAGAGGCGAAATGTTCAAAGACTTCGAATACTGAGTACAGAAGATGACTCAAGTACCTTCATTGAAGATGGACAACTCCTGTACGACTGAGAACTTACACAGACGTATTAGCAGAGGTGAAATAAACCTAGATGCTATAAAATGTATACCTAAGCTTGAATTAAAAGCCAGTGCAAAAAGTGTGTGATAAAACTTCACTGTAGAGTCTATAGTAAACTGTTTGGGGCCGATATACTTATTGTTATTTCTGTGCCTTTAGATTCTCTGTGAGAGAGGACCCAAACTTTGGCCCATTCCTTGAGAGTGTGAACGGTTTGGCTGGCAGTGACCAGGAACAGACGTACTGGGAGCTGCTGGTGACAACGGCCACTGATACGACTATTCGCCCGGAAGTTGGTGAGTAACGAGAGGAAAACGTAACGATGCAAAGTTTTTTGATTCAATGTTTTGTTTTAACAAATGTCAATGGTTGACTTTCAGGGATCGGATGCTATGTACCAAAAGCTCAAGACAAAATTATCCTCAATTATCAAAAGTGGTGAGAATTCAGCACATCCTGTCTATGGAAAAGACACATGTGAAGTTGTCATTAAAGCTGTTCACTTGTGCTTGTGCAGTTTGTGTTTGTTTGTAAAATTAAAAAAAGAACATTTAATACTCATTCCTAAAGAGTTTACTGTGATCTGATAGAAACAGGAAAAATGAATTACACTGAAACAAGTCACAGCTATTGTTTTAATTTGTCAGTTTTTGGAATTTAAGGAATATACATGTACGTGAAAACTGCATACATTTTTAATGAACTATTGTATTATAGACTATTTCCTTATGTCGTATACCACAACATTTACAATGATTCAGTGTAATATTCAGTAGCTTGTAAAATTAAAGATGATCTGATCATTTGTGGTAGGGATGTAACATCCAATGCCTGAGGAAAAAAATATATATACACAAGGGTTAGGGTTAACGAAACTGTGTCAGTTTAATCTGATAAAAAACAAACTATAGAAAGAAATTGTTATAATTTTGTATATAGACATAGACACCATATAGACATAGACACCATATTATTTTGAATAAAAACAAGCAATAATGACGTGTTCATTGAGGTATATAACTTTATATATCTCCATAAAAAGCACCCAAGAAACATGAAGCATGGAGTGAGTGAATAATGTACACAATTAGAAAATGACTTCAAACGTCTGGAAAAGCGATATAAAAGAAGAATGCATTATTATAGCTCTAGCTCTCAAATGCCAAGATTGTATTCAAGTTTCACACTCCCTATGCAAAACCCTTTGCTCACAAAGCAAAAGTCAATTGAAAAATGGGTGAAGTTTGTTAGTTTATGCTTTATGATGGTTAACAAACACATTGATAATCTAGATTAGACTAGTTAACTATTATTAACTAATTATTAATAACTATTGGGATGAGAATACATTATAAAATGGGCATGGTTGTCAGAAAAGTTGATATCGCATGAAGTATAAATAGTTTTGACTCACCAACATCGGGTATTATAACTACCCCATCTGGTTTCTTGACCTTCAGCTGCCAGTAGGTGCGCTCAGCGAAGTTTCCTGCCAAACCATTCACACTTTCCAGATATGGACCATAGTTTGAATTCTCTGAGTAGGTAAAGCTGAATAAACAATAAAAATCAAGCAATGCAGATCTACCAAAACAATATGTTATGTGCATATGTATGTAATAAGTTGAAGACTTACTTAAAGTGTGCATTGGTCTCTTGCAGTCTCCTCATTCCTCCGATCAAGATGCCCCTGTAGACAGTATAAGTGCTGTACACTCTTTTGGGTTCTCCAGTTAAGGAGTTTTCCACCACAATTGTGATGTTAGTTTGGGCAGAGTGTGGAGCTAGAAAACAAAAACAAAACAATGTTAATAGTAGTGATTTGTGCAGTTTAAAGATGATCGATGAAAAAACATACATACCTACAGTGGAAGTGGTTTTACCATGAGACTGCCTACCTGAAGTAAGACACACAATCCAAAAACAGTCATGGTAATTTAACAACAAAAGTACATAAGAGCACAACTTACATCCAGAAGTCACAGTTGAGAGAACGAGCAGAAGCAGCAGAGTAACGGACGCAGAGAGATCCTTTGCCATCTTCAAACTCGGTAATTGGTCTGGTTTGGTTTCACTGTTTTAAAGCAAAGCACCAGGGATGAGTTTTTGTTTGTGTTTTTTTTTTTTCCAACAATGGGTTTGGGTAGTTATATCCTTGGGAAACACATATTTTTTATTATTTCTTATGTTTCATAGGAGGAAGGCAGGAGCAACTAAACAATGTAATAGACAGTGCAGCATGATAGGGGGATTTCTATCTTGCATTACAATAGATGACCTTATTCTATGAAAAGTCTTCCAGAAAGCGCTCCCACATTGATATCAGCATGTTTGTCTTTACTACACTGTAGTGGCCACTTTGTGTAGCGTACTACAGAGTAATTCATGGCTCTTAAAATGCACCAAAATACAAGGAATCGCATCCGAATTTAAAACTATTTCTCGAGGGAGGACTTGGGGCCTCCCTTTGCTGTTTTGCCCATGGCCCACAAATATCTTGAAACGGCCCTGGACCTGAGCAACCTACAATATTTTGGGCTGCATTACCTATCTAACTATTTATATATATATATATATATATATATATATATATATATATATATATATATATATATATATATAAGTAAAGGTAATGTAAATAAAGCAAATAAATAAAAATGAATGTAATTTTCTAATCTGATTGCGATTAACATTCCAGCCCTATTTTCAAGCATCACCAAAAGTTAAAACAGTTTGAGTGGCTGATAGTGAGCTGAACCCCACGGTGGACCCACCACCTGCAGGAGGAGCCATAGGTGGCAATGTGATTTGGGCAACTCGAACGGTTGCCCCCACGACCTGGCAACGGACAAGTGGTAGAAGATGGATAGATGGTTTTCTACACGACCGCCCGTGCATGGGTAACCCGCCAGTGGGTTGGGATTTAGGCCCAGTCCTACAAAGTATGTCACTAACAACGGTGTCCCAAAAACACAATGAAAGGTCACATCAGGGCAATAAACAAGGCAGTGGAGTGCACAGTGTGCTGTAAATATCAGTTTAAAGATAAACCCCACTAAATGAAAATGAAACAGACAACAACTCACCACAAAAATTGAAGATTCTTTAACTTAATGGCGCTGTTTTCCCCCACAGAGCGACCCAGCCCTCCGTCTCCAAACGTCGTGGCTCAAGGCAGAAAGAAGAGTTGATGCTTCCAGGTGGCCAACACAGTTCACAATACACAAGGAAACACGATCGCTCAAAAACACCAATTGTCAGTTCAGAGCCAGGGCACAGTATTTATACATACAGTCTGTAAAAGACCATACGATCAGAGTGGACCAATGGTGTAAACTGGTCAGAGGGTGGTAACGAAATCTAAACAAGCTCCTGACTCATGCTTTGCTGACACGCTACAGAACAAGAAAAACATGTCAGTGAGATTATCTGACACCATAATCATTCTGAACATAACGTGAAGTACAGATACATTACAAACAACTGATTCACTGACAGGCAGTCACCCTCTCTGCGTAGAAAAGTGCAAGACTAGGACAAAAGAGAACGGTGGACGGACTCTGGACTTCACTTCTTCTCTTTCTCTGAAGTTACCAGCTGGTTTTGTCTCATCTGAAAACAGGTCATTCCTTGAACAACAGCGTACACAGAGTGACTTTCCTCAGCACAATGTGGTTCCGTCCCTTTAATGTACCCAGAGGCAGGATCTCAACACATCTGGAACAAAAGTGAGCTGCATTAATAAACCAGGTGGCCTGAAACTCCCTTTATATGGAATGGAAAAAATTGCAGAATAACACTATTTATATCTTGAAATAAAAAACATTAGAGATTTGTAAAGTAAAAAAAAAAAAAAGGGCGCTGACTTCATAAATTTATTAAGTTGAAGGTAATAACATGTTCAGAACAAACCTTTTGAAAAATCAAATGAGAAAGATATTCCAGTAACTCAGACACACCCAGGGAGTATTTTTTTTGTCATTTCTTTCTGCCAGGTAAAACATTCCTGCCACACCTCGCTGGCAACAGGACAAGGAAGGAGCATTTTTCTGGTAAAATCCTGTGATATTTCTGGAACTTAATATTGTATTTCCCTGTTCCTAAAACTAACAAACTTCTTGAAAACAAAAAATAGTTTTATTAAAAATGAACAAATAATACAGTGCCTTGTGAAAGTACTAATACACCTTGAAAGTTTGCACATTTTGTCATGTAAAGACGTAAAGATTTTATTTTGAATGTTTTACTGAAGGTTCACACACAAGTAACAGACATCTGTGAAGTGAAAGCAAAATGATACATGATTCTGATATATTTCAAAAAATAGAAAAGTGAGGCGTGCAGCATTTTCTGAGTGCATTAAATTGCCTTTATAACATTCCTAATGACTGCAGAATGTTCACACCTTGCCCTAACCATTAAATAGAGGCCACCTGTGTGTAATCTACTCTCAGTATAATTCCAGCTGTTCTGTGAGGGCCTCAGAGCTATGGTCAGAGTGTATTGGTCACTAAGCAACATCATGAAGGCCAAGGAGCTCACCAGAGAGGTCAGGGATAAAGCTGTGGAGAAGTTTAAAGCAGCGTTAAGTTATACAAAGATTTCCCAAGATTTTAACATCTCACGGAGCACTGTTCAATCCATCATTCAGAAATGGAAAGAGTATAGCACCACTGTGAACTTACCAAGACACGGGCGTCCACCTAAACTAACAGACCGAACAAGGAGAGTACTGGTCAGAAATCCAACCAAGTGCCCCAAGATAACTCTGGAGGAGCTGCGACGTACTGCCGCTGAGCTGGGGGAATCTGTACATGGGACAACTATAAGTCGTACTCTACACAAATCTGGCCTTCATGGACGAGTGGCAAGAAGAAAGCCATTATTGGAAGGAGGCCATAAAAAATACAGTTTTTGAAGTTTGCTAGAAGTCATATGGAGGACACGGCTACCATGTGGAAGAAGGTGCTTTGGTCAGATGAGACAAAAATTGAACTTTTTGGCCCAAATGCAAAACGTTATGTATGCAGCAAACCTAACACTGCTCATCGTCCTGAGTGCACCATCCCCAGTGTCAAATATGGTGGGGGGAGCATCATGCTATGGGGCTGCTTTTCCTCAGCGGGGACTGGGAAGATTGTAAGAATAGTTGGGAAGATGGATGGAGCTAAATACAGAGACATTTTGGAGGAAAACCTGCTGGAGTCAGCAAGAGAATTGAGGCTGGGGCAGAAAGTCCCCTTCCAGCAGGACAATGACCCTAAACACAAAGCTAAATCTACAATGGAATGGTTTAAAAACAAACATAGTAATGTGTTACAATGGCCCAGTCAAAGTCCTGACCTAAATCCGATAGAAAATCTGTGGAAAGACCTGAAACCTGCTGTTCACAAACGCTCTCCTTCTAATTTGACAGAGCTTGAGTTGTTTTGTAAAGAGGAATGGGCTAAAATGTCAGTCTCTAGATGTGCAAACCTTGTAGAGTCAAACCCCCAAAGACTTGCTGCTGTTATTGCAGAAAAACGAGGTTCCACAAAGTATTAAGTCATGCTGTATGAATACTTATGCACGCCCCACTTTTCACTTTTTTGTAAAATAACAGAATCATGCATAATTTCACAGTTGTCTGTTACGTGTGTGTGTGTGTGTGTGTGAACTTTCATTAAAAAAATCGAAATCAAATCTTTACATTTAGGGTTGTAAACATGACAAAATGTGCAAAAGTTAAAGGTGTATTAGTACTTTCGCAAGGTACTGTAAATATTTTTTTTTTTATGTTTTGGGGATTTATTTGGGGGAAACTGAACAGAGCATCGTAGCTATGAAAGGAAAAACAGCTCTATATTTTTGGAACAGGTCCAGGTCACTGTGCTCCTCAAAGGAACATGTACGTATGTGTTGTTGATAAGTTTCTTTCTCCAGCAGCACATGTACGAGCACGAGGCTTTTTCAACAGATCAAGGACATTTCAAACTTTGTTCTAACTTATTTTAAAGTTTGACAAAACCATTATCTCTGTCCATGGTCCTGAACATTTTAGACATCCATTAAAGCCTCTTAATTCAATAACTCAAACATGAAAGTAATTAAGAAATAAAACACAACTCAGGGTGTGTTTCCGGGGAGAACACAACATATAGTTAAAAGCTCCAAAAGGCCATTTTAGAATTAGCAAGATCTAATATTCAAAAAGGGCTGTTAAACCGTGTCAAAAATCGTTTGCATTGAACAAGATTAACATTATTGATGAAAGCAAATATTTACAGTAGATTTGACCTCCACTAACTTTGCTATCAGTGCGCAACACAAAAGCTAAGGTTATACTTGTGTATCTAGCTTAATAATTTCCAACCCTAGTCATATAACCAAAGTCACCACACAGTGAGAAAGTATATAAAGCTGCTTTATGGTGGTAAGATTCCACATCGACGACATGGCTTTGCCTCCTGTTGCCGTTCTTCTGCTGCCCCTTCTACTGCTCCCGGGTATTCGAACCGCCGGTAAGTAACTATTGTAATAACAAAATGAGATTTTTGTCTAATGATTATTGTTCTGAAACTTGTCTTGCAGAGTATAAGTTCATCCCAATTGAGATCACGGTGAGGAACAGTGTGACGAACAGTCCAGAGCAGAGCTTTGGTACTTCTTTGGTGGAGGGAGGGATCTTGCTGGGAGCCATGAACCGACTCATGAGCTCCAATGCAGGCTTTAAGTAAGACACGTGATGAATAAATGTTAACATGGCATGGTTTTAGATCTTTTGAATGTGAAGCATAGTGATTGGGAAAGGCAGGATTGCTCTTGTCAAGATGATTTTGTGGGGTTTTGGTAAATATAGTCGAGCAACAATGAGCACGGAAATCCATATAGATGGTAAATTTCCACACCAGTGATTTTACTTTAGTTAATATTTCACTGGCAAGGACCACAACACAATGCAAATTGAAATTAAGAATGTATTAGCAGAGAAAACCGACAGGGCACACCCAGTCCAAGGGGACGGCACCTCAGCTAAAAAAAGAAGCATAGGCAGGTAATTAGCAGTGATCAGCCATGAATAGGACAGGACTGACCGATACTGAGGGGAGCAGATCGTTAGAGACGCTCTACTTCAAAGGTTGTTTACCCACAGTTGAGAGTAGCTGTGATTAGAAAGGAGGAGCCGGGCCAACCCCAACTCCTCCCTGTTGGTCTATATCTAAAGCTGCGGGCTGAGCGGGACTTTTGTCCACTGACGAAGCCTTTTGGATGAGAGGCGAAATGTTCAAATACTTCAAATACTGAGAACAGAAGATGACTCAAGTACCTTCATTGAAGATGGACAACTCCTGTACGACTGAGAACTTACACAGACGTATTAGCAGAGGTGAAATAAACCTAGATAGCTGGGTGTTGAGACAATGAGTGGGGGATTCAATGCTATAAAATGTATACCTAAGCTTGAATTAAAAGCCAGTGCAAAAAGTGTGTGATAAAACTTCACTGTAGAGTCTATATTAAACAGCGGGAAAGCGTTTCGCTGTTTGGGGCCGATATACTTATTGTTATTTCTGTGCCTTTAGATTCTCTGTGAGAGAGGACCCAAACTTTGGCCCATTCCTTGAGAGTGTGAACGGTTTGGCTGGCAGTGACCAGGAACAGACGTACTGGGAGCTGCTGGTGACAACGGCCACTGATACGACTATTCGCCCTGAAGTTGGTGAGTAACGAGAGGAAAACGTAACGATGTTTTTTGATTCAATGTTTTGTTTTAACAAATGTCAATGGTTGACTTTCAGGGATCGGATGCTATGTACCAAAAGCTCAAGACAAAATTATCCTCAATTATCAAAAGTGGTGAGAATTCAGCACATCCTGTCTATGGAAAAGACACATGTGAAGTTGTCATTAAAGCTGTTCACTTTTGCTTGTGCAGTTTGTGTTTGTTTGTAAAATTAAAAAAAGAACATTTAATACTCATTCCTAAAGAGTTTACTGTGATTTGATAGAAACAGGAAAAATGAATTACACTGAAACAAGTCACAGCTATTGTTTTAATTTGTCAGTTTTTGGAATTTAAGGAATATACATGTACGTGAAAACTGCATACATTTTTAATGAACTATTGTATTATAGACTATTTCCTTATGTCGTATACCACAACATTTACAATGATTCAGTGTAATATTCAGTAGCTTGTAAAATTAAAGATGATCTGATCATTTGTGGTAGGGATGTAACATCCAATGCCTGAGGAAAAAAAAAATATACACAAGGGTTAGGGTTAACGAAACTGTGTCAGTTTAATTTGATAAAAAAACAAACTATAGAAAGAAATTGTCATAATTCTGTATATAGACATAGACACCATATTATTTTGAATAAAAACAAGCAATAATGACGTGTGCATTGAGGTATATAACTTTATATATCTCCATAAAAAGCACCCAAGAAACATGAAGCATGGAGTGAGTGAATAATGTACACAATTAGAAAATGACTTCAAACGTCTGGAAAAGCGATATAAAAGAAGAATGCATTATTATAGCTCTAGCTCTCAAATGCCAAGATTGTATTCAAGTTTCACACTCCCTATGCAAAACCCTTTGCTCACAAAGCAAAAGTCAATTGAAAAATGGGTGAAGTTTGTTAGTTTATGCTTTATGATGGTTGACAAACACATTGATAATCTAGATTAGACTAGTTAACTATTATTAACTAATTATTAATAACTATTGGGATGAGAATACATTATAAAATGGGCATGGTTGTCAGAAAAGTTGATATCGCATGAAGTATAAATAGTTTTGACTCACCAACATCGGGTATTATAACTACCCCATCTGGTTTCTTGACCTTCAGCTGCCAGTAGGTGCGCTCAGCGAAGTTTCCTGCCAAACCATTCACACTTTCCAGATATGGACCATAGTTTGAATTCTCTGAGTAGGTAAAGCTGAATAAACAATAAAAATCAAGCAATGCAGATCTACCAAAACAATATGTTATGTGCATATGTATGTAATAAGTTGAAGACTTACTTAAAGTGTGCATTGGTCTCTTGCAGTCTCCTCATTCCTCCGATCAAGATGCCCCTGTAGACAGTATAAGTGCTGTACACTCTTTTGGGTTCTCCAGTTAAGGAGTTTTCCACCACAATTGTGATGTTAGTTTGGGCAGAGTGTGGAGCTAGAAAACAAAAACAAAACAATGTTAATAGTAGTGATTTGTGCAGTTTAAAGATGATCGATGAAAAAACATACATACCTACAGTGGAAGTGGTTTTACCATGAGACTGCCTACCTGAAGTAAGACACACAATCCAAAAACAGTCATGGTAATTTAACAACAAAAGTACATAAGAGCACAACTTACATCCAGAAGTCACAGTTGAGAGAACGAGCAGAAGCAGCAGAGTAACGGACGCAGAGAGATCCTTTGCCATCTTCAAACTCGGTAATTGGTCTTGTTTGGTTTCACTGTTTTAAAGCAAAGCACCAGGGATGAGTTTTTGTTTGTGTTTTTTTTTTTTTTCCAACAATGGGTTTGGGTAGTTATATCCTTGGGAAACACATATTTTTATTATTTCTTATGTTTCATAGGAGGAAGGCAGGAGCAACTAAACAATGTAATAGACAGTGCAGCATGATAGGGGGATTTCTATCTTGCATTACAATAGATGACCTTATTCTATGAAAAGTCTTCCAGAAAGCGCTCCCAGTTGTTTGTAAGAACAAACAACTGCCATCTCGATATGAAACTGTGGGACTTTGGACCTGAGCCGTCGCAATGGGGTAGGCAAGGTAGGCAGTGGCCTAGGGCCCCCAGCTGAAGGGGCCCCCGATGTCTGTGGCATTATGTGAAGTGAAGTTCTTTCCTTCTGACACTTCCTGTCACTGTAGCTTCTGCGGAGAGAAGCTTTTCAGCTTTGAAACTGATAAAGTCTCACCTCCTTATCCATGAACCAAGAAAGACTGACAGGACTGGCACTTATATCAATAGAGCGCAACATTAGGAGGTTATAGAACATGGAAGATTTGGTCACTGCTTTTGTGCGATCTAAAGTCCGCGAGCGTTGCTAAACCTCTTAATTTTGGATGGTTATTCCTTGACAAAAAAAATCTTTGTTGTACAATTTCTGTGTAAGTTCTCAGTCGTACAGGAGTTGTCCATCTTCAATGAAGGTACTTGATTCAACTTCTGTAATCAGTAGTTGAAGTCTTCGAACGTTTCACCTCTCATCCAAAAGGCTTCGTCAGTGACAAAGGTCACAATCTGCACGCAGCTGAATATATAGACCAACAGGGAGGAGTTAGGGTAGGCCCGTCTCCTCCCCTCTAATCACAGCTACTCTCACCTGTGGGTAAACACCTTTGAAGTAGAGCGTCTCTAACGATCTGCTCACCTCAGTATCGGTCAGTCCTATTCATCGATAATCACTACCCAGTATCTGTCCCATTCATGGCTGATCACTGCCAATTACCTGCCTATTGTTCTTTTGTTGGCTGAGGTGCCGTCTCCCTGGGCTGGCCAAGCCTTTTTTGGTTTCTCCCGAAGGAGATTGGACTACAGTGACGGAAAATTAAATCTGAGACCGCCATTTCGATTCATTTTTTCTTTCCTGACAAAAATAGCTTCTTTAACTCCTCTTTCAAACCAACGTTCTTCTTTAGACCTCCCCGTCCACAAAGGGGTGGTTGGAGGCTTTGAGGTGGAGGTGCACTGCCGACTTGTTGTACAATGTTCTTAAAATAGTTTGTGTTGTACACCATTTTAATACCTTTATTTTAATTCAACATAAATTGTATAGTTCAAGAAACAAACACTACTCTGCATATAAGAGAAGACAGTTCTAAAGAATGATAATAATATAAATAATTATACTTTTTGACCTTGTTTTTGCCTTGTTGACAAAAATAACGATGCCTCATTGAAGACACTGTGTCCTTTACTACACTGTAGTGGCCACTTTGTGTAGCGTACTACAGAGTAATTTATGGCTCTTAAAATGCACCAAAATACAAGGAATCGCATCCGAATTTAAAACTATTTCTCGAGGGAGGACTTGGGGCCTCCCTTTGCTGTTTTGCCCATGGCCCACAAATATCTTGAAACGGCCCTGGACCTGAGCAACCTACAATATTTTGGGCTGCATTACCTATCTAACTATTTATATATATATATATAAAAGTAAAGGTAATGTAAATAAAGCAAATAAATAAAAATGAATGTAATTTTCTAATCTGATTGCGATTAACATTCCAGCCCTATTTTCAAGCATCACCAAAAGTTAAAACAGTTTGAGTGGCTGATAGTGAGCTGAACCCCACGGTGGACCCACCACCTGCAGGAGGAGCCATAGGTGGCAATGTGATTTGGGCAACTCGAACGGTTGCCCCCACGACCTGGCAACGGACAAGTGGTAGAAGATGGATAGATGGTTTTCTACACGACCGCCCGTGCATGGGTAACCCGCCAGTGGGTTGGGATTTAGGCCCAGTCCTACAAAGTATGTCACTAACAACGGTGTCCCAAAAACACAATGAAAGGTCACATCAGGGCAATAAACAAGGCAGTGGAGTGCACAGTGTGCTGTAAATATCAGTTTAAAGATAAACCCCACTAGATGAAAATGAAACAGACAACAACTCACCACAAAAATTGAAGATTCTTTAACTTAATGTCGCTGTTTTCCCCCACAGAGCGACCCAGCCCTCCGTCTCCAAACGTCGTGGCTCGAGGCAGAAAGAAGAGTTAATGCTTCCAGGTGGCCAACACAGTTCACAATACACAAGGAAACACGATCGCTCAAAAACACCAATTGTCAGTTCAGAGCCAGGGCACAGTATTTATACATACAGTCTGTAAAAGACCATACGATCAGAGTGGACCAATGGTGTAAACTGGTCAGAGTAGTCTTAAGCTGTCCAGATGCAAAGATAAAATGTACAGATACAGCAGATACATAAGACACAATGGACAGGGACATCTCCATAGATTAGATGACTGGTTATCTAGAAGGAACAAATGAAGTAACGCTAGCTGAATATAGGTCACAGAATGTAATGGTCAACTGTTCAGACAGTGAAGGGTTTGGATTTCTATAACAGGTTTCCATTAAAACTACTACTACTACTATTACAGTAGAAATAAAGTCTTGGGGAGTCTTGAGTCTGACTGTCTGGAGTTTGTTACAGACAATACAAACAACCACAACCACTTTTGACATTTTAATAGGTTTATGTTTATAAATAATAAATCATTCAGAAAGAGTGACAAATATTAGTTTAATTGTATTGTAACTTTGTACTGCTATAAATTACATATAGAGTGTACTGACATTCCACCTCGCTGCATGGAAAGACCTTAGAGTGAGCTGTACAGACACTGACTAAAGCCTGAGCCTCTGACTCTTCTCACCCTCTGAACTCGCAGTGTGCAGATAAACTGCAGGTGAATGCTGCAGAGTTTCACTGGCTACTAAGGCTGTGTTCTAGTGAGAATTTTAAATGCAGCAGCAACCAGCCACAGAAATGAACTGAGTTGTTTTGTAATCATTTTCATTTTGATCGTATGTTTTTTTTTTCCCCAACCAGGCCTGTTTTGTATTGTCATTGTCTTGTGTTTTCATGTGTCGGTAAGCCAAAGACGAATTTCTCCCTCAGTAGACAATCAAATATTCTATTCTATTCTATTGGTCAATTCAACCTGATCAAAGCTTGTTCAGCATCAACATTAACTCCTTGCTATGGAAATAATGAATACATGTACACATATTGATTATAAAGTAAATTAGTAAATAGATCTATACCACTTCCTCTTAATTCAAGATGATCTTCTGATTTTCACTTTTGTTTCTAAACATGAATAGATATATAGTTGTTTGAAATATTAATTGCTTCTTCACCTTTAAAAATGAATGAAACCCCAGAGGAGCAGTGACAGAGTCAGGAGGGCAGACAGCAGCACAGCAATTGAGGTTGTATAGACTGCAAGGACGCAGAGTTAACAGCAGATACAATTTGATCGGATGTCTTTTCTTTTGTACAGAATCAGAGGAGAGTGTGACTAATGCAGTTTAACAATTAGGAGAAATCAATCTCATGATAGTTATGACAAGTACAGAACATGCAAACAAAATACACAAGAACAAGAACAAGGCAAGTTTGACCAAACATTTACTGGTTCAGTCATTATAATTAATTCGGATCCAAAATAACTGAGTTATCAAGTGAAGTGTAACATCTGGACAATCTAAATAGCCGAGTGGGCAGGCCATTACAGTAACCTAGCCCGGCGATTCCAAAAGTGGGAAATCCTTTCAAATATCAAAAATAATAATTAATACATATAAAAATACACAACTTGATTTGTGTTTTTTTCTGCCCTAAAGTAGAATAAGAGGGAATAACTTTCTGTAATGGGGGTCCCAAGTTGTTTACGTGCTTGTATCTTTTCTATCCATCTGAAGGGGCCAAGCACGTCATGGCAATTCTAGCTACCACATAAGAGACTACACATCTTGCACCAGATGCCTTTCCTTTACATACAGTAGCCTATATATTGGAACTGGTGGTCCTGATCACCTCTTTTCCACTGCCACCGCGAGCAAAGAATTTACCTTAAGTGTTGCATTTCGACTTGGTGTCAGTCTGTGGGACCAGGGCCGGGCGGACCAGGGGACTTACACAAACATCAGTGGCCCATGAGAGGACAGACAGACTAATGAGGTGACAGGAGTGGATATAGGCAAACAGGATCTTGGTTGACTTGGGAAAAATCCAAAGCAATTATTGGAGAGTGAATCTTTGCAACCTAATAGTGCTCTCCCTGTTCTTTTCCGGCTTTTAAACCAATTCGTGATTGATCGCTAATTATCGGCGACGTGGGCCCCTGGAGACTGCCGGGGCCCCTCCTTTCCCCCCTCTCACGGCGTCACAGCAGCTATAACTTTCAGTCGACTCTGCGGCTTGTCGTGGCAGGCAGCTCGATATGCTCCAAGACGTTTGAATAATCGTCGTGCCCTTTATCCAATAAAGCGGGAGGAGACACTGTCTGTGCGCAATAAGGCACTGCTAACCCAATATGCCGCAATAGTGTAAATCACCTCAATGACCGCGCTGCATCTTTGACTGGCTCCGTGCACATGCCCATACCGATCCGACAGTGAACTTAATCCGACATAACTCCAGTTCAACTTTTCCTTTCATTGACCGCAGCGGAATCAAAAGCCGGGGATTGATAAACCTCTCGCGATAATGACAAGATGCCTCTACTCATTGACGTTTCAGTGTTTAGATGTGATTCACTCCGCGGCCTCGCCAAAGAAAAAAGCATTAATGAGCGCCATCGATGACAATGTATTTATTTTTTCAAGGTCGGATCAATTTGGGGGGGGGGGGGGGGGGGTCTAGGTTTTGTCTCGGAAATCTATTCCCCCACACCGCAGGAGGATGAGAACTATAAAAGGGCAGGTAAAGACGAAAGGGCCACGCTTTGACATCACTGCAGCGCTGGGAGAGACGGCCGGGGGCAAAGGCGCATCACCTGGATCAAGCAAGTAAGTCCAACACGTGTTTGGGTTTTCTTTTAGCTAGGCCTTGGCTGATACGCATGAAATTGTGGCTCATTTAGATCTTTTGAAATATAGCATCTAGGCTACTTCTGAAAATAGTCCTGCCATATAGGCTACGTTTAGAAACATGAAAGATATAGGCTAGTCCTAAGGCAAGTGCATGCGTTCGGCTGTTTAGCCTACCACGTGTTTCCTCTAAATGTGAAGTTAGAAAAGAAAGAAAGAAAGACTTTGGCCTGGGGATAAAATAATGTGTGGTTATTCATATTGCTACACTATTGCTATTTTTGGTGTCAGTTACTCTAAAACAGTTATGAAATTCCTGATTGTCCACATCCCCATCACAACTGTAACTTTGGCTTCATCCAGTAATTGCTTCACTATCACTGGACCAATGAGTTAACATCTAGCTCCTCTTTGACACTGTTGTTTGTCAGTCGTTTCCATAGACATATTAATATATATTATGTCGTTTCCAGCATCTGTCCGGCGCTCATCTTGCTGACGCCTTTCCCATTGTCCACATGAGGGCAGTAGAGGATCACATTGTAGACCCATTAGTCCAGTCAGACTAGTCCTAAATCGGTCTCTCTCTCTCTCTCTCTCTCTCTCTCTCTCTCTTTCTCTCTCTCTCTCTCTCTCTCTCTCTCTCTCTCTCTCTCTCTCTCTCTCTCTCTCTCTCTCTCTCTCTCTCTGTCTCAGAAACATAGGCTGCTTATTGTCTAAAAATGCCCAAGGCCACTTTAATTAGTCTGAGTATGAATTTCCATTTAAGGTCACCTCAAAACTGTTTATTAAATGATACTACAACCCACCTTACAGTCCATGTTCAGCAACTTTATCCTCTTCTTTGCAGACACCAGTGACACATCACGTGTCTGACAAGCCTAAAACTGCTTGCACACAACACGGGGACAGCAGAGTGCCACCTGCTCCAGAGCAAACACAGATGTAATGAGGAACTACACGACACTAAAGAGCATATACTGTAGAGGGGACAGAGGGAGAGAGATAGAGAGAGAGAGAGGGACAGAGAGAGAGAGAGATAGAGAGATAGAGAGAGAGAGAGAGAGAGAGAGAGAGAGAGAGCAATAATTTCAGCCTGGCAGTGGTTTGTTTAGTTTCCTCGGTCAATAAACCAATAAGAAGAGGGAGAACAACACAGACACATTTTGAACTTGATAAGCACAGTGCCGATTGTGTGTGCATCGATTCATGCTGAATAATAGGAAGGGAAAATAAAATACAACACAATAACAAATAATAGTATGTGTTGTTTTAGTTTATCTTACACATATATCGTTACATTTAGGTTATCAAGACTTGGGCTACAGCTTTCAGAACATTTTTAAGTATGTATTTATATGCATAATAATAATAATAGTAATAGTAATGGTAATAACATCTTCAATGAAGGTACTTGATTCATCTTCTGTACTCAGTAGTTGAAGAATCAAGTACCTTCATTGAAGATGGACAACTCCTGTACGACTGAGAACTTACACAGCCAATGGTAATAACAGTAACTTTAAACTTATTTAATTGTTTATCCTTTAACGATATTCTTCCCTGATAAAGCAACAGCTACATTTATTTGTTTTTCTTTCTTTTAATACTAGAATTGGACTATTTTGTCTGCTTCTAACATTAATTTTATTATAATGATTATTAATGTTTTAAATGACAAAGAATATCCAACCAGCTATTTCAAACCTTCTGAATTAAGGAATAATCTGGCGAAGAGCTTGTTGTAGAGCCACTGCTCCTTCACATCAAGAGAAGGCAGCTAGTGGCTCTGGTATCAGATGCCTCCTGATTCCTCCCTGATAGGGCTGGGTACCTTTCCATTTTTATTTTACTTTAATTGTACTTAGTTTACAGTACCAATACCTGAAGGATCCTTTTTAATACCTTTGCTACATTATTCATTATCCCTGATAACATGCCAAGTTCATAAATTCTATTAAAGAATATTTATTTGAACCAGTCTTTTTTATTCAATTTGTACTATAGATCGTTTTGGTACGTCATAGTACTTCATTTCAGTACTGATACTGAAGAAATTAAGTACTATAGAATCTGTGGCTATTTTTGGTACCCAGTCTACTCTTTGGTAAATTGCATGGATGGCTGAATGAATCTTACAGTAATCTAGACAATAATGTAGTTATTTAAACCAGGCTCAGCCCAAATATTAGTCTTGTGATTTCAAGAAATATACAACCCAGGCTAGGACTCACCCAGGCCTAAAACCAGGCATTGTGTCCTCAGACGGCAGAGGGGACTTATCGATAGTTTTGTGGGGCTGCGCTTGATAAACATTGAACTGCTGTTTGTTTATCTAACCCACTTTATTTCTCCCCAGACGGGATGTGCTGGTGTTGGAGGAGGTTCTGGGGTTAGGGCAGTGGGCGCGGAGGGTCCCACAGATCTAGAGTTAATGACAGGGCTTTGTGTAGCGCCTGAGCTTGTGCGGGACAGGTCCTGCCCAGACAAAAGCTGAGGTCACACGCCCCTCAAAAAACAGGGGCGAGAGGGCTAATGAGCGGGTATTGAGCTGAGAGCTGCAGTGGGCCGTGTGCTTCGGACATGGACAAAGCCAATTTGTCTGTTTTGTTCTTGACAGCAGATTGTGGTTGCGCATACTACAGTGTTAAGAGCCAGCACAAAAGAGTTTTATTTATGAAGCTTTCTCCAGTGTGTAAAAGTGGTCAGTATAATATATATAATCCACAAAGGATATCAATGGACAAAAGTGTATGAAAGGGCATGTGGTCAAGAGATTCAAAATTTAAATCACTACTCAAAGTGTTGAAATGAGGACCGTTGCCATAGCAGTTAACAACAAGCAGAATATGGTGACGTTCGGATAGTAAGTCCTCAAAATACTGCCCATGACAAGAAAAGTTGTGACTGACTGAAAATCATGTTTACTCTTTGGGGCAGACAATTTTTATGGTGACCAAACATTTTTTTTCTTACCCTGTCTGTGCTGTAGAAATAGCTTAGATCATACAAAAATATGATCTATTTGACTGGTTGCCTCACTTATCATCACCGAGCATGGAGTGAATGAATAATGCACCAAATTGTAAAAGCGACTTTGAGCGTCTGGAAAAGTGCTATATAAGACCAATGCTTTATTATTAATATTATTATTATTAAATACGGACTTTTGATTTCAGAATATGCGACTGACCCAGTATCCAAAGTGACAACATGTATTCATAACGTGTAAGTCACAAACTACATTTTACCCCCAAAAATTCTAATAATGCCTGTATTTAGGTCTTATGATAAATAAGGCAAAGGGACACGGTAAGAAATGATGATAATGAATACATTAATAATATAGTAATACATTGGTTATGATAGTTCTGTTTAGTTTTCCTCTCAAAGTAAAAAAAAAAATCTTGCTCTTTGGCCTATGGTAATTTTCATTGTTTGGCTTTACTGACCAGTGTAATATATTTATTTCCCTCAAGGTAATTGTTCCTGTTGTACTTCCTGCTTTAGACTATAGTATCCGTCTTATATTGGATCCAAGTGTTCTTTTAGTGAAACAGTTGAATGCACTAAGCTAGCTGACTTCCTTATGTAGTAAATCTGTTCGCTTAGCACTGCCCAAATGTTTACTCTCTCAGACAATATTTCGTCTCGTAAATCTCTGAAGTGACTTGGCCAAGCTTGACCACATTGTCTCCTCTTTTGTCCGACGTTGTAGCTTTTTAATTTCGAGCTCGTCCCATCCCCTCAGACACATGCGGCTTTAGCTTATCCAGCCGTGGCATTGATATTGACCGGCTCGTTCCCATAACCTTTGCACTCCAGGGGTCAATCCTTCAGCCGTCTGGACATATCCCCCACTCCTCTCTCTCGCTCTCTCTCACCTCCTCCACCTGGCCCCAGCTACACTCTCCGCTTGGTCCAGATGGGTTTATGTCTACACAGGGAAATATCAAGGGACACCTCTGAAAATGCAGGGGAGAAGATATTTTGTATCTCACAGTGGACATTAGGTTCCCTAAATATTTGTCGCATTTGCACCTTGTTGATTACGACCATTCAAATTACTATGTTGATTGAATTGCAATTAAAGCATTGTGAGGGGTCCCTGAAAAAAAGCAAACTAAATCTTTTTGCCCTTTTTGTATGTGAGGAGCAAATCTTGGTGAACCTTATAAAATCTAAAATAGGACTCAACCTGCTCTAAACCCTGGCAAAGCATGAACCAGAAGTAGGGATTTTTATCAAGAGTGATGCCTTGAGCATGTATAACCCAGGTCTCAGCTAAACAGGTGCCTAAACACAGCTCAGACTTGGACTAAAGGATTCCTAACCTTTCAAGACTTTAGACCAAATCTAAACTCGGATAATACAATCTCTAAATCAGAAAGAAAAACAAATCCTTTAATTGTCTCATAACTGAATCAGGAGCGGCACCAGAAAAAGGCCACCGGTTGTACCACATTTCAAGAACCTCTGGTCAAATGTGTTGCTGAGACATTGACAGTAATCAAATCAAATCAAATCAAATCAAATCAAATCAAATCAAATCAAATCAAATCAAATCAAACTTTATTTATAGAGCGCTTTTCATACAAAATGTAACACAAAGTGCTTTACAGTGCTTAAAAATCATTAAAAATAATAAAAATCGTCCCCACCAGTAAATATACATAAATAACTACAACCCCACCACCCACCACCCGCACACACAGACACACAGACGTACAGACAGCCCAGCAGTTAAAAGTCTTAAATAAAAATGGACATAGAGTTGAGTACGTAAGGCTGGGTACAGATGGACCGAAAGAGGAAACATCATCCAAGGAGCCGTCTGCACCAGGAGCAGCCCATCGCCCACAGCCACAGAGCGCCAACCCAGGGGGCCCGGAGTAGGTGTAGGAGAGACGTCCTACCTCCATCCAGGCACCCCCAGGAGAGCGCCCGCACGGCCACAGCCAACCAGCACTCCCGGGGCAGAGGGCTCCCTCAGAGGAACCACTAGGAGAACATAAAAAATAAATGAATAAAATAAATAAAAATAAATAAATAAATATTTAATAAGAGATACATTAAAAACAGCTAAAACTGTGCGTGAAATAGCACAGGATAAAAGAGGGAAAATAAAGAAATAATAGAACTAAAACCGGTAAATAAGGTTAATATAAGTAAATATTAATTAAAAGCTAAACTAAAAAGGTGGGTCTTGAGCCTGCTCTTAAAAACATGAACGTTCTCTGCGGTCCTGAGCTCCTCTGGCAGGTCGTTCCAGAGGCGAGGGCCATAGTATTGGAAAGACGCCTCGCCGTGAGTCTTTCTGTTGACTTTAGGAATAACTAGGAGACCCCTGCCAGAGGAGCGAAGGGACCGCGAAGGCTCATATGGTAAAATCAATTCTGAAAGATAAGAAGGACCAAGACCATTAAGACATTTAAAAACCATTAAAAGAACTTTAAAATGGATCCTGAAACACACGGGGAGCCAATGCAGTGACTCTAAAACCGGTGTAATGTGGTCCCGCCTCCTGGTCTTCGTCAGGACACGAGCTGCTGAATTTTGTAAAAGTTGTAAACCTGAGATACTCTTTTTGGGAAGACCAGAAAGCAGGGCATTACAGTAGTCGATACGACTGGTGATAAAAGCATGCATTAGCGTCTCCGTGTTGGCCCGAGAGAGAATGGGGCGGACTCTGGCTATGTTCTTTAGATGGTAAAAACCTATCTTTGTGATATTCTTAATGTGTGGAATTAAAGTCAGCTCAGAGTCAAAAATCACACCCAGGTTCTTCACCTGTGAGGAAGGATTAAAAGACAATGACTGTAGTTTGGGTAAAAGTTTCTCTCTCTGGGCCTGAGGACCGATGACTAAAACTTCAGTTTTGTCCTGGTTAAGCTGGAGAAAGTTTTCTGCCATCCAGGATTTGATATCTAAAATGCAGTTAAAAAGTGCATCCATTGGCCTGGTGTCCTCAGGAGACATGGAGATGTACAACTGTGTATCGTCAGCGTAACTATGAAAGTTGACTCCATGTCTCCTGATGACATCACCAAGAGGGAGCATATACAGGTAAAAAGCACTGGGCCTAAAATCGAACCTTGAGGCACACCACATGTAATATCATGGACCTTGGAGGAGCAGGTATCCACACTCACCATGAATGTCCTGTCTGTGAGGTAGGATGTAAACCATTTGTGGACAGCACCAGAGAGGCCGATGTGTTTTAAACGAGTTAAAAGAATAGTATGGTCGACTGTATCAAAGGCAGCGCTCAGATCCAGTAGAACCAACACTGTCAACCTTTTGGAATCATAATTTAATCTAAAATCGTTTAAAATCTTTAAAAGGGCTGTCTCGGTGCTGTGGTTTACCCTAAAGCCAGACTGAAATTTCTCAAGGACGTCATGTGCATTTATAAAGTCGCTAAGTTGGGTAAAAACAAGTTTTTCTAAGATTTTGCTTAAACATGGTAAGTTGGATACCGGTCTAAAGTTGTTAAAATCATTACGGTCCAAATTGCTCTTCTTCAGCAGAGGCCTCACCACCGCCCCCTTAAAGGCAGCAGGGAAGACCCCCGTCTGAAGGGAGCAATTCATCATGTGTAAAAGCTCGTCTCTAAGAGATCCATAGAAAGTTTTAAAAAACGGGGTTGGGACCGGGTCTAAAGGACATGTGGTGGGCCTCACTGAGGAGAAAACTTTATCAAGCATCTCAGCATTAACCTGGACAAAACTGTGCAGTGTTTCCTCTGGAACAAGTAGACAACCAGATGTATTTAAAACCGTGTTACTTTGAGTAGATAAAATATTACATCTGATAGTGTCTATCTTTCCCCTGAAGTGGTCTGCAAACGCCTCGCAAAGGGAGTCACTTGGAGTAAAATTGGTCTTGTTAAAATCAGGATTGATTAGATGTTCTATTGTAGAGAAGAGTACCTTGGGATTGTTTTTATTATTGTTGATAATTTTTGAGAAGTAGTTGTTTCTTGTGTTTCTTACTGTGTTATTGTAGGTTGATTGTTGTTCACGGAAGATTTGGTAGTTTATGGTAATTTTGTTTTTTCTCCATTTTCTCTCTGCCACCCTGCATTGTCTTTTGAGTTGTTTAATTTCCTCAGTAGACCCCCACTAGTCTGTAAAGCTTATCCCATTCAGGTCTGTAGCTCTGTATATATTAGATATTGTGGGTTGTTATTTGTTACTATTATATAAAGTCTGATTTGGACGTTTCTCTCTGTTTGTCCCTCTCTCTCGCTGTCCCTCGCTCTGTCTCTCTCCTCGCTCTGCTGTCTGCCTCTGTGAACTCGTTGTCCTCATTCCGACAGCCTGGTTTTGATACATAGTGTCCTGAGAGTTCTCTGCTGCCGGGGAGAATGTGGGTCAGCCCTGGCGAGGCTGAGATAGCACGGACACGTCGCTGAGGGGAGACGTCACATGTGGCATTACACGGGCTGGGCTGACAAAGGCGACAAATAAACGAGTCGTTTTAAAGGCATTTCGACGTGATAACCGGGTAAAGGTGCATGATCAATCACAACGGAGTCAAAATCACAACTTGTGTGGCATCCATTATGTATTTACTAGAGACTTCTCAGCCAAGCCTGTTTTACTGGTGGAGAAATTGTGAAAAGTAATGTAAAAACCTAGCAAGGCAGTTCTGTATTCTTACAAAAAATTATGGCTATAATGATTCAAATGTGTAAGGAATGCTTCAAAGTGTGTGGGTAGCAATTTCTGTCACCAAATGAAATTATTATGTGTGCTTTTTTTAAATAACATTTTACTTGAGCGCACTTGCCACACTCTCAGAATAGTTTCCCCTCAATCTCGCCACGCTGCCTTTGTTTTGCTTTTCCCTTTGCAGCCTTCGTGGAGCTGGAGCGGACTTTGGTCTTGTTCCTTGTTAACGCGGCGGTCCTGGAGTGGGGGGGGGGGGGGGGGGGAGGAGGAGAGCAGAGGAGGGCAAGAGGGGGCGTAGGAGGGGAGGGGGAAGCGCACGGGGAGAGGGAGAGCCGGCAGCAGGAACAAGGGAAGTGAGCGCTCGCTGCGTTCATCACCAAGTGTGTCGGTTCAGTTGTGGGCATGCCCAGTAGACTTCCCCTTGCAGCTTAAAAAAAAAAAAAAAAAAAAAAAAAACGTCTCTAAATATGAACAACAACGAGAGGCGAGTGGAGTTTTGCTGCCGCTGCTGTTGTTGTGAGAGTGTGGAGGCAACAAGAGCCGGTGGAGGAAGTGAGAGAAATGAGCAAAAAGAAGACTAAAGCCTATTCTCCGTCCGTTGTCCCCCATGTGGCCGGCGACTTGTGCTCCAGAAATCGCGGAGAGAGCAACTTCAAAAGGCAGCCCTGGAGGGAGCTGAAGTGTGAAATGTGATCCCCACGTCCAGGTCAGTGCACACAAAAGCTTTAGTACCATCCTCACCAAACGTTAAAAAATATATTGAATGTATCTACTTTTGGGGAAAGTTGTAAGTGACCAGGTGCAATATTGGCCTCATTGTATGGAGACTGCGGGGTGTGTGAGCTACAGATGTGGTCGTGGCGTGTTGTTGAACAGCGCTAGTACACGTGTTTAAAGTTTGCCGAATGCAAGCCACGTGGTTTTGATAAGGCAGAAATCACACAGACGTATTGTAGGCAGGGTCCGCGCTGTCACTCGTGGGTGGGGAAGATTGTTCTGTTAAGTTTCTCAAGGTGTTACTTTTAAATGTAGAATAAATCTTGTGAAAAATGGAAATGAAAAGAGACAAGTTCACAGTATTTAGGAAAAATGTAATGTGTAATGTGTGTTAGTTTATATTGTTATCTACCTGTTTTTAATATTGACTAACTTGCAGCCTATTGTTTAGTGTTCCGAAAAAAATACAACTAAAGGCTTGGAACTACATTAAAGAATAATGAAATACATTAAACCATGAGGCCGTCCTCCCGTGGACCCACCACCTGCAGGAGGAGCCATAGGGGCTGGTGCTTTGTGACTTGGGCAGCTCCAACAGCTGCCCCCATGACCCGGCAACGGACAAGTTGGAGAAAATGGATGGATGGATGGAAATACATTAAAGACAGCAAAGGAAATAAATGTCCAATAAAAACCTGCTTTATTTGACATTCATTTATGGATGAAAAAAAAATATACATACATTATATATGAAAATTATATACTCTAAGTACTTGCATATTAGTTTTTGAATTTTGTCACGTGACATTTGGGAGGAGTCAGCGCCCCGCAGTAACCCCAATTGTGATTTTACAGGGGTGCATAGAACTTGCGTCAAATCCAAATTTCTGCAGTATTGTGGGGATAAACAAAACAGAATTGATTACGTAAATGTATGTTGTATGTAAATGCTTTTGAAGAGACAAATCTTAAAAAATACTCCCATTCTCATAAGATTTAATAGTTTTTGCTCTTCTCAAGAAATGCCAAAATGTTGGAACTGAAACAAAACAAGTCTAAAGACAAACCGTACCGTAGATGAGAGGTGAGCATACGTCTAAATATAGGACTTTCTCAATAAATGATAGTTTTGCAAACCATAGAAATGTTTAACAATGTGCATGTGATGTAAACTGCTGAAAATAAGAAATTGCTTTACAATCAACTTAAAAGAGGAGAAATGTTTTGACATAAGTTCTTGTTTGGTAGATTAGCTCGGACTATTTTTTTTGTTTGGTTTGTTCACAATATTCAGCATTTTTTCCAAGCCACAATTTCAATGCTATCTTTCAGATGATCTTATTGCACACTTCTCCAGTAGATTAAGTTAGTTTTCCTGTGACAGTTTAGACATCATTAATGACATTCAGCAGTGAACGCATTTGTGGTTTTGACATGTGATTTTGAGCTCACCTGTCTCAGGACGTCCTCTGTCCTCAGCCTCAGCCCCCGAGCCCTGTCCCATTAGCCTCCCCGGTGCACCCTCAGTCTGACAGACCGGTGTCAGCAGGCCTCTCCAGAGACCACTTTGTTGACAGGTTTATTATTCCCGAACCCTGGAAGTGGGGCACAGCAGGGAGGCTATACACACAGCTCTATAGGAGGATTATGACTTTTGACTGTTTGGCTTCTACTGTGTCTGGCTTGTTAGGAGCTTAACAAGTCTTAAATCTCGGGTTGAAAACTTGTTTATTTTGACTTTTCTTTTGGTACCTATAGGATTGTTGTGGCAGCTATCATTCTCTCTATATCGGAGGCTACAATATCTATAGAGCAGGTCAGAGTGTGTAAAACTGGGCTTCAGTTAATGTATTTTTAAAGTCCTCAAACTCTGAGGTGGAGAAGCATACGTTCTTCTACTGAAACAAATCTTACCTTGAAACTATATCCATTGCATTTACTGTATAGTGCACGTTATTGTTTTTTATTACACATTCAACGCAAAGAAAGAGCTCAGAGCATTTGATCCTTACTTGACCTTGAGTCTTACTGAAAAAATATCTCTTTATTGTTTTATGTTTCCTGTCTTTTTAAAAATTGTCTTTTCTGACACTTGACACATATTCAAGCTTAAAATTATATCTATTTTCTGTGGGAAGTAGCTTCTCCCTGAGTTAACAAAAACATACAAATGTTTTTTTTATTTGACAATTTCTCAGATTTGTTGTAAACACAGGTCTGCTTTAGACTCGGAGATCCATTTTCTTGTGTGTTGTGTTTACTTTAGTCATCGCAGCATACCACATATTGCTAACTCTGAGCTCAGTCCTCTTCGACTGAAAAGGATTCATTATGTTACACTTTCACTCAGAGAAATTTAATTAGAAGTAATTTCAGCACTACAGTATAAGGTATGTCCACAGTCCAGGAACCATAACAGTTTAAATTGATGCTTGAAAACTTTCCACGCTACGGAGTATGTCAAATTGCAGACCTACAATTGTTAAGTTAAAAAAGTCAAATGTCAAAGTGTTCAAGACGTTTTTGCCAAATAACTGCACAACTATGGTGAAGGTGCTCTTTGGTGTTCAAAGAGAAAATCTTGTGAGTGAAATAAAAGCCAAGGCAGTCTTGTATCCTCTACAATTCCTCTAAATAGCCTTTAATTCATAGGGCTTCCTGGTCTAAAAAGTCTTTTCTTGTGTCATAATTTGCTCGTTTCATTTACAAACTTCGGGTATGATTGGCATTCAAATCTAATTTATAAATTGCATATTGAATATTTATTCATATTTTAAGAGTTATATGTTTTTAACTCTTGGCTGTGCTTGAAAACTGTTCTGTCTTTTTGTAATCATTAAAGGTAATTGGATAGTTATATTCATCCATTTCATTAAACTGTCAGGATACTGAAAACATCAACAACATGCCTCCTGTTGAGACACTGAGAATGCTTTCCGAGCTGCGGGTCGTTGAAATCAAGCATTTGTAAGATGACCTGATACAAAGCTAACGCTTGATTCCCTTAAGTCAAGGAAAACCACCACATCTCCATGGAGACGGGCTGGTGGTGTCCTGCTCCTGACAAAGTTACGAATCAGGTCTGAGGTCACAGTAAAGACGTTCATCTTGTTTTGTGGATTTTTTTTTTGTAAATAAATTGGCTTGAGCTTCTCTTCTTCAGCTCGTACTTTTTTCAGTTACAATTGTCATGTCTTTCTAAGCCCCATTTCCATAGACAACCTAATGGATTGTAGCTCGTGCTCTGGCTGTAACTTGCTAGCAGCTGTACAGTAGCTCGGAGACAGTATCTCTGTAGGAGCTGCTTATATCATGTACAAGACTCATTTATTCCGACGCTGGGTTAAAGACTGATCTGGTCCCTGGAGCCTGAGTTCCCATGCGTTTCTCTATTGGAAGGCTTCATGATCCATCACACAGCGGGCGGCCATGTTTTCTGAAAGGGCTCTGAACTTGTTACCTCCCTCTTGCCAGTTTGCCTGAATGTCAAGACCATTTTTCTTTCACTCCACTCTTCTCCTTCCCAGGATCCATATAATTGGTTCTTGCATTCACAGAGGCTCCTAGTAAGGAGGTTCAATTACTTTTACTCAAGTACATTCTATGTCTTAGTGTTTTTTTGTTTAGTTTTTTTGCTGAAGTTCTACTTCAGGGATTTTTTTAAGTAACGATATTCTTTTACTTGATTACATTTAGTCATAGCTGTCATTTATAAAAGTGGAAAATAACTTTATTTCGGACATATTTTGTAGAGAAGTTAACAGATAAAATACTTCTGTACATTTTTCGTGACTCATTTTGTCTAATTCTATTTTATTTTTTTAATATTTTTTTTCCACATTTCACTGAATTTCAGTGAAGTATTTTTCTCCCAAACTTTTCAGGCCACAGTCAAACATTTTCTGTTATTATTCTGCCATATTAATATTGATTAATTATTATCAACTGGTGGGTCGCAAAGCCTTTCACAGAAAACATTTCTTTCAATATTTATCTATTGAAAACGCATTGAAACATACTGTCTGTTCAAATGACTTTTTTTTTTTGTGATTTCAGCTTTTTAGGCTTACTGCTTGAGAACCACTGCACTATAGTAAATATATCAAACACTGTGTTATTATCATCTTGTAACTACTTTTGACGTTGTCCACGTACTTCTACTGCTTGATTAAGTGCATTTGGAAGACACAATACTTGCGTAATACATAGTACGTCCAGGACTGTCCAGGTTTTGCCAGTTGCTTCTCTCTCCAATTGAGATATCAAGTTTTCCCCGTGACCTTTTCATTGGGCGCGTTTCCTCCGCCTCCTCTTGGTGTCGCCATAGGTCATCAGCCTTTTTCCCCAGCACAATAACCCCACGTCCATGCTACATTATCTACAGTTGGTCAGCCTGCCCCTGTAGCTTTCTATAGACCATTCACCCGACATGGCACGTATTCAAAATGCCAAGGGCCTTTTATTCCGCGGCCGGCAGAATTCAATCACTTTTTCCCCGTTGAGTTTAATGAGCAACTCCAGATAAAGAGAAGCTTATGGTTTGCAGCATGATGGAGAGGCTGGGCTTTTTTGTTTCTGGCAGAAGAGCGCACATAGGCAGCGCTCAAGTGAAAATGGAGGTTTTGTGTTTGGTGCAAGGGGGGAAGGTGATGGAGATGTCTGAGAGAGAGCCGCGGAGTCTGCTTCTGTCAGGGGTCATTCAAGTTCAGAACATGCTCTTCAGATATTCTGTTGGATCGTTCTGTCTCTTACTGCTGGAACTCAATGAAAGAGCCAGACGTGGCGATTCAAGTCAGTGAGGCATTCAGGGCTTTGCAGTTTATCGCAGTCAAACTGAAAGTGCAATTTGAATGGTCGCAATTAGCCAATTGGTTTAGGTATAATGACGTAAATACTTTGGTTGCTAATTTAAAAAAACGAGAAGAAAAAATGTATTGTAGTCTATAATTGTATAGACTTTCTATTGTTGATGCAATATTGTGGGGTTGTGTAGGAATTTATGTAATTTTTCTGTCAGACTGTTACATAATAAAAATTGTTAAAAGAGGTCTGAAAACTTCCCAAAGCCACTGTGAGATTGAGACAGGATTATAACGGCTACACGCCTTAACATTTCACAACTTAAATCACCCCAAAAAATATATTAGTAACTTAATCAAATCCCAAATGAATCCCATACAACTCATGTTTCTGTTCTCTATAGAGTTAATCAAGGGGTGCAGCACGTCTAACATACTGATGTTGTGCCTCTGAGCAAGACACTGTCACTCACACTGCCAATTCCAGTTACAATTGTGGCTTCTTGCAACAGGTGCCTCAAATTTGCACTCGATTAAAATTCATTTGTTTTTTGGTTTGGAGTTATTTTCTTGTATTTTCTCCATTGTTAGAAACTATTGGCCCAACACTCCTTTCTAAAAACTTTATGTGAAATTTCTTTCATTTCATTTTCGCTAATAACTAAACAAATTACTGCTAACAAAAAATAAGTATGATGCTTGTGTTCCAAATGTGTCCCGTTGTATAAAAATATTCCAGCAGCCAACCTATTGCAACACATGATGCAATATCCATTCAAAAGGAAAGGATTGTCTCTGTGTCTGGACAGTTGGATGTGACATTTCAGGAGCATAGTGTGAAGTGACTCGTCTTGTATCCAAATGTATAAGCAGCATACGTGTTTTTACATTTAGCATTTTTGTGTGTGCTTACATACACAGTAATGTCCCTGGATTATCCCGTTACGTAAGTGTGTGTGGGTGTTTTTTTTTTTTGGAGACAGATCCTGAGGGTGTGGGAGGGCATCAGTGTTCGTTTGGAGAAATCGCACATGGTTGACGTTGGACTTGAGTTTTTTGTTTTGAAGGTAAAGTCCGTACTATGTATCAGCTGTCGGACTGAGTGTTTAGTTTAGGGACATTCAAGCGTCAGTGGCTACGTCAGGGTGCTCTGTCTGACATCACAGCCTCTGTCCTCTCACTGAGCTAAAGCAGAGCCTGTAACACACACACGCACACGCACACACACACACACACACACACACACACACACACACACACAGGTCTCTCGTTCACTGAGGTCATCGGCGGTCTCTGGGCTGTCTGCACTGCCAGCTGTTGTGGATACCGTGTTCCTAGAAAACACAGCACCTTCTCCATAAACATGCGCTGATTTATGAGATTCAGACAGGTCTGTGTGAAGACAGGTTTGTCCGGCCACAGGCGTCCTTCTCCTGGACACATGTTTGAATTAAAGAAGTGACTATTTGATAGAGGACAAGTGCTGCTTCATTCAGCTCATTGATTTGAGATATTTTGTTAAGAGTTAGCAACAGTACAAGAACTTCTGCAAGTAAAATGCTGTGATTAAAGTTAATGGAGTCGATATTTGAATAGAACTTTGGAACATGGCTTTATCTCATGGGGTCTAGACACTGGTGGTGAAGAGGGAGAGCTGGAGAGGCTAGGGTGGCTTGTTGGACTAATTCTGCTGCCACAGTGGTTTTAAGCAGAGATGGGTAGTACTCTGTTACATTTACTCAAGTACAAGTTATTTTCAAACAAGCACAAATACGACATTATTTATACAATTTTTGGTCACTACTTTACTCTATGTAAATGTTTCTATCGTTTTATGCAGGGTAGCTTAAAGGATGGGTAAAGGATAGAGGAGAAAGTATACTTTCAAGTCTTGACATTGCCAGCCAGCAGTGATGGTCTCTCAGGGACAGACAGATGCATGGTGGATGAAGAAGGACAGGAAGAATGTCTGAAATTGGGCAAACAGCATGGTGTGCTTTTCAAGTGTCTTTGTCCCAAGACAGTTAATATACAAATAATTTTCAGATAAGAACACGAAACAGAATAAAATGTACAGTATGTAATGTATGTTTTCCCTATATCGACTTTCTAATTGTATAAGATATTTCAGAACATTCTCGTCTGTCTGTGTCTGTAGGTGAAAGCTGCAGGTCGCCTGTGTCACAGGTGGCTCATTACACTGTCTGTGAACCTGGGCTGATTTATAGTGACCATAAAGACTGTCTGGAGGGCAGTAATGAGCATAGACCTGAATGCACAAGAACTCACTTGACTTTATCTAAAGCATAACAAATAACTGGAAGGACACTTTGTCGCAGCTTCAAGCCTTGATGAAGAATTCTGTTTGGGATGGCCTCGTCGGGGCTGGTGGTCAACCAGCACTTGAACTGCTCTTTATTGGTGCTGCGTTCGTCATTGCCCAGACTCTAGATTGATCAATATGAGAGAAAAAATATTGATACATTTTTTTGCCATATTGTCTAGCCCTAAGTTAGTTGTAATTCAGTGCTTTCAAGTCAGTATTTTTGGGATTCCATTATCTGTTAAGGTCCATGTCATTATCAGTTTATTAAATTCTTTAATAAAAAAAAAAAAAAGTCTTCAACAGATTTTTTCCCCTGCTTCCTCATACATTTGCCATTGATTTTTATTGATTTAATGTATCTGTTTTTTTGGTTTATATTAATGAACTTACATGGACTCACACTTGTAAACACGCCACGCCAGGGTTTGTTCTTGGGCTAATTTCCTTTCGTTGTCTCACACTCGCACATTCAAACACACTCTCTTTCATCCTGGCCTATTGTACATGTTTTTAGTGGTAGGGGAAACCATAGTACTCAGAGGAAACCTACGCAGACACGGAGAGAACATGCAAACTCTGCACAGAAAGGGCCCGTCTGTGGATCAAACCCTCCTTGCTGTGTAGCATGACCGCTAACCGCTGCACCACCGTGCCACCCACTGTGGCATTGTTTTCTGATGCTGTTCTCAATACAACTCTCATCGGCCAAATTTACCTTTCAGGTCATGAATCTCAACTAGGCCATTTCTTATAGGTGACATCCATATGTGTTAGTCTATAGCCCGCACACTTCTATTGCATACGGTGTGAAAGGTTGCCCCCTAAAAATAAAGGGGAAAAAAAAACATTTTGTCCAGACTATCCAACTCCTGGGTCTTTCAGTCCATTTTTGTGCCTGTGCAGTCCCATTTGTGTGCGTATTCATATGGTAATGGGGGTCAGGAGATGAGGGGGTTCTCACGTTCAATGTGGCACCCGGGCCTTTGTGCTCAAGCTGCCGCTGCCAAGGCCAGAGGTGAAATTGAATTCGGCTCAAATTCCCCAGCGAGTCTGGCCTTGGGCTGGACCCGACTGGACCGGTGCAAGAGGTGCAAGCTGTGACCCTCTGTGAAGCCGAAGCATTCTGAGTAATTGAGGATCGTGATTATTAAGCCAAGACTGAGCCGGGGCCAAAGGGAGCTTTTCCATTATTATTTGTAATTCGGATGGGATTGGGCAATATTTTAATCTTCTGTCTCTGCCTTCTGGGGTCACCAAAGAAAATAATCTGCCGCCTGATGTGCTATTATTAACACATTAATAATAAGTTATACCTATGCCAGACATCTCTCCATATTTATTCAAGCTGGGAACTGGCACAAAATGCCCCCTGCCTTTGATTCTTTTTGCTCGATTTCTTCCAAATTAAACCTTTGGGCTATCTAGTATCATAATGCATTAAGTATTATGAAGATATTCAATGCATGAAGATCTGTCCCAAACTTGGTATAGCTTTGCGGCTCCCTGTTGTTGGATTTGGTCAACATTTTACAGTCTTTATCATACTGTACCAAACTTAGTTGGCTTTGTCTGCAACTACGGGACTGTTCTCATTTCATGTGGTCCATTGGGAAAGTGCTGGTGTGCTCAAGGGTTTCATTGCTCTGCTTTGGTCGCCAGGGAAATTGTCTCTCAGTGAATTGGTGCATATTTTTTGGACTAATTGGAAAAAACTTTTCAACTTGCTTAGGTTTTGTTATTTTTCTTATTGTAGGTTTCTTCACTACACCAATTTCTGCTCTCATTAACCCCCACGACGTTCACTCGACACTTCACTGCACTTTACAGAACGTTTGAAGACCATCTAATTTGTTATTTTTATATTTTATGAAACATTTACTGAAGTATTTCCTCAGTAAACTGTTTTGTGTGTGTGTCTTTTTTTTAAAATTTATTTTCCTTTTAACTATTTACAATCCCCAGTGGTATCTAATGGCTTAATTTTGGCAAATTAATGCTTTTTGTGCTTCAAGCAAAAACTGCTCTCAAAAGTTAAAAACTGCAGACATATCGGTCTGCAGATTAAGTACGCTATGGCTTTTTCATGTTTGCAATTTCAGGCTTTCAAGGCCTTGCCAGTCCTGTGCTGGACCTCTAATGTTACCCCCAGTACTACCCAGTAAACGTGAACATGTGACCGTGCCCTGCAATCAAGGGCAATTTTCACAAATTGTATCATAATTATGCATCGTCGTTCATGTACACTTTATTATTCTTTGCACCCATGCTTGGAAAAGACAAATTACAGGCAAAATTTCAAGCTGAGTAATTGTGCTCACTGTAATCAGTGGCTGAAGGCTGAGGATAGATAAGTCCATGTAATTTTGAGAACGACCTTGCAGAGTCGTTCTTGAGTTTAAAGAAGCGAGTGTGACTCGTGTGAATTCAGCCCTGCACTTCCCTGTGAAAAATCATACGTCCTTGGGCCTTCACACTAACCTCTTATTTGTGACTTCAATAAAAGATGTGGATGCTTCATAAAGCGCCTTTGGACAGCACCAGGGAGATTTTTGAGCATATAAATGACACTCATTTGAAAACTTGCAACAGAATTGATTTTTATTCAAGGTGTATTTTCCCCCCGTGCTTTCCTGATATTTAAAAATGCATTTTGTTTACAATATTGGAAACTCCATTATTGCATTGCTTTTTGAAGCATTTGCTGTAAAAAAAAACGACCTTGTACGTGCTACAAAAATTGTGAAATATACTGGATGTGTCAACCATTTGAGTGGCAGATGCTTACTTTATTAGCCATGACACTATGGGCCTTAAACATACCCTGTCCAAGATTAAAACAAAACAAAAAAATCATGCATTTTATTGTGCACCGTTTTCATGCAGAGGTTCCTGTTTCAACCGTAACAAAGAAATAAGAAGTACTATTTGTCAAACCACTTGCTGCATCCACCCACAGCAACCAGTCCAGGAAATACGAGACACCTATTTCCAGCTAAAATGGCAGAGAGTTCTCAAATTTCTCTACATTGTGGCATCATTATTCATTCATATTTTAATGTCTTGTGGTACAGGGTAACCAGTTCTCTCATCAGTCATCGTTGTATTTTTGATTAGAAAAATGAATTCTAGCTTGCATTTGATATTACCATTTCAGATGCTTCATTTCACATACAGGGAACCTACTTGGAAACTGGTCTACTATAATTGAACAAAAACCTAACTTTTTCAAGGGATCTGTTCATACCCCACACTGACCGTGCATATGGGATGGTTTTTAGCAGTGAGAATACAAATATCAACTACTTTCCAAAATAGGTGTTTGCTCCTTGAGATAATGCGTTTGCGGCAATAAAAAGCTAGAATTGCCCATTTCTCCAAAACCATAAATGCTAGAAGGCTAATTTTCCAGTATGTTATACAGGGCCCCAGGCTGTGTTATGTGAGCAAGAATTGGCCATGTAGCTCTCACAGTTTTGGCACAACTTCGTTTTTGAGTTTTGTGAAAGCTGCAACTTTTGTCCAATAGCACCCATTAAAACACCCCAAAACCTAACTTTTTCAAGTGATCTGTTCATACCCCACACTGACTGTGCATATGGGATGGTTTTTAGCAGTGAGAATACAAATATCAACTACTTTCCAAAATAGGTGTTTGCTCCTTGAGATAATGCTTTTGGGGCAATAAAAAGATAGAATTGCTCATTTCTCCAAAACCATAAATGCTAGAAGGCTAATTTTCCAGTATGTTATACAGGGCCCCAGGCTGTGTTATGTGAGCAAGAATTGGCCATGTAGCTCTCAAAGTTTTGGCACAACTTCGTTTTTGAGTTTTGTGAAAGCTGCAACTTTTGTCCAATAGCACCCATTAAAACACCCCAAAACCTAACTTTTTCAAGTGATCTGTTCATACCCCACACTGACTGTGCATATGGGATGGTTTTTAGCAGTGAGAATACAAATTCAATTCGATTTACTCCTAGGCCCCAGATAGAAAGTCATTGCAATAATAGTCTTTGCCAATAGTTTGCTTCATCTGCCGTTAATGAATGATGGTATCATTGCAGGGTAGGTTTCACCGTGTCATTGATGATTTTCTTTGTTTTTCAGACTTCCTATATTGAGCACAGTACAGTATTTCACTCGATCTTCCATTTCAAGTTTTTATACAAATCAAAGCCTTCCTGGTGTAAAAAGTGCAGGAGCTTCAAATACAGCAGAACTCTTTGTTTTTTGTCAGAGGGTCCCATCTACTTGCCACTCTGGTGTATTTACACTGGTGCAGGGGGCGGAGGTATGGAAGCAATTACGGGGCGGTTCCAGTGGTATCCCAGTAGGTGAAAGTAAACAAGCAGTGTAGCTGAATGTGACAAAACTTCACTACAGCTCAGTGTCTGTCTGAAGGGCAGAGCGGGATGACAGGCTCAAGGTTAAACCCACAGGAGGGATGAAAAGAGGCCACTGTCCCATACCAGCATTTTCCTCTATTTGTGCTTTAAGCTGAACACTAAACAAGCATTATATTGACATCTACAAAGTATTTATTTTGGCTTTAAACTTATGGTATAATCACAAAACAACTGGCCAATTTAAAGTAGTCGCCAGTTTTTCACTCCCCTTCTAGGGAGCTTCCTCAGGCTTCTTTCGGTGACCGCCAGATATAAATGTGTGCGGGAGTGTAAATTCCAGAGATGTCATTGTCCGGGGATATCACTTGAGGATGGTGCCCCGAAAGTGGCCACGTGGGACACATCTTCAGGTGTCGAGCCAAGCTAAGACCCACTTTTAACCTGACCCATTAGCTGAGCTCTTGCACAGTTAGGCTACTTCACTTCTACATTGCAAACTAATCTAACTGACTGTGAGCTTTTTCCGAAGCATTTTAGTGAAAAAATAAAGAAAATAAATAGTAAGTCAATGCTTAACTTCATATTGAGGCTGGCCTTCCATCCACCATCTCAACCTGTCACTGTAGTCATAGCAAATGGGTCTACAGACATGGTCTTGTATGTGTGACTACCGCCTCTTCCAAATCATAGCATAATTTTGAGCACATTATTCTAAGCATCTATTTGTGGCCAAACAACATATTTTGTGGCTATCTTGCCCCGAGCTGCCTCCGTCTGGTCACACGGCTGTTGCGCTGCAGTGACATGTGCATAGCCGCAGTGTGACGCAAGGCCATGAGATTAATTTGTTTATTCTTGTTTTTGTGGCTGTTTTTCTTTTCAGAGCTGGAGCAGGGCCAAACGCCACAGACCCTGTTTATTTTGTTGAGTCGATGTGAACCTCAGTCGTCTTAGTGATGCACTCAGGATGTCAACGCCATGATTCAGAAAGCGACTATTGTTCATATTGTGTTGGACTTGGAACTGGTAGATTGACGATGTTATAAGTTAGAACGTTATTTTTCCTCCTTTCCCCAAAAAAGTATCCAAAAATACTGTCTTGGTGTTTTTATATATGATATAGATATAAGAATAGGACCCCGGTGTAGTGCTTTAAGAAGCCTGTGACTCAGACTTAAAGCGCAATACAAAAGTAAGCCATTATCATTATTATCATGTTAGATGTCAAAGTAATTTCAGTTGCAGTACTACACCCAGGTAAAACAAATACATATCCAGAGATAACTTTTGTAAATGCAATCTTTTGACTCTGCCCTTGCCCACATAATATATCCACTGTACATTTGCGTGATGCTTTCCCTGCATCATCATTCCACAAGAGGAAGCACAGCACGGCGAACCCTATATGCTCACGGTAATTACAAAGTGCTGACATGTCCATGAGCGACTAAAACTAAACACTGCTTCCACTCACATCTCAGTCAGTTTACAAGGTTTATTATTTTTCACACATGGCCATTCTCCACGGCTTTTTACTCGTTATTTATGGTACTTATCGCCTAAATGTTCCTGAATATTTCCTCTGTGTGAATTCGCCCGATGATTGACAGCAGGTAATGAATTATAGAGTTAAATGACAGACCACCGTGCTAAGAGGAAGTGAGCGAGGACAGACAGGCGATCGAGGGCCCAGCAAATGAAACGTGCAGAGCCTGAAGGAGTATCCACAGGACGACTTTATTTCATGGTGTGGAAATGTCCGGCTCAAACCACACAATCTACCGCTCGGTGTGACAGACAGGTAATTATTTTGGCAGGCGGCAGACCTCCCTAAAGCTCTGTGCCAGCCTGATATATGCTGCTGCGGTCCTCTCAGGGGGGGGGGTGCAGCATGGACTCTGCTGCCCCACATAACTCACACCGATGTGGGCTGGGCTGCTCTGATCTCAGCCCTTTGCCTGGAGCTCAGACTGGGCCTCACCGCGCTGTGCTCCCATGGGGGGAGCGCGAGGCGGCGTATTCGAACGAAGTCTTCCGTTGCACACTGCTCTTTTATTTAAGCGGAATTTATTCAGTGTAACTCCTCTCTCGGTAAAGATGCTGTTGATTCAATCTCCCAAGTCAAACATACAGTACATGGACGGCATGGAATTGGAAGCGATTTTCCTTCGTGTTAAACGCTTCTGTCCCATTGTTGACATGCAGTGCTTGAATTGCAATAGCTACAGCACAGGAAAAATACGAGAAAGAAGTGTCATATTGAAAGAGACAATACAGATGGATCTATTTTATTTCATAAGCTATTAGGCCGGTAATACTCTCTTAAATGCCTATCTGAATATTAATGTTCAGATGCTGTGGGCTGTGATACAATTGCAGATTCAGCCACATTTTTGTCACGAGGCCAGGACTCGCAAGAGCCAATTAGGATTTGTGCGGAGGCTAAGACCGGTCATTATGGTCCATCTGCTGCCCCACCTTTCACTGCGAGTTTGTGAAGCATCGATTGGCTCTGTCGGACTCGCAGCTACACATGCGGCGGCAGAGACGCTCGCGCACCTGCCTCTCTTTGTATCTTGTTTTATCGATTATTTCTTGCCGAGCGGAATCTTTCACTTTGTGGTTTTCATGCTAATTACTATGATCCCCTATAGCTATCGTGCTATGAGACAGCAGTATGCAGGTATTTGATGTGTACCATAGTGCTGCAGTGCCATTTGAATTCTCATGCATTATTCATGTGACAAGCATCAACCCTCGCAAACTTAATTCAAAATGTATGCATGATCTGATAGACGTGGAGAGAAATATGTATTCTTAAGGTTATTAGAACTCAAGCTTTTTGATATTCCCTGCAAAAGCGACAAAGACAGGACTTTTGAATCTGCTGTTTTGTTGTGAATGTTTATATTTAGAGCAAGCAAAGTCATTGAAGTGGATATAACAGAGCAGAGAAGCGTGGGGCAAAAAGGTCAAGTGCCACTTTGGCTGCCACTGTATGTATTCAGTGTGTGTCTGGATAACCACAGGCAGTAATCTAGACTGTGTTTTCAGGGCATTTTACTGCATGTGTAAGATAGGTCTATGATTGCTCAGGGTTGATCAAGGCATCATCTGCACTGGTTGTTGTGAGTAAGGGACGTTTTGCCAGGCTTTGTCAAACTCTGAAATGATAAGATGTTGGCCGGCCCAGTTACAGTATAGAGATATAAATTGGATGGACATATCTAATTTCTAACAGCCGTGAACGTGAATACTCTTACCACTGCTGCTAGTTCTATAAGTTCTGATCAATTACAGTGTATTTCTAAGGGACTGCACAGGCATTTTACATTATGAGTGACTTGAGACATGAAATGACACGAGCTATAAATGGGAAAACCGATGACCAGCTCCAAGTTGTTTTTCAGTCAAAATAACATACTACTATATTGTATTTTGCTTGTTTTTTGTGTTCACTAAAATTGCAAAAGTTCTTGAAAGACTTTATAGATTGTGGTCTCCTTCTCTTTGGTAATCAAGCTTTCCAATTAATAGGACAAAACATTCAAAGAAACCACAAAGTCACCGACGAAATATTTGCAGTGAACCCAAAGGCCATTTGAACTCTCCCATTCAATTGTGGGTGATTAGAGTAGAGATTTATTGAATTGTTCCCTGAAATAGCTCTAACAGACGTATAAATTAACCTATAGGCAGTTAAGTGGGCTGTGCTGACTATAGTGTCTCGCACACGGGCCTAGTTAAATGAAACTGCATTGACTGGATGGAGATATACTGCTTTAATTACAGGGGCAGCTTCTTTTAATGGCTTTGTTTACTTATTATTCAGAGACGTGCGGCGGTCATTGTTTAAGTGGACGGTTACATTGTAGACTGATAGTTGGTGTAGATAATTATTACATGTGTTTTGCATTGAGGCGTGTAATAACATGGAGGCCAATGACGTTAAGACTCTGCCTCGAAAAAAAATAAAAAATAAAAAAAGACTCTGCCTCGCGGGCTTACATTGAAGCCAGTAACTCAGTTCTAAAGTAGGACAACTTCTACTCTGTGTTCAGGACTAATCCTGCACCAAATCAAGGCTAAGCTAGGTCTGTATTGGACAATCAAGCCTTTTTATTCCCATAGCAAGGTTAGTTTTTGAGTAATTTTTTTCTCCAAAGTTGTCCTCATACAGTCGCATAATTTGCTTCTAATTTAATTCTATACAACAACAACCTAACATAAAACAGCTCAACTCTCTAGTTCTAAAAAGTGCAGAAAACGATACTTATACTGAAAGCCCTTTTTTTTGTACCAGTCATGCCTGTTTTGCTGTAGATCATCTGGTGTATTGGAAGCAGCCCTTTCCCTGCCGAGGTTCAGTGGGTTCATTGTGTCACAGTTGTTCCATTTTCTCCTCGGCCGCTGCCATCTCTATTTATTTTAGCGCCTTGAGTGGAGAACGTCCTCTTCTGTCTGTCTGCATGTTTCTCACACACACTTCCTCTCTGCTTCCTCTCTCCGCTCAGCCGTTGGAAAACACTTCATCTATACGTGTCCCGGCCAGAGCAGCAGTATAGCATGGTGTGGCACCTACAGCGCATTATGAGTTATGGCCGCGCTGCCCGGAGAGGGGGCTTTGTGGTGGGGAGGAAGGGGAGCATTACTCAGCCTCTGTAGGTTTGCCCCCACACACATTCTCATGTTCAAGCTGGCAGCGCTGATTGATTTAAGATTCTTAGGGGAAAAATTGTGTATTCCATCATAAAGTGACACATGCTGTATACATTAGAGGTATATGTTATGGTGAAAGTTTTACAGGCTTCAGGAAAGGGCAAAGGCTTCTCATCTTACAAATAGAAATAAGAAATCGAATCGTGGTCTTGTCCCTGTGACAATCTCTCAATGTGCCGAGATTGTCATATAGTGATTTTCTTTTTAATGCAGGTCTATATCAAACACGCAGCGCATTAGTGGCTATGTTGGTAGAGACGACTGCCGCGTCCTGAGGCAAAACACGTCACCCAACGCCTGTGAGATCGTTGTATGCGAGTGAGTGGCTGTGATGGCGCAAAATGGCCCGGGGCAGCTGTGGCTACAATAGCAGCTTACTACCACCAAGTACGGACTGAATAATATTGAAACTTTTCAAGTGCAAGTTTTTATTATTTCTTTACCCAATCGCTGTTGTTAATTAGCCTCTAGGGCACACTGATTTAACCTCTTAACCCCCGCCTTAACCAAGTGCATTTACTCTAGTTTACCCAAATCTAAAAGCTTCTCGACTGGAGCTTACAGCCTATAGGCCAGTGCAACGCCTCATTTGAAAGCTAAGACCTACAGAAATGATTGTGACTTTTTTAATTGTGTTGTCGCTGCGTTTTTTGACATTGTTTAAGCATTTTTGTCGTGTCTTGTTTTTGTGTTTCTTAATTAACAATTTTTTTTGCTGCTTTCTTCGTTGCTTTTTTTTACACTTTTTTGCCGTGTTTTCGTCGCTTCTTAATTGTGTTATTTTTGCTTTACCGGCACGTTTTTGCTGCTCTTCTGCTGCTGCTTTGTCACTTTTTTGTCGCTCATTGGTCGCTCTTTTGTGGCTCTTTTTTTGCTTTTTCATCCTTGTTTTTGGCGCTATTTTGGCGCTTTTACAATCTTTTAGAGCCAAGAAAATGTGCTTGGTTCGGCGGGGGGGGGGGGGGGGGGGGGGTTTAAGAGGTTAACGAATAACATGTAGTGTGTACTTAGACTCAAAATAAAGATACACATGACTCATGATAAATTGCCCACCCCTAACTCAAATTAATAAACCCTGGTCCTATCTTTTTTGGTATCCAGACTCCAATAAACGTCTTATCTGTAAAATGTGGTCAGTTGGGATTCCCTGTCGCTGGATTAGAAATTAGTTTTCTTACATAAATAGACCAAGGAGTAACTAAGGAGTAATTTTACTGTCTGGGAAGGTAATTTCAGAAATCTCTCAAGAATGAAATAGTGATCATGGCGCATAAGAACGACATGATGACCACAGCAGTTTACAGTAACTTCACAGGTCACACTAACTTTTTTGCCTGGTGGTGGAGAGTGATACGATAGTGTGAGTCGTAGTTTGTGGGGGATATACTCTGCAAGACCTGTGCTGCTTAATAATTGAAGTGTAAAGATGTGGGACTACCTGCAGACAGGTTCAGGTACAACAAATAAAATCCGCTCCACTATGAAATTTACAGTGCAGGACGGGAGCTGCTTTTTATACTAGAACAGAAATAGTAATAATGAAAATACCAAGTAATTCTGGTTCTGGTAGATGGGAGGGGGAGAGTGCTTGTTATTACTGTATTGCCTGCCAGACTCAGGATCAAAGCTTTACTTGATAAGCTATTTCCTTCAGGGATGGTGTGTAGGGGAAAAAAATAACTACTATATTCTATCTCTGTCTTTCTATCCATTTATATTTCAGATTTGTACATATGCAAAAAATGTCTTATCATTTGAGGTACTGTGAGCCAAGCAATAACTTTATAATGCTCATAAGAGATGAACTGAAAGCTTGGAAAAGGAGGAGAAGTTTATCTCTTTCTCCCCAGCTCTCTCTTTCTCCACTTTGTCACTCTGCTGTCACCCCTTGCACTCCCGCCTTTGTCCGGCTGCAGACAAAAGAGCACTGCCCTGTCATGGAGCAGAGCAGGGGTCCTGGTGCGTCTAAAAGGAGGGGGGCAGCCGGAGGGTGTCAGGGTCAAAAAGCCATTGTCAAAGCCGCCTTGGCCTATTGTTGTCTGCGGTGTCTTGCCCCGTGCTCCTTACCTTGACCGGGACGTCTCCACAGGGCCACCCTCTGTCACCCTCTGTCGTTCAGTCCGGATACAAATGCATAAGTGAAGAACGGCTAACTCTTACTATTTCCATCGCTACCATACTGTCTGCTTGTACTCCCTCGGAGGCACAGTAAGGGCACAAATCTGGGTCTTAACACTGCTTTTTTTTTTTGCCCTACTTCCAGAAATGATATTTCCCCACTATTTATCATTGAGGCGCGAACAAAGTCTGTCCAGAGTGAGAGCTTCTTTGTTATGGGCTGATGTAACACCAGGCAACACTTTGTAGTATAAGTTATATTTGAATAAGTTCTAGACGTAATCGACGGAGGAGACACTCACTGTCTCACTCAAGTGTCTCTGTAATAGCTTTATTTCAGGAATCTCAAAAAGTGGGTTAAACTGCCTGCAGAACCAAAGTGATCCAGCATTTTAGATACCTTCCACAAATAACAAATACAGCCATCTTTATGTAGAGGGCTGCATAGTATATAGCAAATGAACATGATTATCACAATATTAATGATGTGATGACAATATCGCAATAAGCCACGACATATTACTGAGGTTTTCCATCTGTCTGTGAAGCACACACATCTTTGTAAATGTAAATGAAAAAAGCACAGGTAACTTAAAAATATGCAAAATTTAAGTTTTTCAAAATGTTGTTCTGATTTTGTGTATTTTAAGCCTTGTTTTGACTGAATACTTGTTTATGAAATGGTTTAGTGAAATATGACTTTATTACCTAGCTATTGTTGTGTCAAAAATACTTTTTTAATATTTACACTGATCTTATATTGTGTAGCCCTTGATGAAAAGAATATACAGTATACAGTCTTAGAGTAGATAGTGATGAAATTGTATTTATAAAATTAATGAATACATGAATCTGCTGTGTTTAAAGTCCAGAATTTTTGCTGCTCTGTTTTTGAGGAAGGACTTCCTCCTGTGTTTTTGAACATGTTTTGGCCCATTGCCTGTGCCAGCCCAGCATGAACTGACAGTCACCTCTCGACAGGCAAAAGTTCAAACCATGACTCAGCATCCGCGCGCTCGAGAGGGGATCCATCCGCCGCATTTCTGAAGGAGCCTCCTTTGTGAATGATGAGGGGGCTATTGAAGCCGAACTCTGATATGTGCGCCGTCCATGATGGTTATAATAAAGTGGCGGCTGCTTCAGGGGGAAATTATGATGAGGGCCAAAGGTGCACGGTTTAATCTCACGCCTCCAACCGTTTAAGGACTCTCGCCGGACAAACGTTCCCCCGTGCTGCCGGTGGATTTTCTCAGTGTTGCTATGCGCCGGTCTGGGACAAATTGATTATTCAGCCCAGAGCCCAGACATCCAATTGTCTCCTGCTCGGCTTTGATTCACTGAAATGTCACCCTGACTGATGCCAGCGGTGATAATTTCCTCAATGGCACAGTAAACACTAAATATTTACAGAGGCTGAATAGGCAGCGGCAAATGTGATTCAAATGGTAATGTTTGTATCAATGCTGTCCAGGAAATGCATGCCCAGAACTTATGTGTGCAGCATACAAATATATAAACATGTTTCCATGTAAGCAGGGCATCGTTTAATATAGAAACTGTGGGTGAAATACTGATATGCACGAGGCCACTGTTTTGATACTTGGTAGTTTTAAATGAAGGAAGAAACATTTATAATCATGTGTTTTTTGAGAGCCGTTAGACACAAAGAACATCGGGTGAGGTGTGCTGCAGCCACCGTCCATTTGTGTGGATCGGGCTGTAGTTTCAATGCTGACCAGTAGATGGAGAAAGGAAACGTCTTTACGTCAAACGATTGCAGCAGTGTTAAGATCGATCTGCCCATTTTGCATATTAGCCTGATGGGGATGATGTCATAGACTGGCTCAAAATGGGGAGCTGTCACGCCCCGGAGGACACAACACATTTACAGAGGAGTCATAGGTTATACAAAATATTCATTAAAGCTATTAATTAATTCATAATTATTAATTAAGTTAAAAAAAATCCAGTCAATTTGTTTCCCAGTCAGACAGAGATGTTTCTATATAGGGAAGCGTGCACAATATTAGATACAAGCACCACTTTTAAATTATTTATCTTCTGTTATCCAGAAATGTATTACTGAAGAAACAAATCAACAGCTGTTTGAAATTCCAAGTGCTGTCCAGGTAACAGGCAAAGACTATCTAAATTTTACGTTTCTGGCTGGTTTTGGCTGGATTTAGAAAAAATAAAAAATAAACCTTCCTTGTTCACAATTTGAAAGACCCTCTGTATTGTTTAGAAGTTCACTCGTGCAGATTTAAACGGTTTAAGTTCATGACACGAATGTGCTCCTCATTTTAAGTCCATAAAAAGTAAAAAAAAAATTTCAAGGATGAAGTTACATTTTGGTGAAAATATGAAATGTCAAATTAGTGTCAATCAATGTTACGGTAAGGTACATATTTTAGAATTATTGGTATGAATTGCTCTGCTACAGTGACCTTCCACATGCTTTTGTATAATATGTTAAATACTGTAGTTATTATATATTAACTTTTCGTCCGGTAAGTGTTTATTTAGCACAATTCGTATTCTCAGAGAAAACAATCAGTGCATTTACGATGGTGAATATGAAGCACAAAAGTCCAATTAAAAACATTATGTTGGAATGATGGAATTAACTAAAATATAAGAATCCTATACCATAAGAATAAATGAAAATGTAAACAAAAGCATTAATTTAAATCCAGTTTAGGGGAGTACATCTGATGGCTTGGTATCACCTTACGCCGCAGTTTTCACGGTTCTGCAGAATGTGTGTAATGCACACACTCTGCGCCGCGCGCCGTGTAGGGGGAGCGTTAGCGGTTGATGATTTCCTCCCCTGCTCTGTCGTCCGTCTCACGCCCCCTCGCGCCCCCCGCCCCCTCCCCTAGTGGTGCAGTGTAAACACAGTGTTCCAGAGGAATGTTGGACTCCCTGACCTCCACTGCAGTTCACTCGGTTCAGCCTGGCCGCGCTGTGCTCCCTCCCTCCCCTCCTCACATACCTCCTGCCCCCCTCAGGAGCCCCTTCTCTCTCTACACTACACACACACTTTCCCCTCTGCGTTTCCTTCAGCCCTGCTTTTCTAGCTCTCCTGTGCTGGCCACTCCTCCTGCTCAACACTTACCTACTATTGTCCAGTGCCTGGGCCAGTCCCATTTAAAAAAAATAAATAAAAAAAATAAAAGTTTACATACAGCAATTGCATGTTTTATTGGATGATACCTTACTTCAACTTGCACCTGAGCATTCATGAATCATGACAAATCTATGTCCCTTGTCAAATAATCTAGATGTAGCTGTGTAGATGAAGTTTCTTCATCTTCTTTTCTCTATGCATTTTACCATTACATTATCAGGATCAAAACAGCCTTTTAGGTAGACGAGTCATTGTACTTGTGTCTTCTATTGTCCGTCTCAAACCTGGATAAATGGAAAGACATAACAACATCAAAATTAATATAAGATACAGGCTATTCATTTCTAGCTTGTATTTGGCTAACCAATAAATTAAACTATGGAAAAGTCTTCAACCACTGATCGATACCTACCGTTGGAAACATTATGCCTTTAGTAAGCAGATGTATTAATAATAATACTAACTAAACCACCTTTTGCATACCATACCGTACCCCATCTCGCCCTACTTTACACCCCTTCTCCACTTTCCCGCAGCTGACCACTTCCTAGAAACACTGTACCCAGAGCTGGAGGCATTCTGCAGGGGAGAGGTGTCTCCAGGGCCAAGGGGTCACTGTCCTCTGCCCCGGCCCTCACACGCAGCGCTACACATCCCCGGACTGCCATGGCGTTTGTACGTTTTCGCAGCGCTTTTAATTGCTGCACGATGGGAGTAGCGAGATTATAAATACACGGCGGTCATGGCGGGTCACTCTAATAGCGTCTGGGGCTGTTTGGATGTTTGTAATAGAAGATGCAGCAGAGGCTATACGGAGCCGCAGAGCCCAAGTCGTCCACAAATCATAACAGCTTTAAAGTCGGCTGTTTTTAAAGCCGGCTGTTTGTTGACCCGCAACTGTCAGCGGGTTGCGGCTGAACAGTGTCAGGGTCAGCAGTTAAGTCTGGCCATCAGCGCGCATATTTTACAAACGCAATGAAGATAGAGCCGTGTTTAGTATCCACATAATGCATCGAAGAGTAGCACCTTGGCTTTTGTAACAGAGGGGTTTCTTAAATGATAGCAACAATGCGAATGTGAAGGGAAGCGAACGAACAAAAAATATCTCAACAACCTTTCATATTGGATGCTAAAGGCTGCAACAATGAGATTAATCGTGACAAGTCGCGACAAGGAGGGAATATTATCGATGAAGAGAGTCTGAATATTGTTGACCTTATCAAGTGAAATTCAACAAACAGCACAGTTAGATCATTTTTGGACGAGTCTCTTGAACAATACAATGACTGACAATGAAAAAATGATAAAATAATTGCAAGTTGCAGCCCTGCTTAATGCACACTGAATCATAACACATAGGCTTGTTGTTTGTCTATCCAGAATTGGTGCTTTACAAGTTAGCAAAAAGTTTACTACCACATAAAGCCGTCCAACTTTTGTGATATAATTTGCAGATTGTACATTTTTTCCCCCTGCGTTTAAGCTCCTAAATACTTGTCGCACTGGCATCATGGGCGAAACATTGCGGCTTGCAGACATTTTGTAATGACTTAATTTTGTTGATGTTCCTCCGAGTTGATCCAAATGCACGCTCCTCTCTCCAGCGCCACCATCTGTGCCACCATTAAAACTAACTGGCGGTGAAGCCGACTGTGCGGCTATATGTAATTATGTCTTCATTTCCACTTGGACTGTGGCCCCGCTCCTGTACCTACTGGCGCGGGGGCCATTTGTTGCACAGATAAAGCAGGAGATGCTGGTGGTCTGCCGACAGGAGCGAGGGACTTGGCTGACCTCTGCTGGGCTACATTAGGCACTGTTGCTCACGTGGGGCCATGTTTATCACGCCTAATGATTGGAGCATGCATATGTATTCCAATGGCTTTTCGCGTCATTAGGAAATCGGCGCTGCCTCCTGCTGTCACAGCCAAGCAAGAGTCCAAAAGCCAGATACAATATCAAAAAAATAAGAAATAAAACTTAAGAGAAGAAGCCATTTGTAGTTGTCTAGTCGGTATGTGCAACCCAATACATAGTCAAGGCTAAGAACAAGTTGAATCCAAGAATTTAGAGCAGAAAAAGCAATGATGGAGTGAGAGAAAAACGGCAAAAGAGAGAGAGCGAGTCGAGGGGGAGCAGATGGCTGGAAATATAGCCTGCTAAATTATTCATCTAGACTCGAGTCTGGAGATAGGGAGATGGATTGGGGCTGGCGTGGACTTTTATTAGGATTGCGAGAGCGGTGATGAGAGTGCCTCAAAAACACTGTGATTGCCTTCGGAGACTAAGAAAAGTAATTGCACCATAGGTCAGGAAACAAGAAATAAATATTACAAATGAAACTCTCCACTCAATTGTGGAGGCAGAGGCACCATACAACGCAACCATGCATGGAAAAAAAAAAGGGGAAAGAAAATAGGATTTCCATTGTATTTTAATGACACAGTTTTTAGGCATGTTGTGTCAAAATAAAATAAAAAAGAAAGAACGAGATGGCTGTTTCACTAAATAGCCATTTATATGCATAATGAATGGTCGTGGGTGTCATAAAGGTTTTGCAACCGTCTGTTTTGGGGTATTGTATGAACCTCTAAACTACTTTGTGGACAGTTACAAAGTTACAAAGAGATTTTCATTATTTAAGATATTTTTAAATGTTAGTATTTCAATATTCAGCAATTGGAGCACCATGAGCCAAAGTTCATTCATCACAAGAGGTCATAGGGTAAATGCCAATAGCTGCAGGCCATAGATGAATTTCCATTTGGAGCAGATTATGCATTGGTGATCCTGCATTTTACAGTATACAACGCACATCCCCATCTTTGGTCCTCCTCCAGAGGTAGTTATCTGGCATATTGCACATCTGTATTATTTGCCCTGCGATGAAAGTAGCTGTTTGTTTTACACGTCCCTGCTGCAAAAGACCGTAATATTCCCCCCTTTTCCTCTCCTCCTTCCCCCTCGCCTGTTTTTCCCATTTAGCCGCATGTGCGTCGTATATGACTGCGCTCCACGCTCCAGACACACAGATGCGCACAGACAGACACACTCCTGAGTGGAGGGCCCAGGGGAAATAGAGCAGAGAGGAAGCTACGTGCCTCCACCGAGCATGGGCTGTCTGGTGTCATGGCAACCGCAGCCGATTACCCCACCCTCCATCAGTTTGAAAGAGAGAGAGAGAGGGTGTACCGGGCACACCAAAACGGCGCAGATACCAGCGTGCATGTTCATTGATTCGAGATTTCTCATTTTGTACTGTACTACGCGGAAATCCTGAGAGAGGTGTGAACACAGACAGGTGTTTATCAATATAGATCAATGCATTGTGGACCTCCAAGGGCGCTTGACTTATCTCTCAATGGTAAAGGCCTTTTGCGGGAGAACTATGTTATTATGATGCGATTAGGTTTGCAATTTATTTCACGATGCACTTTTTTTAAACAAGTCCAGGAGCAATGACATTCGAGAGAAGACGGAAATACTTACAAACTGGTTGAAGAGATCTCAGAACATAAGACCACAAAACAAATTGAACTCATGAAAACGAGAGTCTGTCATGGAGCTTTCCTTAGTGTTTATGAAGATAGAATTAAAAAAGTAATAATGGGCTGGTTTTATACATAAAAAGTCATAAGACGAAGGAGGCAGGTGGTTCAACGTTTGGAGCGGCAATTATTGTAGCCATTGCAATTTTAATGTGTTCACTGTTGCGTCCCGATAGCCCACACCTGGACCAAGACCTTAGTCGAGGGCCAAATACTTTATTCCATTGATCCAATACATAATGCAATTTCTATTCCATAAAAGCCTCTGATCACGCGCCTGGATTCAAGTGGTGTTTTGAGACAACACCAAATACACAAGTCGTCCTACACCCATTACTGACCTTCACTAAAAAAAAAAAAAATAATTCAAGACAATAAATACAGTCTGTCTGTTTTTATATAAAATATTCCAAGGGGATTTGTTGGAGGACCTAATAGGTTGTTACAATTGCTGCGTGTTTAGCCACCTGTCAGTCTCGTAGCACACGCATAGTTGCACACGTTTTGTATGTTGACCAGATGTGCGTCTCAGATTGTATTTTAATTGTGTTTATTCTCTGAAGATGATCATAGAAACTGTTTTGAGGTGCCATATTGGTGTTCAGACGTTCAGGGACTGATTTAATTACGTGCAAACACCCAACGGCACAACTCCCTTGATATTTTTATAACACCACCAAACACACACCAAAGGAAAGCATTGTTTATTTATTCGTGGATTGTATTTAGTTTATTTTGATGATAATGAATCAGGGCCTGACAAAGAGCACGTCTTTCTGTAGAGGACATTTTGAGCAGGAACAGGTATAGCAAATTCTATCACTGGCCTTTCACAGATGATGAATAGTAACATAAAGGTATTCATTCATAGGTATTCATTTAATGCAGTCACATGAGGTCAGGAGTTTTTGTACATCGTCTTGAGCATGGTTAAATGGAAGAGTAAAATCGATAGAATAAATGTGTTGCCCTCAAACTTCAATTTCAATTAGGGCCCATACGATGGTTACATTATTATGATTGTACAAAAAACAAAAATTATTAGGCTCTTCTAAATATGAATTGTATTATAGGAATACAATTGCTGTACAATGTTTTACTCTCAAGATTCAGCCTTTTTCTGGAACTGTGCTAAACCACTACATGCATTTCAGAACATGTTTGTAGAGGTCTAAAACTACAAGGTTAGTTTACATACCTGCAGTTTTCTCATTTCAAACAATCAAATAGTGATTTCAGTTCAAATGTCTATTAACAGTGTTAATAGTTAGCTCTCATCTCGATATAAGTTATGGAAATTGCCAGGTAATACTTCACAAGAATAATAAACGGTTACAAGCCGTCCCACCTAAATTATTCATTTTGTAGCCATATTAAATCTATAAAGCCAGAGCTGTAGCTGGGAGATTATGGAGACTAGGGAGGATGAAGTGATGTGTGCGATGCAGCGAGAGCCAGGGATGTGTGGTGGGCCATAAACGTATAGTGGAGCTAAATACGTCTGGGGATATACTGTTATTAAAAGCAGTAAGGTTATCCAATGAGCAGCTTTAGTGCGGGGGCGGACTGTTTGCAATGTGCTAATGCATTTGACACCGCTAGAGTCCTATTAAGGTGAGTTTAGAGGAAAGCCTTTTTTTTTTCCTCACACAGTCTGTAGGTTATGGGCTGCTATCAGGGGAGAGATGCTGTGAGCCGCCGGTGCACGGATGAGCTGGCGGCATGAAGCAAAGGCAATTCTGCAAGGACGTATAGAATGAGATCACTTCACTTTTTGCAAAATTGATGAAAATGAGTCTAGTGGAATGGGTAAATGGGAGGAGAGTGAGATGAGGGGGGAGTGAACAGGTTGGGGAGGGCCGGGGTCGTTTGAGGATAGCGCCTCCTAAATTGACTGCGGCACTGCCATCGCTGGTGGTTACATCACAGCTCTGAGCGCGGGATGAACCTCTGTCTTTGTTCTCTGCCAGACGTCTCGGGCCCAAAGACGACGTTTGACCGTTTGCCATTAGGCGAAGGAGACGGAGTGGAAAGAACCTGCTTTAATAGGACGCATTGGACAGGTGCAAAATCTGTCATTTGGTGTCGTCAGTGGACTCCATAAACCTCTCACAACTGTATTATTCTACATGACAAACATAATGGTGCTGGATTTTTGGGCTGCATTATCCAATTTAAATGGATCACATTATCTATCAACTATTTTTTTGCACGAAGAAAGTCAAACCACTGCATACATTTTTGACCAATATTGACCATTGAATCGACAAGCTTTTTTTTTTTTTTTTTTCTTATTTAAATCCTATTTGGCTCATTTCATGTTTTCTAAAGCATTTTATGCATAGTTTCATTTACAGTTCTTTTGTGCCTTGCGTAAACCTAAGGCGTGGGCATGTTTTCGCCCTGTTTCACTCAGGAGGGCTGTAGTGGTGTTGGTGTGTCTCTAAGCAGATCTAATGTAGCGACTGGAGGCTGGGAGCCCCGCTGAAGGGCACCTTCACCGCACGCAGGCACTAATGTATGGAGCATTACTGTCTGCTGCCCGGTCTGAGTACGGGGCTAATTTATGCATTTAGGAACACGGCCTGTCAGGGGGGTTCTTGGACCTATAGCTATCTGGTACATTTTCACCTTCAGATATTTTCAAGGGCCTGCAAGTGAACAGATCTTGTTGGGTGGTTAAATTCCGTACATAGAGTATCACTAAAAATATATTTCTTCTACTATATTTACTTAATGTATGTGCTGTAGTGAACTTTGTCTTATTTGTTTATAGGACGGAACATCGGCATGAAGACAAACAACATTTCTCCGTGGCATTTATCTGTAAGTAAACCCGAAATGCCGCCCCTGTGTTTGAAAACCTCCCTCCGGCGGAGTTGCATTCTCTATAAACGTGCACTTAGAAAATTAGAGCTACAGGTGAGGTTGTTCGCTCTTCGAAAAACTGCAGACTGTTGTTGTGTCCTTGGGCAAGACACTTCACTCACCTTGCCGCTGTTTGATAGTGACGTATGAGTAATTGGCTGGTGGTTGGAGGGGCTGATGGTGCAGATTGGCAGCCTCTCTACAGCCAGTCTATCCAAGGGCAGCTGTGGCTACAATAGTAACTTGGCACCACCGAGTATGGAGTGAATGAGTATTTCAGTGTAAAACTTTTTTGAGTGTTCTGAAACGCGCTATATAAATCCAACGCATTATTGAGCTCCATGAGCTCCAATACGGAAAGGTTCAAGAGGCCGTTTATCCCGGCCGCTATAAGACTGTATAACTGATTTGGCAAATGCGCAAAATTATTTATGTATTACTTTTGTTAGTATCTATCTATCTATCTATAGACATATTGCCTACCTTTACATCTGAATTGTAGCCTGTATTTTAATATTCTTGTGTGGTCTCTGAAGGACAGAATAAAATGGATAAAAATGTTTTGTGCAAACAGAGTTAGTCTTGCAGGAATTGACGTAGAGAATCCCCACCTGTGCAGACAGTAATGGGTATGACTGGCCGGGCTTCGGAGACTCATGTCTTTTTGTGTTTTAAACAAAGCAGCAATCACATATCGCTTAACTGTGCACAGAAGTGTAGTTTCAAGTTGGTGCTTATGAGAGCTGGCTATAAAAAACATCAACCTGGGATAAGCCCCAAATTTACAAATAATAAACACCATCTGGTCTTAAATTAAAATATTTACAAGTCTGAGAGAATGAGTTGCTGGACTTCATAGACGGCGAAAGACTCAACAGGAAAAATATGGATTCGAAGTTACAGCATTTTTCCGTTATAGTCTGAAGTGGGGCTCTTCTCCCTCTGAAACAGTGGTGCAGGTTTGAGCCGCAGCAGCTGCTCAGACAGAAGGAGGGCCATCGGTGCAGTTCCTCTAAACTGTTAATGGGCGCTCATCGTGGGGGGCCCGCCTCCTTGGTCCCGCCCCGCCAAAGACAAACGCAGAGGAGGTGAGGTCAGGGGTCGAGCAGGAAGGCAGGATGACGGAGGCATGTTTTAGATCGGAGCAGAGAGGGGCACTTACAGTAAAGCAGCAGCAGGCTCTTACTGAAATGAAGTGACGTTACAGCTCTTGTGCTGAAATGATAGCCTCGCAGAAATAAGGAAACATTTAAAAACAATTCAAGTGTCCCGACAACTAAATCCATTTGATGGGCTTCCGTCTTTTAGTCTGACATCTATTTTGTTGCGGCGCTATTAAGAAATAAAGGTAAAACGTATCTGCAGTGTGTTTACTAAGTGCCTGTCCTCAAGGCTTTTCTTTTGTTACCACTTAAATTAAGCGCCAAATGTATCCCGCAGAAGCAAATGGGAACGGCACCCCTGTTACCTTCTGCCAGAGCGAGCAAAATCTCAACCAGAAAAAAAGCATTTGGTTTGTCTTGACCGCGGGGATGCAATTTTCTCCGTAATTGACAATAACGCCGTGAATAGGAGAGTCGACAGGCGTGATATGACACCCACTAACACATGACTATTATTTTGGGAAGGTTTCATTGAGGTTATTTATCAATTTTCGGTGGAATCTTTCTCTTTTTTCCCTTTTTCTGTGAGTGGCAGCGTAACCCACCTGGGATCATCAATCAGAGTGCTGTGCTTTTGTTGAAGAACATATCAAGGCAACAAATGGTGCAGAAAGTAATAGGAGATTATTGAGGCATTCACGCATCTCTGCTCTGCAATTTTCACGGCAAAAAAAACACAATTATAAGAAGTTGTTAGACACACATATATAGTTCTTCTCTAGCTGTCACTTTCTCATAATTTTATTTGTTTTTGCTTTTTTTTAAATGAACATTAACTAAGCAACTGAGAACTTTACTAATCATTTCAGAGGAATAATGAGCATTTTACTTTTCTACCTCCGTTCGCTTTGGCTTTAACAACCTATCTGTCTTGCTGTGTGTCGTATTGATTTGCATAAATCTGTAAACATGCCCTTGCTAATTTGGCCTTCACATAATAAAAAACCTGATAACATATTGACATAAACCATATGAATTTTGACAGAGTAAAAATGCACATTTTAACTTTTTAACCCCCTCCTGAACCGCACATTTTTCTCCAGTTCAGCATTACGCAAATCTAAAAGCTTCATGGAAATAGCATTTAAATAGCAACAAAAAGTGAAGGCATGGCGACAAAAAACGTAACTAAAAATGACAAACACGAAACAAATCAGGCGACAAAAAATCTCAACCAAAGATAATGAAAACGTGAGTAAAAGCGTCAAACTAGCGACGAAAACACAATGAAAAAGTGGCAAAAAAGCAATAAAACTGACGGCAACAAATACAATAAAAATGTGCAGAAAAAGCGCAGAAAATACGACAAAAAGGTGACAACACAGCAACAACGCAAGGAAAAATCTTAGATCAGTTTTGTTGGTCTTAGCTTCCAAATGAGGCGTTACAGTGGCCTATAGGCTGTCAGCTCCATTCGAGAAGCTTTTAGATTTGGGTGAATCCGAACTGGAGAAAATGTGCTCGGTTAAGGCGGGGGTTAGAGGTTAAAATAGGGATTACTTGGTATTAGGGCAGAAAGATATATTGTTATCATATCGATATCGAGATATGAACATTAAAAATATTAAAATTGAAAAAGAAAGATATAAACGATATAGATTTTCATCAATAAAACTGCACTCTTTTGTTTTAGGATTTTATTTTTCTGAAAAATGCTTCGTTTTCACCTAACCTATAGTTATATCGTATCGATATCGAGATATCTGGCATGAATATCGAGATATAAAAATTTTGTCCATATCGTTCAGCCCTACTTAGTATTAATGTTTGTGAAACCTTTCAGTTACTTTGCCCAAAACCTTTTTTCCATAACTGTGACTATAGTGCCTACTGTATGTACCTAATGTGAACTTTATCTCACTGAAGTAACAGACGTCGATCGCGTTCAGACCGGCGACAATAAGCGTATTACTTTCCTGCCCCCACTCTCCTTTTCGCAACTTGTTGAAAATGTGGGCAGTTAGGGCGTGGTTGGTCGGCGTCCATTTTGAGACTATAATGAAATTTAAACAGCGGATCAGCCCGTGTTGTGCGTTCCTCGGCCGTCTGAAGGTCATGAACATCACTGGGGCTCGTCTTGGTGGAAAGCTGCCAGCGCTGACAACTGCCACCGCTGCTTCACCGTGTCTGGCACTTGCCTCTCCCCACTGCAGGGCATTGATTAAGTGGCACGGCGGCCCCTCACCTGCTCGAGACAGCCAATCCGAACGGGGCAGTCGTTTCGGCCAGCCAATGGCGTTGGAGGGAAATGTTTGGAGTGGCTAGAGACAATCCGCAGCAGCAGCAGCCGGCGGTGTTGTTTTTTTATCGTTTTGTCAGGGGGAAAAAAAGGGAAAAAAAAGTTGTGGAGAAGATGATAGGAGGAGTGAAAGGTAATGAAGCATGCCGCGAAGGATGATGAAGGAGAGAGGGACAGTGCGGCAAAGGGGTGCATCAAAAAAAAGAAAAAAACAGTCAGAAGAAAGATAGTAAGAAAGTTGGGGGGGGAAGGCTTTTGAAATGGCGGCAGGGACACTCAGACTAGCGGGGTAGGGGGCTGCATTTGTGATCAAGAAACACACGCGCACACTGTCCAACACACACATAAATATTTTGAGCTTTTCAGGCAGCTTTAATGAAGTTGTCAAGATGAAAAATGAGCCAGTCAAATCTAATCACGTCAGGAGTTAAGAAGCAAACTTTTGGTGCAGAACTCGTGCGGCCGAAGGAAGTGGATTCAGCTGCGGCGAAACGGTGTACACGTACACTACAGTACTTGTCCAGGAGGGAAGAAAATGCATGAATCATATGCTTTTAGTGCAAGGGCCGGAGAAAAAAAAGGGAATCACCAAAATATGGAGATTCAAAAATAGACACTGGCCCCGGCTCAGATCTCACGGCTGCGCAAAACGGAGAGCATTAGACACACGATACTGTAATAAACACTGGGTAAGGAGAGGCTTTTTCATCATTCACGGGCTCCAGAAGACAAAACTTACTATGGAAAAAGTACTCGTGGCACTAGCCGCTGCAACATTAACCTGCTGCGTTGTTCAGGGGAAAACCTTAATCTGTTTACCTGTCTGTCCCGAAACTAGCTGCTGTGCACTTCTAATCCCGTTATACTGCAGTATCAGTCACCCTAAATGTGAACAAGTGGGGAAAACATGTATGAATGATCCAGACGGAAAGCAAAGTACAGACAGTACAAACAGAGCAATAGAAAATTAGACGTTTTTGAGATTTATTTTGTCAACACAGTATTTTTGTAAGAAAGATCATTAAGTAATCCAGTGAAAGGCTGTGAGAAACAATCAACACATTTCCAAGGCCGGGATTTTTTTTCACTCATATCAATACATTTGGCACTGAATTTTACCTGAACCTTAAAATGACAATAAGAGAACAATTATGCAGAGTGTGTATTTGCACTGGCTTTCCTTTTCACTTCCTGATGTGCAACATTCAGCTGCATTAGTCTTATACCTTTCCTTGTGTAGTTGTTTTTTCTTTCTTATGTTCCCTTCTGTCTCACCAGTTGTGAAGATGACTCCTGTGTCCTCTCCTCTCATTGGCCCATTGGCAGACTGCTCGTCCTAAGGTGACTGCAGTCGTGCTGTTCATGCGCCGACATCATTTCAAGCACAAAGAGCATCTTCTTGTCGTTGTTGTCCATGTGTTGCTATTTGACGTCCTCCATTGTCCTCAGAGCTGGTTAAAACTAAAAGTAGCTGATGGCCTAATAATCATATTTGAATTGGTATGGCCTGACGTTCTGAGGTTTGGTCACGCTGCAGACCGTGGACGAGTGTCTGGAGGTCTCTCAGAGTTTGGGGCATTTAGGGACGTGAAATGTGAAATAGCGTAAATACCTCGTGCAAAATGTGATAAAAAAGGCTCGAGTCAACATTGGGCCTCATTCATGAACATCTTCTTAAGAAACGTCTTCTGTCAGGAAACTGCGCCAGATTCACGACACGTTCTTAAGTGGGGAAAACCTTTTCTGGCCGCGGGTCAGTGCGGCAGCAATGTAGCACTGCCCGGCTAGCTCACCGAGCTGAGCACGTGCCTCGGGACCACGAGGTCGCAAGAGCTAGGTCCACGTTCGTCTTCATCAAATAAGTGATATTACCAATTTATGTCTGTATAAAGGCATATTTAATTTATTTACAGTCTGGAATAAATTAATACATGATTTAATATGTAATATAGTCTATATGACTCAGAATGTTGGGTCCCCTCAGGAGCATGATTGTGAACAGAACTGGGGATTTTTTTAAGAGTCCTCCAGCTAAGAACAAAAAATATTCCTAGGAAGGCCTTGAGAACAAATTTGTGTGTAAGAACGTGTTGTGAACTTTTGTGAATGAGGCCCATTGTTCTTAAGAGCTCGCTTATTTGCCCTTGAGTCTGACATGAGATGTTGTATACAAAACAACAATTTCATACAAGTTCATCTGATGTATTGTTTTGACGGAAATGCAAAGTGGTATTGAAAAATTCTAAATCAACAAATGCTTGTCATTTTCTCTTTGCAGCTGTGTTTTAATGGCCTAATAGAAACATATATCTTAATATTATCTGTAGAATACAGTGACAGAAAGAAACAAATAATTTTAAAATGTTCAATTTTACAAAATGTTTTTTTTTTTTTTTTTTTTTTTTTTTTTTTTTTTCAAATTAACTTGTTCCCTGAAATTGCTAAACAACATGTTTATCGCAGCTTTTTCCCTTTAAAGAGCTAAAACACAAAGCTGTAGTTTGTAGATGTTGCTCTTGTATTGTGTGAAGTAGACAGACTGGGCTGTATCCATGGATGTTGGTGTAGAAGGCAGACTTGGGGAGCGGTGAGACACAGAGCCAGACAGTCAGACAGGCGTTTCCTCAGCTCCCTCTGTTCTCTCTGTTTCTCTGTCAGAAAAACTCACTTATTTTATTCCAACTGTAATATCATGGCTTACATTGGTATGCTATTTTAATACACTGGTAGGTCCTAGGTGACGGGTCAGACAAAGAACGCCCCTTATGAGAGACCAACAGGCCCGGTTAGAATCGTGAGGCCGTCCTTCTGTGGACCCACCACCTGCAGGAGGAGCCATAGGGGCTGGTGCTATGTGATTTGAGCAGCTCCAACGGCTGCCCCCACGACCCGGCAACGGAAAGGTGAGAGAAAATGGATGGATGGATGAAGTTAGTAAATCTGTCGTGTACAGTATATAGTCCTGACATGATGCTGTCGCCATTTATTTTTTGTTTTTTTTAGTCTATCATCCAGGTATCTTTATTTTATGTACTATATTTTTGTTTATTTTGTCAAGAACGTGCATATTAATGAACACACAAAAGTCTCATGCATGTAAACATGCCACGTGAGGCTGTAGCCATGGGCTAATTTCTGCCTGTTGTCCCACACTTGCACTTACACTCACAAACATACTCGTTCTGGCTCCAGAGTGGACCCTATTGTCCATGTTTTTTAGTGGTAGAGTCTGTTGTCTCTGCCTTTGTAGTCCTTAAATCACGTAGTTTTCTATCTGCCTTTCATCTTGTCTATTGAATTAGGCCAAACTCGAAGGACTCTGCGGCCTCTCCCATCTGTTCACAGTCTGTGTTTACCGTCTCCACATATGGAGCCATTCTGTAAGGTGTCTATAAGTAACCCAGGCTCTTAGTTGAAGTTTGTTAAGAAGGAATACATGATAAGAAATACAACAACAATTATGTTCTGGGCTATATGTGCGTTAAAGGCAACAGACAGTCATGAGAAGAAGGAAAGTTTGAGTCTGTGGTCTGTAGTAAGTGTTTTTTGGACTTTGGCCAGTTCAAGGACTACTAAGACAATTTCTGGCTTGCACTATTCTGGAGCATAAATAACTGCTGTCGGTAATTTAAAAAAATCTGATATGTACAGTACACGTTTTCACATATAGAGACTGTGTAAGGAATCGGCTGTATGCTGGGTTAAAAGATTTGCATTTACCATAACAACTTCTATGCAGTATAAGATGATTTTGGTTATTACTTGAACTGTTTTTGCAAATCCACTGAAAAGTGTTTCTGAGAAACATAAGACAGTGAATTGCCTGATGATAAAGTTTCAAGGCCTATGCAGGAACCAAAAGTAAAATAAATAGCGAATTGAACATTTTGTGATGCATATTTGTGATGCTATGATAGTAATTTATCATAGCTTCATGGCATAGAATTGGGTTGCACTAACCAGAAATGACCATTGGCATTGAAATGCTGTATGAATAATGAATGACTAGTAAGTAAGACTAGGCTTTTTAACTTTTCATTTGGACCAACCAGACCCATGTAATTACAATGAGCATGAACATGTATAATAATCTGATGGTGAGAACGGTCTATACATTTCTATTACAAGGAACTTATCGATTCATCGGGCTCTCAGTGGCAGAAGGGTTAGCACTCTTGGTTCATATGTCTTCCCAAGGGTTCTCACAGAGCACTCTTGCTGACTTTTTCCCCTTGTTCAAACACAAGCATAGTAAATAATTGAGTATAACTAAATTGAATGAGTGTTGGAGTGAGTGCTTGTCTTGAACTTTTTACTGTGCAATTGGCCGGACAGGCTGTATACCACCACAGGCCCCCAGAAGTTAGGATAGCTGACGCAAGAATAAGTCCAATTAAATGACTTACACTGTATTATAGCCAGACCGTTTTTATTTCAGTTTGAGTTTTAAAGAACAGTGGTTTGCATTTTTATATTTCATCTATTTCATATTGCAAAAGTTCAGGTTGGCTCAGAAAATGACTTTCTCTTCTAAGCCCCTTCACTAATTCTAATCTTTGCTTGTTTTGCACACTTCGGAAACTACTGAACCCACTCACACTCTCGCATTTGGACATATTTCTTTGACAGCTCCGTGTGTACTTCGGTATGTTGACATTTGAAATGAAGTGTACGTGCGATATAGTTGGGAGGAGAGGAGCGCAGTACTCCTCTGACACGCAGCAGACACGGAGAGGCTGGAGAACAGTTCTCCTGACAGGACGGCCCGCTGTAACATGACCCCACTTTCACACACTCTTGACACGAAATGCTAGACGCATGTACAGAGCTGCTCCACAGTCCGGTGATACAATACAGATGTATACGATCGATGCAACCCTCGCAGCCCCCTGCGCACTCATATACTCACCGCTGTATGAAGGATTTTAATAACATCTCTATTATTCAATGCCTTTACACTGTATTTTCAAATGTGTTGCCATTGCTGCGCCAACAAACGCAGTATCCATTCATTTTTCTGACTTCATCCTGACAGCGGCTGTAAAACTAGTAATGCCTGGATTTCCCTCTCCTGAGACACTTCTCAAGGCTAGACTCGTCCACAATAATGATATGGCCTTCCACCTGAAACTGAGAAAACAGAATCATCCCGTCAAAAAAACTTGATGGATAGAAGATCTATCATAATGCAATAACCATATAGATTGCATAGGATTTTGTCAAATTACCGCAAAATATGACTCATGTGTCTAGCTTTGAAGTTCCTACCTGGATTTGAGTTCAGGACGCCTCACCTCTGTTCTATAACCCCATCCAGATGACAACTTTTATAATCTTTTAAGGACAGTATGTAACTAATCTAGACAGCTGAGAGCCCACAAAGGCATATTTCTTGAGTATCACATGTTTGCCTCATATAGTGTATTCTGTACACAGAGTCAGGACAAAGGATCTTTGAGTAAAACTAGCCCGGGCTGCAGCATTTCCTCCTCACTGTATGCCCGTGTGTATTTCCATGTACAGCGCGCGCCTGCGGCCTGTCCACATGTGTGTGTTTTCAGCTTATTGTATATTAAGAAAGACTTCAGTGTGTTGATGTCCCAAAGGAGCACAAGCTGTGCCCCAAGCCAGGCTGACTCTGAGGCCTCCTGCTTTTGGTCAAAACCCACTTGGCTTTCCTGTCCTCCGGCTATCATCCGGCAGACTGTAGATCCACACCAGTTCGCTCATAAAGGAAACATTTTTATTACACTCAAGAAAGTGGATAAAAGGCTTATTAGGAGCTGGCTAAAACATTTCAAATGAGCAAAAGCCGTTTGGAGTCAAAATATTTCAGTTTATTGACGGAAGTGGCGCAGAGCTGTCGACATTTTTCTGCTAGATCAGTTTCTTTTTACACCCAGCGTGGCTTTTAAAAATGCATAGTTGAAGTCTTTATCGCTGTTGTTAATCTGAGCTCCTGCCTCATGCTTGATTTATTTGAGACATTAGTTGTAGTGGTCCACAAAAAAGTTGCACAAGATAAAAAACATATGCTGAGTTGGAGGCCAGTGACAGTGCAAGAGGGAAACGCAGTAAACTGTTCATCATGTGGAAGTTGCAGTCACTGTGTGCATCAATCTTCATTGGAAAATAAATTTGTTGCTAAACTTGACCAAAGGTGTTTCTTGTTAAAGCAATGACAGAACAAACCTGAATTAACGAAATAAGAAAGGATGAATAACCCATCCACTTCTGTTTGAGTTTTAACCCAAGTCAAAGAAACTGGAGTATGTTTTGAATAACTCCAATCACAGATCTAAAAATTGTACTTCGCTGTTTCCGTTTTCATTTCAAATAACGAACAAGTTGTGAAAACCACATCTAAGAGATCAGTTCAGATCAAAAGTTGTAATGAAATATCAAGTTTTCTTGAGTGGAGATAAAAGTGCTAATCCAGGTATGAACCCTCAAAACTCAAGCCCAGGTCAGACACTGATCTTTTTCATAACATTCTTGTATAACCAAACTTATTTCTGCTGACTATTTGAAAATCCTTGGCTTTAGGTGCCCACATGTGCGGTCTATCTCTATCCACTGTATAATCTCATCATCTGTGCGTGCCCATCCCTTTCGCTCTGTTTGTTTGTGTTGTATCCAGTTGCTGGTGCCATATGCTCGCCGAAGCCGCGGTATCACACTCTGCGGCAGGCCTCAGTAGCCTGCTGTTCCCAGAGCTCGCTTCCTCTTGTCCAAACAAAGAGTGCACTGACAAACAGTGCAAAGGATTCAAGTTCACTATGAAAGTTTCACAAGAGAAGCCCTGGACATATTGTTTTACTGATCCGCTCTCCACAGATATGCACCTCTGTTTCAGTAGCTCCAGCTCGGGACCAGAGAAACCGTCAGTTTCCAAGTTGTGCAAGTACTTTAAATATGAAAATGAGTGCAGAGTATCTAGTGTGTAAATGTAAAATCCACACTGTTGTATTGTAACCCAGCATCTCCCCTTTAGTTGTGTTGTCACATCATGTGGAGAGTCCTTATTCCTTTTCCACTTTGGAAAAAGTCAGGAGATGTTTAAGTGTTTAATGAGTGATAAAGAGTGTGGACACCTGAAGTCTCTCTTTAACCCAGCTGTGACTATTGTCCTGAATCCAATCTGTAATCACTGAACACTTCTCTTGTTTAGGAAAAGCTCTTCTTTTCTCTGCTGCTGCCTCTGTCCTAGAAATTCTCTTTTAACGGCTGTTGTGCATTCTGTTTGAAGCGCTGCTTGACAGCTTCATTTGTGAAGTGTCTCAATTAGGCAGAATATTTCTGCCGACATATCTCGACACCCAGACTGTCTCACCAGAACATGAAAGCAGGGCTTAAGGAAGTCATCACACACCTCTCAGGGAGAGGCACACACACATGCAACACTAAAAATAGAGCAGCTATCCTGCTAACGCTGGTTAATGCTCCTCACCCCAGACACTTGGATTTGCATATCTTTAATGTGCTTTTTCACTCTCTGTCTTGTGTGGAACAGTCTGGGCTCTTATAGGAACTCTCGGGAGGCCTTGCAGTGCATGTTGTGAGGCAGCTTTTTGTATCCGAAAAGCTGGAAAAAAAGCGTGCTGAAAAGATTTCAACAATTGTGGTAATTAGAGATTTTGGAATAGCCAGACTCCCTCCACAGCCACTCACTTTCCCTCGCTCTCCTCTCTTTCACTGTAATGCTGTCCATCTGCTCAGACAGAAAGGTATTGAGTTTGTCTGTATAGGACCGCCATCTGCGCTGGGACACTCCCACAGCTCTGAGACTACTTCTCAACTGTCCTCGCCACCATCCGGACTGTGGCTCAAACGTAGCTCAAACAAGGTCATACATTTATAACTACTGTATACATGGGTCGCTGTACGTGTACTGCAAAATCCTTAAATAAAAGTAAAGTAAGAATATTCCTTCACAGATCAAAGCTAATCAAAGTTTTGTTGTGTAATAAGCTGCCAATCTCTCTAGTTAACTGCCATCTATATTATGTTATTCTCATTTTGAATAGAAGCTTTACCATTTTAGGCACCGTCTTTAGCCTATTGACTATGTTATCATGACATTACTATAAACAGTGATCCGCTGGGTGAGGAGCCCGGTATCCCTGTGTTAGCATGTCCTTAACATTCGCCCTATTGGACAGAGCAGAGTTGTGCCAATTGGTGTGCAGCCAACATACAGCGTGTTCATGATTCTCACAGGACCACTTCTAACTCTTGGCTTCTCCTTCTACATCACAATCACACAGTCATGAAGCACCTTTTTATAGTTTGTACAACACAAAGTTCAGCTCAGGACAAAAACTTAACTTTACTCATTTTCAACATTCTTTCCATTAGCTCATTAAAAATTCTTAGTTGATATGAATTGTGAAACAAAACTTCCTCGCAAATACAAATTGGAAATGTTACTCTAATAAAAGTCAATACTCAGTGCCATGCTGAGGTTTTATAAATAGCCTTTATGCTCAGGAACTTTTTAACTACTAACGCAAGGACCTTCTGAATAAAATCTTGTAACTTTGTAAAGTCTCATCTTCACCTAGAAAGTATGACCTTTAAAACAAGGTGAATGTATTACCTTAATTTGACGCACAAATCTACATTTAAGAGCTTGTACTGTAGCTCACAGCATTAGTTTCATTGAGATAAAGCCTTTACCTATACAGCATTAAAGGACCTGTATCATGCTATTTTAGCCATTCCAAAGTAAAGTATAGGCCTTTATATGATATATTGTACCTCTACCACTACGGAGCACTAATTTTTGTGATAAATATAAGTATTTTCTGGAGGTATTTTTCCAACCCGGAAGACAAAACGCTTGGATTCAGTTAACTCCGCCCCCTCTCGCCGCTCATACAACTTTACCGTAGTAGAAATATATATATCACAGCAAAAAGTGAAGTTATTTCATGATGCTGTTATAAGGAGTCAACATGTGCAACACAGCTTCGTGGCTAAATGGCTAACACACACGCTAACATGCATTTTGATCGACTCACCACTCTGATGTTTCCAGTATGGGACTTGCGCTGGTTATAAAAGTTAATCCACTTTGATTCTGGCCAAGGTTCACCAAGCATCCATCAGCGACAGCCACAGACAAACACTATTGTGGCTGATAGTCGCTGAATCCCGGGGGGAAATTCCAACTTCTATGGCCTCTTCTTTGGGAAGGTTGAATAAAGTCCTGTCCTCGCAGCCAAACGCGCTTTTCTCCGTGACATTATCGTGAGGTAAGAAAAAAGAACAGGTGTCCAGACTCCAGAGTAGGTTAGAAAAAGCTCCCTCTTCACAACTTTCGGTGCAACATGACATGACATCTGTTCAGACCGTTCGGACGCTCAGGGGGAGCGTTTGTTTTCGGTACAGGGGCAGCGCAGCGTCAGGCACTTCCTCTTTTTTTTTTTTTTTTTTCATTTTTTTTTTTTATTTATTTTTTCTTATGACAGAAATAATGAAAAAAGCAGTTTTACAAATGAAAATCATGCCGTAAGGCATTAGATTACAGACGTCGAGCACTTCCGTTCCGCTGTGACGACACAACTGAACATGCCAGTCGTTCACCAGGAGAGGGCGGAGCAGCTGCTCAGAGCGCAGGATTCAGGAGGATTACTGAGAACTGCGTGAATGAATCCAAAAACCACTCTGGGGGTGTTTTTGAGAAGGAAATAGCATAACAACATGGTTAAAAGCTCCAAAAAGTCGATTTTGCATGATATAGGACCTTTAAGAATACATTTGTGTTATATTGTGCTGCCAACCTCCTCAGTGTATTATACTGTCTGATAAACAAGTGCATTGCTTATTTTGTTTGTTGCCTTTGAGTGAAAGCTCTAAACACTTTTACCATATGCATATTGCTTGCTTTTCTAAATCTATTTACACTGACTTTTCAAAAGGATTTGACACAATATTCTTCAGAGAAGTTCAAGCAAACACATGAAAGAACTTAATCTCAATGCGTTCTCTATTTATTTATCAAAATAATCTTCCGCAGTCGATAATCTAAACTAGGGGTGTCATGATTTCAATTTTTTGAGTCACGATTATTGTGAGAGAAATATTGCGATTTTACAATTATTCACGATTATCGACCGAATGACAGGAAATTACTGATATTTTTAGTTTTTGTCTTTAAAAAGCTTTTGAATACTTGTAGTGTTGTAAAAATTCACTGTTTCTAAAAATGAAAAATGCTTTAAGATTGTTTTGCATTAAAATAAATAGGCCTACATTGAATAAAACAAAACAATGTCAACTTTACTACTTTAAATAATGACCATAATTATCATAATTATTTTACTGTATATTATTAGGCCACAGTCTAGGCTAGGTTTTATGTTCTCAAACGTTATGCTGCTGCTTAATTATTTGTCAGTCATTTTGTAAACACTTTTCAGTCTCAGTTCATGAAAACATCTATGGAAACTCTTTTGAACAGCTCATCTCCACATGTGCGCGGTTTCACTTTCCTTTCTGTTACGCTGAAGCAGAGCGGAGCGCGTTAGCCTTTAGTTTACATTCTGAGCCAGTTGTAGCGGCTATTTCCGAACATTTGAGTAGCTTTTTTTTCCGATATCGGCGCCTTTTACTGCAACTTTCTGACGACAGGATTTGCATGTCGGATTTCCATCGACAACAACAACGCCTTGGTCATGTTTTGGATCCTAAAGAGGTTCCACTCTGCTGACTTCAATCGTTTTTGAGTGTATACAACACTGGAGGAGAGTGTCCTTCTGCCTTGACCTAGCGGTGAGTTTATGCGCTGTTTATGGGGTGCAGCGTCAGTGTGAAAAATTTCAGCGGTAAACCGTGGCTTCTGAAATTCTCACGGATAACCTACCGCGTCCTTTTATAATCGTGGTAATCGTAAAACCGGTTAATCTTGACATCCCTAATCTAAACACAGCTTGACTTCCTCCAAGCGCTCCGACTCTAAATCGCCCGTCCTGTCAGGGCCAAATGTGTGCTGTAGAAGTCCTCTGCTTTTCCTAAATAAACTCATCTTATCTGATACATACCGGCCCATTAGCGAGGAGTTAAGCGTAGAATTTGTCATTCTGCTTTGTTTGCTCTATTTTGCTTTTTCAGTTGTTCCCTCACTGGTTGCATCCAGTTTGTCACATCCTTGGGACGGCAGTGACAGCAAAGTATTCACTCACCAAGTTCTGTCCCAGCTCCAGTCAGTGCATTCTATTGTGGTGCCCTTGGGCAAGACACTTTACCTGCCTTTATTCTGTCTGTGTTCAGAATGTGAACGTGGGACTTCAGATTCACATTAGCTGATGGCTTCAATCCAGCATGGTGTGTTTACATACGTACATGTCTCGTGTGTTTGTTTTAACATGCAGTGTCCCGATCAAATAAACATGATTAGGATGTCTTCATTGATCAAATTCAGAAATTTCATTTTTAGTCTTCTGCCCCACGCAAAGTATTTCTCTCTCCATCATCTGTCCACCCTTGCCAGATCAAAGAGATCTGACTTTCAGTTTTGCTCTTAAAAAAGATATTGTTTAACAGTTCAATATTTATCAGCAAACCCACAAACATAATTAATATTCTACGTGCTACTAAAAATATTTTTTTTTGCAGGAATAAAACTGTTTATGAATATCCATCAGTGATCCCTGGAGCTGTTTGATTTTGGAAATACCCACAACAGCCACATGGCTTCATGACCAGAAAGAACTTTACAGATGGAAATGTGCAAACAAACAGAGTGAAGCCAAGATTGAAAAGAAATCGGTTAATTTAACTCACTAGCCAGCATAGCATGTTATTTATCTTCCCATTAGTTTTACAAATACACAGTCAGTTGGGTCAAACTGTGGGTATACCTGTTGATACTTAACTGCGGTATTGGTAACAATAGTCAGTGAGATCAATACAAGCAAAAAGAAGGAGGATGAGACAGAGACCCCTCCTTAAACAGCAGGTGAATCATGGATCTGTTTAAGCAGGGCCAATGTGTGCAATGACCTTTTACAAACACAGTGCATAGTTCATCTCATCCTGCTATTTTCCTGTTCTGTATTGTCATTACAGAACAGTTTAAAGTTTGGGGTGGCCCACATTCTGCATGTCGTGTGTGGACTAGAGTAGGATAATGATTTTCTTTTTTCCCCATATGGCCCATAGTATTACATGTAGGCTTCAGTGACCTGACCTGCAGGATCAACCATTACAGTGACGTTTATGTTGCTTTACAAACCTCTCCTGTATTTCATATGGATACAGTCTGAGTTGTGGCATGCTTTGTGCTGCTTTTGAACTTCAGTCTTGTCTCTGAATTTCAAACGCACCAATATTCCCGCATGTGAGCGCCGAATGAAGCCTGTACTAATTAGGAAGAGTATTGGACCATGACAAACCTTCTCCGGGCTGCAGCTCAAATATTCGCCGTTAAAAACTTGCTCTGGTTAGTTTCCTCCTAATGCAGGGGAACTGATACACGGCAGTCCAAGCCTCGAAAGCAGAAATTTGACATTAATTTTCCCTTTTGTTGTTACAGACTGAAGCTGAAGCTTAAGGCTGAATGAACATGTTTAGTACAATGTCTGCCAAGAAAGTGAAATTGTAGCTTTCCCTGGGCATGTCAGGCAGAGGGGCTTGAAGAAAAAAAAAAGAAAAGGAAAATACATTGTGTTTGTTTGTGGCTGCCATGGTGAAAAGTAAACACAATGAATCGACTTTTGTAGATAATAACCAAAGGCATTATTTAAACTTTATAACATTGTTTACTTAAAGTTGTAAGCTCTTAAAAAGTTTGATTTTTTTTATTTCCAGATTAATTGGTATGTACTTTCCAGCAGTGGTTCTCAAACTTTCCACACTAAGGGCCTGATTTACAAAGAGAGGTGCTGAATTACAAATGAGTGAATGTATAGCGTGTTGCACCTGATTTATCATGAGAAACTATTTAGATTATCAGAGGCACAAACCTGGTGTGTCAAAGGGTTTGTGCTGTGGCCTTGCAGCGTTTAAGAGAGACACAAATCTCAAGTGCACCTGCTTTTTGCACCTCATTCAATCTACCCGTAACTATTTTTTTTACAAGTTGTGCTCTCCTTTAAACGGGCAAAGTCAAAAGAAAGGGGAAATATATGGAACCCATGTTGATCTTTTTCAACTTTTGTGCAAATTTTGCCAGACTGGACACTGTTATGCCCATGCAGGACGCTTCATGTCCCTTGCAATCATGGTTGAATAAAAAAAAGCCAAAAGATTTCCTCTTAGGTGTGATTACGCAGAAATAAAAGATTGTGTTCTAGGGATCCTGCATGAGCTCGTCTGTCTATCTGTGTTTTTTATCCATTCGTCGCTGTCTGCCCATCACACTGACAGTCTCATCTAGGCCACACAGCTGTCCTCCAGCCGAGCAGCCCGGGCGGAGTGCCAGCCAGCGGGCGCCAGTTGGGTAGTCCATCAGTGGCATTAAAGACATGTTATCCAACCGGGTCCATCCACGCAGCTTATGGCCCTGATCCCCGGTCCAGAGCCCCCCTGGTGTCGCCCCCGAGTCAGAACAGGGGGGGTCTCCATACTTGCTTTATCAGCACGTCACTCAGGCATTCAGAGTCCTGTATTAGCGCCCTTAAAGCATGTACACAAATACATGAGAAGGAGGAGACTGCTGGAAATAACTGCTTTCTCATCTCAAGCCAAACGGCCTCTCTGCCCGGGTCACTGTGTGTAAAGCAACTCCATTCTGCGGTCCGTCGCTGTCCCTCGCCGGTTGGTACTGAATTTAACAACCTCAGTAGAAAGGATATTATATGTTGCACGTTAAAGCCTCCTGGATGAGAGGAACATTTTCTGGACAAGGACTGGCTAAAACGAATCGTGTGCATTTAAAAGTGTGCTTGTATTCTGTAGAGGCTTAACCTTTGGAATTCGAGGTTCCTTTTAATCAAGGCTGAATCAAGTCAGACTCAGGGTAAAAAAATGAAGGTACAATTCATGGACTGACCTTGAATTACAACGGTCTCTAAATTAAATACAAGTGGGACCAAAGGAACCGCTTTCACTTTAGAACACGGTTGTGCGAATATATTTAGTGCAAAAGGATTTCCTGGTCTGGTCTTTGACTATACATGAACATTTGAAAATCAATAAATTGGGGCTGGAAAATATTGCGATAAAAAAATATTTGTATCATATATTCAATAACACACGAGTTGTGATTGGCATGAAACTTAATGAAACACAATTTAAAAAAATATTTTAAGTAATACAAAGATAAGATAAAAATTGAGTTCAGAATTGTATTGTTTATCTGTCATTGATTAGTCGATATAATCATTATCATGACAGGCCTTGTTGATCAGTGCATCATTGGCCACATGTTTAACCTCCCCACCTAAACCTGGAACTTATTTGGTCCAGTTTGGCTTTCCCCAAATCTAAAAGCTACTTGAGAAAAGCTGGAAAATAGCGACGTAAATGAGGAGGAAAACGCAACCAAAAAAGTGACAAAAACACGACTAAAAAGTGATGGAAAAAATACATAAAAGCCACAAGAGAGCGACACAAAAGTGACACAAACGCAGCAGAAAAAGCAATAAAACCAACAAAACTGTGCTGGAAACATGACAAAAAAGCGTAAAAAAGAAAGGAAAAATAAGCGATGAACAAAGCAACAAAAAACACGACAAAAAAACACTACGAAACAAGACAAAAAAGTTTCGATCATTTTTGTAGGTCTTAGCTTTCAAATGTACTCCTTTATAAATTAGCTGAAAACTTCGGACAAAAGATCGAAGGACAAAGGAAGGAGAGGAGCGTAACATCTCATTGATTTAACAGAGTTAACGTGAAGAAAGCAACAGCTAACAGTGATAAGGAGGGGACTCAATCAGCGTCCGTGCCATGAGTGAATTTACTCACTTTATTAGAGGTAAGAAAATAAAAAACCTACTCCACATGCACAGACACAAGAAAGTTACTACCGTCAAGTGCCTAGTCATGTCTGCTAAAGCCTCACAGTAGATGTTCCTCATGCTGTACAAGTGAGGACAGTCCAGTCACATCAGGCTTTTGAAACGAACACTTTCTAAATGTACAACAGGTCGTTTTGTCCAAATTGTGGGAATCTTCTTTTGGTGCTCCTTGGTGATTTGAATTATATTTAAGTGCTGATTATGATAAATTAGGCTGATTAGCCTAAATGTAATGGTTAAACTGGTTTAGGCGAAAATGTAGACTTAGACTATAGTTTAATGTTAGGTGGTTTAATGTTTTATGACGTTTGTGTCTGTAGTATTTGGCACGGATGAAATGGGCTTTTCGCTCGCAGCAGTCCGATGAGTGCGGCAGCTCGTGATCCTCGGCACAAAGATGCTCCAAATTAGCTGACACTTTCAGCTTAAATTTGTTAGATGGTCCGTCAAGCGACTGTTTTGCCGGTGGATGTCTTAAAATGTAGTTTGAGATATTAACGAGGTTGTGAGTGGGCTGTGTTGATTGTGGAGCATTGTGGAGGCGAGCCTTTTGCCCTCCGGCGTAGCGCGCATGTGCGGGATCACCGACAGTAACAATAACAGTCAACGTGCGTATAGGCGGTAAGCTCCAGTCGAAGCTTTTAGATTTGGGTGAAGCTGAACTGGAGAAAATGCACTCGGTTACGGCTGTGGGGTAAGAGGTTATGTTTTGGTCTACATGTCTGTGCCCCTGCGCCTCTCCAGACAAGAACAAGTGTGGCTCAGGATAAAGGTTCAGAGACCATGGACCACTTGAATCATTTCCCCAAACAATTTTAGACCCATATAGGACAAACAAGAATACAACATCAGCAATGTTCGCTTAAAGCAGATGAAGGGTTTCACGCAGCTCAAAAGGACTGTTTGTTTCCGGCTAAACTTAGACACATAGTGGACTTTGTGCTAAAAATATGTCTGCCTTGAATTCAGACGAGGATTCACACAGAGCCTTGTCCTCATTCTTTCTATGTTAATTCGAACCGTTAAAGCGGCAACCCACTTTTAGCAGCAGCGACAGTGTGCAAGTGTCACTTTGAGTGTCCATTCAAGGGTCATTGTGAAGCTGCGTTTTAGTAACCTTTGATGCACCGCTGCATTTAGCCGTTTCATATGCCGGCACTCACTACAATTGAGAGGATTTTTACCATCAGAGCTTTCATAGTATGGGCGTGTTTGGCATTGTTCTGTGTCAAGAGATTTTTACACTTGAAATTTAAGGTTAAAGTTTGTGAGAACTGTGGAAGTATATTTAACAACAAATGTGCAGTTTTAGCGTCACTGGAAGCTGTTATAGGAGCACTATGTGATTGTAATATGGTGTATTCCAGGAGTTGTCGTGCGGCCCCGTGGTTTAGGCTACAGCACATGTACTATACCAGTCACAGAAGTGAGATTAACACCTGACATTTACATCCGGCTTTTCACCCTCTTTGACACTGGACTGTCCTGTCTTATAAAAGCTACAATGATATTCTTCTGTTAAGTTTGGGCCTGGGTGAACAGATACAAATATCAAAACAGCAATTTATTTATCAACATTTTCTTGAATGTGACATGCAGCTATACAGTCTCACAAATGGGATAATTTAGGTAAAGATTTCATAGAGAAATCATTATTGAACTTTTTACAAAGCTTTTCCTTTATTAGAATTTCTGTTCTCACTCTCTTTTTATTTTAATTAATCAGGTCTTGGGAAACTTAGTTATAAATACTGAACTGACAGAAACTTTAGAGTCCAGAAAGGTCACTGCTAACTACTTTTGGCCCCTTAAGCAGAAAAATATTCTGCTTAAGGGGCCAAAAGTAATATTAAATAGAAGCTTTCATATTTGCAGTTTCGTGGTTAGATTTCCTTTCTAACGTTTGGCTTTGACTTTTGTCCACAGATGTGATTGTGGGGACATCGCAGTTGAACGCTGAGCCCTTGCCGGAAATTCATGTAGGTAATCTTGCCCAATGTGAATGGCTTTTGAAACTGGATTGTGTCCGTGTCTGACTTTTTCATGGCTTTGGTTACTCGCTGCAGAGGAATGCTTGACCATTCGTAGCTCAACCTTGAGTATTAATAGTGTTAATTAATGCTTTTGTCTTTTTTTTTGTAGCACAAAGATTTATTGGATTTAAACTCTTCTTGATACAAAGAAAAATGTACTGAAGAATGTTGAACATTTCCGAGAGGTGGCTGACAAGCAAAGGTAGTCGTTTGTGATTGACTGATAGCGTCAGGTGACAGGAGAAACCAGGCAGGAAACCGTGTTTTCCTTACTGAATATGCCAAATTTCACGAGATCTACTCTGTTAAAAGAGTTAATTCTATATATCACCAGCCATTTTTGCCAAGGTTTTCACAATGTTTTGTATTGTTAGTGCACTGAGTTATTATCCATTTTGTGAAAGCAATAATGAAACAACTTAAGTATAACACCAACCATCTGTGCATGTTGGAAATCCTTTTTGAACCTCTAAACAACTTGAAGACCTCCATACAATAGCTCCACCTCCCTTCTTCCTTTGTCATTGTCATTTGTCGTAAATGGCGTGTTTGCATGCGGCCGAACACAAAGGAAGACTCGAGCTCTAATAAATAATGATTCGCATGTGCTGAGCGACCACAATGCTCCCCAGCGATAAAACTGTTTTCTATTACCAACTGTATCGACTTAGCATGAAAAACGGCCTGTCGCGCAGTCACTGTTCTGGGTTTGAAATAATACGCAGGATGCCAGTTTATTGGAACCACATTTATTGTACTATTGATTACAGTTTGTCTTTAGGATCAGAGTGATATATGGCGCCATTTTGTCCATTCGATCTTATTGACACTTAATTTCGACCCCCTCATGCTGGCCTTTGGTAATACTGTCACAGTAGGGAAGTTTGACAGCTGAGGTGACCCTCCTACATGTGAAATAGACAGAATACAACCTCTGTGCTTTAGGTGGAGAAATTGATCACCCTTGTCGGGCAACGTTTGAATGCTAGTTTTACACATGTTTGATGAGGTGTGGGATATCTTTGTAATAAGAATAGTTACTGCTTTACAGTACTCATATCGTATGCATATAATTTGGCTTTATAATGCACCTTATAATGCACCTTGCACCTTTATCCGGACTTCGCACAGCGAGAAACACCTGTAGTTCAAAAATGCATGCATGTTTAAAAATGTCTCCCTTTTCCCTCACAATCAATTAACTTATTTTTTATTTGGTCTGGACAGTGCATGTTAATGAACATGCATGTAAACAAGCCACACCAGATTGTAGCCTTGGGCTAATTGGCATCTGTTGTCCCCCATGCGCACTCTTATCTATACCAGCCTATTGTATATGTTTTGTGGTAAGGGAAAACAGAGTACCCAGAGGAAACCTACGCAGACACAGGGAGAACATGCAAACTCCACACAGAAAGGCCCCATCCCTGGTGGGAATAGAACCCGGACCTTCTAGCTGTGAAGCACAAGCTCTAACCGCTGTACTATCATTCTTACCAGAGCTTAGACGAGTTGATTACATACCTGCCTGGTCTTTGTGCCCGTGGAAGAGCGTGGTAGCTTTCAACTTCACCCCGTTTGGAGCTATAGGAATATACTGGAAGCGGCCAAATGCTATATATATAATATAACAACATCTTCAGTCTTTTTGCGTGACTGAGCACACGCACAAAGACCAGACAGGTATGTATCAACTCGTCTAAGCTCAGGTAAGAACATATCTCAGTACGGAAAAACGGTGGCCTGTTCCTTTAAAGGTGCATTATGGAACTTTTTATGCGAAAAAAGTAAAACAATATGTGACCAGTCACAAGAATCAGGGACACGGTTCTGGGGAATATTGAGCTTTTCACAGATTGTTAAAGTGTAGTCTCCAAGCTTTCCAACAATGTGTAACACATGGAAATCCGATCATATTTTTAAAGACGTAGTTAACAATTCCAAAAAGGCCAAAGGGCAGAACAGGGCCTCTGAAGTTTTGGGCATTTCTCTCCTCTCTCTGCTGTTAAGAATACAATAGGGCTCATTTACATATCATTTAGATAAGCCATACCCCCGTAAAGCTCCCCACTGTCATGTCATGTTATATGTATGTTGTTGCTATATGTGTATGTTGGGCCTTAGTGATGTAGATAATGGACGTAGTGTAGCCTACTCTTTTATTTACTTTACAGTCAAAATCCTACGTGCTTCTCCCATAGCTTCTCCCCAGTCCCTCTATGCCTGTGAGCTGCTGGAGCCTCACGCTGAGAGAGTTACAGACTCCAGACATAACTTAAGTTATAACATTAGAAAAGACTTTTTTAATGCACATACATTCTCATACACACGAGAGGAAAAGGCCGACGTTGCAACGGTCGCATTGTTTACATTTCACACACCCAGCGTAACTTTATCTGACCATAAAACCGAAAATATGAAGCGGATCTCTCTCAAATAAGAAGTGGCTGAAAGCTAGGGAAGCGCTGACTACATTTATGGATTAGTTTAAGTTTGTAGTGAAAAAAACCCAAACCTTTCACTCTGAAGTAACCTTAGCGTGCCTTCTGCTCAGCAAACTCCTGATCAAATCCATTTTCCTCACTCAGTTATTTTCAATGTAGAGTTTGACAAATCCGCGCTACATCCTTCTGTCCTAAATCACGCTCTAAAGGCGAGGAGTTGGCTCGGGAAACGTAATGGTCAGCAGGGCGCTGTGCATGCTTACAGCCAGGAAAGGTTCACTGGTTTCACGCAGAAAAACGAACTTGCACAGTAGTATTCCAGCGTTAGCAGCAGCAGCCGGCCTCCGTGAGACATACAAGGAAGCGTTGCATAACCATGAGCCACATACACACAATGACACGGCGTGCGCTATTTCGCCGACAAAACAAGCCGATTTAAACCTGAAAAACTGATCAACAATAGGCGTATGTATAAAACTGCCTTTTTTGCGTGGCATTTGTTTGCTAAAGCATTTGTCAACAACGCAAACCAAAGCAGCGGTGCCTCCTCCGCGGTGTTTACCCAGTATGTCAATAGACACAGACAAAGCCCCTAATGCACGCTCCGAAATCTCCCAAATCAAGCCGGTTTGAACCTAAAAGTTTACGCTTTTAAATATACCATAACTGCTAGCTTAAACACGTAGAGGCTTCTTCTTCTACGATTCTGCAAAAAAGCAAAAATCTAAAATTTTCAAAAAATTACCTCGTTTCTCCATTTGCAAGAAAGTGAGTCTGCCAACTTGTGTCCCTGGAAACCACGGTGGGTCACACATTTGTGCGTAATTTACCTTTTTGTGACCCAATGGCTGTATGAGTGGCCTCTACGTCGCTCCAGGATCAATTGTTTTGTAGGTTTTCTGATGAGAGCGTCCATCAGCAGAGAAAACCTACCAGAAACTGTAAAAACAATTGATCCTGGAGCCACCATGATGGAAGAAAACGCTACCAAACTAACCACACATACAGCCGCTGGGTCACTAAAGGGTCAAATACGCAACGATTAAAAACATTTATAATTTACATAAAAAGTTCCATAATGCATCTTTAACTCTGCATCCTATTAACAATATTTTACAGATCCCATCTTTCCTTCTGTCCAAAACATCTCAGTCTGCCCTCACTATCCCTGACTCTGAAAGATCTGACTTTGTCTCAATCCACAATCCTATTCAACCTCGCTGTAAACAACTCGGCCTGTTGCCTTTTCATCAACATCCAACTTTGAGATGCACTATTAGCTAACGTAGTATGAAATACTAAATTAGAATTATCTGAGTATACGCGATGCATCTGAAAATGCTCTCTGTTGACCTAGTTTTACCATAACCTTTTGAAGATGCAATAAATGCATCCACAGAAAGTCTTCCTTTCACCTCCAATTTCTAGTCTGATATTCATCCGTTTGCTTGATTTGGATGTCGTAGCGTGTTGCAACCAGCGGGGATCCCTCTTCCCTGGTTGTTTTTTACTCTCTATCGCTCTTCTATAAGTAACACACCCTCCTCTCTCCGCCTGCATCTGGAGCCTCTGCTGAGCCATCTTCTCAAATTCCTGGCATGTTTCTTTGCCGGGTTAGGCATCCTCCGGCTGGCTGTCTCCACTCACTGAATCCAGCAGAATAAATTACCGTGTGTCCTCATACAACCTATCCACGCACACACAGGCACTGCAGCAGACAGCCGATCCGCAGCTTTGTCTAATGTTTAGCAAAACCCCAAAGGGCGGCTTTTTGTCTTCTTTGCATTTTTTTTTTTTCTAGCAGACAACAATTAATTGTAATAATCATTGTGTTATTGTCTTGAAATAATAGAAACAAACTGTTGGACTATTATCAAGTCCATTGTGATTCTTTTTTTATTAAGAATGGATGGATTTAGTTAAAGAATTTTGTATTTAGGATAGTATATATAGTAAAGGGATTATTTTGAATTATCTTTCAAGTAATTAGGCCTACATTAATAATTATATCTTCATCTAAGCCTCTAATAGTCCTGGCACCTGCTACAAGCGCTGAACAATTTCAATATCTTTACACTCTTTTTTTCTTTTTTTCCCGTTAACCCCACCCTTTTGTTTCAATGACTCCTTCAGTCTGTGCTCTCAGTAGACGTTCAGGCACAAGCTGCTGGCAGGACTCAAGTCAGATCACCAAGCCTGAAACAGGTCCACCTCATTCTCAGCGGGCCAGTCTCGCTGCACCCGTTCATTAACACGTCTTTTATAATTAATATTGCAATCGTAGTTCAAACGGCTTCACCGATTAAGTCTAACAGGAGGTGTTGTATCCGAAAAATGTCTGCCAAAATCAAGCAAAATGCAACAATTTGGAGCCTAATTAGCCTTCAGAAGAGAGCTGCTTTAGCAATCCTTTTGATAATTTCTGTTTACCTGTTCTCTAAATTTGTTTTGTGTGCTCGTGAAAGGCCAAAGCATAAGTAGTTTTTCAATCCATCTTTTTCTCTCCAATCAGGTCTTCAAGGATTGTTTACATTTTAAGTGGATACAACAACAAAAAAGTTTGTTTTTGGAAATGTTACCAGCTTCCACTCATCTATGAATCTTAAAGACATTGAAACAAGGTAAAGTCACTTAGTTCTTTAGCCCCTATTTATGTGTGGTAATGATGCTCCTTTCTTTAGCCATTTTCTCTTTTAAGTAGTAGTATTCAAGAGGAATCTACCATACACACATTGAAGTGTGTGCCTCTTTTTTATTATAACGTTGTTGAGGTATACTTCGTGTTAACCACATTGGAAAAATGGTCCTCTGCATTTGACCCATTCTTCAAGGCTGCTAGAGCAGGAGCAGTGGGCGACTCCAGTGCAGAGCTTTGTATCTCCAGATCTTGTGCTAGATTTGGTCTGGACTACACTGCTCGAGGTTTTAAGCCTATTGCATATGTTGATGGGGAAAACAGAACACTAAGTGGAAACCCACCCAGACATGAGGAGAACGTGCAGACTCTGCACAGAAAGGCTCACATTCTACTACTATTCACTTCTCCTATTCATATATAAAATACAACTATTTATACTTTTGTCCATTTATTATGAACAAAAATGAGCCACTCCAACAACCGTTAGTTCGCTCTAAACACTTCATTAAACTTCACTGTTTTTAATCATTACTTATATCTCCAAATGGGATTTACCTCATTTCTTGTAATTATCTAAGTTCCTTTGAGAAATGAATCTGTCTTGAAACCTCTCTATCCTATTACAGCCCCATTATTTTGCCTATATGCCTGTATGTAAATATCATTAGCCGCAAATATGCTCCATTAAACCCTTTTTTATGATATTAGCAATTAGCACATATTCGCTGTATCTCTCCTTGCTTTATAACTCTTATCATGCTCTGTCTCCGTCTGTCTGCGCGGCACACCAGGCTTATTAGCAGCTGGCACAAAGCAACGCCACCAGTGCTGCACCAGCCAGTCAGCTTCCAGCATTCCACTCGCCACTTCCTGGTCTGTTATCGACCCGTGACATCTGATTGGACCCGTCGTTGCCCGTTTCGCTCACGTCCAAAAATGTTTCCAAAATGGCTGACGTGTTTGTGTTTGTGGTCTTTCAAATTGGTCTGTTTATGTGGACACAATACTGACTCGTGGCGCTGATAAGACGCTAGTTAAATACAGTGATTTGAATGATTGGGGGCGATTACAACAATAAACAAAAATAAAGGCGAGAGACGACGAGATAGATGGATGGATAAAAAAAATAAAAAAAATCTAAAAGTGCGAGAATGCGATTGAAAATGAGATTTGAGTGCAGCGTTTAGACATCAGATGGTGGCAGCATAATGGCACTGTCTAAGGCTGCACCAGCTGTGGGCGCTGAGTCCGAGCCGCGGGTCATACGAGGACACGGCGGCAGAGGGGAGGGGGGAGGAAGAGGAGACAGGCGATGAAGGCTGCAGGGTTTAATATGAAGCAGAAACAAAAGGACAATGAGAAGACACAAAACCATCGGCTGTTTGCTCACCATGGACTTCAAATGATGATTGATAAAAAGTCGAGCTTCAATACTTTTTACAGATATATGCACAATATTTGGGTATTTCAGTGCATTACAGTATTACAGTACTGTGGCACATTGCATGATTGTTGTGGTTTAGAGACAATTTTTTCCCACTGACAAATTCTGAGATAGTTTTGATCACAGATTTAGAAATGTAGTGGTTTTATTTTCCTACACTAGCATGACATTTTAACCTCTTTCATTGTTGTTGCGATTTTGTCGCGACAAAGAAGCTTGTCAAGAAGCTTTTAGATTTGGGTGAAGCCAAACTAGAGAAACTGCGCTCGGTTCAGGTGCGGGTTCAGAGGTTGTTATTGTATAAAATAAGATCTGCTTTGCTCTGGAGTCAGTATGACATCAGCAAACATTTCACATCGAGCCGTGTTCTTAAACTGCCTTTGATTGTCTTGTTTACTATGATGTCTATGCGATACCTTATTACGTGCCTTTCACACGAGGAGTTTTTCATTGAACGTCCTCGTCTTCCCTTCCCATCATGTCTGCACCCACAGCTTCCAGCTCCAATCCTCTTAGCTTTGTCTTTCCCTGCCATTCCCAAGAGCCGGGCCAAATGAGATCACAGATACAGATAAATGCCCGGACCCTTATGAAGAGCACACAGCCAGCAGATGCTGATTAGCAGAACTTTAACACAAGGGCTTTCTCTCACACAACTCCACGGCCAGGGACTAAATGAGGAACTGAGCAGTGACTAGGCGGAAGGGAATGTTAAGGAGCTGGGAACGCCGCAGAAGATTAGGAAAAACAATTGATATGTTCATTTATGGTTGTCTTCAACAGGTGGGACTTATGGAATACTTCAAACACGTACAAATTGACCGGTCTAATTCTGGTCCAGTGTCAGCCAGTTCATGAAACTTTGTTGCTAATTTTATTTATTCTTGACTTAAACCAGTCCTTTACCCTCGGCTCACATTTACTACGGTCCGGGCTTGGTCCGGGTTCAGTCCTGATCCAGTCCGGGTTTGCCCCAAACTACCACTCACAGTGAGTCCGGCTGACACTGTGTCCAGCTCCGCCAGCTCCGGCGCCAGATGCTGCGCCAGGCACAGAAACGACCCTCGCGAGAACAGAAGTGCACGTGGGTTCACCCTCTTGGTGCGAGTTCACGTGATAAATATCCCCGTGTTTATGGTGCCGTGATGCTTGTACTGTATAACCCTGGCAGGAGTTATACTGCAGATTTACATACGGATTTTTGTTTTTATAAACAAAATCCGTATTTGCCAGTACAACGACTCTCCCCAGTGAAGTGGATGCTTTGCAACACACTAGTGCCCCTGTGTCACTGGTAATGGAGAAATGTTTACATTTCCGACGTTACGCGCGTGTACAGGTGGTAAACGAGACCAAATAAGTAGTAAGCGCACAGATTTTATTTTGAAGTACACCGGATTTTCTTTCCTCACGAGACCTGACTTCCTCTTTGGCTCGTGTTTTTCCGTCAGCTTGATCCGCGGGGCTTCTTGCTGATTCTTTCCGTGGCCGCCGGACGGCCTCGGTAACCGGACCCGGACTTTGCGGTGTGAGTGGGCAACATTGGTTTTAATGACTTTCTAAGATCGCGGAGGACGTACCAGACCTTAAAGGAATAGGCCACCGTTTTTACATACTGACATATGTTCTTACCTTACCTTAGACTAGTTGATATGTACCTGTCTGGTCTTTGTCCGTGCGCTCTGTCATGCAAACGGAGCACAAACGCAGCCTCTTCCACATACTGTATAGTTCCAAATCAGCTCCCGTTAGAAGCTACCAAACTCTTCTACGTTTTCCCTATTTAAATACAGTTACGTGACGTGTTACACTACAAAGTATAGTAACACAGAAATGTAACATGTCGATTTTCTCAGCGGATAAAAAGGGGTACTATATTGTGAGGCGTAATAATACGAGGAGCACTACGTCCGCGCACTAACACCTAAAGACTTCTCCCCCGCTCACTTCCGTCAATAGAAGCAGCGTGACTTGTAGTGAGCGGGAGAAAAGTCTTTAGGAGTTAGTGCGCGGACGTAGTGCTCCTCGTATTATTACGCCTCACAATATAGTACCCCTTTTTATCCGCTGAGAAAATCGACATGTTACATTTCTGTGTTACTATACTTTGTAGTGTAACACGTCACGTAACTGTATTTAAATAGGGACAACGTGGAAGAGTTTGGTAGCTTCTAACAGGAGCTGATTTGGAACTATACAGTATGTGGAAGAGGCTGCGTTTGTGCTCCGTTTGCATGACAGAGCGCACGGACAAAGACCAGACAGGTACATATCAACTAGTGTAAGGTAAGGTAAGAACATATGTCAGTATGTAAAAACGGTGGCCTATTCCTTTAACCGGATTTAATGTGAGCCGGGGGTTATGTATTCAAACATTTGTCCACACAATTTTCACGAGTACCCTGAAGTTATGCTTTCAGTTTGATAATAGCAAATAATAGCGAAAATAGTTACATTAAAAGCAATAGATAACAAAATGTGGATAAAAGCTAGATCAGTGACCCTCAATGACGTGTTTTGACACCTTCGCTATATCACTAAAGACGTTATTTGACGACCACTGCCCCAAATTTCCCATTGAGCTGAAATTTGGGGCAGTGGTCGTCAAATAACGTCTTTAGTGAGCTGTACTTTTTTTTAATGTGCTATATAAATAAACCTTGACCTTGACCATTACAACAGGTTCCGGTTTTTCGCTAGTAACAGAGGCTGCGATAGGTGGGGGCCACCAAAACCCATACTAGGCTGACCAAGGATATAGTTTTGCTGATTTTTTTTTATGCAATTATGCTCTATGGGTAGCCTTAGTAATACTGTATATGTATGGATTGTTCCTAGTAGCCGTCGAAGGCGGAAAGAGTCAAAGGCTTCAGTAAAAGTTTCCTATCTAGTTTTAATAATTGCGATGACTGATGTGTGGCAGAGGGCACTCTCTCCCAGTCTGAACCTGACTCTGGACTCCAGGACCGTAGGCTCCTGCCAGGGTTATACAGTACAAGCATCACGGCACCAGCATGTGCTCCACAGACATATTTATACAGGATTAATAAAACTTAAAACTCACAATGCTGTACTTTTCCTTAAAAAATACTAATTGGGATGGTTGAAATGAGCTAATAGCAAATTCTGATATTAATTAAAAACAACCCTCTGCAAACATCAGGTCTCCTTAAAAACGTGCTGCAGTTCTAGCTTAGACCTCTACGAACATGTTTAGAAAAGCATGTGATTCTTGCGTTAGTTTATCAGGTCATATTTAAGTTATTAAGTAATGGCACTTGAATAGGCCCTGTTAACTGACTCTTGGTTTTAAAAAAAAATATTGAAGTGAACTCAAGATTCATATGGAATAGAAAGATAAAATATATATATGCACACACACTGTATCCAAAATTGTTCAACCCTACTGCTCTTCACTGGGCTTTCCGTCCCAATGATGACACACAGCAGTGGATGATACAAAAAAAAGTAAAAAAATGTTTTAATAAAATCTTTCTTTCTCAGTTTTCCTAGCTTTGAGTCCAAGTTAATAGAGCACATCACCACATCATTCAGCTGCAGACCCTGAAGCTCTTAAAGTCAGTCGACTGGATTTACAGAGCCCTGCGATATTAGGAAATAAAGGTCATAGTAATACAAACCAATACCATGTCGGACACTGTTACCTGCAGCTCTCCGTATCATCCCTGTTTGGTTTCAACTCGATCTGGCACAAACAGGGTAACCTTGGAGTGTTATTCCATTGTGGCGTGATGACTTCTAAGTGAAATACTGTTTTTACACTCCTGTCTGTGAGAAAAGCAAGAAAACATAAGGAAATATGACTCCTTGCTGCTTTTGTTTTGCATATCAGACACATTTTGAAGTTACCTCAAAAATACCGTGTCTTCATGACGCTTGCACCCGTAAAATGGCCTCACTGTCTGTTCCTAAATGTGCGTGTGTTTTGTTGGTTGTTAGTTGGAGTATTAATTGTGACTTACTGGAGGACATTTTTGGTGTTGTACAGAGAGATCACGGAACGGAGTCAAGGATATACATTTTTGTAATTCATACATTTTCCTTTTAGATACTAGTTGTGAAAGTGTAATGCAGTTTTAATCATTCTAGAACCTGAAAACAACCAAGAGGGTATTCTTTTCATTCTAAATAGAATCCTCAACATTCCGTACTGAGAAAATTCTATAATAATAATGCAAACTCTATGTCGTGACGCCATGAATTGTGCCCGCCCCTTCACTCGTATTAGTTACCATAGGACTGGAGAAGTTAAGAGTAAAAGTTCTACACGGACACAAGGCCGTTTTGGTGGGTGCAAATGAACATTGGACATTTTGCACAAATCAATTTACTAAAAATCGGATTTTAGAGGCAAACATCTTCCCTCGTTCTCCGCTGCATGAACAGACTCTGCGCTGTACTGGAAGAGTCAATACAATGGAAGTGCCGGGCCGTGGCAAAAAGAGGAAAAAGTGGGCGGGGCGGAATAAGGTGAATACCTCGTCGATTTTCAAAGTTACAGCTGTACCATCTAATCTGGCAACACAGACTGACAGGTGTGGACATCACCTGCAGCTGTGCATATAAGCCCAGGTGGAGTAATGTGTCCACTAGGGCTGCACACTTAAATCACCATCAAATTATTTTTTAATTTTTTTATTTTTATTAACATTTTGTTGATTTTAACAACAAAGAAGACAAGCACGAAAGACTATACATCAGACCGGACATACAAAAAAAATAAAAAATAAAATAAAAGACATGGGAGACGTACAAAACACCATACACAATAAAACAGAGACAAAAACAAGCAAAACAAAACAAGACAGAACAAACCAAAAACAAAGGGTTCACAAGACATCACCATGAGGAGGGGGGGGGGGTGTTAACTTTCACCAATTACAGAAACTCCAATACTGAAGACAAGTACAAAAAGAAAAAAAACAACTTACAGCTATACAGTACATATAAATGGTCTTCCGGACATTGCATTATTTACCCCTCTTGAAGTCCCGCTATATGCCGCCACAAAGTTGCTCAAAATCTAAATTTAAGACTCTATTGTAGTCAATCACCTGCTCCATAGCCAGCAGATCCACAAATTCCCGTAACCATTTTTCTATAGCAAAACAGTTTATTTTACGTTTTTTCCAGTTAATCATTATCATTCTTTTTGTGGCAATAAAACCCAGGTTAGCTACTTTATAGTTTTGTTTGTTTGTCAGTTGAGCATCTCTGTGCCCACTAAACAGGTAGCGGGGCAAAGGGGCAGATTGACGTTCAAGAACTTAGATATTGCACTAACTATTTGCGTCCAAAAATGATAAATCTCAGGACAGTACCATAACATATGTATTAATGTTCCCCTTTCACCGCAACCTCCCCAGCATAAATCAGTAACATGCGGGTCTATTAGTTTGAGTTTGGCTGGTGTTACATAAGCTCTATGCAGTGTTTTAAATTGTATCATCTTAAGTCTCACTGATTTGGATATTTTCATTATATTCCGCCAGATAAGTTTCCATTCTGACATGGATATTAATTGGCCTACATCCTGTTCCCACTGTGATTGTGTACGTATATTAACTGTACAATCGGAGAAATTTAGCAATTTATATAGACCAGAAACAGTCCCTTTATTAACAGTCAACTCTTTAAATTTATCATCCATTTCACTATCATAATTAAAACATTCTTTAGGTAATTTGGAGCAGATTGAAGCTATTTGGGCATATTGCAGAAAGTCCTTTGTACATAGGCTATATTTACTAGCCAGCTTCTCGAAGGGCAACAATGAGCCTTTATGAATAATATCGGAGATGTGTAGTATATTATGTTCTTTCCACACCCTGTTTGACAAAGGATTCCCTGCCGCTGTAATAGCCATATTATGCCATATCGGGCAAGATGCAAATACCATTTTTGTAATACTTATTTTTTGATGCATTTTTTTTTATAGTTTTACAAGTCAGTCGCATAATAGGGTTATCCAGTTTGGCAGGTAGGTATGGGTGATACCATAGGGATGATAGTGAAAAGGCTACATTATTCTCTTTCAATAATTGTTCCTCCAGCCAATCCCAACTTCCTTCCTTCCGTACCTTCTTGTAACCCCAGATCAGACCATATCTAATGTTGAATGCAATATAATAGTTAAAAATATCTGGGATACCGAAACCTCCTTGGTCTCTTTGCAAAGATAATTTCTTTAAACTTATCTTGGGTTTTTTGTCTTTCCATAAAAAGGAACTAAACATTTTCTAAACTAAACCAAGACATTGGTATATTAAGAGGCACAGAGGAGATAAGTGAAAGGATTCTTGGGAGAATACTCATCTTAAGTACTTCAGCTCTGCCCCACAGTGATAATGGCAAGGCTGACCATCTCTTGAGATCTTCTTTTATATTATTAGTTAGTGGTTGTAAGTTTCTATCCATAATTGTATTACTTGGTAGCCCAATTGTTATCCCCAAATATTTCATTCCCTCAGTTTTCCAAACAAAGGGTGCTGTGCCCAGGTCTTTTTTATATGTGTAGTAATTTAGTGGTATTGCCTCACTTTTGCTCCAGTTAACCTTATACCCTGACAATTTACCAAAATTGTCAATACTTTGAAGCATTCTAGGTATGGATTGTATTGGTTTGGAGAGCGTCAACAGAATGTCATCCGCATACATGCTTAATTTAAAATTATGATTACCAACTGTTATTCCTTCTATTTCTTTGTCCATTCTGATCATGCAGGCTAAGGGTTCCAGAGCAAGAGTGAATAATATTGGGGACAACGGGCAGCCTTGTCTCGTGGAGCGAAAGAGCTGGAAAGGTGTAGAGGTTATATTATTTGTCTTTACTAATGAAACTGGATCTTGGTATATTGCTTTAACCCACTGCAGACAGCTTGGTCCAAGACCATATTGTGACAAGGCATAAAATAAGTACGGCCATTCTATTCGGTCGAAAGCTTTTTCAGCATCCAGTGACATTGCGATCACTGGGTGCTGAAGGGAGCCTGCCTTATGCATTAATTGGAAAAGTCTTCTCATATTGCTAGACATCAAACGTCCGGGTATAAAACCGACTTGATCTAAGTTGACTAAAAGGGGAATGATTTTCTCTAAGCGGTTTGCCAAAATCTTGGCAAATAATTTATAGTCGCTATTGAGCAGACTTAAGGGTCTATAATTGTTCACTTGTAGATGGTCTTTACCTGGTTTAGGGATTATTGATATAATTGCAGTTCTCATTGTTGGAGGCATAGATTGTTTTTGTATTATATTATTATATAGTGTAGATAAAAACGGGGCCAATTCCTTGGAAAAACACTTATAAAATTCTGCTGTATAACCGTCCTCACCAGGAGTCTTACCATTAGATAAACATTTTATAGTTTTAAGGACTTCTTTTATTGAAATAGGAGCTTCATTTTTTTTACTTTCTTCTTTCTTCAGAGATGGTAATGAGAGGTTACTGAAAAAATTCTCCATCTGTTTTTTCACATTATATTCTGATTGGTAAAGGACTGAATAATAGCCCTTAAAAGTATTGTTGATTGCATTATGATCTGTCACTATTATCCCATCTTTATCTCTAATTGCGCTGATTGTATTTTGTTGTTCCTTCTTTTTTAATTGGTATGCCAACATCTTACCAGCCTTTTCACCACTTTCGTAGTATACCTTTTTTAATTTATATTGCATAAAGGGAAACTCTTCATGTATCCTTTTTTGTACTTCTACTCTTGCTAGAAGAAGTTCTTGCTTCACCTCGTCCTTGGATGGGTCAATCATGTGTTTTATTTCTAGTTCTTTCAATTTTTTCAATATTTCTTCTTTCCTTTTATTACGTTCCTTTTTTTTATAGGAGGCATAACTGATAATCCAACCTCGACACGTTGCTTTGAAGGCCTCCCAAATAGTTTGGGTTGAAACTTCTGGAGTCATATTGTGTTCGAAGAAAGATTTTATGTTCTGAATCATTACTTTGAGAAATTCACTATCTTTTAGTAAAGCATTATTAAAACTCCAACGCTTGTGTTTTGTAATTGGTGAGGTTGGATGATAAGTTAATGCAATAGGAGCGTGGTCGGAAATTAGAATATTATGTATTGTCACATTAGAAATATTTTCCACTAATTTATTTTGGACCAGGATGTAATCTATTCTAGAATATGAATTATGTGTTTTAGAGTAAAAAGAATATTGTCTATCATCAGGATTTTTTAGTCGCCAGACATCCACTAACCCATGAGTATCTAACAATTCAGAAAATGCTCTAGAAGTTGCTTTATCTGCAGGTAATGGATGACTGGAACGATCTAAAGAGGCATTACACACAGAATTAAAATCTCCACCAATAATATGCAAGGTGTCTGTATACTTTGCTAATAAGATGTTAATAGAAGTTAGAAAGTTTGCTTGTGCAGCGTTGGGAGCAGGTTAACTAATGTTATTTTCTGGTTAAGCATCTCACCCGATACTACCAGCCATCTTCCCTCTTTGTCTCCTTTTACATCAAGTGCTTTAAATTTAGTTTTTTTTTAGATCAGTATACAGACACCTTTAGATGCACTAGTGCCCGGGGAGTCAAATAGCTGACCCACCCAGCGTTGTTTTAGCTTGATTGATTCTCCTTTGGTTAGATGTGTTTCTTGTAGCATCGCTATGTCACACTCAAGTGACTTTAGGTGTGCAAGGATTTTTGAACGTTTTGCCGCATTTTGGGCGCCATTTACATTCCATGTCACAACTTTAATTCCATTCGTCATCAGTTATATACAGTATATATGAAAAAAAAAGGAGAGAAGAAAACGCAAAAGTTGTGCTGCAACATGAGGGACATACAAGAGGAACATATAACATTTAAATAATCCACATCTATGCAGATTCCATGTACTTACAAAGAAGATGAATGCTTCCATCCTCAGTCTGTGGTGATGGGTGTAGGCGCCGTGTGAACTTAAACCTAAAACTCGCCCGCATATTTAAATTTTTCGTTGTGAGATTGAAAAGAAAATCGAAGATTTCATCACTTCATAAAGTAAAAACTTAGACGGCTTTTTCGATAATAGTAATAACGTAAACAGGCATAAGGTCTTTCATTTCATGTCACTTATCTCGCAGTTGGTATAGATTGTCTCCGCTGTCAGTGCGTAGCTGCACCCGGGGCAGCTGCTTGCATCCTCTGCAGGTGTTTTGGGAGCTTCCGTCTCGCTTCTTCTGGAGTGTTAAATATGCATTTTACACTCGCGATGGTGGCGACCAGACGAGAAGGGTAAAGTACGCCGACTCTTATCCCTTGCTTCTTCAGCTCTTCAATGATCTCGTTGTATTCGGACCGTTGTTTGCGGACCTCCGCTGTCAAATCCGGGCGAATATAGATGCGCTGTCCATCCCAGGACAGCGTTCCTTTCTTCTTCGCTGCTGTCAGTAACTGTTGTCTGTCTTTCCATCTCAAAAAGCGCACTACAATAGTGCGTGGGGGGTCCTCTGGGTTCGGGGGCGGCCGCAGAGTTCTGTGAGCCCGGTCCACCTCAGGGGGCATAACGCTCTCGTCTAGGTCCAAAATGTAGCGAAACATACGATCTAGAAATTTCATCAGATCGTCCCCTTCCGTACCTTCCTTCAAGCCCATTATTCTGATATTGTTCATTCTACTACGTGCCTCCAATCTGTCAACTTTGGAGCCAAGGATGGATACTTGTTTGTGAAGCGATTGTACCGTGCTCTTCACTCCTTCGAGGCTGTCTTCCAGGTCGCTTATGCGGTTCTCTGCAGCTGTAACCCGATCATTCACTTCTTTGAATTCTTTAGATATGGATTGAACGGTCGAGTTAATTACTTCCAACTTCGTATTCAGTTCCAGTTGATTGTTGTTGAAAGTGGCGATAAGACACTTTGCCCAGGTGGGTGTCGCTTCATCAGCCACAGCTGTTGCGGCATCAGCCTCGCTCTGGTCCGTAGTATTCATAGCAAGTTTTTGGCCTCTCTTTCCCTTTTTTGAGCTCCGGGTTTGGGCCATCCAGACAACAGTTTTTTCACGTAGCGTTTACCAACGAAGTGGCCAAGTTTTTTGGTTTGTGACTTCAGGTTTTTGCGGACGAGTTAGTTCACGACTCACACTAAGACGCCATGTTCACCTGCCCGTAACCACGTGACACGCTAAAACAAATCACCATCAAATTAAATTTCAATTTAAATATTTGCAATTAGAAAATCGCAGAGTACAATTGTTTAGGCATAATATCTGGTCTCCATCTGCGTCATTTGCATGTAAACCTGTGAACCCTGCACAGATCTCTACAAACATGTGTTTCTTTATTAGTTCATATTTCAGACTCTCAAATGTTATTGCTCCTGAACATGTTTAAAATGTCAACAGTAAAATGAAGTTCAACTGTGACACTCTTGGTGTCATTGCACCTGACTAGATTAGATTATTTGCCCCACAGTAATGCCTGAACAGAACTAAGACTATATTGTTAAACCAGTCCGTAACTGTAAAAGTGCATAGCTACAGCGCATTGTGTGTGAACTCTGACGGGCCCTGAACACCGTTGATCTACTCGGAGGTCTCAAGATGTAAATGCCTCTAAAGCTTCAAAACCCAAACGTTCCAAAGCGTTTCACCACTCTTTGGGTTGAGGAGCGCTGGGGTTTTTTGGGTGGTTGCTGAGCTGCCATTTTGTGCCCGGCGGACTCAGGGGAAGATTAGGAGATACTTTTGTCAGGCGGCCCGTAGCTGAATGGGGGCAGAGAAAGGAGAAATTTAAAGAGTTTTTGGCCATAAAGACACGGGACAAATGCGACTGGACGATGAAGTGAGCGCTCAAAGGAGAGGGGTCCGTGGAGGGGAGGCTCAGACACAAGGCCCAATGTGTCTGGGAAAGTTTGGGGCGCAGAGGTGCATTGTGGGAGAGAGACAGTGTGTCTGGGGGGTCTGAGGTGTGGATTAATGCCAGCGATTGGAGGAGGGCTGCCGCAGTCGTGCGTGAGCAGAATATCAGACGCAGGAGAGAAGCGAGGCGAGAGGAGACCCGAGCCGGTAAAGTTTAGCACCGGCGACTTACAAAGTGATAAAGAGGGAATATAAAGCAGTTTCAGCGGTCGCAATGAAAACTGTTCATGAGCAGAAATTACGGTAAAAAGTTTCATGTTTCACTCATCAACTTTTCTTCCTGTTAGATCAAAAATACAGCAGAGAAATACGTTTTTTTCTTCAGGATAATCAAGGAAAAATTGTCCGAGAATATCAATTATTTACCCAGTGTTTTTAACAAAAGTGTTGCTGTGTTAAAAGTTGGCCGACAAAGGTTCATAAGTAATTCATAAGTCATCATAAACTTGAATTAAACATTAAAGAAGCAGTTGCAACAAAACAGAACTGTAGCTTTCAGTGTGTTACAAGTTGTTATTAATAATTGTATTTTTTGTGTGGAAATGAAAAGTGTACTGTAGCAAATAAATCAGGGCGTGGGCCGCACTCGTACAATTCAAACTGTAGATGGATACGGCTGCTGCCAAGACTGAGATCATTAGCACCGCTGAAATGTCCAATGCTTCACAGTGTTCAGATGAATCTTAGTCCACGAAGCAGACGGTACGACTAATACATGTACCAAGTCTGTACATTATAAAACATTTGTGTAGCATTTGAGGCCTGTACTGATGAGTTGAAAGACACGTAAAAGTCTCGAGCCTGAGTTGTTCCAGTCAGACCCAGGTGACAAATGACTGCAGCGTTTCTTTGGCGACGTCACTGCTTACCTCACTCCGCCATATCCACACCCCGTCTCTCTCTATTTTTCTTTACTCTCTCTCTACCACTCTCCGTCTCTCTCTCGCTCCCTCAGCCTCTATCCGACTCTGCTTTACTCCTCTGCTCCCCAGACACTTCATGTTGCCACAGTTCGCCTTGTATATGCTTTTTTCCCTTTTGTTTTTTCTTTTTTTATTATATATCCTCAAGTAAATATGTTTGAGTTCATGTTTGTGCCATTTGCAAATACGTCTTCATTGTAATTTTTGGAACTTTTTAGATAATAAGATAATACGATGTAGAAAACGGTTTGCCAAACTGCGTAGAAATGTGATTCCAATTTTGTAAAAACTGAATTCAAGTGCGATACAAAAAGTAAACGGCAGGCAAAATATTTGTTCCAGTCAACTATGAGCCTGTAGCCTTGAACAAGCCAAGCACTCACAAGTTTGTTCAAGGATCTTTTTTTTTTTTTTTGGGGGGGGGGGGCATTTATTACGCCATTACATTTTTTTGGGTGATGTTTGAGTCATAAATTCCTAGATTGCAGCAGGTTGGAAGAGTCAGGGAACTTGAGGTCATTCTGCACTTGCTATTGATCTCGTAGTATATGTGGTTCGTGCCGATTACTGCAGTGCAAGCCATAGTAACACAGGCCCCAGAAGTCCCTCATTTTCATTTTGGATGGAACTGTATTTTTTTCCACTCGATTTCCCCGAATTCTTGCAGTGTGATGTCAGCGTGCGTTTGCAAGGCCAGTCAGTCAAATCAGAGTGGAAAGAAAGCATGGAGAAAAACGCTGTTAACCTGACCGACTCCAATGGATTTCATTTGTTCAAATGTAGAAAAAAAGTTGCCTATTTCTTTGAGCCTTCTTCCACTAGGATCCTACAGTAAATTATCGACTGTAATTCACATAATTATTTATCTTACTCGAAATCCAAATATTGATCATCACTACACTGCAATTGTATATTTCACGAGTGTGGTGCTGTGTCTCTGTGTACCGAGTGGATGAAAAACGGCATTGTTTCGTCCTGCAAATGAGATCAGTTTGTGGCATTTGCACTGTTTATCCACACTTCAAATTAACCTTTACTTTTAAGAGGGTCTGATAAGAACAAGAGGAGTTGTCTAAGAATAATGTAATACATCTAATTGTGGGCAATGTAAGTCAGTGGGCAACCTATTGTAACACCGACAAAATATGTTTCCCCTCAAACGTTTTGGTATTGCACACTTTACATTCACACTGCATTCTGTGTTGTTATGTCCGGTGCAAATTTAACTTTTGAACAGAGAATAACGGTGCCTGGGGTTTTACACTCGGTGTTTGGGAAACGCAGCTCTAAATGTGTGGAAATATCTCATCGCTGCTACTGCCCAAATTAAACCTGCTTTTTGTCTCTGAGAGTGCTCCATCGATTCACTTGGCACCACTTATGTCCCGTAATGGAACAGATCTGGATCATCAACACCACTGCAACCTGTCTTTACCCAATACTGGGTGGGTTTGATTTTTCGCTCGCTTCAAAATCTCCAGGATTGTATAGAAATGTGTCAATGAAAGAATATTAAAAGCTGCTATTTTTTTTTTATTGAATTTGCTTTATAGTTTCACTGTTGTATTTTTTTCCAATCAAATAACGACTTTTTTTTCTGTCTATTTAAAATGCTCACTCTTAGATTCTAAATTGCTGCCTCGAATGATTGCCCAGAAAACACACGTGGCCGTCTTTCTTGACTGATCTTTTTTGCTTTTCTTTTTTTAAGTTACAAATTTGAGGCCCATTTTCGGTTACTCCTCCCCACCTCTGATTCGGTTCCAGTCGAGCTGTGAACGTCAGGCATATGGAGGCACTGGTCTACTATCTGCTCCTTGCCAAACATGAGCCAAGTCCCAAAACGACTCCCTTTTTTTTCTGTCCGCAGCCGAGGCTAACTAAAGATTGGTATTTGTTTTTGGTGCAGGGATGCCGTCCAAGAAATGTGTGTGTATTTTGGTATAGCTTAGTGCATCTATGAATGTGTGTACGTGCAACACACACACACACACACACACACACACAAAAACAGGCAATCAGACGGCTCTAGGCTGAGGGCAGAATTCTAGGATAAAGGGAGACATTAAGCCAGACAGAGGAGAGAAGCGTGTTTTTTAGTGCCGAAATAGTGAATCGCTCGCATTTTTTTTTTTTTATGTATTTCTTTTTGTTGGTTTTGGATGCCTTCCTGTCTTTTTTCTTTTTTAATCTAGAATTGGAACCGACACAATGACATTGCTTAATAACTGTACATGCGAATGCGATGAGGTTCAGGGTGCAGCATTCCAGGGCGCTGTAGGAAACAGGTGCTTTTGTGCTGGAGCAGAGGGTGGTTTTGCGAGTGGTAAGTACCTGGTCTGGTCACTGTTGCGTTTGGGTAGAAGCTGGGGGGAAGGAAGAGTTGCCAAAGATTACACTGAAGTGAGAGCTGTGCCTTACATCAAAATATTAATCTAAGTAAACTTTTTCACGACATAAAGGACAATGACGCGACATATAGCTTCCCTATACAGTGCAAAGTGGTGATATTTTCATCTAATAGTTAAGTAGGGCAGTAAAATAAGTATCTTTCGTATCTCTAGCTCTGAGTGGCGTAGTAGGAGTGTGAGAGGAGAGGAGGGGGAGCAGAAGGGGAGAGGTTCAAGGGTGACAGGAGGACGGCTGCGTTTTCTCTGCTACGAATTTCCACACACCCCTTTTTCTGTTTCAGCTGAGCGAGTTGCTGGAGAGTTTGCACTTCAAGACTTTAAAAAATCAAGCCAATTTTTCCTCTTCCCTTTTTTTTTCTTTTCTGTATATGCGCTTTCCTTTCTTTCCGAGACTGGGATTTTTTTTTTCTTTTTCTTTTTTTCAACCGTCTTGCAAACAGATGTTACTTGTCATTTGGTCGTAGTGTGCAGCGGGGAAGCAGCTTGTGGTAGTGTACAGCGTTTCGTTTTTTTACAGCCTCTAAGATGAACTCTCTCCTCTTTGTATTTATTATTACGATGGCTCTGCAAACCCAAACAGTCCAAGCACAAAATGTATTGTCCCTCCGGTGTGTGTGTTTTTTTTTTTTTTTTCCTCTTTTGTTCCACACTGTAACGGCCCTCTCCCTGCACTCGTTGGGTCGTCGAGCATGTTTTTGGATGGCCCATGCTGGATATGCTGCCTATACCTTCTGCCACGTGCTTTAGGCCTGACTAGCATTTAGAAGCTAAACGAAACGACGGGTAAGTCATTGTGCGGACAATACCTAAAATACTTTTACCATAACAGTCTGTTTTTCTTTTGTTTGTGACTTTGGCATTGTTGAACTTTATTCACTGTATGTGCTTTGTCCGGTGCTTGCTATGCGTTAGCTGTGCAGAAAGCGGCCTATAGAAAGGAATGCTACCTGTCGGCTAGTCGGCTATCTGTTTACATTGAAGTGCTAAAGACATGCCACATCCTCACCTCTCACTCCTTCATCTCTTCTGAACCCAATGCTCGTCTTTCTCCCATTTTTTCCCCCAGTGTTCGATGTTGTTGCTGGGTAGATTTGAGCCAGGGAACACCTCTAGTTTTGTCCAATCGCGCTGCTAATTGGCGAAAAAATAAGAGACGGATTTGTTTTCGCAAAGATCTGAGCCGCGTTTCAGCGCTGCCTCTTCCGTACTCAGCAACAACTCCTTTTATGCGCCGTGCTATGAATTGTGGGTAAATTGAGACAGTTACCTCGGTGCAGCAGGTGGTGGCGTGGACGCGGTATGGGGCGCTCGCTCTTTTGGTGGGGCAGCGCAGGCGGGGTGCCGCGGATCCCGTGGCTGACCCCTTTTGTTCGGGGCCAATCTCAAGGTGTCTTTCAAGCGGCTGGCAAAGACCCACTGACATACTTTAAGCAACTTGGCAACGGCTTCAAAGTCAGACGTCTCATTTAAATGCAGGCGCGGGGAGAAGAGAGGGGAGCGAGCGGAACTTCAGATGGAGTTGGGAAAAAAAGTTTGAAATTGAACCGCACTCTCGGCTGTTTCATCTTTGCCGTTTTTGTTGCTGGTGCGGCGCAACATCGGACAGCTCTATTCACTGCAGTCAACGTGGGGACTGCTTTAAACAGAGTCCAGTTCTTGTGCTTTTAACTTTAGTCAAAAATATGTGGAAAGTTGAGTGGCTTTTGAAGGCTTTTTTATATTCCAATTCTGATGGCACTAAGCGAAAACGTATTTAGTTACTGTTTTACTCGTCATGATTGTTGGGAAGTGTGATGCTAATCTCCATTGCTGTGGTGTTTCCGCAGTTCAATCGACTAATTGTTTCCAAAATATTATTTGTATTTTGCATCTAAAAACTAAAGCGAGACTTTGTTCATTGCGTTTCACAGGTTCAGATTCTTGGTGCAGTTTTATTGTGAGTTGAATCCAACTTCGAATTATGTATTGATCAGTTGGAGCCAAAAATATAATAATATGTTTTTTAAATAAGTGGTATAACAGCTGTTGTATGGGAATTTCAACTTTTTATCTTTTTATTTATTAAGACATGACTTTCAGCGGGATCACACTGTTGTTTGGCTACTCAAAGAAAGTTAGTGGAAAAAGTCATTTGCGCTTTATTCCTCAGCAACAATACGTAATCTAAAAATCTACATATATTTAAGTCTTTTTTCCATTACTCTGTTAAAAAGTCTGTGTGTCCTTGGTTGAGACTGAAAGGGGATTTTGCATTTTAAGTGTAACCATGATAATTCCTTTCAACCAAATTCTCTGTGCCAAATTTATTTAACAAACTTGTACTTCTAAGCAAACGCTGCCAGTTTCCTTAATGTGCAAAATCCCTTCCACATCCAACCCAAGTCGTCCTCATCCCATTGCATCTCATCTTCAAGGCTTAAACACAGTCATCATTATTTTTGTTGAATATTAGTCGAAATATTTGCATCTAATTTTCAGCAATAAGTGGTGCTATAGCGTTTCGTCTTTAGAGCGACTTTTTCTGCCTTGTTTTTCGCGGTTCCACCTCTGGATTCGACCCGCTCACAGCCTCCAACCCGTAGATCCGAACTTGTGTTTTTTTTCTGCTCTCCACAAGCTTGTATCTACAGGTCTGCGTCTGTGATGCCCACTCTTCAACTCAGCAACAATTAACCGAAAAAAAAAAGTCCAAAACCTTGCATCCTTTGTCAAATTGCGAGCATTCTTTTGCCTTTCGAGCTTACAATCAAAGCTGTAATTTGCTTATTATGGCTGGTTTTCCTCTGCAATTTGCGCCATCTTGTTTTTATCTCATCTTAAAGTCAACTTCAATTGGGAAATTCAATTACTCCAACCATTACCTCTCACACATTAATGCTTTCTCTAAAAAGAACAGCCAAAACAGTGTTTATTTTATTTCAACGCAGAGAGAACTAAATTTGATCAACATTTTGGATGCTCACATAGTCATGTTAAAAGGGTCAGTGATGTCAAGATTTTGGACACATTGAATAGTGAAAACCGTGTGTGTTTGTTTTGAGTAGAACTGTTACTAGGTTACAATAGAGCTGCATCGCCAATGCAGCTCTGAAAATGATATCATCAGTGGTGGAAAAAAATAGTTTTATGTGATGAATCTAGAGAGATTCAGGCAAAGAAATTCATAAAAAAACACAAACTGTTGAAAAAGTAAAAAGTAAAATATATCTGTATATCTTTGGTATTCTAACAATAGTTTTTCTTTATAAAGGGGTACTGTGGTTTCACTTGGGTTTATATATATTTGGGGGGGAAATTCACACTTTTCATTGACCTGCATTTATCTTTTTTAAAGATAATATGCAACAATGCCAGTATGGCTTTCTCCATTTTCAATGACTTAATGTTTTCAGATTATATCAAATTATTTGTTTACATTTTTGCTCTAAAGTTTTGTAAAGTGAAAGTAAAAAGAGCTCTTGTAAAATGTCCACATAAACTTCTACTTCAATAAACAAAGCCCATTCCACCACTGGATATCATCACAACAAACGGTTTATTCGGAAACTGAGCTGAGAGTCTAACTGAGCCTGCAGCCCTGGTGTCCGGCCCTGGCTTGCTCCCAGGTTGAGGTAGTAGGTTGTATAGTTGAGAATTACACCCTGGGAGATAACTGTACAACCTCCTAGCTTTCCCTGAGGTACGCATGGTACTCTGCACATGACAATCAATACTGTCTCCACGAAAACCACAAGAATGGTCTGGAGTTGGCTAAATCCAGAAAGGGTTTTGTTTAGATGGGCAAAAGGGAGGTTTGGCAAGACTATTTCAAGGCTCATGGGCTTGCCCAAGGTACATTCAGCCTGATGAAGGATAAAAACTGAACCAAGAATGAATTCAAACACTTGCAAATACTGGATACAATACTACTGACACGTTCATGTCCAACAACTATGACATACCAAAATGTATTTTTAAACATAACGTGCCAACAGTTGTATTTTGTTTGAGAAATATCTTCTGTTCTTTTCCATGGTCCATATTTGAATGAAGTCGTGTTTAACAAAGTGTCTCACTGTAGTGAAAATGTATGTAACATGAAAACGTTACTTGTACTGGCACAGCTTTATATATTTCTATATATATTTTCTTTAAGTGAACACTGATCTGTAAGATAAAGATTTTGGAGTTTCACTTGTTGCTTTGTCATATTTACATTTTCTGCATACATATATTTGAATTATTGGAGTGTTTACGACACACACTCACATATTTTTTGTTTGTTATTATTGTGTTAAATCAGTTAAATCAAATCTTTAGCTAAGGTTACCACAACAAGTATGTTCGAGAGACACCATAATACTGATTGACCAAGCTATGGTTTTATTTCTTCTGCCTTTGAACAAATATTTATTCAATCCCTTCCTTCTTCTCCCCTGATGTGTCTATACCTTTCACAGTCCAGTCCTAGAAGTCCAGTCTTGTATCTCATGCTCAGATTCTTCCTGCTACCTTAAAGACGCCCTTTCATCTGCTGCCTGTGTGTCCCGCACCTGTTAGAAGTGTGTTTGTTTATGTCGTCCGTCACTGCCACACATCTGAGGACGTCCATTGTTGTTGCGCTGACAGAGCGGCATATGCATTTCCCTGTTATAACCTAATTAACTTTGACGTGTCTCTAGTACTCTGTGCGGACGCCTGGCGCTTCACTGTAAACCACACCGCACTGAAGACATGTGCAAAGAGGCACATACAGATACATGGAGGCGTCCCATTACATCCACTGCAGTCACTCATCATGCCAAACAATTATTGTCACAATATTTCTAATCAGCACTCCAGCATTTGAGGATTTGACATGAAGAGGTGTTTTGACAGAAGAAATGAGCGGGAAAATAAGGAAACATTTCTATTGTGTTCACGCGAAAGAGTGATTATTTCATTTTACTTCCTGTGAGTAAATTGAAATTCTATATTTTTTATACCGAGTAACTTTAACTGATGTGACTAATACACAAGTTCATACTTTTTTTTGACAGTAACAAAATTAAATCTTAAAATAAAGAAATGAATAAAACATTGTGTTTTATTCTGAGCTAGCGCAATATGTGCTATATGGACTATATATATATATTTCAAAGTGCTTATGATGATTACTATTACTATTATTTCAAAGTCTGTGTAAGTTCTCAGTCATACAGGAGTTGTTTATTTCAAAGGTAATGCTAGTTTGTAGTTGACTACGATTATATAAGTTAAATGTTTTATCTATAATTTTTAATTAATGATTGTCATAAAAACTGCTTTAGATACAGTGGAACTAAAGACAACACTATACAAAAACACACCAGTTCAGAGTGGTGGGTTTATACATATAGAGAGAGCGCATCAGAAAGTTGCTGCACTTACAGGTAAAAGCCAAAGAGGACGCTCAGGTTAATCCTATTAAAGAAACTTTTGTCCAAATCAAATACTGCTGCTTTCAGACGTTTTAAAACTTTATTTCCCTTAGTTCCCTCTGAAACGTGATATTAAAATTGGTTATTTTCATGTCATTCTCTCAGGCGAGACTGTTGCTTTGAGTGAGTGCTAAACCTCTCAGCGGAGCAGGGTGTTTGGCCTTTTTCGTTGGACAGAAAAGGCCTGTGTGCGACATCTGAGGAGCCTAAGACTGCCCCCTATTGGTCCAGTATATTTGGGACAAATGATGACAGATTGATGGGAGAAAGTTCATTTAAAATGTCAATGTTGTATATTCGCAACACTAGTGAAATGCACAAGTGTCCAGTTATGTTATTGTTAACTTGAGTTGGGAGCAGCTATAGACCTGCACGTTCCTTTCAGTCAATGATATAAATTGTTAAAATTTGGGGAGTACTGTAGTGAAATGATAAGAGATAACACAAGGCTGTTTTTATCCACATGTCAACTCCCCAGCAGATAAAAAATCGGCAACCTAACCTTAACTGTATGTGATTTATGTTCATGCTCATGCCTTTAAGGTATGGATTCCTCATATTTATTTATTAGACTCGTTTATTTGGACATTATCAGCTCTCCGTTTGTCCCTTTGATGTACCATTTTGGACACCCTTTTCATAATATATTGAAGTCCTCGTTGCATTTTATTGTACCCCTTTTACATTATTTTTACAGTTTTTACAGGAAACTTGTGTTTTCATTTACCTAATTGCTCTCACAGTCTTGCATTTATTTGGTTTGTGTGGGATTTTCTATTGTGTCTATACTGCAGCTCATTACCATAGTCTGCCCAATGCCACTGCACTCTGAATCTCACCCATCTCTTGCCTATCTGTTGTCTTGTCCATATGTTGTTTGATGCCTGTTCAACTATTATTCTCTATAGACTTAACATGCCCACAGTCTCGGTGTGTTGTCTGGTTGCTGGCCTCCCCATGAAGGCAGCAGGTGTGTCTGTGCAGTGGGCCCTTTGCTGCGGTTCTGTGGATGCGTGGGCTCAGTCTGACAGATCTGGGGCTCCGCTGATGTACTACTTGGCTCATAGGCCTGATTCCTGGTCATTACCAACAGATAAGGGATACTTAAAGGAGGTGAAATGGGTTCAGTAAATCCATGGCTAAACCTGTCCCTTTACCTGAATGCTAATTTTGGTGTTTTTGTTTTGTTTGTCATATGCCAAGATGCCTGTAGTTCTGATTAGGGCTGTACAATAGAGGTTGCAAATAAAAAACATGTCCTGTTTACTAACGCAGGAGTTTAGACCTCTCCAAACATGCTCTGCAATGAATGTGATTTCTTCAGTAGTTTTGCGGTTCAAATTTCAGCCTTCTCTCAAATGTTAATCCTGGTAAATATTTTGCGTCTCTGCGGAGGTAGCGCGTCCACACTGCATCCTCACTCCTGTCTTCACACAAAGTCAGAGTAAATTTCAATAGATCTGCATCTCTAGGCCAAAAAATACTCTATTGACCAATCATCAGCCTCTCGCTCCCATTCACAGCTCAGACCTCGCTGTGGGTGTGTGTGGATGGGCAGACACAGGTATGTAAAGGTCCTGTTGCTTTGCTTCTCTTCAAAGCTGACCAGTCGACCAGACTTATGTACAGTCTGATTGACTGTACATACCTACAGTGAGTCAGTTTTATAATTTTATGTGAAATTTGAAATAAATTAGGTCCCCAGGAAGAATAGCAGCAGCTCACTGTCACTAATGGGGTTCTTAATAACAAATAAACAACATAAACAAAGCAGACCGAAGGCTCTGGTGGGTGAAGGTTGCAAATTTAAACGTCACACTCTTTGTGAATTTCCATGTTGGCGACACAGTGAGCCGATGACATGTTAGAAATGTCCACATTTTGGTTATGTTATGTTATGTTGTGTCTAAAAGCAGTTGCCGAGTGTTGCACAGACTGGACAGCCACAGTGATGCCCGCTGCACACAATGCTGACTGCTCTAGTCGTAGACGCACCACATGATGATTGAACAACAGTTAAAAAAAATTTGATGCCCAGGCCTGTTCATACCCTAATTACAACCTATAGCAATGGCATGACCAAAGAACTAACCTTAAGAAGCGATTTCTTCATATTATGTTTTTTCAGGATAAACTGGCATCATGAGGAACCATATTCATTTTGTATAACATTATATCGTGATGTGTTTTTATTGAAAAAAAATAAAAAGAACATAAAGATATCTTGTACAAACATACATTAGTAGTATCTTCAAATAAGGTGATAAGAATCATGTTATTTTGTACCACTCAATAGTGTGTTATTTTGTGATACTTTACATGCCAACTGAAATTAATGAATATGCGAAAGACCCATCTGCTTCCATAAAGATTTGATTTTAGAAATACAACTTTCTGAAAAATACTAATTTTAATATTCTAAAGTAGAGGTTAGATCACATACTTTTCTTTGTTTTCCCTGATTGAGGTTGTTCACCCTCTGCTACGTCCCAAGCAGCATCTGCATGTTAAAAATACAACAAAAAACAAACATTTTTAGAGTTTTAGTGTGTTTTTTTTAGAGAATTGGGTATGAATCTGTTTGTTGATGAAACAGGACTACCTTACAGTTGACCTGTCTTTCTTGAATGACGGCGCAATATTTGCGATCAGCTATGTTAAATATAAATATTATGATTCCCAGACAGTAGCTGTATTTTAATTTAGGCGGAGATCTGGATGCACTGGTTTAAACTGGGGCAAAACCTATGGGGCATTTAAGCAGATTTGCTACAGATTTTTTTTTCTTTTTGCTCATGAAATAATATCACATTTAGAGCACCAGGCGAATAGACAGCTGTTTACCTATTGTTTAGCCTTATGAGTAGAACTATCTTTTTATGCTACACACCAGTACAAAAATAAATAGAAATCATTCTGATTACAGCACAAAAATTACCATAAGAATAACTCAGTAAGAAATCTGCCTTACTGTATTCCAAACATTTCCATGGAATTCTATCTAAGCAGCTCAAGTTCAGATTTTAGAAATGAGTTGTGCAGAATAGCCATGCAAGCCTTTATAGCTCATTTTTATCTAAATTCTGTGTTCTATGTTTTATGTTGCACGTCTGCACCAAGAAAAAATCCTAGTTTGTGAACATGTTCTCAAACAATGGCAATAAAAACTATTCTGATTCTGATTCTTTGTCTGATATTAGCTGGCGTCAGGCTCCACCTCGACACAAAGCAGGTGATAAATGAGAGCTGCAGCCTGTCTATGCGCCCAAGACTTTATCATTCAGACTTTCTTCAGCAACAAATGCACTGTAGCAACAGTATGTGTATATTTATGTGTGCAGTTTTTGTGGCCGGATGTATGTACGGTGCTCAGTCCGGCATTCAAAGAGAATTGCCGATTCGAGCCCCGCACAGACAGAAAGGAAAGGCAAAGCAAGAGGGCAGTGTAGACCCGCTCTGCAGGTTTCATTCCCCCGGTCGCTGATTCAATCCTACGGTGGGCCGTGCGTCGCTGTACTCCTCGACTGTGCGCTCCCCTCCTGTCTGTCCCTCCCCCCACCGTCTCTTCCACCTCTCTCTCACTCTCGCTCATACCAAAGCCAGTGGAGATTAAATGTAGCTCCTATAAGCCAAAGCACATCACAATGTTTCTATGGCCCCTTCCCTCTAATAATAATACCCTTATCCGTTTCCTACGCATGTCATTCCTATCAATTTGCCACGGGGTATTTTTTTTATTCTTCTTGCATGAAAATGAGACTGTGGGACATTGTTTTGCAGATAAGAAAAATATAACAATGGACTATCCACTTTCTTTGCTTCCTCACCTTTTGTCTCGCTCATCTGATCAAGGGTAGGAGCGGGCCTCTGGCTGTAAGCGATTACAGCTGTGAGGCAAATTAATGGAAGATAGCCCCTCTCTCCACCTCCTCCTCTGCTTCCCTCTCCCCCGCCACCTTCACCTTACCTACCAATAGGACCAATAAACAGCCATCTTCATCATGGTGAAATGTTTCTTCTTTCCTCCCGCCAATCGAGAGGAGAAAGGAGCCAGCGGCAATAGGTGAATATTGTACAAAGGAGGAGTGCGTGTTCGTGTGTGGTAATTCTAGAGGGAGTCAGCTTCCTTTTCCTGGTTCCTTTCCTATTTTCCTTCAACAACTTCGTCTATTACTACTACTGCTTTTATTACTACCATCATGAAATCAAATAATGGTTTCCTTCTTTTGTATACATACAAGCTTGGCATTGTCAAAATATAGTAGGTCTTTGTTCAGTTCACGCTGAATTCTCCTGCTATCAGTATGAGGAGTTGAAACAGTGGTCACAATATTTTTCAAAGATAATCCAAACTTTTTCATTCAGTTCTGCCAAAAACTGTGTTTTGCTTGTATGTTAATAATGTGGTTTTTGATTGTGCAGAATTGCGGCGTAATTTTGAAGCAAGTCAGATCTTTGGTTACAAGAAAAGCCAAATGAATGTGTCAATGCAGCGTATATAGGCGCGCGCGCACGTGTGTGTGTGTGTGTGTTCCCCTCTTACCGCCCCCCTCCTCCTCCTCCTCCTCCTCCTCCTCCTCCTCTCTCCAGCTATGCTCCGCTGCCACTGTCGGCAACATGCACTTTCCCTCGCCGCTTATTTCCTCATTTCCTCTCCTTATACCTGCTCGGGCTAAGAACAAAACAAAAAAGGTGGGACGTAAAAAAAAAAGTACGGGCGGCTTCCTAAGAATCGCGGTTCTGCTCGCTTCTGTCCCCCTTCGCTTTTCCTGGTGGCTAGACGCGCTGTGCCTCGGTGCGCTCGCATGTGTATGTATGTGTGTAACAGAGGAGAGAGAGGGAGAGAGAGACAGGAGTTAGAGCCAAGGAAGGAGCGGTAGAGATAGACGGTGAGGGAGACTATGTGCACATGGTTCATTCCCGGCTCGGTCCGACACAAGCCATCCTTGTTTTGTCCCAATCGGAGCGCTCGCCATCCCCAAAACTTCAGCAGGAATGTCTTTATTATCTGTAAGTTAAAAAAAGAAAAAAAGACAAATCCGAGTATTTTCTCTTGTGTCTTTTTCTTTTTTTTTTCTTCTTTTTTTTTTTTTTACTTTGCCCGGGAGCAGGCTGGAGGAACAACGGACACAAGCGGGCGTCCAGGTCCGAAAGAATGGGAGGGGGTGAGTCGATACCCAGCATAATCTTTAACCTCGCAGTCTCAGCTTCCCACCAGACCACCGCAGTAGACTGACAAAGACGCAGCGCTTTGTTAGATAGGGATTTACAAATGCATCACAGTGGTGGCTTCTATGGGATTTTCATTACTACTAGCGATGCTGCTTCAGAACATCATGTCAGGAAGGTTGTTAGACGCACGCCAGGCCCTTACAGCTTCAGATATCGATGCTGCGATTGATGCTGTGATAGCTCTTTGTCTTGGATATAATGAGTTTTGAAGATTTAGATTTTCCACCGAGGCGCCTCTGGATTGAGCATGTTACAATACAGCAGCAGCAGCAGGCTCCCTACCTGATGGCAGGAGGCATTTTTCAAAGTGCCGTATTGTTCCAGCGTTGTGGGGGAGGGGGACCGGGGGGGGTGGGGGGGGGGGGGAGAGTTGAAGAGGGGTGGCGAGGGGTGGTCAGTGTTGTGTCTGGCTGAGGCTTGCACTTGTTGTATTTGCACAAATTGCATAGGAAGCCGCGGTAATCCACGCGTAAATGTAATTTGTGGCAAAACTCGCTCATGCCTGATGTAACAAGGATGCTCAGACAGAGCGAGTCCTCATTTGACTCTAAGCACAGCGGTTCCACTTCTCCTTGCAAATCCTTGTCCGGGCTCATTTCAATGGTCTCTCTGCATCTCCCTCCATCCCTGAGACCCTAACTTGTGACGTTGTGTTTTCATGTCCACGGGTTAGGCTCTCGGGAGCTGAGAGAGGTGCTCTGGCGTCGATGTACACAGATTCCTCCCCTGTCTGCTGCAATACCTTTCGACAATGGGACGTATACCAGTAAAAAGGCCATGGCGCAGTGTGCTATTAGGCGTTTACCACACTCGGTCAGATAGTGCCACGCTTTCACCTCACTGGGCTGATTGTGTCGGATGATGCTGGTCGGTTTTTGATATTGATTAAGTCTTCTGTCCTGATAAAAATATATATTATGTGAAAGACAATCATCAATATCAAGTTGATTGTGTTGGCAAGTTGGGCAATGAATGGATGAAATGGTTAAATTAGATACTAAAACATAGATACAAGGCACATAATGACTGCGTTGCATAAAATAGGCAGTATAAAGAACTAGAATGTATCATTTTGAATTGATTCTAATGGTGAACATTTAGTTCATTTAGTCACGTCACATGTCCAATTAAGATTGACTGTTGCGTTCAAAAATACATTTCAATCCATTTAAATCAGATGCTACTCGGTTACAGGTGCTAAATTTCTAACATTGCCCAACCAAGATACAGAAATGAGAAGAAAATACTAATTTCTAGAATTGCTGCATTTACAGTATAGTATAAAAAGCATAGGAGATTCTCCCATGAATTCTTATAATATGCTACTGATTGTTAGGCTGTCTAACTGAAGTACAAAAAAAAACTAGAAATTGGCATACCATCACTTGGTAGCGTCCCTCAATGGCATAGTGGATGTTAGCTGTCAGCAAGTTCCATACAGGCAACTGCAGATACTGTACAGACTCCCAAACATTATTTGACCAACATTTGAAAGTGTGTGATTTTTTTATTACAGTTTTGTAAGAATTTATTTGAAATACAGATTGTTCCTATAGTGAGCTTACCTAATTATCCACTTACTATGCTGACACACAATAAGGTTACTGCTGAATGCCTATCAGTCAGACATCATTACAATTATATTAAATGGACTCAAGTCAAAAGATAATGTAATTGTAGAGCGCATTCAGCATTTTAAGAATGTTTAAAATCTACCCCAAAGCTCATTTCCACCGTAAACCTTTCGGGTTTTTTCACTGTTAACCACTAGTCTTCTGTTAATAACTTACTTGCATGGTATGTGAGAAAACAGACAAACCCCTGTGTAGCATCTGTAGCTAAGAATGAAAGCTAATGGTAAAGTGATAGCGTTAACCTCTGAGATGCCACTGGAGGCAGTTGAACGCAGGAGCATCTGTCAGAGTGATGGGTCTTTGTCTCCTCGGGCCTCCGCTGCAGACTGGGGCTGAGCCTTAATGACTTTGAGAGCGGCACAGAGTAATGTGGAGAGCGTGACCACGACAGCTCTGTACATTATGTGCTTGACCTCAGTGAACCTTCATCGAAACTACAGCCCAGTGCCTCCCGCTAACACGTCAGAAAAGGTGCTCCTGCCGGTGGATACGAGCACCTGACCCCTTTGGAGTAATAGGCAAGTGTATGAACTGTTGTTGACTAGGGTTTCACATGTGATCTATATCTATATGGATTTACTGGTCAAAGGGGTTAATCTGAATGAGGACCGAACCAGGCCTAGATCAGGTCTAACTAAATGGGTCTGAACTAAGACTAAACCAGGAGTAAATCACACTTAATTAAAGTCTGAACCCAGATTAGATAAAACAAGTCTGAACCAGGTTTGAAAAATGACTACACCAAGATAAAACCCGAAATACTATGCTGCACCATCATATGACTCAACGATTTTTTGGCACACATCGTGTCATTTCATTTCCCGTAACCCCTTGTATTTGCATACTAATAAAGTTACCGATATTTTTTTGCAGTCATCAGTGGTGTCGAGGGTTAGCAGGCCTATGACGAGCAGGCTCATTCATCACAGCAGAAGTCAAGCATACATTAGCCTCTCCCCCTTCCCTTCAGGTATCACTGCGTCCTGCCATACACTTACATTGCAGGGCTATTTTTCACCCCAGATTCATTTGAGGCATATTCTACCATAGCGGTAAGATATATTACTTTGGTTCATCATAGCGTAGCAAATGTCTACGTCTAATGGGGCGTAGCGCGGATATTGATGAGGGCTTACTTTCGGAGAGGCTTGTGTTTAAGCAGATGTTGAATTGCTAAATCTAATACTTAGCAAGTTAAGATCAGACACTTTAGATTCGCTTCTGGCTATGGATTTGAATTGGAGTCTCGCTACCAAGAACCTAATTTGTTTCTGTATTTTTGATATGCAATTTCTTTTTATAAGTTTTTCCCCCCAAGCCAAGTTTTAAGCCTGAACATCACGACTTAAACCTTAATGCACTTATTAAGGCAACTTGCTCTTATTATTCATTGACATTATCTGGTGTTCTTCTTTCTGTGCTTATTTCGTTTCATTATTTAATCCACTTAAATGATTTTGCAATTCTTTTGTTTTTGCTATTGCTCTGATACGTTAGCTTAGCAACGGTTCTGTTTAACTCTTCCTTTTCTGCAACATCTGTCTAACAAGTCCAGATGTTAGCGCTTCGATGTGCTCCACCATTATCCCATAGATTACCCGAGACACTTCTATCCGTCGCTAATCAACTAACAGGGATTATTTCAACACTCCCTGTAGTGCTAATCTTTTGCTGGTTATGTAATGCGTGTCTTTATCTAGTGTCTAACCCCAAAAACTGCTCCCCTCTTTACCCAGTTCCATGGACTAATGCTAACCTGAAGCGAGTTAGCGTCTACCCTTGGATTTGCTGGAACTGCAAGGCTTGCTCTCTATTGTTCGGCTGCTGTGCACACTGTCTTTACATGGTGTCCCCATGGCTGAAGCCTCACTGAGCCTCTGGTGGATACTGGAGCTCTGGCACGGTTCGAGTAAGTCTTATCTTGCCACAAAATGTGGACTTTTCTCTCAAAAAGTTCAGTTTTCTAACGATAACTTACACAAAAGTCATGCTAGTGCCACCAGATTTCATTCAAAGTATTGCATTTCAGCTTTCGACGACTGCCTTATCAAACCCAAACCCAGATGTTGATGTGATCTATCCCGACTGCTTGCTTGTTGGTTCATTTTTTGTTTTAATCCCAGGATATCAATGTTTCACAAGTACAGCAGATTTTGTGGCTTTCACTATTGACCGTATAGAAGTCTGCAGCCAGAAGGCAGGTGTTGATTGATGTAATGCGCATTAAGGCTGCACCTGTGTTAAGGTGCTCTCAAGTGTTTGCAGCCTAACATTTTCCAATCTTTCCTTTTGGTCAGTGTGACACGAGAGGCAGAGGCTGCTGGTTTTAGTTAACCTTCAAGGACATACGTATGTTACAACCTCTTTTTTTTTCTAAAAAGAAAAAAAAAAGACTACAACATATAGTAGTATCTAGTATTACTTGCTACTGTTTACAATTCAGAATATTATATCTTGTATTCAGAATATTGGTTGAACGTGTTGGTCTAAGTCTATTTTGATTGTTTAAATGCTGGTTCCTTTTCTAGCTTTTTGTATTTATGCATCTTTTATATTATCAAACTCCTGCTGTACCGTATTCACTGCCCTAAGGTGCTAATTGATCGATCGAAGTATTGTAAGGGAGTGTCTGCTAAGGTAGTCTGGCAAAGTTATCCAAAACTGGACATTTAGACAAGATAATGCTCTGTTACTAAAATGTCCAGAGCCAGCTTTAGCTGCGTTTCGTATTGACTGCTACTGTGTTGAATGCGGCACAAAACCTCCTCTGTACTGGAGATTTATTCATATATTTTATGGCTTTTCACATTTACTACAACTACATGAACTCTCGAAGCCAGAAGGCAGGTGATACAGTACGGGGTATTTTAGAGTCTTTTCAGGTTACCAAAGTCTCAAACCAACTCATGAAAATCTTACTATACACCTGTGCAAGAGTTGAGATATCCAGTCTTGAACCAATTCCTAATGTCGTTTGAATCTGGTCATCTTTTCTCATTGCAGCGGCGCAAGTTTTTCCGCCACTGCCATTTCTCTTGCCACTCCCTTGTCACCGAGCCCAAGCTGCAGGCTGTAAGACTCATCTGTAATCCTCTAGTCGCTGTGCTTGCTTCAGTATCATCATGTCTGTGGATGCGCGTGTCCTCTATGTGTGTGTGTGTGTGTGTGTGTGTGTGTGTGTGTGTGTGTGTGTGTGTGTGTGTGTGTGCCCAGTCTAGCGCTTGTTCTTCACACTGTAGAAGGCAAGATCGGCTCCAGCTATGATCGCAGTGAAACAAGATGGCGCACACTGTCTGCCTGTCTCCACGTGGACAGACCCTCCCCTCCTGTGACTAATGCCCCCGGTGCTACCTATGGCACCACTGTGATGCGCTTTAGGAATTGTTGCACACCTGGGGCTTATTTGCCCTGCACATAGCTTAAATGTCCTAGGCGTTTCTCAGTGCGTAGCTTGGCAGAGTTTTAAAACATCCAGGAATTGGTGCAAATCCAGAGCGTTCATTGTTTTTTTCGGCTTTTCTTTTCTTTTTTCTTTTTCTTTTTTTTTCCCCTCTCTGTCGGTGTGTCAGCTGCTAAACTGTATGCTGTTTTGTCTGCAATCTGGGTGGTATTGAACGGAGCTGGTGGGCTGATATCTCAGTGCGTCTGCGAGTTTTTTTTTTTTTACAAAGACAGACAGATAATTATTATGGTAGAATAGTGGATTGATGGAGTATTATCAGAAATACTCCTTAATGTATTTCTGACTCCTTACCCAGAGGCAGACAGAAATATAATATTTGACTTTATTTTATTTTTTTTACTTTTCTAAAATTAGCTCAGCGACCACAGTACGGTATTTCAAGCGAAGTGATCACATTTTGCAACATCTACAATTGAACAAATCGGCGCAGTGAAAGTTGATTGCAATGCGTTACGTCATTGACGTCTATGATTTTTACTGAAAATAGATTCCACTGGGTTTTACCGCTTCAGCAGGTGAACTAGAATACTGTTCCCTAATAAAAGAGATGTTTATACTGTAAAGATCTGCAAATACACTCACAAACATGCGCTTCATGTTTTTGCTTTTCTAGCCTGTGCTTTGGACTCAGCCTGTGTCTGTACTGTCCGTGTAACAAGGTGGAAACCCAAGCGTTCAAGAGTCGACACCTGGATTATTGTGTATATGTGTTTGTGTTGATATTTAATTTTTTGTTTTACTATTGTTTAATTTGACCAAATAAAGCTCACGAAATTGTCAAACCTTAATACAAATATAAATGACTATACCTATTTCTACTACTAAAAATCACATTGTTTATTTGTAGTCGATTTTGCAATGTAATAAACTTTAAAACAACTTTAACAAGTGTATTTTTCATATATCAGTTGTTCTGTATTGTAACAAAGTGGTCTGTGTGTTGTTTTATGAAAACATAATGATATAATTGTTCTGTTCTTCTCCACATGCCCCCTCGGCCAAACATCTTTACACTTCCAGGTGAGGTCTCAATGTTATGTTTGTGAAAAAACTGGAACTCGACTCTCTGAGTGGTGCCACAAAACATGAATTTAAAAATATGTAAATCATTTATTTTTGATTATTGATGGAAACATTACTAGAACTGAATCTTTGCTAATAAACGTTGAATATTGCACCTTAGTCCACATCTTTGAGTGGCAACACTTAATAAATATGTATAGGGAAGGCAACGTCAGGTCCTGGGGCAAAATCCAGCCCACTAGCACAGAATCTCTGGCCTCAAAGACAAGGTAGAAAGATAAGGTTTGTTACTTGGGCTGGGACAATATAATGCATCCTTTTGCAATATATCACAAGACACCTTTGTCGATACTTTCTATCATTTTAAAATGTAATATTTCCTTAGGAACTATTACACAGCACTTTATGTTAAACATACATTTTGCTGTTGTAATGCATTTCTCACTCTTAACTGACATTTGGTTTATAACTTTTGGGCACATCACTGTTTTTTGTTCAAAGTTTCTATTGTATCATGATATGTATTGCACAACTAAGGCCTATCTTCCCAGCCCTTTTTGTTACTATTGCATCTAAATTGATTTTGTTGTGTTTTCTTGTCTATCTGTTTCTCAAACCACCAGGCAATTGGTACAAAACATTATTTTCTATTAGTGTTGGAAACTGATTTCAACTGGACTCATTAATGTCATGATATTATTACAGTAGTAATCTATGGGCTAAATAAACATTTCAAAAGTCAAAATGTTAGACTTTGTCCCCTAGATAGATAGACATTATTTTGACATTCTCTCAACAGTGTATGTGAGACTATCTTCTTGATCCTGTCGTCTAAAAAAAGCTCACAGTTATTTCACATGATTGTCAACTTTTTTAAGTGTCAGGATTATTAATAGAGAGATCAGTGAATGGTGGGATGTATTTCTTTGCTTTGATAAGACTTTAATAGCTTTACAAAGCTTGACTGTATATCTCCTCTCTGGGACTAACATGCATGGGCCATAAGCAGTGACTGTTTAACGGACACACAATAAGAATACATGATTAATGTGTGTTTGTTATGTTAATTAGCTCGACGCGTCTGTAAATATTTAATTAGTCATTCCTATAGTGTGTTATTGAATGTACACATATATTACAGATACCAGGGGAAGCAGGTTGAGACAGAGCAAATGTCATCAGCTGGTGAGCAAATGGAGGAGCTGTGTGCGTTTATGTCCAGGATAAAAATAACTGTAGATCAAACAAGCGCACACTACTTCATCAACATGTTTGATCTGCAGTTATGTACTACTGCACTTTATTCTGTTTCACAAGTGTTTTCTGTTCAACACTTGGCAGCATCACGACTGGACGGAGATGGACGGGTAAAACCTGGTTTGGACTTCAGTGAGACAATTCAAATGTTTATTTAAAAGTTTTGTATTTAACCGTTGTTGTTATTGTTCTACTCAAATAAACTCTAAAAAATACCACAAAGTATTTATTATTATTTGATTTGGTTTTGTTTACAACAATAAAAGTGGGAGTACAAGTTTTAACTGTTAGCTTTGGACCAAAAACATCTCTAATAGCCCAATTCTTTATTTAAAAGCATGTTTCACTGTCACAGGAATGCAAACAAAAATTAGTCTGTAATTGTTAAAAATGCTTTTAGGTCAAGGTCAAGTTTATTTCTATAGCACATTTACAACAGCCACAGCTGCCCAAAGTGCTTTACATAAAATGGATAATAAACAAAACAATAAATACAGGGCATAATAAAACATCAAGAACAATGAAACAGAACGAACAATGGAGAAACAGCTCAACTTATTGAAAAGCCTGTGCAAACAGTTTTTGTCACAAACCACTAGACATTTAATATATTGAAGGAGAACAAAACTAATTCCATTTGATTACTAGGGGAAAAAAGGTACAGGGCCTTTAGGTTTTGGTACTTAACAGTAATATTTCTCTAGTAATAAAAGTCAGTACACTTATTATACTGCAATTACTGTAGTTTGAACTTGGCCTCTTAGTGGTGTGCAGATGACCCTGTGCATGTTTTCTAGTGCACAGGGTCCTTCTGTATTACCTTCTCATAAAATCAGTAAACGTATCCTTTGAAATGTGTATGCTTTAACTCAAGTCCTTCTATTTGTTATATGTAATTGTAATGGTTCATAAGCAGTTTTACAAAATAATAATTTGGGCATCTTTTCAAAGGTTGTAATATCGTCAGTTAATGTTAGCACAATATTTTCTCACCACAAATTTAGGAAACGGAAACTTTATCGCTGCATAGTAATTAGTTGGCCCATTCAAGATGCTTAAACAAAACAAGCTCAAACAGTAACAGAAGTCTATTAATTAATGAACTCCAATGTCAACTGTTTAATGGCTCTGCTAAGTATTAATAAATGTTACTTGTTTCTTCGACAATCTTTACAAAACTAACACCCAGCTGCTGCGAAATCAAATCTAAGGAAATAGCGACTACACTGGTTAAAAGGTTTTGACATTTTGGGCCATCAGATTACAATTCATTATTGCACAAAGATAAAGAGAGCTTTGCATTTGAAAAGGTTTTAAACAAGGTGCAACAATCCTGGCAATTTGACCTAATTTAGAGCAAGCTCACCAGTTAACACCCCCCACATCTCTTTTTTATTGAGTTGGCAGTTCCTGTATATTTTGACAGTTTGTCATCGTTGAGCTTTTCCACACATCTGTCCCTGCGCTCTCGCCTCTGCACAGCTTCATTAACGCTTTATGGCAGAGTGTGGTCGCCATGGCACCCCCTAACTACTGCAAACAGCTCAGCGGAAATCAATCACTGCCCACTGTGTAACATAGGATCGAGCATATACATGACACGCAGACACGCCCTCCACCTGCACACAGCAGGCCTTTAGACAGGTAACAATATGTAATAGTGTGTTGTACAAACAGTGTGATATTCATACAGACTGAAATACAATATCAACAATCATGACATGCTGAGCAGGTGGCTCATACAGCCCTTTTTTTGGATGTAATTATTTGGATCTTATGTGGAGAGTGATGCTTTGAATGTGAGCAACCAAAATAAAACATTCATTCATTCATACAGTACGATCTAATCTGTCAGTCTACCTTATGGCAATAAGTGCAACACATGTAATCCATTATCATTATTATAGACCTCCACCTCATGAAGTGTTTGACCAAGTGCTACCAGGCCTAGATCATGAACAAATCAGGACTAAATCAGACCTAAATGTCACTAAATTAGGGCTAAACTGGATGTAAACCACATCAAAACCAGAGCAACACCTAACTTAAATGCATTACTAAAGCATCAATTAATTTATACTGCAAACAATTAAGTTAATTAAGTCGAAAATTGCAGTTGACTGAGTACCACCTGAAGAAAAGTAGCACCGGAGGTATATAATGTACCACAGTTTGAGAGCCACTGTTATATAAACAACACATGGTATGCCTTTTATCAGGAAAGAATGCGGTGCAGGGTTTCTGTCGAAAGAAGAAATGATCATAACCATGCTTTTAGTTCATGTAATTTCAAAATAAGTGAGTATTTCCTTTGTTTTGTAAGGTAATCGTCAATGTGCATTGTGAGACCAACATTTACAATAGGTTTATCTCACTTCATTGTCCTGCGTGTAGAAATCTATAATGCTATCGGGTCTGTTCAAACACAGACATGGATGAAACGACCAGCGCTGGTGCAAAGCCGCTACACTGAGCTGATCTCTTCCACTCATTCTGTCTGTCCCTCCATCTCGACATCTCTCTCCATCGCTCTCTGTCTCCGTCCCCCACTCTCTCTGCTGTAAATCCACGCTGAGATTTGGCTCACACACACTGGAGCGCTGCAGCCTAAAGTAGGCCAAAAGCCACACGAGGACACGGGAGAACAAACAGGCCAGAGACAGAGCTGCGGCGGGAACAGCGCTTTTATCACACACTCTCACAGCGTCCAGTCGCATCCAAGAGCACCGCCATTATCCTGCACATAAGCACTGGTATTTATGGATCACAAATTAACTCTTAATGGGGCCAGAGTAACCAAGAAAAAAACCTGTTACTGTGGCTACGCAATTAATTGCAATCAAGGTTGCATTTAGCATAATTGCACAGGCTGAAATTATTTAAGTAATACAAGTTGAAAGCTTCACTTTTTAAGGGGAAAAAAAAGAAAATAGTAGTCATTAAATATAAAAGTTTAAATAGTGAACTCTCCTCTATATACTGTAATTTTTACTGTTTTTGGCTTGTACTGTATATAGGCCTTTTTGTCACTTTGTCAGTTACAGTCTCCTCAGATAAACTTCGCCCCCGGCCCTCGTGCATTATTAGTTTAGTTTAGTTTAGTGTATTTGTTTATTTGAGCAGTATACATTCTGCTCAAAAGGAGTGGGCTGAAGCAAAAGGCTTATGAAAAAAGCTCGAGCAAACCACATTTGTGAGCAACAACCCATTAAACCAGCATTCGTCAAACTTTTGGGGTAAATACTCAAAAGATCCTGAGGTCTGGTTCAGGAAACAAAAACATTTTTTGTGTATTACTCAACATCTGAGTATTTCTTTCGGACACATGTCATATTGAAAAGGCTCCGATCTATGCCAAATCAAGAGGCAAATCTCAACGCAAGAATGTATTGAGAATGTAGCTACAAGCACATTTACAATTAAACAATGCACTTTGCAAAGCTTAATAGCATAATACAATGTGGTTTATTGCGTGGACTAAGACCATGAGGTAGATCCGAAACCATAGCACTCATTGTGAAATTGATTACATCAGGGAAGGAAATCTGTATCTGTGCATTTGCAGCAGATAATCTGACAGCCTCAAAAGAGAACATTTGCATGAAAAGAGAATTGTGGTCATGCTGAAATAGTACAATTATGGTCTGTATAATACATTTCTGTTTTTGATCAGATGTGTTCTGGAGTAATATATACCATACTTAGGCAAACACTACGACATGATACGGCCACATCACCAGCACTTCGTTGTACTTGGAAAACAACTCGGCGCTGGTGAAAGGATCTACCCTCTCCCGAGCCTCTTGGACTTAAAATACCTGCAAAGGCGCTCTCCTCTCCTCTCTCTCCCACAGTTGCAGCGAGGCTCTTGTGGACACTAAATGAAACTGTACCCATGCCAGCACAAACTCGATGACCTTGAGGTAGTCCGTCCAGCCGCTAGTGTTCACAGAGAGGCCCACCTGGAGCGAAAAACAGAGAGATAACACGATAGGCAAAAACAAAGTGATATTTTCATCACAACTCAAATACCACCCACTACGTCATATCAGCCTCTCGGTTCTCTTGTTTGTGTACTCCATGTATGTATATTTTGCTTGGGTTCAAACTACATGGCAGCCGTCCCGGGGGAGTGATAGTTTCCATGTCACATACAAAGCCAGGACTATCTATATCAAACGGGGGAGCAGCTTCCTGTTTCAGATCAGAGCCAGAGCTGGTTGAGGGCAACACTTTCAGAGATCAACAGTGAAGTATATAGCACTGAGGTAGACTTTTAGAACGGGTGTGACATCATGATGTTGGTCATATGGTATAATGCTATACAGAGGTGGGTAGTAGTGAGTTACATTTACTGAAGTATATTTACTTGAGTGACGTTTTTCTTCAAATAGTGGTTACACACTGCTTATTTGTACTTACCTTTTGTTAAATAGCAAAATGATAAACAAGGAGCAAATATGAAGATCTAGAAATTAATATAAATTACCAAATCATAAGAATTTGGAGATATAGAGAGTCCAAATGTATATAACAATTAACATAATAATGCAGCCTGTATTGCATGGCCAAATAACACATGCTTTAAACTCCACAAATAAAGCTACTTTATAACTTTTTATTAAATGTACATAAATTGGTCTTAAAATGTGGTCTGATCTTTATTTAAATCACACAACTTATTAAACAGTGTCTGCTTAAACTACCCAAACAATTACATGTTATCATATTGTTGATGGCCATAACATGTAAACATTCACAGGACAGGGAGGGGGAAAAAAGTGAGTGAACCTCTAGGCTAAGGATCCTCCAAGAGATAATTAGACAAATGTATGCAGACCTTTAGAGTCAAGTGTGAGCCAACCTGAAGTCCAATCGCTGAGGTGTAGCTTAAAGCTGCCCTTGCCTTTGAAAAACGCACACTAGTTAAGTTGTTGAGAATCATTGTTTGATGTGCACCATGACTCACTCAAAAGAGCTCTCTGAAGACCTACAATCAAGAATGATTTGTATAAAGCTGGAACAGGTTACAAAACCTTCACTAAAAGTCATAAATCCACGGTTAGACAAAATTCTCTATGAATGGAGACAGTTTGGTACCGCTGCTTCACTACCAAGGAGTAGCCGTCTTGTAAAGATGACTCCAATTGCACAGTGCAGAATACTTAATGAGGTAAAAAGAACCCTAGAGTGTCAGCAAAAGACTTACAGAAATCACAGGCACAGGCCAACATCTCTGTTGACACATCTACAATACGTAACACATTGAACAAGAATGGGGTTCATTGCCTCAACAAGACAATGACCCAAAGCACAAAAGCAAATCCACTTCAGAATGTTTTCAGAAGAATAAAATACGCGTTCTGGAATGGCCCAGTCAAAGTCTTGACCTTGAGATGCTGTGGCATGACCTCAAGAAAGCGATTCACACCAGACATCCCGGGAATCTCACTGAACTGCAACAGTTTTGGAAAGAGGAATGGTCCAAGATTCATCCTGCAGATTCACGTCTAATCTGCAACTACAGGAAACTTCTTGGATCAAGTTATTGCTGCCAAAGGAGGGTCAACCAGCTATTGAATCCAAGGGTTCATTTACTTATTCCATGCTGTCCTGTGAATGTTTACATGTTATGGCCAATACAAATGTGATATTTGTGTGGTATTAGTTTAAGCAGACTCTGTTCACTCATTCTTGTGATTTGAATAAACATCAGACCACATTTTATGACCAATTTAGGCAGAAATGTAAGAAATTCCAAAGGGTTCGTATACTTCTACTTTTTGCTCCCACTGTACTGAGAAGTACACACAAGTTATTTGTCCTCTTCGAAGAGTTTGTCCGAAAAATGTAACTAGAAAAAGCATACTTATGAACTAGTTATGAATTAGTCATGAACATTTTTTGAAACACTAGCTGAAGGAACATTAAGAGTCAAGATAAAGACAGCGTGGGAACAGGCAAAAATCCTTTCTTTCTTAATTATCTACCTTCAGATATTGCTTTTGATTTTGACAGATCAAATTATCAGAGATAATGAAGGTAAGTTACTCTCTGCCTTAGCACTGTTTGCCAAAAGTGATTTCTGCATATCCTGTTTCTATATTGGGAACATTCCAAGTTGAGCTCTAGAGAATATGGTTTTGACATGGTAGAGTCTCTAACGAAATAAAATCTGACCTTGAGATCAATTTCTTTTTTTATTTCCTTTTTTGTGAGGTATTTTTTTTATAGCTTTTGCAGTCCTTTTACCCTCTCTCCAAATAATGTTCTTGGATTTGGACACAGTAAAACTTATCCTTGAAACAAAACAAATAAATCAAAAATAACATGTCCTGGCGACTAACGGTACCTTTTTTTTTTTTTGCGCAGACAACTCTTCATCAGCAGATAGGGTTCGCCCGTTGCCATGGAGATGTCCTGGGGTGACCTCATTGTGGGACTCCGGTCATGCAGAACAGATGTCATATACTGTACCATATACAGTAAATGTGAAGCGGCTGGAGAGGGGGGAGGTCCGGCTGAGACACGCACTTTCCTGCGGCTCTTGTTTCATTAGGGATTAAATATCTGCAAGAGATTAAGGAAACAAAATGACTGACGTTATGTGCTGCGATTATGGCATGTGTGATAATGCATTGTTTCAGTCAAAAAGATTCAGACACTATAAGGACCGAAGCAAAGACAACGGTGAAGTGCAGTGTTAACAAAGGGTGCCTGAACCCTCCACAGCGAAAGTGCTACAAGAGTTTCAGAGGCATTTCCATGTCGCGGCTCAGGGATGGCACATATTCAAGGATCTTTGAGGTTTTAAGCAAGTGCGGGATTGGTAAACTGGTAAACCTACATGCATAGACTTATTTATGGCTATTTCCCCACATTTGCTAATGTTTGGGTCATAATTTTCTTACGTTTAATTGGATATTGAACCCCAATGTAGAGGGTATTCATTGACATCATTTTCATTCTTAACAGATACCTCCACATTCTGGACAGAGTTGCCAGGTCAATTTTCGCGGGTGATAATCTCAGGGGATTTTGAGCATGCTGTTTTCCATGTTAAATAGATTATACGTTTGGCTTGTTTGTTTGATCAAAATCACAACTTTAATGTGAATGAAAAAACCTCGAATCCAAGGAAATCAGAGCTGCTCTGTCAGAGAGATACAGAGAAAGTGGCCGTCATCATAAGTGGCTCTCTAAACATGGCAACCCTAGTTAATTATAAGAAATGCCATAAGTCAATGTTGACACTCCTGTGACATAATCTGCATAAACAGTGCCTTCTGAGTGGGTGGCATCTGGAGTAGCTAATCGGATTCCATAGGTGGTCACCTCCTAGACACAATAGTGATCGGTGTATAGATACAAGTCTATACTCTCCAGGATGTTGATATGAGTTTTACCAGAGCAGTGAGTTGCGTAAACTATATATATATTGTAATTATCAGATTGTTAAGACCCGAAGTATTATTAATTGTCTTCTGATAACAAATCTGTCTCCATGTTGATAAAACCTGCGGACGCTGTAGTTTAATTACAATTAGTAGCTTTAGTAGGGAAACTAAATATGTAATGTATAATTTTAACGCAATTACAGTTGATATGAAGATCCGGCTTTTTGTTTTTATATTTTAATACCTTTAGTGGCCACACTGATCACACAAAATAGGCGCCCTTAATCCATTTGTTACACACACACTGAATGGCTCGTGATCATGTGACTCGATCAGCGCGTATATATATCGACGCAAATTAACTTGACTTTTTTTCCACTTCTCAAGGCAACGCTCCGACCTGTGTGAGCCGTCGCCAAAGTCGCATCTCATAACAAACGACGGAGGAGGATAATGGCCTGCTGTTGCCATAGAAACCACGAAGCAGTCTCTTCTCCTCAGTCGCTCTCTCCCTCGCGCTGTTTTTGTCGACAGAGAAGCTGAACTCAGTGCCCCCACCGTTGCCTCCTCCTTACCCCAGCCCTTTCCTCTTCCTTCTGCATTAGGAGTTTTCTTTTTTTCCTCTCTTCTGTCTCTTTCTCTCTCTTTTTCTGTGTGTGCTGGGTACATCAGCCCCCTCGCCACTCCTCCTCAAAGCCTAATCTGCACTCACTGAGCCTCCAAGTACTACACATGCACAAAGCAGGGTCATGTTGAGTTTATGCTTTAGGTTTTCGTTCAGAATTACGACGTTACAAGCACGACTACATCCAGGCGAAGCTATTTAGAGTACTACAGTAGAAGAAGAAGAACTTTATTTGTATGGCAGTAATGACAGTAATGGCAGAAGGGATTCAATTGTTTAGGGAGTTGTACATTGCACAGTCTGCTTCTCCTTCCAATGTTCCCATTGGGTTTCTCTCTCTATTTTACCTTCACATGCCTGCGTAAGCTCTCAGTCCCAGTTGTCCAGTCATGGTCAACATAGGCAAACAGGGTAAAAATATATAGATAACCTCATCTAGACCACTACCTTTGTTGATATATATTTTTATGTATGTATATGACTATTTTTATTGATGTGTTTAAAGTTCTTAAAACAGGGGTGGCTCAAAGTCAATTATTGGCGGCCCTCAGACCTCTTGTTGAGAGATAGTTCTTTTTAATGCAAGTTTCATTATTCCACACAATTGAAACCTCAAAAACTAACATTAATTGTGAGACAGAGCTGACATTATCTTTCCTAAATAAAGGTATGGAGCACGGTTTGAACTGCTCCTAAATGCACCCAGGTGAATGTTTCATTACACTGACCACCTAGCTTTGGCCCTCCGCACAATCTAAATATGTATGGAATGTAAGTAACTTTTGTAGGTACATTTTTAATAATTCTACAGATTTAGACTTAAAAGTTTCTCATTTGTGGGACAATTTCCTTGAGTTCTGCAGTATTTTTTCGTGAATGTCTTGAGTGTAAGCAGCAGCAGCATGTTAAGTCAGTGGTGCTTGTGTACCCAGGCCTCTCCCTAATAGACCACGCACTCCTTTGATCGTCCTGAGATCCTTCATATGTTCAACCCGCAGTCGATGACCTCTGCCTCTTCCTCCTACAGATTCACATGAGCGGGTCGAGCCGCTGTGATGGTCAGCCAGCACTTGTGTTTAGGTCCATTCGGTGCTCACATATGCGCTTAGATGCACAGGCCTATGATCACTCTTTTGTCCTCTTCCTCCTCCATCACAATGACAAGGGCCGCATCACTTTTAAGTTTCGGGCCCAACTTTCCAGCAACACATAACGCATCATCAAAGCCCGGATTAAACTTTTTTTTTTCGTCCCTCTTTCTGTCTCTTCTTCTTTTTGTGGAGTAACGGCTTTGGCTGCTGGAAGATTTAAGCTTATTAACTTAAAGAGCAGGGGAAGGGAGTCTCACTGATGTATGGCAGACTTCAAAGATGCGCTAATCTGTCGGTACACACGGCCTGTACTGCCTATTTATACCGGGAAGCCATGTTTCTTCCAAATGACTTCCTGTAGCCACTCTGTTTGTCCCTGTGTCTAGACAGCGATGTTGGCTTCATTTCCTCTTTCCAACACCAATGCTTGATTTGTTATATTTTTAAATAGCGCTGAATAGGTCGGTGTACAGTTGAACACACAATAATACACAATTAACACACGCAAGACCCCATGTTGACCAGCTGACGTTATTATATGTTGTATATCGCAATTGAAATTATATAAACAAATTCATCTCAGCGATTTGCCTTTTGTAAAGTTAAGACTATGCTATGATTGGGATTAATCTCGCCGCCCCACTGGTGTCTTGTCTTCAGAATGAATAAATAAAAAGTATGTTCTGTCCTATCATATTCGTTATCCTTTCCCCTTTTATGCATTTCCCTTGCACAGCAGAAGCAGCAGATGTTGGCACGATTGATATGCTTCATTATGGATTAGAAAATCTTCATATCAATCCATGCTCATACACAGTGCCGATTCATCTCCTCTCAGCAGGAGATCTTTGATAATCACTTTTCATGATAGATTATGGTCTTACTCCAGATTAGCATTAAAGATTGGAGAGTGCTGTTGCTTTGTGGTGGTAGTTCAGGGCGAGTGAAGCAGAGTTGAATGTTGAAATCCAGCAATAAAATTCAGATTTAATGGTGTGAAGGCACAAGAAACCAGTGAACGCAGAAACCAGCTACAGGTGTGACAACATTTTTCTAATTTTGAATGTTGTTCCTAACGTAACTTGTAGGACATGTAAAGTAACTTCTGACTTAAAGCATCACTGAGAAACACGTGCACCCTGGAGGCCATAAGCGCCACTGCAGGTGTCGTCACATGTTGCATGTTTTACTTATTAATTGTCCGTGAGAGTAAATACTATGCTGATAGAAAAGACATAGGGAGAGAGGGCTATTGTACATCCAATTAGACAAAGGAAATCATTTATTTCACTCAAACTTGGCTGTAAATACTGTTTAAGTGGCGCTAGCCCACAGTCAGCTTGGCCCATTAGCCTGTTAGCTTCTTCTTCATGATTCCATTTGTGTGTATTGGTGGCTCCGACCCGGTGGCAGCAAAGTTGCAATTGTGGTTTTCTGGCCAGAGACACCAGGGGAAGATGAAAGATGAAATCATCCCATAAACACTTGTATTACCCCCAGAGGGACTACAAAAAGGATTTATTAAGGTAAACAAGTTACTTAGTACTGCTTTAAGTCTGATCTCAAGGCTAGTCATCAACAATATAATGTGAAGCTGAAGGCATCATTAGAGAGATCTTGTTAAATGGATCACATTCTATAAAAGTATGTGTATATCTTATTTCTAGTATCTTTCAATCAAACTAGAGAAGATTAGACTAAACTTGATAGGAAGAGGTCAGGCAGAAACAAGTGCTACAGTATTCACGCTTGCAGGTCTAAATCTGGCTAATGAGACGCACTAACAGGTAGATGTGCGATGTCTCTCTCAAGTGTGCGGCAAGTACTGTGGCATATGGTGCTATGAAAGTGCAAAGATGGATTTAGCTCCTTTTTTGAGACCTTTCCTCTCAGTCAAGGTGAGAAAAAAAGATGTCACTCTTAATTATGGAACAGACCGCACACAAAAAAGCAGTGGTACAAATAATGGCTTGGATATATATTGACGAACTTCTCAAAGCGCTTTAGTTGACCACAATGAATTTACTTGGAATACTGGGTGGTATTGAACTATGTATGTAGCCAAAGGTAGCCTGGGGCTGACTGTCAGAAAAGGTGTTATTACGCCTCACAATATAGTACCCCTTTTTATTCACTTAGAAAATCGACATGTTTAATTTTGTGTAACGCTACTTGGATCGTGTAACAGACAGGTACGCATCCACTCATCTAACCTAAGGTAAGAACATCAGTATGCAAAAATGGTTGCCTATTTTAACTAAGTTGTTTACGTCCGATCTGTATTTTTTTTTTATAATTTCAGGCGCATACAATGATCAAAAAAAGCAATCAAAACTGCTCATTTATTTCGGAAACAGCCAAGGTCTAAGCACTTACACTCAAAACAAGAAGGTGATTCATAAGTATTATTTTAGGAATTCAAAAGAACACAAACTTAGTAAAACACAATGAAAAGCCAAATTGACACCGACACAGGGAAGCTGCTGCCAGTGCCAATAGAATAATTACTTATTGAATGATGCCACTGAAATACAAACCTTTGACAGAAAGCTTTGTCTGATGAAGTTGAGCTCATAAGACACCATTGTGGCTGGAGTACCATATTTGAACTGAAATAAGCTTTAACCTAGTCCTGGTCCAAGTTAATAAAGAACTTTTAGTCCACTTGTTTTGAACATAGTGTGCCTCGGATCTCTTGCTTTCCTGCTGTCCACAGTCATGGTATGAGTTCAGCAAACCTTTTTCTGCTTTAGCAAGCTTTAAACTAGTTGCACAAGATGCAGTAGCACTTGTTTAGTCTCCTTTTTTGCTGACAGCACAAAACTCTCTCTCCCATCCCTCTCTCGTAAAAGCCCCCAGATGTTAAAGGTGTGTGTGTGTATTTGGTGCTGAGAGCTGCCCTGGGACAGCCCTGTGTGGCACTGGCCTCTTTTGATCTGGCCCACTCCCTTGTCCCGGTTCAAAGCAGTCTCTCAAGAACAAAGTGGAGCATGCAGAGGGCCAGAGGAGGAGACCAACCATGTGTGAAGACGTGCAACTTTCTCCCACTGTCTTTCATCGCGCCGCGCTTTAAGAACACCATTATGCCTTCTACCCCGTATAGGCCGCCGGTTCCCACAGGCTGAACAATACGTTAGTCAAGCGCGGCAGCATTGTCCGAGTGGCGGCGTGATGGAAGTAAAAGTACTATATGGGGCTGCTTATGGCCGCGGGGGACTCGGCAGAGGTACAGCGTCATAAAGAGTATGGATGTGGGCATTTAGGAGAAGGGTGCAAGTAAGTTACCTCGTACTGCAATCTGGATTATTGTGATGAAACACTAAAGGACAGTTTGATAAACAAAATTGGCAGTTATAATAGTTATGTTCAGTTTATGTTTTAGTCAACACTGGCAAATATCTTTCAGGGAGTGTCTACGTACACATGTTCCTGCTTGCTGTGTTTTTGCTTAGTTCATCAAAATTGGACATAAAACTTTGCGAGTGTGGGTATATCCTGATTCTCTGTGTCCTTGTGCGATGTATAGGTTCTCGCTATTCCCCAGCTCCCAGACCAGAGCCGGGGCCGACGGTAACCCGCCACACACCGATACACAGGAGCCTACAGCGCGGAGGAAATTACAGATGCTATCAGCTAACTTCAAGAACACCTCCCTCTCCCTCACCAGCACCCCCCATCCCACCTTCCCGCCTCTCCCTTTTCCTGTGATTCTTTCTCTTTGCTCTTTCTTCTTCTACGCACTGCTGCACAAACGCCAGTCAGCAAGGTATGCGACGCTCCATTGAGGCCGGCCAGCGGGATGTCTCTCACTTCAAATTGGTCCCGCTGTTAGGGGATTTCATCGCGCCCCCTCCTCCTTCCACACACACACACACACACACACACCCTACACAACCAGTCAACTTTCTCTCCTGCTTGGGCGTCCCTCGTGCATCGCAGCCGGCCAGTTACTGAATGGATGACCGTGACTTTGTGCATAGCATCAAATCACAATAAAATGATTGAGAAACGAGCTTAATTTGAGATACCGTTTTATTCGAGCCTTACAAGTCATCTCCGGGTGTTTCTATGTGTAACTATGGCACTACAGCCACACATTTAAATTGGCAAGAAAGTCATTTCACATGGTTTCCACACACACCAAAAAACCTACAATCTGATAATTTACAGCTGTGGTTCCCAACCCTTTTTTTTCCTTGCCTACCCCTTGAGTCGTTTAATTATACTTCGAGTACCCCCTACCTCGAGGATCTTGCCAATATCATTACAAAGTGACCAACTAAACTAAGATTATTCAGCATTTAACAGTGTGTTGTGTTCAAAATAAAGCAAAAACACTCTCAAAAATCAAACCTTTTACTGAAAAATAAAATTAAAACTAACTTCCTAAACTAATGCTGGCTTCACTTTCTTTTTTAATTTATATATTTTTTCCAAGCAAGGGCTCAAGTACCCTCTGGGGTCTCCCGCACCTCTGGTTGGGAAAAACTGATTTAAAGTAAATAACAACAAGGACCAACACCTTTGCACATTAAGAGATCTTGCTTTTTTTGTTTTTGTTTCAATCCGTGTCCTGCAAAAAAAAAAAAAAAAAAAAAAGGTAAATCTCAGTCAGACGGTAGACTTTTATGTGGCGATATTCTGCAACAATTATTTTTGGTGATATGCTGCTTTGGAGAAATCAAATCCCACTCAAATTTTTCCTGGCAAACATATTTCCTGTTTTTTTCTGTAAACAAACAACAACAAAAGTTATCTGAGGAGACTATTGTGAGTGATGTTACTGTATGGATTTTATTCCTCACAACTCCATATGCAAGAGACTGTATCGATGGATAACACAGAGGTGTTTTCATCAACCAAGTTTTCCACTTTTCACGAGTCATTCGTAGTGTCCCTGTACAAAAGCATCTATACAGCAGAAGAACTGCTATATTTCTCCGCAGGTGATACAGTGCCTTGAACCTTTCGACCTTTTGCCACATTTCAGGCTTCAAACATAAAGATATAAAACTGTAATTCTTTGTGAAGAACCAACAACAAGTGGGACACAATCATGAAGTGAAACGAAATGTATTGGATATTTCAAACATTTTTAACAAATAAACAACTGAAAAATTGGGCGTGCAAAATTATTCGGCCCCTTTACTTTCAGTGCAGCAAACTCTCTCCAGAAGTTCAGTGAGGATCTCTGAAGGATCCAATGTTGACCTAAATGACTAATGATGATAAATAGAATCCACCTGTGTGTAAACAAGTCTCCGTATAAATGCACCTGCTCTGTGATAGTCTCGGAGGTCAGTTTAAAGCGCAGAGAGCATCATGAAGAACAAGGAACACACCAGGCAGGTCCGAGATACTGTTGTGGAGAAGTTTAAAGCCGGATTTGGATACAAACATATTTTCCCAAGCTTTAAACATCCCAAGGAGCACTGTGCAAGCGATAATATTGGAATGGAAGGAAGGAGTAGAGCCCTGCACGGGCCTGATTTCTGGGCCCGAGCCCGGCCCGGCCCCGTGAGGTTCGGGCCCGAGCCCGGCCCGACAGACTTTCAGAATTATCAGGCCCGAGCCCGGCCCGCGGCCCGGCTCTTCCCTCTCTCTCACTCACTCTCTCTCTCTCTCTCTCTCTCTCTCTCGCTCTCTCGCTCTCTCGCTCTCTCACTCTCTCTCTCTCTCTCTCTCTCTCTCTCTCTCTCTCGCTCTCTCGCTCTCTCACTCTCTCTCTCTCTCTCTCTCTCTCTCTCTCTCTCGCTCTCTCGCTCTCGCTCCCGCTCCCTTTCCAATATTTTCCAAATGCGTGATTAAACAGCGCTGCAACAGTTGACCTGTATTGTATGAATAAATAAACACTTCTATCTAAACGTAACATAAAGCACAGTGTTTATTTTTTATTGTTGGGAGGAACACGCATGCATTTGTTTCCTGGAAACACTGCGAACACATACCGTCGATAGAAGCACTCCGCACGCGGACCGCTCCGTCCTCTCTCTCCATACCGCTTTGCAGAGGTTTGCCCACGCGGGGAAACCCCCCACGCCACAGCCCACATGGACGGCAGGTACATGTTTGTGGCAAGAGGTGGCGGGTCAAGACCATGGATGTATTATAATTAACGACGGGGCGAGAGGACATACGCACATCCGCACGCGAACCGCCCGGTCCTCTCTCTCAATACGACCGCTTTGCAGAGCTGTACGCACGGCGTGGAAAACTCCCACGCCACGGTCCACGGGGAAGGCAGGTACATGTTTGTGTTGAGTTGGCGGGTCAAGAGAGCAGGTGGGCAGGGAGAGAGGAGAGCGGGTGCTGCATTTAATGTCGCCATTTAAGTTGGTTATAAAGTAGCAGCACAACGCATTGGCAGGGGGGAAAAAACCAAGCCCGAGCCCGGCCCGTGTCCGACGCAATGATGCGGTAATGGGCCCGAAGCCCGGCCCGCGGGCCTTCGGGCCGTCGGGCCCCTCGGGCCTCGGGCTCAAATGCAGGGCTCTAGGAAGGAGTATCAGACCACTGCAAATCTACAAAGACCCGGCCGTCCCTCTAAACTTTCAGCTCATACGAGGAGAAAACTGATCAGAGATGCTGCCAAGAGGCCCATGCACTCTGGAGGAACTGCAGAAATGTACAGCTGAGGTGGGAGACTCTGTCCATAGGACAACAATCAGTCGTACACTGCACAACTCTGGCCTTTATGGAAGAGTGGCAAGAAGAAAGCCATTTCTTAAAGATATTCATAAAAAGTGTTGTTTAAAGTTTGCCACAAGCCACCTGGGAGACACGCCAAACATGTGGAAGAAGGTGCTCTGAACTTTTTGGCAACAATGCAAAACGTCATGTTTGGCGTAAAAGCAACACAGCTCATCACCCTGAACACACCATCCCCACTGTCAAACATGGTGGTGGCAGCATCATGGTTTGGGCCTGCTTTTCTTCAGCAGGGACAAGGAAGATGGTTAAAATTGATGGGAAGATGGATGGAGCCAAATACAGGACCATTCTGGAAGAAAACTTGATGGAGTCTGCAAAAGACCTGAGACTGGGACGGAGATTTGTCTTCCAACAAGACAATGATCCAAAACATAAAGCAAAATCTACAATAGAGTGGTTCACAAATAAACATATCCAGGTGTTAGAATGGCCAAGACAAAGTCCAGACCTGAATCCAATCGAGAATCTGTGGAAAGAACTGAAAACTGCTGTTCACAAACGCTGTCCATCCAACTTCACTGAGCTCGAGCTGTTTTGCAAGGAGGAATGGGCAAATATTTCAGTCTCTCAATGTGCAAAACTGATAGAGACAAACCCCAAGGACTTACAGCAGTAATCGCAGAAAAAGGTGGTGCTACAAAGTATTAACTTAAGGGGGCTGAATAATTTTGCACACCCAATTTTTCAGTTTTTCATTTGTTAAAAATGTTTGAAATATCCAATAAATTTCGTTTCACTTCATGATTGTGTCCCACTTGTTGTTGATTCTTCACAAAAAATTACAGTTTTATATCTTTATGTTTGAAGCCTGGAATGTGGCAAAAGGTCGAAAAGTTCAAGGGGGCCGAATACTTTCGCAAGGCACTGTAGCTGTAATTTAATACACCCAGTGGCGCAACAAGGGCATATGCAATGTATGCCTTGCATATGGGCGCCGAAAGGAAGGGGGGGCGCGGAAAGGACGGGGCGAGAGAGAAAAAAATATTTAAATATAGTCGGACTCGGCGCGAAAGGAACAGCGGCGCCCCATAGGCCATTTCCTCATAGCATTTGACATTGGCGCCCCATAGCGTCAACGTGCTTATTTTGCGTCACACAAGTCACTGCTGGAGGGGGGCGGAGGGAGGCGTGTAGGATTGACAGAGGGACAGTTTGTGAACGCACGACCGCGGGACGTGAGTGCGGCCAGCGGGCAAACTGTTTCAGAGCGCGACTCTGGGGAAACACTCCCAGCGCCAGCGCTGTCCCGGGCCATAGGAGAGGAAAAGGCGCGCGGGGTCCGTGAGTGACGAGGCGGCTACAGGAGCCCCGTCACATCTTCCACCTGTTCGCTCAGCTCCGCTCTGGGCCGCCTCCGAACGGCAGCGACATCACCGCACACAGTCTCCTCCTCAGCCCGCCCCGGTCATCTCTACCGCTGCTCCTGCTCCACGAGGAGCTCAAAGTGCAAGCAAAACGCCTCTTTCACAAAAACACGCGTTTTTGCGCGTGTTTTTGTCTGCCCTCTTGCGCGCGTGCGAGAGAGAGAGAGAGAGGGGCAGAGCAGAAGTTACGTGAATGAGAGCAACAGAAGCTTAATCGGCCCGTGAAAAGTTTTTTTTTTTTTTTGTGATATACTCCATAGACCAGTGGTCGGCAACGTCTGGCCCGGGGGACAATTTTTGCCCGTTGCCAATATTTTTTGGCCCGCCAGAGGATATATATATATATATATATATATATATATATATATATATATATATAGAAAGCCTAACAGAGACTTAATTGTTCTTTATCCGCAAAGGTTTTGCCCCTGATATTTGCTTGTGTTTAGCACAACACCATTCCACTGTCTAACTTCTAGGTTAAATTGTGGTTTGTCCCGATCCTCATACTTTACCTCTGACACACGCATTTGAGTGCCTTCACACGCTCTCACGCCACACTCCTCATATCACACGCTCACCAAAAAAATATCCCTGACTTTTAAAGACGTTTAAAAAAACGATCTCTTCTGGTTAGATGAGCTATGGTTAGTCAGTCTTACATAAATAAATACACACATGGCTGTAATTGTTAAGAGACAGTCCTAGAAACCTTCCTGCCGTTGTTTCATCTGTGCGCAGTAAGAGGGGGTATTTTTTTAAAAAAATATTGGCCCGAAGCCAACCCAATTTGGGGGGGGGGGGGGGGGGGGGCGCCGGCTGTGTGTCTGCATACCCCCCAGAAAGTGGGTAGTTGCGCCCCTGAATACACCACTGTACACCAGATATTTATCCACCCAAAACTCTTCATGTCTGAACTAGCCAATTCCCGAAATTAGCACATTTCTTCCGAATTTTCCGGTGTACAGTCATCCTCGCGAAATTTATATCGGCCTCTCTGGGTGGTTATTCTTTGGTGTCTTTTGGCCGAGGATTTACTGGCAATGGCCTGGGTTTGTTGCTAACTAAATCCAGGTGTCAGTATGCCCAGTGTTTAACTCTGTTGCAAATATTTTAAAGCAAAGTTGACAGAGGAGGCAAATGTGTGATGCGTTGTGTCGAAATGTCTTGTCCACTGAACGAATAAGCTGACAAGAGAACGGTAAAACCTCAAAATTGTGTTGAGTGTTACCGTATATGGGCTTAGGATTCTGTAAGCCATAGCTACATGGTGCATTATACCAGAGTAAATAAGTAAGTACAAAAGACTAGTAGTGTATGGTTAAAATTGATATGAAAATTGATATGATCCAAAACATTAAAGTGATCTGAAATGATTTGCGATGGAAAGTAGATTTATATTCTCAAAATTTCTATAGGTTTACACACTGTGGGAAGAGTAACCTTTTACTCTGGTGTACTGAGACTTCATATATATATACTGTAAAAGTAAAGGCTTAGCATTGTGTGAAAAACACTACTCTCAGGGACAAATGAATTCCAAACGTTTCTCTAATATATACAACTGAGCAAATGTAATGGCTTCAAAATTTGGTCCTCGCGCTCAGCATTATGCCTGCTTGTCCCTCTGACATGTGTCAATCGAGAGATAATCTGGGAAATCCAATGGTCATAATGCTTCACGTAAATAGCTACGTGTGGAAAAATCACTTAAATTATGCCATTGGGCAGCGGCAAATGTCTTTATTTTGTGGTGCTGCTGCCTTTGCGGGTCATTGGTGGTGCCAGTCAGAAACTGTAGTGTGTTACAATTCTGATTATAACTAACAAGCCTCTGCTGTCAGAAGTTCACTTTGCTTCATTGCTCCCTCCCCCCTCCAGGTACACTTCGTTCTAAGTTTCACACCAATAACGTTTCAAACCCTCATCTGCTTTCCCTCTCTTTCTCTCGTTCTCTTTCCTTTTTGTTCGCGAAGTGGGGGGTGGCTCTCCTGTGGCCTGCAGCTGCTTTCTGGGCTTCCTCCGCTGTTCTCAAGGGCCAAATAAAACCCTATTATAAGTTTGAGGGAGGGCAGCATTCATGTCATGCGGACGCGCAGATGAAATGCAGCTACAGTGTGAATGAACAGAAATCCTATCCCGCCCTCTCATCCAGGTGGCTCTCCTGAAAACTCCGCTCAGACAGATGGCCCGACCCCAACAATATCTCAATGAGCAGAGCAAGGTTCTTAGATTTGAGAGGGGGGTGGAAAGTGCTAGAGAGAGACGTACAGTATTCAGGGCATACTCTTTGGCGGTAACTGGACAAAGGAAGAAGTGCATCAAATCTGTGCTGAGGTAAACCTACGAAATGACATGGTGTTGCACAATTTATTGCCAAATTATCGTTGGCAATAAACAATATAATATTAGGCGATGCTGCTGATGCAATTTCCATAGAGAAAGCATTTCTCACATGCACTGAAGTCTCAATCTTACTGGGACTCACACATCTTTTGCTGACACAGCCTAAAAGAAAAACGCATAAAATGGTGCAAAAGGTTCAGTATTAGCCGTGAAGTTAAGGCAAGTATGACTGAAGGTTTTATAGCTAATGTTTAGGTTTAAGCAACTATTCATCAAGTCTTTCTTTTTTGCGTTTAATCAACAAAACAACAACAGAATAAATATACTCGACGATACACAAAATTACATATTTACAATCTTTGCACAAAAATTATATGATGGGGTTGGAGCAGTTAAACCATAAACCAGTTAGCTAAAAAAAAAAAAAACATCTCAAGAGATCGCCGTACAGTCCAGCTTTCATATCCAGCTGTGGGACACTCTTTCGGTGTCCTGCTGCATGGGACCCTTTTCAAACCATTCAGACCAGATGACGCAGCCAAAACACATTCTGTTTAAAAAAAAAAAGATACCCATCCATAACGACGAGAAAAGCTTGTGATGAAAATCGTCGTAAAAACCCTTTTGTCAGATTGACTAATGTTTGCAGAGATTTATGTGGCGAGTGTTTGCTTTACTCCTAGGTGTCAGGCTGGGCTAATGCTTGGATGAACAGGGCTTCTGATAACATCACCCAGCCACGAGCGGGGTAATTCCAGCGCTGCCACTCCATAAAAGGCCTCATGTTACACACTATTTATATCCAATTGCGTGGAACTACATAAACACCCTTTGCCGTAAGGTGTTTTGTGGCCATTTTTCCTCTTCCCCTTCCTTTTTTCCCCTAATCTTTGGAGTACTAAATTTGCCTCCTCAAGCCACCCACATCCAGATAAGTCCAATCGCGGCGCACTTATCAGTCACTGCAGACACTGAGCCAAAAGGGCTTTATTTAAACAACCACCCGCCCATATAGCACCCATATACCACGTCTGTTTTCACTGGCTTTGTAAATATTATGAATGTATGACATACCGTCTCTGTCTGATAACTGTAATACATGCGATATTAGTGTAGGAATACTATTATGTAGAGGATTTCTTTAAAAATGGAGGGAAATATCAATACAAATGAAATGCATTTTTATAGACATAACACCACGAATTATTATATTTTTAGGGGCCCGTGTTACTATGGCAGACTCACACCAGCATGTGTTTTGTCGACGAGCTGTGTAGCAGTAAATGTGCCCATTTGCCTAGCAACAGGCGCCCTCACTACCTGTAGCTCCTCGGTTTTTGCGTGTCGATTTTTGTACCCAGTGGGAAATTAACTCATAACCCTGTGTGTTTTATATTTGTGTCAACAATTAATTATGCACTCCCCAGTGATACTATCATCAGGGGTTGATGGCAAATTGCCTCTTGCCGCCTCCACCAAAGAATTCATAAGGAACCTGTGGAGCTGATGTACACTTCTGATTGCACCTGTTATACATATTTCAGTACCAGCCGGGGAGAGATGTATGTCTGCAAGAAGACAGACTGGCACCTGACTGAATGAACTAATGTCACGTTTTTGCTCAAATGTGCAAGCCGTAAATTAGCATGTCACATTTTGTACTGTTACTGTTGCAGGCAATGTCGGAGAAAGACGCTTCATGTAAATGTGATGTTTGTTTGATCGGATTGGCAGATTGGCCGCCCCACCTCAGTCCTTACATTGTGTACCCCCACCAAGTTGGGAGTGAAATAAACACTACAGAGGCGCTTTGAGAAGCTGGCCGAGCTTATGAAACAATATGCAAATGTGAGCCATTAGTATTATTATTAGTACAAGAAAGCATCACCGTAATAGGCAAATAATTTGCTGCGGAAGAGAGCACATGTAGCATAAGGATTTTGTGTGGGCGCAGTACTTGTAATTGATTCATTTAAATGTTTACATCTATAGTAAGAAGACAGAGACAGTATCCTTTGCAGTGACTTAAAGGTGTCGGCTGTGGATTTAAAGTTTATAAATCATACCGTATGTCAGGTTTGCAGTCAGGGAGTCGTAATTGTAGAAAACCAACACAACTGAATAAATGTACCTATGCGCCAAGTTTGCGTTCACTTTAAAGTTGCATAAAACAGAGAAATGTTAAATGTATGCTTTACTTTGTTGTACATAGGTGTAATTTATGTACACCCAAACCAAAACTCTCCGAACTAATAACAATAAAAAGGTTAGTTTAAAAAAAAAAGTCATGTGTTTATTGATTAAACGCACAATGACAGGTGACCACAGCAACTGGCCGAACAAACGTCAGCAGTGATTATGTTATCTTTCTGGACAGATCTCTCGGGGCATGTTTCTGACGCTCTAAACCGCTCCCCTCTCCCTCTGTCTGTCTGTCCGTCAGTCATGTCCCCCTGGATGTGTCCACACTGTGAGTGCAGTTGTGGGTGACAGTGCTGTTGCTGTGAGTGCATTGAGCTGATGGCGTCTGAAGCCCATTAGCATTGCATTGGGAGAATACATTCCGGGACTGTCCAGCCAATACAAACAGTCGGCGTCCCGTAATGAGGTGTGACCAGGCCGTTTCCATGGAGACGCCCACCAAGCCCACACTGTACTTCCTGTCTGCGCTATCTATCCGCGTGAGCGAGAGGATAGGGTTTGATGGCTACACACAGTCCAAAGTGGCTGAGATTGGTTCATACATGTTGCGTACAGTTTTCAAAAGAATAGTCATTGAGACGGGGTTGTTTTGAAGACATTTCACCTCTCGTCCAAGAAGCTTCTTCGGCTCTGAGCTTAAGATTGCTGACTTGCACAAAACATTCTTTATATTATTTTAAAGATCCCTAGTTTAGCCTCTTTAGTGTGTATGTTTCTCTCCGAAAAAAATAAAATAAAATAGGACTTAAGCTAGGATAACGTTCAACGTCAGGATGAACTGTATAAGAACTGTATATTAATTTGCAGTTTGACAGATGAAAAAAAACTTTTTAGAAATTAATCCTTAACCACTTCCTACCTGGAGAGGACAGGTTAAAAGCGCATTATGCAACTTTTTTTGCGAAAAGAAATGTGTGTGTATTTGACCCAGCGGCTGTATGAGTGGTTAGAATGACATCTTTACTTTTGATCACGCTGGTCTCTTGGATGCTCCAGGATCAAGTATTTTGTAGGCTTTCTGATGAGAGGGTCCATCAGCAGTAAAAACCTTCCAAACAATCGATCCTGGAGCTTCCTAGAGACCACTGCGATGGAAAGAAAAAGCGCCATGCTGACCACTCATACAGCCGCTCAAATAAGCACAAATAATTGAAAAAATATGATATATGATATTCACATAAAAAGTTACGTAATGCACCTTTAAGTCTCCTTCTGTTCATTGTTCTCTCTCCTGACGATCTCAGGAGTGGACTTCCCCTGACCACCAAACACAGGGGGTGGAGTCACAGCTCAGGTGCGGAAGGGGGGTGGGGGGGTCGGCGTGGGTTCGGGGACAGGTACGGTCCCGCCTCTGTTCGGCCTTGCTCCTCTGTTTATGCCCAAGGAGAGGTCTCTTTCCCAGGTCTCTCTTGGCCTCGCTGCAGAGGTCTCTTGGCTGAAGTCCACGCGGCACAAAGAGCCCGGGCATTCCAGCTGTCTGCCTCTAATCCACTGTGTCAGCTCGCGTTAATGTTGTGCCGTGAAATCTGAGGGCGCAAAGCGGTATGGAAGATCTACAAGAAAAAAAATCAACCCAAGCTAAGAATGCCTGTGGAAAAGGCCACCACACAGGGAGCCAGTCTGCTGCTGCTGGTGAAGTTAATGGTCAAGGAGATGTGATTTGTATGCTGCATGGACTGAGGGTGAAAACAGTAACTCAGAGGAATGCACGTTTTACCCTACTATGAAGACATTTCAAAATGTTTTTTTTTTTTACGATTCATAATTTCATGATGCCCATTTATTGTTCTCAAGATATTTAAACTGAATAAACAGCAATCAGGCTACTGTGGTTGCAATTTACTGTACATCTCGCAACAGACAAGTGCTTTTACAAAGACAACGCAGCCTTTAGGATAAGAGGCAAGCAATCTCCAATAAAAATTAACCCTGTCCATTAAAAATTAACCCTGTCCACCCTGTCCCTGCGTTATTTACCCAGCCTTTTATATTACTAAATGTGTGACGCTTTGTAATATTGTAATAGAGCTGTAATCTTGAATTCAACTCTTTCCCTTGTTTTTATTTTGAAGCATCTGAATGTGTAGCCAAAAGTTAACCAGTTGAAATGAGCGTAATATTGTGCATATAAATTTCGAGTTTGTAATAAAAAGCGAGGAGAAAGGGGGCAGGGGGAGCTAAAGTGAGACTAAATCAGCATTTCCGCTGGCGCTCCGGACCCCCGCGGTCTGGTCTGACACACAATAGAGGAATGACACGCTTCTGTGGACGCTTAATTATCTTCGACACACACAGTGTGTTTTTTTTGGAGTCCAAGTGGAACCATCCATTTTCCACATACTGTAGCTCACACTTTTGTCTGACATAGCATCCAGCAGCGGAACAAAATACACACTTTAGAGAAGCTATACCGCGATCCCACCTACCACCCAAGGCACCCCCCAGGACGCCATAACGGACTGACAAACTTTGCCAGTCAACTGGAGACACTGTGCTATAATGTACAGTGTTTCTATGTTCAACGTTTGATTGGGTTGACAGGGCGCCCTCTGGTGTACTGTAATAAAAAAAAAAGGTCTAATTGGATTGAAATGATTGAGGTGGTAAATGTATTTCTGTTTTGAAAATAGTAGGGCTGCAGAAATGACCTAACTGCAATTGTGATTAGATTTGGCATTTATGTTTTACAATCAACTGTGTTTACAGCACATTTTAAACAAGTTCACTACAAGACACTACATTTTAGAACTGCAACGTCAACACGATCTGTTATTATGCTAAAATGTCTTGTTATTACACCTTTAGATACCGTGCAATTTACACCTTATTACAATGCTATTACTCTGCAGAAAAAGTAAAGTGCGACAATAAAATCTGATAGTTGTGTGTTTCTGTGAGAGTGTAAAGGCGCAGAGGGCTCGTGTCCCAAGTGAGCAGTGTGCAGGTGTCTCAGACAGCCTGCTCTGTCCCGGGGTAATTAGCTGCTTCATTTACAGCCCCACAGTGAGAGGCCATGTGCACTGCTGCTGCCTGATTCTGATGACTCTGCACTTCTGCGGAAACAGCATTTTCTCTTTCTTCTGCAAGAGCCAAAGGGCGAGGCTCTCATTATCACATCAGCGTCATCTTTCTCAGGTTCCCTCCGAAAGCACGGTCGCATGACAGCATGTGGACACATGGTTAAGGCTGTATAACATGCTTGTATCCTGTTCAAATGTGTTTCACTATTGTAATGCACACCATTAACTGGACTTGTTTAGCAGGTTGAGGCTGGCCATGTAGCTAAGTGCTGTCACACAAATCCGAAATGAAACCCTGTCCTCATTTTGAGTCAAGCACACACATTTTTAAACTTAACTTCACCTCATCAGCAGCTGGTCCCAGTGTAATAATGACCTGCACACAGTCAGGGTATTGCCAGAGGATATTGGACCAAACCAAAAACAGCATAAGTTGGACAAACTACATTCAGCTTAAATGGAGCTTTTTACTGTAAAAGTTTTTTTAGGAGTATTTACCGCCAGGTGCTATCACCACTGCTAATTTTTTGTTTTTGTTTTAACTGTCTCAAGTTTTTGGAACGTTTCTAATTGTGCTTTTTCTTCAGTATTGAGACTAGATTTGCAATTAGTTATAGTGATAAGTTAATTTCCCAGTGCATATTTTGAACAAGCATTAACCAGTAGAGAACACGGACACATTACTGAACTAAAACAAGAATCACACTCTTTTCAAAACCAATTCAGTTGTTTAAAAAAAATATGATCTATTTATATGTATTATTTATGTCAAGGTTTCAGGTTCTGTAACCTAACATAATAATGCACCACCTCCAGATCTTGAGCTGGGTTTGAGCTCATGGGCCAAGAGTACAACTTGTTGATTAGCTTAACCGGACAACCCAGACAAAATCCACCCACACATTGGAGAATTCAATCTCCACTCAAGAAAAGCCGCTCCAGCCCGGAAATTGAACCTTTGATCTGAATCACTCTTTCTCCCCACAATTGGTGATGGCAAGCTGGTATTCTCTAACTGCAAGAGCAACCGTTAATGTGTCATTGATACCTGAGAAATCCACTAGACAGCGTCTCTCCTCGACTTTCTCAAGACATCTAAAAATAAACCCCACATTTTAGCCCAGTTTTTTCCCCTTCCTTTCCACTCTGCCTGTTGCTGTGTGTCTGGTATTTTGAAGTGCGTCTTGACTCGGGTTGTGTTTCCCTCAAGCTCATTCCAATCTCGGTCTCCTTGTGTCCGCGGAGGTTGAGAGCACCGGCTAACACGGGGAGTCTTGCTCTTAGCCTCCCTTGGCTATCTCGCCCTCTCATCTCCACTCCAGACCGAACCGCTCAGCGCAAAGCCAACCTGCCTGAGAACCGAGAGAAGAAGGTAACAGTGGTGAGGACAGAAAGGGAGAGAGAGAGGGAGAGGGAGGGAGAGAGGAGTAGCGAGACAAGACAAAGGCGGGAGTGGGGAGAAATACTGAACACAGTGTCTGTTGTGCGCATGAGGCCGGACTTGGCACAAACAGCGGCCGGTCTGTAAGAGTATCCTGCGCTGCTCTCTGCTCCATGCCTCCCGCCTCAATACAGTCTTTGTCCTCCCTGTGTGCACGGTGACACCTGGCCCCGGCAACGCTCTGTCTCCTCTGCTTTAACTCGGGACGACGAGGACAGGATGGGACAATGTAGGACACTAGATAGGACAGGATAGGAGCATGATGGGAATACTAAATGCAGGTAACAATTGCTCATGCGCTGGATATTTGGAGTTCCACAAAAAGCACACTGTGTCCGAGAAAATACTCACTGTTTGGAAATATTATGGTACCTATGAGTTAAGAAACCCCCGCTTTAACCAAGCACATTTTCTCCAGTTCAGCTTTAGCCAAATCTAAAAGCTTATTGAATGGAGCGCATGTGTTGTCGCCGCGTTTTTGTCATATTTTTTGCTCTTGTTTCCGTAGTTCTTTTGTCTTGTTTTTCTAGGTTTTTTTTTGCCATCTTTGCCATTTGTTTCACTTTTCATCCTCGTTTTCTTCTCGTCTTCGTCGCTTTTTTGACGCTTCATTCAAGAAGCTTTTAGATTCGGGTAAAGCCAAACTGGAGAAAATGTGCTCGGTTCAGGTGGGGGTTAAGAGGTTACAGCACTGTCGCATTAAGGGACTGTCTTCTGATGTTGCGGTGGTTTATTTATGATAATGACCCATGCACACAGAAATCGTACTGGAAAGGGAGATTAGAATGGCGAGTGGCACAGAAATAGAGAGATGGCGGCAGGCGGCGTTTTTCTTTCAGCAACCTGATCTGAGGCAGGGGGCAGAGCTGGGCGAGATAAAAGGAGAAAGGAGCGTTGTCCGAGCCCGGCTACAGGAAAAGAGCCATTACAACAGAGGCGGGTATCAGGTATTCAGGCCAGTATAATCCACCAATCACACCGAGGCCCATCAGACAGCAGCCCTGACGTGCACCACCTCTACTACAGCTCGGTGGCCCAATGATGTACCCCCCAAAAAAACTGCATCAAGATAAAATGACTAAATGTAATGTCTTTGACCTCTCCCAACCTCAACCAACCACATTTTCTCCAGTTTGGCATTACCCAAATCTAAAAACGTCTTGAAAAAAAATTAAAAAAGCATCAAAACAGTGACAAAAACAAGACAAACAAACAAAAAATCGACGACAAGCCACAAAAGAGCAAGAAAAACGTGAGAAAAACGCAAAAAAGGAGCAACAAGAAATGTGATGAAAACGCACCAATCAGCAATTTTTACTTCCAAAAAAAAAGCTATAAAAGTGACACAAGAGTGAAGATGAAAAAAGTCAAAAGCGATGGCAGCACAGCAATAATGCGGGAAAATGATCTGTTTTAGATGTAGCTTTCAAATGAGGCGTTCCACTGGCCTATAGGCTGTAGGGTCCAGTCAAGAAGCGTTTTGATTTGGGTAAAGCCGGACTGGAGGCAGGAGGTAAGAGGTTTTAAGTTACACGTGAGATACGGGTGAAGATTCTTCCGATGCAGTCAGGCTTGACCAATATGGCACAATAACAATCACAGAACTTATCAAAGAACTTAGACACACCTTTTATACAAAGCTCGGCTCAAACAAAACCACATGCTTTTCCTCCGGTATCATTTAACGCACAAAAATCCTCCATTGTCTCGTTCAAACTCCAAAACTAGGTGCCGTTTCTGCCAAAGACATGGCTGTAACCCTGACAATTATAAAGTCCCATGACGATCAAAGTAGAGATTGTGATTTTTCAATGGATTGCCCAGCCCTACGATGCAGCATGAAAAAAACTCATTTTGTGTTGGCAAAAGGAGGTGCTGTTTAAATAAAGCTAATAGCAATCGATAAGTGCCAGTTATTAGCAAGAAATGACTTGAAGTGGAGGCAGTTTGAGCCCTGAAATGATTAAATCGAGACCAGGAAAATTCTATGGGACTCAAAACACCACCTCATGACTATTATCACAAAATGATTATAGCAATGTTAGTTGAAACATTCATATTGTGAAAAGCCACAATCACAAAATCACAAAGGTCTTCTATCTGAGACTATAAAACGGTAAAGATCACAAAAAGTATTGCATTGCAGCGTTGTCTTAGCTTTGTTAAATCTATAGAACGGAGGAACTCGGATGCAGCACAGATCCGGGTACTCCAGATGGTGCTTATATGATGACACCAAACAACAAACTTCAGCTCAGTGCCAATCCTTTCAGCTTGCTCCGTGCGCTCCTACAAGGTGCCAATCTGAAGTCATATGCTCCGGCAGCTTCGGCAAATAAAGGTGGAGTGCACAGACTGCCTATTCAAGTGTCAGTGGGAAAAGCCAACAGAAGGTTTCCATGTGTATCCTTTCATCTAGATCCTATAAGCCTTGAAACTAATCACATCAACTCAAGCTTGTTTCATCTGCGCTCAATCTTCCGGTGAGATGTGAGGAGCTGTGAGAACAAAAGAGATGCGCTTCTAAACAAATGCTAAAAGTGCAATATAGGGGGGGAAAAGACGCATGCATCAATTAAACGCAACAAGTGATAATGAAGGGACTTTCTCTGCCTTTATAGTTAATAAAATACAGCATTGACAATGGCCAGACACAAGGCGGACACAATAGACTACTATATGCCATTATGTGAATAGGCACTTAGGATTTACATGCATGTTGTAGGAGAACAGGGCGAAGTACCTAACAACCTGTACAGAAGTACCGATTCCACTCAAAAGGTAAGCGCACTAACCATTCTGCACTCTTTTGTAGCCAGAATAAATGGCTCCCTTTGTTTAAAACATCTTAAATAAGCGTATAAAAGTGAACCTGTAAGTTAGTACACCAAAAACATGTACAATAGGCCAGGATGAATGAGAGTGTGTTTGAGAGTGGGCTTGGGGCACGACGGATGAAAATCCACAATCCGGTGTGGCTTGTTTACATGCATGAGACCCATGTATGTTCATCAACATGCAATGTCCCGACCAAATAAACCAATAGATAAAATAAAAAATAAATAAGTTCTGTCTATTCAATGATCTGCACCTTGATTTATGCTTTACCCTTTTATTCAATGACCCCGGCAAAGCTATTGCACATACTGTAAATGTAATGTAAACACAGATGGTAAATAAAAGCATAGAATGTCAGATATGCACAAAACCCGACCATTTCAACTCCCAAGCACTCAGGCCAGCTATGCATGCTATTTATTCTGCTCACGATTAAGCGTTTGCTGCCAATACAATGGCTGGATAAGCTGCGGTCACTGTGCCCCGGTGTGTGCATGCGCTGAATGAACATGTGTGATGTGTGTGTTGTGCGTCGGCCTGTCTGACCGTGTTACGTTCCAGTAATGACATCGGAAGCTGGCAGGGCTGCTCGTCTCTCAGGCCGCATTCAGATAAACCCTGCAGAGTACCTATCCCCGCACTGCTGCTGGGGGGGGGGGGGGGGGGGGGGGGGGGCCAAAGCCTCCAATCTGCAAACAGAGGAGCGGAAACAACCGTGAAGGGGGAGCAGTGGGGTAAGAAGTAACCGAGTGACTAAGGCTTGATAAACTTCAGGGCGCAGCTCGGAAAGAAGCTGTTTTTGCAGGAATGTACGCAAACACCACGATTTAAGCACGCAGTCATGACAACAGACATCCCTACAGCATGTTACAGTGGTGCATGCATCCAAATGAGTGGATCAGTGGTTTGATCACTCACCTTGCCTGTGTATGATTGTAAGGCAAGGCAAGTTTATTTGTAGAGCACAATTCATACACAAGGCAATTCAAAGTGCTTCACAGTTGCATCAAATTAGAAGAAAACAGATTAAATCAATCATTAAAACATCAACATAAACATTTATCAATTACAGTAAAAGGCACGAGTGCAGATAAACTACGTTCAGTTTTCATATGCTCGGGTAAAAAGAGCTGTTTTCAGCCTAGATTTGAACATTGTCAGAGATGAGGCCTGTCTCACATCCTCATGAAGACTGTTCCCGATTTTAGCTGTATGAAACTGAAACGCAGCCTCACCGTGTTTAGTCCTGACTCTGGGAACCACCAGGAGACCCCTCCCTGAAGTTCTCAGGGCCCGAGATGGTTCATACGGCTCTAACATGTCAGAGATGTACTTTGGTGCTAAACCATGAAACGACTTGTACACAAGCAGAGCTGTTTTAAATTCTGTTCTCTGAGTGACAGGAAGCCAGTGCAGAGACCGGAGCACTGGACTAATATGGTCGTATTCCCTGGTTCTTGCCAGGACTCGAGCAGCAGCGTTCTGGATGTACTGCAGCTGTCTAACAGCTCGTTTAGAAAGGCCAGTGAGCAGCCGTTACAGTAGTCTAACCTGCTGGAGGCAAATGCATGGATGAGTGTCTCTAAGTCTGGTTTTGACACGATTCCTCTGATCTTAGCAATGTTTTTCAGATGGTAAAAAGCTGATGATGTTATTGCTTTAATGTGGCTGTTTAAGTTCAGGTCTGAGTCCATGATTACTCCTAGATTTCTAACCTGATTGTTTGGTTTTAGAGAGAGAGACTCAATTGTAATGTGTGAGTGAGTTTTTGGCCGTGGCTGGAGCGTGTAGATTAGCCACGTTTCTGCCACTCCACCCTTGGGTACAGCAGTAATGTTGCAGTATGTGGTTTCCCTATTTAGAATACCTAATCCTAATCTAACTGAGTATATTGTAAATTGGGGTAAATACTCTATTGGTCCATCCATTAAATAACAATAAATCTGAATCAAATGGCAGTGTGACACAGGGCCTTCACTGTGCCCTAAGTGTAATTTGACTTGGGGCCCTTTAATGAACTTGTGCTGATCGGACGCTTCTTCTTACTAACTTCTCACTTGAGACGGCATTAACGACTAAGTACATAGCACACACATGGACAGTTCAAAAATGAATGCAGGCAACATAAATTTAGCAAGGCTTGGCTAAAGAGAAGAAGAAGAAGAAGAAGAATTTGTTTTATTGCCAAGGTTTGTGAACAAGGTTTACAAACTAGGAATTTTACTTGGTGCATACGTGCGACATAAAACATATAACACAGAATTAAGATAAAAAATAAGCTAAGAACGTTAAACTATAAGGCTATAAGGGCATGCATAAAATAAAAAATATTAAATAAATAAGATAAAATAAAGTGACATATGTTAAGACAACAACAATTTGACAATGAACAACAGCGGGATTGTATATACAGATGTTTTGGCATTTAAAGTGGTATTAAGTGTTTAAAGTGATAAAGTGATAGCAGCGGGTCTAAGTGTGGACACACCGCACACTGCAAGTGCAGATACATCCATGACTCTGTAACTGAGCTACAGAGACTTGTATTTGTTCATGAGTCTGATGGCGGAGGGGAAAAAACTGTTCAAGTGGCGGGAGGTATGGGTCTGGATAGACCGTAGCCTCCTGCCTGAGGGGAGAGGGGTGAATAGTCCGTGTCCAGGGTGAGAAGGGTCAGCTGTGATACGACCCACAAATAAACAGAATTGTATTATTTTGTTAACTATATTTAGCGTTATACTGCAGTTTTTGCAACATTATTTTATATATTTTCGGAATTCAAAATGTTAGGCTGCTTGTGACGGTGTAATGTCGAGATGCACTACTTTGTCGAGTGGCACTGAAAGTTCTCCGGCGCATGCTCCCACTGCAAGTGTTGCGTGTTAAATGCATTTAAACTTTGCATTACATAATTAATTGCAGGATTTAAGCCTAATCCTAACCCTAATCCTATCCTTAAGGTACTTTGATTATTAACAGTATTAAATGAAAAATGCAAGTTGGAAAATGCGCAATAGTTCTGCGCTTGCACAGTAAAACCATTCTGTGCAACTCGACAAGCTGTCTGTTTCGATGGTACAACGGCACGGTTAATCTAACTTTTGCCTTCAATTACTTCTAAAAACTTCTAATCATAAACTGAAATGATAAGTGAGGCTCAATGGGCCATTTCCAAAGTGACCCATTTAGCCTTTGAGTGCCTAATGTGGAAATGCACTTTATAAACTATGACCATTTGGCTTTCTTGTTGTTTCCATATGTTAGGACAAAACATTGGCCAGATCCACACCAAAAATTATTCATTTATTCCCTTGTCGGTATAATTTATTTTTAAAATACATTTTTCCAATATTTTGCCACAGAATAATGAACGAAGACCTAGCTTCCTTTTCAACTATAATTGACAATAAGCTCTGTGCTGGTTTTTGTGCCAATCCACAGGCGCCATGGCATTAGGGCAACCAGAGCTGGACCTTTAGAAATGTGGGGTTTGAGGGACACAAATTGAGGACAAATTGTGCTCCCAGTGGGGGGCATGAATTATGTTGACTGAGCGCGAGAGTAGAGGGAGGGAGAGAGAGAGAGAAAAAGAGTGAGAGACAGAGAGAGAGAAGGAAGAAGTGAATAGAGTGTGAGAAATGATGGAGAAGAAAAAAGCCCCACGGACATGGCGGCAGAGATAAGTTTGGCAGTGGTTCAGGCATTTGGATGGGCAGCGGGGGGGGACAACAATGTCAGTGAGACAGAGTAGGGAGTCGGGACAGAGGGTTCGGGCTGGCATTCGGCTGCTGGCTGCTATGACTGGGAGATGATGAGGATCTTGGCTTGGACCAGCTAAACAGTCTGTTATGTTTTCATTAACCGCAGGAGCCCATGGGGGGGAGGGGCCGGGGCATGGAGAGGGTCTAAAATTAAATAGATGAGGGTTCATCACTGGGGAGAAGTTCCCCCCATTACGCAGGCAGCGTACACACAACCAGAGTGCACTTGGATGGAGCTTTTGTCCTGAAGCAGCCGTGCCAGGTCAAACAAACCTGCAAAGCATCCACAGCATTCAGTGGGAACAATAGGAACTCTGAGCTAACTGGGAGGAAAATGCAAAAAAAAATAAAAAAAAATAAGAGAAGAAAAAATGCTTTCCAAGAATGTCTTGACTCGTTCTGCATGTCTAGGGACTATTCATAAGTTCTTGCTGATGTCTTACGAATCGCATTCAAAATAATAAATGAAAAAAGAATCGCATGGTGGCTGAGTCTGCATGTTCTCCTCCTACTAATGTTGACTGAGCGTTACAGGTTGGCGCCGTTACTGCTGCGATTGTGGTTTTGACAAGACAATTGGAAAGTCCAATCCCTAATCCCATACAAATTCAATGTTATTCATATTAATAAACAAATATATATAATAATAATAATAATAGTAATGGAGGGAGCCTTGGCACATTTATTGATACTTGAATTTTTCCATTAAATACATCAAGTGTCTGATTGTTAAGAAGATTAAAAATAAAATAAAGGAATAAAGTGGGCTGATTTTCCCTCATGTTCAATATATGGCTATTCGAGACTTTTAGCTCTACTGACTGTGGGGGAAAAAATCTAATAAATAACCAATTGTATTCCCTTTGTATAATGCTGTCTCAGTCTATGTCATTGGCATTACTCGAACAGCGATAAGGATCAAAGATGAAGCACCTAATGCAGTGAGAGTGCAAGATCAAACAGGTCGAGGCACTTAGTCCGTGTCAAAAAAGACGTTTTTACAGGAAGTACGAGTTTTTTTTTTTTTTTTTTATCTTTACGGAAAACTCCACAATAAAGAGACATCATAGGACAAAAGAAAATTGCAAAACAGAATACAAATTAAAGTTGGCTTGAACCATAATTTAAAAAAAATTAGATACATTTTTATGTACAGCTTAACCTCAGAACATCCACTGAAGTGTATGAATTCCTTGCATACTGTAGGCAGGAATATTTTCATTGGGAGGAATATTTGGCCCTGCGTTTGACCCCCTCCATCAACCCACGGGGAAAACTCTTACAGTAAAATGCCCAGTGACCCATCTTCACATTTTGAGGCGGGAACGTGTTTTGGGATGACCGTCACAGCAAGAGGGTCCCAAGTTTGATTCTCCCTGTGTCCCTGTGCAAAATCATTCTCTCATACACGGTAAACCCGAACAAGTTCAGTAAACTCAAAACTTTTGTGAAAAGTATAACGACATAAATAAAATAAATGTTTTAAAATGTTTACGTTATATCCAACTTGTAAATTATAAGTTCAGTGGACTCATCCAGCGTGTTTTTTTTTTTTGTAAGTTTAGCAGACTTATCAAGTATTACTTTTTTTAACTTAAACATTTAAAGTTCAACACAATCAATACATTAACTTTTTCAAGTCATTTTCAACCTTAAATGTTTAAGTTTAGCAGATTGGCAGATTCCCTGACTGGGGTACTACTATGGCTTCAGTAGTAGTTTACCACCACTGAGCATGGCCTAAATGGATAATGACTACACTGTGGCGCTTTGAGAAACTTGGTCAAACTGGCTTGTAAAGCGCATACACTAAGTGTAAGCTACAAATATTAAAGGCTACAGTATGGTTTGAAACTGTCCCAAGCCAAGTTTCAATAAAGTTACGTTGGGGCAGGGGTATTTGAATAAGAAATACTAAAAATAATGCAAGTCAATATGCAAATCACTGACCACGAGAGAGATAGCATTGCTGATCCTATAAGGAAAAGCTATTGTATATTTCTCATTTGTCAGTTTGCTACAAATAGTATTGTGTGTGGCATTAGAGCAACAGTAGGTTAGAGTTATAGCTATGAAGAAACATCATAATCCAGGACTGATAGTACAAAACATTTCCAACATTTGGCCAATAAGCCCAATATTTTCATAAGAAGCCAATAACCATCTGGATCTGTAACCTTACGCCAAAGCCTCTGCCTCTTTTTGATGTGCCACTTTGTAATCATTTATATTTAACAGAAAGGACCCACCGCATTCACTTGACTCATCCTTTGCTAATCCCTTCAGCAGCATCATGCCACTTCCTCCCCACCTTTTGTTTGTTTAATTGTGTCTGCCCCGTCAGGCCCACGCAGCGCCACATCAGACTGATCAATTACCAGGGCAGCCTCACACAGCCGCCATTGTCATCCGCTTGCCCGGACGCAGGCAGCACACTGAAAACCTCTGTTCACATCCTTTTCTCCCGGCCCTGGCATAGCCCTGCCTTTGTCCGACCCCACTCGTATTGATGGAATCTGAAAGTAAGCAGATTTGCAACGGATATTAACAGTAGGCCCGCAGAACAATGGCGCGGAGAAGCATGGTACAAGGATGAGGACAAACGTAGCCTTTATGTCGGACAGCGGCCTTATGGGGGCAGGAGGAGCGAGGGCATAGAGGATGGGAAATGTATAGGGAGGGGTGGATGGTCCGAGCGAGATGCAAAACAGCAGCTACAAAGATGCAAGCCAATGACAGTAATATGCATGAACATTATACAGTTATAGGTGAGTGAGCACATTTAAGTTGATCTCTCTATAGTTCGTCCACCTCTGCACGCTCCCATAACAAAGTCTCGTCGGTCTTGTTAGTTTCATGAACTTAATGAAAATGTTTGGAGGAAAAGGAAAGACAGGAGGTTTTCAGCACATTCAGAAATAAATGTTCTGCACCTACAAAGTGTGTGGTACATGCATAATTGAGACAAGAGCTTTCAGGAACTATGCTGTCTATATGAGTCTATATTAATAACAGAAACTTACCAAACTTTGGCTTTGTGTAATTTTGTAATATTTTAAATGGCTTACACAATCACAGAAAAGACATTTATATAACTACATCAGAATTGTGTCAAGATTCTATTAAAAATACAACTTAAACGTGTGTAAAATCCCATACAATGAATCTTCATGTTGTCCACATTCGAGAACAGGCAGCTAAATCAAAATCCCAATTTGAATGGTCTCAATTATCAAATTCCAAAGGTTGAAATTATGTAACAAAGTTCTCGACTGAGAAATGAGAACTACATACATGTCCTACAAACACTGGATTATTGTATTAGTTTATGAGTTAATATTTCATTTACATCTTCTACTTGCATCAATCACAGCATAAATTACCAATCAAATCACAATAACAATACATGCCATAGAAAAGGACTTTTTTTCCCCTCCTGATTTTATACCGCCCTAATCCAATTTAAGGGTTCCTTACAGTTAGTCAGTGACAGTACATCGCTATATATTATTTTGAAGAAAGTATGCTGGGTTTTTCAAGCAGGAGCTGGAAACGAGAGCTTCTGTAGTTCACACAGAAGTCAGACAGAAGCAAGATCTCATATTGACAGTGCGCGGTCTCTGAGGGCTCAACTCGCTGACGGGCATTAAAGCGGGCTGCCTCACACATACACAAAAACACAACTCGCAAACACACACAACCACCGGTACATCAAAAGTCTACTGCTCTTCCAATGCGCAACTGGGGAGCTCTGTAGTACGTCTATATCTACTATGCTCCTCACAGCCAATGGGAGGGTACTCGTGCCCTCCTCCATTGGTCCGTCCCGCTGTCAGCGCTGTGGGGGGGTGCAGACATACAGACAGACAGGACTAGCCTCAGGTAATCTAACTCCACTCTGGGTCAAAGCAGTGCCATAACCAGGAGTCTCCTTTGTACCATGTCCATTTGGATGTTTACAGATTATTCACAGGAAACAAAACAAAAAAGAATTAAAAAGGGCAGGCGTCTTATTTGATTATCTATAAAATGTATAATAATGCGGTTTACAGTAACATTCACCTCTGCAATGCATGAACTAAGGGCCAGTGCATCTCTCCACATATGAATTGTGTCTGGTATCTAGCAAATATATAAACATGTTTTCCATTTCCTGTTTCCAACACATCTGGGATGCACAAAATAGAGACACCATAATGATTTCTGAGAGCTGTTTCAAAGCAAAAGATGTGTTTTTCTTCAGATGGACAAATCAAAGCTCCAGCTGATGAGACGAGCCTTAGCCAGTTTAATGTCACACTATAAAGCCTGGGAGAGCAGTTTCCAAATGATCTCTCCTCAGGGTACCTCCTAATGGCAACGCGGATCAGCGCTGCGGCTTGTTGCTAGGAAAGTCGAGCCTCCAGTCTCTACCATTGGTCACAGTCTTCTCCAATAAACCCCCCCCCCCCCCCACATGATCATTGTAATGTTTCGGACTCTCACTTATGTGTTGAAAACTATGATGGAAAGGTCAAATGGGGCGACCCAAGGAGATGCAGTGTGGGTTAAAAATGATCTAAACCTGAAGGGCCTCTAAGTGTTGAGGTTCAGGGTATTATCAACTCAAGCAATGGAAGGTTTCCTGGCGTGTTGGGATTTACATATTGACTGGTAAACACCCCATAGCGTTTTGGTGCACCTTTTCATATTCATCCGTGCTTGGGGTCATTGGTTGCATTTATAAACAAGTACTTGTGCTCTGTGTCTTGCTAGTTGCAACAAAGCATCAACAGTTGGTTATTTACAGCGTAACAGCTTTCTTAGGACTGTCAACCTTAGGCAACCTGTAGTCCTGGTGAGCATTTATCCGAATGCTTTAACACAGCACAAGGGACATAGAGGCAGTATGCTCTGCCATTTTAAGCTGCTCCCCGGAGGCCTAGAAAGACATGTGGTGGCTCGTTTGAAAGCTTTAAACCTCTAGTTTCCACCACGAAACAGAAAACGGTAAGTCTCTATCCTTTTTCCTTCCAAAGTTATGAGCAAGTCTGTGAGATTGCGGGCGACGATGCAGATCACAGATAAAAAGAGAACAGCTACAATATTGTGCACCATAGAAAATAAATTAATCTACTTTATGCCTTTAGATGTTGTTGCAGCCACTGGTCTGTTTTATTTTGTCTTTCTTCTTCTTTTCAGGCAATTCTCAACCCTTGCACATTATGAAAGGAAATACAGACTGTGACTAACCTACGACTGTTTAATACATCAGATCTTTATGTGTGTCATTAAACAGTTGTATCTGTTCCGCTCCATTGTTTGTCCCTGTGTATTTCTGGCATCACCTGCTTTTAACCTTGTCCTCAGTCTCTCCTCTGCAAGTTGAACTTTTGACCTCAGAGGACCAGGAAGCACCTCTTGACCAGCTTTTGACCTGTGAAAAGGGAGAAGAGAGTTGCTGTGTGCCTGACCCTGAATGACCTCTGGACTAAAAGGCATCACGAACACTAGCATCCCCCAGGGCAGGTTGCTCCAGAGGCCCCCAACTGTTTGTTTTCTGCATCCTGTCAGCACTTAATAAAACTAAGATAGTGGTCTTATTATTCATTTTATTTGGTGACCTCCCTTTCAAGGACAGAGAATTCCACTTAAACAAGAAATAAGGTACCATCATTGAAAACAAATAAAAAGATAATGTGGTCACCAGTGTTTCTCTGCAGACACAATGGGGGCTTTCAGTTTTCATTAATATGGTATAGTAATGGAATAATATTTTGAAGAATCAAGTTTTTTTACACTTGAGCTTGTTTAATAATTAATCATTCATGTAGAGGAGATTTTTTTTGGACTGGGATGAGGACATTTAGCTACTAACCTCAGAAGCTTATTCCAAAACGTAGACTCAACTAAACCAACCCAGTCCAGTCAAAGATATATGCAATACTCAACAACAATGGAGTCCTGGACGACTAAAAGGTGATGCATACATAGCCATTTATGGACTTAATCTGGTAGCATGCATGTGCATCATCATTTATGACCAGGAATAGAGCAAGCTAGCATAGGCTTTATCTTTATTTGTTGGCCTGTTTTAGAAATGTGGCCATTTACTATAAAGAACTTTATGTTAGCTTACATAGGCCTTTGTATAATGTTATGTAAATTGTGGTAAGGTGAAGTGAACAAACCTTTGTTTTGAACAGGCTTGAACTTGAACTGCTACAGTAGCACGTGGAAACGTGTTTTATAATTATAATATAATTTTATAAGATCTTCAGGTAGTCTATGTTCTGAACTGTAAAAGATGTATTTTTGTGTCCTATCCTAATTCTCAAAAGACATGCTCTAAAGGAAAAGAACCTTAAATCCGACTTGTCAACTTCACTTAGAGCAGTGACCGAGGCGAGCTGCAGCATATGCCGCCCTCTAGTGGACATGGGGAGAACACGCCTACGTAACCGATTATTAAAATAACATACGCTTACGTTTTCATTATCATGTAGAATAAAGTTACGGTATAGTGGTTTCATACTTTTGTCCATGTTTCTACTATTGTAACTAACAAGTGTAGGCTATAACATTAAGAAAGAAAATTGACTATAATTATTATAGTCTAGTTTTTTTTTTAGTACAGTGAACACTACTATTATAGTATTATAGTACAGTGTTCACTGTTCACATTAATGCTGGAGTACCTGACTTTTGTTGTTGTAAAGTAAATACATTTTTGCCACCTTAGTATGTTGTAACCACAAAAAAAAAAAAAAAAAAAAAAAACAGTCCTTGTTACATTGTCTTCATCGACATTTGTTTAGAGTGATGGAAGATAGAAGTACAATTTAAATGAATGCAACTTATTTTGGGAGGGGTCCCCCCTGCTTCACTTTGCCACCACTCAAAGCTGTACACGGGCGAGAAACCTGCATATAATTAATATGCTTGAACAATTCGGACATGCAGGATGTATTGCGAGAGCTAGAAAAGAATTTGGGCCAAAATTAAACAGAAACAATTGGAGTGCAGTAACAAAAAGTGAGTCACACAATATTTTCAGTTTTTCAATAAGTTTATTTCAGTATAAGTGGTTTCTTAAAACACCTCTCACTGTATCTCAGTCTTTTTCAGGACTTCCTGCAAGCAAGACAAATCTTCAGACATGGCCAAGTCTATCATGACCCAGCTCTGTGCCAAACGACATTTTGAAGCAAACCATTTGACAATAGTTCACATTAAGACAAATGGGAGTCAAAAAGTCACATCATAATTGAACACAGATTTATATTTTAAACGTGTAAAAATCTGACTAAAATTAGACTAGTGCCTGGTTCACACACACACACGAGCAGTGATCTGACCAACTCAATGCCCCAACAGTAGTTTCCTCTTAAGCTTCTTCATCTGTGTGTAAGCTGTGTGTTTCCTGCATGCGCGCGTGTGCCCTTGGAGTTCAGTAGAAACCTAATTTGTGTTTTCTAGTAAGGCATTATGTGGCTAAACACAAACGATATCTGATGAATAGAAAAAGCATCACTTCCAGAAAACAAGTTCTTAAGGCTTGGAAATCAAAATGTACAGTCGTGAAAGGTTCGAAATGGTACATAATGTATGGTGCTGCATTACTGTCAGAAAACAGGGACATTTATGATGTAAATAATTATGTTTAGAGGCACTAATTACCAATGTATCAATTTAACAAAGTGAACAAAGTTGGAATTAAACCAAAAAGCCAGTGCATGAGCTACCTTTAAATAAATACGATTGCTGTCTTTGATTTTACATACTAGTAGTGACTGTCAATCAAACTTCAGTATTTTCTTTGCAAACAGACATCCAACTTTAAGGTTTTTAAAAGTCACTTTCTTGTTAGATATGCTGATAAGTGTTTTGTTTCTAAGTTGTATGGTTTGGCAAGACTTTTTAGGGCTAACCCCGGCTGTAAATTAAAATCTCTAAAAAATCTCTATTATAAAACAAGAAAAAAACAAAAACCCTGAATGTCAGGACAAGACACAAAAACATCAAGTGGTGCAAAAAGGTTTGTGAGGCGGGCATTGAGTGTACCTTATAATAAACGTGATTAGTCTGCAGAAGCAGGTCTACAGAGTTACATTTAACCTGTCCACAAGGAAACAGGCGCTTTACAAATTCACTTTAGCAATGACAAAAGAGAAAGCATGCACAAACTTCACAGGTGGTACCCTTAAAGTACATATAAAATACATTCATGAAGACATCGTGAACAAACAAAACATGAACAAGATCGATAGAAAGCAGAACACCATCTGTTTCAATGGCTAAAGATCACAGGCAGCACTAACCTCAAATTATAAAAAAATGGTTGAGTCAGCAGAGGTGCACTTATATGAAGACACATTGTTATATTTTGGCGATTGAGAAATATATGTAAACCTTTATGACAGTCGTGTCCAATCTAGAACTAAGCATTTGGATGTAAACATGGACACTAATTCAACTTAATTGTAAATCATAAATTAAATAATTAATATTTCTTTATTCTTAAATATTGACAACCTGATAACAATGGACCATATGTCATTCCACACATAGCTGACCCCACACATCTCAATTTCCTTCCTTTTTAAACCAGAATCTTTTTTTTATCTTTATCCCTTGTATGCTGTTATTTGCTGCCTAAGCCATGGTGATGGTGCTGCGCTGGTGTTCACTCCAACACAGTTCCCTGAGAACCCCGACCTCACCCTCTGTGACTACAGTTATGGCAAATGCTGGAGGAATCAACAATGGTCCTGAATGAATAAAATACATCGTACACATCACACAAACGACATGGTGCAGCATTACACGGAGAGGACGTTTTAAAAGCCAGTATTTACAGTCTTCCTCCCTCAAAGCCAGAATAGTCTGTACATTTACCATGTGCTGGTGGAGGAAATAAAATATCTATGAGGATATTACTTAATTTTACCCGAGCCGTGAAAATGATCCTTGGAAATGATCTACAGATAATGATATGTTTCATTATTCCATCTGAAGTGACCATCAAAATTACACATCCTGCAATAGCATGCATGATACTATGCATCATGTAACTACTCTTCCAATAATATTATATTTTTTAAACAATGTATACGGCATTTTATATTGTATCTGTACCTGCTGCGTTCTGTTCAGTTTCTGAGCACTTGTTTTGGCTTTAAGCATGTACCGCTCCTATGGATGGTGAGCTTACGTTTCAGAGTGTCTCTTTTTCACTTGCTCAACGAACTTAGATTCTTCACAGTTGTCTCTCAGATAGAGATGCACCAGCCAGCTTTTTTTTATTTCCCATACCGATATTTGGGTTTTGAGTATCCGCCGACACCCGATAGCGATACCAAGATACTTTCCAAAGTAGTAGATAATTTGTTGTCCGTGTGGGAAATAGGTTTGCAGTGAGGGCAAAACATTCAAGAAAGATTACTGGATATTCCCACTCAAAATACTGTAGGCTCTACATAAAAATGTAGACAACTTCTAGCAGAAGATGATTGGATAATTAAACTGATGAAGGTTATATCAGTAACCGCATTTTCAGAAAACTAATATGCAAACGTGGCCAGTAAACATTTTCTTATTGGTAATTTCATTAGTGACCCAATAACCCCATCCAAACTTTAAAACTACAATTAGCTACATTAGCAATGTTCGTGCTGCTAACTGCAGCTTTCTAATGAGGTATGGCCAGTCCATATTCACTGGGATTAAGTTGCTGAATTTGGTATCAGTTCAGTGTCAGATATTTTGAATCAATACATGATCCAGTATTTTTTGGATCAGCATTCATATCCAATCCAGTATCGGTATTGGTGCATCCGTACTTTCAGTCCAAACTCTTCTTAGTCTTTTCCCTCATATATATATATATTTTTTTTATATAAAAAATAAGTTATTGCGGATCCAAAAAAGTGCAATGCTTAGTTGAAAAATATCTTTTCTCTCAACTCTCCTCTATATCTCATTCCAAACTGGTTGGTTTCTCTTCAAAAGAATTTTGCAGCCTCTGCAATGTATCCTTTTCTCTCCAGCTGTGCCATGACAGTTATAGGAGTTAAAGGGAAGAGACAAACAGGCCACTTCCTGCTACGCGATCACCATGGGAACATCATCTGAGAAGCCGCTGATCATCGGAGCATCTTCATCATCATCACCTGAAAGAATGGAAATGTCTGAAAATATAAAGTATACAAAGATGAAAACATGTACAAAGTATCTGCATTTTACATACATTATAAACTAATTAAAAGTATCAAAATTAGGTGAATAGGTTGAACCTTATCATTGGATTGGGTCCACAAATTTGCCATATGTCAACCCAATACATTATGACAAAAGAATATAATCCGTCACTCACCCAGTTCGTCTCCAGAGGAGAAGATGGCTGATCCTAGGCGTGAGTTGTAATGCGAATTTGCGAAAGCGGTGAAGCTGTTTTGTAGTCGCCGGTGTCTGAAGTACAGAGCCACGAGGCCTCCGCAGACAACCAGCAGCAGCAGGAACAGCACAGGGACCACTATAGCTGCCATGTCGCTGTGCGAGCTGCCCCCACCTCCACGGGACGCATCATTGGCACCTAAAAACACAGGGACAGCTTTGTGTCATAACACTTACACTTATTAACAACATTTAATATTACTCCAACTATACTTTGACTTACATTTTACTGTTTACAACACTATTCTGTTAACAACTGATCAACTATAGAGAGCAATATATATATTTTTTTTAATTTCATAGTTACGGCTGCATTTGAGGGCAAAAAATAAGTGAGACCAGTTTCAATTTATCTACTACTTACTGCTGCCCCTGCTTACGCTGATTTCATGTGAATATTCATGGCTGAATATGAATTAAGATTAAATTGATTCAGAATTCCTTTGCAAACAGAAGCAGCATTTTGAACCAATCTAGTTTGGCTCTATTCCTTAATCCTGTACCAACACTGAATTTCATTCTCAGACACATCCCACAGTGAGCCACAAGTGACCCTCTGAGCCAGGCTTGGGGCTTGTTGTCTGACACAAAGACAGCAGTGCTGTTTACCTGCAGCAAGCTCATTGTAAAGGAGCAGGGCAGCTTCTCCACACAGCTGGCCGTTCACGAGACACCTCGCCTGGACGTAGAAAGTGTAGTTGTGCCCTAAGAGGAGACTGCTGATCCTGAAGTACGTCTCCGTGGTGTTTCCCAGGAAAGAGGTTTTATTGGTCACACTGTCGTACACATGTACCTCGTATCCCTGATGAAGACAAAATGGTTCCCAAAATAGAAAATGAATGATAAATTAAATAGAAAAATGTCTCCATAAAAGTATTTGGACACTACGTTGTGTATGATGTATTTATCAGTTTTTGTAATTATATGATTATGATTATATGATGATTTTCATTGTAAACAATCAAATCGGTAATTTAACACAAGCCAAAAGAAGAAAAGAACACAGGAGCAATAACCATATAATAGATGGCAAAATTTATTACAATTTCTTAAAATTTCTACATTGTACAGCTGACTCACCCTGCTCTCATTGAACCCTTTTTCTCTGACCGCCAGACTTTTCCAGAAGAGGAACACGTGATCTTTCTCAGTCAAAATCTTCAAAGCCTCTGGAGCTGGGAGCGGCGCTGGGACAGAGAACAACACACTTTATAGAAAAGCGCTATATAAGTTAAGTCCATTTCAGTGATCACCTAATATTAATGCGACTTGTACCTGTGTTGAGGGTGAAGCTGGCCTCTTTGCTCATGTTGCGGAGTCGGACAGACACGCTGTAGCGACCACCAGGTTCCAGGCCTTTCAGCACATACTCCACGGTGTTGTTTTTGGACGTGAGTTTATAGTCTCGTTCCTCCTTCCGGATCGCATCCCTCACATGGATCGCATATGTCTGCAGTGCACGACCACAAGTAAATAATATAAGTCATGAGTACAGTAACATTTAGAAAATATGTTCCAGGAATAATGTTTGTGGATAATAATGCATACTAGGGGTGTAACGGTGTAGCTATCTCACGGTTCGGTGCATCACGGTGCAAGTGCAATATAAATAAAATAGCCTAAATGTTCATTATTAGGCAGTTTATGTAATTTCAGAAATACATTGAAAATGCTTTCTAATTTTTATTTATTTATTTATTTATTGGTTTATTTGGTTGGGACAGTGCATGTTAATGAACATACATGAGTCTCATGCATGTAAACAAGCCACACCGGATTGTAGCCTTGGGCTAATTTGCGTCCGTTGTCCACCATGCGCACGCTCAAACACACTCTCATTCATCCTGGCCTATTGTACATGTTTCAAAGCTGCTTTACAGTAAAATGTGCCCCTGGGCTCACAATAAAAAAACTAAATAAAAAACCCAGTGCTCCAAAGTTAAAGAAAAGAAAAAAAGAAAAAAGCAGAGCAGTGGACCATGTGCTCGTTAAGTAGCTAATAAGTTTCAGTTTCGCTTTCCACAAGGCATCTAAAACAACAGTGCATTTGATTTGAGGCTTGTGTTTGGGTTGTTCCTGGGCGATATTCTGCTTGTACTTTTTTGGAAACAAAGCTTTTGATGCGGATTATGATCAAGATTGTATCTTACGCATTTGTCTGTGCCACCATAGTGCACTGGATCTATACTTTACCGCAGCCTGCCGTGGCCATCAGCAGGAGAAACTTTTGCAAAGGCACGCGGATTTCATTTGTTTTTGGAAGATGTAAATTTGCCTGCAGCCTCCAGTTTAGCGGTAAGTGATGATGACACACATGCGCTCTGTTTAGGTGCACGTACATGCGTCTGACACGCGCCACGGAGCACGGTGCATTGTTACACCCCTAATGCGTACAATTAATATAACAAGGCATGAACACAAAATCAATCTTAAATGAAATTAAAATGCCAATAGTAACTTCATGATTATGAAGTTACTATTGGCACAATGAAAAAAATGTTTAAACTTCTGTTGTTCAAAGAGATTTGAACAACAGAAGTTCAGCTACAGTTCATCCTACAGCTACATACATTAGCAGCACTGTTATGTTGCGTACCAGAGGTGCATTCGGGACGTCATACGGCGGCTGCCATTTGAGTGTGGCCTGAGTCTTGTCCACTCGAACTCTGTGAAGGTTTCTGGGAGGGAGGCGCTCGTTGGGGATCATTTTGACCACACCATAGTCAGAGGGGGGGCCCGGGTATGGAGACACAACACGCACCTGAGGGAAAAAGGTTTTTGTTTTCTTGCTGATCAACCAAAACTCACCCAAAACCTAAAATTCCCACTTCTTATGCACTCATTTTATCTCAATCTTCAATGTAATATGCATTTTTTGGTTCATGTTCAGATTTTATGACATATTTATTCATGTTGCCACACCCTTTGTACTCCCATCTTGACTTTACCCCAGCAACAGGTGTTGTGGAAGCAGCTATGGGGCAAATCACAGCTCGTCTTGGTACCTGCATCTCTCAAAGCTCACACTGAATAATAACCCGTCTAGCAGCAGAAATTTAACCCGTCCAGATGTTCCTACTTTTAGTGTTTTTTTCTTTTCGGCTGATTTTGTCTCTGCACGTCTGAAATCACTAAGGAAATGGCTGGGAGTAGATGATGGTTTCAGCTGAAGGCTTAGGGAGTTTAGACATCTGCACAGAAGTCACTCTTGACTAAATACTGCAATGGTTCGTCCCAAGCCACGGACTTCGTTAAATGAGAAAAAAAAAAAGTCTCACTACTTTAATTTTTAGTCTCACCAAGAAGAGGTACTGCTCGTCACTGTCAACAGTCACCGTGAGGCTCAGGGATGTGGTGCGGACCAAACGAGGACTGCGGTACAGGTCCAGGAAGGATGTGGCATAAAACACACCGAACTCCACCTGTGACCAACAAACGCAAGATTATCAGTTTCATCCGAACCCCCCACCTGTACATATTAAGTCATGGGGGCCACAAGCGGCCGTAAGAAACATGAAGATAAAAGTATGAGTTTGTAAATCATAAAGATACTGCTAACGTATTTTATCGCACCAATTTGAATAACCCTTTTCCATGTCAAGTCTATGTAAATTCATTCAAATTCCAGAAGGACTGATTCTTGACAGATGCTCATTGGTAAACATGTTTTGGCACAAACACTTGTATTAAATTATTAATATATTCAGAATAAAAATGTCTCAGTTGGATTTTGCATTTGCCTCACAGTAACCAGGTGCATATTTTGCACAAGGTTAGGCGCTCAGAGAGCAATTTAAATCCCCCCAAAATATTTGACATAGAATCTCATTTACATGTTATAACAACAGAACAAAATCAACTGTAAAGTCGATTATAACTCAGAACGGCACAAAGACATATAGACGGTATATCGTGTGATTATTCTGCTAAAGGGACCTGTGCAGGGGGAGTGCTGATGGTCCAGCTACAGTCCACTGCAGTCTGGTTCAGGGCGCGGGCTTTGAGCAGAGGTCTCTCTGGCTGTTTTCCACTGGTCTGTTGAAGGGACAAAGCTGAGGGGCTGTCCCCGATGCTGGTATGGGCCCATACTGCCACCTCATACACTGTCCCAGCGGTGAGGTTCATGGCTGTAAAAGGACATACCGTTTATACGCTTATCAAACTGTAAGCCACATCTGAAATAATATGTTTCATTCTACCTTTGAGTATCCTCTCCTGTATAGTGTAGTTTTTACTTTCTTTCATGTGCGTGTCAAACTGCCAGGACAACACCACCACGTAGTGCTTCGCCTTCTCAAGAAAAAGAAAAAAGAAAAAAAGACAGCCCCGTCTTAAACTTACATGGACTGAACACACAAAATCCATTATTTACACACAAATGTATTCAAATAAAGTCTCACCTCATACTGCGAGTTAAAGCTAAATGAGAAACTCATGGAGTCATTGGTGATGGTGTCAGCGATAACAGAAGGTGGTGGAAGAGCTGTGAAACACATTTTTAATAAATGCCCTCCTTAATTTAATGTTTTAACATATTATTATTACAAGCATTTGTCCTCAAAATTAGCCAGTTTTGACCTAGTTTGGAATTGAATGGACATAATCAGCCTCAGTTGTTTCATGACCAACTTGCCCAGTAGGGGGAAGCATTGGAAAACATTACAAACAGTGGGATTTCATAATATGTATCCAACATGCTACATAAAACATGAAGACATACCTTTTTGGGGAGTAATAGATTTAACGTCTGTCCAGTTTCCTGATCCTCGACTGGTCACCGCAGCCACCTGCAGAAAGAAAACTCCAATGCAATAAAGCCCTCCCAGTTTACGGGTATCTTCATGCGACGTCTGTGTATCCTCACCCTGAACCTGTACATGGTGTCGGACCGCAGATCCTTCACTTCAGTGCTGGTGGTCATACAGCTCTGTGACGTCCAGTCCTGACCACTTTTCTCACTGTATTCAACCTACAACAACGAAAATTCCCCATCAAGGATTTACATGCACCTTCTAGATATTCAAACACACTGTGGTTAGATGGGCTTTGCTTACAATGTACTCCCGGATGAGGCCGTGGGATTTGTCAGGGGGGTTCCAGGACACTTCCACTGTCCCATCCTCTCTGTTTCCACAGGACAGCTGCAAGTTCCTGGGTGGATCTGGTACTGCAGTGGACACACAAGGAGGGAACAATAAATTGGAAGGGAAAATCATGTATTGTTTAAATTAATTCATTATTTTAGTTCAGAAATTTCACTATTTAGACAAGGTAATAGTCTTGATCCTATTCACTAGCATTGGAGCATCAGGAACGAGTTTCAGCATGGACATAATCTAAGCTGCACATCCCCCCCAAAAAAACAATCCTTTTGTGATGTGCTAATTGCTAGTCAAACACTCACAGCCTTCTGGTGTCCTCACGGTGATGATTTCATTGGTCTTGTGCAGTTTGCTGAGACACTGAGTGAGAACCTTCACTTGATAAGTTGTGTCTGGTTTCAGCACAGTCAGTTTATAACTGGTTTTGTTGCTGTGAGTGTCCATGACTGTCCACTGCTGGGCATCCACCAGTCTACGAGAAAGAAGCAGGTTACACACGGTTAAAACATATAAATAACAAAAATGCCATTTAAATTTGTATGCATGTGTGTCATAACCTTTTTGATACAACAGAAAAAAGTCCTATAATTCTAATCTACAGTATGTACCTGTAGGAGATGAGGAAGTTACAAGAATCCGAGGGTAGGTTTTTGGGCCTGGACCATGTCAAGGTGATGGCACCAAGAAAGTCAGGTGTCCACTGAAGATTCTGAACTTTGTATGCCTGATTCTCTGCTAAAATTCAAGAAAGAAACAGCAAAACGCTACTTTAGTGTCATATTTGCCACGACCCACAGATGGCAGCAGAGTTCTTTTCTTTGGAGACTTGCCAGTGCAGCCGTCTTCATCGCTGTGATCAGAGCAGTCCAGGAAACCATCGCACCTCTCCCCGTCCAACACACAGGCTTCACCGTCAGCACACCGCGTCCCGTTCACACAGAGCAACGGCCCACGGGTAGCTGTAGAACACATTCACTCAATTTTCAAGGCAAATAACTAAGGCTGTGACTGTCTTATCATTACAAGGACCGCATTAAAGGGAAAACATTTATCTGAAATCATCATCAATAATGTAACCCAGTATAAATCAGGTCTTGAGCTGATCAAAACTACAGCATGCCGATCTAAACCCGTAAAAAAAGAAAAAACACTAAAACCATTGTATGGAAATGTAATTGGAATACGATCAGCAGTGCGAGGCTGACACCTACGGCAGTGTGCTTCATCAGAGCCGTCCTGACAGTTGGCCTGTCCGTCACAGCGCTGCCAGTCTGGGATGCAGGCTGGAGGTCGGTGACAGAGGAACTGACCCCGAGTGCAGTGTCCAGGAGAGGGAGGGTGAGGCGGGGCGGGAGTGGGCTCTGGAGCCATAGTCACATTCACTGCTAATAAAAACGCAGTATGAATATCTTCACAGCAGTACAAAGAAGTTCAAGTAAATTATACACAGAACATTAGCTTTTTTTTCCTGAACTCCAGGCATACTATCGTATAAAATAACATTTGATTGGTGCATATGTGTAATTCATCTTTCTTCTACCTGTGGGGCAGCCAAGCTCGTCGCTACCATCAGGGCAGTCAGCATAGCCGTCGCAAACCCATGTGTTGATGATACAAGCTCCAGAGCCACAGTGAAAGCGGTTGGGAGCACAGGTGGAGGGTCCAGGGGAAACAGTGTGAGGAGTAACTCCCCCTAAGAGTACAGCATGAGGGGTAATCGGTCAAAAGTGGTCAACTGTACATTGAATACGAGCAGCGCTATTTACCAGTGCACTGAGCCTCATCGGACCAGTCTCCACAGTCGTTCTCCCCATCACACTTCCACCATGTGGGGATACAGCGGCCATTTTTACACTCGTACTGGAAATACCGGGAGCATCCTGGTACCTCAGTGGGAGCGGCTGTGAGAGAAAACAGTAGTTAAACCTTAAACGTAATACCAAGTTTAAAAGAAAGTACCATTACTAGTATTGCCTTTGTCTTCTTACCACAATTCGCTTCATCTGAGTAATCCCCACAGTCGTCCATGCCATCACACTTCCACTCGAGGCTCACACAGACGCCATTGCCGCACTGGAAGGTGTAGGCATCGCACACCTTACCAAACTCTGTTGGTGTGGCTGAAAAAATCAACAAAAGACAATCAATCAGATTAACCAGTGCATTAATTCATTAGTTTTGAAGTGACATTGCTAAAACGTCACTACAGAACATATTTTGTAGAAAAGTGACCAAAGGAGCAGGTTGTGTGTTGTTGTGTGTTATTCCACAATGTGTTTATCAAATTCCACTCTTTTAAAAAATACTTATCTAAATGACACACTCCACATCAGTAAGTGTGACTCACCACAGCCAGCGTACACGGAGTCCTCGTCGGAGCCATCCTCACAATGCTTGACGCCGTCACAAACCAGAGACTGAAACAGGCACTGAGCTCTGTTCTTACACACAAACTCCATGTAGCGTGTGCACAGGGGATCTGAGAGGAACAGAAGCAATATTTGATTTTAAACAGTAATAATAATCATAATAATAATATAAATATAATAACAACAAAAATACAGTCAATCTAATTTATCGACATGGTTCTTATTATTCAAAAGTCGGTAAAGTAACAGCTCATTGTTTGGAGAAGAGTTTGGACTTTCTTTCTTCCGTTTCTGGAACGGAAAGCGTTCCTGTGCTGTTAAAGGTGAGGTTTATTTTGTTATTTGTAAAGGCCATATTTATTTTTGTATATTTTTTTTGCTATTGATCTTGAATAACACCCACCGCAGTTTTGTTCGTCCGCTCCATCTGAGCACTCCTGGATGCCGTTACAGTGGGCCGTCGCTGGTAGGCAGGTGCCATTAGAGCAGAGGAAGCCTTTACATTTAGTCCCCTCTAAAAACAAAATTATTCATTTTTAGTTTTGTAATGCGATATTATCAAGTTTAGCCAAAAATATTCATACAATTCACTTGACAACATTTACCTTAATTCTATGCTATAGGATTAAAAATAAAGCTAAGTGAACAGAACTGATCATTAACACCCAGCCTGTGTAGGATTATCCTCTTTTAAAATGATGGCAGTAGTGAGAAAAACTGTTAAGAGGGAAAATTCTGCAGTGCACCACAGATCAGATAAAGCAATATAAAGAAGAAAAACAGTCACCACTTGCTTACACAAAACACAACCCTACACCAACTAAAAGCAGTCGCCCTCACATTCGATAAGCTGACTGTAAACAAGATTCTATCTAGTCCATGCTTAGGGCTGGAGAAGCTGTTTATTTTGAACCTGCATGAGGCAGTGAAATGAAACACTGGTCCTACCACAGTGCTCAGGGTCTTCATCTGAGCCGTCCTGACAGTCATCATCACCGTCACACTTCCACCGCTGAGGTATACAGTGGCCAGTGTGGCACTGGAAACTGCTGCCCTCACAGGTATGGTGGCCCACTACGAACACACACAAGCAGATTTAGTGATAAAAAATATAAAAGTTATGATTTATAATGTTAATTATTTTCCTATCCTATTCTATATTTATCTGGTAATCTATGAATTAAGATTTACAATACTTTGCTTTTTAACGTAATGTGTAAATTAATATTTCACACACCATAGTCCCACAATAACTTAGGTTAGATTAATTGTTTCTAATGATTGATCAAAGAAATCTAAAAATAGACAAAAATGACTGCCTCTTTGACCACACCAATCACATCAAGTCAGAAACCCTACCGGTGCAGTTGGCCTCATCTGACCAGTCCCTGCAGTCATTGTCTCCGTCACATCTCCAGGCCTCACGGATACACACTCCTCTAGCACAAGTGAACTCTCCAGGACCACACTGATGGGATTCTACAGGACAAACAACAAAGAACCGAATAAGCATCCTTTAAACTACAGTGGGCTCAGAAGTATTTAGTGTGATCAAATTACTCTTTTAATTAAATAAAAACAGGCTTCTGCAGAGGGTGTACCTTTCTGTATAAAGGATGGATGGAATATACCTCTGCTCTTTTGTTTTTGAACATTCATAACTGTTAAGTTCAAATGAATGGGTCTGCGTGTGAATAATTATGTCACATTGAATGTATTTATCTTTTTATAATTTTTTCAAAACTGCTTTTTTCCTACTATTTTCCTCCTATTTAGTCCTACTATTTATAGTAGGACTAAATATATAGATTTTTTAATGATACTGCCACATAATAATAATAGTACATATGCAAGCCTTAATCTGAATCTATAGCTTGGCTATAATATGCTGTTTTATGCCTTTAGTTTAGTTTATTTGTTTATTTGAGCAGCAAACACTCTGCTCAAAAGGAGTGGGCCGAAGCAAGAGCTTATAAGCGCCCACCCCCAAAATCAATACAATTAAAATCATCATTTCATAAGAACAGAGTGGAACAACAAAGGAACAAAATAGCAACAAGGAAACAACAGCAAAACAAAATAGACCCAACACACCTGCAGCATCCGACCATACCCCAAAACGGAGGAACACTGATTACGTAACCACTAATTACGAAACAACTATGATAATGCTACATACTTACAAACTATTTACAAAGAACTATAACTTACAAAACACTGTTTGAAGTGTTCGTACATCAACAGAAAGAGGCACAATTACAACAACGGTCTAGTTTTAAATACAAAGTCTAGTACAAAGCAAGTAACAAAAGGTTACCATGCCTAACATTCTTAGTATTACCAAAAGTCACGTGTTTTATGTTAAAAAGACAGATTAATATACATATTATACTCCTTGAGTATTATTATGTACATTTATTATGTAGGCCCTGGACAGTGTAGTGCGTTAAAAAGCCAGGAGTAGAGCGGGCCAGTTGTAGAGGGCAGTAGCTCCTCATCAACAAATCCCTACGCAGCTGTCCTAACTAGCTGATTTTGTAGATAATGTTCCTATGCTGTGTGGTGCGTTAAAAGACGGGATTACGAGCCCGTTGGGAGGATCCCTCTCAACAGATCCATAGCTCGCCTACCCTAATTCTCTATTTGTAATTTTGAGCAATAGAATGACAACCGTTGAGAGCAACAACATTCTTCCTTAATTAATAAAAAGCTATTTGATCCTATTGCGCCCCCTAGTGGCAACTCATTTCTTCTTCTCTATACTTTGCAAAAATCTTTTGCTTGAATTTATATTTGAACAGGTTGATCTTTGAACCTCGTTTCATCTCCATCTCCAATTTATTCCACAATTGTACCCCATTAACTGTCGGACTAAAACCTTTCAAAGTTGTGCTATGCTTTTGAATCCTGAAGTTTAATTCATCACGTAATTCATAACGACCAGTACGTTCTTGGAACCTTATTTGTATTTGGCTTGGTAACAATTTGTATCTTGCTTTGTATAACATCTGTACTGTTTGGAACTCAACAATGTCACAAAACTTCATGATCTTTGATTTTAAAAATAATGAATTTGTGTGGTCCAAAAACCCAGCTTTATGAATTACTCGGATAGCTCTTTTTTGCAGCATTACTATTGGATTTATGTGTTTTTGTAAGTACAACCCCAAACCACAGTGCAATAATGTAAAATCAGAGAACAGTATAAGGTATGTAGAGCTTTGATGTTTAAAATATGCTTTACTTTTGCAATTACTGAAATGCTTCTTGATATTTTAGTAGATATATATTTAATGTGAGATTTCCAAGTAATTCTATCATCTATAATAACTCCAAGGAATTTGATTTCATGCACCCGCTCTATGACAACACCCTCTATCTGAATTGCTTCCTGGGGATTGGAATTACAGTTGCCAAATATCATCGTTTTGCTTTTACTAAATCTAGTAAAGATCTAAATGTAAAGATTTAAAGTTTATTTAGTTTGAACCACTTATTGACACTTTTGAGTTCCAAGTTGACAATCTGACACAGTTGTTGTAAATCGTCTCCTGATGCAAATATAGTTTTGCAAATGTCATTTATAGACATATTAAACAATTTTGGACCCAAAATGGAACCTTGAGGTAAACCACACACAATTTCCTGACAACTAGACTGGTACCGATTTTCACGCATTTTCTATTTTTTACATAACTGGTAACCCACTGTAGTGCTACCCCCCCTAATCCCATAATGTTCTAATTTATTAATTAATATGTCATCATTTATTGTGTCGAAAGCTTTGCTCAGGCCTTTAGGAGTGAAAAATGTACATGTTAGGCTTTGGGAGAACAATAAACCAGACCTGTCTTTGTTTATGAGTAGATAGCAAAAGTCAATAAGCGCTGAGTTTTACAGTACCCAAAATCTGATCTGTTGTTTGTTGATTTACATTTACAACAGGAAAGTTGATCATACCGCAGTGCTCTTCGTCACTATTGTCTCCACAGTCATCTTCATGGTCGCACTTAAAGGCCAGAGGTATGCAGGATCCAGATGCCACACAGCGGAACTGGTTGGATGGGTCACAGGTAGTAGTTGCTAAAATGGACAAAAGTAGGAAATATTGTAATTATTTGGATAAAATAAAAACACAAACAGGCCTTATCGCTCTTGCAAAAGAAATGGTTAATCCCAATGAGTTTTTATCTAGTTTAGCTAAAGGACAAATAAAACGAAAAAGTTAAGATGATATATACTGTAGGTAATTATACTTACGACACTCCTGTTCGTCGCTCATGTCTCCACAGTCATTGTCACTGTCGCATTTCCAGATGCTATTGATGCAGCGGCCATTAGAGCAGCGGTACTGGTTCGGCAGACAGCTGTGCTCTGGGAAATAACAGTAGTTTTAACAGGAATATAAATAAAGAATTAAAACGAACAATGCTTGTAAAAGGGGATTTTTATTTTCTCGACTTTCCAATAAATCTTTCACAGGAACAGTCCAAGGCCCAATCCCAATTCTCCCCCTTAGCCCTCCGCTTAGCCCTTTCCCTTCGTTTTGCGCGTTCACGAGAGACGAAGGGGTGTCCCAATTGTATTGGGACGAGGCTGACTGTCTCCCCGCGCCGCTGTGCTCTGAGCCCGGGTCCGAGGCTGACTGTCTCCCCGCGCCGCTGTGCTCTGAGCCCGGGTCCGAGGCTGACTGTCCCCAGTCTAAGCGCACCTCGCCAGCCTCCGCTCAGGCCCGGGGCTCAGAGCGGCCTGTCCGCGCCCTGTGCGCACTGCGAGCGGGTCTAACCTCTGCCCGTCCCCGCTGAGTGGCTACAAGAACTTTGTGATACCTTTCAGTATGAAAAGCGCTTTATAAATGAAGTTTGATAGATTGACGAGCGGATCGGCTGATCTCTGGCAGCTCTGGCTGCAGCCACAGCGACACACGGACAGGGGGAAGGAGAATGTAGCGCCGAATGAAGCAGAAATTGATGACAATCTGTAGGGTTTGGGCTGAGTTTAGGTGCTTGTTTAGGTGTTACAAAAACAGCATCAATCAAGTGATGAACTGGTTTAGTAGAAACATGCTATAGAGACAAGTAGGCTTGCTTTTTATTTACATAACCTGATTCATCTGTGTTAATAGTAAATGCAGTCAAATGGAGGGCTGTCCCATTTCTTAGGGCGGTCTTTTCAACCCTCGCCCTTAGCCCTTGGTTTCAGGGTGTAGGGAAAGGGCAAGGGCTAGGGGAAGGGCTAGGGGTAGAAAAGAGAATTGGGATTGGGCCCAAGTTTCTACATTTGAGTATTATTACCATCACACTATTCTTCACGTCAGAAAAACTTGGAAAAATATGTTTCCATTTTATATTTGTCAGATATTACAGACTTGTGCAGAGAGATTGATTAGACATTTTATAGTTTTGTCTTAAGGAGAGTAAATGATAGGGGCCTTACCCGTCTTAACGCAGGTGGTGTTGTGGAGCTGGTAGCCTGTGGGACATTGACACTGCAGCTCGCCACTGGGTAAGGGGATCGTGGGTGCACCATCGGGACAAACACATGTGTGTCTATGTCCAGGCTGAGGCAGACATAGAAGGCTGCATGGCTGATCGGCACAAGCATTATGGCCTGTAGAGACCCAGTAAATAGAGATTAATAAAATCTGTAATACAGTGGCGCTTCTCTGTAATACAGTGCTCACAAATTATTGCTCAGTCAGAAAACGAAATCAGATCCACACAATCTGTATTGACACTTATTTATATCAACACAATTACCGTACCTCTGTTTTTTCCTTTATAAAATATTTTAAGGTCCATTACTCCAGTGAGCCTCCCAACAATCAACTCGTTGTTCTGGGATCCACCTTTTGGAGCTTTAAAGATCCCCATTCTGGACCAGTCATCCCAGTAAAGATCATTCTATGAACATTGGTTACAAGAATGGTCACTTAACAGAGCAAAATCTCAACCCACTCATGTTAGAATATGCAAATGAACGTGCAGTCCAGCTCACTTTGAAGACCGCGATGGCGTATGGATGAGGCAGGCCCTCCATTAGGACAGTTCGTTGACCCCCACTGAAGTCAGCTCTCTCGATGCGGTCGCTGTAGGCTTCGGTCCAGTAAAGCCAGTTGTCGTCGGCAGTGATGCCGTTGGGCCAGCGCACACCGTCAGACACGATGCACGACACGTTGCTTCCATCCATGTAGCTGCGGTACACGCCAGCGGCCCGGTCCCCCCAGTCCGTCCAAAACATGAGACTGAAACCATGTGCACAATAAGAGTGATTTGAAATGTAAGTAAGTAACAAAATAAATGTTTGAATTATAAGCGAGTGCTCAATTGTAGATGTATAGTGTTTTTAGAACCCCATCCAGCAAACATCACGTTATATAATTAAAGACTTAATGGCTTAATATCAAAGACCGTAAAAACAGAACATCACAAATATAAATGCCATAAGCCTCCGTAATACACAATTACTAGTGTAAAGGCTCATACTGTTCCAAGGGGAACGTATATACACAGGTAATAATCAGGAAAAGGCACAATACTGCATGTATAATTTGTACTGTATTATAGACTCTCTGAGGAATACATTTATGGATTACCTTTCTCCAGGCAGCAGCACCAGCGCTCGGGGGTGTTCTAAGATGGAGGAGTTGAGCAGCGTGTGCCGCATATCACCATCCGGGTTAGAAACCTGAACACAACAGTGTACCAGTAAAAAAAAAAAAAGGGCAAAGTCTGGACTCAACAGTAATTAATCCTATCGAGAAGCAGTGCGACGATAATACACCTCAATCTTCTGCGCTCCCGCATCCACCCAGTACAGGAGTCGACTGACAGGATCAAAGGTCAGCGCCTCTACGTTCTGCAAGTCTTTCCGTACAACAACCTCCTGACCCGTGCTTCCGTTCAGACACAGACGCTACCGGGAAACACAAGAAAATTAACGTCTCTTCATAGGATAGAAAATCACATGTGGCACATTGGATTTACTGAACAATGCAGAACAAAGCAGACGATAGCCCTGGAGCGCTGCTGCTGCTGCTCACTCACCTGTATAGTGTCCAGTGAGATATCGGCCCAGTAGAGGCAGTTTCGGTCATAGTCAAAGTCTAGAGCCACGGCCTCCCTGAGACCAGACAGGGGCAGCGCCTGATCACTGCCGGTGGCCAAGTCATACCGGTGGATGGAGTTTCTCACAGCATACAAGATGAACTCATTACTCTCTGCAAGGTGTTGTACAAACGGTTCTTATTACAGTAAACCAGTACAGAAGTCATGTCTGCAGAGCTTGTGCATGATAAAGTGACAAATCCAACAAATAAAGTAAGGAAGTTTATGTCAAGTGTCAGTGTTCCATGGTTTGGCAGTCATTTTGTAGAGCAAACAAATATTTTATGACCGCAGGTCAAGGCTTTAAATCGTTATGATTAAATTCTCCACGTAAATCAAGTAAATCATCTGAAAGCTCACCTCCAACAGGACATGGCAACATTTCTCCATCCAGTCTGGCCTCAACATCTCCTCCACTGCAACTATCGCCAGGCACCTTTCTGTACCTGCAGAGTACAACAAGATCAAAAGTCATACAAAACAAATTCATAACTGTTTAAGTGTAGACTATTACGTGAGAGTCTCCTGTAGCTAGACCATTGCAAACATGATTAGACAGTCTTGACGTGAACTCTAGTAACACCATAACACTTTCTGTCTCATAAAAATTTAAATTGACGTCTGGCATTGTAGCAGACACTAGCTTTATGCAAATTAAGTCCATAAAAGGAGTCCCAATCTGCACATTTCTGCTGCTCATAATAGCTGCTTACCCTTTGCTGCGGCGGTAAGTGGTGCCGACAGGACATGGGACAGGGGGTGCATAGAGGTCCCCTGAGAACTCTGGGTCAGGAACGCACACCTGGAGCGACAGGTCCTCACTCAGCTTGAAGCCGTAGTCACTGCATGTAGGAGCAGACGAGGAAGACAGACGTGAGAGCGAAGAGTAAAATGTGAGAGTGCCCTTCGTCTAATGGAGCTTACATTTAATTACAGATTATTCATTATTTGCTCTGACGAGACCTCACAGAGGAATAACAATATGCAGCAGCGTAGCCTAGTGCACTTTTTCATTACACATGAAGATTCCATCTCTCTTTTGGAAAATTGGCCCGTAGGCTTTATATGACAGGACAGCACTGGGCAAAAATGGTGAAGAGCAGGGAGCGACATTCAGCTAATGTTTAGAGCTGGGACTCGAACCCCCCATAGTTAAAGCACTAGTGGTTAAAGGAATAGGCTGCCATTTTGCATACTGAGATATGTTCTTACCTTAGCTTAGACGAGTTGATGCGTTTTTTTCGCATGCACTTAGTCATGCAAACAGAGCACAGACAGTGTTGGCAAAAGCTTCTAACTTCACCCCCGTGGTCACATAGAGGAGAGGAGGAGAGGCTTTTGCCAACACTGTCTGTGCTCTGTTTGCATGACTGAGGGGACGCACAAAGAACAGACAGGTTCGCATCAACTCGTCTAAGCTAAGGTAAGAACATATCTCAGTATGAAAAAAACTGTGGCATATTTCTTTCAGGACATGCCATCAACTGTACAATCTCTGCCTATTGAAAAAAAAAGCATGATTTGCTGATTGACAGTAGTAGTAGTTATTGAAACATGGCCATACAAACTCATCTATACCAATATCTTCAAGTATCACAAGTAATAAGAAATGTCCCATCAGTCATGATAAAGCATAAACCCAATTTTTTTCATGTATCCTTTCAACAAACTTTGACCTACATTGCTACATTGATGCACCACGCTTTAGGAAGTACATTTACTGTGTATTTGGGGGTTGTTGTTTTTTGTTTTTTTTTATCTGTAAGCACTTTGTGTTACATGTTGTATGAAAAGAGCTTTAATTATAAATAAAGATTGATTTGATTTAAAACTTTTAGTAATTGAGTCCATAATTGTTTTGGGCTCTGTGCAAAGCCCATCACGTGAAAGCGTGAAAACAATACAGCGTAAATGTATCTGTTTAAACATAAAAAATATGAAACTAACTGAACATTTATTTTTATCTGTATATAAGCTTCTCTCCCTCACCACTCATAGTCTTGTCTGTTGCAGGAGCAGTTGGAGATGGTGACTGGACGGTCAAAGTCCTCGCCATTGAAACATGTGGCGTGTGGAGCTCTCCTCTTGTAGGTGATCTCTCTGCCCAGCAAACACTCGTTACCATGTTCATCTGACGGAGACCAGCGCTTATAGTCCGCGTCTAAACAAGGCACACCTAAACAACAACAGGTGTAACGTATTAACAGTGCTTGGTAGGGAAATGTGTAATCTTGGTAATCAAAATAAGGCTTAAAAGAAAGTCTAGACAAGAGTGAACGGAATACATTTGGACAGTTTTTGATTTATAAGATAGTATTGTGAATGTGACTTATAATGTGACTTGGTTATAAATGTTAACAATTAAGCTTTCTTTAGTTGTTTTATAAAAGAGAAACTAGAACTAGAATCACTATTCATTAAAAATGCCATTACAAAATATGATGAAATGATCAAATGCTTCAAATTAATCCAAATTCAGTGAGGAGACTGCGGACTTATCGTTTCTTGTTTTCAGAGAGTATGTGGACACTTGGTGAAGCGTACAGCCCATGAGAGCATTGTATTAAACTATAAAGTTGCATAAAAAGCAGCACATACGTTTGCTACGAGTGGAGGTGTTTTTGACCATACCTTCCCACAAGCGACTGACTTACCGAGCACGTTGGAGGTGTTGACCTGCAGGATGAGCCAGCTGTGCCTCTGATCGGCGTAGGAGCCAAAGATGGTGAAGATAGTGCTCTTCTCCCCAGGTTCGGTGAGCAGCTGGTAAACAAACACCTCCCTGTCTGAGAACTTAAAGTCAGTCCATGTCTCCCCTTCGTTTGTGCTGAACCTGGAAAGACACAAATGACACATGGTTTTCATTTAACAAATCACAAAGATTGCAACTATTTTGACAATGCAATACTCGCAAACAAAATATCCAGTCCTCATTCATGTAGAAAACCTGATATTGTTGTAGACTTACTTTAGATTTGTGGTGGAGCCTCCTTGTGGAATAGCCATCAAAATTCCCCCATGGTCTCCCCAGGTGTAAAAGTGGGGACCAGCAAGAGCCTGAAAAAAATAGTCCATGTGTTCTTTAAGCGTCACACTTTCGCATAAATGACAATGCATTGCTGGGTTTCAGGTTACATCACAGCATTCTAAAGGCCTATAATATTGAATGAGGTGGGGGCCATGTAAAATTATTTTGTTTTTGAGGAGATTTTTGGTCTTGTACAGATAGATGATACAATGATATTAATGATATTTTTTGTAATTCATACATTTTCTTTTTAGATACGACTAGGGCTGAACGATTTTGCCAAAAATCAATATTGCGATTTTTTTCAATCAATATTGAGATTTTTATTTTATTGCAATTTTCCGCTAATAACGTTTTGTTGCAATACAATTAAATATTTACAACTGACTTGCTATAGTATTACTTACTCTTAAGTCCTTTATAATCATATGGAATATAATTCAAAATAGTCCACATAGCCATTTACATAATTTACAATAAGCTTATACTTAATTTTTTGTTTTTGTAAATAGCCCAAAATAATTTCTTGCTATTTGCTCTTGTGTATTAGTCAGTGGTTGTGAGATACCGTAAGTTCTTATCTTTATCCAAAACATTCCCAAAAGAGAGCCGCAAAGGACTTTACTCTTAACAAGCAGCACAGGCTCACCTTCATCTCTGTTGACGCACAGACGTGTGAATCCAGGAGAGTTTCTGTGATCAGTGCATCAGAGGGATTAGCGCTACAGCTAACGCAATGCTAACGGAGGAAAAAGCAATAGCCCTTCACGGTGGCTGCATTATAAACGCTGATATGTTCACAGTACATCCACGATCTACCGCGCATCTTAAGTAGACTGAGAAGTAAACAAAAGCATGCGGTGGAGCGCGGAGCGGACGTCGGTGGCATGTCTCGCCGCTACATTCACTTTTATGGGCCGCGGCCATCAGCTGCATGGGCCGAAATCGCTTGCCTCTAAGATTTTGAAATCGCGTTGTGTAATATCGCGATAAAATTGCAAATGCGATTTATCGTTCAGCCCTAGATACGACTTGTTAAAGTGTAATGCAGTTAATAGGAAAAACTGGCCCCTGCCCCCCACTGGGTACAATTGTATTCAAAAATATGGTATTTCACCAAGACAATTTTCGTTACACATGGACCAAGTTAGAAGTTCAGTTGGTATTTTCTCTCCAGCATGTGGAGAACGATCTCACAATTTTAAAGTTTCATCTCATTCTTACCTCCTTCCAGCGGGCTCCTGCGCTGCTGGATACATAAACATTGGGCTTGTTAGCCAGATTCTTGCCGACAGATCCTGTAAGGCAAAAGAGACAGTTGATTTTATTCACACATTCACACAGTATTCCTCCTTGATCAAAATAAAGGTTTTTGAAGACAGTGCTGTATTGTAGCCAGAGTCACAATACACAGAGATACCGAGATTGATGTGCCTACTCTGCTTTCAGTGCAGTTGGAAGAATCCGGAGTCCGGATAATTGCCACTTTACATTTCAGACGGCAGCTTTCAGTAAATGGTTAATTAAACGTGAATTTGAATTTGAATTCTAGACCAAGTAAGCAACTCATGTGTTGACGTCCATTATTTATTTTGACTCCAGACAAATCCGTTATTTGTGCCAGTTGTTCATTATTGCCTAAAACAAGCAGTGATGTATGATTTGTTGAAGCAAAAAGCCAAAGGGAGATATGCGTCAGTACTAAACATTAAAACCAGATCCAACTGTCAATCAAAAACAGCTTCAAGGTATCCATTTTCATGATCAAATATTTCTGGCAGAACATCATCGCGAAATGCTGATTAGATTAGCTGTCTCTTTGCTGTGCTCTGTAACAACGCATCGAAATGAACTAAACACCACAACAGTGTGAAACCGCCTCTCATTAAATATCATTACACTCTGAGAAATTGCCAGGGACAATAAACAACAAAGCTCAAAAGGCTCCGTCACTGCGCTGATATGAAACTGGCAAGTATGAACTGGCTGCTGCTGCTGAGAGTAATACTTCTAACACTTTCACTGTTAAGACATACCAACAATGTATTTATAATACTTCAGCCACTCTTAACAAAAACAGTGTGTTCTGCCAAAACCCCTTCAAAGCTGAGCGCTCTGGAGCCAAAATGGCAGTTTATTCCAGGAAACTCACAATAGCACAGCATTGGCTCTACTGTACTTACTGTTCAACAAACATTAACCATTACAGTCACAAGCACAAGCAGCCCCATCTATTAGATATACATGATTATAATGCCAGACAATTCCACATTGTTCCAAAGTGCAATAGCTAGTTGTGGTATTGTAAAATTGTCAGCATGAACGTAGAACATGCTGGACCTTTGGGGAGACCCCATGTGCTGCAGCTGTAATTAGTTCATCTGGGAGAGAGCGATAACCATTCCAAGGACATGGCGCTGCTCAGTGCCAGCTCACACTCTCAGTCCCTCTGCGGCTTTATCCAATAAGGATTTAATTAGAGGCACCAGCTGAGAGAGGGAAGAGGGGCACACTATAAACCACAGAGTATCCACAAATATAGGAGTATGCCAGCAGGAGGCACTACTCGCTAGATTAATAATTTAGAAATTAGTTGTCAAGTTTTCATTAGATTTCAGCAAAATAAATAAATACTTAAAAATTGGAGCAGGTGGTGAAAATAAGATCATGTCCAGCGTCAAGAGATAATGCACACACCAATTGAATAGTCATGGTAATCAAGTTCATTTGCGGGCTGAGCAAGTGCAATCCTTGTCTAACTACAAAGTCATTAATCTACAGAAAGACAGGACAAAGCATGCTTACACTACCACTGGATGGAGTATGAGACTACTGTGTGTGCATGAGTCACTCCTGATTGGTTTATCCCATCCCTGCATGTTGCACTTCCTCTTATTGGTGATCTGATGAATGTTTATGGTAATGCCATCCCACCTGTGGCCATAATGAGCCCTGGGGCAGAGTCTTTGGACAGAATGGGTATCCTCCTGAGCTGGATGTTCAGCAGCTGACTCCAGCGCTGGGCCAAGTGCAGCGAGCAGCCTTTATTCAGCTGAAAGGAGAGAGAGAACAGAATAACACAAATTTACCGATTAATTTGAGTGTTTACTATTTGTAATTATTAGTCATTTTCACAAAATTCTGAATTGTGTGGGAGATGGCAAATTCTTGTGAAAGTCATATGTTTGTGTGAGTGTATGTGTGAAAATACAGTTCCTGTTCTCAAATGTGGCAAAGTACAAACCACAGTCTGCAGCTTTGCACTAAACAGATACTGCTGCAGATAAAAGGCTTTTACACGCAATAACAACATCTTCACAATCTCTTTTGCTAAACTCCCCCCAATCACCGGATGAACCAACTTGAAATGTTTTAGTTTTATGAACCTGACAGTCCACAGTGCCTCCTAAGCTGTCAGCGGCAGGTGGCTGGAGCAGCTCCCAGGTCCCTCCTTTGTCAAAGGTGATGACCGACCTCATGTTGTCCTCACTCACAGAACCATTGATGAGTGTTGCGATGAACACTCCACGCAGCCCCTCCACTCGGTGCAGGTCTGCAAACGGCTCATTGGCAAAGTACCTGAAATATTAGGGCAGCATGTGTTACAACAGAGAGATGGGCACTTAGTTTCTAGTGGGTTGTGTGAATTTACGATTATGACTTGAGGAAACGTATTACTTTACTTACTTGGTGTAGCGTTTACTATGTAAACGCTACACCAATCATTTGTTTTTCCTACAGAAAAGGTACTCCAAATAAAATAGCATTCCCATTTCAACACAACTGTCACTTATCAGAAAAGGACAAGCTGCTTTAAAACGTTGTGACAGGCCAGACACAGAATGTTACTAAGTGAATACTTGTGAAACAATTTCAAGAGGAAGAAGACTCTTGTTTATTGCATCCGATTGTATTATCGGCAGAGCCACACCTGAGCCGCAACAGAGCGCCATCTGCTCACAGGATGTTTATGATGCGGTTAACCAAAAGACCAAGTGCAAAAACAACACATACAGAAGTGAGGGTCATACTGAAACCAGTGTAATATCAAAGAGGAAGTAGCACAATATTTTCATTTCCTTTTTTGTGTCCTGCTGCACTGAAAGGTGCAGGTGCGGCGTTTGGACTCTCAAATCAATGAAATGTATTTCACACATTTGTCTTTTTGTTGTCAAGTCTTTGGTCAGTATTTTTGTTGCAAGAACAAGTAAATGAATAATGTTACTTATATCATTAGGGCTGCAATGACTATACTGTATCAAAAGGTGACTAGTGGACTATTAAAGTACAGTAAAAAAAAATCGACTTTACTCATTTGTAATCGCCATCTGCTGAATACACAAACTCTAACAGGAAACCATTAAGTCAAAATTATGGCAAAAAAACAAAAAACAATATTCGATCTTTCTGAAAAGTACTTTCCCACTAAAGTAATGTCGCGGCCCCACATATCACAGCCATACCTGATGAGTGTGTTGCTGCCCGATCCTTCCGGACTGTAGTACAGGACATTCTCCAGAGAAAGGGAGAAGGACAGGCCCTGTGTATCTGAGATGTAGAGGTGAGTGAGGTTGTTGAGGTGATTCACACACACAAAGACCTGGTCCTCTGATGCATCAGCGATGTAGTACTCCTGTAATATAGAGTGGGGGGTTAGGAAGAGCAGTTAAAGATGTATCAATCTATGCTAACCTGTAGTAATTGTGTTCAAGCAGTACCTTCTACTGCTCATATCTCCCATATAATAATAATGCCAAATGTAATTCCTTGTCTTAAAGGCCCTACCTACACATGTAAAAGGTTGTGCATCTTATCATGAAGCATTTTTCATTGATCGTCAACATACAAGTCAGTAGTTATTATTTACTTACTGTGACTGAAAACTCATCCTTTACTGTATCTTCTCTATATGAACTAGATGTTTGTGAGATCCTGGGACACTCACTGTGATTGGATGGCGTGTGGTGAACCGTGCTGCTTTCATGGGTTGCCTGTTGTAAGAGACCCAGAGCTGGACAGAGGAGGGCTCGTGGCTGCCAATCAGTTTCTGCAGGAGAAAGACATTTATTTTATATCCAAGCAAGCAAGCAAAGTTTATTTATATAGCACCTTTCTCAGACAGAAGGTCACAAAGTGCTTCACATCAAAACAAGCAATGACTAAAAACACAGGATAAAATTACACAAATCAAACAACAGTGGAGACAGTCATATCAGCCCATAAAACCGTACTTTCAAAACGCTCGACTGAACAAGAACGTTTTGAGTTGGGATTTAAATGTATCAACAGAGTCAAGTGATCGCAGAGAGAGCGGGAGATCGTTCCAGAGTCTAGGTGCGACAGCCTGGAAGGATCGGTCTCCTCTGGTTCGATAGCGAGTGCGAGGAACCATCAAGAGATTTTGATCTGCAGACCTCAGAGAACGAGAGGGGACATAGGGCTGAATCAGATCTCTGATGTAAGAAGGCGTCTGACCATATAAGGATCTAAAAGTCAGCACCAAGATTTTAAATTGAAACCGGTAAGACACCGGCAGCCAGTGGAGGGCTTTAAGAATTGGGGTGATATGAGCCCTTCTATTAGTGCAAGTTAAAATCCTCGCTGCAGAATTTTGAACCATTTGGAGACGAGACAGCTCTTTTTTGTTTAGACACGAAAATAAACTGTTGCAATAGTCTAGTCGTGACGACACAAAAGCATGAATAATGAGCTCCAAATCATTACGTGACACAATTTTCCTTAGTTTAGAGATGTTCCTCAACTGAAAGAAACAATTTCTGCTAAGCTGTTTAGAGTGGTGATCAAATGACATGTTTTTGTCAAAAATCACACCAAGGTTCCTGAGACTCTGTGCAGCGGACTGACTGAGATCTCCCAAATACTGGTTTATCCCTGGGATAAGGTCATCAGGAGCAATCACAAGGGTTTCTGTTTTATCAGCATTAAGCTGCAGAGAATTTTTACTTAACCATTGTTTTATATTTTTTAAACAGCTGACTAAAGAGTTCAGCCTTCCCATCTCAGAAGGCTTAAAAGAACAGTACAACTGGATATCGTCAGCAAACAGGTGATAAGAAACATCAGCGAACTCTTGAATGACCTTTCCCAATGGAATTATATAAAGTAGAAATAAAACCGGACCCAAAACAGAGCCCTGCGGAACACCACAGAATAATTTAGCTGAATCAGACATTATTTGATTTGCTGCAACACTAAAACTCCGACCAGATAAGTAAGAGGAAAACCAATTTAAAACTGGCCCTGACAGTCCAACCAAGCCACTCAATCTGTTTAGCATTATCTGGTGGTCGACGGTATCAAACGCTGAAGACAGGTCAAGCAGAACAAGAACAGAGCATTTTCCAGAGTCAGCAGACATCATTATGTCACTGGATACTTTTAACAATGCTGTTTCCGTGGAGTGGTGTTTTCGGAAACCAGATTGGAAAGTGTCATGAATGTAATGATGATCCAGGTAGCACGACAATTGTTTTGAGACCACCCTCTCTAAGATCTTGGACAGGAAAGGGAGTTTGGAGATAGGTCTGTAATTTTTTGGGTCTGCTTTGTCCAGATTTGTCCTTTTAAGTAATGGCTCTACTATGGCATGTTTAAATGAAACCGGAAACACGCCACTTGAAAGGGAAAGATTTATCATTTTAGTTACCCAAGGGCCAATTACATCAAGTACTTTTAGAAAAAGTCTGCAAGGAAGGACATCAGAAATACAAGAGGAGGGTTTCATCTTCATGATCAATGTTTCAATCTCTGTTTCAGTAACAGGCTTAAAGGAAGACCAACTGTGTGGTACAGGCTCAGTAGCAACAGAACTGTCACACAAAAGTGGTGGAAATTGTTTTTTTATGACCTTTATCTTGTCAATAAAAACCCTAAGGAATTTATTGCTGTCAGCTTTACAAGAGACCGGTGTAATAGCCGCAGCAGGACACACAATAGAATTTATAGTCTCAAACAATACTTTAGGGGTTTTCTTATTCACAATTATCAGCTGACGAAAATAGTCAGAACGGGCCTTTTCCATCATTTAATTAAAAGAGGAAATAAGATCCCTGAGATGTAACCTGTGAACTTCAAGATTTGTCGTTTTCCACAAACGTTCCGTTTTGCGACACAATCTCTTTAGATTTTGGATTCTCTCATTTATCCAAGGAAAAGCTTTTTTTTGTGTTGGCGACATTGATTTTATAGGGGCCACCTGATCTAAGATTGACATGCAGTGACCATTAAAACAATCAATTAAACTGTCCACATAAAGACAATCCATAAACAAGTGAGGATCAAACATATTTGAAAAACTGTCAGCTGTGGTTGCAGCAATAATGCGTCTCTGTGATTTTGTTTCTGAGGTCACAGACTCGGGAGTAATATTACAGTCAAACAGAACACAACTGTGATCACTTATGTGGACATCCTCCACACTCAAGTTTGTAATATCCAGGCCTAGGGAAAAAACTAGGTCCAGAGTGTGTCCCCTCTGATGAGTGGGGACAGACACATGCTGCTCAAAGTTAAAAGTTTCAGTCAGTGTTAAAAGATCAATTGCAGGGCAAGATGTGCTGTTATCCACATGAATATTAAAATCTCCAAGGATTAAAACATTTTCCAACTTTATTATGGAGGACAGAAAATCACTAAAGTCACTTATCCATTTCAAAAGCAAACCAATAAAGAGCAAAGCCATGTGACCCAAAAAAAAAAACAAAAAAAAACAAACTCAACACTCAGCACAGTTTAACATGTTCAACATTGTTTAATAATACACTGAAACCCATACCATAACAAGCGCTAATGGTTCATCTTTTATATGGTACGAACCTCAATCTACTGTAGATACAGTTTGGAAAATATGTGCGTATTCCTACTGCTTCAGATTGTACCAAATGAAGCAGGATTTACTTTCACCTCATCAACATTCATCATGACGCAAAGCAGAAAGTCATTCATTCATTATAAAACCCTTCGATCCGCTCTTATTAAGCCAACATACCATATAAACAGACTATTTCCTCGTCCCAGCCGCTCGCCAAACTGTAAATTTATTAAGTGCCTTCATTATTTGAGCTTTAACAGGCCCAAAGAGAGGAAATTAAAAGAAGATGAAGACATTAGCCGGGGAGGAGAGGGGACTCAATTGAGTGTAGCGCCAGGGACACTGAAGCCATAAATTCAGGCTGGTTAAAGTAAGAGTTTTTGAAAGAAGGGCGAAAAGGCAAACAGTCAATTACTCACGCATTTAGTCGACAGTTGCATTTAGCGCGCCAACATTATACGACTTTATTACAATTGAAATATGCAACAAAACTAAACTAAACCTTTGTGTCAATAATTATTGTCTTTAAAGAGTGTGGGTTTAGGTTAGGGTTAGTTGAGGGTAGTTGGCAAAATGGCAAAATGATCAAGAGCTTTCTCAATAATCAGCTGCACTGAAGTTTGAGGGCATTCGGAGTATGGATAAAAGAAGCTCAACATACCTTGGGTTTTTGGAGAGATCAATGCAAAAACAAGACATTTCTGCCTTGAATACATTTCAAACTGCTAATTCTCCATAAAACATCAAGCCAACAGAGCACATACAGATGAGTTTGCAGTTTTTCCAGACTGGGAGGCTGGCTCATGCTCCGTCACCAACTACAAGGTGACTTTGCTTAATGACTGGTCCCGACGCTGCACCCGAAATTTACTGTATGTCCACAGCTGTGCCTCGACAGATGACATTTTATTATACAAGGTACAAAATGTCACAGACTGCGGCGCCTTTCCCCGACATCTGTATAATGTTTAGACCGTAAGACTTCCCCGTCAGACGCCAGGCCTACTCTTCATACATATTCATGACCACAGTCCACTGCACCTCAGGCTACACTTGAAACAAAGCAAAAAGCCGACATATCTTTTCTTTAATATGAGAAATCCTTCAGGGACCACAGGGATGTAAAACGCTTTTTTCGACACTCCCAAAGCAAGTCTAACTGATCTCTGCTCGTGCATATGCTATGATGAAATTGTTGCAAAAAAGCAGATGTAGGTGGTTTTTCATCTGCAGCATTGTATCTTGGCTTGCCTTTTTAAATCTTAAAAATTATGCCACTTTATTGCTGTTGAAAATTTCTGGATTTTCCCTATTTATACTTTTCCACACCCTCCATCACGTCAAAATATTACAATATCGAATTCTTACTGATAGTAATTAACGCTATGCATTTTCATGCAGATCTGTGGAAAACAATGCAGTATCATTCAATTATTTCTGGCGTTGTTCTTCCCACCTCTATTGTATTTTAAGACTTGCATAAACAAAAGGCTCTGAAATCCACAAGAGCGACGCAGTGCTTTAATGAGAAGAATTCATTCCTTTTCAAACTCGACTTCCTGTTTACCCCTCCCTCTCCCCTCTCTCTTTCTGCATCTCTCTGTCATTAGAGAGTGATCTAAATGGCCAGGAATACAACAGATAACTATGTATTACATGTGCTGCTGAGTCACTTATCTGCTCTGGATCTATCCCCATAGGACCAGTAGCTACTGACTTGAGGTTCATATGTGCACGCTTTTCTACACGTTCTCCTTTTCTGCCTGTTTAATTGGCTTAAACGGCTCAACGTTGCCAATAGCTCTGGAGATATTTAATTATTCTAATCCTATTATACCAAACTGAAGCCAAAAGATGAGGATCTATGAGTTGACAATTTATTTTCCAAGACATTTTAATACGGTAGCTAAAAGACATTGGGATGGCTTTCTATAAGTCATTTCAGATTGGACCGTTTTAAAGCCACACATCGGCAAGAAATACCCCCTTTGACTTCAATCACTGGGAGCTTACAACACAGCAATAGCATAGTAAAAGCTTAGTATAGATATAGTATTGTTACATCATGGTCATTTTTAAGGAACAATGCACCTGTCATTCAGCTTAGTTTCCAAATAAGGGATAAATCATAACCCTTACCCAGTATAAAGACTGTAAAGGAAACAGGATTTGTTTTTCTTTGTAACCTCTTAATCTTACTTAGTTTGCTTTCATATTATACCAGTGCAAACAGCATGGCATATTTCGATTATGTTGCATCTAAAAGAAACATGTATTGTTATCATTACAGGGATATTGTGCCTATTAAAAGTTTGACATCTAGAACTTTCTGGGTAACGCAGCTTCGTATGCCATTTAGTCCTTGCCCCAAGCCTCTGACGCCACTTTACAGGAAACCTTTTCCATTTGTGAGAGTTTAATAGAAACACAAGCGAGTCTCCATTTCTCCTTTTGAGTTCACTGTAAGTACACTTTAGAGTCTTGGAAACAGAAATAATAGATCAAAATGTTTTTACAAGCATATAAAAATATAATTCGCGATTGGGCACTATATTTCTGTCAACACAAGCTTTATTCCTTTTTAATTTAACTGAGAGTTTGTGTAAGAAAAAAACACTTCAGTGCCAGACACAAGTAATCGGCCAATGCATTTAGCGCATGACAATACTTCATTAGGAAAAACTATGCAACATAAAGGCAAACGTTTATTGTGTCTGATCATTTGATGCTCAGATCAGGATTTTCAATTGCAGGTTTGTTAACTCAGGGGTAAATGCTTTTTCCAAAGAGCAACATAACTCCTTTAAGATTTGTAATATACCACAGAATATTTGTTTGTTTGGCGTATGAAGTAATTTACTTTATTAATGGACATAATTTCATGACATATAGAACATAGGCCTAAAACACACGAGTAGAAAGTCAGATAGACAGAGCTGATTTTAAAATTCGTATCTGATGTTTCCTTGGCATGGCTGCTAGCTGTCTGGTCTTCTGCACTAACAAATGGCAGAAGCAGTCACATTTCACTATAAGCCTTTTTATCTCCGCAGAAGAAAACTGCAGCTGCCTTCAGATCGACAGACAAGGTACATAAATAATCATCTCTCATATTTTGTGCTTTTTAATCTGTTCTTGAGAAAAGCTAACTCAACAGCCTGTTTCTGCCTCTTATCTCGGCATCAGTTATGTGGTAGTCTTTCCGACTGACTTCCTTCAGCCCTCTCAGCACTGCTGAAAAGTAGAAAATTTCCTGAGCAACGTGACTGCATATTCAAGCAGAGGCATCTATATATCCGCAAAGCAAATGCATGTTTGGGTCCTTGGGTGATTAACAGATAGACTAACTGGCAAATGCTACAACCTGCTAAATAAAATGTGTCAATGATTGCAGTAGCATAGACTTAGTAGACTGTTATTGCTCACTCCTCTCCATTTACATTAATTACTCCATTCGAGAGAGAATACATGATGGCTGCTTAATCTCTTCCTGCAGGGTAAATTAAAAAATTGACAAAAAGGCGGGAAACTGAGCCCCCTCGAGGCGGTCTGAGTAGCAACAAGCCCACACAGTGCTCCAGGGCCTGCCAATCAAAACCTCAGGCATAAACTTTTTAATTCCACATAACGTTGTCCCATAGGTCACAGCGATCTTTAAAATAAAGAAAAAGTAACCAGTGGAATCCATTTTAAGTTTCTTTTGGAGTCAGGGGTGGTATTGCAGCAATGTCAGCTCCCCACCATGAGGACCAAAGAGAAGTGCTTTCCTCGCCCTTTGGTTAGTGGCCAACTACATACAAAAACTACATACAATTCTTATCATAGAAATGCCCAAATCACAAAGAACAATACATTAATTATTTACATAAATGCAAAGAAAAAAATGCATTTTGTAGCATTACAGCATGTAGCTTTGAGCTTTGATCATGATTAAGATTTTGTGGACCAAGCATTGGGGATTTGTTTTCATTTTTACAGAACAACATTTTTACCAAGGGAGAAAGTAAATGTTCTTTGTCATTGTAAAATAAACAAAACTCTATGTTGTAAAAAGGCATACACTCAAGACAATTACATAGTGACTGATAACTATACAAGTCTATATTTAAGTATAATCTGGGTAAAGCTGCTGGTTTTAACTGAGCTGTCATAATTGATGGGTTTCCCGCGGACATAATAATGTTGTACTGTGTTGCTTTGTTGCTGCAGCCATTACATCTGTGTTTTTTGTGTCTGAGCATGACTTTTACTTCACATTTACTACACCACATAAAAGCTCTTACTCTGTTTTATTGGACCACATGGAAATTACCAAATGAGACACTGTGTTTAACCACAGAAGCCACTGGTAATGATTAAACTGCTGCTGCTGTTATTTGGGCATCATCAAGTGTCTGATGCTCGGATGAAACTGGCTGTTGCACCCAAGTATTGTTTCTTAAAATGCACAGTGCTAATTTGTAAAGGTATTTAGATCTCTGTTCTTTCCATCCGTCAGAGTTTCATGCTGAATTTTAGAATGCAAAACAGCCTTGTTTTTATCTGTATAGTACAAAAAAAAATAATTGAAAGCAGTCATTTTTTGCCAGGTAAGATCCATCTATTCTTGAAACAGCAAATGCTAAAATTACATTGTAGTACAAGATACAAATAGACCACAGTTAGTCTACATAATTAGAAGCTCAGCACTAAGCAGCGAGTTGATGAGCCAGCTGATAACAATGTTAAGATCGAACAAATCTCTCTCAGCAGACCTCATAAAACACGCTGTTTCTGAACACTATGGGCCTCAGTTATCTAAAGCCAAACCAGGCGCGTGACAACAGCGAGCGCAAATCTGTCCCTGCAAAACACATACATCACATCCAAATCATACTCCCATCTGCTTCTCTGTCTGTGCACCCGCTACATTAGCAACAAAGTATCACAAGAAAAACACAGCTTTCTAATAGCAAGAGGTACAAAAATAGATCAAGAGGTTTGCTGGAGTCAGTGCCATTGAGGTGTTACAATAGAACAGAAATGTATTAGCAAGATTCAATATGGCTCAACTCATTTTATTATTGTTTTTTTTAATGCATATCTTTGTACAGCTTCAGATTTGTTGATATATTATATATATATTATAATCTACGTAAAATATCACTTTATAATTCCTTAGGTGTAACTAAACTATTACTAATCATGTATATATTTTATACCCTCCTTACAATTGTTTTACCACAGCAAAAGACTTTATTTAACCTAGTCCAAATTATTCTGTATTTCAGGGATTCATGGTCCCAGAGAGAACCCACCAGCATCACCGTATCACCCACAAAAACCTTCAGTTTATTTGAACAAAAATCTTCAGTTTTTGTTCAAATACCTCAGTTTTGTTAAGATGCTATAGCTTTACTAGCTCATTTAGCTTAAATCAAGCTCCTGGTGTACACTAGGCGTGGTGTGGACTCTGGAAAGATCACTTTTGTGTGCAGGTGCACGCAGTAGTGTGGTTTACCATTTCAAAATGCATGTGCGCTCAGTACTGACAGATGTGTACTTTAATTGCACACTAATTGTGTAAAAGGCGTAATGAGAGATGTAACTGACCCGTGTGGTTGTGGCAAACATGTATTTGTCTCGGAGTTGGAAGCTGTCCACCTGCTCTAGGATGACTCTGCGGTTCTGTTCACTCTGGAAGAAGTCGGTGCTGCTGAGGATAGTGGACACGCCCTGGGGCTCGTGTCTCTGCACCAGGACAGTCGTGGGGGGGTCGTACGGCTCCACACCCCTAAAGAAAGAGGAAGAAAGAAACCTTTAACGGAAAGTAGGCTCATGTGATAACAATGATCATCACATCAAATATGTTCTTATTTAAAGCTCGGGGACCAGATTTTTCCCACACAAAACTTTGACATTTTTTTATTTGGCCCAAACTCGTTTCTAGTACTCACAAACCCTCCTGCATGTCCGAATTGTTCAAGCAAATTGTTTATATGCACGTTTCACGCCCGTGTACAGCTTTGAGCTTTGAGACAATTTAACAAGATCTGTTTTTTGCTGTGTTTATAACTCACTCTGAGGTGGTAAAAACAAATTTACTTTTTAACAACAAAAAGTCAGGTACCCCAGCTTTAAGCACGACAACATTCGTCTGATGATACGCTTTTCTCAGAGGTCTCAAGACTGTTCTGTTTCAGTGTTTATGGAGACATGGCTCATCAATGTTCCAGACAGTGCCATTACAGCTTTCGTGTGGCACAGCAGAAAGCTTTGTTTTAGCTTCACTGTCATTTCTAATTTCTTCTTTGTAAGGCGCATTGAGTTGCCTTGTGTATGAAATGCGTGGTATAAATAAATATGCCTTGCCTTGCCTAAGCTGCCATCAGGGAAGAGACAGCAGAGTATCCAGGTCAGATCCAGCTGACTGACCAGCTTCATCCACCAAGCTAAGTTGAACCCTTTTCCTTCCTGGCACCAAGAGTTTGAGAGTAACACAATTTCAACTCTATGTATCTTTACATGCAGTAAAATTGGAAAGAGCAGCCAATGTGAGTGAAGACCGACGAGTCTAGCCACAACAACACGTGTTTTGCGTGGTTGGTGGATGAACGTTTTTCAACATTATTACAAAGATCTTAAATATATATATATATATATATATATATATATATATATAAGATATAGCAAAATAAAATATATTAAATCACAAATGCAAGGCCTTGTTCTAACACATTCAAGAGATTAAGGGGCTCACTGTAAATGTGTATGGAATACTATCAAATGTTTTGAGTTAAAAGTGGGTTTAGCTATGTCGCACAGTCCCGTTGATGATTCATGTGCACAATAAAAGTCTAATTTGTGATGGTTGCAAAAGTGGCAAGACATTGCCGAAGGCCCCGAGGTGCCCGTCTGAAAACTGGAACTTCAAAATGGTAACACGTCCAAAAATAACTGCATTACTCACTGTGGAAATTAATACTTCCCATTTTTACATGACACCGGCCAAGCACATAAGCAATAAACTGAATGCTGAACCAAAATGCTATCAACATGATCTGAGAAAAAATATCTTCCTATGATGTACTCCTTTTTTTGGACTTTTTTGTGTCTAGTAGCCAGCGTGTTTTGGAAAGCAGTCAGTGGAGAATGAATAAAAAAGTCACACGGCGTCTTGTGGCCAGTGGTGTTTGCTCCAGAGAGTGCAGGGCAGAACAGAGGCAGCAGTGTTGAGCTCAGCCGGGACTCTGAAAGGGCCCTGTTCACCCGATGGACACGGTCTGGGTGAAGAGTGCACACAAGGCGATTGGCACAGTGGCTGCAATTTTTTATTCAAGAGGCTTTCTCTAAACAGCTGAGAAACACCCTTCTATTGGTTTGTCAAAACTTAGCACGACATGAACTAGAAAACATCATCAACATCATTATGATTGAGTATTTTGTCAGTGGTCCAAGTAGAAAGCTCTAAAACATTATAAATGACAATGATAAGAAAAGGAGTATTGACAACCTCGCTGTGTCTTTGTGGGCCAAAGACAATTATCTCAGTTTTATCTGTATTTACCTGGAGGAAGTTGTTTTGCATCCACAAACTGATCTGTTTGATACAATGACAGTGTATCTACATGCCCATGTTCAGCCGCTGTCAGTGAAACATAGATCCGAGTATCGTCTGCGTAATTGTGGAAGCATGTACAGATTGAACATGAGGGGCCCTAGAATCGACCCCCGGGGAACACCACAAGTTAAAGTTATGTTGTAAAAGGTGGCTTTATTGACAGTGCATCAATATGAAGTTTTTCAATTTAAAAATATTTGTATTGTGGGGAATGCACTCAAGTCAGTGACACTTGCTATCTAAAGTATGGATAAACGGATTGTAAATTTGGGTAGCTAGTACTTGAACTTTCAATCTTTCAAGCCAAGTTAAAATCCCTTTACAAAAGCGTAGTATCATTGGCCGTCATACGGTAGAGGAGAATGGCTGTTTTTTGCAGCACACAGAGGATTTGCCTCTCACTCTGTCTCCTAGCAATAGGTTCATAAAGGATTAGGAGCCAGCGGCAGCACAGTGCATCAGATGGGGCTGGCTACCTCAGAGATAGACAAGTCTATAGAACCCTGAAAGGAAACACAACAGTTAGTCTAAAGCCTTGAGAAACAGGATTAGACGCACCCTGGGGTGAAGGCACAAGTGAGGGGATCAATTCTTATTTATACTGTTTTCTTCAACAATTTATAGTTTCATAAGGCAGCGTTAACGTTTTTTTTTAATTATAATTGTTAGGGAGATATATCAATAATACTATACTATTGTATTTTAGGTATGACCACCCAACTATTAATTAATAGTTGTGCAATCTGTGTGCAGCTGCCTCTAATCCCCTCTAATATCCATAAACACGCTCCTGTAACCAGATATTTTGCCACCTCATGACTAAACCAGGTCGGCCCCAGAAACTCCTTTTGTCATGATAAGATAAGATAGCCTTTATTGATCTCACAATGAATGAATTTACTTGTTACATGTTACATGAGGGCAGTGAAAAATTGCTGGTCAGCACTTGAAATGACTTATTAATTTTGCAATGACAATAAAGACCTATCCTATCCTTTTTGCCAGTTCAAAACACTGTCAAAACCTTTGTATAATTTTGCTGAGCTGAGCAAACAGTCAAGTTCAGTTGGACTTGGTTCGTGTTTAAAACTTAAAACACCCTAGAAAGTGAAGCCTGGTAATTTTAATGAAAATTATTGCATGAGGCAATGCTCCACACCCAAATGACTGCATAATGGAGACTATACAGCATAAATGATTACATAATCCAGTCACTTCTGAGTGACAATCCGCCCCAGGGCTGGATTGGCCATTGGGAGCACCGGGAGTTTTCCCGGTGGGCTGACGTACTTTTGGGCTGGTCGGGCCAGTCAGATCGAGAGATAAGCCCCGTAACACATTACACCGGCCCATGGGCATCGGAACCATTCATTGAGAGGGGGACGTGTTCCCCCCCACTTTTGAAAAGTGGTTGTTTGGTCCCTCCACTTTCACAACGTGACTTTTCATTAACTTTACATTTACTTAAAGTTTAGACTGGACCTTTTCAATAGGCTCCCCGAGGGCAAACCTTCAAATCTGACTCGCGCCTTATTTTTCATAAAAAACAATATTTTTTGGCATTATCCACGCCAGTATGGCGTCGCCCCGCGGCGCATGCGCATTGCTTTGCCTAGCTGTGTTTATGCGGCTCCGCTACATCACCTCAGACCGGCTGAAACGTAAACATGTCTCTGTAAACCGCTGAAAAACGGCTAAAGTGAGAATACTGGAGGCTTATCGTTGGACGGACTGACAGATTTTTTGGCCAAGCACAAAGACACTCGTGCATCGTGTTTTTGGAGTTTTGCTCGGACTATCACATGGAGGAGCAGGACTTTTCACGGTTCACGGCAGATGGGCAGCGTGTTTCCCTTCTTCATCATTACAAAGGGCCTGACCAGTAACTTTAAGGTAAGGAACATACATTTTAATGTGTTTACAAAACGGGTGATGAAGCTTGAGTATAGCATGAGTTTGGGGAAACTGCACCGGGCTAGCACGAGTGTTCAACCGGTAAATACGCCTGTTAAACCTCGCTGTCTGGACTTAACCAAATAATATCTGAATTATTCATTTGACTCAGTTTTATCTGCGTTTGTAGGAAATGAAGATACAAGCATTGAGATTTTTTTTTGTGACGGCAGGAGTTAACGGGTGTGGCTGACGCTGAATAAATGTGGATGCAAAAATTAAGCGTTCTTATGAGATGGCGTGCGCCATCTCATAAGAACGCTTAATTTAAAACATTTAAAAAGCATCATAAAGCCAGGGCTGGACAGGAGAAGCTCCACAGTGGTTGGGTTAGCCCTATATGTCCACCCAGCTGCAAGGAGGAGGTGCGCTCAAGTCTCATGTTTTCCTGAAGTAGCGTACTTCTTTGGCGCGATTTGGATGTAGTCCCGCTAAAGCCCTAACGTTGTCCTGTTTTTGCCCTGACCTTGTCCCACTGTAGTTCTTAATTTTATGAAGTCGACCCCAAAGATTAAGGTGTTGAGTGGTATGAGGTGCTCGCTTAAATTCGGCAGAAACCACATGCAGCTATTGTACTCGATTCGTAGCTTATACTGTTTTAGTTCAAGCCGAGGGCTTATTGTTTTGCTCTTCACCTCGACTATTGCATTGAATATGACTGATTTTTTTAGAGGGCCGGACTTGACCCAAAGGTCCCGGGCCGATTTTTTCTGCATGTCCAACCCTGATCAGTCCAGTTTATTGCACTCAACTATAATATTTGTGTTTTGCCTCACCCACTCAACCAGACGGTTGACACTTTAAAAACCTGATTATTGCAACAGACTATAAATCAAGCATTTAAAGCCAGGTTGGAAAAAACTCTTGTTTAAGGGAATGCCGCTAATACATACAAGAGTGCTGTTAGAGATGCAGAGAAAGTAGGTTTAGAGTGAGCAATGTTCTGTTGTGGAAAGATAAATTATTCAAAACCTAATTTGTCAGATGACTTATCAGCTCTACACGTTTGGCGCTTCGTCTGGGGGAAAAGCGAACAGCTAAATGTATCTGCAAAATGACCAATAACGACCAATACAAGTCGTAACTTAGAAAATGACCAATTACTCCATATAAAAAAGGGGAACAGTGTTTTAATTTAATCAAGTGCATTTCTCCAGTTCAGCTCTACCCAAATCTAAAATGTTAAAGCCTAACAGGCCAGTGTAATGCCTGATTTGAAAGCTAAGACCTACAAAACCTGCCGCATTGTTGTTTCTTTTCATCACTTTTTTGTCACGTTTTTGATGCCGTTTTATCCTCGTTCTCATTTCATTTCTGTCACTGTTTTGATGCTTTAGATTTGGGTAAAGCCGAACTGGAGAAAATGTGCTAGATCTGATGCAAGAAAAATACATATCTTGCCATAGATACCTCGAATTCAACAAGACGGTATGAAAACACAAACAAACGAGGGCACAGTGAAAGTAATCCATTTCCTGCATGCGACAGTTCGTGTTTTGTAACTGAGTACAATCACAATCCACCCTTCCCATAAGACAAACACCGACTGTTTGAGGAGTAAATAAGATCAGGCCTCTTACAGTTTGCCTTTGGGAGTACTGCATAATTGTAACGGTAGAAAATAGGTCCAAACATTTACAGAGTTGGTTGAGAAGTATTTACTTTATACTTTAATTTACCATTTTCTCCAAATCGACAGCTTCAATTGTTTTATTTTTTTGGTGGTCTGTTTCTTCATATGCCTGATGGGAACAATCTCAAGAAGTAGAAATATTACACAGGGTGGAGAAGTATGCAGTAAAGGTTCTACAAGGACAGACAGATCCTGATGTTTGTTCAGTCATTGTTGGAGCGGCAAATTGTGGGTGCTTGTAATGTAAAACGTATTCATTGTTTAGCATGTGTTTGGCTTTCTGCAGCTAGTGGAGATGATGGTGTGTTTTTGGTTTCTTTCACACAATGATTGCACATGACATATAGAAAGCTACAATATTAACAAGAGACAATGTGATAGGACACAGAGTCTTACCAAAAGTATGCCTTCACATGCTCTTGTATCAACACCCAGGTCTCCCCGAAGTCGTCCGATTTCCAGAGCTGAGGAGCAGGAGAGAGAAAGAGTGTGTGAGGTGGGGTCTGGGAGAGTGAAAAAGGAGGTAGAAGAAGAAGTAGTAGTAGGGGGGATGGTGCACAGTAAAAATGTAGGTCAGCCTCCTTCCTACATTTTTGCTCCTACACGTGTGACAAAGAGAGGACTGCGGAGCCGTTTAGAGCTATTGTGTGCAAAATCAGGAGCTGGAAACAAAAACAGATTGCAAAACAAAACACGAACGCTTGGCTCAGATGGGCAACTTGGATGTGGCCATTGTTGTGAAAAAAGGATGCCAACAAACACTTTGGTGAAGTTTAAACTAAGTGTGCGGGTGATGTTTTTTTGTTGTTCAAGCAGCCGGGTTGGTTCCCCACATTTTACCTGTTTGTTTGGGTGGGAGCCGTCATAGCCCAGGGCCAGGTTGGACCTCCGGTTGTGCAGCAGCAGGTCAGTGGGCTTGAAGGGCAGAGAGAAGCCCTGAACCGTCTTACAGAAGTCAAACGTGTTCCACAAGAAGTTGTTTGTAGAGTCCACAAAAAGATACTGCACACATAAATGAGCAAGACACACGTTCATTGCACACGCGTTGCATGTTATCAAGACAAATCAAACCACATCCATACAGAAAAATGACCACAGGCAAATTAACAGGGATGTGCAATCTTTATAGAAAATCGTCAGGATGCTTCTTCCCCCTTTTTTGCAAGGTCCATTTGTATTCACAGCGCAATCTCATGGCGCGTACCCACATTTATAAGTTCATTTTGTGCTCCACTGATGGCCATTGCCTCAGAGCAGAGGGGAGGGGGACAGACCATAGACACAGCTCTCGGGAACTCACTGTCAGCTCAGCTCATATAAAAAGCAGATGATTTAGTTCATACTTAATTTAGATCACCAAGGCCACGGGACATTTTAAGTCAGACGGCAAAATACTCAAAAACATCCTTTTGTAGATTTAGAGCAGTTATTGAAATTGGAAAAGTAATTATATCCATCCAATGTAACTTATTTCATACATAATGTGAATTTTACACTTTTCACTTTTAGTTTTGTATATTTTTGTGTACGTATCTGTGTTTTATTCTCCACTACATCTTTTCCTAGATTAAAAATACTAGCATTATCAAAGCTAGGTAGCATTATCAAATCTGGGTGGCATTCTCTGCTGCGGTGGTGTGTAGCTGATTAGCAATGTAACACAAGTAATGGTCAAATTTAAGGTAAGTAAGGGGCACCAGGAAAAATGTATTTACATTCATTTCTATTGTGAGAGGCTTTATGACTCACCTGATAGAGCACTCAAAGAAATGTCCAGACTCTTGGTCAACCCAACACAATGTACTCTTATACATTTTCCTTATAACTACTAACATCCATATAATAGCACTAAATTGAACAAATACAGCACACAGCGGCTTTACAATTTACCTTAAAAACTTTTGGAAAAAATAAAGAAAGGTTATTTGTAGCTGCTAGCCAGCTACCCTTGTTACTGTGTTGTGGAAGTGGACTTTTGCAGTTGCCGCTCCATTGGGATTGAGAGCCGGTGAGGGGGAAAAAAACTCCTGGAATGTGTTCAGTTTCATTATTTTAGAAGATCATTTGATAAATCAGCACTTTGTTACAGACTGTGCCTGTGGAGAAGTAGTGGGTGAAAAGGAGCTGCTGCTACGCTCTTAAATCAACTCAAAGACAGATCCAGAACTCTAACGTTAATAATTCATCATTCTGCCTGGTGCTGCCACTAGCAAAGCCTGAACTAAGGGTGAACAAATTAACTTCAGAACTTATTTTGGCAAAGCACGTCAAATGCAAATTATCCCCTTTCAGAGAGATCATGAATTTTTAACCATCAAAAATTTAACTTAAGGAATTTAGCATGAGCAGAATTTTTTATGTTGACTTTCATTCTTGATCTGAAGTTTGTTTTTTTGCAAGGCAAAAAGCTGAACAAGTCGTGGGAACATATTTCCCTAACTAATGCCACCCAGGGTTAATGAATCTCTGAAGTTTTTGAATAAAGTTTTATTCAAGTTTTGTTAACTTAAGGAAAGAGACAGGATCTCTTGTGTGCAGATCTCTTGGTACTGGTCCACGTACCGACACAATAGTGTTCAAAAATGTTTATTTCTACTATAACCAGGAACTAAGTTCGCTCTGATTTAATTTGCAGGAAAAAATTTCGTGAAACTGATGATGTGTACCGCAGTAGAACATTGGAGTTGGATTGTAACCTATTTCAAGTAGGGTTGTTCTGATATTGATACTGGTGAGTACCTAAACCAAAACAAGTAAGAGGATTTAATTTCATTTATTAATTTATTTGAATGGGACAATTACTATTAATGAACAGACACCCAGCGCTGTCAATATGCCGGTTTTACTCCAGCCACAGTCCCAGGGGGTAAACACACAACATACTGTACACAATCACGACAAAACTTGTACCACACGACACAGTATATGACAGTACAGTTAGTACAAAACGTACACAGACAGTAAACATGTGGCGGCACAGTAGCACAGCGGTTAGCGCTCTTGTTTCCCAGCTAAAAGGTCCGGGTTCGAGCCCCGGCCGGAAGGGGCCTTTCTGTGTGGAGTTAGCATGTTCTCCTCGTGTCTGCATAGGTCTCCTGCTCCGGATTCCCCTACAACTAAAAACATGTACAATAGGCTTGAATGAATGTAGTGAGTGCCTTGCTTCCGTCAGTCTACCCCAGGGCTGCTGTGGCTACAATAGTAGCTTACCACCACCCAGTATGGAGTGACTGAAGTGTGGGGCTGTGAGAAACTTGGTAATACAGGCTTGTAAACCGAAATACAAGTGTAAGGCATTATTATTATTATTATAACGTACAAAAAACACTCCAGTACAGATGCAAGCCGCAGCTGTATACTGTGCCATGGCTAACGCTTACATCAGCTTAAATATTGGCTTTGACACAGACCTCTAATCTTATCTTTTTATTGCCTTCATTTAGTCTTGGAAGCAGAACCTTAATTTGTCATTGTTTTCAACAACACTCATTTTAAGCATGTCACTTTTCATTAATTTGATTTAGTCCTTACTTAGATCCACTTTTAGTTATTTGTTGATTAGTTAGTAGTAGTTAATAATAAAGAAATTTGAATAACTCAGCAGCCTAATAACCTAACAATGACCTAAACTGCAGACCAAAGTGTTCTGTTCAGTATAATTAACATTTACCTACAGTATGAGGGCCACTGCTGCACACTCCGTCTGTGTGTTGAGCATATCTGAGGCAGACACGGCTGACCCATTAGCTGATAGCCCTCAGAAACTAGCACTCCTCTCCACAGAAACACAGTCATGTTTTTGCTGCTGAGTCACTCCATCAGCCTTTACTAAGAGACGCTTGTAGCCAGGTAACAACACACCGGAGAGGCAGCAGCACTTGCTCATGCCTTGAGCTTTAATAACAGGACTAACAATGGCCCATAAAATTGATACAACTTTTGAAAACGCAAGAAAAATAGGTGACCTAGAACCCCTTTTACAACTCATTACAACTGTCCCACATAACTTGGTCACACCGCGTAAAAATTTACATAGTAAATAAAATTGTACAAACGGCTCAGCTCTCTTAAGACATGACTGTAACTTTACCGGGAGTGGGTACGTCTCCAGCTCGTCTTCCTTGAGAGGCAGTGGAATTTGAGATTTAAATAGGTTTGGTCCTCATCAAAATCCATTCTTTAATTACCCACTGCAAAAATAGCATTTTCTGTGTCGAGCTGCTCATTGGCAACAGGTTTTGTTTTGATGGCAAAATGTTACGCAGTGTGTCTTTAACATGTCATCGATATTTAGTTGGGTCAACAGTTTGTAAACTTTCGTCATTTATTAGGTCATGTCATGGGTCTCAATTTGCACATGGTGCTGCTGTTAGCAAAGCATGAAAACATCAATACCATGTTTATGCTTATGATATCGAGAGTTCCACTTTGAATAAGCATGGTTACTTTTGCAGTAAATATTGCTTTTCAATGTCACCGAATTAAAACAACTCTTTCAGGACTCCCCTCTGTGAGTTGGCTTTGGTTTTTCCCGGCGTTATTAGATATCAGGTGGTAAATGTGACTCACCCGCCTATTGTCCGATGGGCTGTGATAGAACTGAGAGATGACCTGCTTGCTGCCATTCTTAGCTTTGGCATCCGGCAGTTGAAACTTCTCAGACACCAGTGTGAAAGTTGTCCCGTAGTCATAGGAGACATAAACCTAAAGAAACAGATGATGCTCTATAATATATGATATGAATAAAACAAGGTGGATGATGTTTGGCCGACTGTACTTACTGAGCTGGTTTTGGGTCCAGTGGCACCAGCACTGTCCCGGGCCAACGCTACAATCACATTGCTCTTCTCTCCGGCCCAGTGGACAACCATCTGGTTATGGGAGTCATTGAGGTTGGCCTGAAAGAGAAAACAAGTTGCTTTGGTTAAATTGATTTTTCTAAATATATTGCTCCTTTTCATAAACATAGATTTAACAGACCTGCTAAGACGCAGCTTTACTTCCGATACATAATCAAACACTTTGGACAAAACAGCACAGGTAATTAACATTTATTTACAATGAAAAAAGTCTAAAAATATAACTTTAACCATAGAATGTGCCATGACAAAATGGCCATGTGATGAGGTATTTGTGCTGCCTAAAATGAAATTAGCCAGCCGATGCCACAATTCAGATGAACAGTTTCCTCTTCTGCTGACAGTCACAAAGATAAGCGCCGGGGGCTGCGCATATGGATTCAATCTGAGGCATCAGCAAACACCAGTGACTTCAGATAAAGCAACTGCAATAACGCCCCACGAATTTGATTTAAATTCAACCACATTATTCTCTTCTGGAAAAGGCTAAAAGTGGATTACGCACACTGCACACACAGACACAATGACCCACTGAGCTTAACTGCTTGAGGCAGACAGACAGAGAACAATGAAGCACTCTTTAACATTCAGCTCTGTGACTCGAGATGACCCTCACCCTGGTAGGAACCGTCAAATAAGAAGAGCATGAAAGCAGCATTTAATCAAACTGCAATAGCTCTTTTTACACAAAGGTATTTTTGATTGATCTATATTTATGTCTTAGTCCACTTTTGGGTGAGTCCTTGTTTAGGCTTTATCCTATTTCAGACCTTGTTTAGACTTGATTCAGCCCAAGTTTATATCTGAAATGAAAATCTAAATGACTGATCACGTTAAATAAATATTGAGGGTGCCATCTCTGCCAATTAAAAGGCCAAGTGATCATATAGCATTGGTGATCACTAGTGACTTAAGAGTAGAGGTTTTCAACTATCTGCGACTGGACTGAGTTGATTGAGTACATGACATTTCCCATCTAACCCCTTCCAGTAGATATTTTTCCCAAAATTCCAAGACGATTGAGAGCCTGTACCCAAACACAAGCGTGCTGACCAATTTCAGGCTTGTTGCAGCAAATACACTGTTTGCATGTGCGCTTTTGGGGATTGCAGTGACTCCTGGAGCCTTTGTTTCCCGATGCACCTCCCCTGGGGTAAAGCGGATCAATGAAAAGTAATAGGCTATTTCATCTTTCTACTGTCACTGCCTCGCCATCTCATCTCCCTCCCATCTTTTATTGATGGTCTGCGAGAGCCATGGTACTTACTGCGCAGTAAACAACAAATACCTCAGTACCTCGCTGTCAGCCTCAGTACTGCTTTAACTACAGCAACATTGATGTCTGCGACACAGCCAAAGAACCCCAGAGCAGCAAAAGTGTGGATTTCTTAACTCAGCAGTCGGGAACATATAGTGCTAGACTCAAGGGAAACAAAAATCTTCGAGGTACAACCATGCAGCAGACAAACGTACATGACTGCACCACGACCTGCAAATCCATAATACAATCATGTACTGAATTAATTTTGATTTTTTTTTTCTTGTAGCTGAAGTTTCAAATCAGCCAACATAACAAATTAATATCATGTTTACACTGACATAAGAAAATCCTTTTAAAAAAGGATTTGAGAAATGAAAGACATGGTTTGTATTTGTAAAGTTGTTCTCTTGAAGTAAAAACACAATGTGACGATTGATTGAAAGCATGCAATTTGCATGATCAAACTCTTAACTCCAACTTCAACATACACAATCTATAGTAGTTCCCCAGAACCTGCTCCTTCTTCCCATTCCCCTCACATTACGCCTCCCTCAGGGCTTCGGCTTAAGCCAGTAGTAATTCCAAAGCTGAGGTGATGTAAATCTCTGCATTTAAGGCGTCATTGGTCACAGCAGGTGTGGGCCAAAGGGGTGCCGAACGCAGCCTTCCAAAAATCTCAAAAGGCAGCCATTACATAGAACCAAGTAGCAAGTAACAACAATATTGACTGTTGTTACTTGCTAACAATCATTGAAAGGTGATTAATCCAGTGAATATGAGGAGACTGCACCAAAGCTTATAGCCTGTCAGTGGTGTGTTTTATGGCGTGAAACACAAAGCATCTCTGTTAAAAAACCTCTAAAGCTCTCCTCGGCAGAGTCGGTGTGGAACGCTGTGGTTTGGCTCTACACTCCAGTCTGACAGCTGTGACCTTCCCCTGACCTCTCCCACTCACTTTTAAGGGCTTCTACAAGCATTACACTGTCAGGCATGTGCACTTGCGGAAACCCGGCCATGTGGCTCGAGTCTGGTCTCTCTATGGAACAAAAACATGCATGTAACTTGGCTAACTAGCTTAAGGAAGCAGTCCCTGACAAGGTTAGTTCCCCTGGCCTTACCTTATTTGACCTGGCAAATAAGGTAAGGCCAGTATACTCTTTCAAAAGAACAGAAATTATTACAGTTATGTTGGCGAAATAATTCTCAACATCAAAACATGACCACCAACACAGGGTCCACTTGGGAGGCTATAAATTGAATCTGCGGACTATGCATGGAAGCCCTAATTCCCTACCCAATCCCAGCATTGTAGCACAGTCAGTACAGGGGTGTCTAAGTGTCACTGGGTTGGTCCTTCTTTGCTCATGTCCATCCATCTCTGTGACAGCTTTGTGGCCGTAGAGGACTCAAGGGAGAAGAGGTGGAGCCTGAGCAGCACCGAAAGATGACAACCCTACATTTGCACATACATAATGCATCGCCATTTCAGCAGCTATAGTATCTACTAAGACTCCCTCATGTGACCAAGCAGACAAGAGCAGGATAAGGAGGCAGACATGTTGGCACGGAGGGACACACAAAAGGTTAATCTCCATCTTTCTGCACAGCTTTTGTACAGGAGTCAGTGCTTTTATATTGGCATTGCTCCTGATTGTATCAATAAAACAGATTTGTCACAATGAGTACTTCATCTTATGGCAAGAAAACAAATCATGGCGTTATTCCAAAAACAAGGTTGCCATGTGTCCATTTATTTTTTTGCAGTGACAAATTAAAGGGGTAATATACATATAGATTTAGCCCCGATCTGTCTCTAAAGAGCAAGGAAGAAATGTGACATTTTACATTTCTCTAAATTGTTTTTTTCTTATTTATATTCCCATCCTTTTTTTTTTAGTATTACTCTCAAGACAATACAGCCACATCCCTAAGAGGATGCTACAGGTTTCTGACAGAAAGGTTACTGCAAAAGCAGCATTGATTCGATGTCTGACTTTGTTCAAAGGATTGAGAAAGATTAACCTGACCTGGCCGACTGTGGAGAAATCAGAAGAAAGGTCATTTCCTCCCACAGCCACAAGTGCAAGACATTTACTTATAATACAACATTCTCCTCTGTACGGTGTAAACACATTTCAATATAGAAAAAGGAAAGTAACTCTGCTAGACTGCTACCCAACAACACAAGCCCAGATAAGCAGTAGGAAATGGACGAATAAACTGATGAATGAATAATGAAATAATGATCAAGCTCCAAACACCTCTCATTGTCAAGACCTACACCCTAGGATTAAATCTGAAATATAAGAGATACATGGTTTTCAAGTTTTTATTCAACTCTTACTTCTTGAAGCATTATGTACTAAGTCTTACAAATATCTTGTTCCAGGAATGCATCTATGTTGAATGACATGCAACTGATGCCCAAATGTAAGACCGTATTTTAAGAATTTGAAATATGTCTTCTTCCATCTGAGATCTAACATCCACACAGAACACATAGGGGAGAGCGGGGAGTTGGGTCGGTCAGTGTTTTAGAGCTAATAAGAGAGACCAGGCTCAGAGGTCAACGCTCCCCTTGGACTGACAGGGACAAATCATCAGCAATCATTTCAATTCAATTTATTCAGTTTCTGTTGAATATTAAAGCCTCATGATTTAGAGGTCTCTACACATGGTTCTGGGGAGTGTGCAGACTTAGTATCGTGCCAAAATATTGAAAGCCTCGGCAGTAAAGCTAAGACATTTCTTATTTGGCCCAACCCTCCCCGCTCTCCCCTGCCGGTGATAGGCTAGCTTGCATCGGCAATGTTTTCTGTTGCTGAATTTTTTAACATACCTTATGTTTTCTATTTGGTAAAACGTTTCAACACATAAAGACATAGACTAGACCACGTTTGATGTTGCCTAAACCAGTGATTCCCCAAATTTTTCACTCCAAGTACCATAATTATATATTCGTAACCAGCCTCCTTAACAATTTAACAAGACCGGCACACAGTGGTAAAAACAGAAAGCTAGATGGATATCTCCTTCTTGACTTTTACTTTGATGTCTGCGACTAGCAGTACCAAGGAGGATCAACACTTGGTACCGCTATGCCAGAGCAGTATGTTCCCCTCCGTTTCATCAGCTCCCTCTGAGTGTGCCATTATTCAGTAGCAGTAGGGCTGGAGGGCATCACGGCCAGGAGAGCGGTGGCGGCGCGACCCGTATCAAACAATGACATCATCTCTGCAGGACTGGCAGCCAATGAAGACTCCCTCCCAGACTGTTTATGCTGGCATCTGCTACAAGCCATTACTCTAGCGTGTCCATTCATTTCATTTATAAATGACAAGGGTTTAATTCAAATACATGTAGAGATATTTGCACTGTCTCTAAAGGCCCCATTTGATCCTGAACTGACTTTTTGAGCTTTTGTTAGTCCCTCAAGAAGAACATACCTGCTGGAGGTGGGTTTTGTTTTAGGTCTTATTAGATCATATTTAATCTGTCTCTTTCAAAACAAATCGCCACTCCACTATATGATGTCATAAGGTGGTGCTTTTCTGTGTTTTCAAAGACCTTCAAGGAACACAGGCTGATAATTTCAGTGCTTCATCACCTCCGTACAAACCATCAGTTCCAGCAGAAGAGAGCAGTTTGCATGAATGCTAAACTGGTGTCATAAGTGAATATGGTATAAAACCTTCTTGGATACCAATAAAAACTATGAAGCATTGTCTACTCCTTATGGTCTCATTTGAAACTAGCTTCGATGAGCTGTATCAGTGTGTTTTGAAAAAGCACCCGAAATGAACTCCTTGGACTACCACACCAAGAACTACCCAAAAGAGCTGCTGCTGTCGAGCCCTAAACCTCACATTTTCTTTTAACACTTGTAAGGTAAAAGGTTGGCAGCATAGTGAACAAACATAACAGGATAGTTCAACTGTCAGTGGTCATGATGCTTGATCTCGCAATGTAAATAAGATAGCTAACTTAGAGTTAAATGAAAGGTGGAAATTAAATCAGTGTCACCTTCATAGAGTAAGGTGAAAGTAATTAACCATAAACTTCTCGTAGATTATGGAGCTAAAAGTCAATATATGTCAGAAAGTAAGGTCAGGAGTTTAGAGGCGCAAAGCATCATGGGCACCAAGTTAACTTTGAAGAACTGGCCCCAGGCATCAGCAGCAAAGATACATTTTGGAGAGCTTTGGGACTCTGTACTTGGGCTCCTGAAATGCTTGTCATAGACAGAAGGGTCATGTGTAGTCATGTGTGATAGATGAGACAACAAACATCAGTTATTATGGGCTATTTACGGTAACATGTCCAGCTGCAAGACGTCTATAGTCAACTATTGGTGTTATAAACACCAGTATGACAGGCCACTACTATTTAAACAATATCTCTCACAAATACTTGGAAACGGGCAGCAGAATACAATGGTTAGTCAGTACTACCTGGGGTCAGACTCGGAGGTAGGGAAATATCTCTGAATGGCTAGCATTCTCAGGCTCTGGCTCTATGCTGTGGGATCTGTCTGAGAAGTTTGCATGAGTTTGCATCAGGTAAACAAAAAACAAAACATCCCAGACGGGCCACATCAAATAGATAATTTTGCTACTGTCTCCTCCTGTCTGCTTGTGTTCATTTGTAGAAAACTGTCAGGTAAACAGGTTTCCCTTTGGTTGTTGTTGCACCTGTTAGCCCTGTCTTGAAACTACATTAAAACAAAGATTTGTTTTTCCTTGTACAGAATAAAATGAAGAAAGTTGTGTATGGTGGCCCAGGTTATAGTAGAGCTGTAAAATAAAAAAAGACATAATCCAGTGCTGTCAAACCATGCAGAGGAGTGACAGTCATCAGTGAGTCACATTGGTATAACAAACAGTTCTGTGGTCATACCGCCTTTGCTCTGCCCAATCCCGTCAGATGTCGGAAGCTAAGCAGGGAAGGGCCTGGTCGGTACTTGGATGGGAGACCGTTTGGTAACACCAGGAAGCCCGGCGAATGTAGTGTGTGAGTCAGTGGTTGGTGGTGGTCGGAGGGGCCGATGGCACGGACTGGTTGCCTCGCTTCCGTCAGTCTACCCTAGGGCAGCTGTGGCTACAACAGTAGCTTACCACCACCGAGTATGGAGTGAATGAATAATGACGGCAGTGTAGCGCTTTGAGAAACTTGGTAATACAGGCTTGTAAAGCGTAATACAAGTGTAAAGCTTTTTTTTTTTTTTTCTGAATCTCCACAATGACACTGCAAAAGGCACTGCAAATATCTTGGGTTGTACTATTTGCAATGTATGTTTCAAACACAGCAATCGGTTCACTGTGCATATTTCCAATATGTGCAGAAGCATTAACATTTGAGGGACGACTGTAACGATGAAAAAAATAAAATAATGTCATGCCTTTAACAACAGAGGTCTGAAATAAAGGGTTACTGGGTTAAAACAGGACCACGGAGACTCAGTCAGTCATTTAGTTTTTCCACAGTGATATAATACTTAAGAATGACAGTTTTTGTTCGATTGTGATTAATTATGCAACCTTTTGTCTTAGATTTTGCTTTACGACTATGCACCCAATTGAGTATGCAAACTGTGCTCCCCTCAAACAGGCCTGTTATCAACAATTACCAGGTGCTTGGTCTTATTTTGCCTTTCAGATACTTAGCTGGGATAAGTAAAACACACAAACAAACACGGGACGACTAAAGCACTTAATAACAATAAGGACATGAAACCTGATCTGTGGCTGGACTCCCAAGGGCCATTTGTGCCGTTTGTTTGGTCAGTGTCGTCACCATGAGTAGAAAGGGGAGGTGTCTTCTGTCTTAAGGGTAAATGTCTATCTGCATTTATTTACAATTCTGCAGCATTTGCAGGAATTCTAATTGACCGATGGGGCGACACAGTGGCATGTGGCTACAAGATTACCCCTAGGTTCCCTTTATGGTCCTTTTGTGTTGAAATGGTCTATACTTTGTAGTGCTGCACACTCATTCACAATCAAATCAAAATTTTAGTGTTCACACTCAGGATCTCTGCTAAAACTCTAATAGTGTATGTTTACGTTCGCACAATATTCTTGCAAACAATAGAATATTCTGATTCAGTGGAATTTTGTTATACAGAAACCTGTACAGTCATTTACATACATTCAGAAAAGCTTGTGTGTAAATGAGTTTTTTTTGTGTTAATGTAGCACACAATATTTCAGTCGTCACAAAAAAAGGTGCACTGTGAACAGAATATGATTGTAAAACATAAATTACAAATCTAGTTACATGGTCTAATAAAATAGAATATAGAATGTTTTCCCCCAGCTTTGAATCTGGTCATTTAGACTTAATCTACAATACTTTGTAGACAATGTTTGTTATGTGCACCTGGCTCTGTTTGCTTTCAAAATCTTGGTAAAACAGCATTAGCGTTTTCGTTATTTTGGACAAAATGTTTAATTTTATTTCAAAATACTCAAGGTTTTGCTCAAATTGTGTCGCCTTGCCTATAGGCAAGTAATAACAAGGAAAAGAAACAACAGGGCCATTTGTCTGTCACCTGGCTGTCCTTCATGTGAAAACTGACTATGCATTGTTGCCTTGTTTGTTTTTACTCTAATACTACTTAAAGGTTTGCTCAGAGAATAGAGAAGTTTAGTTTCATCATGGTCCATGCAAATCTACAGCTGATTGTTCAAAGGCAGAGAAACCATGCCACTTGGATAACAATGTGGCTTGTATAATTCCTGCACGGCATCCCTCTCAGTGTCCACTATCAGAGCATTTCAGGCAGAGCTGATGTGCATTGAGCGGGAACAGTTGCATCACATTACATTACCTGGCCGTACACCTTGGGCATAGTCGAGTCTCCGGTGCTCCTCCGAGTCCGATGGTGCGGTAAAGCGTCCGAGACTGAGCCGCCTTTGGTGACACCTCGAGCGGCCAGGCGCAGCGCTGGAGCCGCGGCGCCTCCTCCATCACCGTCCACTAAATCCACATTTGCGTTTATCCAGTGAAAGCCTCTGTTCTGTGGAAGCATGTAGGGCTGCTCTGAGTGAAGATGAAGCGTCGATGCATTTAATCCAACAATCGAGAGGACTAATAGACATAAGCGAAAACAGGACTGCATCTTGTCCGCCCGTAATTTCGCCATGTTTGTGTACGTTTGGCTGCTGTAGATGGTAAGACTGAAGAGCTCCTTCTACCGGAGGCAGCGCTGCCCTGCTCTGCTCGTCACAGCCCATGTGAGAGACGGAACTTTCAATTTTGTTTTACTAGAACAGGATGCGGGATTCATAATATACATGACTATTCATTCATTTACAACCATTTGTTTATTTATATGAATTATTGAAATGAAAATACTAATGGGATGAAAGATAATGTGTGCTTTATCTCTTTATAGTTAACAAGTAAAGAGAAATGCTACAATACAGGTAACTAATTATTCCAAAATATTTCTCCACCGCTTGCCATTGCCAACCATAGATATAATAATAATAATAATAATAATAATAATCCGTCAACCAGGTTAACAAGTTGTAGACAATATTGCCTACGTTAAAATCTCCGACAGTTCCTGAAGGCATCTTCAGCTAACTGATCTGTGGAATTTACTGAGTAGCCACATGTTAATGACAAACTTCGATTTATTGACGGCAAATAAGCTTAACCTTTGTGCAAAGTATTATTATTCGGGTAAAACTTTAACAGAGCACACATTGTAAGTATATGACAGTTTATATTTATTTACATCTGAACATTAATTTTACTACACATAACGTCAAACGTTAGCTAGCGTTAACTAACTGCATTAACTAACGTATATTTACAAAATGTTACATTTGTTTCTTGACTGTAAGACCAAATTGAAATTATTTTGTTATAAATTAAGAGTTCACAATTTTGTTGGCGTTTTCGTAAATCTATAACTACTACTCTAACATTTTATCTTTGTTTTTAAATAAAATGTGATTATTTGCAGCAATTTTGAGGCACCAAGCTGAATGCACCAGGAAATAAAGGGCCGAAGAGCATCAAGAGGCAAGTCAACTGTTTAGATCTATGGACAGAACTGAAGTGATATAGAACGGAAGTGATTTTGATTCATCGATTGGATTTATTTGAGTGATATTTACATTAACAGTATTGCAGTGCAGAAAAGAAATAAAGTAACAAAAATTCAAAAGGAGTAGGCCGAAGCAAGAAAGCTTTTAAGTGCCTACCCCATATTCAAAATTAATTTAAATGCCGGATACAGTAATACAACATCTCGTGTTTTCATACAATATAACACTTTACATTACAAATTCCTGAATTACACAATTACAATTGTCCGCATTAACTTTACATATAGCAGCATTGTTAAAGAAAAGCATTTCATGTTTTACCAGAAGAAAATCACAGGATGTATACAAAACTTCCAAAGTAAGAAGACATAACACGAAGATAGAAATGTATGCAGTTTACCAATATATATATAAACATTTTAATTTGTATTTACAATTTGTACTCTTTTTCTTTTCTTTTTCCTCTTTCCCATTCACATAATAACCATATCCAATCCTTACTTATAAACACCAGTCACCATTCTATTAATTGATTTTCAATGCAATATATTTACATTAAAGCAATCATTATATTTCTAACAAAACAAAAAAACTAACTTCATCACAAAGTCACTTGTCACTTTAGATGGAGCCTTCACCGTCTGCTGAAGACAATTCACCTCCTAAAAAGAAAACCTTCATGGAAGCTAAACTGGACCCTGCATGTTTATTCGAAGCTGCTACTGCAGGTCAGTACCACCATTCTCCATGTAACAGGTAACAACAGAAAAACAAGTAGTTTTTCATCTGGCTCAATATTTCTATGCATTATCATATGTATCATATATTTCTTTTCCAAAAGGACTTTTGACTGACTTCCACATGTGTTGTGACTGTAAGCCTTTGTTGAGATGTAAATTAATGCTGAAATATAACCCAACTCTCTTTTACTTAGATGCAAGCAGAGAGATCAATGGACTGTTTGCGAAATTTGCTGATATTTTAAGGTAGGTTGCAAAATAAACTTGTTTTTCACAATTTTGGAACATAGATAATTAAACATCATCATATTTCTTTACACATAGCTTTACTGTACATTGTATTATCTGGTAACTATCTCCTTCTTAGTGTTAACACTTTACTGTGATTCTTTAAATCCTCCTGTCATTCAGTCACAGCTTGATGGAAGCTGACCTGTGTGTGTCTGTCCATTTGCTCATGTTGCGTCTGTGCTGGATGTGTTTTGCGTAGTCAATCTAATCAAATAAAACCTACTGGACCTAAACCTGGAAAACACTGTATTTTATAAAGTTTCACTAAAGTCCTAAACAGCAGCACCGCTTACTGGACATCATTATTCAATTGCATTGAATACTGCAGTGTTTTGTTTGTTGCAGTAAGAAGGCAGCCACTGACACTTCCATGAACCAGGAGCTGGAGGGCATTTTGAACGAAGCTAGAAACCTGGAGGCTCACCTGCTTGAAAAGAAAAAACACCTGAAGCAGACACTGGCTCTTATTTCTGATAAACTCAATAGTCATGAAGGGTAGTCTGCAACAAAATTCATCCAAGTGTACTTTTCTTTACTGGTGTCATCTTTTTGCATTGTGAAGATATGAATTAATTCATAGCATTATTTAAGTGATATGTTTATTACAATTATTGTAATAAGTAATAAACAGATGCATTGTCAGTGTGATTTACTAAGTTCATTTTTATACTCACTCAGAAACTACAGTGTAATCAGCTGACATTATCCACTACATGTATCTAACAGTACAGCCAGCGGTCAATTCTTTTTAATGTAGTACAAAGAGAAAGTCAAAGTAAAGCTGTAGATATCAACTTTATTGAGATAATACATACAATGAGAATGGTTAATTACAGTGCTGTCTATATTTGTCTCTGCTCTGAAATATTCATGTGCTATAAACAATGTGCTAAACTTCAAATGAACTGTGATTTACCCATGGGTTAACTTTATTCATTGATTGCTGTCTTCTCTGGAGTAAGGCTCATTTCATAGTTTACAAATTCCCTTCATTTTAGTAAAGAAAAAAGAACATTATTACCACAATGCATTACAAAACAACACATACAATACAATGACTGCTAAGAAAAATAACATTGCGGATAACATGTTTACTTTGCATTTATCTGTGAAACATTTATGCTTTGTTGTTAAATGCTCCATGAAAACCGTAGGGGATGTTGACTGGGACCTCCGCTCTGCCCAGCTCCTCGAACGTCTGCGCATCAAGCACTAGAAGGAATGTGCTCTTGTCCTTAAGGAGAACACAAAATCAATTACTGTATTCATCCGGATTATATGGGTCTTTTTACCCTTAACAAACCAATAACTCAAAAACCATAAATAATTCCAACTGACCTTATTTGGAGTGATCACAACAGACAGAATGACACCATCGTCCTCCGCCGTGGCATTTGGGGAAGGTACAAAGATTGGTTCAGACGGGTACAGACCGGGTTTCTTCCATACCTTAAAGAAAAAGTGTAAGTAATGAACACAATCTATACATTCCCTTCATCTTAAAACTAGTCAATTTGGAACCACCTTCATCTGCTTCCCCTGCAGGTCCATCTTGATAAGGGTGTCGCCCACTAAGTGCCTGAAGCCACAGCCGTAGAAGTAGCGGTAAGGCCGGGTGTTATATTGGCCATAATTGATCTGAGGGAACTCCAGGCCTCCATACTCATGCAGTTCTTCTCCGTGCAAGTCCTCGTGAGTACAAAACACCTGCATAACACAAATCCAATCACTTATGTAGTGTTTCCCATTAATAGAGAAAAAAATTGCCCTGACTTTGTGTTTGCTGTAAAGTAAATGTGTTTCTACCACCAAAAAGCAGACCTTGTTGCATGGTCTTCATCTCTTTTTTTTATTGAGTGATAGAAGATAGAAGTAGAATATAAATCAGTGCAATTTATTTTGGGGGTGGTCCCGCTTTCTTCACTTTACCACAGCTTAAGACTGCACAAGGGCTTGAAACGTGCATATAAACAATTTGTTTGAACAATTCGTACATGCTGGAGTGATTGTGAGAGCTAGAAACGAGTTTGAGCCAAATAAAAAAATGTCAAAGTTTGTGCAGGAAACATCAGGTACCCCAGCTTTAAAATACCAATGAGAGATATATGAGTGTAATTACAAAATGATGGCGAAGATTACCTTGTCTTTAGAAGTCCTAATGCAGGTTGCAGTGCTGCCAGGAAGTTTGTTCAAATTCTGGTCATAGGGGGTGTTTTTGTCTACAGTGAGAGGAATCACAATTCTCCTTGGGAAATTTCTGCTAAGTGTATTATATACCTACAGAGAAAGACAGGATTGTAACAAGAAAAATGTCATGAAATGAGCTATGTGGAAAAGGCCAAACCTCATCGAGGGCCTCTCCACTTTTGCGAAGGTTCTGCACATTATAGTTAATGATTGCATTGCCGCCGTCTGAAGCACACATATCCACAATTAAGAAGCCGTCTTGCTCGTATGCATTGATCTGATGTAAGGTGCATAATGGGTTGGCCAGGTATTTGACAGAGCTGACCTAGAATTTGAAAAACAATACCTGCTATTACTTGTTTGTGTTTTAGATTGGAATTGTAAAATATAAACATATCAGTGGGTATAATATTACCGTGCCCGTGTGTTTGTTGATCAAGTGGAAGATGGTGTTGAGCTTTGGGTCCCAGTAAATGCTGTCACTGATGCTGCTTCCTGTCAGCTTTCCGGTCACTATCTTCATTAGGTCCATCTTCACAGGCTGCTCAATGAACACCACATAGTGCTCTGACATGGCTGTTTTAAAGAGGTAGAAACAAAGTCATATTGTTTTATTAATAGGGCATGATCTGTTATTCTTGTTTGGCAGAATACTGTAAAACTTGACTTACCAAAGCTGTGGTAGTAGGAAGGTCTGCTCTTGTCCTTTGAGGGAATTGAGCATAGGACTGTGGCGCCCTCTAGAGTTTCATCCTCATTCGTCTTTGTTGGAGGGACTCGGATGATGTTGTAATGTGCTCCTGTAAACGAGCCAAGACACTACTTATGACAGCTGTTCAATCATATAACAGATTCAGGAGTCTGTGAGAAGACACTGAAAGAAGTAAAGTAACTACCTTTTGGTGAGTAGGAGTTCCCCATGTTGTAAGTGGTGCCATCAGGCTCAGTGTGAGGGTGCGCAGTCGCCCCATTTACAGCAATAAATTTGCTCCAGTCCACCTGCAAGAAAACACATCAGAAATATTTCCTGTGATGCACATTTTAAAAATGACATATCGGATTTGATTGTTCTAAAAGTGACAGTAATGCTAAGATATACAGTAGCTCTTGCTATCATTTGTGTTTATGAATTTATGTCCTCACACGTTGGCCCAACGCCAGCAAACCAAATCAACCTTTACCTTTTTGACGGACTCCAGTGTCTCCGGATCCACCTTATGCATATAGTTGGTTTCTGTGCTCACATAATAATCGCCTTTATAGGTCATAAAATTCACATTGCCATTGTCAGAAGGCTCTGTGGAAGACATAAAACATAGGCAAGTTAAAGATTTGAAATCCAACACCATTTCTACTTGATGAGTTGCTTACTTGGAAGTTCAAATCGAGACAGGAAGCGCTGGAAGAAGTTTTTACACGGATCTGGCATAGTCAGAGTCCCAAATTCGGACACTGCTATGCGGCTGGTTTCCTTGTTAACCTGGTAACTGCTACTAGACAAGAATCTGCTTTTGTACGTCACTTGGCCATTGTCAATTTTGAACTGATGCAGAAGAGCCATACCATCAAACCAGTGATTAAACCTGATGCAAAAGAGTGATACGTATATTTTCTTGATTTTTGCTCCTTGTTTATGAATATGTCTAGCTTTAAAATGACTTACTTATGGTTCCCAATCTCAAACTTCCCTGGTCCATTTCTGAGGAAGTTTCCGTTAATCCAATGTGGTATTTTGCCGATGATGTTGGTCTCTATGGGCTCAAGGGTCTCCTCAACTGAGCACACAATCTTTTCGATGCAGGGCAGGCCATGCACGTCGGTAAAGTGGTGGTTACCCTGTTTTGTCGACTTCGGCACTTCATGCTCTGTAGAGAAAATATGTTTTTCTGAATGTTGAAAAATCACTTGAAATCAATATAACAATGTAAATACTTTACCTGCAGCATTCCTTCTTTGTTCCACTATGTCCATGTCTGTTTCTATGTCTTGTTGTAAAGATAAGAGACTTACTTTGAGCTCTGTCTGGTCTGCTGGGCTCGCTCACTGGCTTTATATTCTCTTGCTTGCCCTAATTCAGCATGATAAGTGCCTTTCATGCTTATGTAACTATTCTAAAAGCAGCACTTTATGAACAAAATATAAACAAGCGGTAACTTATTCACAGAGATACAGAAATCAGCAAAAGTATAAATCAATAGCAACAAGTTAATTGTGGTTTTGGAAAATGAAAAAAATAACTTCTTTAATACTATGGCAAAACATCTAGAGCGGTGGTTCTCAAACTTTTCACACCAGTTACTACCTCCTAAAATATAATATATTATTTGACCTTTAACTATTGCCTCATAAAATGTTTGAGCTTGAACCACAAGGTCTAGATCAAGATCAAATTAGGCCCAAACCATGCCTAAAATAGACATTCATTGGGCTAAATAATCTAATCTGTGTGCAAGCCATATCTGCGACGGTGGCGCAGATGGTAGAGGGGGTCGTCTCATGATTGGAAGGTCATGGGTTCAAACCCCAGCTACTGTAGGTGCAGACTGTCGTTGTGTCCTTGGGCAAGACACTTTACCCAATGCCTATGTGTGAGTGGTTGGTGGTGGTCGGAGGGGCTGTTGGCGCAGATGTTTGCAGCCTCGTTTCTGTCAGTCTACTGTAATGTCAGAAATATATTTCTAACATGTACTAGTCATTGAGAAAAAACCTTTGCCTTAAATGCCAACGCGTTTCGACCACAAACTGGTCTTCTTCAGAGCCCGAGTCGAAACGCCTTGGCGTGTCCCTCCTAATAAAGGACTTTATCAGAGTGCCTCGGATTTTTGCCACATGTACCTCATCATTTAAGGCAAAGGTTTTTTCTCATTCTATTTTCATCCTGAAAGAGCACCTGATTTTTAACGAACTTTTTAAAGAATATTGCTTGGACCCAGTGCAGCACTCCCGACCACCCTCCTCTTACCATGTACTAGTCATTGTTTAACAGCCAAAAGGGATATCGGTGACATGACCGGAATATTCATCTCACGTCATGTCACAGATAAAGGCTAGGCCTTGAGATAGGACGTATACAGAGATACAACAAATGTGTTGACATCAGGGTAGCATCTTTTGACAATCTGATGTGTACAGATTACTGTATAATTATGCCACTAAGTGGGTTAGATGGCAGAACACTCTGTGAGCCCGCTGTTATGCTGTCTGTGTTCTCCCTGCGTTTAAGACAATAAATGACCACTTGATTCAGACTTCAACTCTCTTCTTTATGATTTTTACGTTATTATATATATACGAAATCCCATAACACTACCCCAGGGGAAACTGTGGCTACAAATGTAGCTTATCAGCATGGAGTCAATGAACCCCCCTCCCTTTCATGTGTGAAGCGCTTTGGGTGTGACTTGTGTCATATTTCTGTGACGTCACTCACTTCCCGGTCCAGCCGGTGTGGTCTCTACATGGATCTTTTTATAATAGGGTCTCAGCGATTATTATAATAGATCCATGGGTCTCAGTGCGTTCCTCGCATGGATCTCGCTCCTCCGAAGGACAGCTCCGTGTTGTGTAACGGTTCCACAATGTAGCCTCCAGGTGCTTCATGCGCAGGGATGGTGTGCGTCTCGACGTCATGGCCCCCCCACACCATAGCAATAAATGAATGCCCTGCTTTCGATGGTGATCTGGCCCGCGATCACGGCGCTGTCCTAGGTGTTGTTGCCTTGTCTTTTAACCACCATGTCTTTCTTTTTTTGGTTCACCCACGAACTCATATTTTTTGTTTTAATTAATTACTCAGTTGGAACTGATGTGAATGATCAATTGTGAACTAAATGTTGACTTTGAAAATGATGAATTGTGAACCAAATTAACCCTTTTAATAACGAAAGAGAAACAGAAAATAATTTATTGAAACGAAATATATAGTAAATAAAACTTATAAACGAACCTGCGTGCCTTAAGGTCCGAAGCCTTCTCTCCGGTGGCGTTGTCATATTTATGTTAATTTATTTTGGCTGTAATATTTTACAGATGTCAAAACCGCTCGTCTTGCTACAATTGCTTTTTCATCACGTTTTTGTCGCTCTTCTGTTGTGTTTTTATCCTTGTTCTCTGCTCATTTTTGTTGCTATGTTGACACTTATTTTCAAAACGCTTTTAGATTGGGGTAATCTGCCTCATCAGCTGTCTTATCATTACTGTAGTGATACATGGAGGTTTGTAGGCTAACTGTACCTTTATTCAGGTAAAGGCCAGAAGTCATTCTCACCTTCAGATGAACCCACCTGTTGATTAAACTGTTACGTGCACAGCCTTTTGTTCAATATAATAATAAAAAAAAAAAGATATGATAAGAACTGTGTCCTCCCAGAATGTAATGATCATCTAATCATCTTTAGTCAGTGATAAGTTGGATGGATGAATGGATGAATGAATTCAGCATGGACTGTTTGGAAGGTTTTTACTGCTGACGGACCCTCTCACCAGAAAACCTACAAAACAATTTATCCTGGAGCATTGTACAGACCACTGTGATGGAAAGTAAAGGCGCTGTGCTGACCACTCATACAGCCACTGGGTCACTACAAGGTCAAATGCGAACAAATATCAACTGTTTTCCAGCTGTGTAACTAGTGCCACTTCTTTCTTTTATACAGTTCCAAAATACAGTGCAACATTAGAAAATAAAAGTTCCCACTGTCATTTTTATGTAAGATATTATTTGTTTTGAGATATTCGAGAAAAAGCCAGTCACAATTGACCATGGATGGTGATTACTAAAAATAGAGGATGAGCTTTGGGCAATGTTTGACAAAGACTGTTTGACAGAGACTTAAAATAGCATTCACTGATCTAATCATTGGCCTATTTTTTGTATCTTAGCCCCCAGTGTAGATGATATTAGCAACTTATGACTTTTGTACACAAAGTACCGGCATCTTCTCATTTTCCCATATATTTTTAGACCATATGCACATAAGAGGCCTATATAGAACAAAGTCATTTTTTAAATGTATTTCTAGTGGCATGGATTCTACTTGCTCTGATTTATTTAATTGTGTAAACCAGTCATCTTTATATATTTTGTAGTCATATAGCTTACTATTGATATCAAGTAATGACAAAGGCTAGGCATAGACATCCAGACTGCCTATGATATGTATTAAATCAGTATGTTCATGTATGTTGAGTAATAAAAACGTCTTGACGTAAGCATTTACTGTGTACACTCCTCAGAGCACATTCGCAGTCCTCCTCCCCTGCTATAACCCATAGGTGTTGTTTTGCTGTAATGCTCAAAAATCTAACGCTGCTGTGCTTTTATGGCTTCAGTGAACGATAGGTCTGAGAGCACCGGCAGTTCAGCAGGTCAGAGGAGTATCTCTTTGACATGTCTGTGACTTGCTCTATGGGCTTCTATATCTAAATAGCTATAGTAAGCTATCACTGATTGACAGATATGTTGCGCAACCATACATTATCTAACTGCTCTGCAAAGCCACTCAATAATCATACCATTGTGCTGTGGACATGTCAAGCCTTTAAAGCTTCAGAATTGTGCTTTTTATGGTATGCTCTATGCCAGCCATTCCCAAAGTGGGGTCTGGGGACCTCAGAGGCACTTCAGGGGGGCCTAGACAACCTAGAAATTAATGGGTTTAATTAACCTTTATGTGTATTTGTTTTATTATAATAATATAAATAATGTATTATAATACATTATAATTTAATAATTGTAATACATAATAATTTATAAATGTATAAATTATAATGTATCAATATATAAATAATAATTGGTATTAAATATTTAGCCTATAAATCACTAGTGTTCGCTAATGATTATGTAAAATAAATAATGAGAAATGTATGATGAATTTAATAACCATTTAATATTCTTTGAAAAGAGTGAAATTATACTATTGGGGGTGCTCGGTGGGATCTTAGGGGGTGATGTGCTGGACTTTGGGAAGGGCTGCCCTATGCCAAACTGCCAATCCAGAACAGTGCGAGATCATGTTGGTAAAGCAAAGCAACTACCAGTCAGTGGTAATCGTACAAGTTTAAAATACTGGTACAATTCAATGTAGAAATTTAAAATACTGGTATAAGTTAACATTTTCAATTTCCCCCAAATTGTCCGCTTTTTTTTAATTTTTTTTACAAGAACCGTTTCCTTTGTTGAATAGCCTAATTATTGAAGCGGTGGATATAGATGAACATTCTCAGTCGCTGTCATTTTGGTTGACAAATCAGCCGTTTGGAACTCTGCCCACCACTACAGGGTTATTAAAAGATGTGTCCATTCATTTGAGGTTCCATTTTAATTTATATTTTAAGGTGCATTATGCAACTTTTTATGTGGAAGAAAAAATTTTTATATTTGAGTGTATTTGACCTTGTAGTGACCCAGCGGCTGTATGAATGGTCAGCATGTTGCCTTTACTTTCCATCACGGTGGTCTCTACAACGCTCCAGGATCAATTGTTTTGTAGGTTTTCTCGTGGGAGGGTCCGCCCGCAGTGAAAACCTTCAAAACAATTGATCCAGGAGCGTCCTGTGATGAAAAGTAAAGGCACCATGCTAACCACTCATACAGCTGCTGGGTCACTACAAGGTCAAGTACGCACAACACTTTTTTTTCCCACATAAAAAGTTGCATAATGCACCTTTAAATAGGCACAGTTCTAAACCGCTGTTTGCCAACCAAAAGTCACATGTATGGACGTCTTGAACAAACCGTGAGGGTGTTGGTGCTAAGGGGACCAAAAATAACATTGTAACGAGATAATGGTGACCTACAATGCAAACAACAAACATAGAAGCTTTGGTGTCTATGTTCCAGACGGTCTTCTAAAAAGCATCAACTTCGGGTTTCACTTCCTGTTCATTTTGTCCGGAAGGCGTTCAAATATCACTCGCGCGACAGTCTATGACTTCACTTCATCTTTCTATTGAGCCAAGCACCAGCGCGGGACTCCTGAAGAAAAGGTTCGTGTAAATATATTAGCTCTTATTGAGGTTGTTAAACGCGGATTTGACCCATTGAAGTAAATATAATAGAAGAGGCACGCTGTCCCAGCTCCTATCTCTTTATATAGTGGTGCCATTAAAGTAAATATAAGATTTTACCTCGTTTTCTGCCGTTATCCTTCTGGTGTAGCCTAGATATTGTTGCTTTTTTGAGTTGTGCATTATTGGCTATTTTATCAATCCAAGATGCAAATGTCAATATCAAACAGCTAAAATATAGTCAGAATCAGTGTTAATTTTAACAACATATTTTAATTTAGTTTTAGTTGACAAAATTAACACTGGTCCGAATTATAGTCAGACGCGTTAAATTTTGTGATTCATTCGTCCATGTCGTCATCAATAAAGAGTAGCCTACTGTTGCTCGTGGCTCCACGTGGGGGAATTCGCTAATGTAATGCGTTTAAAGAAGGGAAAGTCCCACTTTGTGACAAAAGGAACTAAGAGGTCTTTATTTGCCAATTTAAGTGCCCTGTCAGTTGATGGAATGAAAAAGAGTTGTCATAATTTAGTCCATCTACAAATCTACAAGCTTAGTCCATTTGGAATATGAAATAAAATAATATTAGACGCTACTGATCGTTTCCAGATGTTGAAGCAGGCCGTGGTACTTTCCGTGGGTTGCGCGTTTGGGTTGGCTTTAGAGTAGGGCTGAACGATTAATTGCATTTGCAATTTTATCGCGATATTACACAACGCGATTTCGTAATCGCAGGGCACGCGATTTGGGAAGTAAATAGAGCAACGAGATATGGCAGCAAAGTCCGCTCCGTCGCGTGCTTTTGTTTACGTCTCAGTCTAGTTAAGGTGCGCGGTAGATTGTGGATGTACAGTGAAAATATCAGCGTTTATCATGCAGCCACCGCGAAGGAATATTGCTTTTCTCCGTTAGCATTGCGTTAGCCGCAGCGCTAATCACGCCATTCCGTCGCTGCTACTACACGCTCTGGTGATCACAGAAACTCCCTCACCTCCGGATTCACACGCCTCTGCCTCCACAGACATATATAGGTGAGTCTGTGCTGATTGTAAAAAGTAAAGAGTCGTTTGTGGCTCAGTTTAGGGGGCTTATGTTTGGGAATGTTGTGGATAAAGAACTTGTCTCAAAAGCATAATGACGTTTCATGACCATTAAGTATCCGCGGAGGCGATGTGCCTTTATTTACCTTTGCGTCTACCGCATATCCGCTCCGTAGGTCGTACAGACGCTAGATATAAACACTAAACTACAGTATGAAAAGGGTTGGTAACTAGGATCCGAGGCAGGAGTCCGTGTCATGTCTTATTTTGCTGAGGAAATGTGCTGTTTAAGCTGAAATGTCAGTAAATGGCTGCGAGTCAAAGATACGTGTCTGTGTCTGGCACCTCATGTCCCGTCTCCTTGTGTCAGTGTTCTTTTCTTTCTTCATATTGTCCAAAGTTACATCCCAAAACCAAAATGCTGCTCTTAATTCCACTGTGATTTGGCGTGTGCTCCATCTGGCCTCTCCGTGTCCTTCAATAACGCGCATCTGAAGCAACTCAGACAGGGATTTGATTGGCCGAAATAATAAAGTACTATTTAATAAATTAAATAGCTTATTTTGTATTAATTGGGAGTTTGATTTCCTAAAACTTTTCCAACTAGTTAAAGCAGACGTTTGTTCTTACTTTCCTGCACTTTAGTCTGGGTGATGTTACTGACTGGATCAGTGAGTTATTTTTTTTTAATATCTATATAATTTAGCATTTATTTATAGACTGTACTGTTAAGTTCAGACAGTTTAAGAAGTGCAGTCCACACACATTTTGAATAGGTCAAGCAACAATTTTGTTGCAATTTTCACTTCAAATATTGTTTATTATGAAACATGCTGATTTATTGCTTGTGTTAGGTGAAAAATACATGAGAAGAGGACCTTGCAACAATAATCGCATATTTAATCGCAATCGCAATATTGAAGAAAAAAAATCGCAATTAGATTATTTCTCAAAATCGTTCAGCCCTACTTTAGAGAAGTCCTGGGATATAACGGGTCTCTACCCCAACATTTTCTATTCATATCAATTCAGTATTCAGTATGTAATGTTTGTTTTTCACAGAGTTTTAACTAATGGCTGATGTCTGCTCTGCTCTTACATTTGTGGGAGTACATGGTGATGCTTTCTGTTTTGTAGGTAAGCCTATAAATACATTCTGACTACCAACTCACTTGAATCATCATGATAAAGTTTCACACATTTATTTATTTGTATATATATATATATCCTATCTTTTGTGTAGATGATCTTGCTCAAGATGAAGTGGGTAAGCCAAAAGCCAACTGTGCATACAGTACACCGCGTTCCAAATTATTATGCAAATGCTATTTTTCTCTGATTTTCTAAATTGTCAACTCAAATGACAGTCAGCATAATTTTCAAGTCATGGTTTCAATACATTTTAAAGCTTGTAATTAACTGAAAATTGTCATTTGTTGAATTTGTAGCATTAGGTCATATTTACTTAAATCAAAAGGTATTTTGCAATCAAAAACATCTTAACAGGTTATATTTTGATAGCACCTTCAAAATTCTTAAATCCATTAAACTTGTGAGTTTTTGGAGAGTTTCTGCTTGGGGTTTCTTTGCAGGATGTCAGAATAGCCTCCCAGAGTTGCTGTTTGGATGTGAACTGTCTCCCATCCTCATAGATGTTTTGCTTGTTGATGCTCCAAAGGTTCTCAATAGGGTTGAAGTCAGGGGAGGATGGGGTCCACATCATGAGTTTCTCTCCTTTTATGCCCATAGCAGCCAATGATGCAGAGGTATTCTTTACAGCATGACATGGTGTGTTGTCATGCATGAAGATGATTTTGTTAGGGAAAGCACGGCTCTTCTTTTTGTACCATGGAAGAAAGTGTTCAGTCAGAAACTCCACATATTTTTCAGAGGTCACTTTCACACTTTCAGGGAGCTTAAAGGGACCGACCAGCTCTCTCCCCATGATTCCAGGCCCAAACATGACTCTGCCACCTCCTTACTGAATTCACAGCCTTGTTGGGACATGGTGGCCATTCCCTGACCATCCACTACTCCATCCATCTGACCATCCAGAGTTACACGGCACTCATTAGTAAACAAGACTTTGAAAATTAGTCTTTGTGGATTTCTGGGCCCACTGCAGCCGTTTCTGCTCGTCAGCATTCAATTAACAGTTTAGGAGAGGCCAGATAGAAGGTTTATGCACAACTGCAGCCTCTGGAGGGTCCTACACCTTGATGTTCAGGAGACTCCAGAGGCACCAGCAGCTTCAAATACCTGTTTGCTGCTTTGTAGCAGTTGTTCTCTTCATCTAATGTGTTTGTCTGGCAGAACCCGTCCTCATTGTGCCTTTATCTGCACAAACCCGTGTGTGCTCTGAAACAGCCACAAATCTCTTAAAAGTACGATGATTACGCTTAATCTTTCATGAAATGTTGAAGGTTTTCATACCTAGTCCAAGGTATTCAACTATTTCACGCTTTTCATCAGCAGAGAGATCTTAATAATGTGGTACGTCTTATGCAGTAGTTTTTTCCGTAACTGGGCTTAACTTGACAACGAATCATCCCAGGCATCAGAGATTGATGTCAGCAATTCAAAGAGCCCTGAGACACAATACCATCCATACCTTTTTATTTTTTTTTTACCTTTACGGCACAGAAATATAATTTGCATAATAATTTGGAACGCGGTGTAGTTATTAGATTGAAGTGATGATGTAACATAAATTAAAAATATCCTCTTGTTTATCTTGACAGATACTGACGCATTTGAATCCTCAAAGACATTGCCGCGTTTTATCCGGTGTCCTGACCACAGTTTTTTGATTTTTAATGAGACCGAGGCTAAGTTTGATCTGAAAGAACTCACTGAAGGACATCCAAGCTTGGGTAGGCATAATAAAATGTTAAATCATGTAACTTTAAATTTAAGAAATACTTCCAATATATGTATTGTTCTGTATCTTTTTTTTTTTTTTTGTAGATTATAAACTGTACATCAAATTTTATAGAGATGTAAGCGATGTAAGCCCAAATTCAAACACTCGTAGGGCTGTGACACTGTATGCTCTCCAAGGGGATAAAAAGTATGCAGCAGTCTGCAAAAATGACACAGAAGTTTATGCGAGAGAAATAAAGGTGAAGCCCTTACAAGTCCCCGTACTTTACCAGTCTTGCATCAATAAAAACTTTGACCTGTATCTTATCAAATGTACTTTTGCTTTGTACAGGATGAGCTTGAGGGGCGCATAGAAGACAGTCAACATGAAGCTGTGTTTTATATGGTTCATAAGTCAACAAACAAGTTCAAGTTCAAGTCCTCACTGAACCAACAAAGAGTGCTGGGATTTGGTCCATCAGATTCTGGACTGAAGTTGATGTTATGCCCCAATGATGAAAACAGCGAACAGGAGACATTTACAGTATCAGAGAATATGAAAGAATAACTCACTCAAATCTCAAATCTATAAAGAACTAGCTTCAAACTAAAGAAATGAAAAGCAGGAAGTCAAGTGTATGCAAGTGTTCCGTCGAGCTGAGATAAAAGTCTTAGTGTGCATGTCTCGGTTTTTTGTAGAAAAGAGCTATTAACTGCTTTTAAATTTTGTTTTGCATTGTATTACATAAACATACTGTAACTAAAGAACTTAAGAATAGGAAGCTAAGGAAAGGACTTTATTGGTATAATGCCTTTCGCAGACATGGCCCAAAGCGCTTTATATGTGTTCACATGGTTTTGGCTGCTTCTTTATCCGTTTGTAGGAAATGAACTCTATAAAGATAAACTGCAAGCACTAGAATTAAATTTGCAACATACAATGTCAGAGGCTTGTGAAAAATCTAAACAATTCACCAAGTACTGAGACATCGATGTAAATGGCGCCTTCATTCAAGAGACCAAAGGAACAGCTCTGAGCTTTGTTCATGTGGGAGAAGCTCCATGAAGCAGAGGACCTTGATTAAATATGATCATAATAAAGATTATAAATGCAATGTCGACTCAATTTGTCTTAAATTTAGTCTACTAAATTTACATGCAATTTTAGTCGACTAAAACTAGACTAAAATTGAAGATAATTGTGTGACTAAATCTCGACTAAAATTTACATTTTCATCAAAAGACTAAAACTAAATTAAAATATGTTGTCAAATTTAACACCGCTGGCCAGCAACATGGTCTGGTAGAAAAGAGCTGCACAAAACAAGTTCACATTTCAACCAGTTGAGAATTAAGTGAACTAGACAACTTAAGCAACAGTTTTCATTTACAGATAACACGTTATAACAAGGGTATCATGTTATGCCCACAAATCGTTCCCTCTGTGTCCCCAACATGGGCGGAATTATTGGTGAAGAGATAGATGCCAAATTGGTTTAGAAAGAAACTGTTTCCTTTGTGGATAGGGAATTCACAGCCCTACTTTTTTTGGCATACACAAGTTTTGTCTTGTACAAACTGTGAGGATTTTGTGGCTAAGGTCACCAAAAAAAAATGTCATCATTACAATGCAAACATCCCAATGAAGTTAAGAAGCATTTTTTTGGTGTCCCACTTTTCCGACTATTGGAAATGGGAACCTCCCTGCTCTGGAAGAACTCTACGGAGCAGAGGCTTCGCTAAAATATAACCATTTTCCTTCCAGATGTGTTCTTGTCTTTCTTTGTATCTTAAAGTAAAAAGTGCATTTGTTTCAACTTCTCTATTTTCACTTCCTATTTTGTCCAAAACATGGAGGACCGAGAAGACACTTAACATTGAGACCGTTTTTGTTTCATGTGGATTCTCCCAGTAATAATAGAAATATCAGAAGACAAAAAATGTGCAGTTCCACAGTTACCACCATGGCATTTTCAGTTGCCCACCGCCTCCATTTTTTCTTTAAACCATGAAACCAGAAAATATACATTTGATTGGTGTGGCAACTGAGGAACAGTTATTACACATGTTTTGCTTTTGTTCTTTGTTTGCAAGTGTTATTGTTCATTTTATACGGAGACGAATAAACCCCTTTTGCAGCAACAGACATCCTTCCTCCCTTACTCAGAATGTTAAGCTCAGTTATTCAGAAACATTGTCCCTTTTTTTGACAAATTCTAGCCATGACATAATCAAGAGTAATATTATTTTCAGAAAAAAAAAAATTAACAGGCAAGACTTACTTTTATTTCTGTAAGCAAAGATGTGGATGGCATCCAATTTCATCCCATGAAACAAATACTGAGTATACTGAGCACACATATGAAGAAAAAACATTTAGGAAATATAAACGCTGTGTGTGTCATGCAAAGAGTTTGTGAATGAGCCAAACTGAAATTAAATGCAGTTTAATTCAAATGAAAAAAAAAAAATATGGGGATAAGTGTGTTGGCTCAAAACACAATTTGCTTTCAACATTCTCCCAAGCCATGAAGCCTTGTTCTAAAAACAGTGTTGGTTAGGAATATAATTTTAGCAACCGTAACAGGGGTAAACTATTTGAAGTGAGAACTAATTTTAAATGCTGGTCTATTGCTTTTTAACTTGGTAAACAGAAACAATACTTTCAAGATTCTATTATTTGTATTAAATCTTTGTTCACACCGCCATTGACACTTTTTATTCTTTTGAATTTGACATGTGCTCATTTCATTAATCTTTGACGTTTATGCAAGACCAATACCTCTAAATAAAAACTGTTGACAGTTACACATACAGCACATTATAAACAGATATATTTTAGATCATATCCTGTACTCTGTTGTCACGAGTGTTCAAGAATGATGAGAGTTAAAAAGCTCTGTCTAATGCAAGAAATCAGGGAATTGCCTCAACACTAAAGGATCAAAAAATGGGCAACAGTGGGGCAGATAGTAGAGCAGGTCGTCTTGTGACCGGAGGTTTGGCGGTTCAAACCCTGCATGTGCACACTTTTGTTTTGTCCTTAGGCAAAACACTTCACCCACCTCCAGTGTCTGACACTGGTGTTTGAATACGAGTGTGAATGGGCGAGTGATTCCTTCCTTAATGTAAAGCGCTTTGAGTGCCTTTGCGTTACATCTCTTCTCTGGTGGTTCTTGATTATGGCAGATATTAGGTCTCTATTTGTCATTGTACGTGTTATCGGGTACACACTGTATATAGTTGATGCCAACAAACGTACGTTTACCAAACACATCACTTTTATAAATTTGGTGCTATGCAAATCATTAATAGCTGTCAATGTTGCATGAGCAGTGCATTGTACGTTAAAGTATAATACAGTACTAATAGATACTATGTAATGTAAGAACACAAACACAAAGTATTTTTGAATACAGTCAAATGATACCACAATTATGTAAGACCTGAAAGAAATAAGCTTTATGAAAAAGATTTAAACATTTGTGATAATGCAGCGGCAGTATAAATATTGCTTTCCTTGAACTGAACTATCATTCAAAAGGTGGAGGATCACAATCCAAAGTGGAAGCCAGCGAATACATTAGATAGCTGCTCAGCCACATGTAGGAATGAGTTGCGTCACCAGCCACTACTGAATATCATCTATGCAGAAAGCACTAAATCATATCAGTAATACAATTATACATCTCTGAATCAATGTAATGGTGTCAAAATAATACATTTATAACAATTTACATAGAACCCCTGAATTTACAATGATCCAGGACATGAGGCATGATCCCCTGCTCCCACCTTCCACTCCAGAGTCTGTCATTTATTTGCTCCATAGCAGGGCGACAGCTTTACAGATGCCTACGTCATGGTAGTTGAAGTAGCAAAGGCCTGCGAAGGTGACAGTGGACAGAAGGAAAAGTCCGGCATTGGCCATCTTGATCTTTGCCTCTCCATGAACATAGTCTGTTAACACCTGCCCAAGGCCCCTATACAGAAAACAAACACACACTGTAAACATAAAGCAATGCATTTGGCTTTTCAACTCCGTAAAATAAATGTTTTATCACAAGGAACCTGTGATTGGACGGTGAAACAATAAAACACATATCTGTAAAGAAACAAGTCTGAAACTGTTAGTGCATTATTTTGCACTAACAGTATTAGGTTGATAAAAAGTATAATTAAAAATGGTTCTATAATGACCTTTGACTTGTGGCACACATGACTGGGATTTGAGTATTAAATGTACTTCAGTAACACTGATGAACGTCACATTTAGCACAAAGAAAACATCTCTGTCCAAACACTCATGGGTCACATTATAGGCACCCTTCATACAAACATACTACAGTACTCGTTATAATTAGAGCTTCACAATCGCAGACCAAAACTGCAATGAGTGTCTTGAATATTGCAGTGACAAATATAAATAACAAAATAAATATTTAACTATACGTAACCTCAAGCTACTACGTAAACAATTTTGTATTTATTTTTTTCACCATACTGTGACACAACAAAACAGAGGAGAAAAAATATGGATTTGTGATTTTCATAGTTGACCCATTTAAATTTATAAACGGCTTAAATGATGAGTGAAGGAAGTCGTGTTACTTTCAGACTTTCAAACTTTTATCTGATGCATGAAAAACTAGATTCACAAGAGAACTAACTATTTTCAGTGAGGGGAAATAATGCTATATGAGGAACAAAGCGCTTCAGCAATATTAAGTGCAGGTTACTACTGACCACACGGACTGAAGGGGGAAACTGACTAGTCTCAAGTTTCACGGCAGTATTTGGATGAGTTGAAAGTGCATAACTAAGCATCCAAAAATAGTAACTGTTTAAATTCTTACCAATGACCGTGCAGAGTGAGGGCGGCAGCCAGAGAGTAGTCAATTACCGGCCCGGGGCTATAGTAGGCCACGGGGCCCATAGCCAGCAGAACGATGCTCAGGACACGCTCTGCTGTCCAGTGCATAGAGGCCGCTTTTGAACCAGAGCCCGCTGTGGAGGAGAGGACACAAAAACCAAAAACGATGGAAACGATGCTCACTATCAACTTTTCTTTTTTAATTGTAATATTGTAGAGATTTAAAAACCATGTTTGATATACTTTTTGATTACACATTTTGTTGAGCCAAGATTTCCCATACATGGTCAGATTTCTGGCAGTGAAAGTATAGTTGTATTACATACTACGCATTTTCTCACACTTTAATCTGTTTTTAATGCGTCCCCTAAATGAACTCGATATGCTTGTTACCAAGTTATTTCTGATTGCACAACCTAATATTGTATAGGTTACACCTGCAGTATTATGCAATAAATGTGTCACCTCTTTCGCAGTAAACTAGATGGTTTCCTCTGGTTTGTGGTTTGAGATCTACATGTAGGTAGGGCTGGGCGATATATCGATATTTAAGATATATCGATATATTTTAAAAAGAGATATGGAATTAGACCATATCGTATATATCGATATAGTCCACATTTGCGCTGTAATACTTGCTTCGGGCAACCCGCTGAGCGGAGCTCTGCACTGCTCCCAGCGCCCCGGCCCCGCCCCTCGTCGAGGGGAGAGGGGGGGGGGGGGGGGGGGCAGCCGGCACTTTTCAACAAACATGAAGAAAGCAACAATGTCTGTGAAGCGTGCGGAGGAGAGCCCCTTGGTTAGTAAAACAAAACCAGTGGCTCAATCATTTGGAGATGGTTTGGATAGAAGTGAATGTAGCGGCGAGATATGGTGGCGACGTGCGCTGCGCCATGTGCTTTTGTTTACTTCTCAGTCTAATTAAGGTTTGCGGTAGATCGTGGATGTACTGTGAAAATATCAGCGTTTGTAATGCTGCCACCGCGAAGGACTATCGCTTTTTCCCCGTTAGCATTGCGTTAGCCGCAGCGCTAATCACTCCAGTCCCTCGCTGAGCTCTGATGATGACAGAGATGGTGAGCCTGTGCTGCTTGTAAAGAGTAAAGAGGAGGCTTATGTTTGGGAATGCTTTGGATAAAGATAAGAACTTATCTCAAAACCACTGACTAAAACACAGTTAAATCAAGAGCAAATATCAAGAAATTATTTGGGCTATTTATTTATTATATTTCATGATTATTAAGGACTAAAAAGTAAGTAATACTTTAAATCATATTTCATTGTCTCAGTTTAGGCTTTAGTTTAGTTATATGCAACATAAAGTTATTAACAGCAAATGGGGTAGTAGAAAAATAAATAAATAAAATAAAAATTGCAATATTAAATATTAAAACACTCCTATTTGACTTGACTTAACATTTCATTTCACAGCTCTCACTTTGTGGAAAAAATATCGGGATATATATCGTATATCGATATTCAACCTAAATATATCGGGATATGACTTTTGGTCCATATCGCCCAGCCCTACATGTAGGTCACATTTAACGGCATTTTTGGTCCACACATGCCACTCACCGTACAGAGCCTGGGAAGCATGAATCTTTGCTGTGAGCTGGTATGGCTGCTCCTGGCATTTGTGTGGCACAACCAAGGGTCTGGCCAGCAACGTGGTCTGGTAGAACAGAGCTGTACAAAACAAGTTAAAATTTCAACAAGTAGAGAAGTAAATATGAGATCATAAACAAAACATGAACTAAATTAGCAAACCAAAACAACCACATATTAATATTCTAACAAGACGTTTTGTACATTTTACTGAAGATAGCGTGGCTGAATACTTGTAGCAATAATTGAATGTGCAACTTGTCCTCTAAGTAATGCAGTTGTTTCCCGTTTGTAACAAGTGATTATAAAATACCAGGTCCTTGTATTTGCGTTAAAAATGCACGAAGTTTCATGTTTTTTTACAGTAACAATCAGCATGTTGTGTCAAGCTATACGTCTATCAAATTCACACAATAAACAGAGGAGGGCGACATAGTGCTGCAGACCGTAGATGAACTTTACTTAGATCATAAAGTAGACACTTTAGCACATTTTAAATGAGAACTATACTGATCAAAAGGGACTTCTTTACAAATACATAAACATGTATGGAGCTTAAAATGTCTGATTATGTTTTGTGCTAATGAAATACAGCTTATATGTCTCGCCATGCTTTCTGGCCTATTTATAACGAAACGGTAAAAGAATCATCAATCAGTAATTGTCATAGTAGTTTTAGTTTATAGTAAACCAGCCCCTTGTTTTCAGACAAGGGCGGTGAAGCCCAAACCACTCCCCGTGATTTCTTGGCTGGCATTGGAACTTCTACAAAACACACCGTATAATAAAAAGATAAGCTCATCCACATATAGTAATGACATGAAAAACAAAGCAAATACGAAAGAGAACTCACGTTTAACTCCCCTACGACACACATAACTCAACCGGACGATAGACGCCATGATGAACAACACACCAAGGTTACCACGCTGCCCCGGATGTGCTTTCTAAAGACTCCTTGAGCCAAAGAGTTTAGGCTGCACAAGATGAGTGAGACTAACAAAAACAAGAACAAATGCTGTGGTTCTTTTAATATGATTAGAAATTATGATGAGCTTGGAATTCAGTGTTGATGTATAATATTGTACATATTTTCTAATTAGATTAATTACTCAGATATAGACGAAAATGTAAACAAAACTATCGACGAGCTCTCTAAACGTCATTTCCTATACGTTGGCCTTTCGCTGATCTAAAAGTAACCGGATCAGATATCTGTTTCTTGTACTGTGCTTTTGCAGAGTAGAAATTGACTATAGATCCGGGGAGTTTGGAGATTGCGGCATTACCTCGCAAGCCGAAGCCGAAGGTCACTCCGGCATTTGGGCACCTTTTAACTGCATCATTTCACCGGTAACGCGCTTATAAACGTTGTGTAAGACCACAATGGACAACTTTGATAACTTGAGTGCTTCGGAAAAGGCAGAGGCAACAGAGCTGCAGCGAATGATTGCCATCGAGCAACAGAAAGCACAGTTTCAGGCACAGGTTTGTATCACAAGCTACTGAAAAGCCTAGCTTAGCTTAGCTAACACATGTTTACTGACCAGCTCTGGTTCACCTCAGTAACTGTAAATTGCGGACATGCAATTGTATTGTATTGTATTGTATCGTAAACTGTATGCATGCATTATGTTCATAATTTCAAGTTTTGCCTCATATTTGTGTTGTGCTATGCCTACAACATAATCACAGTCCAGTCTAATGTTGCGGCTTGTGTAAACAAACTCACTGTGACAGAAGAACATGGTAGTATGCATAATACTGTAAAAGTAATCAGACTCACACAAGCAACCTAAGAAATCGCATCCTTCTGAAGTGTAAACAATCATGTAGATATTTTGAACTGTATACTAACAGTATTCCTTGCTGTTTCAGGTGCACACTTTCACAGACGTCTGCTGGGACAAGTGCGTGGACACTCCAGGCTCAAAGCTGGACTACAGGACAGAGACGTGTTTGGTGAGCTGCGTAGAGAGATTCATAGACACCACTTTGACCATCACTAACCGCTTCACACAGATGGTGCAGAAGGGAGCACATTAACGATGGACTGTTTGACAACAGACGTTTTGGACACCAGTATTTGTGTTCAGTATTTGTGGAGTCCAAATACTGTTTATTCCAAATATCATGAAATTATATATTGAAAGACTATTGGAAATGCTCAAATATCAATAAATCTGTGTCAATTCTTGATTCTTCTTGTTTGTTTTATTTTTTCCCCTTAAGGTTTGTTCTTCATGGATCTGGTAAAATCTGGTAATTTCAAAAGTACAACATTGTTCAAAAACATTTTAATGTAGATATGGTTTAAAACAGTACAGTATCATTACACAATTGCTGCATTTTTATTTGATGGAGTGCACTTTTTAATATATATATATATATATATATATATATATATATATAAACATAGGGCATTGGTTTTAAAATGAATCAACACAAACACAAAATGATCAAAAGTGTTCCAAAGAGGAATAATAGAAATGCATGTAATCAAGGAACTGGCTTTTTCCTGAGTTGTCACCTCTTCCATCTTCTGATGCCATAAACTATACTTAAACACGCTTTCCATGACATCCCCACTGTGTTTATAGGTTAAAGTGTCTGGCTGTTGATGTTTTTTGCTGCTCTTAAGGCAGATTTCATCGCCGTTTCTATCCAACCGTGAGGCATAGCTGTGTGCTCCCCTGCAAAGTGCACTCTCCCCTCACTCTGGAACAGTTCACTGGCATACTGTCCCTGCTGGTAAGGCGTGAAAAGGGCAAATGCACCAAGGCTATATGGATCTAACCCCCACTTTTTCACCAGTCCTCCTGTCCAGAGAGGCCTGATGTACTCTCCATGGATCTTGACCAAGTCTTCCAGCACCTCAGCCATCAATTGGTCGTCATTCATACCTTGGAAAAGCGTGGAGTCATCAGAACAGGTGTAGGATGCTAGTAGTGCCCCCGCTGTAGTTTCAGGGAAAGTATGGCTTGGGTAGTAAATGAATCGCGATATCTGGTCCGTAATGCTCTTGCCTCCTCTGATGCCCTCATGTTCCCAGAAACGTTCGCTGAAGCTGAGGATGACTTTAGTGGAGCTGGCGTAGTGCACGGATCGCAGGGCCTCCATCTTGTCTCCAGAAAGAGGAGGCCGGAAGTCAATAAAAAGCGTTGCTTTAGCCGTGGCCGTGACTAGAGCAAAGTCCACTGTGAGGTTGGTGAGGGAGCCCAGTCTGCGCCCGTCCTCATACGTAAGGGCGACGCTGCTGCCTGTCTGCCTTATCGCTTTGACCTTGGAGTTTAGAAGGATGGTGGAGTTGAGAATGTTGAAAAAGGCCCGAGGAAGATTTTCAAAGCCTCCTGTTACTTCAAAATACCTAAAAAAAAAATGACAAAAAAGACTCATGGTGGCAATAAGTAAAATGAAAAGTCCCCAAAACTTTTAGAATTACATTTTTTCTTTCTTCCTTTTTTTTCAAAATATTATGACTTCATTTTACATGTGAGTCATCTTTAGGAGCTCGTGGTCTTAAATTTTGTAATTCTAGGTCTGGTCTTATAAAATGGTCTTACATTTCTCATTGCAAACTGTGCAGGAACCCTGTTCATACTTGCCCACTGCATCATGATCTTAGTTGGAGGTGATGTTGACACGGCCTTTATCATATCATCAAACAAGCCTTTGTCTGAACAAAAATGCAGTAAACCCAGGCACTCCAAAACAAATACGAACAGCCTGGGTGTGCTGCTTTTTTTGCAATTTGGATCCTTTTCCCAAAAGCACCTATACAAACTTTTGGAATACATTTGGACCCCTGGAGCAATCAGTCAGATTGCTGTTTCTATAAACCTATGCATTAAACTGCACCAGAATGCTGACATTTAGGTTCTCAAACATGCACATTTCCCTTAAACTCTTAAAGCCAGAATCACCCTCACATAACTGTCCTCGCTATACCACCCCAATAAAAAAGTATGAAATGATCAATGGTCTTACTGTATAGTGTCACCAATGTCTGACTGCATGTAGAGCATCTCCACCAAGGACAAGTAGAAAAGGCTGTTTTCATTTAGGATGTCCCCAATCATCCTCACTGCTGCTCGGCTCAGATTTCCCTCCTTGACCAGGTACTCCTGTCAAAAAGACTGCTGTCTATAATTTAAAATGTAGTCAACATTATAATAATTCACCCACAGTTTTATTTTGGAAGAGAATATTATGGACTAATGTTTGAGTATGACATTTTGTGACCGGAGTCAATCTACAGTTGTAATTTTAAGGACTCAATAAGCTTCTTACCTTCACTGTGTATGTGTCATATTTATTTAGCATGGCTCTGCAGCCCATAGACTTGAGGTCATCCTTTACCTGAGAACAGACAATAATTAAGCTTATGTAGCTTGTTGCAGCAGCCTTTGCTCCAACGCACACAATCATGACTGAACATTGTTGAACACCTCAGAGAGCAGAACTTTTGAAAACGTTTGGTCCTGTTCAAGTGTAGTCAATTTCTTACTTGTATTATACCACCAGTAGGTGCTGATCATTTTAGTGACATGAATCTATTAACCTGTCAGTGCTCATAATGTTAAGGCTCATCTGTGTCAATTCCCACTGACCTTCCAAAGAGCCTTTGTGAAGAGCTGAGCTGCAGACTTCCCTCTCTCACTCTCATTCAGTGTGTAGTTGAGGACATTTGGGTCGTTCTCCACAGCATATGTTTTCTGGAGTATGCCGTTTATCAAATAGTAGGTGTTGATGTCATCTTGTATGAAGGGGTTCAAGGAAATTTTTAATTTTGATAAAAAAGTTAGAAGAATTCTGTAAGAGAAATAACATTGATTTAAACAATTAATAAACCAACATGCATAATTAAAAAATCAAGACTGGGCACAATATCTTTACTATTGAACTTCAAGTCAAAGGACTTTCCAAGTGCTTTTTTCTTTTTTATTGTGCATAGCTTTGGATATGGTCGTTTACATGTGGAATAGTGTCTTACTTGTGAAAGTTGGGGATCCTCATCGCACCCACATCTGCGTACCAGCCCTCCCTTATGTTTCTGATCGTCTCCACACGACCGCCAATCCGGTTACTGGCCTCGATTATTGTGACCTTAGAAGTTTTAACATTTTTAAAGATTTTTTTTTTTTTTCAGCAAATGCTGAACTTTTCTTTCACAAGTTCTACATTGTGGATTGTTTTAATTTTCAGAAAATGCCACATCATTGATTTATTGATAAGCTCCTGCCCCTATCTGAGGCTGCATAATCATAACACTTTTGAATTTGAAAACATTTATACCATAAACATTATATTGTACCTTATGACCTGCTTGTTCTAAAAATTTGGCAGCAGTGAGTCCAGCCATGCCCCCTCCAATGATAGCAACATGCCGAGGCGTCCTGGAGTTTGGAAGTCCATTCTCTACTATACTCAGGAGCTCATTGTAGTCTGTGTCCAGAAGGCAGTCGAAAAGAGGGTCCCCAAGGTTTCCACTAACAGCAAAGACAACCACCCCGACCACGACCAGTGGGACCGGTACTAGACACAATTGCACATGAAATATGATCAAACATTTACAGTAGTTCTTTGCTTCATTTGTGAGAAATGTTAAAAACAAAAGTCACTCCTATCTAGACCACACCACAAATGAAATATTAAATTAAAAAGAAAGTTAATAGACATAGGAGGAGTATTTTTTTATTTTGTAATACTTACAGAACTTGCAGAGAGTCATCATCTGGAGTGAGCTCCAAAGTGATGTTTTGGACAAGGTGCTGGTGATACTGACACTATTTGAGGAGAACGAAGCCTAACAGAAAACAAAAAGTGTAATGTCAGAGACAGTAAGAGGTAACAGTAACAAGTACCACAACTAAAAACTACTATTTCTACTTTTCAAAATGCATGCAGACTAATACAGCTGCCTACCTGTATCAAAGGTAAAGTCTCATCACTTGTTGCCAATCTATACATGACTAAATATAGACTTTAAAAAATCCCCTAACAAGACTTAAATGTCAGCGCGTCCCCATCATTTGCCACAGTCCTGTAGCGATGCACATGTGTAAATGAAAATGGTGTCACTAAAAGAAAGGGGCTCCTCAAGTCGTCCAGAAATATTTTCCCACAGCAGCTCCGGCTCACCCATTCTGAACAAATCAGATTAGTGAGACTATACTCTTCAGCGCACCCACCACCCTCATCTTCTCACATTTCAATATCTCTGAGCCAGACGGGCTATGTAGTCTACAATTTTACTCAATATTTCTTTCATGCATGTACATTTTAAGGATTTTCTATTTACTTTAGTCTTTTCTTTAATACGTCAATGCATTGTTTTAACCCTAAAAGCAAAGCATTTAATATTGTTAATGCTTTTTGCTTCAATCTCTCAACTAAATGATAAAAGTTGAGTTTTTTTCCCCATTGATGATGGTTGAAAAAGAAATATTTTTTAGAGCATAATTTGTACAGTTGCAGTAACAGAAGTTGCTACACGTTTTTAAGCATATGCTGTGCTGTGCTAGATAAGTTCTCAAAGATCTAAAAATTAAAAAATGAATATATCACAGACATGTTGGTATTAGTGTGATTTGAAATATACTTACAATTAAGGTTAAATCAGCTCCGTATGAATCGTTTCAGGTTTTGTTCAAGTGGAGTACAGACACAGCCAGTTTTATATCTGAGAAATTGAAAGTAGACATTCAACAGTTTTTCAGTTTCCATTGCTGACTATCCCTCAAGTCAGCAATACGCTCACCACCATTATATTACACTGTGAAAAATGTGAGATTTAAGAAATTATGGAAAACACCAAAAGGCAAAGACATGACTAGGTCTGCCTTCAAAGGTTAGAATAGCTGTGTACATGTCTAGAGTAAACCCACCTGCTAACATGGGCAAAAATTACTAACATAGGCCTACTGTGACATGATATGAAATGTTTTTCTTGAACTTTATTTTGTGTATAGTTCAGTATTAATTAGACTATGGTGAAAGTACTGTCAGTGAATGTTGGAACTCTATTCTACATTGAAGTTGAATATCTGTCCTCCAGATTCTATCTTTCAAAGCTTCAAACTTACAGCTTTATGCCTTAATTTAATGTCAATTTGCAAAACCAAGGAGTTTGTATCATGATAATAGCAATAAAAACATGAACTCTCTTGTTTTAGGGTGATTAATATTCCCCAAATCCTACGGTTCTTTCACCTGTTTTGGCCCTATACGGCAAACTATTACTGTACAACAAGTGTAACCATAGGAGCTTATGTCATCATAATTTCCACCACCACATGCACATTTCACCTTAAGACTAATTGCCAAAATGTTGTAATTTTCCTTTTATCTATTTTCAAAAACCTTACCTCACTGTAGCTCAGGTCCCACAACTGTTATACAATTTCTGCAGAAAGAGGAGCTGATGTAGCAGAGTGTGGGGTCTAGGGACAGTATTTATTCCACCCTTTTGTCACAAACTTATAAAACACAAGTCACTGAACTGACACAGGTCAGTAATGTTAATGGATAATGTTTCAGCTTCACATGGTGAATCATGACCTGCCCTATTGAGTGCTATTGGGGCGACGGTGGTACAGATGGTAGAGCGGGTCGTCTCATGATCGGAAGGTCGGGGGTTTGAATCCCGCCTCCTGAGCAACATTGTCGTTGTGTCCTTGGGCAAGACACTTCACCCTCCTCACCCCCAGTGTCTGCGCACACTGGTTTATGAATGAGAGAGTGAATGGGAGACCAACAGGCCCGTTTGGAACCATGAGGCCGTCCTTCTGTGGACCCACCACCTGCAGGAGGAGCCATAGGGGCTGGTGCAATGTGACTTGGGCAGCTCCAACAGCTGCCCCCACGACCCGGCAACGGACAAGTGGAAGAAAATGGATGGAAATTGTACTGCCACATGTAGTTATATGATATGCAGTACAGTGATCAAAAAATGTTTTTAATATAACACTGTGTCCATACAAATTGTTTTTTAATAATTATATATACATATGTACATTATACATTCGTACACATTCACAAACGTTTCGGTTGTTCCTTATATTACTTGAGGCATCATACAATATTAATAATATAGTTTAGAGTTGATTTGACATGTGGCCCATGGATGACGAGGGGGTCACTGAATGCATTTAAAAACAAAAACTCCTTATATAAAATATTTATAAGGAAACGAACATTAAAAATTTAAACTAAATATAAAAAATATAAGAATAAACTAACAAGTATAATAAAAAATTGTAAAAGAAATTATTATAGAAATATGATTGAGGTCAATCAAAATAATATGAAAGGATTATGGAAAGTCTTAAATCATGCAATGTCTAAAGACTCAAAGGCTTTAAGTTACCCAGACTACATGATTAAAAATGATGAGAAAATTACAAACGGGGAGAATGTAGTTAATGCGTTCAATGATTACTTTGTCACCATTGGGCCTCACCTGGCATCAAAAATAGCCAAAACAAACAGTGATGTCTCTCAACACAAAAATGTGAATGTACATTCCTTTTTTCTCACGGCAACCAATGAAAACGAAATAATTAAAATAGTTAAAGCTTTCAAGAGTAAAAAAATCCACTGATTGGAATGACTTTGACATGAACATGATTAAAAAAGTAATACAAAATATATCAGTGCCTTTAACACATATATGCAATCTCTCCTTTTCAACTGGTGAATTCCCTGACCTCATGAAGATTGCCAAGGTCGTTCCAATTTATAAAAGTGGGAATAATCGTCAGTTTACAAATTGTAGACCAATCTCTATACTTCCTCAACTATCTAAGATTGTGGAAAATCTTTTTGCTGCCCGCCTGGACAGCTTTGTGAATAAACATAATTTACTTAGTGACTGTCAGTATGGGTTCAGAAACAATAGGTCAACGGCCCATGCTCTAATCAATCTAAGCGAAGAAGACACCAACAATATACAGGCAGGCGCGTACGTATAAAGCGCTGTTCATACCGAAAGGTATCACAAAGTGCTTTATAGATTACAACATTTAAAACAATATTTTAAATAAATATATGTATGTATCTAAAGAAATAAATATCTAAATTATACTGTAATAACGCTGGACTGTATCACTGTATTTTAATTATATGTTGTGTATTGTATATGTATGTGTGTATGTATATGTGTATATACAGAGAGACACACACACACACACACACACATATATATATATATATATATATATATATATATATATATATATATATATATATATATATATATATATATATATATATACAATACACAACATATAACATATAATTAGGATACAGTGATACAGTCCAGTGTTATTACAGTATAATTTAGACTGTAATAACGCTGTGAACAACGAAAAAAGAAAACATAAAAAAATATAAATAAGCTATGTTTTTTTATTGCATCCATCACAGAGAGCTCGTCAGAGATTATGTTGTACATTTGCCTTGTGTTAAGACATGGACATTAATTGCACGTTTTGTGCATCCCATCCAGAAACTGTTTCTCATGTATTTTGGTCCTGTTCAATAATTCAGAAATTTTGGAAAGATGTGACGCGTCTTTTGTAAAGTTATGCAACAATTACAAAATGTATTATGAACATGTTGCACTTGGGTTCTTTACAAATGACTTAATGAGTCCTGACAAGATGTTTATTGTTAACCTAACCATTATTTTGGCAAAATATTACATTTATAAGTGTAAATTTGCACACAATAACCCTGCATGTTTTATGTTTTTCAAAAATAACTTGAAAAGCATTGAGTCATGTACTAACAGAAAGGCTGCTAAAACCATTGAAATCTGGTCACAATATATGTAGATTATATTTATTTTTTGTTAATTTCCCTTCCCCCTGGCAAGTTTAATGTATTTTGCACAATGTACCTCTTATGTTTATTATAAAATGCATGTGCAACTTTTCATTAAATAAAAAAATTAAAAAAAACATTTGCCTTGTGCCTTTCACTTTTAGCGAATAGAAAGTGCGCTGACGTCATTATACCGGAAGTAAACATTTGAAACCAAGGGGCTGTCAACATCAGAGCTCACGAGACGTTCTGCTGGATTTGCAACAAATGCGGTCGGTAAATGTTAATGTTATTATTATAAAAACAAAGAAGTAGCTTATTCAATATTACTGTATTTGACATTAAACATGCTTGATTCACCTCTGTTACCTGCGTGCATAGCACGCGCCTGTAAATGTCTATTCGCACTCAATCTTGTTAAATACTGCTCATTGTTTTACACACTATGCAATTGTATATTTGGTTTTTGTTCAGTTGCAAACATCTAAACATGTAATCAATGTAGAAAAATCGCACCCTCATAGAATAGAATAGACGGCGATCATAGACAGCTGCCCTTTAGTTTATAATTTTAAAGCGTTATTTGTCCTAATTTGTCCTCCTTTCTTCAGACTAGTAAGCAAGAAAATAGTGCTTTACATGCAGTCCGCCGTCATGAAACATAGACATACGTTCCGGAGCTCAAAAGCACAATTCCCTACTTTCAGTTTTCTGCCAAATACATTTTCCTCTAGAATCAAATATGTTATTTCCAGCGATGGCGGGTTGCAGGGTATTTTCTATAAACATACTACAAGTTCAGTTTCTAATGCACTTTATGATGATGATCCTTCCAGATGAGAGGATGTCCTGACCTGTGAGCTCACACACTAAGCTCACCATGGCTGAGGTGATGGGACAGAAGAGCCTGTTGGGTGTTGGGGTGCTTTTGGCCTGGCTGGTACTATTCCACCTGCTGGTAAACATCTGGCTGCTTTGTGTCTTCACCAGCCTCTTGGTGGTGCTCGGGGGCTGGCTCGGCTCTCAGGCTGCACTGGACTCCAACACTGTCCTTCATCTGGAGAGGTTTATCTCAGTGGACCAGGTAAAACTGTATCACTCTCTATTTTTATTTTTCGAGTACAGTTTTCATGCTGAGTAGTCTATTAGAGAAAGGCTAGACAAAACTTCTGTTCTTTTTCTTCATTTCTATGGCAATATGTGTTTTCCAGATTACTCTATCTGAGGAGGATGAGCAGCAGTTGGACCAGGAAATACACAACACAGTGATAAAAATTATCCGAGACTTTGTGACATCCTGGTACTCCACTGTGTCCACTGAGAAAGGCTTTGAGTCAGATATACGTGACGCCATGATCTCTATGGCCATGGAGCTAAAGAGACGAGCCAGACAAGTGGACAGGAAGGTAGTGCTTTTTAATAAAGTACTTGATACTTTTAATGTTGTTTAAAGTTTAATGTTGCAGATTTTTCGCCTCTCATCCAAACAGGTTTATCAACACTTTTGATCTTTGTCTGTGTACATCATTTTTCTTTGCTCTAATTCAAGACTCCAGTATCAAAGGCACGGTCGTGTAGTTGGGTTCTGAGACATTGACAAAACAAAGATCTTCAGTGCTGACAAAGCTTCTTGGATGAGAGGGAAAATGTCCTATTGTGATCATAAGTTAGGGCAATATGTAAATGTCTTACCTGGATTTTAAGAGATTTGATCATTTTAAACAAATTGTGAGCTAAATGAGCAGCAGCTCTTATGTTCCCAGTCTGAGATATCTATCACAACAGTCAGTTGAAAGAGACGCATCAGACAAGTGGACAAGAAGATCATGCTTTTTGTAAAGCCTCAACACTACACAGCATCAGTAAACTTGAAGCTCTCATGTTCCCAGTATGGTTCAAATGAACAACGGAACAGGTGGCAGGTGATGCGCAATACATTAGAAAAATCCCAGAAGAAGAGAACTGCAGTTTGCCTACAATATTATGCATATTATTATCAGTGTACGAATGGAAAACTAACAAAAAAAAGAAATCTAACATATACATATTTCATTGTAGGAGTTGACCCAGAAAATAATGGATCTTTTTGGTTGCCACTTGCAAGATTTTTTGAAAGCCAAACAACTTGTGCCTGAACAGCAGCGGCGGGGAAAATGGGACAGCGAGAGGTTGTGGCGAGCCTACTCTAGCATCACCCTGCCGCACGTGGCTACAACTAGTAAAGGCATGGAGATAAACTACATGAGGGCATTAGTGGATTTGCTGCTGCATGTGCTGGTGCCATCCCCACACTTAGAAACCCGCAGTGGCCGCTTTGTTGTCGGAGAGCTCATCACCTCCAATGTAATGCTCCCGCTGATAGACAGACTGTCTGACCCAGACTGGTTGAACCTCTTTGTGATTACATTATTTGGAAACACCGGCACGCCACTGGACACCACAGACGACAAAATACAAAATACAAAACCGCTTCTACCGGCTGTTGAATCCACACCTTCTCTGTGTGAGCTGACACAGGAAACACAGCAAAATATTGAGGTAGAGGCAGTGATAGAAAGAGAAGTGCCCAATAATGTGGTGATGCCTGCGCCAGAGCTCACGATGTATGAAGAATTTGACTGTAATGATTTGGACATGCCACAAAACATAGAAGAAGATGAAACAGTTCAACCCTTTTTGCGGCATTACCTGCGTGGAAGTAAATCAAACCCATTTTACCAAGAGACCGACTCGGATTTAGACTCCCCATTGACCGACCATCAACAAAGCTCCCTTGATTCCTTGACCGGTCAGGAGGATAGCATGGGCGACAAGCCGAAAGAAGGAGTTAAGAACAATGGGATTGACTTCGAAGACGCTGGAGACGGCCCTTGCCCTAAAGTGTTGGTCAATTCACAGCCTGTAGAGGACACTAATGGTTGTGTCTTATTGAAAACAGAAGGTACAACCTGCAACAACCAGGATATAGACAAGGAGGGCCTCATGCCGCCATTTAACCCCAACAGAGATCTCCCTCTAGGGTTAGAGCAAGCCGGACTGACCAGCCCAAATGAGCTGACAGTAGTGAGTCCTTCCCAAATCACCTCTCCGATCGGCTCGTTCAGTTTTGAGCCCCTGAGCAGCCCCGAAGGACCAGTCATCATTCAGAACCTGCGCATCACAGGCACAATCACCGCCAAGGAGCACCGCGGCACTGGCTCACACCCCTACACCCTCTACACTATCAAAGTAATGATCTTTTATAGCCTTATTATGAATTTGAAAAACAAAAGGAGCTTGAGAGGGAATACTAGATCAACTATATTCAGATCTAGTAGAAAGTGGTCAGTAGTATTTTTTTAGAAAGTTTTGTAAAATTAAATAAAACGGTGTCACATTGTGTATGCCTTTGAAGTAGAGTGTATCAGAAGTGCACGTAAAATATCTGAAGTAGGCTGTTTTGGATGTATATTGATTTTGTATAGTGTATTTAATGACTATCCCGTTTTATAGTATGAGACGGCGATGGCATGTGAAAACCAAGAAAGCATGCAGACAATCTCTGAAGAGGCAGAGGCACCATCCGGCTCTGATAGTCCCTCAGCGGCTCAACAAATCGCTTACCACATGGTCAACAGACGATACAGCGAGTTTCTGAACCTGCAAACACGACTGGAGGAGAGGTCTGACCTCAGGAAACTCATCAAAGGTACAACAAATTACGTGAAAATTTGATTTCATTACATGTATACTTACAAGCACTTTCGTCCATCATTTTAGGGGTGAAGGGTCCTAAGAAAATATTTCCTGACATGCCATTTGGAAACATGGACAGCGACAAGATAGAGGCCAGGAAAGGATTGCTGGAGGCTTTTTTGAAAGTTTGTACATTTATGATATTTGACAGAAATATCAAACATTGATAACTTATCAAAAACATTTTTTTGTGTGTCTTTCACAGCAACTTTGCACCATTCCTGAAATCGCCAACAGTGAGGAGATGCAGGAGTTTCTGGCTCTAAATACAGACGCCAGGATTGCTTTTGTGAAGAAGCCTTTTATAACGTCTCGTATAGACAAGGTATATAGTCCAAATGCTCTGAAGTTCTTGCAAAATTGTGTGTAATGTATCTAATGTCTGCTCATAGATTGTGGTGAATGCTATTGTGGACACACTGAAGACGGCCTTTCCCCGCTCTGAACCTCAGAGTCCCACAGACGACACAGATGAGCCGGAAGGTGTGAGAATGGCCACAGACAAAAAAAACAAGTATGACTCCAGACACAAGATTACCATAGATATTACTTTACAAAGCGATTTGCTTTTGGCATTTAAAGTTTGAACAACAATATTCTAGTCTAATTTCCATTCTTTTTTTTTTCAGATCTCGACTGAAGTTTTCAACCAAAAATGTCCCTTTGGTGAATGGCTCCGATGTTAGACCACCACCACCACTCTTCAGCTATGATCAGACACGCACTGTAAGTTAATGTTTGCAGATAATATAGTTCCATCTTGGGCTGTGAGAGCCTCAGGGAGTGGTCTCTTGCTAGTCCCCAGAGTCTGGACTAAGACGGCTTTTCAGTTTTGTGCAGCTAAAATCTGGAACAGTAAGTGAGATGGTCCTCAACTCTAACAATGGACCAATCTAGGCTGAAAATGGTTCTGTTTAACTCCGCATATGCCAACTGAAAGTATTTCACTTGCAGCCTTTGCTTTTAATTTACTTTTATAATGATTTCATGGATTTCATCATATGTGGTCTTCTTTAAATGCATTACTGTTCTCTGAAGCACTTCGAATTACTTTGTGTATGAATTGTTCCCTATCAATTAACTTCCCTTGCCCCTCCTTAGTATTTAAATGACTGCACTCATCTCCGTTTTCCGTTCCCCCCCTGTTATCTGGAATATCATTTTACAATCCCCTTTGCAGGTTTTGAACGGCATGACGTTGGGTGATCTGGAAGCTTTTATCTCCGATCGGGAGAGACTGGCCTTAAGACACGACTCGTACACCGCTGAGAGTCCCGCCGCTTCAGAAACCGCACCTTCTTCAAACAACGGCTCATGGGAGAAGTCCAGCGAAGAATCTGGTAAGGGCTGAACATCAAGGGTTTTGGTGCAATGGAATGTATCAACGAGGTTTAATTGCAGCCAACTGTGAAAGAAAATCTTAATCTCTCTCGTATTAGCTCTTAATGCTTGTGTCGCTAATCCTGATTTTTTTTCTGCCTTGGTTTCCTGTGCCTGACCAATCACATGACTCATGACCCACACTGTCGCCGTACTTCCTCCAAGACTCAAGTCACTTTCTGTTCACGTCCTATCGCCAACCGCGTGACCTTGAGCGGTTGCTGACATCTTAAAACTGAGACTTAAAAAAAAAAAACATTGATTAAATGTATCGTAAATAAGCAAAAAGCAGTAGTGATTTATGTTAATAAACAAATATATAAATACAAGTAAAACACAGACTCTCCCTGTAGTTCCACAACACACAGTACAAGGTCTTCACTCTTACAGAACACAGGGTTATGTCAGAAAGGGCGTTGGATGTTAAGGAATATTTTAAAGAAAGAGAAAGCGATGTGATAATTTACACACATATTCTGACTCCTAATCTTGTAATGTGTACAGTTGACCACAGGATGGCAGTACTAATGCAGCTTTGGGCCACAGTAATAGTATGATCCCTGTATGACCTGTACGTGAGCTGTTATGCATTTTTTGGATGCAGTGTCCGAGATGGCGTTGGCAGATGTGACGCTGGACATCCTGTGTCTGCTGATGAGAGAGCAATGGAGCTGGCTGTGCACCCAAAACATCCAGAGGACCATCCGACTGCTGTTTGGCACACTCCTCAACAGGTGACAGTGGCGGGACAATAACATGAAACCAACTCGTGCAGTAATAGCAGCGTAGACGGGGACGAGCAGATATAACAAGGGCTTAATGTTCCTCTGAAAGCACTTTTCCAATGCATTTGGCTCACGTCATTATATTGTCTACAGTATGTGGGAAGAGTGATTCACAGTCAAGAAAAAGGGCCTTAGTTGACCTTACATTGAGTTAAGTAATGGCACAATGACAAAGAATATAATGTGTTGATGGATAGATCGGATTAAAAGGAAAAGAAACAATAAAAAAAAAAATTATAAATGACACGTTTGCAATGACATTCGGTGGTACTTTTTTGCAGTATACAATTGTATCACTTCTCCTTTGGGTTAAGTGGAGTGAAAATCTTCATTACAAATAATGAATTTGCAGTTTATAAAATGGCATACTGTTATTTGCAACTACTACTAACGCATATGAACTTAAAACACATTTCAGTACTTGTGTAATATCATTGCAACTTCCAGTTTTTCATCAGTTCAGCCTCATTAAAAACAATGCAATAGCTGAGTAATGTATTAGCTGTAAAAAAAAAAAGCTCCTTGTAAATGCTAACTTGGCTGCTGTGTGTCTGGTCAGTAGTTGCTTTGAGAGCTGTCAGTAGACTGTGAAGGACAGCCTGTCTCGGCCTCATGGGATGTTTTTGTGCTGTACTGTGAGTTTGGCCAAAGTCATAAAATGGGGATTCTCTGTCTCTCTCTCTTGAGGAAAGCATTTTTGAAATTTCAGAAACTCGCTGCAGTCTCTTCTTTTTTTGCGGCCCATGGGCCGGATCCGTCCCCCTAAGAAATTTCGTCAGGCCCTCGACTCTCTTTTCCTAATTTAAATCATTTGTTTGGGCATTTGCCCCACTGAAGTGCGTAGCGGTGTATCAGTGGCAACATTACCATTCCCTGCCAGAGTGGACTCAAATGGCTCTGTATTTCTCATTTTAATTTTATTTGATTATATCATCCAAAAGTGACAATAAAATATATACAACAAAACTGCTAAACCTATGCAGTTTGAATGAAAAGGAGCAGAGAGACGAGCGTCTTATGACATCTGCCCCTTTGTTAACTTTACAAATCACTTTACATCCATTCTGTTTGTTTGTCTTTTTTTTTTTTACAATATTAACAATTAAGCCAGATATAATTTATTGCATTTTGCAATGGGAGAAAGTTGAGCAGAATTAAATTCAAGTTATCGTTGGTGGGGCCCTCAAACTCAATTCAGGTTACTTATGTGGCCCCTGTAAAAATGAATTGCCGACCCCTGATGTAGCTTGTTATACATCTTGCAACTTATTTAAGATTGATTATTGATGTTCAATGTGGGCTTTTTGTCTCATTGAATTACAAGTTAGTTTATTTTAGTGATGGTGATTTGACATGCTGTACTTCTCATGCCAGATGCCCTTACTGACTCAACTCACTCTAGTTAGCCTGTGTGAGAACTGGCAAATTTAAATGATGTCAAATGATGAGCGGCACGGTAGCGCAGCGGTTAGTGCTTTCGCTTCATAGCTAGACGGTCCCGGGTTCAATTCCCACCTGGACAGGGCCTTTCTGTGTGGAGTTTGCATGTTCTCCCCGTGTCTGCGTAGGTTTCCTCCGGGTACTCCGGTTTCCCCTACCACAAAAAAACAGGTCAGAGATGTGTGCAGTTGCGACAGCGCTTCTGTCAGTCTCCCCTGTCAGAGTGTATGTAAAATGCTCTCATGTAAAGCGCTTTGTGACCATGTCTGTGAAAGGCGCTATATAAATAAAGTTCTTCTTCTTCTTCGAAATGTGTTTTAGTTCGCAGTGAAAGTGCTAAAATAAATTAGCACTTTTGTCGGTGAATTACAGTAGACCGAGACGATGAAAAGCTTAGGTTCTGCTTTGGCAACAGCATTGTGAATTACTCACCTTTTTACATAACTTTAAAACAATGGCACATTTGCGCTGGGAGATTCTCTGAGCTAATACTGACTTTTATTGTGAGATTTTCCACAGCTTCACTCCAGCAACACCATGCTTAGTGCAATTTCATAACATTTTAGTAGTTCCTGAAAGCGCATGAACTTTCTGTCTACTTTCTGTCTCCTAAACACGTTTCATGACACTGTTCAGGTCTACGCTCTAGTGATGACATTTTTTTACACTAAGATTGTTGCACATTGTTGCTATACAGTTGCATTACTGCATTGGTTGAGATCGCATTTATACTGTAAGTGATTGCGAAGCTCAGAAGGCCATCTGCCATTGACTGAATCAATCCTGTCACAGTAAACTGAACATGCAGAAGATGTTCTTGGACGTTAGTATGGTGACCTCATGCTCCCAGGGGTATTACCTCCAATTTGATTCTAGGCCCTTTATTTAAATGTCGGCTAGCCAAGCGCCCAAGATGAGATGAGCCTCATCTATATAAGGCAGCAGTCTGTCAACAAGTCTGTGATGGCTCGAAGTGTGGTGTCACCGGTTTCTCACTGCACTGGAGATGGGACATCCAGAATGTAAACAGCCCTTTATAGAAACTGTATTGCATTTACAAGGATGTAATAGGCCACAGATATTGGGAACCAGATTGGGAACATGCATTTGAGTATTTGTACACATTTTTTCTCATTTGTAAAGTCACCGATCTATTTAGTGTTGTGAGGAGTCACCAGGGAGATTGTTTGTAAGATGACTGCATTTTCATGTTTTGTGTGACCACTGCAAATCACTCCCCTATAGGTATGACTTGCATATCATTTCGCACTAGGAATTACTTCCCTTTCCATCTCATCCATCTGTGTCTGGGCTAACAACTGGCAGAAAAGAATACAACCTGTGGTCTGTTACATTTGGGAAAACATTTGTTTGGGTAATTTGATAGAAGAAAAATCACACTATTGCAGCCCTAAAAGGTCACACTGTCATATTTATTTTTAATTCGCCCTTTAGCCTGCATAAAATATGGCACGACGAGGACCGAAACTTGCCATAAGCCATTCCTAGACCTAAATTGCTAAGACCTTCTGATGTGGTGCTAAATGTCTTGTTTTCTATGTCCATAATAATTCCATTATCAGCGCAGATGGGGAGGTTATTACATAAACTCACAGGCGTTTCAAAAGTCAATTGGAAGCTGGAGGCAGTAGAAACCTTACCTTTGCCTTTGTGAGGCTCAAATGCATTTGTCGCTATTGAATTTGGAAGTGTGTGAAAGACGGAGGCCAAATGCAGGTCTCCCTCTGCTGCTATAAATTGTGGCCAATATGAGGCTGACACGTCTGATTTTATAGACTGGAAAGTGGGACAGTTGAAGATGAATATAGTCTCTTTCTCTTAAAAATGAGTGTGTATGGAAACTGCACCAGGAGCCAAACTGTTGTCTGCAGATGTAGCAGTGCAGCTGTATGGTCTCAACATTTAAAACATTTTTGTGGTGAGGTCCAAAGCATTTTACTTATAGTAATTATTATGGATTATATTTGGAGACAAAGGATTGATATAAACACAAGTTAAGTCCAATTAAATCCATATGTTTTAAAGTCTAGATTGAATTCACAGTGTACATTTTAAACACTAGAAAAGACACATACACAAGAATCATGCATTTCAGAACATGGTTTTTAGACTAGGTTTTATGTTTATGTTTTATGCATTTACCAGTAAAATTGCATGTTTCAAAGTACGTCATTGCTATTGTTGTTTCCGCACCTGCTGCCCATTGCCCAGTGACACCATTCTTTATTTCTGGTTACTAAATTACATTATTAATACTTCCACAAACAAGAGACAGGCATCAGTGGACCTCGCTGACAGCTTGATGATGAAGCTGAGGATGAAGGGTGAGCCGCAGGACTTAGAGCTTGTCAGCGGTTGTCATGCAGTAAGGTCTCACTCACTCAATCTTTGTCTTGTGCTTTGCCTGTCACTGACCGTAGTGCACCTTTAATTAATACCAAGGGAGCGGCTCTGACAGACAGTAGCTTGGATTTCACATTGGTGAACAAGGCCTTTTGTCACCTCATCTCACAGTAAACCTCATCTATAATAAGAGATATGATGTCATAATGAAACCTATGAACCTTTATGCTACACCAAAGCTGTCTTGCATAAAATGATATAACTTGCAGGAGTACCCATTGTGTCCATGTTTGCTTTAGCTATCCCCAGATTCGTTTTTGGCGTCATCTTCTTTCTCATTGAGTGACACATCCGTAATGTTACTACACAACACAAGACCGGATGCCTTGTTACTTGATGAAGACCTCATAAATCACACTGACAGGACTCGTGAGATTAAAGTCTATAAAGTGCATGATGATTAGCCCCAGAACAGGAATATCTTATCTTTTGGGAGGAGGATTTTTGACATGGGTGCTTGTTTTCACACTCAGGGGGCGTCTGCCTGTTCCTGTCCTGACATATCTGTCTCAAAAGGCAAAAGCACGTACCTCTGGGCGGCTGGGTGGGCTATGGAATAATGATAGTCTTGTGCATGGGGGGAAGGAAAGCCTGTTGTACGGAAAAGATGGTTATTACATAACTGTGCAGCATCTATCAGCTCTGCTGGAGTGGAGATGGGAAATCCTGCGCCAGCTGCTGCAGAGATGAGACCCTCTTAGATATCACTGAATCAGGTTTATTTGCCACATTGTTTAAGCTGGATGTAGTCATGTCAGTATCACGTTTGTTAAACGGGCTGCATCTGCTTTGAGGTTTTCATATCGATGTTATATCACTTTTCTAAGGTTATATCACTCGAGAAAAAAATAGAAAAGTATGTTTTTGTTGTATTTTCTTCAGCATTACATTCACAAAAGTTGTGCAACTTTGTTACCGCAGTCATTTGCTTACCTCAACTCTGTGCCATTCCAATTCTACCGCATCATATTTAAATTGAGTGTGGTGAGACTTTCTGTAAGTCACTCTGCCACTCATTTCCTGTAAAAACAAAACATATTTTGCTTTGATTCCTGGAAACCCACACAAAGAGGAAGAGAGAAAAGTCCGAGATTTTTATGTGGCGCTAACTTTGTAAGACCTTCTGGTGCAAAATTTATATTAACTTATTAAAATAGTTGTTTTGTTTTTTTTACTCATTTTTGTTTTGCTTTTTGATTATGACTCTCGAATGGTGTGTCGTTCTTGACTACAGCAGTTCTTCAGCGTCTGGGTGCCACTAGTAAAGCCTCTCCAATTTGTTTCAGTCAGTTGCATCAACACTCTGTTGCTCCTCTGGGATACATCACACGGTTCATTATTGCTAAGGCTTTGATAAACTTAGCTGGAGCCGAGTGATTTGGACTTATTAACGGTTAAATAAGGCAGCAGCCGTAGGATGAAGTCATGTGGTGGCCCTCTTCTCACTGGTGTCTGTTTCACTGCTTCACCTGAGCCGGAGGACACTATTACCAAAGCATCCCTTTTCTCCAGAGGCATTCCTCTGGAGTGACATCTTATCGGTTGAGCCAAAATAAGTTGAAGGTAATCTTTCAGACACAATCCAGTTATACTTTTGTCTGTCCACCTTAAATGGTAAGTTTGAAAACTCCCTCTGGGTCATTACTGGACACCGGGTTGTTTGGGCTGATTTTATTATACTGTATCTAATATTATTCCAGTATTCCAACTATTTCCTTTGTAAGATTACAGCAAGTACATGTTTTAATGAGAAGTACGTTTGTGGCGAGTGTTCATTCTTTCAGCCTTTTCCCATTTAGGGACATGTATGCTCACATGCACACATCCTTTTTGAGACCATTTTTCGATCACTTGCCACTGTCGATTGTCGTAAACTATGTGGCTGAGTCTGATGTGAGTGTGTTTTTACACCAGCGGTCTTTTCTCCTTCAATAAATTTGTGTGAAGGTACGAAGACACTCCAGTTTATGAACGTCTGTCACCATTTACTATTGATGTACATACAATTCACTCAATAATTCACCTTTCACATGCATGGTTTTGGACGGTGAACAAAGCCTAATTGTTTTTATTAAGGTTGACCTAAGCCAGGCGAGCTTTTTTGCATAGCTTAACTGCCTGTATGGTTATATCACCATTGCATAGAAGTCAATAGATATTCAACCAGACATTATGTTCCCCATTTATACTGTCTTTGTACTCATGTGTCCGTAAAAAAACAAATTGAACCCACATGTCGACAGCTAAACATCGCTTGAGTGCTTTCCTCTCAACTTGAAAAATAACAATTTGACCGTATAGCGCTGGAAAACAACTGCAGCGGTTTTCATGGTAGCACAAATTTTGTACAGACCGAGCCGTTCACAACCACAATCTCTCATATACTGTTACTTGGCATTTGTCAGCCCTAATTGTTTGAAACCACTCTTTCTGTGCATGTGTGCGCTTGTAAAATAAAATCTGTGAGGTTGCACGCACCAAAGGGAAAAGTAATCTTGGTGGTTCTGGCCAAAAGGCTGCAGTGGTGACGACGGTAGAGGAGAAGTCTGATAGATGTTTTTGTGGCATAGACTGGTAAATAGATGTCCTGAGTCCTCCCTCTGAGAATGTTAGTTTTTTATTAGTCAGGATGAGTTCTGTGATGTAACAAAATCAGTTCCAGGGTCCAGCACATACGCACAGTTGCACACATGTCAGGGGCATAGGTTATTGTGAAAATATCAAGCCAGAGGTACTAAAGCAATTCAAAATGACAAAGGAACCATTTGCTTTTTGCCTACCTCCTTCCGTCAGGAGCAGCAGGCGACCACAGCTGCACCTTTTTTTACTCTCTCTTTACACATTATTAAGATACATTCACAATGATACACCGTAAACTCAATATCAACAAAGCTATTCTTTAAATAATAGCTTAATTTATCCTCAGACATTCCGTTGCCCTCTCGTATGTCCACAAATACTGTCTGGAACATAAACAGATGTAAGATAATCTTAGAAGTATCGGTCTATTCCTGGTAATGCTTGGGCGTTAAAGCAACACAATTAACACTTCATCAGCTGCACATGGACTGCACTCTAATTTTACTCCTCGTCTCCTCGCTGACCTGGTTTTGCTGGTTTTGCTCAGCACACCAAACCTTTACTTTATCATCAGACACCTTATCCGTATCTCTGTAATCAGGGAAGGTGCATTTTTCAATATTATATTGTATGAATTTTCCATAGATCATATAGAGAGTGCATAACAATTCATCTTTTAGATCCACACTTCCTGCTTCAAAATCAAGATTCAAGTCCCTGCATTTTAACATGTCCAGAAGCACTAATATTTGAGAGAAGACTAAAATAAACTGCTAATCTAAGGTCTAATTTGCATTAGCTGAATATTTTGTTGGGTGCAAAGGGAACTGTAAATAATTGCAGTCTTTGCTATTTATTTTCAATTAATTGTCCAGCTTTTACTTGCCTTTTCCTTGGGGTTACTGTACTGTTCTGCTTAGAAATTTCAATCTCAATTATCAGATGCCCTCCCCATTTTTATACAGTCCCAATCAAAAGTTTGAAACCAGTTGAAAGGCAAAAAACGTTCTTGTTGTTAATGTGGTTTGGTTGTTGAGGTGCAGGGCCTCTTGTAGCGCGCCATCGCCGCCGTGGTGGGACGCGGTAAGACGGACATCCTTAGGGTTCTAAAACCAAAACATTTCACCAGCACTGAGCCAGAGGATTCGATTGGCTGTCCGTCAAGACACAGGACAATCCGCGACCCAAATCTGGGCCTGAAGGGCTTCATAAATAAAAACAATAAAACGTCTTCTCGAGCCACAGAACTACCTGTTTAGACATTACAAGAGAGCACCAAGGTGGTATTCTCTGATGAGAAAAAAATTAACCTTGATGGTCCTGATGGTTTCTATCATTACTGGCATGACAAGCAGATCCACCTGAGATGTTGTCCACGCTGTTACAGAGAGCATCCCTCATGACTGAGGGCCCTCATCTGTGTGGTAACTACTGGGTTTTTCGAAATGACGATGCTACAGTTCTCTATGCCAACAGGACAAAGGACTTCTTCCAGGAGAATAAGGTCACTCTTTTGGACCATCCTGCGTGTTCCCCTGATATAAATCCATTTGAGAACCTTTAAGGATGGATGCCAAGGGAAGTTTACAAAAATGGACAACACCAGACAGTAGATGTCCTTCATGAGGCCGTCTTACCCACTTAGAGAAATGTTCCCTCTCACCGCCTGGAAACTCTGGCATCAAGCATGATAGCAACAAAGTTTTAAAGTGATCAACAATAACAGTGGAGCTACTCATTACTGACTTCATGTTTGGAACTTTGATTTCTGTTTTAAGGGGGGTTCGTTTTTTTTTTTTTTTAGGTGTGGTCCTTGTTGTTTTCAATACATTTTTCCTTCTTCAACTTGAAACCTTGTTAAGATCCAAATTTTTGATCGGGACTGTATCATGGCTTGAAAGTATTGGCTACCTACCCCTTGTGGTTTCATTATATCCCAAAAAAAATTACTCTTGGAGCATCTGGATAAGATTGATGCATAATGATAGCGATAAATACAGAAAAGCTTGCTGGGATAGATTTAACTTTTCAACACAAGACACATATTCTTAGCATTGATCTCATTGAGGGGTAGCAGGACGTTCATATCAGGAAACCTTGGTGTCCTTTTACCCCTGGACTCTTTAGTCATGGTTCTGGAAGTCCATCTCCACACGGGTCTGTCCTGCTGCTTCCTACTTATTGCAAACAGTCCTTGGATAAATGGCTTCGTGTGGAGACTGGGGATGTATAAATATACACTTATTCTTCACTTGTTCTCTCAGGAATCTCTGCTTAACAAAGTTTACTGCAAGAGTTACCTCTAATAGAAACCAGGATTAACATTTAGATTTAAATGGATGCAGTTCAGTGGTTATATCACACTCTTTGAAACGTCACGTCTTTTATAGTGTTTGTTCAAAGCCAGTGAAATGTATGTTTAAAGTTCCCCTGTTTCCTTGTTTCACACTTCTTGGTCTTAATAAAAATGTCTGAAAATGCAGGTACTGTTTGCATGTGCAGAAGTCTGGAGCTAAAGCGTTCAGTGGCGGTGATGATGATGATTCCAGATCCAACAGCCATTTTAATCTGTTTAAACACTGGCTTTTACTTTGCGTCCTGTCCTGGGCTTTCTCTGTAAACCTGCACAGTTTGTCTCCAAATAAAGATTGAGTCTGGTACATTATACAGACAAACAAAGCAGAGCACTGCAGACACTATTGCACGAAGACTGACATATTTTCCATGCTACACCAGACACTTTGCAAGCTCATAAATACAGCTGCTTCTCGGTTGGAGTCAGTGTTGTTGTGTCCTTGGGCAAGACTTTTCCGGTTTGCCATAGCATTGTGCTCTGATATCACATTATTTAATGGAGCATATTATTACATTATTAATGTTAAGTTGTGTTTTTAACACAAACCAAACAATATTGAAGTTTAGGCATCACTCATTCATTACATGCTCTTGAATTTTCTAAAGTGGAATCGTGGCCTGTGTGCTCCTGCATTGGCCCTCAGCCTCTGCCAACTCACAGATTCAGTCCACATTGACACAGGCCAATGTTTCTCTGGGCTTCTGATTCCTCGCGTCCTGTCACTTTTTCCACTCCAGCTCTTAATTGGACCAGTCGTTTTCCAGCTGGAATATTCGGGACCTAATTAATTTGTTTATTTTTGTCGCTGTGTCAATACAGCCCACACTGCCAAAGGAATTAATATAAGATGACACGGAGAGAGTCGAAGTCAATAAACAAGTGTTCAATAAATCCAGAACATTATGCACCAAGTCATTTGTTTTTTTGTTCTCGCTAAGTTACGTTAAATCCTGAAGCTCATTAATCATTGTAGTGTATACAAAAAGCCCAGCTCCTTGCAGTAGTAAAGTTCATTATTCATTATTAAAACCTTATTTCATGCTTCTACTAAAATGTATCATGTATTTGCACAACTTCAATTCCCAGTTTCCTTTATGGAGATGCCTATAATGGCACTGCACGTACTCCACTGTCGGACCATCCGTTGCTTTCACTGTGACCCTAATGGTTTAAAACCGCAGCGTATTCACTAGGAAAACCCTATTCCGAACTGTAAAGGAGTCGATCATGTCAGGGGGTCATTGTGTGTTCCGTCACTTGTGTTGATATGCTGGGTTTACAGGAGAATACATAATATTCTCCACATAAAAAGAAATATCCGGTCACCACTGCTCTCACTGACAAATTTAAAGGTAACAGTAGCTATTTTGTTGTTTTTATTTTGTTTGTCTTTTATTTTATTTAAATTATTTTTTCAGTAATTACAGTGAATTACAAGGAGATTCTATGCCTGTAAACAAATAAACCATAAAAACATTTTATGAGAAATAACTGAGACCTATTTTTGTGTGAGAGAAATGATTTCTAACATGATGTGCTGTACATTTTGTCCTAGTCTAATCCCGGGTTATTATCACTAATGATATAATTATTGTCAATTTGCAGCGCATGGGGACGCACACCAGATTCTGTTTGAAGACATTTGTGGTTTCACCTTTCACAAACCTATTTATTTAGTCCATACAAAAATCGATCCAGTTCACGATGTACTGAATGTGCCCCGCTGGTACCCACCTTCCTCTTGTAGTGTACAGGCTAAAGTGTTTGGCCTCTTTCCTACTTTCCTATGAGATAACGCTCACAAAGAGTGGAAACTAAAAAAGAAAAGGAAAAAAGATGAAGCTGCCTTTGCATACATACAGCACAAATGAAAAAACTTGAATAGGGGCCACAAGTGAAATAGGAATAACATTAGACTCAGAAGGATGTCCCTCATACTTAAAGACTGCTGTGAGGTTTGCAGCGTGACGTTGCATAAGAGCATCTGCGCAGCGTTAAACATCTTGCTGTCTGCTGGAAACATCACAGAATTTCTGTTTTTGAAGACCATAAAAGGAGAATGCCAGCTCTCTGTCCAAGCTGCTGTTTGGCACGTAGGCCTCCTATAGTATCGCCGGCCTCACATGCCTGACCCATACAATGCCAACATGCTTAAGTTACACTGGGATGTCACTTTTAGCTTTGGCGCTCTTTAAATAACCACCCCGCTCCGTCTGGTAGGCGACGGACGATATTTCCACTCCTCTGGACATGTTGGCGTGAAAAAATGTTTCAAGTTACAACAAAGGGGCAAAGTGCACATGGCCCTAAAAATTCTACACCGCATGACCTAAAGTCCAATTGGGATGTGGACAAATTCATGGAAAGCGTCCCATCCAGAGTGTTGGCCCCATATGATTTTAAATCCGCATGGGAATGTATGGATTGAGTGGTGTGCCAACAGGTTCGTTTGGTGTGGGGCAGGTCAGGCATGCTGATAGGGTCACAACACATTTAAATAACTGTCGCTTTTAGGGATTTTAAGGTTAGGGGGTTAACTAACCTTTGCCAGGATCAGTCCACCTTGAACTAGCAGTGGTTTATGTATGAAGTATGACTTTAATAATCGTATGACTTCAAACTGCCTTATAATCTGAAGTTTGTAGGGGGCGACGGTGGCGCAGGTGGTAGAGCGGGTCGTCTCGTGATCGGAAGGTCGTGTGTCCTTGGGCAAGACACTTCACCCTACTTGCCTCCAGTGTCTGCGTACATTGGTGTATGAATGAGAGTGTGAATGGGTGACTGGTTCCTTACTGTAAAGCGCTTTGGGCCTGACAAAGGTAGAAGAAGCGCTATATAAGTTGAGTCCATTTACCATTTGTATGTTTGGTGTATAGTATGTCTATTAAAACTTTAATACAGATACACCTTTAAAGCCACAATGCTGTTCATTCCTGATTATGTGGGGCCTTGTCACAAAAGCACCTAGACTGTATGTAAACCTAAAACAGAAACGAATGATCAGATAAATTTGCAGCGAGTTATCAAAATAAAGTATTTGGAAGAGGACCGAATGTGTTTAAACCTAATGTTTGGCCACTGTTAGTCACATCTAAATGGAGACGAGCTCGAGATGTCCCGCTCTCTGTTAAGTTACGTTGAGTCAGGTCTGTGTAGAGACGAGGTTCCCTCACCTCAAAGACATATGTTTTTTGAGGTATTTTCCACCAGTGAAAACACCCGTGATTAAATGAATGCTCCTGTTTTTTTCTATTTATTGGGTGAAATGACACACGGTAAAGCTTTTGGATTTTTGGTCAAAGCGGTTTATCATTCAACTCTGGCTTTACACACACCAACAAAAGGTGGAAATGGGTTGCAACTTGCAAATTATAAACTGAAACCATTAACCTGTCCCTTTTACTGCCCTACGTATGAAGAATTAAGGCAATCCAAACTCTCTCTCCTATTTACTTTGCACGTCTGCGTCTCTCAAAGCTTAAATCGTGGCCTATTGCTGTAATCACCTAATAATTCTTACTCGGGCCGAGTTCTAAAGTGGAGTTATGCATTTCTCTGTTTGTGTTTCAGATGGCTGGACGTGAGCGTGGCCAACCTGATGTGCACCAGCTACTGGGTGACGTATCTGCAGGTGATACAGGAGGCCGTGTGGCCCGGGGGAACGCTGCCCGCCGCTCCCCAAATAGACCGCACTCAGCAACAGAAAGATGCCACCAAACAAGAAGCATTACAATGTCTTATGAAACTTTTGCCAGGTAGGATCCCTTTCTACAGAGGTTGTGTTTTTACTTACACTCACCTACTTGTAACTGTGGGGGATAGCCAGACATTCATGTAGCACCTTCTAGGTTTTATGGTGAATGATTATCTGCATGTGATGAGAGATCGACTGGTACTAAAATCATGCTTTGTTTTATTTTTGTCTGCTGTTTAGTTTTTACAAAAGTGCAACAATCAGGTAAATACGTAGTTAGTGGTTTTAGTTACTCTTTGAGACAGCATTATTGAAAAGGAAATTTGAACAGGTTACCTAGACATAGATTTTGTGTGTGTAAAGTGACTAGATAATCCTTTGTTTCCAGATCTGATCTCTGACATGCTGGGCTCGGACAAGTACAAACTTAGCTGGCAAAATGCCCTGGATTCTCTACAGGACCCCTACATTAACAGGTGCAGTCATTCATATTTGCTGTAGTAACGTATGTGCGTGTCTATGAACATTATGCCTGGATAAGTTCCATATTCATGAGAGGAATAACAAAATTGACAGTCAACGTTTTGTTTTTTTCCACACAGACACCTAGTTTACTGTATATTTGACCTGTTGCTGGAGGTCCTGGTTCCTGAAACATCCGAGGAGGATTTCCAGAAAAACCTGCTGCAAAGTCTGTCCAAAAGCCCTGAGAAGATCCAGACCTAAACGGCGGATCAGCCATGTTTTACTTATCCAAGCCTCTCCTAAAGAGGGTGGGTGAGTGCATGTCTGCCACACTTTCAAGTCTGTCTCCTACTGAGCGTTCCCGATATCAGCTGTGGACGGTCTACATCTGAAGCAGCTTTGGTTACATTGTCAGTGCCTGGTTTGTGTTTAAAGTCCTCTCTCATGTAAACGCGTGCCACATTCACCCTCTTTATCTGGGTACTTCCGGTTCTCTAAACTGTAGCTTTGGTTAAACTCGCTTCAGATGGCCCTCCACATCTGTTACTACGGTCTGCAGGCTCAACATTTGTTTCCTCTCTTTGTCAAATCTCAGCACATCCCAGTGGATCTCTCTCAGCTTTGCCACAAACCACTTTTCAGAATCCCACAGGTCAATAACGGTTGCTTTTGATATTTTTTTCATCAACCCATGCTTAGCCAAAGAGGCAAATCGTTCCAACTTGCCCGCGCACAGCTAAGGCCATCCATAGACAGCCACATTACGAGAGTTTTGAATAATTGTTACCTGTCTGCACTAGTTGATAATATTCTGTACACTGTTGTAGTGAATAGCATTGTGATGTAATTTCCTGAAGCGCCTCAAGCAAATGTCACTTTCTCGGCTTCAATCTGGTCTGATGGATCATGATAAAAAATCTCTTCATCTGCCCTAACACTCGCCTTTGACTTTAGACGTCAGGTTTAGTCTTAATATTTAGATACTGTATTAGAGGATTAGCCTTTAGCATTTCCATATGAAGGATTTGATTGTCGTGAATTCTGATCTATAGCTCCTTTGTTGACAAAAACAAAATCTGCCATAGTTTTGTGTTTGGCCACATAAAGCTAATCTGGAGTGATTTTCTAAAAATAATATAAAATTGCACTTTAATTACTGTATTTGAATTTGAGTGAATGACGCTCAAGGTACATTATACGTAGGTCAGAAAAAAATAGATGAACCAATGACCATGAATGACCATTTGTGTATTTATTTGTAATAGCAACATTTTTTTTCGAGTTACAATGCCCCACTGGCCGACTTTACATTCCTCATTTTCCTGGCATTGGTTGGCGTATGTATCTGTGCACTGAATGTGTGGCTAACGTCCTTCGGGCCAATGTAGCGACTATTTACAGTCCACATTTATAATTGGCTCAGATTGTGGCTCTAGTTTAACATTTGTTTACAGTCAAATTAACATGAATAAATTAAGCTTCAACACTAAAACGCGTACATTACAAACACATAGACCTAAGTCTCCTCTGGTGAAGTATTTACCCTACCGTTCAAAGGTTTGGGGACACTCAGGCAATTTTATGTTTTCCATAAAATCCTTCATTTCTCCGAACAAGAATAAACCTTTTTCTGGATATTTTGAGGGTATAATCAAACACACAAATGCTGATGCTCCAGACACTGAACTAGCTTAAAACAAGGCCAGTTTTCTGCTTCGCTAATATGAGGGTTTTCTCATAATCTTTTAGCCTTTAATACAATTATCTACCACAATGTAGAAGTAGAACAATGGACTGACGCTGGAAATGCACCTCTCTATGGCTACTTTATGTAGGTATTCCATTAAAATTCACCAGTCATTTACCACATCAATAATGTCTAGACTATATTTCTGATTAAAATAATGTTATCTTCATTGGAATAAAAACAGTACTTTTCTTTCAATGATAAGGGCATTTTAAGTGACCCTAAACCTGTACATGTACATACATAAAGTTTAATGTTGTGAGTGATTGTCCACCAATTACATGTTTTCTGCCACGTACCGTTTTAAATATTTATTTATTCAAACTGTCATCACCTGTCGCCACCCTCAAAAGTTGGCATCATGTTGCTTGCTGTGCACCATTCCCTTCATATGGGCTGAATCACAGAACTATAAGATAATAGTTTACATTTACGTGAAGGTCATTGCATCATTCTTCTTTTGGACAAATGTCTTTTACCTCAGCAGCTTATTAGTCCATTGTGTCCTATTGAACGCTTTCTGTTGGACTTTGCCTTACGAGTGATGAAGCCTGAAATGTTACAATTGACTGCCTTATCATTAGTAAAGCTAAGAACATTTCAAACTGCTGTAATTATGTTTAATCCGAGCCAGGTTTATTAATGTGACACATGGATGACTTGTCTACAAACTTTCAAATGTTTAAAAGGACTAAGACACTTTAAAAATGTTTAATATTTGATGTAATAGGTCAGAAAATTATGTATTGTGCCACCCCTTACATTTTGACATACCTTTATTCTGTTGTTTAATGTTTGATTTAATTTTTGCACTTGTTGAAACATCACTTGTGAACTACTAAAGTGACTTTGTTTTTATAAGTAAAACATGACGTGTGTGTTGATTATCGGCTCTAGTGAAAACCACAATTTATCGGATTACCGTTTCAATTGTTGTCCACTGACACTAAACTCATGTATCCCATCTTTGACACAGGCCTTGTTCCTGGACATGTGTAAGAAATGAAAACAATAAAGTTACCAAACGCGGTTATGTAACATTCTCATGAAATGTTGTGCTCGCTCGTTATTATTTTTGGCCAATGTTTTTAGATGTTTTTCACGAGAGCTCAGAGAATTTAATAATAAGCTATAATAGGCGTTTTCCCAGCAATAGCCAATGGTTAATGTTTGGGTGTATCTGTTGTATTGCATGTGATAGAGCAGCACTATCTGAAATTATGAATATGTTCCCGTAAATTGAATTTTTGAAACCGAGTTGTATTTTCATGGTTTTATAGGACTTCGAAACTTGAGCCTTATATCTGACTGAGGACAAAAACGTTTCTAAATCACAATTCACAGTAATACAATATGGAAAGGTATTCATCCAGTCAGTCAACTTGTTATCCAACATCATGAACAGCGTAATCAATATCAAAATGACTTCTTGGATGAAACAAAGTATGGCATGGTATTACATCAGTAGGAATCTAATTTGGAGGCAGGTTGGACGGCCCAAACGCATCTCTTTCGTGGAAACTTGTGTTGGTATCCATATCACGTATTGTGCTTTGTGAATTTCTGGCAGCTCTGTTCAGCTTTGTAAATCCAGCGTTAGCGTGTAGTATTCTGCCAGTAAAACCAGTGTGTCAATGGGCCTTCCTGGAAAGTTATTTAGAGCTTCAAGTGTTACTGGTTAGTGATGAGTGCCAGTGAGGGGAGAGTGATGTCTGTTTTATTGTCATGGGCAAAATACAGTTGCCACAGCGGGGCCTCTATACAAGTATATGTGGTGGATGTCAGTCAGAATATGGGGACAAAGCAATTGTTTTTTTTTTTTGATAAGGGGTGCTTACACTTCTAGTCGGTGATGGACTTGAACATTATTAGTGCAAAAATATAAACATGTTTTTTATTCAAACTTGATTTCCAACAATGTGACATACAGTAATTTACCATAGTAACAGGTGCTTATTTTTTTATCCAAGCTTACTGTAACTTACCTTATTCAAAGTAATGAATGAATCCTACTGTAAAGCAATTGTCTTGTCCAAAGTTTGTACCTGAAAATCCCTTCCTTTTCTAACCCTAAAGAAAGATTTCATCAAGAGCCTTTGTTTGTCAATACTTTCCATTGTTCGTTTTGTTTATTTGGTAGGGACAGTGCAAATTAATGAACAAGCCACACCGGATTGTAGTCCCCCATGCGCACTCTCAAACATCCTGGCCTATTGTACGTGTTTTGTGTGTTAGGGGAAGCCGGAGTACCCGGAAGACCTACGCAGACATGGGGAGAACATGCAAAATCCACACAGAAAGGCCCCGGCCTTGGTGGGAATCGAACCCGGACCTTCTAGCTGTGAAGCACGAGCGCTAACCACTGTACTACCGTGCTGTCCATTATAAATCATTTGTTGATAAAAGTGTATAATTGAACCTGATTCATCACCCAAAATACTTGGTTTTACCGGTTGGTGTTGTGCCCCAGTGGGATCATGGTGCTGAGGTGCTGGCCTCTGGACTCTTGTGTTTAGGCGGATCTTTAATGACACCCTACAGACGTACAATAATGTGTGTCTCCATGGTGATTTAACTGAAACAGAGATGAAAGAGGAACATTTCTGTTTCTGAGACAAAGTACTTCTTTAGTGTTGCAACACAGGCTTTTTCACAGTGCAAATAATGCCCCCAATGCAGTATGTAATAGCCTACGAAAAAAAAAAAAGAAAAAACGGAAACCCCTTAGTGCAAATAGATACATAAGACTTACAAAGTAACATGTAAAATATTTAGACCGAACCACTGGAATGGGCATAGTTCAATGTCTTTGAGGGGCTGGACAGAATGTTGTCTTGTAATCAGCTGGACCCGGCTCTGTAGTTTCCTCCCTGAAGTGTGACACATCATGACTGAAACTTCCCTTTGACATGACAATGATAATTTATCTCTCTCTCTATATATATATATATATATATATATATATATATATATATATATATATATATATATATATAATATATATATCAGAGACGAGCTGGAAAAGGTCTGGAGGGTGAAGGATTCCCCCAGCTCAGCAGCAGTACGTCGCAGCTCCTCCAGAGTTATCTTGGGGCACTTGGTTGCATTTCTGACCAGTTTCCGAATGATGGATTGAACAGTGCTCCGTGAGATGTTCAAATCTTGGGAAATCTTTGTATAACTTAACGCTGCTTTAAACTTCTCCACAGCTTTATCCCTGACCTCTCTGGTGAGCTCCTTGGCCTTCATGATGTTGTTTAGTGACCAATACACTCTGACCATAGCTCTGAGGCCCTCACAGAACAGCTGGAATTATACTGAGAGTAGATTACGTACAAGTGGCCTCTATTTAATGGTTAGGGCGAGGTGTGAACATTCTGCAGTCATTAGGAATGTTATAAAGGCAATTTAATGCACTCAGAACATTTTTAAGTATCAGAAGAATCATGTATCATTTTACCTTCACTTCACAGATGTCTGCTACTTGTCTGTGAACTTTCAGTAAAAAATTCTAAATAAAATCTTTATGTTTAGAGTAAACATGACAAAATGTGCACAAGTTTGAAGTGTATTAGTACTTTCGCAAGGCACTGTATATTCTTAAGCATCCAATAGTACGAGGTTATCGCTGCCATATGATACTGCCCCATAGTATAGTACCATCATTACCATATTTATTTATACACATACACAGACGGTGCATGCATATATAAACTTCTTGTTGTTGTACCAGAATCTCAATGACAAATATTGTAACCGGACAGCAGGCAGTCCAGTTCACAATACAGATAAGAGTTAGAAATATTTTACTGATGAACAGTATTTATGAGCAAATTCTTTTCAGAACAACGTCCCACCTCAGCGTCACAGTGTGGGTGATTTACATGAAACCACATGGCCTTGGTCTCAGCTGTAGGTTATGCAACAAACTCATGCTATCACACCACTCTCTCTCACACACACACACACACTCTCTGAGCCAAAATGTGTTTGACAGGCTTTTGGTCACTGTCTCGAGGCACGCATCATTTTTGTCTAATGCCTGTTTTCATTTGTGCCTTACACAATCCATGCATATGCTCCAATCCTGGGATTTGGGAAGATACTGAACTTAAGTACCCCCTCAAAAAACTTCTAATCATAGTTTTATAAGATGTTGACTGATGACTAAAGATTCGACTGAACAGTAAGTACTGGAAAAGAGGATAATATAAATAAACAGTATTATTTAATCAGCTTTACCCTGGCTCAGTTCTGCATTTTGATTGACTCCAGACCCCTGTGAAGATGAAGAGCTGTGCAATAGCTGCACTTCAGTGTCTCCAAGGTATAATACCCCGGATCCTTCACCAGAAGCTCCATCCAGACTACATAATATACTGTTATAGATTACTGTTTGTAATAATTGTATAGCCCAATATCACAGCAGTAGTTGCCTCACAGGGCTTTCTAAATATTGCTCACTTGATGAACAGGAATCACCAAATATGCAAACAATGAGACAGACGAATGTGATGTCCTTGTCTTGGAAAATAAATTGCCAAAACTGTCTGTGGCTGATACAGTATAGATTATTCTGTAAAAACTATAATTCCCAAATTGTTAATAGGCCGAACAGAATGACAACACTAAAGTTGCAATTGAGTTGGTAATAGTTATGCATTAGCTCGTCCTTTCCTCTAGATGGCGCCACATCTATAGTTTTGGCGTAAGGATAATTCTCACAGTGGCCATGGGTTTGCGCTGCAAGATCAACTATAAGTCCGTTCACCTGTCTCTTCTCTCGGACCCATGGTAGGACTTCTTCTTTTGCAGCTTGTTGTTTTTTAGTATGCTAGATGCAAATAGGCCCTACTTAGGAAATATAGTACAGTAATGTTCAAGAATAGAGAGAGATTTGCTGATCGTGTCTCGCATGTGGTTGAAATGTGATTGGGCCAAACCAACACACAGACCAGTGTCGACCACCGTCCACTCCTGTTTGATGGAGTCTCCCATCTGGATAATTGGCTTATGCTGTTTTGGGTGTGTTTCTCCACGGTGCTGAGGGAAACCACACCAAACTTAGCCTCGTATGTTTTTACAGAGCATTTAGCGCTGCTTTTGTCCCAGTCATTCCGACAGGCTTAAAGTGAGAGACAGTGAAGTCATGCTGCGGGATCATGTGTGCCCCATTAGACTAACAACTGAAAATATCAACAAATATCAATTATATCTGCACAAAACATACAACTCTCAGTGTGATATGACAAACGCAAGTCGACCAAGAATTTTGGACTCGTGACATCTCGGAGAGAGCCTGATACCCACACTGGAACAGTACATTTTTTATGTGTGCGTTGTAATCGTATGCATTTTTTTCATACTATATTTTATACATGTATGGTTGATTCAAGGCCGTGGGAACCCAGGGTGCTGAAGGTGCTGCAGCACCCCTGGTGGACAGTTTGTGTATTGCACATAATATTAGTAAATGGGAAATAGAAAAGGTGTTTTTGGGGCAATCTTGGCCCTCAGCACCCCTTAACCAAAATAAGTTCCCACGGCTCTGATCCAAAATATTTCAGAGGGGTGTAATAGATTCTATAACAGATACAAAGGAATAGCTATGACCACTAGAGGAAGGCAGTGAGTAGCCTTTTTAGAGCTTATAAAATTGAACTAGACACTTGGGAGCTGCACTTACTGTGAGAGCCGCAGTTTAACGTCAGCCACACTGTACTGGCCCTGGAACGGGTGTGAGAGAAAACACCAACATTACATTTGAACGAACGCAAATGTCTGCCGTTGTGACGTTAAAAAAAAATTACATTTAGAGATATCAATATGAATCCTTTGCTGTAGATTTCTACAGTAGATGAGGAAAAAATGTATTGCAAGTTTTCTGGCATTTTGTGTTTTCATATAAAAAAAATTTATATGCATTTTTTTACTCATTCATTGTCCGTGAGAGTAAATGCTACGCTGACAGAAAAGACAAAGGGACAGAGGGATATTGCACATCCACTGGAGATCATTTTTTGCACTCAAACTTGGCTAAATACTGTTTAAGTGGCGCTAGCCCGCAGTAGGCTTTGCCCGTTAGCGTGTTAGCTTCTTCTTCGTGATTCCATTAGTATTGGTACCCCCAGAAGGACTTTGGAAAGGATTTATTAAGGTAAACAAGTTACTTAAAAACGTTCATTTCACAGTTAAAGCCACACAGCGTAACGGTGTTCGCGGTTTGTGAAAAATGCCAATATAGACAAATGCAGGTTTATAAACGTGTATACACTATTTTACTTAAGGGGTTGGACCATTCAGGCTCTCAAACCTGATGAACAATGGATTACCATGGCAACGGCCTTAGAGACCCGTGGAACGCTCTTACGCTGTTTAAATGTGAATCTGCGATGACGTCACATTCTATCCTTAAAGTGATCCATTCTCTTCCATGACATCACCTTGTATGTGACCACAATCTTACCCTCACTTATACAGACACTTTAGTTCGTCAAGCCACGTTTCAAAGCATCTCGTCAAGTTTTGAAGCATTTTGCCGAATTTTCAGTCTTTTTCAAAGACACAAACTAACATGAAGCTCTTTGGAAAGAAGCTCTTTGGAAAGAAGCGTTTGGCGGACGCCACGCTCATCCAGGACCTACGCCTTGCACTCTGTTCAGCCGAACAGCAGCTGCAAAGCGAGCGTCTAGACAAAGCCTCGTTAGCCCGGGATCTCTGCGCAGAAAAACTGCACTCACAGAGTCTCCAAGGCGCGCTGGACATCAAGAATGAGACTCTGACGGCGATCAGAGCAGATGTTCAAGCTCTACAGGGCCAAAACGAGGAGACCAACAGGCTTCGAGCCTCTGTGTCAGAGCGAGATGCCACAATTCTCCTCCTTAAACAGGAACACGAGAACCAAAATGACATTACAAAGATGGTTATCGTTGCCCTTAAGACAAACTATGGCCAGCTCAAAGTAGAAAACGCGAGTCTTCATCAGAAGATTAAAGACGTTGAAGGCGAGAGTCGTCTCAAGTTAGAACAGTTCACGCTGCTTGAGACGAACCATGCCGCCCTGATCGAGGACGTCCAACAGATGAAGGGGGAAAGGACGATTCTTCTACAGGAGCAGATGTCCATGAAAGCGGACAATGAAACTGCCGCAGATGACGCTAAGGAGACCATTTCTGCTTTGTGGAAAGAGAATAAACTCCTCAATAAAGATCTGGACTCAAAACAGAGAGCTATCCAGACTCTGCAGTTGACCCTCGACAAGAAAATGGTCTCCTTCAAGAAGCTCCAAGACCAGCTCCATCAGACGACACCAAAGCTGATGGAGGAGCAGCAAAAGAACCTCGTACTCCACGATGAAGTGACCAAACATTACGACAGCCTGGAGGAGAGCATGAGAGACAGACTCCACGCTCTCCAAGAGTCTAGTCGTATGTTTGACAGGTTTCAAAAAGAGCAATTAGCAATGAAGGCGGACCGTGATGAGGCAATGGAAGAAAGCAACAGGTTTAGAGAAGAAGCAAGTGTTCTCCGTGGACAGGTTGAGGAACTGCACAAGAATATGAACTCTTCTGCAGCTGATCGAGAACAACTATGCTTAAATCTTCAGGACAAAGTCAAAACAATCGGGCACTTTGAAGAAATAAACAAGTCCCTTCAGTCCGAGAAACAATTACTCACAGAAGAGCTAAAAACATCTAAAGCACAAACATTAGTGACCATATTACACCTGGAAACACAGGTCAAAGAGGTCAAGACGGAGCTGGAAAGATCAAAGCAACTCCAACAGCAGCTGGTGCCGAAAACGGACACCGACCTGACGAGACTCCAAGAGGAGACATTAGAAATCAAGGCGGATCGTGACAGCGCTATAGAAGAGGCCGACAAGTTGAAGAAAGAAGTAAACATTCTCCAGGGACAAGTCAAGGAGCTGTATGAGAACCTGGAACACAGTGTCGAAGTAGTTGTGAGTTTGAAGTTGGACAACGAGGCCATTCGGAAAGCTAGAGACCACCATTTAGAGACACTCATTAAGTATGAGAAGGCAGAGAAAGCCGCCGCACTGCAGGAGACGAACAAACAACAACCGGATCAGCTGAAAACCAAAGAGCCAGAGTGGAGCACAGCACCGCAGGACATACGGACCAAAAACAACACCTGGAAAGACCACAGGAACCAGAGAGAGATGCCCAACGTTCAAGGGCAGACGCGGAGTAATGGCTTTAACAGGAGACGCCAGGAGAAGGAGCAGGGTCAGAGGAGAAACGGTCGCTGGGTCTGAGGAGGACAGATCTCTCTCACGAGGTCTGAGGAGGACAGATCTCTCACGAGGTCTGAGGAGGACAGATCTCTCACGAGGTCTGAGGAGGACAGATCTCTCACGTGGTCTGAGGAGGACAGATCTCTCACGAGGTCTGAGGAGGACGGATCCCTACTCTTTCTCTCTTCTCTCCCCCCTCTTTTTTTTTCCTGGGGCGCACACTGTCGTTGTGTCCTTGGGCAAGACACTTCACCCTCCTTGCCTCCAGTGTTGATACTGGTGTATGAATGAGTGGGTGAGTGGTTCCTTGATGTAAATCCTTTTGAGTGCCTCGGGCAAGTACAAAAGGTGCTACATACATGTGACCATTTGCCATTTCCCCTTCTCTCTCTTCTCCCATTATTTATTTTTCTGGGGTGACAGCGGCGCATCAGCGGAATGTCCTGTAGGCGCACGCTGTCGTTGTGTCCTTGGGCAAGACACTTCACCCGCCTTGCCTCCAGTGTTTGATGCTGGTGTGTGAATGAGTGTGAACGGGTGAGTGGTTCCTTGATGTAAAGCCGTTTGAGTGCCTCGGGCAAGTACAAACGGCGCTACATATATGGGGCCATTTACCATTTCTCTCCTACATCCTCTCCCTCTCTCTGTCCTCTCCTCTCTCCCTCAGTCCTCCCTCTTCTCTCCTGAAAACCATCCTGTGTTACATCCACAGACCTCCTCTCTCTCGCCTGTAGTCTCCTTGTCCTCGAGCAGAACCTGTGTGTCCTCATCGCTGAACATCTCGCTCCTCAGATGTGGCTCTAACGCCTGACTTCTCTCATCGCAGATTCATCTAATTGTCTCCCTCTGTTTCAGATGGCCGGTCAATGTATCGCAGTCCTCGGCCATGTCCTCGGAGGAACCGAACTGAAGCAACAACTGGACGTTCTTCCACCACGGCCTACAGAGGGTCTCCCATCAGCCCCGGAAACTCCCCCCCCACCCCCCCACCCCCCTCTATTTACTTCAATACAAAGAATACAAACAAATATAAGTCTAAGTGTGCTTTCTGATCATTATAATATCATTTTTCTCAACTGAGGGCTTTACTTTTGCCTGAATGAATTAACACGGTAATATTAAGGTCTAAATCCTAGTAGAGACGGATTAGTGAGTAGTTTCATATTACCAAGAAACAACAACAACAATAATTACCAATATATCAACAGCATGAAGCCATACATTTAAACCTGGCTCTGTCCTTTATTTAGATTTGGTCGTTGAAAATGTTCATGAAAACATAAAGTGAAACATGTCTCTTCATTGTCTTCTATAAATGTCATATTAAGTGAGAGCTAATACAGTATATTTAAACAAATTCAACTCATAACTGGGGGTGCATTAGCGTTAGCACACAGAGCAGATACTTTTCTTCGACATGTTCTGCATGTGAGAGTTTCATCGCTTAGATTTCTTTTGCCGTCAATCCACAAAGATCCCACACCTCAGACTTTACTTTCTGAGGTGTCGAGGGTAAAGTGTGGAGTTATTCAGATCCACCTCGTTCACTCGCCAGGACAGCGGCGTTTCTCATTGACTCCTCATTCTGCCAAAGCTTGCACTGCAGTCGGGCCCCCTTGTGGTGTAACACTATAATTGACTGAGGTACTTTATAGCAGAGGGACCAGCTGTGATATTCTAACGATATTATTGTTTATCGTCCCATCCCACGGCCTTCCCCGTCTGACCACGCTGCGGCTCGTCGTCATCATGGCGTTCCCGATCTTCTTCCCTCGTTCGCTGTTCTGCACTGAGCTGCAGAGGAAGGACAGCTTTAGAGATTTTACTTTTAATAAACGCAGCTGCTGTTCTATAATAACATCTTCATGATGTGTCTGAATTCATGGCAGCCCTCATTATTTATGAGGGAGTTAGTTCACAAACGCTGGACACGAACAGGTTTCAATTCCAGGAAGTGGCTGTAAAATGAGACGCTAGCGGCTAAAGCTGTGGCTATAGGTTTCTCCACTTTCCTGACAAAGTACACAAAAGCCAAAGCTAAACATACTGTAACACAAACTAAATATGTTACAATACATGGTTTATGCAGCAGCAGTTCAAATGTAACGCTTTTATTGCACATTTAGGCTTTATTTCTATTGCTATTGTAGGGCTTAGCTTTCAAATAAGGTGTTACACTGGCCAATAGGCTCCAGTCCATAAGCTTTAAAAATCTTAAAGCTGGAGAAATGCACTCGTTTAAAGTTGGGGGGTATGAGGTTAAGGCCTTACCTTTTGCACTGTTCATTAAGGAAAAACATCTCTTTAAATTTAAATATCGCTTTTTCTTATGTTAATTTCTCTACAATAAGGTTAAATATCATCCAAAACAAGGCCGTGGGAACCCAGGGTGCTGAAGGTGCTGCAGCACCCCTGGTGGACAGTTTGTGTATTGCACATAATATTAGTAAATGGGAAATAGAAAAGGTGTTTTTGGGGCAATCTTGGCCCTCAGCACCCCCTAACCAAAATAAGTTCCCACGGCTCTGGGTTGATTCTGCTCTACAGGCATTTGTCCTCAGCATGGTAGACCTGGACCAAAGGTTGTGGCTTCCCCGAAGTAGGTGATGTCTTTGAATATATTTTACCTCATGTTAGATTTCAAAAGGCCTAATGCTCCATTTTCCAATTTAGTCCTTAATAAGTATAACTATATTGGATTTATTGTGTAGATCTCCTATTTGATAATGGGTTTAAAATACTGTCTGAGCAGGTACAGCCCAGGGTGTAGTTATAAATATAGCTAAGACATGCCATTATCTGGGTGATAAGACCTACACTGAAGAGCGAGAGACCCTGACCTATGTTATTACTTTTCCCTATAATAGAATTATTACATTTTGATGTTAATGACTATTGTGTCATGGTTAATTGCCAACTTATGGCTCTTTTTTCTTTACAGCTTGCCTTGTAGCTTCTATATTTAGTCCAAATGAACAGAATACATTCTGTTGTATTATTGTGTGTCATAGTTGCAGCCGCCAGCAGCATATTTTCTGATAATTTAATAGCTGTACAATGTCTCTTATGTGCCCTAATCCCTCGCACTGCAGTTTAGTTCCTTAGTCGTCTATAGAAGTGATTAATACATGGCGTGAACTGTTAAGTTCATTATCCTAAGCCATGGGCTAAAGGCAAATTTGCAACTGGATTTAGGTAAAAAATAATTAGTTTGCCTCTTTCTCATGTTAAACACAGTTTACGACAATGCAAAATTCCCATTCCTTGTGCCAAGTTTTCTGTCACCTCGCTTTAATAAATCCCTTTAGGAAGCATTTTTATGGGCATTTTAAACCCTGCCCTGTATTCACCTATATCAGATTCAGCGCTACTGCTGCAGCTGCCCCCATAGCAGCATGACTCTGAGAGCTGTACATGGCCTCAACACTGGTCGCTTTGTTGCCAAATGTGTCGTTTTCCTGAAGCGAATGGGAGATATAACATAGCAATTGTCAGGCGAATGCTGTGGCCCAGCTGCTTCATAGACCTCTCAACAATGCAGCACGCATCAGGCTGATAGACCTCATAGTGCGCCGGGAGGCATAAACATACCTACAGAAATATGTGCATGCTGTGTGCATCGGACGTGCACTGGGGTTCAATGTCCTGTATAAAATAAAGTCATCTACAGATTCATAAAATGGCCATGTTTGGCAAAACTTACTTCTTTCCTCTAGTTCCTTCTTGATAAACATCCTCTGAGTATGTGTTTTCACTCATTCATGCATTTGAGTCATTCTGCACACTGACTGTCTCCTTCTGAGGACCTCACACTGTTCTATTCCACCTACAGTATGAAATGACATTCAGATCCATCTTCTCCTGACTCGTGAGGATTGCAGTGCTCAAATTGCCTTTACTACAAATCTTTTGTCGTTAATAGCTTGCAGTCATTTTGTCTTTGGCTTTGCTTAAACTGCTTCTCATCTTCTCTTCACCAGCCGTGGGGCAGAATACTTGAGAAATCAAGAAGGGTCAAATCCCTGAACTGCTATTGACAAGAAGTGAGAATAAATGAATGGTCATTTACAAATCTAAACGACTGCCAATAAACAGCTTCTGATGATCCTTTAGCTCATTTCCCCCCCTTCTCTCCCTTTTTTTGGTCGTACTCGTAGGCGACTTCATCCTATTCCAGTAACTTTGAGCCTTAGGCAGCAGAGTGCACCCTGATCTCGGACAGTGTCATTTTGTGCTTTTCAGTGACACCTCAGTATATCTTAAGGAAACTGGCCTGGATTTGTTTTGGATTATGCCTCAGGTCTGCTCTATGTTATCCTTTTTCATATTCTTTGATTTCCTGCCGGAATAACTGACCAAGATCATCTTAAAGATAGGAAGTCAATCCCATTCTGTACATTTGCATTAGGGTTGCATTTTGTCTCTGCCTCTACAATTTTCATCTGTGTCTCTGTTTTCCATGTGGCTGTGGATGCATTGTGGCTTGGTATTTTTCTATTTATACGTGATCTTAATGCCCTGCCCCATTTCCGAGTGGTTACATCGGGGTGTGCCCAGGATGTGTGCTGTCCCTGCATAGTTTGTACCACTAGTCTGTTTCCTTGGTTGGATTTTATGACAGAATTCAAGAAGTCTAGCAGCTGTGTGGTGGCACATGAGGTAACGTCTCTGCACCAAATAATAGCAAACCTTTAATCTCCTGCTTTTGTTTTTAAGGTTCACCCACCTCCTCGTTACGCTTGTTGTCCATATTGTTACTTCGGTATTATCTACATCATTCATCCTGGCATGCCCAAGAAAAGAAACAGACCTGCAGTGAGACTTTTACCTCTGGCCTCTGACGAACGTTAACTTACCTGTATAGTTTTGGGGAAATGCTCTTAGATCTTTGTTGATACAGGTTCAGAGGAAAGGTGGGTGAGAGGTTAACAGGGAAATTTAAGGCAGACCATTAGGCAGGTCAGGGTTCATCTTCACAGTGCTATTATAGAGGTAACGTCTTACTGCTATGGAACAACTTATTTTTTTTTCCTATTACGATACCTGGTTTGTCCCATGAAAGGAGGAGACTACTTCAGCGTTAGCGATCAATAAAAATGTGGTCTTTTTAAATACTGACAGCGAGGGCAGTTTGCGTTTTGTTTTGTTTACAACTTGCTGCAATTACCATATTTAAAAAAAATATATATGAAATTTACTCCAATTGACTTTGAATCTCTTCTAATCCACACTGACCACCACACTTGTCTCCGGATTATTCCCGTTGACTAGATTTGTCAAACTATGGCCTGAACAATGTTGTTCTCCCGTGTCAAGAGGGACTCGGTAGATTGAATTTTATCGGATGAAACTCTTTGTGCAAACTAAAACCACTGTTCGTCCCTCTGCGCTTCTGCACTGGTCTCTGACTTGGAGAGCTGTGCAGTCTGGACTGTCTTCTCCCAAAACCTCTTCTCTGTGTTCTGGCTCAGTGAAGGCCTCTTTGTGGGCGAGGACATTTGAACCAATAGTAGCGCTAACATCTGTTTCAATCAGCATCTCGTTTTTACAGAAAGAGACAGAAGAAATATTGATATTGCACTTTGATGTATTTTTAAGTGAAAAAATACAAGATTTGTTTCAGGACAGGAGTGCTCAGATTGTGAGCAATGGATAGTTATTTTGTTTTGTTTATTTCAACATCAGACATTAGATTACATTTATTACATTAAAAGCATAACCCTTACATGATCTTTCGGGTGGCTTAGAGTTTTAATTTGACTAGAATGGCATTGTGATCCCTTCCACTGTATTTGTCTGTCTCCTGTCTTTACTGCGTTGGCTATTGCCGCATGATCAAAGGCTTGGACTCAGTTTGACCTGTGACCTTACAGTCTGGTCCTCATTCACTGTGCAGCTGGATGTTTACATGAAGCTCAATAAGGCACTTCAATGGCAAAATCTCAGGTGATCTTCAAAGATGAACAATAACTGAAAAAAAAAAAAAAATGAAACCAGCGGTGACATAATCAAGGGGTTGACCTTTTATGCACAAAATCATGTCCTAAAATCATGCTCAGTTGCTATCAAGTAAACAGGTGAAGGTACAGAGTAGAGACTTTTTGGGCTGGTAAGTAAGTGGTAAGTAGATCAGACACTGCAAAGCTTGGGGAGGAAGAGTGGACCACCCATTCATTTGGTGTCCAGTCCTGGCTTGAATGGAAGCAGCTGGTGTTATCTGTGCGCGTTATATCATTAGAACAAAAGCGCTTTGTGAAATCTCAGAATGGGAGGTTTGTATATCCCAGATCGAACATTGTATGGTGATGTTTAGTTTGGTCAGTCCTGGGTTATATTGTCTATCCTTAGATAAATGGTCACATTAAATGGTCACATTTATATAGCGCCCTTTAGGCACTCAAAGCGCTTTACATCAAGGAACCACTCACCCATTCACACGCTCATTCATACACCAGTGTACTGTCTCAGAGTTTTCTTTCTTGTTTGTTGAGATGTCCTCTATGTCAATGAGAATAAAGTAATATCTGATTCTCGAAACCTTTACTGTTTTTATCAAGAGGCGAGAGTTGTGCGTCCTCAAGACTTGATAAGTGCTACTCCCAACAAATGGTAGCTGCTAATGAAATTGTTCAACAGGGAGTGCATCTAAATGTTGACAGAATGACAGTTCAGAGACTTACTTATTGTTTGTGACGGTCACAAAGAGAAATGTTGCCTTGATTCATTCTGTATTCTTTATTAGGACCCCCATTAGCTCCCACAAGTGGTTGCTAGTCTTCCTTGGGTCCTGACATAATAAAAAATTACACATTTCATATAATCTTACAACCATGGGAAGCATATAGGACATGGTGACTATTGCTCACATGTACTGAGCTAATTGACCTTTTACTTTCAGCCTGAAGTGTGTCTTGATTTGTAATATGTGCAATATTAAAACTTTTGTATAACCAATATATATAAGCCATCTTAAAAGGTAAAACTGTAAAGACACTGAGGAAGGCATCAGATTTAGATGTGCTGCCCTTTGAACAATTTCGGTAGCTGTAACTTTTGGCAATTATACATTTATTACAGAGGTCCAAAGTAGAAATCATTTTTCATGTGCAGCTTTAAGTTTTGTTTTGTTCGTTTCAGCAGTGTTTAGTATTTATTTGTGTTTTAATGAACATAATGTCCACATTTGTGGATATCAGACGTCATTGAGCAGTCAGCACGTCCCTGAGCACACGCTGTTTTATTTCAAACGCCATGACTTGAGTTCCTTGGCATTTTAAAGATTTCTCTGTCCCAGGTGAGAAGAGTCATATACCCTGTGAATAGGAGGCCGGTGTTTGCAGCTGGACCAGTAGTTTCAGAGACGACACTTGCGGTTCTGACTGTTGCCGTCAATAGCATCCTGATGCGTTGTGTGTAGTGGGTTTTACAGCCACTGTGGGTGAATATAAGAGCTCCATCAGATGGTAATCGCATCTCTGAGTCACTTTTCATCTCTTCTGGCACACAGCGGAGCAAAACTGGGTTTCTAGTTAGTGAAATGGCACATGTTTATTTCCCAGTTTTTATCTTAAAAAAATATGGCCCTCAATAATAACAAACATTCTTTCTTTTCTTTCTTTGGTTTCTTTTTGTTTAATTAAAAGTAGCGTCTAGTGAATGATCACATGACTTCTTCTTATGGACATTGGGCACCATTCGGGGGAGTTTTGACCATTAGGAGCCTAGAACCGTAAGGTTTTTAATTGTTTATCACTATGACAACAGTCACGTGCTCTTCCTGACAAAACCCTTCTCTTTAACGAGAGTTGGGATTGGCAGAAATTCGGTTTGATTGTGATCCTTTAAACCAATTTAAGTCTAGAGTGTCTTTGAGGTTCATATTGGAAAGCCATTACACATACTTCACACCAGTCAGATAAGATCATTTAGAAAGCTCAAGGCAAACTTTCTATAGCGGTCAAAACAACATAAACAACCACCATGGACCTTTGTGTCAATAAATCATTGGACTGGTCACTGCAGAGATCCGTGTAATGACCGTGTAAAGGCCAGCAGGCAGCAGGCAAGTCAAGAGTCAATAACACTGCATTGACTCCAGCAGCTAATATATGGCTCAGTAATTTTCACTTCAGGCTATGTCCGCCAAGGAGTCCATAAAGTCAAATATAGGTTTTAGCTTTAGGTATGCTTATTGTCCCAGTAGGAAAATTTGGTCTCTCCATTTGGCTCATCCTTCAGTGCCGCTGGGGCATGCTGTCAGAAGTGTGAGGTAACCACAGTACAGCAGTACCGGAGTACAGCAGTACAGCAGTACCGGAGTACAGCAGTACAGCAGTACCGGAGTACAGCAGTACAGCAGTACCGCAGTACAGCCCCCAGGGTTGAGCAGGACTGCCAAGCCAAAGGATTTAGCCCATCAATGGGGGAAGAGCACTCAGTGTAATCCCATTCATAAATGGGGAGAGCATGAAACCACCACACTGAAAGGCTTCACGCTGTTTAGGAATTGAATTATTGACCAGTTTGCTGTGATGCGAGAGTGCTACCCACCCAGCCACCATGATACATATGTGTGTTAGTGTCCTGGTCAAAAGTCGTGGAGCTACAATCTAACTCACTCACAGAATCAATAGACAAAAAGTGTGACTTGGGAGTTAGGGTTCACTGTCTAAAAGTATCCTGTGTTGAAAAGCTGACACTCTTTATTCTATCTCTTAAGATAAACCTTTCCGTCTCCAGCAGATCTACTGAAGCCAATGCCTCTGGGATACTGTGAATATAATACAGGTAGCATGTGACTAAATGTCAAAGCCAAATGTGGCTGAATGGCCAAAGCAGACGAAAGGCGATAAAAGCTCTGAATTGTGGACTTTGATAAAGATGATGTATTAAGCATCAGCTTTTCACACAAACTTAGTTTGAGAAAATGGGGGGAAACTGGTGGAGGCCTTAAAAAAGTGTTGGTAGTGTAATAGATATATTTTGTTTTTACAAAACAAAATATATCTGGAAAATGGAATTAACTCTCATTTTAACAGTATGATCTATTCATCTCAAAACCTCCTTTTTCAGGGCTTGGGGTTGTTATAAGTACCACAACAAGAAAATATTCTATGCATTTAGACCGGTGGCTCACCAATCTTTTACACGTCCCAGTCTTACTCCAACGCACTACAAAGCCCTGTCTGTAAATGTAGCACACATAAAAAGATAACCGTTTAATTTTTGTATCTGAGGCAAACCCAATAATAACTTAAAACATCTTATACATAAAGGCAATATTGAAAATAATCATATAAACATTTCATTCATTTGTATCTAAACTTTACTCACGTACCACATTTTGGAAAACACAGAGTTAGACTGAAAAAAAAAAGCAAACATTTCATCTTGGCGTCCTATCATAAAATGTAGACATGTTGTGAGTTGCTCTTTAATGATCAAAAATACCAGTCAAAACATTTCACCACTAATGTGTCCCAATGTTTTGACTGGTCTCTGATGATGTATCTTGTTAAAATTCAGCCCCGGGGGACGCCAGCGTGTTCTCTCCTCGTCATGTGATATACCAACAAAAATCCCATCTGATACTTTTGCTAATGCATCATGCCATGTATGTGGTGCAGCAGCTTTGTGGTGGGAAAGTGCCTTTATCTGATCAGTTTCCTTGCAAATTGAACATATCAACACTGCATATCTTGCCAAGAGGACGACTTCATCAGCCCGTGTTTGCCTTGTTATACTCAATCACCATGGAGAAACCATATCTCCACATTAGTGACATAATCAAAAGAGTATGTTCTTATTACCAATCAGGAAGTCTCACTGGCCCCAGCTGTTTTCAGGTACTATCTTAACAGGGGAGGCGCAGCAGGAGGAAGACATGTTATCGCTGTGAGAGGGTAAAAAAAACAGCCCCTATAAAGAGCATGCGTTGACATAGTATCATAAATTATTTTCCTCTGCGTCCATTCCCGAGCCCCAGCTTATCACCACAGGCATTCATTTGACTGGTATCTTCTGACCGTTGTTAATCTTACTCCCTGCGTGATGGTTTCTTGTAGCACACACCAGTGTACTCCCATACTCCATACTGGGACATTAGCTTATGTTATTCTTTATCATTGCCGTTCCCCATTCAGCCATTCAAACGTGGGCCTGGTATATTTCGTAGATTAGAGTGACGACAGTTACAGCTGGGCACTTCTTCAAATTATACAAAACTGAACCAATGCCTGGGTAAGATGTGGATCTTTGAATTTGCGAACATTGGCCCCTACATCCTACATCTAAGAGAAGTTTGGGATGTTTGGCGATGTGCATAATAAGTGCTAGTGAGAAATGTTCTTGATCAGGCCGAAGTATGTAACATAAGATGAATTGCCACGATATACTGTGATTTCACAAACCCACAAAAAATACATTTTAAAAGAGCCAAATCTCCAACGATTGGTTATTGCCGTGCATCGCCAGGTCTTACATATAGCCGACAACAGGAGGCACTTTTATACTTTTATATGTCGCGGCGACAACGGAAAGCAGACTTATTAACACGTGTAACATTTTCGGAAACGTAATATTTAATTGGTTTAGTCACTGCTGCTTAGCTGGGGTTTAAGGATTCACTATGATTGGCTAATAAGATGTTCACCTGACTGAATCCGAAGTAAATATCCCCCCAAAGTCCATCCTCTTCCAGGACGATTTAGACCAGAGCCTTTCCAGATGGATTATCTGTGCTAATATAAAATAAATCAAATATGTGCAATGTATACTCCAAATTTTTTTAATCTAGATTAGTTCTATATATCACAAATTGAGCATAATAATTTAAATTTCAGTTGTTTTGCCTATTTAAAGTTACTTAGGTTATTTGACCTAGATTATTTCACTTGTTCACTTGTTGTCTTTATTTCAGGTTGATTTATCTGCCAACGGGGTAAGAATATTGCACTTATCCCACTGGCAATTTTAGGTTAGGGTTGTCAATTCAAGTACTTAAACTTATTCAGTATTTCTCGGTTAGATTTTTAAACCAGATTGAAATATGGTGTACTCAATGCGGTCGAAGTTTTTTTTTTCATGTTTCATCTTAAAACCACTAATCTAATGATTTGCAGTTGGCTTGGAACAATCTACAATGGTTTATTGAGCCTTTTTTACCAACATATAATTTCACATGTAAACTATCAGCCATTAAACCACCAACGCCTCTAACGCTCACTCTGGGAAGCCCTCCTTTACCAGGCTGCTCCGTGTCTCGCCACATCGAACCCGGGTCCAACAAAAACACTAAAGCAATTCCTTTGTTATGTTTCGCGTGCTTTACGAGAGTTTAGATCGCGTAAAGCGTCATAAAATTCCCAGAGTGTCGCAATACTCACAGTTTAATGTGACGCTTTGATAGTCGAGGCTGCACTTAAACCAATTACGCACCACATCTTTGGGACTGTGTGCGGCGAACAGCTGAGAGCTCTCTATCCCATCTGGGACTGGGCCAAATGGACGAAACACAAATGTTCCCACTGGGGAGATAGGAGCAGCGGAGAGACGTTTTTTTTCCCTCTTGCAAAACTTCGAGAAATGGGAAAAGATCAGCTGCACCTGTTGCTTCGGTATTCACACTTGTAAAAAAAAACAAAAAAAAAAAACAGGGGAACGTGTTTGTGCGATTGGTCAGCTTCTCTGGAGGCATAGCAGAGGAGGATGTTGATGCGATGGCAGCTTTCACAACTCCAGAAAGAGAGGGACTTTCCACTTCTGCGCTGGACTCCTGCTCAAATAAAAAAAAAAAAAGGGGGGGGGGGGGGGGATGGTTAAAGGGCTCATGATGTCATCTTTTAGTATGTCACTGCACATTTGGAAGGCATTAGCTGTCAAAACGAGCCCGCTTTCAACACATGCATGTCTTCGCTGCATTTTTTTATTATTTTTTTTACCTGGAAATTCACTGTGATTTGAAACCAAATCCAAGATGTGGAAAGTTAGAATTTCATGAATTAGTAATGTAGCCTTTGGAGTCAATGCTGCTGCTCCTCACCGACTCTCACTACCATTTACTCCTGGCACTCTTTGCCACTTGAGTTAAGTGCCATCATCGATCGGAATTCTGTCTGTGTGTGCTCTCAGTTACACGCCCCACACTAGCAAAGGTTTTCACAAAGTATAGTCACCTGGCCTCGGTTGTTGTTGGAGTTGAAGAGGTTTCCCTGGTCATCAAAAAGGCTTGTGAGATGTCTTCAACTCAAAAAAATAAAAAACATGTCCAGATTACGTCATTATTTCTTGCTCTTGGACAAGTATGCGTACGGTAACGAGATTTTGATTAGGGAATTTCAATTTTTATTGATAAACAATGAAGCTTCCTCTTAATCACTGCTGCTCTCAGGTAAACTCTTGTCCAGTTATGGAGAAACAGCTTATTTTGCGTTGTGAGATGTCTGCCCAGTTCCAAGGAGAGGAAAAACCCCTATGTTAAACAACCGTCATATGCTTATCACCACACATTTTACTATACATGATTTCCCATATCTCCCACTTTTTTCCCGCAATTGTGTTTGCGTCAAAAATGGCCTCCAACCATGTGTAACACTTTAGTTGGCCACATGACAGTAGTCCAGAGGTGCAGAGGTGTAGCGGTCATTGGAGTTTGATGGTAACGTCTCCAAACAGTTGTGCGTTTGTTCAAGCTGGAGTACCAGGCTAATTCGGGCCAACTCTATACTCACCCCTATTAATGCGATTATCTGATTGGTTTGTGCAGTATTGCCCTCATGAGATTAACATTCCTCTTCCGTCTGACTGTGTCACTAAAGATTGTGGTCAAAACTCACACTTTGACAGACAGTGTCATCATTAGGAGGTTGAACAGGCACAGTTCAAATGTACAGTCAGGGCTATTTATCCATGTAATTGCTGGTTTATATAACCAAATTAGGATAAGGTGAAATTCTCTATATGGGTAAATACATATGTACATATGCTGTGAGCCTGAAGGTATTCGCATGCTCACTTATGCCACAATAATCACATACCGTATTGTAGTGCACAAAGCTCGACCTTCATAATCTATGCACACACCATACAGTACTCAATTCACTCCAAACACAAAAAAGATCATCTATATATAAATTATAAATTATTACATATACTATACAGTTATAAATTCACTATTGAACACATGTGCGCTATACCCTTAACAGTAGTTAGTCATAGCTTGTTATATACGATGTATTACTTTATAATATATTCACCTTCATTCTAATGTCCTGATTTATGTGAAGAAATGTCATTTCTAAATGTTTTATTTGTTGGCACATACACCTTACCAAGAGCAAGTGCAACTGCAGCTAATACTGACACATTTACAGAAATGTTAATTAATGTCTACTGTCTCTGTCAAATAAACGAATGAATGAATAAATAAATAAATATATATTAACAGACAATGATTGATAAGGTGTGACAGTATGAAGGTTTTAGCAGGGTTGTTCTCTGCCCGCCCACTGAGGGCGCTAGATTTTACAATAAAAAACCCTGCATGGTTGGACGTAGCGTTTAGTGCCTGTGCCTCACATTTAGAAGGTCCCGGGTTCAAATCCCGGCTCCTGCAGGTGCACGATGTCGCTGTGTACATTGGTGTATGAAGGAGTGAGTGGTTCCTTTATGTAAAGCGCTTTGGCTAAAAATGCTCGCCTATATAAGTTGAGATCATTTACCATTCTGTGTTGAGTTTGCACGTTCTCCCCGTGCCTGTGTAGGTTTCCTCCAGGTACTCCGGTTTCCTCTAACACTGAACACATGTGCAAAAGGCCATGTTGAGTGAGAGTGCGTTTGAGAGTGTGGTACAACGGGTGTTGAGATGGTCATTGTTGTTTAGCTGTGGCGTAACAACAATCGGTCAGGCAGTGTTGCCCCATGTGTGTTCATTAACATGCACTGTCCCGACCAAATAAACGAATAGTTCCTGCTCACCCGATATAACTTTATTTGACTTAAGTATGTTTAGTGTATTTTATTTAATGCATAAACCTGAAATCCCCCAAATGCCAACGTTCTGTGCACGTCTGTAACACTTTGCATATGCCAACAGGTTTCATTTTTCTCACTATGCATTCTTTCACTTACTGTAAAAGGTCTCGGTTTGACCAAAATGCCCGTGCAAAAATCGACATGATGAAATTTCAAATGTATGGATGTTTCAGTAACGCTAGTTAACATTGTAACACAGAACATCTGCCTTTGTTCATGCCCTGCACGTACGGCGGCAACACCGTGACGTTAGAGAAAACTGTGCAAATGTAGTGTGAGCATTTCGTCTATATTTGGTAACGCAGACCTGTCAGGAGAACTGAGTGTGATGCCAATACAATACTGGCCCAAGAGAGAGAGGCTAACTTTTGGGGCCATGTGTGACTGGTTAGTGCTGCGTTTCCGTGGAGACCTGGGCGAGGGCGTGACACGGGATAGGGGGATTTTTTCGGTTTTGGGGCTTCAGGCGTGTCCCACGATTACGCTGTTGAAAGTCCCTATCACGCTAAGCACACTTTTTGAAATGTTTTTAATGTTTCTCCCTAATACGTTTTATGTATTTTAAAATATATATAATAAGTATATGTTTGAGTATTCTGCATATTAAATATGTCCCTGTCTTAGAGGTGCCTCCAATAATGACAAATTATACCTTGCTAATAGCTGACAGGCCTTTTCAGCTAAATCTGTGCCCTGAAGTTTTTTATATTTATATATTTCCCTGCCCTATCCTCAGTCGGGCCGATCACACACGCGTGTGCCGCATGGGGAGCATGAGCCACACGTACACACTTATGGCTAATTATCAACACTGTTTTGTGGTGCTTTGGGAATTAAAGTACTGTAAACATTATTTGGATAATGCACACCATAGTATTTGTTTTGGTTCAGTTCGTGATGAAGGATTTTTGGTTAGCGTCCACAGTAAGCTGAAAGCATGGCAATGAATCCTGCAGGGCCCTAAGACTTTTTAACCTCCCCATTTGTTATTGATAGTGCTACTCTATACACAGACTTGCTGATGTGTTTTTCATTTGTACTGTATATAATTGCTTATTATTTGTACTTTTTATTTTCTATTTCATGTGTGCTTGTGATTAATGTAGGACCTACTTGGACACTTGAATTGATGTATCTATCTGTGAAGGATGGGTCAGATACGGGGAACAAATTTCCCTTCAAGGACAATAAAATTTTGCAGCCTCTCAAATTCTCTATTATCGACATAAAGTAACTTAATATTTTCAGTAACATGATCTTTTGTTTTCAATTTAAATCTTTTACAAAATACTTTCCCGGTGTTTTGCCTCAGAGTCTATTGTAAGTCGATGCAGGGTAGTAGCTTGGCAGGCTGTAGTTTGACAGCTGGTGGTTTGGACTCTTGGTGACAGCACCAGTGACGTCTCAGCTCAGTCGGAGGCTCAGTCTTCCACATGTGTCCAGATGTGTCCAGGTTTTCACAGCTGCAAACGGGACAGGGCCATGGACAGCCTCCAGTAACACCCTGCTCAGAGCCCCATAGACACGAAATAAAGTCTATGTTCAACAACTGTTACACTCGGCGTGAACAACAATCAAGACTTTGTGTGTTTTTTGCAACATACAATCATTGCTACAAGGTGAACCCGGGCTATGAGGTGAACCCATTATATTCAAACTACATTTTATTCTGACATCATGATTTTAGACCTTAAAAACAGTCCCCAACTGACTCAGTGGTTAAACCTACGCAAGGTTTTGTTTTGTGCTGCCTGGGAAACAATGTAATGTTTTTGTAAGTCAGTTATAAATGGTTTTAATTGCTTTTGCACAAGTTCATACTAAATACGGCTAATGCGCAACACTTTGTAACACCCACCTAAATGCTTTTTCTTACTTATCTGGCTTATTCATTTTCTACTGGGCCTGTGTGCAGGAGGTGTCATGGAGTATGCTTGTTTGAGTAATCCTTGAATCTTCCTCGGTGACTACTCTTAGTGCCGTGCTGGCAGCTTACCCTGAGCCTGTCCTGTTTGCCCCGCGCTCCTCCCACGGCCCTACGTAACCAGGAAATGCTGTCGTTACACTCGTTACCCTTCGATCTCTTGCAAAGCTTATCCTTCCACCGTAGGAGCAGAAACATCTGCCATAGCTGCAGCAGCACGTGACATGGGCAGTCGGCTCCATTTTTCTCTTCTTTTTTTTTTTTATTGGCAGCGGCTACGCAAAAAGGGGAGGGGTGGGGGGCGGAAGGGAGGGTCTTAGTGACAGAGCTCTTGGTAAACCAAGAAGTGTTGCTATGTGAATTTTGTTTGATTTTAGACCAATAAAGCTTTTTCTTAACATTTGTTGATAAAGCCATTGGTAATTGACCCTTATCTAATGCTGCACATGCTGTTAGTATTCCTTTGCAGGTGCAGACTGTCCCAGGACAAACTTTAAGTCTTCTTCCTCTGGTTATCAGTTTGGCAGGGCTGTAATTTGGTACGGCTGTGCCCGGACTTTAGAATAGCTGATTGTCGTGTAAACAGTTCACACGATGGCTGATGTTTTTCCGTGATTCTCCACTCTGTGAACCTGCTGTGTGTGATTTGTGATGTGTTTTTAATCTTGGTCATGTTTCTCCAATCGACCACACCATTAGGCTGCAGTATTTAGACAGCTGCCTTACCTTAGGCCTCTCTCCTTCTTAAAACAAGTAACATTATGACATCATGAGTCTCGTGACTGATTGGAGTGAGCGCTGGTCTCACCTTGTCACAGTGCACGTTTACGTGTGGGACGACTAACCTCAACCTTTTCATCTTCAGCGCCTGCAAGAACGGTCATTTCTCTTGTTGTAATCATTGTGTTGAAACTAAATTTCTTCTTCAAGACGAGGTGAGGAGTTCAGTCAGGGAAGCTCAAAGTAGAGCTGCTGCTCCACATTTAGAGGAACCAGCTGAGGCGTTTGGGCATCTGCTGGTAATGCTTTTTGGACAGTCCCTGGGGAAGTGCTTTGACTGGAGAGACCTGGAAGAGCTGAAGGAAGTGTGCGTGGAAATAGAAGTCTGGACATTTCTCTGGATTGCCAGACGTAGAGGAAGGAGTGAATCTAATTATGTGTGTTTAGTTGTTGTCAGCTCTGTGACACACAGGGCAATGTACATATTAAGATCAAATCCCAAAGTGCATTGGACGGGCTCCACGCAATGAATTAGTGTATGTGATTTATAGCTATTTGGTTGGTAGTATATTGGGAAAAATAGCCACAGAAAACACATGAGCTTATCCAAAAACAACCCAGTCATCATTACATTTATTTCAGCTGTTAAAATTATGTTTTGTCATAAAACATTTACAGTGCAGGTTGGAGTACAAAATTGCACATAAGTAAAATATTGAGCAAAATAATCAAGCTACTCAAAGTGAATATTGGGTTTCATAAACTCTGATATGTTTTGGACGGGAATCACGGGACCGTAGGGCTGACATAAGTTTTGATAACTCCTGCTGCGATGACGAACGGCCAGTTCAACATTACTCACACGTGGACCAGTACAATGTGTTCCCAGAGCCTTCCTGTCAATCTACTGTACACACATGCCGCGGCAGTGACGTAACAACATTCGTTTTCTGCTGTTCCTTTGGGGCATGTTAGCTCTCCTATTAATGTCTCTCCAAAACATTTACACAATGTTTCACAAGGATCAAGTGACGAGAGGTTTTCGGTCATTCGTTGACTCAAGGTGGGCTCCTGCGTCGTACTAAAAACATGAACATACCCCGTGCATGAGGCAAAAGGCACGCGTTTTATTTTTCAAAGAGAGAAAAGGAGTTCTGTTCATCTTTACCGCTGACATGTCACCATTACTACCAGTATGAACCAACAACATGCAGAATGTAAGGGCTCTGAAAGTGCAGCCAAATTACCCCCATGATTTAAAGTTGGTACTAGTGAGACCATACCAGGAATGGAGGAATCTCTGCCAAGGTGCTAATTGTCTTGTCTTGACTGTTGTGGCCACTTGTTGCTTTATTGCAGGAATACAATAAATGAAAGAAAATAATAAAGTAACGAGTACACTCTCATGTAGGGTCTTTCGATATGGAGTTGGCATAATCTCCATGTGGAGCTACTGTTGGTTTAGAGTAATTTGTTGCATTTTATGAATGTGTCTGTCTATCACAGTTACACAACGTTAGATTGACACGGCCTGGTTGATGAGGCCTCGCTCCCAGTGCAGAACATGTCCAGGCCCATGGTTGGCATTATGTTCAGCCCTACAGTCAAACGACGGGAGGCCGTGTGTTTATGCAACATCCAGGACATCCATCTTAGCGGCTTGTACTCAGCTGACCCTTTACCAGCATAATACACTTACTTTATCACTCTGCCCGAGTCCAAATACTCAGGGAGTACAATAAGTACAGCGACCTAGGCCTTGTGCATTGATGGACGGTAATGGTCCACAGATGTCTCTGTCCCAATCAGAAAACAATTCAGAAGTGGGACGAAAGGTTTTATGGTGTGAGTTTGTACGTCATTAGCTTCAACATAATTATTTTTTTATGTCTACCATTTTGATAGAGAACACATTGTATTTCTGCACAATATATTGGTGATGCAATATCTGTATTTCAATGACCCACTACAACTGCAAACCTTGAGGTCTTCCATCGAACTGATGTTAGTAACACAATGATATTTTTTACTATGTATTATTTTACTAATTTAATTCAATGTTAGCCTGTTTTTTGTCCTGATTTAGTAATTGTAAGTCTTGTTTTAACAATTTGATATAAAAAGAAAACAAAAGCAAATTCAATCAAACATAGTGTTTTGGAATCAGTTTTTGATCAATTATGCAATATTCAACAAAGTATATAGTATAGTATAAAATATATTTTTAAAAACTATGTTTCCGTTTTCCCCCCCAATATTTTACAGCTCTAATCTGCACCTTGTCTCCTTATGCCTCACCATTTCTGCACATATGCCACCCTTAGTCCCTGTAGACATTATGATCCAGGTGAGCTTCACACCAAAAACCTTTGACCTGGACGTCCGCGGCCTTGGGCCTTCAGGTGGTTCTGCATGTGTTACATCAGGTACTAACAGGAACTTAACTTCACTTTATCAAAAACTAAGTCTTGGATGGCAAAAGCACATGTTTTCTGCTTTTATGTCAGATGGAACATGTTTTTATTCTTCCATTATTATAAAATGGCCAAACTGAAGTGACCATTTGGAGTGCCATGAAAATAGTAATTTTATAGCTGTCACAAAGTACAGCATGACTTGTTGTAATATGTACTAATGCCTGACTGAAGCAGAGAATGAGAAAGTGTTTGAAATGTGCTCTGCCCGATCCCGTCAGCTCTTGGAAGCTAAGCAGGGGAGGGCCTGGTTGGTGCTCGGATGAGAGACCGTTTGGGAACACCAGGAAGGCTGGGTGAAAGTGGTGTGTGAGTAAGTGGTTGGTGCTACTACTACTACTACTAAAAAAAAAAAGCCTTACACTTGTAATGCGCGTTACAAGCCTGTATTACCAAGTTTCTCAAAGTGCTGCACTGTTGTCATTATTCATTCACTCCAGACTTGGTGGTGGTAAGCTACTGTTGTAGCCACAGCTGCCCTGATGGAAGCGAGGCAACCAGTCTGCGCCATCGGCGAAAGACTGGTGACTACTCACTCACTACATTCACCCCAGGCTTCCTGGTGTTCCCAAACGGTCTCCTATCCAAGTACCGCCCAGGCCCTTCCTGCTTAGCTTCCCAGGTCTAACCGGATTGGACATAGCAAAGGCAGTATGGCCATGTACTACTATTACTGCTACTACTATTATTACTATTATTATTATTATTATAATTTAGTCAATAAAAAAGGATGGAAATATTTCGCACTGGACAAAATGTAAACTACTGTGTGACCTGTCACTTGTCTTTGCTTCCGTTTTCAACCTTATTTTAATTAAAAAGTGAAAGCCACTGCTAGTTTGCCCTCTGGCAAGGTCCAGATTGGTTCCCTCATTCTTGCACAAAGACCTGTGTCAGTTCATTCATTAAGTCTTTGAAAGAGTGAAGAAGGGACAGAAACCCACTGAACATTGTTCATAGTTTGACAGCATCAGTGTGAAGCTTTGGATACAGGGCAGGCAGGTGCTTGTCCTCTGACTGTTTGACTTCCCGTATGTATTAAAATCCACTTGATGCCCCTGTCCTGTTCAAGACAGTGTCTGTCAGCAGACAGGCCCCCCCTCTGTCGTGTGCACCTCATAAAGGTAACCGTGACGACCAGGTACACCTGACTTAAACAGTAATGGTGTTCCTTCAGCCGGTGTTTGCTCATTCCTCGTTCATCCAAAAACTCAGCTCCTAACCTCTGTTTGGTTTGAATGTTGCACATTTACATTTTAACCGTTACATTAAAAATGTTTATGTAACATTTTTAATGTAACGGTTAAAAATCTCACATAAACATTTTAACAGTTTATGTAACGGTTAAAAAGGCAACAACATAAATAACAAACATTTTTATGATGAGAGCAAGTGTTCAAAACTGATTTAAAGACAATTGTGTTGGGTTTCAATGAAATATCAAATTCTAGAAAGAGGCCAACTTTTGTACGAAACAAAAGAGTTTTCCATCATTGACACTTGAAGGAGTGCACTAAAGTCTTCAACCACAACAAGCACATAGCACATATCAAACACTGTCCACTGATTACTGGGTATGCAAAAGTATTTCATCACTTTTTTGCCAACATTATAAAACAGATCTGTGTACTGATAAGGTAAACGCGACTGGGTTGTTGGATGAATTCCCGATTAGCTCTGGGCAAGACTTCTTTCATCCAATCAATAAAGTGTCCTTAATTATCCTGCAATTTTCAGAGACATGGCACTTGAGGAATCCAGAGAAAGACAGATCACATGCTCCTGTATCAGTCATTAATTAAGCTGTCTCCGCGGGCATTGGTTATAGGAGGCGGCAAATTCTTCAATCCAAACAAATCGCTTTGTTCAGGCTGTGCAATGTTGTTATAATAATAGTATGACATCGATGTACAGGACACAACACTGGTTTGAGCCTGAAGTCAAGACTCCATGAAACAATGTTGAACACACATGCAGCTCGGCCTGATTTTCTGACATACTGTATGTAGGTTTGACGTGCTCAACAGCTGCCGCTTCAAAATGCCTCGATGCGGGATATAGAAAAACGGCTACATCTGCTCAAACTATCAAATCGCAGCTTAAACCTCTGATGCTCGTGTTGGTAGTAAAAACATGGGAGAGGAATCACCAGAAAAACAAACTAAAAGCCTGCTCTCACGTTAGGATGCCTCCAAATTATCTTAGGAAAGTTCAGACGTCACAAATGACATCATGAGAGAATAACATAATCACACGATACATTTCTTCATAGAGAGATTTTCAAAGTCGGTTTTTGTGTTTATTTGAGCTTCGCTGTTGCTGTTAGAAATGTTCTTGTGGTATCTACTTTGGGCCATTTGGCATTAAAAAAGAAAAAAAAAACGGCTACATTTTCTCATGATCTTATTCAAACTGGCCACATGTCACTGTAAGACGGTGACGTTTGACTCTGATGTTATGCAATGGCTGCTCCTCTGGCTGGTTGCATTGGCTGCAGATTATATTAGGGGCTTTTTGGAACAATTCTCCATCCCAGTGTTTCTCTCACATTAAAAAGGTGTGAAAGCCCCTGCTCACTCCGAGGCATATATTTGTTCTATAACGTACGTTTATTGGTTGTACTGAGCTCAAACCAATCCATCTGGTTTTTCATAAGAAAGATCTGAGAGATGCCAATGCTAAATTAATAACAGACCCGCCTGATACTGTAATGTGTAACCAGGAGAAGCATAGCAAATGTTCAGTCTATACGGTTTGTTTTGAGCGTGTTTGTTTGAAATTACTCGACATGACAAAATAAGTGACGACTGCCTTTGATACAGATTCAAGATGTATGTAATTCTACACTTCAACTTGTACAAACTATTCATTTTTCTGAAGTCGCTGGTCTATATTTAATTGGGTGTAATTCCTTTTGGTGCAAAATACTTTTAGTTACGCGAATTTAACATGTATGTTTGTTGGTCTCTTTGCCATCTCTTTGTTACTACTCGGTTTTCTGTTATACTTACATTGTGGGGAGGTCTTTGAAGCAATGTGACAATATGCTCTGACTGCCAAAGGTTTACGTCACAACTCTCTCCATGTATGCTGGCGTGGGACTGCCAAAAGCGATGATGACACATAACATGGTCTGTTGGATAGTCTGTACAATTGCAAAATGAGGAGAGAGAGAGAGAAAATATAAAAAGGTACAAAAAGTTCAAGCATCAGTTCTTGGTTTCAAAAGTAGCTCCTCCCCTTTCCCTCCTGATTGGACCTGACAGGCCGGGTTCACAGGAAAGCTCATCCCATTGGTCATAGCAATGGCACCATGGATTCTGATTAGTGTCTGAGATCCGCCAAGTTTAATATTACTTTAGTTACGTCAAATTGCAGGCCCAGGCGGTCAATTATATACATCCTATCAAACCTGTATAACACTTAAACTTACAGAAGATTGTACTACTACACAGTAATTAGCGTATACTTTGGTGCACTAGATTAACGTATGCTTTGGTGCACTAGAAGTATTAGTAGTCCAAAATCCTCTCTGTTGTGGAGGAATGTTGAGAGTGGATTTTGGCAGCACCAGGAGCAGCTGTGGAGGCCTGTGCCAATGCCTCTGTTACCCATCCGTCTTGCACTGACCATAAGCCATGCACCGTACCCTGCACTCTCACACTTACAGAGCTGAAAACATGAGGTCATCCAATTTGAACATAAGCGCAGCCTTAGTCCAAATGCCCTGAAACCTATCCCTATTCTACTAGAAGAAAATAAACCCGACCTGCCCTCTTACCTTTTTATTTTGCCTGACAGGTGATGAAACAAACAAAACAACTCCTGCACGACTGAGAGCGTACCGTACACAAGCATCACCGCTCTCTTGATCCGCTATCCATTCCCTTTCTGTCCAACTCGGCTCCTCTGTTGTGTGTCATCATAATTGAAAAAGTCACATGATGTATTGAAAACAGCACGATAACATCCATGTAATAACAGGAAATCAGTAGAAGGTGTAGTGTGTAAAGTCTGACAGAAAATGGGAAAACATCACATCTCTGTGACTTGGGAACGAGTCCATTGCATCAATATAATGTTTTCCATATGCCACCATAAATTTTACATTTACCAAACATTTTCCAAGTTGACAATTTTGTTTTTATGAGAATGAATAATTATGTGTAAGACTTGATTTGTTGTTGTTCTTTTACCAGTAGTATTGAACATTTCTTGCCAGTGAGAAAAAATAAATGTATTACCATGTTTTATGACTTGATTTGTTGTTACTGAAGTTGAAGTCAGGTGAAAAAGCACAGAGCGCAGTCTGTGGTGGCATGACTGCACATAGTGAGCCTCAGGTTAACAGTCTGTGGTGGCATTACTGCACATAGTGAGCCTCAGGTAAACAGTCTGTGGTGGCATTACTGCACATAGTGAGCCTCAGGTAAACAGTCTGTGGTGGCATGACTGCACATAGTGAGCCTCAGGTAAACAGTCTGTGGTGGCATTACTGCACATAGTGAGCCTCAGGTAAACAGTCTGTGGTGGCATTACTGCACATAGTGAGCCTCAGGTAAACAGTCTGTGGTGGCATTACTGCACATAGTGAGCCTCAGGTAAACAGTCTGTGGTGGCATTACTGCACATAGTGAGCCTCAGGTAAACAGTCTGTGGTGGCATTACTGCACATAGTGAGCCTCAGGTAAACAGTCTGTGGTGGCATTACTGCACATAGTGAGCATCAGGTAAACAGTCTGTGCGCCATGTGAGAATGTTTACAAGGTGCAGATGGTCCCAGCCGGTGCTGTCGCTGTTGTTTTAGCTTCTCACCTAATTCACCTGATTATCCGGAGATCACACGCAACCCACCAATCAAAGATACCTCATAAAACTGTAACACTAATTGTTCTGTAGCAGTTAACACGTGCCCAGGCCATAACATTGATGCCTCAGCCACACAAGACATTAACGTTCAAACGACGGCAGACGCTACATAAATAAAGCTCTTCTTCTTCTTCTTCTTCAGCTTTTTCTTCTAATAATAATAATAATAATAATTTTTATTTGTTCATTGCATTGGGATTCTTTTGCATTTCATCCATAAAAAATGTAGTTAAGCAAAAAAGATATATCTCTGCGAGTTCAACTCCCTGCTTTGGTTTCTCCTTCTGTAGTGTAGGTGCAGACAGACTACTCTCTGTAGCACAACAATCTCCAATGTCGCTTCAGGACATCATCGCTCAACTGCACCTCACATTTACGGGCACATAGTTGCAGGTTTTCAAAGTGACAAAGTGAGTGTTGTGGCTTAGACTCTGCCTTCACGCTGATAACAAATACCATTCAGTCAACCCAGTTCATAGCAAACCAGCTGCCATTAAAATGCCATTTGTCTTTTTGTCTGACAGCGGATCCTCTGATCAGTTCAGAGCCCTTATGGAACGGGGTTACTGAAGGTGTTAAATGTAAAATTGTGAACAGATGAGGAAACTCAGCTCCTGTATGGGAAATCCCCCCAACCTTTCAAAATTAGAAATATTTCAGTGGTTATATTTATGAACCCATGTACGATTGAGCCTCATTGTTATTTGCAGACATACACTCCACTGTGCGTTTCAGTTTCTCTCTCTGTCCAAAATAATGACTGCATTGTCTCTTAAGTAGGTCCTTAAGAGGGGAGTTTTTTCACAGTCAGATCAGTAACACAAAACGCTGGTGAAGTGACGAGCTCTCTCCCCACGGCGCCTTCACAGAGTCTGTAAAAGTCTGTACATGCCACACGACCACAGCACTCACTGGTGGCTGTACTATATTGTGTTTACAACCGGTCACTCCGTCAGCGCCAACTCTGATGGACTTTAGAAACCAGAGCCGAGCGGGATTATCTCCCAGTGTTGTGAATGGATGGGATGTAGTTGGATGTGAGATGTTTGGGCCTGTTGCTATGATCACTCCTGTCTGAAGCCTCTCTGTCAGTGAGCCGTCACTCTCATGAAGCGATGGCCTTAAGCTGTGTGTTCTACTCTCCCACCCACTGAGGGGAGAGGGGAATGAATGAAACACTATAAACTTCAAAATCAACTTTTGTTTAATGCTTTATTTCATAACGACGATTACCTTTTGATGATTGATAAGAAACAAAACAGTTAGATGATGACCATTAAAGGACAGGCAGAGAGCACTGGACTTATTTTCAACAATAACCCACTGATGTAGTTATAAGTCTCCAAGTCTGGTTTGGTTTTAAAACATTTGATCATTGGAATCCAGGACCGGTGCAGTTCTTAAACGTGTACATAAATGTGCCTATGTTTCTTTAATACCTCCCCTCTCGGCACAGTTATAATCCTTAATGGCCGCGGTGACAGCATGTATTAAGAATGCAGGGGTGCAGTCGGTGGCTCTCATTCTTAAGGTTAATTGTGCAGTTGCAGAACAGTATAGCGCTGGCCTATACAGGGCAGGTGTGAGCTGTAAAAGCTCACCCCCGCGGTTTATAAGCCCCACGACCCGGGACAGACCATTGCACCGGGCTAATTGTGGATCAATGGGTGACTCCACCGCAGGTAATGTGTCCCAGGTGCTGTCAGACAGCCTCACGTGAGAGCACCAAGCTGCTAAATAGACGTGAACTTGTCCAGACACAAAGAGTTGATTTTATTGTAGGGTTACAGTCGGTATTGAATTAGGGTAACCTTAGATTGTACATGTAGTTAGATTTACAGACGGCCAAAGCTCCTCCATGCCTTCAATATTACACTCCATATAAATTGTTACGCTTTCATCCCTTTTTTTCTTAGCAACTTCTGACAGCAATTAAAATAATTGTGAACATTGCACTTTGCTTATACTTTTACTTGGCTTTCAGCGTAAGTGCTTCAGCTTAAATGATATGGCTGTATATTTTTGCACAAATAGTGTCTTATTGACCTCATAGCCTGGACCGAAAATATAATTACAAATATTTAATAACAAGTGAAAAAGGAAGGACAAAAGGTGAAAAGTGTTTGGATCTGCATTTTCAGTAAATTTCCTCTGGGGAGATCACTTTGTGCCAAAATGTTGTTTATTAACGAACAATAACAGTTGTTTTTACTTTGTGAGAGAGACAAGAGCCGCAGCTGGAGCCTGACCTTTCCGCTGTATTACATCAGGTCTAACTGAGTCACACTGTACACAACAATGAGAGATGTTTAGGGCAAACCAGGAGAAAGAGAGAGAGCTATTACGACAGTGATCAAAACAGAGTAGGTGCAGCAGTTAGCGCTTGGACTTGGACTGGCTTTGGACTGGTACAAAGAGAGCACACTGGCATGGAATGATTCATTAAACATTTTAAACTATATGTGTTGTATTGAAATGTACAGTAACTAAAGTGGAGGCACTGTTGATGAAATGTCTATTCTGGAATGGATACCCTAAAAGTGTGTGATTAGTTACAACCGGCCTGAATGGAGGAACCATGTCGTCTAACTCGGACAGAGGAGAATGACATGAGAAGACCTTTAAGTGCCCTGTATCTCCTCCAATATGTCTTGGGTGTACAGATATATGGCTATAAAGACTGGTCCAAAGGCCATTGATCACACATAAGTCAACAGGTCGTGCATTCTGAAAGGAGGTCCATGGAAAGAAAGGGAGTGACACAATCTCTTTTTGAATTTATGAATTCAACAATCCGCCACAAGGATGCTCAGTTTCTTCCTAAGATTCCTGAAATCGTTTTATGGAACCTCTCTTTAAAGTTGATTATAAAGTTTGTTATTGACGTCACTCTAATTTGGCCCCATAGTTACAGTACAGGTCTTGTAAACATATTCGAGATGCTGTGGAGACTGGGGGCCGCAGCATGTTTCCTGTCACTTTGATCTAAATGTATGACTCAGGTCGATAATGACACCTCTGCAGCAGCATTACAGAGAAGGGTCTTATTAAAAGTTATGTTGGAATACACTTGATCCGTTTGTTTGTGCAGATGCACAACTTTAATCATTTTGCTTGGTGCTTTCAGTGACCGTGTCAGTTGTAAACAGTGTCTTTTATTTTAGGATGACAGGTCTATAAAAAAAGAGAAACACCCTAAATGTTCAAAATAGAAGCATGATATTGGAATCACAATGATTTTATTTTAGCGGTATTCCCACAGAATGTATGGAATGGAGCATTTCTGCTGGATTTAGCAGAGTCTAATTCTTCATCAAAATCCTAATTCAAATGACAAATTCTTACATTATTTCATGTGATCTTCTTAAAAATACTTTTTTTTTCTCTTCAGCTTTATTTTCAGTTTGCACTGATTTTTTTATTGGTTTTATGCTGTGTAATTCATACCTGATGCCTTTCCTGATCCACCCATCTCCATTTACATGTGCTTGGGACGAGCACGATGAGCGTGATCAATCGATCGATCAATCAATCAAACTTAACATAATTAACTTAACAACATAATTCTGAATGAACCATTCTCGCCCATCAGCTAAAAGCTGAAGTAAAAACCATACTAAATGTCTAAAATGAAGAAAGATGGGGCTAATCAATCAGTTATGCACTAATTCTTTGGTATTAAATGATGTAACGAATATACATATTTGTCTCCATACCTGATCTGTTCCCACTTTTCTCTGAGTGGACCATTTGCCATAGATTCTTGTGATTTTCCAGAGCTGTCAAAGGTCCGGACTTCTGTTGGATAACTAAAGTGGTGAGCATAGAGGCAGTCTTTTGGAGGGAGTTTTATTAGAAATGGTGTGGAGTGCGCGGGTCATCCATGTGCGGCCTGCCCTCCATCTGAAGCTCTCACACTGTACTGTATAAGTGCAAACTGAGCATGATGAATGAGCTGGAAACAGTGAGGCACCCCGGCACTGTCCTGTCACAGAAGACTAATATAATCTCTGCATTGCGTCCTGATGGAGTTGCTCTCTGGTTCAGTGGCTATAATATCATTTTTCAATTCTTTATTCTTCCTTCCTTGTGTTTACTTTATTTATTTATGGATCATAATGTACATTTAACATGAGTACAATACAATTTGCAAAGTTTGTCCCTTGAAAGGTCTGAAATTCCCATATAGCTCAAAGGCAAATCAATTTATGCTATTGTTACATGCCTTACTTTCAGTGCTTAATTTGTAAATTTGTATTTTCAGGAACACTTTTGGTCTGAAGTTATGGATTCGGGGAACAGGCCAAAACATTTGCCGGAACACTCTCATTAAACACCATTATATCAGATCTAATCTTTGCCGGATCCTTCTAAATATTTCCCGGATCCTTTACCCTGAAAAACTGAGAATTGGGGGAATGCGTTCCCCCAAACGGGGGATCAAATTAAGCACTGCTTACTTTGTAATTCAAACCGCCTAGATCCAGTTTAAGCTCAGTACAGGATATCTACAGGTTAGCGCCCTGGACAGAAAGGCTGAATTATGGTTTTCCTTATGTCTGTTCACTTTGGGGTGAACGCAGTAATACTCTTTTAAGTAGTACATCACCTTGTGTATTGATTTGGTATTACCTCGCAAGTACAATCCAGGCTTTGAGACATATATATTGACCCACGGGCTGGTTTATCCTGCGACAGTCAAGAAGCTGAACTCTCTCCCTTCCCTGAACCTCCCTCTAAAGCAGATTTGATTTTTAATAACTTGCTTACTATTGCTTTTTCTTTGGTTGACACCATTTGTAAACTTCTCTATACACGAGGTCTATTTGGAAAACAGCACAAAGCGAAGAGTTTCTCAGATACTTTGCCGCTATCTTGACAGTGTAGATAAGTCCAGGCCCTCTTGTTTTTCTTGAATCATTGTTCGTGCCTGTCCCCTCATCACAAGTGGCCTCCATGGAGGTCCTTCTACATCACACCCAGAGGGTCTGATGGATTAATAGCTTAAGATGTCAATGCACAGCTCCTGATTGATGCAGCAGAAGCCACTGGTCCTGTGCGTATAGATGGAAACTGCAGTCGATAATGATTGGTGAGGTGGCTCTGCTGTTGTTGCTGTTTCCAGGTCTGTAATCTCTTATGGATTAGTAATGTAATCAATTTCCTCATTATTAATAGGTTCCTCTTTGAATCCGTGTTTTGATTGCAGTCTGCAGCGGTTTCAGAAATCCCACAGTTATTTAACACAATCTTCCTTTCTTCAAACTGTCATCTTGTTTTTGCTGTCTTTGAAAGATCTTGAAATGCTTAATGCATCTGTAAACATTTGCAAAGAATGCTCTTTATTCTTAAAAGTAAATTGGTGAACAGTGTGTACTTAAGGATAATTAGTACATAAAAGCAGAATAAAATGAGGTTGTTTGTGTCCTTTTATGGCAGACCAAGTCCAAAAGAGTAAGTAGGTTGTAGTGTTCCTTAAATGGAGGGCTACAGAATGATATCATAGGACCTCTTGGCACCAGATGTTAGCATGGCATCTGCTCCTGCATTTCTTTCTTTTTCTTTTCTTTTACATTTAAACAAATAATGGCTCGGCTCTGGCCTCTGTCTCCAGACTGAGAAGTGGGCACCGTCACGTTGTCTCCGCAAAACCTGTTTCAGATGTCCTCCCGTGGTGTTTCATATATTACATTTTGAAGGTTTGAAGTGAAACATTGATATGATTGAGGTCCATTTGAAATACCATGGCCAATGATTGTATCAAAGATCCATTAATCCATCCAAGCTGACCCGGCAGTCAGCTTTATCCGGGGTCGGGTTGCGGAGGCAGCAGTCTGAGCAGAGATGCCCAGACTCCCCAGGGCCCGATCTCAAGGCAAAGTTGGTATCTAGCACATAAACAGGGGGGGGGGGGGGGGGCACCGCGCATAACCTCGCACATCTTAAAAAGGACAAACCATTTCTTCCACTGTGAGTTAAACACTGTCCATGTCCTGCGAGAGATCAATGGTCCGATAGAGCTTGAACGCGAAGCTCTCCACGCTGCAGAAACATGATCAAAACACTAGCACGTGCATCCCCCCCACACCCATCGCCACCCACAGTAGTGGAAATATTCTAGTTTGATATGGTCTGTAGGAGGTAAAGATTGGGGAGGGACCACTGGAGTATGGTGATCAGCACAGGTCTCTGTCCAGCTCCTGTCCAGCCACTTATTGCGCCAGGTATGAAGCTGAAGATTGCACATAGCGCCACCCGTCTGAGCAAAAGTCTAGTCTGTAATATTGGTCAGTGCTACTTTGGGCTTGGTCATACCTTTTCTCTCACAATAAGGACGTATCATGTGTCACAGTTAATACATCTCAGTGGTCTGTGAATCATTATTTTCTGATTGTATACAGATTTGTGGCATTCAAAAATATTTGTATTGGATTTGGTTGTAGGACAAACTATTTCTTAAGACAGAAATATATTTTTTGGAGCCACGCCACAGGTCAATACTGCTGTGTCATGGCAGAGTTGATTAAAGTGATGGGAATACAATTTAAAAAGTAACCATTAAATGGTATGAGAGAAAGTAGAGCTGGGTGATATTGCATTCAAATGAATCACAAATTCTATATCAACAATTGCTGCCACAGGATTGACCGTAGACCTTCCAACTAAACAGCTCCATTGGGTGGGTAATTGAGACATGAGATAGATTTGATCAAGATTTATTTAGAATATCTATTAATTGCACGGCCCACAAATAAACGTACTCCGGTACTTTCAGACAAACCCCTTGGTGAGATGATTGCTCTACTTCAAGGGTAAGTCAGCGCTCAAGAAAACACACACTTATGTCATGTTAATCTAATGGTTCTGGCCAGTGCAGAGCAGGGGTATAATTTAGATCCCAGTGCAACAGAGGACGACTTCATGTGAGAAGAAGAATGCAACGCTTATTGCCCATTCAAGCTGGGAAATATGGGAGAACATGTACACGGTATCTAAAAACACAGGAATGAAAATAAATAACAGCTGTCCCCTCAAACATAGCTCATATTAGGCCCCATTACTGTACTTATAAGGTTATCTGTGGATATGATTTACGGAGCAAAATTGTCTGCAGACAGTTGTAGCAATACCGGCCTGTTATAAAGAGCGATAGTATGACTTTAGATTTATTTCTATAGTGCAGCCTTTAGTATCTATAAAAAACAGCACATGCTATCATGGTTAAATGGGCTCTGTCAGACTCAACTATTTGGAACAACGCTACATTTTGTTTGACAGTGATAGATGGCAGATCGCACTGGAATGATGAGGTGGGGGGTAACTCGAGATTACTTCCACACCCCAAATTCTTACAGCCTGTCCCATGTTCTCGGCTTGGATCGGCTTTGTCAATTCTGCTCCCTTTGACAAGTTTGAGAATAAAAAGAAAAAAAGTATGAAGGATCACGACCCCATCTCATTGCCAATCAGACCAAAGACAGTGTGGACAACAGACAGAGGTGGTGTGATAAATTGTGCTGAGGTTTTCAGTAAGGCTAAAGGGAGTTTCGCACTGACAGCCATGACTTCATGCTGTAGTTGTGCACGCTCGACGCTTCCAGCAGAATTGTGAAATTAGTTTTTTGTACCACCCAGTGTTTGCAGTGAAAAAGCATGGGGTAATCCCATCTTAATAAAGAAGAATAAAGAAAAGTAATGCATGTCCATCTTTCTCTATCAGCGCTGGTTGGAGTTTAGATTAGTGAACCATGAAGGTTATGAAAACAAGATCCTCAGCTGTCATCATTCAGTCTGGTTATATTCTCATACTACAAAATTTATATTTTACAACCATAAACTCTATACCTACAACTTTTGTGGTTTGATGGACAATATTTAACAGAGATGACTTGGACTGAAATGAGTTGGAACACAATACAACAAAGAGACCATCATGAGCTTGACCCTGAACCATTGCTATTTTCTCCTGCTTATGTCTAGGGGGCATAATTTTGTGCAATTTCAATAATCTTAGATTGTTTGTGATCTATTTAGACGTTTAGAAGTGTGCTGCTGCTACGTTCATATTTGAAATGGAGATCACACAGCACTTCAAATCTTTCATTGGGCCTTGGATCAAAGGGGGTTAATTTTGTTCTATTTACAGTTTTAGACATTTTTGTCTGCTGAAATGAATACACAAGTTGTACATTTATCTTATAAACACAAACTAAGATACTGTATTCTGGATATTATGGAGCCCGATGGTTTACCGTTGTAGAATCTGTGACCCCAGACTATGGGAGCAAAGAGTAAGCTGTTATTCTCCCCATGTATTTACAGCCTACTTCCAACTTGTGCACAACTAGCCCAAACACAAAGCAGTCCTGCTCTTTGACAGAGTAAGTGCCTGCTTTAAACAGCACCACCAATCTAATTCAGGAAAAGACTGGAAGGATTTATTTGTGGCTTGTCGAAATCCACCAATAACCACAAATCCCTGACTCGGGGGTAAACTCTTTGGCCACATTTCAACAGCCCTGCTGCCTTTGGTTAAGTGTGTTGTACATTCTTCTTACATGCTTCATATACCATGTCTGCTTTTACAGGCACTGTCTATGACATAAGAGTCACACTTTGATTATTCAGCTTTGATCCACAATTTGTTGATAATACTGGAGTGGATCCAGATGCTGAGTAGCCCACAGTTTCCTTCTTCATATCGTCTGACAGACAAATAAGTCAGCATCACAATCGAAGACACACTTAGTGATTCCAGGTCTCGTTTTGATCAAACGTCTCACAAGAGAATTACAGTTGGCAATGTTTTGGGAAAATTACTATATATGAATTTTAAATACCAAAACTCAAATACTGTGTCTACTGCAATTAAACTGGAATCCATTATTCAAGCATTCCTCTGTGTCTCAGGTCTCTCAAAGTCACAGCTGCCCAGGGGCAGAATGATGGTGCTTTACCGTCTTCTTTGCACCTGTCAACGACCCAACAGCATCAGGATTGAAATCTGTAATTTAGTAGATGACCTGCCTTTCCCCTGAGCTACTGATCCCCATGTTAGAAGTCCAAATCTCAGACGATAAACAATTCCATTTTAATATTGCATTCATAGCATTATATTGAGTACTATAAATCTCTGCTATTTAGTACATGAAGTACAGGGCCCGCTTTAAAGATGTCAGTGATTGACGCTGTGCCTTGACCCTCATCTCACTGCATTCTTGTGCGTGAAACCTGATATCCGATCAAACTCTGTCACTCTCTCCATCTCATGGCTGTCTTTGATCCACTCCTGTCACATTGGAAACAGACTTGGGGTTAACGCAGCTGCCATAACATACTGTAAGTCCTGTACTGTTGAGGTCTGACCACGGCCTCCTTTCTTTGTCATGTTATTGTACTGTGACAAACACACATTTAACGCTATGGGCATGACCGAACTGTACGCACTCATTATGTCATATGTAACGGGATTCAAGCGTGAGATTCAGATAGGCATCTGAATCTCTCTGCACTCAGAGATCAAAACCAGCCATCTGCACAGAGCCAGGCTGGCAGAACACAGAGGGGAATGACTGTGTAATCATTTGATACATAGATATGCTGATAGATTAGTGCATGCTTAAAAAGTGCATTGATGTTCATGTTGACTGAATAATATACAAAACTTAATAAAGTTTATACTTTCAGTGGCACACGAGACTTAATATATTAAGTGTGTTTACATGCGCTCGAGTAAACTGGTTAATAGGCTTAGGGCCTATTCATACTCCACAAGACACGAGAACTTTGTCACAAAATGACGTAATTTTGTTCTCGCAGCTCCTGTTCGTCAGTTCTTGCAGGTTGTTCTTAACACCTCAGCTGAGCAGAACTTTGTCCGGCAAGGCAGCGAGAACAGTTTGCTGTGATTGGCTGGATTTTTAGTGGGCAGGGTTAATTTGCCGTAACCGGGAAGCGAGAATCCAATGTTTACTTCCTAACACCGGTGCGGACGCAGGAGACAGGGGGGAGGGGGGCTGCTCGGCAGCAACACGTCTTATGGAGTATGAAATGTCAGAGCCCAGACGAACTTTGTTCTTGTTCTTTTTGCCTCAAGAATAAAGTTCTCGCATCTTGTGGAGTATGAATAGGCCTTTAATCTGGTTATAACAGTATTCTGGATTCCGAGATATCAGGACACTGATATCTCTGTTTACATGAGCAACTGGAGTATCCTGGATATTTAGGGGTGGAGGTAATGGTAAGGAGCTAAATACTTTAGCAATGTTGCTAACGCATGGCTTTCTCTGACATTTCTCTAGCACAGGGAAAATAACTAGCCAAGAAGCACTTAAAACAGTAGAGTTGTTTCCCAGTTTCAGCGACAGACGTGAGATTTTAAAAAATAAAATAAAAATTGGTTTTAGCTTAGAGCCGCACTGACGTCCACCAGAGATATCATACCAAGGAGCAAAAAAGTAGTTGTTTTTTAAGATTACTTCAACGTTTTGTACATTTTTAGAAGATACAAAGTTTCAAAAGCCCAGGGACCAGATACAAAGCTGTAGGAAAGTTTTTGCTCCTGCCATATCTGTTTCTACAGTTTGCACATGCTCAGTTTGTCAGCAGTGGGGAAAAAACAGGATACTGTGTTTACATGATACAATATCCTGGATACTGTGGGAATATCCTGGTTTCTAATAACCTGGATACTGGCTCCTCCATGAAACTGAAACCAGGATTCTGTGTTTACATGAACCAGTCAAAACCAGGAAACTTAAAATCCCCATTAATACCCTGGATACCCGAGTGCATGTAAACACACTCATTGACTTGGTCTCTAATATTTGTCTCTATATTGTTTGTGGTTTCAACCATTTCATTCAATAATTCTCTCTATTTCAATTAACTTGTGTAAATAATTGCTCCCAAAGAGCAATGTCTCCACACAGGCTGAATGGTGTCTTAAACTCATAAAGCAAACGCAGCATGTAGGAAATAAAACCACGCTGTTTCTCTCCACGCCTTTTACCCCAGTCACACTTCACGGTCTGCCTTTCCCCCCTTTCAAACACTTTGAGGTACTGAGGAGTATTACAGCGGCATATGGTGCACTATACAATGTGTTTTATCAAGAGCTTTTATTCTTACATATTTTATGGAGCAGCAAAGAAAAAAAGAGTTTCTATTAATAAATAATTAGTTGGTCAATTGTTAGCACTCTTGCCTCACAGATAGATGGTGCCCAGTTTGGTACCTGGACCATCAAAAAGTGCTAATAAGTTATATTAATAATTGTTCTGGTGTTGTTCGACCATCAAAATAAATGTGTAACTTTTGTTGCGATTTACGGCAGAATAATAAGAATCAAGTACCTTCATTGAAGATGGACAACTCCTGTACGACTGAGAACTTACACAGACAACATAGTAGGGTGGAAAATTGTATGCTAAGATTTTGATAATTACATGGAAACAGGACACATTTATTTATTTTCAATATGAGTAACTCTAGACTAGGAAACATTATTACTATTGTCTTGTAGGGATGGGACGATACACTTAAACTCACGATACGATGCACCTCGATATGTCAGAGTCACGAAACGATACGTCACGATACGATATCAAAAAAGAAAAAAATATTACTGTATAATAACAACTTGTTTATTTTTGTTTCAGTTGAACACAGGGAAACACAAGGCCTAACAGGCCAAACACAACAAGAGCACTCCCTTAGTGCTGCTCTAACCCGAGGTTAATGTATCTCAGGACTGGTTCTAAAAACTAACATATCATTCCTGTGACTTGACGTGACGACGCACTGCACCATTCCCCGGATATATATATATTTTTTTCATTTAATAATAATCATAATAATACATCGAACTTGTATAGCACTTTTTGGACACTCAAAGACGCTTTACATGAAAACAATAAATAAAATAAAATAATTATAAAACAAAACAAAAATTAGTAAAAAAAAACAATAAATAAAAAAATTCACGATCCATTTTTTTTTTTACTCGATGCGTTTCGTCACGTTTTGTATCGCAATATTTCGCCAAACGATATTTCGTCCCATCCCTATTGTCTTGGTTATGATATGGAAAATGCATTATCAGTTATTCTTAGTTGATATGCTGTTTCCATCCTGTTACCATTTCATTACTGTGCTGTATAAAGTGGATAAACTTGCAAGTATGAGCGTGACAGACTGGGCCTGGTTGTCTCATTGCATTTTATAGCCACACTAGGGGGCGCTGTGACTTGATATTGTCAATGAACATCAAGTGAAACATCCTGGTTCACCAGCACACTGGTTTAGTACGTAGTCTCTACGTGCGCGTCTCTCCTCCTAAAACATCCTGGTTCTGCCACTGTAAAAGCGGTAAACGTTCATATACTGAGACATTTTTTTGTTTTTGTTTTTTGGCAATAAAGGCCACACCCTATTTAAGGATGGCTTCTCATTCATAAAAAAACATTTTGCCTGACGAAGGCCACTGGCCGAAATGTTGCATTTAATTAATAAAGGAACACTGGTGTTGCAAGTATACAGTGTGCGAGAGTTTTTTCCTGTTCTACGTTTGGATTTTATGCCTTCTCCTACGCACCTGTTTCATACAAGAGATGTGCGAACATAGGCCTACTTCAAGTCCAGGCTGTAAGCTTTTGTAATGTTTGTATGTTGTGTTGATGAGCAGTGGACCCTAAAGTGTAACAGCCAGCCCCGGTCTCCCTTATACATGACAGTCACCCATAAAAAAAAAAACCATATTTTCAGTTGCATCAATTGGCCTTAAAGCAGTATAAATACTTGTTGTAGTCCCTCTGGGGGTAATACAAGTGTTGTATTTTACAAATGGGATGATTGGGGGGTCTTTGGTGTCTCTGGCCAGAAAACCACAATTGCAACTTTGCCTGCACCGGGTTGGAGGCGCAGAACACACTAACAGAATCGTGAAGAAGAAGCTAACAGGCTTACGGGCAAAGCTAACTGTGAACTAGCACCACTTAAACAGTATTTACAGCAAGTTTGAGTGAAAAAAAATGTTTCCATTGTGTAATTGGATATACAATAACTCTCTCTTTTTTGTAATTCCTGTCAGTGTAGTATTTACTCTCACGGACAAATAATGCGTATGAGTAACTAATCGTACTTTTCAGAATACACTTAAAAGATGTTTGTGAAGATCTACAAATGTCCCAGTGTCATTTTAATGGACTTGAGCTGTCACTTGGTAAAACACACATTGATTTACTCCCATCAGTCCCCCTGTTTTCCACCATATAAAGCGTATAAACAGATTGTTTTTAAAAAGACCCGCTACATGAAGAAGTCTATAAAACCCACTGGCACTGGCGACAGTCTGCCCCCCTCTTTTCAATGCTGCTTTTCATTACTCGAACGTGATTGCTGAAACATTAGGAGAGCAGTTAACTAAAGCCCGGCCCTTATTTTGCAAAGTCTCCATGGCAACTTAAATCTATGTAGGCGCTGGAAATACCCCAATTTACCCCTCATTTATTAAGCCTCCTCTTCTGCGGCGGTCCAGACGAGAAGACTGAAAGGGTGAAGGGACCTATGTGTCAGTGGGTTATCTTGCTGTCAGTGTGGGCCAGGATGTTAACGGTGGTTCACAATGTGGACAAAGCTGGAGCAGTGACTTGGCTTGGTCAGTGGATTTTTTTTGTCCCTGTGTTTCCTGAGCTCACATGGATAATCACTTGCTCGTGGCACGTTTACATGTATGGACAAGTAGTAATAATAATGATGTATTGGATTTATATTGAGTTTTTCTTGAAGACGCTCAAAGAGTTACCCAAATATAGTACTTTTTTTTCAGTCACTAAGGAATACAATAAAACCTCTTAACCGCCACTTTAACCGAGTGTATTTTCTTTCAGTTCGGCTTTACCCAAATCTAAACGTTTCTCTTACGGACTATAGGCCAGTGTAACGTCTCACTTGAAAGCTCAGACCTGCAAAACTCACGTTTTCATGCTTTTTGGTTGTGTTTTCATCACATTTTTGTAGAGTTTTGTAGGTCTTAGCTTTTTGAAGGCGCTAAGACCTACAGGTGTGACACTGGCCCATAGGCTGTAAGTTCCAGCTTTTAGATTTGGGTCAAACTGGAGAAAATGTGCTTGGTTAAGGCAGGGGTTATTCGGTAATACTATGTATATACTATACTATACTATACTATACTATACTATACTATACTATACTATATACATACTAATTTGTTATTGCAATTCAAGTAAGTCGAGTTGCATGTGCACGTTTAAATGTTTTAACGAAAAAATGCCAAACTTCCCACTACTAAAATGCAGCATCAAATCCAGTTGCAAGTGGATGTGTAGCAGTTGCGTGTAGCTATCTAGCTAAGAGAATGGGGAAAGCGAAGGAAAAATAAACTGCACTTTTGCTTTTCAGTTTATAATTTGCAAAAAGTAACTCACGGTAGTATAACTTACTCAGCTGCATTTTTGAAACAGTAATATGTAGTATTAAAGTAACTTGCCCAACTGTGGTCCTAAGTTTTAAGTGTAGTGGTGAGCTCTGCAGCCATAGCTGTTCTGGTACATGACTGACAGAGCTGTAGCAGTCTATTACGCTGTGCGTATTCATCTTCCTGAATGTCTAGGAATTCTTCCACTAGAATATTGAAGAGTTTGCCTGGTGGCTATGAGTTATCTTTAACTCCTGTGCACTGTTATGTGTCCCTGCCAACTTTGAAAACTTGTGGGAATTCAGTCACCAATTTTGGTCACAAAACGCCGGCCGTCTGTATCAAGAAAAGTCCATCTATCTCGATTTATCGAACTATGCTTTAAGTTTTGAGTCATTACCTGTTCTGACAAGAGTAACAAAAACATGACTGAATGTGTAGCTGTCGATCAAGGCTGCTGCTCATATGGTGAAACGATGCACTGTCCTCAGCGTCATGGGTTTGAGTCCCGGCTTATACAGTTTAATGAATGTCTCTCCCCGCTTTTCTGTCCTGTCTCTCAAATTACACTTTACTGGATTCATTTACACAAGGTCTGCATTTTAACTGCTGCTTTGCGTTAGTCACAGTCACTGCCATCAGTGTTATAGGGACATACTGTAATGTTTAACTTTTAAGCATCTTGTTATGTCAATGTTTTACAGTCTATAATAACTTTTCTACATAACTTTGCCACATTAGCGATTGAGTAAACACTGACTCGTATTCCAGTCCATACACACTTGGAGATGGAGGCTATTTTCAGCTCTTACTCTATAGTTCAGTGTGTTAATTTCACTAACTGTTGAACTGTAGCGTCTCCTCCTCGAAGCCCCTCTTTATAAACCCTGATGGTCTCACTCAGCTCTTGACGCTTTGTTTTGTCCACTGGCTTCAGAGACAGTTGTTTACAGCTCTCCACATGAATTTCATTCCGTAACGCTGGTCAGTCTGACTTTAGGCTTCAGTCCATGTAAAGAAAGACTCTTAAAGACTGGCTGGTTCTCATGGAGGCACACATTAACCCTTTATGCTGATTATCCACGTGAGCTGCCCCCGTGAATGGACACACAGGCTCAGGGTTCAGGAGGGCCAAGACTGGGGCTTTTGGCACCGGAGCCTGTCAACTGCTGGGTTCTTGTGTCAGGCAGATAATGTGATTTCCGGGACAAAAGTGGCCTCTAACACCACAGCGGCTACTGGTAAGCTTAAGATAAACTCCAAAAAGGACATCTCTTCAATGCGCTTCTCTGTGTATGGGAAGCTATAGGGAACCTATGCCGGGTTGGTTTATGTGAACCCAGCAGGTGCTTTTGTACCAATATCAAAAGCAGGACAGCTTGGTTTTCACAATCAAAAGTTTCATTTACAAAAGCAACAGAAATGGGATGTTTGTTGGTGGTGATTATAGGTACAAATTCAGATTTTACATACATTATTTTATTCGTAATATTCTATTGTTTACATTTGTATTCTTAAGATAGATGTATTGTGCCAAATGTAGCTACTGTAGTGTGTGTACAATGCTTGTTAAGAACAGGTGTTACTGATAATACTGTAGCTGTCTAATAACAGAAAGACAAATAAAGCATGAAAGTGATCTCAATTATTACTGCATCCACAAAGTGAAACATCTGCTTCACTTTTTGGTCATTTTAAGCTCTTCTGGAATTCAGAGAATCTGGATTTTTAATTTGAACATTTACAAGAGCAGATACCTGGAGCAACATGAAGAGCGCACTGGCTCCGACCCCAGTCCAGGGTTTAATCAGACCATCTGTTCTGCTCTTATTTATTGCACTCAGACATGCTGAGTATGTGTTGTACTTTCACAAAACCTGCTTAATCAGCGTCATTGTTTAAAGTAATATTGCATATTGCATTATAGTACATTAGCAACATCAGCTCCCCAAAGAAGATGGATTTGTTGTAGCTCACATTTGTTATATGTAGTTGATTGGATAGAACAATATGTTTGTCATTTCTCATAAATGTTTTTGAATGTGTGATGCTACATAGTTTAACAACAGTATGTTATTGGACTTTGCCTGTGATTGTTGCTGTGGATGTGGGTCAGACAGTTTAAATGATGACACTGTGCCCAGGTCTGAACACAGAACTGACTCAGCACAATCCCTGGGTGGATAAACATGAGCTGAACTGGATCAGGCTTCATTTGGGACCAGCAAAGGCAGTGACATTGACACATCGCATACAAAAGGCCTGAACACTTTACACATGTATATTATACTTTATTACACCTAATTGTCTGTATACACAGTATACAAATTAAATCTGATGAACAATATTGTCTGTACAAGATACACTACCATCTTTAAGTGGTATATACGTACATATGGTCCCTCAAGTCTAACCAAAGCACTGAGAAGAACAGAACAGAAAAACATATCAACATACTGCTAATTTTATAATTTCTGCAGTGGTTCTTGTTGACAGAAACCTTAAGATATTATTGATGCAGTCCATGAGTTTGCATTGTTGAATGAGATCTGTCAATTTCTCTGGTGCTCAATATTCTGAAGATGTTGACCTGTTTTTACTGACTAGAGTGGATGTCTGACCCTAAAATGAAGATGGCCCAGCACTAGTGCAGAAGTCAAATTTATTTTCTATTTAATGAATGCTAATAAAACAGACCTCACTTTTGTTCAAGTCTATATTGACTGTCCAGCCACAGACATGTCTAAGTTACCGATAATGTGAGTCCGTAATAAAACTATTTTGTATGTTGTTGTTTTTTTTGTCTTGGGAGACATAAAGCCATGGATTTAAATTAAATACCTGTGAACAGTACTGGTATACATTTTTTTTAAGATCTTAAATGTTCTTTCTGCAGATGCAGTTCAGTGTTTCACATTTCACTGAAATGAGACACTCTCCGCACAGGCCTGGCTCAGGGCGACCAGGTTAAGATTGACGACATCTGTCTGCTGTGCGGCATTATGCAAATACATGTCTTTAGTCTGTTACAGCCAAGTCTTTACTTTGTCTGTGCAGTTGGAGGTAGACCATGAGTCAAACCTGGTTTGATACTGTCGAGGCAGATGCTGCTGCCTCCAGAGCGTCTGTGCAGCAGAAGGTGGACAGACACATCTGTGCGTTTCCTGCTCATGAGCGTGAGTTCATGATGTGTTTAGTCTAACAGGGCTTCATGTGACACAGGTCCAGTTCCTGAGGCTTCCTCCGCCCAGCGCAGTGCTCTCTGGGGAGGTTTAAGCCGTTGTCAGTGATGCAGCGAACTAGACGTCTCTTAAAACCTCGTCCGCAGGTCTTAGAGCAGGGGGACCATGCCCCCACGTCCCACATGGGACAAGGGTCCCCGCAGGTTCTCACTGATGTGGGCCTCTCTGCACTGTGGCAATCCACTGCAGGGCGGCCCTGGATGCTCTGGCACTGCACCAAGCGTTTCTGCAGACCTGTCCCACATGAGACGGAGCACTTGTCCCAGCTCCCCGACACCCAGTGACTCATGGGAGTCTTATCCAGGACATGCTTTTTGGCCTCAACTTTGTTATTGTCCAGGACGCTGTTGTGCGATGTGAGGCTCTTCTCCTCTTTGCGTAGCGTCTTCTCTTCTTTGCTCTCCTTGGAGATGTAGTAGGAGTACCGCACTCGGGGCGGGGTCATCTTGCCCACAGAGAGCACCTCCACAGTGATGGGTTCCTGCAGAGGTCTGATGGCCTGAAGCACCTCCACTGAGGTGGAGGTTCCGCTGTAGCGCAGCAGACTGCCCTTCACCAGCAGGTCCCGCTCCACAGCTGACACCACATAGTTCCCATTTAGCAGGTACTGCCCCTGGCGGTTCTTCACTGCCAGGTAGTTCTCATCACTGACCATGCCTCTGTATCCACGTTGACGCACATCGATGTTGGCAGCGCCCATAGGCAGCATGACCACAAAATTGTAGCCGTGACTAAAAGCAATGACAAGCAGGACATCAGCAGTCTCATAAACACAGCAGAGCATGACATGAGATGTTTCTGGCTCAAATAACTTTGACTTACACAGGTTTAGTGAACATTCCTGAAACCTTCTTGCAGCCCTGGTTGTCCCCTCCACACACTCCACACTTGTCAAACTTCTTGGTAGAGTCCAGCCTCGCGTCACAGCCCGCCTTGATACACCTCCCCTGGACGCATACAGCTGTGGTGTCTGGGGAGCAGGGGGTCCCATCCACCACCTGCAATGAACAAGTCAACGATCACACTGAAACTAATGATTGCTATTTATCCTGCACTTTCTGTACATCCATTGACGGTTTTCTTGGTCTGAACCTGTGGTCAGACCCCTATGGCCCCGCTGCTTATATTCTCTGCAGAAGAGGTTAGTGACAAGCCCCAGGTGTGATATGATGTGGTGCCTGCATGTTCTCCTCATGCCACTCCATCTGTCCTGCCTCCGCTGCCACCAACACGTCGCCGCTCACTGTGAACATGGCGCACACATGTATTGCTTCGTGGATAACAGCGAGCTATTTTGACCGCTACTTGAAATCCTCCCATTGGACCGTTCCTTTGATGAGGTGTTTGGTGACAGCGTTTTCACTTTGAGTTAGCTGGTACAACGGTTTCTACCCTTTTTTAGTTCAATGCCGCTTATGAGCTGTAGGTGTGCTCCGCCTCACCGTTTAATGGAAGCTGACAGTGCTATTTATGCAACAGCTTTCAATTAACAGAACAAACCGACCACCAATACGCCGCTTCCATAAAAAAAAAAGAGCGCTATGTCCAAGCTGGAATTGAACTTGGTTTACTTTGCCAAGAACATGTTCAACTTGAAAATTAAGTTGTTGATGTTGCACAGTTGCAACATCAGCTTTTGTTGGCTGCAGTTAGCAACATGATCACATAATACAAGCATTTTATTTGACTGTAAGAGGAAAAAAAACACATGTATAAACGTTCATGAATGAAATGGCAGTTGATGCTCTTCCGCAGACCTTACACAGGGCAATACTTAGATGTGGCATCATAGGAATAATAAGACTCTTCCCTCAACACACTGATTGAACTGCATCTCTCACACCATTACATTCATTTGGATATATGTGTAATCATTGTTGAGAGCTGATACTGAAATGGCTGGGTACCTTTAGAGCCAGCACGTAGAAGTATCCAGTCCCATTTGCGCGGCAGATGAGCTTACATTTGTCCTTGGGAGAGACGCCAGAGTATTTGGGAACCCACACCACGGAGGAGCCCAGTCTGTTAGTGTTCAGATTTAATCCATTGAACGCTTCACACTGCTCCTCGCGGAAAGTCTTGCCTGCAGAAAAAAGAGAGTCAGCTGAAGTTGAATCCTTCTGCTTTATGATATTCCACATGATCCGTTATCATGACTTTGTTCTAACCTGAATCGGGACAAGGGCTGAGGTTGCAGGAGCGATATTTGATCCGGAGTCCGTAGCAGTATTTTCCTCCATTTTCAGGGACGGGGTTGTTGCACTCTCTTTTTGCGAGTTGCACACCACCGCCGCAGCTTCTCGAACAGTCCCCGAATGGACCCCACTTTCCCCACTGTCCATCCACCTGCGCGAATAAAATAAAAAAGTCAGTTATGGGTCTTGATTCTTTGTCACAGTTTTTGAAATGTTGCCTAAGCACTTCCTGTGGTAAAATCTAAAATTGTGTCTGCATGTTTACCCTGTGGATTTCCTCAGAGCTCTCCAGTTTCTCCCATCCTTATCATGCACATAGCTAAATCTTAATTAGTCCTGACCAAACCAAGCTCAAGGTGCTGCTCTGTAAAGGCTGCATGACACTCAAAGCGGGTGAAGAATTCATTTAATACAGAAAGCAACTAGGAAGAGTTGCCAATCGTCGAAACTGACCCTAGAACATTTTTGTTGTTGTTACTCTCCATACATCCTATAGGTAAAAATTGAGGTCTCATCCAGTAAATTGGAGTCTTGGGTTGTAACCATGCTGCATCACAGTAAATGAGCACCACCACCCAACTCACCTTTATGTGCATGGTGTTGTTCTTTTCGGTGCAGGCTCCTCTGTTGCAGATCTTCCCAGTTCCACAGCTGGTGCCGTCTGCCCAGGGGAAGTGCCTGGTTTGGCACACCAGCTGCCCCCTGGCCTTCCCAGTGCACCACAGTTTAGAGCAGGGGTGCATGTACGGGCATGGTTTCGAGCCCGCCCCAAAGGCCAGCTCACACTGGCGGTGCAGGCTGTAGGTCGCCCCCGGGAGCTGGTCAGGGAGAGATAACTGCCTTTGAGGCTGGTCCAGTAGACAGTCACCTAAAGAAATGTAATGCGCAGATCAAGTTTGAGTGTAACCATAGCATCAAACAGAAAAACAATACACGGAATCAATACAAGACGAAGCTATGCAAAAGATTTATACATTTCCAAAGACGTTGAGCAATATGCCAAGGTACAAATTGTTTTTGGATGTGGATATGGAACATCATCTGGATTCGGAAAGGATTTTCTACCACGGTGAGAGCCAAATTTGTCTATTAGTGCGTAACTCTTGGGAAAGTCTGCAGACTCTCAGTTATTCGAGATATTCCCATTGACCCAAAGGCTGTATGGGTAAGACATTCACCTTAACACGACGGATAATACTGTATGTAATACTTTCCTAACTACTGGACACATATCATTTCAGCATGCAGTACAAGGAACTCACAAAATAAATGATAGCTTATAGGCAGTTTCTGTAGCATGCTTGCTTAGTGGGTTATTAAATGTTATTTACAGCAGTTTGTGAGTCCATACTAGGGCTGAACGATATGGACAAAATTTCATATCTCGATATTCATGCCAGATATCTCGATATCGATATCGATACGATATAATTATGGGTTGGGTGAAAACTATGCATTTTTCATAAAAATACAATCATAATACAAAAGAGTGCAGTTTTATTGATGAAAATCTATATCGTTTATATCTTGCTTTTTCAATTTGAATATTTTTAATGTTCATATCTCGATATAAATATGATAACGATATATATCTTTCAGCCCTAGTCCATACCATACCTCAAGCTCAGTCCATCGAGAATTCAGTCTCTGAGCTTTAACAACGGGTTAGCACTGGGATTCCGGTCGTGAGTGAGAGCACTTTAATGTTTATTGTGCTGGTTTAATATAGGGTTAAGCTACATTGCTTTAGTTACCATACCTCTAACTTTTATAGCTCTGTAAAATGTGCACCCACTTTTCTTTACTGTCAGAATCTTACGTATATTTCACTCTGTTTTCAGACTCCACCCTGATAATTATTGCCAATCTTGCTGCATGTTGCTTGTCTTAAATCCTCTTGTGGTACGGTGTATTGTGGACTAACATTTATAAGTGTTGTGTCACTTAAGCATTCCCCCAGGTTTAAAGTATATTGCTATTGAACTTTACACTTGTTTTTTTGTTTATGTTTATGTTTATTTGTTTATTTGAGCAATACACATTGTGCTCAAAAGGAGTGGGCTGAAGCAAAAAGCTTATGAGCCCCCACCCCCAAGTGCAATAAAATAAAAAAAAGAACATTTCAAAACATTTCAAGCAGCTACATTCATACAGACCAACTTACAACAAACAACAAAAATATATTAACTCTTTATATAATTAATTGAAACAACGCACAGCTACAACAACAATCTAGTTTCATATACGATGTCTAGAACAAAGCAAGTAAAAAAAAAAATGTGTTACTTAATATATTGCTTGCATATTTTTACCCGTGATTACATAGTTACTTTTATGGTATAAAGGTACATTAATAGATATTATAATCTGAGATCTTGATACTTTCCAGTTGTCATTACCATTCTCAGTATAATTTTAATTTGGGTTTAATTATCATCATCATTATTATATATTTATTTAATTGAGTTATATGTGAAGTATGCTGTAGCCCTGCATAGTGTGGTGCATTAAAAAGCCAGAGAGTGAGCCAGTTGAAGAGGGCAGTAACTCCCCTTCAACAAACCCCCTAACAGCTGATTTGTAGATGATGTTCCTATGCTGAGTGGTGCATTAAAAGACAAGGTTTAGAGCCCGTTGGGAGGATTCCTCTCAACAGATCCATAACCTGCCAACCCTAATTCTCCGTTTGTGAATTTGAGCAATAGAATGACAACCGTTCCAAGCAGCAACACTCTTCCTTGATTATAGAGGAAAAATACACATAATCCATCCTACTGCTCCCCCTAGTGGCAACACATTTCTTCTTGTCTGTATATTTCAAAAGTCTTTTGTTTGTATTTAAATTTGAACAGGTTGATGTTTGGACATCGTTTCAAATCCATCTCCAGTTTATTCCACAATTGTACACCATTAACTGTTGGACTAAAACTTTTCAAAGTTGTGCTATGTTTCTGAATCCTAAAGTTTAATTCATCACGTAATTCATAACGACCAGTACGTTCTTGGAACCTTCTTTGTATTTGGTTTGGTAACAATTTATACCTTGCTTTGTATAACATTTGTACAGTTTGGAACTCAACAATGTCACAAAACTTCATGATCTTTGATTTGAAAAATAATGAGTTTGTGTGGTCCAAAAACCCAACTTTATGAATTACTCGGATAGCTCTTTTTTGCAACAATATTATTGGTTTAACTGTGTTTTTATAAGTACTACCCCAAACCACAGTACAATAATATAAGTAGGGCAAAATCAGAGAACAGTATAAGGTATGTAGAGCTTTGATGTTTAAAATGTGCTTTGCTTTTGCTATTACTGAAATGCTTCTAGAAATGTTCGTAGATATATATTTAATGTGAGATTTCCAAGTAATTCTGTCATCAATAATCACACCAAGGAATTTGATTTCATGCACTTGCTCGATAACAACACCCTCTATCTGAATTGCTTCCTGAGCATTGCAATTACAGTTGCCAAATATCATCATTTTGCTTTTACTCAGATTTAAAGATAATTTATTTTGTTTGAACCACTTATTGACACTTTTGAGTTCCAAGTTAACAATCCGACACAGCTGTTGCAAGTCGTCTCCTGATGCAAAAATATTTGTATCGTCAGCAAACAAGATAAATTTAAGTATTTCAGACGTTTTACAAATGTCGTTAATATACATATTAAACAATTTTGGGCCCAGAATAGAACCTTGAGGTAAACCACAGACAATTTGTCGACAACTCGACTGATAATCACCGATTTTCACACATTGTTTTCTATTTTTTAAGTAACTGGTGACCCACTGTAGAGCTACCCCCCTAATCCCATAATGTTCTAGTTTATTAATTAATATATCATAGTTTATTGTATCAAACGCTTTACTCAGGTCAATAAATAACCCTATTGCATATTTCTTGTTATCTACAGGATTAGTTATTTCTTCAGTTATATCAAAGAGCGCGTGTGAGGTTGAGTGATTGTTCCTGAAACCAAACTGATTGTCCGAGAGTAAATTACACTTTTCGATAAAGCCGTCAAGTCTAGAGTTAAAAACCTTTTCTAAGATTTTAGAGAATTGCGGTAAAAGGGAAACAGGCCTGTAGTTTGTAAAGAGATGTTTATCTCCTGCCTTGAACAGAGGAATCACTTTTGCTACTTTCATACTGTCAGGAAATTGTCCAGTTTGCAACGATAAGTTACAAATGTAAGTTAACGGCTTAGAGATACTTTCAATAACAGTTTTTAAAGTTTTCATGTCCATGTCATGGTAATCGGTCGAAGTTTTATTTTTACACCCTTTAACAATGTCCAGTATCTCCTTTTCCTCCACAGGTTTGAGGAACAGGGACATAGGATTTGTGTCTATCAGTTCACAATTATAGTTCTCAACGTTTGCAATTTTTGCAGCAAGGTTCGGTCCAACATCTACAAAGAATTTATTAAATGTTTCGACGACTTCATTCATATTATTTAAAGTGTTATCCTCATCTTTGAAATATTTTGGATAATTAATCGTTCTTGGTTTATTTCTAATTATACTATTTAAGATGTTCCATAAACCTTTAATATTATTCTTATTGCTATCTAACAATGTATTATAATAATCCTGTTTACATTTTCTAATGATACCTGTCAGTTTATTTTTATATTTCTTATATTTATCCTCAGCTTCTTTTGTTTTGTTATTTATAAAGTTTTTGTAAAGATAATTTTTTTTCTTGCAAGCATTTAGTAAACCCTTAGACATCCATGGTGTTTCTTTACACTTTCTGTTTTTACTGTATTTCTTCATTGGGCAGTTTTTGTCGTATACCTTTTGAAATACTTGCGTAAACTCATCATAAGCCATATTCGTGTCATTCTCTCTGTACACAATACTCCAGTCTTGAGCTAAAAGCTCCTTTTTAAATGCATCAATAGTTTTCTCTGTTTTTACCCTTCTAAACCAATACTTGTTTTCCTCTTCATCTTTTACATATCCATTTTTATACATAACGAAAACTGGAAGGTGATCACTAATATCATTTATCATTAACCCGCTGACTGTATCACTTTCAATTTCATTTGAGAAAATGTTATCAATCAAGGTTGCACTATGGGTTGTAATTCTACTAGGTTTGGTTATTAGAGGAAACAGACCTATACTGAATAAAGTATTTATAAATTCGTCCGTCTTTTTATGTTTATATGGGTTTAAAAGATCGATGTTGAGGTCTCCCCCCACAAACATGACTTTATGACTTAATCCTGAAAAGTGCTCCTCCATCCACTTAGAAAAAACATCTATATCAGAGCCAGGTGTTCTATAGATAGAACTCACAATAATATTTTTCTTTTTTTGCCTTGTAATTTCAACAGTAATGCATTCAAGTGTATCATCCACCACCATTGTCTTATTTTCCATTACTTTGTAACTATAGTTGGAGTCTATAAACATAGCTACGCCCCCTCCATGCTTGTTCCTTCTGTTCATACTTATAAATTCATAACCCTCAATAGAAAACTCAAATTCTCTGTCATTATTGATCCATGTTTCTGTGATTAAAATGACACTGAATGGTGTGGAAAACTGTTTTAAGAAGCTTTTGATGTGGTCAAAGTTTGCATAGAGGCTTCGACTATTGAAGTGGATTACAGTGAATGCCTTAATGTTCTTAAGTTTACTATTGTACAGATCCTCTGTGTAGTATTGACAGTCATTGGTAGCTCTAGAAAAGAAGTTATTTTCCGGGTCGATGTCGATCTCAGTGTTCTGTAGGTCGTACTGAGAGAATGTAAAATCCTGGGAGTTTGCTTCAGCAATTCTCCTTATTGAAAAATCCAAGTCGGTGCTTCCTATAGAACTGTATGTATTACTAGACATGTGAGATTATGTGCTTTTACATACCAAAATCCATACGTTTTTCTCGGTGTTTATACTGGATGTGGTGTACTGCTGCGTGGACGTATAATGAGTTTGTCATATCTCAAGAAGGCGATCTCCCCCCTTTCTCGTGCAGCTCTCAGCTCCGGCATCAGTTCTTTGCGTTTTCTTTTTATGGATTCGGTGTAGTCCTCGTTAATGAAGATTTTTGTTCCTTTGTTGTACTGGCATTGTCCTGAATTTACCTTCTCCTTTATACTGGTGACTTCACCGTTCATACTGTGTTTGTGCTTTGTATTTGTTTACATTATTGTCCCGTGTGGAATTTGTACTCAACATACTGTTAATGTTTTGGTTAAATGGGGGAAAACCAGAGCATCGGGATAAAACACACCCAGACGTGCAAACACCACACAGCGATGACGCGACTGTAAGTAAAGTTGTGCCTTACACACCGTATATTGTAAAAAGATGAATACAATCTGACACAGCAGCCACCTGGTAATGTTTAGATAAAATAAACGACCGGTAAATTTAGCCACGAACGTCTGCAGCAACTAGGTCGGCGATGAATTGTCGTATTTTGATTCTAGTCCACTTAGCGACGGTGCAAGAAGTTTAAACACAGACGCTCTTGGCATAGAATGGAAAGGAGATTAAAGCCACATGATTTATATTGGCACACTTAGGGATGGTTAAAAGAGAGTAGAAGTGGTCTATGGATGTTGTAGGGATGTTTTATTTATTTTTTTCATTGAGTGGCAGCTTGTACAGGTAGGTTAAAAGTGAGCCCCCACATTCCACTTCTTTAGAGAGTCTGGTAGATAACCATACATCTTTTTAATGAAGCTGTAAAGAATTTATCTGCTGCCGTGCTTCCTTTGGTATCTCCAAATGGACTTTCCACTGTTCCTCTTTCAAGTAATTTAAATCATGTTAGAAGTGCCTTTGAACTCATCTTTTCCATTCCACTGTTTCGTTTTGGGTGGGATTTGTGCGGCTACGGACATTTTTTTTATAAAGAGGCAACAGGATCATGAACGCCGAGACACGCCCTGGCAAATTTATTGTCTGGGTCCCCAAGCAAACATGGCCAAAAAAGAGCCGTTCAAAAGGATGACGCAACATAAACAGTTACCAGATTATTTACACCCAAGAGGATACTGGAGCCCTGCGAGGTCAAAGGGTACATTTACCCTTCTTGTTATTGCTTAGACTAGAAACTGCATGGGTCTGTCTAAGGGACGGGTGTGAACAGTTTCTGTCCGGGGTGGGATCCTTCAAAGAGTTTACGGACTCTCAATACTGACTTTTTGCTATGTTTGAGCAAATATGTACCTGCTCTAACTATTTTCAAATGTGTTTATGTTTACGATTTGATGTCACTTTTATCATTATTATGTTTGGTTTCGTCATCGTTTGTTCATGTCTGTATGGAAGTCATTTGGCTCAATACAAATATAGAAATGCATCACGATGAGCTTTCCTTGGTATCGGATCATTGAAGAGAAAACATCACTATTATCGCAATGACATTGGCCACTTAAATCCCGCGGGCAAGGCCTAACGTTTGTAGGTGCTGTCTGATCGCAAGCAGCTGAGAACCTGCAATGAATTATGGGCCGTGATGAACGGGAAGTGTTTACTGACCGTGACCTCTGTCCAGGAACTCGGTGATGATGGCAGCGCTGCACACAGACCAGGGCCGGCTCCTGTCTATCTGAATTAGCGTGGGTGACATCATGTGGTTGTCCTTTAGTTTGCCAAACACCTCCTCACAGGCTTTGACGTTGTCGTGGGGCATGTTGAAGACATGGCCTGAAAAAAAAAAAGGGGGATAGAATGTGACTTGTGATGCTTCATGGTTTTGGATCGTACAGTGCAGTCCTATAATTGAAGGGACTGTTGCATTTCCGAGGTCTGGAATTATTTAAATGGGAGCAAATTCCAATTCCTGTCTCAGCTGTTTTCGTTGAACTTTGACCTGGTGGATGTATAGTCCTGTGTTAGATCTGTGTTGTCATGAGTCAGGTCAGAATTAGTCCTGGGTTTAACTTGCTTTACTGGGGATTTAAACCTGGTTTGTTTTTTAAGGTTTTTGCATCATTAGCTTTGATTTATCCAGGACAGTCACTTTCAGGAGAATCATGGCTGACCTTATTGTGCATGTCGTCAGTGGAACCTTCGTGCTAAACTCTCAAGCACCATCTCTTGAGTCAGCCCTTGGTTATGTAACTACAATGCAATGATGGAATAGGGATGAAAAAGATCAACATCCGTGTAGAATGATCTAAAAGCCTTCATAGAATTGGCATTTTACAGACACATTTTCTAAACCACACCTAAAGGGAATTTGCAGAAATCATTTAATTTTTTTTCTTCTTTGTGGAGGAAAGGCAAACACAGTCTGCGGTTTTCCTACAGCACAATCATATGATAGGATATTTTGAAAGAGGAAATTGGGCAATTTGTTAATGTATACGAGTAAAGTAATGCCTCTCAAGGGGCATCAATAGTTACTTATAGATTGGATTGTAGATTTAAAAAAAACAGCCTACAACCGCACATGCTTTTACAATTGTAGAGATTGTTTTTGACTGCCATTCACTCTAATTGCCGAAATCTGGTCTGTTTAAAGGTAAGGCTGGCTGCCCAAATCTCTTGTTTCCATCAACACCAGACTCATGGGAAATGCTGAAAATGCAAGACTTATCCTGTTTCTCCGTTTACCTTGGCCTGCTTGGTCTCTAATAGGAGTCATAGACAGTGTTTTTTGATAAGAGTACATATTTGTTATTTTAATTACGTCATGACACGCAAGTCCCTGTGGCTGCATATGTTTCAGCATCTGCAGCAAACTCAAGGTAGACATTATACTTAACTTCCTAAACTTAGTGGCCGCATGTTACTCAGCCTTTGTATACCTTGGTGTTGTGGCTGTAGCTTAACAGGTGGATATAGTCACAGAATAAGATTTATAACCACATTTTGATACTACACTGTCATGTTTGGGTTATGTGAGTTCATTGTGAGCATTTAGACTTTAGTGTAACCTTAGTCTCTGCTTTATCGCACCATCGCAAACTCAAGCCCATTTTCATACCTAGCTCATGTGCAGTAGTGAAAGCTGAAGGCAGTCCGTCGTCTTCGATGACAGAGCAGCTCCTCTTTGGGTCACACATGGTACCCACATCTGCCATCCCCAGAGTATCACAGGTAGTGGAGCCGCACAGGTCCTAAAATATACAGTATTACAGACTTGCATTTTTTCCTCATGTCTGCATAAAAGTAGTTGGTCTATCATGCTGGTAGGCCAACTTGTACAGAATTTGGAAGAAGAAAGCAGCAATTTCTCAAAAAGCACCTCTCTGTGTGATTTGGATGTCATGTCACCAAACGCTAGACAAGCATATATTTCACAAATATGAGCTGAATTATGTTTTTCAGGATTGTCACTGTAAATTTGTAAACTTATAATGCAATTATTCAGATTTCACTGCCATTATTTTTATTATAATAATTTTAAAGAAAATCAGTCAAGCAAAATGGCAAATGTGTGAGAATGCCAACCATGTCAACTCTGTAACCTATTGCTCGACTTTTCCATGCAGCTGTGCACATTGTGCTGCAAGCAGGACTGCCCGGAGTTTCCTATACGTATAATGCCCAAGTGTAAATAAATATGAGTCTTTCCAGGCCCTGGGGTCACTGCTGCGGGAGAGGGGGACATCAGGTGATGAACGTGCAGGACACAACTCTGCAGGAGGTGTATCCCACTTTAACATGGGGTCATTACAAAAGTAGGCTACATCTGTGCCCTACCTGCTTGGTGAACAGTATAGCAGTGTCCCAGTACTCTGGGTGCTTGTCGCTGTGCTTGTTGAGCTTTTTCTGCCAGGAACAGAAATTTCGCAGAGTAAGGGCCGCATTGCTGGAGACCTTGGGTCCCTTGTCAGTGTCACCCAGGACCGTGAAGCCCACCACCACCAAGTTGATTGAGTTCAAAATGCTTGAGTGTTTATATAGACGGGCCGCCACAGACATCAGTGTCAGGACGTAGTGCTTAAGGTCGTCTCCATGGAATGTGGCCATAGATTCGTCCGCCACGACAAGCACCTCCACGTATCGTGGGACTGAGGCAAAGCGCTTATTCCGCCCCACTCTGTTCAGTACGCGCTCGCTGACCTCATCCAGGTCCCGTAGGTTTTTGTATCGATCTAGGGACGCGTTCAGGTGCGCGTGAGGCGGAACCCCGCACCTGATAGGGTTCCTTCCTGGGAGTGTATCACGTGCGCGTCGCTGGATGATGTGCGTACCGAATCCTGCCTCAGGACCTAGAGCAGTGGCACGCCTGATAAAATACTCCATGCCCCCCACAGAGAAACTCCCGCGCAGCCCCCCACAGAGGCTCAGTGCAGCAAACGAATCCACATCTGTATTTACGCGTCCCGCGTAAAAGCAATGCGCAACCTCTGCGCCACTCTCAAGGGTCACAAAGCTGGAGTCCGGCTCCAGATCCAGGTAAAAGTCTTTATTAAAAGCGCTCAGCCTCAGAAGCACCTGCTGCGCGCTCACGCGCCGCAGATGCTCAAACTTCAGAGGATCCACGCGCACAGGTGTGCATGTGTCCTGCTCCACGCACTGCGTAATCCCGGTGTAGAGCAACAGCAAAGCGGTGAGCAAAAGAGCCATCTCCCTGCACTCCGAATGTCCTCAAGCCAAGGGTCCCATGATGCTCCTCCCGAACAGGGCTCAAACGGGTCTTTTCTCGTCTGATCGTGTGACTGTCTGTATTCAGACCACAATCTCTTGCAGCTCTCCAAACATCATTGTAGCTACACACTCGGTGACAAAGCATCTCCCCTCCCATTGCACAGCCCTCTAACGCGCTCAACCCACAGACCTGCACTTCACCCGCTGGACGCAGAGCACGTGCCCACAACAGTGCGCTCTCGGAGAAGTTCTCAATTGTAGGCTACTGAGGGCACCCACCGCATTTTCAGAGTATAACAGCAGCAGCAAAAGAGTCAACTGACGTTTTTAACAGGGACAGATTCATTCAAGATGTTATCAAAATCCATACCGCGTATGGCTGTTTTATTACCCGCCGTGTGTTGGTTTGGCCTATTGTATTAGGCCTATACAGATGAGAAAAGGCATATGCTACAATACACAATACACAATTACACAACTATTTGACATTGTAAATCTATTAAAAACAATTGTAAATCTATTAAAATCAATCAGTTGTAATTAGTTGTAATTTGATCATGATTATTTCCGATTTCAGACTAATTGTGTGACTTCAAGAGATGCATTCTGCTATCGCAAACCTACAGATATTCAAGCAGTTACCACTGAATTGGGTAAACCTTAACAGTCATGAATGTGTTGCGCTCATGTTCCTAGGTAGTCTGGTAATATGAGCGTAGGCTATGCCCCCCCCCCCCCTAACCCTAACCCCCTTTAGCTTATAAAACTCATTGCAAACACAATGTCTTTTTATGACTGCACTTTATAACTTGACTTTTAGTGACTCCTGGTGGGCGCAGCTAGAAAGAGCAACCTCGTTGTTCTTTCTCTGGAAAGTGATGCGTTTTCATTTTGAGTGATTCACGGGGCTATGTTTTGGAAAAGAAGGAGTCAAAATATAAATTAAAAAAATGTCTCAGGGGCAAAACCACAAGTGCAATGCATAAGCACGGGGCGGTTGGATTCCCGCCCCATGACCCTATAAAGCTATTCTGTTATGACGCTTATTACGTGCCAGTTTCTTTTGCATGATTCTGTACATTTTCCATGTGCTTTAAAGCTGGAGTACCTGACTTTTAGTCGTTGTAGAGTAAATGTATTTGTGTGGATGGTCACCCCGGCTTCACTTTTCCACTGCTCGAAGCTGTACATGGGTGTGAAACTTGCGTATAATTAATTTCCTTGAACAATTTGGATACGCAGGAGGGATTGTGAGAGCTCCAAATGAGTTTGGACCAAAACAAAAAATGTCTCAAATTGAACAGGAACAATTAGGTACCCCAGCTTTAATAAAGGTTAGATAGGCCTTAATAACAACAATAAGTTGTTGTTGTTGTCGTTGTTGTTGTTGTTGTTTTATCGTGGTAACTGAGCTTTGACGGCCACTCCTACGTGTGGCTGGTGTAACTTTGTGGTTTATAGGATTCAACCACGTGCGCTTTTTGCAGTCATCCAAATAGAATGAATACAAAGGCCAATAGCCTAATTGCAGTGAGGCTTCTTGACATGTATGTCTTTCTTTTCAGTTAAACTTGGTGGAGCTGACGCATTATCTTATTGCTCTTTTGTTCACAGCGGTGGCCTTTCTCATGCAGGTTTTTTTTTTTTTTTTGCAGACTCGAATGGGGTGCTGCCGTTCCCCCAGACCGTCCTTCGCGTCAGAAATAACTGGACTTCCAATAGTAATGGGTTGCGCGTCCTGGCGCTGGGTTAAGAATAGGAGCGCGGTCATTAAGGGGGGGGGGGGGAGTGGCGGCTGGTTCTCATGAAGCACGAGTGGGAGGAGAATTTCCAGCAACGGAGGATATCAAAAATAAACCCCCTCGTGTCCAGGGAAGAGCAGAAAGTATAAATAGGCCTGATGCGTCCAGACTGCAGCGGTGAGAGGTGAAACAGGACGCAGACTGGAGCGGATTAGACACAGTTTGCCCAAGACTGGACCTTATACCTGCTAAAATTAGGACACTTGAACTGTATTTTACAAGACTGAATGCAACTGAGAAAAGAAAAAGAAAAAAAAACACTGTCATAGAACGTGCCGTGTCTATATAACCTAAAAAGATGTATTCCGCCGTGCGCCTGCTCTTTATTTGTTGTCTGTGTGTAACCAACGCGATTCACTTTGAGTCTGAGGATGTTGTACCTCATCGGATCAACTCCAGACTCAGCAGCCGCTTCTGGAAACGTAGTGAGGAGCAGCCCAGGTTCGTACTCAGTGCGTTTGGCGAGGACCTTACTCTGAACCTCACCCCAGACACCAGTTTCCTCTCGCCCTACTTCAGCATTCAGCGGCTTAGATCGGGCCACCGTGATTTGGACAGCACCATCAACCGGACAGAGGAGAGCGAGGGCCTCCTGAGGAGCTGCTTCTACTCTGGGAATGTGGACCGCGACCAGAGCTCAGTGGTTGCTGTCAGCTTGTGCTCGGGCATCTACGGCTCCTTCATTACGCACGGGAAGGAGTACTTCATCGAGCCCAAGCGGCGAAACAGCATCCACTCCACGGAGCAAAGCCATGTCATCAAGAGGAGAACGCTCGCCCCCAACTATGGTGTGGCGGCCGTGCGCTTTGACCGCTCCGTGGTGGAGAAGGAGGAGAGGAGGCGAACTGAGGAAAGTTTGACGCACAGGAGCAGTGACGCACACAGCGGCCAGATGCGCAGGAGGCGCTTTGTTTCCGCGCCTCGTTTTATTGAGACCCTGGTCGTGGCAGACGCGAGCATGGCCCATTTCTATGGAGATGAAATAAAGGTCAGGCCATTTATTCCTTCCAACAAATAACCCTAAAGAATTAGAAATAGAAAACAGGAAAATTACAACCAGCATGTGTGCCATATGATTTAAAATAGTTTTGATATACTGTGCAGTAGTTTTCATTTCAACTCTGGGTTCCTTACCCAGCGCATGCTGGAAAATAATATTCTTTATTGATTTAGCACGAATACATAGTAAAATGCTTTAAAAATAGCAAATACAGTATTATTCTCGCTCCACCTCGTGTGTACAGTCGGGAGGAATGTTACTGAATCTGTCCTGGTTCATAAAACATGTTTTGGCAATAAAAACGAACCAGAGGGCATGTTTTCCGCAGGCAGAGAGAGAGAACGAGGTCAGGCAATAGAAATGTAAGCAATGCTCTAGCACATTCCACTGGAGTCGGTCACAGTTTGGCACTGACTGCTCAGCATCATCCACTCAGCCCAGATAAAGGCTCAGGATCAAAGCGGATTTACATATAACAAATCCATAAACGTTTAGATTGTCTCCTGCTTTGCTTTTGGCTTAAGACTGTCTACAGTTTATGTCTGGATGAAACCAGTAGGCAACAGTATATTAAGAAGAATGTACACATCCAAATGGCATGATGCAATGTCTTAAGCCATTCATTTGGAAAGGCTTTGCACAATATCTCAGACTAACCTCAAAGTGGAATCTTAAAGTAAATCAAACATTTCATACTACAGGAGTATAGTTGCTATATTTTTTTGCACTACATGCCATTGTTTGACAGATTGTTACACATGTCTGGATGTTAATAGCACGTCTCCTTAATGCCATAAAAAGAGCACTCTGAGACTGTAATTAGACGTCTCTTAAACCTTGCAATAAATACATAATTTGGCCCAAACGTCAATTTCTTTTTGTCCAATAATTTGCAACACTTAACACTATCCAATGCGCCCCCACAGCACTACACCCTGACACTGATGTCTATGGTGGCCCAGCTGTACAAGCACCCCAGTATAAAGAACCAGGTGAATATGGTGGTAGTGAAGATGCTGGTGGTGGAGGATGAGGAGGTGGGGCCGGCTGTGTCCAGCAACGGGGGCATGACTCTGAGGAACTTCTGCTCCTGGCAACAGCTCTTTAACAGCCCCAGTCAGAGGCACCCCGAGCACTACGATACTGCCATGCTGTTCACCAGAGAGGTGCGTAATCCATCAAAGGATCTTTTATAAAGACATAGCTCATTCTCAACTCAACGCCATGGTGCTCGTTGCTAGTAGTAACTTAGAACTGTGCATAGATGTGTATGTTTGAAATGTCTGCAGTTCAAATTAAGATATAGAGACACTAACTACATTTAAAACAACATTTAAGGCAAAAAAGGTGAAATAGATCAACTAATATTTTTCTTCTTCTTCTTCTCCTTCTTCTTCTTCCTCTTCTTCTTCTTCCTCATCTCCTTCTCCTTCATCTTCTTCTTCATCTTCTACGTCCACCTCTTCTTCTTCATCTTCTTCTCCTTCTCCTTCATCTTCTTCTTCATCTTCTACTTCTTCTTTTTCATCTTCTTCTTTCTCTTATATCCCTTCATCTTCTTCATCATCTTCTACTTCATCTTCTTCTTCCTCTTCTTCCTCTTCTACTTCATCTTCTTCTTGATCTTCTTCCTCTGCTACTTGTACTGTTAGGGCAGCTGTGTGGGGGTTTGTTGATGGGGAGCTACTGCCCTCTTCAACTGGCCCGCTCTACACTCTGGCTTTTTAATCCACCACACTATGCAAGGATACATCATACTTCATATATAACTCAATTAAATAAATATATAATAATAATAATAATAATAATAATAATAATAATAATAATAATAATAATAATAATAATGATGATAATTAAACCCAAATTAAAATTATACTGAGGATGGTAATGCCAACTGGGAAGTATCAAGATCTCTGAGTATAATATCTATGAATGTACCTTTATAACATAAAAGTAACTCTCGGTTATCACAGGTAACAATCTGAAAGAAATACATTAAGGATCACATTGTTTTACTTGCTTTGTACTAGACATCGTACATGAAACGAGATCGTTGTTGTAGTTCATATATTTTTTTGTAGTTTGTAAGTTGGTCTGTGCTAATGTAGCTGCTTGAAATGTTTCAAATTCTCTTTGGATGGGGTCTCTCTGATGTGTTGTTACTTCGGTTCCATTGTGTGAAATGTACTGTTTTAATTATTGCACTTGTGCTCATAAGCTTTTTGCTTCAGCCCACTCCTTTTGAGCAGAATGTGTACTGCTCAAATAAACTAATAAACTAAACTAAACTACTTCACCTTCTTCCTCTTCTTCATCTTCTACTTCCTCTTCTTCATCTTCTTCCTCTTCTACTTCATCTGCTTGATCTTCTTCTACTTCATCTTCTTCCTTTTCTTCTTCATCTGCTTGATCTTCTTCCTCTTCCTTATCGTCTTCTTCTACTTCATCTTCATCTTCTTCCTCTTCTTCTTCCTCTTCTTCTTTATCTTCTTCTTGCTCTTCTGCTTCAGCTTCTTCATTCTCTTCTTGTTCTTCATCTTCCCCTTCTTCTTCTTCCTCTTCTATATGTTCATTCTCTTCTTCTTCATCTCCTTCATCTTCCTCGTCATCTCCTTCTATTTCCACTTCAGCATCTTCGTCATCTCCTTCATCTTCTTCATCTTCCCCTTTTTCCTTTTTTCTTCTTCTTTTTCTCTTTCATCTTCTTCATCTTATACTTTATCTTCATCCTCTTCTTCCTCATCTTCTTCTTCATCTTCTTTCTCTTAGTATTATTATTTCTTGAGCTTGTATTCTAACGCTCCTATTAAAAGCTCTGCCCTTTTAAACCGTAGTCATGTAAATGGTGTTGGCAGCGCCGCGTTTACAGTGTGCTTTTAGAATGGCCGCCGCTGGCTGCCAGACTGTGGTGGTGTATCATGTTGTCCATTCACACAGCCGGTGTGACTCATGAAGCCTATGTTCTCAGCTGTGGAGTCCAATGTGGCTTTGGGAGGCAGCAGGCTCGACCACAAAACCATTACATCAAACTCAGTAGTCAGACATTAGAGCAGGTGCTTTTAACTTGCTTTTGTGGGATTATCTGAAAATAGTATGCTGTAATTTTGAAATGTCTTCTATATTAATTTACGGGGGCTGTCCATAATGTGAGAGCTGAGATTGAACAAAAAAACTGGTGAACGATAAAGGATGTAGTGACTACGCTCCGTTAGAGCATAACATCTCATTTTGTACCGTGATTTACATGTTGTTTCGGTCAGGTTTTCTGTCAGATGCTCTTCCAGTCTCAATTCTCAGCGGTGGTTCTGGTTTAGAATTGTACAATCATCTCATGTGGCTAACAACAAGCACAACTGTGCAGCTGAGTGCCTAAAATGGCCACAATTGAAATGAAGTTAGGAAGTTTACGTGGCATGCATTGGTTTGAAAAATGCAGTACAACCACAATTCAAGGTTGCCTTGTGCTGCATAATGAGGACACAAGTACAAGTTTGTGGACATGTCGACTCATTTGAAAGGCCTGCAGTAGCGCTGATCAGAACTTGATTGGGTACGAGTGCAGGGGGTTCAGATAAGAGATATTTCAATCAGAGAGTCCTTTTAGATCCACTGTATACTGCTTTTAGTATTAGAATCTGGCAAGCCGATAGTTTGGGGGTTATTTTTGAGTGGATCAGCAAAAGAACCAAAATTATAGTGAGTTATTTTTGTGTTGTGAATAACTCAGGTTGATCGGGTTTACCTAAATTTGATCCGGTTTACCACTATTTAAATATGTAAGGGTTATGAAATAGTAAACAAAAAAATGTAAGGTCAGAATCCTATGCTCTGAACACAATCTTTTCCAATGGGTCTGTACTTGTTGACAAGGTGTTAACATATAATACTAAATTAGCACTCTATATTATTACATTTTATTGCTGAGTGCCCCAGTCACAGCTGTAGTGACGACATCTTTGGCGTTTATCCCTCTTCAGTGTTACTCAGGAAGGCGGGTTGTCCCGTCTGGGGAAATGATTAATTGGCCATATGACTGTCCTGTTTCAAGTTTGTTGTAGCACAGCCTTCAATCAGGAAGCCATTATTCACCAAATTTTCCTTCGTGTGTTTGTTTTTCCAAATCCCGCGGCGCTTTGCTTTGAAAACGCAGAGGGCAGACGACTCCTGGCGGACGAGCTAACTTTAGGGCCTCCACAAATCAGGCCTGACATAAGGAAGCTCGAGAAGGTCAAGGCTGCTACCACTACTGACTGTTGTGAAATCAAATCTTGCTTACTGTAACATGCACTAAAGTGACTGATGGCACATTTTTGTTGTCACTTTGTTATGCGTTGTGTTCGGCTGTCTTCTTTGTCTGCGGGGGCAAATGCTATGGCTTATTAGTTGGGGCATATAAATCACTCTCAAGCTTGTCTTTCGAAAATGTAAAGTCTAACTCTGACTGGAGCAGTTGTCTATTTGTCTACGCGTTTGTAACTACATAACCTAAGGGCGTCTTGCTGCATTAGACTCTTGGGTATCCTAAAAAGATTCAAGTTAAACACAGATATTACAACATTTTAGTTACTCCATCCATATCTGTGGCATGTCTGAGACCAGCTCCTCCGCAGACAGGGTTTAGATAAGGATTAGGTGGATCCTGCCTGAGAGTGGAGGATGCTGTTTAGAACAAGGTGTCCAGACCCACGCTGGGCCGGGCTGGGCTACAGCTGCTGCTCCAGATGGGATTCACATCACTGTGGTTTTCCAGGCTGTGGACATCCGTCTCCAGCCCACACCGCCAGGCTTTCTCCTCTCAGAACGCGGAAACATTTCAGATGCACCACAATGTTCACTTCACCACAACACAACTCTCTGGAAAACTGTGGATATTTATTTGTTTTGAGTGGAAACAAGGAGCGTGTACTCGTGAAGCAAAATGACAAAACAAACCAAAGAGACTTGATTCATGTAACAGCTGCTCAGAGCTGCCTTTAGACAACTGTATTTATTATATCTCAAAAGAACTCACCACCTGTTTCTATGCTTATCAACAATTAAGTCCTTTCTGTAACAGACATAGGCATTATTTACATACAATTTTTTTACATTAAATTTGACCGTATTATGTTCAACATTGTGAAGATTCATAAACATAAAATGTATTAATCATCTCTCCTACTTATCTGAGGATGAGTCATGGACACAGCAGTCTATTAGGTAGCTTTTGTACAGTAGCAATATAGAAAATATAAAGTTGTAGAAAATCCAAAACATACTGACAAAATGTGTGTGTATCTTCTGGTTTTGCAGGACATTTGTGGGCACAACAGCTGTGACACTCTGGGCGTGGCTGATATTGGGACGATGTGTGACCCAAAAAGAAGCTGCTCTGTCATTGAAGATAGTGGGCTTCAGGCTGCCTTCACTGCTACACATGAACTTGGTACATTTTCACTAACTTTATCTACTATTATACAGTTTGTTCATTAATGTTGATCTTGTCTTTTTGTATGCAGGACATGTGCTGAGCATGCCCCACGATGACTCTAAGACATGTGAGAGGCTCTTTGGGGAATTAGGAGGACATTATCTGATGACTCCTCTATTTGTGAGCCTCAACAAGACCTCTCCGTGGTCTCCCTGCAGTGCTCTACACATCACCGAGTTCTTTGACAGTGGACACGGTAAGAGCAACCCTGACTTATATAAAAGCCTTAAGCTCTTTGATGCTGGTGGACATGTGTTAGACACTAATTCCTAATTGGTGAAGTAAAAAAAAAAAGACATTGATAAATTGTCAATACATCAGCTGATGCTTTTCATTCCCATTACCCGAGATGGAAGTGTGAATTAAAATGTATTCAAAAAGTAATCTAACGTCATTATAAACATTATTATCTTGATACCAAACCACTTGTTTTAACATGTATCTGCTGACTATATCTCATGCCCTCCTATTCCACACCTTCCTTACGTGGTTGCTACTGTGTTTATAGACCTATATTTTTATCCTTATTGTGTCCCAATGAACTTCCTTTCCACTGAGTCATATACTGTGGAGCTTATCTTCCTGTGATTCTCTGTCAAAGCCAAAAGCAACAGCTGGTGTCAGCAAAGAATGCTTTCTATCAGTTGGAAAATGTCTCTAAAGAAAACTCATGCAGCTGAAAAAGTTCATTGTGATCTGCAGTCGTCACTGTCAGCCCCCGACACAGGGCTTATTATTGACTGTAATAAAAGCTTGTTAAAAGAACTATGAGTACAGTCAGTTTTATAGAGGTTGTCAGAAGTTAGGAGTTTGTTGGCATATGAAAATGTTTGTAACGTTTCACTGAATCATTTCTTCATTTTCCCCAGAAAGGCAAGTATATTTACTTTTTCAAAAAGTTGAATGTCTGTGGTTTTTCATAGTGAGGTTCGCTTAACTTAGCTGGTTTACTCCATAGCGTAGCTGTTAGTTTGGGTAATCCACCCACAGCTGGCAGCTTGACTCATAATAGCATACAGCTTTGTTTCCTCATGCAAGACACCCATCTTAATTGGTGCCTTTGTCAGTCGGGGGCCGGAGTTATTATTGTAATATTTAATTGTTGACTTGAAAATCAGTTAAATAAATTAAACCACAAGAATCACTGTTCAGTCTTGCATTAACACTATTGTATGTGTGTCTGAAGGAGACTGTTTACTGGACCTACCGGAGAACACAATGGCTTTACCCCAAGAGCTGCCAGGACTCAAATACAATCTGGACCAGCAGTGCCAGCAGATATTTGGAGAGGAGTTTACTCTTTGCCCTAACATGTCCGAAAGCGACTTCTGTAGTCAGCTGTGGTGTCAGGAGGACGGGACGACTCAGTGCACCACCAGGAATGGCAGCCTGCCCTGGGCTGATGGCACCAAGTGCAGTGAGAATGGGACATGTCTGAATGGAGTGTGCACACCAAATGAAGAGGTGATGCAACCGCCGGTAAGACTGCTCCTCTTTTTACTTAACACCTTGAAAATGAATTCCATTTTATAGGATCATGGTAGTAAGGAAGTTAGGGCCGGTAATTCACTTGAAACCGACTCCCAATGTGCCGAGTGCATCTGGTGCGTACTTGAGCAAGACACTTGAGATGACTTTCCAACAGTATTTTATACACTATTAATGAATGTCCATGTGATTTGAAAAGGGTAGAGAAGCTTAATAAAATATTGTGTATGCATAAAAGGGGTTTTGCTTCATACGGTTTGTCTATGGGTGAGGCTCAGGGTTCCTTTAAACTTGCCCTGATGTCTTCTCCGTGTGGTATGATCACACATGGATCCAGACATGCTGGCAGTTGGATCACTCTGCACTCCAAACTCATAAAGCCTTTGGAAAGGACACCATAGCAGCTCACAAAACGCCTCCAGTTTGTGTGAGAATGCCCCATCATGGCCGCCTCCACTCTGGGTGACTGACACATGTGGCAGGAATGTGGGCAGAGGCAGACGGCAGGCGCGTGCCGAACTTCAACACACATTTAGCCTGCCTGTAGCAGCAGCACGCCAGCGCAATGAGGCCTGGGTGCCAGAGCAGACTGTGGTCTAGAGTGCACAGCTGAGACGCACTTGGTTCTCTTCCCTTCCCAGCGCTCTGATGGGGCCTGTATGACTTTTGTGTCTCCTCAGGTGGTGGTGGATGGCGGATGGGGTGCCTGGGGGGCCTGGCAGCAGTGCTCCAGGACATGTGGAGGGGGGGTGGAGTTCTCCTTCAGGGAGTGCACCGACCCTGTCCCACAAAATGGAGGCAAGTACTGTGAAGGCCAAAGGGTCCGCTACCAGTCCTGCAATATACAGTCCTGCGAGAACAGCGGAGGTGAGCTCTCGACCTGTACTGCCTTGAAAAAGCTTTGTGATTCTAATTGTGTGGTGTTTCTCAGATGGAAAAAGTTTCCGAGAGGAGCAGTGTGAGAAGTACAACAGTCCTAACTATCTCGACTTCAATGGCAATGTCAAACAGTGGATACCCAAATATGCAGGTGTGTCGCCCCGAGACAGGTGTAAGCTGTTCTGTCGGGCTAAAGGGAGCAGCGAGTTTAAGGTGTTCGAATCAAAGGTATGTCAGGTTTCACATAATATTCATAATAATGACAGAAGACCATGCAAAAGTTTAACAGTAATGCCTGCAGGTGGTGGATGGGACGCCCTGTGGTCCGGACACCACCTCGGTGTGTGTCCAGGGGCAGTGTGTGAAGGCAGGCTGTGACCAGGTAATAGGCTCCAACAAAAGAGTGGACAAGTGTGGCATCTGTGGAGGAGATGGGCTGTCATGCAGGAAAATCACCGGCTCATACAACAAAGCAATGTAAGTAGGCTCTTTAACTACAGACATAAACACAACATTTTGCAGTTGCAGTCAATGCCCTTGCTTTAATCTTCCAGATTTGGCTACAATGATATCGTCACAATTCCCGTTGGTGCCACCAAAATTGACATCAAACAGCGCAGCCACAGAGGCCTGAAGCATGATGGAAACTATCTGGCTGTGAAGAGAGAGAGTGGGGGGTACATACTGAATGGGAACTTCTCTGTATCCACAGTGGAGCAGGACATCCCGGTGCAGGGGGCTGTGCTGAAGTACAGCGGCTCCTCCACCACTCTGGAGAGGATCCAGAGCTTCAGGCAGCTCAAGGAGACCATCACAGTCCAGTTGCTGGCTACAGGGGGCGACGACAACCCTCCAAAGGTCAAATACTCCTTTTATATCCCGAGAGATGCATCTTTGAACAAATCTAAAGAGAAGAAAGGCTTGTCTGTGCACATGATACACCCCTTTGGCATTCCCGAGTGGGTTCTGGAGGAGTGGTCAGAGTGCTCAAAGAGTTGCGGCTCTGGTTGGTCAAGGAGGAGCGTTGAATGCAGGGACAGTGCAGGTTTCCTCTCAGGCCACTGCGACAAAGAGCTGAAGCCTGCAGATATAAAGCCCTGTGGTGACCTGCCCTGTCCCATGTGGCAGATGGGCCCCTGGTCCTCCTGTTCTCGGACTTGTGGTCAGGGCGAGCGGCGCCGCAGTGTGGTTTGTATAGACTACACAGGGAAAACTGTTGAACCCGACAAGTGTGACCCAAATAAGATCCCAGAGCCAGTTTCGGGAGACTGCTTCAACCTCGAGTGCTTATGAACACAACATGCCCTTTTTTGCCCGTACTACACTTCAGCTGGTGGTTATCGACTATTGGGCGAAGTATTTTGTTTTTGTTGACATTTGACAACCACTATAGAGTAAAATCTACCTCAAGATGTACATATAATGCTATGCTTGATCTCATTTGCAATAATAAACTTGTTTAAATGGGTGCTGTCAAACACAGCACAGTGTAAAAATACCTCCCAGTTTCCTCCACAGTACTCTAGCCTGTAAGGCTTTATGGAGTCTTGCATATACAGTGCCTTGCGAAAGTACTAATACACCGTGAACACATTTTGTCATGTTTACAACCCTAAACGTAAAGATTTTATTTTGAATTTGTTACTGAAGGTTCACACACAAGTAACAGACAACTGTGAAGTGAAAGCAAAATGATACATGATTCTGTTATTTTACAAAAAATAGAAAAGTGGGGCGTGCATAAGTTTTCATACAGCATTTTTGGAGTGCATTAAATTGCCTTTATAACATTCCTAATGACTGCAGAATGTTCACACCTTGCCCTAACCATTAAATAGAGGCCACCTGTATGTAATCTACTCTCAGTATAATTCCAGCTGTTCTGTGAGGGCCTCAGAGCTATGGTCGGAGTGTATTGGTCACTAAACAACATCATGAAGGCCAAGGAGCTCACCAGAGAGGTCAGGGATAAAGTTGTGGAGAAGTTTAAAGCAGCGTTAAGTTATACAAAGATTTCCAAAGATTTTAACATCTCACGGAGCACTGTTCAATACATCATTCGGAAATGGAAAGAGTATAGCACCACTGCCAACTTACCAAAACACGGGCGTCCACCTAAACTAACAGACCGAACAAGAAGAGCACTGGTCAGAAATGCAACCAAGTGCCCCAAGATAACTCTGGAGGAGCTGCGACGTACTGCCGCTGAGCTGGGGGAATCTGTACATGGGACAACTATAAGTCGTACTCTACACAAATCTGACCTTCATGGACAAGTGGCAAGAAGAAAGCCATTATTGAAAGGAGGCCATAAGAAATCCTGTTTGAAGTTTGCTAGAAGTCATATGGAGGACACAGCCACCATGTGGAAGAAGGTGCTTTGGTCAGATGAGACAAAAATTTAACATTTTGGCCCAAATGCAAAACGTTATGTATGGAGCAAACCTAACACTGCTCATCGTCCTGAGTGCACCATCCCCAGTGTCAAATATGGTGGGGGGAGCATCATACTATGGGGCTGCTTTTCCTCAGTGGGGACTGAGAAGATTGTAAGAATAGTTGGGAAGATAGATGGAGCTAAATACAGGGACATTTTGGAGGAAAACCTGCTGGAGTCAGCAAGAGAATTGAGGCTGGGGCGGAGATTCACCTTCCAGCTGGACAATGACCCTAAACACAAAGCTAAATCTACAATGGAATGGTTTAAAACAAACATATTAATGTGTTAGAATGGCCCAGTCAAAGTCCTGTCCTTTTGAAAATCTGTGGAAAGACCTGAACATTGCTGTTCACAAACACTCTCCTTCTAATTTGACAGAGCTCGAGTTGTTTTGTAAAAAGGAATGGGCTAAAATGTCTCTAGATGTGCAAACCTTGTAGTCATACCCCAGAAGACTTGCTGCTGTAATTGCAGCAAAAGGGGGTTCCACAAAATCATGCTGTATGAATACGTATGCACGCCCCACTGTTCACTTTTCTATTTTTTGAAAAATATCAGAATCATGTATCATTTTGCTTTCACTTCACAATTGTCTGTTACTTGTGTGTGAACTTTCAGTAAAAAATGAAAAATAAAATCTTTACGTTTAGGGTTGTAAACATGACAAAATGTGCAAAAGTTCAAGGTGTTTTTTTTTTACTACAATAACAATGTGATGTGTCAATGTCATAATTATATGCTAAATAAAAAATAGCTAGGTTGTCCAAAAATGGGGGGACTACAGTATGTTACATTATGTTTTATTTATTACATAATAACAGAGACATCCTGTATTTGTGCTTACAGTTTTGACTATGGTGAATTTAGACAGTGTGTAATGTCTCAGTCTCAGGGGTCAGTCCAGACCGGAGGAATCCAAGACAGAGATATTGCTTTTGCCCTTATTTCTCTTATGGTGCATCCAGATGAAATCTAGCCGGTTGTAATGCAAAACAACATTTCAAAGCATTGAGTAATAATCCACTATGTAAAACAGTATCATTTGTATTTTACAGATGTTGTATTGGTGCATCAGCAAATGCTCACAGTCTGTATAATTGAGTCTTCAGTTCAAGACATGTTGCTTTATATTAAAAATGGAATGAGAAAGAGCATTAGGCCTATATCCCTTCAGTGAAGGACTCAACTATTGTTAATGTACTGCTTCTTCTTTGAGCTATTTATTTTTTTTAAACGTTTTTACTTTGGAGTTGTAATTAAACTGGCACATGCTGCTGAGATTTTTCTATATAAAACAAATGTTCAAATAAAACCATGTACTTATTTCAATCTGTCATTGAATGTGATTCTCTTCTGTCTATACCTACTTAATAAGATTATGCATAATTTGTCAGATATACTTTGACTTCAGCATTAAGATTACAGAGAACCCTTAAGAAAAACAGGACATTCTTTCGAGGCAATAACTTTGAGGGAGAGTCAGACTCTATTGCCTGTTTAACAGACTGGAACCTTTTAACAAGTTAAATACGGTCCTCCCACTGTCAAATTACTTTTTACACCATAAATAAGGCCACTATAAACACACCACAGCATGTGATCTAACCCAATTCAACACTATACTGTAGGTTATTTTCCTACACGTGCCTCACCACAGTGTTAAGCTGTTTATTAGGCTATAGGCTAGATTACGCAATAAGAATAACTAAGAACTGCCTATTACCCCCAAAATAAATATCACAATTATGGGGGCAACAGCTACAGCAAGCATTGGAACAGGATTCGCCATAATGTCCAGGCTTTGTAAAGGCTAACATTAAAGTTTAGAGCAGGACATTATTTGAGAATGTTTAGCCTCTTTATCATGATATAGGCAAACTTTAACCATGGAGAATTACAACAAACTCTCCAAATTCCACGAATAAAATGACTGTAGTGAAACAATCGGGAATGAGTGAACTTGGTCATTTACACTGACAAAAGGATATTGTTGAGACTTCCTGTTGCTTACAGTAAGCTACAGTACAGCTGGAGACGCGCGTTGCATAGTGGGGATAAAGGCGCAGAGACAAGCCGGAGCACAAAGAGATGGAAACAGTCTCTCTACATCGCCTAATGCCTACTTAATGTGATGTGAATTCATGACAGTTTGTGTTCGGCGGTGGTGTTTGGCGGCTGGAAGGCTGACAAGGGGCCGAGAAGCGCAGGGAAGGCGGCAGGGAGCAGCGCTGTCTCCGACTACCGCTGCTTTGTGTCCGCTCAGCATCCCCAGGCCGCTCCGTCTGAACGGACCCGATTCCAGAAGGTAAATGTCTTATATAGGCGCTTTCACATCAGCTAGTATACTTAAAACGGGCTGCGTTATTGTCACAGGAATGGCAAAGGTAAATGGTTATCCAGAAGAGAGACTCGACTGCTGGCTAACGGTATTAGCTTTGTGCGTCATTTGCTGCGTCAATGTTGCCAAGTTTGTGCGGAAACGTGGGTTCAAAATAAAAGACAGTCATGAAACCGTACATTTTATAACACTATAGGCTACATGTTTTATAATGTGCTGTTTGTTTATAGCGTATACTTGGAACAGCAATAATACATAGCCTACAGTATGTGGCTACTTTTAGGAAATGGGCAGGCCAGAGCATTTTCCAAAGGGATTTAACATTTAAATGGCAATCACTGCAGTGATCTGGGCATTTACGAGGCTACAATTTATGGACTTAAAGAGTTGCAATAGTGTTTTTTTTTTTTTTGTTCCTTCTTCTTCTTTTAAGCTATGCCTCAAAAGGTAAGTTGGGTTAGCACATTTTAGCTCAGCTGATTTAAATATTGAAAATCTGTTTGATTGTGTTGATAACGCATGACAGTCGGCCTGTTCATTCAAACAAAGTTTGTGAAGTGTCTTGCTCAAGAACACAATGACATTTTGAACCGTTAGGAGCTACAATCAAACTGACAACCTTCCAGCTGATGATCACTGTACTGTAGGACTACACTTGACCCCCATGCCAATAAGCACACAAACATGGTTCACAAACATCATACCAGAGAAGTTAAGAAGAAGAAGAAGAAGATCTTTATTTATATAGCGCCTTTCACAGACATGGTCACAAAGCGCTTTACATGAGAGCATTTAACATTCACTCCATACTCGGTGGTGGTAAACTACGTTAGTAGCTTCAGTTTCCCCTGGGGGAGACTGACAGAAGCGCGTCGCGACTACACACGTCTGCGCCAATGGTCCCTCTGACCATCACCATACATTCAAAGGCACTATATCTGTTTTTGTTCTCCTTCAGTGTACTGTAAACTCACAAATCAGTGTGCATCTAATTAAAAAGCATTTGTGTCAATTTCACAGCAGGGCCGAGATCCTAAATCGGTATCTGGCACCTGCCAGTGGTCTCTGGAGCGACCACTTGAGCGGCCACCGGTTTCTCTGGAGAGTTCACTGGTTTCTGGGCTCGAGGGCTCCCCTGGTGCTGGTATATGCTGGTACATGCGAGTTTTCTGTGTAATATGATTGATACCTTGACCAAAACCTTGCATTTACGTTTGTCAACTGCAAAAGCTAATGCGTATAAAAATTACTTGACTCATTACAGCACTGGGCTCCCGTTGCTTTATAATTATGCCATAATTGTCTTTTTATAATTACGCATGTATTGTCACACCCATAAAGAGTGTGCTAATGTATTGTAATTCTGACACTGAGGAGGACCAAACCACAAATGTGGATTTTACTAATGTAAATAAAGATTTATGCCCATTTGTGAACTGTATTGTGCCTTTTGTTACCACAAAATCTGGTATTTCTATTAGCCTGTATCATAAGATTGACTGCGTCGTACAAGTTATTCTAAAATTGTAATACATGCGCCGATTACAAAATGAATCAGTAGATAAAACCTAGAAATCACAATAGCGCGACTCTCAGGTCGCCCAATTAGATCAACATAAGCACAGCCGCACTAACACCTCATTCTCCGGCTAGCTCACTATGTTAAGGCGTTACGCTCACAGGCAGGAGGTCCTGAGTTCGAACCGGAGCTACGCTGTTATCTTTTTTTAATGGGTCATGTAACGGGGCGGGGGTTTGGTGGGGTCTGGTGGCATTTAGAGTGGTATCTGGTGGTATTTACAGTGGTATCTGGTGGCATTTAGAGTGGTATCTGGTGGTATTTAGAGTGGTATCTGGTGGTATTTAGAGTGGTATCTGGTGGTATTTACAGTGGTATCTTGTGGTATTTAGAGTGGTATCTTGTGGTATTTAGAGTGGTATCTGGTGGTATTTACAGTGGTATCTTGTGGTATTTAGAGTGGTATCTTGTGGCATTTAGAGTGGTATCTTGTGGCATTTAGAGTGGTATCTTGTGGCATTTAGAGTGGTATCTGGTGGTATTTACAGTGGTATCTGGTGGTATTTACAGTGGTATCTGGTAGTATTTAGAGTGGTATCTTGTGGCATTTAGAGTGGTATCTGGTGGTATTTACAGTGGTATCTGGTGGCATTTAGAGTGGTATCTGGTGGTATTTACAGTGGTATCTTGTGGCATTTAGAGTGGTATCTGGTGGTATTTACAGTGGTATCTGGTGGTATTTACAGTGGTATCTGGTAGTATTAAGAGTGGTATCTGGTGGTATTTACAGTGGTATCTGGTAGTATTTAGAGTGGTATCTGGTGGTATTTAGAGTGGTATCTTGTGGTATTTAGAGTGGTATCTGGTGTTCTATAGAGTGGTATCTGGTGTTCTATAGAGTGGTATCTGGTGTTCTATAGAGTGGTATCTGGTGTTCTATAGAGTGGTATCTGGTGTTCTATAGAGTGGTATCTGGTGTTCTATAGAGTGGTATCTGGTGTTCTATAGAGTGGTATCTGGTGTTCTATAGAGTGGTATCTGGTCTAAATTATATCAACAAACCTGTAATGTACATTTTATAACGTTTAAAAAAAATGTTATAATGTTACATTTTCAAAAAATCTGTTTTTTTGCTCTGTGTTGCCAAGGGCAGGGAGCTCTTCTCTTGCTGACGTCATAATCGTAATCGTGTTTGATTGAACGTAACCGTCTATCAAACCGCTTCAGCATAAACACTGCTATGGTAGGCTATAGAAATATTACAGATCATCTTTGACATGTAGCTATAGCTCAATTCCTTGAGCGCCTGACATCCACGTGAGAGAACGGGGTTAGGTTCCCAGCTGTAACAGCAACCTCATCATCAATCATCATTAATGTTATTTTAAAATATAAACCTTTAATATGTAAATGTTCTTATTTGTTTTTTCATATAGTCTCTCCTGTGTAGGATGCAAACTGCATACTTTATGCATTTTAATTGACTTAGTATTGGAGCTTGCATTAGGCCAGTGTTTCCCAACCAGGGGTACAGGGACCCCAGGAGTACGTGAGAGGTTAGCAGGGGGTTCTTGGATGCATTTCAGATAGAAAGGATAAGGTAAAACAAATTGTATTGTTGATTATTAGAGTCAAAGAAAAGCTTAAAAAACATGTAAATGTAAAGAGCGAGAGTTTCAGTGTATTTAGTTCTCTCTTTTTTTTATGGTGATTAGGAGTTTTAGCCATTCACTTTCTAACTACACAGAACCATCGACGCAGGGGGTACTCGTAGAATAAATAACAGGCTCATGGAGTACGCAAGGCAAAAAAACGTTGGAAACCCCCGCCCCGTTAAATGACCCACTAAGAAAAAGATAACGGCGCAGCTCCGGTTCGAACTCGGGACCTCCTGCCTATGAGGTTACCTCCTTAACATAGTGAGCTAGCCGGAGAATGAGATCTTCGTGCGGCTGTGCTTATGTTGATCTAATGGGGCGACCTGGGAGTTGGCGCTATTGTGATTTCTAATAGAAATACCAGATTTTGTGGTAACAAAAGGCACAATACAGTTCACAAATGGGCATACATCTTTATTTACATTAGTAAAATCCGCATTTGTGGTGTGGTCCTCCTCAGTGTCAGAATTACAATACATTAACACACTATATGGGTATAAGTATAAAACGACAAGTATGGCATAATTATAAAGCAACGGACGCCCAGTGCTGTAATGAGTTAAGTATTTTTTATACGCATTATATTTTGCAGTTGACAAACGTAAATGCAAGGTTTCGGTCAGGGTATCAATCATATTACACAGAAAACACGCATGTACCAGCATATACCAGCACCAGGGGAGCCCTCGAGCCCAGAAACCAGTGAACGCTCCTGAAAAACCGGTGGCCGCTACAGAAACCACCTACAGAAACCGGTGGCCGCTCCAGAGACCACTGGCAGGTGCCAGATACCGATTTAGGATCTCGCCCTCTCTCCAATTTCATGAACTTTCAGGCTATTTTTCTAGCAGTTTTGTTTTCTAAAGTTGTGAAATGGTCTATAAACACCCTACAAATATATTAGGAAAGTTATGAATGAGTTTGGACCACAATTAACATGTTAATTTAGTGGTTTTCTCTTTTATTGTTTGTGATCAAAAAAAGGTACAGGGCCTTTAAAGTTCAAAATAGCCCCTAGAAGCCATACTGTACAGTCCTGGGTGCCAGAACGTTTGCGTGCCACTTTCCATATTATGCCTATACATTTTTTGTTATTATGAAAATATGTTTCTGCCATGAGAGCTTGCTGCTTTAAAAGGGCTTTTCCAATTAGCCCTAATGGTGTTGTAGTCTTCCACTGCCCAGGCTAAGCTCAGCATGGCCACAGCCTGGAGCATTTTCCTTCACTGTGCTCAGCAAAGCTGCTCTCCCTTTGTGAGCCCCTTCACTTCAGCTTTTGTTTGATGGAAAATCTCATGCCTCAGAGAATCCACATGTCTCACAGACAGCTGCTGAGCATCCTGTGGCGCTCTGGCCTCCTCGCAGATCTGGACTCTATCGCGGTGCATCTGCTTTGATTGGCCTTACATAACTTGGAACTGTCCTTGGTTCACTCTATCCACTGCCATGTCTTCACCTGCACCCTCTTTGTATTACAACCAACAGAATATAACCTGTAGGCATTTATTGGTACACTTTTTCCGGAACAAAATAAATCACTCTCACAGTATTAACCTTTGCGCTTTATTTGCTTTTGCAGCATGTTACTCATTGCAAAAAAATTCATTTCACAATTTACTGCAAAACATGCAGCAGCACTGGAATTATTGATATGGCTCTACATTGTTCATTGCAAGTCTTAAAACTTCTGTGCTTAATTCTCAAACACTGACAGAGGGAGGAAGTTGAATTGTAAACTTAAGCGATCGGGCTTAAATTGTTTTGTTGCCCTCATCAAACTTTCCCCACATCCCAATTCTTCACGTGCATGAGACAAATTAGCATGTTTTACAACTTTCAGACCTCTTCGGGGTTCAAATTGTTTTCGTTTTTTCCCCCCACAAATATTTGCTAATTTACTGTATGAAGAGAAGTGGATTTTACTCAATTAGGAAAAAAGCTATAGGTAGTGTCTTGTTCTGGGAGTGTGGTTTCTGATCATCTTTTCAATGGCTATAATGTTTCACTTATTCTCTGCAGAACTCCTTTCTCCTGTACATTCCTGACCACAGCATGGGGGCCAAGACCTTCACCCACACCTCAGTCTCCCACAGTCAGGAGATGTTGGACAAGCTCAACGCTTTGCGCAGTGAAGGGCACTTATGTGATGTCACCATTCGGGTTCAAGACAAGCTCTTTCTGGCACACAAGGTGGTGCTGGCCTGCTGTAGTGACTTTTTCCGCTCTAAACTGGTGGGACGATCAGAGGAGGAAGACAAGTTTGTGTTGGACCTTCATCATGTCACAGTGAGCGGCTTTGCTCCCCTCCTGGAATACGCCTACACATCCACTCTCTCCATCAGCACAGAGAACATTATCGATGTACTGGCAGCTGCGAGCTACATGCAGATGTTTGCAGTGGCCAGTACCTGCTCTGAGTTCATGAAGTCCAGCATTCTGTGGGGTCCAAGCAGCACCAATAACAACAGCCACAGTGCCGATAAGCAGCGCGAGTCAGTCCCTGAGAGCGCCTCTTCTCACTGTGCGCTCACTCCGCTGGATGGCAGCGTGTCGCCCGTGTCTTCAGACTGCAGTGTCATGGAGAGGAATGTACCAGTGTGCCGTGAATCACGACGTAAACGCAAGACCTTTGTTACAATGGCATCCCCTGAGAGCCCTCTCAAATGCACCACACAAATGATGGCCACATCTCCTCAGATCACAAATCCATCACCCTCGTTCTCAGACAATGCAGCTCAGCCCGTGGAGTCGTCATTGGCTTTCCCATGGACTTTTCCCTTTGGCATTGACCGCAGGTTTCACTCGGACAAATCCAAACTGTCAGAGAGCCCTCGCTGTCTGGAGCAGGGGGCAGCTGGGACATCAGAGGTGGGGAGACGTCTTAGTGACTTCCTGTCGTGTGAAAGCTCAAAAACCGCGTCGCCCCCTGTACCTCCGGAGGAAGATGATGTGAGGGTGAAGGTTGAGCGTCTGAGTGACGAGGAGGCGCAGGAGGCATCCTCACAGCCGGTCAGTGCCTCCCAGAGCTCTCTGAGCGACCAGCAGACCGTCCCAGGCAGTGAGCAGGTCCAAGAGGAGCTCCTGATCAGTCCACAGTCATCCTCCATAGGTGAGAGAGCCTATGTTGTGCACCATTCAGTCATAGTATGAAAATAGTGGGCCATGTAGGGCTACAAATGTAAATGCATATTATTTGTTTTATACTTTTTTTAAACAGTGACTGATTGATGTGCAGCTCACCTGGCAGTATCTAAAAATCCAGTCGTTTCCCTGAGACAATTTGAGCTGGACCTTGTGCAGATGTGCCTTACCCTGCTTTAGAGACCTTGCAAAGACTGAGATGGAAAGTTTTATTGTTGAGGCCCTCACAGCAGCTTAAAAGCATTCTGTTCCCTGCCATAAATACAAACATGGAAACATCAGTCATTTTTTCCTAAACACATAAAGCAAGCTAAATGGTTTTCTTGAAAATGGACTTAAGTCTAATGAACTGTATTTGTATAACACCCTTCCAACACAATGGCATTTTGTTGAGACTGTGTTTTTTCCCCTTCCCACAGGCTCCATGGATGAGGGAGTGTCAGAAGCTCTGCCCTCAATGCAGAGTGGCTCCAATGCTGGAGGACACACTGAAGATGATGAAAGGTGCTGCTTTGTCGTAACTTGCAGCAATGCAATTAAAAAGATATAAACATAAACCACAAAAGTGCGTCACAGCTACGTCCATTATGAATTCACACGTCATTCAAATAGCAAATTAAATATATCACTTAAAGTACTTGCCTCTTCACCTTACTAACTGATAACGGTTTCACTGACGCATAGCCATGTACAGAAAAGCAGGTTTTTCCTCAGCATTGTGTGGCTTCGGAGAAAATGCAGTAAAGAGTTCTGTGGTCTTCTTCTTCGTTTCAGACTGGAGGGTATTCAGTATCCATACCACCTTTATATCAGTCCCTCGGCCAGACCTGGTACTAATGGTCCTGACAGGCCATTTCAGTGTCCCACATGTGGAGTCCGATTTACTCGAATTCAAAACCTTAAACAGCATATGCTCATACATTCCGGTAAGTAAATCACATCATCATGTTTACATATTAACATGTAAATAACATGCTTTAAGTGTCTGTGAGGCAAGAATGTTTTTCAAATTCGGTTCAATTTGTTTTGTAGAGCCCAAAACAACAGCAGCAGTTGGGATTTTGGGTCCAAAATCTCATTCACAAATATTGCATCAAGAATTCTTCTTCTTCACCATGAAACACACAGAAAATATTATTGAGTAACAGATTCACCATTATAATGTAAACCAGTATTAAATCTGGAAATAAAATTGCATTAACCTTGTGCAGATTGTAATGCATTTTCCATGTGGAAATGTGATTCCTTGGAAAATGATAAAGCATTGTGTTTAGCAATAGTAAAAACATAGCTAAATAAAAATCAATCAAACCATTAATTAAATGCATAGTCCATTTGATATGACGAAGGACTTTCCTGCACCTTGTGCACAGCTTAGGGATGATTCTCTGTCATAGCACAAACACAAACTGAGATGCAAAATTACAGATAATCATTCTTTCTGTCCTTCCTCCAGGCATTAAACCTTTCCAGTGTGACCGCTGTGGGAAAAAGTTCACACGGGCCTACTCCCTAAAGATGCACCGACTGAAGCACGAAGGTAAACGCTGTTTCCGGTGCCAGATTTGTAGCGCCACATTCACGTCCTTCGGTGAATATAAGCACCACATGAGGGTCTCCCGTCACATAATCCGCAAGCCACGGATTTACGAGTGCAAAACATGCGGCGCCATGTTCACCAACTCTGGCAATTTAATTGTACACCTGAGGAGTCTGAACCATGAAGCTTCCGAACTAGCAAACTACTTCCAGAGCAGGTGAGGAGTCTGTGGGTATTGACCCCATTGTTCACTCAGATCTCACCTGGAAACTAGACTGTTTAAGATTTAATAATAAAAAATATCATTTACAATTTCTTCATTAGAAATTCAGCAGCTTTCTACAGTGGGGAACAGTGTAGACCAGGTAGATTTAAATGAAGGACCTTTGGTTTTGAATAAATACAGTTACTATGTAATCTGAAGACCAGTGGTGCAGCCAAAATATTTCTGGAGGAAAACAACAGCAAAAATTGTTTTTCTCCTCAACGGCTAAATACATTGTACACTGTATACAACATAACAATATCTTGTTTGTTTCTTTCAAGAAATTTCTCTGAACCAATAAGTGGATTGTTTTGCTTGTGAAAGCCAGAACACAATGTCTTTATGAAGTCAAGTGTGTTTTTCTTTCTCAGACTTTTCCACTTCTTAATCAACTCAAGCCCTCACAGGTCGGAGGACTCAAATGGGCCATTGACTCCTCAACAGTTTTATAGTAGAAGGTCTCCGCCTGAGTTCATAACAGTGTGGAAAATTATTTGGCAGTCTTCTCCGTTTCTTGGTCCTATCCACAGCCCTCACATAAAGAGACTTGTTAACGACACTGCTTTTTTTAGAAATTGCTGATTTGCAGAAGGCTTTGTTGGATCGACTGCTGTCTTATCCACCCGAGAGTCTTCCTGATCTATTTATTATAGAAAAGAAGCCTCTGTTCACACTGTTTAAAGACTGCTTGTTGAAACAACCATTTTAAACATCAAAAACTTTTCATTTCTTGAACAAATTATCTTAAAATGAATAAACATGCTTATTTTACTTTTTTTTTTAAATAACAATGTGCTATGTCTTGACAGTAACAAAAGTTCTGCTTTTTTTTTTCTATTACATTACAAAAGCATCATAGTTTCCCTTTTGTGTTGTAAAAATATAAAGTTATGTGTCTCCTAGTGTGTGTTCAGTCTTTTTTGCCTCATGCTGCTTCCCCCTGTGCTCGTTTTTGCAGTGATTTCCTCGTGCCCGACTACCTGAGCCAGGTGCAGGAGGAGGAGGAGGTGTTGGGAGTGCAATATGACCTGGAGGAGTCCAGTCCTTCAGCCCCCGCCCCGTACCCAGGCCCCTCTGCCCCCGCTCCGTACCCACGCCCTTCCACCCACACCTCATACCCAGGCAGCTCCTGCCCCGGGACTGCCCCATCATCTTCCTCCTCAGTCCAGCTGCCCGTCATATCACAGGTCTCCTCCTCCACCCACAATTGCGAGAGCTCCACGGGCTTCCTCTCTCCTGAGGGGTCTGCAGACCCCCTGGAAGCCCAAGCCTCCCCCCAGATGGCCGACAGTGACACAGTGGGCCTGACGGAGGGGGTCAAGGCCAAGCACAGTTTGGGAGACAGTTCCCCCGAGGTGTTGGAGGAGGAACAGCTAGAACAGGCGAAAGAGCTGGCTTCCGTCACCATTGAGTGATTCAAGTCTTCTTCATCTGTGCTCATGTCATATGGGAGAACATGGTTGACAGTAAAAAGAAGGATTGTTTCGATGTCAAAATGAGCATAGAAAAAGTCTGCACAGCTAGTCTGCACAGCTAGTTAGAGCCACACTTTTGTTCCCACCCGTGAAAGCCGGAAGTAGTGTTAGCCACTGCCACACCCTTTTTTCTCGCTCTCCCAATACCTCCCACACATCTCGACTGTCCCTATGAATTAGCTAAATGCACGTTTTGGACACATGTACAGCTTTCGCAAATGTGAGCAGGGTAGGCCGCCATAGAAATACATTGGGCTGATTTAGACTTTGCTGCTTTATTAAGCGATTGATAAAACTATATAACAATTCTGAATTTCTCTATTGTGAGATCAATGAAGCCTTAGCTCATCTTAAAAGGCTCTATTTTGAGACACTAAGGGGGTCATTTACCAAGTTTTTGCTCATGTGCAAAGTGAGTCATTTATGCATTTTTTTACTCACGCAGCATTCTCTTGTTTACATACCAGATTTGGGGCCCTAATACAGGCGACATCAAGTGGTAAATTACGGGCAACATGTCTTTTCAGCTTGCACATGCTTTGATAATGACCGCCTCACAAATTACTGTGTCTGCAATATAAAACTGCTGTGGTCAAAGAAATTTACTCTAGATCAATAAACTGACATCCTATGTTTTCCTTGAGTGAGGTTTAGTCTAAGTAGTAATAAACACATTGGGGACCTGACTAGTTGTGCAAAGTTTTTATTTATTTTTATGTTATTTCAATCTTGCCTTTTTGCATTCTGCGCCTTTTGGGACTTTGTGGACATGCGTGTCATATTAATTTGTCTGGATACTGAAAACAACATGGCATCATCAGAATCAGAATAGATTTGATTTGCCATTGTTTGAGAACAGGTTCACGAATAAAAATACCATGAAGTGACATTCCCCCCCTGCCCAGATTTGCTGTCATATGCTACTCTCGAGAATAATGTTGCCATCATTTTGAAGAGATATTAAAAAAGGTTATTGATACTTATTACCAATTACCCTTACTCCCATATGACATGAAGAGTGCAGTAGTTATCTTACCCGTTTTCTTGATTACTTAAATTTCAACCTCGCCCCTATTTTTGGAAAGTGCCTGATGCCTCATTTCACCAAGAAAAGTGTCAGAAGATGTCCCCCAGAGACAAACTGAGCTGTAGGAACCTTTGTATTTGTAGTGGTGAAGCTTGTCTGTATGGGCTGAGACTGTGTTATTCCTTCAGTGCCATCTCTATAGGCAAATTGTTATATGTCTATATTATCTATTCTGCAATAGCTTGTACTGTAGTTGACTATTGGGATGCTGTGTGTTGTGAAGTATGACTTGTCAGACGTGTGTATGTGCATATCTTTTATCAATAGTGTGTTTCATACTTGCGTAAATGTTTAAAACTTGAAACTATAAGGACAAAGTATTCATGTCTGTGTGCAGTATCTTTCTAACATTAACTTGTCTCCAGCTATTGTTACCGCTGCTTTTGTTTTAATGTTTTTCAAAAATTTGAAGAAAAAATGACATGTCAATCTCACATTGGGCTTTTAATAATAGCTAATGTAGCACTTTTTTCTATGTAATGCTTAAATGCTTACCATTTCATCTTTAAGCTGTGCCCCTCATTTTCAACAGGCCGCACTATAGCATGTGCCATGCTGTCAAAATGATTGTCTGAGTTTATAATGCCCAAATAATTTGTACTTTTCGATAAACATTTGTTTTACTTTTACTTAGTTGTCACAAATCATGACTGCTTTGTATTGTGCATCTGCAGTAGTAGCAGTAGCAGATGCTAATAGATATAGGCCATTATATGGCCCTTATTATTTCTTTGCTTAGTGATGCTTTGTATCTGTATTGCTTTTAAAGCAGAGGTGCATATTAGTAGTACTGTGACTCTTCATACAAAATGATAAAAGAACTTATTATCAATACATCACTACACTTGTGATCACTTAGACTCTTGTCAAATGAACTACTACACATTTAGTGCCAATATGGCTGCAGTGATTGTGCCTATGTCGTGAACAGAGGTCTGTTCAGTGAAATTTGTCTTCTCCCTGAGAGTCCTGCTACATGTTTAACTGCAGAATGACACAGGGTTGAATGTAAAGTATTGTAATGAAGTGTCAAACATACACTGACCAGTACAAATCTCTAAGGTGTTACCTTATGCCAGTCGACATTTTACTTTCTAAACTGGTGTGCCATTTGCCCTTTTACTGGGTAACAATCAAGCTTTTATCTGAAGGACCAAATGTTCTCTTGTTGGGGATTTGCCAAGGCAATCAGTTATTGCACATGAAAACAAAAGATAATCAAACCCAGTGGTCCACACGATTCAGAAGGGTTCAATGTGTCAACCCTACAACACTGTATGATGTTGTGCATTCAGAGGCAAGCCTTAGTAAACGGACCTGAAACTCGAGTTGCACAGCGTCTACATTTTTAAATATTAACTTTCTATTTTCCATTTGTACGTCATTCTCCTCATCTGTTGTGTCTGTTTTAAAACAACTTTTTATAATGAAATGCTGCTGTTTGATGAAACTCAAAAGTGCCCAAAATATTTTTGTGAACCAATGGTGTGCAATAAATGAACAGGTGTTGTTATTGAAGTCGCTATTTGGTCTTTGATATAGTGAATCATGTCTTATAAAAGAAGAATGTACTTTTGTTTTAAATGTGACTGAGGTGAATTTAAAACCCATGTGTAATCTGTGAAACAGTCTCTCAGACTTGTTTGTTTAGTTTCTGTGTTTTTTTTCGTTGTTGCATGTTCATATACAAGTTGTTCAGTGGAGAGCATGTCCTCAGTTGCCAATGTTGAAGGCTCTCTTCATTAAGGAATATCCTTAAATCCAAGTGTCAGCATGCTCTTCCTACTTTCATTTTTTTTCCCGTGCAATGTTTAAACTATATTCATCCTGTCTGGGACATGCCTTTTTAATGTACACTCGATGTTGTGTATGTTTTTCCAGTCCATATAAAATATAAGAGAGTAGCCCACTTTAATGACACATACAATCTATATTTTGGTGACTTTTGTACTCTGTTGCTGTTTTATGGCATATTTGGATATTCTTGTAATGTGAATAGTAAGGGGGCCTTGGTTGTCTTCACTTGTGACTGTCTGCAGTTAATAAAACAATCATAGTATCTAATGCATATTATTCATACTGTTGGCCACCTGACTACTACCTGCTTTGACACAAATAGAGTCCAGATTGCATTGCAGGCTGCACTTAAAAAGAGCTTCTGTTCGGTGTTGAATGTTTTAACTTCAGATCATGTACATCGCAGCTGGCTGTTCAGACTATGAGAGTTTATAGTGGTTCTTAATCTTTACTAGTGTTCAGGCTTTGCTGTCCTGTTGTTACAGATAAAAACATGTTTTGTAAAAGTATAATATGTAAATAAAAGACAAAGTGGATAATGATTTTTCTAAACTGATTGTTTACATAAGAATAAATGTCATCAAGTCTGGCCGTAAGACCCTTGAGCTCCAATCCTTAGTATTCTGCAGTCATTCATTTCAAAGGGCATGTTAAGATTTGTTGGCTACACATTTCATGAGCCGGATCATGATAAAACAGCACCAACTGTATTATACAGTAGCTGTAGTATAAGCCTGTCATTTTACATGCAGATGTTTTGACAATATACCTGACAAAGGGTGGTAAACATATGGTCAGTCTATGGCAGTAATTTTAATGCTGTACTATAGAAAAGATAGCACATACTTAAACCAAACCCAAAATTACAATAGTTATTATGCTATTTTATATCTTAAATGCTGTTATACCTTGCAAAATGACCAACCAACATCTGAAAAAAAGCCTATTCTATTCTATCTATTATCTTCTTTATGGCTCAGTTGCATAATGTCAAGCTCTAACTTGCTCCCTGTAAACTTTTACCACAACCCCAAAAAATGAGTTTGTGGGTGTGCATTTGTGGCTTGTTTACATTTGGGCCTTGTCTGTCGAGATGCACTGCCTGGAGGGGATTTTAGACGAACTAGATACAGCCGTTTGCAAAGAGGAGAGTGATAGTGCTACGCTGGGCCCGAGCTGCCAGGAAAAATAAAACACAGCGCATGACTAATACGCATGTCATACACTCCCAATCAACGGAAGGGGTCAGATTCAATGGAATATTCCACAAATCACGTTCTTGCCAGATTCATTAGGCCTTTTGTATTCAGTGAAAATAATACACTGGCATTAAAAGTCACTATTTGAAGAATTGACCCGAGGGCCTGGGTAATGTTACTGGCCCTTTTGGCGGCTTAAGCTGCAAACACTTCCCGTCCCAACTTTTCCAAGCGTCACAGACAGTCTCTAAAGTATTGACTGTCATGACTTGACCACTGGTGCAACTCTGCTATCTGTGAACAATAAAAACATCTAATAGCAGTGATAAAAGTCTCTCCATCTTCAACTGGTCAGGATACACAATCTATCACAATCTATCTGCAATATTTTGGGGGGCATCGCCACTCACAAGGAACATCCAGTCCTTCCAGACTCTATGACATGTCCAGTGTTCTCTCAGAAACTCAGCACTAGTTATTTTAAATAATCTGTCCTACAATGTTTCTTTCTTTCTTTCTTCTTTATTTTGAACATGTGAGCGACACAACGCACCTTTACAAGATTTTAGACATAAAATCAAAAAGACAAAAGCAAACACAGTTAATAACATACATTTCCTGTTCCTATATACAATTTCTCATAACTCAAAAGAGAATAAATAAATAGTAATAATAAAAAGATAAACTATTTTTTGGAAAATGAAAAAGAAGGCACACACATGAGACGAATCACTTAGAATCTTTAAATTCTGTTTTCTCATATTTAAAAACAAAAAGGTTTCCTATCATTCTTCTTGAACCGATTCATACTAGAGCATTGTTTTAGATCTGAGCTTAAATCATTTCATATTTTGGCACCGGTAATGGAAACACAAAAACTTTTCAAAGTGGATTTGAATTATTGTATTGTAAATTTATGGTCACCAGCACTCCTGAGGCTCTACACATTTTGTTGTGTAAGAAAATGTTTTTGTACATTGTTTGGTAAGTTATTCTGCTGTACTCTAAACATTATGTGTGCTGTTTGATAATCTACATGTTGAATTCATTAACTTCTGTTTTAAGACTTAAAGCCAAGAGCTTAAAGTATTGTGAGGTTGCAGCAAATAATCAAAAGCAACAACAACAAAAAGGTTTGTGTTTGTCTACACTGATCACTGATGCACCAATACGCAGTAAACTCAATGTTCTGTGTAAGCGCTCAGTCGATCCACAGAGGCAAATGTTTCAAAACAAATGTACAGACAGATCATGCAATTCTGTTGCTCTGCAAAAACAAGACATATCCCCCCAACTCCATCATGTGATTAATTATGCAAGTTACCAAGTTTTTTCAAAATCACGCTGAAGCAGTCCAATGGGTTACCTGATAAGGTCAGTATTTAAAGCATTTCTTGGTCGTTTTACAGTGTAAATAACTAACAACTTATAACTTATACTTATCTTTCTCCGGCAGGCTTTTGATTTCCATGAAAAGATCAATAATTTGAACAGTAGCTATGTCATTCATCATACAGTCTACAACTGGACTGTGCCACACTTCTGCTGTAGCTTAACAGATTTATAGTTTGCGAAAAAACATTTTGGAGTTGATCTTCACAGGCCCTCTTTTACTTTTGTCATCGTGCAGTAGTTGGCACTCGGCTTCCAATGTTTGAGAGAAACAGTTCCATGTGCGCTTTGCATAAGGGAAATCTGACAGAATCTCTGCATCAATAAGCCTGTGCGAAGTTAGACTAACTCTAGTTTGTGAGTTACTGATCACTGATTAAAGGACCCTCATGGATTCCTATGTGTGGCATTTAAAATGTATGGAGGACATTAAATACCTTAATGGTTATGGGCCGCTGTTTTAAATGGTCTATAAAACAACATTGCAGTGGCCCACTTTTTATTTCCTTTTGTAAGAAAAAAACAGGGGTATATAAAACAAAATACAAAAAAAAAAAAAAAAAAAAAGAAAGACAAGAAAAGAAAAAGAAGAAGAAGAAACAGCTTAACAGTTACACAGCACTTTGTTACATTTTGTGTTGATGCACTTTTCAGTCTTAACACTTGTCAAATGTCAAATAGCATTTGGTTTACAAACTTTGGACACATGACACACCCCAGGGCAGACCCACCACACATCATAACTGTTTACTGTATCGCAATAAGTATCAGTTTTGATCGCCTTCATATTTTCTATATAGTGTCAGATCCTTGTGATACACGGTAAATATAGGCTTACTGCCAGCAATGTTTTATTTGTGGATGTAAAATTTTGCAAGCAGTAATAAAAGATTTACAAGAAACTCTTTGTCTTTAACGTGTACTCTATTGAAGCATCCAAAAAGGATATCTTCGAACAATAGATTTAGGTTTTAAGTGTAGCTTGTTGATATATCTGTTCAAAAGGTTTTTGTATAGTGACAGTTTGTGTGCAAACGAAGCACTAACAACCACCATTGTGAACCTGGCCCCTCATCATACTCAAATGTATGTCAATCGTTTTGTGCTGTCAAAAAAAAAAGTTATAATAATTTTTGCTGTTATCGTTTGTTGTGATTGTTTTATTGGTCCTCTCTGAGCTGTGTTGAGCTGGTTTAGTGTTTAATTACACATGTTAGAGCCTCGGGGCGTCCACGCACGTTCTCCGAGAAGTGCGCACGCGTCAGTGGCGCACAGCAACACACCACCGCATACAAAAAAAAAAGATTCCTCACATTTCACAGCACTAAACAGCACAAACGATTGACTCATCTGTATATACATTTGCGTTTAGAGGGGGGTCAGCTTCACTCAGGTCACTACTTTGGAGAGAATCAGACTCTATGGAAGAATCTAGGGGGGGGGGGGGGGCTTTCCCGATATGTTGTAGGTGTAACCGAGTGGGAGCACTGCGTGTCTCATGAATGATATCTAATTAAAATTAAAGCCAGACAACGCCACCTAAGTTTAACTTAGGACCAAAAGCACACAGGTTCGTTGATCGAGGCAGAGGCAGAAATTATATTTAAGTTAACAGTATTTATTTCATTGTTCATTCAGTAGCTTAGTCTTTGGTTCATGATTTTCACAGTTAAAAGCAAAACAAAAAGATCCTGTCCATAAGAGTCCATAAATTAAAAAGTCAATGTGTACATCTTGTTCTTGAGAAATAAAAAGGGGAGGTACAGACATGGCAAGGCAAGACAGCAGGATGCAGACTGACCACGAAGAGCCACCGTTTTCACTTAAGTAGGCAGCCGTGCTCCATCAGCGACTTCGTTTCGGCCCGGATGGCAATGACGCCCGCAACACCGGCCATCACGTCACTGAGCAGGACGCACACCATGGCCCACAGTAGAGTGCCATGCGCTACTCGGCGGGGGCTCAACCGTACTACAGAGGGAACCACATTAGGATCTTTGCTAACAATATTTTAGGACTGAGAATCTTTCATCTACTACCGGGCATCACGGCACAACACGCTTGGCGGAAGTCAGAGGACGCGCAAAGGGAAGTTGCGTGATTTTATGCGCTTGCACGCTGGCGCCGCCTTGTGGAGCAAAGTGCACCCTGCTACATAGGCCTATATTCAAAGTGGATGATTGTGCACTTTAAGGAATAATCTCTAGCGAATTATAACAACAGTGTAGTAGTATAGTATAGTTACTTGCTGTAAGTAGATTTTCGGTAGCGTTGGCTTATAACTGGCCGATGATCGCCAAACCATGTGGTAAATCGTTTGCTGGCCAGAAGTCCATACCAAACTGGCCCCGCCTCGACAGAGATTATATGCAGAAATAGCCACACCCAATTGCCTCAACTACCAGGAGCCACTTCTCCAACCAACCAATTTCAAATCAAGGTAAACAAAATAAAATTATAATAATGACTTGCAAATGCATTTTGCTCGTCTCAAACGAGTAAATGTTGTTAAATCAATAAAGCACATTGCAAGAAATGCGTAACATGATGGATCATTTTCAAAACCCACCTCTTCAACATTGAGGCTCCGAGGGAAACCTGGTTGAGATTTATTTCAAGGGGCAGGGCTGAGCTGGGTTTGAGACTACAATTGTTGTAACTGTCTGTGTTTTCTGCATTAGGCCTAAGATTCTAGTGAGGTGTCTCTGGAATAGGCTTAATCCGTCAAACTAACCCACGTGTTTTGGATTTCTATTGTATGCACCATTTCTCTTCCTCGTCATCAAGAGTCATCGTCCGTCATTAGCCATCGCTTCTATTGTTTGGATAAAGTGGAATTTAAAATTGTGGGCTATTAGGCAACTTTGCCTCTTTAAATATCCCATAACGTCTTTAAGGCTTGATTGTTTTGACAAAGGTTTATGTAAAAACAGTGCAGTGGTTCAGGTGGTGTTGGTGGTAAAGGAAAGGTTCAATCTCACCTTCAACCAATGCATCCTGCTGGTTGCTGTTGTGTTCTTGGGCAAAGCACTTCACCCAACCCTTTTCTGTGTATGTGAGTGAATGATGGTGTTGGTTTCTAGAGGCTGCTGGTGCAGACTGGTAGGCAGCTGGTAGTTAGTCCCATGTGCAGCAGCAATTGCTCTGATTCCAAGTCATGATTATTAAATGTAATCATTTGCAGAATACAGAGAGTGACTGTATTTGAATTCTTCTGCTTTTGAAGGTCACCCGATCCTGCTGCTGTAACTGCTGTGACATCTTGGTTGACACCATACTGTGTCTGCTTATTCACTTGAGCACTATGCAGGAGCATCACTGTTCGCTGCCTGACATCATTAAGCAGAATAACGTCACTAATGTCAGCTATTGGTCCAACTGGTGAAATTACAGTGTGCTCAGCATCGCTTGGCGTCAGCTTCTCTCAGAGATTACGGTACGTTGGCCTCTGCTGGAAGAATTTAGAGTATTGTGCAAGAGGTGGCTTTGCTTTCACATCATTTAATTGCTTTGGCTACAATTTTGAAGGCAATTATGCATTTCAATAATATGGGGACAAATAAGTATTTAAAGTGTCAGTAAGTAAGATTACTAAAGAAGAAGAAGAAGAAGAAGAAGAAGAAGAAGAAGAAGAAGAAGAAGAAGATTATTTAATAATAAAAATGCAATATTTAGATTGAACTCACTACACTATAGTAGAAGAGTGGATAAGGCATGATTTTGTCATGTCTCTGCTGTCTGGACTAAATATTAAAAAACAATAACTATCTTGAAAAAGCGATTAACTCAATAGTTAACTGCCTTCCTCTGCATTGTAAAACCAGGTAAAGTGTATTCTGATCTGCAAATTCACTTACTTCATAGAAAACATTTATGAGAAGTGATTTCATTGCCTGTTCCTCTCAGCAGTGGATCCCATTAATGCTTTAAGATAAAGTGCATGTGCGTCACTTACCTGAAGAAGACACAGAGCACATGATAATTACAGGAGGCAGTTAAACTGAACTCTTCAGGCTGCATGAAGTCAGAGCACACACACTAATGCTTTTTACAGTGTGTGTAATACCGAGATTTTCCACTAACTCAACATATCAGTTGATTCCCTTCTTTGTATAGACATAGAACTAATCCTATATCTGTATATCGGATCACTTATCCATCCTTGTGTTTTTAGTCACACTTTTGTGTTGTCAGCGGTTTTCATACTGCTTAAAGAGATGAAAGAAGTGTCACTTGCAGGTCGTGACCCAAAAAATATTAAAAATGCGATGTTGTATGATGTAATGTAATGTTGGCGCTACTAATACAAAATGGTACTAATTTTGAGGCTCAAAATCATGTTTAATGATATTTGATTCAATTGTTTATATTGTTATTTGATAAATGTACTACTATTTTAAAAGTGCATTGAGTTGCCTTGTGTACGAAATGCGCGGTATAAATAAAGTTGCCTTGCCAAAATACATTTATAGATTTTTGCTATTTTAAAATCATAGTATATTGATTGAAACAATCATCTTGACCTCCCCCCGACTCCAACTTTGAGAACGAGTAGAAGATAGAAATACTTGCATGTGGCTGCAATACTGCCATTAGTATTGTCAAACCTCTTTACTAATGTATGAGATATAAAGTTTGAAATAGAGTTAGTGACACATTTTAGTTTATACAGTCACTATCTGCTCATTGTCTCTCAGCTCTCATCTCCTTTCGGTAATAGACTCATTTAGGTTGGACGCCAGAAGAACGGACCTTTTTGAATTTTGAAAATGTTTATCCAATATTGGACTTGAGTGTCTCTTAACAGTCCGTGTTTTGGAGAGTATGAATCAGAACATGCTGCAAGTTTGTCCATTTCAGAACTAATCATATGTATTTGGTCACAGATCAAAAAGCGAATGTAATTCATTTATTGTTTGGACGTTTTTCCAATATCCGAGATCCAAGAAATCCATTTTGGTTGTCGAAGCCAGCAGTGGACAATTTTAGGGCTCATGTTTCAGAAAGCAAAATTAAGTTAAGATAAATGTCAAATATAAATGGACTAAACCCAATAAAGTTTTGATCCAGAGCTGGAAAAATATATACTTTTGAAAAACAACACATTTGCAGGAGTGTGAAGTGGAAACTGGAGTTACATAAGGTCGTGGAAATAGGCTGGAGGCTAATAAATGGTCTCAACTTATATAGCGCTTTTCCACCTACATTAGGCACTCAAAGCGCTTTACAGCAAGGATCCTCTCACCCATTCATACACCAATGTACGCAGACACTGGAGGCAAGGTGGGTGAAGTGTCTTGCCCAAGGACACAGCGACAGCCCGCACCTTCAGGAGGCGGGATTCGAACCCCTGACCTTCCGATCATGAGACGACCCGCTCTACCATCTGCTCCACCGTCACCCTAATAGGCAATACAAACATCAGCACTTTATGGTAGTTGAATTTATCCCTACATTATCTTACTGAATTATTAGCTGATGCAGATCTTGCTCATATACATAGGGCCTCCAACCAAAAACACAGTATTATATAAAAAAAATAAAAAATAGTAGCAGTAAATGTGTTTTTAATAAGTTACTACTGCTCAATCACACCTCCTATTTTCCCAGAAATGGATAAACCCGAAAGCTCATCCATCACTGCAGGTCACCTTTCTCCCGGCCGCTGATTATCTACTAAAATCCAGTCCTTCTCTCTTCATCCTGGCATTGTGTTCTTAGAATCCAGTATTCGGCATCAGCATTGTTTTTTAATCTACAGCTGTAGACAGTACTTGCTAGAGAGATAGTACTTGCTAGTAGATAGTGCCACATTACACATGAATTGGTCTTTGCGTGTAGAAGTGTATCAAATAGTTACTCAGGGAACAATAACTCCCAAAATAAGTTGTTTGCATTTTTCTGTGGTCGCTTCAGCGGTGTCTTCGAAGGGGGCTAAGGGGCAGAAACTGACAACTCACCACTCAGCTATTCCGAATGACTTCCAGGAATGTGTTATTCCTCTAGCAAAAAAAAAAAAAAAACTGGGATGAAGAACCTCTCTTGCTTTGGCCCTTTCTCAAGATCACATTTGTAATCGATTGTTTTCCTGCCGTCGCTTAGGATACTATCTTTTTGTGATGGTGATTTTGACGTCAAACGAAGGGCTTGAATCTCCCCCCATAATCTCAGCAGACGTCTTCGAGGTGCTGTCTGGTGGAGCTTATCCTGCCGTTGGCCCCATCTCTTGCTTCTTGGCATGGCCGTTTCATTCATTTTGCGCGACGTGTTTACATGCTGCTGGAGCGTTGAGTGATTCCACCTGGTTACAAGCGCAATGCCCTGCCAACAGGACGGCCTCTTTCTCCAGACAGATTTGTGACACTAGGCACGTGCCCCAGACAGTTAAAAGCCTGCCTTCACTTTTTCCTTCGTTAGACATTGTGACGGTTTTATTTCGAGACTAAGTTGAAATTTATATCAGGCAAATAGGACCAATATATGGGAGCACACTCAAGGGATTTTTAAAGACTAGTGATTCATCAGGAGCAGGATATTTTCCATTCTTTCATGGCGACATGTTTCCATTTCATTTGTGGGAAGTTGTGGAAACGCCGACCTGACAGCAGTGACAGTAAAATGCCCGTGACACCTGTGACATTTTCCAGTAGTCGTGGTGTCAGCGCTCGGCGGGTGCAGCCATTCTGCGCGAGTGACCGGGCCCAAATCTGCAAATGAGCCGCTCTCTTTGGGGAGTCATTGTGATGTCTTACTACGACCACAGGTTTGGATGTTCCTATAATGGTTTTACATTCATGTAACACTCAGCAGCCACTGCTTGAACTTAGGTCACATCTGATGACATTCATTCTAATTTATGAGATCTAATTCATCAACGCGGGATGATACGGGGGAAAAAATAATCACGATTTTCTTTCTCATATTGATTGATCTTGACTTTCTATTTGAGTTTATTATTTCAGACTAACAATTAATCCACGTAGCTAAATCATGAACTTAGACACATCTTTTATACAAGTCATCCATTGTCTCTTTGAATCTCCCAAAACTAGGCGGTGTTTCTGCCAAAGAAATGTAAACCTGACGATGATTAAGTCCCATGAGGATTATTGAGATTGATCGAAGTAGAGATCGCAATTTCGAATAAATGTCGATGAATTGTCTGTCTTCGTAGTAACACTGGTCAATGTCAAATATATTTCTGTAGCACATTTACAACAACGCTAGGTGCCCAAAGTGCTTCACATGCAATGCAAAAAGACACAATATGAACAGTATAAAAATAGAGAGTAAAACCACATAATAAGGTCGCTTCTAACTTCACCCCGTTTGGCCCCAGAGAGGAGGAGAGGCTAAATGCTAACAACATCTTTGGTCTTTTTGCGTGACTGAGCGCCTGGGTAAAGACCAGACAGGTACGCATCAACTCGTCTAAGCTCAGGTAAGAACATATCTCAGTATGGGGAAAACCGGTGGCCTATTCCTTTAAGGGCGGTTTTAAAGGTTCTAATGTTGTAATGTTATGGCTGTTCTATAGCTTCGGAGCAGCCACACTAAAAGCCCCGTCTCCACGCGTCTTTAAACGGGATCTTAGCACATTCAAGCGCAACCGATTCGCAGACCTCCCGGATCTGACTGGGGCATAAACAGACAAGGTGATAATAATAATAATAATAATATGTTTTTGTACCGAGACTAAACAGTTAACAATAACTGGTTTATGTTACTGGTACCTCAAGAGACCATTTCATTTGAGCAAAACCAAAAGTTTATTTATTTGTGCTGTAGCATTTTCTCTGGACTCAGATAGTATATGGTACGTGGGATCCTAAGAAACACATGGATAAATCAGGTACCTGACCTGTAGTACCTTACGTTTTTTTTTCCCCCTCTGCAGCTGAGATCACCATATTGTGATTTGGTTTAAACTATGCTCAAATACAGACTCACTTTTCCAATTGGTCAGACTGGTCATGCGCTAAGGGAGCGACAACCAATCACAGTCAATTCTTTTGTGTCACGTCTCATACAGGAGTTCTCCCTTGTTTCTTCAGCTATTATCTGAACTCGGTAGTTTACGTGCGCGACGTTTCACCTCTCATTCAATACGCTTCTGCAGCACTAATGATATCTGTTTGGCAAGGATCGATAAGGGAGTGGATGTAACCCGTTTCTTATTCTTTATGTTCATTTAAAACAAACCATACTTGCTCGTTTTTGGTCCCTGGAATCCGTTTGGTACAAAATGATAACAGATTGTGTTTATTTGGTTAATCTTTTCCTTTTATACTCAAAACAATACTTCGCACGCATTTTCAAACCCATCTGATTCCTTCACTTCAGCGGTAAATTAAGCCCGTTTTGAAGATGATCATTTAACTTTGGCCCACTTTAGTTTCACGACTCTCCGATTTGATGGGCTGTCGTCAAAAGGGCCTTCAGGAGGTATTTACTGGCCTCTTTACTGGTCTCATAATAAGCACAATTACAGTTAAGCACTCCCCAAAGCTATATGGAAGGGGTTCAAGAGTTTTGCAGGGCTGTGACAATGGGAGAGGTGCATTTAATTTTCTCTGTAAAAACTGTAAACACAGCCCACTCGCTGTGTGTCGAGGGAGAAAGGCGCAAGATACAGAAACTAGTTAAACTTAAATTAGTGAGTTGCAGGCACGATATTTGGCAATCAAACACATCTATAAAGAATAAAGAAGGGTTTTATTTGTTTTCAGATGAAACCTGTGTAAGCCAGTCTTTTCCTTTTAACTGTTAAAGATAATGCCAGTGGGATGCGCTCTTCAGCTCGACAACCGAACTTGGCCGAGTGGCATTATAGCTACATGTGAGAGTTTGACTATTTGTGAACATGCCACTCCTCATTAGTCAGTACAACAAACATTTCATTTGAACAAGTTGACCTTAGATCTGGGGACACATTTACGAAATTATTTCCAAAGCAAAATCTTCCTTACCCTTCCTTTTTAAAATATAATTTCCTCATGAAATGTTTGTTCCATCCATGTGTGCTTTGAGTGACCCTGCGTCACCGTCTGAGGAGCTCAAAGGCAGCTTCACCAAAATCCTTCTAATCATTAATAGCCGGTCATTAGGAGCATGTTTTGTATTGCATGTGTGTGCATTTAAATTGACCAGGTATAATCTGTTGAATGCCGTTTAAGATAGAGCCTTTGGTTTAGTTTTTGATTTCGTCCTTAAGTTTTAGTACAAGTGTAGTTCAAGATTGCCTTTTATGCAATGCCTCCAAACAATTTATTGGCCGCTGATGGGTTTCGAGGTCTCAGCAGATGCAACTCATTATTATTATTATAGCTTTTTTTCAAAACCTGGCAAACTGAAGCGTAACTGTGTCTTTGCAACAAACTCACACATTTGTGCTGCATCTTTGTGAAAATAAGATAAAAAAATTCAAATCGTTTATCTTCTTTATTTGGCTACAGAATGGGGCAGACTGTGGTTGATGGATATCATGGGACGCCGGCGGAGAGGTCTGCTTGTTGTCCTGGGTGATCCGTGCTGGAGAGTGGTCCGGCTCATCCCAGGAATGCACTTAGGTTCTCCTCCAGGAGAGCTGACGTCAGGAATGGCCTTGGATTAGAAACAGTCTGCTCATAGAAAAGACAGTGAGGAGATAGAGGAGCTGTCACTTTGAATAAAGCTGACCAGTGGCCACCCTTTTACAGGTATGTTCAATATTAAGAAAGCACAGTTAGAAAACAGAACAATTAAGACCGTGGAACTGACAAAGATGACTAGAACAGTGGTGACTGTTGAGGTAGAATTGACTATGCAAAAAGGTGTAAAGATTGAGCCAATGCAGTATGAAAATAATAGATTGATAAATATGACTATGCATTTTCATTATGGAATTTCACTGTGGTATTTCATAGGTTGCTAAGAAAGGGCGCCCAGGAACCCACCCAATTGGATTTTGACTTAATCTTGGCCAATATAAAGGAGAGAGGCTGTCATTGTGATACACAGTCATATTTTTTCACTGAGAACACGCTGTAAGAATAGGCTTCATTACCTACACTCTAGAGATTAATTTGCCTCAATATTAGATTATCGTCGCTGATTGTGATGAGACCGAACAATCAAACAGTCATCAGTTTTGGTTTTATTTTCACTAATACACATTTTGAAGAGTTACATTGTGTTACTGAATACAGATGCCGTTGTCATAGTGAAACACAATGTGAACAGCAGTAAACCACAATCACAGAGGAGAAGAATTCTATAATACATTTGGACATTAAATGTGCTGAAGCATGACTGGACAGAATCGTTAAAGAAGATCCTTTTCTTTGCTTTTTGTCCGTGAACTTTCCAAAGTTTACTTTCACACATGGCTCATTTCACCAAAGTAGCGAGCAGACTGATGTCATGTACAGTGAGTACAGTCACACCTTATGCTACTGTTGTTTAAGTAAACAGCTCCTGCCCACCGCAGCCCTGGCCCACAGAGGCACCTGTTGAGCAGCGCACAGGTCCACACAGGTGAGTAAACCAAATGCTCCTGTGGCTTGAGGGAAGACATTGTACATAATGGAGAGATTTAATCCCTTCTGTCAGTTTCTGGAGAGAGACGTTCATTGACAGGCCCACCTCTGTGTGTTTGCACAACAAATGAATTGAGGTTGTCAGGCTCAGCTTCTCTTATGAAATACTGTCATTATGACTCTCAATATGTTTTTATTCATGAGGTCAGCCTGTAAAGCTAACAGACATGTGCACACAGACATAAATGCTGCACTTATCTGAGCTTGAGCTCAAAGATGAATGGACAGGGTTAATCCTGATAAAAGTGACTGGATCAACACTTGAACTTCAGTCACAGTGCCGGCAGCAGAACCTGTCCCGCTGCGAGCGCACCTCACCTTACATAAGGCACGTCCCAGGACATCTGGAAATGAGCTTGTCCAGCCCAGGCTTCAGTGCCCGTGGCTGGGGTCCACTGAACAGACCACACGTTGTACATCAATTCACTTTGGACAGATTCTTTTTCAATCTGCACGCCTCACTTCATATGTCACTGCTTTCTGCATTTGATTCAGTCTCCTGGCCCTCTGTACAGCATCAAACCACTGCACATCGAGTGTTCTGCTGACAAATCACTATTAGCTTTAATAGCATCTGAGTGTTCCAGCAATTATTATATCAGTAGTGTGCTTAACTTCCTTTGACCTCAAGTTGTGATGGTGGTAAGCTTGAAACACTTTAATATTAAAACTATGCAACTACAAAACTAAAACTATGCACAGATGGGGTCAAATAAAAACGTATACAGTATTTCAACAAAAATCACTTTAAAATCACAACTTAATATTTAAGACTTTCTGTAAATCATGATTTTTTTTATTATACAAATCGCTGAGGTTTTTTCTTTGCCTTTTTTACAGTGTAAAGTCAAATTGAAATGTGCCTTCTTCTCTTTGACAGCAGTAATTGAGGAGATGCTGTCCCAGATGATAAAGGCAGATTAAAGTTGTCAGAATCCTGCAGACTGCTGGTGAGTCCAACTGAGATCTTGTGATCAGCTCATTAGTAAAACTCCAGCTCTTTTCCACAGCTTGATGGAAATAGTCCCTGGATAAAGAGATCGTGGTGGTGGGTCCAAATTGCACTTAACTCTGGGTGGCCTTCTGCACCAATGCTGCTTGTGCCACTGCCCTAAACCTGCAAGTGAAATGTCCAAAATGTATCGCAAAAGCATAGCATATTCTTTACGTTTTCAGTACCACTTGTAGGCTGTAAAACGCTTAAGTCATCATCATGCTGACACTGTCCACATTTATGTGAACACCTAATGTTCACCGTAACAGTATTTGAAAACACAGCTGACTGTACTGATTGTCTGGTCCTATGCCCTCTCAGACACTGTGCCCTCACTCACATTCCCGGGACTCTTGACGTGGGTCTGACTCCAGCGTGACGTGGGCTTGAAACACATCTTGACATCTGGGTCCGCTGGCACATTGTCTTACCTTCAGACACCGCTGATAGGGCACAGAGTGATCCAGACACGGGGCAATTGTAAACTTCTGCCTGTTTTTTTCCTAATCCCCTAATTAGGCTGAGTGAGAGTGATAATGGAGTGTGGCTAGGGAAGTAATTGAGGACTTGTATGTTTATAGGGTGAGAGAACAGAACAGATTGTGCTTTTGAGAAAAGTCTTTGATGTGTTTACGTCATTAAGCAGGTGCCATGAATGGGCATGAATGGGCAATTCCTGCCCAGGCACTGTTGGGGAGAATACACTGAGATTGTATTTAGTTACTGACTACTGAATACTTATACAACGTATACAACATATTCCGTTGCTTTGTTAAAAATGTGAATTTTATGATTCAGTACTGCAATGTACAGTGCCTTGTGAAAGTATTCGGCCCCCTTGAACTTTTCGACCTTTTGCAACATTTCAGGCTTCAAACATAAAGATATAAAACTGTATTTTTTTGTGAAGAACCAACAGTAAGTGGGACACAATCATGAAGTGAAACGAAATTTATTGGATATTTCAAACATGTTTGACAAATAAACAACTGAAAAATTGGGCGTGCAAAATTATTCAGCCCCCTTAAGTTAATACTTTGTAGCGCCACCTTTTGCTGCGATTACTGCTGTAAGTCGCTTGGGGTTTGTCTCTATCAGTTTTGCACATTGAGAGACTGAAATATTTGCCCATTCCTCCTTGCAAAACAGCTCGAGCTCAGTGAAGTTGGATGGACAGCGTTTGTGAACAGCAGTTTTCAGTTCTTTCCACAGATTCTCGATTGGATTCAGGTCTGGACTTTGACTTGGCCATTCTAACACCTGGATATGTTTATTTGTGAACCACTCTATTGTAGATTTTGCTTTATGTTTTGGATCATTGTCTTGTTGGAAGACAAATCTCCGTCCCAGTCTCAGGTCTTTTGCACTTTTGACTCCATCAGGTTTTCTTCCAGAATGGTCCTGTATTTGGCTCCATCCATCTTCCCATCAATTTTAACCATCTTCCCTGTCCCTGCTGAAGAAAAGCAGGCCCAAACCATGATGCTGCCACCACCATGTTTGACAGTGGGGATGGTGTGTTCAGGGTGATGAGCTGTGTTGCTTTTACGCCAAACATAACGTTTTGCATTGTTGCCAAAAAGTTGGATTTTGGTTTCATCTGACCAGAGCACCTTCTTCCACATGTTTGGTGTGTCTCCCAGGTGGCTTGTGGCAAACTTTAAACGACACTTTTTATGGATATCTTTAAGAAATGGCTTTCTTCTTGCCACTCTTCCATAAAGGCCAGAGTTGTGCAGTGTACGACTGATTGTTGTCCTATGGACAGAGTCTCCCACCTCAGCTGTACATTTCTGCAGTTCATCCAGAGTGATCATGGGCCTCTTGGCAGCATCTCTGATCAGTTTCTCCTTGTATGAGCTGAAAGTTTAGAGGGACGGCCGGGTCTTTGTAGATTTGCAGTGGTCTGATACTCCTTCCATTTCAATATTATCGCTTGCACAGTGCTCCTTGGGATGTTCAAAGCTTGGGAAATCTTTTTGTATCCAAATCCGGCTTTAAACTTCTCCACAACAGTATCTCGGACCTGCCTGGTGTGTTCCTTGTTCTTCATGATGCTCTCTGCGCTTTAAACTGACCTCCGAGACTATCACAGAGCAGGTGCATTTATACGGAGACTTGTTTACACACAGGTGGATTCTATTTATCATCATTAGTCATTTAGGTCAACATTGGATCATTCAGAGATCCTCACTGAACTTCTGGAGAGAGTTTGCTGCACTGAAAGTAAAGGGGCTGAATCATTTTGCACGCCCAATTTTTCAGTTTTTTATTTGTTAAAAATGTTTGAAATATCCAATAAATTTCGTTTCACTTCATGATTGTGTCCCACTTGTTGTTGGTTCTTCACAAAAAAATACAGTTTTATATCTTTATGTTTGAAGCCTGAAATGTGGCAAAAGGTCGAAAAGTTCAAGGGGGCCGAATACTTTCGCAAGGCACTGTATTCCTTTTATTTTAGGAAAGTAACTATGTTCTGAACCAAAATATTTACTATAATATTTAAGTAAGAGTAGCGTTAAAATGCAGATAAAAGCCTCCCCTACCACTATAACCATGTACAATAAGTGAATCCAGACTGATTCTGACCATCAGTCTGGCCCTACATCAGGAGATGGGTCCCAGTGCCACGCCCACTGCTCCTTACAGGTTTCCCAGCGGCATCGAATGATGGGTCAAATGCAGATGACAAATTTCCCTACGGGGACAATAAGGTACACAAACAAAACTGCCTCTGATTCGAAATACCCTCAAATTAATTAATAACTTTACTGGAATACAGTTACTCACAAACTGTGCCCAGATAACACATCTGGAGGTCTTTGGTGAAAACACTTGCACAAAACTGGTGCCTTGTGCTTAACACATTGCGTGTTCTATGAGTGAAACACTTCACTCTTACTCTAACTGTTTTTGATGGCTTTAAGGGCTCAGTGTTTTGTGGAAGCAGAGAGAGCAGGGAAAGAGACATCTGACCATCATTAACTGCAGTCCTGCACATGCCGCCACAGTTAGAGATGATGACAACAGAGCGTGTAGATAAATAAAGTCTTGAGCAAACACCACATATGCCTTTATAAATTAGGGCGGCACTATGTAAGGTTTGCAGGTTTGAAACATAACGGTACACAGGATATTTGTGTTTGTAAAGGATATTGTACTTACTAAATGACTGCAGTCGTTGCGATTTGCCTAATTGATGATTCGGTTTCTGTAGCTGTCATTTTGTATGCGATGTGCTGTTCTCCCAACCCGAAGAGCTCATGCCCCTGTACGGCACGTAACGAATATATCCTCATCAGTGTTTTTGTTTTATTTGCCATCGCCTTGACTCCAGCAGTTTGATAGAGACAATCTGCTTTACCTCATATTTCCATCTCGGTGTGTCCTTTCAGTGCTGCACGTTGCGAAGGGGCTTGTTTATAAAGTGCTGAAAATAGCGTTTGATTTGTTCCATGTGGCAAATGCGAGGCTGTAATGTGTCACAGCGTTAATGCCGGAGTCCTCTGGCTGTCTCAGAAGTCGCCTCCACTGATTGCCCTTAAGTACATTTCCATTTTACTCTAAATGTCACCCGTTGATTGATCAGCGAGACTCCATCTAATCCCCGCCCCATGCCCATAGATTTAAATCACACTTTGTGGCGGACCAATAAAGTATAGAATATAGTCTTTATTGGTCGAGGCCAGGGAACCTCAGAAAATGGCGTTTCCAGGTACCATCTTTACTGTGTGCGGAGGGAATGACTCTAAATCTCGACGAAAGCAGGACTACACACAGCTTGATATGCTCCGACGCTTGTCCATTTAAAACTCATCAGGTCAAAACTGAAATTCAAAATCATTCCTGATAAATCAATTCAAGCCATAACAATTGGCAGCCACATCTCTGTCAGTCATGCCCAGGGCAGCCATGGCTGGGGAGTGAAGCGACCAATAGAGTTTGGATTATTGAACATGGACTTAAATCAGTTTAACCTCTTAACCCGAGACGTAAATGAGGATAAAAACAAATTTCAAAAAGCATCAAAACAACAACAAAAACGCAGCAAAAACATGACTAAAAACACCTAAGAAACCCCCACCTTAGATCAGTTTTGTAGGTCTTAGCTTTCAAACGAGCCGTTCACACTCGCCTACAGGCTGTAAGGTCCAATCAAGAAGCTTTTAGATTTGGGTAAAAGTAAACGGGAGAAAATGCGCTTGGTTAACGTGGGGGTTAGGAGATTAAACACTGTGTATTGCTGCAAAACAAGGATGGTTCCTCTAGAACTAAAGCAGGGACCTAAGCCAAGTCTTGTATAGAACCGGCCTTAACCAGGACGGAACTATCTGGACTTTACAAGTATGGGACCACCCACTCCCAAAGGTAAATTGACTCTGCACTCTTGTCCAGATCTAAACTATAGGAGAAGGACTATCAAAACACTTATAGGACACCTTTCCCTAATGCTGACAATGAAGTACACCTTAACCGTGCCTGGATTAAACCAGCAGATACTGTCAAAGCTGCACTTAACAGAAGAGGTTTATCCCCAGAATCAAGGTTCGCTGTGCTTATACCCTGAATTGAGAACTGCTGACTCCAGGTCCCCTCCATTGCCATATAAGGCAAAAGCGCCTCTCAAAATGAGATCAGAGTGGACCAGTGGTGCAAGATGATGCAAAGCTTTTCATAGATCATCCTGGAGATTGACTGTGGAAATAATAAAGTCTTCTCCGGGGGAGCGGGTCATGTGACTGTTCCACCTGACGCCAAAGTGGTGTGAAGCTGTGGCCATGCGCTCCTTATATAAACATTTATATTACCCACTCAGCAAAATATATCTTCCAGACGCGCCAAAGAATTCAAAGCATTCCTCTCGAGTGTGACGAAGCAGAGGGCTATAATTTCCAACAGTGAATGAACGGCCTATTCCTGCAGTAAGCCCTGTGTGTGCAAAAGAGCAGCGCAAAGGCAGACACAAAAAATAGTAAAACCTCGTGATTGATTTATTGACTCTGGAAAGAAATTGAATTCAAAAGGAAAAAAAAAACTAAATACACCAATTGATCACCAAACATGCACATATCGTAAGAAACAGGACCTGTATATACACACACACACACACACACTATCTAATCTGTTGAATTAGTATTTTCCAAATATTGATGCTTCGATCAAACAGAAGAACAATTTGGCAATCAACCATGGGACAGTTATCAAATAGTGAAACCAAATCTGTGCTCTAAGTATGATATTAGAGCAACATCTCAATCAAATTCAGATAACCGTTTCTCTTTAAATTGTAATCTCACACAATTTATAAGTAATATATGTTGCAATAACTGTATTTAGTTCTGCTCTACCCCCCTGTTGATTTTGTTAGTCATGCTGGTTTTGGTTCAAGAATCACAAGAAACATTTTGTTCATGTTTAGACCAGATTGGATCGACAAAATGGAATTTTGGATGCACTCAGTTTGTGAAAGACACCAGTAATCCGCTGAACACTGATGTAGAAAAGGAGGCTTGTACAAGTATGATAAGAGATGTAGCTGTATGTTGGTGACGTTATCATTTCAGACTGGAGTTGTAGCCAGTACCCAGTCGGCTCAGCTGGTTTGGAGGTTTAGCTTCCAGGCTGCTACTGCTGTGGCTCCATTTCTACCAGAATGAAGTGTTTCGCCTGAATTCACCTAACCTCGACTCAGGACAACATTTTCCGAACAGAAAAGTAAGCTGCCACTAAAGCTGTCAGGCTGATAAATAGTGGAGTCCAAAAGTTAAAATATTTCCCCCTGAGAGTGGTGAATTAGAGCAATAAAATGTGAATACCCAAGGTGCTTTTAGACACTGGCTATTAGCTGGAAAATGCCTTTTTAAAACAATGTTACGATATAGTGTACGGTTGTTGTTGTTGTTGTTGTTTTAACTGGATATGAACTTTATGACACGTTGTAACACTGTTTTATTATGTTTTCTTCTATTAATGAGAAATTATATTGCCGAGTCTGTACTGCCCGGATATTGTATCCAACATATTTAAAATATTGTGGGAAGGTTGAAATATATATTTTGTGGTTGTTGCTTTTCCCCTTATATTAAAATAAACCACATCATTGTCAAAAATGAACTGAATAGCCACATCTTTGTTTTACTCTCTGTACACAACTGCTGGAGTCTTTTTTTTCTTTTTTTTTCTTTTTCTTTTTTTGGCAGCACTCTGATGGACTTTCCCTTGTGCTTGTATTCCTGTTCCTGACCACTAGAGGGAACAGTTTGTCCTTACTGTAAATAGTTTTCTTTTTCTTCTGAATGTTGTACATAATTCTTTCAAATAGTTCAGTGGACAGAATGCCTTTTATTTATTAGGCCTTCGGGGTTCTGCAGAGTTATCAGGTCAGTGGTGTGAGACAGCTCTCGTCACAAACTTAATAAGACACCTGTTTGCGTCCCCTGCACGTCAGACCCACTCTCACCTGTCTTGTCTATATCCTGGCAATAGTTGATTTAGACAAATATGTTTGATTCAGACGTCATTGCTTTTGATTAAACGTCTAGGAGCGAGTCACACGTGTTTGGCTTGGGTTTTACTGCCATCTAGTGAACAAACTGCAAATAGCACAATGTTAGAAGAGGTCCACTAGAGGTCACTCTTTGTTATAACAATGTTCACCTTTATTTACCCCAAGCCTAAAAGTCCATCCTATAACTAAGAGTAAGATCTTGCTTTTTGAAATCATTTGGTCACATCTTACAAACCACAGTGTTACCAGGCAGTCTCTTCTTTTGGCCGGCCTGACTGCAGGTACAGTGACGCAGCAGGACATGCTGTAGTCGGTAGTAAACCGGGTCCATTCTTCCTCTTCCCTGCAAATGTCCGTTGAGGGGCAGCAGTGCGTCCAGGTTATCGCCCCGTCATTAATTGATAACAACCCACTGCGCCATATCATGCAACCACACGAGATACAATGTGCTTTTTCAACAGGAGACCATGCAGGATGCTCTATATTGGATATTAGGGCTGGGACAAAATGTAGTTTTGCAATGTATCGCAATACTGTGCTGTATTGTTGTGATACGTGCATGTATTGGAAACTATGAATCGCAATACTTTTGTTACTCAACTCAGTTAAAATATACAAATGTTTTTTGGCTTTTGAGATAGTTTTGTTTAATCCAGATTTGGTGTTGATGGATGTGAGCTGGTCTGGCTTTTTGTTTTGTTTAAACCAATCATTACAATACCTCACACCCACTGAACGGGACTGTAGACTTCAGTGGCCGACAGAGACACTCTCAGTGCAACAAGCAAGAAGGAAAAAGGAGCGCGACCGCAAGTCCTTCATCCCCACTGCTGTCAGACTGTACAACACCACTGTAAAGTCATCCCTGTGCCATAACCTTTATGCAAAACCAGCGTCACTTTATCAACCACCTGCCCTATGACTATAAACTTGCACTGCCACATTTGAGTTTGTGTGTGTGTGTGCACACACGCCCCCCACTGTATATTGTACCCTCCTGACCCCTGAGTGTTTCTTGCGAGCTGATGAAGTAAATTTCTCCATTGTGAGTTTATCTTTTGAAATACTTCTACCATTTGCAATTTGAATCAATATTAGACTGATTCATATTTCATTTATAAACTTTGGAAATTCAACTTTTGTGCTATAAAATTCATTAGGGGTAAAATATTCCAGTCATAAATGTCATACTTTATGCATTGGCGTCTATGGTATCACAATACATGTGATACATGTCAATATCGTGATAAGTATTGGATCGCAACAAAAGTGTATCATCCCAGCTCTACTGGGTATAGTCTCCTCACTACGACTCCCCAAGTCTAAATATTGACTTGTTAAATATTGATAAGTTGTTTTATGTTGCAAAAATCTGTAACGGTGCAGATTGAAATGCAAAAATTGAGTTTTGCTTATAATCCTATAGTTGAAAAAGTGCAGAGTGGACAGTGACCCTGAATTTGATTAGGTAAACAAATGTGGAGGCAATCAGCTGGCCCGTGTGTGATTTGGTGCCCTCTAGTGATAACACTTGGATGAGACAAGTGTCTTGCTCAAATCCTTCACAAGCAACCTGTTTCAGAAATATAAACGTTGATTGCTTTAAAGAAAGAAAAAGAAAAAGCGATCCTTTTTTTTCCTCCATTCTTTCCTTTTTTCCCCCTGTTGTCTTTTTGAACAGTTAAATTGAAAAAGGGAGTGGACCTCATGACTCTGTGCCCAGTGTGCTTCTGCCATATCCACCAAAGGCTATTGTGCTGGATAACTTTTCTTGTTCTCTGTGACCCCAAACATTAGCTCAAGTGCTATGTTTATAGATTGTACCTGACGGGCAGAAAATAATTATGTGATTTCGTCTTTGATTTCAAGGGTGGAAAATTGCAGTTAATGCATAATAATATCCTACTTTCAAATAAATAGATACACGATAATTAGGTCTTTGAACAACTTTTTTTTATTCCCATGTTGCCTAGTTTTTATTTATTTTAAAGATCAATAAATCAGATTTGGAAATCAGCAAATCCTTCTGAAGTAAAATACCAATAATAATACTTACCATGACCATTTCTATATAAATCTATGGAGAAACATCTGTGCAATATTTAAGCAGCTTACTGTGGACATTAGGCGAAAGTATGTATGTTAAAAGTTTTGCTTGCATTTTGGTGTGGTACAGGAGTACAGGAGTTGTCCATTGAAGACAAAGGTTCTTGAGTTGTCATTGTACAGTTAAAATCTCAAGAACTGATTTGACCATTTTGCATAGTTTATTATTGCAAGTATATACAATGTTATTTAAGGGTATTTTGTGAATGATCGGGGAGCAGCCATTCCTCCTTTGAACACCTCTTCCAGTGATCTCTTACTCCTACATACTTTACTTTACTTTACTTTACTAGTTTGACTGTGTTGGCAGCTTGTAAAAAGAAACATGTTTATTGAGCCTTACCACAAATGTGTTTAAAGAAAAGTCCCTGCACAGTAAATCAAAACGTGGAAACAATATGTGCTTTTGAGCGTGCAGCCAAGGGGAGTGACTCAGGAGCAAACCCAGTCTCCTCTCCGTGCTGCTGCTGCTCACAAGCCCTTAATCTCGCTTGAGGATGCAAATAGGCTAAAAAACGTCCCTGCCTGACATTTGCATTTATACAAATTGGTAAAGGTCATTTTGTGGAGTTGCCTGCCCATGGGACGAAGCGCAGAGAGTGGCATCGTGTGTCCAGCCCTTTTGACAACGTGGTTTTAAACTCTCCCCTCAGTATGGTGCTGCTGCTGCGCTCCGGGACAGAGATCAACCACAGCAGGAGCTAGACAGAGGAGGAGACAGGCCAGAGCATCATGGACACAGGTAGGACACCGGAGAAAACGTTGCCAAAAAATGTTAGCATTTTTTCCACTGTCACTAGTTACTGTCGAATTGTAATACTATATTTTGATCACGTAAACATTAGGTCAAATATTATTAGGCCCATATGTGGCTCTAATTTCATGACGTTATTTAATTTCACAATTCTGTATCGTGTGCCTCGTGTGAACAAAATATTAACTGTATATTTTGGCTGGTTTGACTAAAGTAGGGGCTTATCTAAAGAGGTTCATTCAAAAAACAGGGATCTTTTACATAAAGTTTTTTGCATGCAATTTCCTTCTGTATAATAAAGTTTGCATTTCTATGGAGTTTATGCCTCTGCCTCCAAGGAACGGCCCCAAATCACATCAACACAAATGACGGATTTATTTATTGTTTATTTAGGTTTATCTAAGTTAGATGATGATAATAATAATAATAATAATAATAATAATAATAATAATAATAATAATAATAGTAGTAGTAATAGTATTAGTAATAATAATAATAATAATAATAATAATAATAATAATAATAATAATACGTATGATGTTGATGATGATTATTATTCCATTTGGATGAACTTGAGTGTCAAATATGTTTAGTGTAAATTGACTATTTTTCGCTGTTCATTTGCATGGACAAAACCAAATGTAATTTCCATGATATTTACACGCCAATCCCAGCAGGTCATTCGCCTATATGCATAAAACTGTGAAGCATTCAAATGAACAGCATTTGTGGGAATAGATGAAAATGTGTATGCAGTTGTGTTACATGGATTTGTATTTAATGTAAAACTTTTTTTTTTGGTCGCGTTGCAGACTTTTCGAAGAGGGTTTACCAGGGCGTTCGAGTCAAGCACACGGTAAAGGACCTGTTGGCAGAAAAGCGCTCCCGGCAGACCAGCGGGCCCAGATACCCGGTAAGCACCGCGCCTTTGTCTGGACTTTTCCCATGCCATTTTTCATTCAAACCACAGCTGACATTCTGTTTGTGGCACAATTACGAGGCTGCCTTTTCAAATCTCCTCCACTGTTTACATTTGGGCTGTTATTGTCTACTAACAATCCATGGTTGAGGCATTGACCAAGACCACACCTCCCCCTTCTCCCCTCACTATGCTCCCAAACCGCCTGGAGAAATCGAAAAAGCCAATCTGCAAGTATCTAAACACCGCTTATAGACAGGCTGCTCCGTGTTGTCCTCACAAAAGAGCTGACACAAAGATGACAATGGCCATGGTGGTGATCTCTAAAAGTCCCTGAGGTTTGGGCAGGGTGGGGCCTGGGGTTTCAGGTACAGAGTCGGGCTGTGCAAGAGGCTGCCTATGCAAAGTCCCATCCTCTCACACCTGCCAGAGAACGTTGTCTAGTGTCCTATTGTTGTCACGCACACAAACAGCAGAGGCAGCTTTACTTTAAAACATGCACAAGCAAGAGCTTCTTTTCATCCTCCAGCAGCCGTGAAAAGGCCTTTACAGGCCTCTGTTTGTCTTGTGTGAGCATCGGCATGTCCACTCCATAGACACCCCATGTAATAACCACAGCCTAATGACACTGTTTAAGGCCAGACAAAGGAAGATGAAATCAAATTAAAATATAGCCGCAAAGCGGCGATTATCTGCCCTCGCTGACCGCCCTGCCCAAAGCAAGTTTTTAACTTTTTTTCCCTTGGGTCTTAGTTTTAGGATTTTTGGAATACGCTAACGCATCTCGGTATCTGACAAAGTTTTTGTCCACACTCAATTTTGACATTATACAGAGAAAAATTTGTATGAATTTGTATCACACTATATCTGCAAACTGAAGCATATTTTCACATTTCACTTAGGGTTGCGGCCGTGCCGCAGAAACTTTCACAAAGCTTATCCAAGTACTTTGGACAACCTTTGTATCCTCACTTCTCGCTGAATTAGCGAGTTTAAAATGTTTCCATCCGAATAAAATGGGACGTTCTGGTCATCGCTACAGCAACACCGTGAAAAATATGGCATGGGTGTGATTTACTTTTCTGATCGGAATGACCAAATTGAATTTTGTGCCAAATAATTAAAATGTTCGTAAAACAAAAATGTGTACTCTCCATGTAATACCTATAGGGGGCACTATCACGCCCAATTTGAATTTTGCCAAATTAAAGTGTTTAGGACTGTGACTTTAACAACTGATAACAAAATGATCGAAATCGGGCTTCATATGTGCGAATGGAAGCCATTTTTTGTTTGGAAAAAAATCGCTAAATACTTTGTACAGTTTGCAGCTTTGCCGCATAAAAAACGTAAAACTTAGAAAAGTAATTTGGATACATTTTAAAGTTCTACTTCTCAAGGTTATTTTCCACCCAAAATTAGCTCGTTCCGATAAACACTGTAGGAGGAGATAGATTTTGTACGAAGTGAAAAATAAAGGCGGATTCCCGCTTCGCGGGCTGTCATCCAAAATGGCCGACACCCAATATGGCGGACGGCGTTGCCGTAATAAGATTTTTGCTCAACTTGTACAGATGATACAGACGCACGTCAAATTCTAAATTTGGAAATAGTCAAAAGTTGTGTTGGATCGGGTTTGAATTTTAGGCCAAAATCGGTGACTTTTCATCGATGTTCACTGGGTGAAAATTGTGACGGTGTGAAAGAAAGAATATATATGTATAATATATATATAATATTCCCATACGAAAACCTTGTTCCTGCTCACGCGGGTACCATAAACGATATATTTTCGGAAAGCGCTCGCGCATTGACCCAGGGCTCTCAGTCGCCCATTGACTTTTATGGGCTCTGTACAATTACAATGTTGATTTTTGCATTATATATGTATGTGCACGATAAGAAGAGCGTGCTAGTGAGTGTTTGAGAGGAGGGGAGCGCTTCACGCTCGTTTTGTGCGCTCCACTTACTTTGGGGGAGTGCGCTCCGCTTCGCGCACTGTCCAATTATTCTGATACATGTGCACGTACACAGAACGTGCACGACGAGAGGAGTGCGTTACTGCATGTTTGAGAGGAGGCGCACTCTATACGATTTCAAGAGCCCCTTCGCCAGCCCTGATGGCCCTCGGGCCTAACAAAAGGCATATGCTTTAAAATGACCTGTTGTTGTCACGCTGCCGCACAGTGAGTGTATCACTGAACTCAACCACAGCAACAACACAGTGAACACACAGTAGTGACGACAATAGACTCGAGAGTATCATTATTAGCCGTGAGTAGATTAGCTATAAATAAACATGCAGGTAAAAAGTAGTTAAACCACAATGTTGCATCACTTAAAAAGCACCATACAGTTTATACCGCAATGGCCCCAGGTATTATACAGGTACAAAGAGTAGATTAGACCTATTGCAATGTACTCCCCTGCCTTTATTATATTTCCTGTTATTATAAACACTGATCCTCAAGTTTTTTATCAGAGCATGACATGCCTGTGCTCTCAGCTGTTAATCTTTGGATTTACTGGAACAGGCCACCTTACCTTCTGTAGAATACTGCACATTTACATACGTATGTGGTATATAAAGTACTTAACATACAGCACTTAATTCACTGTATTAATTTGTCTGAAACTTCTATGAGACAACAGAAAGATGTCCTTTGTAAATAAAAACACGTCCATCCACATTTGTATGAACTTTGATTGTTCAACATAATCATCACCTCTCAAAAAGACTGGTTTTGGTCTAGATGCTGATGACATATTGAAGTGCAGTCGATGTAAAGAAACACATCATGCATCACTTGTCAGTTGGTAAAACAAACACATGGAGGTTCTCCGTCACTCTGCTCACTGTCGTCCTTCTGCAGCTGCTGTTATTTTTGTCTAAAAGTACTGAAAACACTGCAGTGAGGCGCAGCTCTGGACACAGCTATGTGCTGCTGAAAGAAGCGAGTGTTTATGTCCAAATCATTTCTCAGTAACTCATTTGAATAGGAGCTCCATGTAACTAGTTTCACTTGGAGCAAAGATCTGATCATATACTCTCACGATATATCCACTAGTTATGTAAAAACTGTAAAGAAAACACTGCAGTGAGGCGCAGCTCTGGACACAATCATTGTGCTGCTGAAAGAAGCAAGTGTTTATGTCCAAATCATTTCTCCGTAATTCATTTGAATAGGAACTCCATGTAACTAGTTTTGCCTGGAGCAAAGATCTGATCATATACTCTCACGATATAGCCACTAGTTATGTAGAAACTGTTATCTTCATAATGTGTTGTTAGATTAATAACTCTAATGTCATTTTTATTTGATGTTAATTTGAATGTGTCTATGTGATGTTTTCCACAATGACCATATGTCGACCCATAGCAGTCTTTATCTGTGCTGATAAAAGAATATTGAGAATTATGATCACACTCTGACCACAGGCTCCGGCGCAGGGCACATCGTTCAAGTCAGTTATGTCCCTGACATGCTGATACTGTATGATACACTATGAAAAGAATTGTAACAATGAATATGTGTATAGTTTGTTTAGTAATGCAAAGAAAAAGGTTGATTTAGATTATAAAATGTGTTATTAGTATGGCATGTTGTTACACTGGGAGGAATCCAGTCACATTGGCCTATTGTTTCCTTGACCCAGGAGAACACAAGTTAAAAAAATAAAATACAATTAGGAAGTGGATACAGAGCAGTGGATGAGTATTGCATCAGAGGAATTGCATTTTCATTGAAAATAATGCCACTCAAGTAGAAGTCCTGGTGTGTGAAGTACTAATACAATTAAGCATCTGATACTGTGTGTTTTTATGAAGACTGATGACGCGCTCTGGAGGCCACATACAAAGCAAAACTAACTTTACAAATTGTTGAAATGATTCCTGCAGCCACCCTGTCAGGGCCATGTTTGAAATCCTTCCTTCAGGGAAAATGTATCTACTACTACTACTAATCTATACTACTATAGATTATTCATTGTATTTTAACCTTAACCTTTTTATGACATCGACATTTGTTTTATTGTGTTTTTTTTAATGTAATGTAATGTCCTTTTACATGTTGATAGGGCACTTTGAACTTCTTACACCATGTTTTCAATGCAGGTTTTATACATTAACTAATAAACTGAAATTATCTTTTGGCCGACAGACAAAACACACGTGCAAATTGTGCTGTTAAATAATAACAAACATAACAACATAATAACAATATGTAAATGACAAAGCGCTTTATTTATCATTGTATTTTTGTACAACAAAAATAATTAGATTAGATGGAGGGTTAGTCCACTGTGGGCCAACATGTCCAGCCTGTTTTGGATGTCGGGGAAACAGGAGCCCCCGTAGAAAACTACATATGCAAACCTCTCACAGGAGGGCTCTGTCCGTGAGGCAAAAGCCCTAATTACTCCGCCAAGTTAAAGTAGTATTAAAACCAAAATAATATAATTTTGAATACAGTATACTGTGTACATAAGAGTTGGGTTAAGTAGTCGTGCAGTAATTGTACTGTATGGAAACAAAACTAGACATAATACTCTTTTGGCAAAAGGAGTAAAGAGTACAAATGACTGTCTTTCTAGGCCAAATATATTTTGTCTATGCTTTACCTGTGTTGTTTGTTTGATAACTTACACTTAGTAAAGTTCATATGGTCAGTATTGAATGGAATGGGGCAACATAGGTCTAATGTTGAAACTTGATATATTTATTGTGAGAGGTCAGCGTGACTGGAGATGGTGCATCCCCCACACCCAGGGTAAGCATTTCCATACGCAGCCTTCAGAGAGCCACTGTGCCGTACCTGGGGTACATAAGGAAGTCTTGGCACTGGCAAATCATATTCAAATTCAAGCCTCAGTATTTGCATGCTTCCCAGTCAACATGGGCTTAATATCAACTCTTTCATGTTAGCAATATGCAAACGAGTGCACCTAGACTGGTCAGAGCCTCCTGCTCCTGCTCTCACTCCACCTCCACACTGACCTAAATGTCTCGGCTCTGATAATCAACATCATGTTCACCCACGTGGAGACAATCTCATATACTTGCTGCGATAACATTCAGGAGCCGCTTTAAAGCCAATTACTGTCATTATAATAAGCCGATGTTGGAGATTCCATTATAAGCCGATGTTGGAGATTCCATTATGTTTGATACACTTTGCCATGACTCATGCTGATGGCAATGAGTCATAAGACCACATCCATGGTCTTAGTCAGACGTGGGTGTGATGTATGAGACCACAATAGGGAATCGTATCTGTGGCATCTCTGGTTTAGGCCTCTATAAGAAATTTTTTTATTTTTTTATTTTATTTTTTAATGAATGCAAATGTGTCCTGGAGTTAGTTTATTAGATAAAGAAAAGCAAGTTTATGTGTATTGCACAATTCGCACACAGACTAGTTCAAAGTGCTTTACAGCTACATACAATTACAAGAGGGCAAAGTGTGCAGTTTTAATACTTCCAGGTGTCATCATCACTTTTCCACTTCTTCCACTTCCACTAACTACATTATTCTTGTTATATTGAGCTGCATTCCATGAGTGTACTGTAAAACATAATCGAAATATGTCAAATTTAAAGAGTCATTGGTTTGTCTGTGTTTTATATTTTCTTATGTGCGCTCAGGAAATGCAGATTTTGAGCTCTTTTTTTCTTCCCCTGGTGCTGAATTGGTGGAGCAGTCTGTCTCTGAGTTGCCCTCCAGCCAGTCCCCCGAGTGTTAGTCCTGAATTCCGTTGTCGAGATATGTTTTTACCGTTTTGAGATCTTCAGACTCCCCTTCTCAATCCACACATCTAACAGGCCCGGTTGGCAGAAGTCAGATACGAGGTTGCTCTTGTCACGTCATCTCATGCTGTCCCTTTTGCCTCGCAGGGGGGGTCCACCACTCCACCGTCATTCATGCAGATGTCAGGTGAGATTTCTTTTTTACTGTCTGTGCCTCTCAGCTCACTGCCTTCTCTGTCTCCATCCGTGCCACCACTTAAGTCTCAGAGGACACCTCGCAATGTTTCCTGTGTGCGTTATGCAAATTGGCCCGTAAAACACCAGTGGGACGCTCTCAACCCCTGTGATCATCTGACTTACTCTTCCCTCAGGGTCCCACGTCCTGCCTGGGTACTACGGCATGCGGCGCTTCGATTCGGACTTCTGCGCCTCCACAAAGCAGTTCCCTACAGATCTGTACCCGTCCAGCCTGGGAGCCAAAGCGCTGGGCTGTGAGGCGACCTCCATGGCCAGCTATTCTACCTTCATGGACAGCTACTATCCCGAGACGTTTGGGGACTACCGCACGGCCTCGGCCTTCTCCAGCTCCGGGGGGTCCTTCCTGCCCTCCTCGGCCTTGTCCTCCCTGCTGCCCCCCTTCAGCAGCGAGAGCTCACACCTGTTTCTGGTACGAGGAGGGGTTATTATAAGTTCAAGCCAACACATAACTAGAAACTAGAATTGTGTCAAAACAGAATGGAGAATATGGACTGAAGGGACAAATAGGAACAACATCAAACCTTTTTTCATTTTTTTTATTATTATTATTTTTTTTATCATAGAAATTCACAAATAAAAATTGCCTGATGCCATGCAATTTAAATATTACTATTAACAAGCCAGTGTGCAAGGTTCGTCCTCAAGTCAATATTTAAACCACTGTACACTGTAAAGCGGCAGATGATTGTTATGGGGACATGAAAGGGACATAAAATCAATCAGTTATTGATTTGTTTCAAATCTATAAGGTGAATTTCAAACAATCCCACATGAAATACAATATTATCTGGTTGAGTTAATTTTGAGGTGGAGGACAGCAAAATAAATTAATAAATACATGTGGGAGACACTGCAGGCAAAACTCACATGTGTTTGGGCCAAAAAACCTAATCTTGAAAATAACACATGTTTCTCCATACATTTTTAAGAGAAACTGTAAATTCAAGTGCTGTTTTATCAAAATGCATTTTTCTCACATTAGTCCGACAGTATCTCCATGTCAGCAGCTCCTACAGACTCCAAACTTTCCAGTCATGGACTGAACAATATTTTGAAGGATTTTTTGGGGGATTTTTTAATATCTAATTCAATTCCAGTTTTGAAATAAAAAAAATAAAAAAACAAGGCAAAATATACACAGATTAATAATAAACAGCTTATTTTAAAACTAAACAGGAAATCCAAAATCCCCTCTGAAAAAGTCTTCATAACTAAAATGTTAATAAAATAAAACTGTAAATTTAAACCAGGCACAATCCATCATTCAGATTTTATCGCCAAAAATATGGGAACTTTTGGGCATATTTAGGCATAAAACGCTTTATTTTTGACAGAAAACTCGTAAATGCTTTCACCTTTATTTTATTATATATTTTATGAGCGGCACGGAAGCACCGCGGATAGGGCTCGTGCTTCACAGCTAGAAGGTCCGGGTTCGATTCCCACCTGGACGGGGCCTTTCTGTGTGGAGTTTGCATGTTCTCCCCGTGTCTGCGTAGATTTCCACCGGGTGCTCCAGCTTCCCCTACCACTAAAAACATGTGCAATAGGCATGTGATAGGTGCGTTGTGACTATGTCTGTGAAAGGCGCTCTATAAATAAAGTTATTCTTCTTCTAGTTAATATCGCTGTAATTTCTGGGCCTATCCACATGAAACTAAAGTCCTATTCTCCGCCGGCATAAAGGGTGGGATTGTTGTCTTTAAGATTGTGACAACTTTAGAGTTAAACATCCACAGTCATGACTTTCTCCCCTCATGAACTTAAAAGGGGATCTTCTATACTCTGTGTTTTCCCCAGAGGGACTCATGGGAGCAGCCTGTATCCGAGCCGGTCTCCCAGGTCGACCCTCTGTGCGGCGAGAGCCTGGCCCCCGTCAGCGTCTCGGCCTCCATGCCTAGCCCCGACGCCCCCAGCAGCCCGTCGCAGTACCGCCCTCCCAGCCGAGGCTCCGTGCTCGCCCCCATCAGCCAGTCATACACACTGCACCCACTAGAGGACACCCACTACCACTCTCTCACCGCCACCACGTCCAGCAGCAGCAGCCCCTACACCAGTGTCGCCTCGTCGTACGCCTGCCCCCCCTACATCAGCACCCCGGAGCTCATGTCCAAGATGGTCAGCGAGGAGGGGGACAGCCACAGCCTACCCCTCGCCGGCGACAGCCACTCGTCCTGGGCCAAAGAGGACCCGGTCAGTGCCTGGTCCCCGTATGAAATCAGGAGAGCCTACTGAATGAAGCCACAGCGTGTAGCGCCTGGACTGTAAGGGGGCGCTGCTGTGGAGAAGTGAAAACTCTTTAGGTCAAGGAGACGTGTGTGTGACTGTATCAACCGGTGTAGACCATGCCTTAATCCTTTTTTATTTATATGGAACTTATCTGGTGTCTATGAATGAGTACACGATATCGTAATAATGTATATGTCCTGGATAATTGATTTTACTGCAAGCACTTTTCCTTTAGTTATTACTGGTTTCTCTCACTCTGTGTCTCTCTCTATAAGGTGACTGTGTGACAAACATGAATCTTTAGACTATACTGGATACCTTACATGTAGTTAGTCAGGTCTACTCAGGTAAATGTTAAAACTGTAACTAACATTTTGTTTTATTTATTATGCACTCTGGCCTTACCGCTGCATTGATATGTACATAGGCTCATCTGTTTACCAATAATCATCAGTCATTTGGTAGATTTCCTCACTGCACTGACACACTCTTCTTTTGTTTTTGTAAAAAAACGTTGGTCAGTTGCATAAGGATTCATTCAATAAAAGCCTTCTCTTGCTGGTGTAATACACGTGCCACTTTTACTAAATCGCCTGGACCGATTTTGCATGTTCTTTCTGGGTGGGTTTGGGCCCTCCGGTACCATACGCGTGCCAAGGGGAATTCTCTTACAAAGTGATTCTGAACCGAGCTGGAGATGGGTTGCCTCAGCGGCATTGAGGGAATGCAGGGACAAATATACCTTAACCAATGTGGTGGTGTAACACTAAGCATCGAACGCGTGGTTTTCATGGTTTATTTGTGCAAAACTTCTATTTATTTATTTATTTGGTCGGGACAGTGCATGTTAATGAAAATACATGGGTCTCATGCATGTAAGCAAGCCACACCGGATGACTAATTTGCGTCCGTTGTCCCCCATGCGCACCCTCAAACACACTCTCATTCATCCTGGCCTATTGTACATGTTTTTTAGTGGTAGGGGAAACCGGAGTACCCGGAGGAAACCTACCCAGACACGGGGAGAACATGCAAACTCCACACAGAAAGGCCCCGTCCAGGTGGGAATCGAACCCCGGACTTTCTAGCTGTGAAGCACGAGCTCTGAAATAGTAGTTGCCGTTCAACCCTGGTAGGTTCCAGTACGACAGCCTCACGTTCAGTCGTGTCATAATCTTTTTAATCACAAGATGGCGCTCCAGTTGCAGAGGGAAAGACGCAAGAGGAATAATGCAGTACGAGGGTGTGATAAAAAGCAGATTTACAGAACTGTGAGTACATGAACCCACATATAGGAAAGGGGTGATTCTGAACTGCAGCTTGTTAAAATTCCAAACGCAAACTCACCCACAGACACGCAACCCATAAATAAATAGTAATGACGTCTTTATTCAGCAGGGAATGGCATATTCAACAGTTGCACATTTCTGGGGACATGAAAATAAAATGGTTTACTCCCATAAAGCTTTTAAAAATATAGTGCCGAAAATTAGTTCCATTAATGAATGCTTCGTTTAAACATGGTCAAAAATAATAGTAAACTTTGAGAATTTGGCAATAATGAATCAATGCAACCAAAAACCGTGGAAAAATGATGAAGTTTAATGTGTAGTTTAAAGAATCTTCTTAAGATTGCCCAAAAACGTGTTATCAATGAAAAAGTAAAATCTCCATTGCATGTTTGAATAAGGCTGAGATGATCAAGTTACAGGACTATGAATGATCACAGCAATGAGTGGCTGTCTTTTTATCTTCAGTAACTTACTCATAAGATATTTTTATTTATCAGTGATAAAGTGCGTTTCTAAAAAACTAAGAAGTCAAGGAAAATGTTTTACTACGATTTGTTATTTGCCACAGTTGTTAGATTTCCAGTCGTTGACTCTTGTCCAGTGGCAATGGCTTATAATTGGGGTGGTAAAAAGGAATGGTGTCAAGTTTCAAATATAGGCCATAATTATTTTTTGCGAAAGTGTATGGGCCTTTGTTGGAGGGCATTATCCTCCCTGAAGCTGGAGCTGTATGGAGTTGGGATGCTAAAGATGGCTGCGGCCTTTTGCCACGCCCACTCCATCCTCACATTACTGGTTTTCTTTGAAATAAATGTTTTAAAAAACTGCTGAATGTTTTACGAATGGTCTATATGGTCATGCACAGGTGTCGTTGCCCAGAGAATCCCCATTTGTGCGTAAAAGTAGCGCATTTGAGCCACCTGCGCTCCAGTGCCCGATGAGGGGGGCTGGTGCTGTGACATTGGGAAACATGGATAAAATTAATAAAACTGTGGTTTAATTTGGTTTAAAGTCAAAATAATGTCACTGTATATTGAGGTTAACCATTTAGAATCCGATTTTGGAGGGATTTTAAAGCAAAAATCGGTAAAACTCGGTTGCCTCTGAATATTCAAATTGAAAGTAACGCGCAATCAAATCATTGTCAAATCATTGAGTTCTAGGGGTTTTAAATAGTAGGCATGGAGGCAGAAAATCTCAAACTAATATGTCTCCAGCTATAATACAATATTGTTATATGCTCTAACGCTCTTTTAACACATTTGTGTTGTCATTTTTGGAGACTTTTGAAGATTTTTCGATCTTGGCCATTGTTGCTGAGGTAGTAAAGGGACATTGAGGAGTGTGGTCTTCAACTGGGGATCTTTTAACTTCATTACAGTCATCATGTCAGGTGAGTTGTGGGTCGTTTTTAGTCTTGAAATGATGTTGATGAATTTTTACCTGTTTGAGAAAAAAAAAAAAAGAAACAAGAAAAGGTGAGAAAATGTGACAATTAAATGTGGGTTTTTATCACTGCAATGTATTAACTGCAAATGTATTACATGACTCTTAGCCAACCTTTCATATACATTTTGGGATCATAAAAATGTCTTACAGGACAAAAGGTGACCCGAATATAGCCCGATATGTTTAATTCCCCATGCTTCCTGATGACATGTTAGACGTTCGCCGCATGTGTAAAGTTTCCCGGCCACAGATAAGAGGTTTTATCTCTACGTTTTAGTGCGCCTAATTCGTTCATTCTTGATCGACACACGCCAGTACACGATCCACAAGGACTTTTTGTTTTAATTATAGCTGAATTATTGCAGCTGCCTGTTTCATTTGGGGGTAACTCGCTGCGCATTTACCAGGCTGTCATGCGCAAAAACGGAGTGGGATGTGTCTGGACAACTTTTGCCTTACTATTTGCCAAATTTAAGACAAATCATGCACTAGCTTTTTGTGCATGAATATTAATCAGAGGCAGATCGCCTAATTTCAGTATCAAATAGCATTTTAGTCAGCAGTTCGCCACCCCTTAATGCTTAACATAAATTCCTTTAGGCGTCGAAGAATTTTGCCCAACTTTGATAAGCAATACATGGAAAAGCGCGCACAATATTCCCAATCTTGCATTGTTTTTTATGTCCAAAATCGGGCTACATGATGGACCAAAACTAACTGAGACCAAGTCGTACACAGAACGCGGGACCCACGTATTAATGCGTAAAAGTACAGTTTAATACGCCGCTGTAGTCGGACCTGGAAAGACACCTCTTTTACGCGCACTGGGTTTGCTGTAAATAGCCTACTTTGGACTCAGATCGCAAACCCGAACTATAAACGCAGAGTTTTGATCTCCAGTCACCTCCTGTGCTGGGTTTTGCACGGTTTACGGTTTCTACAATTGATAATCTGGCCGACCCTTTCCGAACTCTCTGCGCAAACGGATCCATTGTCAAATATGTTCATTTAGCGATGTCCACGAGCTCTTATAATCACGATAAATCCAACTTACTTTAACACACCAATAGTGCCTTTGTTCCCCTGTTGTTGTCCCGCTTGTTGGGTGGCGCTCACAGCATATCAGGAAACGCGAATCCCAGAGAAAGGCTTGGGTGAGGGGGAAGCTCCGCAGCTGGAGACCGCCAGCTGCGTTAAGGAGCTTGTAATTCTGTGCATAAAGGCGCATAGGCGCAGCAAAAGATTTGGATTGGAAATCAAATAAACCAAGCAGACACGACAAACTTTTGTTTATTTATTCAATAAGGATTCAGTAGGACATGGAGGCAGGCTTTAATGCAGTATGTTTAACAAGGACTCATTGGGGTGAAGTGCTTTGACATTTTTCAAACAGTGTTTGTGGACCACCAAGTATCAATTTCTCAAACAGGATTACGGCTGTGAACACGTGTGGTTAGGAGCCACTGAGCTGTTTACTAAACGTGTCTGACACGCTCTTTTCTTGATGCAGATACGCTCAAGGTTTACCAGGGAGTCCGCGTCAAAATCACCGTCAGAGAGCTGCTGCAGAGGCGACGCGCCGAGGCCAACAGAACAAATACCAAAACGGTACAACACTGTCACACACAGCACGTAAACAACAGCAGTGATCGCTCCTGCTGTAAAGATTGATAACCCACACGAGAACGTTAGCGGCTCTTTACAGCTTGCAAACGCACAGAAAGTAAAACAAGTACATGTTTAGAAAAGAATGTCTTAATAATCTGCACGAAATGTAACTTCAGCTTTCCTCTCTGTGCCTCCCGATTATAGATATCCCAGGATCTGCGAGAGCAACAAGCGCCACTATTTCCAAGTAAGTTTTACAGAGACTAACGCTTGCCCAAAACGGAACCAATAATAAGTCAATTCAAAGCCTAAATACAATAAAATCCAAAGTTTAGTTTCAGTTGTCATTTAGAGTAACCCATTTGAGAGGGGGAAAAAAGTCTGAAACGCGGAAATGTTACTGAATTTGTTTAAAAATTCTATTCCCCGAGATCGCGCCTTAAAAAAGTAAACAAAAGTAAACCAAAAAAGAAAAGCACGTCAAATAGTATTGTTCAAGCATTCACAGACTCCCAAAGTGTAGCCAAGTTTTAGCAGCTTAGCTCCCTCTTATAAGCTTCATTCAAATGTGTTGCTGATGTATCATGACATCACCCACTGAACTTATGGGTAAGCAAATGGTCGGCTCTCCCCATTTGACTCTGAATTACGTGACTTAATTAGGCAGGACCAGCCAATGAATAATGGCGTCCTCATTGGGGTCAATTTTAGTCTAACTACATTTGGACATTTCTTTTGCTTTTTCAGCAAGTGCAATCCAGCCTTTGATATGTCTTTATTTAACGTTATAATTGGTTGCCTCATTTACATATTTTGTTTACATCATTTTAGTGGAATAAAATGACAGTTGATTTTTATGAATTGCAGTTTTATTTTTACCCAGATCACCCAAACTGCCATGATTTTTAACATAGCCTTTATTGCTATGTTTGATTGAATGATTTAAATCGTTGACTGGACTGGGTTTTGGTTCAGTCCAGTCAACGATTCAATCTCCACTGCGATTAATACTCCCTGGGCAAATGAGGGCCTTCACCAACGCGTTACATAATCATAGTGACATTTATCACAGCATTAGTCCAACTCCTGCTGTTACTTCTTTCAGCTCGTCCCATAGACCCATGCCCTCCTCTCAATCCATTCCCTGGCATCAGAAACCTCCCGGTCCCGTACCCTGCCTCTGACCCCCCGGCGCAGGGGGGTCAGTGTTCTGGTCAGATGCAGAACCTGAACGCCTACGACAACAACTTTTGGCATTATCAACCTTGGGACGTGGCGCCGCCCGGGGACAGCGACCAAAACAACCAACTCCTTCAGCATCTGTACCAGCATCAGCCACATCCACAGCAACTGCACGGAGGACCAAACTATCAGACTCCAGGCCTGCCTCTGACCTCCAACCACGGATTGTCATCAGACGTGGATTACTATGGGCCTGGCATGGTAAGCAATTGTCTCCAAACAGAATGTCTCTCTCTCTTTTTGAAAATCCTATTAATAAACACTACAACATGAGTCCCATACTTTTCGGCCATAACGTTCTTGGGCTCCTCTGAGACTTGGCTCTTATGTCCAGCTCGTAACATCGTCTCCTCTTCCTTTCTGACCCTCGACAGCTGTGGAACCCGGAAGACCACAGCAGCCACTCGCCACACTCCTCCTTCTCCTCCTCTTCCTCCACCTCTTCGTCGCCCTGCTACGATTCGCCCAGCCGCATGGAGTCCAGCTTCTGCAGCCCGGAGCCCTACCACTATCCACAGCACTACGTGTCCCAGGACTCTTATGTGTCCCACTTGTGGACGGAGCAGCTGGACAGCCTCTCCAGCACTGAATATGCACCGTGTTACAACTCCATAGACTATGCGTACACCTGTCCCGTCGAGGAGGGGGGCGTCTACAGGAGAGACCTGACAGCTGAGATTTGCTACAATGCACTATGATGCCCCCCCCAGTATTGTCCCAGTGTCTGTAAATATGGTTCACGTATTCCAGCGTTGAGAGGTTGTTCTGTTTGGCCCCGGACACGCTTCAGCTTGGCCTTTTGCTTTGGTTGGGAGTGAGTGAGAGAAATCCTTCATGGATGAAAAAGTTTGATGTTCTTTGTATTTTCTTTACTACCCAGATTTATTTTTCATACTGCGTTGTACACACACACAAAAAAAAACTGTAAATGGCTTGTCTTCTTTGTGTTGAGATAAAACCACATTCCATCTGAAATAATCACTCGTTGAATATTTTCATACAGCGGTGCACAGAATAAAAGTGAAAAATCGATAAACGCCTCGTCTTTTTTGTAGAGAGAGAGAGAGAGAGAGAGAGAGAGAGAGAGAGAGAGAACTGTACAATATCTGCAGTGAGCCCACTCATTTAAGGACACAGGTTGTGATAAAGGAGATGGAAGAACTTCTCATTTATGTTTACATGCTGTTTCTAAAATGAACCAGTTTAATCCACACATGACTCCAGGCAACGGTTTGTGTATAGCACATGGAAGAAGTTCAATGACACCCTCAAATGGTCTTTTGCAACAAATTCTGGGCTTGATTTGAGAGTCTAATTTCAAGAAATCTGTCCATGGAGCAAGATATTTACACTTAAATTAATATAAAACAACTACCGCAGTTTTATTTCAAGTATATTTTCTCATCTAGTTTTTAGTGCAGTGATTTTTCTTATCCTAATGTGTAAATATCTTGCCCATGGATAGATTTCTTGAAATAAGACTCTCAAATCAAGGAGACAACTGTTTCAAGAACATTTCACTTATTCCAGGATTATTTTTTTGCATTGAAGTGACCCCTTCTGCAAAAGGCTTTATTATATGACTCTCATGCTTTTGCTTCTCTGATTCACTGTGCAATACCGAAGAAGATACTGTAATCGGATTGGAAGAAATGTTGGTAGTGCAAGCCTCTTCAAAAGCTTGGGCTGTTGAGATCACCTCTTGCACCAAATTTAAACCCCGCAGGTCGCTGTAGTCGTTTTCCGACACAAGATTTTATCAGAAAGATAATGTCATCGTTGAAATGGAGTCCAGATAGAACTTAGGTCAGAGCCTTGGGGGAATTGGGAACTCCTAAAAGCCAGCTGTACCTCTCCTGTCTGAGGCTGCTGTGAGCTTCGGGCAAACAAGCCGCCCACACCCCTCCCTCCCTGTGCACGGGACAGGGGGGACAGACAGACGGACAGCAGGTCCTGTAAAAGGAGGGGAAAGAAAAGAACTCGCTCCACTGTGTTGTGTTTTGCCATTTTTGGACCGTATGTAGCCTCCGTCGGCTCAGATCTGACATAAAGCTGCAGGGTTCAGGACCAACGAGACCATCGTTGAAAGTGACTTGTAGCGACAAATCTTACAGCATCAGGGTTACAATATACACAAAGTTTATCTTGATTCTTCTCGCCAGGACAAGCAGACGAGGTGCCTCACGGGTTAGCCCTGAAAAGGGTGCGGGGTTTCGGTAGGATGATTGTGAGAGGGTGAAAGTAAGAGTGGAAAATGGTGATATGTGCAACTTTATCTTTTTTGTTGTTGTCAGAATGCATGTGCAGAGACCTTTGAACGGTAACGTTTCCTTATCGCCTCACAAATGTGCGCTCCGTGAAAATATTAACTTGTGTAATCATCATTGTGGAAATGACTTACTCTATCAGGCTGGTTTGTTAAAAAGTAACCAGCATAGGATATTTTGCAAACGAGCACTTGGGGGCTTTTTTATAATAATCGGCGTAACTTTATGGCTCATTTTTGTGCTCTAAGCCGCTCACCGATGCCCTGTGCCTGTGTGCAGTCAGTTTATAGACAAGTCCCATCTAGTTGAGTCTAACCCAGAGTGTGAACCTGATCTTCGTCACCGTCAGTGAGTGGTTCTGCACTGTTCCTACAGAGTCCCAGCGCAGTCTGTCAAACCAAACACAAGGAACCGAAAAATGAGCGGGTCCCTGTGATCTTGCCTTCACACTTCACTAATCCTGCTCCGTGGATGCATGTGTGTGTGTATTATTGTGTTTGTATTTCATAAATGCTGTTGGCATGGCCTCCTGCTGAACAAGCACCTGTGGAAATCCCCTGCGTCTTGCAACACCTTTCACTTACACACAAACAGGCGCACACACACACACACACACACACACACGCACACACACACTCCGGGCCATTAAAGACTTACTTGTGGCAATATTACTTAGAAATGCTTTTCTTCAAATCTGCAGGCAAAGTGTTTGAGCCTTGTCTGTTGATCCTGCAGTGAGGGCGAGAGTGAAAAGTGAAAACTGATGAAATGCCTCCTGGAAATAAAAACTGTTTTTGGCTCGTCTGTCACCGCGGGATTGACATACGTGGAATCATGTCTTACGCTGGATTCCGCACTGTTGTAACCAGCCACACACTGTGCTGGAGCAGGACGTCTGAGTTCAGTGTCTTGCCAAACGGCACAACAAATAAACTGCAATTCACTTTGGAATGGCCATTTTAATGGTTGCACTTATTATTCAAGTTATGCCCCTAAAAATAAATCAAGTTATCTGTGTCCATTGGGGCGTCTCAAGTTTAAAACTCTCATGTACTCTCATGACAGTTATCGTGTCAAATGTGGTGGCCATGCATTTGCAATCGTCTCGTCAAACTCTTGAAAGTATTGTAAAGAATAATGTAAAGAATGTTGTAAAGAATGAGGCACATACATTTAATTAAATAAAAGTATCAAATTCAGTTACAGTTACAGTGGTAAATCTGGCGTAATATTAACCAAATGAAAGGCATATGTGGCGCAGATAGTAGAGCGGGTCGTCTTGTGACCGGAGGGTCGGCGGTTTGAATCCCGCAGGTGCACACTGTCGTTGTGTTCTTAGGCAAGACACTTCACCCTCCTTGCCTCCAGTGTCTGTGTTCATCGGTATGTGAATGGGTGAGTGGTTCCTTCATGTAAAGCATTGTGACTGCCTAAGGCAGGCAGAAAGGCGCTATATACAGTAAATGATATACTGTATATACGTCACACAGTATATCATTTGATTTGATGTGTTTGTCAGGACATAATTTGAGTGAAATACGAACATGAAATGCAGTTATTCTTGAAGTTTTGATTTCAGATTTTGCTCAAGCTCTTGGAGGTGTTTCAAATGTACACTGTTGCTGTGAACTACAATTTCAATACATACAAACGAATCGTCATTCAATTCTGCCAAAGTCTTGCGTCCCTGACGTACAGTCAGTCAAACAACAGTGAGCTCCTTCCATAATACATGTGCCATTCTGAACAAAAACTTGTCTCAATAAAACTACTGCTACTCAGTAAATGGCAATGCCAATATTTCCCACTGGCTTCAAATGTTTACAAATGGATTTGGCCTATAGGCTAAGACCAGATGTTTATACAGAAGTCATTCAGAGGTTTTTCCAGAATCCTAGTGTCATTAGTCTTGTATTTCTGCCCACACTGTTGAACTCGATAAAACAACAGACGTACAAAGAAGGGACAGTAATAAAATCTCAAACTCCCTCCCCGTCTCTAAATAATGGTTAATATAAAACCTCTCACACATTTTATTACTGATCTACAGAACGCTGCATCATAAGGTTCAGTACATCAAAGGAAACAGTTATTTTTTCTGAAGTGATTGCTCCTCACTTGCTCAAATTAAACCATGTAAGATCAATTGCTGGGTATCATTATCTTGAGTACATTTAGTTTTATGACGCACACAGGTCATTCATTTGTTTTTGCCTTGTTGTCTGCGTTGCTCAGCTACCAGATAAGGAAAGTGGTAGTCTAGATTTCTGTCTTCAAACCCATTATGCAGATTGCTACAGCGTGTATTGGTGATCACTGAGGGGTATCATCAAAAATGTGCCCCAGGGCAGTCAGTCATTTGACAGATTCTGTCCCCATTAGTACTCGGCTAAATGTTTATCTGTCTGCAGCGGTGTGTGGCTGCTCTGCTCAGAGTGATAAGAAAACCAAAACAGAGACAATTCTCTAACAAGGCATTTCTACGTCTTTTTAACAGTTTTGTTTTTAATAGCAGAAGGTTTATATGCTGTAAATTATTTATTTATGGCACTACATTTTTCAGTGGATGCCTAACTGCCTTGTCACTGTGTTCTAGGTAACTGGCAAATGTTTGTCAATACTGTCACAACACATTTAAACTTTTACTTAAGTTCAAATCTACGTCTGGTCACGGTAACAGTCACCAAATATAGTTTGGGTATGAACTGTATGTATGTTATCAAATCACATTGTGGAATGAGCGATGCGTTATTGTGTCTTTCATATCAGAGTGGCTATTATTTGACTAACTCGGGCTTTTACATTGATTCATATTCCTAGACATATAATCCCAAAGTCAAATACCACAAAAGTGACTATTCACTTTTCAAACCGACGCTAAGTGGAGCTTTGTATTGCGTGAACAGGCTTTTGTTTGAATAGGTGGTAACTTTTTCGGGGTCAGGTTTTAATCTTTCATCTCCTGCTTCATTACATTACCAAAAACATTGTTTAGATCAGTTGTTCCCAAGTCTGGAGTGTTGTGGTCCCCTTATCAATCTGAAGATCCCACGTGGCCTCCCAGTGACACTGATTTGCTACGTGTGCATCTGTAAGAGTGAGTGGTTGGTGTTGATCAGACGGGCCAGTGGCCAGATCGGCAGCTTCCGACTGTCTACCCCAGGGCAGCTGTGGCTGCTAAGCTTATCACCACTGAGTATAGACTGAATGTTAACTCTCCCATGTCAAGCACCGTGTGACTGTGAAAGGTGCTATACAAATAAAGTCCTTTCCTTCCTTATGGTAATGTAGTGATCCGAGTTTTATCTCATATAGTAAAAGGAGGGAGGTCAGGTGTCAGTAGGTTGAAAAATAATGAGGAAGGCAATGGAAATATTTCAATACTACTTGTTGTAACCTTAGCTGTAACAAAATTGTGAAATGGAACTTAAGCCTCCAAATTAAATCAACACATCCTGCCGAGAACAACGCCAAATGTAGTGATCCGAGTTTTACCTCATATTTACAGTAAAAGAAGGACACAGGTAAGTAGGTTGAAAAATAAAGAGGAATAACTTATGATTTATTCATTGGGATACTTTGTTTTAGTTTATATATTTTTTAGTTTGCATTTGTATTTCTTTTCCCCCAAAGTAAAAAAAGGCGAGGCAAGGCAGCCGTGGTGGGCCTACTGGGAACGGCCTCAAAGAATACAGGACCTAGTGGAAAGAGAGTTTAATTAAAGCCTGAATTCTAACCCAGTGCTACATCAGGTGACAGGAAACGTACCGCTTCCTACGTCCGTTTAAAAGGGCACAAGTGGACACTACTCTACCAAAACAGTCAAACTATCACAATAACAGAAAATTAAAAGTGTATTTATTTACTTTTTTTTTTTTTTTAAAGAAGATCAGCCCTTTTTAATTTTTCCGTACTCTGATGGCTTACTCAATTACCTAAATTAGAAATGAGAATTAAAAAATTTAGTAATATTTTTGTAATAATGCACCACTTATTCGATAAATCAATGAAAACATCCCTGCCCTGCATTTTTCCTCCCAACCACAAGGGGTCCGACTCTTAAACCTTTTTTTGTTTAAAAAATAAATGAGATAATAATCGCACAAACGTAATGAGACGTCAAAGTGGTTGTGAAAACACGCTCACAGCCTAACGTGCAGAATAACAAGTGCAGAATGGTTTACCGTGATGCTTTTGGCTCCTGTCTGCGCGCCTAACAACATGGCTACATTTTCTGACTGGTAAACTGAACAAAAACATTAGTGCCTGTGTCCTGTATGAACAAGACAAAACGATGAGTTGGCATTGTTTTCTCTTTATAATATCGTTATATTACCAGTATTAACAGTTTTATGCTTCAAAGGATTGCACATTTTTTACTTTCTATACACTTTTGATTTGTTTTGCTACCTTGCAGGAACCCGTTGGCCCTAAACGAAATCTGTGTTCTCCTATTTTCAGACCTCAGAGGCTTATGCTTAACTTTCTTGAATGTCCAAATGGTTTTGGCTGAGAGGAACAGGTGACGATGAACAAGTCAGAGCACAACCCCAGCGCCCCAGGGATCTCCTGCAGAAGCACTGTGTGGTCAGCTTCAAGTAACGCAAAATCAAACCAGCGTCCAATTGGTAAATGTTGGTCCATTCAGTTGGTCCTGTTTCACTTTTACTGTTTTAAAGTGTTAAATGTGACGCATGGGACGAAGATATAAAAACCTGATAGACCAGATCGGAATTAGACAGACATTACATTTATAGGGGTTTTCCCTGTTCGCTGTTATTGGTAATAGGTTATTTATTTATTTAAGTACAATATAACTGACATTCCCTAATAGTTGGTGGTTGGTTGGTCCATTACACAAGCTCCAGTGAATTGGGACTCCACACCCTTTACTTCTCATGGATCTCCACTAATGCAGGCCAAAAATGGAAAACCGTTACCTCTGGTGTTCTGGGTTAGTCATCGCTGATGGGACGTAGCAAATTCGGTGCCATCTACTTGTCCCATATAACTTAGCTGTTCCTATGAGTACGCGTTCATAATAGTGCCTATCATTGCTTTTGAACTTTGTAATGTAAATTAATGCACCGACAAATCCATAGCTCCTCTGAACACCATGCAGGTTTTTTATCAGCCTGTGGTGGTTTTGACAGAAGTTAAGTGATATGCCAGCCACAGATTAATGTGACCTCGAGGAACAACATTTTCATATATCCTGACAAGTCCCTCATTCATCCAGTCCTTCCCAAGGTATAAGACTACTGCACAGCCATGTTACTGCTGCAACTGCTGTCCCAGAACAAGTGTCTAAGAGTCAATGAAATGATGCATGTTTTAGTAATGCACAATAAACCATAGAAAGCAGTTTGTCGGAAATTGGCGTAAAGTATGACTCATAGCAAACAGTAAATCATTTGCAAAAGCAACAAATGTATTAGAAATGTCTTCAAACGTCACAGGTGTGCAGTTACTCTATCAGTTACACCCCACACACGCTGTTGTGGTTTATGCATCGACCGGTGTTTAATGTCAGCTCAGACTTGTCCCACCGAAACCTGCTGCGTCTTGTGAGTGAGTCACATTTACAGATTCCAAAAACGTACCATCGTGCCTTTTCACTTTTCATTGTTCGAAATCACCTCTGGGTCTGTTCTCTCTGATCTAACATGTGCATACTCGCAGTCACAGTATCACTCCAGGAGTCAAGTTTTACCCAAGCTCTCCCTTTTCAGTTGCAACTACATTTTAGCATAAAATATTACATTTTGCGTCAGTTAACACATTCCTACTGTAGGAGCTGGCAGAGCACGTGCTCCTTGTGATTTCATCTGTGTTTCCAGATGTGAAACAGGGCCCTTCTTCATGTCAGTTTCCCCTCAGGTCAAACCCCTGTGAGCCCATAAAGGCACTGGGACAGACCCCCCACTGCAAGTTCATGGTGCTCACTGCAAAGAGCACTGATCAGAAGAAAATGTTTAATGCTCATGTAATATCATTATGCGGTGGCAGTGATAGATCTTATACTTTTACAGATTATTAATGTGCATAACTTAGGCCAACGAAAAGTTTCCTTAATGTGAAATATTTTGTTTTGGATTTGTTACCTAAAAGCCATGCAAAGTTTCCAGTCGACACATGCTGCTCCTGTACATCCCGAGGCTTCAGAAAGGAGCATGTGGATGAACTTCAAGAAAAAGACAAGGGTCGCTTTTCAAAGTTATGCTTTTATCTTTATAATAAATCATATAATCCCATCAGACATGACGGTATTAAACACTGTGAATGTCCTTTTTTATTATACTTCATGTTTCACATTTTTGTGGAAATTAACGGTTTATTGTACAAAGAGTTGAGCTTTATCAGACATTTGTGACAAAGATGGTGTTGCTACGTGAGTCTTTATCTTCATCATCGGCTTTTTGTTCCTCCAAAAGTCTATCCAAAAGACTTGAAGACTCCAGCTTCTCCTCAGCCTCTTCATGCACACTCTGTCCCTCTGTGCCAGGGTGTAGCGGTTGCTCCAGGATCCGCGCTTCATCGTCCCTCACCTGGACGTCCAGCTGAGGGATCATTGTGGCCAAAGACATGGAGAGAGGCACGTGGATCAGGGACGACCCGGGCAGAGCTGCAGGACTCGACACTGCGGTCCAAGGCAGGTATGTGAGCCCACAGTTCGAATCCATCTGAGGCAGAGGGGTGGTCACAGGACTTGCCGGGATAGGCTGCAAAACAAATATGTCAAACTCAGAACTGTCACTATCTGTCTTCATTAGCGCCACACTAATGACCTCCCATCAACAAAGGTAATTTGTTAAAGTGAGTTATTATCATTGTTAATTTAACAGAAAGCACTGGAGACAAATGGCTAAGTAAAAGAAGAACCCCTTATTTAACTTGTCAGTGAAAGATTTGAAACCCTTTCCATTTCAAGAGGTTGCATTCACGTGGCCTACCGTTCCAAACAGCCTTTAGTTTAATATTGTGGTGGAAGACTGTCCAAATTAGGCTTTGAACTCTCAATATCTGTAATTACTGCACTGTAATTAAGCTCAATGTCTTGTTTGTCAGAAAAAAATGAAGTCTGAAGAAGTAGCCTAATTGTTGTCTGAAACGATGAGTTTCCATATTGTGTTTTTATATTTTTTGGCCAAGTTCCTAGAGTGCAGCGATTTGCATGAATTTGACGTGGATTTCACACTCCGTGACTTATAGTGTTGCATTACCGCCCCCCCCAGACATCTTTTTCCATGGATGTCTGCACTTACTCCGAAGTTGGTGAGGAGTGGCGTGTGCGTGTACGTGAGCATGGTGTAGCTGGGGCATAGCGTCTGCATGTACAGGTCAGTGCCAGAGGTGAGGGTGGCGCTTGCTGAGCTGGACTGGCTCTGTGCCGGCAGGTCCTGGGCGCCGCTTTCAGGTGGAGACCAGGGCAACGCTCTCCATCCAGAGCACCCTTCACCGAGCGCAGCAGGCAACTCCGAGCTGAACAGTCCTGGAGATAAGACACTGTGTGAAGGCTTTGGAGCGAGTGTACTGTGGAGTATGTGCGTATCTTGAAGATCTTCCCATATTGCTATAGATTGGTGGATGTACATTCCCCCAATACACATTAGCTAAGTTACAAGTGTGTATTGTGAGTCAGTGTTGATGTCTTTTGAGAAACTATTGTCAAAAAACTGAAGGGTCACAAAACCTTATATGCCAACTTCTTATGTCACTGAAATACCCCAGCCCTTCTACCTGTAATGTCCCTTTTGGCCACTAGAGGGCTGTATGGTGTGAAAACCCGGAATGACTGTATGAAAAAGGTAATTTGATGCAACTAATAATATGTTGCCAACATTCCCCATACGTTATTATCTTTTTTTTTTTTTTTCACACAGTGCATGTTTAAGTAACCACCATATGCCGTACCTGTTTGACTGCTGAAATGCCCCACCTCCTGAAACAGATTGAAGAGCAGATGTAACAATAACAAAGCACTGTGTCCATTCATAACATAGACTGAAGAGTACAGAAGAACATTGGCAAAGCAGAGCGTCTCCGGGGCAGTTTGTCCTAGGATCCAAGTGTTCAGAAATGTTGAAAAAAGACAGTCTTTTTTTTTTTAAAGAAATCGTAGATTGCCCTTTTATTTAACATTCAACTGACTCTGTGGTACTGCACGATGCATACAGTAGGAAAAATAATGAGCCCAGAGGCGTGAAAAAAAGCTGAATATTCGGTACCCAATGAAAATTATTTAGTTTCACATACAAGTCTCTGATGCCAAGATACTACCAGTTTTTAACAATATTGTGTCTTAACAGGCTGGGGCCAAACAAGTAAAAACCTGACCTATTTGATCCCCTGTAAACACATGCATTCTTATGTTTACTGTTGCAGAGCAGAAAACAACGGAGAACAGTTCATGTAGAAATTATTACTGGCTGAGCCCATTTATAATTGTTGCGATTGCGTAAAAGGACACGTCTTCTCCTGAAGGCACAACGGACTGCAGACAACAGCAGCCCGTTTGAAGGGGTGAGAAACACCAGATGTGGGGTGTATTTATAAAACAGTGGTGTTTGATGACATTTCTGCGTGGCTTTCGATTGAGTGTCTTGGGGGAGCTAAAAGTAGCTGAAAGATGCTGACGGCACAGTCAAGCATTGGTCCCTCACCTATGAAGTTTAATACATAGGCGTTTTGTGACAGCCCGCATTTTGTTGACTCATGTATTCCAATAAGCTAGAATCCAGGACTTGAGGGGGTTCTTGGGGTTGACACTGTGTTGTACTTTGGGAAGTGTGGTGTATCAAGGTGGTTTTGCAAGTGAGGAAATCCAGTGCTCTGGGAATACTGTGGAAGGGCGCCTGCTGTCATTTGCCTTCAAAAATCATCTTTAACAGAGCCACTCTACCCTTGGTGTCTGTCTGCTCTTATCTGTGATGTTTATATGTGCGATACATAAAGTGGGCTTGTTCATGCATCGAGCCCTGAAGTCATGCAGTGAACTGTCATAAAAAAACACCTGGATTATGTGAGGACAATAGGGTTGGGCCGAGTCTCTAACGGGATCTAGCATTTGTTGACGATCGTTCCTGTTGGCATTAAGACTGTAAGACGAGGACGAGGGTGAGATAGGGACTTTTACTGCCAATAAAATGAACCATAAGAAAGCGCAAGTCTTTGATCTGTGCAGGTACAGTCCGACTTACTGATGTTCCCATTAATTATAATCAGTCATCCAAAGAAAATTGGTGCCAAACCTTTACAATTACCTCTGACGGTAGATGAAACATCACATGCAACAAACGGTTACTGTTCAACCTGCACAAAATCATTACTCTAAAGCGGTCCTGTTTTTCTTTAATTTATTAGCTGTACACTGTACATGTAAAGTAATAATTGTTGTGACAGTTATCAGACAAAATTGCACATATAATCAGTCATGGAGCCATCAAATTATTTGTTCATCAAAAAAACATAGCTCATCATCGTACTGACAGGTAAACGTTATGAATTGTGATACTGTGTTTACATGGGGCAGCTGTCCCATCACTCATAATTCATGAGAAATGATGTCTCCATAAAGAGGAAGTTAGGCGTGTTTACTTTACATTTCCAGGGAAAAGGGCACCGTTCTAACTGTTCACTCAATCCAATTTACTGTCAGTGGGTTTATGAATGGAATTACTCCTGACACGAACTTTTATGAAATCTAGCATGATTCTGAATAAGAGTAATGAAAAACAAATCCTGATTTGTAGTTACAAACTGCTACATGATGAAGTAAAACCTGAAGCCACTCTTTAAACATTTGAACTCAAACGTTTACAGGTGGCCTTTACATCAGCAAAAGTGAATACATACTTTTGCATTTTTAACATTTGAGAAGATTGTGAAAGCTCCCACCACACTTGTAGCAGCTGTCTTAGAGATGGAGGCTGCTGCACTTCTCTTCCTCCGCAGCAGTTCTTTGACTGGATCTCTGACCCGCACTCCTTGGTATGGTCTGTGCCGCACTTCAGCTGCAGGTTGTGCTTCGAGAAAGAACGCAAGGTTAGGCTTGTGCAGGTTCCTTGGTAAACTATTATGCCTCCGTAAAGTCTTAAATCGCATGAAAATTGCTAATCCTATATTTAAACCTTTTCAGCAGTTAATATTTAAGATACATGAGGTTTAATAAGCAGGACGATAAAATACAATTGTCATTAGAGATGAGAAGCCATAAGGTCACATGGGGAACCTTGAGCATTTTCAGTTTTTCATTTCCTCCAATAAATCTAATGTTTAATTCTTCCACAGCCCTATACAGAAAGCTTTTTGACAGTTGTAATGTTTTTCTGAATGACTCTCTGCAAGTGCAAGCATGAGAGGAAATGGGATATGTCTTTGGGCTTTGGTTCAAATGCACGTGCGAAACAATGAGCCCAGATTGTCGGTGCTGCAGGCTACCACTTACAGTGAGCCAAATTCACTCCAAACTTAAGTTTCAGGTTCTTTACAGTAAGCTGGTAAACTGATCATTACCGGTAAAAATTACTAGGAAATCACAGCTCCTGGTGGTAACACAGGCTTAGGACATTCTTTATATGGCTTGGTTTGGGAAATAGCTGACACTGATATGTTGCTCTCCTTAATCTTGTAAAGAGCAGTACTCAAAGCGTGATTGCAGAGTTCACAAGTTAAAAAAATGTATCTGTTTCAGTCCATCTGAAGATGAACTTTGAATGTCCCCTCCGGCATTATCAGCTGCTTACATCAGTAATGTTTTTTTTTATATTTTGGGAAAGTACTGCACACAAAATGACCTACATATGTCTTGTACAAAATGCATTTTTTAAATATGAATACCAATGGTGTAAAGTAAACGTTATAATGCACACACACAGATTCACTATTGTACTATTGTGTCTCTCCAATCAGACAGGATAAATGAATGTGGTGTAATACGGGAAGTTTTACCCTTGTTGTAGTTCTTGTCCTCCCACCACCCATTACAGCTTTAATCATTATTTCTTTGCACCTCATGTTACATATTCAGTTTTTAAATGCTTCATTGTAGTTCTCAGTGACGTGCACAGACATTTTGAGGGGCAGGTGCTCAACCAAGACAAAAGGTCAACCCTTCCGGAAAAAAGACATTAAAAAAAATAAAAATAAAATTCTGTGTCTAGTAACACTTAACATTAATTAATACAACAACATACAATGTACATTGTACAAGGATGTGGACCTAATAATAAACTAGGTAGACTTTAGAGAACAATGGCTCTGCACTTATGATTCCAAATAAATAATGCAAAGGTACTACAGCCTACACTTAAAACATCTGGTTTGTCCAAGTCATGGCTTTGTCCATATCTAAAATATCTGAAATAACAATAATCCACTGACTGAGCTGTTCATGTTCCCGTGCACCTCCCACAGAGACACAGTGTCCAGAGGCTCTCCTCCTCACGCTTCTCTCTCCTCCACACATCCTTCTTTCCTCAGCTCAGCTCAGCTCACACTGCTCTGGCCCCGGTCTTCGCCCAGCCCTGACTTAGTCTGAGTAATACAGCTCATTTTCAGACCATTTTATGGCGCGCAAAACAGAACTGCTAAAGTTACTGACTTCTTACCGCTGACTTTGTCCGGACAGTCTCGACACGCAGCGCTGTGGTCCTCGCCCCGTCGGCCCTTTCGTTTCCATTCCCCTCAATAATGCAGTCATGTCGCGCTAGTTTGTACATAAAGTTAAAACATTTACTCAGTTTACTTTACTCCCACGACCTACAGAGATGGGCTGTACCATCTTCTCAAATGGGGAAACACGGGGACAGTGCAGTTTCCCTTCTGTGATCAGGAGCACGTCAGCGCTGCCGCGGCTCGAGAGGAGGAATGAAGCGCGATGTGAAGTTGTTGAGCATTAAAACTGTATTTTCAGCACCTGTTGGCTTAGTAGGGCAAATATCTAAGAACAATAAAATAAATAGGAGTTATTTTTTTGGGAGAAAAAAAACGGTGGTCGGGTGAAGGGCACTTAACGGGCACAGGGCAAAAGGGCAGGTGCTTGAGCACCACCTGGGCTCTATCTGTGCACATCCCTGGTAGTTCTGATTGAGAAGAACACAATGAGCAACTCGTGCCGCCGCTTACTGATGCCTACATTTCCCCTTCGGTATGATACCAGTACTAACCTAGAGGAGACGAAGTGCAAAGAAAATTGAATTCTGACATTGAGCAGGAACAGGAATTTGTCCTTTTTTGTTCCTGCACAAATACTACATTGAATGAATAAATGAGAAATCTTTTCTAATGCACATTGACAAAATGAAAACCCTGACGATTAAGTATACATTTATGTATAGTCTGGTTTGAATGTTCACTTGCACACACAATTACAAGCTTTTCCTTATACTGGTATATATAAATGAGTACACACTCGGCCTAAATGTGTGCATGTAGTTTATCCATATATCCATGAATCAATTCATAGTGGAGCCTGCTTCATTTATGGCTGAGCATTTAAAGAGGAATCATAAATTAATGTTCTTGAGTCAAATACTTTACTCTGTAATTTAAGGGTCGAACGTTTCGCCTCTCATCCAAAAAGCTTCGTCAGCGAACTAAAGTTTTAGCTCAACTTAAGTTCGCTGACGAAGCCTTTTGGATGAGAGGTGAAACGTTCGGCACTTCAGTTACAGAGTACAGAAGATGACTCAAGAACATTTATTAAAGATGGACAACTCCTGTACGACTGAGAGCCTGAACAGACATTTAAAGAGGAAGTTGCACATCTGTGCATTTCTTTATTGATGCAGGGTCCTGAACATTTTGCATATCAAGATTGCCTCCCTGTCATAACATACGGCCATCGGATTGTCTTCCTCTTTCCAAAACAGCTTTTACATTGACTTTTTAAAACAATTACTAGGTATATTTATATTCTTACTTTATGCCAAGTTTTACAGTAGATTGATTTGAGATTTTACATTTACAAATTATCATTGTTTGACAACACAGTTTACAATGAGCCAATACATTATTAAGAAGAATGTAATTTTAGCTGACTTTGTCTAAGTTAAAATAAATTTATTAGACTGATAATAGGCAAAAGAGTGAATGTCTGTCAGATGTACTTACATTTGTCCCAGTGCATACTGATGGCTGTATTTGGGCGATAGTGAAGACAGATTAAAGTGGGGACATGCAGTGGCTCTTTATAACAGCGAAGAACGAGGTCCCCTGGGATTTCTGTTCAAACCCAAACCTCACAACAGCAAGTTTCATTTGTTACTGTCTGAAACATAGTAGCTGATCATTTTATACTCTTAAGTGTTTGTGCTTCAATTACAAAGATGATATTTTTGAAAATGATATAATATATCATACATATTACCGGGGGCGTGAAATATGGTGAATTAGCGAGGCCATTTTTTGTTGCTATTATTATAATAATTATTGCTGCCATTATGGTTTTCGTGACAGCTTCCTAGAGAATAGTATACTACCCTTGTAAAAATATGAATGAGCGCTGTTTGCATAATCCATTGGCTCTGTTGCCTGTATGAGTCAAGACTATGGAGATATTTTGATAGTACAACCTGCTCTTATTGTATTACATGGGGGTGCGCTTTTTGCTTTGTTATGAACAGCCCCTAATGAGTTTGGATTTTTTCTTTTAAACTGGTTGGAAAAAAACTCTGAGGAGGAGATGAAAACATTTTGGGAAAGTGTTTGTCGTGAGTCAAGACTTGTCCTGGACATTTTTATCTCGGAGTAAGATCAACACTATGATTGATGATTGAGCCATACTGCTGCCATCTTGCAGTTTAAGGAAAGGTTTCGCTAATGCTGACCAGTTTGGGCATGCACGGAACAAGCAAGAAAGAAATGGAAGGAGAAAGAATGTATTATATAAACAAGAGGTACTTAACATAACTTCTCTACCATGAGCTGTTCATTTGGGCAGATGCATATTTGCATATATTAAAAGTCACTTTTATTCACTTTATCTGCACCAATCAGGATTCTTCTGCGAATGTTAATGCATCTCACAGTGTTGTACTTCCTCTTTTCAGTCCTAAAAAACGGCAGTGCGGTCACGGATGGACAATTTAACTGCGTTGCATATTTTCGAATTTAGATTATGTGTTTTGTAAGTTAAAAAAAAGAGTTAAATGTATGTTAGAAGATTGCACAATAAGTCAAAAGTGTAAGGTAAAATTCCCAAAGTACTTCTGAGTTGTCAATATGTCAATACAGAAATCCACCAAGGGTACAAACTCAGTGGTATATGGCATCCTTTTGTCCCAGTGCAACACACAATGTAAAGTGGTCATTGTTAAACATCTTTTTTCAGAAAAGAAAAACACGCTAATGTCCTGTTCAATTATAAAGAAAATGAAAGCTTAATAAGAAGGCCAGTAAATATCAATGTAACAAAGCCCTTAAATAATAATGTCATTGGTAAACCGTTCCAAAGACAATCACTGTGACACTATTGTGACTGAATGCAGATCTTTCCAGCATTAGAGTCTGTCACATCTGTCTCTCCTCACCTTCTCAAGTACAAGCTCACACAGGTCAGACCCACATTTGTTTTATACGTAATTCAGGTTCATCATCACTGACGATAGGTTTTAGAGCTGTCAGTTTCTCTGCAATAGTTTGGACATGGGAAAATACCAAAATCCTTGCCTATGCCTTTAGCCCCTTTAGCCTGTGCTACCCATCTAACATGCATCCAGTCATTACTGTAACTCAGAGACGTAAGGGATCAGACAAGAGAAGAGAAAAAAAGGTCAAGATTTCATATGAAAGCAGGCTCACAGGAAGCACCTGGACCGTCACTTCAAACCACAAAAGCAATACTGACAAGTTACTTACCTTTATTTCAGTGTGTGATAGAGGCTTACTTGTTTCTGTCCAAATCAGATGTACTCTGAAAGAATAAAAAGTGAGGAGCTTCCATTTACCTCTAGCTTTTGTGGTAGATCCACATGACCCTTTCTGTGTGTGACCTGCTTGGTTTTTGTGCAGTATTTACCTTTTGCTCAATGCAAAGCAGAGCTGTCTAGTTTAAATAACAGTGCGGCGCATTTGCTATTTGCAATTTTGCGCAGATAAGGATTAGAAGCCTATGGTTTGTTTTACAAGTGGTGCTTTTGTAGAAGTAAGTCACAAATCCACATGCTGGAGTGCCTCTTAAGAGTCTGTTTGGCCTGTGGGCTGTAAAAGATCATATCTTTACAATTTCCGGGACAGTTTTCGGACCTGGACATTTTTAGTCCCATATTTGACACTGGGGATGGTGCACTCAGGACGATGAGCAGTGTTAGGTTTGTGCCATACATAACGTTTTGCATTTGGGCCAAAAAGTTCAATTTTTGTCTCATCTGACCAAAGCACCTTCTTCCACATGGTAGCTGTGTCCTCCATATGATTTCTGGCAAACTTCAAATGGGATTTCTTATGGCCTCCTTTCAATAATGGCTTTCTTCTTGCCACTCGTCCATGAAGGCCAGATTTGTGTAGAGTACGACTTATAGTTGTCCCATGTACAGATTCCCCCAGCTCAGCGGCAGGACGTCGCAGCTCCTCCAGAGTTATCTTGGGGCACTTGGTTGTATTTCTGACCAGTGCTCTCCTTGTTCGGTCTGTTAGTTTAGGTGGACGCCCGTGTCTTGGTAAGTTCACAGTGGTGCTACTGCAGTGGTTCCCAAAGTGGGGTCCGGGGCAGTAGGCACAACAGGGGGGCCCCCAAAGCTTGTCTGCAAAACAAGTATAATGAAAAAAGCACCAGTTTAATTTAATAAATTATTATGATTTGGGGGGCCCCCCGAGAGATTTTATGATCAATAAGGGGGCCGCGATGTCCCGGACTTTGGGAATGGCTGATCTACTGTATATCACAGTCTCATGTCAAGTACAAGTGACGCATCCCAAAACTTGACAACCCTGATATTTCTGCAGGATCTCTTTAAAGATTACTGAGCTTGATATTGTTTTCAGATACACTCAGACATTTGCTAAACTGTAAGTCAAAATGTTTTGAGTGAAGACTGTGGGTTTGTGACGTGATTAATTACAACTAAACTAAATCACTCACAACTTGACTCCATGCAGATTACATGAATGCAGGTTCTCATGACAAGGTGTTATGGTTTTACTAACGGCCAGTTTGTCAAAAAGTGCCGTTCTGCACAGTCACATATGCGACTATCCCAGTGCCAGAGTTTCTGCCCCTCAGGTGAAGTTCATATAAAAACATACAGTTTTCTAAGTCCACAACTTCAGCTTTACAGATTTCCCTTGGGCACTTTTCGTAGTGATTTTGGTGAATCTGAGTTCCACTTCTGGCGCAGTTAACATTCAGACTCGACTTGGACTCATCTGTTTGTTTTATTCCTACATATATACTACAAAAGTATTACACAAGATACAGAAAGGCCCAATGACACTCAACGTTAGATGCCAGTCTGATTTTGTTGCCTGTTTCTGTGTAAATGTCTTTTTTTTATATATATATATACAAATCCATATAAAACCAAGTGTTAGTCAGATGGAGGATTGTGATTGACGACTGGAGAAATGAACAGAGCCCGAGTGTGTAGCTGCAGAGGACAGACGTGTGTGTACAAGCCAAGCCTTAAAGGGCTGGTACGTGCCTCGACCTGCCCTGCAAACAAACCTGCTGTGGGGCTCTCTTACCTCTGGCTACACTCCTGCACTCCGTGACCGCTGCACTGTGAGGACATGCGGCCAACCTCTGACACCCGTATTGAGAGCTGCAAAGTCCCAGGGGACAAAACCCTTAGTACATGAAACTCAACATCAAACTCTGAGAGATGCTTGCACAGCTGTGGGCTTTTGAATAAATGGTCCTTAGGTGATGCATTATAGGTCAACAACAGTGAACCAGGAAGAGAACACTGCCATTTAATGCGGAGAATATGAAAACACCAGAGGGAAAGACCTCTGGAAAGCCCCGTGTGGCATGTGAGGCAGGTGCATACTGTATCCCAACGAGTTGCAACACTTTTGCACCAGAAGCAACCAGTCCTGCATGGAGAAATTAGAATACTTTATATTTAGCGTTGTTGAAGAATTTGTGTTTGTTGATCAAGACATAAATTGGACCCACATTCAGGAAGTAGCAAAACTTCCCTTTTTGGTTTCTGAGCAGCCCCTTTGCAGTAACTGTGCCAGGTGCTTTTACAGTTATCTTAGTTAAACATCAGCCCCACTGAGAGGCGGCCAAGTAATCACTTTGTGCACATGTTATTGGGCTGGGCCACACCATGTATTTTATGTCACTGCCTAATGTTTGTGCTTGGGGTTCAGAGTGAACGCACGATATGAACAGAATAGGATTGAGTATGGGATTTTAACCCTGTCTCAAGTGTTTTTTTCTTGTGCAAAGATTAATTGATTTAACTGCTCACTGGTGTCAACACTGAATGCCAGTCAAGTTCAATAATAAAAATACTGACAATTATGAAAGTGAGTCTAGTTTTAGTGAGTGCAAATTATAATTTGTAATGCAAATATGTTTTTATATTTTTTTAAACTAGAGAGAGAGAGCGAGAGAGAAGAAAAAAAAAACTTCACTTACATGCATTACTAAAGTATAAATGAAATAATGTGTGATGTCTAAAATTGAGGAGCACCCGAAGAAGCCAAAGTACCAAGAAGAAGCCAAGGTGCATGCACCATAGTTTGAGAACCACCCAAATCTCTGATTTGCCTAAATGCCTATGTGCGTGTGTTCCAACCAAAGACATTTTATAAAATGTGATACCACTACCAGACAGTTACATAATATACTTTAAGTATTTTGTTGGTGAAATTGCCATTATATTCAACTTCACAAAGAAATAATCCCTGCAACAATGCCCTAGACACAGGAGAAAAAGGGCGTTAGGGCAGTCAATAGGAGCTCGGTGGGGCTGTACACAAGCTCACGTGAATACTATAGGTCCACAAGTCAGAGCATGTCTTTTTATTCTCAACATACAATTTAATAGTTGTATAACCATGCAATGTAATAATGTTATGCAAGCAAATAGTTACAAGGAATACTGCATGGAATGTGTGTTTGAACAGCTGTTGGTTAATAGCGTGACACTGCCCTCTGGTGGGCAAGTAGGAACAGATATTTTTCTTTCTTTTTTTTCCACATATTTATTTTGCCGTTGTTACCCCCCATAGAAATTCAGTCATGTACAGTTTATCAGTGTTCTGCATAGTACATCATGAAAGAATTATGTATCTCTCCCTCATCCACCTGAGCAACCATGGACCTAAATAATGTATGAATCATGTTTTTGTTTTTTGACACACATACCACATGCTAAACTGTGGTATGGGGTTTGAATCCCGCCTCCTGAAGGTGCACATTGTCGTTGTGTCCTTGGGCAAGACACTTCACCCTCCTTGCCTCCAGTGTCTGCGTACCCTGGTGTATGAGTGAGTGGCAGGTGGTGGGCCGATGGCGCAGACTGGCTGCCCCAGGGCAGCTGTGGCTACAACAGCAGCTCACCACCAAGTATGGAGTGAATGAATAATGACGACAGTGTAGCGCTTTGAGAAACTTGGTAATACAGGCTTGTAAAGCGCAATATAAGTGTAAGGCATTATTATTATTATTATTAATGAACCTTAACCAGGTAACACTTTTATTTATATATATATATATATATATATATATATATATATATATATATATAAAGGCTGCTCCGTTTTTTAACAGGAATCACAGGGAAACAATTGTATTCTTCTTACCCAGAGACACAAGAGCCATATGTGGCACATGTTTAACCCACACCATTGCATTGTTATCCCTGACACATGAGAGGGCACTGACAAACAAATATTAACAATACTTTGCAATTGAGATACAATGAACATACAGTTGTAACTGATTATACTTTCATAATATGTACTTAGTTCCAAATTAATATAAATAGATAAGGTCTAACAAAATAAAGCGTAAATCTAATAGGCAAACAGTTCATTATGTGAGAACATCTGCACCTGTATTAATGCCAGTGTGCTCCATTACAAACTAAATCAATCCCACCGTCAGCAGTCTATGACCTCATAGAACTTGGTCAGTGGTCCTTTCTGACATTCGGGACAGAGCTTGTAACTGGGGTAAATCAACTGTTTTGGAGAAATCCAAGGGGACATTGGACAGAGGCTTCAAACCTGAGCCGGTCCGAGGAAAACTGGGACGTCTGGTCACCCTATCTTTAACGGAAGTATTATTCAAATTTTAGTATTATTATATATATATTATATTATTATTATAAGAGATAAAAAATCTTGAGTCTAATCTTGAGAACCAGAAAAAACACACCCATACTGGAACGTATATGGGTGTATGTTGCATGGAGAGCAATTTCTGAACACTAGATGGCGTCATGCATCACACCATAATCCGGTTGTTCCGAGGGGGGGAAAAAAAACACTAGTCTCCACTTAAAATGAATCCTGATCAGCGGGTGATGCAACTGAAGCCCAGTGTTGAGTGGAGGCAGCCAGTGGGGGAATTATTTCACGCTGGATGACAGACCACCAGCATCCATCAAAAACTTCATGAAACACTCCTGCCTGTTCGAATATATCCCTTCCACTGTCTTACTCAAATACCACCACTTTTAGGCCCAGAACTGTCTTCAGTACTAGACGTAAAGCCGGTCTCTGGGTTCAGTGTGAAGTGCTGCAGGCTGCTTTGCCTTGAGCTTGACATCTGAAATAAACTTTAAAGAGCCTTGACATGAAGACAGCCATATTCATAATTACAGGTGCATTACTTTAAAACAATAGTAAGAAATAACAATGCAGGTAGATGTAAAAAAATACTCAAAATAGTTTATTCATATTTAAAGGTAATATTTAAAGGACCTATGCCTGATTTTTGTTTATATTCTTTTTTTTTTTTCAGTGGTGGAACAACATTTGTTTTGTCCTTCAGTATATTGTAAACTCAGACATTTGCAGAAAAAAACAATCAAATTTAACTATCAAATTATAAAACATTTGTATCACTTTCATGATTTTCCGGCTAGGTTTTGATAGCATTTCTGTGCCAGTGACCCTGAAAAGTGACCCTTGGATGTTATGTATTAAGAAAGAATGAGCTAGGACCACAACTAGCAATTTGTTTACTTGCTTCTTTCTGTCATTGTTTATAAACCAAAAAAATCAGGTGCCTTTAAGTCCTTTATTATTACATATCCTGTGATCTACATACTAGAAGTATGATTGCTACCAATTATATTATTATGGATATATTAACTATATGTCCATAAAAGTTAAACTGTATTTAAGACAAAGTACATAAAACACTATTGCTGCACCTGCTACATACTATAATGTTTCATATCTTGATTGTATTGTTAAGAGAAGCCCATGTAGCATGTTGCTGTGCTATAGCTACATGAATGATTGCCCATTGACATATTTTATGTCGTAAATAGTTTTTTGTAATTTAATCACTGTATGAGTGGTATGACGTTCTGTTCAAGTTTAAATTTTGCAGTTTTATTTATGGGTTAGTTTAATTATTTGTTTGAGCAGTTAACCTGCTAAAAGGGAGTGGACCGAAGCCAAAGGCTTATAAGCGCCCCAAAAATAAAAACAATCAAATCAAAAACAAAGGAACATAGGGCAAAGTAACAACAAATAATGAAGAACAATAAAAAAAAACCAACAGCAAAATAAAAAAACAACAACAAAAGAATGTGCTACAACTCGTATCTAAGAAATGTAAACCATTTGTAAACTTTTTTTTAAATGTACCAGGCTTTGAACATGATTTGAGCCATCTTAAATTCAGTAAGGTCCTCAAAATGTATTGTTTTTGATTTAAAAAATAATGGATTTGTGTGTTCACGGTATCCAGCTAAATGAATTATTCTTGCTGCCTTTTTCTGAACTTTAAACAATGGGTCAAGATTACTTTTATACGCATTTTCCCAGATCTCTACACAATATGTTAAATGGGGGAGGATAAGTGAACAGTATATAGAGCTTTGTTGTCAATGATATATTTAAATATATTCATTATGGCTGAAATCTTTGCAATTTTAGTAAACATTTTTATGATGTGGGGTTTCCAGCTGATTTTATGATCGAGTGTTACACTAAGAAATGTATGTTTTGTCACAATTTTTATAGATGGGAATAACTTTAGCCATTTTCATTAAATCTGGAAATGTACCAGTTTTTTAAGACAAGTAAAAAATATGGGATAGCGGTATGACAATGTGATCGATGACCTGTTTAACAATACTCATATCTACCTCGTCACACAGTAGGGCTGGGCGATATGGCCTAAAACCTATATCATGATATGAAAAAATAAATATCACGATAACGATATAATTAACAATGGACAAATTACTTCAAAATCCCAGCCTTACGCCTATTGGGAAGATTATCCATCCATCCATTTTCTTCCACTATGATCTACTCAAGCAGTTTACATCCTTCATTTCATTTGACTTTTTAAGCACCTGTCCCCGTGTTCTACAGTCAGTGTTAATGCTGCTCTGATGGAGTGTAACATGAATTATATCGTGTCCACGGCGATATAAAAAAATTACAACGATATAAAAATTATATCACGATAACGATATGCGATACGATACGGCCCAACCCTACGTCACAGTCCAAGGATTTCTTATTTATGACATTTCTAACTATATCATGTCATGGTTGGAGGTGGAGTGAGGAAAAATAAAACCCAAAAGGCAGGACTGCAACAAAACTGGTGATGTTTAATGAATGACAAAAAACAAAATAACAAACTCCAGCGATGACAAAAAAGTAAAACAAACCGGGGCTGACGTAGACAATGACACGACAAAGGACGAGGGAAACACAGGGGTATAAATACATGAAACAGGTACAGGTGGAACACATCAGGGCGGGGCAGGCACTCAACACAGGGGAAGCAAAGCAAAATCACAAGGACAGAACAGACATGTCAAAATAAAACACTGGACTAAACCAAAGTCAACATACAAAACCAGGGGAACAAAAGACGAATCACGACATATCAGTTATTTCTTGTCCTGTTGTTGGCGTAGGAAACATTGTATTTGGGTTTTCCTGGACACAATCATAATTATGATTTGTGCATGGTGGAAGAGGATAATTGGGGTCCTACGCTTATGAAGTGCTTATTGAACTCACTCACAATTTCATTTGAATTTTCAATTTTCTGACATAAAGCTCTGTGGTACATTTCCTTTTGGAGTTCTTCGAAGTACATCATTTATAGTACACCAGAGAGCCTTGGTGTTTGTCTTATTTTTTTTCGAGTAGTGCACTATAATATTTTTTTTTTTTACAGTTTCTTATTATGTTAGTAAGTTTGTTTTTGTATCTTTTGTACTTATTTTCAGATTCACTTGTTCTTTTTGTTAAAAAGACTTTGTATAATGAATTATTTTTCTTACATGCATTTTCTAAACCCGTAGTCATCCAGGGACTCATTATCTTTTTCTTTTTACAATTGCTTTCTATTTTTGGGCAGTGCAGGTCAAAGAGGGTCATGAAAGTTCTTAAGAAGATATTATAAGCTGCATCTACATTGGTTTCTTCCAAGATCGTTTTTTTCTGCTAAGCTGACTTTAAAGCGTAGAGTGCATTATCATTTAGCAATCTAATAAATTTAGTGACATGAGTTTTTTCATCTTTAGTTTTCCTATTTTTTAGGTTATACAGAACAAAAACAGGTAGGTGATCACTTACATCCGTTACTAGAATCCCACTTGGAAGGTCTTTGCTGAGAACATGTAAATATTATTTATTATCTATATTAAGCTTGTGCATGACGGCACCTTTTTGAGTGACATGCAGGATTTTAGAGGCAGATGTGGTGAATAGGTCTGGGCTCATTCTACACATTAGGACATGGCTGGAACATGTAAGGGGAGGAAATTACATAATTTTAACATTTTTAAACTCTGTATAGTCCATTTTAAGTCTTGTTTTGACATAATTTGCTGAAAAACTAGTTACTTACATTTTGTGTAATGGAGCATATTGTGTTGCTATCATCATTGCAATATCACACAGCCGTATCGCAAGTTAGGCAAGGTACGTTTATTTATATGGCACATTTCATGTCCAAGACAACTCACAACTGTACCTCAACACCAATACTGAATACTTTATTGATTATACTTTTAATCCTTTCAGCTATAATCATTATCATAACAACGATGATTATGACAGCAATCCCTGTTGTTGTTGTTATCACTTATCATTATTTCATTTTTTAATTATTATTGTTATTATATCGTCATCATCAAATCAAGTAGCTAATTACACTGTGGACTGGTAGGAGAATCAGCTTCCAAATAGCTAAAAAAAAGCGGAGCTATATACAGTGCCTTGCGAAAGTATTCGGCCCCCTTGAACTTTTCGACCTTTTGCCACATTTCACGCTTCAAACATAAAGATATAAAACTGTAATTTTTTGTGAAGAACCAACAACAAGTGGGACACAATCATGAAGTGAAATGAAATTTATTGGATATTTCAAACATGTTTGACAAATAAACAACTGAAAAATTGGGCATGCAAAATTATTCAGCCCCCTTAAGTTAATACTTTGTAGCGCCACCCTTTGCTGCGATTACTGCTGTAAGCCGCTTGGGGTTTGTCTCTATCAGTTTTCCACATTGAGAGACTGAAATATTTGCCCATTCCTCCTTGCAAAACAGCTCGAGCTCAGTGAAATTGGATGGACAGCGTTTGTGAACAGCAGTTTTCAGTTCTTTCCACAGATTCTCGATTGGATTCAGGTCTGGACTTTGACTTGGCCATTCTAACACCTGGATATGTTTATTTGTGAACCACTCTATTGTAGATTTTGCTTCATGTTTTGGATCATTGTCCTGTTGGAAGACAAATCTCCGTCCCAGTCTCAGGTCTTTTGCAGACTCCATCAGGTTTTCTTCCAGAATGGTCCTGTATTTGGCTCCATCCATATTCCCATCAATTTTAACCATCTTCCCTGTCCCTGCTGAAGAAAAGCAGGCCCAAACCATGATGCTGCCACCACCATGTTTGACAGTGGGGATGGTGTGTTCAGGGTGATGAGCTGTGTTGCTTTTACGCCAAACATAACGTTTCGCATTGTTGCCAAAAAGTTCGATTTTGGTTTCATCTGACCAGAGCACCTTCTTCCACATGTTTGGTGTGTCTCCCAGGTGGCTTGTGGCAAACTTGAAACAACACTTTTTATGGATATCTTTAAGAAATGGCTTTCTTCTTGCCACTCTTCCATAAAGGCCAGAGTTGTGCAGTGTACGACTGATTGTTGTCCTATGGACAGAGTCTCCCACCTCAGCTGTACATTTCTGCAGTTCATCCAGAGTGTTAATGGGCCTCTTGGCAGCATCTCTGATCAGTTTTCTCCTTGTATGAGCTGAAGGTTTAGAGGGACGGCCGGGTCTTTGTAGATTTGCAGTGGTCTGATACTCCTTCCATTTCAATATTATCCCTTGCACAGTGCTCCTTGGGATGTTTAAAGCTTGGGAAATCTTTTTGTATCCAAATCCGGCTTTAAACTTCTCCACAACAGTATCTCGGGCCTGCCTGGTGTGTTCCTTGTTCTTCATGATGCTCTCTGCGCTTTAAACTGACCTCTGAGACTGTCACAGAGCAGGTGCATTTATACGGAGACTTGTTTACACACAGGTGGATTCTATTTATCATCATTAGTCATTTAGGTCAACATTGGATCATTCAGAGATCCTCACTGAACTTCTGGAGAGAGTTTGCTGCACTGAAAGTAAAGGGGCCGAATAATTTTGCACGCCCAATTTTTCAGTTGTTTATTTGTTAAAAATGTTTGAAATATCCAATCAATTTCGTTTCACTTCATGATTGTGTCCCACTTGTTGTTGGTTCTTCACAAAAAATTACAGTTTTATATCTTTATGTTTTGAAGCCTGAAATGTGGCAATAACAATATAAATAGAATCCACCTGTGTGTGAACAAGTCTCCGTATAAATGCACCTGCAGTTATACAAAGCAAGATACAAATTGTTACCAAACCAAATACAAAGAAGGTTCCAAGAACGTACTGGTCGTTATGAATTACATGATGAATTAAACTTCAAGCACAACTTTGAAAAGTTTTAGTCCGACAGTTAATGGGGTACAATTGTGGAATAAATTGGAGATGGAGATGGAACGAGGTTCAAACATCAACTTGTTCAAATATAAATTCAAGCAAAAGATTTTTGCAAAGTATAGAGAAGAAGAAATGAGTTGCCACTAGGGGGCAACGAGGGGATCAAATTGCTTTTTATTCATTAAGGAAGAATGTTGTTGCTCTCAACGGTTGTCATTCTATTGCTCAAAATTACAAATAGAGTATTAGGGTAGGCGAGCTATGGATCTGTTGAGAGGGACCCTCCCAATGGGCTCGTAATCCTCGTCTTTTAACGCACCACACAGCATAGGACATTATCTACAAAATCAGCTAGTTAGGACAGCTGCGTAGGGGTTTGTTGATGAGGAGCTACTGCCCTCTTCAACTGGCCCGCTCTACTCCTGGCTTTTTAACGCACTACACTGTGTACGGCTTATATAATAAATGTACATAATAATATTCATGGAGTATAATATGTATATTAATCTGTCTTTTTAACATAAAACTAGTGACTTTTGGTAATACTAAGAATGTTAGGCATGGTAACCTTTTGTTACATGCTTTGTACTAGACTTTGTACTTGAAACTAGACCGTTGTTGTAATTGTGCTTCTTTCTGTTGATGTACGAACACTTCAAACAGTGTTTTGTAAGTTATAGTTCTTTGTAAATAGTTTGTAAATAGTTTGTAAGTATGTAGCATTATCATAGTTGTTTGGTAATTAGTGGTTACGTAATCAGTATTGCTCCGTTTTGGGGTATGGTCGGATGCTGCGGGTGTGTAGGGTCTATTTTGTTTTGCTGTTGTTTCCTTGTTGCTATTTTGTTCCTTTGTTGTTCCACTATGTTCTTGTGATGATTTTAATTGTATTGGGGGTGAGCGCTTATAAGCTCTTGCTTCTGTTCTGTCCACTCCTTTTGAGCAGAGTGTTCGCTGCTCAAATAAACAAATAAACTAAACTAAATGACCTTAGCTGTGTCTGCAATGGTGACATCCTCCTTGTGTTGGTACATGGTCTTTGTGCTTTTCATGAATCCATTTAGCACTGATGTTGTGGGTTATGTTTTCCCATATCATGCTACAGAAGGCGCTTCAATTGAAGAGGGGCTTTCTATCCTGATTGTCCTCTTTCCCAGGTCTCGGTAGAACGTTTTATCATTGTGTTTTTGAAAGTCTTATGTTGCTGGAAGAAGTCAGTCCCCTTTGTGTACCTCCTGAGTCTCTGCGCTTTTGCCTGAACTTGTTGTCTCAAGGATTATTTTATGTTGGCAAAATGGTGGTCCTTGTGTGTACGGCCAAATGTTTTCTTTTGTTATTATTATTATTATGTTTGACAGTATTCGGAAATTACAATACAACTCCTACCGGTCTCTTTACTTGGTTATACAATGACAACATTTCCAGGACTAGGAGTGTCTCTAAATAGTTGATTGGTAGGTTCACTCATCTAAAGATTAAGCTCAGGTATTTTAATTAAAGTGACTGTACGTTGAAGACTTCAGAGTTATGACTCAGATAAGAGTCACTAGAATTTGGCATTGCTTTAGTCAGCGGCAGTTTGAGTTCATAAATGTATTAAAAACTGCTACTAGCACATTCAACTGTCTCTACAGGTGTTATTTGGTCACACGGTTCCTAGGCAGTGGATATATATTTTACTGGCTCAACGTGCACTTTTTTTTTAGCTCCCTTTTCACCTTTGAGCAGACTACCAATGAGTCTCTCAGTAAAGTGGTAAATGATAATAATAATTTAGGTGCAGATTTTTCATTCCCCTTTGTATGCTTGTTCCTGTTGGTGATTGTTGATAGTTGGGAGCCTTTGCCATTTCAACATTTACATTTACCAACTTACCCAAAGCATGTCTGATCGGTGAGGGGAAGTCAGCCGAATCCACAGTAGAAAGGGAGTAGGTCTACATGTAGACTCCAAACATAACAGCACCTTGCACGCTAGGTTGTTTGTTACTCCTCCAGGGACTGCAGACATAAATTAGCCTTAGGCTAACTCAGGTGCAATGCCCTAAATGACAACATTTATGTTATAATTGTACATGGCCAATTTTAAATAAATAAACTAAACTAGATTCTGTCATCATGTGCACATACAGCTTTTTTTTTCAACACAATGTCAGTTACAAACATTCTTCTTGTTCTCAATACATTTCCCTACTAACTACTGACTGCAGAAATTAAAGTTACAAAACAGACAGATGGGGATATAATTGCTGAAATGTTGAAAAACAGGTTTAAGTCAGTAACTGTAATTCTTGCACACTATAGAGTTCACTCTTCCACAATGAGCAGAACACAATCCCTGCATGACGTAAGTATCTATGGTCAGTTTGAGGGTAAGATCAACAAGATTTGAACTACACACCAGTTGACCCAAATACCTTTAGCACTTTATATTACGTGTGTATAGTGTGTGCATGACTGCATGTGCCATTAGTAATGCTATGTGAGCTGGTGATTTGAAAGAAGAAAAAATAATTGTTTCATTCAGACCCTGCACTAACAAAAAGTAGTAATAATATATTATAATGGTTTACACTTGGGCTTTGCACGACTGGAATGACAAGCTTCTCAAAGCACTGCACTGCAGTCATTACAGTATTCATTCACTCCATACTTGATAGTAAGCTACTATTTTAGCCACAGCTGCCCTGATGTACACAGATGGAAGCGAGGCTGCCAATCTTCAAGGTGTCCTTCCCAAGGACATGTTATATGTATGGCCAGTGCCGGGATTCGCACCACCAATGACACGACCCGCTCTACCATGTGAGCCACTTCCCCCCCACCCCCAATAGAAGTTCGATGTGGATGACAGAATGTGATTATGTTATGTGAATGTGTGGGGGAAATATCCTGGTTGTAGGTTAGAATTGTAGATTTGCAATTCAATTTTACCCTCCAACAAAATCTGCATGCCAAGTTTTATCTTGGCATTTTGCTTACAAAGGCTGAAGAGCACTGTGAACGGTGCATCGCATTCAGCAGAAACGTGCTCCTGTATGACGCAAAACCTTTAGACCTGTGGCTCAATCAGGAGAGACGTTTTCCCAGCGTCTACTACAACTATTACTACCACTATTCCAAATGATAACAACAACTATAATATAATGAAAATATATAATATGGATATTAATCATTATAATCATAATCATCGTCGTCATAATAATAATAATAAACAGTATAATGTAATCTGTTCTGGGCCAAACCGTCGGAAACGAGTAAAAGGACAGAAATTATGTAAACGTTCACCCCAGGATTTACTTGCAGTCAAATAATGTTATCTAATATGGTGCATGTAGAGGGCAAAGTTACAATTTGATTCCTTAATTTGGACATATACCACAATATAACACTGACAAACAAGTCATTTTGAGACATTGTTAATGGTTACACTTTTGAATTTGTGCAAAAAAGTAATTTCCCTTGAGCATTCACAAAGTATGTCCATGTTGAAGTTTCAGGGGTTATGCAGTTTGGGGTTGAGTAACCTTTCATTAACAAATACCATGTTCCTGTCTGACCAGATTTGTCACTTGTCACAATTGAGCTCAAAGGAGCAGCCTTTTACTACTAAAAAGATGTTCACGTTGTTGTTAACAGCGAAAGATTGGGTCTATAGCATCAATGTGATGGTGCCTTTTAGTAATATAATCGTCCTCAGCAGAACTAAACAACATACTCCTGGATATTGGCCTTCATTTATCAACATTGCGTAAAATAAATTGCGTATGTGTAGGTGTAGGTATCGTAAGATTCCACGGAGAAATCCTAGCGTCATTTAAATGAAACGCCCCAAAATATTCATGTGTGAGGACGCCTCACCCACGGATTTTACGGCACGCACGCACGAAACATGGCAAAAAAGAACATTTCTCCAATCAGGAAATGATGATAGTTGTTTTTAACACAACCAATATAATATCTTTGCGCATGAGGAAGATTAAAAATTCTGTCAGTAACCCATTAACCTTATAGCCAATCCAAGATCACATTTACTAAAAATAAAAAGAAGGGGGAAAAGAAATAGACAAATAATAAAAAGTGACCTTTATTAAATAAGCAATATGCCTAAATAGCCTATATAAAAACGGCTATAAAATTAGACCACATTAAAAAATGGTGGATATAACGCTGCAGTCTACAGACTCTGGACCATGATCTGAACCAGCGAAGAGCAGCTGTCAGCTCCGCGGACTCAGCGCTGGAGCCGGGAAGAACTACGCGTCTTTCGGCCAGAGCAGGGCTTTCCACCGGGAGGGAACAGGCGCGGAGAGCTGACAGCCGACCGGAACCGAACCCGTCCGGATCGAAGACAGCCCTACGAGACGTGCTTCGATCATTACCCTGACGAGAGGAGAGCGCGCGGTCAGCAGACCCTGTGACCCCGCTCAAACCCGGACCTTACGAACCCGTCCGGACCGACGAAAGCTGTGGAGCTGACGAAGGATTACTCGCGTGCACGGAATACGGGCCACAGACTCGGCGCTCAAACCAACCAGAACACGGAGCACGGCCTCGCGCAGATCCAGGTGAGGCCCGGTGTCCCGGTACGTGCGGCAGCGGCCGCGGGTGTGAGGCGGGGAATCCACACAAAGTTTCCGCAGCAGCGGTATTTTGTTAAAAACAAAAAACGAAACATAAATACAACAAACACCATAAGCGTCTCTGTGGCCCGCAGTCCAGGTTCTAGTGTCTCTGGAGGCTCAGCCCGTGGCGTTGATGCAGCGCAATATTGAATCAAGTCTGCCCATACACATTAACGCTGTCGCCTTGTGGCAATGCAATTCATGCTATTAAAAATTGTTTTCCAGCGCTGTTTAGTTGAAATTGGTGTATCCTGTGCACCACCTCCTGACTTGGTGTAGGATTTGAGCGCACCGTACGCCAGGTGTACCGTGCGCTCACCCCACATACACCCCACATACGCTCTGATTTCACCGTTCGCAAGTTTGATAAATGAGAACCATTGTGTGACGTGCATGTATAGGGATCATACTTGGCTGCAGGTAAAAGCAGTGCACAGTATTTGTTGTTTTTTACGTTACTTTCTTAAAAGTTATAAACTTAGCCTTGTTAAGAGTTGGGGTGCTAGGAATGGTTTGGAGAGTTAGGAATGAGCTTGGACCACAATTAACAATTTCACATTTAATCCTCCCCTCCTTCCTTACGTGTAAACCGACCAGGCCTACCACTTCCACCTTTTAAAACACAACATTACTGTGGGAGTGGTTTTGGTGTAATGAGCAGCGTCATGCATGGGCAGGTTTTGCAGGTAGGGAAGAAAAAAAAAAAAGGTGTTAGTCAGAAGCATAACCTCTGCTCACAGGGAAGAACTCACTAAGCAACTGCTGCACCTACGTTTGACCTTTAGAAAGCTCAAGTTCGAGTAGCCCAAATTTTCTACGACAGAGTCTGTCTAGTACTTACCTAAGATGAGAGGACCTTGCTCCGGAAAGAACCCCAAAAGTAAAGCAGAAGAAATGCAGAGTGAGGCTCTTTGTGTCGACCCCGAGTCTCATGCGACTGTCAAGAATGTGTCCCGAGGAAAGAAAAGAGGTAAAATTCATCTTTGTATACTTTGTTTAACTTCTAAAACATAAATTCAAATGTATTGTTGAGTACATTTGAAATATGTTGTTTCAGTTCTAAAAATGGGTAATCCTTCATGATTTCCAGGCCCCAAACAGGGAAGGACTTCTACTGACAAAAACATGTACCTTGGAGTCCGTGTGAAAATGACAGTGAGGGATATGTTGCAGAACATCAGAATAGCTCAAGGCTGGGGGCCTGAGCAGCTTCAGGTAAACGTGCAACAGTTAAAAGTCCACCTACATAGGTCCCTTTTTTTCTTATTTGGGAATATTCTCTAATATAAATCCAATCTGTTAATTAGAAGCTGATGCTTGGGGCTAGCGTAGAATCATTTTAAATAGGTATTCTTTGATGTTGATGTAGAACTGTATTACAAGCCATTTCATTATTTTTTGTTTTCTCATCAGGATGCATTCAAGAAGAAAGGTCAGTATTACTAAATACTGTGTTGTTGTTTTTGTTTGTTTTTTGTTTTCAAAATATGTATCATATGCTTTTTATTTACTGTTGCCTAAATTCAATGTTCTTCCATAGAAGAACGAGTCAAAACTCGCTCAGGCCATAAAGCAGCCAGGGTAAGCAAGAACACAGGTCTGAGCAGTCAAAGGCTTTCAATTTGTGACATGTCAGTGCAAATGGATGTATACTTTTGCCTATTTCAGAAGCGATGTCAGCCAAAAGGCCTGGAGGAACTGACAATCATAGTGGAGGTTCTGGAGGAGGATCTCAAAAGTCCCACAACAAACATTTCATTACCTCCCTCACTGTGTGAGTTTCCCGCCTCTCCAGAGTACACACCTGCCTTGACAGGTAATGACGCATTAACAAATATGCCTTGAACCTGAAACAATAGAAACCTCTTGTGCATGTCCTGATCTGCCCCAGATATCAGTGTGAACATTTGTTTTTTTAGGATATAACAGTGATAGTTCAGAGGGCGTCCCCAGCCCCACTTCCTACATGAGCTACTCTCCTCAGGCAGACCATTACCAGGCCCAGTCCCCGGATTATTACCAGGCCCAGTCCCCGGATTATTACCAGGCCCAGTCCCCAGAACACATGACCTGCACCAGTCCCTCTCTGGAAGAGCTGCACAGCCCCCAGAGCTGGAGTTTAGACAGCTCTGCCTATTTCTGGACTCAGCTCCAGAGAGAGGAGATGGTGCTGAACAACATGTGCGATGCAGAGCTACTATCCACCGATGAACACGACAGAAAGTAAGAAATAAAGCATTTGGATGTCTTGGATGCCACTGTATCTTGCGTCTTTTTCTAGTTTGCTCCATAAAGTGGTGTGTGTTGGGAAGAGGGCTCTGGCCTATGCCGTCACTAAAAGGATGGTAGCCATCAACAGCCTGGACCTCAAAGACTCCCATGGAATGGTACAAACAATAATTTCTACTTGAAAACCTATAGGGATGATGCTGTTTACTCATTTCAACTGCACATGTCTTTTTGTCCAGACTGCTCTTCATTATGCTGCAAAGAACAACCACCATTTGATTGTGTGTGATCTAATCCATCTGGGAGCAAACATCAATGAGAAGAACAACATGGGCAAATCCTGTCTCCATCTCTGTGCTGAAAAGGGCTACACTCAGGTTCTGGAGGTGAGGCTTCAACAATTTGAACATGTAATTTTCTTATAGATGTGTTATAGTTAAACCCAAGTAGTGATATGTTTAACCAGTTATTTTAAAAGAGGTCTCAGCTGTGTTTGTCAGAGCTGCTCTTTCATGTCTTTCATGTGTCCGTTGAAAATTGTCTTTTCTTCTTAGGTTTTGAAACAGTTGATGATTAAAGATGGTTATTTTGTTGATGTGGAAGCCACTGATAACTCTGGTAAGTTCAATCACATAAACACTACATTCAGTAATGGAGTCGGTGGATTCTATATTGATGTCTTTGTCTTGCAGGAATGAGTGTGTTGCAGTGTGCTGCTGTGGCTCTAAAGGCTACATTGAGTGACGATGACAGCAGCTCTGCTCTGGGCTCCAGATTCTACAGCCTCCGTAAAGAGCAGATGCTGGAGACACTGGAGTGTGTGCTGCAGATGGGCAGCTACCTGCACTCTGCGGTTGGTATCTTTGCACTTTCAAACTGTTTAGTCTTGTCTTACAACAACGGGCTCACACAGAGGGCTTGTTCTGCTGCGTTTGCAGTCAGGCTTGTGAAAAGGCTATTGTTTTCATATCCTCCAGTCAATATTGTAAATTAGGTCAGGATAGGTATCCAGTTACAGGCTGGATGGGAGATGGCTTGTTTACATAATTATAAACATATGTATATGTTTTTTTTGTTTTTTTTCATTAATCTTATTGTGGTCACATACTGTAATTGCATTTATGCTGTGCCAGAGAAAATTCTGATGAATACTACTATGGATAAGAGCCAGTTTGTGTCAGTGTGTATGTCCAAGAAATGTCTTTGTTAGGTGTGTAACAGTTCTAAGTTATATTGCTGAGGCTATACTAGTACTACTAATATGAATAATTAATACTAATGCTAATACTGTCCTGTTGTGTCCACAGGGGTGTTGGCCTCACAGCTTCTAAACGCCTGGCAGGGCTTTTTTTGCGACTCAACAGTAATGTTCTGTGTTCTTCAGCCTGGCATCAAAGGAGTCATGTCTCCTGGTTTAGTCAGGTCTGATGTGTAAAGCATCCAGTGTTTTGTGTTTGGTGACAATATCTGACTTGCAACCAGATGTTGTAGTAGCCTGACCAAAAGCACCGGGTGCCCAATACCTGGTTTCTATGAAACTTCCTCTGTTTGTTACATTAGAGTAACAACATGTTTTCTCTTAGTGAAGAAGAGCCATTATACAGTCTCTCGAAAGCCTTTTCAAAATATATTCTATTCATTGAAGATTTAGGTATTATTTGGGTCTTGAAACCTGAACACCGTATGAAGCCAAATGCAATACCACCAGTCATTAGCAGAATTTAGTACAATGAGTGATATATTTTACAATGACATTTGGCAGACTGGACGTTTTCTTGGTCTCTCACAGCTGCTGATGCTAAAGTGAGCTGTAAGTGAGTCTTTAGGGGACATCATCCGCCTTTATAAACTCATGAAAAACGCACTGTGATGCGTGATGAAAGGGTTGTGGCGGGTGTTTTGTTTTTATTTTACGGGAAAACACTGTCAACTGTTAATGTGTTCATTTCTTTGTGTCAGAAGAAATGTAATCTAGGGCATTGTGAACTTTTAATTAATTACATTTTCAATATCAACATGGCTGTTTATTTGTTGAAGTATGTTTTTCTAAGGGTGTTAACAATTTGTTATCCAGTTATTTCATGTTACTGTATGTTAAAAATTTATAACTTTGTGTTTTTTCTTGTAAATGCTTATGTAAAAATAAATAAATAAATGTACTGTACCTGAACAGTAGTGCACGTTAATGACAATCATAAGTATCATCATGTCTGCACTGCATTATGAAATAGTAGGTACACAGACGTACAGATTGATGCATGTTCACGATACATAAATCCAGAACAAGCTTCAGGGATATAACGTGGCAGCTGATGTGAGCTCCTAGAGGGAAAGTACATTTTACCAGGCCCCCACTGCCCCATAAAACCTGCCAAACCTATATTAATTTAGAAAGAAATAGATGGACACCTGTGTCTCAGTCGTACGGGAGTTTCTATCGTAGACAAAGGTTCATAAGCAGTCATCTGTAGTACTTAAAGTGTTGGAGGTTAAGAGGTGAAACGTCCAACAATTAAAGTACAGATGACCTTTGTCTTCCCTATAATGGTATATTTCAACAACAAAAAATCCATCACATTAGCTTGTTTTTTAACCAAATTAAAGTATCTGAAAGTGACATAACACAATAAAATATATATATTTTGTGTGTGTGTGTATTTTATATTGCTTACAGCCAACAGCTTAAATCCAGATATTGTTGACGTGTCTCAGTACATTAATACGTAAACTCTTCTGGGTTAAACCTGGCTCGAAAACTGATATGTCAACATTTTAGGGACCAACAGGTTCTTGGGTGTTGCTCGGCACAAGACAAGTAAATAAAACACATTGAAGTATGTGTTTTATTCACTTGTCATGTGATTGTGAAACGGTTACTAGCAAAAACAGGTCATCTGATTCATTACCTCAGAGGTTTTGAGCTGACTTGTAATGATACATTTTGCCTTGATTTAAGCGACTTCAAGCTCGCTACAGTTGAAGTCTTATACATGTCTTCTCATACAGTGTAGACTTCTTTAACATATTCGTCCATACTCCTTCATCTGTGCCCCCATAACCACCCCCACCCCGCCCCGACACCCCTGCCTGCACGCTGCCTGTATAAGTGGGCTCATAATGAATTTAAAGCCGTCTTGCTGGCACGCTCGGCCTCCAACAGAGCTCCAGGCCATTGTGCAACACCCAGCGCCTTCTCCACCGCTGGATGCTCTTAGTCGACACCCACCGCTCCAACTCTAGCCCTGTTGCATCACATCCCCTCTCCACTACGACCCCCCTCTACCACCCATACCCCCAACATTATGCAGCGCTGCCTTCTTCTTGTTGTTTTTGCCAGGAGCTCTGCTTAAGACCGTCCCTCACAAGAGAATGAAGACCAGAGAAACATTCATACTGAGAGTGTAGCTGACCACCGGTGGAAAGTGCGATATAGTGCAATAGGATCCTGTAAAGTTGCATATTAAAAACACGCAAACACACAATAAACATGCTGAGAAAGTATAATTTTGCAATGTTCTAACGCCTAATCTAAAATTAGCTTGATTTTCCGTGTTGAATTCCACATAGCGTGTTGGTAAAGGTTCAGATGTTCGACTGTCCGCAGGCAGAGAATGTCACGCCTTATTAGCTTCCCATTAATATTGGATATGGTGGTGAGAATGTACAAGGTGTCTTTGACGGCACTACTTAAAGGCTCGATACCTGATTCATTTTTAATTACAAACAATGAAAGACGATGCAAGTAAATTAGAATGTTTGTTAGTTGTTCACAGGGACATGTTCATAGGCACGTTTCACAACTTGCCTATACTAGAATCTCACAGAAATGCTAGAACACTAGAAGGTACGTTATACAACTGATACACATGCTTTATAATTAGATGCATCATGTTTTTCCCACAAGTCTTAGTTTACAATATACTAGAGGAGGACAAACTTTTTTCGTTCCATGACACCTGCACTACAAGCAAAAAATCTGCCTTTGAGAGATAAAACATACCAAGTTACAATAACAACAATAAGCAATGGAAGTTGTACAAGAACATAACAGTGGAGTAGCTGTGTTCATTTTAAACTTTTACTTCAGTGATTTTTAGTTCATTTCACTGACATTCATTTGAGAAACTGTAAGTAGTTTTATTGGAAGTATTCTAGGAAATAGGATATTATTTTCATGGACAGTATCTTGCGGTTGTGTCGCCACATCTACACTTTACGAGACAGCATGTTGTTACATGTTTAGGTAACATTTTAACTATTCAGAGAACACAGGCCAATGGATTCTGTTTGTTTGCCAATATTGGCAAGGCAGCGCCGGCTCCAGAACAAATTGACTGAGGGTGCATTCGGGTTTCAAAAGGGTGCAAATAGAGTTTCTTGCCATTACAATGTCATTTACCAATCACAATGTCATTTACCAATCACAATGTCATTTACCAATACATTGTGATGCCATTAAAACTGAGGGGGCAAACATTTCAAAATGAAGTTGTAATGCAACCTCTTGCACCCCCGTAGATCCGGGCCTGCTGCAAGGCTATACTGAACATGCAATAAAATACAGTTTGATTGCAGTTCTACAGCTTTAGCTTTGACTGAGGCCTAAGGCCTCGGGAAGTTTTCAGTGCACGTGTTTGCATTTACAGCATCTCTGAGCTGTGGCTCATCTCTTCTGAGTGTGTAGGGACATCTGGTGGCAAGTCAGAACTCTTATTGTGCAACTCTTTCAGCTATACAATTAGCTACAGTCCTTTAAAAAAGTCAAGCAATTTTTAAAGGTAGGGGGTGACAATACAAGCTATGTGGGCATAAAGATGATACAGTTGTAGATTTCTCTATTTGAAGGAACATATTAAAAATACACACACCTTCCAACAGAAGCTATGTTTTATGTACAGTTGGATTCAGCTTTATTTCTCATCTTTGTTAAATCACATTCATATTTTTTGTTTTATACATCTAAATATATTAATTTATTTATCATTACATTTTCTTCACTGTTTTATAATCATCTTTAATCCTTGATGGTTGCTCAAAGCCATTTCTAAAGTACGAATGATAATAAAACCACAATGAAGAGATTTCATTTCAAAAAAGTATTTATTTTACACTCAGGTTACACAGGACCCTGCGATGATGGCTTTACAGGTGAAATATTACAGTGTCTGAATCAAGCAAACAGTAAACAGAAGCAAGAACAAATCGATACTTGTAATGGCCTTTTCTGTCAACCTCGTACTATTTTATTCTGATAGTTCGCTTGCATCTCTCTCCTCCCTCTGCAAGGATTGTGTGATATTGCCTCATGCGCTTGAAAGGCCTTAAGACTGCTAGGAGAGATACCAAGAGATTTCACACAGTCAAACACACGCCCAGAGCAGGCTGGGGGTTGAGATAGGCAACCAGCCCGTGTTTGTGTTGGTTGTTGTTGCGCTTGTACCGCTCCGCTGCACCCTGGGGATCTATCAAGCACAGACAAATCACCCAAAGTGCCCAAATAAACACAGAACAGTTTTGTGTTGTCTTTTTAGTTTCCACCCTCATCATACTACAGCGCTTAGATTTGACACCAATGTAGTTGTTTTGGAGCCCAAATGCCAATCAAAGTTTTCCCTTCATGTGCTTCCGTCTAGTGGTGGATCTGGGGAGAACACTTGGACGTGCGAGACTGCAATGCAGCCAAAAAAAATGGGCTGGACTGTTTCGGTTCGGGGGCAGGGGCAGATTAAGTGGGAGGGGCAAAAGGGAATGTCTTGGTTTAGTTTGAATGAATGAAAACATGCAGTGAACAACAGTACCAAGGCAGATATGAATGACAATGGATTATTTGGCTGTAATTTACCTGATGATCAAACTCTTATGACTGATATGTCAATTATTAAAATAATCTAAATTATCAACACAACAATTTGGATGCACTTTAATTTACAGCACAGTAATAACATGGTAGTAGGATCGCAATAGCCGTATAACTAGGGATAGTGTATTATTCAGCCCGCAAGTATGATTAGTATGGAACTGGCAGCACTGTACCATAACCGTGTTTCCTGGTCATTTACCAGGATTAACCAAATCAATATTTGGTTAGAAATAAAGTTAGGGTTGTGATACAATGACTCATATCACCATGTGTGTTCTGGTTCCATGTCATTACCATAATAACCTTGTCATTACACTTTAGGGTGCAGTGCTACTTCGACGTTACTACTATGCTACTGCCACTCTGTGCTGTAAAGTGAAGCACTTTTTTGATTGATAATAAAAGTTCAGAGAAGTCGTACCCAAAGACGGTTTATTGTTGTGTCAACAGGTGATTGTTTGTTCGCAAATACAGCCAATAGAGAGCAAAAGAAAGGCAGGAGAGGAGAGAGGGGAAAAAAGGCCAGTGGATGTTTTCGAGACCAAAACTAAACCTGAGCATGGGTCACACTGGCGGGACAGCACAGGACCAGAGTCCATGAGAAGGAAGAAATTAGTGGATCTTGAAGCCATGCAATTAACAAAATATTGCCTTCAAATAACACTCGCACATGCTTTTCCAAAATCAAACATGCATTTCAGTGGGTTAAAGAAGTGTAAATACATTTTTGCAATACAAATTTCAAAATGTCTTTGATAATGAATATTTGAAGAGCATGATACATACGTTTCCAGCAATCTCTTTGTTCAGTTGATTGTTTTAAGCAAATAATAAATGAACATTAATATTATTAAGCAAAAATAAAATAGAAAATAAAATATATATTTAATATGGATCTGCTTCAATCCTGCTGATGTGTCACAAAACCACAAGCAAATTCACTCACTACTACTATTTCAAAGAGCGTTTTGTAAACGATCATCGCAAGCGTCAGTCTCTCACAAGGCTGTGAGTGCAGTTCGGATCACAGTGGTCACGGACAAGTTCAGCATTTCCCTTTCAAGCCACTTTTCCCAGGCTTGTAAATAGTTTGTCACCTTTATTCAAAGTTAGTGTTTGTAGGAAATTGGAGTTTTGGTCATCCTCTTTTGTGTGTTTTATTTTGAAAAGAACTACCAAAATCATGCAACTACCACATCATTCGTGTGTGAGACCAGTTGGAAGGTGTTTTTCCCTCGGGAGCGATGGGGTGAGTTGGGCGCATAACGATTTAGACAGTGCCGTCCTGCTTGAGCCGTTGACTGCGAGCCTTGTACACCTCGATGAGTAAATCCTTGACGTATTGGATTTCTCGCTCCACCGACTCAGCCTTGTCGCGCAGCTCGCGGTTCTGCCCTTCCAGTCCGTGAAGCTCCTCCTCTAGAGAGTCTAGCTCCGCCCTCTTTCGCAGCCTGTACCTGCAACAACGGCAATCACAGTTCATTTCTGCTGCCTTGCATTTTTATCAATTAGTATAGTGAGCATGACCTTTGAGATGACGACACCATGATCAGTATTCTCCTGACATGACAAAACTCTTTTTCAATGACTTCAACATGCTTAACCTTTTTGCTGTACATGACCTCACTCTTTGTGACGCATTTCACATCTTTAACACGTACGAATACAGGAAACAAAGACTGACAAGACTTATATAAATGGCGAGGTGGGGCAGATTTTGGCAGGCGGTGAGGGACTTTCCATGCACTTCTACTCTCTGCAGAACATTCTAAACACAGATGGAGACTTCCGTGAAATGCGCTCACCAATTCTGAATGTTGAATGTGTTAAGGGGAGTTTGCTTTTGCTTTTTTTATTTTTATTTTTTTACCTGTGAGCAGCAGTTTTGTTCTGGTCTCTCTTCTTTTGCTTCCTCTCTCCACAGACAGGCTCCATGCCGGGGCTGCCCATTCCCAGAGGTGGTTTGAGGTGGCAGGGCTCGTCCTTTAGCCTCTGGGTTGGGCGATGGATGGGAGCCCCCAACAGCGGCCCCTCACTCTCCACTCTGGACAGACATTCGTAGCTTTGGTCTGCAAGGCATTCTGGGTAGAGGTAGTGGCCGTGTTGGGGCTCTACAGCCTGTGCTTGTGAGGGCGGGTCTAGATCACCTATAAAGCTATGATAAGGCTCAGTGCTGCCCATGGACTGCTGGAAGTAGCTGTCACTGGGCATCATTGTCTCTTGGGGGATACCTCCAGAAAGTCCACCATCTTTGCTGCAGTGCAAAACCTCCAAGCCTGTACTGTCGTAACTTACATTAACCTTCAAGTTGTGCATCAACTGTCCGTCTCGTTTATGGTGGCTGTCGTACGAACCACCGAAAAACCCTCGCGCAATCTCTTCGCTGCAAAACATTCCCTCTGAGAAGCAGTAGCTCTCCTCCTCCTTCAAAGATAAAGCACATTCTCTCACCTTCTTGACACTGCCAAAGCTGTTCTTGCTGACCGTTTTGAGCGTGGAATAGTGGTTCACGGACAGTTCCGTGCTTCCTGAGTAACTTCCCCGGGAGCCCCACGAGTCCAGTCCCACTTCGTCCACTTTCACAGTCTCACTGATGATGCGACGCCCGTTGTTGTGGTGGTAGCGGTGATGGTAGTTGTATGGAGCGGGTCGGGCGATTTTGGTTCTGCTGATGGGACCGCCACAAAAGCTGGCCAGGTCCAGTTCCCCTGTTGCCAAGGTAACAACCACAGGGCTGTTTTCTGATTGGCTGGTCCCATATGAGCCATAAGGTAACTGATAATAAGACTGGGAGCCCATGGCTTGAGCGCCCTTGTCACATTTTGAGGATTTGTCCGACTTGTTGGCTGTGGCTGAGGACTCGGAGCGGAAGTAGTCCTCAAGTTGAGCCAGCTCTTCCTGCAGCAGTGAGGTCATGACCTCCAGGTCTGAGGGCACCTTGACATCGTGTTCTAACGGAGACGGAGGAAGGGATGAGCTCGGAGAAGACTCGGTTGTCGACACAAACGAAGACAAATCAACTTTTTCCGTCATCCAATCTGAGTGACCATCACCTGAAAAAATAAAAATAATAAGCACACAATCTGCAAAGCAAACCAGGTTTTAGACAAAAATTATATAAAAATACAAAAAGTTAAAAAAAATACAAAATCACAAAATGAGTTGATAAATGCCAAAAATGAAATAAAACCCAAGCAACAACTCCAAAGAATCGAAGTGAACAACTAACCGATCATCTGAAAATGATTGAACAGCATCGTCTGCATTCGATAAATATCCACTTAGCTGTACTCACTGTACGACATTAGCCCCGTGCTGCACTGCGGCTCCGACCTCGGGTTGTGGAAAAATAAAAAACGATCTCGCCAAAACTCACCAATTAAGTGCTGCCGCTCCACTGGCTCCGCCCCCACCCAGGCCCGTGATTGGCTAGCGCTAGCCTGTCGGAGATGGGGAGCGCCGCGCTCGTCCGTGGAAATGGGTGGAATATTGCGAAGGATCAATGCCGCCATTATGTCGCCTGCTTCGATCGAATTGTTCAAAAGCACAAATCGTGCAGTACGCCGACAAAAGAGTTGCGGAAACACCTGAAGACCTGTAAAACAAGAGAGATTTTTTTTTTTAATTAAAAATACGATTTTTCTTTTTTTTTCACATGCAACACAAAGTAAAACAAAATACTAAACATGGATTTATTTTTACTTTTTTTTTTACTATTAAATCAAAATGTGAAATGAATAAATAAATATATAAATAAACCAATATAGAACAAATTCAATAAACTAATGAGATAAATGTATTAAAAATATTAATTTATGTAACATTGTGTATTATTATCATTATTGATATAATAAGAACAATAATAAGAACAATAATAATAATAATACATTACCTACATATATTTCACTACACAATATGTATTAAAAGGGGAATAACACTTTTAAGCATAGACAAAGTAAAACACGTTTCAAAACAAGTGTTTGAAAAAAAAATGACAGTTGAATTATTTTTAAACAACTTAAATGCAGACTGTAATTGAATAGTTAACGCTACCCTAAATGAATAACACACAGCTGATGTTGTTTTTAACTTTTCTGTCGCTCCAAAACAAGGCGCACTTACCCCATAGTTGTGAATGAGTTGTCAAAGTGCGTTGCAAAAGCAAAGCACGCGGATCCTGGAGTCGTGGAGCGGGGAAAGCGCAATTTAAAAAGCCATTTTCCCTTTAGGAAGCCAGGGAGAGCTCAGTGTTATTTCGGCGAACACAGACTTGGAGGCAGAAAGTTTTTAAATCCGCTACTTCTCCAACTCCTAATGCCGGACCGGATCACCGCAGACAGGATTAATCCGCGGTTTACGAGGTTCAACTATAGGGTTCAACCGGCCCTTACGTCATGAACCTGTGGGACTTTCCCTTCTCCACTGTCTCTCGTCTCTAAAACCTGCTCTAAACAACTGGACAACAATTAAACCCATGCGCAACTGCTACTCTCTTTTTTTACGCACGCAACAGTATTCTGAATTTAAAATGAGACGATGTAAAGAAATTTCAGATTAATTTATATTTATATTTTTGAAAAAACTGACGTCAAACCTAACTATACGCACGTGAATAATCTACAAAAAGCGTAAAAGTAAATGACGCTAAACGTGTTTATGAAGCCTGTATTTTGTCTGCGCTCAGAGAGGAGCACTAATTTACAACCCCTCTCAGCGGAAGGATATCGTGTTGGTGTTGAAGGAGAGAACTTTAGTTGCAGCCCTGTTGCATCAGATCCGCAGGGGATTCGCTGAGCGCTGTTACAATGTGGCCACACCATTGGTTTATCCGTGAACTTTTCTATTTCTATTGGCCTACGATCACTCTTTTACTGAGTGCTAATCATTACTTTAAAGACAGACCTGGGACCCGCGCATACTGTATATGACACCTGCTGGTGGTGAAGCCAGTAAAGAAATCTGCTGGGCCACCACCCTGGTGCATTATGGGATAGCTACTGTAAATAAATCACACTAAGGCTATTTTAGGACGTCACCTGTTACACAGAGCCACCTGTTTCAACTTTCGTTTCAGCAAGTGCATTTGGATAAATTGTGTAAATATAGGTTTGTGAAGTTGACATAGTCTCTAAAATGGCCAGTTAAACATTTTATTTTGTATCCACATATTGTCTAATATGGTATGATAACATGGTGGAAAACAATATTTTTTTATAAATAAATGGGAATGTAGGCTATTAAATCAAATACATGTATAAATATCTACATTTATAAAGCAATTTTGTCACAATGTAGTAACATTTATACTCTCTTATTATTAAGGTGATAAAAAAATATGACATGTAACACCAGGAAACCTGGTGAATGTAGTGAGTGAGTGAGTGGTTGGTGGTGGTCGGTGATGGCGCAGACTGGTTGCCTCGCTTCCGTCAGTCTACCCCAGGGCAGCTGTGGCTACAATAGTAGCCTCCAAGTACGGAGTGAATGAATAGTGCCATTTAAAGGGTCTTTGAGTGTCCAGAAAAGCGCTCTATAAAACCGATGTTTTATTATTATTATTATTATGTTTTTATGAGACTATTTTTCCATTTTAATATGCTTGTACAGAAGTTTATAACTAAATGTATAAACTATTGTTTATGGGGAAATGCATACACGCTGTAAAAAGGAATAGGGAGAGCCAATGAATAGAATATTTTATAAAGCATACCAAACAAGGCTGATGTTGATAGGCTAATTTAATATTTTCACTGAGTAACGTTTTTGAAACATTTATTATAAACACATCATCTTTCTTTTTTTTTATCTCAAAAATCAAAATTGCTAAAATAATTTTCAGTTTACTGTCCAGAAAGTGTTAGGTGAAAAAATGCCTGAATTATGATGAGCTGCAACTCTTTGATCCCAGTTGAGCAGATGGTCAAACTGATCAGCAGTTCACAGACGTCCCATCACGCATCTGTGTTACTTGCCTGTTGTTTTCAGGCCTGGGAGTCGAGCAAACGTGTTATTATTGCATTATCAGCAATGTAATGTCATGTGATGTACTGATAAAGTGCGGTCCTTTTTCCTCCACTAAATCAACAGTTGTAGACCTGGTTTAGTGTCTGAAAGCCTCCTAACATTATTGATGGACCCATGTGAACCCATGTGCGTCTTTGTGCACGCATGTTTGTTAATCCTGCACATTCAGTCTGTCTCATTCCTAAGAACTCAAAAAGCTCTGTTCCACCTGCCGATGTCATGAGGTGGAATACTTCTGTGTCTTTCCACTCTAGACATCTTGACCAGACTGATGATTTTAGTGTTCAAATTACCTCTATTGCTCAGCATTTTTTTCCTCAACTGCTTCATTCCCCTGTGTGATTATAGAGATAAGTCCAGGATAAGTCCCCCACACGTATTTAACCAAGTGGCTTTGTTTGTTTCTAGATTATCTTCTTTGTTTTATGAGTGAATGTTTGACAGTGCAGTTTGAGCTACTTCCACCTTTTTTCCAGTGTGGTTTTATACTGAACATGGAAAAGAAACTAATTATTTTAAAGGTCCTGTTGATGATTTTTATCTATTTATTTATTTTCCCACCTGACAATTTACATTGTTAGTTGCGGTCCAGACTCATTTCTAACTTTTCCTAAAACATTTAAAACGCACAGGGATGACTTAACTGGCTTTCAAGGAGCAATACCATCACAGTAATGTAAACCCCAACGTTTAGCTGCTAGTTCACAATCGTTAAAAAGGCTTTATAATGAATTTCTGCTCTAACAAATGCTGAAAGACAGAACAAATTGTATTCTTAACATTATTTAGGGTAATTAATGGAAAATATCAAGGCCACGGTGTCCAGAAGCGTCTGAATAAAGCACAACATAGGTGTTTGAGTTGATTGCTGTGACATTGTTCAACACAGTTATTACATGTGCTCCCATGTTTTCGTGCAGTTGTATAGACCAGTCCGGTTTTGCATCATGCGTCTTAATCCCCTCGTGCTGTCACTGTGTTTGTCCAGTTCTGTCCCGAGGCTCTTGTTTGGACTGACGAGTGACACTTGACAGCCGGACGTGTGGAGGTCAGTCAGGACGAGCCTTATTAGCGAAACCTGGTCTCAGTCTGTACGGTCTGGCAGGAGGGTAGTTATGAAACGCATTTCTTTGAACATCTATTGTGATTAGTTACTTCCTGAACTAGATGTAAAGGGAAAAACAACTGCGCTGCTTTTTATTTGCAATGTGTATTACAGCAATATGATATCGAAATCCTAAATCAGGTAGCTAATATATAGTTATGTTGTAAATGCTGTTTCTTATTATTTTCTTTTATTTCTTTTTTTCATTCAGTTCTGTTACAAATTGACCATTTGACCTTTTCTCCCCATCTTACTACTTAGTTATGCCATTTAGTAACTCCGCCACTGTGTATAGTTTGTAACATCGTTTTATGTTGAATTTGTTTATTAAAAACGGCTGAACTATTTGCATCACTATTTGGTGACAATTTGCTATTGTAACTGGGTCCTATTGTTTAAACAACTCTACTCATCTCTACCAGGACATACCATGGATCTCTTTGGTAAAGCCAGATCCAAGAGCAAAGCCCGTTGCTATAGCAACAGGCGACGCAGCTTCCTCCAACAACATGTTTTGGCAGAGCATCCTGTAACCGCGGCTTCACACCCCCATCATTTACACCGTTCCCCCTGTTATTCTGCAGACAGGGCACTCTCCTCATGAGCATTAATATGTAATCATCCCAGGTCACAAGATCACAAACTGTGGAAACATGAGCAAACGAAGTAAATTTACTAATTTACTAATGCCGCCACATGTGTCTTCTCATGCAGGCCCTAAGCCCAGGTAAAGGAGAATCCCAAGGAAGGGCACCTGCCTTAAAATAACTGACAATTTCAAATACAAATCACCAAACGCCACTGCAGTCACAGTGAGTTAGTGATAAACGCAAGGGGGAAAAGACACAAAAAAACTCTCTACAACAATTTGCTCATTTCATTCAAAACATATAAATATGGTAATATATTTTTTCTCCGTATCTGATCATAGAAATGTGAAGTATGCTCAACAATAAAAAGTAAAAATGCTTGGCACATTTTGCTTTGCTTAGCATTATTTTCTTAAAAAGGTTTGGGAAAATATACTGTATATATACAGTATATCCCTTTATTCCTCAATGAAAGTGGCACGAGCAAAAAAAACACGATAACGATAATGAAATATGAATAAAAAACGTAACGTATTTTACTGTTAAATTACAGATACTTCCCTCATCTTACTTACTTACAATTCAAACCGATTATTGTATAAAATATTTGCCCTAAAGCAAACGACTCATTTTTATTTATTCTCCACACTCTATGTACACATTTACCGTCGACTCCGCACTATTTCAGCGCGGTGTGCAATCCGCGAATGTACGCCTGAATTTGTTTAGCCTCCTTTGCCGATGCCGTGCTACAATGATTGCCCGCTTTTTGTGCAGTATTGCCCTCCATCTGTCCTGTTTGTACAGTACGCGGCAGCCAAGAGCCCTCTCCACTCCAGCGGCGCATCGCGGGATGGGAAGAGCCTCCTTCTTCAAAGACGCGGGCGGCCCTGCTCTCCTCCACCATGGCACATTGGTATCAGTTACACCATAATTTCATCACCAGTAGCTCCCCGCGAATACTGCTTACATTAACTTTTTACAAGGGATTGGCAACACGCAGGCACTGGCGCACGGAGGCATGGCACAAGATTTTAGCCCCCCCTCCTCCCCGTTTATTCAATAGTTGGTGTGAACATATTGTTATTTGTTGATGAAGTGTTGAGCAAACAGGGCCAGAGAAAGACAGACACGAGAGGAAGAAACCCCCGTCGATACGGCGGGATTATGCATTGGGAGAATGGGGATTAAAAATACAAGAGGTTGGGGAGGCTTCAAAGTGCAACGTGCTTGAATGACGGCTGGCATATTGTTTTGATAAGTGTTCCCCCAGGAGAACATCTGAGACGGCGTGTCACTTTCTCCCTCTCATCTTTGCCATAAAGAAAGCACGGGCACCGAGGGGACCGGCAAAAATCAACTGTAATTGTGGCAACAATACTGTAGAGATACACGCACACACACACACACACACACAATGCAAATGACTGAATTTAGTCTGAACATGAACCTAAATTACCGCGTTAGACCCTGAGATGGGAGATGATAATTGCGGTTGCACTGGGAAGCATGACAAACAGAGACGATTTCATTCAAACCCCGAGATACTCTTTCATCGCGCTGCCGGTAACATGGATCGGGCCATGTTACGATATAAAACATTGTCAAATCCGCACGTGTGTGTTTGCCACCAGAGTCAGGAAGGGAAAAGAGTCAAAGACGCTCGACATGCGCTGCTGTGTTGTTCCCCCCCCCCCCCCCCCCCCCCCCCCCCGTTCAAATTACAAAGGCGGCATGAATAAAGATGAGTGAATTAACCCATTACTCTGACCATGAACGTTGCCGACATGACGCAACAGAAACGCCGCGTCTCAATTATGATTTACCTTGACTTCAAACAAAACAAAACACAGGTTCGCGATGAGAGGAAAACAAAAGATCAAAATTATCAGGCTTCAAAACAATGCGCGGGTAGGCCTTCCCACGTTTAGTGCAACCACAGTGAAATAGTTGCACATACAGCTTTTTAACATCCGTTGTTTTGGAGTAATATCAGTTACAAAAGGGCAGAAATTGTTTGTTTTTTTATAAAATAAGACAAAGACTTAAAATCCTTTTGGGGCAAAATCTAACAATTCATTATGTTGGCATTGTGTCGTTACAGACAAGGCTCCCTCACTCACCCAAATGTTTCATTCTCAGTTCAGACTTCTACACTTTAGTGATTCCTCTTGGATTGTTCCCACTTGAATGTCAATTAAAAAAACAGGCAACATTGTATTTTCTGTGAGGTCAATTTGCTTGTTCTTGAAGCAAACATTATGTAAAAGCTCAACCGTCTCACCAAGTAATGATTTAACACACCACAGTTTCACATTTAAATTAACACATGTTCTGTGTCATTTGGAGGTATTCCCGCTTTGTCTTTTTTTGTTCTAGACAAAAATGAATTACGATGACCAGAGTCATACACAGTCATATCAGTGATTGATTATTTGCAGTCGATCTTATTGTTGATTCAGCCCTTCTTATTGAACATTCAAATACAGTGCGTTGTGCCCTTGGAGTGGGCCAGGTTAAACCATACGTCGTCCGTGTCCAGAGCGGATGTGACAGCTGAGGTCTATCACGCGAGACAAGCGTCGTGAAATTGACGGAAATGTGTGACGTTAACTGCCGGATTCGCTGACTGCGTTTCCCCCACGTCTTTAATAAACACGCACAAACACAAATCCCACACAAAGCCTCGTTACTAGATTACCATTGTTTTTTCTCGGGGTGTTTCCGCGTTACCGCCGCTTCTGTTGTGGGGACGTGTTTAACCGGGCTGAGACTTGGAGCCCGAGTGTGGTCTCATTACGGCGGGCTGCTGTTGGTTATGCTGCGGCTTTGAAGATGGGGCTGAAGGGAGATGCGTTCTTGCCGCAGTTCAAACAGCCTCCTCCACCAGGACCCACCTCCACCGCTGCCTCTGCCTTCCCCCCCCCAAAAAAAAAAAAATGTGCATCTGCGTTGGGGCTTTGGGCTGTGGGTTTGCTCCTGGTTAGATATGAGAGGCACTGGGTTGCAGCGGGCCACTTCCACTCCCAGCCAAAGCGGGTTTTCCTCCAGTGATGCAGCGGGAGAGAGTTCAAAAGCCGGGCAGCATTTGGTGATTTGTTTGCATAATGTGAGGCCATAACTGAACAAACTGCGAAACTGCAGCGAAACGTACAGTGGTAATAGCGGTGGTGGTGATAATAACGGAGCGTTTACACTTGAATTGTGCTGTACGGGCTCGAGTTGACACGTTTCTCAAAGCACGACGCTGCAGCCTTCATACATTCACACTGAACTCTCAACTATTGTTGCCACAGCTGACCTGGAGTCGACTGAAAACGGTTCACTCACACACCCCTTCCACACAGGCAAGGTGGGTGTCTTGCCCAAGGACACAACGACAGAACTGCACCTGTGGGAGTTGGGAACAGAACCGATAACATAATAACAATAATAGCATGAGTGTACGGTCAGTGTTTCAAGTCTGTGCCAACTTTCATGACTATTTTTGGAACGGAAACAATGGAATACCTCACACAAGCCACAGCGCTTTTCACGTCAGCTAAAGAACAATAAATACATAGTTATAGCAAGACAACATGAAATCGATTGAAAAGAATATTCGGTAAGAAAATGCTGTTACGTATGCTGCAAAACCATCAACTATCTTTGGACGACGCAGGCTTGTCGATTTGAGGATCTAACCATCAAACTCCATGCCCGAAGCACAGGTGTGCTAACCACTCTGCCGCCGTGTCTGTTCTTTGCAAGAGAATGTGTTCCAAAAGTCTCTTCTTAGGTGAGATCTAGATGTATTTAAAGAATATGAACGTTGTATAGGCTTTTGTGAGGTGGGAGAAGGAGCCCCCTGTGGTGTGTTTTTGAGGAGAGAGAGGCCTGAGCAGCAGACAGATGTGCGAGCTAAAAGGAAAGAAGACTTTGAAGGCGAAGGCAGCGGAAGCAGGATTAAAGCACAGGCTGGATTGTAAACGGAGATCACAATCCACTACTGAGGCTTTTCAGTTGACAAGCCGTACAGATTGATTTCTCTCCTCTAATTCTTCCTATGTTCTAATGCTATGGCCTGTCCAATATGGGGCCAAAATTTGAATATTTTTTATTATTGTGATAATAAAATTACAATATTTCATCAAACCATTTCAAGACACTCATTAAAATCCCTATATCCGATGAACATTTTTTGTGGAACATTTTATTTGTCCTCCACCAGTATTATCGTAAACTCAGATAATTGTGAGAAAAAAACTGCATCTAATTATAAAGCATCCATTTCTTGCAGGCTAGTTTTCTTGCATTTCGGTGACTAAGACGCTGAAAAGTGACCCTGCTTTTGGAAAGTGAAGAATGAGTTTGGGAAGTGAGCAATTTAATTTGCTCACTTCCTTGTTCATTGTTTGAAACGGAAAGAATCAGGTACGAGGCCTTTAAACGAACTGTTTGAACTATCATTCTATTGATAACACTTTGGATTACAGCCCGCTAGTTCCATGTGTAGGTGCAGGGAACAAGAAAGTAATTGCACATGTACAGGTATTTACACATTAAAGTGCAAGGTTTAATAAAGGTGCCCAAAGTGTAACAACTGTATACAAGGTGTAACAAAGGTGTACGACGTGTATCAAGGTGCCCCGCGGAAACCCTGTAATGTGTAACTACACATGCGCACAGGCTGTAATCTAAAGTAAGACGCAATGAACACCTTTATTACACCTTGTACCCCTTTGTTTCACGTACACCTACATGTTGGACACACCTTTATTACTCTTTGAACACGGTTATTAAACCTAATATGTAATTACCTATTCTTACATGTGTACTTGTACCTACACATGGAACTTGCGGGCTGTAATCTAAAGTGTTTCCCAACATTTTTTTAAAAGTATATAAGAAAATGTATGGATACAACTTTTTCGCATTTTACGTACCCTTGTCTTTTTGTTGTAGGCTGTTAGCAGCACATGAAAACCTCAGTCACAAGTATTTTGTGGCACCTTAAATTGCGATATGCATATTGCCTCTATTATTGCGATAACAATAATTTGGCAAACCCGTTCCATGTGGAAGTCTGATCCCGTATGGTTGTGAGAAATGGAGCGGCTTATCGGTTGTGTTATAAGATCTGAACACCTATGTCACTATGAAGTTTCTTTTAACATATTTTTTAAAACTTAATATCTTTCAAATGTAAACAGAAAACAATAATAGTTTTTTTTCCACCAATCGAATTGTATTATTATTAATTATTATTTTATTATTGGACAGCTACATAATAAAACCTAAATATGTAAAAGAGTTCTGATAACATTTGTGTTTTCCATCATGCCTCCTCCTCACGTATAGGCTTTTGTGGCTGCATTTAAGTCTTAATAATATTATGCCACATTCATAACCACTGCTTCAAAACAATAATTCAATGCTTTCACATTCAAGGGGCCATGGGGTGCCTGAACCGCTTGTGACCTCAGAATCAAAAGGGAGGCGCAGAAATGACCTAAATATTGTACTTTCAACTGCAGTGTTCACGTTGTTATCAAAACACCACTTGAAACATGGCTGGGTAATCTCTCTGGGAATATCCTTTTTGTATCTTGAGCCACACAAAGCCATTCAAAGCACCCTGAGCTAAAAAGGCAGTGTCCGGGACTCAGCTGCACCCATGGGACCCTCCGCGCAAACCAAAGTCAAGTAATAGCCCAATTGAAACTGCACAGAGGAGAGGGAGAGAAGAAAACCTACTGCGTTATATCCCCCACCTGAAGCCCCTCACACCCGTGCTTATGTTTCTCTGTGTAAACCCTTACAGAGAGAAGTGGCTCATGTCTCTGCACTGCGGCTTTCTGTTTGTCCCTGATCTACAACATTGTTGGGAGAAGTGTGGATTCCAGTAAAAGCTTGTCAAACAACACATTTCATTCTCCAACTCCAACAGCAGCCCCGCGAGGCCCAGAGGCATAACGCTGCCCCTTTGAACATCCAAATCCCCGTGCTGCGCCTCGACTCGCCTTTGTTATTCGCTCTGCTGCTGTTCCTTTTTTGTATCTCTGTGCTCAATGCCATTGCGCTGTGGACCACGGGCCGTTTAGCTGTGAAAGATCACCTCATTTGCGGCTTCAAGACCCAATTAATTGACCTCTTTAAATGATAACAGAGAGCCAACATATTGTTATAATAAAGAATTCATTAGAGGGAATTCAGGATCCTGATTTAATTAGTCCCTCCCTGGATTTAGAAATGAGAGATTACAAACACTCGACAAACGGCGCCCTCTGCTGACAGCTGTTCCAAATACATACACGCACACACACACGCACACACACGTGAGCACGCACACGCACACACACACACACGCACACACACACATCCACACACGCATCACATTCATGCCTCATATTTATGCAGTGGGTTTACAGTGATGCGAAACAATGAAAAAAGTGGGTTAGCCTTGTTTACGTCAAATACGACAGAATGGTTTTCAAAGCGGAGCAACACAGGAATCCTAATGAGATTGCAGCCCGGGTTGGACATGTGTGATGAGGCGCAGGGCCCCCTCTCTATGGGCTAAAGAGCACAATGTCTGACAGAGTAAAGGCGAGATGCTGGAACAAATATCTCTATGCAAATGCAGTGACAGTCAAAAGATGCGGTTTTATATACAGGGCTTTGTATGGGCTCACATTGCTGTATAGTCTACAGGGATTCAGAATACCCACATACAAATGAAAGTGTAACCTTTTATGGAAAGCCTACATCTGATATGCTTTAACCTCTAACCCCCCGCCTGAACCAACCGCATTATCGCTAGTTGGGCTTTACCCAAATCTAAAAGCTTCGTGACTGGAGAGCAACAGTGTAACGCCCCATTTGAAAGCTGAGATCTACAAAAGTGATCGTAACTTTTTTTGTCACGTTTTTGTTGCGTTTTCATCCTCGTTGTTGACGCTTTTAGATTTGGGTAAATCCAAAATGGAGAAAATGTGCACGGTTCAGGAGGGGGTTGAAAAGGGTCAAATGTAAAAAAAAAAACACACACAAAAACAACAACATTTGTTTATTTTTTGTAGTAGATTTGTATAATAGGGCTGAAATGTTAAAACAAAACAATGTACAGAACTACGTAAAGAGTGCTTTTGACATTCATGCCCCTGTGTATGCAGAGGCGGGTGAAGTGTCTTGCCCAAGGACACAATAAGATAAGAAAAGAAAAGCCTTTATTGATCTCACAATGGAGAAATTCACGTGTTACATCAGCTCGCAAGGTGTTCAAAAAGAAACGTGCAAATTAAATAGTAAGTATAAAGGTATCTTATATACAATGAGTAAAAAAAAAATACATATAAATAATGAAAAATATAATTAGAACAGACTATAACATTTAGAATATCAAACTGTCAGCATTGGCGGTGCATAGTTTACCGTCATAGTGCAGGTGGTTGATAAAGTGACGCTGATACAGAGATTATTGCAGGTAGTTTTGCATAGTAGTTATTGCCCATGAGTTACTCTAAGGTAGTGTTGTACAGCCTGGTGGGGATGAAGGACCTGCGGTAGCGCTCCTTCTTCTTCATGATGGAGGTGAGCTTGGCTAATACCCTCCTGTCCATCACCTCCTCCAGAACACATCGCAAAAAGCCTGAACCAAACCACTTTATCTTAATGTAGGATTGTAGGATTCTTTAGTCCAGTGTTTTTCAACCTTTTTTGAGCCAAGGCAAATGTTTTCCATTGAAAAAATCACGAGGCACACCACCAGCAGAAAACGTTACAAAATGTAACTCTGTAGCCTATATTCACAATATAAAGTGGTTCTCATCAAAGTGAATAGAAACACCGTATAGTCTCGCTAGCCACAATGCTTCTGTCACCGCCACCTGTCACATCCATGCATCACTAATTCTCTTGTCTCAAAGAATTTAGCAACGTGTGGCCACTTTCTGATATGGAAGAGTTTTATATGGTTACTCTGCCGATCACTAGACAGCACAGAGACTTGACAATGGCACATTATTTGCAGATAATAATTCATTAGTTTTCCTTTTTTTTTTTTAGACTCACTAGGTGAAATTGAATAATTTCCCACGGCACACCACGCAATATCTTGCGGCACACTAGTGTGCCCCGGCACAGTGGTTTAAAAACACTGCTTTCGTCTGTAAGCTTTATTCAGTAGGACAGCAGAGGATGGAAAGGGCAGGGACAAACATTCAGACAATTGTTGGAGCCAATGACACTGCCATATGTACAGCAGCCTTAACCACTAGACTTCTTCTACTTTCATTAGGTGACCGTCTCTACTGAGCTTATGCTGGTCAACTCAAAGAACAATTTTAAATGTACACAACAATTTACAACCTTTTCTGTGTCGCGTACCTCTCGAGTCGTTCATTTATAATCCCGAGTACCCCCTTACCTCGAGGATCTGGCCAATTTCAATACAAAGTGACCAACTAAAGTAAGATTATTGAGTATTTCATAGTGTGTCGTGTTCAAAATGAAGCTGAAATACTCTCAAAATCAAACCTTTGACTGAAGAACATCACTAAAACTAACTTTATTTTGAAATTAATGCTGAAATTCTACTCAGTTTCACTTTCTTTTTTAATCTGAAATAATTCCAACTACCCCCTGCTATATGTGCTCAAGTATAACACCGATTTACATTGTGATTTGGCATAATGCTTTGTGCCAGGTGCCCTTCCATCATGACATAATTCTTTCTACAGGTTTGGTACTGGCATACAGAGCAAAACAGCAACTATTTACATGCCTTCTTAGAAGCAGTGATTTTTCATTGCTAGCAGTTGTGCAACCACTTTGGCAACCAAATTGGCAAGTAGAGGTGACTTACCGTAACTACACTTCCCTTTTTTTTTCTTCTGTAATCGCATAAACAAGGGCTGCATTGTGGCACACAGGTCCAGAGCAGCTTACTTATTCCTCCCAGCCGGCATTTAAAATATATAATACGGCTGAGCCACAGTGTTGGCTGAGATGTGCACTTCAACTACAAGAGGTCACGGCTTTAAATCTGTCACAAACTGTGGGCTGGCTCTGACAATTTGCCCAATGTCTCTCCCTGCTCTTCACTGACGTGGGGAAAACAACATAAACATAACCTACATTTTGAATATTCAAGTGTATGCTCAAACAAAAGTGTAAAAAAGGATAAAGCGACCACTGCCTGCTGCAGACAGCCAGACAGTCACAGCCAAAGATGAGCTGAGGAGGTCCTCGGAGAAATATTGGCTGCATTGTTCTGGCTGATAGTTTTCGCCGTTATAATGAAGGATGATATTTCTTATCTTCTGCCGAGACTAAACTCTGAATAGCAATGAATAATTTGTGCCCCCGCGCGCGCGCATTCATACTGTTCAGAGGGATTTCTTTTGACCCCCATCTCAAACTCAATCTCTGTCGGTTCATGTGACACCAGGACAGATGCAGCGCCGCGTCTCAGCCCTGGATCTGATTGGTTTCGGAGCAGCAAAGATCAAAGCCGAGACAAAACAAAAGATAAAAGATGATAGAGGAAAAGCTGCAGGACCGATATGTTGTCGCCGTGTCGTTTTTGTTTTTTTTACCCACAGCCTGGCCAAAATCACACATGCCAGTGCAATCTTTTTTTTTGTCTTCTTTAGGAGGCAGAACTTTGCTGTGTTGAGGTCAAATTGAGTTTATTTGAAATCCCAGTGGGTGCATCGTGTGTCCTCCCCTGTGTGTTGGAAAGTCACCTTTGACTTGTCTCTAGTTTCCTTTGTAAGATGATGCTACATTCCTTTGGTGGTTGTTAGACTCATCCAGATCTGTAGAAGACTTGTTGGACATTCTGCACATAACAATCTACAATGTATTTGACATAGAACGTTTATGGACCTATAGATAAAAACAAAAACCTCAATTACATTTGAAAATGTTACTTGTAAATCCACATTGACACATTTTGACACTGAATGTGTACAGGTGTGATGTGAACTCTCCAGAGCCCAACCATAGTCTATCTTCTAATGCACGTCCTTTTGAGGTTAGTGAGCAAACAAAGTAAGATCTGAGTCCTAACTTTTGAAAATTAGGCTACCGCAGGTTTGTTCCTCTAAAGAAGAGCACTTGCCCTAACAACTTATTGAACCTTTTTTCTTTTTCTTTTTTTTTAACGAGCACATCATTATCTGATCAATTTCCAGATGTGGGGCCTTTCTGTGCAAAAGTTTAATGTTCTCTTTGTGTCTGCATAGTTTTCAAGTAACAACTGTTGTTTTGGTCATAATTTCAGCTTCATGTAATGTTTATTCAACATGTGTGCAGTATTTTACATGAAATGCAATTCCTATTAGGGTCTTGGTTTGCAATCCTTGGATTAATAGGACGATGGGTCCTGACAGCGTCCCAGTTAAGAACCACTGCTCCAAAACAGACACTTTCAAAAATCCTTCATGTGCTCCTGCAGGATTCTGGCTCAGATCTGGGGATGGGTCATTTGCAGTCACCCACCGCTGCTGACAGTTTGCCCCAGCTGCATCAAAAGATGGAAAATCGAGGATCAAGAGGACTCATGTTCCTATGGGGACAGTAAAATACCATTTACAATTTATTTTCTTGGCCTACAATAAAAAAACAACAACAACAAAACTACTAAGGTGCATGTTTACTATATCAATAAAAAAAAAATATTTTTATTTTTTACTGATTTAGGCTACTTTATACTGGAACAATTGACTGCACAACCATCAGCCCATAACAGTCCATTCTGAAGCGGACGTATATAATGTTGTGCGCCAATGTTGAATATCGTTTTAAAGGGGCCAACACGCGATCGTCATGTTGTCCTACTCTATTTTCACCTTCGCTCCCACATCACGACTCAAAACTGAGAAGGATTTAACAACTTCTTGAGAAACTGGGGGAGTTGAGCAGCAACATGCGGCCTGGGCTTGAAACTTTCGGGAAGTCTTTCGGGAAGTCTTTCGGGAAAAGGGTGGAGGCGTGAAGGTCCAACGAACACGGGCTCACGGGGGGAGTGACTCGGAGGGAGGTGGTCACGGTTTGGGGTATAAACAGCAAACTACCGCCGCCCTCCGTTTGAGCAACTTTGTGGCCTGTACGTCCCCTCTACGTGCGCCTGGGGAAAGTGCGTAGCTCCTGCCTCTGCAGCCGGTCCTCTCCGATAGCTGCTGCGGCAAAACACCCAAACTGCAGCGGACATGGCACCTGTCTGGCCCCAAGTGTTTGCGCTCATTTTAGCGTCTGCGCTCGTGCCAACGGCGACAGGAGCCAGTATCAATGACACGTGAGTACGACAAGTTTCTCCTATAGTCCTGGTGCAATGCATTTCGGGGGTTTTGTGTGTGCGTCACGCTGAATGCGTGTGTTGTGATGAAGGTATTCCTCAAGCATCATCTCCAGTCGTTTAAGGACATCCAGCACCATCCCAGCGTGGAGGCTGCAAGGTCCACAAACAAAGCAGCCTGACTGCTGTTATGCAATCCGTAGAACACTGTTTGTGTTCACTTTAAATGATTTAAATGTTCATGTTCTTTTCAAATCTGGAATGTGAGCAAACCTAGTAGTGATCAGCTTCCCTGCGATGTGTGACTGTTGGCCTTTTTATTATCTGTTACACAGTATAAATTATATGCATTTATGGAAAACAAATAGCCTAAATAAAAGGTTAATTGTTATGTCTTCTGCATTGGGCCTTCTCACATTATTGTCCTGGCTTTTCTTTATTGCCTTGTGCATTTCAAAGAGGGGGCTTTCTGTTCTGACTTCTATACTATTGTTTATAGATGTGGTCTGGCTAACTGTGTCCTATGCTCACTTTTCCATGACCCAAATGTCTTTCACAGAGGTGCTTGAAGCTGACCAGTCAAAGAAGTTTCATCATCATAGTTTTACTGAGGCAAAAACGGCATCAGCATTCTCCACAGCATCACCAAAACTCAATTAAATGTGTCCTTTAGTTCTCATTGGCAGCGGACTGCCTGTGCGTGCCAACCAGCTTCAGCACAACCTCACACACTAATCAGCAGAGGGCCCATGGCTCCATAATATTTAAAATCTGCCCATGCAGTTACAGATGAACACTGCAGTTTCATCATCCGCTGAAACTTGGTTCAACAGGTTACTGATAAATATTCAGATATGAATAGGCTTTCAATAAAAGACAAAAAACACAGTATAATGCTAAAATGGCATGATTCCTACTGGTGAAGTAGGATCTATAATAGGCAGATGATGATGGCTTGCCAAATATAGTACATGTAGGAGAAATAATTATGATTTATTTTAGTCATAATTAAAGTAAAGGCCGGGGAATATGGCAAAAAAATTCTTTTATCCCTGCATATGGATCAGTCTTGTTTTTTATTTTATTTTTTTCATATTCAAAACTAATATTCATGAAACATTCCCTAGAAAAACCTTTAAACATAAACCTTTACAAAAAAATGTTCCACTCCAATATTATTGAACACAACAATCTTCTATTGTGCTCCTCCTATATAACTATAAACAAAGGCGTTGTTATTGCCACAGAAGGCTGTATACCTGACGATGAAAACCAAACATGACGATTGTTGAGACTTTCACTTCAATTTTTGATTCTCCTTTGAAGAATTGGAAAAGTTGACTTTTGTAAATGAGTGGTTTGTTCTGCAAAGAAACCGTTAGAGACACATAGGAGCTGCCATAGTATCTAGCTTGAAGGGGGCGGGGCAGTGGAGCATGGGTGAGTGCACGTTGAACACACAGGAAAGTTGGTGTTAATTCCTCCTATTCTTATTTACTTAATAACGTCATTTTCAGGAAAAGATCGGTGTAATTTTATAATTGGATTTTGCAGATTACACAGCTCTCGGTCCATGTATGTTATGTTGTTTGCACTAAGCCCATATTCTCATATGTCTGATCTGTCCACTGCTGTAGGATATTTGCGGTGACGCTGAGCTCTCGGGTCAAAGCGGCCGTCCCACAGACGCTGTGTGCCCAGGTCCATGGGCCCTCAGAACGTGTGGTCCTGACAGTGACTTTAGAGCTTGAGTCCAGCAGCAGCTCTCTGCTGGAAGAGACCATTCAACAGGACTTCTACCGCTGCATCATCTTTCAGGTATGGCTCAACAACACATTGAGGGCACCACACTGTTGTTTAAAAGAAATATTCCAAGAACATAAATGGGACATAATATATCTATTTTGTATTTAGGGTCATAATTTGAAGTCATTGTGCACAGTTTGGCTCTATTATGTATCCAGTTTTTGGCTCTGGCTCAGTGCTGACAAAGTAAATGGTTGTGAGTACATTGCAGCTCTGGTTTCCGTCAGAACACTGCACATGGTTATGCAACTTACGGGACGTGCACCCTGATGCCAAACGACCCACCGACCCCAATCATCTGTGACAATAGCAGTGTGTGTGGACCTCCTGCTGCTGCTCTGGCATTTATCAATAGGCACAATGAGCACTTTCTGCCAGAGGCCAAACATGTACCTGCATTCCTCTGGACTGCAGCCCTCTGCCCTCTACTCAGCCCCAGAGCTGCCCGAAACCACAGCGTTTGGGATTGGCTCCAGCTTCTCTTATGTAAGAGCAACTCTATTAAGGAATAAAAACATTTGCTATACAAGTATGACCACTTTTTCTAATTATCCTTGAGTGATGGAGAAGGACTAACATGGCTTGAAATGGGTTTTGCAGTCAGATGGGCTCTGCCAGCATTACAGAAAGCGTCCTGTTTCCAATTTCCAATACATTTGTTGACGTGTGCTAGCTGTGCATCGGCTTAATGTTTTCCTTTTCATTTATGAAAACATGCACCATCTCTCAAAGCAAGCAATAACAAGATTGTTGTAGGTTTTTCCCTAGGATTATTGTTATAAAAACAATATTGAATACATTTTTAATTAACAGACTTGTGCTTGCAAACACAACACACAGGATTGTAGGCATGGCCTAGGATTAGGAGCATGTTGTTCCACACATGCTCTTACAAATATACTCTCATTTATCCTGTACCCAGTGGACCCTATTGTACATGTTTTAAACCCATAAAGGGTAACCGAAGCATGGTTGTACACATTATAAGAAAACTCCACACAGAAACAGTGCCACAATTGCCTACATTTCTATTCTTTGAAAAAACTTGGAATTAATTCAAGTACTATTTGTATTTCTGTTTTTATTTATATCTTTCCAGGCCCCAGTTGTTCCCAGGAGCACAGTAGCATCGATTAACGTCACCATTCAGGGAGAGAGCGGCACTCTGAGTAAAAAGGCTAAAATACTGATCGAACCGGCTACTTTCATTCACATCATTCAGACGGACAAGCCCATCTACAAACCGGGCCAGACTGGTATGTTACCTAACACAGACACAGTCCACTAATAGAAGTAAATGGTATGAGGGGAGAGGGAGATTCACTGCTCAACCTCTCTTCTGTGCTGCTTAGAAATTCAGCTGCATTTGCACTATTTTGGTCTACTTTACAAAATCTGCATAATGCTGAGCCAAAACTTGACAACTTTAGGAATTATGTCTATATTCTGCAGTTAGGCAGGGAGCGGTTCCTCAACAGATTTTGCTACTGGATGTTTGTAAATGAAGAAAGCTTTCTTTCCAAAGCAAGGGAACGAGACTCCCATCAATTGACAGTTCTAGCAATTTATCTAGCAAGTTATTTAAGCTTCGAGGCACCACTAATTTGGCTTATTATTTGACTTGATGTCTCAAAAACAGACTGCCAGTAAGGTGTTATTTATTTTTTAATTTTTAGAAAACACATTTCATCCCTCTCTCAACAACAATCAAACAAATAAAAAAACGAGACTAATATAAAAAAAAATTGTAGTCTGTGGTCAAATCTAGATGTAAGATATTATTTGTATTCATAAAATTGTCCATTCTGGCTGTTGGCCCCATACAGTATGCATTTGTTTGTAAAGTCATGTAAATAATGCATTATTTATTGCCAAATAATAATATACATCAGTTTCATATAGCACTTTGGTGGACACCCAAAGGGGCGCTTTACATTGCTTTATTTATTCATTCACTCTCTGATAACGAACTAACCACCATTCACACACATCCCATTCATACTTGGGTGAAGTGTGCAGTGCCTAATGTCACTGTGTCCTTGGACACAGTGACATTAGGCACTGCAGCAAGGATTGAAATGCCAACCCTCTGATAATCAGAAAACCACTTTAACACCAGATCCACTGTCACTGCAAAATCATTTCTTTTGGTTTGTTATGTCAGACTCATTCCATTCTCTCACATTCAATCACTAAGCAAATGATACACAAAACTATAATAAAATGATGCCTGACATTTTATATAATTTTATGGCAAAAGCAGCACATTTTGCAGCACATTGCCTGTGACTTAATGGTATCGACTGTAAAATGTAATGTTTGACTTTTCCCAGAAATGTAACTCATGTGTGTTTTGTTTTGTAGTAAAATTCAGAGTCACCTCCATCGATGCTGAATTTATTCCTGTGAAACGAACAGTAAGTCTGATTTTTGTTTTTCTGAACAGTAATTTGTGGTTAAGAATTATAAAAATAATAATTATACATACATACATACAAAAAATAATCAATTACAGTAAAAGGCAAAAGTGCAGATAAAATACTTTCAGTTTTCATATGCACGGGTAAAAAGAGCTGTTTTCAGCCTGGATTTGAACATTGTCAGAGTTGAGGCCTGTCTCACATCCTCATGAAGACTGTTTCAGACTTTAGCTGTGTTTATTATTGACTCTGGGAACCACCAGGAGACCCCTCCCTGAAGTTCTCAGGGCCCGAGATTGTTCATACGGCTCTAACATGTCAGAGATGTACTTTGGTGCTAAACCAAAGTGACAGGAAGCCAGTGCAGAGACCGAAGCACTGGACTAATGTGGTTGTATTTCCTGGTTCTTGTCAGGACTCGAGCAGCAGCGTTCTGGATGTTCTGCAGCTCTAGCAGCTCATTTAGAAAGGCCAGTGAGCAGGCCGTTACAGTAGTCTAACCTGCTGGAGACAAATGCATGGATGAGTCTCTCTAAGTCTGGTTTTGACACTATTCCTCTGATCTTAGCAATGTTTTTCAGATGGTAAAAAGCTGATGATGTTATTGCTTTAATGTGGCTGTTTAAGTTCAGGTCTGAGTCCATGATTACTCCTAGATTTCTAACCTGATTTTTTGGTTTTAGAGAGAGAGACTCAAGGTGACTGACAACACTTTGTATTGGTGTCTGTGGGCCAAAAACAATTATCTCAGTTTTGTCTGAGTTTAGTTGGAGAAAGTTGTTTTGCATCCACAAACTGATCTGTTCGATGCAGTGACAGCGTGTATCTACAGGCCCATGTTCACCCGTAGACAGACACGTAGATCTGAGTGTCATCTGCAGAATCCAGCAGAACTAAAACTGAGAGCTCACCTGCGTTGGTGTTCATGCGGATATCGTTTGTCACCATGATCAGAGCGGTCTCAGTGCTGTGGCGGGGCCTAAAGCCTGACTGGAAAGTAACACATTGTTAGATAGGAGAAAGTAAGTGAGCTGTTGATATATTACTTTCTCTAGGACTTTTCCTAAGAATGGTAGGTTTGATATGGGCCGGTAGTTGTTCAGTATCTTGGGATCAAGGCTGCTCTTCTTTAGAAGAGGCTTAATGACTGCGGTTTTCAAAGCCTTTGGAAATGCTCCAGTCTCAAATGAGATGTTAACTAACTGAACAAGTTGTGGTAATAAGCTGGTCAGCACAGACTTCAGAAATCTAGTGGGTAATTCATCAAGGCAGCATGTGCATGAACTCAGACCGGAGATAACCTCTTCGATTGTTTTGTCAGTAACAGGTGTGAAATGTGTCAGCTCAAGGTGTTTATCTGGTGGCAGGGTTGCCATTTGTGTTGTGGAAATAATGGCATTTTTAATGCCTTGGACTTTGTCATAAAAAAATATTGCAAACTCATTGCACTTAGATGTAGAGATTAGTTCTAAGGGCAGTGAAACTGAAGGGTTAGTTAATCTGTTTACTGTGGAAAACAGAACACGAGAATTGTTTCTCCACGCAAAATTTAAGAATTTGTGTTATCAGCACCGCCCCTTGGTGGACAGTGTCTGTTCCTAGAACCATAGTTATAGCAGTCACTTTAGTTGTGTTAATAAAATACATTTAATTTCTTATAGGCGTTCCACTTAAAATATAGCACTTACTTACCCTCTCTGCCATTTTGCCAGTGACAGTTTTGGTTTTAAACATGTGCTTAATGCCAAAGTTTGTGTAATGCTGCTCTGTGTGTGATGTGTATTGAGGAGCTGGGTCTATTTTGGTTCAGCGAGTGGGAGGCGAGCGAAGGCCTGTTTGTTGGTTTTTAAGGAGAGAGTGGGTGTGCGGCGCCGCGTGGACTCCTGTGATAAACTGCTGTCAGAGTTCATTTGGCGCACAGCGCATATGACCCAAACATCTGAATCAATATGAGCTCAGGGCCTTTTCCATCTGCGAACGCGTACATGAGAGCATCACTGTATACAGCAAACCTATCATATGTCAACTATCAATATGACTGAATAGTAAAGCATGTGTTTTTCTCTTTCAGTACAAAGTGATAGAGCTTGAGGTAAGCCACAGTTTCATCATTTGGCAGTGGAAAACCTAGCAGGTCTTAAAATGTACCGACATCACACTAACAGACTGTAAAGGGAGAGAGGCATGGCTGTACCTTTCTGCTTCATGAGCAGTGTATGGAATTTACCATACAAACCCTAAACCTTTTATGAATGTTCAAAAATTGCATTAAAACTATGAATATATGTGTATGTCCTTTTTAATTTAAAAGTTTACTTTTTCTGTAATCAGTTCAAAACATAGGGCTTGTGACTTGTAACAGGATAAAAGGTTTTATTGCTAACATACCCATTTGCCTATTCCATATCTTCTCTCTATCATTGGTTAAAATACTGTGCACAATTGTTTTATTTCTATAAACTATGATCATGGAATAATGCGGTCAGTTTTGCTCCCCCTTCACCCCTTCTGCAATGCCTGACATCTGACTCTAGTTGTATTCTATGTCCAGGACCCCAGTACAAATCGCATTGCTCAGTGGTTGGATAAAACCATTGACAGGGGCATCCTGGATCTTTCACACCCGATTATCCCTGAAGCTGCACAGGGCACCTACACCATCACTGCCACCACAGAGCAGGGCGAGAAAGTGCACCACAACTTTGACATCAAGGAATACGGTAATACTGTTGTGGTAAAGTGGTAAAATACATAATCTTATTTTATTTCTTGCAACTGTTTCATGAATTAGTTTTGCCAAAATATGAGGTGAAAGTGCAGCTGCCGAATGTGATCACAATCCTGGATACGGAGGCCATCTTTAAAGTCTGTGGAAAGTGAGTGTATTATTTACAAGCATACAAAGTTTGTCATTTTAGTTTTGTTTAGTATTTCAAATATTTATGCGTTTATTGAATGGAGTTAGCGTTTTAGTATTCTCTTATTTTGGTTATGCATACGTCTTGTAAGTAATGAAAAACAAAATGTCACAATGTGAAATTTGGAACATATGACTTGTTGTAGTAGATACTGTAATTGCTCTGAATATGCTTGTGTTTGAAATTTGACTTTTTAAACTGAAGTATTCTACATTTATTTTTCATCACTGTACATAAGTAATAGCTTCCACACTGTTACTCCCATGTTTTAAAGTTCCCATTTCTTGGTGCAGATACACTTACGGTAAACCAGTGGAGGGCTCTGTGAAGGCAGTGTTTTGTCGAAAGGCCTTTCGAGGTTACTGGTACGGGAGCAACTACCGAGACGTGTGCAAGACCTTCCAGCTCACAGTAAGTATAGTCCCTTGCGAAAGTACTAATACACCTTAAACCTTTGCACATTTTGTCATGTTTACAACCCTAAACGTAAAGATTTTATTTTGAATTTTTTTTTTACTGAAAGTTCACACACAAGTAACAGACAACTGTGAAGAGAAAGCAAAATGATACATGATTGTTGTTTTTCAAAAAATAGAAAAGTGAAAAGTGGGGCGTGCATAATTATTCATACAGCATTTTCGGAGTACATTAAGATGCCTTTATAACATTCCTAATGACTGCAGAATGTTCACACCTTGCCCTAACCATTAAATAGAGGCCACCTGTGTGTAATCTACTCTCAGTATAATTCCAGCTGTTCTGTGAGGGCCTCAGAGCTATGGTCAGAGTGTATTGGTCACTAAACAACATCATGAAGGCCAAGGAGCACACCAGAGAGGTCAGGGATAAAGCTGTGGAGAAGTTTAAAGCAGCGTTAAGTTATACAAAGATTTCCCAAGATTTGAACATCTCACGGAGCACTGTTCAATCCATCATTCGGAAATGGAAAGAGTATAGCACCACTTACCAAGACACAGCCGTCCACCTAAACTAACAGACCGAAGAAGGAGAGCACTGGTAAGAAATGCAACCAAGTGCCCCAAGATAACTCTGGAGGAGCTGCGACGTCCTGCCGCTGAGCCGGGAGAATCTGTACATGGGACAACTATAAGTCGTACTCTACACAAATCTGGCCTTCATGGACAAGTGGCAAGAAGAAAGCTATTATTGAAAGGAGGCGATAAGAAATCCCATTTGAAGTTTGCTAGAAGTCATATGGAGGACACAGCTACCATGTGGAAGAAGGTGCTTTGGTCAGATGAGACAATCATTTAACTTTTTGGCCCAAATGCAAAACGTTATGTATGGAGCAAACCTAACACTGCTCATCGTCCTGAGTGCACCATCCCCAGTGTCAAATATGGTGGGGGGAGCATCGTGCTATGGGGCTGCTTTTTCCTCAGCGGGGACTGGGAAGATTGTAAGAATAGTTGGGAAGATGGATGGAGCCAAATAAAGGGACATTTTGGAGGAAAACCTGCTGGAGTCGGCAAGAGAATTGACGCTTCCAGCAGGACAATGACCCTAAACACAAAGCTAAATCTACAATGGATTTAAAAACAAACATATTAATGTGTTAGAATGGCCCAGTCAAAGTCCTGACCTAAATCCTATTGAAAATTTTGTGGAAAGACCTGAAAACTGCTGTTCACAAACGCTGTCCTTCTAATTTGACAGAGCTTGAGTTGTTTTGTAAAGAGGAATGGGCTAAAATGTCTCTAGATGTGCAAACCTTGTAGAGTCCTACCCCAAAAGACTTGCTGCTGTTATTGCAGCAAAAGGGGGTTTCACAAAGTATTATTTCATGCTGTATGAATACTTGTGCATGCCCGACTTTTCGGTTTTCTATTTTTTGTAAAATAACAGAATCATGTATCATTTTGCTTTCACTTCACAGTTGTCTGTTACTTGTGTGTGAACTTTCAGTAAAAAAATCAAAATAAAATCTTTTATGTTTAGGGTTGTAAACATAACAAAATGTGCAAAAGTTCAAGGTGTATTAGTACTTTCGCAAGGCACTGTATCTGCATACACCTAAATGGATGCGACTCTTCTAATGAGTCATCCCAGTGATGGCATATATTTCTTTCTATTTCTTTAGACTGACAAAAGTGGTTGCACTTCTCAAACTGTGAATCTTTCTGAGTACTTCCTGAATAAGAGTGGATATCACGACAGTTTCCAGTTGGAGGCTGAACTGCAGGAGTTTGGAACTGGTATTTTTAATTGCTCTCAATTAAAAAAACTTAAACTCCTTTGTGTTCACGTGCATAATTGTAACGGTTCACTCTGCAGGGGTGACTCTCCAAGGCAGTGCACGGGCCAGCTTCACTGAAACGATCAGAACAACCACTTTTGAGGACGAACCTGCATCTTACAAACCGGGCATTGCATTTGAAGGAAAGGTAAACATGACTTGTATAGTCTAATTATTGTCCTCTATCTTTTCTGTTACTTTATATAGCCATGTTGTTCTACTGGCTCACAAAAATAATAGCCTTATTTGAATTGGTAATGGATCATAGTTGATGAATCGTTTGTGCTCTACAAGATCGTATCCCCTTATCTTAAAGTCAAGATAATTAAATGTAATGTTTGGTACTGGTACACACTTTATGTTATTGTTAATTTCTGCCTTTTTTCAACCCGACCATAGTGTGCCCCCCTTTTTTTTTTTTCACTTTATGACACTTTTCTAGGTCAAGCTAGTTGGTCCTGACTCCAAACCTGTCGCCAATGAGAATGTGTACCTCATCACAAGTAAATCCCAAAACCTAACGCTCATCACTGACCTCAAAGGCATGGCTTCCTTTGCCCTGGACACATCCCTCTGGACCGACTCTGTGTCTCTCTGGGTGAGTGCAAGGCCCCCCCCCCCCCCCCCCCATCTGCTTCAGTATATTAAACCTCAAACTTTATTCTGTCTTATTGGCATTGTATTGTTTTTGTTTTGTTTTCTTTTTGTAGGCATCGGCGAGGGAACGAGGGAAGAGCGATCCGTATGTCCCCAACCTGCGCACACCGGTGTACAGTTCGGCCACTCGTCAAGTGACCTCCTTTTACTCCAAGAGCAGCAGTTTCATGAAGCTCAAGCAAAATGAGGGAAGTTTTCGCTGCAACAAAGAGGCCTCGGTTCAAGCCGAGTACATCATACAAGGAAAAGAGCTGAAGGAGGGACAGGAGCAGTTGGACTTCTTCTATTTGGTAAGAATTTGACTTGCAGCGCTATAACAGCGGGGTCAGGAAGTATTGATACCCTTTCTCATATTATGCAGCTCCACTGACACAGCAAATGTTCACATGTTCATGATTTTTAAGATAATCAACAAAACAAGCTGTATCCTTCTGTATCATGGGCAATGATTGGAATTTCATTAATGATCTGAAACGGAAATGATTGAGGCCCATGGAACAGGGCTGCTGTAATAGTGTTTGTTTTATTTTTTTCATCCCATATTTTTAATGTTTTATTTTGACATAACCTCTGCAGAATTTTACCAACAGAAAATGAATTTATTTGATTTTATTGATCACACAAGAGATCTGAAAACTTTCACAACCGATTTAAGTATGACTTGATCGAACAATAGCTTGCAGTGCGTTGTTACACTTTCTCTTTTGTGTTCCTTTTGATGCAGGTGATGTCCAAAGGCTCATTGGTCCAACATGACCGTTTACCTGTGGCAGTTAAAAGAGATATGGGTAAAATTAGTAGATGCTTTCAAACTGGAGCAAAACATTGGATGACTAATGTTTGCTGTCATGTTTTTTTACATGTTTGTTACAGTGAACAAAGGTGTGTTGACAATTCCTCTGCGCCAGGTTGTCAAACTGGCTCCGATTGCTCAGGTGCTGGTGTACACTGTGATGCCCAGTGGGGAAGCTGTGGCCGACAGCATGGACTTCCCGGTTCAGCTTTGTCTCAGTAACAAGGTACAACTACACCTGGAAAAAGCTACACACATAATCTCCGCCATTGCAGCTGTCATATAAATGATCTTTTAGGTCTCCAAATACATATTGCATAGCCAAAATGATTCACTTAAAGGGATATTTCAGGAATTTTGACATGGGGCCTCATTTCTTAGTTATCCAGAGTGTTGTTGATGCACCTGAGGCAAATCACGTACAACGCCAGACTACCCATATTAATGTCTGTTAATAGAATATTTTTTGAATATATAACTGACCTTGTATCAATGAATTACCACATTTTGAGGGACTATTTTCTGCGTTAGCTTACAACCACGAAGCTGATGCTGCTCAAATATAAGTTATTTTAAATGCAAAATGTTTATAAATATTCTATCGACACACATTTATATCGTTAGTCTGGCGTTTAAGTGATTAACCTCAGGTGCGCCGTGGAGTGCGCCAGACTGTTTTTAATGCAGGGTTGCTGATACCATAGAAATGCATTAGCCTAGCATTAGCCTAGCGCCACTAAGCTCTTCAAATATAAGAACTGCAGGAATTTAAAAATATCTCCAGACATCAACAACACTCTGGATAAAGGAAATGAGGCCCTATGTCAAAAATCCTGAAATATCCCTTTAATGCCCTTTCTATTTTAAAAGTTGTGTTTGCTTTCTGTTCCAAAGGTTTCTATGAAGTTTGCAACTCTCCAGCAGCTTCCAGCAGAGAAGACCACACTGACACTGGAAGCTCATCCCGACTCGCTGTGCTCTGTCCGGGCCATCGACCAGAGCGTCCTCCTGCTCAAGTCTGGGGTGGAGCTCACTGTGGACTATGTATGAGTTGTGCAGGCAGTTTTTTCAGACAAGATTAGGGCTCTTGTTCATTCAGGGTTGTTCTGTAGCAAATGCTGCTTGTTGTCCTCTGTTCTTAGGTGTATGACCAGCTGCCTTTTCAGAAACTCACTGGTTATCCGTACGAGGTGGAGGACCACGAGCCGTACCCGTGTTTCCCCATCTCCATCCCAGAGGTGGAGGTGGAGCCGGAGATGGAGGTGGATGTGGAGGCCGGCGGCCGCAAGAAGCGCTCCTTTTTTTATTTCGGACCGGTCAATCACAAAGACGACGTGTACAGCATCTTTAAAGTAAAGCCCTTTGTTTAATAACTTTGCAGGATCACACTGAAGTGTCACATTGAGAAGCCAAATGAGTATCAACGTTGAGTTACCTGTAGAATTAATTTGTTTTCACTCAGTCCTTGTATTGAGAGGTCTGAGGTACAGTGGGAATCAGATGTTTACATACACTATATTAGTAAAAAGACGCATATGCATTTTTTTTCTTAGTGTCTGATATGAAACCAGAATTGACTGTTTTTGGTCAATTACAATTTTCAAAATAATTTCTATTTGCTAAATGCCAGAAGAATGAGACAGATATATAAAAAAAGGTTACTTTTTACAAAGTCAGAAGTTTATACACTAAATACAAAATTAGTATACACTTCAAGGTGCTTCATTCATTGGTTCAAACAGTGATTGAAATGACCAGCTGTCATACAGATCAGAAAGAAGGCAGGTTTTGTGTCCCAGAGATGAATGTGCTATGGTCTGAAATGTGAATATCAACCCAAGAACAAATGCAAAAGACCTGGTGAAGATGCTGGCTGAAACTGGTAAGAGTTTGTCATTTTCCACAGTAAAACAAGTACTGTGGGCTGAGAGGGTACTCTGCCAGGAAGAGGCTCGTACTCCAAAAGAAAAGATCACTATGTGAAAATATTTGAGTAACATCTCAAGACATCAGCCAGGAAGTTAAAGCTTGGGCGCAGATGGGTCTTCCAAATGGACAATGACCCAACGCAAACTGCCAAACTGGTTACAAAGTGGCTTAAGGATAACAAAGTCGATGTTTTGAAGTGGGCATCACAAAATTCTAATTTCAATCCAGTTGAAAATGCATGTGCACGCAAGGTAGCGTGCAGTTACACCAGTTCTGTTTGGAGGAATGGACAAATCCTGGATGGCAGAAAACGTTCTCCAGTTTAACCAGGACAAAACTGAAGTTTTAGTCATCGGTCCTGAGGCCCAGAGAGAGAAACTTTTACCCAAACTACAGTCATTGTCTTTTAATCCTGGGTGTGATTTTTGACTCTGAGCTGACTTTAATTCCACACATTAAGAATATCACAAAGATGGGTTTTTACCATCTAAAGAACATAGCCAGAGTTCGCCCCATTCTCTCTCTCGAGCCAACACGGAGACACTAATGCATGCTTTTATCACCAGTCGTATCGACTACTGTAATGCCCTGCTTTCTGGTCTTCCCAAAAAGAGTATTTCAGGCTTGCAACGTTTACAAAATTCAGCAGCTCGTGTCCTGACGAAGACTAGGAGGCGTGACCACATTACACTGGTTTTAGAGTCGCTGCATTGGCTCCCCGTGTGTTTCAGGATACAAGTTATTTTAACGTAAATGTCTTAATGGTCCTGGTCCTCCTTATCTTTCAGAACTGCTTTTACCTTATGAAACTTCATGGTAGAGAACTGCGCGGGGAACATCACGCTCCCGGTGAATTTCTGACCATTACCGCCCGCACCCTCAACGTGACTGCCTAATCCCGCAACGTGTATGTCCACTCCTGCCCGCATCCCGCCGCTGTGTCGGAATGGCCTCAATATTCATATGCAATACAGTCCGAGAGTCGGCCGAGAATGCCTGACAGCAACAGGTCTTTGAACTAAACCACACAACTGAATGAAAACCGCTGTTTCAATACCATGTTGCGCATTTCTCACGAATAAATTACTTTAATATAAACGGTTACGGTGAAAAGATGCTAATATTATATTAGCTGCTTACCTTAAGCTCGAGCTGTTAAATGGTAAATAGCTTCGGACAGAAAAAGGCAATAATCCATCCAAGCCATTTTCTTGTAAAATCCATGTGAAATGGAACGTATCTGACTCATATTTATCCATTAATAGTCCACTGTCTCTTGAGTTTGGTTGGTCTTTATCACAGAAATACATTATTCCCGGAGTTTAGCGAACTTTAGCAGATGTAGTCAATCTTCAAGAAAGTAGTGACTTCTGTTTGGTCCGAAACACAAACGGAATCAGTGCCCTTATAGTCGGTGTGGGCCTACGTACTGAATGAGGGGTTCATTCACTACACATCATTCGGGACCTCGTGTGTACCTGTCCCGCAGGTTTTTTTTAGCCGCCCATTCCCACCCTCAGCTAAGTTGAAACCGCCCGTTGGGTCCCTGAGGGTGGGAATGGACGGCTAAAAAAAACCCTGCGGGACAGGTAAGAACGCAGTGTGTAGTGAATGAACCCCAATTTACCAATCAATCAAACTTTATTTATGAAGTTTTTTTTTCATACCAAAAGGTATCACAAAGTGCTTTACAGATAACATTTAAAACAATACGCCCCGCATCATTCATTCATTCATTCATTCATTCATTCATTCATTCATATATATCTCTCATACACACAACGTAAATGATTGACTGAAAATTCCTGTCAACTATTGAGAGAAGCTTGTGGAAGGAAATCCAAAACCTTAGACCCAAGTTATTCCAGTTTAAAGGCAATGCTACCGAATATGAATGAAAATGTATGTAAACTTTTGGTTTTGTAAATAGAAATATATGAGAGCTCGAATTTTCTACAGTTTTATATTACTATTTGCTAAATGCCAGAAGATTTTTTTTTTTTTATTCCAATTGCTCTAAAGTAGTAAAATAACCTTCTGGTTTTAATGTCAGACAGTGAGAAAAAAATGTGTATGTCTTTTTATAAAGTGTATGTAAACGTCTGGTTGATGCTTAGGATATACAGTGAAATTGATGAGTAATGTAGCGCTGCCAGACAAAAGGCAAAAGGAACAAATTTAAGAGTGAAGGCCATGGAGGATGTTAGTGTGACAGAAGAACAGAGAACAAAAGTTCTTATGTGACATTGACCTGTGCTGTTTTTCCCCTAGGAAATCGGAATCAAGATTGTGACCAACTCAGACGTGAAGAAACCCTTTATCTGTCATACGGTGCTGTATGACATGCCATTTGAAGGAGGTATTAATTATTCAAAAGAAGTGGGAGGTTATTTCGACATTAATGCTGAAGAGGATTATAGCGTCACTGATGATGCAGCGCCTCAAGCAGGACCAACACCAGATGTATCAAAGCCGACAAAAGAGACCGTTAGAACGTACTTCCCCGAGACCTGGATTTGGGAGCTGGTCTCTGTCGGGTAAGTGCTGGTGCTAATCGTTCTTTTATATCTGTTCTTAGATATGGTGGCATATGATTCGCCTCCAATCCCCATGGCCTTTAACATGATGCCCAGCCAGGACAGTGTCCAAAAAGAGAGCGTCCCAAATCGTGAGCAAAAGAAGGAGACCATCAGGACTTTCTTCCCCGAAACCTGGATCTGGGACCTGGTGCCTGTGGGGTAATGATCCAATATCATTAAAAGAGAGCGTAGAAAAACAAATAAGTATTGTAGCGCAGATAGTAATACTAGGGAACCAATGGAACCCAAGACATTTCTTTGTGCCACCGTTTCTGATGAAGGTGGCAAAGTAACCGAAATTTGTCAAGGCACAGCACAGAAATATAGGAATAAGAAATTACCATTGTAATGTATTAATTATATGACAGCAGAAAAAAAATCTACTCCAAGGATACAAAGAAGATTTCAGCGAAAGCACTACGGGACATGCTTTTAAATTACTTGTCATACAATATTTGCTGACGTTATTGTCATCTTCGCTGGTGTCCTGAGAGTACTTTAAGTTGTGTGCAGTATTATTGCACTACCTAACACTAATAATCTTACTAATAATAATACTATTCTATTTCAACATATTTCAGTTGCTCTATGGTTGAGCCACTTGTGTATAATTTTCACTTCCACTTTGTCTGTGTCCCATAGTATTGTTGATCAACTTGTTTGTTGTGTCAAATTTCTTGAATTTTGCTTGATTTTCTAATTATTTGCATAATCTTCGGCCTCTATCTTCTACTGCAAGTTTTGCCGTATTTATTTGTGATCTTCGTGCACCACATTTTTGTGTTTTTCCTTTTTTTTTTTTTTTTTATCTTGTTCGACCTTGTGTTTGTGGACAGACCCAGCGGCTCGGTGAACGTAGAGAAGACGGTCCCGGACACGATCACTAAATGGGCCGCGGGGGCTTTCTGTGTGTCCCCCGCGGGGCTCGGCATCGCCCCCAACACCGGGCTCACCGCCTTCCAGCCGTTCTTCGTCAGCCTCACGCTGCCCTACTCGGTCATCAGGGGAGAGGTGTTCACGCTCAAAGCCACGGTCTTCAACTACCTCTCCAAGTGCATCATGGTAAGTGTAATAATGTGCTGATGTCGCACGGCGTTTTGTTGTTGTTTTTTTCTTTCACTACGTGTTTAGGCCTGTAACGCCTTTGCTCTGCCCATGTTTCTCCAGTAGCAATCAGTGAGTAAATTTTGGCACTTGGACCATGGTCGATTTGTATCTTTTTCCATCTTTCTGTTATTCACACCTGACTTATTTTCTAAAGGAATTGAAATTGAAAGTAACTAACGATCACTTTGCTTTGTTGGTGTTCAGGTGCAGGTAACACTGGTGGACTCGGACCAGTTCTCCTTTAAGCCCTGCGACAGCTGCCAGTACACGGTGTGTCTGTGCGGACAGGAAAGCACCACCTTCTCATGGGTCGTCACGCCATCCGCACTCGGTAAAGCTTCATTTATCTCGTAGCTTTATGAAAACCCCCTCTTAATAAGGCGTACAAGGAATTATCTGATGGTTGGTCGGCAACAAATGTTTGTTCTTTATTCTGGAATTTAGTTGATTTCAAAATCGTTAAACTGTATATATTTTGGATTAAAAACAGCATTGGTAATGTTTAGTGTAAAAGCATTTTCTAGTCACTGTGTTTCTGTTTTAATTATTACTCAAATCCTAAATGTATTTATTACACTTGCCAGTTGTGTACGATGTTTTTAATGTTTTTTTTCTCGCAAAACAAAAGCCCCCCCACCATCGTGTCGACTTGATGATGATTTAATTTGGAGCTGCTTTTGTGTTGTGTCTCAGTCACAAACATGAGATAGGAAAAGCTAATTAACCCTTATTATTGGGCCCTGACAGCTGGGTGTGCTGCGGGCCATGTAAAAGTAAAGCACTTATTTTTAATGGTGTGAGCTTCATCAGCCTCCATCAGTGGGATGAGTGCAGGCTCCTCTAACGCCCCCTTAGAGCTCTGCTGACAATCACTTGAACTAACAAGTCAGGTAGTATCTCTGACGAAACCGCGGGAAAGCCTTCCCCCAGGGCCCGATCTGTACTTGTCCTCTGCGTGAGACGGAGTGAAGGCAGTGAGGGGGGGAGGACAATAATAAGGCAACAAATGGGGATTAATGAGGCCCAATGAGCTGGGAACAGGAGGAAGGAAAACAGGAGGCAGGAGCAGCTGGAGAGGGAAAATCCACAGGAAGAAGTTTTGCTTGGTTCACAATATCCGACAGAATCAGCACTAATACGGCTGTGTCCCACAGGTGAGGTGAGCATCAGGGTCAGTGCAGAGGCCCTCAAGACAGACCTCTTCTGTGGGAATGAAGTGGCCACTGTCCCGGAGATGGGACAGATCGACACTGTGGTCCGCACACTGCTGGTGCAGGTCAGTGTATACTGGACATAGACTGGGCTCATATACGCAAGGCCTCATGTAACTAACTGTGTAATTTAAATCAGGCAAAGTGTTTGCACATCAAATACACTATTTTAAATTGTGAAAACATTCGGAGAACCAAAGCAATTTTAAACTTGAACCGTGTAAAGACCTTTTGGTTTCCTTCTCATACCTGGCTTCGTTTTTGGCTTTGTTCTCATTCTGAATATTAACTTTTAAACATGAGTAACATCTCTATTTAACATTTTCTCTCCAGGCTGAAGGAACTCCACAGATGGTGAGCCACAATGCACTGCTCTGTCCTGCAGGTGAGTCTTCATCACAGTCTGTGCCGCTTCTACTCTCTGCCTTGAGCTAACTTTAAAGATAGGAATTTGATCTTCAGGCTGTGATCTTTTGCATATTTCATTTGCAGAGGGTCCTGTGGAGAAGAAGATCTCTCTTCTGATGCCTGAGATGTTTGTGGCTGGTTCAGCCCGAGCCACAGTCTCTGTTCTGGGTTAGTCACATCACATTTACTGCCTCACATTTAAATGTGTCAGATTGTTATTCCTAATGTTGCTTATGCACGTTTCCAGGCGACCTGATGGGCAGAGCTATGAAGAACCTGGACAAACTGCTGGCAATGCCTTACGGATGTGGGGAGCAGAACATGGTACTGTTCGCCCCAAACATTTTCATCCTCAACTATCTGAAGAGCACAGGCCAGCTCTCCAAGGACATCCTGGACAGAGCGACTACGTTCCTACAGTCCGGTATGTCACATGTGGATGTAAAACAATATAATTTTTAACACAGCTATAAAAGAATGTGCTGAGTGTCCTTTGCATTTTGTAGGATATCAGAGAGAGCTCACTTACAAACACAATGATGGTTCATACAGCGCCTTTGGAAAGTCCGACGAGTCCGGAAACACATGGTCAGTAAATGCTCCAATTATTCAGTATTTAAACCTGGGAGAAATACCAATGTCCAGTGTTTGTTTATGTCATTGGGCAAAATCCACATCGCATTATCCAGAGTGCAGCAGGAAGGGCATCTGATCTTAAAATACATTTGTATGTGATTGGTGAGAAAAAAACTATGACAATTTTTATGGCACCAGAAACACTACATTTATCCTGCTCCTTCTGCTGTTTTATACTGCACAGCGATAAACACCAAAAGAAAATGAGGTATATTTCTGATGGCATAACTTGTACCCGTTGCATCACTTGTTACCCAACATTTAAAAGCATTTATTTAGGGCTGCACTGTGTGTATTTTCAGCTCTAATCTCACACTTTTTTTTGATTAGAGGAGAAGAATGGTGTCCCGTCAGCTGTCTGGCACCAGCGCACATCCTAATAAATCTAGAGACGATGCCAAAATGTGAATATTTGAATTAAATGGGCTTTAAATCGCAGCCTCCGGGGGATTTATCTACCCCTCTGCTCTTTATTATACGCCACTGGGCAGTTTGGCAGGTGCTGAGGCTGTGTAGGTGTGTTTGTGAAGCCAGGAAAACTAGGGCTGTTCAGTTTGAAATATGTTTCAATGCCAATGGGAGATTGTCCAAATTACCCAACACTGCGTTGCTTTGTTTAGGGACGACAATGGGGGGGAAAATACTGGAAGCATTTGTGTTAAATTAAATTGTTTTATTATTGGAAAAGTAGCTCGGAAATTAAATGGATAGAACTTATCAAATGCACTATAAAATCAATCATATCTTTCCTGTTAGAAGATGACTAAATAAGCTTTTTCTATATTTTGTAAATCTATACATTTCAGAGAATTATGTTTTGTAGTTGAAAGTTTACTTTGAACTATCAATATATTGTCTATATTTTCTTTGTTTGTGTGGGACTTCGCAGGCTCACTACCTTTGTGATGAAATCCTTTGGAGGAGCCAGACCATACATTTATATTCAAGAGGAGCACATTACTGAGGCCAAGAAGTGGCTCCAACGTCACCAGAGTCGAGCGACCGGCTGCATTGCCTCTGTTGGCAAGCTTTTTCACAATGGCATGAAGGTGCTGTGTCCTTTCGAATTGTTGCATTTTGAACCTTTGTGTGTCTTTAACAAAAGAGTGTTATTTTTCAGTGTGAATTTTCTTCCCAAAGCAGAAGATAATGTTCAGAATAATTAGGCTTCTCCGAGCTCTGGATATATAGTTTGCCTCAGGCCTAAACACAAACGACATGAACAATATAAAAGAATAATTGGCCAGACCCTGACAACACAGCTTCATTAAGGAAAGATGTGGTGTTCAGAGTTTTGATCAGGCTTCACTGTGGCTTCAAAGAATATCCGTCATCGGTCTCTGTGCAGCTGTCATAGCAAATGCAACGTTAACGTATGAGGTGCATTGCCTTCACAAATTCACATTCAACCATGGTTGATTTATTGATTTAATACTACTTTATTTATTTATTAGTTTCTGTCATCAGGTTTTATTGATAAGATCATTACAAGGCATTATCATTGACAAACTTTAAGTTGTTTTTTCCAAGTTTGTAACTTTGTCAATTACAAGAGGAATGTGCTTTTAAATCTCTCACTCCCAGGGGGGAGTCAGTGATGACGTTTCCCTCACGGCCTACATTACAGCTGCTCTGCTGGAGCTCAACGTGACTGTAAGTAACTGCATACAATTGATCATTTATTGCCTATATTTAATAGCATTTGTATTACATTATATTTCTTATTCAAATCTAGTGGCTTTAAAATGCTTAGTTACTGCTCCTTAGTGCATTAATGGTGTCTATAATTTACTGTAGTCTACATACTCTGTTTTCATATGAAAATCCTACATACAGAGTATACAATGTTCGGTGCACCCCTATGAGGCAACTCATGTTGTGATATTGGGCTAATCAAAACCATTGATTGATTGATTGATTGAAACTCATCTGATTCAAATACTAATTTTTGTATTTAAAAATTGTTCATGTTTTTCTATTTTAGCTTTGATTCTTGAAAGAATATTCCAGTCAGTAGATCACTTTAGGGTTGCCAGATCCTATGGCAGGACTCAATTAGTTAAAGCTCGGTGATCCTGAGCCTGAAATGGGGCATGTCCACATACTTGTCCGTGCTGCTTATTGCATGGACAAGTCTTCAGTGGGTTGAGTTGCGACTGTAAATCACGAAGAGCATGTCTTGTTCTGGTCAGGACCGCATGGTGCAGTCGTGCCTTCGGTGTCTTCAAGGGGCAATGGTGGGTCAAATGGACAACCTCTACACCACTGCCCTGCTGTCCTACACCTTCACTCTAGCAGGAGACCAGGACACCAGGACCAAACTCCTCACATACCTGCACCAGAAGTCCAAGACGCAAGGTGAGGGAAGACATGCACACTCAAAATATGAGAAAACTGCAGTTAGGTGCAAAAATCTGTGGTAAAGCACATGCTACGTAACCCTACAAATATGAACACTTGATCGCTCTGAATATTGATACAAAGGGAGAGTTGTTTTAGGTCTGGTGCTGTTTGATTGGCAGGTGGGACACGGTACTGGGACAGGGCCGGGGCGTCAGGGAAAGGCCTGGACTCTCTGGAAGTGGAGATGACGTCCTACGTGCTGCTGGCTCTGCTCTCCGGACCCGCTCTGCCAGAGTTTGGCCTGGACTACAGCTCGAGCATCGTCCGCTGGCTCGCTCAGCAGCAGAACCCGTATGGTGGCTTCGCCTCCACACAGGTCATTTTCCAGATTCATTATAACCAGTCCTTAACTTGAATAAATGGAAAGGTTTGCATCAGGCAGGAAAATTAGAAATCGCCAGATGCCATACAGATCAGCCCATGCAGCAGTCCAAAATGTTGCAGTAAAAATTAAGAATAAATGAAAAATATCCCATCTAATAAAAGCCAATACGTAAAATAATCACTGCACTTGACAGTAATTTTGTAACAATCCCTCTTGTGCTTTTTAGGACACTGTAGTGGCTCTCCAAGCACTGGCCAAGTACGCCGCTGCCACCTATAGTGAGGAGGGCAGCACTACAGTGAAAGTGACGTCTCTGGGAGGCCTGAGCGCAGAGTTCACGGTGGAGCAGTCGAATCGGCTGCTGTACCAGGAGGAGAAGCTGATCGAGGTCCCAGGGGAATACACAGTGAGAGCGGAGGGCCAGAGCTGCGTCCTAGCACAGGTACAGCAGACCCAGAGAGGGATGATCAATTCAATGTTTTTAACTGGTGTCTGTCCGCAGATCTCCATGCACTACAACATCCCCCCTCCCCCAGACTTCTCCGCGTTCAACATTTCCACTCAGACTATGTCCAAATGTAACGTCAGCAGACCACAGCTCATCCTGTTTGTGCACGTCAGGTACAGCTAAAGATGAATAGCTGAAAACTGTCCATTTTGCTAAAATATTATGGTGCTTTTCTGTGAGTCACGAGTGGAAAAAGTGATTCTGAAAGCAGTTCAAAATTCAGTTGCGTGTTTTCAGATATCAGGGTCGGAGGGAGGAAACCAACATGGTCATCATCAACATCAAACTCCTCTCTGGATATGTCCTGGACAAGAGCTCTCTGGGCATGGTGAGTTACTTTCTGCAGGTACAAACTCAGCCACTTGGGCTTCATGGGGTTTTTCAGATACTGCATGGTCCCCTTCCCAGAGTCGCTAATGATGTTGTTTTCTGACAGATGAAGAGTGACCCATCAGTGAAGAGAGTGGATGTAGACGAAGGATTCATTAACATCTATCTGGATGGGGTAAATGGCCGCATTACATTTGCACTCGCATGCAAACATTCATATTCAGTTGGAGTAGGTCAGTTTGATTAGTGTGGGCCAATTAATTCATGGTTCCTAGTAGGTTGAAGCTCCATGCAGTGGCCCAAACACAAGTTTAGACCTCTATTGAATACAATTATACTTCTTGAACTCCGCTTGAGGACCAGAGGACACCTGCTAGGGGCCAGACCCAACATCAACCCCGGATATAGAGTGTACTAGACTGCGACTAGACACAGTCTAGTGTTGCCCAAACTGCCAGTCATGGGGAGTGAATCCTCAAACTTTAGCCAGGGTTTCTATTGGCAGCAGCAAGTCAAATGTAATGCTTCGTAATGCCATTTTTGATGCTAAACATTCAATCTAACGGGGGAGATTTTTATATGAAATTTGACGCAATGGAAAACTTTGGAACAAAACATGTTCACACTGAAATTAACTGCAACTATACATTTGTTTTAGACCATCGTTTTTTTTGTACAACGCAGGGTGGGGTGAGTGCGTCAGTGGGTCCCGATAAAATGGCGATCAGGTTCTCTTCGAGGACAAAACCCGCCAGAACATGTAGATGAAAAGAAAAAGGTAATTTCCGAGGCACTCTGATAATGTTAAAAGTCCTTTATTGAGCGAGCAACGCGTTTCGACCTGGCACGGTCTTCATCAGGGCATGCGACGGAGACCGTGCCATGTCGAAGTATGTTAAAGTCCTTTCTCAATAAAGGACTTTTAACTTTATCGGAGTGCCTCGGACATTACCTTTTTCTTTTCATCTACATAGGTTTTTGTGTTTTTGAATGTATGCAGTTAATAATTGAGCATGTCACTGAATCACTCACTAAAGAAAAATAATCTTTTCTCAGCCTGAATCCGATTTAAAGCTTTTTTTATGACTTACATTAATTTTGGCATAATTCCTAATGACTTTTAATGCTTTTTCATGCCCTGGGGAGGCCCTGTTAGAGTTTAAGTTCGTAGTTAAACCAGTTTTCCGATGAGAAACGGTAAAATATTTTACCAAATATGAACCATAATTGTGTGTTTGTCTTGCACTCAAATCTAGAGTGGTAAGAACTAAATAAGCCGTCTGTGTATTTGCAGCTGAAGAAAGACCAGCTGCGGATCTATAGTGTGACGATCGAGCAGGACCAGGCGGTCAGGAACCTCAAACCTGCTGTGGTCAAAGTCTACGATTACTACCAGACGAGTACAGACCTTCTTATTTTTTCTTTTTCTTTTAATACTATTTGAAATTAAAGATGTGTGAGCTTTGATTATTAATTATTATTATTATTATTAATGTTTGCAGGTGATGAAGCTGTCACTGAATACACATCCCCCTGTGCAGAAAGTATGTTGTTTTTTATGCCATCAAATTGATTTCTCACAGCGTAGCGTAGGTGGATGTCCGAAATGTTGGCAATATATAACTGTAATATTTCTTCTTGTTTCAGGTGACACTGTGAATGAACTGTGATGTCCACGAGGGAATAACTTCCGTTTTGCAAATCTGGAGCAATCACTGACCCCACCTTTAAATATTTTTATTTTTTATTTGAAGGTGTCGTTTTTTATATATTTCCCTTTGCTTTTAATGTTTTGTTTTTAATTTGCTAGTCCTTCTTGTTCGTTTTAAACACATTTTGTCGAGTTCAGAACTGCTCCCTCAACACTGGATCCTTGACATACATTTAATCTGCTTTTAAAGAAGAAACACGGCCACGTCTCAGTAACAGTTTTGTTTTATTAGATCTCATCAAATCCATTTGTCTTTGTGTGAAAAGTGACGCTTGACACTTACAAGGTACCTATAACACAGTATGGTCTGAATTGTAAAATACAGCTTCTACAGTAACAGTACATTTTACTCAGTGCTAGGTGAGTCTCTGTGCGTCCTCTGCTGTACCGGTAAAAAAGTAGAATGATACATCACTACCATTTACAATTTGAAATGTAACGTGACAATAAATTTTCTAAAATGACAAAAATAAGTAAAAATCGTCCTTTTTTTTTACAATACCATTTCATTTATATAGTAAGATATTCATTCAGGCATCTGCTTTACAGTATAATATTTTTGTTTTTTTCCACATAGATAACAATAGCACTACATGTACAGACAGCCTTGCCAGTGTTCATGGCTTGGTTTGCACACAACTGGACACGAGCGCATTGAAAACTGAGGCAAGGGAGATATATATATATATATATATATATTTCACTAGTCTCTTGTCACTATCTCCGACACGACATCCATAATTTCATTACTTTACAACACATGAAACTATAAACAACAGTTTCACATGCGCCAAAAGTCACAGCGTAAAGTCTTCATAACCAAAGCAAGTATATATTTTTTTAAACATTTTTTTTACTATATAAACAGCAAATGATATTTCAATTGTTTTCCCAGTCACAGGGTGTGGGTTCAAATCCACTGGTGGTAAAATCAGGGTCCTGTATTCCACTCTATCCCCCTCACTGATGTTCTATGGGGCACAACATATTTATAAAATACATAAGAATGTGCTGTAGATTTACTACGCATTCTGTCTTTGGTCAATTTATGTGTGCGAGTGGGATTTGAATTCACAACCTTCAGATTACACATGCTCTTATTTGGGGCTCTATCCACTGAGCTACGGCCATCACTACAAAAAGTAAGTATCAAGCGTTGGCTTAAATGACTTGAATTGAGGAAATGTATCTTGTTTTCACTCATTTGGACTTTTTTCCTGATCTGACCAAGATTACTTTGCCTGTTTGATATTTCAGACTAGTTATAAGGTTGTGCTTGAAATGAGAGCGTAAAACTGCCAATGGGATAAGACCTATTTTCTTACCCCATTGGTAAAGAAATAAGGACAAAATGTATTGAAACAAGTCCGATAAATCTCAGAAAAGTTAAATGATCTAGGTCAAATCCTCAACTAAATCTAAACTAGACAAAACAGCCCAAATTTGGATTATTATGCTCAAATTGAGGCATTTAAACCAATCTAGTTAATTACTTTTTGCAGTGATCTTAAACCGCAAGCCTTTGTAAGAAATCTGAACAAAATGAATAATGTAAATCCATAAGGTTACCAAAAAGTAATTCATGACGGTGTCTGTGCTTCTGTGGTCTAGTGGTTAAATCCAAAAGTCCGTGAGCTCAAACCCAGCCTGTGTGATTGTCCCGTGGCATGTAGAATTCATGTGATAATAATGAATAAGAAACTGCAGTTTAAAAATGTTCACTAACTTTAGAGATTCAGGCTATACAGGCTACACACCCGGATTACAGCAACTAGAGTCTAGTCTGTGTAGAAGTGAGGATTTGAACCCACAACCTGCAGATATGCAACCCCAACCAGGAGCAATCAACGCCCATGAAATTGACCCCATCATGCCAGTGGAGCGTGCTGTGGTGTGGTCCTGCACTTGACCTTCTTGCCACAAAGGGGATTTAGGCATTATTTAAGATAAGATGGCCTTTATTGAGCTCACGATGGAGAAATGTACTTGTTACATAATTATTACCAAATGTGTGTTATTTTAAAAACAGAAGAACGTTTTTTTTCTTCCTTGAAGCTGAATCCCATCGTTGCCTGGGCATGAATCTTCATTTCCCGGACTCATGTGACCGATAACCTGCAGTCTAGTACAAAAACCCCACTCAACTCTATCCACTCAGCAAAACCAATCATTAACCGTAATGTTTGTTGTATCCACTGGACGAAGTCAAGGCACAGTACTGTGTTGCATCTTTTTTACTATCATGTTGTCCATCTTTTGTGGCCCTGTATTTAAGCGGACATTGTAACGCCCTCTAGTGGCAGTGATGATACGCCGTCCAGCTTAGTTGTTGCATCACCCCAAGCTAAAGAAGGCTACTTGGCAAAAAAAAAAAAGCGTGTGGTAAAGCGATATGCATTTCAGTTGGCAAATGTACCTTATACACAGATAGTGACTTAATTAATTTTTTTATATAATCATTTTTACACAACACTGTGATGACCTGTGGATTGACCAATATAAAATCATCTAAAATACAGCAGGCTAGAGCTGATCCTGTCAATAGCCTACTGGAGAAAATAAATGCGTAAGAGATTGCTTACGCGTATAAAACCTTAGCAGCTGCGTTCATACTGGTCGACCCACATAGTGAACTGCAGTGTGAACTCCTGAGCTGAAGTGACTCTCTAACACATGACTTTGGTGAGCCTGAACAGAGAAACATCTTCATAATAAATACCATTGTGTACGCCGCATGTGATGTAGTGTCAGAAACAATGTGGACGCCAGGTGAAGTGACTTTTTTTCCCAGACGAGTCATTTGTGTCTACATTGTCTTTTTCCGGTAACATCCTTTTCGATGAACTAAAAGCAAAGGTGACTACAGAGCACTTTAATGAAAACATTGGCATTGAGTCATTTGGCTGAATCCACGAGAGTAAAAGTTAAAAAATAATAATAATTTAAAAAAAAGAGTAACTACAAGATCTCCATTTGGCAATATAGAAAGGCTTTTGCAGTCTTTACATTTGGTTTATATACAGTGGTGAGTTGAGCGTGTCTCCCTTTTTTTCATCCGAAACACAATCACGTAAAAAAAAAGAAAAAATGTGGTTGAAAATTGATATTGATTAACAAAAAAAAATATAAAAGAGTGATACTGAAAGTGAACTGAGGAAGGCAACAGGAAGTGGAGTTTGATGGGACAGATCAGTTCAGGAACTGTGTGTATCCCTCCGCGCCGGTCACAATCACGTCCATCCAGATCCGCATTGCCTCGGCAGAAGGGGCCACCATGTAGTACAGTCTGTCGTGGGTCTTTACGCAGAACGTCAGGGAGGGGTTCGGGCTCTGGGGAGGGAAACGCAGACACACCGGTGAAGGGTATGGTACGTGAAAGTAGTCAAAACCAAAACCATGCATTTCACATTCAAGAACAAGCTTTTTTTTTTTTTTAAACAAAAGGCAGATTTTTAGAGGAAGAACTACAGTTTTGTGCAGCCCTACTTTGTGGAGCTAAAACTCGCATGATTCCTGATCTTTATAAATTCATACAAAGGTTTACAACATGTGCCCGTGTGATCAGTGCCGCCTGTTCCTCCTCTGAACTCTCACACGCGCCTCCTTACTCCCAACTTTCCCCTCTGTTGTGTGACATTGGAAGTGACAAGTGAAATCAAAAGGTTCATAGTTGATCAGAGCCGCACAGTTGAGTCAGCGCCGTCACTTCGACACATGCAGCGCTGCGGAGGCTTTATGATGTGAAAGTGCCAAAGTTTTAAGTTGAGGCGGCAAAGGCAGCGATCAGCAGAGATCACAAGGAAGAGAAATACAGTAAAGGGCACAGGTTTTTCACGGGATCTGAATAAAAACTAGATCTAACAATGTATGGAGAAAATATACCAAATTGGTTTATCTGGAAATCGGAAATAAATAACATTAGACACATGCATCATCTAGGGAGTAAATGCTTCAATACCTAGCAGATACAGTAGGAAAACACTGTATTCAGAGGAAACTAAATGTGTTTTATTTTTAGTTGTTGTTTAAATAAGATAAAAATAAAAAACTTATACAGGGTGTACTCTGTATAAGTCTATAGTATTTTTATAAAAGCACCTCCTCATAGGAGGGAAACTGTCGGGAACATCTGAATTAGACAGTAATGATATCTGATTGTGAAGATTCATTTTACCATGGCATGCCAACTATTACTACCACTACCACTACCACTACTACTACTTCTTCTAATCAAAAGTCAAAAAATATAAAATACTATATTTATTATAAAACCACCTCAATTGTTGTTAAATTTTAGCACAAAAACGTGAAATACAGGCAGGTCTTGACAAGGGATAATTAGCGATAGTAGGAAGCAGTGTTGCACTCAGAACGACTGTAAAGGCATTAGCCCTTAATTCTCTCAGATTTAACTGGACTAAAAGTCATACTATTATTTTTGTAGCTGCTCCAAACAGACCACTGGGATGGACAGAGGGATCAGGTGGGATCAACTCCAGAGTAGATTTTAGTACTTAGTACATTTCCTTTACATGCATCATCCTTCCCTTTTTAACAAGCAGAAAGTGGGTTTACAACAAGGGCTTTACAAACACAGTGGATACATACACTAGTGAGATTCAAGTTGAACACTCCCTTCTGTGACAGCGGCCGGACAAAGCAAAAAAAGAAAGTGCACAAGCAGAGAAGACAAATGGGCAGAAAGCATTAAAATAAAAAGAAGCAAAGCTAACAGTGGGGAGTGCGGGGAGACAGAGGAGGGGCGTACCTTGGTGGCACTTCGGAGGTGGTCGTAGTAAACCTCTTCAATGGCCTGAAAGTAGATCACGCCCTTCAACTTGGTCTCGTGTTTATCTGTGAAAAAAACACACATGTCAAACAGCGACATAACTGCAGGTGAGAGAAGAGCGCTTCAGAAAAACGTCACACTGAATAAAGGATGAGCTTATTAGGGAACGAAGCCACACTTTGATCATGACCAATTTATCGTTTTTGATGATGGATGGAAAAAGACAAGCACAGCACTTTTTGTCTGTTTTTAAAACCAATGGGGCTCTCATTGTATTTTCAGACTTGACTGCATTCTTACGCTGCTCTGGTAAATGATTGCAGTTTGTTTCATCAGCCTCTGCAGAACTGCAGTGAGGAACCGGTGGGGATCTCGACGCCCCTCTCTACCTCCAGGCACAAACACTCCACAAGCCAACTTAAGAGCAGTAGGTAGACACGCAGCACTTCATTTCGAGGAATAATAGTTTCCTTTAAACGCACAGCTATTATCCGCTAATGACCTGTTTAGCATTCAAACAGCCCCGTGTTTGCATCTCATTTGGTTGCGTGTAAATGAGCCAAACTAAAGCAGAGTTGGGGCCTGATTAGCCGCGGATTAGCAGCGCTCTTGACTCACGCTCGTCACCTCTGTTACACTTCACTCAAGGTCAAGAGACAAGGGCAAGCCGCTGCATCTCAATCAGCTCCTATGAGGACGGGCTGCAGAGCGCATTTCAACTAGCACCAAAGTAATCTCAGAACACCTCCTCGCCCTGGCTCGCTTTCAACAAGGTACGCTTTAAGCAGCTTTAAGCGGAACCTTCTGAGGACTTCAAAGGCCTGACAGCGAGTGTCCCAGCGCTCAGTGTGCAACATCAAATTACACCGGGGCACGCTTCACACACGAGGCGTTCAAGGTCTGGAGGACGCATGTTCCACTCACTGCTCAGACACACCACTTTTGACTGAAATATTAACAAGTTCAGCACTTTGCACAGGGCCCTACAGACCAACACCTGTGCTTTGGTTTAGCAGCATATAGCTTTAAGTGGGAAAGTGTGATGGTTTGTGCTGGCCTTACGTACTCAACTCTATGTCCATTTTTATTTAAGACTTTTAACTGCTGGGCTGTCTGTACGTATATGTGTCTGTGTGTGCGGGTGGTGGGTGGTGGGGTTGTAGTTATTTATGTATATTTACTGGTGGGGACGATTTTTATTATTTTTAATGATTTTTAAGCACTGTAAAGCACTTTGTGTTACATTTTGTATGAAAAGCGCTCTATAAATAAAGTTTGATTTAAATTTGATTTGATGGTTTGTTCATGCATGTCTGTTTACTTTGGAAATAGAGCTACATTTCTGTTGAAAAAGAATCCAACTCTTGGTCAGGTTTGAAATGGAAATAACCATCTCAGTTGTGAGGGTTGTAAGATTTAACCACAGTAACTGCTTGGTGGTCTAATTATCATCATAAAACTGTATCACCTATACACGTAGCCCCATAAATAGAGAAAGATCTTCACAATCGACACCATTTTATTTTTCACCTTCCATATTAATGTCCTCACCAACATAGTAGGAGAAGGTCCGTTTGAGGCGATCAAAGACAAACCAGCGCTTCTTCCAGGACTTGATCTTGCCGCCCATTTTGACCAGGTTGCCCTTGCACATCTTCTCTGTGACGATTACTTGGTAACATGTCTCTACGTTGTGTCCGGACGACTCCACGTGCGAGCGCAGGTCGAACTCCTCTTTTCGGATGGGCAGGTATCGGGTCATGGGGCGAGCCTGGGGGATAGTTGGATCACACGGGGAAAGTTAAAAACACTGTGGGGCTATTGCGGAAGGACCACTGTGTCCAGCCATTCACATGTGTTATAGGAAACATGCTGATATTTGATCTGTAAGCACTCGCTTTATTCTAATACATTTAGGGGTCATTTATCAAGGCAGGTGCTAAATAATGGGTGAAAACTGAAAAAATCTGCTATTTTGAGCTGTTACTTCAAATTTACACTCTGATGTTGCCTGTATTACAGTATCAGGCCCACAAATCTGATGTAAATAAGACAAAGCTGCGTGAGTAAAAGAAATGCATAAATAAGCCTTCTGCTGCTCCATTTTTACACGTACTTGCTTTGCACAAGAGCAAACGTTTGGTAAATTACCCCTCTTACTTTCTTATCATAGGGAGGTGAGTTGTGGACACTTTTTCTGACCTGCACAAAGTTCTTGGACCTCATTTTGACCTCCTTCTCGATGAGCTGTTCCCGATGAAGAGTCTCGTCGTGAAGGCGCTTCTCTGCCTCCTCTCTCCTCCTCCTCTCCTCGTCCAGCAGCTGTCGTCGAGCATGACTCTCCCGTTCCTAAGCACAATTACTTTTATTACATGCAGTGGGATTTATATATAAATGTTCATGTTATATAAAGCAAGGATTGACCACCTAAAAAATAATAAATAGAGAGAATATTAGTAATCTCCTACTGTCATAAAAATGAAAAGCATCATTGAATTGTCCATTGCACATTGTTATCAGTGGATTTGCAGTGAAGTCATTCATCATTCACTAATGATTTATTTGAATGGGGCTGCGATGTTGCGGACGTCCTTTTGAAATGTGACTCACTCGAGATTCAATAAGTCTGGCTTTTTCCAGTTGTGCCTCTTTCAGCATCTTCTCCATCTCTTCAATCTTTAGGGCGTCCAGTCCTCCAGCACTGCGGACAAAACAAAGAAATAATTTGCCTACATTTAGAATTAGTTTATAGAGTGTGAGTATAATTGTATATACCACAAGTTAGTCCTTCTTAATAACACATATTAAACGATTTTATACTTTGCATTTATTGAATGACACCATTAAGACTGCACAATTAATTGTAATTTTAAAGGTTTCACTTAAAGCTGCAAAGACCGCAACTATTCAGACAAATTGGTTCTCAAACTGGGGTGCTAGGGCTCTTTAATTAGAGACATTTTCATTTATGCTTTAGTAAGGCATTTAAGTTTAGTTCAATTTAGCTCTATTTTAGACCCTTCTTCCCTCTTAGACCTGTTGATCTAGGTCTGGTGTAAAAAGTGTATATATATATATATATACATATATATATATATATATATATATATATATAGTAGTAGTATATATAGTTCTTCATTCATTCCTTCCACACATGGTAGTGGTAAGCTACGTATTAAACGACAGTTAAAATGCTGAGGTAGACGGTAACGTGACTGCACCAACGGTCCTACTGACCACCACTGTTCATTTACACTCATACATCATCCTGGCCTATTGTACATGATTTTAGTAGTAGTACCCAGAGGAAACCTACGCAAACACAGGGTGAAGATGCAAACTCCACACAGTAAGACCCTGTCCAGGGATCGAACCTTCTAGTTGTGAAGCCCGAGTGCTAACCATTGTGCCACCATTGTGCCACCAAGTGCATTGGGACTGACTTTAACTACACCTGAATAAAAAGTTAACTTATGTTAACAGAGATGGAAAAGGAATAAAGTTTGAGCAAAATGGAGCAGAAACTAAAATGCTGCTACAAGCAAATAACCAGAGTAGCGGGACAATGCAGTATAATGCAGTATTTGGGTTATAGCATCAGGTGATGCTGATGTCTTATTTGTTCAGAGGTCAAGCCTCAACATACCACGCTCTGTCAGTTTGCTTAAGCCGTCATTCAATAAACACATGACATTTGGACAGCTGTCAGTGTGTGCACTTTTCTTAGTTGTTAAAACTACGCAAGAAGTGGAGTAATGTCCCCAAAAACATTACTCACAGACTCACTAGTAGCCTTTGTCGTCACTTAAACTTAAGTTAAAGATACTTAGTCATTTTTGCCTTCCTCCTGTGGTAGCTGTCAGTCAGCTCAGTGCCACATTTTAAATTACTGCTAATAGTTGTACAATTGGACTCTGGGGAGCTGCAAAAAGCAGTTATGAGCCAAATACGCTGCTGCCCACGCTGTCAGTTTGACGCCACACAGAGCGATGCCACACGACCAGATGGCACTAAATGAGCTGATGTTGGCACAAGGACGCGCCCCGGAGAGCAGAGGATTATCCCGCGTCAGATATGACTGATCCAGCACATTATTATAACCACCGTCTAATATCTGGCATTAAATGTCTGTGCACCTTTTACCAGAACCAGTCCAAACTTCATCCACCATTAGAGCCACTGCACCCATGGGTTAAGCAGATATCAGGTATCGTGAGAACTGTTAAAGTACTGGAAGTTGGAACCCCCTCAAAAACCTGAAAGATGGATATACGAGGGAGCACACGGTTTGAGAGTGTAAGAGGGAGGGGCAGACATTGTATTTTATGAGGAAACAAGACTAAAATACGGCTAAATACTCGAAAATGTTTCTATACTCTGAACTTTGAACTTGAAGAAATGTCATGAAATGTAGCTCCTGTTTGATGGGCTTTATTTCAGTACCTGGACCCATTCTCAGGCGAGCAGGCGGAGTTGTTGCCCGTGGAGATGCTGGTGTCCATGCTGTCTGAGCTCTCCAGGCTGAGCGTGTCGTAGGGCTGCTCGCGGGCCGCAGGCTGGTGGTGCAGGATGGAGTGGTGCAGTCCATAGCTCTGCGAATACGAGGGCGAATACGAGGGCGAGGAGGGCGAGGGGCTGTGGAACAGGGGCTGGGAGCCGTGGAGCGCCTCCCACTGGCACTGCGCCTCCACTGCGGCCCGCTGCTTCAGCTCGGCCAGACGCCGCCGCTGCTCCTCGATCACCTGCTGACCTGGAGACGGGGGTCACACGTCAGTGGGGTTTCTGGCAGCAGGTTTTACGTGCATGCACAAACTGAGCAGAGAGAGGCCAAGTCCTGCACCTCCAGTGGACCCTTTAGGTTTTGACAGGGAGTTAGTGAGTGCTCTCAACTATTTATGAGGTTTATAAATGATACTACAACCACTTTGATTTGCCAGTGATTTGTATATATAGAGCTTGGTGAAATTGCTGAGATTTTTGGAGCATTCTATAATATGGATATTCAAAAATATAGTGTTTGGACACTATTATGTATTTATTTCGTTTTCCATGGCTCTTTACTTATTACATTGTTTTAGCTAATGTAAAGCCTCTACACATTTAGCACAGCTTTAACAACAGTTTCCCTTATTAATGTTTTGGCTTCGATTTATCTGGGACTCCCACAAAGGCTGCAACACCAACTTGTAAACCTTTGTGATAGAGCTAGCATATAAAATGTACCATATTCTATTGGTGAAGTAAAAAAAAAAGAAAAAAAAAAGGTAATTCAAACTATGTTATGAATATTCCCTCCACTGACACATGTCCACTAGAGGGAGCACGACAAAGCCTCTTCACCTTGTTGCCCAGAGACAGGTAAACACAACATCCCCCACATAGTAGCCAGTGTTTCACCACCACCAAAAAAAAACAACATGCACCACACATACAACAAGTATGTGCCCCTAAATACATAAAGGTTAACAGCAGCTCAGAAATTTCACCACCACAACCTTGAGTCCTGATAAACCGAACAGAGATCAATATCTGCTAAGGAGGAGCGCACTAACAGCTTCAGACATGCAATATTTATTCTCCTGCAGCCAGACTGTTCATAGAAGATTGACGAAGCGGAGAACGAGAGTGCTCGATGCTTCAGACAAAGGCAAGATGAAAAGGGTTTTATTAGAAAGAGGAGTTAATGACACACCAGAGAAGAGCAGGCACAGACAGAAGGGCGATGAAGTCTGAAAATACACTAGCCAAGTGCCAAGTGAGGTAAACGTTAGCTTTGAAGGAGAAATCAATACAGGTAAGCTGCGAGTAAGGCTTTACTTTCCAATTGGGCTGGAATTTTTTAAGCTCAGTCTTTGGTCTTTTGGCTGCGCTGAAGATGTGTGATTGAGTATTCCGTGCTCTTGGAAGTGAGTTCAGGCAACGTACAACGTATATTAAAAAAATAAAAACTCATGTAGTCCCAAAACAGCAGTGATGGAAAATAGGAGTTAATGTCAATAGGAGTTAATGTCAGTCATTGCCAGTAAATGAGATTAAACAGTGAGGAAAAGAAAGTGAATGAGCCAACATGGATGCCCCTGGATCCGTCTACCTGCCAATCTTCCCTCAGCGGGGGTCTGTGTGCAGGTCAGGGGCTCTGTGGGGCAGCGAGGCAGGAGACAGACATGAGCCAAGCCTCAAAACCACTCGTACTGATACAGTATGGGCAGCCCAACCTAGCACCCGTGGGTGGGAGCAGCAGACACTGTGACGCCAAGGTTTAGTCTGATCCGTTTAGTGGGGCCCTAAAGCTTTGTGTTGCCACTTTCACAAACACCTCATTTAAATAAACAGCACTTGCACAACTCAAATACAGAACCTACTCACTTAACATGTAGTCTGTTTATTAGGTGAAGAAACACAATGAGCATGTTTGTCTTAGCTCTCAGTCGTCCAGGAGTTACCCATTGTAGTTTTACAAAGTTGTCAACTGGACTGGGTTGTGTGTGTGAGAACATAATGACTTCACATCACCTTCATCCAGATGACTTCAAACAACTTTGCTATTATACAGAGTGAGCACTTTCTCTTTGTCGCACACAGTTTAAAACATGACGATGAAATGAACTGGCTGAAATGTATAACAGTGCCAAACTAATAATAGCAGAGGACATTTCAAAGCAGGTGAGCTACCTTTCTGCTGCAGAGCCAGCTGCCTCTTGGTCTCGATGTCCTGAAGAGTAGCTGCCAGGTTCCTAGGCAAACTGCCAGTGCTGTTCGCTGCCAGCAGGGGGCTCTGCTGGGTCAAAGAAGGAGAAAATGTCAGTTTCATCATTTACCTTAGATCTCCACATGACTAACTGTATAAAGCATGTAAGGTAGAGGAAACCAGACTGTACCTTGGTGCTGGTGTTGCGTCCCAACGTGGCTGCACCGTGCAGCAGGGGAGAGGCCGAGCCCGATCCGTAGGTGTGGAGCGACTGTCCTGGATCACTGTCCAACTTCGAGCGAAACACCTGAAGAAGAGTAAATATCAATTGCTGGTATTATAATGATTCAGCGGAGAAGAAGCACTGATGACAGTCTTAGCATCGTCGTCACACATGGAAACAACACACCTGCAGGAAACCACGTCACTTTTAGAATTAAGCAGTCAACCGCTTAGTTAAATGGAGCTTCAATCAGCTGCTGACTCCACTTTGTGAATAAAATAATCAAAGACTTTAAAGAGCACTTTGATCAGGCTCACTTAACTAATCCTGCCTTTATGTTGCTACAGTAAATCTTCAAAGTCCTGACTTCAAAGTGTCAGATATTTCCTTATTTCAAGTGACGACTGATGATTCGGCCGACTTTTTCTGCCAAAAGCATTTTTTCATAAACAATTTATGAAAAGTTAGCAATACTTTTCATAAATTGTGTAGTGAAGATTTGTGCTATAGGAAACATATAGGGCAAAAGTAAACACTTAGGACCCGGGCATTTTTAGTCTCGATACACTAAAAGATAAGACTTACAACACACACACACACACACACAGTGAAAGGTTGTCAGCTTGAGTGACAGAGCGATAGAATCCAACAGTGGGAAAGGACAGACAGAGGCCAGTACCTGCAGTGCTGCTCTGCGACTGGACAGAGACTTGGCTGGAAGAGGAGGGGACCCAAGTGCACTGGAGCCTGTCATCAGCTCCCTGTACCACTGCTCTAAATCTAACTGAGGGAGGCGCGATCTAGAGGACTCTGACTGGTACTGCACAGTGTAGACAGTGAAAGAACATGGACAGGAAGAAGAGGAAAAGACAGATTAGAAAGCCAGTATCAGCCAACCATTTCTGAGCAGCCTCAAAAGATGGAAATTAATGTTTGAAATTACTTCCTAAAATATGCACACAATATTACGGTTGTCAGCTGTATTCTCTCGATTGCCTACAGCGGTTTTATCCTTATTTTACATTTCCTTTAGTCCCATTCATATTTCAACTGCGATGGCCCAATTCTGCCTTTTATGGTTTACTTAATTGGCATATTAATGGTTTATGAAATCAAAAAGTTGCTACGGTTGTTGTATAAGTTAAGGTCAAGGTGTTTTTCAAGTAACTTTCCAAAGGCGCTCTACATATACAAAAGTTTCATGAGACAAATTTGATTACGGGTTGGCCAAACAACAAGAAGTTATATAGATACGAACATGTGCTTTAATGTGGAATAGGACAGAAATTTAAGCAAGAGGGACGGGCAAGCAAAAAAACATAGCAGTTTAAACATCAGTGGGAAGAGGAGCAAGAGACAGGACACACACCTCTACAGAGAGAGAGAGGGAGGAGCCGTGGGGAGAGGGGCGGCACGGGTAGGCGGGGTCTACGGATCCAGACTGCAGAGGCTGAGGCGGGCGCAGCGGGGAGGTAGGGGACGACTCCACTTTGGGCATCCCGTACATCTGGGTTAACTGTCCCACCGTCACATACTCCTTCAGCACGGGATGAAAGCAAGGCACAGGCGCAGAGACAGAGAGACAGGAGAAGAGATGAGGCGACATGTGAGCAAGGCAACAGTTAAAGGGGGGGAGGGTTGAACCACAGCAACAACACACCGGGCTCTGAAAAGAATAACATGCAGCGTCACGGACACATTGAAGCAAAAAAAAAGTGCAACATTTCAACTTCATCTGTGTCAGGACGAAAGCAGCACAGATGAGAGTAAGCTGCCGGCCACACCAACTCAACAGTGTTTAAGAGTTTTAGGCACAACGGGGAGTTCAACAAGCTCTTCAAATTAGATTTTTACTTATTTTGGCAACTTTTTATTGTATTGTTGAACTACTGTGACCACGCAAATTGAGATGAATCAAGTTTGTCACTATGTTGCATTTTACTGGAAATTCAGCCCTTGTAAATAAATGACCCAATTCAAAAAATTTTCTAACTTATTCTTTCACTTTCTCTTTCAGAAAACTGAATAATTACATTAATCTCTACATATACCATTTGACAAGAGATATAGTATGTCTAGGATAAATATAAAAGACACATATATAAGGTATATAAAGTTCTCCACAGTTGTCACACACTCATTTATTTTCCTTTTTCTTTTTCTTTTTTTTTTAAGTACAGTAGTACTAAAATGAATTCACAGTCCAGTAGAGGAAGACAGAGAAAAACTCATTAGAAATGTGGGTGTTTCCCATCTCGGTTCACCTCCTCAATCCAGGAAACAGCCCTTTTTACCCGAGCATATGTAAACTGAAAGTATTTTATCTGCACCCTTGCCTTTTACTGTAATTGATACATTTTTATGTTTATGTTTTAATGATTGATTTTATCTGTTTTCTTGTAATTTGATGCAACTGTGAAGCACTTTGAATTGCCTTGTGTATGAATTGTGCTCTACAAATAAACTTGCCTTGCCTTGCCTCAAAGCCTGAGCTCCTGGATTTCTCAGAAATTAGTAGAAAAAGCCAATAGGTAACAGCTAACCTATTTCTACTGGCAGCTGAGGAAAAGTGCATGGGGATGGGACACACCCAATGTCATGAGACACACAGGACGTGATTGTACCTCGCAGGGAACGGCTAACGCAGCGTCTATGGCAAATGTGTGACTGTGGGACCGCCCGCTGTCACTGCTGCCATACATCGTATGCACATCAGACAGCTTCAAGTACTCCTGAGCACCAGTCAAGAGCATGGTCAGACTACTGTAATACCAAGTCAGTCCACACACAAAAACCACAAGGCCAAACACAACACCGCAAAAGTGTAAAAACACAAGCGGGCTGAGTGGCAAACATCCAAAGCATCACAAGTGGCAGACACACACACATGAGGACCGGGAGTCAGTGATGTAGTGTTAACTGAAATAAGTTTTGACAGTGCGACACAGAGTTGGCTCTTACCACAAACTGTAGGGTTTAAGTGTTAAACAATGTCTAGATGCTTAGTATTGAGAAGAGTAAACACTGTACTTGAAACGAGTTCTATACTACAGCAAGACTGTATTTAAATTACAGCAATGCACGGATTTGGGCAAATGTTTATGAATATGCTCCATTGTATTTGAAATCTTTTTTGTCAATTCCAGAGTTATATTATTTTGATTAAAACATATATAATTATTGGACTTTTATGCATTAATAACAAATAGCTTTTACTACAGTGGTTTATGAACATTGACCAGATAGGTCTTTTAAATAAACCTGAGCTTAAACAAAATATGAAAGTGTTCCACTCCAAGCTCATTTAACACAAAAATCTCCCATTGTCCTGCTTCAATCTCCAAACTCCAGACACAACCTTCTACATTCTATTTGTTATAACTTGATATGTAGAGGAGTTTACAAATCATGGAAGGTGAATCTAAAGAAAAATCTGAACTGCATTAACACAATAGGTGTGTAAGCCCTTACTACATGCCTGTAACATGTACACAGCCCATTGTGTGACACATATACAGTATTATGGACTGTATGTCAGTGGAGCAAATCAGCTCATGAAGTCACTTTATTGAATAGGCAAAAAGCAAAAGCACAGAAAGCAGAGGACCACATATTGACAGCCACAGTGCGACCGGGACAGTGCGACCAGGACAGTACGATTCATGCAGCGGTCCTGGCTGTTACCTCTGTGGGGCTGCTGGGGTACAGCTGACACAGAGGAAAAGGCAGAGAGTAGGAGCGAGAGGCCCGAGAGAGAGAGGGGCGAGAGCAGCGCACGTCCTCCAGCAGGTCCAGCTCACTGATGTGCAGCGCCCCCTGCTGTACACAAGGACTTTCAATGACTACCTCAATAAAAGATAGCCCCTCGCATAGTGACAGCACTGCCTACAGGTTTACAGGTTAATGAATAGATGTGCATTCTCACATTACTTGACACACGCAAAGGCAAGTTAATGATGTCAGTCATGTTACGATGGGGTCAGTTAGTTCAGAGGCTGGGGGTGTCTCACCTCTCTCATTGCAGTGGAGGACTTAGGGAAGCTCTTTCCTCCAGTCAGGCCATGGTACCTCTTCTCCAGGGCAGAGAGTCTGTCTTTTTCCTGAAGCATATCAAAATTCATTTAGAAATGTTTTTTAAACCATTTGCTCTCTCTGTCTTTGAGTCCAAGTTTGTACCTTCTGGAGCATCTGCAGAGTCAGCGTTCTGTCTTTGGCAAGTCGCTCACACTCCTGAGTGGCCTGTAGCCCCAGCTGACTGGCCTGGGTTTCCAGAGCAGACACCTTTTCCTAAAAAAAACAGCAACAACAACAACCAGACATTATGTAAAACAGGATGTTATGCCGTTATCTTATTTCTTATAATTGCCTCACAGAGTATGAATGGTGGTGCAGAGAACTTTATTGAGAAACTATTACTATTTTACAACAATGCCATCTATCTCTGAGAAACACATTTGCCTGCAGCAGCCAGAGCTCCACACAGAGCCCGACATGTTAAATATGAGATATGTCCCAGAGTGAGTTGTAGGGTCCTACCTTCCTCTTGGCCACAGTGCTGTGGTACTGACTCCTCTCCTGCTGCAGCTGCTGGCTCATGGTCTCTCTCTCTTCCTCCAGGCTGCTCTCGCGCTCCAGCTGCTGGAACTCCAGGTCCTCAAACTTTTTGGTTCCTGCTTCCAGCGCCTCACCTTCCTGAGGCCGCACACAAACCCACGTGTTACATCAGACTCAGGGCACAGACTAAAAGCATGTTTAGCCAAGCAGACAACCATTAAGAACATGCTTCTACTGCTGCACACTTCTGCTGGTTTGGAGGTGAGTATTTTGCTTTAGTTTGCATCTAATGAAATCAATCTAAATGTTCAGGCACAAGTTCTGCCATATAAATGTTTTTTCACACTTTTCTCCAAATAAAGCCACATTTAAAATCTAAATGTTCCTCTTACATTTACCTGTACAGATAAAATTATTGCCATAAAAACCATAAAAGAAGACACCAAATAATTAAAATGTATAATCTCTATTATTCACAATTCAGCTAAATGCACAAGTTGTAGATTTATAAACCTTCTTGTATTGCCCTTCCTGGAAACAGCTGTTACAGCTCTTTTATTGTATGAAAACTTCTAACAGAGAAGTCACAGGATGAGAGGGAGGGAGGTTAAAGAATGGATCTAGTCAGGGCTTATGTTAATTGATTAGTGAGCAGTTAAGAAATGATTACACGAGCTGCAATAACCCACAGACGATGCACATCAGAATCACACATGCAGTGCAGCATGACCATTTGGACCAGTAAACAGCAGCTGATAGGACGAGGATTCGTGCTCCAGCAGAGAGTGGTTGCGTGGGGGGGGTCATAGTCACAGCAGCAACAGCACGTCTATGAGAGCTTCAGGAGACCGGGTGTGTCATGTGTGAGGAGCCATGTGCGCTTGGCCCCTGCTTAAGGTCAAAGGTTGCAGTAGCACTGTAAGGATAAAGGCATGTGCATAGAGCTGGCAAATGTACATGCTGTATACTAATGAAGCCACACTAGAGCGCTGACACAATGCACGGGGATACACTGGGCTGGATATTTCTGTTCCTGGTCTTGTCATGTTGTAAAAGTAGACTTGTGTTTTGTAGTTTTGTAGGCACATATCGAGGACAGGGACAGTGGGTTCGGTGCTTCTGCTCGACTGACGAACCCACCCTTTTGAGCTGTTCCTGCAACTGTTCGCGCAGGGACTCGGGGCAGTTATGAAGCTGGCTCTTCAGCTCCGCGTAGCCCTCCTGGAGGCTCTGCAGGGCCAGGCGCTCAGCCTCAACCTTAGCCCTCTCCTAGAACGACACAACACACACACGCGCACACACACAGGCACGCCAGAGGGATGGACGAGGAGAGAGAGAGAGAAACACACGGCTCAGTACACGCCATGCAAATACCAGGCTGCAGGTGTTAGCGTTAACATCACAGATGTATGCCACAGTAACGCGTCAAAAATAGCTTCACCAAAGTGTCAACCTCTATGCTAAAAAGAACCTCATTAAACAATACTGCTTTTATTTATGTTTGTTCTTTACCCCACTGCGCACTGATATGGTCGACCTGTACACTGACTGAACTGCTTTCTTCTGCAACTTTATTATTTCAAGTCCAATTATCACTGATCCAAAATGTATTTAACCCCTGTTTGGCTGGGAGGAAATAGTCCCAATTGTAAGTCCCACAGCAATAATTAATTTGGATAATAATCTATAGAGACACAAAAGGCAAGTAGGGACACTGTCTGAGCTTTTCTGCCAAACAGACAAAAGCATCACGTCTCCCGTGAGCTGCCCCACTTTTAAGTTTTAATCAGAAAGACACAAATTGCAAACCAACATAAAGAAAGAACAGTGGCCTCAAATGACCGGCCCAGAATGCAAAATGTTTGATACTAATAATTACAGTGAGGGGAGTTGAATGTTGAAATAACTAAAATCGCTGATTTTATTCTAGGGCTCCATGTTTATTGAAAAATACTAATTTACGATTTTTCTGTATTGCAATTGCGATTAAATATGCAAGGCTTTCACTTCTTTATACAGTTCATATAAGAAATGCCTAATGTTTCTCATCTCTCATTAGCATGCTAAACTATTAATGTCAACTAATGTCAACTATTAATGTCAGTTCAACAGATTTCACAGAATAAACTTCTATGACGTGTATGCAATATTTCAATGACAAATATATTACAAAATCACAATTATGGCTTTTCTTTTATATATGAACATAATTACATGTAGTAAACACAAATTACAGAAACATGCTCAGGAATTGCCTCCATATCCACTAATCCTGTTCTTGTTTCTCATAGAACCCACCAAAATGACAACCAACCACTATAGTGAACGAGTTCATTGCTTCTAATAAGCATGCAGTTTATAGTTATATAAAGGCAAGCGGAGATGATTGTGAGAAATGGTGAAGCAGTGGACATCAGGAGTTAAAGGATGCTGGTTAAAAGAGCTTTGAGAAGTGAAGTCATGCCAGGAAAAGCACCCACAAAGAGAATCGAGACCTTAGTCTAAGCCTCTATACAGCTCTGATTTTAGGCCGAACCTCTCTGTCTACACCAATAACCAACCAGGAAAAAGGTAAGAGATCAAAGAGGACTTTTAGACGTCAGGCAGTGAGTGTCTGTGTGGAATAATGTATGAATGAAGCCTTTGTAGATTCAGACTTGAAGGTAACAAATGTAATATCCCCAAACCCTCTTTCCGCCGCTTCTACCTTGTCTTTCTCCCTCTGAATTGCGCTCTCCAGTTCGTCCAGCTTAGTTTGGAGCTGTGTGATGATGTCTGTTTCGGCCTCGATCTGGTCAAGCTCCGCCTGTCTCTCGCCCTGGAGCAAGGCACGCTCCATCTCCGCCTGTGAAATTAACAACACAATGAGAAAAAGTAATAAGAGTTAAAACATAGCTAATACAATAGTTACTACATTTGGATTCATCATTATTCAGTTCAGTCTAACTTCTTTTTCTCTACCTCTTGTTTGGACTCGAGTAGCTGCTGCTCCAGCTCAGTCATGCGTGTTTTGAGCTCATCTACCCGGGCCAGGACACGAACCCGCTCCTCCTCCAAGTAACCAAGCTCCAGGCGACTAGAACTGGACGACTCTTCATGCTATAGCATCAGAGAAAGGTCAGGCATAAAGAGGACTTTACCATGACAGGACACATGTAAAATAACCTCATAAATGTTGTGATCAATGCAATGACATTCAACATGCATAAATGTGAAATAACATGTTGCTAAGTCTATATGCTGCCGAGAGGGAAATGTAATCTATATAGTTTATTCTCGCTGCTTATTTGTGCTTATCAGAGCAATAAAACGTGCCCCAGTTCTTACACATAAGATTACTTTATTTAAATAAGTGTTTGGATGAGGCAGAGCAAAGCACAGCGTTCACATGCTGCAGACATGCAGAGCCCCAGCACCCTCGGTGGTGGCGGGGCAGCCCTCTGACCTGTCTGTGTCCATTGTGCAGAGCGGGGCCTGAGCTGGGACCAGGGGACGTCCTCACCTCCTGATGTGTGCTCTCCGTGCTGCTGCACTCCTCTTTCAGGTTTTCCTCGTCGCTTTCTCGCTGTCTCTGAGCCAGCCGCAGGGTGGACGAGGACGGTGTCCCTCCCAAAATGTCCACTGCGGGTCTGCCACATGAGCCCTCTGACAGCCCGCCAGGAAACCCTGTCCGGCCGGCACTCAGGGGGTCGGGGCCCTCGCCTTTGTTGTACTCTGCACACAGGTTTAGGATGGTCTCTAATCGCTGTCTTTCCTGTTGATACACAAACAAAAAGCATATAAGATGGGATGAAGGAGAATCACAGCACAACTATAGCCCATAAAACTAGGTCACAGGTTCAAAGCCTTTGGTGTCAGAAACACTTTTGATCTGAGCAGCCGTGCAGTCTGCCAGGTCCCGGAGTCTTGTCCAGCTGTCATTCTGAGGAGCCAGAGCCTTCCTTGACCCTCCTGGACCGCACTGCTCTGACCTTTAACCTGTGCCTGTCACCTGTCTGCTGAAGGACCCCACAGGCTCTGCCATAACACGCTGCGGGCATTATTAGCTTCTTAGAACGTGTCACTTCCCCAATTGCACATTCTTAGCATTTTTGGACCACTTTAATCAAGAACACCACTGTGCACAGTTTCACCCTTTATGTTTATATTGAGTCATTCAGGAAAAAAACACTGGAACAAAGAGACAGGCTTACATTTTGCCTAAATACCAAAAGAAGCCGGACAATGCATTTTATTGTCAACAGTAAACAGAACTATGCTTTGGGACCATGAACGCATTGTTCCCTCTGTATCCTCTTATGCCTCAATCACATTTAAATCCAGCTCTTGTCGTAGAGGAACACCAGTGAAGCTGAAAACTCCCACCCACAAACACAGCCCACAGTTAGTAACATTTCCCACTGAAGGAGCATCTGCCTGATTAGCAGCTCCAGCGCTACCATTAGCGTTAGCCTGTAATCTAGGAGCAGTGGCTTTTAACTGTGTAGGTGGGAGTAATAGACCCCTTTAGGCCGATATCTAAAAACAGAGTTAACTTTGGTTGGCAGCTAACGACTCAAGTGTCCTCCCACTCCACCACATCTGTTTAGCGCTTCCATTTTTTTTGTCGAGAAGATTAAAAGCTACAAGTGTCATTGTCTGCTTTGATTGCCAGGCAGCCCAAGGCGACAGGACCCAAAAAGATGAATACGCGAAAGCATCAAAGAAATGTTTTATAGCTCCGAATATGTCTGGCTACAACATGAATCAACAGCAAGTAGCATAAAATCTACAGCCTGACGCGTGCCAAGTGAGCTAAAATGATGCTTCCCACTAATTTAGCAAAGATAAATTTACTATTAGGTTTTTAGGCTACCAGACTGAGCCTTCAGATGTTGGTAAAGGTGCTAAACGGGTCAGTGGGCTAATCTAAGGGAATGCAAATCTTTTTAGAGCGGTCATTGATTTTCTGCCATTTATCCAAAGTGTACTCACTCTCATGCTGGTGTCTGCTGAGGCGTGAGGCTTGCACACTGAGACTTTGCCCAAAACAAGACAGTTGAACAAATACTGGCCTTTAAAAGCTTGTCACACTCCTGACCTGTCACTGTCATAACAAGAAGGAAACCCCCGTCCCACCACACTATCGCGCAGAGCCTCCTCCAGCACATCCTAAATATTTTATGGTGGAGGGAGTTAGTTCTGCAGAACCCCAGATCCAGGTGTTGACTCCTTATTTGGTCCGGCATTACGTTTTAGTATCTCATTCACACAACACAATCCCGATATCTATCAGAGGAATATCCATGGGTTGGCAAACCTGTTAATAAACAAACTGCAAGGTCAAGATTCAAATTGATTGTAATGACTTCGACACGATGCTCCAAGACAACCACATATTTTCAGAGGAGTGTCCCGTGTTCCCACAGTCCGTAAAGCCTTTATCCGCCCCCAGACAAGCTCCATCCCTCCGCCGCCTCGTCAGATCTGATGGAGAGGCTCACATACACTCGCTTTAAAATGGTTCCCTACGCTGAAGAGACATTTTAAATTGATAAAGTATTTTATGACATGTTATTCAAAATGCAAGGTCTGCCAAGCATTCGAGTTAATATCATCGGATTGTTATTTCTTTCATACAAAATAAAATTGACCCACTCGCTTTCTGTCAATATAATGAGAAAACTCTGGCTATTTACTCATTTCTATTTTGACTTTTTTTTTTCACAGTAGTCAGCATCTCCTCATGTCTTCCTCTGCCCCCTGGGACCCTGTATCTCCTGTTTTCTCTTATGCCACACAATCTTCCTCTTCTCTCCCTCCTCCGCTCCCTAAGCGCCTGGGGCATTTCCCTGCCTCTGCACCTTTGATCAGCACAGCTCATTTTAACAGTATACTTCTTCTTCGTTACAGCGTACATACCATCTTAAATGGGTTCAGAAAGTTTCCAGACCTCTTTTAATTAGTTCTATTTCATTATGCACTAATCTAATACTAAAATCATGTACATTTACTTTCTGTTGGTAAAAATTCCACATACTATGCTGCAAAAATATATAGATTTTAGACTCTATAAAACACCTGCAGACCCATTCCATTGCTCTCAATGAGTTGTGCTTTGTGTTTTTGAGCGTACATCCTCTCGATGAGCGTGAGATCTTAACAATAAAACATGCCTTTACATAATAACAGAAATAAATAGATTGATACACGCTGCACTTTGCTTGTTACTATGTGGTAAAGTTACTCAAAGCTTTTATTCTTTTCATATAACTAAAGGCAAAAAGGAGATTTACACTGTGCGTCTGCAAAACAAACCGCGGACTCCTCCGAGGGTTCGACTTGTTCGGGGTCCCACGGGACGCACAAGCAGATGAGCCTTACAAGAAAACTGTTATATTTTCTCCTCTGTGCTCTTGCCTTTCCCCTGGTGAACACACTTAAGGCATCAAAGACAGGAAAAGCGAAGGGGCTGGTTATATCTCTCTGGATAATAAAAGTAAAACCGGTGGTCCTCCTCTGCTGAAGTGACTGGCACAGGAAGGCGTTGACGTTTTAGCAGCTCCACTGAGGCCCTGAGGGAAAACCTCTCCGATGAAGACACTCGGTTATCATGTCAAACACTAGCAGCCAAAAGACTTCAAAGGGCACGTACAGTGATTAAAGCGGGGATAATGCACGTGCGTCTGCATTGACTGAACACTGTGGAGAATAATGGCAGGATTAGGCAGTGATTGTTCTTATAGGATGGAGATAGAGCCAAGCAGGCAGCAACATGTGCAGCTAATTGCATCAGCTTTGTAAAGTTAAACACTTTGTCAGGCCCAGAAATATTGGATTAAGTGTCACTGTATTCCCAAAAGCAGAAGTTATAAGTACATATTGTATTTTTGTGCTACTTTCGCTATAGTTCTGGTTCAAGCTGCAAAGTGCAAACATGTATTTTTTGTTGGCAATTGTACAAAGCAAAAAGAAATGTATAATTTTAAATGTGTCAAAGCTCAATTGGATATCAATTTACCATGGCTTCTACTAGTAAGATAAACAAAGATGTTGTGAAACTGTAGGGAATTTCCATAAACCCCATTTCAAATAAAGTAAATTCTTTCTTTTTGAAATTATTGATACAGGGCTCTTGATTTATTCTGACAGTATTCTGACAAAAGTATAAGACTTATATTACCTTATAATTATCTATTCCACTTTAAAAAGTCTGTACCTTAGAGTCATATTGTTAAAGCCACAAACCAGTACAGCCCGTAACTCTGTTTGTGCTTTATACAGCACAAACTTAATCCCTTGCCCAGATTTGTTTTCACTGTACACTGCAGTCATTCATGCCACTGTAATGACAATGAATCTTAATTAAACAGGACTTTTTATTTTTTTAGAAATCAACACGCACACACACACATTTGGTTAAATAATTGTGAAATCTACCTCCCACGTCAAACTCCAAAAACGTTTACTGCTGTGTATTTATGTAATTCACCTGTACTTAAGGACCACACATGACTCAATCCACGCTTGTAAAATCTCTATGTAAAGAACGCTTTGTCGGCAGGAGAGCCTGTAACCGCAGCATCACATGGAGGCCCAGTCCAAACACTAGACACATTATCCACCAAACCATCCGGGGTCTATTTAAATGTTACTGGCAGAGCTTTGTTAATATTAGCACCCCCAGGGCGCCTTTGGTTACCTTCAGAGGTGCTGCAATGCTGTGGAGAAAGACCGGCTTGTCTGTGGCCATGGAGAGCACACAGAGCATGTTCTGCTGGTAACTCGGGCCTCGCCTCTGCACAGGTATGGTCCTCCTAAACCCATAGTACTGCTCCATCGCCCGTCACTCACCCCAAACAGAAGAGATGGGACAGAGCTGCAGACCGTGGTCCGGTCTTGTGAGAAGCTCATGTGAAAAGGGGGCGGGTCATAACATGCAAAGAGACGTCCCGAAGTGGGAGGCAGTTAACTAAGAAAAGCAAAGAGGCTAACTTTAAGTATAACTTTATATGCACTGGCAGCTCTAGTACTCTAAATAGGCCGATGGGTTCAATCCTGGCAGGAGCTATGAGAGAAAGTAATCATTGACTGAAGTAAAATGGGGGAAAGTGAAAAAATAAACAACGGACTGCCTAGAAAATATGTACCCCATTGTGTACATATTTTTTTTTTTTCTGTATTGAGTACTGTACCGAGTTGGGAGTAACACTATCATTTTTCTGCACATTATTGAAAAGTAAATTCTCTTACAGAGCAACATATTAACCTAAACAAAGGTGTTAAAAAGCACATTTTGTTCTGAGGGTTGTTTATAAAGTGTTTGGCGTATTATTTTGCCTTTGACACTATTGTAAACTATGAATAGTTTTGAAGGAAGCCTATTACTAAATGGGAGAACCCTCGTTGTAACGAACCTTTAATTACAGTTTGTTCTCTCCCATTTGTGCACATCATTTACCATCTAGTGCCATTTACAAAGAGAGAAATGTTCAGCGTAAAAACTGCTGTGTTCTGACAGGAGGCACAGGCTTCACTGGTGAGGTTTGACAGTTAAACAACGCCCTCTAGTGGACGGTCTAAGGAACACTGAATAAACAGACCGTAAAAAGATTGTAAAATCATTGAGAAAAAGAAAATCCTCCATCTTTGAGGTCACTGTGTATTAAATAGACAAAAACACTAAGCAGCATGTAAAGAGCAGGCTAAACCTCCCCTGAGGAAACTTGATGTGACTGTTTTGTCTTTCCCAGGGGAAATCCATACAGCATACTGTGTGTGTGTGCAATCACCTCCAAAATACTGGATTATTGCAGCTTTCCTTTGCATAAATTTAAATTAAAAAGAGATTTCTGTGCAGAATCCAGGGCCTTGATTACTGTTGTGTTTTCAAAACACTAAACCATAGCAATTGAGTCAAAATCACTGCCATCTGACATTTCTGTAAACATTTATTTCCAACGGGAGACACTTTTCTGTCCAGGGCACTACTCATGGAGCCGCTTGTCTCCTGAGCTTAACCGAGATCCCACGTGGTTTTAAAGATCAACTTCAGAGCATGTAGTGAGTGTAAATTATTTTGTCAGAGATGAAAGGTTTTGCCTTTGCAGTGTCATATTCAACGTTATTGTAAAAGCAAATGAGCCTCAGCTGTTGTGACGTGTTGGTTACATGTTAATCGCGTGTTTCATTATCGAACACATTGACGCTTGTTTGAGTTGTCTGGGTCTGCAGGTTTGGCGGATATATTTGGTGGTACACATGATGCCAGGATACAGTGTTTGAAGGGGTATTTTTGGTCTTCTAATCCATCTGGACAGTAGCAAGGATGCAAAGTATGTCGTAAATATTTCCCACAGCGTCACACTAGGGATGTCACGGTATGAACATTTTACCTCACAGTTATTGTGACCAAAATTATCGCTGTATTTTTTTTAATGTGTGTTAATAAGTTCAGAAAGCATTGATAGTCCTACACGAACTGAAATAGTTTCAAAAAAGTGTAACAGTGTTTGTTATATTTAAAAAATAAAGACAAAGCCATATCAAAAGTGCAACTTTTCACATCAAAGTAAAGGAACTATAACTATGAATTGGTGATCGTTTGGAGGTTATTACATGTACTATTTATAGCGCCAGAACCGTGTTAGAATATTTTTAACTAGCTAAACCCTCAATATCAGGAATATTCTTCTCAGTTTGTGTCCTTCCAGTTTGCTTTCCTCTGCAGATTTGGGAAAAGGCCGTCAGACAGTAATCATTGTTAAATTCATAATAATGCGGCGAGAGTGAATCTATTGCATCGGCGACCAACTTTAATCTGCCCTCCAGGAGCCCTGTAACACATTCGTGCCAGAGGTATCCGGACACGGTTTATATGCTGGCGGTGGCGCTGTAGCTGGACTATGGGACGACTCGTTGCATTCCCCCAAGTCCCCACATCAGCATTTCAGCTAAAACGCTAACGTTAACTTACTTGCATTGGCTATAGTTGTGGTGACGGTCACGCAGGTGAGTTATGAGGTTCGAAGTATCGCTGCCTTTAGAGACACCTTTTTCCTGCACGTTCCCGCAAACAGGATAACTGTAATTATTACCGTCACACACACACACGTCACACCTACGTCACACACACAAAAAGTTCTTGCAAATCGATCTTGCAGCCCTAATAACAACCAAATTACTCTGATGATTACGACACGACAGGATTACCGGGTTCAAGCGTCACGTGTCCAGGAAGTGAACTTAACCCTGTAATGAAATACAGTCTCCACACACACAGTAACATGAGGCGTCTCAAAGCTGCTCAGACTCGGGTCAGGGCCAAATGGGTTTCCTCCCTGGCATGGGGGCATGTTGCTCAGACAGGACATGCGGACACAGGGCCGTGCCAGTGTGTGGACGGCCCAAACAGATGGACATGGAAGAGTCACAGCAGGACAGCCATTAAACGGGGCTTAAACTGCAGCGTCCAGAGAGAGGGACATTAGAGAGATTAGCTAAAAGGTTGCATGAGCCTATCGACACCTGTATCATTACGGTGGAGGTTTGGTACAACAGGTGTTTGAAAAGCATCACAAATGAGACAGAAACAAAAGCAATAGATCAATGAATTTGTTTTGCAGAAAAGCTGAAAATGTAATCAAATATTAACTTGATCTGGAGGTTAGAAATGACAGCCTGGAGAGGTCCAGGATGTCACCTTACCTTACAAAGATGTTACTTTGGGTGTTCTTACAACCACCTCAACAAATAATGAGGCAGAAAATCGCTGCTGCAACACGTTTCATCCAACATCATACAGTGCTTCATAACCTGCGGACCTGTGACACTATCACTGGCCTATGTTCTAGACTGCAGATTGCATCATAGTCTTTGTATACAGCGCGCATGAAAGCAGCCGAAATCCACGTTGCCTCCCTCTGCCTTGGAGCTGTGTAATCCCATTTGATACAGCAACAGGAGGACTCTCTCTCTCCTGAAATGCGTTTTTCGCTGTACACAACTTTGTTTTGTGGTAATCACTTGTATGAATGAGTAGCAGCAGGCTGTGTGCGAAATGATTAAAATTCAGACGCTCCGGGGCACGCCAAATCTGTCATAACAGTGACTCGAGTGTGACTAATTACAGGCCCCGCAGCTCGAGCCTCCTCAAAGTCTACAGAAAAGTATAATAGTCGCACATGAGCCGCAAAGAAATGGCTCCTCCTGTGTGGTTTGCTATATGCTCACGCTTGCCCCTGAATCCCTTATTTATACAGCATAACTGTGCACTTGACTTTGCAGTCCTCTGGCTATGTACTTTTAAAGTCAATATTTCCGCGGGCACCAGACCGAAGTTTGAAGTGACTATTTTTCATATTGAACAAAGATTCCAGGGCTTGACAGCGGTGATTTGAGGCAAACATACGAGATAACAGCCTGGCTTTGTTACAAAAAGAAAATATTAACCTCGTTTGGCTGATCTCACAAATGTTGCCTCCATAATAGGAAGGTGGTTTACAAGAACAAAGCTATCTGGTGATAATGCAAAGTTAAATGGATTTTAACATTTGTGCAAGACTAGTACCGTTTTTCACAATCTCACATCTCAAATTGTGTGGTTCTTTGATACAGCACTATGAACATTTAGTTCAGCCTTTAGGGCAAACTCAACAACAATAAACTACTCTAATCTAATCCAACTCGCATTATTGATTGATTCATCTTTTCACACTCCAGGTCATTGGTCCGAGAGCCTCTCCCAGCATGTGTGGCAATTGGGCGTTGGTAAAGCTACACAATGGTCAAAAGTCAGTTTCCACATTGACTCTCAAATGAACTCGCTATTACGATCAGATCATGCATAATTGCAGCGCTGTTACGGCACCTCAACATTGATTTCTTTTTTTTTGTAAGAAAATGACCTCAATCAGCATAGACCGTCTTGGTTTAAGTAAGAGTGCCCTCTTCTGGCTGCAGTGGGAATTGTACATGCTAAAAAGATTTTACATGTGGTAATTTTTTAATAGCGGCAGGCTAACAAATCAATGGCACCATGATGAGGGAAATTTGTTCCATGTTCTACTTAATAACGCATGCGACTATAGTATGTTTTTTGAAGAGGGAATAACATTATAACATGGGGAATAAATATATTTGCATGATACTGTATGTCTCCGTTAAGAAACAAGAGCAAAGATGTTGGTTTAGGGTTGAACCTACAACCTCTTGCAAGATGGGCTGAAATGCTAACCATCCTCATTCAGTACAATGAATAACGACAAATCATTTCTAATCTAGTGGTAAAACCTCTGCACGTGTTCTGAAATGCCGGTGACATCTTTTTATTGGTTTAGCAGCATATTCAATGGTAGGCAATGCAAATATAAATGCTCCGGGACCTGTTTAAAATGTGCACAAGGAAATTAATGTGTATTTTAAATCATAAATGATTGAAATTAAATAATGATTGTAATACTTGTCTAAATAAATTGAAATTAAATCTAAAGTTCTGCCGCAGCTCTGAATGAAATGTTGCACCTCATGATACAGTATGATATAACATAATCCTCTTAAACGTTTACAGGCAAAAAGTAAGCTCTGAAGTAATTATCTTGACACTTCAGAGTTACGGCTTAAAAGCATTCCTCTGCTGCACATGAGGCACTGTGTCACACTGTTTTATTGGCACGTCTCTGCAGGAGGTCCCAGAACACGACCAGCCCACAGATTGGGAGGGCATGTCAGAGTGCCTTTCCAAACCAAGCTGCCTCCACTCTGTCCCACACTCTTTAAAACGCCATTTGTAATTACAAGCAGGGCGGACAAATGCCTTCCTCACAGCAAGGCTTTTAAAGGAATTTTATTCAAACTGCCTGACAAGTTCAAGGCGACCACCGCTGCTCCCTCCTCCTCCTGTCCAGTTTACGAAATAACAAACAATGCGGTTGCTATGGGATCACTTTGACGTCCCAGGACCAACATGACAGCATTGGCGCACACAGCCACTAGCCCTGATATGGACTTGTCACTCAAAGTATTTATGGCCTTTTACAAAGAAACATGGAGATAAGAGACACTCCTAGCCTCAAAGAGAGCATCCATTCAGTCAATCAACAAGTGTCTGGAGTAACTCTTTGAATGACCCCACAGAAAGGGGGTGGCTACTTACATAAGAGATACTTTTTATTTATTTTCTTTATACTTTCTGGAGTCTGCCTACTTATTTCTGCCCACTCCTGGTCAAAAACAAATGTAATGTTCCAAGTTCAAGTGTTGAACTTGTACCACACAAACAGAAGATGTGTTATGCAAACGTCGAACTACTGTTATTACTTAATTGATTTCACACTAAAAGTAAGACCAATCTTTCTAATAATGTATTCATACTGTATCATACGGACGGGGATTGTAACTCACCAGCCTCTCCATCTCCTGCTCCCTCAGCCGCTCCTCTCTCTGCCTGCGGTGGTACTCCAGCAGCTCGTCCTCGTTGTCACTGATCTCTGTGATGCTGTTCTTCCTCTCCCTCATCCCGGGATGGGGCCGCCCCGATGCCGACATCTTCCTGTGCGTCCTAGGACTCGCCGTCGGAGACGATCCCGGCAAAGACCCCAGACTGTAAGCGGGGGTCAGGGTACTCCCCGAACCCGCTTTCCTGGAACCGCCTCCGCCACCCTCCATCATCATCAGGGTAGGCGACGGACTACGCGCTCGCATCCCTTTGCTGATTATGATCTCATCGGGTGTCGTTGCAGTTCTGCGGCGCAGTCTGGGGCTTTCTGGAACCAGCTTGAACGAAGGACTGTCTGGAGTCTTTAAGATTGGGATTGTTCCTGGCAGTGCCCCTGGAAGTACCGGCACCCCTCTCCTTGCCATAGACGGGCTAAGAGGAGGCAAATCCCTCATACTTAAATTTGCACTGCTACTACCGTTCATCTCCATATTTCGCCTCGCTACCCGCGGGCTCTCCGGCGGCTGTAGCGATCGCTGCTGTAGAGGCCCGCCTTGGATGATATGCACAATGGGGTCTAGGGGCGGCTGGAAGGCTCTTGCGGGTTGAGAATGTTGCCACGACGGGCTAGAGGTGAGCGATCGATCCCCTAAACTTGCCTGCTCCCGGAAAGGACTTGCAGGCCTTTCTTGAAGCACTGTGGTGGTCTTGGTCCTTGGATGTGACGGAGATGCGCATACAGAAAACTTTGGCAATAGTCTGGGGCTACTTGGCACAATGTTCCGGCCATTTATTGATTCCTCTGGGGACAAAACAGGAGTGTGCCTTGGGAAATCGCTCCCATCCTGACTGAGTCCCCTCCTGATCGGCTTTGGACTCGGAGGGGTATCTGTGAGCACCTTTCGCTGCAACCTGGGGCTTTCCTGGACTTTTGGACTGGCCCCGCCGCTGCTGAAGTTAGGCAGTATGGTCCGTGGCTGTGGGACGGGCAGAGCTTGGGAGCTGAAGTTGTAACTGGAGGAGCGTACAGGCACAGGTGGCAATGACGAGGTCTGGTCAGGGGGTCCACCGATCGGGGAGGGGCTGGTGAAGCTCCCACTGCTGGCCGCTGAAGGAGAAGATAGGGGGGAGAATGGAGGAGACGCGTTTTCATAACTGGACCCGACGGACATGGCTCCCGGGCTCACGGGAGGGGACAGCAGGTACCGCCCCCCACCGTTCACCATCGGAGAGAGCGGGGAGTGAGCGGAGCCACCCGGGGGCTTCTTAGAGTCGGAGGATGTGGGCTGAGAGTCATCCATGACTAAGGAGTCCATGATGTCCTGAAGGTCCTTCTCAATGGAGCTGACGATCTTACTGTGCTCGGACTGAACTTTGTCTCCAGGGGCAGGGGGGGACTGGGCAGGGCTTGAGTGGTGATTCCCATTGACCAGGCTCTCCGTGTCTGCAAGACAAGAAAGATTATATTGTTAGTTGATCGTCTGTCAGTCCCAGTTTTAACCTAATAATATGTGAAGCTGAACCACAACTGTTCACATTGTTGAATTGTAATGTATAGTTTGCCCTCTGAAAAGAAAAAAAACATATATAATATAATAATAATATAATCATGAACTTGACATTATGGTCTTTGTCAAGGCCCAAGATACTCTGACCATGAACATCAAAATCTGACAGTGGTCCCGGCATTAATGAATCATAGTGAGTTTTTCTTACAAAGACGGTAAATTAAAGTTTAACTTGCAATAAGATGCAAACTGCCTGCTCACTTCCTAAACAACGTGCTGAAAATAATTATGAAAATTAAGATGAAAGAAAGGTTTGAAGTGTACATGCATGTATAGAAAGTTTTTTTTATTTTGGATAGGGATCAGGAGAAAATGTGCCCACGTAACCCAATTACTAGATGGTTCGAATACGAGGTAGGACACAAGATGTAATCTAATCTCAACAGCCTCTCTCTGATGTCAGCGCCGCTCTGTCGATTACCGCCACAGAAACAAAACGCCACACGAAATTTAGCAGCGTGGCCCCGGGGCACGGTTCACGGTCTGGATCAGGTTTGTATTTGGGCGAAATACAATTAGTTTAGAATTGATTGGGTGAAAGGTTTGAAGACAACATCACAGGTTAACAGGCCACCAGAATACCAAGCCATTGTGCAAAGCAGATCATGCACTATCTGCATCCTTCTCTTCAACTTAAGGGGACAACATGGCATCCAATCCTAAATGTGTTTTTAACAGGTGGCCTAATGACACTGTTTGAGAAGAACATGCACCCATGTGTGTAGGCTCTGAACTGCCCAGGAGTTTTTGATCTTGATCATATAAAGCCCACAACTCAAACAACCCAATCCGACCCAACTCTCCATGTTTTTAGATGGCTAATCTTCGACATGAATGCCCTTTGTCACAAAATAATTTCATTGAAGCCCTTAAACAAACTATTATCAGGTTGCTTGAAAATGACACATTCATTGAGGTCAGTAGTGTCAAGTTCAGTATTTGTCCTCTTTATAAATATGATGTCATCGAGATGCTCCCATAAAAGTAAAAGCCTCACAAATAATGCATTAGCTGCTTGTCCTACAGAGATGGGGCTGGACTCGCTTCCTGGTCGTTCTTCTTAAAGACAGGGCGCTACAATGACGCTCGGTGGTAATGACAGCCTGTCCACTGTCAGGACTGAATGCACGTCCAGGCCAATTGTACAGCATCAGGCGAGCTGTCAGGCTGATAATAGCCTTCATTTAAGGCGGAGGGCTCCGCGTGAGCTAAATGTCACGCCGTGTATTAAACAAAACACAGCAGCTGAATTCATATGTGCAGTGTCACCAGCAATGGGGGAGCGATGGTAAAAATAAATGCAGGCGTTTGCGAAGGGAAAGCCCATGATGTCATGGACTACCGCCTCAGCCAGAAGCACTTGACCAAATCCCGTTAGCAAATCACTGAAAACGATTCTCGCTACCCTTGCTTTAAGCCTACAAATGTCAGCCTCTTTAACGTGACACATGACTAGCCAGACGTTTGTGTCCAAATCGGCAGCTTAACTTCATTAACAAATATTATCCTTCACAAATTAAAGTTAGATTTGCAGGCATTCTAATACGTAAACCTAGCCTTACTTTAACGCGCTACTTCAAGTTAAAGTTCTCGATTCTGCAAAAGAACAAGCACATTAATTCCCAACATTTGAACGGAATAAAATAATAGATACTATTATTTCGTTGCAATCATTTGCTTGTTGTTTTGGCTCGTAATTACACTTGCATTATACGTGAATAAACTAGAAACAGCCGCTTTATTTATGGAGTATGGCGCGCAGGCAGGTGCTACCGCATCTGTCAGGCATTCCGCGCGAGGCAGGTTACTCACACGATGAAAGGATAAAACTGCGAGCAGGTCAGTGTCAGTGCTGCTATTTGACACACAGCAAAGCCGACATCCTGCAGACAACGGTGCCAGAAAGGCCGAGGAGCGACAGGGCCTGGCCGGGCTCCATAAACCACAAACCGGGGTGGATATCAGCCTCAGCCAGGGGGTTGTTGGGGAGCGGGGTAAAGCTACCTTCTCGTGCTCAAGCTGATTTCCGGTCAGGACTTTCAACGTAAAGTATGAACTAAATATTTACTAAATCTCTTTTTTTGTTTTAAACGGAGAAGATATTGTAAAAACAGAGAGTAAAATATGTTTTGTGCAATTACTAATTCAAGCTAGTTTACAATAAATAGAAGCCAAGCGTTATAAACGTAATCGTATTTATATTTGTAATGTGTTACACTTCCGATTATCCTTATACAGTGAATTTAGCTTGACACCGTTTGCTAAGCGATACAAAACTGTCTAATAAGCATTTGGAACCTATATATTATTATTATTATTATACTGTTATTACATATTTCCAGTAGTATTCACAAAAATAAAATTATTAGCCTAATTAATACTAAATAAATACGTACTAGGCAAATGTTTTAATTACATAGACTGTGCTTTGTATTTTTATTAAATGACAACAAAAATCATGAACATTTCACAAAAGAGCACAATGTAACAGTGGGGACCTCTTTCATAGTTAGGCCACCAAGAAGCAGTAAACCTATACAAGATACTAATCAGGGCAAAGGCTCCTATTAACATGTCTTGATGATAGCGAGAATGAAGGTGTGACAGACAGTAGAATAGAGGTTTATAAATAGTCCCTGAGAAAGATAACGCTGGCCACATTAAGTAAGCAGCACAAAGGCACAAAGCGTGTGCTGGCCTAGAAGAGAGGTACAGGAAATGTCCAACCCAGACAAACTCGCTGCTGAAAGATGTTGGATAAAGACAGCTGGACAGTGTGGGATAGGTTTGCCCAGAACAACAAAATAAAATAGAGCATGGGCCATATTAAACTACTCTGTAAATAAAAGAGGCAACAGGATTTAGTATTATACATTGCGTTTGTAATAAATCATTTACAGTGTTTCTATATAGCTTGCAAATAGTCTAAATGGTTGGTACTTTTAATCTTGGGGGCAGATTTCCATTATACAAGCCTGCTTACATTTTGGGAAAAGAAATCTGTCATTATGTTAAAATTACACAACCAGAGCTTTACTTCTTGGAGTCTTCTCTTTTTTTTTACAAGAGCACAATTCTACACTCGAGGCAACATATCAATTACCTAAATTCTTGCTCAAAGCTTGGTAAAATTATGTTTAGTGTTGCTATCATGCTCTGACACAGCTGACAAATGCTTGGAGATTACCATGGGAGTGGTGTAAATCTTGTCAGTGCATCTCAGGAATGCATAATTGAAGAAAATGGCAGGTTTCTAAACAACGGAAACCTTTCATTAGTGGATCAGGAAATACACAGCAGCCAAGTTTCCTTTTCGATGTACATATCTCGCAGTGGGCTTAGTGTCACAGCAAACGCAGGGACATGTGGGGTAGTCTTACAGCAAGAAGCATTGGCAACAAGCACATACACACACACACATGCATGAGCGTCCCTAATTTTTGCCTGGAGACGCGGTGGAATGGGATGCTCATTAAACATGCATAGTGTGAATACAGAGCCAGGTCCCAGCTGGGTATTAGTCAGGCTGGGGGGTACAGTCAGTGCATTGGAAAGTCAGCTTATGTCAGTGTGGCATTCATGGTGGCCTATACTGGACACATGGACTTTAAGTATAGTGCAAAGAAATAGAGGATAATCCTATCATTCTTCAACAACAAAAATCCCCAAATGACTGTCTTCCAGAATTTTGATTAACTAAAAACATTTACATTCTTATAAGGAAGGGGATCAGATTCTACTTCTTTTATAGTGATTTTTATGAAACCATTTAAACTGTTGTCATTACATTGTCATGTTTTTCATTTTGATGTTTTTATTATGTTTTTATTCATGCTGGGTTTCTCAAGAGTTGTATGTTTTCCAATCACCACCTTTCACGCAAAAAAAACACATGGTAGTGTGACATCATCAAATACAAATTACAAAAATTATCACTAATATCATTAACTGGGTCCATGATCTCTCTGCACAACACCAAAAATCTCCTCAAAGTGATCTGACCTGCCCCCCACCTGTATAAATATTATAGGACATTAGTACGCTGTGATGTCACCTAAAACCCAGTAATACAGTATAATACACTGTTGTGGGCCATATAGACCTTTACTTGTTTGGACCCCGCAGTGCTCCACCTCAACACCAGCATGAGAGAAACACTACAGTCTATTCATTCATACGGTCCTGAGTGAAACCGAACCTACGTGTGGGATATTCTCCGAGAATGCTTTATTATTCATGAGACAAAAGCTCTGTGTGTACTTTACAGTAGTTTGAGAATAAGAACGTGCGCGTTTAACAGCAATACAAATTAGGTTTACGGAAATGCAGACCGTCCCATACCTGCACACAGTCTGTAGTCTCCAGTCGGGATGCTGCCTCCCTGGGGCATCATGCTCTTCATCCTAAAGGCCTCTTCAGGGTGATTGAAGCGAAAGAAGGCAGACTGGCCAAAACACAGCATACAGCCTGGAAGACATCACATAGACAAATTAACTTTATGCAATTACATATTTTACAAGGAATATTAGAAACTCATAACCAAAAGTCTAAAAAGTGTTGCAAAGAGTACATAGAAAGCTGCAATTTAACGTCGGAAACTTAATGACACAGTATACATGTGTTTAGATTGGTGCAAAGGGTGTATTTTTGATGTAGTTCCCATGTCAGGCATCCCCCTTTCATTCAATATGTGTGTCCATCAGATGTGCCTCACCCAGACTTCATATTTTTATACCAACAGTGGTTTCAGGAGGTTGGTCTAAAACTACAAATATCATTACCATATAGTGAATGAAGAGTGAGCAGGTGTTGATGTCCTGATCCTACTGAGCAGAAATGTCTTTCTCTAAGAGGACTACACAGGTGTGTCTGTGACCTATGAGGCAAACAAACTGTCTATACAATGTGGGCCAGGCATAACGTCCATAACAGATAAGTAATCATATGTTTATAGCTATTCATAAAGCACCATTGTCTTGTTTCAAATGAATCATCAAGCCCTAGTACTGATAAGATCCCTGTCTGTCACCAGTAGATGTTGTCTAAGTGAGAGGTTAACGCAGCCTCCATGTCCATATATAAATCATGTGTGTTTTTCTAGTCTCAAGGGGGAACATAAGCAGCTGGATTAACACCAATCCTTGAAATACTTCATCAAAATACATCAGATATCCTCACTACGCTGTTAGATGGTGCTCATTGGAATCATCATCTTTTTGGCTTGGGTCTGCTTTATTCCAGGCTCTCCCTCTTTTCTTTATACGGTTGTTGAATAATCACTTTTGGATCATTTTTGGAGCTTTCTGGTTATTTTGGATTACATTTTCACCAGCAGCAATTGATTAAAAAGTCCTCCTGTTTCATTTTCCATCCCATCATAATTATAGCTTTTCAAAATGACCGTGCTCTTCTGTCGTGATCATCAGTTTTAGTACAAATAGGAAAGATGAGAAGATGCTGAATAGGAGTTTGGGTCTAGTCAGTGTGGTGTGAGTGTGTGTACAGCCACGTCAGCTCAGCAGTCGCCTAAATCCCACCTCTCTTTCTTTCTCTCCTCTTTTCTTCAGTTCTCTCCCCCTCCCTCCCTCTCTCTACCTGTAACGTTCACCAACACGCACTCCCGCCAGAAGATCAAGCACTCATTTCCAACAAAAGGAACTTCAAAAAGCGTAGCTGGGAGCGGCGTGTTTCTGGTGCAGTCATGACAGATTTGCCGCTCGCTGTGGAGGATGTGAGGGATTCGGGGAGAGATCTGCGCGCCACGTGGCATTTTACTCAGCAAAATCACTGATGACTCAGGTTCACACAGCACCTGTACAAACTTAAGTGTCTCGGCCCGTTTATATTTTCACAAATGTGCCGTGCCTGAAGGGGTATGGTATGTGTGTAACCATAACTAGGATTCTTTGTAGTACTTATATAAACAGAAAAGTATATAATGTCCTCCCTATACTATATGAGAATCCAGTATGACTTACAAGAGTGTATAGTCTTGAGCCAACATGCCACATACTGGCATTGTGTTCATTGGTCTTGCTCCGCTCCAGGCTGATTGAGCTGGTCCAACATCTCGTGTACTTTTCCTCATCCTCTCAGCACAAACCCTCGCAGGCTTTTTGTTCTCTCTCGGGGTCAGGCTCCTTTGAACCATCATCCCTTCCCCCGAAAGCTCAGGGTGTGTGGATGCATGTGTGGTCAGTGAGGGGCACCAGCATGTGTTGAGTCAGGGAAACACATAATACACACACGGAAGTGCAACACAGAGGTGCACACTTTTTGCAATAATCAACACACAGACGCCCACAAAAAAAACATCCCAACCAGACTCCTCATTAGGTTAGACTTGGTCAGAATTTGTAATGTATTAAAATACCAATTCTTGTTTCTGCAAATAAAAGCTCTCTTCAACAATCATTACAGAACAAGAAGTCCAATGTTTCTTAAAGGTTTCTTGACCATGATGCGGAAAAAAGAAACTCCCCTAAAGACACGACCCGTCCTTTGAAGCAACCCCATGCATATTTAGAGTAGGTGGACTAGCTAAACTTACAATATTTCCCTAATCAATCCATCTGCTTTAAGCCTTACATGCCTCCATTACCAGTTAGCTGCGGTCTCTCTGTGCCAATTAGGACTCGTCAATTCTACCATTACAACTTCTCATGGAGCTATTTATCTTGATGGATTCTCCAACAGGGAGGGCCACGCTGCAGGGAGGGTTTACCATAAGCAGCAGAAGTAAGAAGATTAATAGTGTGGTATGGTCTCGAGTATTTATCTATGTCAACGGGACATTTAGGAAGCACGGGATGCTCTAAACACGCCCATGTATCACGCACAGAGGGGTGAAGGTGGGACGCCGAGGGATACATAAATCAAACTGCATTTCATTACATAAAACCCACACGGTGTTGACACAGGAAAACTGGTGTGAGATTTGGAAGGTCATTTAAGTGAAAACAGTGTGTGAAGTGAAAACAGGCACTTGCATTATACAATAACTGGAGTCCTGTCATTTTAAATGCAGGACACTTTCTATGGCAGTGTGTGAAGGCAGGAACTTGTTACCAGTGTGACAGGGACAGTCGCTCTGAAGATGCAAACCAGCTTTTAAAGCTATGGCAAGTACACATGCATATTTTCTGTTCGTTCAATTTTTGTCCCCAAATAAGAAAACTTCTCACAATTAGACTATAAATGTTACAATTACAGTGGTAGAATATCAGACCATAAATGTCCAAAGCAGGAGCAGACTAAGTTTTGTTACCTGACAGTAAAATACTGTCACTTGATCTGATATTTCCAAATAACGAGTATTTGCAGGGAAGGCCTTAAGCAGTACGTCCCATTCAAGTATCTGGCCCACATCTGGCAGGACCACGTTTGCACTTTTTTTTTTTTTTTTTTATCAAACACAGCAGTATCTTCAGGGCAGAATTTTTTCCAGATATCAGCAGTTTTCATGGTAAAGATCTCAGCCCGTCTGGGAAGAAAACATATTATACGTCTGCATGAGATTGGAAAAAGAGTGTGCATTTTTAAGGATGTTAATTAGAGTTTGAGAGAACACTGAAATATAAACTAATGCAAGCATCACATGTATTTCAGAGCAGTTTATACATAGAGCTCTAAACAAGGACATCATGTTGTTTTCAAAGGTCTCAAAAAGTTGACAATTGAGTCCATTCATATGGCAGTTCTGGATTGATTGTGATATATCTTGCAAAAAGTGGGTTCATGTTAATCAGATGGATTCTGTGAGATTAGACTCCAGCAGGGGGGACGTTGGGGCCTAAGCACCAGTTCATCAAACAGAGTGCTCCTCAGCCACAGCAGCAAGATTATGCTATACTGTATATAAAATCAGCTCACGCTCATGAAAGGAATAACCAAAAACAGAAAACAGACTAGCTACAAAATCAAAGTAATGCTGCATATCCTTCAGAACAAACTTTATAACTAGTAATTAAAATAGTTTAGTAGTTTGTCTATGGATATGACCATTTTCAGCTCGTATAAGTCGTCATGTTGGTTGGGCCATGTGTTTTTTTCTGATTGTGGGGGTCGCCAGAATATCTCAACGCAAAATTTTGGGCCAGGCGAGTAATCCAGTCGGATCAATGATACATCATATTAATGTGTAATAAGATCTACAAAATGGATTCAAGAATAATTACTTTTATTTTTCTTTGCTGGGTATTCGGGACATAGACATGGTCTGCTGCAGAAGGACAGTCGGGTCAGGTCCCGTTTTCTAATAAAACCTAAGTATACAGTGCATACAGTAAGTGGATTATACACTGAAGCATTACAAGGACACATATTCATTTGGAGAAGGTCAACATCTATATAGAGTCAAGTGAAGTCAGCAATTTACAAAATGGAGTGCTTCTTGAGTGTCATTCAGTGACATTTAACATTGAACAAAAGTGGAGCGTATGCTTTCAGGAAAAGAGGATCAGTATATACAAGATTTGGAGTGAAAAACACATGTAAAAATATGTGTATAATGCAAATTCGGAGGATGATAACAGTGACACAAAAATGTCAGAAGCATGGGTAACTAAAGTGATTAAAAATGATTAGATCAGTGTTTCATAAATAATTGGCTCAGAGTCATACTAAAGTAGTTTACATTTTACAGTTTACCTTTTTGAAATCGGAATTTTTCCATCTGGCTTCAACTTTACCCCTGTGACATTTTTTCAAGATGCAATTGTCTATAATGGAAAGACATTTTAAGCATTTTATCAACTTAATGCCAGCCCTGGCACAACCGATCACTGTGAACCTTTGAGAGAACTTCGTCGGTCCAATCAGGGCTAATGCCACGCCGTGCCTCCAGGCAGCAGTGGCATTCAGGTCCACTGTGGTAAACCTTGTTCCACTCACTCCATTAAAAATGCATCAGAGCAGCAAATAGTCCGGTCCCTCTAATAACATGACTTCAGATTTCTGTACTTTTCCTGTGACCACATTAAGTCTTTCCACTGTGTTCACCCCAACCACCAGTAGCGGCCGAGAAGTGGTCCATGGAAGAATGTCTGAGTGGAATTACTTCAAACTGAGTGAGAACACGAAAGAGGACAGTTTGCTTTTGTTTGCTAATAACACAATTGTCCATAACGAGAAACATTTGTGTACGTGATTACTTCATTCAATGTGGATGTTCAAGGCTTCCGAAAGTCCGGCCCGTCAGCATCATTAAAACATGAGTCGAATGCAGATGACAGAAGTGTCTTAATCAATAAGCTAAACTAAAAAATGCAGCCTCTACTTCAGTCAAGACTCCAGTTTGACAGCACACAGCACAAGCACTTTAAAACCTTCATTCTCCTCTTCCTATCCGAAGCAAACTTTTCCGGCAAGATGTGATGCACTACAAAACAAAGGCATCTCCACTTTACAGGCGATCGTGGGACGTCACTAGAGTGGTGCAGGGCAGAAGACAAAGCCATGCCCACAAATGCACGGGACAGTTGCTATGGAAGACGAGGGTTTACAGCCTCTGCTGACCAAAACAGAAACCCCCTACCCAGTTAATCAATGACTCGAGTTTGTCCTCGTCAAACAGATAAAGGTCTAGTGTGGCAAAAAGGAGGAGGTGGGCAGTTTAACCTCTCATTGACGTCATGTGGCGAGACGGTCTAAGCAAATACAGGTTGGAAAAATGGACTCGGAAAGCAGCAATCGCATGTTTAAACCGGTCTGACGCCAGTACTAAGCCTTTGTGGTATTTTAGCGCTGGATTCACACTAAAAGGACAGATTGTCTTTCACACTTGTACTTAATATTCATAATAGCAGCAGAGACCAGATGCAGTTTGCATCAGCAGGCTGTCAGCTGTGGTCTCCAGCGGGCGCACGTTGGTTGCTGGTTGTCAGACGTCCCAACAGATGTTCCCCCTCCACACCTCCCCATGAGCCTCCATTTGTCGGAGCCACTGTCCCGCTGATAAACATGCTCACACAGGCAGATGGCTGCAGCAGCAAGTGCCTATAGAGAAGTGATCTACAACTGGACTTTAACTCACAGGGTCATAAAACGCAAACAAAAATAAAAAATAAAACAGCATCAAAATAATAGTTACTTAAATAATAGATTTGTGTGTCAGCAATATTAAGTTTGCTGTGAGCACTTATGCTTAAGAAATGCATAAAGTGTGATGTTTTTCTGGTTTAAACCAAGTTTGGACATATTTCAGTCCAATTTAGGCTAATTACAAACCCTTTTAGACCAGGTTTATTTCAAGTTTGATCTTGTTGTAATCATACTTAATTAATACAATAAAACATATAGAAAAAAACTAGATTAGAAGAAGCTGGGTACCGCCTAACCACTATATACCGGTAGATAGAGTATGGTGTTTTTGAGGAGTTTATTCTTGGGCCAATTCATCAGGGACCCTGACAGGGCCTTGACCTGCTCTTGTCAAAGGATGTTCGTTCCTGGAGCGTGCCATGGACAACATACAGGACCCCGGCGTATGTGCACCAGCTGCTCCCACCTCCACTGTCCCCGCTGTTCCAGAGATGTGCAGCTATGACCTGTGCCGGGCCCCCGGGAGCCCATCTTAAGTGCACAGCAGCCTCGACTGTGTTTACGAAGGGGCTCCACATCCTCATTTCACATAAGGGTCAACGCAATGTGTCACGGCCAACAGATGCTGAGGATACACTGGCGAGCAATTGCAGGCTATAGGAAAATATGACCACAATGTGCAGCCCACTGAAAAAGAATCCAGGAAAATCCAACATATCGGGCATTTAGACAATTATGTAATTGAGGGCTACAAAGTGATGGTGACAGGATTCAGCTGGTGATAAGGCCCCCTTTTGTAAACTGTATATGTTACTTGGCACTCTCGACATAACCTTCTTCAACCGGGGTTGACACAGTGAATACAATGACTAGTGGTAGTGGTAGTAACAATGGACTGGTAACTCTTCACACAATACAATTGAAAGAACCAGCCACAATACAGTAGGTTGTGTGTCCCTTCCAAAGCCCAGATAAATATGCATTTGGAAATGTGAAATCACTGACATAACACGCAACTGTTCCAAAAGACCCCAGTGTCGTCTGGGAACGAGTGGCTCAACTCAAAGTAAAGCCTCCTGCTCAGTTCAGTGACAGTGGTACCCAGGAATAGCCGTGTAACAGTAGATACACACAGTGCGGTCTGGTCATGCCGAGCCGGACAGGGGGTATCCAGGGGTAACTGCAGACACGTATATATGTTTGTGCTTATTATAGAGACTCACATGGAGGTTAGGGGAAGTCAGGACTTTATTGAAGACAGCAGAGCTACAGCAGGCGTTCATGGACCAGAAACAGCTCTTCAAGTTTGGACCAAATGCAAACTTGTGAATATTTAATTTACCCCAATAGCTTCTGAAATCCATCCTAACAGCTCAATTTCTAAAACTAAAATGGGACCGTTGATCTTTTCTTGTCCTAAGCATTGTTTTCTTTGGGTTTTTGATATTCTGACAAATTAGACCTAGGCATAAACATTAGGCCTATTATTGGGCAAAGTATACTTGCTACTGCTAGTAACTATTGCCAATCTGTAATTTAACTTTTTGTATAGCCATTCATTGCAGTAGTCTAAGTCAGCTTCAGTTTGCCTAACATCTTTTAGTAGTGGTTTTAGTGGTGTAGACTAGAGTGTGGTTGACAAGCAGTATTCTTGTCATTCCCTTTGCTCTCTGGCTACATTTTGTAACTTGCATCACTGGAAACACAGCGTGGGCTGCAGGCGAACACTTCAATGCGCCTTGACGCACACAACCGGCGTCTGGGGTAAGGTTACCGTGCCGTTAAATTAGCACCAAACACCGGCTACAACACATTACAAGCCAGAAAGCGAAACAAAACCTTCAAACCGTGCTCCAAAAGGGTAGAAGGCGTAATAAACTGCGGCGCCTTATCATTAACACCAGCCATAGCTAACCAATTGCGCCCGAGTCACCACCGGAGTGATGGCATTAGTAGTCCAGCATTAACTTCAGCAAATCAACTTACTTTACACGCGCCGAGTGAGACTTCTTTGCACCTCTGCCGCTGTTTTCATCGTAAACTCCTTTAGGAAACACAGCCACGTGTTGTTTTTCGTTTCAGCCGCAATATTGTGGAAAAAAACAGCGATAATAGTAGGGTTTTGTCCCCAATGGCTTTTGTTATGATAATCCTAGAAGCCCATTGACTCCGCGATGTTCTCCAGATATGTAAATGCGCTTCTGGTTAAAAAAGAAAAGAAAAAAAAGCGTACCCACTGACGCTTGTGTGTCCTTCATTCAAACCGGAGGTTACAGACATAGTCCATTGTGTCTCTGCTGCTCACCACCATAGCAGGCGCGTCTACTGCTGTGGCAGCTTTCCCCGCGCTTCTACAGCTGGTGCGCAGTCATCTCTCCAGGGCGCAGGGAAAGTCAGAGAAGCGAAGAGCAGGAGGAGGAGGAGCAAAAGGTGGCGGAGATCCTGACTCAGAGCGGGGCTGAGGGGGGGTTTAAGTAGTATCCTCTGGGGAGCACCGGCATCGAGTCACGCGTCTATCACTTAACAATACAAAGACCGAGGGAAACACGTAACCGGTCGATCATTTTGTTTTCCCTTCTCCTTTTTTTCCCCCATTGTAGTGAACTGGGTTTGTTGGCAAACGTGACGCAACATGACTTGGATAAATGAGTGTTGCTTAAATGTTCATTTAAACCGCTAGTTCAATAGATTATTGACATTAATTGGCACGAAATGGCAAAATAAATGCCGCAAAACCATGAAGCCAATCTTGACATGGTTATTATTTTGGGTTATACAAACTGAATAAAATATGTGATAAAAATGATATGAAATGTGAGGTCAAAGGAAAAGCTCTGCAAATGCCTCCCTGCAAGACCAACTGCTTTTGTTTATAGGCCAAGTGTAACACTCTTGGCGTCTCTTCTTTTTGTTCTTTTTTAGCACTTGTTTTCCAGAAAAACACAGAGGAAAATATCACTGAAAATCTATTTGCAGTATGCATCTGTGGAGTCTCTGGCTTTTATGACCGTGTTGTTAAAGATCAAAGATGCACTGTTTGTTTGAAGGCTACAATTATGCACTAAAATATTATATTGTCACATTCATCCGACCCATAAATCCTCCAGTTTGCATCCCATATAATTTGTGCTTAACAGGGCAATAGGTATGTAGGATATAGGCTATACTCTTTTTACTCTTGCCCTTTTGCCAAAATCTTACCATTTACATTAAAGTCACTCCATTATGGCTCCAAATGCAAAAACAGCCATTTCTCAGTCCCAAAAAGTGTGTTCTTATAGTTCTAACACTTTGTTTCTACATGTATTTTGTTATTGGGATTCCCCTTTCCCTCTTTCTACCGATTGAAGTTTACCACTAAATGCTCGTTAAACCTTGTTATCCTTTAACAATCCAAACTTGTTGTTACATGGCTGTCTAGTGTGCAGCCAAACTACAGTTTTAAGTGGATAGAGGAGACAGCTTTAAGCACACACATGCTTAGTCACATATGAAGATAACGTCAAGCATCGCTCATTATAGAGGGTGTAACCAAAAGGTCTGGAGCATTTCCTCCTTTCAAAATAACTTTCACGTCACCACAATAGCCAAAGGTGTAAACAAACATAATCTTTCACAGCCTGAGACCAACCCACGACACATTGCTGCTTTTTCTGACAATGAACTTTGTTTTACCCTCTCACTCTTTCTTCCTCAACATGAGACCCGCTCAGAGGCTAAAGTTGGACCAGTCTGAGGGGGGGGGGGTCAGTAAAAATAGTCCCCACTCGGGTTACCTGTAGGCCGGGACCTGCAGGTTAGGATACCGAAAGACCGTCGGACAGAGTGCAACCAGAAAGCATTTACGTTACAATGGAGTTTGAAAAGGGGGCTATTTCAGAATCGCACTGGAACACCAACAACATATTACACTAATCCATTCCTTCTTCAAACATAATAAATGTTTGTAAAAAAAATAATCTGATAAAAAAGAAAATAAGAACGCCCTGACAGGAGTGGCCTTCCTCAGTGTGACTATGCTCATATCCTCAGGGCATATCTTCAAGCTTTGGTTTTCAGAGCAGTCATATGAGTCATTGAGAGCAATATACCGTAGGCATCCATTCACCTCACCCACACTGGCCCATGGGTAATTGAACACAGTACAGAGCACTTGATACACATTTTGGGTCATTAATGAAAGATCGTGACCACAAACACGAGGGGAATCAAACATAAAAACTATGACCCAAAGCACCCACTACGTTCATAGACTAAGATTCAGGTCGTAATGAATTTCCAGCGTAATTACATTCAACAGTCTCCGCTCTGAAAGCCCGAGGAGCACAGGGTAGGAAATCAATTCTACTCCTTCATTTTCTTCATTATCCACAGCAGTGAACATGCCTGAGCGGAGGAAACGCACCAAGTTAACTCATTAACATGGGGACCCCCGGGCGCTTCTTGAATCGATCCCTGGGTAAAAGCTCGGGCTGTGCATTTTGAGCAACGAGGAGCTTCTGGCTCTTTCTTTCAATTTCCTTTAGGTAGGCAAGATCTGTTGCGCTGATCTCTCTAGTTTACAGTAATGCTGTGTAGTAGCACCAAAAACATGGGAGAACGAAGCATACGAGAATGAAAAATAAGAAACACATTCACTGTGGCACAGGGTGAATGTGTTTCTCACTCCAAGAAGATAAGATAAGCCTTTATTGATCTCACAATGGAGAAATTCACTTGTTACATTCAGCTCTCAGAAACACTGAATGTGTGGGGAGTGGGGTTTGATTCTCAGACCTAATGGGGGGTAGATTTTCTCTGCCAGTGACCACAGCTGGAGTAACCCCCCCATCTGATATGTAATGTTGTGGTAGGCCTACAACTTGCATGTACAATAACAAGTGAATGACAGCACTTAAGCTTGACCTAAATTGTTTATGAATGTGACTGCATTATTTCAGTGCAGCATTAGAGTGATGTCTGTCAGTACAGCTCTCTGTCTTACCTTGGGACAGGCGGACGGGCTGTTTGACCTGGAGTCCATCCACGGAGCAAAGGTTGCCACAGGGGTGAAGCGTGATCACCCCGGACCTGTGCTCAATGAAACAGTGCTGGACTGCCACACCGGGACCCTGGATGGTAATATCCATCGGACCATGGCCCAGAGTTGTCCGGCCTAGGACGAGATACATTACACGGTAAGTTTTTACATTGTACTGTTTGTGTCAGTGAAGTGCTAAATCATTACCTTCAGGCAGTGGCAGCAGAGTGATGGCTGTGCTCAGGCGTCCACTTCCTAGACTGACCAGATGGGGGCGCTCTGCTTGGAACTTTAAACCCTTTCCTGTGTCAATCAGGTCCAAAGGGGTGCTCTGGAATACAGAGAATTTAACCATTCACGGAGATGACGTCTGACAGTCCATGTAACATGCCCCATGTAATCTGAGAGAGGAGTCACACGATCGGACCTAAAGAGGCCACTTCCTCTGACTGCATTTGCACAACCGTCTGAGCTGGAATTAGCTCAAAGTGATGAGAACTAATCAGAAACAATTTCCTGTCCATTAGCGATTCACTACTGGATGAGACACCAGGTGACAGTGGCATGACAACAGAACATTTGATTTTTTCTTTAAATATATTGCTCCTGTACATGTATTCTTTGTTAAGCATGTCTTTGACCATGTCAAAATATTTGCCATCTGGTGTTGATAAATAATACTATCTTTAAAACTCTCAGCTGCTTAAAACATTTTACAAATTCAGCACAGTGAGAAGGTTATGCGTTTGCCTATTTTTTGGAGAATGTGTATTATGAATATAGATTGGAAAAAGTGACCCCAAAAAAATAAGCGTTAAATAATAATCAACACAGCATCAGTTCATACGTGTTTCTTACAGACTGAGAGTAAGGTCTACATTCAGGGTGTGATAGATCTGTGTTTGTCCCTCTCAGACATTCATTTGAACATTTGCTGCACGCGTTTGTAGATTTGATTAAGAACTTGTTGAAGACAACTCTCTGAGCTACTCCTCTGGTTGGATGCCTCTGTTTACGTTAATAGGATTATTCTTGAGACTGTGCAGTGGATGGAGTGGGGTTGGCCCTAAGAGGATTGGTATGGGGAGGGGGGCTTTGGGGTCTGTGGGAGGGGCTTATTAGGAGATAGTGGGACATGACACAGTTTATTGTAGTTCACTGCTGCTCTCGCACAAAACAATAGCCTATATCCCCCCATGCGTGTGCTGCACTCGGACTCCGCCACCCAAATACAATAAATAAACTATTCATGCTTATTTTGATAATGTAATAATCTCTGTGTACATACCAAATTTGGTACAATGTAATGTAATTCTAGGAAACAATGTGTAATAAGTTGTACTTATGGGTTACATAAACAATGGAATTGTATTAGTTTGGAAGGACAATGTAATAAGACATAAAACGACTACAACCCTTTTTGTATATGTACAAGTTATTACTGATTGTTATAATGCACATTACACTGAACTAAATTTGGTAGATCCAATGTTTCAAGGGTATAGGGTAAAATAAAGTGGAACCTTAGCCACAACCTTTTTAAAGTTTGTGTCAGAAAGATGAGGTAACAGAAAATGATTGAGGATTGAGGCAACCAGCATAAATACCATCGGCTATAGTATTTAAAGACCAACATCACACTGACATGTGAGACCAAGCGGTGACAAAATAAAAAATGCTAAAAAAAAAAAAAAAAACAGCTCGGATTCAGGTTCCATAAACATCATTGCACCAAAAAACTTAGTTTAATATTGAGGTGAAGGACAGAATTATTCAGAATAGAATTAGTCTCTTAGCACTCAAAATACAGATATGTTTTGACCTGCTATATTGTTAGACATTATCACACAATTATTTGCCAAATTCACATGAAACAATCACTAACAAAAAATATCCTTTGTGGAGTATTTGTTTGGTTATTTAATGTTATGAATTGTCCATAAAGGTTATGTAGAGTTGCCCTCCATCTAAAAATATGACCAGAAAGTCTATTTAACGCACTTTCTTTGAAGAGTTATAGGTTCGGGAGCCTCTTCCAAAAAGTATAGCTCAGTAGACTCTGCCCAAACTGTATGCACTAATTTTTTCATTAAGTCCAGTCCCATTAGGGTGCCCCTATGCTCATCATTAGTCTTTCATAAATTATCATAGATAGTTATGTTTAAATATAACTCCAACACTCAAGCCTCTTTTTTTGTTGTTGTTTCTTTTGCCATTCAATTCCAAATGTCAAGATGATGCTCTTTCACTCATACCATTAACTCACATCTATACCGTCTCTCACCTGTAGTGTCCCGGGGTGGGTGCGTCCACAGTCGGGCATGTTCCTGTTCAGTCGGTCCATGTCCACAGAGCTGTCCCCGTCTCCGGTCGACACATGAAGGTCCTGCAGGAGGAAATGATGTCATGAGCACTGCGTTTGCAACATCAACATAGTAACCAGTGAGATCACTGTTCTGATGAAGCTACATTGTCTTTATTCAATGTATTTTTGTTCCAGGGCCGTTTCTAAGATTGTGCAATCTGCCTCTTCTGCAACTGTGTAATCAGCTGTGATTCACTGTGGAAAACAACATAACAGGAAACATTTATGAACAGTCTGTAATGAATAAATGGTGGGTGGTGTAGTTATTTATGTGTATTTGCTGGTGGGGATGATTTTAATGATTTTTAAGCACTGTAAAGCACTTTGTGTTACATTTTGTATGAAAAGCGCTTTATAAATAAAGTTTGATTTGATTTGATTTTGATTTGAATAAAACACACTGTGTACTACAGCTAATATGTCCTCCTTTGGGCACGAAAGAGTACCCGCATTTATTTTGGATACAAGGCACACCGTCATTGTTTCTATTTTTGTCTGATGGTGACAGATGGGGACACAGCTGGAGGATTGTCCTATAGTATGTTTCTCATGTTGATTCCTTTATTGTTATTATTATTTTTTTTTTTCTCTTTCTTTGATTAGTTGAAGCAACATTTTAATTGTATATCTATCTATTTTCACACAAAAAGACTACACGTACACCAACCATATATAAAACTGCAACCAATTGAAAAGGTTGAATAAAGAACTGGTTGAATTTGTTAGATCCTGACTATGCAAGAGGGGTATTGTTCGACCCCCGAATGAGGATGTGAAAGTCAACAAAGTCATCTTGGCACACACATAAATAAATCGCTGACCAAAGTGTTATTTTGAAACAATTTGCTATTATTTTTAGCATTATCGGTCACATCTGACGTGGACGCTAACTATCCCCCTGTTACCATTAATCCCCTCCCATGTGCGTGTAATAAGGTGTGATTCATGCGGTCACAGAGCAGATGGTTAAGCGGCGTTTAGCAACAGTTTTCCTGCCCTCAAGGAACCAGCACACGCTCGAAATGTCTTCCTCATTGACACATTCACTGAAAATTGTCCCACTTAGTCGCTATAAAAACACAAATCACCACAAATGCCTCATTGCTTAGTCACTTTCCAGGATAAAAAGCTGCATATAGTGCCACACAAAACTGCGCACTTCTATATTAAAAGCATTTATTATCTAAAGGACTTGGGAAAAGATCATTATAGCTACAGGATAACGAATACCCGGAGTCGTTTGCATTTCTTGAAAAGGTTTATGGGAAATGCACTTGCATGTCTTCCATCCTCGGGATCACAAAATAGACCTATCTGAAGTACTCAAATGATCATCTGCAGCTCGGAGTGAGCTTTAAACAGCATGCTGCAACATCAAAAATACATGATTTTGACTTTGATGGAACAAGAAGTAATTCAGACTATACAGAGTGGCAAAATGTCTGTCAATGGCATGAACAAAGGCAGGTGCACTGAATCTACAAAAAATATACAGAAACGTTGAAAGCACCGACCACAGTCAAGGCACTGATGCTTTCTTGCAATGTCAACAATATGGTCTATTTTCTTGGGATCAACTTGATAGGCTTAAAAAATTGCTGTATAAATCATCTGGAATCGTATCAAAATTAATAATATATCATTTTAATGACAAAAGTACCCCTCACTAAAACTTTGCCACAATACCCTTTCAATCTTTACCTTTTTCCAGTTGTCCAGCCAAAACAGAGCCTCCATGGCTGACCACGGCTCTTCTATACAGAAGACTAACCCAATCCTCTGAGCGTGAACCCGATTAAGTAGGACACCTCTTAAGACCTCACGGCTAATTTGCCTGCGTTTCCTGCGCGCAGCGTCTATGCTCTCCGTCTCTTTGTCCAATACAAAAACTCACACACACACAAGGAGCCCGGAGAGGAGAAGAGCTGGACCTGTCCCTGCTTGCTCCACTTAAACTAAGACCTGCATTCCTGACTGGCAGCTCCTGAGTAACAGATAACCCCATGGACAAATTTGTGGTATTGGGGTTTGAGAAAGTGTTTGTCCGAGGTCTGAAAGGAAAGAGGAGACAGACAACAATCCAGACCTTTCTTATGAGTATTTGAATTGCTAAAGTGCACGAGGGAAATAGGCCAGCATACACTTGATTGAACATGCTCCACATTTAAGTAATGCGTCTGTTGTGTTTACAAAGGGAGGCATGAGTAAAAAAAAAAAAAAAAAAGAAAAGTGGTAGAGTTTATCATTATCTGAACAACACTGGCTGCATTAAGGTAGATGAATAGATCCTATATTTGAGTTTGGAGCATGGAGATGCTAAACTGTTGGCAATAACCAGGATTAAGCATTTGTCATGTGTCATATCTATCTGATCCATACAAGGGTCTGTGTCCTTCGCTTTTCATGAAAAGGCATTTTGTTCAGATTTTTTTTTCATGAAAAAACAAAGTCCAGACTTTCGCTGAACTTGACCTGCCAGTCTTCCAAGCATGCATTACCATGGTGCTTGATGGTGCTTTGACCTCTAAGAAAACTGTCCATAGGTCAACTGCATAGAAACAGGCACTTTTGCCACGATTTTGCCATACTTGCAATTTCTTACTCATTTGTTTTCCAATAGCCTGAATGATATACTTCCTCCTTTTCACCCAAACTCCGTCAGCGCCTTTTCCCACCACATCACAGGCCCCTTTCGCTCACTGCGGGGGGGCGTCAGTTTCAGTCCCTCATATTCACACTCACTGAAGAAGAGACAAAGACGGCCCGGTTCAATGTGTGGCTCTTATTGCAGGACAGAAAGGCATTGTATCACATTATAGCAGATCCTCAAGCAGAGGGTGGATAGGGGAACAATCTTATGGTCAAGCTACTGTTGAATATTTCCACCGGGACAGGCTCAATAGCCATTTCTCAGACTGGGATAACGTGAAGAGAATCAGGATTTAGATAAATATATATATATTGAGGAGCCCAGACAATCATATGTGATCTTACATAATCCATCCCACACAAAGGCTGGAGATTTGGATTCATCTATTATTTCCAAGTCATGTATTTACAGATATTGGTAGTATAATGAGCGCTGCATGTCCCAGCAGGCAGTACACGGTCAAAGACTGTGGTAAAAGTGAAGAGGAAGTCCCATGAAAAGACCATGAATCTTCACAAGCTCCAGGCCTCTTACCAAACACACCTGCGTTAATAAAAGAACATACAAAATGGCTTTAACAATATTGGAACAAGTCCGTTTGAGGTATTGCAAAAAGCAAATTAACCTAATTTAGTAATCTTAATCGTAAAGTTTTGAAAACTTTCTTACTGGCAGCTGCCAATAATACTTGTATATGATTGGTAGCTTACAGTGGATTTTTGAAGTTTAGCTTGCTTCACACTCTTTCCACCTTTGGCATAGGCCCTTTTTTGTGACTTTTGGCTGTCCCACATAGATAACATTGAGCAATTGTTGTTGTTATTTTAGAGGCAAACCAACAGCGTGTGTTGCCTTTAGCTTGATAAAAACATAAACTAAAGTCACTGGATTCTGCAATCAGACCTCCACCAAGGCGATGGCTGTGTCTCGCAATGGAAAAGATTTATGGTATACGTGGCTAGAATCATTCAATTCAAAAATCATTATGTGCAGAGCCACTACTTATTAATTCTTTATAAAACACAATATAAAACTCCCAAAAAGTCAATGGTCCGTGTATATAATCATTGGAAATCTATCTCCACAGGTCTGCAACATGTTGTCTGGTCCTTTTCTGCAACGCTGCAAGGTTTGGATAGTTTTTGATGCAGCCAACACCAAAATGACATGATCTGTTTTTAGAAGACGACCACAGAAATGCAGTAAACTGCCGCTGTGGGAAGAACTGTGAGCCACAATAACCCTGCACCCGCCAACTCCGTTGTGGAAAGCTATAGTCTATAGTATTATGGGCTCAATCTTACTTAATGTCCCGTATAAACTGCACAATTCTATATGGAGCAACTTATGATGACAGCTCAGCTTCAGTACAATAGCAAATAGAAAAACAAAAAGGAAAACAATTGGGCCTATACACATTTTAGTGACTGCTTTCATGAAAATGACAAAATGCTTTGGAAAGGAGATACAACATCAAGGATAGAGAACTTTACGTTGTTCATAAAAATGCATTATAATCTGCGTTAACTTATTAGTAATCAAATGCTATCCTGAATGTTTAGCAGGCCCGCTATAGGAAAAAAGTCAATGCTTACGTTTCACATCATGTAACTAACAGGCAACCTAAAATGACTTCTGTAAAAAAAATGGTATTTCTTTGCTATTTTTAATACAAGTAAACAACAAGCTTGCTAATTCATGCACTCAAATCAAATGTAATTTTCCTAAGCTTTCTTCCGTGTCTTGATTTTCACTTTGAACACATCAAAACAAAAACGTCTTGTGGCGTCTTCTATTGTGGTGCAATGACTTTTGAACAGCCTCAACAACAAAGTTCACTCAACACAATTTTGCCACTTGAGGATCTATGCCCATTCGCAGAGACACAAAGCGTCTTGAAAGCAACAGGAAAGGCCATATGACAGACAAAGGAAGAACATGACAGACTGATGCCGGCTCGGTGTCACTATAAAAGGACTTCCTGTTCAGCCCGGGACACGCTTCCTGTTGGCGACAGTGGTCAAGGTCAGGCCACGGCTCTGCCCACAAGAGCGAAGGCAGCGGCACTCTACTGTCACATCTGCTTCATTTCTTTCTCTGTCCACTTTTAGACACTAAGGAAGCCGAGGCCCACAGCCACAGACAGTAGAAATAAACAGTGGACTGAGCGATGTGGCGGAGTAAAGACTGGCTTTGTCACTGACCCGCAGGAGAAATCAACACCGGCCTTTTCTAATCCAAAGCATCTTTTAAATTCAAGTTATTGTACCATTTTCTTATTTTGCTGGGGAGTGAGGACATCAGAACTCATATAAACAGTCTGGTTATTGACTCTACATGCCTCCATAAAAGCCCATGGTTTTAAAATAGGCCATGTTTTTACTAAATAGATTAACACTAATGACCGGTGCCTCATGGTATGGGTGAGTGATAAGTCTAATCCTAACCATAGCACATTGTAATGCAAATATATGCAAAGACTGATAGCAGCGTTTCGCCCCGAGTGTGATAACATGAGTAAACACATCAGTTATTCTGCCACGAGCTTTTCACTGCACCCTCGCCACACTACGCTCAACAGACACCCAACTCTAAGGTTCTAAACGCTCATTTTGCTATTTTGCTGCTCCTTTTCATGGACTAAGTACTCAGTTCTGTTTCATCACTGTGCTTCCCCTGCAAATCGTAAAATGTGCAAGCACTGACCAATGTGGTACTCTTTCATTATGCAATCAAATGTTTATTCTATTAACTGCGGTGTTGAAGAAGAATGCATTGTTTGCATCTAAAATTCTTAATTGTTTGCTACGGCACTGTCTGCATTCCCAACCCATAGTAATGCATACAAAAACCTCTAGTCTACATTTGAATATGGTGAATGGTATTTTGGCAATGTAAGTTACATATGAGCCCTGGGGGTAAACTATATGAATTGAACACACTCTCTTAGACGGATTCAAAATTTATTTTATTTTTTTAACTGGCCCTGTTTGAATAATAAAGCGTTGAAAAGTGACATTAGAAAATCTATGGAAGATGTAAACCACCTATGAATTGAAGGTTGCTTTCTATGCTGTGATATGTGTGCCAGTTTATTCATTTTAATCAGAGATAATTTAATTCATGATTTATGGTTTAGTAGTGCATTTAAGCAATCTGTTTATGGTTTAGACATGGTTTGCAGTTTAGACATAATTTAGTTGAAGACCGTTTTAGGCCGGGTTTAGTCCTGATTTGATCTTGATCTAGGTCTGATGGTACTGTTGGGGACAGTGGCGTGTCTAGGTTTCTGATTTCTGTTGGGCCACCCAGGTGCCACCCCACTCAAGAAGACTGAGAAGCATGAGGAAGAATATTTGTGGCAGTGTTTCCTCATTAGCACACCCCTCTCCCCACCTGCACAATCATCAGAAGAAGTCTTTTGTTATGCAGTGCTAATCACTGATTATTAAGACTTTAGCTTCCATATAGAATACACAATAAAATGAATATTAATGCTATAATGAACATTACTATTACTAAGCAAAAAAATATATATGCTGACTGGCACTTTGTGGGTAACAAAATCCAACCCATTTTATTATGGTGGTAGCATTAGTTTGTGGTGGCACAGTTTTGATTTTGGTTGTTTGGTTCAGCCACGAGATTTTACCTCACTAATATTAAATGGGATTTGTTCCAAAATGTGTTGATTTTGTTTGAAAATCAAAGATCATGAAGTTTTGTGACATTGTTGAGTTCCAAACAGTACAGATGTTATACAAAGCAAGATACAAATTGTTACCAAACCAAATACAAAGAAGGTTCCAAGAACGTACTGGTCGTTATGAATTACGTGATGAATTAAACTTTAGGATTCAGAAACATAGCACCACTTTGAAAGGTTTTAGTCCGACAGTTAATGGGGTACAATTGTGGAATAAACTGGAGATGGAGATGATACGAGGTTCAAACCTCAACCTGTTCAAATATAAATTCAAGCAAAAGATTTTTGCAAAGTATAGAGAAGAAGAAATTAGTTGCCACTAGGGGGCGCAATAAGATCAAATTGCTTTTTATTAATTAAGGAAGAATGTTTTTGCTCTCAACGGTTGTCATTCTATTGCTCAAAATTACAAATAGAGTATTAGGGTAGGCGAGCTATGGATCTGTTGAGAGGGATCCTCCCAACGGGCTCGTAATCCCGTCTTTTAACGCACCACACAGCATAGGAACATTATCTACAAAATCAGCTAGTTAGGACAGCTGCGTAGGGATTTGTTAATGAGGAGCTACTGCTCTCTACAACTGGCCCGCTCTACTCCTGGCTTTTTAACGCACTACACTGTCCAGGGCCTACATAATAAATGTACATAATATCCAATCCAATCCAATCCACTTTATTTATATAGCACATTTAAACAACAAAACGTTTCCAAAGTGCTGAACAACAATAACAATAACAACAATAAAACAAAAACAATACAAATGAGCTCCACCAAATAAATAGAAATAAAACAATTTAAAAGACTGAATAGAAATAAAAACACATTAAAAACTACAAATAAAAATAAAATTCAATAAAATGGATAAAAAGACACAGGGGGACCACACAACTTACGCGGTGCTAAAAGCCAAAGAATAAAAGTGAGTCTTAAGACGGGATTTAAAACACTCCACGGTGGGGGCCGTACGGATGTGGAGGGGCAGAGCGTTCCACAGCTTAGGGCCGACAATGGAGAACGCTCTGTCCCCTCTGGTTTTACGGTTCGTCTTCAGAACCACGAGCTGGAGCTGGCCCTCAGACCTCAAAGCGCGAGAGGGCCGGTAAATTTGGATGAGGTCTGTAATATACTGAGGGGCCAGTCCATTCAAAGCTTTAAAAACAAACAATAAAATTTTAAAATCAATTCTAAAATGAACAGGGAGCCAGTGCAAGGACGCAAGGATTGGGGTAATATGTTCGCGTTTTTTGGTCCCTGTTAAGAGTCGTGCCGCAGCGTTCTGGACTAACTGCAAACGAGAGAGTGCTTTCTGGCTAATTCCCGAGTAAAGTGCGTTACAGTAGTCCAGACGGCTTGAAATAAAAGCGTGCACGACTTGCTCAAAAAGATTAAAAGATAAAAAGGGCTTAACTTTAGATAAAAGACGAAGATGATAAAAACCCGATTTTAAAACGCCATTAATCTGTTTATCAAATTTAAAATCACTGTCTATGGTGACGCCAAGGCTGGTGACCTTGGGATGCAAATAGTTTTGGAGTGATCCCAAGTCCGTGAGGTTACATCCAAATGTCATTACTTCTGTTTTTCCCTCGTTCAGTTTTAAAAAATTCTGGGCTAACCAAGCCTTGACGTCACCTAGACAGTCGAGCAGGGGTGTCAGGGGGCTGTGGTCATTCTTAGCAATGGGCATGTACATTTGACAGTCATCTGCATAAAAGTGGTAAGACATGCCATGTTTCTTAAAAATCTCTCCAAGTGGGAGGAGATATATTGCAAACAAAATGGGTCCCAGGATAGATCCCTGGGGGACTCCACAGTGAAGCGGAGCAGAAGATGAAGTGGAGTCCCCCAGCCTGACGGAGAATGACCTCTCCGACAGGTAGGACCTAAACCACTCTAACGCGGTCCCCCTGACACCCACGCGATCTCTAAGGCGGTCTAAAAGAATTGTGTGGTCGACTGTGTCAAAAGCAGCCGTTAGGTCTAAAAGCACTAAAATGGCAGAGCCTCCAGAATCAGTCATTAAAAACAGGTCATTAAATAATACTCATGGAGTATAATATGTTTATTAATCTGTCTTTTTAACATAAAACTAGTGACTTTTGGTAATACTAAAGAATGTTAGGCATGGTAACCGTCTGAAAGAAATGTAATGATCGCCTTTTGTTACTTGCTTTGGAGACTTTCCAAGACTTTGTACTTGAAACTAGACCGTTGTTGTAATTGTGCCTCTTTCTGTTAATGTACAAACACTTCAAACAGTGTTTTGTGAGTTATAGTTCTTTGTAAATAGTTTGTAAATAGTTTGTAAGTATGTAGCATTATCATAGTTGTTTCGTAATTAGTTGTTACGTAATCAGTATTGCTCCGTTTTGGGGTAGGGTCGGATGCTGCGGGTGTGTAGGGTTTATTTTTGTTTTGCTGTTGTTTCCTTGTTGCTATTTTGCTCCTTTTGTTTGGTGCTCAAATAAACAAATGAACTAAACTAAACTAAGACACCCCAATGCCTCTGCAAATCGCTGCACATTTTAAACTGCATTTGCCGTCTATGAGTATGGAGTTCACAAACAGAGAAACACAGAAGATCAGAGCACTTGTCATTTACAGATTATTGTCTTCAGCTAAACCTACTCCAACCTCCTATTATCACCAAACCACGGTCTCTGAACCTATGTGCTTTCATCCTCATGAGGCACGGCGAGAGTGTCACCTACTCATTTGACACAAGTAGAGGCGTATTCTGAAACCATGTCTTGTCCGTGTAGGACCAGACATGGTTTTCTGATTGTGAGCGGAGGTCCGTTACTCATTGGTGCCGTTGGCTTTTGGCTCAGTGGTTCTAAAGACACAGAGCTGGACGGACATTCCCCACAGTTTCACAAAGAGGCCCTTTCAACTGCAGTAATCCCAGAGAGGGACAGAGTGGTGTGAACAACTGAGTATGAGTCTGTGTTTGTGAGCAAGCGCCAGGTAGTCAACCTAATGGTGAGCAGCTGTTCTTTCATTATGTCCAGGAAAACGATGGTCTCACAACTTTATCATCATAGAATAGATTACAAGAAATTAAATAGTAATCTATGGGGAATACATGTTAACCTCTTAACCCCCACCTGAATCATTTCTCCAGTTTGGCTTTACCCAAATCTAAGCTCCAACAACAACAATAAAAAAGCATAAAAATAGGGACAAACAGAAGACAAAAACACAACAAAAAAATGACAAAAATGTGGCGACATCATGACATAAAAGTTAGGATCAGTTTTGTAGGTCTTAGCTTTCAAATGAGGTGTTACACTTGCTCTCTAGTCGATAAGCTCTTAGATTTGGGTAAAGCCGAACTAGTGAAAATGTGCTAGGCTCAGGCGGGGGGTAAGAGGTCAAAACATTTATGATTAAACATAATACATTAATTATTAAATTAATTATACTTAAGTCAAATGAATATGGATACATTACATGGTTTGTGTGTGTGCTGATACAATCCCCAATGAATAAAATTACAAAATAAAATGTTTTATGCAATTGGGATTTGTGTGCTCTAAAGTAGAACTTATATTTACTAACATTACAAACTTTTAAAGATAAATCTTTAGTTGAATCCTACAAATGTCCTGCAACACAACAACAAATAGCTCAAATACTCAGCGATGCACTTTGGTTCCTTCTTGTCCAGGTCCAGGAAGAAACCACTTGAGCTCCATCATCTCTCAGTCTGTTTCCAAACAAACACAGCAGCACGTTTCTGGTGCCGGCAGCTCGAGCCATACACACAAAACACGCCTATCCACTCACCACTTCAGTCTGACGCGCCGCCCTGTCACAAAATCCCCCAAATCCTGCCAAAATCCATGTTTAAGTCCACAGGAAGCTCTTCAGGCAACGCCAGTGGTAACTCTGTAGCGCGGTGAGGGGAAGTGGAGGTGACCAGGGGAGGGGTCCTGTGTGGGATATCCCGATTTGAGTCATGGAAACAGCCCTGAGTCAGTCTTGTGCTGTTGTTCAACTGCGACTTGTGGAAATGTTTACTACACTTCGACAAAGACATGGTTGTACTCCCCAAGACATGTTTTCAATTGTCTCCGATACACAGATGATAGTTTTTACCCATGACTAAATGAGAGCCATAGCCGGGGCTGCAGGGGCATAAGTGATAGGTCTGGTAGGTCTGGCCTGAAGGCGGCCTCATGTCCTCACACAGACCGTCGGAGCTGGAACGAGCAGGTGGGGGGGGGGGGGGGGGGGGGGGGGGGGGGGGGGGGGCGCAGAGGTCGTGTCCCGTCTGTGTAACAAGGCACGCTCTGACGGGACGCCCGGGTGTGTTAAACGGGACAGAGTGCAGCTGTTGGACTGAAGGCACAGCTGTTCCCCCAAAACATGTGGCCCGAGCGCTTGGGCCTGATGTTGTACAAGGCCAGGCCAGACGGCATTAGTTTAGCCTTTGAAGATGACTGTGTGATTCATTTTTCTTGCTTATTATGCGTAAATGTGGTTAATCTAAAGTGTCCTTATTTGATAAATGCTTGTGTGAGAGAATCTGTTCTATGTTGACTCCCTATAAGCTCAAAGATTCAAGAAGCTGGAAGCCTCTAGCCACATAACAGAGATGAATGATTCAAACTGGACCAAGAATTTGTGGAAAATCTCCCACGACGCTGTGACGGAATGTGCTATATAGTTATTTTTTCCACAGGTGATCTCATTTGCTGTTTATTTTGAAGAATATTCACTATGGAAGAAGTTTGTCTTGAATGAATGAAATGAATAATGCTGAGGGAGTAAGGTAAAACTATTTTTTAAATGAGCTCTTATTTCATTTAAAAGAATGCCAAACTGGTTTTGCACTTGTGTACGCAAACTTGTCTCTACAGAGAGGTCATTTTACCAAGGAGAGTGATACTAACATTAGCAAAAGAAAAATAAAAAAAACGATCATTTACATGCACAACACAGTGAGGCTGCATTTCAATCAGAAGCTTACACCGTGAAGGTCGATTACCACTCAGGACCACTTCAGAGCAGACCTCCCCAGAGCAAACGCCCCAAAGTGAAGATGCTCCATTTTCTCTCCAAATGAACAGCAGTATCAAGTGGCCGCTTTTCACAAACCCACTCATTTTCCCATGGGCCTCTCTGTTAGCGGCGTGATACAGTGAAATTATAAACCTATTAGAGTCCTCTGCGGGAACCACTGTTGACTTCCTGGATTCAGTCGAGGTCAGTCAAGGAGGGGGAAGAAATCATCACAATACTCAAATTACTTTAGTTAATGCTGCTATTCCATATTCAGTATTATACCAACTAAAATAGAGATGCACTGATGCGGCTTTGTCAGTCCCGATAGCAAAATTGACACTTGGCTTTTGAGTAACTGCTGAAACCCATCCATCTATTTCTTCTACTGTATCTGGGGTTCAGTCCCGGCGGCAGCAGTGTGAGCAGAGATGTCCAGACTTCCTTGTCTACACTTACCAATGTACAGGGGGAGGAAAGTAAAGTATTATTTTTCTGCATCTGCATTGTACAAATCATTTTGAGACTTTCAATATTTAAGAATTGCCTAAATTATACTCTTAAACTATACTGTGAATGTGCAAATGAGAGTTTGAGCTTGCAGCACTCGTCAGCATCTCACCGTTGTTTCAGAGGGGACCGTCCCGAGTGAGGAGGGCTGGAAGGGGCTATAGAGTGCCTCTATGTGTTGGCCTGATTGTGCTCTCAGCAGAATGAGCTCACATAACAAAGGATTTATTATCAGTAGCGGGAGAGGACCAGCAGTCTGGGAACTCTTTCTCCTGCCAGGAGCCCGAAAAATGTATCCCAGCTCTGCTCCGATCCGGGGGCGCGAACAACAACACGCACTGTGTAGGTCTGTTTCTCTGGACCATAAAGCAGTCTGTGTTACAGTGGAAAGAGTGAGAAAGAGCTAAAATAGAAATGGAATAAAGACGTATTAATATGAGGTCAGGCCAAACCAGCAACACTTATTGATGTACAAGGAAAATAGTAATAATGATAAGAATATAAAAATCTGAAGACATTAATCAAATCAGGCTGAATGCAAAATACATGATACACATTCACTAATTGGAAAAACATTGAAATAACATTGTTTACTATATCTTTGGCACATAAATATTAGATTGTATCAGTTTCATGACAATGTGTTGTTGAATTCCCTGTTAGTGTAGCCGTATCCATTCCCTTGGGTTATTTCGAACTGCCACAAAGTGCACTTGCTTGTGACTCTCTCTGAAGATTATTTTTTGTACACAACGTATTTGCTGAATGTTGCCGATTGTGGATTTCAAGGACTCTCCCATATGACACCCACTACTATCAGTTCACTTGGAGATGTTTTCCAATCTCTGCGTTTTTTCACATGTGATCATAGTTTACAAAGTCAAATAGATTACACACTAAATTCAGCTACAAAAGCCTTCAATCTTTGACAAATCAAGCGGACAGTCTCTGGTTAGTCTTTGAACTTCTGAAACTTACTATAGCACCTTATTTAATATAACAAATAGCTTGACATCCCCATGGAAGAAGAGTCTGTTGTTTGAACATAGTGCACCTGCTCTACCAGATGTTTCATTGCACTAAGGAAATACTACAAAACGGCAAACACCATCTGTCTGTTGCTTAATGGCAGCACTGGCATTTCTTTCAGAAAGGTCATTTTTCAGTTTGTCACACAAAGACTGACAAAAAGCCATTTGCTCCACTAAAATGTGGAACCAAAAAAGGAATAGGCACATTGCACTATCAATACAGATATCTTAATGTCTCATGTGTTGTTGGTAGCGTTAATGAAGAATAAACTCAACAATAGATTGGCATTTAATAATCAGAAAGCTTTGTAGAGTTCTGGAGAGGTTGAAATGCCCAAAAAGGCTGCTTATGTTAATTTGTTAAATAATTATTTCCTTCCTTAGACAAGACTCCACCTGTCTCTGTAATCTGTGTATGTGCAAATAAAGTCAGTCAAAAGCCCTGATTGCCCAACAACTCTAAGTGCACTTTACCTGTTTGAAATCCCAAAGCAGCTCCAGCGGCTAATCTTAAGTCTCCATAGAATCCCAAAGTGAGCCGATGGGGAATAGTCCAGCCGTGACAGTGCAAACTAAACCATCATGTGTTCAGGTTGGATACTGAGCCTGCCTGCTCTGTCTTTGCCCCTCCCTCTCACTCTCCTCCTGCCTTCTTTCACAACGCCCCTTCCCAGCGCACACCCTTTCGCAGGGTCAGCCTTCCTGTCCCAGCCCAGCCTCGCCTCGCCCCACAGCCGGCATAAGGTGCTCATTCTTTTGCAGGACAGTGCCCCTGTGTTGTTGGTGCAAACCTCTGCACCCAGGCCAGGATAAAGATAAATACAAGAGTGGAAACTTAGCCTGGTTTAAACTCTGCTCTAAAGACAAAGTTACTGCTGCTGTGGAGTTATGTTGAAGGTTGGACTTACTTACTCAATAATTTCATTAAATTACGTAGGGTTTTAGGCTAAAGATGTCCAAAGTGTGGCATGAGGACCCAAACATGTTCAGTGAACTGGGGTAATTGTATAACTCAAAATGAGAAGAGACACGGACTACCACCAAGATACTCACCCTATTTGAATTTTGTTTAGATTAGTTTTCATATAAAGTAACTTTTTTAACTGAGAAGAAATCATATATTTGACTCAATTTGACAATGGGAGATGGGCTGTTATGACTGAGTTGATCTTAAATTTAAATAAAACATTTATGAATTATTGGGGCGGGTTGAAAGGAAACAACACACTAATTTTGGGACATTCACAAAACCTGTAGCATTAGTGAACGGTTGACTATGGCGGTATTTCCTTATCCTTGTCTACAATGAGCTGCAGACTCCATAGAGGAGCCGCAGAGGCAGATGTGCAGACTCCAGATGTTGCTTTAATTAGTTCAATGTGTCGTTGCACCCGAGACTGAAGTGAGAAAAAATAAACAGAAAATGTACATCCAGACAGACAGCACAAGCCAATGTACATCCAAAACCACTGCTATGTGCGGAACAGTGCAGGGGACTGAGAGAAAATGCCACATATGCAAACATTACATAAGGGAGAGAACAAGATACTCTGGGATCACTGTTGCATAATTGAAGGGTTGTTTTGTTTCAGACCAAAACAGTTTCTAAGTCATTTGAGAATTAAGTAATGAGCAGAATGTCGTGGTCATGTGCTTGTATGTAAACACGTGTAGTGCTCTTTGACACAATCCTTATACTTTTCAAATATTAAGAAATAAAAATACATTTTAAGCAAATAAAGTCTAATATTTTTTCCCCCGCAGATTCATAGTGTATGTCTACAATTTATATATAAATAATTGAATGCTTTTTCCTCATGTGTCTTTAAAGGAATTTGCTACAAATTTGGAGGCAACAAACTGCACATTCCTGGCCTGACTCTGGGTGGGATGTACCTTGATTTACACTCAGCTGTCAGTTTGTATCACACACTCACAAAGAGCAGAAAACATCCCACATATCCCACAATGCACTGAAGTGCAGAGCATTGAACCTGCTAATCTTCTGCTGGCTTTGACAGCTGCTGGGAACTCTTTAGACACGGGCACAGACTAAATGCTGTAAAATGGTGTGGTAGGCAGAAATATAATTTCTTCCCAACATAAAAAAAAAACACTTTATTGTGGCTTTTCCTGCATTTTAGGAATTTAAATTGATTGTCCCTCCCACTGTGACCACCCACACCATCAACACCAAATGAAGTGTGACAATGCAACAGAAACAGTAGTCAAACGAAATTTAAAAGTATATATATATATATAAAAAAGGTACGATAGCATGTATTTGACTTGACTTTTAGGCTATGTCCTGTATTTTTTTTTTTTTTTTTGTGTTCTCACTGCGTACAAAATGACACCCTCCACACACACACAAAAAAATCACATTCTCAGCCATGGGAAGGAGAAACCACAAGAACAACCACTCCCAGGACGGACAGACTGTGCCATGGACGGTGCCAATAAAATTACGTCAGAACATTCCACACAGTCCAATTCTAGACACATATTGAGGGGTGCGTAAAGTGTTGGATTCACCAGTCTGGTCAAAAGGTTAGATTTAAAAATGTGTTGTCTCCTAATGTTCATGTGCACTTTGATCATCTGTCAGTGACTTCTCACCGAACATGAATGTGGAGTGTTAGCCTACCTACTGCAGAATTAACTGAAAGTATGTATTTTCTGGAAAAACTACAAAGCTGTATCTCTGTTGAGTCTGGGAATTGATATACCTCCAAGCCATTGGGGAAGAAGAATTGCAAGAAGAGTATGATAAGACATTATTTATTTTTGATATTTTAGTCAGGAATTAAAACCCCTCAATCGCCCTCGTCTCCCCTCCAGAACTCGAAGGTAGACGCGTCTTTTATGCACATTTCCGGCCTCACACTTTACATTTGAGACAGACCGTAAACTCGAAGAGCTTTCATGTTTAATCAAAAGCATATTTGGGTGAGCTCTCCTCCCTCCAGTGGCAGGAGCGAAGGTGCACCCACGCATTCCCGTTCAAACCCCCTCTTTATGGAGAGACGCACCGAGCCACGCTGCAGGGCTGAGCCGCGGGACGCTCATTAGCCCTACGAACATCAAAGCCTGGTTAGACGGCCACTGACTGGCTCCTCAAACATGATTCCTCCTCCTTAAAACACAAAAATCTCTGGATCGCGTGGATCAAGTGCGTGAGGCTGAGTACGACATCGAAAAGACTGTAAGCAAGGGTATAAAGGAAGTGGGTCGGTCATATTTTAGTAGAAGAATTTGTTGGGAGGTTGGATGAAACTCCCACGTGTTGCCCTGCGGAGCCCCGGGCCATGCGCCGCGCAAGAGATTATTTATATCGCTGTATTGTTTAAAGCCGTTCATTGACGGTCCCAAAGCTTTATAGATGCGATATATGGGCGACAATAGGTACTTGTCAGTGTCAATGTCATGCTTGTCATAAGAGCAGGGAAATTGTTGTGACAGTGGCCAGCGAACGGTGGTGTGAGGGGGAGTTTTGGTGGATGGGTAAGTAAAAGTGTGACACCAGTGCCATCCAGTGGTGATCAAATGAAGGGTCATCATTATACCGTAAAGTCACTATACCATTTTTTTTTTTTTTTCTAGTAGCCTAGTGGAAATTGGAACAAATTTAGTTTTGTCCTCCTTTTGTATATTGTAAACTCCGACATTTGTGGGGTAAAACACTGTCCATCTAACTGCAAAGCATTTGTGTGTATTTCATTAACTCAGGCTAGTTTTCTAGCATTTCTGTGACAATTACCCTGAAAAGTGACCCTGCAAGATGTGAAATGTGCCTACAACCTTGTCCCTGTGAAGAATCGGGATATTACAAATATGTTAGAAAAGTTAGGAATGAGTTTGAACCACAACTTACGTACTTCAGAATCAGAATCTGAATAGTATTTTTTTTTTTTTTTTTACCATGATTTGAGAACAGGTTCACAAACTAGGAAGTGTTCTCGCTACAATCATGCAACATAAAACATACAACACCAAATTTAGATTACAAAACATAAGCTATAAAAACGTTTAAACTATAAGGCTATAATGGCACGCATAAAGACATTAAAAATAAAAAATAATAATTAAAAAACAGAAAGTAAAATATGATAAAGACGACAACAAACAATTTGACAGAACAACTGCAGTATTGTATTCACCGATGTGCTGGTGTATTAAGTGATAGCAGTGGTTTAGGGTAAGTGTGGACATAGCACACATAGTGCAATACTTCCTACTCACTAACTATTGAGTTTGTGTTTTCCTCTTTCATTGTTTGTAATTTAAAAAATCAGGTAGCTATAGGGCCTTTAAGCTCCTTTCAGAGATTGTATCAACTTTGTCTCTAGGAACTACCTAATGCACATTTGAGCATAAAGTTTTCAGTCAGAGATGGGCAGCAAAAATATGATTTAAGACATAAGGTGTCTTGTCTACAGTTTGCACTTTTTTAAATCACCAGGACATACTTGATGAGTCAGTAGAAAATATGGCTTGAGTTCGTCTAAAACTGATCCATCAAAGAGGCCATTGTTCAGAAAACAGGAGTTTGCATGTAACATCGGAGCACAAGCCTGAGTCGTGTTGTTTGAACGGACTCAAAAAGGAAATTCCACACGAGGCTTCAAAATTCATCCAATATCCTCTGTCCACTAAACTGCACAACCAAAAGAGCAAAGTTAACTTTTACTGTGTGACCTCTGTCTTGTTTTACAGTGCATCGCTGAACCCCCGAGAAAAGCGTCACCCCAGCGACCTGCGGAGCAGCTGACGTCAAACAGGTGTCAGTAAAAGAGGTGACAGGACGCATAGCATCTGGCTATCTCGCCCATCAGTAAAATCATCACAATGCTAACCGTCAGTGATTGTTTGAAACCCCATTATGAAGTTGGCTACATTAACAGCATTGAAGGAAAGCCCCCCTCCCCTTTGTTCGGTGACCTCCAGGGGACCATTGTTAACCCCTCACAGGTCAACGAAACAATAAATATCCGACAGCTCACTAATGATAGAGACACATTTCAGAGACTTCGTGTCATTTGTCACTTTCAGACTACCTTTAAACTCATGGCAAAGAGGTTCTCCGTGGCTGTTTGTTCATAACACCATGGGCAGAAGCAACTTATGGGACATGTACTGAGTAGTTACGGCAGTAGTGAGTATTAGAAGTGATGGTTGCCCCTGTAATTACCGTCCGTGTGTCAGCTCAGGGCTTTAGCGGCAGATCCGTTTTGAACCTCAGGCCGGGAGGAAGAGGACACACTGCACTTTGTTCGGGCCCAATGTGGAGCATGCTCACAGCCAGTGAACGAAACTGTGAACAGCTACATGTCAACGTTCCTCCTGCACTAGGGACTAATGCGGTGCCCTTACAATTTAAATGTTCTTCTACATTTTTTATCAACATGCAGTAATGGTTTGATTAATAAATTACACCTTTAGTTCTTTATATAAGTTTAAAGCACAGCCATAACTTAATATTGTCCTAAATTTGGTGTGAATTTTAAGCAAATGAGTGAATGAATTAGGCATTTTGAAGTTTCAATGAAGGCGGCATGCCAACATTTAAAAAGTAGTCCACACACAAACTCTATCTCGACATTATTTTTAAATTGGGATTGCGATTAAAATTCCACAAACTGCGACATAAGTTCAGAAACAAAGAGAACACACTTTTTAGTCCTCACCTTGAATCGCACCTTCTTCAGCATCATCTGTAAATCCAAGTCAGTCACAATCTCCTCAGTCACTTTTCCTCTGGTAGTTTTTTTCCCCCCCACTCCATCCAGATACAAGTCTCCACCATTAAATCCCAGTCCGGTCCCCTCTTTTTACAAACCCAGTCAAAACACGCAGACGGCCTGTGTGTTTTGCGTGCCAAAGACAACAGTGTTTGGTCCTCCGCGGGCCGGCTCTCCCCTCTCTCCCCTCTGAGACCTATTCACAAAGAGCTTATCAGGCTGCTCATTCATTCGGAAAGGTGCACGCCCACTTTTTATGACTGGTGGGATGCCATTAGCACGCCCTTCCTCCAGCGACACCCGGCGCTCCAAGTTTGGGCGCCCATAAGCTGTCTTTAACTCGCCCCCCTCCTGTGTGCTGACCTGGGACAGTCCCTGCTCTCCAATCATAGAGACACTTCTGAACTTCTTCTTAGTCGATGTCTCCACTGACCCATCTGTCGGGTCACGGCGTCTCTGGACATCTGACGTTACACATGTCCCGTCTGGGGATGCCACGAAGTCAGAGCCTATTATAAAGGGGCAAGTGGATAGTTTTAGGATGCATTGTGGTATTTTTGTGATGGCTGTGCTGCTTGATGGCCTAGGCCCTAGGGGTTAGGTTGCAACATACATGGCCCGCTCTCCAGCGTTGACAGGTCAAGGCCCGGCCCTGATCATTTGCTGAATGTCTCTCCCCGCACTTTAATGCCTATTTAAAACTTTGCTGTTTTGTCCAAGAGTATCTGTGGACAGCATCATGTGTTAAATGTAAAAACTCTCCATAAGTGAAAAAGGAAGTATATCTAATAACTATCAGCAAGGAGGTTGTGGGTTCAGTTTCTCTTTGTTGTTGCATCCTTCCGTTGTCCACGGCAATTTTTTTGTGTGAATCTACACTACCCTAACAGAACTAATAGGCCCTATATCTGATTTTTGTTGTGGTCCCAAATCTTTCCTATGTTTCCTTATGCATAATTAACACAACAATTCTTCACAGATTATAGTTTATAAGCCCGTGTCACCACTTTCAGGGAACTTTACTGTGATGGTAATGAAAACACCATCTAGCCTGCCAGCTCACAATCAATAAGAACAAAAAACACAAATGTGTACTTTTTACAATAAACTGAGAGACAAAACAAATTGTATTCCATTTCTAGAAAAATTTTGATAGTGCCCAGACTAACCCTATGTGAAAGTATTTAGGCGGTATACTGGTAGGGCTAACTATTCAGCCGTTTGAATAACACCTGTTACAGTTATAACATTATTGTCCATGATGTGCCCGAATAAACCAATATCCATAGTTGTTGTAAAGCCAACATTTTAAAACAGAAATAATAATTACAGAAGCAAATCCTTGATTTAAATGTTGCTCAAATAGCAATATAAAATATAAAATGCCTATGGGGGGGTTCTTCTACAGAATAGAATCATTTTCCACGACATTTAAGTAAGTAGTTAAGTAAGTAAGTAAGTAAGTGCTTTATTGTCATTGTACAACTGTACAACGAAATAGTGTTCAGGTGTTAGTCCTGAGCTGCTGCGGCTGAGCCGCGCTGCCACTGTGTGTCAACCTGATCCGCATGACCTTGGAGGTCGGGGAAACTGTAGCACTCGGAAGAAACCTGGCTGACTGCCCTCTCTCGCTGTCTCCTCTGATCCTCTGAAACGGTTCACGCTCCCTGTTTCAGAGCGTGGTGTCCTGCACTGGTCAGCTCCTCCTGCAGCTCCCTCCGCGCCACAACAGTCTTTCACCATCTCCTCGTTTATCCCTTACTTGTTTCCTGTAGCTCCTCTTGTGAGCCTCAACTGTGCTGCAGGTGTGGGGGCTCCTGGTGCCTCTTCAGAGTCTCAGAAGAAGACATTTGTAGGTCTCAAATGGGTTTAGCTGAAACGCTAGCATTTTGTTTACCTTTAAAAAGCTGCTTTCTTCAGGACCATTTTGGACTCTCAAAGTAAACAAATCCATCAAGCCTCCACAAAAACTCAGCAAGACGTACAAAAGTATCTAGAAAAACAATGTGGAACACAGAAACCACAAATGCAGTTTGCAGAAAAAGGTGAAAAATTAAGCTGTAGCAGGAGAGAGGGAGGTTTCTTCCTATTTTCACATCGCCATGACAACACTTTGCACCATTTAGACTTTAATTTACTTGATTTTTTTAACATCATACTATATGAAAGCCCGACTTGTCGTAAATATTCTCCCGTTACTACAACATGGCCAAAGGGACTAGACAGACTTTGTTTTGACATTCAAGAGAAGCTTGTTTGACCTTTGCCCCAGGACAGCAAACAAAAACATGTTAACCACAGAAACCATGAAAATGCCACTGAAACCATGAGTCACCAGTGGGTCATCAGAGCAGCGGCTCCGGCCAAATCTCAGATACCGCCGAATGTCTGAGCAGGTGCAAGTGGTTTGGGGTCTAACAGGGAAATGTGCACTGCAGTAGCCATAGGAGTATTGATAAAGGTGGAGCGTTAGTAATAAATAAAGTTGACCATGGTTCACCAATTTCTTTCAAAAGCTGATATAGCAGCTCCTATTGCAGCAGATCTACAACTTTTGAAAAATTAGATACTTAGAATTGCAACAGTTGTTAGTGCTACAAAACTATAATTTCACATGAATTGATATATATTGTATTGAAAACTAAATATCATCTTATCCTAGCCTGTCCCCCAGGGGTCAATCTTGGGACCTCTCTTATTCAACCTGTACATGCTTCCTTTGGGTCAGCTAATAAACAGCAATGATGTGTCCTACCCCAACTATGCAGATGACACTCAGATCCATGTGTTATTGACGGCAGGTGATTATGGGTCTGTAGATACACTCTGTCACTTAATTGAACAGATTAGTTTGTGGATGCAAACCACTTTCTCCATCTAAACTCAACAAAACTGAGCCACAAGTCTGATCTGGAAGAAGCTCACTTTGACCACTGCACTGACCTGCATGTAGAACTTAATGGAGCTGTCAAAAAGTGACCCCTAAGACAGCAGTGGAAAATGGTGTTGTGGGACAAAAATTAGCCAGTTTTTAATGTCTTGAAGGCAGCTGTGGAGAGAATCCAGTGCAGATTTAACACCTAAAAACAACCAAATAACCAAATAAAACTTAAGAACAGTAAGGAAAGTACAATCTAACATGCATGCCATTGTCCACATGCCAGGTCTTAGTCACCTGCAGGCCTCATCAAGGGAAAAGGGTTCATGCATTGTGATCCCAGAACCGAGGTACTACTAACCACTTGGACTAATCAATGTTTCTTTTCGTGCCAAGCCGGTTGCGGCTGAGTTGCCACTAGCCAGTCACTGTATTTTCTCTCAGGTTTTGGTTTGTCAACCATTGTTTGGGCTTAGGCTATAGTTGGGTTGTGTTCTTCTATTTGGGGGTCTTGAGTTGATTTGTTTATTTATTTTTGGGCCTTTTTTAATGGCTATTTTTTTTGCTGTGATTTTAGTTTGTAAATATAATTTCTACAACTTCCTATGACCAAATACTTGCACAACCTGGTTTTAAGCATGGCTCATTGATTTTAACCTCAGCTGTCAGCTATTTTAACCGACATGAATATGAATTATATTTATTGCTTAATAAATGCACTCTTTGTCAATTTATAAAGTCTCTAAGTCTTATTAGATTAAGCACTTGGTCACACACCTTGCGGCACACCTGGGGATAGAGGAGCTGTTGCGGGTGAGACGTCGTTGAGCGCCACAGAGAAAGTCCGGTTTGAAAGATAGGATTTGAACCACTTGAGTACTGTACCTTGAAGTCAGCCAGAGTGTTGGAGGCGAGAGATGAGGACTGCATTATCGTCGATGTCGAAAGCCGCCGACAGGTCCAGTAGCACTAACGCCGCAGAGTTCAAGGTTGAGGGGATGTCATTTAGGTTCCTTAACAGCGCAGACTCAGTGCTGTACCTGGCCCTGAATCCTATACTGAAACGTGTCTCCGATGCAGCTAGAGATGGGTCGGGAACTGGTAGAAGACAAGTTTCTCTAACACTTTGGACAGGAATGGCAGGTGTGAAATTGGACAGAAATTAGACAGCACGGAGGGGCCGAGGTTTGCTTTTTTGCGTGACTACAGCATGTTTGGGAGAAGTAAGCATGACGCCCTCCCTGAGACAGCAGGAAGGAAACGACAAGGCAAGGCCCAAGAGTATCAATGGCCTCCTTCAATAACCCGGATGAACGACATCAAGGGGGCTGGTGGTGGGTTTGAGCTCGTGGACAACTGTTTTAAGGTCCATAAGAGCAACAGGGTCAAAACTCTCAAAAACACAGTGTTCGGGGGCAGGAGCAACAACGAGAGGTAACGTGCCAACTACATTCGCACACTCTCAGTAGGGGGCAGAAAATACATGCATCAAAATGATTAAATTACAATTTTTCCTGACAAATAATGCTAGACTTGAGATGTTTGACAATCACACATTTGTTGTCCAGGAAAATTAACATCAAATATGAACTAAATTACACAACAATCACATGCATTTTTGGACTCGCAGTCTCTAGGGCTTGCAAGTTTTATTAAGACCTCATGGCGATGTTTGTTTGCATAGGACCTTTTTGACAAAGAATATATATTGTGTAGTCTTAGTGATTGAGGTTGTTATTATGCACATTCAGTATTATCTTATGAAATGTCTGCCATCCAGGCTGTTTTACTAATCTATGCCAATATATACAGCGGGAACCATATGTTTACATACACTTTATAAAAAGAAACATTTGCATTTTTTTTTCAAGGTCAATTAGAATATTTAAAATTATTTATATTTGTAAAAATCCTGAAGAATGAGCGAGAGAATTGTGTACACAATTCTGTTTTACTTTTTACAAAACCAAAAGTTTACATACAATAGGCCAGGATGAATGAGCGTGTGAATGCATGGTGGTGGTCAGAGGGACCGTTGGCGCAGATGTTTGCAGCTGTAGGCCACCTTCAGCTCTGCCCATACATTTTCAACTGGAGTGAGATGAAGACTTTGTGATGACCACTTAAAAACATTGACTTTGTTATGCTTAAGCCACTTTGTAACCAGTTTGGCAGTTTGCTTCGTTTTGGGTCATTGTCCATTTGGAAGACCCATCTGCGCCCAAACTTTAACTTCCAGGCTGATGTCTTGAGATGTTGCTCCAATATTTCCACCTAGTGTTCTTTCTTCATGATGTCATCTATTTTGTGAAGTGCACCAGTCCCTCCTGTAGCAAAACAACCCCACAGCATGGTGCTGCCACCCCTGTATTTCACAGTTGGAATGGTGTTCTCAGGTTTGCAAGATTCTCCTTTTTTCTCCAAATATGATAAAGGTCATAATGGCCTTTTAAAAAAAAAGTGTTTGTCAGACCGCAGGATATGTCTCCAAAAATTAAAGCCTTGATCGCTTTTTATTTGCGAACTCCAATCTGTTTTTTGATGTTTCTTTTGGAGTACGAGCTTCTTCCTGGCAGAGTACCCTCTCAGACCATATCGGTACAGTACTTGTTTCACTGTGGATAATGACACACTCTTAGTTTCAGCAGCTTCACCACGTCTTTTGCATCTGTTCTTTGGTTGATATTCACATTTCAGACCACAGCATGTTGATCTCTGGGACCCAGAACCCGCCTTCTTTCTGATCTGTATGATGGCTGGTCATTTCTATCATTGTTTTAACCAATGTACCTGGCACCTTCAAGTGTCTTGAAATTGAACCAGATTTGCGCATCCAAGGACATGACATCATCTGGTCGTTCCTAAATTGTTTAAAGGTATAGTATAATCTTAGTGCATGTACACTTTGGTTTTGTAAAAAGTAATACAACATTTCTCTCATTCTGGAATTTGACAAATAGAAATAATTTAAAAAATTTGAATTGACCAATAAAATAAAGTTAATTCTGGTTTCACATCAGTGAGAAAAAGACGAAGTGTATGTCAACATATGGTTCCCGCTGTGTGTGTGTATATATATATATATATATATACATATATATATACACACATACATAAAATGTCATTTTAAAATGCAACAAAAGGAAGCATCAGAAAATTTTCAATAATACATTTTATTCCATTAAAGAGTCTTCTCTAATTGTACACTGGAATGTTAAGATTCCCCTTCAGTTAAAAATGTTCAATCTAGTCATTGTCAACCCACATCCAACCACGGCCAAACTGAAATCTGTAGAAATGGAAAAAAAAAACAAAGACAAAAGTAGGAGTCTGAATCATGCCGACGTAAGTAAAAGATGACTGTGTAAGGTTCCTTGGCTAAACTGAAATGGATGCCAGCCCCACTAAATTATCCCAAACATTTAACACCATATGGGACGTCAGATAAAGAGGCTTGATGTTTCTGGGCTGAACTCAAAAGTACTGTTTGGACTGCAGTAAATTAACAAGGTAATAATGTTTTAAGTAATTGGACAAATGAGGAGTGGGAGCTACAGTGTTAGACAAACACAGATAAGGATCATTTAACTACTGCCAAAGCCGCTCTAGTTTCCAGCAAAGTGCCCCTTTAAACTCAGCGTTTTACAGATAAGTGAGCAATGACAAATTATACATAGAAAAACAAAATAGCGGGATATTTAGCATAACGCATAGACTGAGAATAAGTGGACTGACAACTCAAGTAGGTAAAGTAGATTTCAGAAATATGATTTTGCTTGGCGATGTTTTGGCGCCACCTAGCCTTTACTTCAAAAGTGACAGATTTACAGTATGTGAAAAATCAGGTCAATTTACAGGTAACCAATTATTACAAAGTACAAAATGACGAAGCCAAAACCTTCAACAAAAACATTGTTTCAGTGTTTCCCACAAAATCCACTTTGACTATGGGGGCACTAGTGATAATGTAATATCTTTAGTCAAAACAATGTTCAGAGAAAAATTTCACTTATTGCCTCTATTCAATCTTTTAAGAGTTTATTTTTCATTTTGAATCTATACATAGATTTGAGAAAAATCTATATATTCTGTGACTTATTCACAGAATATATAGATTTATAAATAAATTATATATTATATAATTTATTATACATACACACTGCCATACAAGCCTATTAATGGGAAACACTTTGATTTCTTGCTAGTGTAATACAGTACTTACAAATTACCTTCTTAGTCCACAATTCTACAGTCTATGGCAAAAAATAAATGATATGCGAGTTATCGAGGACAAATCAGGACAAACAAGAATCCGTAACGATTGAATAAGCAATGGATCTGTAAAATGAATGCACAATACAAAAAACAATGACAGACCTTTGAAAAGCAATACGCAAACTTGTCGATACATGGTTATTGGAGGCAAAACTAGCAGCGGTCATTTTTGAAGAACAGATGCTGTGAGTAGGGACAGCCTTCAGAGACCGCCATTACCCTCCTGGGTTGTCTGTGGTCACTGTCCCAGTCCCTTTGCTCCGCAGTCATCCCCTACTTACGTAAGAACCTCTTTCACCGTTCCTGCTCGGTGACGACAGCATCAATGTACGTTTAGATTTCGTGTGTTGGTTATATATAGCAGATCCTCTCTTATACAAACATAAATACACCACGCTGCGCTGCTCCACGACAGGAGGGCTGCCATAGTCCGGTCGTTGTACACAGTCTGTGGTGTTGTATACGTGGTGGACAAGCAAGTTTTCTTCAATCATTCTCTAGAGCATAGAATGGGACTTGACGTTGGTGATTTTTTTTTCCACTTTAATTTGTTGTTTAGATTTTTTTCATTTTTTTTTTTTTTTACAGGATTTCGTATTTGTCAACAACAAAGGAGGTTTCAGAAGAGAATCTAACAGAGCTGTCGCCGTCTACATGAATCACTTTGGTAACCTGTGGGGAAAAGAAAGATTTTTAGCCAAATCATTCATGACTAATAAGAAAACAAACAAGTCTTGAGGAATTATGGAATTACCAGCACAAACAAATTCACTTAGCATCTCTTTTATATCAGAGGTGGGCAAACTGCATGATCCGTGGGATCAGATCCGCCCCAGATCCATAATTTATAATCAGTTTTTTGGGCATTTTGCACAGCAAATTACAAAGCCGCGCATTAGAGGCACCATGTCCACCCCCACTGCCAGAGTGGGCTCAAATGGCTTTATATTTTTATTAATACTTATTTTTTTTTTTTTATTTACTTTTTTCATGCAAAAGTGACACTAAAAACAAACAAAACTGCTTACATCAGTCTGTTATTTTGTCTTTTTGCGATGGAAGAAAGTTGAGCAGAATTAAGTTAAAGTTATCATTGAGTTGCCTTGTGTACAAAATGCGCGGTATAAATAAAGTTGCCTTGCCATGCCATCATTGGTGCGGCCCTCTAACTCACTTCAGGTTACTCATGTGGCCCCATGTAAAAAATAATTGCCCATCCCTGACTAGCTTAAAACTTAGGCAACTATGATGAGGGTAGGGGTTAAAGATCTCAAAACAAAAAATGTTTCTTCATGTTTATTATTTAGAATTCGAACCCTATGCCAAAAATTGCATTTTTGAGAGAATGTAAGAAAGAGGTTACATATAAAGTACAGTAAGGAAAATAAGTATTTGAACACCCTGCTATTTTGCAAGTTCTCCCACTTAGAAATCATAGAGGGGTCTGAAATTGTCATCGTAGGTGCATGTCCACTGTGAGAGACATAATCTAAAAAAACAGAATTCACAATTTATGTTTTTTTAACTATTTGTATGATACAGCTTCAAATAAGTATTTGAACACCTAAGAAAATCAATGTTAATATTTAGTACAGTAGCCTTTAAGTTTACTGAGGTCAAACCTGCACACACTGCAGGAGGGATTTTGGCCCACTCCTCCACACAGATCTCCTTTAGATCAGTCAGGTTTCTGGGCTGTTGCTGAGAAACACGGAGTTTGAGCTCCCTCCAAAGATTCTCTATTGGGTTTAGGTCTGGAGACTGGCTAGGCCCCGCCAGAACCTTGATATGCTTCTTACAGAGCCACCCCTTGGTTGTCCTGGCTGTGTGCTTCGGGTCATTGTCATGTTGGAAGACCAAGCCTCGACCCATCTTCAATGCTCTAACTGAGGGAAGGAGGTTGTTCCCCAAAATCTCGCAATACATGGCCCCGGTCATCCTCTCCTTAATACAGTGCAGTCGCCCTGTCCCATGTGCAGAAAAACACCCCCAAAGCATGATGCCACCACCCCCATGCTTCACAGTAGGGATGGTGTTCTTGGGATGGTACTCATCATTCTTCTTCCTCCAAACACGTTTAGTGGAATCATCTGACCACATGACTTTCTCCCATGACTCCTCTGGATCATCCAAATGGTCATTGGCAAACTTAAGACGGGCCTTGACATGTGCTGGTTTAAGCAGGGGAACCTTCCGTGCCAGGCATGATGTCAAACCATGACGTCTTAGTGTATTACCAACAGTAACCTTGGAAACGGTGGTCCCAGCTCTTTTCAGGTCATTGACCAGCTCCCCCCGTGCAGTTCTGGGCTGATTTCTCACCTTTCTTAGGATCATTGAGACCCCACGAGGTGAGATCTTGCATGGAGCCCCAGTCCGAGGGAGATTGACAGTCATGTTTAGCTTCTTCCATTTTCTAATGATTGCCCCAACAGTGAACCTTTTTTCACCAAGCTGCTTGGCAATTTCCCCGTAGCCCTTTCCAACCTTGTGGAGGTGTACAATTTTGTCTCTAGTGTCTTTGGACAGCTCTTTGGTCTTGGCCATGTTAGTAGTTGGATTCTTACTGATTGTATGGGGTGGACAGGTGTCTTTATGCAGCTAACGGCCTCAAACAGGTGCATCTAAATTTAGGATAATAAATGGAGTGGAGGTGGACATTTTAAAGGCAGACTAACAGGTCTTTGAGGGTCAGAATTCTAGCTGATAGACAGGTGTTCAAATACTTATTTGCAGCTGTATACAAATAAATAATTACAAAATCATACATTGTGATTTCTGGATTTTTTTTTTAGATTATGTCTCTCACAGTGGACATGCACCTACGATGACAATTTCAGACCCCTCCATGATTTCTAAGTGGGAGAACTTGCAAAATAGCAGGGTGTTCAAATACTTATTTTCCTCACTGTAATTCTATGATAGAAATAATACTTTATTCATCCCCGAAGGGTTAATTCAGGTGTCAGAGTACCATTACACTCATCCCATAGAAAAATAAGAAATAAAAAGCTATACAAGGCAGGTAAACAAATAAATGAGTGTCTGACCTGAATGTCGCAGTAGTTGCGCTTGGACACAAAGGACACGTTAATGGGGAAGAAGTCGTTGGGCTGTCCCGCGATGCTGAATTCCAGACTGCCTGTCTTGTTGTTGGCATCGATCACCGGAAGGCACCACTCCAAGACGTTTCGCCGACTGTCGTGTTTGTACTCACCATCCAGATCTCCGATCACTGGAGCCCCAACACCGGACCTGAGGGCAGGATAAAAGGGCTGAATTTGTCTGAAAAGTAATCTCAATAGATGGGAAAATACACATTTAAAAACAATATTGTTCTGTCTCAGCAGCACTTACGGTACAGGGATGCTAATGACCACATCATTGAGCTCGAGGCTGTCTTCTTGTAGCTCATATTCAATATTGACGTCGCAGCCACTAACGCTCTCTGAAGGCCAGCAGTTTACTGTGCAGAGATGGTTTAATTTAAGACCAAACACAACATGTAATCTGTGTAGTTAACAAGCGCATGGACACTCACTGGTTAATGGTATGAGGGACTCGTCTGTGGTCTGTAGCCTCCACTTGAGGACGCCAACGTCATTGTTGAGAGGAAACGATTTCTCTGGGTTTTTCAAACCAATCACTGAGTCGGCAGTGAACAACTTCTTGTCCACGTTGGGATGTGTCTGGCAGGATGAAGGATGTTACATCATTTACATGTATAAATATTCTTGGCTGTATGCAAATCAAAATGACCAAGAAATCAACAAATCAAGCATTTTAAATAACCATTAACACTTAAACATAAAGTACAATGCCTGCCAAGAAGATTTAATCATATTAAGGAATATTTAAATGCTTTTATAATATGGAGTAGGGGCGACGATGGTGCAGATGGTAGAGCGGGTCGTCTCATGATCGGAAGGTCTGGTGTTCGAATCCCGCCTCCTGAAGGTGCACATTGTCGTTGTGTCCTTGGGCAAGACACTTCACCCTCCTTGCCTCCAGTGTCTGCGTACACTGGTGTATGAATGAGAGTGTGAATGGGCCCCTTATGAGAGACCAACAGGCCCGTTTGGAACCATGAGGCCGTCCTTCTGTGGACCCACCACCTGCAGGAGGAGCCATAGGGGCTGGTGCTATGTGACTTGGGCAGCTCGAACAGCTGCCCCCACGACCTGGCAACGGACAAGTGGGAGAAAATGGATGGATGGATGGAATATGGAGTACTTACTTGCAGCTGAAGTCCTTTGCCATCGTTGTTGTTGATGATGAGGCGGATACGTCCGCTTTTGTCATCTGTGACTCTCAGTGTGACCATTCCCAGCAACTCCATGTTCTGCAGGCCTCCATCACGACCACATGTCAACAAGATCTTCTCCTCTACACGCAAATGTACACTAGAGAGAGAGAAAAAAATGAATTCTCAAATGACTCATGTTTTTTTCATGTTCTTCAGTGGCAATAAATTACACTCACTTCAATAAAAATTATTACTTTAACATTCACAATAAATATCTGCCTTGAAAAAGACATGCAAGGCCTGACAGTTGTCAGCTATTTATTATTTGATGCCTTCTGTAACTTCCAAAGATGTAATTCAAGTAGGAGTAACTTTACACAAAGCAACAGGATAGTTTACAATTGTACCTCTCAACGTTGACCGGTGGCGGCAGAACTTTAGACGCATCGGAGCCTCTCTTTCCGGTGGCGATGATTGTCTCACCCTCAGACTTAAGTTTGTCCACAAAGTTGTCAACTTCTTTCCCTTTAGCACCCAGTTTAAGAGCTTTGCTTGGTCCACTTGGTCTACAAAAAGATATTATGATGCATTATGAACACCATGCATATCTTAGGCAAAACATGACTTTCAAATTGGGTGGTCTATAGTATGTCAACATTTGTTAAATTAGTTGTTCATGTTAGAGGCAGGAACATTTGCAACAGTGAAGGCTAGACCCCTTAAGTAGCATTTCAATTATTGCGACACTGCTTTGCCTGGTCTGGGGAGTCCTCAGCATTGAACACTTTGAAAGTGCCCGTCGCTTATATTGAGCTGTGCAAGTAGGTATTACCTGACAGGGGCTGGTGTGATTTTGGGTTTCTCCGGTTCAACGATGGTGTCTGTGATGATGGACCCTGAGGAGACGCTGGTCATGCCGCCGCTGCCAAAACCGCCAAAACCGGGGGCTTTCTTTCCAGAGCGCTCAGCATCCCGCCTCGCCTGCTGCAACTCTTTGGCCTTTCTCCTCATCTCAGCCTTGGCCTCCCTTTCTTGAGTCTGAGAGACGCAAAATGTATACATACAGTGCCTCTCGAAAGTACTAATTCACATTGAAATGTTGTCATGTTTACATTCTAACACATTAATATGTTTGTTTTTAAACCATTCCTGTTAACTTCCTGTGCGAGGGAATGTACCATCGCGAGAGTCTGCGGGACTCTGGTTACTGTTTTGCCCGGCAATGAACATGGCGCGGTAATAAACTTTCTGTGGAACTACGTCGTGTATTTGGCTATTTTCATGGTAGCAGAGGATGGTTTCCAACTACAGAGTACCGCCGAAGCCAGACCATACGAGTGCTGGAAAAATGAAGTTAGTATTTGGAGACTTGTTACGGACTTGGACAAGAAGAAGCAGGCACTCGCTGTGGCGCTTGGGCTCGAGGGGCGAGCCAGAGAGACCGCTTTGGAAATACCCGCGGACGATCTGAACAAAGATGATGGTATGGAAACCTTGCTAGCTAAGCTGGACGCGGTATTCTTAAGAGAAGAAAAAGACCGCGCTTATGAAGCATATTCTCTTTTCGACTCGATTTCAAAAGACAGTGCGGTGTCCATGGCGGACTACATAATAGACTTTGAGCAAAGATACAACCGCATGAAGAAATACAACATGATCCTGCCTGACGCAGTGTTAGCGTTTAAACTCCTGGACACGGCTTGTCTCGAGGAAAAGAGTAGGCAGCTAGCACTTACAGCGTGCACGGATTTGACATTCGCATCCATGAAGTCAGCGTTGAAGCGGATTTTCGGAGGAAAGACAAGCGGCGGGAACGAGACTCAAGATGCGGCGTTTTTCACGGAGTTGAGGCCACCGGGTAAATTCAGACGTAACAACGGCCCTTCACAGAGCGGACCGCGGCAGCCACAGCAAGGTACAAACCCCCTCGACAAATATGGTAAGCGAACAAAATGTGCCATTTGTCAGAGCACGTACCATTGGGCCAAAGACTGTCCTCATCGGAGAAACGAAGTAAAGCTAACAGAAGATGAGAATGTGGAAGAATGTAACATTACACTGTTTACAAAAGTTATGACGGACTCGGAGATCTTCCTAACTGAATCACTGGGATCAGCTATCATTGACACTGCATGCACACGTACTGTTTGTGGTGAGAAGTGGCTGGATAGTTACATGAGAGACCTTAGCCAAAGCCAAATAAACAAGCTGCTGCAAACAGAATCTTCAAGCTGCAGACCTTTCAGATTTGGTGATGGTCAGGTGGTACACTCCAACAGAAAAGTGAAACTTCCCGCTAAGATCGGGTCAACAAAATGCCACATTGAAACTGAAGTTGTTCCTGCTGATATTCCTTTACTGCTGAGCAAAATGTCTCTAAAGAGAGCAGGAACTGTTTTAGATATGGAGAACGACAGAGTTGTCATGTTCAAGCAACCAGTGCCTCTTGAGTTCACTAGTTCGGGACACTATTGTGTGGACATTAGAGATGGTAATAATGAAGCGGACACCAATGAAAGTGAAGTCCTAGTTGTCACAGCAGAGATGTCTACAAAAGAGAAGCGTAAAGTTCTCCTGAAGCTTCACAAGCAGTTTGGCCACGCCTCTGCAGACCGGCTACAGAGGCTCATCCACAGCTCTGGAAATACTGACAAAGACTGTCCAGTCATTCTGCAAGAGATCATCCGTGACTGTGAGGTATGTCAAAGATATAGCAAGACCAAGCCCAGGCCTGCTGTAGGTTTACCCTTAGCCTCAGAGTACAATGAGACGGTGGCAATGGATCTACATGAGCTGGAAGCTGGCGTATGGTACCTCCACATCATCGACCACTTCACACGTTTCAGCGCTGGAAACATTGTGAGAACGAAGAAAGCCTCGGAGATCGTAAACTCCTTCATTCACTCGTGGATAAGTGTTCATGGTGCCCCCAAACGGATATACACAGACAACGGTGGAGAGTTCAACAATGAGGAGATAAGAGAGATGGCAGAAAAATTCAACATTGAGACGAAGACTACAGCGGGATACAGTCCTTGGAGCAACGGACTGCTGGAGAGACACAACATGACACTGACTGACATCCTCCTCAAGGTGAAAAGGGAAAACGGGTGTGGTTGGCAGACTGCTCTAGACTGGGCTCTTATGGCCAAAAACAGTATGATAAATGTGCATGGTTATAGTCCACACCAGCTTGTGTTTGGTCACAGTCCTAATCTTCCCTCCGTTTTGGTTGATAAACTCCCCGCTCTAGGAAGCACTTCTATGAGTACTAGAGTAGGACAGCACCTAGCAGCATTACATGCTTCCAGAAGAGCTTTCACAGAGGTGGAATGCTCTGAAAGAATAAGAAGAGCTTTACGAAAGCAGCTCAGGCCTACAGATGAAAAATATGAGACAGGAGACAGAGTGTACTACAAACGAGCAGACAGTACAGAGTGGAAAGGCCCTGCTGTAGTAATTGGTCAGGATGGCTCTGTGGTGTTTGTCAGACATGGTGGGATTCTTGTCAGAGTGCACCAGTCTAGGTTGAATAAAGTTAATGCACAGGATGAGGATAAACCTGTACTACCCGATATTCCTGAAAATAGTAAAGAAAATGAAAGCATAGTACACATTGATGTGTCAGAGAATTCAGAGGATGAAATGAGTGTTAATGGAGAGGTGCAAATCCCTGACAACACAGAAACAGACGATAGAGAAGACGTGAGACAAACTAATGAGACCGAGAGGGATGTTAATAATACGGTGAGTTCCACTAGTGTCAATTTGAGAACAGGTCAGACAGTGACATTTACAGACAGAGATGATGGTACTCAGCACACTGCCAGAGTTTTAGGCAGAGCAGGAAAAGCAAAAGGGCAATATAAAAACTGGTACAATGTGCAGTATCTTGAACCAAATGGCAGTGAGGGTCTAAAAGAAGCTTTAGACATGTCACACGTTGATGATCTTCTCACTGAATGTGAAAGCGCCGATGCTGATGTACTCATTACCAAAGACATCTCTTTTGATGCTGCTAAACAGCAAGAGATTAAAAACTGGCAAAATAATAATGTTTATGAAGAAGTCACAGACAAGGGTCAAAAATGTATTTCTACTAGATGGGTCTGTACGTTGAAAGAAACTTCTAATGGTATTGTTCCCAAAGCTCGCCTTGTGGCGAGAGGTTTTGAAGAACTCAATATTCACGAGTTACAGAAAGATTCTCCCACATGTGCATCAGAGTCACTTCGGCTGTTGTTAGCTGTAATCTGTCAAAACAAATGGAAAGTGAATTCTATGGATATTAAGTATGCCTTTTTGCAGGGTATGGAGCTCTCAAGAGACATTTACATTCGTCCCCCACCTGAAGCAGGCGTGGACAATTCTTTATGGAAACTAAAGAAATGTGTGTATGGACTTGCAGACGCTTCCCTCTACTGGTACAACAAGGTCAAAGAACTCATGCTGAACACTGGTGGTAAAATGTCACGGGTTGATCCTGCAGTGTTTTATTGGCAGAATGGGCAGTCTGAGGTGACAGGAGTACTGGCATGCCATGTGGATGATTTTCTTTGGGCAGGTTCAGAGCACTTTGTAACTAATGTCATCCCTGTACTAAAATCTGCATTTCACGTGGGTCGTGAAGAGCATGAGAGTTTTTCATATGTGGGAATGGACATTGCTACTGTGGGTTGTGTAGTGCAAGTGCATCAGCACAGTTACATTGAAAACCTACAACCAGTTCACTTACAGGCAGCATGTGCTGTACAGAGAGAGGCTCAACTAAATGAGAAAGAAAGGGAACAGCTCAGGTCCAAAATAGGACAGATTCTGTGGGTTGCTAAACAAACAAGACCAGATGTTATGTTTGACACATGTAGCCTAGCATCTAACATTAAGAATGCTACTGTTCAGTCCATACATGAAGTGAACAAAGTGATCCGTAAACTTAAGTCAGAGAAGGTCACACTTAAGTTTCAACACTTGGGCAACAGTGATGATTTGAGTTTGGTGGTCTTCAGTGATGCTTCACTGGGCAATCTTCCTGATGGAGGTACACAGGGAGGGGCTTTAATCGCCCTCATGGGAAAAACAGGAAAGCTCTCTCCTCTGTTTTGGCAATCTAAGAAAATTAGACGTGTGGTAAGAAGCACGCTGGCAGGAGAAACCCTTGCCATGTCAGATGGTATAGACAATGCTATGTTCTTGGCTATGCTCTACTCTGAGCTTACCACTGGTGAAGCTGATCTAAACGCTCTCCCCCTTATTTGTGTCACTGATAACCATTCCCTGTTTGACGCTCTTAAGTCTACAAAACAGGTCACAGAGAAGAGACTCAGATTAGAAATAAGCGGTGTCAAGGAGCTTCTACATACTAACAAAATCAAAGAGGTGCGTTGGTCAGAAGGCAAGTCACAACTTGCTGACTGTTTGACGAAGAAAGGTGCTTCCTCACTTATGCTTCTTAAAGCGCTGTATGAGGGTGTATGGAATCTGTAATATCTGGACCGCATTTATCTTGGTGCAGTTTTTTTTATTTATCATTTGTATTTTGTGACTATGTTTAAGTCACCCGTTTATTCGTTTTATTTTCATTTAAAGAGAGAGGGAGATTGTTAACTTCCTGTGCGAGGGAATGTACCATCGCGAGAGTCTGCGGGACTCTGGTTACTGTTTTGCCCGGCAATGAACATGGCGCGGTAATAAACTTTCTGTGGAACTACGTCGTGTATTTGGCTATTTTCAATTCCATTGTAGATTTAGCTTTGTGTTTAGGGTCATTGTCCTGCTGGAAGGTGAATCTCCGTCCCAGCCTCAATTCTCTTGCTGACTCCAGCAGGTTTTCCTCGAAAATGTCCCTGTATTTGGCTCCATCCATCTTCCCAACTAATCTTACAATCTTCCCAGTGCCCGCTGAGGAAAAGCAGTCCCATAGCATGATGCTCCCCCCACCATATTTGACACTGGGGATGGTGCACTCAGGACGATGAGCAGTGTTTAGGTTTGTGCCATACATAACGTTTTGCATTTGGGCAAAAAAGTTAAAAAAAATTCTCATCTGACCAAAGCACCTTCTTCCACATGGTAGCTGTGTCCTCCATATGACTTAGGGCTGGGCGATATGGCCTAAAATCTATATCATGATATGAAAAAATAAATATAACGATATATTTGACGATATAATTGACAATGGACGAATTACTTCAAAATCCCAGCCTCACGCCTATTGGGAAGATTCATTCAGTGATATTTTATTCTTTTTTTTTTACGGCATAATTGTCTTCCAAGTATGATCTACTCAAGCAGTTTACATCCTTCATTTCATTTTTCTTTTTCAGCACGTGTCCCCGTGTTCTACAGTCACCGTTTATGCTGCTCTGATGGAGCGGAGTGTAACATAAATTATATTGTGTCCACAATGATATAAAAAATTACAACGATATCAAAACATTATATCACGATAATGATATGGCCCAACCCTAATATGACTTCTAGCAAACTTCAAACGGGATTTCTTATGGCCTCCTTTCAATAATGGCTTTCTTCTTGCCACTCGTCCATGAAGGCCAGATTTGTGTAGAGTACGACTTATAGTTGTCCCATGTACAGATTTCCCCAGCTCAGCGGCAGTACGTCACAGCTCCTCCAGAGTTATCTTGGTTGCATTTCTTACCAGTGCTCTCCTTGTTCGGTCTGTTAGTTTAGGTGGATGGCCGTGTCTTGGCAAGTTCGCAGTGGTGCTATACTCTTTCCATTTCTGAATGATGGATTGAACAGTGCTCTGTGAGATGTTCAAATCTTGGGAAATCTTTGTATAACTTAACGCTGCTTTAAACTTCTCCACAACTTTATCCCTGACCTCTCTGGCGCTCCTTGGCCTTCATGAGGCTTAGTGACCAATACACCGACCATAGCTCTGAGGCCCTCACAGAACAGCTGGAATTATACTGAGGAGATTACGGTTAGGGCAAGGTGTGAACATTCTGCAGTCATTAGGAATGTTATAAAGGCAATTTAATGCACTCAGAAAAAAAAAAGCTGTATAAATACTTGTGCACGCCCCACTTTTCACTTTTTGAAAAGTAACAGAATCATGTATCATTTTGTTTTCACTTCACAGTTGTCTGTTACTTGTGTGTTAACTTTCAGTAAAAAAATTAAAATAAAATCTTTATGTTTATGCTTGTAAACATGACAAAATGTGCAAAAGTTAAAAGTGTATTAGTACTTTCGAGAGGCACTGTATACTAAATTGGGAAAGATATTTTAACAAGGAACAAAAGCGAACCCATCTAAGCAAAATAAAAAATATTAAAAACTTAAGTTTGTCTATTACAGAATTGGCTTTCATAACATTTAATTATTATTATTTAGCTCAGTCCAATGCATTACTTTGAGATGCATAATTTTAATTTCACAAATCATACTTTTCACCATTTTAAAGTATTACCTCTCTGACAGCGCGGAAGACCTTCTCTTCGTGGGAGTCCATCTCTGTGAAAGTACGAATCTGTGCCAGGTTCACGTTCTCTCTGTAGCCGAGCGCCACAATCTCATCAAAGGCAAAGATCAGGTCAAAACAGTGCTCCGATATCTCCGCCTCCTCCAGCACTCGACAGTACTCTGGGATCTGCAATTATAGATCCTTTTAATTCATTTGATTTTTTAAGGAACAAAGCGGCATGCATTTTTGTTTTTTCATACTGAGGTTATTTATATTGAGGGCCAACTGTTTCTGGGTCTCATTAGACTTATGCTATTATAGACCAGTGGCCAGTTAACCCACGTACCACACGAGAGAAGAGTCTAAGCGTCTCCAGGTCCTCCAGGATGTTGCTGTTCTTGGTCGTGATGAGCACCATGTAGAGTTTCTCTAGCGGCTGGTACACGTAACGGACACTGTCTGTCTCCACAAACGTGTGCTGCTTCCCGGTGTTCATGAGTTTGGGGAAAGCCGCCAGCAGGCCTTCGACTCGCGTTCGGGTCATTTCCACAAACTGACGCGAGACAATGGCCTTACCAGCCTTGGTGCACACCGCCGCTGCCAACAGCACCTGCAGATGAAAAAAATATGACTGAGATTTGATCACAAAAGAACACGGTGACGTTGGTTTAGAGATTTGCTTGCCAGACATACAGTGCCTTGCAAAAATACTAATACACCTTGAACTTTTGCACATTTTGTCATGTTTACAACCCTAAACATAAAGATTTTTTTGATTGTTTTCACACAAGTTCTCACACACACACACACACACACACACACACACGTAACAGACAACTGTGAAGTGAAAGCAAAATGATACATGATTCTGTTATTTTTCAAAAAATAGAAAAGTGAAAAGTGGGGCGTGCACAAGTATTCATACAACATGACTTAATACTTTTGCTGCAATAACAGCAGAAAGTCTTCTGGGGTTTGACTCTACAAGGTTTGCACATCTAGAGACTGACATTTTAGCCCATTCCTCTTTACAAAACAACTCAGGCTCTGTCAAATTAGAAGGAGAGTGTTTGTGAACAGCAGTTTTCAGGTCTTTCCACAGATTTTCAATAGGATTTAGGTCAGGACTTTGACTGGGCCATTCTAACACATTAATATGTTTGTTTTTAAACCATTCCATTGTAGATTTAGCTTTGTGTTTAGGGTCATTGTCCTGCTGGAAGGTGAATCTCCGTCCCAGCCTCAATTCTCTTGCTGACTCCAGCAGGTTTTCCTCCAAAATGTCCCTTTATTTGGTTCCATCCATCTTAATAATAATGCATCGGTTTTATATAGTGCTTTCACTTCACAGTCATTTGTTACTTGTGTGTGAACTTTCAGTAAAAAATTCTAAATACAATCTTTACGTTTAGGGTTGTAGACATGACAAAATGTCCAAAGGTTCAAGGTGTATCAGTATTTGAGAGGCACTGTATGTTGAGTTGTTAACTTAAACAAGTATGCTAAAACATCCCAGAAGAGAAACTAAATGACAAATTGTCAATATTAAGAATTTATATTAATATTGACAACTTTCAATAATTTAATTTGTCTACCTGGATCCATAATCTTGTCAATGACAAGTTAATTATGGATGATTTTGCAATTTGAAATTACTCTGAGATGCCAGAGTGAGGGGGAAAAAAATAACAATAAAACCTAAACCTTACCAACATGTACGATAATGTCTTCGATGACTTGTCATCAACTGTGATTATTTTCCCCATAGCGTTTTCTTTTGGCAAATATAACAGAAGTAAATCTTGAGTCAAGTTGGAATTCAAAACTAATTCAAAATTTGTTTCTATGAGATCAAATAAAAAAAATATGTATTGTGCTCTTCTCTATTATATTTAAGACTATGATTGTTGTAACACCTGTTATAAACACAGTTACCATTAATGAGGAACTCAAAAACTCTTGGAAAATGGATACATCATGTGACTCATGTGCAGTGTTTGTATGAACTGCGGCATAAGGCGTTTTAAATCTTTATTTTAGGAGAACAGGTCAACATTAAAAGTTCTTTCTTAATAATGTTGTGCAATATGGAGCTAAAATGTAATCCTCGAGTACTGTGATGTACTCCTTTGTTATTTGGAAAGTAACTTTATCCGAATACAGTTACTCAAAACGAGTATTCTAAAGTATTAAGTTACTCCCCAACGGTGTATTTAAACCCACCACTGAGGGAATTAGTAAATACAAAACCGTTTTAAATGCCCGCAGCATTTTGTATAAAAGACAGTTGCATGTAAAATAATTACAGGCTCCGTGAAAGCGGAACAATAGATCGCAGGCAGGTTTGTGAGGTAGCATCACATCCCTTGGTATTACAGAGTGCAATACCAAAGGGCTTGGAAGGTTATAACAGAATAATTATCCAAGTTTTTATGAGTGGCTTAATAACGAGCTGCTTAACAACATTTCAATGAAAGTGAAAATCAAGCGGACACAAAATATAGCAGATGTAATTTCATTTTATTTCAAGACAAACCACAAACCTGTTCTGTTATTGTCTGGGAGCGGTATTTTTAACCACTCTAGTATTCTTCGTAACATATTCTTGTAACCGGAAAATAATAATAGGATTCTGCAAGTGACAAGTCAAGAGCTAAAGCCATTAGCCTCGGATGCTAATATGAAGTAAACGTCAGCAGTCTGCACACTCAGCCGCAAAATATAATTACAATGTTTTCAAGTTCATGAAGTTAAACACCCAAAATACCCTAATATATAAACTACATTCTGATTCCTGAAGAAAATTGACAGCCTAAATGTGTCGCTAATAAGGTCGCGTTTGAAGGAGCTAACCAAGCACAGCCTAGCCTTCGCTTTCTTTCCTGCTGTTGTGAAGCCTCAACGCACAAATAACTCGAATAAGATTGACTGTCACTCACCATTTTTGTTTCTCTCTAATTGAAAGCAGCCGTCCGATCTCCGTGTATCCCGCTGCAGTGTATTTGCGCCGCAGAAGGATGTATAGATGTGTGGAAGTTGTTGGTTGTTAGCTCCACGGCGTCAATATGGCAGCAGCTCAGAGCCACGTCTCCACCGGAAGTGCGCCGCAGCGCTGTAAAAAGCAGTGACGTGGGCCTGAAGTGTTGGCTTGTGTTGTTGTTGCTACATAAAACTTCAATCTTTAAAAGAGGTGGGTGTAGTCAGCTACTCTGTGTGCAATTACTGCACTCACTTTTTTAAATAAATTGTATTTCTGCCGGCCTATCTGGCTTGGCAACATTATTATTATCGGTCTAATGAAGACACGTAAAAATAAATAAATAAATAAATTTAACTTAAAGCGTACAGCCTGCAGCCTAGCAATTATATTTCAAATGTGGAAAAAATGATCTCCTAAAACACATACTCAACAGCAATACGTCTGTTTGGGAGAAAAATTAATGACTTGAATGGTTTTCATCGTCACCACCAGATGTCAGCAAACACTCTCCACCAAAAGGTCATAACGTGATAGGTATTTCCGAGATCCCATACGAAAGCAAGTTTACATAGAGGGGCAGAAATAACAAGTAACAAAAGCTGAGGCAATAATATTAAAAACATAGGATACGTCCACATCAAGAAAAATCCCTAGCTTGTGAACCTGTTCTCAAACAATGGCAAATAAAATCTATTCTGATTCTGATTCTATTCTGATAAATAGGCTACTGTACAATGAAACAAACAACCCTCAGTAATACAGGCATAACCATGTGTGATCCAAAAGATAGTTATATTTCTATAAAAAATTACAAACACACCCTTACATAATACAAATGTGTATGTTTGGATTCAATATATTGTATAGAATCACTTTCTGATTGTGGTTTTATTAAAAATTAAAATTAAAACCAAAATATTTTCAAAACAGTGACATCCACTTTGAATTCAATGTTATAGTGGATTGAATGTCCAAAACTGGACCCACGGACAAGGGGCGCTCCAATGTGAAACCACTTTTCAAAGACATATTTCATAAATAAAATGTAATAATAGAGTTTGATTGGATTTGATATTTTTCAGAACTCATGAATACTAATATTGGCAAATAAAAAAAAAAAGAAGAAAACGCCATTTAAAGGCACACTGCGTAACATTTTGGATTGTACAAAACATGCTACTCATGACCAGCTAGACACAGAAAATGCTTCAGGTAGAGGATAATCAAAGAATTGATTTGGATGAGGACTTCACATATTCAAATCTCATATTTGGCTGCCTTTAGTCAACATTTCCATGGAGACGAGCTGGAGACGTTCCCTCTCCCAGTAAAGTTACAGTCAGGTCATAGGAGAGGTGAGCCACTCGCAGCAAAGACAACAAACATGTTTGTTATCAATTTTTTAATGGTATTTTGTTATTTCTGTCCCAAACACAAATTTCACAGTAAATTGTATACCACCTACATCATGTTTTAAGTCTGTAAATCATCATACGAAAAATAGTTTAAACAAATAAAAAATTATATAAAATATAAAGTTAAAGTAGACGGAAATAGGAAATGACCTCCAGCCGGTCAGCAGCACCAGTTCCGCGTTCATTCATACACAGCTGGCAGTAGCGGTCGTTGGGCGGCACTGGGAGTTTATTTGGAGCTAAGTTTATGTTCTACATGTTTTCTGACTGAAATATTAGGCGTGAATCTAAAGCTCACAAGGGACTACTTAATCGGAACAGCGAAATGTCGGGGGAAGCAGCCTCTTCGGTAAGTTTTCTGATATAAATACCCCAGTAGCACCATGCAGAAAGCACGCTCAGTTGTAAATGGAGGAGAGCGTAGCCATTTCCGTGTTCTGTGTAATACAGCGTTCTGATTGGTCAGCTTCTTGTGTCTGTTTCTAAATTGTGTTTTTCATTGGTTCAAATAGAGGAGGGGCGGGACGTGCAGCTCATACTACAAGACGAGTAAAGTCTTTATTTTGCAGAGGTAAACAAAAACATAATTGATTAGATTTGATCACATTATAGTATAGTAACAATCCGCCAGTGAGCTATTGCCACTAGTCTCACTAAGTATTCTACTTCTTGAGCATAGTTATTTTGAAACTTTATAATGACATATATCTTGCATCCCTTCGATCTCCGTCATCCGGGAGAGTTCAAGGTAGTTACAGATTTTGAAAGGTCCTCAGTAAAGGTGAATCTTGAACTATTCGTTTTCAGACGAGAACTTAAAAAAAATAAAAATAATAATAATAATAATACTTACTACCCACTAATGGCTGTGGGTTAAAGCTTTATCTCCTGTGCCCAGACAACATTTGACTAAAATTCATTCTTTATATTCGAGTCATCACTGTCTGGTCCATTAACAGTGGGTTAAAAAAGTCTCAGTACCAGTTGCATTTATCAAAACATACTTTTTTCTGACTATTGATAGCAAAGCAAGGCATATTTATTTGTAGAGCACAATTCATACACAAGGCAATTCAAAGTGCTTCACAGTTGCATAAAATTACAAGAAAACAGATAAAATCAATCATTAAAACATCAACATAACTCTGGGAACCACCAGGAGACCCCTCCCTGAAGTTCTCAGGGCCCGAGATGGTTCATACGGCTCTAACATGTCAGAGATGTACTTTGGTGCTAAACCATGAAAAGACTAGTACACAAGCAGAGCTGTTTTAAATTCTATTTCTATACAGTGCAGAGACCGGAGCACTGGAATAATATGGTCGTATTTCCTGGTTCTTGTCGGGACTCGAGCAGCAGCGTTCTGGATGTTCTGCAGCTCTAGCAGCTCATTTAGAAAGGCCAGTGAGCAGCCGTTACAGTAGTCTAACCTGCTGGAGACAAATGCATGGATGAGTCTCTCTAAGTCTGGTTTTGACACTATTCCTCTGATCTTAGCAATGTTTTTCAGATGGTAAAAAGCTGATGATGTTATTGCTTTAATGTGGCTGTTAAGTTCAGGTCTGAGTCCATGATTACTCCTAGATTTCTAACCGGATTTTTTTGGTTTTAGAGAGAGAGACTCAAGGTGACTGATAACACTGTGTCTTTGTGTCTGTGGGCCAAAAACAATTATCTCAGTTTTGTCTGAGTTTAGTTGGAGAGAATTGTTTTGCATCCACAAACCGATCTGTTCAATGCAATGACAGTGTGTATCTACAGGCCCCTGTTCACCTGCCGTCAGTGACACGTAGAGTCATCTGCGTAGTTGTGGTACGACACATTGTTGCTGTTTATTAGCTGACCCAATGGAAGCATGTACAAGTTGAATAAGAGGGGTCCCAAGATTGACCCCTGGGGGACTCCACAGGTCATGGAAATTTTGTCTGAGACACAGTTGCCAATTTCGACAAAGTACGTCCTATCCTCGAGATAGGACTTGAACCAGTTTAGAGCAGTACCAGAGATTCCCACCCAGTTTTCTAACCTGTGAAGTAAGATCCCGTGGTCCACTGTGTCAAAGGCAGACCTTACCTGCGTTGGTGTTCATGCGGATATCATTTGTCACCTTGATCAGAGCTGTCTCAGTGCTGTAGCGGGGCCTAAATCCTGACTGGAAAGTATCAAACACATTGTTAGATAGGAGAAAGTAAGTGAGCTGTTGATATATTACTTTCTCTAGGACTTTTCCTAAGAATGGCAGGTTTGATATGGGCCGGTAGTTGTTCAGTATCTTGGGATCAAGGCTGCTCTTCTTTAGAAGAGGCTTAATGATCGTGGTTTTCAAGGCCTTTGGAAATTCTCCAGTCTCAAAAGAGATGTTAACTAACTGAACAAGTTGTGGTAACAAGCTGGTCAGCACAGACTTCAGAAATCTAGTGGGCAATTCATCAAGGCAGCATGTGCATGAACTCAGACCGGAGAAAACCTCTTTGATTGTTTTGTCAGTAACAGGTGTGAAATGTGTCAGCTCAAGGTGTTTATCTGGTGGCAGGGTTGCTATTTGTGTTGTGGAAATTGTGGCATTTTGAATGCCTTGGACTTTGTCATAAAAAAAATATTGCAAACTTATTGCACTTAGATGTAGAGATTAGTTCTAAGGGCAGTGAAACTGAAGGGTTAGTTAATCTGTTCACTGTGGAAAACAGAACACGAGAATTGTTTCTGCAGTTTGCGATGATTTTAGAGAAGTACTTCTCCCTTTCTCCACGCAAAATCTGGTTGAACTCACAAAGCACTTCTTTGTATATCTCAAAATGAACCTGGAGCTTTGACCTGCGCCATTTCCGTTCGGCTTCACTTCTCAATATCACATTTCAATGTAAAATGAGGCATAACAGCCCTGTGATGCACTGAAAATGCTGCTTAAAGACCACACCTTTTGGACTGACCCTCCTTAGCTGCCACTCCCTGTGCTTTTTAACGGACTCTGTGAATTGGGACACTTATCTTCAAGAAGCAGAGATGTGATGGGGTGTGAGTCCCATTGGGAGGAGGGGAGAAAGACCCAAGTGTTCATTTTCTTGAAGCTGTATGACCTCAGTCTAGCTTTTTACTGAGACACTGAAGACTGTCCCAGGCCACAGTTCACACAATAGTCCACAGAGTGCACTGACTATGGAAAACGGCCCTTACAAATACTTCAGGGTGAGACAATCAAGGGAATTTCTTTGCGGATGTGATGATTAGACATAAAATGTTGCTTTTTTTAAAATCTATTTCCATGTTGTATTTTTAGGATGGGAATGGCAAAGTTGTTCGAGTCATCCGGGTAGGAACTCGCAAGAGCCAGGTACTGTGTGTGCCCACTCCTCTAATAAGATTTTCAGCTAATAACTTTTGTGTTTATTTATGTGATTTAACTCTTCCTGCTAACTAAATGTAAAGAAGCATAGAGAGAAGCCATGGTTTTTATCAGAGCCCTTACTACACTATGGGCACTTGGAGTAATTTCTTTGTTTGTTTGTTTTATCCTTCAGTTGGCCCGTATCCAGACTGACAGTGTGGCAGACAAGTTGAAAGAACTGTATCCTGACATCCAACTGGAAATAAGTAAGACCTGTCCCGCTCAGTGTCTTCATTCATTCATTCATTCCACTCAATACAACTATCTGTACTGCTTTTATTTTCATAAAAAGTCTAGCAGATACAACAAAAATGTATTTGCTTCTTTTAATTCTGGAGTATCCCATGGATTCAAACGATTGATCTATGTTGAATACCACAATGTATGGTGACTATAAGGCGATGTCATTCTGTCTGATTTGTGGCAAAAAATGTTGTACCCCACCAGTGTGTGAAGAGTTAATGAATGAACTGCTGAGAAACACAAAAATATTTTATATACAGCGGTTGCACTTGCAGTGATATTATCTTTATTTGTATAAGGCCTTTATGGGGGGGTATCAGAACAATTAAAATCCAATTTTGCACTTGTTCTTCCAGTTGGTATGACAACAACAGGAGACAAAATCCTGGACACAGCATTATCAAAGGTGAGACTCCATCTGCTTTAGATTAAAGGCATTGATTTGTGCGTTAGTATCAAGTGTTTTTAAATAACACTATGTCTGTTGACTCTGCAGATAGGAGAGAAGAGTCTGTTCACCAAAGAGCTGGAGAACGCTTTAGAGAGAAATGAGTGAGTGTTACTTGTGTCATTTGTGACTGATACCGCTGTGGCTTCCCAGCATTGTCCCACGAACCAACGCCAAACAGAAGGCTTTACTGTGGACTAACTGATATTTGCTATTGTCACACAGCTAAAAGAGTAAATATCTAAAAAAAAAAAAATTATTATGTAACAGTCCATAAAGCACAACTGGACGTATCTCGTGTTTACAGTATGTTTTCATGACACCAATCAGTATTGCCTTCCTACAACTTCCTGTCTTCAGCCTTCAGATCAGTCAATTGCGTAGATGGCTTTTGACGTTCTCTTCTGATGTGGCAGATGTGTTGGTGCTGGAGAGGCTATGAAGGACTGCACTGTGTTGTATTACACCTATATAATGAAGTTCATGTGTCTTTTGTGTCCTGCAGAGTTGATCTAGTGGTTCATTCACTCAAAGACCTGCCCACTGCTCTGCCTCCTGGATTTACTATTGGTGCAGTGCTTAAGTAAGTTACCATTGACTAGCTTGTATGGTTGTAAGTAACTCCTTATTTCATTGTGTATTCTGTTTAAGTAGTTGCCTGCTTTTCTTTTCTTATTTTCTTTCCCTTGTGAGTATTTCAACTTGGTCAAGTATTAAAAGTTTTTATTTGTCTTTTAGGAGAGAAAATCCTTTTGATGCTGTGGTGCTACACCCAAAACATGTTAACAAGACGCTTGATGTATTACCAGAGAACAGGTAAAGTTCAGTATAACTTAACACAGCTGCAGTAGTTATGCTTTATAATTGCGTTCTTAATGTGCTGTTGCCTCTTACAGTGTAATTGGCACTAGTTCGTTGCGGCGTGCTGCTCAGTTGAAGAGGAGATACCCCCACCTGCAGTTTAAAGACATTGTATCCTTAAAAAAAAGCCCAATCAACAATATAACATAGTGTCATAGAGTGTGTATAGTTTTTCTCCTTAGCTGCTGGTGTCAGCGTGGAAACTTGAATACTCGTTTAAAGAAGTTGGATGAAAAAGGTGATTTTGCTGCAATCATTTTGGCCACAGCTGGCCTGAAGAGGATGGGCTGGGAGAACAGAATTGGTCAGGTATTGGTCTCTTTTCTCACTCTTGTTGAGTACACTAGACGTAGGATGATTATGTCGGCCAGCACTGAAACTGAGAGAGACCAGGCAGTGGGTGAGTGTATACAAACCTCTGGATCCACCTCTGTATATCTGCGCATTAGCATTCAAAGATATAACTGGCATAGGTTTTACATCAGATGCTCTTCCTACCACAACACTCTCCATTTAGTTTTGTGTTGACCCGGCACAATACAATTAATGAAACGAAGTATACAGTAATGTTATATTTTTTAAATTGACCAACCTTTTTAATTTGTTTTTTCTTTCTCTATCGGCAGATTCTTACAACAGAGGAGAGCATGTACGCTGTCGGACAGGTGTGATCATAGAAGAATATCTGTTATTCAAGTTTGCCATTATTGTTTGAACTTGTGTAAATTGCATTCATTTTGTCCAGGGGGCTTTGGCGGTGGAGGTCCGAGCCCGGGACACTGACATTTTGGAGATGGTCTCTGTCCTTCATGATGCAGAAACTGTGTTGAGGTGTATTGCAGAGAGAGCCTTCCTCAAACGCCTGGTACAAAAGCTCTTTTTTTCCCTTAGTTTATTATTTAGAATTATTATTATTTTCTTTATCTTGTAGGAGGGAGGTTGCAGTGTCCCTGTAGCAGTGCACACTCATGTTACAGACTCACAGGTAAAATTAAATTTGGTTACCACTTAAAACTGAGATTGTTGAGATGTAAAACCATGTTGGTGCCAGTTTTCTTCATGTTATAATAATGTAATCCCTAGCTCTACCTGACGGGGGCAGTGTTTAGTCTTGACGGCTCAGATAGTCTGAAGGACACCATGCAGACGTGTGTAATTGACGCTGAGCAGGTGAGGTGCCTTTTTTTTACCATTGTCAAAGTTTGAAGATGACATAGTTATATTAATAACATGAATGTTGGACAGGACCAAGAGCAGGTGGATGAATTCACACAGAGAGTTGGAGTAACTGCAACCAAGATTTCGGGTCATGTCCAAAACAGAGCAGAGCAGCTGGGAGTTGATCTGGCCAACCTGCTGCTGAGCAAAGGAGCCAAGGAAATCCTGACAGTGGCCCGGCAGCTCAATGATGCCAGATGAGCCATAATACATGGCAATAAAGTCACTTATGACAGAGGCTATATAGAGTAGCAGGTGCAGAGACATCTTTACTTGGACATGGGCTGCTTAGCAGATTCAGTTGAGATTTGGGGCCTCAGTTTCCAATAATACCTCATGTACTTCAATCCATGAGCTAATTAGGAGTCCCTAAATGACAAAATGGACTGCACAAAAAGAATCACTGCTAGTTATCTGACTTGCCACCACATACTTCATAATGCCTACATCAAACTAATAATTCCAAAGTATTTTAGGACAAATATCGCAGTGCTTTAAAGAAAAATGTTTTTAAGAAAACAAAACATAGGTAATCCAGATCAATATCTATATTATGTCTATGGCCATTGTTTTTTTTCTCCAGAGTTATAGTTTGTATTTACTTTTTATTTTTGGAAAATGTAGATGTGCCTTACCAGGTTTGCAGTCGTGCAAGCAAAATGTGTTAAACATTTATGAACATAAATCTGCTCCTTACTCATGTCCATAGAGAATATTTAGCAATAAGTGTTTCAGTACTATGTACTGAGATTTTAATAGGGTAAATATATTTTACCACAGGCACTGATAGTGTAATATTGTCCTGAAAAACCTCCACTTTCACCTAATCTAAAGGTGTATTTATTCTCATAATTTTTAAACAGTAGCCAAGTATCAAAACACAGTGATTGGACTGAACTTGCATATTGTACATTGTTTATTGCATATTAATGATATAAATTACCCAAAATGGTGGGGATTGTGGATATTTTTATGTTTTAGCTGTGATTAATTATTGTACAATTTACTGTTATTCATTTGAGCAATAAAAAACATGCACTAACAATAAAAGAGTACTCCAAATTTGGAAATCTCTTTTTTTCTTTCTTACAATTTACTGTATAAAAAAATGGCCACAGCAGCTTAGTGGTTGAGCAATTGAACAGAAATCCAAAGGTTGGGGTTTCAATCCAGTTTAGACCCATTCATAATGTTGTGTCCTTGGCGAGACACTTACTTGACCCACCATGTGGTAGTTGAGGTTGATGGTGGTAGAAGGTTCTGCTGCCAATTATTGGCACCCTCGCTTCATCAGTCTACCCCGGGCAGCTGTCAGGACATACAGTTTACCACTGTATGTGTGGTGAGAATGAATAATGCAATGCAATTTAAAGCATTCAAAAAACCTACATATAACACTGATGCATTATTGTTATGTTTTGACATTGGTGTTGGTAGTGAAATATTGTAGTGCTCAGTCTGATATTTAACAAATTGACTTGACCAGCAGTCACTAATGTTAAACCATTACACATTTTATTGTCCTCCTTAGTTACACAGTACACGCACTGACTACTTTCATTCGGTCTTCATCCTCCTCTCCTCTTTTCCATTCAAACAGCAGCCTGCCGTACTCTGTCTCCCCATATTTTTCTAATGAAATGAAGTTATTAACTGAAGGCAGTGGAATCACACAGTGGAAATCAGTAGTGGCTTTATCCATAATGTCTTGAAACTGGACTCTATGTGACACCCTCTCATGAAGTACACTGGAAGTTATGGCATCCCAATACTGGAATAGCTCAACATTTGCCTGATGTTTTTTAGGCTGGGTCTGTGCATGCTTTTCTTTTGCAAAACGTTTTGCTGTTTGAGGAGAACAGAAACCATAGAGAAAGAGGAGTTTGTATAACTCCTTCTTGCATTTGGGCATCGACTTATTTTTAGTTTTGTCCTTGTGTTGGTTTTGTGTCAAGACTTTGAGAAACTGCTCTGGTTCCATGGAGTTTAGTAACCCAGGTGTGTGAACCTTGGACCGCACTAACAAGGCTTGGGATTTATCTTCAGGCATTGTCCCAGCTGCAGACTGTCTAGATCCATGTACACTCACACCTAAAGTTCCACATTCGTCTTTTGAAGATGCTCCAACTCCTCCAGTGTGACCCGGGGACCCGTTTGGTCTAACCATCCCATCTAAACCGTCCTGGGCTTTGTATTGAAAACCATGGAATTCAGAGGAGGTTTGAATAATCATCCCAGGACTTGCCACAGCTGTGCCTTTAGGTGCAACCCCAGGAACATAGTGACCCATGGTGTGGTTAAACTCTTCTGTAACTTTCTGTAGCATAGACTCTTTATACTCCATGTTGGAAATAACTTCCTGTCTAACTCTTTCTAATTGGTCAAACGCACCCCCATCCCTGCTTTCTGCACCAGGACCACCTCTGGACTCTATAGTCCTGTTTCCAAATCCTAAATGTTGTTCTTTTCCAGGGCCATCAATAAAGTCATTTTCCATTTGCACTGTCCCAGAACCGTTACCATCCATCGGTCTTGCACTGGTTGGTCTTCCCTGAATACTGTCATCTGTGAACCCAATATGTCTTGTCATGTCTCTGACTCTCATCCTGTTTCGCGTACCTCTATCCCTTAGTAACCTCATAATAGCAGCATAGTCTATTGACATATTTGCTCCTCCCAATTTAGCACTGCCAGGTCCTCCAAGAGAGGTCTGGTCCATCATCCCAGCAATTTCTCCTATATCTGCACTGGATTGCTGATCTTTGGGTCCACCTTGTAGGAGTTCCCATATGTAATCTGGGCCAAACGCTGGTTTCAGACGATCAGGTCCTCCAGGAGAAGTGTGGTCCCTCATCCCAGCAAGCCCTGCCACACCTAGATTGGTCTTGTTTTTGGGTCCATCTTTTAGGACTTCCACAGACTCAGACACCCCCTCTATGATGCCTTTCCAGAGTCCGCTTTCACCAAGGGGTTGGCTTGATTCTCTTGCCTCCTCGCCGGACCGATGTTGATATGGTAACTGTGCTGTTCCTTGACCTTCAAATTCAGTGCCAGAATCAGACCATTTGGACTTTGAGGGATGGAGATCGGTTGAGGACCACTTCCCTTGAGGCTTCGATGAGAGCCACTTTGCGGTTTTGAATTGTTTAAGAAGTCCCAAGACATTTTTATCTACCTGGGCAAGGATAGGGTCTCTCTCATCATGCTTTGGAAAAGAGGAAGGTTCTGTGATCGGTTGTGATACTTTGGAGTGTGTCCTAGGGGAGGGACTTCCGGATTCTGCAAAAAAAGAAAAGAAAAAACATTGAAAAACAACTAACTCATTTATTTGTTACATTTTTTTATTATAATAAAAGGAATGGTAAATAAACAGCAAAACAGTAAACTGCTGATCATTTTATACTGTAACAATGAAAAACCATACTCTTTCTACCTTCACTAGGCACCAGTAAATCAGCTTTGTGTTTGCTTGGTGTTGGTGCATCTGCCAATGCAACAGGGTGCCGTGGTGCAAGGGAGGTTTTAGTGGAGGCTTGGTTGGTTTGTCCATGAGCTTTGAAAATATCTATTAAAAACATAATTAAAATGAACAGCAAACAATTTACTACAAATTTATACTTTCAGGTTTTTTTGACACTGTAAAACAGCAGGTACAAAATTAGCAATAAATCAAATAAATGTTTATCATACAACATTTCGTGGAACAAAATGTAGTAATATGTAGTAAGCTAACCTGGTTCTTCTGTGGTTGCTTGCTGTTTATTGGCTTCAGAGAGTTTGGTTTTAGCATCATTGGGATCTTTTGCTGCTCTCAGATCTTGTTGAGAAACTTCAGACCTACAAGAAATAAATACTTTCAGTTTACTGTAGTGGCCTTTTGTAATGTGTAATAAATTGTTTTGGCACTACTTACTTTTGTCTCTTTATTTTCTCTGAAGATGTCTTTGTCAGCCCTGTCTTTTGTGTCTTGGTTGTAAATTCTTGACTTGGAGGTTCTTGCTTATTTTCGATTTGAACGTCTGTTGTTTTAAGGTGGTCAATATCATTTTCTACCTGGACACTTTGTGTATCTCCAGACAGTGTTTCCAGGTCAATGCTGTCTTCATCTGTTGGCTGTTGACTTGGTTCTGTTTGGTTGAACTGGTCAGAGCTTGTTGTCTCATTGTTCTGGGACTCAGTGGGACCATGAGTCATTACTTCAATACCTTCTGTTGATGCTCCTTGGTCTTTATGGCCCGATGCATCTTCGTCTTTGAACTCCTCTTTAGTTTTATCTTTACTTTGCTCAAACCCCAACCCTTCCCCACCATCTTTTATTTCTTTCATGCCAAACAAATGTGAGCTATCTAGATCATAATCTTCAACATTCTCATCGGTTGACCGGATCTCCTCCTTGCCATTTTCAGACTCACTACTATATTTACGCACAAGTGGTTCATCCAAATCTGGTAGGTATTCCCATTGCATGAAGGATCTTTTTTGCGTTTTGGCATTGGCACGCAGTCGAGCTCTGAGATTCATGTAGTTTGCTGGATAATGTCCAACGGAAAACTCATCTTCGTCTTCATCCTTATCACCGTCCTGGTCTGATCCCCATTTGGCCCGTTTCAACATTTTTAACCATCCTCGTATCACAGAGTTTGGGACGTACCCATCCGGAGCAATGGGCCATGGCACATCATCAGGGGTAGATGTATCCTGGGATTGGTTGGTCTCCATCTTTGTCAACAACGCCTTTCCCAGACAGTGTATCTACAAAATACAGGAATGTTCTTAAAGTGTACTTTTGAGAGCTGGCATAATGGGTATAATAACCACAGTTGCTGTCATAAAAATTACCGGTCCAATTGCTTTTGTTTTGTCTTCACTAAAAAGTATGATCAAATCTCATTACAGTACGTTAATGGCATAAGTTATTAGAAATGGTCCTACTCTATGCCCCACAAACTCACTGCAACCTGAAATGGACATCACTATTTGCAAATTGTGAAATGAGTGTATTTAAACTCATCCCTGTGAAGAATTGGGATGCAACAAATATATCTAAACAAACTAGGTATGTGTTCGACCTCAACTAACATTTTAATGTAGTGGTTTCCTCTTTCATTGTTTGAAATGAACAAAACAGGTATAGTGCCTGTGTCTACCCTGATGTAGGCAGTGTTGCATTATGCAATGTCACCACAAGGTGATGTTAAGACAAACTGTGCATATCATACAGTACCTTTAATGTGAATGTGCTAGGTTTTCATACTAATTACCCTACGTGGCTTTATGGGATAAATGCAGTTTTACATCAGTGCAGTGGCAATTTTGTTTAACTCCTCCGTGGTCACATCTCAGTGCTCATAAAAATGTCAGTCCAGAAAGAACTACTGTAAGCTAATACAATATGAATATTGATAAATAATTAGAGAATATTGTGGCCTTAAAATATAAATATGCTGAAACATCTGACTTTTCTCTCACCTGTATGATGGTCCACTGGCCCTTTGTGCCAACTCTGCAGTAACTCCTGCAGTGGAGTGTTTACATTTGAATATTAACCGTGACTTAATTCAGAAAACAACATCACAAACTAAGTTCTGCATCATTTTCTGCATTGGTAAAACTTATCATGAAAAGAAAAAACAACAAAGTGTACTTTAATCAAGTTTGAAGTTTTAGTACATTGTTTTTCCTTCACCACATTGATTTAAGCCACAAATGACTACCCATTACCCCCCAAAAAAAATTCTAACAAAATGTCCAATAAATATCATGAAATCAGACAGCATTGTTCACATAATGTGGTTACAATTGTAAAGCCTTTTGACAACTGGAGAGCCAATATTCAGTCAGTCGATGGGCTTGGTCTCAATAGGGATTTATAACTATTTTTTAACACAGTTGCCTTTCTATTGTACGTGAAGCAAGAATTCACAATAGCATGGTCACCACGAAGCTGCATATTTCAAATGGTTTAAATGCAGATAACACCTGAGATACAGAGGATTTAATAGTTACATGCCATTATAACTCTTGATGGTCCTTGTTCAACAAAATGTAACTGGAAAGAGACTATAATAAATAAAATCAACAGAAAATGGAAGACTTTTTTCATTAAAAAAAAGTACAGCTGAACATTTAACAATATTAAACGCTGCTGGAACTGAATCATAAGCTACAGTATGATTGTCAATATTGCAGTTTGTGCCTCTTTCGGGCTATTTATTTAAATACATTATTAGCAAAGTAAAGGAGTAGACTGTATGCACTACAAGTAGGCTTTGTATCTGGGAAGTTTGTTATGAAAATCTCAAGATCGCAAAAAAAAAAAGAAGATAATTCACAATGTATGCAAATGTTGACTAAACCTGAGCTCTGAGTGATGGATATGTATGTGTATGCTAAAACCGGAAATGTTTCTTCTGTTAGCAGTAGGTTGCAAGTGTATTCCCTTTTGTTATTATAAATGGCTTTTTTGTAATTTGCATATTGACATGCAAATTGATCTCCATGAATTCTAAAGATAAAATGATAAAGATCACTTTATTATCAATTCACAAGCATCAACATTGATTTTCTCGCAAACCCTGGAGGGGTGGAATACAATGCACACCCTGACTCAGTCTCTCTATTATTGGGTTTGGCACGCAAAGTAACAGACACATGTGGGTTTCAGTCACATAATTTTTCCTGTCATAGACGCCGTTTTTATTCACAGATATAATACTTAAAGACTTTTTTAAATTCTTAAAATTGCTATGGCCACGGTCCTCATATGTATTTTATCATATACCTATGGCCCAATGTTAGTGAAATAGTCTCTTACCACAGTGGAAATAAGCAGTCGATGAATTATTTATCTTATCTTAAAGGTAGCTAATGCTACGACTCAAAAATGTTTTTGTGTCAATATATAGACCTCACATTAACATAATGATAATACTGATAAGGACATGGATAAATAGCACTGTAATAAAATTATTTAGAGAACTAACTTTTTACATTTCAAATCAACTGCCATAACTACTGTTTTTTGTCAAACCTAGAGGAACCTGAGTCTTTCGTATTTCATAGGAAGCTCTTACGGTGGGGTAATATACAATAATTTCATGTACAATCATTAAGAAAAATAAATAAATTACTTTTAACTTCACAAAACTGAGCTTCTACTCAGTGCAGCCAACTCCCTGCTCAAAATCTCCCAGTTCCTAGCTTCGTGCAGCAAAAAGCAAACCACAAGATGGCGCTAGTGGATCAATGGTTGATCAGTAAAGGGCATAGATAGACCAACTATAGAATCTTTTAAATGTCTCTGTGAAGTCACCATTGTTCTAGTATTTGTATAGTTTTTGGGTTATTCCTGCAGCAGAGCCTCCTTCCAGTCGAAGGTGTGGTTAGGTCCATGTGTAAGGGGCAGGATGGGCGGGTCCACTAACTGCCACACCCCCGTGTCCGGCTGCTCCTCACAGGAACAGAAGCCCAAATAAGGAATCTGGAAGCAAAGGCAATACAGTTCAACCTGCTGCATAAGGTGGTGGTTCCACTGTGTATTTTTGAGCCCAGACAGCAATGCTAAACTTCTGATCATTTCAGCACTCAAATTGCCACCACTATAAGGCACGTCTTAGTAATATCTTTTTTAAATAAACCTCCTTGGTGGTAGCGGATCTTTTCTTCAAGTGATGTTTATAGGTGTGCAAACTATGCTTAGCCCACAAACCACAATGGGTTTTCAGAACCTGTGTTCTCCCTTGTGTGATGTTTTTTTGTATTTAAAGATGTGTCATTGTAAATGCATGATATGTCTACAGTGCAGCTCATTTACTACTGGGTCTGGTAGTAAATGAGCTGGCCCACCTTTCGGACAACTTGTATGAATTCCTTGGTGTTCTGTGGACTTCGACCCTGCAGCTGTCGAGTGCAGGCCTCTAAGGAAGACGCGTGGGCTACAATCAGCACGTTGTTTCCTGTGCAGGGGCACACGTAGCACAGTCAACATAAACTAATACAATGAACATTTTATTGAGTATTTATAGACACATATCCTAGGATGGGGGATGTACCGGCGTTTTTGCAGTCAGACAGGATGTCTTTGGTCACTTGGTAGCTGCGGCTCAAGTAAGTCTCGTAGGATTCAGATACAGTTAGCTTGTTAACAGGAACCAGTGGTCTATGAGACAAGAGAGGGAGAGATTAAATATCCAAATTATGTCTCATTTCATTAAGCTTATAATAGAAATATCAGCGGAAACAGAGGGAGAGAGGCACAAGCTTGTACACTCTTTTTGCTGAGCCTGAATACATTAGTCAAACCAAGCCAATAATGACAACATCTGCTGTGGCAAACTAAACATCTTTGATTAGGCGAAGTATTTCAAAACTAACAAGAAGAGGTAGCAAAGAGTCCGGTGTAATGTGTTACCTTCAGACACAAAGTAAATAATCGTATTCATGCTGCTATAATGATTGGTCTGTCTGACCTGTAAGTTGTGTCTACACTGAAGTGGGATGCTGCCAGGTCAGAAGGGGGTATCCAAGCAGGAAGTGAATTCCCTGAAACCCACTTTGTCCATTCGAACAGACCTGGCTCTATTCGCAACTTCAGCTTCCCCTCCTGCTGCAAACCTGAGAATGCAAGAAACAACTATTACTGCATGTATGATTTTTAGCTTGGTTCACTTAGAAATGAGAAAAAATAAATAAATAGATTGTACAAGTCTCTGACCTTTGAGGATATTCTGAGCTGTCTGGACACACCGTAGTGAAGGTGAGCAGTACACAAACTCTATTACTGTGTTACTTTCTAATAGTGCCTCCCCTAGAGAAAAAAGCAGAATAGAACATTAGTTACAACACATCTATTTTACAAACATATTTCTATTATAAAATGTGCTTACCCACGAGTCGTGCTTGTGTGCATCCCACCACTGTGATTGGAGCATCCATGTCATAGTCCCTCTGACTGCCCCACATCGGGAGACTGGGAGGCATGTTCAGGTTGGAACGAATATAACGACCTAATGAAATAAAAGCATTGTTTGCTGTGTGAATATATATATACGCACGCACACACACACACACACACACACACACAATTGAAGTATGTACGAACGCACGCACGCACGCACACGCACTTCAAGAATAATTCAGATGGATAAATTCTCCAAAAACACACAGGTCAATGTAACACAGGGAGGACAAAATGGATGCAACAATTAGGCAGTATGCAATAGTTTAGAAGCTAGCTTAGACAAACCCCAGTCTCCATTCATTTGCATAAGATTTACAGGTAGCCTTTGTAAAATGAGCTTGTGAGATGAATGGTCCTAATGTTTTATATTTTTATGAGAGATAAATGTATGTTTTTACAATAAATGATGTATAAATCGTCTTAACACTGTAGGTAAAGTACCATATACATCAGCAAACCTGCAGGAAGCATTGCACTAATAACTTGAAGAAACACATGTATTCATTACCTTTACTGTCTGAGCAGAGTTGGAGCCAGTGTTTCCCAAAGACCACGTCCATCCTCTCACCGTGACGACAAACAAAGAGTGTCCGCTTTGGCTGTCGAGAGTGGCTCCCGCTAATCCGCAGAACCTGCTGCAGGAACATATAACTAATAAAATAATCCTAAACATTGCTTTTATAATCTGTGCTTTAGCACTGACTCAAATCCTATTGTTTCCTCCATCATTGTCTCCATTAGTTGATTAAGAATTACCTGCATGGGATGACAGATAAGGCTGAGGGTGGGTGTTTCTCCGGGGCTGGTGCTATCGGGACGGCGACTGTCCAGCAGGCCATCAAACACCCCTCTGTCTTTACCGCTCTTATCTGACGGGCCACAGCTGAAGAACGAGTGAGAGCTGTGAAAGAGACGGGAAAATGTAATGCGAGTCCAATTTCAGTAAAATAAACTTTGGATATTATTGTAAATGCAGTACCTCAAAAAAGATTTACATTACTTACTTACAATGTGGATCCAATACATTTTTCATCAATTAAACAATGTGTGTATCATGTTTATGTATTTGAATTTTCATTAGTCATCCTCATGATTGCAAAAGTATTAAGGCTTCAGACAACCTTTTAAGTCCTAACAGACCCCCATAGATTCCTCCTGACTGGGTGTTTTTTCTTGCACTCACCCGTGGAAAACCCATGTGTCGGACTCATCGGCCAGCGTGATGTAGTTTTCGGGCAGCAGGCCGGACAGTCCCGAGGAGAGGGACGTCCCGAACACCCAGCCCTCACTGGTGCTGCTTTGGTCCATCGGTGACATGAAGACGTAATCCCCGGGAACCAACTCCAGCTCATCCTCATTCTGAGGCGCATAGGGGTACTGCACCCGCAAAGTCTGTCAATCAATAGACAAACAAAACACGATAAAATGGAAGCAAAAGCCACATTGATATAAAGAGGGATGGAAATACTTTAGTAGTTCTATTAATGGATACATTATTACATTTCCAAATTATGTAATATTTAAATATTTAAGATTACGATTTTAGATGTTGTCAATTCATCATGAACATGTCATGTACAGGGAAATCGAACTGTTCTCAAACTCTTGGTGCAAATTGATTCCAATAGATTTGGGAGGTTAGAGTCCAGGGTCTTTGAGGGCCTGGAGTGGACCACAGTTTGTAAATGTGCAGGTGGAAGCAAAGGGAATAAGGGCAGAAAAGGAATAATGAGCCTTTAAAGATGTGTTTTGTTTTGGCCTGGACCATGGTGATTTTAAAAGGTGCATTATACAACTTTTCATGTGGAAAAAAAGTTGATATTTGTGCGTATTTCACCTTGTAGTGGCCCAGTGGCTGTATGAGTGGTCAGCAAGAACCCTTTACATTCAATGACGGTGGTCCCTAGGAAGCTCCAGGATCAATTGTTTAGAAGGTTTTTACTGCTAATGGATCCTCGCACCAGAAAACCTACAAAAAAATTGATCCTGCAGCGTTGTAGAGACCACTGTGATCGAAAGTAAAGGCGCCATGCTGACCACTCATAAAGCTGCAGTGTCACTCACAAAAAGGTCAAATACGCACAAATATCAACTTTTTTCTGCATATAAAGTTGCTCAATGCACCTTTAAACTTCAGAACAGACAACTTTATTTTTAGGCTTATATGTAGGACTAGGACGAAATTAACGTTGACAAAATCATCAGAAAAATATAATAAGAGAAAATAGTAACAATTGCAATGATTATTCGATATCTACAATGGATAAAATTAAATCAGTAAATATGTAAATAATTGGAGATAGATCATTCACAAAGTCACTGTTCTTGAATACCATATACATTTGCATACACGTAAAAAGAAGCAAGATTTGTTGTGGTCATCCAATTTAGAAACATTAAAAGAAAAGTTGATAGTTTACAATTTTTAGCTAAATTACTGAAATCTTAGCATTATATTTAACGAATTTGACTCAAATATTGGTGTATCATTGAAACCATCATCGACAGGTATAAGTTTACCTCGTGGTTTGCAAATCGAATGTCCCGGGAGAACAGGACCGCCAGCCAATCACAGCCGAGCTTCACCTCGATGCCTTTGGCCAGTTTCTCCAGCGATGCCAGGTGGTCCGTGGGGAAGTTATAGGCCAACGTAACATGAAGCTGCTTCTTATGGGGCTCCACATGCACTTCTGTGACATAAAATTTAAGAAAAGCTTAATATATTTTGATGAATTTAACTTCAAATAGACTTGAAATGTACGACAATAGCAGCCTCTTCATCATTTCCATATCAGATTCAGCTGACATTTTAATCTCCCGCTCCACAGTTGATCATAAACACACCATGACAGCATTATCGCTAACAGCCCAGTGCTAATCTGATTTGGCACCGACTCTTCGGCCTGAAACAGAGTACGTGGACATATTCAATTTTCTGCCATCATTGATGCAGTGGGGATGAACTTAGTCTGAAGTGAGTGGCGGGCGCTGGGAGCATTTTAATCACCTCAAAGTGGATTAATATTGACAAAGTGCGATACATAAAAGGCCAAAACCCATCTCCACAAAAGAGCTATATCACTGGTAGCAGCTGTCTGTGTGGAGTTTGCATGTTCTCCCCGTGTCTGCGTAGTTTTCCTCCGGGTACTCCGGTTTCCCCTACCACTAAAAACATGTACAAGAGGTGAATCCTCCAGCCAAGTGACACTGAGCATCAGCCTGGCTCTACATCTGGAAATGGGTCCCCGGGCGCTACACTGCGGTCGCCCACTGCTCCTTACAGGTCGCCCCAGCTGCATTGAAGGATGGGTCAAATGCAGAGGACAAATTTCCCTACGGGGAGAATGAAATATACCTTAACCTTAACTTTAGCTAAGAAAAAAATAAAGTTTGACTAGACTATAGATAAATGATTGGTTAATCTGTCGTGTAGAAAACCAATAATAATTTGCAATAAAAGTAAAATAAAAATGTAGAAGCGGGAGAATTTCAGTATGGAATTTCTTCCTCTTATGCCACATCTAGTGCCCCCAAAAAAGTTCAGTAAATTAATAAATCACAATAACTGTAATAATATAACAGTGTTAACTATGTTTATTTTAAGTGGATTTTACAACATGTCATATGCACTTAAACACTAACACTAAGTCACAAACTCAAATTCATCTGTACTATGTACAGATGAATTTACCTGGTGGTTCCCAGAGTCAATAATAAACCCGGTGAGGCTGCGTTTCACTTTCATGCAGCTAAAATCTGTAACAGTCTTCATGAGGATGTGAGACATGCCTCAACTCTGACTTCAAATCTAGGCTGAAAACGGTTCTTTTTACCTGTGCATATGACTGAAAGTATTTTATTCTATCTGCACTCTTGCCTTTTACTGTAATTGATTAATTTTTATGTTGATGTTTTATTGATTGATTTGATCTGTTTTCTTGTAATTGTATGCAACTGTGAAGCACTTTGAATTGCCTTGTGTATGAATTGTGCTCTACAAATAAACTTGCCTTGCCTATATCTCAAGTGTGGTCTGTATAAATGCCTCTTCCTATGTAGACTAGGATGTACAAATGTAAATGTCAAACGGCTCTCATGACACTTCTACTTGGTTTGGTGTTAAAATCTGACTTTGAGGTTTTTGGTTAGGGTTGACACACGTGGGAGGGAAGTACTTAAAGCTTGAGATAAACTGTTTTTGAGAAGGACGAGCTGACACATAATAACTCATCATGATATAAACAGAATTAAAATTCTGCCACAGCAGTTTACACAATATTTTGTCAAAAATGTTTGATGAAATATTTCTGTAACTTTTGATTGCCTTTTGAGCAAGGCTCAAATCAAGAGGTTTGTGATTAAATGACAACTGTATTATATGATCATATATAATATAAAATATGGTTAAGTGGCATATTGTTTCCGATGTTCCCAGCATGTTGTGTCACAAAGCCACACGTACATAGATTAAAATACTAGATCATCACATTATGTCCTGGAGCGTACCAGCTTTTCTCGCTGCCTCGGTGGTGAAGTCTGCAGCGAACTGCTTCAGGACGTCCGCCACCTGCTCCTCCACGAAGAGCCCAATGAAGTTTGAGGAGGTGTAGAGCTCCAGGGGCAGCGGGCTGGGGAACCGGCCCCTCCACTGCTGCACTGCGGTCTGCAGAGCCTCACACAGGGCCTCCACTTTGTGGTCCGCACACTGCATGAAGAAAAGTACATTGAGGAAATGCATTGGGAAAGTATAGTAAAAGTTGCATTATAGTTTTAGGTTTTCTTGCCATAATAGTAACTACTGTATACTTTACTACTAATATACTCTCAGTCATATAGAATTTGTGAATCCTAGATGATGGTTCATGAGTCATTGTCTATACTCTGTAATGAAGTGTCAGACGTTTCACATCTCATCCAAAAGGATTTGTCAGCGACACTAAGGCTTTCTACTCACAGATGGACAACATACCTGTATATAGACCACTGGGAGGGGTTAGTTTGTCCTATAGTCCCCTCTTTATTCAAAAGCTACTCTCAACCTGTTGGGAAACAATCTTTGTGACTGTCCCAACAGTAGCCTTTGAATAAAGAGGGGACTTATTCAACAGGCAAACCCCTCCCAGTGGTCTATATACAGGTATGTAGTCCGTCTGTGAGCAGAAAGCCTTAGTGTCGCTGACAAATCCTTTAGGATGAGAGGCGAAACGTCCTACACTTCAACTACAGAGTGCAGATGATAATTCAAGAACCTTCATCTAGGATGTACTACTATTCATTTTGGGGCTATTTCACATCCATTTGTTTTTTACTTTGGTTTTTGAAGTTGCTTCCCATAAACACTATACTACTAGCCAGTTTAAACCAGCCATGGACTTGATTTAGTTCTGGTAATACTCACAAATATATTTTCTTTGCTGCGACTTAAAGACTTTTAAGTGAAAATAATTAAAACCATTCTTCAAAATCAAGGGCAATACTGCAACAATATGTATCGTATTTCCATACATGACACTGGCCTAAGCTCACCATGAAGAACTGGCAGAGCGTGATGTGGGGAAAGATGTTGTGGGCCTTGTTTTTGCCACAGGTGACCCGGCTCTGCTGCCAGAAGTGGGACAGCTGGTTCTGGAGGGGGCCGCTGGGGCGCAGGTACAACACAAACTCTCGAGGCAGGGGGTCATCTAGGAACGGATCGTCCACATGGGAGAATAGCCTGGACAGAAGAAAAATTACTTTAATGTTTTAACTTTAAACGTTTAACTGTCCAGCACTCCAAGACAAACAAAAAATGTAACTCGTATCACATATGTATGAAGAGATTTCATATAGTGTTTTTTACTGTAGTTATTGAGAACTGCAAAACTAAAACATAAAGATGAAAACATCATCCTAGATTTTCCAGCAAATGCTTAACCATACTCCAATAGATGGCAGTGTAACCCACTCAAGTGTATTAGTATGTTGTGGCAGTCACATCTGTGGAAACCTCTGTTCATGGAAACTCACCAGTCACAGGCGGCTTGGACACTACGGCCTCCGGTCGAAACCAAGGCTTTGAGTCTGAAAAACACAAGAGTTAAATCTTTCAAATAATTCCTTAAAATGTATCATTGACATTATTTTGCTTATGGTTTTGCACAGTCATCCATGTCTATGTCAGTGTCTTAGCAGCAAAGAAACATGGGAGCATGCTGTGGATTGACACCTGTGTGGAAACTATGAGAGCGTCGAACATGAGAGGAGTTTTAGATGACGATGAAGGGGGGAAAAAGCATGTTACAGAAATGATCCAGAGACTCAGTGCAAAATGTCACTGGAAAAAGAAGCACTTGTGAATTATTCATCCACCCTGAATGGAACTGAGCAAGAGCGCAGAAATATAGGCTGTGTACATTCAGGCATAACCCAGTGTCACGCAAAAGGAAATACAATAATGGTAAGGATTTAAGGAAATAAGTCCATCCCATAGGACAAAAGAATGACAAAAAATTCTTAAGCATGTTTAAACTGAAAAAGAGTCTAGTGATTTTTAATATGCTTTAGGAATCATAAGCAGGTTTATTTTAGGACAGCCATATTGTCTGGTTGGAATATTGTAATTTTTAACTTCAAGTCTAATTATTGAAAGCATTGTGGGGTTTTGTCTCCTTAACTGAAGTCATCCGGGGAAAATAAAGAATAGAAGATTATATAAAACATTGTAAAGATTCTCAGCGTGTGCGTTACATATGGTAGAACTGACGATCAAGCGAATTAAATTGAAGTGAATAATAATCGAAACATAAAGCAATGTGAAAAAAGCAAACCATATCGACAGTATTTTATGTATGCAATGTTTCCATACAATGTTGTGCCTCAAAATTGCAAATGTGGAAAGAACATACAATATGAGAAAAGAGAATATATAACAAGTCCAGTAACACAAACCACATTGGCCAGTGAGAAAAAAATAAGAGGCAAAAGACAGAACTTTAAAACCCTTCAAGTATGACATAAATTATTTGTCACTTTTCCATCAATAGTATAGTATAAGACATTTATGCACTGATCTGTGCAGTGGATCTGTGAGGCTGCATTTTGAACTAAAGTAGTTAATAATTTAGCAACAGAAGTTCAGTTTGTGTGCACTTCCTGCTGTAGGAGACCTTTCTCATAAAAGTTGGGTTGTTAATATTCACTTCTCAGTTAAAAAAGTCCCCAGGCAGAACTCTGCTACACACAGTATTTGGAAAAGAACATGAGTAATGTTCGCTTCCAAATACGGTGTGTGTGTGGACCAAATTGTCTATATGTCCATATTAATGATTTAATCAATTCATTTGACTTATCTCAGTTTCATGACTGACAGTAAATCGCCTATCTACTTTTCCCATTGAAATAAGCAATTGCGTAATTTTGGACACGTTTAGTTTCAAGTAAATAAAAAAAAAACACCTTATGCTAGATTTGTAGTAGGAGTAATCCCAGTAAGCTCGTTACTGAAAATAATAGCAGTGAATAATTATAGTTTCAGTAAGTAGTTGCAGTAGAAGCTGTAGTAGTGACAAGTAATTAGTAGTAGGAGAAAGAGATTTTTTGCTTGATTATTCATTTGATTTTACAATGGGGGTCCTGGACTATTTGCAACCCCTAATATTGCCCACACACGTGCCTACATAGAGCTATGGGAGCCGTTCAGTAGTTTCTTTATACTTCTAGTTTACTTGCAAACACACAGAGGTCAACTCAAGATAAAATATAACTCAGCTGCTATTGGTAATGATTCAAGAGGGTGTGGGAATAGTCACTGATGAAACTGGTTGCCTAAATATTGAGCTATATTTAACTAAGCTTTACCGTCAGCTTGGCTATTTTTAGTTGCACAAACAGCGGCTATTGTGAGCTCAAAGGGATAAAAGCAAAGCAAATGGTAATTTATCTTTTCATGTCGATGCTGTTGGCTGCTCACACCTGGGGCCTCGGTGATAAGAAGGAATACAGAATAAAAGTAATAACACTATCCCCATTAGAGCCACACAATCCAATTAGCTGCAATTCGCGAGATAACAGCGGTATGCGGGGATATGCTAATGTTCTTCCATAGGGAGGATGCGACCTTTTTACACTGTCCCAACAATTGAACAGATAGAGGCGATGTTGACCCTAAAGTTGGACAAGATATTTCTTTACTTTCAGGGGTCCCTCTTTTTAATTATTTTAAAATTGGCTAATATTGGTTCACTTCAATCTGACGTCATCTCTGCATCATTCATGAGCTGTCTCACCACAGTCTTGTCCTTTCAATTGTCCTCTACATTGCGCAGAAGAGAGCTATAACTGCTTTTTTCTCAGTATGAGAGGGAAAGGTCTGTTCAGCAGCCGCCCACACACCAGCAAACTCATATTGGGCGTAAAAGTACATCAGCCCTGGAAAAGAGAAGTGTGTCCTGTGACCTACACATGCCACACCGTTTGTTACCAATTAGTCACAATAGTACACTCAAAAATCAACAGAGGTCCAGAGGTCAGCAGAGCGCTCACTAAAAGAAGTGCTGAGTCAGATTAAAGGCCAACATTTCCTTAACATATCAGTGTATGAACATTTATTACATTTATTACATTGTATATATTGTAAAACTTTGGATTATCTTTGATCATTTCTATCAGCTTTATTCTATTTATCCCTCATTATTAGTTTCTTTTGTATTTTGTTTAGCTTTGACAGAAAAATTCCATTGACAAAAAGTAAAAATATGCAAGTTTAACGCAGTTAAAACACTGAAGGCCAATAATATTACCTACAACACTGACATGGTTGACGATGAGCTAATAAATAAATAGCATTTTGTAATAATAAAATAGTTTAAATACTAAGGGACTGCAATTTAACATTTTCCATGTTTCCATTCTGTCCAGGTGGGCTCGACAGCTGTCCCACTTCACACACAGTACACACAGTAAGTGTTGGAGCAGTCCACCTGGGCCCGGCCTGTGTGGGCTCAGAGCAACGAATAAAAGGGTTTGGGGAGAAAGTATTCCCCAAATGACATCATTTTATCTCCAGTACAAAACAACTGAACAAACTCCACGCTGCAAGGCATTTGAAGTATAATAATTAAAAATGGTGTCTGACTGAGCTTATTTTCTGATTCGGTGAATAACATCGAGATTCAGTTCGCTGTGCATAGGAGCATTGGAGAGTAGATTGAAATATGAACAGCTCCACTCATACAAGAATCACATGTTTGTAGAGGTCATCATAACTACAAGGCTATCTGGTTTCACAAAATAGGACCCCATGGAGAACATTTACAGTGGTGCTCTTATTATTTGTATAGATTTCACAGCACATTCATTTAAATTCTTATTTTATGCAACTGCATTTTCAGAGGACTGTCAATTTTGTAACTGTACTGCGAGGGAAAAAACCCACAATTATTTCTGTTAAGTCGCTTGAAATTGAAACTTTTTCCGCGCAGTTGGTGAATCTGAATTGCACTTCCCTAATGATGAATAGCATAAAACTACAGGACCCAAAAAAGTAAAAGATAAAAGTTATATAATAGTAGTTAAAATGTGCCTGATTAATACATGCAATATGAAATACCACCCCATCTTTTTATTTGTATATTCTGTACTTATTTTGCTTTATGTTTATAGTTACATACTTATTTAATTTATATTTTTTTATATCAGTATATTTGTTTTTTACTATGTTTTTAAATACAGTGTGTTATTGGGCAACTATGACAAAGCAATTCTGCTCATGGTTCAATAAAGCTGTCAAAGGTCTACTGCTTGGACAACCTATCACACAATTCTACACATCACATCCAAATGGCACAGGATTATACAGTCACTGAATGGTTATGTAAAATGTGTGCGCGTGAGAGCCTGTCACCCACGTACATGTGAATCTGTCCTCAGACTGATCCTGAGTGAAGTGTTTGAGACAGGAAGAGGAAGACACAAACAGAGAAGAGCCCACACATCGCCCTTCAGCCCATACATACACCAGCGCTACTGTACACTATCGTAGGCCTGTATGGTTCAGCAGAATAATGTTTCTCAACCTTCTTGTCTGTCATCTCTCCTTCTTGAAATTCAGTTCACCATTTGAGAAGATAGTGTGATCTTTCGACACGTCTAGCATTTTGTCTATTTCAAGAGATTCCATTGTAGAAACCATGAGTGTCCTTGAGACTGAACAGCATGGAAAAAGAAATTGCATGTGATCAGTACTAATTCGTGCCACCAAACAGCCCCCCAAAAACTTTTATTACACGTTTTAAATGTCCAGAAAACACCCGTACACTAGGTTTCCTCACATTCGAACACCACAATGCACAAGCGTTGACATGAAAGGGCAGAGGAGCAGAGCCGTGTGGGAGTGAAGCACATTGTTTTAGGCTAAACACATCAATATCTGCAGTTCACAGCAAAACTAAGGGAGCTTTATTTAATCACATCAGGAAGCTGCAGAGACGGGGATGAGATCTTCCCCACGTCTATACTCCTTCTGTCTAATTTGACAGTTGTAGTTGCCAGGTTAAAAGCAGCACATGAACGAAATGCAAGCGCTCCGCTCAGCTGCCTTTTGGTAATGAGCAGCAGAGTTTGTCTGGCAGCTGCTGAACTTGGAAAACAGCTTCACCTGCTTCAAACACTAGCTCTAAAGACACAAGCGCTGGTCTAAACCCAGTATCTGTAACAGCACCATATGTCCAGCTGACTCCCTTGTATTGGTTTCAGCTCACCTCATAGCACCATTGACGGATCAAACGATCACTGCTACTATGCAATGGTCATCACAAATATCGCAGTTATTAAAATTCACCTTTCTTTTCATTATGCAGCGCCAAAATAATTGGCAATATAAGAAACCTTTATAGAGTTACATTAGCCAAAGCATTATAAAAAGAAAAGTAAACAAAGGAGTCATAATCATTTTACCGGCCAGTCGAATACATTTAACTCAAGTGTTCTCAGCCTGAAAGATGTTGTGACGTGAAGTCAAAGCAGGTGGCATATGGCGTCAGTTCGAGAATGACCCCACCTCATGCCGCGTATCAGCTGTCCGAGAGGAGGTACAGTATTTAAGCCGCGCCCACTGCTCAACTGACCCTAATTTACACCCCCGAGTCTCTGTGGGAAACCCTGAACCTCTGCAGGCGTTCACTCCCCGCACTTCCTGTTTACAGACACACTGACCCCACGTCGGCTTAAAAATAGGTTACCATAGATAGTACATTATACAGCAATATTGTTCCGTCAGCTCTCGGCGTTAAGGCAAGTCAAGCTATGACTATTTGTTGCTTCTTCCAACAAGTTTATACTGTATGATAATGAATTGTAAGTCTTAGAGATAGATCATTTAATTTGATTTTGTACAATAATGCTTTACAGTATTCTATTTTCAAATAACAAGTAAAACATTTTTTTTTTAAATGTAATAATCATCTGCTATTTTTCCGCAACATTACTGTGACTAGAGGCAAAGTGACTGAGGCGAATTGTCCAAAGAGAAAATGCACCTTAAAAGTTTAAAATGGCGGCCCTATGGCTAAGGGGAAAAGGTGAACCGAGTGTGCCGTCTCTGCCCCAGAACAGAGGCAGAACAGGAATATTTAGCCAAAATACAGAATACAAAGCCACTTGCAGCAAGTTTCAGCTCAGTCAAATTGAAATCGCAATTTGTGAGGTCACCATCTAATATATTGTTAGTTCATTGCAATGTATAGAAAACTACATCCACTTAACCCCTTTAAAACATCCTCTGAATTGTTTGTTGTTTGTAATAATATCATTATCCTTTAACAATTGTGTATAACACAATAATATGGGCAAGTCTAAAATCTGAAGCTTGATTTTAAATCATAAATCTAATCACAATCACAAAACCTTTCAGTAAATCCTAATTCAACATAACTCATTCATTCGTTTCCTTAACGTGCATTGTCTAACATGAACAAACCAGGACAAAAACTCATCTCACGTGTCTCATTGCCGCGTGCTGTACCTCAGAGTGTGTCCTGAGCCTCCATAGAGACTGTCTGTAGATGTAATGACACAAAGAGAGTGTGTTGGAGACAGTGTTTCTAAACTGAGCCTCATTGTGCTGCTGAGCGAGGAGGATGAGGACATAAACTTCCGCCTTCACAAAAGAAACGCTAATCTTTTCCTAAGGTTCCGTGCACTGTCCCGGGAGCGCTCCTATTAAATGATATGTTCACTTCACACTGGAGTTCATGATAAATACTGCAGCAAAACTCAGTTGCTTAACTCTGCATGTATTTCAGCTCTTGTTCCATTTGAGCTGTTAAAAACATATTAGAAAGTTTGTTGTAGGTGAACTGCAAAAGCCTTGTAATTACAGTGAAAAAAAGTTGGCGTAAACTCCCACAAAAAGCCATTTCTATGAGCGCACATTACAATGTCTTTCACATAACTGGGCTGGACGAACGCTACATTTAAGTACGCAACCAAATTCATTTCCAACCGTGCAACAATGCCTGGCCTGCCTACCTGAAAACCTGCCTTTGCTCATTCATATTGCAAACCTTTTGTGACAACAGTGTATGTGGAAACTCATGACCTTAAAACTAAACTAATATCGCATTTATCTGAAACCAAACCAAAAACAAATCTGTATTTTTAAGTATTTGGTATTTTCTCTCGTGAAGGAGGGCAGGACTGCTGAGCTCCGTTCATAAGAGCTTCACAGTAGTTTCATTATTTAGCTTTTTCATCAGTGTAGCTTGTATGCCTCTCAAATGTTTCCAGCTCAAAACGGGTTCTTATTTCACGGTGACAGCTTCGGAAATGCCACATAAACACAACACAACTTTCCAATCAGATTATCTTTGTCTTTGTTAGATGAAGTTAGTGAGTTGTATCATTAGCCGCACATTACCAGCACATTGATCTATTTCTTCGGTCTGCAACACTATCAGAATGAAGTATCTCTCGCAGGATGCTTATATCTTGTGTATGAGGATTGAACAAAGAGACAAAATACATAGATAAGATGCACGCAAAGCATTTCAAGGCTGAATGGGCAAATTCTCCGTCTCTCCCAGTTTATTTGTGGGTCGTGGATGTTTATGGATGTAAAGCTCTAATTGGCCCGACACTGTTTATTTTTGAAGCCAAAGATATGTCTCGGTCAAAAGACTTGTTGGACTTCAGGGAAAAAAAAAAAAACATTTCTGTGTGTACTTCCACTGATTGACAGTACACGTTTGGACTGCTAACAACATTTGCTCATAAATAAGTAAACATATGAAAAGTCTTCTCCAAAGCGTTTTTATACTAAATGCTGTGATCAAAGTGTTACTTTCTATTGCCCATTTTCCTTCAACAGCTAATGACTGAAAATGAAATACTAATCACTTGCAAAATGCTATTGGTAAGCTCAGAATAGGATGATGAGATGATAAGGTTTGTAAATGTGTTTCCAGTGGCATTTAAATGTGGTCGATTTGTAACCTTTCAGTTGAAGCAAAAACAACAAATAAAACCAGTACCATCTAGTTTCCTCCAAATAAAACCGGGGCAAATTACTGACAGAAAGTAAATCATTATTCACGCACTAGCTGCTTCATGCACTCCTTTTGCATCACACAGAATAATGTCATTCGAAACAGGCCAAATTTGAACGCTGTTGAATGTTACACTCTATTGCACTCACATTAAGGTCAAACGGACTGGAGCACATTTGGTTTGGCCGCGCTCTCTCTCTCTTTCTGTGAGCTGTAGGTTCTTTGAATGCTATAACATTAAATTGAATGTATATAATTTTTTAAATGACGTTGCATGGTGAATTTTAGAGGAGTACGAGATACTTTTAAGAAAACATTTATTCTATGATTTTAATACCCCATGGTTTTTATTAAATGCCCTACACTCGATGTTTTCTTTCTAGAAGTGGAAATATATTCATGTCATTATTGTTAAAAGCGATCATTTGTGGGGAAAAAGACCTTTGTGCAACTAATTATAAAGCATTATAATCGCATACATTGGCATACATGTTAAATAATAATGACAGCATTTTTCCCTGAACATTGTGAAACGTGCTTATCAACTTATCCCTGTGAAGACTTGGGATGTTGGAACTGCTTTAGGAAAGTTAAGAGTGAGCGTGGATCATATTGTGGGTAAACCAAACTAAAAAAAACAGGTACAGAGCCTGTGAATTCTAACGTGTGCGATAGGAATTAAGTGGATTGAATGAGATATTATATCAAGCATACTATATAAAACACATGTTCCTACTGGGCTGAAGGTCCTGTGTGGTTTCTCCATCAAGCCGAGTCTCTGAAATCAAATTCAATATGTGTCCACTGAACTGAAACAGAAGATATCGCGTGTCCATATTTCAAATGGATTCCGTTCTAAATATTTGCTCATGTGTACGGATATGGATATGGCTCAATAGGGAATCGGTGAAACATTTATGGCACCCTTTAGCACATTAATATGAGAGCATTGAAATCTCACTTTTATCGACAAGGGTTTAACAGAGCACGTCGATGTCCCAATTCAACATTCAGTATAAGTGGTAATAGAAAGGCTCCTCTCGTCATTATGTCCGTGAGGAGGCGGTTTGCCCACTTCAATTTGTTGTGTTTGGCTGTGATTGACAAATGGCAGCCACGTCGCTGTGACTTTACCCCAGAGAAGAAAGCAGCATCTTTTCGAGTTCAGTTTTTTTATTGGGTGACAGTGGAACACGCGACCAAAGATTTCCCCTCAGTTTAACACAGATGCAAACCCTGTCCCCTACGCTGGAAATGTGTAATGTATGTATATATATTTTGCTTTTTTTTTTTTACTCAAAATGCTTGGACAAACTGTCTTCTCTTACGGGGGTGTTTAATCGAAGCTTAAAAACAATACTTGCATAAGGTATAAGGGAGACATGCTTTGTAGTGGAGGACATTTAACAATAAGCACCACCTCATGACATCAGCAGGTTTTTTATTTGCATAATGCGAGCCCTTTTGAAGCTCAAGTAATAAAAAAGCAAGCATGCAGTAAACATCTTTCTTCGCACGCAATCATATCTGTAATTAAAAAGTCTCATCATCTCATTTTCCCCTCTAATGATGGCCCAGCTCTCCAGCAGGAGGATTACATGCAGGGGAGGCTGGGGGAGGGGGACCGTGCAGGACGTCCAGCCAAACCCCATGTCCCGGTGCAGTGAGCGCGAGGCCAGGCAACAGGAGCTGGAGCGGATCCAGCTTCTGGGTTTGGCAAAGAAGCAGCTCGTGCACAGATGGTTCGGTCATCAGTGAGCACACACAATTGCTCCGCATCCTTCTCAAGACAAACGCCGCAGTGGACTGCGGTGAGTAACCCGTCAGCCTTCAGCTTAATATTGTGGCGCTGGCACTAAAAGCCCGTGCAAAGTCGGCATTAAATTGGGCGTGAGATTAAGAGCCACGTCAAATCTACTTTAGTCGCTGATCCATTCAGCCTGGGAGTGCCCTCGACTTGAGCCCATGTCCAGATTTAGGCATGATTTGGGGAACGACAGGTGGATCAGCAGGTGCACCTCTAGCAAGAACAATCGCAATTGAATCAAAATCGCAGCATAATGTGTCGACATCTCCACGAGTTCTTATGATACACAACATTTGCTGTATCAGTGGTCCTCAAACTACGGCGCACCACTGATGGTACCTGACTCTTCTGAGGGTCTGGCTCCTCTGCAATTCTAGACTTTATAGCGTTTTTGTCTTTGGTTAGAACTACTTTAGTCGTGGCTTAGTCCTAGTGTGGACTTGATTTCCACTCCAAGTGCTGTTTTTAGACCAATCTTGTGCCACTCCTTTTTTTGTAAGTTAAGTTTGAGAACACACATTTTCAACCAGGGGGGTACATGAAACCGAAATGTCAATAGGCATCACAGCCTCGTAGGAAATGCATGAAATTGTGTTGTGCTGTATAACTGCAGCAAACTCTATCGCCCACGAGGCACCTGGATGCTGTTTAGCAACAATCTGATGAGAGCAGGGTTTTTCGTGTCTGACACTGGAAACACTGCCTCCTCTTGCACCAACAACAAAGGCTTAAAGGCTTTATTGATGTTGTGAGGAAGCGGGCAGCAAGATCTAAATAATAAGGTGATGGAAAAAGCATGATCATGCTTTTATATAGCTAAGGCTTATTGTTATTTAGTTGACCTGTAAACTGTTTTGTCTGTAAAGCACAATTAATAAAAAAGAATATACATAATTGTCCAGTAAGTTATAGTTATGCAATTTGTGTCTCAGAGCATTGCTAAAGGGAAGCCTGTAAGCTATTCCTCACTGCACGACATCAACCCTGGTGCAAGGAGAGGCAATGGTATAAGGCATGAAATATTTAAAATATCGCCTCTGGTTTTTTGTTTGTTTTACCACACAAACATTGTAGATAAGGCAGCATGACTGCCTTGTAGTTTATGCAGTATTTAAGGTGCTGACACAAACATGAGTGTGTAACATTTCTCATATCATTTACGAAAGAGAAGATAGAAGATGTTATTTGTCCTTGAAAGCAGGGCCAAATAAAAAGTCCATGCTACATTTGTGTCTACACTGCTTCACTCGGCATCAGTAAACAAAAATGGTCTTCTCAGGGTTACTCAGTGGTGGCAAACCACTTTTTAAGAGCATAGTGATGTATAATTGCTTTTATTTTGAAGTATGTACCGTAGGTGGCATCTAATTACATGCAACGTAACGTTAGCATTAGTATTTCAGTATTTCCTATTGTCTGTGTAGGCTCTCAGTCGTACAGGAGTTGTCCATCTTATATGATGGTTCTTGAGTCTGGAAGTAAAGTGTAGAACGTTTCGCCTCTCATGATGAACCCTTTTGGATGAGACTTCCTATTTGTACTTCCTATTCGCAAACCTTTTCAAATGTTAGCTTGACCTTCCTGATTCGACAGAAGAGGGCTATAAGATGACTAAATATCGCATTTGAATGGTTGCAATTATTTGGGTAATATAAATGACTTCTGAAAAAAAAAAGTCTTCAATAGGGTTTCTTATATGTTCATCCTGTTCATGCTTGCCTCACAGCAAAAAAGTCCATGAAAAAGTACAGAAACACCTGTTAAAATGACTTGTCGGGTTATTTTTATCCTGATTTCTGCTTTTTAGGTTTTTTAGTGCTAATTCAACAATGTTTTGTGGGGAAAATATAGCATTTTACATGATATTTAACAGAAAAAAATAATTGTTTATCTATTACTATTTATGTATTATTATTTATTTTAGTGGCAGCTTGTCATCCTGTGAGGATAGTGGGTCCCGAGGCCATACCAGAACCACTGCTATAGAGGATACGCACAGATATTTTCATTCATAACAGAACCCTCGACGTCAAATAACAATGCACACTGGCCAGCGCGTTCTGTTCCCATGCTGTTGTTAGGCTGTATTATCACTGAAGTTCCCTCTATACAGACAGATGCATGGGGTAACCTGTCTGAACCCCCTCACTGGTGGGGCATTTACAGTTGTTGATACAGTATGAAACACAGTGCAGCTGTCAGCCCTCACTGCTGCCTCAGCAACTGTGACCACATGACTGTCCTGGGACCAGCCCGGCACCGTTAGGCTATTACATGTAATTAAAACCCAAGCCTCCATGTCCACACTTACAGATGATGCCAGCAGAGTATTTAGCCGAGCAGTCGTTTTTAAAATAACTGTTGATATACCCAACAATTGGCTTTTATTTCAGGGTTTACTGCCATGAATCTTCTGTCAGTGATTGGTACAAATTGGGCACACTGAATTCTGCAAAATTACTACATTCAAATACATTTCCGAGCAGTGTTGCCAAGTCAATGTTTTTGTTGTTGTTTTTTCAGTAAAAGTTGCAATAGTTTACTAATTCCCAATGCACAATGTAGTTGATGTAGAAGCACAGTGTTGGGTAAACCGTGCCTTTTGCAAGGGTTGACAATATGATTCACCTTCATTACTACTAGCGTCATTTAATTACATTTTTGCAATGACACTGCTTAGGTGTAGGGTGTTTTAAGCTTAATTTTAATTCACAATACCCTTTTATTACAGGCTTATGAGGGCCCCATCCTGCTCTGGGTAAACAGAACCATTTACTCTCCAAGGCACTATCTAAAAAAAATAGTAAAGCTTAGGATATTAATATATGATAATTTATTTTATTCTGCCTTGAATACATTGCATTGTACATGGAGTCATTTGTTTCGGGCCTGACTCACCTCGTTTCAAGTGGTGCGATGTGAGTGGAGACAATGCTTCATAATCTGATATCTCTCTGTGTTGGGCTGCTTCCGGACAGGGTTTTAAATGAGGCCTGATCTGATCTGCAGCACGCACTGAAGCACCTCTCCCGTTTCAGAAGGGAGAATAATGATGTCTGCACGACCTTGTCCAAGGACTTTCTGACAAGACACACACTTTAGATGAAACGTTCACAACATTTCACTTCAAATGATCGCAGCAGATTGGGAGCAATTTGTAAGAGTAGCAGTGAGGCAAGGCGCATCCGAAAAAACCTTATCCATCAGCATTTTCAAAGATACAGAGCCAAAAAACACATCTACAGTATCAATAATTCATGAGAGATGCTACCTCTACTCCATTTTAGAGCTCCCATACATTGCCTATCTAGTAGCTTAGTAATGTTGACTGACTGTGTATAACCACTATTGGTAAATCTCTTTGGCAAAACATATTTTGCTCTCCCAAAATCAAGATGTTTTGTGTGCGTTGTGTTATGGGGATGTGATCTTTCCAGACCTCAACAAGCGGTGTGACAGAAAACGAAGCGCAAACAGCAGAGAAACCTGAGTCAGCCCACACTGGCTAATCAACACAGGCCACCTGTCCCTATACTTGTAGAGAACAGAACTCCTCAGTGGAGTGTGTAAGACTGTTGTGTTTTGGCTAAACAATGATTTGGACAGGGACGATTTTCCTACGGCAGAGAGGACAGGGTTATCTCAGCCTCACAGCCTCTTCAGCTCTGTCATACACTGCGGAGTCTCAATCAGTGCCATGTGCGAATGACTGAAGGACTAATACATGTGGTGGAATTGAGATTATCGTGAAGTGAACTTAACTTCATGTCAATTTCTTGTTTACAACAGTATGTGATATGAGATTGTTTTTCTGATTCATTGTTTTGAAGCACTAGGTCATAGCAAATCGGCCATTGTGAAGTCCCAACATCTGCGTCATTTCTCACACAAAAAAACATGTCCCGCCTTCATAGATTTCTCGCTCTCTCTTTGGTCGGCCTCAATTTGGCTTCACTATCCTCAAAACATAAGAGTTTTTCTTCAGCACTAGTCCACTGTACGGCATGGGAGGAAACTGTACAGTTGTTGGTCTTGTATGGCACACAGCTGTCCATACTAGAAGCCCTCGGCCCCTAATAAAACTCAGCGTAGGCTCCCAACTGTCCTAAGACCAGGCCAATGGCGTAATAGACTGACATTGCAACAGGGAACGCCATTAGAACAATTGTTTGACATGTGCCGAGTCACACTGCAGTTTATCCAACAATATAAAGTTGCTTATTTTTGATTCACATTCAAAAGATTTGTCATTCGTCATTCAAAGTTTAACTATAAATATAAAGGTGTGCAAATGTGAACAAAAAGATGGTGTAAACAATATGGAACAGGAAGGATGCAGAATATTGTATTTGTTGTCCTTGGGGTGACTGTGTACAATTTCTGCCCAGATTAGCACAAAAAAAAAAAGAAAGAAAGAAAGAAAAAACTGCACCGATAGATATATCTGCACAGGAAATGAGTGGGTGTCAATCTGAAAAAACAAGAAGCACAGGGTTTGACCAAAATATAATATATAATATACCTGATTTAAATATTCATCATCACCTACAGTATGTAGGCTCATCTAAACGTCTTCTGGACACCTGCATTATTAAGTCATGTTTTATAACTTAATAACCATAAAAGTGGTGTATGTAGGTTTCCCCCCCTACATACACCCCCCCCTGAAATGTAAATGACTGATGTCCCACTGACAATTGTGGTCAGACATCATTTATCCTATAACATTCTCACATAATATCAGTTTTGGAGATGAGACCGATCTAAAGGTTCTCAAATAATTGCATGAAATATTTTTTTGGGAAAAAAAAAAATCAAAAGAAGCAACCCAGCATGAGTCAGCGCTGTATAATCGATGGCTGCATTAGGAGCTGACATGCACAAGGCTGTCCTTTACAAAGTGAGGTGCACCTTGTGACTTGCAGGAAGCTGTTTGTCTTCTAAAGAGAGAACAATAATGTCGGATCGATTCGGTTTTGAGAGTGATTTAACCTGTTGTCGATGTGCAGCAGACCTTCAGCCCATTTCCTGGTTCGACCCTGATGGATATGGCAACTATTGATCAGAGAGACGGTGAAGTAGTGGACTGTATCTCCTATTTCAAAGCAACAAATGGTATAAAATAGAACGGAAAGAACATAATTGTACATTTCAAGATATGTCAATGTCTGTCATTATGTGATGGATACATTATTATAGTCTACAATTAAAATAGTCAGCAACCAATTTGGCCATTATCAATACCATTAATACAGTATGGAATCAGAACACAGGTTTTATCACACAACTTTGTAATGAAATGAAAAGACACAAGTTATGACATTTGTCATAACTGTGACAAATGTCACAGTTATGTACTAGCCTACATGTTGCATAATAAATCTCCCTGTTCGATATTATATTGTGTGGGCCTTATTGACTGGACAAAGAGCTGTGACACAGACATGTCAATACACATACACGGAATTATCTTCCTCAATTTAATCAATGCCATTGAAAACCTCTCCAATCGAACGCACTGTCCTGAAGCTTACAACATTTGTAATCTTAACACACAAGTGTAATCCTTTCAGAGCATAAAAATCAGAACACCTGCAACGGGACGTGAAATTTAGTGGGTCAACCCCTTTAGCGGGACTAAACGACATAAGAGAGTGGTCGTGTGGAGGTAAAGCTGTTATGGCCCAAATAAAGGAGGATGCGACGGCCCCGGGGAGACTGAGTGGCCTACTGCCTTTGGGACGCTCCATTCATCGTAACGGGGCTTCCTCAAACACGCTCCAGCTGTCTGCAGGGGGAAAATACAGCAAGAGTTCCCCTGGACTATAAATACTATAACCAGGGCAAAAATAGGCACAGCTTCTTTCACTCACTGATATGCTTCTAAATGTGATAAAAGTGGCATGAAATAACAAGAGTGTCCCCATGACGCCCTCTGAGGTCACCGCAGCTGCTCTGACAAAACACAAACAGGAAATTAAAGAAGAAAATAAAGGATTCAAGGTAAGAGGAAATATAAAAAACGCAAAACAGCATGAAATGGGACACCACAAATTGGAGGCCTATAAAGTCTGAGGGTCTTTATGGTCAAATCATTTGATACTGAAATAAAACTTAAATAGTTTGAACTAGTTTACATTAAGTATACACTGTAAACAATATTGGTCAAATAATTGATTGAAAAGTTACAATAAAGCTATTGGACGCCTCTACTCAAACAGGAAGAGGAACCTGAACGGTTAGCTGCGGCACCACTTGTTTTTGGCAATTAGGAACTTTTTTTGCGTTTCCAATTGATTTGTACGCATGTTTTTCAAAGGCAACAGAAAGGCATAATTTAAACTCAAGGTAATGAATGAGAGATAATAGTTTGTGGCCGCTATAATTAAATACCCTGTACTGTAGCAATCCTGAGCCTACATAAATTGTGTGGGTTGCATCATAAAGGCCATTTTTATTTGCTACAATCTCTGCATGTAGGGGAAAAAAGGCTCCTAAATGGAAAAACCCAAAAGGGAGGAATAAGAAGTAATTTCCAAACTTGACTTAGCCCTGAAGAACTGTGAGTAGCATTTTCGACTCTGGAAACTATTATACTTAGCCTTGCTGTTTTAATAGGATTTGCTTCCACTGTCTTTCATGACTCCATAATGATTAATTTATGGCGGCATTGATTTTTAGTAGTAGAAAGTTGAATAGGATTACATTAGGATTAACGCATATATAAGTATTGTAAAATTGTCTAACTTAATTATCATATTGCATAAAATGTCACATCTTTTCACAATAACATGAGAACATTCAAAAGTCTGGTTAATTTAGTCTGGTGCCCATTGTTTGACCAGTAGAGGCCAAATGTGACTGAATAATGATCTGATACCTGTGACGGTCTGCTTCTTTGGGGACATCGTTATATTGGGATTCAGTTCAATGTTCAATGCAGATCGATGCTCAAACACAGACACCTTTCCCCCCTCACTGCGTCTCCTTCTCGGTCTTGAAAGCTCTGACTGAGTGCCGGGGGGGTTTACAATCAGAGTGAGGCTTGAACTTTCACAAGAAGCAGAGGGATTTAGTTGCCTCTATAAGGCGATATACAGATAATACATGCACTGTTTTTTTGCCATATCACCCACCCCCACTGAGACATAGAGTACCAGCTTTTTTTCTTTTATTCCGTGGTTCCGGTGTCATTAGCATACCTGACAATTCATTAGCTACGTGCAGCGGAAAGAAAAAGTCAGTCTGATCAAAGGCCTCCTTCTCAGACAGTCCAGGAAGTCAAGTTTGAGTGTGTTTACCCCTGTATGTAACCTGTATCCCTGACAAACCATGCAGCGATGTTATGTTTACTGTCAAGGGCTGTGGTTGGCTTCACAGATGTGGATCCAAAGCTCGGTCCAAATCACAGACAGTCGCTCCATTCACAGACAGCAGTGGACACAGGCTGATCCTATAACACCCACACAAAACCCTGCTTTCTCTATCTTCATGAGGACAGTTTGGTATAATAGTGATCCGATGACTCTACTGTACAGCAATAATGAACAATGCCATAATAATCTGTATTGAGGGTTATATATACCTGTAAATATAAAAATGAAAGCATAAAAAGGTAAAAAATAAAATAAAAAATACTATAAAAAATAAAGTTTTGTTCTCAAGGAGGGTACTTTTTGTGCTGGACGCATAGCCTGAATGAAGATGGCTGTTTAGCTACTATCGGAGTTACCATCTATGCAAATATCCACTTGCACATTGAAGAGGCAGATAATTTAGTGTGCCAACGCCCGAGTGGAGGAGAGAACAAGAAGACTAAAGAGAAGTACATAAGGCTGGAATTGCCTAATTTTGACCTCAAGGCAGTCTTCCACTTTGCAACCAAGGTCAAAATAAGTAACTTTTTATTATTATTATATTATTATATTAATATTCAATAAAACGTCTCAGAACTTTTACTCAGAACGTGTAGTTACTGCATCAGCATTAGTAAAATCTTAACAATATTCAACAAGTTGTGCAAGTGGCTTTTCAGTAAATGCTTGCTGGCACAACATTCAGTCAAATGTTTTATTAATTAGTGAACACAAATAGAAAGAAGTCTCTCTCTTGGAAAACATTGTACATGGTCGGTTTAGCCTAATTCAGAGGGCTACGCAATTGTGCTTTGAGCTGAGGATCCTCATTGTATTTCAAAAAGGAGATAATCATGGAATTTCAGTCAATGCTGATCAATTAGTGACACAGTAATAAACATAAATGCTATGTTTCACAATAGCGTTGGGATTCACACCTAGGATGAGACATAAGCAAACTTGTATTTGCCCCTATTGTTGCCAATGTTGTGTGTTGTTTTGAAGAAGAAGAATTACAATTTCTATAGCTCCAAGTGTAATCCTTCAGCAGAAGCATTGGGAATCTAGGCTGCCACAGTATGGGTTGAGTTATTATGCTGACTTAAGTTACCAACAGTCGTAGGAATACATCACATATCTGCTGAATCTCAAATGGTAGGTTACAGTTCATGTTGACAATGATTGGAAAGCACTTAGTTCAGCGCGACCAGCGATGCAAAACACTTCATTAACTAATCGGCTAAATTCAAAAGCGGATGCAATTATGTTTTTACTCTTGTGTAGCATCGATTTAACCATGCATGGCCATTTCCTACAACTTCACTGGCATTGATGGTCTGTCAGTGTGAGTTGCAGCTGGCGATAAAAAAAAAATGATATGCACACAGGCTCCAGCAGCGGTGAGCGAGATGCTGAGCGCAAACCCCGTTATAAACCAGATAAATAAGTCCCCTTCCCCATGACCTTTGACATCCCCAATCCCCGCACATGTACACAGTCGGTCCGGTACTCACGCCCTGGGTCTGGGGAAGCCCATGGACAGCAGCACGTCCAGGTTGGAGCCACATTTGACCGATCCAAGACGATTCTGGCGGAGCCTGCGAGGGAGGATTTTGCTGTAAATATCCTCTTTAGCGGCCATCGTCCTAAACACAAACGTCCGCTTCGCCTTGCGCTGATCGCGGTCCTCGGGTCAGTCCATGGGGGTCCTCTGTGAACGCATGAGTAGAGAGGAGAAGGAGGAGGAGAGGCAAAGGCAGCAGCGGTAGCCTCAACAGAGTGAAGCCGGAGGAAGAGCAGCGCAGCACGGCCACGCAGAGGCTCTTCACCCCGCTGCCCCGCCTCTGGAGGGGGCAGCCAATTACAGACGCTCCCTGGATGTTGACAGTGTGGACAGGGGCGTAACTACAACCGTGCGCACAAAGCTGTCGATTTAGGGGGCTCACTCAAGATTTGTGCCCAGTCATTTTCTTTTTTTTGAGCTTGCCGCAAAATAATTGTCACCCATTAGTTTCTTCTAGTTTTTGTTGTGTTGTTTGTTTTGTTCCCGGGGATTCAGATACAATTTGTACAATTCATGAATTCATCGACATACTATCAAAATGTCAAGTCACTAGAAATTATATGCATAGGCTTCATTTATTTTTTGCAGGTAAAACAAATTTAGCAGCTCAAAAAATACCTTAATTTTGTCTGAAATGAGCCGAAGTGGTTCTTTTAATGTTGAGTTAGACCCATAGACTGTAAAAATAAGGCTGCATTGCATTTTAATACATACAATAACTCTTTTGTGAGAATATATGGAAAAATAGATCACATTAAAAGCTAATATATATTTATTACAGTGATATAAAATGTATAATTACAAGTTATTATATTTTACAAATTATACACAGAATACATAATTTCTCTAGAATGCATTATTTGTCACAATTAGAGAGTAAAGCAAGCATGGCTTACAAAATAAAATGTGGCTTTAACATAATCATCTATTCTAACTGAATTTATTATGTATCCATTATTTTTTATATAAATATATAGATTCATACATTCATTCATTCTTCCTCGTTTTGCACTGAAATGTTCATATGTCATTAAAAAATTCCTAAAGCTATAAAATCTCCTCCTTGCCCTCGGTATTGTGATGATCAATATAAATGCTCTGGACCATGTGAAAGTGAATGTCCCGTGGGTTAGAGCTGGTTGGTGCATACGGAGGGGTTGTAAGGTGAGATCACACAGAAGACACAGCCGGCCTCCTGAAAAGCTTGTCTCATCTCCACCTAGCGGCGAATCATAGCAGTGCATTAGAGACGAACGAGTAAATGACACACTATTAACTACAATAGTAACATAACATTCAAACAAAAACAACAGTAACATGTCATCTCTTATCTTAGTGTTTGTTGAAAGTTACATTGCAAAAAACAAAGCAGCTCGTTTGATCTGATAAACTTTGTTAATAGTCCTTACCAGTTTAGCTTGGTCCAAACACAGGCCGACAACAGCTCCTCCACTGCCTGGCAACTTCACAGCAGAGCCAAACTGTAAAACATTCACAAAATCAGGATATTGAAACACACGTTACACAATACACGATCAATGACAATAGTATGTACCCGTCTCGCCATCTGCACCATTTTGAGATTTCCAGAACCTAGACAGTCATCAGTGTACACAGTCCTGTTGGTGAAGAGGGGCCTGTTACTACAGAGGTACCAGCTACAAGACATTTGCGAAACATAAAAAAATATATGAATTTACCGTCTTAGTTCGAAGTTTTGGTCCATTAACTGAACCATGCGATCCCAGTCTTTTGTTTCAAAAGCAATTCTTGAAGAACATTTTGCAAGAAAAGAAAATGTGAGTCAAAATGAACTCATCAACATTTTGGAGAATATTCTTCCTCGGCCAACCTTGCTTGATCCGTCAGTTCTGCAAAAGTCTTCATGGCATCGACAACCAGAGGCTCCCCTGCAGACAAGAAGATTACACCCGTCTGTAACTTTTAGGTCATCACAGAGTGCAATAATAGCCTTGCAACCACTCTCCAATAATCAATTTAAACACACTCTCACCCCAATGCATAATCAGCCTCAGCAGCAGAACCATCAGCCTACTCAGCCTTTCCATTTCATACTTATACCAGTTTAAAGGCCCCTGTCAGAGGACATTTACCTTAATGAAAAATTAAACACTCCCCTCTTCACATTGCTGTCATCTCATCTTGTTAAAGTTTAACCTTTTCTATTTCATTCACCATTTATCAGACCTCTCACACTTAGTAAATAAGCCCCCATGCCCTTTGTAGATTAAATGTTAGCTTCGTTAACTAGTCCTTATTTTAATTGTTGAGCTTCATACCATTGAGCCAGCGCCGTCTGATGTTGCTGTGGATGCGTCCGGAGTCACTGGGATCGCTGAGGTACGCCAACCAGAAGTGGGGAAGGTCACTCATGTCCATACCAACATAGTTACCTTAAAAGACATGGGGAAAAGTATGTAGAAAAACACAAGGTTGTTTGATTATATTATGTTGGTACTGTAGATACATCATAGTAGTGCAAATACCATAGCCCTGTTCGTCCATGAGCTTCTTACTGAAATCCATGTAGACCAAACCTTCGTAGACCTGCATAGACAATATCATGAAAGTTCGGTTTAAGCAGCAAATGCAAGTACAAGGAGCGGATATATGGTGAAATAAATATCCTATGCAATATAGTAATAACATGGCAAACTATAAAAGAAAATATATGGGACACTTGATGTGAAATCTCACACCAGTCAGCATCATTGACTACAAATTTGATGGACATGGTTAGTTGACTTCCAATTGAAAAAAAAACAGAACCTGTCTTCAAGTTGTGATACAGTAACTTGTTACCTGTACAACTCTGTCTTGAAGTCCCGCTGTGATGAAGAGCTCATCTGTCTCCACATTTAGGATAAAATTGGCTCTGATGGGCTTTGGTAAATCCTACAGTGTCGGGTCAGTTAGAAATAAACACATTTGTTAAAGTCTTCTGTCCATAAAGTAAAGAACAGATACTATACCACCTCTTGAATTAGTATTGTATATAAGGGGCACTTACGTCATCTGTAATGTTATAGAATTTCATAAGACACTTGAGAGTAGCAGACACAATGGCACTGTGTCCGAGAAAGAGACAAGAAGCACAGTGTCAACAAGTATAAATTATTACAACAAGTTTAAAACAAAAAAGGGGAAGCATACCTGCTTCCAGCAAGACCCTTAAGGAATAGACACAAACAAAAAAACATATTTCAGGTACAAGTCTTTTTGGTTTGCAATTTACTGTTGGTAATGTAATGACCGCTCACCACTTGTCGAGGAATGTTTGTGTCATACTTCAAGGTAAAATTCTGTTTTGTCAAGGCAAAGCTGTACAAACACAAAAGGGTTTAATTTTCAACTCAACTTGTGAAACAAAAAAACTCACCCTTGGTTAGAGCAAAATTGATAAAATTTCTTGCAGGTTGCTTGCAGAAGCCTCAGACCTCCAAGATACCTGTCACAATAATTACAAGCGTAACTTTCTTTTACCTCATATGATGACTACCCATTGTCAATAGAGGGCAGCAACACAATATGATGTGCACTCACCCTTCCTTCCTGCTGATACAGAACAGATCCTGTAAGCTGCCAAAGTCTGTGGGGTCATTGAGTGGGTGAGGAACCAAGACCTAATCATACATAATAAAACATAGAATAACAGAGCATTTATAGCGTTGGAAAATAGTTAATTCATCTTTTATCTTAGAAAAGCACAAAGCTTTCCTCTTTACATGCTGATAATTTTTAAGAACAAATGTTAAAGGACTTCTCAGACCAGGAATGTTTACAACGTATAAGACAACAAGACCAAACCCAGTTCCTAACCAGACAGTGAGGAGCACATACAGCATCTTTTGAATTAAGTATTTACCAATGCGTAATAAATGCTTAACATGTGTAATTAACTAAGGCATTTTAGCTTTCTGCAACAATGTGTCTTATATTACCAAAGTCTGGCTCTCCGTCAGAGTAACCTCAGCCCAGAAGTTAGAAATGGTCATAGCAATAGTTTTTCCATTAAAGCCATCTGAAGGATTCCCCATTAATCCAACCCTAAAGGCATATGCATTTTTAAGTGTTGCACCGGGCAAGTAAAATGTATAGACATTTTTTTTTTCTGTGAAACTGACCTGGCATATGACTTGCATGCAATTGGTTTAGCAGGATTGTCCTGTTGCTTGGTGGAGTAGTGTGTAAGCCACTTGGTATAGTCAGACAAGCCCTAAGAAGAAAACAGAAAGAAAGAAAGAAAAAAACAAAAAAATAAATAAAGCATAATGAGTTGTACATATTTTCATAACAAGAAACTCACCACTTGTCCAATAAGCTGAAAACCAGTGGGAAGCTTCATCCCAAACACATACAGCTGCTTCTCGTTTATAAGCCACTCCTGCAAAAAACACAATAATAAATGAATAATTGAAAACCAGAGAGAACAATGGTTATTTTCTTGATATATTTTGAAAGTCTACAAACCCAGAACTGCCCAAAGGCCTGAGGTTGCAGACACAGGAAGTCAGACAGGTATGAGAGAGTGTCTTTCTGAAGGCAGTAAAACACTATACTGGCCAATCGAGATGTGGTCAACCCCTCGGCGGGCTTCTCCAAAAAACGTGTTATCCTGAGTAAAACAAAAGGCAATACAGTGATCAAAGAATTGTGTTATTTATGTCTTGTTCAAAGAGGTACTGAACTCACTTATTGGAGTCCGGACAGACCTCTACAATGCCTCTCGAGCTGCTCTTCTCGCCTTCCTCCAGCTCGTAGTAGATTATCAGCTCTCCAGGCTACAGCAGAGACAAGGAAGATCATTTTTGTCCAAATAAATACACTATTTTGCTGTCAAAGTACCATCTGTAAAAGAGATTTATTAACTGTACAACCAAACAAAAAAGAAAATGAAATAAAAACATAACTAAAATGTTACCTTTGCTAAAATCAAATAAAGACACTGGGAAAGAAACAGGGCTTGTAAATAGATAACCAGTTGGGTCCACAGTTTGAGACTTGCCTTGGATTTGAAGAAGCGGATCACTTGAGCAATGTCAAAGTTTTGATCTGCACAGAGCATGTCTCCTGCAATCTGAAAAATTACCAAAGAAACATTGCGTCTTGAATGTAGTAATAACAGACCTTTGGATTAGTGAGCGAACACTGACACAGCAAACACAGCTAATGAGCAACTGACGCCCCTGCCATGATGTACCAATTATACACCCCTACACATGTCATTATTGCAGCCTCTTACCAGGATGCAAGACAAAGGAAAGGACAGGTTGCTCTTACCACCACAATGTCATCCTGTACTTTTTGACTGCGTATAACCAGCTCTAGATCAGACACTGCACCCAGACGATCCTCCAGAGTTGTACTGCCATCGTTTATGATGTTTTCGACAGGAAAGTCATTAGCTGTGGCCCAACGCTCATAGTGTTTGTACCTAAACAGGACAAAGAAAATGTAAACACTTTGGACTGAAGGGTTTAAACCCTATTTTTAAGTCTTTACTCACTTGTCAGCATTTGTAACGAGATAGACCTCAGTAAATAGTTGTCGCCTAGAGGAGAAAGAAATCTGGATCAATCCCATCATGGTATAAATTGAGGACGGCAAATTTTAGTTTGCTAAACATTAACAAGGCATGATATGCATAACAAGAACAATAGACCAGGCGATTAGCTTGGGTTTTGCTTTATAAGTGGGCACACAGATAAAGAGCACAATATTAGTTTCACAAAGTGAAGATAAAACAAAAAGCATGTTGTTTTTGTTAAACATTTGCCTTTGATAGGCCTACTACTCACGTATTGACAGTTTCCCACCAGAAATCAAGGATCTTTTTCCCTCCGATGCCAGGCAGCAAAGCCTTTGGCACTCCTGTGAGGTGGCTGTACAACCCAGTGTCATCATTCTGGAAATAAGGTCAGATTATTAACTGATCATTAGCCTACAAAGTATTTCTCAACAAGTATTCATTTTCGCTTAATTAGTAAATTGTGTTTTGACACGTTTTCAAGTTCTTTTACCAAATAGATGTTTAAATTGGCACATATTTGTTTAAGTGTTTATGCCGATGAAATAAGGACAGCATTATCACCATCAGACTTTCACACTCAGATCCTCAGTAATCAGTTTAAATTACTTTTACTTGAGTATTTATTTCTGTCACTACTTTTTACTTGTAAATGGTTAAAATATTTGTCTATTCACCTCTGCTATTAGATAACACTGAAATGAACCGTAACCTACTGAGCTCTAGCCTAACATGGTCGAGCTCCATCTGAGTCTTGTATCACACTGTTGCTGTCTATCTGTTAGTGTGTGATAAAGGGGATGAACATAGCATCAATTATTTCTGCGTGCGACGTGTGCAGGATTAGAACTTTGCACTCGTGACACCTTTGCAGCTTCACTTACCTTGATTTGGGTTTCTAAGACCGTGCCGTGCCCAGCTACGAGCAAAATGCAAATCATGGTGGACACGTTGCTCCTGAAAGCATTCGAGGTTATGTTCAGAGAGGGTTAAATCAGTAGTTATATGCCCATAGTTATATCTACGTCAGAATGGGACAAGCTGTGTATAAGGGTCCTTCTAATTATCTTGAATTACTTCCGGGCAGAACCTTCAAAATAAATTTTACTTCCGCTCTAGAGGTTAATTTGTTACCGTCAGCTTTATCTTAAAATGTTCCCTCTTTGTATGTTAATTGGGGGTTTTAGTTGGCAGTCCACGAGACTTAAATATGTATTTCAATATCTTGATTCCTGAGCACATTAACGCTTATAAGTTAGAAACTCGTTTAGCTCAGTGGTTACTTCTCACGTTCTTTTGGTTCATAGAAATGTTGTCCCATCGCAGCGGCATCGAACCCCGGGCGCTGTCCAATGTTAGATTGGTAGTTATTTCGAAGTACCGCCTTTGCTATGCCCAATCCTGTCAGATCTCGAAGCTAAGCAGGGAAGGGCCTGGTTAGTGCTTGGGAATAACAAGCAGCCTGGGTGAATGTAGTGTGTGAGTGGTTGTTGGTGGTGGTGGACGGAGGGGCCTATGGCACAGACTGGTAGCCTCGCTTCCGTCAGTCTACCCCAGGGCAGCTGTGGCTACAACAGTAGCCGTCACTGAGAATGGCGTTAATCAATAATGACTACAGTGTACTGCTTGGAGAAACTTGGTAATACAGGCTTATAAAGCGCAATACAAGTGTAAGGCATTATTATTGTTATTATTTTGAGTTACAAACACAACAGATACACAATACTCAACATACATTATCAAATATTCTGCATATTCATATCTTTAAATAGTTTTACATTTAATTTCATACATATCCAAAATCATGTACATATCCAAACACTAAACGGAAAGGTTGACACGCTATCCCATCTCCTCTTCAATCGTTTTTTTTTTTTTTTTCACATTTCAGCATTCAATAGTCTATGTGTTCATATAAAGAGAGAACGTTTGGCATTATTCATATTTTAATAAAAGACATGAGTACACACATACATATACATTGTAATTCTCAGTTACCATCGCCTTTTATCTTCATTTTACATAGTGACAATTGAATTTCAAGCTGTGTGTGACTAATAATAATAGTAATAATAATAAAAACTATTAAAATGCATCATGGTCTTGTCAAAGTCATAAATGAAAGTATTGTCAAAGTTATGAAAAGTTATTTAAAAATACAATGTTTAAAGACATAACTATGAACAATAATGACATGCACAGAGATGTGATTCTTTGTGTAAGCTTACTAGTCTGGATATGGATTTCGTTGTAACTGCATGAAATTCCCATTAGCCCATTTTTATGTATTTTTTGTGAATAATTACAAATTTTTAAAAGTAATAGCTGAATGTTGAATTGCTTGACCTTTTCATGCAAACAATTACTGTTTGTAAAAGTGTTTCAAGTACTTTTGGCCCATTGTTTCTAATATACAGCTTGGTAACTGGCCTCTCACTGGGGGTCTGTGCTGGATGATCCCACAATGCCGTTCTGTCGAAGGAGGTTTCTCAGGATCTGGTTCTTGGACTTCCAGTCTTCCACCTGAGCAAGAGATATGCATAAAACTAAACACAGAAGGAACCCAACCCACAATTTCAGAGAGTTTTAGACTGAGAGAGTGAGAATTTTGCATTTATAATTGGAGGCTATAAGGCTGCTGTAATGACACCAGAAATCAGTTGGATAAGATCAAATACTGTATGTCATGTCGAAGTGTTTCAATTACTGTACATAAAAAATACTGTACAAAGCATAAGTTATACCTCCTGTCTGAGGAGCTGATTGTCAATTCGCAGACGATCTAGAGTACTTATGTCTTCTCCGAGCTTTAGGTTGCTTTGTCTGAGCTCTTTGATGTAATCACAGGCTTTTGACAAGATGCCTCCTTTACTCTGAACAGAAAATTGAATTAATAAAGTGTCATCATTATAGTCAGATGCGGTAAGATGTGAACAGTGTAGGTCTCACCTGTCCAGTTTTAGTATAGTCCACATTACAGTCTGGAATGGTCTTGGAAAGCTGAACGATCCAGTTGTTGATCTTGTCTCTGCGCCGACGCTCAACTGTTGGAAGAAACACATTTCTAAAAACTGATGACAATTTTCAATCTTACTGAAAACATTAATTCTATGCTATTGTGTGCGTTGTGAATTTGTTTTTACTCAGATTTCTTCCTGTTACATGCCATCACTGACCCTCATTGTGCTGAGCCCGTCGTTTCTCATCTCTGGAACCCCGAGGAGCATCTTGTTTTCTACAATTCAATGGAAAGTTTGCTTATTAGCCAGGATCAACCGTGATACAGTTAGATAATAATTAGACAGTAAATTACGCTAAGTACGGTTGAGTGCGTGGTGCGATTGTTCTGGTATTGGTTCCTGTCAAAACCTCCTGTGGTGACATCATTACATAAAGCTGTCCTGTAAAACAAATGAGTTGACCTTAGTTATTATGAATCGTCATAAACTATGATATGAAATAGTTTCTGCAGCAGTTACCTGTGGGTGTAGGCTGGCCTAAAAGTGTGTCAGCCTGTACGGTAGTCACCATCGTGCCGTTATTGGCATCAGCCAATGTTGCTGGGTAATAAGTGTACTGTGTTTCAGCACTACCGTCTCCCTCCAATCCCTCCGACTGAGAGAAAACAGCCTAAAACAATATAAACACCATGTGTAATTCTAGTCGGCCTGGCCAGAAGAGTTTATCAATGTATTCTGTAAAAACAAGATTTGTAAACAACATGAATATTACTACATATATGAGGCTATTCAAGGACAGGACCAAAGCAACTTGCTTCACATTTCCTCAATTACGTCTTGAAAATGTAACAAAAACAAACATTCAAAACAAGCAGAACCAAACTAATGTACATTTTAGATCGCAATATCATAAAGAACAGACTGTTTATACACAGAGAAGCATAAACTATAGGAATTAATCGTAGAGTAGATTGTATTAGTCAATAGTCACGTTACATGCCTTTGACATAATCCCATATGAAAGACAACAGATTGTATCTTTGAACATTTACCACAACAGCTTGAACTTAATTGTTTCCTTGCTGCAAGTATTTAAAAACTATCTACATTTTAGGCCGATCAAATCCCCTACAAAAAACCCAAACCAACATACATAAATAACCACTAAATTGAATTATTAGTTTTAACATTTCTGAATTACCCCTATAATAAATATTACAGTATTTCAAAGTAAAATAATAGCTATGTACAGCTATTATTTCTAATGACACATAATTTAAACTGGTCACGTCACATTTTAGAATATGAAAACATCTCATGTCAAAATTGACAAAAGCCCACTCTACTATGCCATACAAGCTCTGAGTAAGGTGCCTGGTGTTTGTGGGGCCCTCACCTGTGTAACAGTCTGTGAGGTTGCAGGGAATCCGGCAACCACACTAACTGCTGCCGCTCCATCCGCCTGAGTCTCCAGCTGGCCATCAGAGACCTGGATCACCCTGTATGTCACCTGCAACCACACAAGCAATAAGGCCTGTCACAATAATTACTCAATCAACGTATGGTTCCCAATCTCCTAATATTAGTACAACAACTGGTACGTGTAGAGGGGTGAATAATAAACAAACCCATGATTCATTATGACCTACAGTTTTTAATGAAGACTTTATTCTTGTGACAAGCCTATGCAACCTCCTAACCCTTTTTAAAATATAAAGCATTGAGCATACTGATGTTGAAAGATGTACTAACTCAATCAATGTCAAGAAGATGTGTTCATGTTCTAGAATTTGATTTGTCATAATCTAAGCTGCAGGGCAGGTACTAATAATAATTTATGAGAGAGACACAAATAAATCTAGATAAGTTGAACCTAATAATGATTCGGAAGTGATACCATTAGGAGAAAATAATGTGACCTTAGTTCAGGGTTGCCAAATGGGTGGCTTTTTAATCTCTGGGTGGGTTTTCAGATATTTTGGCAGAGTTTGGCTACTGATACCTTGCATCTCTGCCTTAGGTAATTTGTGAAATAAATAAATTGGAAACTAGCTCAAGCTAAATCTGGTGCAAAACATCTTTAATTTATCTTTTTTTACACATTGTCCCTGTTGAAATAAACTAATAAACTCAAATTAAATTAAATTTTGGCATTTTGAGAGTTGCCATTGTTACACACCAACTCAATATTAAACTACAGGCTTTTTAGAATGTTGTGATGTCACATGAATGCAACCTACAGATGCTGTATGATCTAAAATAAATGACGTGCTGTGGGTTTGATAGTGGCCATATACCTGTCCACCAGCTCCCTCTGTTTTGAAGAGATATTTAATGGGCTGATCAGTGAAAGTAGCTGCAGACTGAATAGTGGCGATAGCTGCAGGATCTTCAGCAGTGGCAACAGACCCTAAAACAAATAGGAGAGTAAGTTCCCATTGCATGTGCATAGCCTTTAACAACAGTATAATAGCACAGTTAACTAATTCAAATACCATTGAAAATGTGTAAGTTGTAATAACAACCTTAACTCTACTTAATGTCTCATTTTGCAGTAACAAGTTTTCCAGATTTTGATAACAAGGAAAGTTATGTTTACCTTCCTCATTCACAGTTGTACTTTCATCTGGCAGGTCGGGGCTTTTCTGTTGGCTGCATAAACAAAGTGGAAGTATCAAAGAATGCATATTTCTCAAAAAAGTAAATAAAAAGCTACTCTAGAAAAGCAATTGTGCCACAATACTGACAAAAGGCGGGCACAAAAACAGGTTGACTTCAAATGACAATCAGAGAAGTGAGTTGGTTGTTCAGAAAAATACTCTTTTAAAACCATGATATTTGCAGGTATGTGTAGCTAGTTAGTTTCTCGAGTTAACACGCACCTCTTCATTTCTGTCTTGGTCAGGGAGACCGACTTGGTTTACTCCAGAAGCCAGACTGCAAGATAAATGGATGATTGACCACCCACTCACTAGTGAAGTGAACAAGAAGACTGCGTTTCGGTCTGCAGTTAAGAAAATATGCACAAGAGGATAACACATATAAAAAAAGATGAATGTGGTTGCTAACACGGTGAAGTTCACAATCATCTATGAACGTTAGCAACCAAACCGGAAATTAGTTCATTTTACGTTCGGAGCATCGTTTAGAATAGCTAAACACCAACAATGCGTGGTTACAGCTAGTGTTAAGTCGTCAAAGTCGTGCTTTCCAAACAAGCAACTAGAGTCGATTTAGACCCAATCAAACACATCCATATTTAGGTTATGACCAAAACATTACAAAGCCTGCCGGATGTTCATCGGTTCATTGTAACTAGCTTGGATAGCTTTCTTTATGTTGGCCCACAGCGGTTTTTACAGATGTTTGACACATTTTCTCTCCTTTCTAGCCTCGTACAAATATTAGGCAGAGGCTTTACAAAACACACAACCTGCCAATGTGACCGTTTGCTGCTGTAATGACTTTGAGTCTATGTTCCAGTCATAACAAAGGTCTACTTACGCCGCAGTGGTCCTCCCCCGATATTTGTCAACAGAGCTGGCTTTGAGCGCATGCGCATTAGGAAATGCCTCTGGAAACACTAAAGCGCATTACATCTGTTTATGTCACATACACACACGTTTTATATCGTTTTAAGACATGCACCCTTTGATTTATAAATAAAGTCGTCGCACCTTTATATTTTTACACACACATAGGCCTACAGTAAAATTACTAAAATTATTAAAAAGCCCTTTATTTCTGGCAGTTTCTCAATGAGCTTCATTGTAGTTTACCTGAAATGGTTTTCAACAGTTCTGTTAAGTGAAAACCATTTCTGGTGACTACATTATGTCGCCAAATGAGAAATTGTCAAAAGTGTGCAAAACCGTTAGTAAAAGGTGAAAATAATGTATTTCAACTTTTCTGTTAAAAACATAATTCAATATGTTCATTCATAATGCCTTCAGTGAAAATCTATAAGGTAAATAGTCTTGAATTAAAAAAGTAAAGCTAACGCATATAAAAAGTGTTACCCAACATTTGACAGACTGGTAATTCAAATGGAATGGATACGGCTGCTGCTGCCATGTTCATGAAACACTGTTCCAACCTCAGTGTTGTGGATTCAACTCCCAGTTCCAAAGATTATCTGAATATGCAGTCTTGTCCAATAAAGCCCATGGATCAACTCAATTATGCTAAATATAGGAATTCAATGCATGTTTTGAGCTCCATATACAACTCACTCCCCTCTGACTTTTTTTTCACCCTTCCTTACCACAAGACATCATAGAACACAGACACAAAGACCATTTATTAAATGAAATAAACTTCAGTGAATTTTATTAAGAACAGAACACTTGAAGGCCTACTTCAAACGGCACACTGTCTACTGTATGTGTGTAGGCACCACGCCACTGCCACAGCTTGCCATTTTACAAAACATTCCAATTTGAATATATACTGATTATTTGTTATTTTAAATTTCTCTGCAAAACAATCATTGATGTGGATTTTAAGAAGAAAAAAAAAAAAACGGAAATATATTTCAAACATTTTGAATCTCTAATATACGACTCCAGCATTGTCATACCCATTGCAATGGTAATTCTAATTCTTCTGAAAGGTCTCTGGGGGAGGTGTGGCCCTTCCGGCTCCTGCTCCTGCGTTGGCTCCTCCTCTGGCTCCTACTCCGTTTCCTCCTCCGGCTGCTGCTGCTGCTCCGACTCCGGCTCCTGCTCCGGCTCTGGCTCCTGCTCCGGCTCCTCCTGCTCCGACTCCGACTCCGACTCCTCCGGCTCCTGCTCCGGCTCCTGCTCCGACTCCTCAGGCTCCTGCTCCGACTCCTCAGGCTCCTGCTCCGACTCCTCAGGCTCCTGCTCTGACTCCTCAGGCTCCTGCTCCGACTCCGGCTCCTCAGGCTCCTGCTCCGACTCCGGCTCCTCAGGCTCCTGCTCCGACTCCGGCTCCTCAGGCTCCTGCTCCGACTCCTCAGGCTCCTGCTCTGACTCCGGCTCCTCAGGCTCCTGCTCCGACTCCGGCTCCTCCAGCTCCTGCTCCGACGCCGGTTCCTGCTCCTCTGGCTCCTGCTCCAACGCTGGCTCCTCCGGCTCCTGCTCCGACTCCAACTCCTGCTCCTCCGGCACCTGCTTGGGCTTCCGCTCCTGCTGCGGCTCTTGCTCCATCTCCGTTTACAGCTTATGCTCTGACCATATTTCCTTCTTGTTGCCATTTCTTCCGTCAGACGCAGCATCAATTCCATCTTGGAACCTTTGGAATTAATCCTGCACTCCTTGCAAAGTTTGCGGATGGAATGGACCTATCATATCAATAATATGCACACTGTAAATCTCAAACTCTTGCTTGCTTGGAACATTTCTAGTGCAAATTGCGTACATTTTCTCTTATTATAGAGACACTGTGTTAGCGTGAGTATACAATAAAATGGCAAGGGATAGGAAGCAAATCACGGGCTGCGTCTCATGTTTGTGGAGAGAGGCAGATGCAGGAAGGTCATTGAAGAGTCACTAGTCTATACGCTTATTGTGGTTTCTTTATATCTTTAAAACAAAAGTCAAAATCGAATTCTTTATTAATCTAATGATTGTATTTATTTAGTGTGAACAATTTGATTTTACTTTCTCATTCATCTTAAATATTTTTGCTACTTCTTTTCAATCCTTTGCTCTTCTACTTTGCTGTTGTAAGAAGAAGAAGAAGAAGAAGAAGAAGAAGATCTTTATTTATATAGCGCCTTTCACAGACATGGTCACAAAGCGCTTTACATGAGAGCAATTGCATTCACTCCACACTCGGTGATGGTAAACTACGTTAGTAGCTTCAGTTTCCCCTGGGGGAGACTGACAGAAGCGCGTCGCGACTACACACGTCTGCGCCAACGGTCCCTCTGACCACCACCATACATTCACACACACCATTCATCCTGGCCTATTGTACATGTTTTTGGTGGTAGGGGAAACCGGAGTACCCGGAGGTAACACATTTACTCACAGCATGAAGACATGGAGGAGACAAGTGAACAAACATGAAAAGCACCATTGGTATGGATTTATTCTACTGTAAGCTCCTGGCTGGAAGGGGAAAAGGCCTCTTCATTTGTTGCCCACCACCATATTTTGAGATTGTTTGACTGGAAACTAATGTAGGTTTGTTATTTTTAGCTCTTACGATGGAACTACATACAATAATCAGGGCAAAACACATTAACTTATTCACTTCATTAGGGCCGAATCAACTAATCCATTAACTGACAACTAATGGATTATTGAAACAACTATTTTAGTAATCAATCGTGTTCTGGTTTACACAGCACATGTTTCTGGTTGCACATTGTAAGTGTCATAATTATGACCTGTCTGTGTCTCAGGAAAATTATCCAATCAGAAAGCAGAATAAGCTCTGTCCATTGTTATTGTTGCCAGATGCTATAGTTTTAACCAGTTTGGATATAAACGTCCTAAATCCGATCTCCTGTCCCCAATAAAGTGTCAATGAGTGCCAGTGCAGCCTCATTAAAGTTCAGTGGTTGAACTCTGGAGGTTCTTAGATTTCAAATGAGGAATGTCCTCTTCACGCAAACTTGCTTGTCTTCATGTGCAGCTTTGAGTAAACCAAGTTCAGCTTCAGTGACTTGTTTTTAAGTATTAAAAGCCTCCTTCACTTTGAGTTTACTCCATCAACGTCACTTTAGCTTTATGTGATAAAAAGTACTATTTTCATGAGCTTTGAATCTCAGGCAATTCATTGATTAATTGTTTAGTTGCAGCCCTAAACTTCATCCATTGAGGTGGGACAATGAACTTGGATAGAATACAAAATGTCATGCAGATGCGTTTACCTTGAAAGTAGATATTTCATCCAATAGATTGTCCTTTATTAAATCCACCTCTGTGTATTCATTTGGTTGAGTGGTAACGTGGACTTTCTCATGCTCTGGATTAAGCACCATTTTCGATTTATGACAATGAGGTTCATCCCAGGGGGCCCAGTGGGGTTTTGTTTGTTTAATTGTGAAAGGATTTTGCAAGTCACCTGAAAGAAAATACAAAGTTTCCAAGGGGAGTGGCAACGGAAAGACAGTGAGTAATTGACAAATGCTAAACATTCATTAAAAATAAAGACCCTTACTTGGAACAAATCCTCGGGCAATGCTCTCCAAAAATACGGAATCCCAGAACTGTCCACAGTGAACACAGAGGGAATCATAATCATGCTCTGATAGTGCTTCAAAATGAAGGTATCCATGTATGAGGGTGTTCTTGCTGGGATACTTTTGTCCTGAGGTCAGCTCCCATGTTTCAATAGCTTGACCAAGAGCTGTGTGTGTCTGTAAGATATTTTTAACAACAAAACAGCTGCATGAACTATCCTATTTTACAGATTGAATAGTTGAATATTACCTGAAGGCAATTTCTAAGGTAAATACAAAAATGGAGGGTAAGAATGATCTTGTCATTGAAATTGTGTACACCATCCTCCCAGTCTTGGTAACGAATCATCATACCACATGAACTGCATTTTTTGCAAAAAGTCGTCACACCTGTGTGGCATGAAGAGTTCAGCACAGTAGTGACAACTAAACCTCAGAATAATAAATAAATAGAATTAAATGTAAGTTTTACAAGCACTTACCTTCTATGACTCCCTTGACTGTGATAATTTTTGCTGTTTCAGTTATGATGAAGGGTTCACAAAGAGCAAGATTTCCAGGACATTCAGGACAAACTTGTTCTTTTGGGATCAAATGTGTTGGCAGATCAGACTCACTTGTCAGACCACAAAAATATGCGGGCAAATTGGCAGGAAGTTTCTTGTTTCCATGTATGTATCTGACTATTCTTTTCAAGTCTTTGTTGTGTGGAGGGTACTCACATAAATTCTTGTATTGTGTTTCAGGATCTCCTTCACTCACATCACTCTGTTCGACATCACTACATTCAACACTAATAAAATAGTCCTTCATTGTGTGGAAAAGGTGCCATTTGGCAATACACTTGTGAATACAAGCCTGTTTTGTAGTTGCACAATGGCAGTGCCATGTGTTTTTAACTTTGTCAAGCATTACCATCAATCTGCCTAATTGATTGTAGTAGGAGAGGTGTGGCTCATAAACGGACACAAATTTCTTTATGGAAGAACTTCCCACTTTGACCTCCACACTGAAGGGGACGCCTTCTTCGCTTGCTGCAGCTTGTTTCTGGAGACATATTCCTTTTTGCTCTTCACTGAACCACTTGCTGATTGCAATTTCTCTGAGGACATTCTCCTTTAGTTGGATCTGGGGGGAGAGGGATGGTGGACAGTAGTACTTCAATGACTGTATATGGACACAGTCATATGCAACAAAACCCGTCTCATGCATTTCCTCTTTAATGCGTAAACAGTCGCTTAATGTACACCTAATTTGGTGGTTTGTGCCAGATGTTTTCTTCTGGACATGAATGGGTCCACTTTTACTGTTGAATGACTTTAAAACCGCATATATTCCTAAATCAATGTCCAGACATTCGCTCGCTAGATAACAATCTGCCCTGATGTCCTCTTTGATAATATTGTGCCTGCGTCCCATGTGCTGTTTTAGATTTTTCCTATTCAACTCAACTTGACAAATCGTGCACTGAACCCGGCTCTTATTTGAAATACTGCTATTTGGGTGGGACTGAGGCTTTGGCTGAGGCTCAGGCTGAAGCTCGGGCTGAGGCTCAAGCACAGGCTCGAGTTGAGGCACAGGTTGAAGCTCAGGGTGAGGTATGGACTGAGGCTGGGGATGTAAATGTTGAGGATGGCAAGTGCTCAAGTGTTTCATAATTGCTTTCCTCCTCGTAAAAGATATGTCACAACCACAGCAATGGAAGTGACTGTCTTTCTTGCAGCCCCAGTTACAAATGTACATCACAAACTCTGAAAACAAAAAAGTAAAATGGTGTAAAAACATGACTTTCGTGTTTGACAGCTCTTAGGGAAACAGGTAAGGCCTTTTTTAAGACTAAAGAAATCTAGCATCATGCTCTATGCACTGTAAGCAACATTAAATGCATTTCAAATCCAATCAACTGAAAACATACCTCCGTGACGTACCACCGACTTTAGATGACTTTGGATATGTGTTTCCACCTTTGCATAATCACCTTTGTAAAGTGGGCAAAATGGGCAGTGCAGTAATGGACACTCTGGGTCTTCACATTTCTGCAGCTGTGGCTTTTGGCCCCTGGTCAGTACAGAAATATGTACCTAAAGATAAGGAAGAGACATTTGGAGAGCATTAACCAAACCACACATTTTTTTCATCAGTTTGCTAAAAGAAGAGTGCAGTGTTCCAAGATGCAGAATCACATTTGGTCAAAAATCTGTCTCTTATGAAGCAGTGAGCCTGCTTTTTTTTCATGCAAACTACTGTATAGCACATTTACATGCCTGACCTAACAGTGGTTATTATCAAAGCACACTTGTACGCATGACTGTGATGAACAATGTAAACTGTGAGTGACTGAAGTGGAAAGCGTGTTTATGATGTGAGTGAAGTAATGCTTCTATGTAATATTATTCTGTGTTAATTTAATGAAGTTTTGTATGTATAATATCAACCTGCCCAGGGACTGCGGTTGGTAATTTGTATTTTTGCTATAACCTGGCACATGACATTTCTTCATTTTCAGACTAATGTCTTTTGTGCATTGTTCCTGATCAAATAAAATTGATTCAATTCAATGTTTTCAAGAATGGAATGGATACACTGTTACTGTAGAATGACTAACCAGCGTGTGTGTACAGTGCCTCTCGAAAGTACTAATAGACCTTGAACTTTTGCACATTTTGTCATGTTTACAACCATAAACATAAATATTTTATTTTGAATTTTTAACTGAAAGTTCACACACAAGTAACAAACAACTGTGAAGTGAAAGCAAAATGGGCGTGCATAAGTATTCATACAGCATGAAATAATACTTTTGTTGCAATAACAGCAGCAAGTCTTCTGGGGTATGACTACAAGATTTGTACATCGAGAGACTGACACATTTAAATTTACGAGCTGATGTGCGGTGACACGTGCAAAGATTGTAATGTCCTGAATATACATTATCTTCGCTTTAACAAAAGCTTAAACCAACGCATTTGAGTCTGTGCTGGTGGTTTGACAGCAAGACTGAGGGAGGCGCAGAAGGGGCGGGGCCAGAGCACAGAGTCCAAACCAGAGTCTGATGTTCAGAATGAGCTGGTCACTAGGACAAAGCAAAACATTCAGCTTTACCCATTCACACTAACAGCCTCGTTTTCCAAAGAACATTTTTTTCATTTACATATTCTTAATGGTCTTAATCACCCAGACGAGCAAAACAATACTGAATGTAGAAAACCTGCTTGAGTTCACTGTAATAATGGAGGAAATAAACATATTACATGTGATATTCCCAGTGTTTTCAATCGCGTCAAACTAGGGGGTACGCGACTCGTCACCCAAAGCTTCAGGGGGTACACGGCTCCAACAAGTTTGGGAACCACTGCCCTAGCCCATTCCTGTGTGGAGTTATAATTGAAGAAATTACCAGAATGCTCACACTCTGCCCATAGCTCTGAGGCCCTCACAGAACAGCTGGAATTATACTAAGAGTAGATTACACACAGGCGGCCTCTATTTAATGGTTAGGGCAAAGTGTGAATATTCTGCAGTCATTAGGAATGTTATAAAGGCAATTTCATGCACTCTGAAAATGCTGTATGAATACTTATGCACGCCTCACTGTTCTATTTTTTTTTTAAATAACAGAATCATGTATCATTTTGCTTTCACTCCACAGTTGTCCGTTACGTGTGTGTGAATGATAGAAATGATGAACATGATAAATTTGAAGATGATATTTTTAAGAATGATACTTTTGATCTTATTGTCACTGTTATTATGGTGATGATAATATATGTATAATAAATATGTGCGCTAGTAATGTATGTGTATGTAGATACATATGTCTGCATTTGTCTCCAGCAGGTTAGACTACTGTAACGGCCTGCTCACTGGCCTTTCTAAACGAGCTGTTAGAGCTACAGTACATCCAGAACGTTGCTGCTCGAGTCCTGACAAGAACCAGGAAATAAGACCACATTAGTCCAGTGCTCCGGTCTCTGCACTGGCTTTCTGTTACTCAGAGAATAGAATTTAAAACAGCTCTGCTTGTGTACAAGTCTTTTCATGGTTTAGCACCAAAGTACATCTCTGACATGTTAGAGCCGTATGAACCATCTCAGGCCCTGAGAACTTCAGGGAGGGGTCTCCTGGTGGTTCCCAGAGTCAGGACTAAACACGGTGAGGCTGCGTTTCAGTTTCATGCAGCTAAAATCTGGAACAGTCTTCATGAGGATGTGAGACAGGCCTCAACTCTGACAATGTTCAAATCCAGGCTGAAAACAGCTCTTTTTACCCGAGCAGATGAAAACTGAAAGTATTTTATCTGCACTCTTGCCTTTTACAGTAATTGATACATTTTTATGTTGATGTTTTACCGATTGATTTTATCTGTTTTCTTCTAATTTTATGCAACTGTAAAGCACTTTGAATTGCCTTGTGTATGAATTGTGCTCTACAAATAAACTTGCCTTGCCTTGTATGTGTGTATATATATCTAAAACACTATGACTACATAAACAATAAGAAAATCAATAGAACGGTGACCAGAATGATAATATGAGCAATGAGGAAAAAAATAATACAACATTTATAAAACTAAGTAAACACACTCAGAACTCACAAACGTTTCTATTTTGTACTGTACTGTATTGTATTGTATTGTACTTTGAAATTGGGGTAGGCACTTATAAGCTTTCTTGCTTTGGCCTACTCCTTTTGAATTATTATTTATTTTTATAGTTGTTTTTTTTGGGTGAAAATGTAAATGTAATGATGTAAATATTGTAAATAATAACGCACTGTAAATAATAGCTCAAATAAATCAAATCAAACATATGTATTTGTGTATGAATATGAATAGAAATAGATACATGAATATGAATATATATGAATATATTATATAGTCAAATCAATGCCCATCCAGACACTAATAACAGTTTTGTGTAGTTTAAGATTTTTCCTATTCAATACAAATAAAAATTAGAGCGTTGCACTGCACCTGTCTTGTGTGAGAAGAACTGCCAAGTGGCTGGGACTGTGGCTGGGACTGTGGCTGGGACTGTGGCTGGGAATGAGACTGGGAATGAGACTGGGAATGAGACTGGGACTGCGGCTGGGACTGCGGCTGGGACTGCGGCTGGGACTGCGGCTGGGACTGCGGCTGGGACTGCGGCTGGGACTGCGGCTGGGACTGCGGCTGGGACTGCGGCTGGGACTGCGGCTGGGAATGAGACTGGGAATGAGACTGGGAATGAGACTGGGAATGAGACTGGGAATGAGACTGGGACTGTGGCTGGGACTGTGGCTGGACTAGAGGCTGTAGATTTTGAGGCTGTAAATGCTGAGGCTGGGACGTCCGATGTTGAGGCTGCGACAGGAGCTGAAGTTGTAAATGTTGGTGCTGGTGCTGTAGACGCTGAGGCTGGGCCTTCAGGTGTTGAGGTTGGGACAGGAGCCAAAGTTGTAAATGTTGAGTCTGGCGCTGTAGCTGCTGAGGCGGGGACTTCAGATGTTGAGGCTGGGCCTGTTCATTTTGAGGATGGCAGGTGCTGAGGTGTTTTATAATCCATTTCCGATTTGTAAAAGTGATACCACAAACACAGCAGTGGTAGTGACTGTTCTTTCTGCATCCCCGATTACAAGTATACATCACATACTCTAAAAAAAAATTAAAGAATAATTAATTAATAAAAAAAAGGAATTAATATTACAATAAACATAAGCTCCAAATAAATTGCTGGTAAGGTAAAACCATAGCTTGGCATACGTTTGACAGCTGACCATCCCTTTTTCATGTCAGCACAAATACCAGCACCTGTGCCATTCATCAGAAAACATACCTCCGTGACGTACCACCGTCTTTAGATGACTTTGGATGTGAGTTTCCACTCTCGCATAATCACCTTTGTAAAGTGGACAAAACGGGCAGCACAGTAATGTGCGCGAGTCTTCACATTTGATCAGTTTTGGCCTTTGGCCGCTGGGCAGTACAGAAACATGTGCCTAAAGACGATGGAAGAGACATTTGACAAACATTAACCTCTTGTCAGTATTTACACCACACGCACGAAATGGTAGTAGAGATAGACTATGTAAAATCAATATAATGATCGGGTTTTCATTATTTATTGTAGGCCTACATAAGTTACCGTTATTATTATTACGTTGTGCTTCTTTGATTGTACATATCAGATGTCAGATATTGTACAACACACGTATACTTCTCTATCTGTGCTTCAATAAAAGTTATTTTCATTGATATGATCATTTATAAAACTAAATATTAACTCTCTTTTTTGCTGTTACAGTGAATAATACAAAACCGCGATTCTAACTGTATAAAGAAACGATACTTACAGTCATGCCGTACAACGAACCAAGAGCTTGTTATTTATATTTTTGCCCAGAAGAAGCACGAGCTGGAGACAAGCGGAACCGGAAATTAGGTTTTCCAGCAGCGCGATGTGAAAACGCTTTCTGATTGGTTGATGAAAAGCATTTTGACTTTTTTTTATAGAAGCAAATACAAACACAGTAGGTACAGTGTAGGCATCTTACTGAGGGACTGCAGTGCACACCTTTGAAAAAAAACTAAGTAAATGAAAAGAATAGAAGAACATGGGGCATGTTATAAATGGTATGAATTTCATTTACATATTGAAAAGAAAAAGGTTGATGAAAAGCTGAGGGCAAAACTCTCTGCCTATTCAGTATATTTTATTTATTTATTTAGGCGTATTTATTTATTTGTGTTATTATTATTATTATTATTATTATTATTATTATCTCAGCATTTGAGCTGGTTGGTTCACCAGGGGCCAACCAGGTCCCTCAGGTTTGGCTCAGGTCTTCAGCCAAGGACTCTTGGACTCTTTGTATTTTTTGGCACTGATTCTGCAAGGGAGTTTATTCGAGTTTTAGTGTTCCACGTGCACTTGATTTAAATCTCCAGATCTCGATACTTTGTGATTTCCGCCTCTTTTTTTAAGATGTTTTTTGTCAACTGGGATTGCCACATCAATCAAATAGTTTAGTTTATTAGTTTATTTGAGCAACATTCTGCTCAAAAGGAGTGGGCTGAAGCAAGAGCTTATAAGACTGAATTTCCTCAATGTCAAAGGAGAACCTGTTACACTTCAAAGTGGCTTTTTTAACACAGACCAAATTACAAAGAATTGTTTGAAATGTTCATATAGATAACAGAAACGAAGCACAACGACAACCACAATCTTGTTTCATGGACGATGTTTAGTACAAAGCAAGTCACAAAAGGCAACCCTTAATATAATATATTTTAGCACGTTACCAATGCCAAACCTTGGTAACATTACCAGAAGAAGTCACTATGTTTATGTTATAAAGGCACGTTACTATGCATGTATAATGTATTATGAAAGCCCTACATAGTGTAATGCATTAAAAAGCATTAATACTTATAAATAGCACATTTTGTTGTGGTGATGATGATGATGATGATGATGATGATGATGATTATTATTATTTACAGTATTATTCAGAATAGACAGGACAAGACTCCGGGGGCAAAATCACTGGGCAGCCCCCGTGGTTCGATCCCACGTAAGTAAGTTGAACGATGAACGTTTATCTTGGGATAAGCACATTAACACTGTTGTGAAAAAAATGGGTAGAAATATGGCATGTATTAGAAGGTGCTGCTCATTCATGACACCGGCTTCTAGAGTTCTGGTGGTTCAGTCATTGGCCTTGTCTCACCTGGACTACTGCTCTGTGGTGTGGTCAGGTGCAGCTAAGAAACACATGACGAAACTGCAGACAGCACAGAACAAGGCTGCCAGGCTGGCTCTGGGCTGCCCACTCGTGTGGGGACAGAGCTCAGCTGAGCATCATGACCGTCTCTCATGGCTCAGAGTAGAAGATAGACTCAAATGTCATTTAATGACTTTCTTCACAAATATATGCTATAGTCAAAAACCTACTAATTTGTACAACCTTTTACATTATGTGAGAGATCTGCACAACTATCCAACTAGGCAAGCGGCTCAGGGTCATTTGACCCGCCCCAAACCCAGAACAGAAGCCGTGCGTAGGTCGGTCATATTTAGAGCTGTGACTTTATGGAACAAACTGCCACCGGCTGTTAAACTGGCTGAAACAAAGCTCTCTTTTAAAAGACTATTGAAAAGACATTTTCTGATGGAAGCCTAAGTCTGTTTGTGTGTGTATGTCTATATCTTCATATACAGTATATTTAAATTCTTTATATGTACAGTATGTGTGCGTATAACTGAGGAGAGGTTTTGTATGTGAAGTGTTTTTTTCAATTTAACTGCATGATGTGAATATTGTAATTGCTTGAACCGGACCCCAGGAAGAGTAGCTGTCCATTTGGAGACAGCTAATGGGGATCCAAATAAATAAATAAATAAATAAGTGTTCTGTTTTCCGAACTAGAAACTGCAACAAAGGTATCACCATATACCAGCTATACTAGCGCTGGCCATTATAGAAGAAGAAGAAGAAGATCTTTATTTATATAGCGCCTTTCACAGACATGGTCACAAAGCGCTTTACATGAGAGCGTTTTACATTCACTCCACACTCGGTGGTGGTAAACTACGTTAGTAGCTTCAGTTTCCCCTGGGGGAGACTGACAGAAGCGCGTCGCGACTACACACGTCTGCGCCAACGGTCCCTCTGACCACCACCATACATTCACACACATCATTCATCCTGGCCTATTGTACATGTTTTTGGTGGTAGGGGAAACCGGAGTACCCGGAGGAAAGCCCAAAAAAATAAGATAAAATAAACATTAAAAAAATAAACACTATACTGTAAACATAGAAATTATGGCAATTGTGCATACGTGGGCTCATGGATCCCGCCGTCTGTTGGGGTCTGGCCACAGGATCTCATCGACATCGCAAGCAATGTCTTCTCCCTCTAGTCGAAACCATCCATGGATTGCTTCCCTCATAGCCTGGTTTTACCATACCCTCGTACTTGTTTCGTACAGAGCAGGGAACATGCAGGGAAAAATATTTGACCGGAGTTTACGGATGGCAAAGGCCAGGCTACTTCCCTCATAGTCAGGCCATGGTTGATGACATGGTCCACCAAAGTTGCTCTTATATCAACAGAAATTGGGTTCCGTGCATGGCCTCTTCGACCTTGTCCTCTTCCAACTCTTCCTCTACCTCTCGCTCTCCCTCCATCCATGCTTGCAAAGTTGTTAAAATGGCTAAACTTAGGGCTTTTTGTTATACTGGCTGATTGGTGTTCAGTTTTGCAAGTCAGTGCCTTCAGGTGTGTATTTGAGTGGTTGCAATTACCTGATGTGTTTTGTATGTTGGATACATGTGTTTTCCAAATGGCAGCCAGAGATTTTATTTTTGAATGAAGGGTCTTATATATGAAATAGAGTGTAGCATGCAGGACCAAGTGTGTTGCATAAAGGAGTAAGTGTGTTACAGAATTGCAACTAGAGTGCAAAGCAGCGCTTTTGTTTAAGGTATGGGTACATGTGTTTGAGGTATGGTAACAAAAGCTTTAAGTTGTATTACTTTAGTCTAAGCATGGGTCTATAGTGTTCAAGCAACGGGCAAAAAACTGTAATTGTCTTGCAGGGTAGTCCACATCATGATCACAAGAGTCCATAGCAAGGCAAGGATTGGATTCCGCATTGTACATGCACCACCCTCGCAAGGTCTGATGCCATCTAGAGGTAAACATATAACAAGATAAGTAATAAGCTCAAGAAACACACACAATCCCAAACATGAACAAGATACACTCATCGTATAGCTGGCTTTGAACCAGCAACCATAGGATATGTTGGCGAATGCTCAAACCACTAAAACACAGATATTCCTTAGCTCATCTTTTACTCCATTTTCAACTTATTTCAGGTTAGCTCTTGTTTAGACCTGATTGGTCCAAGTTTGATAGATCTGATGCAAAGGATACATGAACCATAGTTGGGAAAACCTGCTTGTTAATTTAAGTTGCTTACAAAAAAGGTACAGACCTTTTCCTGTCTTGATTCTGTAGTTAACAGTGAGGTTTACATTCTGCACTCTGCCTTTTCGTGTCAGGGTGCAATTGAAGATCGTGGTTGAATTAGAGAAATCTTTCCCATAGTTAGGGATGGTGTGGTTGCACTTGTCAGTAGATATCGGTGGATAATTAGAGCTAAGTTTACATTGAAACTCTGGGGAGCCAGCACATTTCGGATACAAGCACTCTACCCTTTAAAGAAAAGGTTAAAGAATGGTTGGTTTTATGTGTAGTAGAACAATTTACAGCAAGTTGACTATTAGAGACCCCTTACCTCAAGCTTTTGTTGTGACTTTCGCAAGCTCTGAGGAAGCCAAAATTACCCTCTCTGCCAGCCAAGGATGATACTGCAACGACAAAAGTTTACAATGTTTTTTTTAGTTTAGAAAGCAATCAGAGGGGCATTACAGGAAAACACATTCAAGACGTTGAGGTTCTTTTTTGAGAGAAGAGACAAAGACCAAATTATTATTTATTTACCACAAAAGTAAACACCTTTTTTTTTTTTACCAACATGAAGGCATAATTTCTAAAGGAAAATAGCGCGATTAAAACAAGGCAATGGGCATGCAGTGGTAGCCTATCTGTCTGTCTTCTAAATATGATTATGCCTCGTTCTTGTGACTGATGGGCTTGTTAGAGAGGCAACAGGAACCACCAAAGTATCGTAAACTTCTCTTCAGATGCAACAGCCAAGCAGTCACTCTGACAGAAGCCCATTACATTTGTGAGTAACATGCAACGAAATATGAATTCTTACCGATGTGAAGATAAAGAGGCACCACAAAATACATGTTAACAGTGTACTGTCCACTCTGTAATGACTGTTTTTGGAAACACAGAAAAGATCACAAATTTCCTTTTTGTCTCTAAGCGTTGCTACTCTTATAAAAGTACATTACTCACGAATTCTTTGCTGAGAGATTCTCGCCAACAGGTGTACAAATGAAAAGTTTTTTAAGCTCCTGAATTCCTGTTGCATCGATGGGAGGCAGAAATCCAATAATTAGTGCTTACAGGGAAGAGCAGCGGAGCCAGTGGATTTGAAGTCCATCTTAAAGTGCCACACACTGATGGCTCTGTATATTGTTGCCACAGCTTTGAGATTGTAACATGACAGTGCAAACAAAGGTGCTCTGTGCCTTTTGTTGATGTAAGGTTTCAGTTATGAGCATTTATTATGTCATTTATATTGCGTTTTTCAATTAAAATTATACAGATTTTATATGCTATTTATGGTGGACACTGGATCACATAAGGATCCACAGTACAATTCTATATGAATTAGAGTTGTATTTATTTGATCAGGGACAATGCACAAAATACATTAGTCTAAAAAGGAGATTGTGTCATATGCCAGGTTATACAAAATGCTCATGTTTAAAACTACAGGTACATAAAGGTTATGCAAATTCACACACGTGAAGAAGAATTATTTCATTTGCATCTTAAAACCAATCCCACTGCAAGAAAACTCAAAACATTTCGCACCGTTCTGGGATAATTACCACTGTTTGGTCATGGGATGTAAACGTACTGTAATTTATACATGATGTTGAGTGGAATGTTAAGAGAAAACAGATAATATTTTAAATGACCAAAATGTACTCCAGTAAGAGATGAGCATGAATTGAGAAGATATGTTTTGTGGTAATACAATATATAAAAAAACTAAAAAACCTTCTGCTCACATTTACACTGTGCAAGTGTTTTGCTTTTGGGGTGAAAATAAATGTGTAGATATAGTGACATGAGTAAAACCCTCTCAGAACAAAAGCACTGGACAGCACCCGGGGTTTGATCCCACACAGGGATGGGGGTTGTTTATTTCTGAGAGAAGTGACAATCCAAGTAACCACTGAGCTACACCAGTGCAAGAGGAGAGGCAGCAAAACAGCCTTTTCTACTGTGACTTTGAGAGTGTAATGTGACAGTGCAAACAAACAGTGCGTTAGATTATTTTAATTTTTTTTCTGCGCAGCCCGTGCCGCACGTATGATCAGCGGCGGCAACTCCCGAAACTGTACTACTCCATCACTGGTCTCGTCATCAGGGCTAATGGATAATACTTAGCCTACTATGTTTCATTTCCTGGATTGTGATCTCTGAGGGGAAATAAAAGGCTGCACCTTTCAAAGCAGACTGAAAACAAAAACATCCTCATAATTGCCTGTCACTGCAGCTGGGACAATCCATTAATAAATTAAACACAAAATGTTTTGCATTTTGCCATGCGCAGAGGGGGGACGGAGAGGGTCTGAGCCCCTGCCCCTTTTGCACCGTGCCCCGAGTGCCCTTTTCACTCCATAGTCTACCTTTTATTTATTTATATTATGTTTTGTGTATCCAAAGCTTTCCCATGGTCCTCACCATTGCTTCTGATCCAATAAGCCTTATTAGCCTATATTAATTAATCAATCAAATCTGAAAATAGAATACATTAATAAAATAAAATAAAGAAATAACCCTAAAAAATTAATGTATTTGAAAGAAATGTGTTGTATTACAAATGGTGGGGAGCAGGCACAGTCGGTCAGTTGGGGGGTAGTGCCCCTTCAGGTTTTTGAGCCCCTGCGCCCCTGTAGCTTTCTGCACAGCCCTGTTTAAGTAATTTCCTACTCAGAAAAGGCTATATTTTCCACACGCAGGCTCGTGTCAGCCAAATGGCTCTTTCACCCGCTTAGTCGAGCTTTTCCATAACAAAGGCCAGTGCCAAACCGGTCTGACCAGGTATAGGTTTTAGGACCGACCTCTGGCTGTGGCCAAAGCGGGCTATGTCTGATGTGACGTGAACAGACTGCTGGCCTCTGATTGGCAACGAGAGAGTGGACAGCCTTCACTATAGGGTGTTTTTACGGACGTCACAAATCTGGTTTAGACCCGGATGTGCCGCCATGCTGGAGATATAGCTCATGCCAATTAACGAGACGGATTATCAATTTTGGACAAAAACGCAAGGTTTCGCGATAAACCCTCGAGATCGGATCCCAAAACTTCTCACACAGTCAAGGCCGGATTTATGCAGGGGCTTACAGGGGCCCAGCAGGTGGAAGGGCCCTTGGGCATAAGGAGAAAAATGCATGCTTAGTTCGGGTTGTCAAAATAGTTCCCTCTCTCTTTGCAGACTCCCTCACATGTAAGACTTCTGCATGTTCAAATAAAACAAAAATTCATTGTAGAGCGAGAGCAATCCGACAGACATACAGTATATGGGGGACCCTGAAAAAACTTTAGCCCCGGGGCCCATTTTACTTAAATCCGGCCCTGCACACAGTTGACCAGTTGTACAACGAAAGACTGAATGCAAAACAAACAAAAAACGTTTTAGATACAAACTTAAGTTAATTGGATGAAGTTCCGTAGGAAATGGAACTTCATCCAATTAGTGGCGATCTCGCAATCTTGCTATTGCTATATTTGATATCATGCTCTTTATACGAAGTTGACATTACACTCTCAGAAATGTGTGTAATATTTTGTTTTGGTATATTTCCCACCTCTACCTAGAGGTCATGTTGGAATGAACCTTGCTAATTGAAAATGTTAAATACACTTTTTTACACATAGGCTTAACCCTGTTCATTAAATGTAAAATCCACATACCGGCTACAAAATGAGCTGCGCAAATTCGAATGATATGATTCTGATTGAGGCTTGCAATCTATCGTCTCCTTTATTTAGATAATTGTTCTGTCTGCTCTCCCTTATTCTGCACAACTCTGGGTAAACGGTAGTACTGCAAAGTAGTTTCTCTGTGGGATGTATTGTGACAGCCAAGAACACGATAATAATTAACCATTTTGCTGTTTCAAACTTCGCGGTACTGTTTGTTTTGATAGGTGAGTACATGGGTCATCGCCATCATGTCTGACTTCGGAAAATTCACTGGCAAACACCCTATTGACACGTAGGTCATAGGTTCTCTGATTGTACTATTTTGACTATTAGTAAACATAAATAAACATACTCAGCTTGAAGTCAATATTATCATTGTTATGTTTCCTAATAGTCAAAATAGTACAATTTAGGCCATTGTTGCTACCTCACCAGCCTGGGCTAAAGTAGCCAAAAAATGAGCCAAACAGAAAAGAATCTGGCCCATGACCTGTGTTAAACCCGCTACTAATATGGATTATTAAATAAGGAGGACTTTTTGTTTTCACACGCACACCCACTTATTGTGTAATACACTTAATTAATTAATTAATATAACTTAATTATTGGGCTAGTTTTCGTACTTTTTAGCCGAGTTTTGAGAGGTCATTGGACTAGAAATGTGTCTTGGACCTGGCAACCCTGCTCCACTTTAAGAGAAAAAGACCACGGACAACGGCTTTTTACTCTCGTCTATTCGCCAAACTACCTTCCCGATCCTCCGCTAGAGACAATAAGAAGAGAGTTTAAATGAGTGTGGCGATGCCGCCCCGAGTCCGCGCAGAGAAAACATGAGCAGAGCACGGGACACGAGAGACATGCAGGCGGGGAAGCGAGCACCGGGAGACAGACAGCCACGCGGGGAAGGAGAGAAGCACTCGCGCCTTGACGGGGGGAAGGCGGTAGGTCTCTCCTGCTCATCCACTTCAGACTGCTGTGTTTTGGTGTTATATGTGGCAAAGTGGGCGGAGAATGAGTGAGCGCCTGTCCCAGTGAAAACGCGTTGATTAATCAGTGAAACAACACCGGAGTTTGACTGAGATGAGGGGCCCTTGCGGCTGCGGGGGCCCTACTCAACTTGCGTAGTTTGCGTATAGGAAAAACCGGCTCCGAGTAACTGAATTCATGTATTTAGAATACTCATTTTGGGTAACTGTATTCAGGTACAGTTACTGAATACAGTAATATTAAAGTAATACATCAACGTACTCGTTCATTAAATTTCAGTTTCATAATCATAACATTAAGAAGCAATAAAGGGTCAAAATGGCCGGGGAAAAGTTTAGCTCTGTCCTTTTGGCTTCTGGACATTTGCAAACTGCTTTTTTTGCATTCCACATTAGTGATAAATAAGTTGGTAACAGGCATGTAACAATAGCCTAAACATCTTCTTAATCATGTGCCACATTTATGCATTAACATTATGAAAATCAAGGTGAAAGTATTCTAAGTATTCAGAATACAGTACTCTGTTTGGACTAAGCAGTGGAATACGTTACTAAAGTATTCTCCCAAAACTGGCTATATTATTAATTTATTTATACATATGACATGGTACCGGCAAGAAAAAAAGCTACTTTTCACCCCTGGGAAAAATGAAGTGGATTTACTGATCACAGTTATTTTGCGGCCCTTCTTTATGAAGAGCTTCGAGAGCAAAGCAGCGGGAACGACAGCGGGACGTAGACACTTAGCTCCCCGGACAGGAGAAGGGTTTCCCCGCGTCAGCAGCGCTGGGACTCGGGCAGGCAACAGGTACGAGTCTACGAGCGCTATAAAGAATGGATCTCAAATAGCACCAAACTTTAAGCTTAGTATCTTTTTTTTATTTTACCCGCTCTGTCAACAAAACATCTCCTAAAAACAGCCTCCTGTTTCCACAGTATAACGCGCTCGTCTCCGCCTGTCATGTGTCGTGTATCTCCGTATTGTAGCACGAGTGTTCCCGAAGGTGTTTGCTTTTGTTTGGAGTCGGAGGCACCGCTGCTTTGGTTTGCGTTGTTGACAAATCCATTAGCGAACAAATGCCACGCAAAAAGTCAGTTTTATTCATACACCTACTGTCGATAAGTTTATATGCGTTTGACTTCGTGAACCCAGGTTTCTATTGAAGGCCCTGACGGAAACCCCACGGCCCGCCACTGCGTATGTAACTGAGTTTGGGATAGAATGGAAATCCGTGATGTTTCAGGTACAAGGCAACACTGTCCATAGAAATGCATTTTCCTTCTTCTCGAACAATATATTTCCTTTTTACCAATTAAAAACAATACATATTGATAAACTATTTCAAAATAGTTTAAAAGAGTTATCACCATTTTTCAAGCATGCATTGAAAGCTTGGTTGAATTTCCAGTACCACCCTCCAGATACAGCTCAAGGTATTCAGACACAGTTGCTATGGATGAATTCAAACATTACTGTTGGAGACAAACCATTGCTGTGGGAGGAATGTGTTAAAAATTGGTTAATTTTTGTCTATGACCTTTTAGATTTATCCGGAGATTTGATTCCTTATGAACACTTGAAAAGATCTTTTAACATTTCTCTCGATGAGTTACAATACAACCAGCTGATTTCTGCAATTCCTAAAACTTAATAATAATAATAAATAATAATGCATCGGTTTTATATAGCACTTTTTTGGACACTCAAAGACGCTTTACAGTTGCATTATTCATTCACTCCACACTAGGTGGTGGTAAGCTACTATTGTAGCCACAGCTGCCCTGGGGTAGACTGACGGAAGCGCGGCTGCCAGTCTGCGCCATCGGCCCCTCCGACCACCAACAACCACTCACTCTAAAGCTTGGAAAAGAATATTGCTAAATTGTGGGAAGAATAAGTTCATGGTTTGTCTCCCACAAATAAGATGCCCAAAATGGCAAAAGATAAACAAAATAATATATATGTGGAACGTAAATATCACAGGCACCACACTTTTTCCACACAGAATCTGCCTGTTTTGGGAAGATGAATTTAATTATCCAATTTTGTGGAAATATTACTTTAGAACAATTTATAAAACTACAAGAGATTCATATTCCAGGATATTTCAACTTAAAACCTTTTATAAAAAATATTGCAACAAAACAATCTCTGTTCAAATGGAAGATAGAAAAGGATCCCTGTTGTAGGTTCTGGGGAGGAGGAGGACCTGATGCATTTGTTTTATTTGTGTCCATGTGGCTAAGTTTTATGGTTAAGGTCTATGGATATTGTTTTGCAAATTACACCTTAGAATGTCATGTTAGGGGGTAAATTTGAGGGTAAATGCACATACTTTTTGAATATGATTATTCTGATGGGTAAAATGTTTATTTTTAAAGCTAAAACGCTATCAAATGTATGTATAAACACTTTAAGAGTAGAGTTTATCATCAGTATATGTTGGAAACAATTATAGCAACGGAATAATTGAGCATGAAAAGAAATGGAATGTCTGCTTACTTGAATTAGAGATATAAATATTGGTTGTACTTGCTATGCCATTTGTTATGTCATAAATGTTTTTCCAATTATATGGCATTTCGTTTATGGGTTTTTGATTGGTATTAGTGATTTCATCTTATTTTGTGTTTTTTTTAATGATTTTATTTGTGTTTGCTTTGTGCTTCCTTTCTGTTTATAGTCTGTGTTCCTGTCAAAATACTATGAATGTGTGGATGATTGTGGTTGTGATTGTGGTATGAATGCAAGGGGGAGTGGCTGGGGTTGGGTGGGGGGTTTAAAGTGTTTCTTATATTATTATATAAAAGAAAAAAAAAGAAAATGAAAAAAAAACACTGTCCATTGACTAACATAAGTAAAAACTATCAAAAGTCATTACTAGTGTCCACTTGCTATGTGAATGATAACTCCAGGATATTACATTGATGAACATTACATCATTTTATGTGTCATTTTAAGTTTGAGTGCAGGACATCACCTCGCACACGCCCTTTCCATAAAATAATGGAGACTTGGTCAAATAAAACACCGTAATTGTCATTTACATATTATCATTTGAACACCATAATATACTATCTATAATACGGTGTAATGTTGTTGTTTTTTTAATGCCGTTAGGCAGTAAGTTACTGATCTGAATGTAGGAAATGGGACTGTATTAATCTACTTTTTCTTATGCAATTTTCTTTTATTGCAGATTTTGAAAATGTGGCTCAACTCAATTTGACTCAACGTGACTCTCCCTTATGTTTTTGTGGTAAGAAATATTTGTGGTTTGATCATTAATTTTATTGCGTTTTATCTTGGGTTGTTTTTTGGAGGCTGCAGTCTAAGTAGATGCCAAAAACCTGACCACACACACACCTCCTCCAACGTTTACCTCATTATTATCACAGCACTTTGTAATCTCTTGTTCATAAAATGCGCTATAGAAGTAAAATTGGATTGTGATTTATTATATAAGCAATAACCTCTGCATTTGTCACGTTTTGTCCTCTTGTTTCTTTTTTATTTTACTGTAGTTTGATCAGAATCAGAATAGATTTTATTTGCCATTGTTTGAGAACAGGTTCACAAGCTAGGATTTTTTCTTGATGCGGACGTGCAACATAAAACATATAACACAGAATTTAGATCAAATTAAGCTATACAACTTTAAACTATAAGGCTTTAGGGGGCATGCATAAGGAATATTAATAAATAAGATACAAAATAAAAAGTAAAATATGGTAAGACGACAACAATAGACGAACAACAGTGGGCTTATATTTACAGATGAGTATGAGTAAAAAGTAAAGTGATAAGTGACAGCAGCGGGTCTAAGTGTGGAAACACCACACAGTGCAAAAGATACAACATGGGATGACTGTGGATGGAGTCAGGTCATGCCCTTATATGCAAGTACAAATAAGTTATAACAATAATTTACATGTTGATATATTGTTCTGTAGTTTGTGGAGTCAGCCCATTAAGTAAGGCTTGAACAATATCGTTTTTCAATATTGTACAATAGTATAATACATCCATCCATCCATTTTCTCCCACTTGTCCGTTGCCGGGTCGTGGGGGCAGCTATTGGAGCTGCCCAAGTCACATTGCACCAGTCCCCTATGGCTCCTTCTGCAGGTGGTGGGTCCACAGAAGGATAGTATAATACAATTATATTGTATAATTATTTCAGGCAAGTGTTTGGAAGCTTTGGTTTTCCTTCTTATTGCAATTTCAGCTGTTGAAATTTGTGAAATTTACATTTGCAGATAAATGGGCACAACTGGACCTTTTGATTCCAAATCTTCTGAACGTGGTCAAGAAGCTCTCCAGCCAGCATGGAAGAAAGCTCCAAGACCAAGCTGTTAACATGCCCATAAGTACTTATAAGTGGATTTCACTGATCTGTTGGGCATTTTTATTACGTAGTTTAACCAGGCTACCTCAAAACCCGCTCTGGTTCCTTTTTTCTGTGGACATTTTTTTAGAAAGTTTTTGCTGGAATGTAAAAATGGTTAAACTCTAAACACTCTAACACTTTGTTTTGCCATTTTATGTTCAAGTGAAAAAAAGATAATATTTAAATTGAGAGTCCGTCCCATTTACCGAAAAATCTTCATTGACAAAACATTTTTAGCTTTGATGGCAAATTCTGAAGGCTGTCAGAATTTGCTTTAGGGCTGCACTGTTCTAAAGCAGCTACATCACTTTGGAACGCCACGCAGTTTCACTTTTCACTAAACAGTCCTTTATGGTTGATGGTTCCAACATGATGCACGCTCACATCAATGAGAGATTAATTAATGACAGATAAAAATGGCCCAAGACTGATTATTTATGACCCTGTCCAATGTTTATGCAAAATAAATAATTTTTAATTACTAATTACTAATTCTAAATTAACATGTTTTTTATTTCCCACTAGAACATGGACATGAAGCTCAGAAAAAGCAACCGCTGTGAGGATCCACCAGGCAAGATCCAAAGTGGGAGTATTCTGATGTGGGCATTGGTCTTGAAGGTGAGGTTGTCCTTTGTGACCTGGACAATGTGGCCCTTGAAGTGAGAATGAACTCGCCATGGAGTTGGAGGCAACTCTGCTGTCAAGAAAAGCTTACGCCCTTAAAACATAAATGAACATTTGATTTATTTTGCAAAATGGGCTCCTGGAGGGAAATTAGTTGTGGTTCAATATTGTGTTGTCGAAAATGTCAACATTTATGTTTAAATGTAAATTGTGTCTTCTAAAATTCACATTTTTATCGTCAGTAATATTCTTGCTGACTAAAATGAGACAAAAACGGACTCAAAAACTAAAAAGAAAATGACTAAAACTAGAACTAGAACTAGAACTTCATATGATTTAAATTCACTGTCAAAGGAACCGGTCTGCTTTGTCCATGTGGGAGAACAAACATGAAGCAATCTGTTACGACCAGGCTCCGCTAGGGTAAGTGAAGTAACCAAAACCAAGGTGTAAAAAGATATTAAATGTGCATTGAATTATTGTTGACTGAAAACAATTGACTAAGTCTTGACTTAAACTATTTCATTTCTTTGTCAAAGACTAATTTTTCAAAGTGAGGAGATGAGGGAGAAATCTATGATATATCAATTAGGAAAAAAAAACACACTGCAAAACTTGCAAATATATATTTTATACACAAAAAAACTAAATAGTTCTGGCAGTGTGCAGGATTTTTCCTGATCAAAACAAACATTGAAATATTTTACTTAATGGGATTAATCGAATATTTTTTTGAATCTAGAATGTTTCTAATCTGCATAATGTTAATTTGTTTTACATTATTTTTTATTGGCAATTATTTTGATCTTTTGGTGCATTTGTGGGAGTTGTCTTTTTGGACACAGGGGGTGGGGCTTGGTCTCAGCCTGACTCCAAACATAGACTGTATTATAGCAATAGACTGAGTGTGGCTTCCCCCATAGTGTTCAGCAGGGGCTCACTGAACCTTGTTATGCAATCAGGCTGGACTTTAGCAGTCGGCTGCTATATTTGAATAGAAAAGTAAAAAAAGCAAAAGAGGGAATAGTTAAATTGTGTTAAATCAACATGGTATTTTTTTCAGTGAAACTGTTTGCCTTGTTTAACCTCTTAATTCCAACCTGAATCTGGCACATTTTCACAGTTTGGTTTCACCCAAATCTAAAAGCTTCTTGGGGAAAAAAAAGCTTCAATATAGCAACAAAAACGAGGACGAAAACGCAAAGAAAAAAAGGCCACAAAAAAGTGACAAAGAAGCTATAAAGGAGTGACAAAAATGTGCCAGAAAATATAATATTATTATTATTATTATTATTTTCTGGCACATTTTTTTAGCTCCAGATATTACAATAGAGCGACAAAAATGTGGCGAAACATTACAAAAAAGCAATGGGAAAAATGATGTAAAAGTAACAGAAACACACACACAAAAACACAAAAACATGACAAAAAGCGACAACCCCCCCCCCCCCCCAAAAGAAACAGAAACTAAACAAATAGGTGACAAAAAAAAGCAACAAAGATAAAAGATAAAAGAGCGACAGAAACGTGCCAGAAAAGCAACAATAATATAACAAAAACACTTCCAAAATTAGACAAAATGTGGCGACAACGCAACGAAAAGGTTACTCTGTTAAGGTAAGAGGTCTTTCAAACATTGCTCTGTTAAATGTACTACTTTTGCTTCTTAATCAGAGTTGAAACAATTAGGTCACCAAAGTATACTCTTTGTCCACTATAAAGAACATAAGATAAAAATGAGAAAAACATTAAATAGAAAAGTGTTTCTTTGTGAATATTATAAAGCAGTGGGTGTTTGTACGTCTTTTCTTAACAAAACAAGGAAACCGAGATGACATGTCTGTACAGTGTATCATATTGGCTGCGTCACTGTGTGGTTGCTGATTTGTTTTAGTGACAGAATTTCTATTTGGTTAAATCACAAAAGTTACATTATTTACGAGAAAGCCTTGGTGGTAAAACCTCCCCCGCAGAGACATTATGTGTGGGTGTTTTGCAGGTCCTGTTACTAATCGCAGTAACAGTTGTGTATTGTTTGAGGACATTATCGCTGCTGAAATGGTCTACTTTGGCCTCAAACATCGCACGCGGGTAAAGTGCAGTTCTGTACAAATGTGTCTGTAACCACCGAGCGTAGTCGTATTAGTGAGATCGAGGGTTTAGATACTTTGCGTAGCATATTAGGGATCAGGGCAGTGTGTATAGGCATATTTATGACTGGACAAAGGGAGTGTCATCCGACTAAAATGACTGTTGAGTTTGGAGTAAAAAAATAAAAATTGAAATAAAGAAACAACTCAAAACCCTAAACTAACTATTAGTGCAAAGTCAACGTGTAAAGCAGGAAGCAGCCTGAGTAATTTCCATATAAAACTTATATCCAAATTGTAAAAAACCCAGGCACTCTAAACAAATAGCACAAGGAAGTACTTGAAAGGCGTTTATTTAAATGGCCAAAATAAATCCAGACCTTTTAAGTACTTCCTTGTGCTGTGCATATTTGTTTGTTGCTGTTCTTTTTATTTTATATTTTTTTCACAATTAGGATCTATTTCATATCAGTCATAGTGCTGTTTCTATTCAACTTAAATCAAAATTTCTTTCCAACCTTTACTGAAAAAATGCACCACCCTTGAAATTACCGAGCAGCGAGATGACCCCGAAAGGCACATACCAAAAGTTAACCACTCAGATACACGTTTTGGGATTAACTCGAGTTTGTCAAGGGGCGTGTCCTAACCGAGTGGGCGTGTCCTCTCTTCTGGCAGGGTCTATTTAAGAGATGCTGAGACTGAGGTCCATCCTGGTCAGCCATGGATCGTCTTGGGGTTCAGATGCGGGCATGGGTGCTCTTTGTGACCCTTGGGTGGGTGTATTTAGGTCAAGCTGCAGCTGGACCGTGAGTATTTTTCATTTATTTTGTTTTGCAAAAGTTTTTTTTTTTTTAATATTATTCAGTATTTCCACACCTTTTAGTGACGTGATATTGTTTTATAGTACCATTTTAGATATTAGTTCTGTTTTCTTCTTTAAGATAAAACATCAAGTCTTGACCAGAGTTGAATCTAGATTTTGCCGCTATAGATTTAGATTTGACTATTTATAGCAACATGCCAGACTAAAGAAAAAGTGACTACAGCACCTGATTTTCACAGTACTGCACTGCAAAAAGTAGTCTAGGAAGTATTTTTTTTTTTTTATTTACATGAAAAAAAATTGCCCCGCGGACAGATATTATTCAAATTGAAATTACTTATTTCTGTTATGTGTAACATGGGGGGAAAAGGAAAAGATGACATCACAGAAAGTGTAAGGACAAGAACAAACAAAACCAAGGGACAACAGAATGGGAACAAAACTATAGGTTACTTTGTGTAGTAGTGCACTCTTTTCTTCCTTTCTTTTTTGTTTCGTTAATCTGTGTATCTTCTTGGCTCCAGATATTACACGGTGGCTGTTCCTGCCATCCTGGGGTCTGGTGCAGAGGTGAAGTTTTGTGCCAGACTCCTTCAGCCCAATGAGAGCCTGACGATGACCGTGACGCTCATGTCCCCAAATCTCAACACCACCCTATACAAGAAAGAGTCCCGGCAGGAGTTCGACGACTGCCACAAGTTTATGGTAAAAAAAAAAAGAAGAAAATTATCTGCTTTTTGAGATTGACCATAGATTCAATGACTTTTGGATTAAAATCACATTCACAAGTTTATGGTAAAAAAAAGAAGAACATTATCTGTGACATTTAAATCACAATAGAAAACGCATTTTTAAAGTGCAAACGCTTTTTGAGATTGACCATGGATTCAATCACTTTTGGATTAAATTCACATTACGTTACAACGGAACAGGCCAAATTATTATGTTTTCAATTTGTAATACTTGTATAGACGCTTTACAGAAATACAATACAATTCAAACAAGGCAGGCAAAAGAAAACATAAAAACGAGAGGGGACTATTAGACATTAAAAGATGGTTCTTTCTTAAAGGTGGGGAGACATTGATTTCAATAACACTCAGGCATAAGGCGGTAAATACAATGCTTTGATTAATATTGTGTTGTTATTAAGTGTTGTTTTATCCCCTGCAGGCTCCTATAGTGCCTAAAGACGAGGCATGGAACTTCCAGGTGGAGGTGTCCGGAGAAACGTTTTACTCACGGGAAGTTCGCAAAGTCTTGATCAAAGTGAACAAACCAGTGACATTCATCCAGACGGATAAACCCATCTACCTCCCAGGACAAACTGGTAATTTTTAGTTTGTTCATACACATAGAGATACATCTGCTTGTACTGTACACATGAATAATTCCCCACAAGAAGTAATAAACTTTAAATGTGTACCTTTTTTCATCAAATATTGTGCAGTCTTTAATACAATACAACTATGTGGCCAGCAGCAGTAACACCCGCTCCTCTCCGCAGTGCACTTCAGACTGGTCACACTGGACACGAATCTGAGACCTGCTTGTCGAAAGGTGAGTGACTTCTTTGATTTGAAATGAGGCCGACTGACCTTGGCTGTTGCATAACTCTGAGTTCTGTTTGTTCTGTTAATAAAATCTTGTGTAAAAGTCCTGAGGTCACAGCTCCCACGCTTTTTGTTACGTAACTTCTTTGTGTTGTTGTTGGTAAACCTAGATCTTTGTTGATCTATGTTGAAAGGTAAAACAACTTGTATTTATGAAATGTAACTGTTTGAGTTGGAGTTTCCTCTTGTTTATTGGTGAAGGTGTATTTTATCTTTTCTAGGTGATAAAAATGTGAAAAGTGTTGGTAAAATTAGTCTTCAGTCAATGCCTTTTTCGCTCTTGTTAGGCCCGAGCGGCCTGGCGTCGCAAGGAGCTATTGTAATCGCAACGCAGTGCGCGCAGCGCACTGAACCTAGGTTGCACAAAAACAGCGCGAAGCGCTGTCCCCATGTCAACCGTAAACTCACCGTGTAAAACAGTGGGGGTATATGGCCAACTGTCATACGGAGGTCCACCTCCGAGCCCCACGGCTGCGTCGGGGTCGTCGAGAGCTTTCCAAAAATGTATAATATGTTGTCGTCGCGAAAAATATTATTATTATTCTTTATTTATTTATTCTTTCTTTCTTTCTTCTTCTGCTCTTTGAGCAGGAATTTGAGCCCCTGAACATAGTCAAAAACTCACCAAACTTTGCCCAAAATTCAGGTCCGGTGAAAAATTTATTAAAATATGTGTTTCGTTGTGGGGCATCAAAAGTTATCAACATTTTTTGAATTAGTTTTACGGTTTGTTTACGGCGAAGCCGCAATCTTTACGAAGAATTTTTCGACTTATCGAAAACTGCAAATTGCTCCCATTCGCACAAACGAACTCCGATTAAAAATCGGAAATATACATTTTATTGACCTTTCACCCCCGGACACAACAAATGTGAAAAAGTGAGATTTGGCGCGATAGCGCCCCCTATAGGCCGAGAACAAAAAATGCATTATGGGAAAAAAAATGGTTTCTCGGAAATGGATGAAGTCCGATGCTGACTGTGAAATAAAACAAAATGTGGGGCGCGCTACCGCCCTCTGCAAGCTGGAGCCATTATTCACATGGAGAGGCTAAAAATGTCGTTTTGATGTTTACTCACAAAGATTAATGGCACATCAAGGCAATAAAATGTAGTGTGGCCACGCTAGCGCTCTCGGTAGGGTTACATAGTCGCGGGTTACATAGCCCGCGAGGGCCTCTCGATGCCGCTTGCGGCTTTAATTTTAGTTTTGATTGTGCTGATGCTTGTTCTGTTTTATTATATTGATAAACCAAAATAGAACAAACTAAACTAAAGAAAAACATAAAATTGTAAAGCTACTCAAACACTCTCATTGTTTGTTTTGCTCAAATAATAGATTGATCATATTTTAGGATTTGCAAACTTGACTATATACGCCAAGCCACTTCAGGACACTTCACCCTCCTTGCCTCCAGTGTCTGCGTACACTGGTGTATGAATGAGAGTGTGAATGGGCCCCCTATGAGAGACTAACAGGCCCGTTTGGAACCATGAGGCCGTCCTTCCGTGGACCCACCACCTGCAGGAGGAGCCATAGGGGACTGGTGCTATGTGACTTGGGCAGCTCCAACAGCTGCCCCCACGACCCGGCAACGGACAAGTGGGAGAAAATGGATGGATGGATGGACTATATACGCGTCCTTGCCATTAGTTCCACCTAAACCCATGCTTCTTCAATGGGGTTTAAGATGTATTTTTAATTTGATATTAATAGTCATTTTCAATAAAACTATAAAGCGTTGCAAATGTATTTATGTATTAAATTAATTGTATTTATTTGCTTTCTGTTGCAGTATGATATGATCGAACTAGAGGTAAGATTCCAATTGTTTTCGTGAGCATTTATAAATTATTGATATTAGATACTTGAAAAATGTGTTTTTAAAATAATTATCATTGAAAATTGAGGCCAGACCCCAGCATGAAAGGGTTTGGTCTGAATTACATACATGTTCATGAGTTATAATGAAATCTTTCCTATTTGTTTCACAGGATGCAAACAGAAACCGCATTGGACAGTGGTTGAATCAAACCGCTACTGGTAAAATCCTGCAGCTGTCCCACCCATTGATCACTGAAGCCAAAGAGGGAACCTACCAGATCTCTGTCTCCTTTGGGGAGGACCATATCAGCCACAGCTTCAAGGTGGAGAAGTATGGTAAGTTTGTTTGAAGTGATCCTCAAACTTTTTCATCCAACCTGTAAGCTATAGTAATGGCTTTCCTTGTGTTGTGTCAGATACATTTGTAAAATACTGTACTTTTCTCACTCAAGTATATCTGACATCTCATACTCCAACAGCTGATCAAAATTAAACTGATAATACTATTAAAGTAAGACAGGCACTAAACCACAACTACATTGAAATAAACTAATCTAAATCATAAATAAATCATTCTGTGTCCCCAGGTATGTTCCAATAGACATGTTCAAATCAACAGATTATATTATTGATGACAATTGTAATTTGTATGTATTCACAGTTAGACAATATGTCAGATATTTTTTGTTTTGATTCTCAAGCTTGTAACCCATTCAGAAAGCAGACTGAGCCCCATATTTTGGGCCAGATCCCATTGCTAAACCAAAAGGCCAATGCATACATTACCTTAAAAAGAACCATGCTTTGTTTTAACCCCTAGTTTTGCCCAAGTTTGACGTCAAAATCACTTCTGACGATACAGTGAGCATTGCCCAAGAAGCAATCAGTGTAAAACTGTGTGCAAAGTAAGTTGAATAAGGCCATACATTTACATAATCACATGCATAAATAGATCCATATTTTAACACATTACCGTGTCTTTAGATACACCTATGGGCAGCCTGTTCCTGGGACTCTTAAATTAGAAATATGCAGGCCATTAACACACTACACGTGGAGGAGGACTGATGACTCAGATGACCAGCCGGAGTTCACTGCCCCCTGCCACAAGGAGAGCAAACAGGTACAAAACAGGTATTGGAAATCATTGTTTTAGTAGAGATGGAGTTAATGACCGCCAATGTTATCCGTTTTATAGGCCGATACGGAAGGTTGCGCTACCTTTACTGTCCCAATGTCCAATTTCACAAAAATTGACAAAGCTGTGCGGGATTCACTGGAAATCTTCGCCAAAATGGAAGAGGAGGGAACGGGTAAAGTTTTTTTGTTGTAATTTTTAAATCCAGATTCTTTAACTTGTGTATTATGAGCTTAAAAATAAAACCTTAAACCTGGTCTGCCAGTTTATTCCATGTTGGTCTCCACCACTTGTACCAAATTCAAGCCAATTCTAGATCCAATTTGTATTAATGGCATATTGTTTTAACTATAAAAGGTTACAGTATATCAAGCTTTTGTTGTATGTTCCACAGGCATCACACACTCACACAACAGCAGAGTTAGTATCTCGTACGTCATTGGAAAGTTGTCCTTCTTTGACACGCCTAAGGTTTATGAGAAAGACACCACTGTGGAAGGAAAAGTAAGTCAAAATCAATCGATGACTTTTGTTTATATCAAATCAATTCATTTTTTCTGTTTTCCTTTTTAGGTTAAAGCACTCAGATACAATGACCAGCCCTTGGCAAACATGGAGCTGTACCTGTTTGAGGGCAGCCGGTGGCCGTCCCACCAACTCCAAAACCTCACGACCGACAACAACGGAGTGGCCACTTTCACCCTCGACACCGCAGGACACAACGGAGACATCCGGCTCCAAGTAAGACATACTGAAATTACGTTTCTGTCAGACCCTCTGTGCAAATCTAACATCTAAAAATATGCAAACATTATTAGCCTCTTAAACCGACTGTAGACAGTTTCTGTTACTCGTATATCATAATATGTCTCGCCTTGTAATTCCCAGGTCAGTGATAAGCCAGTGCTGGAGTATGCGGGCTACAGTGTCCCCCACTATGAGACCGGGGACATTACTCTGTCCATGGCCCAGCAGTCCTCTCCTGACACCAAAACTGTCAGCCTCCTGGAGGTAAAGAGGATTGAGCGGATACTCCCCTGCGGCTCTGAGGAGGAGATTACCATTCACTACACTGTGGTCCAAGAGGCACAGGGCCCTATGGACATCATTTACCTGGTGAGAGGCTTGGGTGGACTGCTATTACTATAGAAGCGATGGCTACCTTAAAAATAGCCATTTCAGGCTGTCTGATATGCAAAATAAACCTCTAAAAGTAATACAACATGTTCTGTGCTGGCATGAAATTACTCAAGTATTACATTACAAGCATTGTTCAAAGTTATAATTGTGTAATTTACAGCAACAGTCAAATTACATCAGACGACATTAAAACTAAACAACCTATATTCCTGCATTTTATGAATTTGAAAAACATTTTGGGTGGCTTAGAACCACTATTTCAGATTTAACAGTATAGTAATGTTGAACAAACCGTCTGCTGACAGAGCGAGAAGTGAAGCTGAAACATTTCTCATGTTTTATGTATTTTCAGGTCATCGACCGCAATGATATTGTGATGCAAGAATTCCAAACAATTGTTGTGACAGACAATACAGGTGAAGCAGCAATATCTTCCACACCGTTGTAAATGTGAAGAAAGTGAGGCCTCACACAAATTTCTTTTTACTTTTCAGTGACTGAGGGCAGTATTTCCTTCAAGCTACCAATCACTGCAGCCTTGGCACCCAACTTTGTTGTTGTTGCCTTCGCCGTCCTGCCCAGTTCCTATGTGATTGCCCACAGCGCTGAATTCAACACAGAGAAATGCTTCAGCCACAAGGTCAGAGGTTCAATATGTTTGAAGGAATAAAAAAACACTTACGGCTGTTAGTGTTTCCTTTATAAGCAGCAGGAGTTGATTTGCACCTTGACAATTACATTTTGCATAAAACACAAACCCAATACGAGGCAAATTATTTGCTGGGATTTGTTAAGGGCCAAGATTTGATTAAGTTTGCCCGTCACTGCCCTGTACTGGAGATGTTGGCTCAGATGTACAGACGTACAGAAACCGTATTGTCTCATTCAAAGATATGATTTTTCAAATTTACAGCTTTTAGTACCACATATTTCATCATTTTGAATGAGTATTTCTTAAAATATCTGTAACATTATTTCTATTGTTACGTTTGGCGATGTCCAGGTAGAGGTTGAGTTTAATCCAAATGAGGGGGTCCCAGGAGAAGATGCCACGCTGCAGGTGACAGGACACCCCAACTCTCTCTGTGGGATCAGCGTCATTGACCAAAGTGTTCTCATTCAAGAGCCAGGAAAATATCTGAAGGCAGAAAAGGTAGGCAGTGCAAAAGGTTTGCAAAATGTTTTTATTTTGATTGCATACTGTTCAAAAGTAAATCTCCACAATATCTTTTTTTTATTTATTTTATATATATATATCTTAAACCCACAAATATTGAACCTGAGTTTGTCTTGTCTCTCGTCCTTTTGAGAATAACTGTATTCTCGTAACTATAGTTCAACAAATGTGTTGCCCATCAGCAATAATCTTTCTCTTTTATAAAGGTCCCATGTGTTTCTTTCTTTGTTTTAGATTTACAATTTGTTGCCAAAAAACAGGTTTGTCCCCTACGAGGTTCGGGACCCTACGCAATGCCTCCCTGTTCGACCCAAAAGATCCATCTTTCCCTATCCAGAAAACGTAGATGATGCATTCACTGTGTTCCAGGTACAATTTACATCGCAGTACTAAGTACTTTGCTATTAATTCATTGCTTGGTGTAAAAACAAAAACAAAACACTGTATTTTGTTTTTTTATTGTATAAATAAGAATGTTGGGCTGAAGATCCTCACAAACTTGATGATTCGAGTGCCTGACTGTCTTCGCTACTTGGGACGAGAATATCACTATGGACGACACTATGGTAATTTTTTTATCTGCATTACAACAAAATATCGGTGCTCAATAAAGTAAGGTTGCTCAGTTTTGGGGTAGAAATTAACTGCAATTGTATGTTTGATTTATTTGTTTAAATTACAATTTCTAAACATATCCCGGAGCATTAACACTTGGAAGAAGACTAATTGCTGTCTGAACATGTCTTAAACTTAAACATAATGAAATCCTGTGGAGATATGTATCTAAAACAAAAATCACACTATTATACCGTATCATACTCTTTACTAATCTGCATTTTGCATTGTCTGTTTAGTAGCCTATGACAGGATGCAAATACCTTTGGGAGCCTCTGATGGTGCCTCTGGAGGTTCTCTTCCTGTGATTGAGACTGTTCGAACCTTCTTCCCTGAGACGTGGATATGGGACCTGGTGGAGACCGGGTTAGTGTTAAAAAAAAAAAATCATAAAAAATAAATGTAGTGTTGGAAATTGTACATATTGTCAATGTTTAGATTGGAACCATAAATATAGAACATGATTTTTAATATTTTTATTTGGCTGGCTATTACTTACAGTAAAATGTATTACCCCCCCCCATTTTTCTTTTACTTGCTTTCGAGCTCCACAGGCTGCTTTATGTTGTTTATATGGTTTATGCCTTAATCTTTGTTTTTTCAGAGAATTTGGGAAGGCAGACATGCCCGTCAAGATCCCAGACACCATCACGACCTGGGAGACGGAGGCCTTCTGTCTGTCCTCCCAGGGCTTTGGTCTTGCTCCCCGGAAAAACTTCACTGTGTTCCAGCCGTTCTTCCTGGAGCTCAGCCTGCCCTACTCCATCATCAGAGGGGAGAACTTTGAGCTCAAAGCCACAGTCTTCAACTACCTCACCAGCTGCATGATGGTGACTACTTCCACATTAATAGTCACACACATACAAAAAGGAAAAAAGCATAGAAGCAATTAATGTCAATATTTTTCCTTTGAATCTCAAATATTAATAACATATATAAATTTAGTCAAGTTTTATTTTTAGGATCTATAATTAACGGCTCTAATTGGAGTACAGGAGGCTTTTTTATGGGTTGACGGCAATTTATTTATTTATTTTTTTCATGAGAAATGTCTTTTGTTTTTTCACACAATAATAATGCTTATATTCTGGGCCCCCCACCCAATTTTAACATTTTTTTATATAGGCTTATAACCTTGTGATGTCATCTGAAACTCTCAAATGTTTTGTAAATAATGCAGATACTTTCAGTGCCTAATTACATTTCTCAACCTAGAGAGGGAGCTAAACTGCCTCCCAATAATTGTCACAGCTACCACATATTGATGCTATTGTGAGAAATTAACTATAGATTGCTTGTACTACCAGTAACACTTAACATTGTGCTAGTGTTTTATGTGGCTGGGCCTAGAAATTACACCGATATTCACCAAGTAAAATGTCTTAGACGTCCACCACATTTTTTCCCCCTGTCCTCCACCTCCATATTCATCTGTGGGTTCCTTAGAATGTTATGTTGCCACATGACCGCAAAACACCTTAACTCTCGAGTAGAAAAAAATAACATATAAACAATACAACTGTCTAATGACATAATTTTTTTCTGCTGCCAGGTTGCTGTGACTCCAGCTCCCACTGACGACTACACTCTGACCCCGGTCCCAGGATTGAGCTACAAATTCTGTCTCTGTGGAAACGAGCGCAAGACCGTCAGCTGGAACATGTCTCCTATCGCTTTAGGTCAGGCTCAGATAACCGCTTTCAAGCTTGTCCAAATTACCTTTGGGCCCTGACATTTCACATTTTAAGTAAATAAGTAAGTGCTTTATTGTCATTGTACAAGTGTACAACGAAATAGTGTATATATAACTTATAACATAAAAAAGCATCCATGCAGTGAAATAGGCAAATGTAAGGCAGCTCCTCAGCAGACGACACAGACGACTTCACTGGGAACTTTTTTTTACTCACTAATTAAAGTTTTCTTACGTTATGTTGTCTTTCCTCCAGGCACCGTGGATGTGACAGTTTCTGCAGAAGCCGTTTCTTCTGACGTTTCATGCAACAATGAGATTGTCGAAGTTCCTGTGAGAGGTCGCATTGATAAAGTTACAAAGAAGCTCATAGTGAAGGTACTAAGCTAGTCATCTATTTTAATTTATACATGTACGTTTGTTTTTCAAATTGTTCAAATTGATCTGACTTTTTACTTGTCAGGCTGAGGGAATTGAAATGGTGAAGACAAACAACCTCCTGCTCTGTCCTAAAGGTGAGAACAATTTTTGGATGTAAAAAAAAGTAGTTTATTTCCATATCTAATGTTTTTTGTTGTTAATCTGAGTGCAGACCAGACTTTGACTGAGGAGATTGATGTTCAGCTCCCTGACAATGTGATTGTTGGATCTGATCGGGCCATGGTGTCTGTGTTAGGTAAGACATGATCATTGAGAAAACACAATTCAAAAGGACTGTGCATTATAAAAGCAGGTTATGAAAACAATGATGACCTCTTCTCTCAAATGAAAAGTCAGTCATTGATTGTAATCTGAAGTCATTAAGAAACTTAACTTGAAAACTTTGGTGTTATAGTTATATTTTTGATATCTGGTTGGCAGCAGATATTATGCAAAGATAACCACATGTACATTGTGCAGGTAACGTTTTGGGCCGTGCCATGAAGAACTTGGATGGTCTACTGCGGATGCCATACGGCTGTGGGGAGCAAAACATGCTTCTTTTTGCCCCAAACATCTACATCCTGGAGTATCTGACAAACACAAACCAGCTCACCCCAGAGATAGAGAACAAAGCTAAACACTTTCTGACTAGTGGTGAGTGAAAAGGACCATGGAATTATTTTATTAATTTTAACAATTAACTATTAGTTGTATTTGTCAGGTTAAATAGATAAAAGGAGGTAAATAGACACTTTGCTCAATGAATTCATTATTTTTATGTCACAGGTTACCAGAGGCAGCTGAATTACAAGCATTATGATGGCGCATACAGCGCTTTTGGAACTGGATCAGGAAACACATGGTGGGCTGATTCGTTATTATTTGCCAATATACCGTACTATACGGATGAAGTAGATTATAATAGACGCTGAGTGTTTTTTTCCCTTATTCCCCTTATTAATTCAAAAATAGCGAATGATGATCTTGGCACTATACTATATACTGTGGTTGCTCACTACTTATAACAGGTTGCTCTATCAACATTGGTGGATGTATTTTATTCTTCAGGTTGACTGCTTTTGTGCTGAGATCCTTTGTGAGGGCCAAGAACTTTATTTACATCGACCCGGCAAAGATTGAGGAGTCAAAGCTGTGGCTGCAGTCCAAACAGATGCCAAATGGTTCTTTTGAAAAAGTTGGACAACTGTTTGACAACAAAATGAAGGTATACTCTTTTTTTTAATCAATACATCAGTTATATTGCATTTGGTCAAGCTTCCAACACTTGCATTTTCAGGGAGGAGTGTCCGATGAAGTAACACTCACGGCTTATATCTCTGCTGCTCTGTTGGAGATGGGACTGCCTGCTGATGTGAGTGTGATACATATAATCATTGTTTCTATGTAACATTCTATGTAAATCCATTCACCTACACTAGACTTGTTATGATCATTTCAATGCTCAAACTTTCTTCTCGACACAGCAGATACTATTTTTAGCCTTCAACCTGACAATACATGTTTTATTAATTCCTATGTCTGGATTCCTTTAGGACCCTGTATTGGCCCAGAGCCTGAACTACCTGACGACGTCAGAGGGTGTACAGAGTAATACCTACACTACTGCCCTGATGTCCTATGTCTTCTCTTTGGCCCAAAACGCCACTGTCAGAAACCCGCTTCAGAGCCATCTCGACACGGTGGCACATACAGATGGTCAGTGGTTCCTCCAGCACACATGATACCACAGGACAAGTTACTCCTTCATTTTATTGAGTCAATTTGAAATATTCAATATCAATGACATTTTATTCATAAAGCACTTTACAACAGCCACGGTTGATCAAAATATTTGAAAAAAGATCTATAAAGTGTGAAGTTGTTAAAGTAGTATTTGTAGTGATTTGCTGTTATAGTAAATTAAATGATTGTTTCACTTTATTCAGCTGTTATGGACACCATTTTGAGCAATTCTTACCATTCAGAATATTTGGTTTTGAATACTTTATTGCTATGGCCTTCATGTTACACTATTGAATAACAAAGTGTGTATGGACACTAACAGTTCAATGTCTGTGTGTGTTTTTGCAGGTGGGCTGCGCCATTGGTCTCAGACGTCTGCAGAAACTTCCGCCTCGCTCTCTGTGGAGATAAGCTCTTATGTGCTTTTGGCTAAACTTGGATCTTCAAAGCCCACAGCATCTGACCTGGGCTACGCAGCCCAAATCGTCCGCTGGTTGATCACGCAGCAAAACTACTACGGAGGCTTCAGCTCTACTCAGGTGCTCATCACAGTTAACAACAAATCACAAACAATGTTATTGCACACACTATATAGGTTTAACGCATCAAAATGTTATGTTATTCATACCATTCACTGTTTGACCAGGCATTGAATATGCAAACAAGGAAATCATGTATAATAATTGTATCTGTCAAATCCTTTTTCCTTCTTTTTGGACTCTTTACAATATGTAAAATTCTAATCTGTTACATTCTTATCTAGAGCTGCAGACAATTTGCATTTGTGTCTTTGCTGTTATTGATGCAAGGAATGGACCAACATAATACAAATACTAAACCAGGACTAAATTAGGTCCGACACTCTTCTCAGTAGCAATAACAAGGTGAAAGAGCTGCATGAGGTTCATCACCACTTTGCAGATGCCTATAGTATTGAGGATACTGTACCCAGACTTTAACTATCTAACATAAACTGTCCCTCTGATTTGGTGATGATATTTTTAGTCCCATCATGATCCCAGTACTTTTTGTCTCATATAGTCCCTGATCTACCTCCTGACTTTTCTCCAATGCCTCTTTCTTGTATCGAAAGTAAACATTGCTTTACACAGCTGCATTTCTGCTTACTTCTTTTGTTCTTCCAGGACACAGTGGTTGCCCTGCAGGCCTTGACTCGTTACGCCAGTCTGATCTACAGTCCTGGTGGGGAGAGCACAGTCACAGTCAAGCCTCCCAGTGGTGCTCCGCTGGTGTTCCAGGTGAACCAGAACAACAAGCTGCTGTACCAGGAACAAAGTCTCCCAGACGTGACCGGAATTTACACCGTGGAAGCAAATGGCAACACCTGTGCCGCCATACAGGTCAGTGAAGGCACCACCAGTCAGCGAACACTTTCAATACCCGAATCAACCCTTCTTTTATGGAGTTAGCTTGTTCCCCTGTGTTTGTGTAGGTTTCCTCATAGTTATTCTCTACCACTTTTATTTTAACGATAGACAATATTGAGAACTTGGAATGTATTATGTGGCCATCTTTCATTGTTTTTATATCTTGGAGAAAATATTAGTGTCACTTGTGAAATAGAAGCCTACCAGTAGGTCCCACCAATAAGGACGAATAAAAAATAGAATAAAAATAAGATTGGATTGTTTCTTTAATCTCAGATTACAGTCATGTACAACATTCCGATTCCCAATGAACCAACGCCATTCAGCCTCAAGGTGGCGCCAGTGGCCGACTGTGACAGCAACTTGCTTAGACCCAAGATGACTCTAAAAATCTTGGCCAAGTAAGACTTACACTACAATAAATAATGTTTTTGTTTTTCTTTTAAATAAATAAATGATTGAAAATGACATACTGTAATTCTCTCCTCTGCAGGTACAATGGAGAAGCCGAGATCAGCAACATGGTCGTCATTGACATTAAAATACTCTCTGGATTCAGCATAGACTCTGAATCTCTAAATGCGGTAAATTGTTATGAGGTCCTCTATTGCAAATTTTTAAGGCTTTTCAAAATGGCTTATGACACCTGATTGAGGATGACGTTGATGAATATTAAACATTCATGTGTAAATATGACTGTTAGTTCTTAATAATGTAAGAAAGAAAAATTTGTATACCCTATATATATACACATTGTAACAAGTAGAGCAACCTCACACATTTTGCAAAACATTTTTCATAATTTTTTCCCCTTAAATTTTCAAAACACGGCATTCTTTCTGCTCGATAGGGAGGGGAAAGAAGAACTTATAAACTCACACACATATACACCTTCACGCCAGCAATGCATTTCTAACATCTGGGAATATAAAATGAATGAGCTTTATAACTCAGTCGAGGTTGGAGAGAAGCAATTTGGACCTTGTGAAAAACATTTGGATTTATTTTGACGCCAACGTTTAACTCCTGCTCTAGGGAGCCTCCTCATGACAATATGAACCTTTTAAAAAAGTGCATGAAAATATCTTCGTACCACGGTCATCGTACCGTCGTTTACCACAGTCTAACAGTGTCTTTTCTCATGTAGCTGAAGAGTGCACCCCTGGTGAAACGTGTTGACAAAGAGGAAGATCACGTATTGATCTATTTGGATGGGGTGAGAATTAATTTCCTAATGGGCTTAATAGATGTTTTGAAAAAATGTTTTAATGCACAATAATTTGTGTTCTTTCTCCTCTAAAAGGTTCCGAAGGACATTAAACTCTCTTACAAATTAGTGGTGATACGAGAGAGAACAGTGTACAACCTGAAGCCTGCTGTGGTCCATATGTATGACTACTACCAGCCAAGTACGTCACTCCAAAATAGATCAATTCTTACTGATGCAAGGATTGGAGCCCTTTTCTATATTGTTCTTGTTACATTTTATTAGGAGATGTTGAGTAACTGAAAGTATTTGCAATTAAACTAAAATTTTAATTTTGACCGAAATTTCAGGTGACAAAGTTGAGACTGACTACACTTTCTCGTGCTAAAGAAGGTAAGGAAGTAAAATTGTTTTGACCACTGTGGACAGAAGGATAACATTTGTAATCATAGTGTATCAACATAGTAGTAACAGTTAGTTAATTTTTATTTATTGAAGAAACAATGTTTCCGTCTTTCTTCCTCGATATAATACATTAGTTACTTTTGGAAACTTATTGATTCATTCAGGGTTTTTTGTTAGTTTTGCGTGTGTGAGCGTGCGCGTGTGTGTGTGTTTGTGTTTGTGTGCGTGTGTGTGTTTTGTCTTTTTATATAGATTTAAAGCCATATCATTAATTTGTTTTCCAGGTTGAAGAATAAGGTTTCACCAACCACTGGGCGTCAGACGTCGGAATAAAAAGTGCCCTTGTGATAAGACATGTGATGTATCCAGTGTTGTTCTGTGGAAACAATGTAATATTTGGGAAATTTGTGAAACTAAGAATAAACTGGCACCCAATTTCTTGGCTCCAACATTTCTGTTATCATTTATTGTTATCATTCGGACAGATACATAGATAAATACATAAAGCTTTAGTATTAAATATATGATGACTAAAAAACATTCATTTCCTGTCAATGCATTTCATTGTAACACTGGAAGCGCTTATTGTTGGCCAGTATTTTAGTGATTTAATATTTTTACGCTAATGAAAGTGTAAGAAGAGGATTCAGTGAACATAGCCTAGGTCGCTGGTTTAGAGATTCCTGATCTGCACCACACAGGTTTACAACACTAAATCACAAAAAACATTCAAAAGTCAGCAATCATTTTTGATGTTTTTATTTATAGCTATATAATTAAGCAATTGTGTAGCTGAAAAAGGACTGGACAGCGCCCGGGGTTTGATCCCACGAACGGATGAGTTAGACTTTTCTGAAAGAATTTACAACGAAGTAACCACTAAGCTAAACCAGCACCTTTTAACTTTCACGTAAAATATATGTTTCTACCATTACCGCACTGCATTTTGTCAAAGAACCATAAAAGAAAAAATACATACTGACAAGGCCCATGAAACGAGTATTATACTTTATAATTCATCCATGGTTTCATTGCATATCTGAGTTTTATGTGTTTTACTTTTATTATCGATCTGTGAGTTTAACTTTTCAACTTCCGGTACTACGCTACGTCACTTCCTAGATGAGAGACGTCCCAAAATGACAGCTGATTTGTTTTCATCAACAAGAAGAAAATAAAGTCGATATTTAAGGTCTGTGCAGGGGTAACAGTGGGTGTTCTGTGTTGCGGGGGTTTCGATGTTTTTTCTGTAGTTATTATTCGCCTTAATATGATAATTATTTTGCTTTTTTGAGTAACTATGCTTGTCGTTTTGTCTCGAGATGCTGTTAGGTCAGATTTACTGATGCTGGCTAAGGATCGGACAACTGTCTGGTTATTCTTATCCTCTGTGACAAACACAACCCACTGAAGACATTTTATGTTTATGCTAATATAGAATGTTCTGGTAGCAATAAGGTGGCTCGTCATGGAAGTCGCCGATGTACTAGTATTTTAAAGTATTTTTGTTCAGTGATTCCTTGTATTATACAGTCAATACAAGTAGAACAGACGACCTACCATGCAGATTATAACATATTTCTTTATTCAAAACAAACACAATTTACTTTCATATTCCTTTTTCTTTCACAAAACGCTAGGTGGTACATTCTGTCCATTTTATGGATTTTTGTTTAAGGGTTATTTGAAATGCAAAAATACAATATTTCTGTTAAAATTCCTTTATGTGGATGGATAGCTCACTCAATTCAGAAGTCAACACAAATGTTCCTCATATTCTCATAATATGACTGCAATGAATGGAAACCTCTTTGTACACTGTAATACTGGTATTTACAACTTGTGTTGAAAGTAGTTCACATTTTATAAAGTGGTTATGGCTATTAAATTATATAAAGAATCAAAAACTGCAATCCTTAACGTGCCGAATGTACTCATGTTGTTGAATTAACAGTGGCACCAGCAACATGTTAGTCACAGCAGCATTGAGAGAAATATTTTATATTTACATCCTTATTGATCTGATCATTTTGCTCACAGCTTTCAGGTGACAAAAGCAAATCCATGCATTAAAAATTGCATTTTGATTCATTGTTTATTGATGCTGGTAAGATTGTAACTATATTCTGTACTTCTCAACAGATCCTAGTGGCCTGTTTACAAAGACATTGTATTGTATTGAATTGTGCTGTCAATCGATCATTTAAAAAAACAGATCAATCACACTTTTGAAATTTGATGTATCACGTTTAATCACAGTTGATTTTAAGGTAATTATTGTATTAATTATTAACGCAATACCTACATAAAACATGCTAAAAACCTATGTGAAAAGCCCAAATGCGTACCATTTGTAATTTGTGATGCAAGTCTCGGCACTGTGCTTTTAAATCCGTGTATACAACTGAAGGATTTTATGCACAAAGTTGATGCCGTGACATTAGCATGGCTTCTGTGACCAACTGAACTGGGCGGTGATGACCTGCTCTGCCTCTCAGGTAACGTGTGCTCGAGACACAGGAGTGTGTTAGGTCAAAAATATGATGCGATTAATGCATAAATAATGCATTAATTATTTCTTGATTAATCATGAGTTAAAGTGTAAACTTTGACAACCCCAGTATTGAATTTTGTAAATGAATAACTATTCAGCAAGTGATCTTTGGCCATGTATTTTCTCAGAGTGTATGTGCTGGATCAAACCATAGCTCTTCCCTGACTCTTCCTGGCTGGTCCAGCTCAGGATCTCAGCTGTTGAAGTAGCACTGGGTGAACAAAAAATCACCAGCCGCCAATCTGGAGAAAGTAAGTGCTTTAAGCCGATTGGACAGATTTGAAGCTGTATAAAACATGCAACCTTTTCATTTCCAGGGCCATTTGAGAGGGAACAGTATACATTAAGTGGTCGCTGTGGTCAGGGAAAGGTCTCTTTTGGTAAGGTACTTGTTTCCGTCAATACAGACAGCACATGATATCCTACTTAGAGAGATAATATAGTTACAGTACACAGATTCTGTTTAGTAGTTTAGTTTTATATTATGCAAAGAAGGTTTCATGTAAATGATCAGTGGTTTGCACTCATTCGCAAGTTCTTGGTGAAACATGTTTTAAGTATTTCTCTTTTATTACGTAACATAATTAAGTCAAACACAGTTTTCTGGTATCAGTAATACAATAATAACAGTAATAATGATATTTCCAGAGCCCACCAAAACTGTGAAGTTAAGATTTCCAGTGACCGCTTCTATAATGAGCTGTGATTAGAAACGGTCCTAGAGTTGGTAATATTTCTGATTTAAGATTTTGACCATGTTTTGTTTAACTTTTTTAACCGTAGTGCTCAGGGACAGAGCCATGGACCCGCTGGAGAACATGAGCGGCCGCTCTTTTGTGGAGGTGATTGTTGAAAAGTACAGCCCTGAGAACTTCCCCTATCGCAGAGGTCCCGGGATTGGAGTGGTTTTGATATCCACTCCTCAAGGCTCTCCTTTGAAAGGTGATTGGATTATGATGGTGTTTTTTGTAAGACAGGTTAATGTAGATCTATCAACTGTGATCAAGTGCACACTTTTTTAATGATAATTCTTCGTAGACCGCCTTAACTTGCCGAGCGTGCTGGTGTTGAATGCCTGTGGCATCAGCAGAGCAGGAGACCAGACAGAGATTGCTGCCTTCTGTGCCCATGTGATGGAGCTGGACTTGTCTCACAACAATCTGCAGGACTGGCATGAGGTGCTCTCACTAGGGACATAAACTAATGTTAATGAAACTTGTTTGCCAACAAATTCTTCTTGACTATAAACATCATTTGTCACATTTAAGTGACTAGATATAATAAAAAGGTACAGATTTTTTATGAGAAAAGTCTAAACAATTCACTTATAGGTTACAGGATTTTCACACATTTTTTTTTTTACATGATGTTTTAGGACATTTCTTATTGTACTTCACTGTCCCTGCTATTTTTCCCTGTAGATCAGTAAGATAGTGTCCAACATTCCCAACCTGGACTTCCTGAACCTGAGCTCCAACCCTCTGGCGGGAGTCCCCCTCGACCCTCAGTGTGTAGAGGCCTTTGCTGGGGTTCGACGCCTCGTGCTCAACAACACTAGAGTGTCCTGGGACACTGTACTGCAGCTCACCCAGGAACTACCTGAGTAAACGTTTTAAGTTTTTTTAGTTCTCTACCAATATGTCCTTTGAGAAATAGGTTTTGGCCTGACCTTCTTTCCCTTCTATCCTATGTCCTGTGGGTAGCCTGGAAGAGCTGTTCCTGTGCCTTAACGAGTACAGCAGTGTGCACCCCTCCCGCGTCAGCTGCCCCTCTTTGCGCCTGCTCCACATCACCGACAACAGCCTCCACGACTGGGCCGACGTCCGCAAGATCGGCTCCATGTTCCCCAGCCTGGACACTCTAGTCATGGCCAACAACAACTTGGGTTCAATTCAGGACAGCAAGGACATTCTCCAGCGGCTTTTCCCAAATCTACGCAGCATCAACCTGCACAACTCAGGTCAGAAATTTAATTGTTTTCTTTTTAGTCATTTATCTAATTCAAACGTGACATTAAAATATTCACAACAAAGCTGCCAAACCAACACAGTTTGAATGAAAAGAAGCAGAAGAGAAGATTAATCTTATGATATCTGCCCACTTTGTTACTATACAATCACTTTACATGAGTTCTGTTAGTTCATAATAATAAAATATACGTGCCCAAAAGTTGCACTTTTAACCAATTAATAATAATTATATCATTAATTAAATTAATAATATAATATAATACTTTGTGCAAATTTCATTTAGATGATGAAATACCAGAAATTTGTTGTGGCTCCCTATGGCCATATTATCAGGAAGGGTTTTCAGCATATTAAAACTCCAATTTACATGTAGAGGGCATCTGTTTTTAGCGATGCAATTAGTTCTATCTCGTTCATATTATATGTTTATGTAGAAATGAAATACCTTGGTCAATAAAAATAGCATCACTGAGCAGCTTACACTGTTCAAGCTGAACTACACCTCTTTGAAATAGTAACTACTACTTAAAAATAAGTGACCTCTCCCTCATAATAAAGTCACTGAATGGTGCAATTACAAAGTTACTATTTGATTTTTTTTTTTTAAATAGAAGAAGATCTTTATTTATATAGCGCCTTTCACAGACATGGTCACAAAGCGCTTTACATGAGAGCATTTTACATTCACTCCACACTCAGTGATGGTAAACTACGTTAGTAGCTTCAGTTTCCCCTGGGGGAGACTGACAGAAGCGCATCGTGACTACACACATCTGCGCCAACGGTCCCTCTGAACACCACCATACATTCACACACACCATTCATCCTGGCCTATTGTACATGTTTTTTCGTGGTAGGGGAAACCGGAGTACCCGGAGGAAACCTACGCAGACACAGGGAGAACATGCAAACTCCACACAGAAAGGCCCCGTCCAGGTGGGAATTGAACCCGGGACCTTCTAGCTGTGAAGCGAGAGCACTAACCGCTGCGCTACCGTGCCGCCCTGAGTGTTGTTATCTTTTTATGTGGACAATCAACTAACTTTCACATCGCTTTAGGTCTTAATCAATGGGAGGACATCGAGAAACTGAATTACTTCCCGAAGCTGGAGGAGGTCCGGATACAGGGCATTCCCCTATTACAGACCTACACCAACGCCGAGCGACGCAGCCTCATGATCGCACAGTGAGTCCAGAATTTCAGTAGTGTGATAGATTAAACTTCTTTGATATATGAAGGGAATATTCTTGATTACAAATAAAAAGAATGCAGGAATTAAAATGCATGTTAGATGGGCATGTACAGTACAAAGAGGTACAATAGGACGACAGTGGTTCAAACCTAACACATCAGATACCACATTATGAAAGATTTGACACGGACCACAGGGCATTGATCAAGATTCATATTAGGATTACGTCTAAAACTGATTGTCACCATGTCTAAACCAGAAAGACACCTAAGTTAAATGCCTTACTGAAGATACATTAAATTATCCAGCTGTACACGTTTGAGAATGACCGGAGGACTGTGTAATGGGAAACATACACAAGTGATCAGAAGTACAAAGGTTACTCTTGCTAATTGTTTTGTGTTGTGCATTAGCTTGCCATCCATTTCGATGCTGAATGGCAGTGTGATCAGTGATGTTGAGAGAGAGGATGCAGAGAGGTTTTTTATCCGTTATTACGTGGACTGCCCAGAGAAGGACCTCCCATGCAGGTACATGCCCAGTGTCCATGAGGTTGGTTTGTTTGGGCTTGTGTCACCACAGCCTGTCCCGTCTCTGTAGATACCATTGTCTGGTCACTAAGTACGGGAAGCTGGAGCCACTTGTGGAGGTGGACCTTCGGCCTCGCTGTCACGCTCAGGTGGAGGTTCACTTTGAAGAGAAGATTGAGCAGGTGGGGTCAGCAGACAAAGATAAGTAGTTTAGGGTTGGATTATTATAAAGTTTGTTTTTATATAACACGGTTCCCTTTTGTGATTGGACATGGGTGAATGGAAGAAAGTGTTTAAGATGATTAAAGATTGGCTTTTCCAATAGTTATATTGTTATAATAAAAATTAGGTCAACTATTGAACTGGCAGCAAGTCGCTGTTAAAATAGGCAAATTCACTTGAACTTGTCCATGTTCGTGTGTGACTGAAGGTCTTCAAAGCATTTAAAGAATAATATCCTCACAGCTCAACATCCGATTGGGCCAGACAGTAGCGGAGCTGAAGAAGCAGCTGACGACAGTGGTGAACCTCTCCACAAGCGGCATGAGACTGTACTATATCGACAAGGGCAGTGCCTTTGGTCCAGAGGAAATGAAGTACAACACACGGGGCCTCCACTCCTACAGCATCCAGGACGGAGACGAGATACTGGTGGTGCCCAAAAAAAAGTAAACGTTTTGATTAGACTGACACCGACTGGATTACTGACCTTCAAATAGGAATGTACTGTCCGCATCCTATTTTTAGAGATTAAAGATTTAACGGACAAAACATTTAAAGATTTAACGGACAAAAGCACTGCCTAAAAAAAGCAGCCTGGGCTGTGTTTGACTTTTTTTTTTGGTGGGCATCAACACCGGACACTGGAGAGTGGCTTATAAATGCTTTGTCGAATCTCTGCTTAGCCACATAGATTTGCACATGTGGGAAGGTTTCAAAATTTGGAGGGTAATAGTTGTCATTTTTACTGGAACATACAATGAGAAAAGGCTTAAAACACTGTTAACCCAAACAGATTTCACCAAAAGAATATCAATCAGGCACTCTTGCCAAAAGCTGGAGTCATCACGCAAAGGCTTTCTGACTGAATCTACCATACCATGTTGCACATATGCAGAGTACTATACTGTATACTTTCACACGTGCTGTTGTGTGCCGCCCTCTTCTGGCCTCTTCTGCTACTGCGCACTGCCATCCGCCACAAGGCACGACATGAATCAAGTGGTGACGCAAACAAACTGCACACCGCGGGAGACTGAAAGACGATCTCTGTAATGTATACACAAGAGCAGGTTTCCATTCATTGTTTGCTACTTTGTCGGTTAAATATGTGCTATTAGCTGTTTATTTCACTCTGAAAATGTACAAGAAAATGTACAAGACGACTTTCTCTTTTCAAATTACTGTTTCAACTTTACAGCATTGACATGTTTCTATAAAGTGGGCAACTATTTACCAATTAAAATGCCTTTTTGTCATTGAGCTACTTAGACCTGCACACTGAAATGTCCACTGTTATCATAACAGTTAAGACAATATGACTTTTATTGCAGCATAATGTGGAAAAAGCATCCATCGAGGTTTATATTAGCTGTAGAAGGCTGCACAGTGTATTGTTTTTTTCTTCTGGCACAGGACATAGCAGAGAAGAGGGTTCCTAACAGTCTTACCACAATGGAAACAAAGAGCTAATACGTTGACCCACAAAATTAAATATTCACTGTGGGGCTTGAAAATCACAGGGCTATATTTAGACTCCAAACCAAATCTGTTTAGTTTGTCAAATCCATTTAAAAATGCGCATAATTTTATTTTTTCATGTTGACTGGATGACATGGAGGGAGCTATATTTAATGAAGAAATTATTTAAATGAACAGATAAATGTAGTGCTACTTGTGTCTGTTATTAATATAGAAAATGGAATGTTCTTCCATGTTCTATGAAAAGGGGGAATGTGGTACGAGTAAAGATATATACTGTATACGTTATTGACCCATCCCTCAAACTCCTGCAAACTCCTTATAGAAAGGCCGAAACAAGGGCTGCTAGATATGAGACAATATTGCGACATTCTCTAATGGTTTTGAATATTGCAATACCGATACTATTGGAATATTTTTCATCACAGTGTGTTCCATTGCATCCAAACACAGCTAAAATTGAACTAAAACTAAACTAAGTTACTAAAGTCAAAGTTATGCAGTTTTGTTTGAGGTTGTTAGTAAAAAAAAAATGTAAATATCAGTCAGATGGAGGACGTCAGTGAATTTGTGCTATACGTAATGTGGCTTCTTGCAACATGGATATTGCATCACCTAATTTTGCGATAAACTATAATATTGACAATATATTGTCCAACCCTAGCCCTACGGCCTGGGAATCAAACCTAGGAAGCTCTTGCTTTGACACAATTTAAGAACACTAACCACTTTGCCGCAGTGTCATCAGAGAAGATTAGAGATGAGGGGTCATCATATGGGAAGCTCATGATAGATCAAAGCTTAAGAGGGAAAATTAGATGGTTTTGACTTTTACATAAGAAATGTGATTTGCCAAAAGTATTCGGACACCTGCCTAATATGATGACTTATTAACTTTGGTGACGTCCCACTCTTAATCCATTGGATTGGTCTACATATTGCAGCTTTAACAACTTCTAGGAGTCTGTTTATGGGGATGTTTGACCATTCTTCCAGAAGCCTATTAGTAAGGTCACACACTGATGTGTCTCAGTCTTTGCTCCAAATTCATTCCAAAGGTGTTCTATGGGGTTGAGGTTAGGCCATAATCCCCCCTCCACCAAACGTTACATTTGGCACAATAATGTCAGACAAGTACGAAACCCAGACTGGTCCATCAGATTGCCAGATGGAAAAGCATGACTCATTACTCCAGAGAACATGTCTCCACTGCTCCAGAGTCCAGTTGTGTCGTGCTTTACTCCTCTGCATCCAACGCTTTGCATTGCACTTAGTAATGTATAGCTTTGATGTAGCTGCTCGGCCATGAAAACACATTTCACAAAGCTCTCGATGCACTTTTCTCGAGCTATTCTGATGGCCACATGAAGTTTAGAGGTTGTAGCAATTGACCCTGCAGAAAGGTGTCAACCACAGGACAATATACGCCTCAGCATCCCACTCAGTCATTTTAAAGTGGTCTACCACTTTGCGGCAAAGTTTATGTTTTTCCAATCGCTTAAACTGTTCAAATATCACAGACAGTTGACTTTGGAATATTTAGACATTCTTTCATAGACATTGGTAGAAACGATACGCATGCCTCCGTGCATGATTATGTGGCCATGAAACCTGATTTCAATTATTTTGATGGGTGTCCCAATACTTTTGGCAATGATATAGTGTATGGGTAGAAGGGTGCTGAACTTGGACCTGCTTGAGCGGAGACCAAAGAGGTATTTATGGGAATTATGGTATTTATGGTATTTAGGGAAAGGGTTCGTTGGTTTAATGGTAGTTAGTAATATAGAGATAATCAATCCTTAAATTATGTTTATTTAGACTTAACTTACCAAATTCCTTATTTATGTCCTATTTTTGTCATCAGAAAATAAAACTCTCTGTGTAAAAAATTATGATTTCTGTCCAAATCCCGTCTTATGGGGTCATATAAGCATTTATGCATCACAACAATCATCCAATTATCACAACTAATGTATCACTACTGATATACTTGAATAATATATTTACAGTTCAATATATGGATAATAGAGGGTTCAAATAGATATTTAGTGCACAGCTGGTTACTTGAAAGAATTTTAAAAGTGACACGTCTCTGCGTTTTATCACACTTATATTGAGTGTAGCATGAAGCAGTCACAACCAGCCAAAAACACCCCGTCTGGTTCAGTATTATTGTCCAACCTGTGTGAGACCTGTTTGAAGTGAACATGTCAATGTAGACTGAGTGAATTTATGCAAGTTGTTCATTTTTCTTTGTGGTTGGGGTATTTATTGGAAAATCGTAGGAAAGGTTTTGCTAAATTAATGAAACTTGTATCTTTAATCCAATGTTACTGCTTTTTGTTTTTTGTTAAATTGTCTAATTTATTGTTTACAAAAACAAAGCTGAGCTAATGCCACTGTGCATAATTTAACATAAAATGAATTGGCTTGTTGTTTGGTTTGCTGAATTCTCACTTATAAGTCTGACCCATAGCACATTCGCTTTAGAAGCACCATGTAAAACTAATAAATTCCAATGACCTGCCAACTATGACTGCATTTTTATTGTGTGTGCACAAATGGTAATAACCTTGCTTATTTTCAATCACCAGTACTTTGGTCCACTCATGTCACAACAAATAAAGTGTAACTGCATTGTTTGATCGAGAGTTTAAGGAAATAAACGACAAACATAAATCCGTGAGTGCCTTCTTTGAATGAACTGAGTTGAATTGAATTGAGTTGAATCTTTTTGCACTACGCTAAATCACTTTGGTGGTTCATAGCTTAATGCTATTTTTAGGCACACATGGGGGGTTTGGATGGGTTGCATGATTACTGCAGTTGATGTTATGACTCATAGCCTTTTATATGTGGAGTGCTCTAAATGTCTGCTTATTGAATTAAAGAAAACAAGGTCAAAAAATAAGATACTATTCTGCAGAGCTCAAGTACTAGGTGTGTATTGTGAAATGAAAAGAGAAAAGAAGCATCACTTCCCTGTTTTTTAGATGATGAGTTTGCTTTTACTATTCCAAAATTATTATTTTTGTTGTTTGTTTTTTTTACTGATGTTTGCATTATTTTTCAGGTTGTCAAGTAATCATTATTTTATGTGTTTGTTGTTGCTTTTTTGTGTGTGCAAAATATGGGCTTGCTACAATATTTGTGCTGCTGCTGCTGCTGCTGCTGATGATGATGATGATGATGATTAATATTATACAACTAGGTCTTATATTTGCCTTTTTCAGTGCCAGCCAGAATACACCCAATTCTTTACAAAAAGCAGCAGCATTATCTTATATATATATTATTTTTTTTCAATGAAAGATTACTCTGATGTTTACGTTTGTTTCCGCGGCAACGGCGTAAAAAGGCGGGCCTTGTGCAGTGTTGCTCTGTTGCTGACGTAAGCCTTAAAGAGAACGCGTGCTCCCTGCTCCGTTACTTGACGATCGCTGAAAAGTCCACTACTGCGGGAGGACCGTACAAGGAGCATGGCTGGAGGCCATCCTTGCCTTGAGTGAAAGACCTCAATCTAAAGTATTTCTTGACTGGAGTACGGGAATTTGTTCAATCAGCGGCGGGACCGCCGAGAGAAATATCATTTTCGGGTAACGTTACGCTGTTTTTTGGATGTTCGCTCCGGGATGCCCAGCTCTTGGGTGAGTGCAGTTCATCTTACGATCGCCTCACGTATTCAACGATTATAACAATTCACCAGGACACAAAGCTGTACAAACTTCTCGTAAACTTTTGTGGCCAAGTCTTGACCATTTCCTCCGCAGTCCGCACTGTCAAGTTTTGAATACTCCTTCACCTCGACGTAAGCGAAGCCCATTTTTTTTAGGTGCCTTGTTGAAAATGAGTGCATTTTCCCCTGAAGCCCCCCGTTATTATCCACAAGGCCATTGGAATAGACTGTAGAAACGTGTAGAAAAATCGCACAAGTATCAAGTGTCTGGCGTGTCGTAAAATTGAGCCTTCATAGGACTGTAAAATTAAGAATCCATGCGCTGTAAACATGTAATCTTTGCTTGGCATATAAAGGTTGATAGGTTGTGTGACTGACAGAAAATAATGTTCAATCGACCATCTACATGACACGGCGAGTAAGTTTGATGCAGCCGGAATCCCTGCACCTTTCTCGTCCTATCCTCCGCTTTCCACAGCCATGTCTTGCGGTTTGAATGGACGTACATCGGTATCACGTGTGTGGATTAGCATTACATAAACCTATCTATTGATAATTTCATGCAACAGAGCAGTCTCGTCGGTTTAAAAGTGGTTGTACAGACCGCACTGGCTCTGGCCCCGGTGCCCGTGTCGTCTCATCTCTGTTTCATGTCATGTAACGCTACACCCCCTTCTCTCACTGAGTGTCCAGTCCACGACAAGAGACTACTGCTTTTTTCCATTGCCTCGCTCTGACATGCTGTACGTCAACGATGTTCCCAACTTGTGACGTTTTCACTGTGTAATGTGCTGGTAATGCATAGTCACTAATAGCGCAGCAATGTCTGTATTTGTGTTTTTGTTTTTTCATATCTCCTAAATAAGTCACAAGCGTTTGCGATTATTGATTTACAAACTTTTTTTTTTAAATGTAAATTCACACTTTTCTGTGGAACACAGATAGAGTGCCACGTATGTTTCCACATTCCTCAAAAATGTACAAAGTCATCTTCAATGAAGGTACTGTACAAAGTAATGTACAAAGTCATATTTGTTATATGACTTTTTGAGTCAAAACAAAAAACAAAAAAACTAATTTGTATGAATAACCACCAAATTAGGGATGTAAAATATTATGGCAGCTTACACAATACTACAGTTGTTTGAATAAATAAATGTCTAAACTTTCAGGTGTAGCCTACTTTATTGTCACCAGATGAAAAATATATCCTCTGCATCTGACCAATGCTCGAAAGCCGCTGGTGCTACCTGTCAGTGGCCCATCTCCCATCTCCAGATTTTCTGTCAGGTTCAAGGTCTGAAGTACCAAGCTGAAGGATTAGTCGCATGTGTATGTTTTGGTTTCATGGGGGAAGCCAGCGCCCTGGAAGAAAACCACCCAGACATTGGGCAAACATGTGAACTCCTTGCAGAAACGCCTGCATGATCCTTCTTGGTTTGAGACTAGCGTTCTAACTCCTTAGTCATGTGCCGCATGGTTTCACATAGTTTCATCCATTCCATCAGCAGAGAAACACTGTCCAGAAACCTGCCAGAAAACCCTAAAAACAATTGACCCTGGAGCACCATAGAGGCCCTCGTGAAGGAAAGCAAGGCCAACCGCCTATAATATAAAGCCGATGGGCCACTAAATGGACAAATACGCACTAATATCAAGTTCTTTTTGGCCTAAACAGTGCTGCAATGCTCCTGTAAAAGGACACATTAACACAAATACATTAACGTATAAACTAACTGCTGTATGCATGTAAGCCAATGAAGAAATTACTGTGATTTTACTGTGAGCTTTCCCACAATTTTCTATGAAGATTTCAACTTCCATAACAAGATTCACTGCGCCCCACACACTGACTTTTTACTACAACTGTGACCCATGTACTACAAACGTTATCTCTAATACTACAGTCACTTCGCTCTTGCATTTAGTTCTATTTTGAGATGGCTTTTCATTTATTCAGTGAATATGGGCTAGATCCCACCTCTGTGAACTGTGATTGTCCACTGTCCACACATAGATGGTGCAGTTTGCTGAAGGGATGAGTCATGCTCCACTTAAGCTTGTATCTTATTTATTTTTGATTTAGATTTCTGACAGAAGCTAACCTGCTGCTGTGGTCTTGTGCAAAGCAGTGATTTTCAAACCTTTAAGAGCTAGGCTACCTCACAAAAGCATCATCATTCAGTGACTAAATAGGACTGAACCAGGTCATTATTTGGGGATTAATTGTTATTATAAGACAGATAATGAGAAAGGAGAAAACCACAAAAGGACTGAAGATGGTCCAAACATACCTTTTTTGTTTTTTTTAACAAGATCTTCTTCAAAACAATTTGTTGTACCAGCTTATACACGACCAATTATTAAGTAGTGACATGATTAGTTCTGAGAGAAGTGGATATTATCAAAACTACATAAAATAAGAATTATGAAAATGTTGTGGTCTAATCTTTAGGATTAGATGAAGAAATCTAATCCTAAACTAAACCAAATTAAAGATAGGTTGGTGCTGACCAGGAAGGCCTGATCTCAACCAAGTCCGATTACAGACTACCCAATCGGACTTGAATTGAGTCTAACAGCGCACCATCCCACCTGTAGCACCTGCGCCACAGTTTGGGAAACGCCGTCTGTCCTGTTGCTTGTCCTTTAAGAACAGATAGGAATGCCGCTGAGTGTTAGGTGACCTCTTGAGGTCATAGGCTGCTGCTATATTTACCAGCACTGTAACTTGATCCGGTGGCATTCTGCATGGCTCTGCCCATGCTATGCTCTCACACTCCCAAGTAGCACCCCATCACCTTTTCTGCCCATAGCCGCTTCGCACAACAAGGGTGAGCCTCTTCATAAAACCTATAACCACGACTAACTTGTTCTCCCTTTAGGTACCGGCCTGGCTGTCACTTGTGGAGACAGCAGGAGTAGGCGTGAGGGCCATGTGAAGGAGATGAAAGACAACTGCAATGGATTTTTTACTTTTTTCTTAAGTTTATGGGGTTTATCATGGCGACGGCTGCTAGATTTTAAAAATAAATATCATGCCCAATGGTGATGTGACAATGTAGCGAGCTACAAAATGAAGACTTTGACAACTTGTTGATGACAAATACTTTTTTTATACCGTACGCTACTAAACTGATAGTAAGTGTTACTACTTTGTATTTTCAGGGTTGTGAAATGAAACGGCACCACACTGGGCTAAATATAGGGGTTTGTGCTATCTGTATTTAGTGTATGTGGGGTTTCTATAGCTATTGATTGAACAGACTGTCACTGAAGAATAGTTAGCTGGTTGCCTACAGGCTGCTGTTTTGGTTAATTTGCTGTTTTTCTAATTTTCTTGTCCTGTGTTTTAGGAGTGATTTGTATCACCAAGTCTGCGCCTGTGTACACTGGGGTAGCAATCGTAGGATGAGCTGCCCCAAAGCCTTTTCCGTTGGTGGGGATTGACAAACCACGACAAATACAGCAGGTAAGGGACACTATTTAACATAATGCCAAAAAGTGTGTCATACACAGATGCAGTGCTTTTGAAATAACTTATAAATACTTATACAAAAATATCTTTAAAAAATATCCATATTGAAAGTTGGTCACTTTTGAAATTTGTCTTTGAAACTATGAAAGAGAAATACTGCAGGTTAATGACCAATTGACCATCTATAACATGACTGGACTTGTATGCCATGTTTTCAGTCACGTTCAGAATTTACATTTATGATTTTTCTAAAATTAAAGTCTTAATCAGCTGTTAATTACAAGTTGTTGTTTTTTTAGCTCACCGTGACTCAGAATGCCCTGCACCATGTAAATATAAAGGCTATGCCACTAATATGACACAATATATGCTGCTAAAAGTTCGCATCCATTCACTTGACCTCACAGGCTCCTTAATATGTGGAGAACTTTAACCAACAGTGGGCTGAAGTAAACCTAAATGATATTCTGAACATAATTAACCTGGCATTAAACCAAGAACTATAGTCTAAAGTGGATTTACCAAGTAATAACAAGAATAATAGTTAAACCACAGCTAACCAAGGTCCAAAAATGGACTAATGTCTGTTGAAGGACTGAGTTGACCAAGGTTTTTTTCTTGTGAGGCTAATTACATGCAAAGCGCAGAGTTAGTGCACTGAAAGATTGGTGCAGTGTGCACTAATATTTGGTTTAACTGTGCCCCCATACCTTTATTCAGGTTTGTAGCCAGGTCTGTCATACATCAGAAACAGTTTTAATAATGCTAGGATGGCAGACAGTTTTTAAGAAACTCCATCTCAATGTTTTTTGCTGTAAAATCTTGATGACCAAAATGTACAGTGTAGCCATTTAACTTCATATGTCTACTTAGTGCTGTATAGAATGACTTGTATGTGCGTCACTGTAGGTGTTTGAAATGACCTGTAATTGAGCTGATGAAGACAACATCAGTCATTCGTAGAGCCCAGAGCCTCCACCTCTGCAGCCCGTGCTCAGTGCTGCCTTACAGCCTCTGGTCTGAGTCACCAGCAAACTGGAGTAGAGAAAAGACAGATTCTCATCGGCTGTCCCTCTCCAGCTTTACTGTGGAATATCAATGAAAGTTTAATATTTATCTGTCCACAATGAAAGTGTGGAAGAACAGCCTATTATCTGTTCTAGTATCTTGACTGTTCTCTTGTAACAGGAAATGACCCACGCCTGCAGATAAACTAGATTTTTGTACTCAGTTAAATGTAAAAGTATACCAGTAGTCACACTACAATCATCCACTAACCAAGTTAAATAAAGCTACATATTGTTGTCTTAGTTTCTCTGTGGCACTGTAGCAAATCAATCCTGCTAATAATGATTGTATAGGACTGTAAACTTTATTCAAGGCTGAGAAGAAGCCTGACTAGTTTGAACTCTGAAGCTACTGAGGACAAGGCGTCAGTGTGGCTGTCACATCAGCAGAGTCTTCTGCTCACATTTCAGAGTATATTTAGCCACTGTCGGACCAATCTAACCCAGCACACCCCGCGAACCTGTGAACAATCGTCTGCTTAAGTGCTTTATCCAAACAATGACCAGCTGCTCCCCGTGACACTTACAAACACATGAAACACCTGACCAAATAGGTACATAACATTTCCAATCAGATATAATTGTACAACTTTAAACTGTCTTTAAAGTAAACACAATCATCTTGAAACGTCAACAGTATAGTATTATGAAATGCTGGTGTAGCTTGTATAATGAAACATTAAAAACATCAGTTGTGTTTTGGATTATATCATCTGGGCCATAGTGGTTCAGTCAGTTAGAGCGTTCATCCCGGAATTTGTAATATCCTTGGGCAAGACACTTTACCCTTGACTGTGTGAATGATTGGTTGATCATGGTCACTCACTTGCTCATTCCACCACAGGGCAACTGTGGCTTCAGATAGTAGCTTACTACTGATGGTATAGAATGAACATTGTCTACAGTGTAGCGCTCAGAGACGGTTATCAAGCTTGTAAAGCACAATGCAAGGCATTTTATATATATATATATATATATATATATATATATATAGCTGGTATATCTCCCTGCACAAATACATTGTTGCATGTACTATATAATATGTTTCTTTAGGCCCTGACTTTCTGGACTAATATGAGTATTAATCACTTTGAGCTGTCATTCTCCAGTTAAAGTGCTGTTTGTGAGCACTGCCCAGAGACTGAAACCTCATCTCCTCTTGCTCTTGGCCAAGCAATGTCTGGTATTAGCTGCTAAAACATACTCCCTCCACGGTTGTGCAGACTACCCCTCCACTTTACTCCTAATTTACTTCCTCTCTCATTCCCAGGCCGGTTTGAGCCATATAGACACCATTAGACAGCACTTTTCACGTTGCCTTAACAGTTGTCAGCCTCTAGCGTCGTGTAAATTGGCTGCGGATACTGCCTCTCCGCTGCTGCAGCTCTCAGACCCTTTATGCGTCGGTAGCAGAGAAACAAATGCAGAGTGTTTCCATGGCAGCGCCGGTAACAGACTCAGGGGAGGCAGAAAATGCAGAGTGGCCCGAGAGAAGGAGAGTGCGGATGCGTGTGCATGACTGTTTCCCCGGAGACCACTCCTCTCCAGCGAAATCTGTAGTTTACATTAGTCCTATCAACTCTGAGACAATACTCCATGGCTGCAGTCCCTCACAGGCACTTGGTTTACTTTGCAAAATCAACTATTGCCATATCACATTTTTGCAACCAGTAATTACTTACTTTAAAGATGCATTATATATCATTTATGCAGAATAAAGAACTGGATATTAGTGCATATTTGCCCTGTCAGTGACCCAGTGGCTATATTACGTAGTTAGCATGGCGCCTTTATTCTCCATCAAAGTAGCCTCTATGACACTCCAGGATTGTTTTTCATGGAATGGAATGGATTCTTATTTGTATAGCGCTTTTCACATGGCACAAGTCACCCAAAACGCTTCACACAGTTTAGGAGATTTGTACTTCATTCAATCCACACACGTTGGTGGTAAGCTACGTGTATACAGTTTCCCCTGGGTAGACTGACAACCATCCTTCTGACCACCACCATTTATTTACGCACACACATCATTCACCCTGGCCTATTGTTTTTAGTGGTAGGGGAAATCGGAGCGCTCAGAAAACACCTTCGCAGACATGAGGAGAGCATGCAAACTCCACACAGAAAGGCCTGTCCGGGGATCAAACCCCTTGCTGCAGCTTCATGCCGCAGAAGTTTTAGGGAAACCATAAAACAAAGCGCCACCGTAATAAAAAGTAAAGGTATCATGATAACCCCATACAGCCACTGGTCATGTAAAGGCCCTCTACCTATTTTTTCTTATGGTAGAATTAATGTATTTTGTCCTTCTGAAAATCAGACTTTATAAACAGATTTATAAACAGAACAAAATCCAAACAAAAAATGTTGTGCATCTAATTACAAAGCATTTTTATTGATTGATTAGGAATTAGCAGGCATGTTGTTCTTGTTTACATTACTGTGACAGTAACGCTCAATTGAATTCAACTCACTCCCTCTTTCATCAGTCACATTATAGAACTTTTCATGTGAGTAAAAAAAAAAAAACAGATTTTTGTGTGTATTTAATCTTTTAGTGACCCAGTGGCTGTATGAGTGTTTAGCATGACGCCTTTACTTTCCATCACAGTGGCCTCTATAAAGCTCCAGGATCAACTGTTTTTTCTAGTTGTTATTTTCTGCTGATGAAACCATCTTCATACATGCCATCCAGGAAACACACCATAAACAATGGATCCAGGAGCATCATGGGGCCACTGTGATGGAAAGTAAATGTGCCATGCTAACCACCCATACAATCAATCAATAGTTTTGTATAGCCCAATATCACAACCGAAGTTGCCTCACAGGACTGTACATACATTAAGACAATGAAGCAAAAACGATAAGCAAGACAATGTAGAGTTCAGGCAAATGTATGTAAAACATAATGTCCAACAGAGGTAAGGTCCAAATATTATTATCTTTATTTATACAGGGAAGGCCCAATGAGAGTACGAGACTCTCTTTTTCATGAGCGCCCTGTTTCATAACAGTGAATAACAATACAATATTTACAAGTATCAATTAAAACAAGCACAATTTTCTTTATACATATCGAATACTAACTGTTTTAGATGTGAAAGAGGCACTAAAGAGTTCAATTGTAAAAGCGTTTGTAGTTTGTTCCATTTGTGGGCAGCGTAATATGAAAAGCCTCTTTTTCCCGTGTCACTCTTTACGAGTCCATTTTTCAAAACCAAACAGTCATGTGACCTGGTGTTGTAGCTACTTGAGCTGTAGTTGAGTTCACATGCGAGATAATCAGGAAGCCTCCCAACAAGTCCCTTATAAATAAATAAAATGCAGTGTTGCTCTCTTCGACTTGTCAGGGAAGACCAGCCGACTTTGTCATACAGTAAACAGTGATGAGTTCTGTATTTGTCTCCAGTTATAAATCGAATAGCAGAATGATAAACTGCATCGAGAGGTTTAAGAAAGGAAGGTGAAGTGTGCATATAAACTGTGTCGCCATAATCAAGGACTGATAAAAACGTAGCTTGAACAATTTCTTTTCTATAATTCAATGGAATACAAGATTTGTTTCTATAGTAAAATGATAATTTTGATTTAAGACTACGGCATAGTTTTGAAACATGCGTTTTAAAAGTCAATTTCTCATCCAGCCAGAAACCCAAGTATTTATAAGAGGACACTCTTTCTATAGCTGTGCCATCAAATGTATGGATATTTAAAGGTTGAACTTCTTGCCTCCTGGAAAACAACATATACTTAGTTTTGCGTGTATTTAGTGACAGTTTAAGTTTTATTAATGAATTTTGAATTTCAGCAAAATCTTCCTGTAGGAACTGGGCAGCTTGGCCAGCAGAGGGAGCACTAGTGTACAAAATTGCATCATCTGCATATAAGTGTATAGAGCTATGTTTGATATTGTACCCAATAGAATTTATGAAGATTGTGAACAACAATGGATGAGTTTACGCAAGTATTTCAAAAGGTATACGACAAAAACTGCCCAATTAAGAAATACAGTAAAAACAGAAAGTGTAAAGAAACACCATGGATGTCTAAGGGTTTACTAAATGCTTGCAAGAAAAAAAATAATCTTTACAAAAACTTTATAAATAACAAAACAAAAGAAGCTGAGGATAAATATAAGAAATATAAAAATAAACTGACAGGTATCATTAGAAAATGTAAACAGGATTATTATAATACATTGTTAGATAGCAATAAGAATAATATTAAAGGTTTATGGAACATCTTAAATAGTATAATTAGAAATAAACCAAGAACGATTAATTATCCAAAACATTTCAAAGATGAGGATAACACGTTAAAAAATATGAATGAAGTAGTCGAAACATTTAATAAATTCTTTGTAGATGTTGGACCGAACCTTGCTGCAAAAATTGCAAACGTTGAGAATTATAATTGTGATCTGATAGAAGCAAATCCTATGTCCCTGTTCCTCAAACCTGTGGAGGAAAAGGAGATACTGGACATTGTTAAAGGGTGTAAAAATAAAACTTCGACCGATTACCATGACATGGACATGAAAACTTTAAAAACTGTTATTGAAAGTATCTCTAAGCCGTTAACTTACATCTGTAACTTATCGTTACAAACTGGACAATTTCCTGATGGTATGAAAGTAGCAAAGGTGATTCCTCTGTTCAAAGCAGGAGATAAACATCTCTTTACAAACTATAGGCCTGTTTCCCTTTTACCGCAATTCTCTAAAATCTTAGAAAAAGTTTTTAACTCTAGACTTGACGGCTTTATCGAAAAGTGTAATTTACTCTCGGACAATCAGTTTGGTTTCAGGAACAATCACTCAACCTCACACGCGCTCTTTGATATAACTGAAGAAATAACTAATGCTGTAGATAACAAGAAATATGCAATAGGGTTATTTATTGACCTGAGTAAAGCGTTTGATACAATAAACTATGATATATTAATTAATAAACTAGAACATTATGGGATTAGGGGGGTAGCTCTACAGTGGGTTACCAGTTACTTAAAAAATAGAAAACAATGTGTGAAAATCGGTGATTATCAGTCGAGTTGTCGACAAATTGTCTGTGGTTTACCTCAAGGTTCTATTCTGGGCCCAAAATTGTTTAATATGTATATTAATGATATTTGTAACACATCTGAAGTACTTAAATTTATCTTGTTTGCTGACGATACAAATATGTTTGCATCAGGAGACGACTTACAGCAGCTGTGTCGGATTGTAAACTTGGAACTCAAAAGTGTCAATAAGTGGTTCAAACAAAATAAATTATCTCTAAATCTGAGTAAAAGCAAAATGATGATATTTGGCAACTGTAACTCCAATGCTCAGGAAGCAATTCAGATAGAGGGTGTTGTTATCGAGCAAGTGCATGAAATCAAATTCCTTGGTGTGATTATAGATGACAGAATTACTTGGAAATCTCACATTAAATATATATCTACGAAAATTTCTAGAAGCATTTCAGTAATAGCAAAAGCAAAGCACATTTTAAACATCAAAGCTCTACATACCTTATACTGTTCTCTGATTTTGCCCTACTTATATTATTGTACTGTGGTTTGGGGTAGTACTTATAAAAACACAGTTAAACCAATAATATTGTTGCAAAAAAGAGCTCTCCGAGTAATTCATAAAGTTGGGTTTTTGGACCACACAAACTCATTATTTCTAAAATCAAAGATCATGAAGTTTTGTGACATTGTTGAGTTCCAAACTGTTCAAATGTTATTCAAAGCAAGGTATAAATTGTTACCAAACCAAATACAAAGAAGGTTCCAAGAACGTACTGGTTGTTATGAATTACGTGATGAATTAAACTTTAGGATTCAGAAACATAGCACAACTTTGAAAAGTTTTAGTCCAACAGTTAATGGTGTACAATTGTGGAATAAACTGGAGATGGAATTGAAACTATGTCCAAACATCAACCTGTTCAAATATAAATACAAACAAAAGACTTTTGAAATATACAGACAAGAAGAAATGCGTTGCCACTAGGGGGAGCAGTAGGATCAATTATGTGTATTGTTCCTCTATAATCTGGAAGAGTGTTGCTGCTTGGAACGGTTGTCATTCTATTGCTCAAATTCACAAACGGAGAATTAGGGTTGGCAGGTTATGGATCTGTTGAGAGGGACCCTCCCAACGGGCTCTAAACCTTGTCTTTTAATGCAACACTCAGCATAGGAACATCATCTACAAATCAGCTGTTAGGGGGTTTGTTGAAGGGGAGTTACTGCTCTCTTCAACTGGCTCACTCTCTGGCATTTTAATGCACCACACTATGCAGGGCTACAGCATACTTCACATATAACGCAATTAAATAAATATATAATAATGATGATGATAATTAAACCCAAATTAAAATTATACTGAGAATGGTAATGACAACTGGAAAGTATCAAGATCTCAAATTATAATATCTATTAATGTACCTTTATACCATAAAAGTAACTCTGTAATCACGGGTAAAAATATGCAAGCAATATATTAAGTAACACATTTTTTTGACTTACTTTGTTCTAGACATCGTATATGAAACTAGATTGTTGTTGTAGCTGTGCGTTGGTTTAATTAATTATATAAAGAGTTTATATATTTTTGTTGTTTGTTGTAAGTTGGTCTGTATGAATGTAGCTGCTTGAAATGTTTTGAAATGTTCTTTTTTTATGTATTGCACTTGGGGGTGGGGGCTCATAAGCTTTTTGCTTCAGCCCACTCCTTTTGAGCACAATGTGTATTGCTCAAATAAACAAATAAACTAAACTAAACTAAACCCAAAATAGAGCCCTGGGGGACTCCTTTATCTGTGATTAAAAACTCAGATTTAAAACCATCAGCTACAACTGCTTGTGTTCTGTTTGAAAGATAGTTTGAGAACCAATTATAGGCTTTTTTATCAAATCCAATTTGTTGTAGCTGCTTTAACAATATTTGATGATTCACAGAATCAAAAGCCTTCGATAAATCAATGAATAGGGCCAAACACTCTTGCCTACTATCAAGTGCTGCATAGATGTCATTTAAAACTTTAGTTGTGGCAGTGACAGTGCTATGGCCTTGCCTAAAGCCAGACTGATATGGTTTAAGGACAGAATGCTTAATTAAAAATGATTTAATTTGATTACTTACAAGTTTCTCTAAGATTTTAGCAAGACATGGTAGTTTTGATATTGGTCGATAATTATTTAAGATATTTGTAGGGCCATCTTTATGTAATGGCAGAACATGGGCTGCTTTCCATAAATGTGGAATGATTTCAGATTCAATTGATAAATTAAGAATGTGTGTTAAGGGCTGAGTTAGAAGCGGTGCAGCCAATAATAACAGCTTGGGGTCCAACCCATCAGCCCCTGTTGACTTTTTAGGGTCTATTGTGGACAGCATATGAAAAACTTCAGTATATGATATAGGCTTTAATGAAAAAACCTGTTTTTGGAGTTTATTTTCAACCAAGTCATCCGGAGAAGGAGAATCATTATTTTGAAAGACATTACATGCATTTACAAAATGCTTATTAAAGGCTTCACAAATATCTTGTTTTGACTTTACTGTGTTTGCGCTGTCCAGGACATTAGATGGTAACGATGGCATAGTATGTTGTGACAGTGACCTAACAGTTTTCCAGAATTTTGCTGGGTTTCCATGGCTTGCCGTCAGGCTTGACCTATAATAAGACGTTTTAGCTTTTCTAATTCTTGCTAGACATTTGTTTCGTATTTGGCAAAAATGTATCCAATCCTCTCTTTGTTTTGAAGCTTGTGCCTTTTTCCATACTGCATCCCTTTCTCTTATTAAACCTGCAATTTCTGAATTAAACCAAGGATTTACGCGATTTTTCATTCTAATCTTTTTATTCGGAGCATGTTTGTTTGAAACATTATTAAAAGTGTTGATGAAGAATTTTAGGGCCATTTCTGGGTCTGGAATCACTGATGTTAAACCAATATCGCTATAATACAAGTCAGCAAGGAATGCCTGATCTTGAAAATGTTTATAGGATCTCTTAATAGTCACATGGGGATTTGCTTTACTCATTTTTGTGTTACGGACGCATCCTATTGGACAATGATCACTAAAATCCAAGGGGAAAACACCACTTGATTTATAATTTTGTGGATTATTAGTTAATATGACATCAATTAATGTACCACTGTCTAAATGTTTGTTGTTAGGCCTGGTAGGAGAGGATATTAGTTGTGTAAGATTTAAGCTATTACATAGATCCTTTAAGTTATCAGAATTTTTACTTAACCAATTGATGTTTAGATCACCCATTATAAGCATTTCAAATTCTTCTAATTTAGAGAGACATTCAAAAATTTCATTTATAGCTTCCTTGTTTGCAGAGGGTGCGCGATAGATGCCTACAACAGCAATTTTTTTATTGTTGTTATTTGAAATATTTACCAACAGTGCCAAATATTCATAACACTTGGGCTTAGTATAGCAGGTAATTGTTTCAACAGTAAAGTGGTCTTTAACAAAGATTGCAATACCACCACCCTTAGATTTTCTATCACAGCGATAAACTTTATATTTATTTATATTTATGTCGGAACTATTTATTTGGTTTGATAGCCATGTTTCCGAAAAAATAAAAATATCAGGATCAGTTTGTTCAGCCCATACTTTTATATAATCCATTTTGGATAGAATACTACGCACATTCATATGCACAATTCCCAATCCTTTGCGTGATTTGAAACTTTTAGTATTAATTTTATTACACAAAGAGTTGTGTATAAACAGTTAGCAGCAGATGGTGATGAGCCTCAGGGGCGTCCCCTGTCCTTAGACTCTCGTACACGGCAAGCAAAAACTTAAAAACCCAGTGGGAGAAAAGAGAAACCATGGGAAGAACCAGAGAAGGAGAGATCCACTCCCATGGACAGTGAAGACCGTGGCAGAACGTCCAGTCCTTGTTGGAGCTTCAGTTCTTCTTGTTCAGTCCCTGTAGGCAGGGGTACTAACGACCGGCCAATCTGAAACAGAGGCCACTCCCAAGAGGGGAGTGGGACAGGGGGACACCATGTGAATAATGAACAGACTACAGAGAAAATAAATATTATATCCTAATTAAAAGACAAAGTATGCAGCAATAAGAGCTAGAGGATATGGCTCAGTGTACCGTACTTCCCACAGCAGTGTTTCTCCTACGGCCACTTTGCTCTAGGCTGTGGGTTAGAGCTTTACCTAACTGACCTGATCATAAGCTACTTCGAAGAGGTACACAGCCTAGTCTTACATGCAGAGACTGTGTCTGCTTCTTTAACATGAGCTGGGAGTTTAATCCATGAAACCGGAGTTTGGTAGCTTAAAGCTCGACCTCCTACAGTGATTTTGGAGACTTGAGGAATCACTAGTAGCCCTGAGTTTTGAGAGCGGAGTGCTCTGGTTGGCTGATATGGAACTATAGTGTCTTGGGGATAGATCGGAGCCATACCCTTTATTGCCTTAAATGTAAATAGCAGCGTTTTAAATTTGATTCTAGACTCAACAGGAAGCCAGTGGTGAGACTTTAGCGCAGGAGTAATGTGTTCTCATCTCTTTGTTTGTTAACAATCTTGCCGCTGCATTTTGAACTGGCTGAAAACGTCTAATAGAACTTTTAACTCAAGTTAATTTTGTTCACAACAATACTATCATTACTAGTTATAATTTGTTATTTATTTATGTAAATTATTTGACTGTTGTATCAATCAAAATGCTAAACTGAGTTTTATACTATAAAATATAAAACATTTAATTTAATTTCTACTACTGTTTACTTGGATATTGAAGCGTGCTTAAAAGCAGGTAGTTATTTTCTAATATATAGCGTAAGAGAGACTCCTTGCTTGGAGCTTGTATCTCCGTCTTACAGGCACCATCACAAGAGCAGAGACAAACTGATTAAACATTAAAGGCTTGTCGTAGCGGCTGCTTCAGCAGTCGTCCACTCAGCTCCTGGTCTGCTCAGTGTGTTTTGGGCAGCACTGGGCTATGGCAGGTCTCCAGCACTCTACCATGTGCTTACTCCACATCCATATTCTGAATAATTGATCATGCTTTGGTCAGTGAGGGAGAGAGAGAAAGCGATCCAGAGCATCGGAGGAACGAGTGTTTGGAGAAGTCAGTGCAGGGAAAGCTCAGAGGAGAAGAGCACCCATGGAGAAACTGGAGCCTCTCAAACCGAACTTAACACGCATCAACAACACCAGATACTTTTATTTATTCAAACACTGCTGAGCATGTGAACAAGAGCTGCTCTCAGCCTGGGACGCACTCTATGGACTACACACTGTGCTGTTGAATATAGGATTATAACAGAACAGTGGGAGTGCTATGAAAGGGCTCAACAAACTCAATATTTTATTTTAAGTGACCAACTTTCGCAACTTAATAGGGCTGAATTTACTGAGTACATTTTGTCTGTAACTTACGTACTACATACCAAGAACTTTTTGTATGAAAGCTTTTTACATCATGTAATCATTTAATCTTAAGTGTGCTGTGTAACTCATTTAAAAAATAATAACAATAATAGTAAAATGTTTCAATTAATTCTTCTGATTTGTTTGATGTTGATGCAGGAACAAATACAACATACTATAATTATATTACTTTAAGTTCATGTTGTTATAAATTCCAGAGATCTGAGATGTTTTGACACTTTTGTGACATTCCACTTGATATTCATCCTACTGTATTACTGTCTGAGGACTGCTGTTCTTTTGGGTCTGCTTCAACGGGGCAGTAATAAATGCCGCCTCCATTGTTGCTGTGTAAGTAGTGCTAGTTGCTGAACGGCCCGTGTCTCTTTGCTGTGTTTGCAGTCAATGCAGTCTTCCAGCGGTGTTCTTGCCCTGCGCCTGAGAACGCACCAGCAGCAGCATGTCCCGCGTATCGTCCACGGCCAAGCGCTACCCTGGCCCCTCCTCCTACTCCTCTCACTACAGCTCCTACACCTCCTCCCTTGGGACGGGTCTCAGCTCCTACAGCGACCGTCACAGGCTCTCCTCCTACAAGTCCCCCTCCACCACCTCCTCCTCGGGATACTCCTCATCCTACCTGAGCTCGGCTGCCCGCTCTCGGAACTACAGCACCTCCTCAGACGTCGAGCGGGACAGGGGACGGACAGTCCCGCGCAGTGACATCTTAGGGTCCAGCAGCTTCAGCAGTAGGCGGAGCGAGAGCCTCAGTCGGACCCCTGTTAAAAGCTACACAGGGTCAGGGCTGAGCGGGGGTGCAGGGTACACGTCTTACAGCTCTTACTCCCCATCTATCCAGTCAAGCTACCTCTCCTCTTCACCAGCGGCCTCCAGCATCTCCCTCAGACGCAAATCTGTGTCCCAAAGTGATCTGAGCCGGGACCTCACCTCTCTGAGCCTTAGCGACCCCTCCTCGTCTTCCTCTTCATCCTCCACCCCAACCTCCTCTTCCCTCCGGAGTTACCGCACCCGAAACAGTGAAGTGTCCGACTCATATGGCTCTAGATTGGGGTACACTGGCCTGTCCCGCAGCTCTACTCAGGAGGCCCTCTCGCGGAGCTCCGCAGAGGAAACCCTCAGCAGCAGCAGCAGAGCCTTCAGCACATCCTCGCCATGGGAGCCCAGCACCGAGTCGTCATCCCGGAGCACTTCCACGGTGAGACACTGCCCCAGACACACTTCACTGTCTTAGTAAAGTCATACAGGTCCACAGGAAGAGAAACTGCATTGAGCCTTTCTGCTTGATTTGTTTTTATGTGGAGAAATGAACACTATTCTTTTTGCCCAAAAGGTGGCACTGTTGATCTACGTAACAGTAGCAAGGAAGGACTAGATACTCTACACAAGTCTTAGAGCTTCAGCATAGTCCTGACCCAGTGGTGTCAAACTCCAGTTCACTGTACAATGAACTGCTGAATGAGAACAATTTCAAAGACTAGGGCTATTTCTAATTAATTTTATGTCTGTCAAAATCAAGCATTATAAAGTGGGAATTTTGCCACAAATATAATTCTTACAATGTATAAAGTTTGAGATAAAAGAAAATGAAAATACGTAGTACCTGAAATCAAAAACTTTGTTCCAGCTTTTGTTACATGTGGGTAGCTTCACTAATTACCCTAAACCTGGTAAAAACATATGCATTTTGACAATTTCCACCACAGAATCCTTAGCTGCCCACCGCCTCAGTTTTACACTATAGGCTCCTTTGACGATAACAGCCGAATAGTCACATAGCCGATTGTGAATGGGGTGTTGTGGGTTGAACGCTTGGCGGGTCCTGCCACTACCTGAGTTATCCATATTCAAGGCATTGGGCCATTTCGCTGTAGGACTGGTTCATGGTGACCTGCTTTGGGTAATTGTAGGCGAACAGAACTGACGAGAGAGTTTTGCGGTTTTGATTTTGACCCATCAGTCAGTTTTGATGACCGGGCCACCGCCACACTGACCCACTTCCTCCGGGATTAGGCCTGTAACATCTTACATGAGCAGCGCATGAGGGAAAGTGCAGGCGACCTCCGATTAGGATTAGGATTGAACACATTCAGAGCATTTTATTACAGTTTAGTACATTAATGGAAATATGATCATAGCTCTGTTGGGCAATGTCTGAATACATAAATATATTCATTTATGTTACATTTATGTTATGTTATGTTACATTTATGTAACATAAAAACGTACATGGATGCATGGGTCTAGTGTCTGACAGAAACAACTGCTGTTCTTTTGTGGTAGGTTTAATACAAATTTCCACAATTGGCATGTTATACTTGAATCATACATCCGTGTGATCTTGCTGCCACCCTCTGCTTACTACTTGACATCACCGTCTTCAATAATTAATCTTTGGTGAAATAAAGCGACAGGAGAACAACTTGTAAAACTAAAGATAATTGTAATGATAAAAAAAAAAAATTCATATTAAAAACAAATAAATACAAATCGTTATTATGGAAAAGATAAAAATCAACTTCCGCTTGAACCATACCATACCATAACACACAAAAGAGTCAGTTTTAGCCCTATGACAATGATTGAGATTGATCATAATTTGATCAAATTTCCATCAATTGTACAACATTCTTGAAGTTGAAGTTGTGGGTGGAGGCCTAATTAACATAATAGGTTAAGGTTGAGGTGCTTAATTTGTCATTGTACAACATCTGTACAACAAAATGTGTGATATATATACGTATAATAGGCGATCTCTGTTTTGGACAGAAACTAATATGAGAATCCATTTATGGTGAAACTAATAATTTAATTTTAGGGTAAGAGTACCCAGTGTGTAAATAATACAGTAGGAAAAAATATTTCACCGTAGTTCATTTCAGCTGAAATGTTAATGCAGTTGTTGTTTCATGGATATGTCTAGTAATTACAGAGATACCGTCCAGTAACAGAGATATTAACCAAGATCCAGGACAAAGCAGCTGTAGTTGGTTAAAAGTTAAAACTACAGTCCTCCACATCAATATAAAAACGTGAGGATCTTTAGAATAACATGTGAATGCAGCCTATTATGCCCAATGACGTATTAGCGTCACAACAGCAGTCTAAACTGCAATCAGTCCCATCTGGAAATAACTTTTTTATTCATTTTGGCTGGAGATGTGTGATGCTATGTGTAGTCAACCAAGCAATAGGTAGATTTAGATGAATGCCTGTTTAAAAACATTTTTTTTTACCAGTTGATCAAGTACTGACATTTACTCTCTGCATCACATGGACATCCTCGTTGATTCTTGTCTTTGCATTTATTGTGAACCACTCTCAGATCTCATTTCAAAACAATTAGCAGTCAGCATCTCCTGGAGTGGGCTCAGCACGGCAAGCTCCAACATGACTTTCTTTCTATGTTTTTCACACAAAGCAAAAGTAATCCACACCTATTATTAGCAGGTTCACATATTCACTGCCTGTCCCCAGCTGGTAGTCCTCTGCATTTAACAGAGACCTAGTTACTGCCTCTTCACGAAGGACAGCCACACGGGCTGACCTAACTTCTCCTGGTATCTTGGAAATTATGTTTTTCCAAGTGTAGCTTTTAATTTTTTTTGCAGTGAAAGGAATAAACAGAAGATCATGAGTTAACCACACTGGTCATGCACTTAATGCTGAGTTTTGCCATCATGTACAAATCAAGCTTTTGACAAAGTATTTCAAGCACAAATAGTGATGCTTAATAAATTCACATGATACAGCACTGATAAGATTTTTTTTGTTAGTAAAGCTGTCATAATACTCATTTTAGATTTTCATGCACTACCTCTAAAACCTTGTGCCCACATGTCCAATGTTATGCTCTTCAAACCAACAATTCAGGTCTAAAGGGTCTGGAGAAAGAGCGTTGGCAGAGCAAAGTAAACACCCTCTCTATGAACACAAAAATAGCAGCTGCCAGTGCCTCATGGTTCAGTCCATCTTGTGCCATGTTTCTTAGTAAGACAAGCTGGCCTGCTTGCTCGATGACTGGACTTGTTTTGTATAGTTTAGTGTTACACAATATTTACTACAAAATGATAAAGGTATGGGCATAATAATGTTTTGCTTTATTCATCTTTCTAATTTTGTATTTGTTTATTCGGGCGGGACAGTGCATGTTAATGAACACACACGAACTTGACAAGTTTCTATTATCTCACAAAGAAAATCCCATTTATACCTGTATGTAACTTAAAGCTCCATGTGCTCCTGGAAATAATTGACCATCCCTCATATTTTATTTATACAGTTAGTTACTTTTGCAAAAACAAGTTGAAGATTTTTTTTTAATTCAGTGACACACTTTTAAAATCTGTTTAAAATGCTTGATATTTAATAGAGTAAAGCATTGCTTTATTACCTGTGCTCATTTGTTACATGTGTCACCTCATATGTAACAGCTGTATACTAGATAGGAAAAGGTTTAGTGTTGTTAATTATTTCTGGAGTTTGCATCCTATGCATTGAGATCTATTATTGTGTTTATTGTCCCTGAAATCCTGAAACCATTGCAGACATGGATCTCAGGCCCCTGCAAACTCCCTCACACTAAAGCCACAGTAATGCCCGCCTGGCAGTGCCGACCAGCAGATTGGTCTTGATTCTCCCCCAAGTAGTTCGCCCTATGTCTAGACTTTGTTGAGTCAACAATATTTTTGGCCACCTTTGCTCAGCGGTTCCCTGGTCAGGCAACTTACGGGGAAGAGAAAACAGCCTAGAGAGAGAGAGAGCTTACAACACTCTTTTATAAATAATGGTCGGTTTTGTCTTTTCAGCATAATGGTTCAGGTCAAGCACAATAAAATCATGTGTCACTAGAGTCTACCAGATCACAGTCATCAATTTCATGATACTGTATCTGGTTAGACGAGTAACCAGTCCAGTTAGCATGTTATGTTTGACCTTGCTTTCTAGAGATCTTTAATAATAATGATGATGATATTAAAACACTTTTAAAGTAAAAGCTTTTACTTTAAAGCCGCACTGCAAATTATTTCAGTTTTATGTTGCATTGTCACCATAGTAACTACCCTGTTGTAAAATGCTGATCCATAAACAAAACATGCCATTGATACCAAAATGTTGCTAGTGATCTGCTAAACACAGTCAATGATAATTCTGCAGTGGGTTATCAATGTAACGCATTTGGAAGAGGATCCAATGCATTTAAACTTTATGTTGGGCTAATTTTATTTATTTGCTTGGTGAAATATTACGTATTATGGCTTTACAGATCAAATTTCAGTGGTGGTTCAGCAGTGGTTTTGGCTGATTCCCTTGTGTTAATCAATGACTGTCCCTATTCAGCAGTCAGATTACCATCACTTTTGGAAATATCATTTTGTCAAAGGGTTACTCACAGGTTCTCTCTGATGGAAAGTGGCACAAATCTATCGCAAAGACCACGATGTGGACCAAACATAACATTTACTGTAGTTAACTGTAAGTGAAGCACCACAAGAAGCTGTTTTGTAATAATTCAAATCGTTCCTGTTGTATATTGTTTTGGCAAACCCTTATCAGCCAGAGTCAGAAAAGGTCCTGTTCATAACGCCCGAAGGAGTGAATATTTCTTTTTAGGTGAACTTCTCTTCGGAATAACAGATGATTGGTTTGATGAATCTATTTTATAAAGCAATATCGTATGCGTAGCCTAGTTCACTTCTTTGGTCACTCACAGAGAATATGTTGGCACTTTCCCATGTGTGAAGTGAGTCTATTGAGACATGCACATGCTCAGCCTGGTGCAGGAATGTACTCCTTGGCTGTTTGTTGTGTACACACCTGCGTAGGTCATGAGATTTCCGCCAGGACATTCACTCCACACACTCCTGATACAAGGGAAGAACACACCGAGTTTTGTTTCAAGCTACTAAATATGCAGAAGGAAGGATATGCTAATAGCCCATCTGTTATGAATATTTTTGATTTCTAACCACATTGATTCATCAGTGTGGCCAAGTGCAGGATTTATTTTGTAATTTCAGCGCAGTTAGTTCTGGTTTAGTCATGTGCTAATCTTGTGTTGTGTGAAAAATACTTGTTCATGCCTTGTCAAAATTACAGCTACACTTGACACCGGTTTATTGCCGCTCTTTATCTCTGGTTTAAAACAATTAGAGGGTGTGCAGTTGCTGGAAATTTAATTGCGGTTCAGTTTTAGTCTTGGTTTAATTCATGGATTTGGTCCTATAGTCCCAGTTGTTTAGACCATTGCTCATGTAGGCCTACCATCACCACCCACGACCATTACCAACGATACAGTAATAGCATGTGGTTGTTTTTTTAGCCACTGGGTTATGCTGCCCCATTGCCTTCTTATCGCGTCTATTGTGTCATGACTTATATAAAGCGTCCTAATAGCTGGGTAGGTTACAGATGAGAGAATGATACCCCTAGCAATTGCCCTAGTCCTTCAGTTTAATAGCAGCACGGAGAAAGATCGGCTGTGACGCAGGAGCGCGCGGATGGGACTGAGGGAGGCGCTGACGTCGGTTTGAGGTCGACTTTGAGCCAATAGAGGCGGAGCGACAGCCGTGTGCAGCGGGACAGAGTTCTCACCGTGCTCAGAGCAGCTCGAGCAATAAAACGGCGGCCACATGGCTCATTAAAGTGTCAGTTCGTGGTTTAATCAGCGCACACAATCGCCCTCTGGAGCTGTAGGAGTTTTACGCATGCATACGGTCTTTACGCAAAACGTGTTTTAAAACGAGGACGCCGCTGCTGTGTTATTTAACCAGCGTGATTTGAAGTATCTACCGCTGCGCGGATGGATGAATGACTGCTGTCCACTTACGAAGTGAGGCAGAGTGTCAGCGTGTACAAAGCGTAAAGCTGGAGAAGCTTTCTTATCGTGCGCACAAGATTTCGCCGCTGGAGGTCCCGTCGCTCCGACAGTATGCCGACCATGCGACAGACCTACACAGTGACCGTACCCGAGGAGCCCCCCTCTGCCGCCTTCCCCTTCATCAAGCAGGAGATGCGGAGGAAAGGCAGCATGTCAGGGTCTGTGCTGGTGTCAACTTTCGTGGGTCTTCTAATTAACCAGGCCAAGGTGAGACACGCATTCACGTCGCCAGCCTACGCAGTCCCATACCGGGCTCCATTCACAAATCCATTGGTTTACTTACTAACGCCGTATTACGATGTTACGCCAAGGAACGTGTTCGTGCTTGTTCCGTCCTCGTGAAATGGGGCATAATAATTTACAGCGTATTCTGTGCGCAACCTGACAGTAGCCTAATTGTTGCGTGCATTGCCTGCGCTGTTATGTCATCAAAGAGGGATACTGCATGACAGCTTCCAGCGTGAACAAAGACATTAATAAAACTATAACTGAAAATCATACTTGTTAATAATACTAGTCTATTTCATAACGTTGTTATTGCTGTGTTATATTCTCGATAGCTTTTTTTATTTTTTATAATGTGTGGTGGATAAAGGTGTTTCTAAATAAACCAGTGAAGATGCTATGGTATATTTATTGATGTATATTTAGTCCAAGTGTGTGATTGAGTATTAAACGGTGAGTCATTGTGTAGGTAAGCTGCTGTCTTAAGCCTCTGTACTGCTCTGTGCCACGATCAGGCCCTCACTGGCAGGTCACAGCTTATATAACCGGCTCTTAATCTCCATGCAGCTATTCTACACATGCCTTCATACATCACTGTGGGCTTTTATAAAGGAGAAATAGAACGTGTCCTTTTGACACGGGCCTTTATGCTTCGACCTATACGTCACCTTTGGCTTTTTCCATAGAGATACATTGGTGGAATGTGCTTGGAAACACTCTAATATAGGGCAAAACTCAATGTAAGATTGTCTCTTTGAAAAGACTGCAAATATGACTCTAGCATAACCAGTTGGAATTGGTTAACACACAGTTTAATCTTATTTAAACTAGCCCAGAATCTATGGCTGTATAAAAAAATATATAATTTGTGACCGTATTTGTAGAGACACTGTCACCTATCTGTCACTTACTGCTGGTCAGGTGACTTATAATGTAAACTAGGAAAGGTTGGATGGCCACTCTAGAACAAGGGATTCGTACAAGTATTTGTACCTTCGATGCTACCAATGGCATTTGTTTAAACTTGTAATCTTTTGCACAGAATATTTGCAAACTGGGGAGACTCAAGGAGCAGGGAGTTGTGGTATTATCTTCATAAATTCAGAGGTGGTGACTTTGAATTGAACTCTCTGATGCCTGTCTGTGTGTTTTATTCTCTTTCACACAGTGTGTGTAGCGGAGCTGCCATGTGCCAACTCGGTTATGTAATAAAATCACATCAGAAAACACTTGGCCAGAGCTGGCTGCTTGGCCCGATGTTGTTTTTGTTGTCACCATCCACTTGCTCTTCCTGGGCTACCTCTTCATCCTCTGCACAGGATCACTGATCTTACCTTCAGATCAGTGGTGCACTGCATACTGTCAGCCTGTTCCCAGAAATATGATGGAACATGTGCGAGGAGCGCAGCAGCATCCACAGCTGTGAGGGCAAAGGGCCTTTCTGTCAGAGCTCGTGTTGCGCTCACGTGCATAAACAAATTGGCCAGTGTGTGGTATAGGGCTGCACATAACGAGAAAACTAGGCAAAGTGTGATACTCATATGTCAAGTACTGGGATGAGTTACGTGTGATTGTGTGGCTTTAATTATTTGTCCGAAGTCTCTATGTCAGTTTGGCAAAGATAAAGAACTATGACTAAAACTAAACTAAAAGAGAGACCTTTATGACTACTACTTCATTTATTTAGATGACTTTTGTTTTCCAGTTTACTTCCAGTGAACAGTCTTTAGATGTGATGGATGGACACAACACGAACACCAAACAAGTTGTTTTGAATTGTATTGTGCAAGAGCTGCCTTGCAGAATAAGAGCAAACTAATGTGAGGGTAATTGTTAATCAGAATGATGCAATGTATGGTAAGAGGTCACACAGGTGAGACTTGGCATAGGCTGAAGTAGGGGAAGTCATGCCGTTCTTGATGCTAGACCTTGACAGCTGATTTTCTTTTTTATTATGGATTTTTCTCTGCATTCAATATGTCACCATCAGTGTTTCGAATTAGCAGTGAGATGTGATGCTATTAGCTTGTACACTGAAGGGTTCTCACATGGCAGCGCTGGTGTGTTTCATAGATTGTGGCCGCTCTCTTAGCTCTAACTGTAACCAACCTGGGCTTGTATAAAGAGCTCTCTCTTGTTGTCAGTGAGTGTTTTTTTTTTTTCGAGACTTGCATGCCAGTGTGAAGACGACCGGTCCGTTACATAAGATGGTATAAGAATGCACTCCTTTATACTCACATTTGCTGTAGCCATCATCCAAAGAATCCAAAACAGATGCAATAAGTGACTTTTTCGGTACTTTAGGGCAGTGGTTCTCAAATGGCGGGGCGTGTCCCCCCAGGGGTACGCGGAGCGATGCCGGGGGGCGCGTGTGACCGTGTGTTGCTGTGTCCAAAAACGTGAGCCGTGTAGACAGCATGAAGCCAAATAAATAAAAGCGTCACTTGGAGACTTTACTCCCCAGTCACGCTGATAAGCCGCTTGAGTTTCTTCAGTGAAAACGTGTTGAATATCGTCAACAATCATCCCGCTTTGTGAAAGCGTACGTAAGTGTGCGCACCGGCGTCAGTGCAGCTGCAGCCCGCACATCAAAGTCGAGGGGATTCGCGGTAATTTAGGGAAAATAATGCACATTAACTGTCCACATGTAACTGTTAAGAGATCCCACAGTGCTGCGCTGCTACTCGCGTGCTTTAAATTGGTGTTTCTTTGGTGAAGATTGGTGAAATACTCGCGTATGGTCATTAAATGGCACAGCGCGGGCAGGATCAACACTTAAGCATCCTGCCCGTTCGACTCGTGCTCGTTCTCCCGGACAGTGGGAGACCCGAAGCTAAACTTTCTCGGCAAACTGCTGCTGTTTAATGACAGTACACATCGGTAACAACACTGACGTAAGGCTCGAGCAGAGCGGTGCGAAAGAGGCGCGCGCCCGGACAGACACGCAACGCGCGCGGTAAGACCAATAAATACACCCAAGAGCATAGGCCTGTTCTCCGTGTCCCACCCTACGGTCAGCATCATTCAGTGTTCACTGCCTCTCCCAGGACAGGGGAAGCTGCAGGACCTAGCGCGCACACCTGGCTGTGCAGAGTGCTGCATCCTGCATGCGCTCTGCCCCAAACTGTGTCCCCGTCCTGCGCCTTATCTCACAGCGCAGTTTGTGCCCGGTACGGATCAGAATCAGGTTGGTGATCATTGTTCAATAGTGGGAAACCTATTTTCAACCCAAAGACGCAGATGTATCGACAGAGACGCATTCAGAGAACACTACAGGCTGCCCACAAACGTCAGAAAAACGTTCCTGGCAGGTCCATGCAGGGCAGTGAGAGGGAAGTGTGCATTTAAGAAGGTGCAGGGGGTGGAGGGGATGGGCGGAAGCCGGTGTAGCCGGTGGACGGGTTGGGGGTTGTGTGTGTGTGTGCGCGTGTGTGTGTGTGTGGGTGTATGGGGGATGGGGCTTCTCAAAAATAATTGAGAAGCACTGCTTTAGGGAATGATCGATTGCTATACTGACAGCAATGTTGGTATCACGATAAAGTCAATATTTATGAATAGATTAAATTAGGATTTGTTTGGGCCGTAGCCTTTATTGGACAGGACCCCTCTATACAGTGTCCAAACCAGCCACTTGTGAAGACCCTGAGGCTGTTTTCTTGAACGCCACTTGAGCTGTGGCTGCTGTACGTCACCAGGCACTGGCACCCTGCTCTGATGACTGATCTCGCCCCTATGTGCTCATGCTAACGCTCTTCTAAAATAAACACAGTGAATCACTTTCCCCCATGCAGAGCTATCATCTCCTAGAAGCTGTGCGTGTGACTCGAGGAGAAGCTGTCACATGGGAAGAGCGAGATTGTTTATGATGGCCAGGTCAGAACAGACTGTGCTGCCGTTTCTCTCTCACAGTTCTTTGCCAATCAGCAGTTGGCGCGGTGCGGTGCCAGGTGCACTCAGGCGTCCCGCTGCTCCAGTGTGAAGAAGAGTTTACGTCCGCACAGATTCAGCACAGATTCAGCACAAAGGGGCGAAAAACGCTGCTGATTTTGGATTTTCTGTTTGAAAACGATGTCATTAAAACATCGACTCTGGGCTTCATGCAGCGGCGTCGGAAGCGTTTGGAAAGTGGGGGGGACACATTTCAAAATGGGGGGGGGTTCACGTTTTGTGAAAAACCTCAGTGAATTAAGCTCTTATGAGATGGCGCGCTCGTGTTTGTATCCACATTTATTCAGATTCAGCCACACCCGTTAACTCCTGCCATCGCAAAGAAACATCTCAACGCTTGTATCTTCACATTTTCCACAAACGCAGATAAAATTGAGTCAAGGGGTAAAGGAAGCAAACATTTATCCATCAAATGAATAATTCAGATATTATTCGGTTAAGTTAGACTCCAGACAGCGAGGTTTAACAGGCGTATTGACCAGTTGAACACTCGTGCTAGCCCGGTGCAGTTTCCCCAAACTCACGCTACATCAGTTTCATCACTCGCTTTTCAAACACATCCAAAACTGATGTTCCTCACCTTAAAGTTCCTGGTCAGGCCCTTTGTACCGATGAAGACACGCTGTCCACCTGCCGAGGGCCGCGAAAAGTCCTGCTCCTCCATGTGATAATCCGTGACAAAACTCCGAAGACACGATGCACGAGTGTCCTTGTGCTTCGGTTTGGTCCAATCTGTCAGTCCGTCCAACGATAAGCCCCCAGTATTCTCACTTTAGCCGTTTTTCAGCGGTTTACAGAGACATGTTTACGTTTCAGCCGCTCTGAGGTGATGTAGCGGAGCCGCATAAACACAGCTACGCAAAGCGGAGCGACGCGATACTGGCGCGGATATTGCCAAAAAAATATGGAAAATAAGACACGGGTCATATTTAATTGTTTGGCCTCGGGGAGCCTATTGAAAAGGTCCAGTCTAAACTAGTAAATGTAAAGTCAATGAAAATTCACATTGTGAAAGTGGAGTCCCCCTCACAATGAATGGTTCCGACGCCCATGGCTTCATGTCTATTCTACCTTATGAGCTAGACTTAACCACAAATTTGAAACTAAGTTGACCACTGGGTTTAGTTATAACTTTGGCTAGGGCTGAGCGATAAATCGAATTAATGCGATTAAGTCATGCTTTTAAAAACAGACGATGTGGAAAATGGCTGAATGGTAAAATCGCATCCGTCACTCCATGCCCTCCTCATGTGCGCCGTGCTTCTGATTTGGCAGCGTTTCAGACTGCTTCACAGCCACTGATTTCAGAAATGACACCAGTGGAACCCAGGGACCTTCTGACGATATCTGCTGCTTTACAAAGGCCGCTTGTTGTGTTTTGGTAGTGCGCGATGGAGTTTTCCGTCGCCTAAACAGAGTTTCCCCGTTCTGATCCTCTTCTCCCGCTGTGAGCCGAGATACAGCACCATTTAACTCCACCCCTCTCCACTTGAGTCTTCATGGAGACGGCTGTCAATCACAGCAGAGCTCGAGGCATGAGGATGATAAAACTACGCTTTTGAAAACTCCTTGGACCTAATAAAATGTTTTTCTTTTGAGAGCAGACAAAGACTATTTAAAACAAAAATAAAAAATTGTAATGGGCCTTTTTAATTTTTAATAGGACTCTTTTCTTCATATGAAAGATCAGGAGACCTTTTTAAGTAGAAAAATGTAGATTTTATTTTTTGGCCATTTCGCTTAGCCCCAACTTTGACAAAAAAGAGCCTCATTTTCAACGTAATGTAATATGAGATGAGCACGAGATGAAAGAAGTGTTCTGATATCTCGATCGCAGTAAAACACTAAATACTCGCTTTATGATGTGCTCTTATGCATTGTGCTGATCTTCCGGTGAAATTATTCCCATGAGTTATTTTTTACTTGGACTAAGCCACAGCTGGGACTTCATTAGGCTGTATGATATCGTTTGTGCCCTCAGTGAACTTGTTATTTTCTCACTACTTGCATCATACTATGCTGCCAATATGTGGGCGCAACTAGTTTGTTGAGGCTATAGTATTATTTTTTGCTCCTGTTTTTTCATATAACGTAATTTCATTTGGTTTGGACGATAAAACATCCACGTCACATTGCAACTTGTTTTAGTATTTTATTTAGTATTAGTTTGTTGATCTTTATATAAGAAACATTTTTCCAGACTATGATGCTTGTTGTTGCCCCCTCTTCTTATACGTTTACCTATAACTGCAAAAGTCCACCTAATATTGCTCTATTATGTTTGATCTGAATATCATAAAGGTCTCAAATGTCTGGCGCTTGTCACAGTCGGATTCTTCCTGACATTGTATATGATGTCAACACAAATGCGTACATTTAGCTGCTGGCTACAGGTCACTGGGCAACAGGATGAGCTCACGGAAGTAATGGTTAACCTGCGTTATTGAACGTCATACTTTGAAATCGTATGAGAACTAGACCTGACATGCCCCCTCTTGTATGGCCATTGAAGATTGCGCGATAAGGTAGATATGGTGAGGTATATTTTATTGTCCAGTGGCCAGGGAGTAGGGATCCATCTCTAGATTTTGATAAGGTTTGGTCAGGGCCACCCAAGACTTACTCTGATCCACTGGTTAGTAAGGGGGGTATGTAAAAAAATAAAAAATAAATCTACATACTGTCTGTGGTGAGTCCAGGCTTGACACAGATAAAGACTTGGCGTGGTGCTTTCATTCTTTCAGCTTCCTGTTTAGACTTGGGGTTTGTGCCCTCACCTGCTTTGACCCACTGCCTGCCACACATCTCCAACTTCCGCACCGGACCGACAGACTCTATTTACACCGTTCTGAGCTTGTGCCAAAAGAGGCATTTTCCGCTGTGTCTAATTCCAAGCTTTCGGATGTGAAGTCCCAGTTCAACCAACGGGAACGCTTTTAGCAAGTGGACTTCCAGCGTGTCCCACTGTGAGACACTTTTATGAATAGAGCGTTTATTTTTTTATTAGACAGTGGGTTTTGTACAGTGTGCATTGGGCTGCTACAATAAAACAACTCCTATCATGATTAGTCAAACATTTTATAATGGATGTTACATAAATTACTACATTTAATGTGTTTTTATGATCATTATTATATTAGTAAACTTAATTTTAAGATTGTCGGTATTTCTTAAGAATACACTTGGAATTAGGTGAAAAAATAAGATAAGATACAAGACAATTAATGAACTTAATTAAACTTTGGTTCATTTCCATCAGTTAACAATGTTGTAATGAGTTAGGGTGCGCTCGCACTTGACATCCAAACCATGCCTTATTCCAGAACTGTGCTTGGGCACGGTACTTAAAGCACTGTTTGTCCTGAGAAGAAACGGCTCACCCACCGCCACGGTAATCATTTTGATCATTTAAGCCTGAAATGTCCATTGGTTTATTCATTACAAAGTGTGCTCGCTTCAGGGCAGACTACAAGACTACGTTCACGTTATGTCACTTAGGAATGCCAATGCATTAGCGCGGGGGTACGGGTCACATGGGCCAGTGTGAGTGCACCCTTAGAGATTTACTCAGGGAGGATAGAGTAACCAAATGTTTTATTCATTCAAGAGTACTTTTACTTCAAAATACACTCACTCATGGAGGAGTAAAAAAGTATATTTAAAGAGCTAATGCAACCACTGATGTTCAATAAAAAGACAAATCAAGAAAGTAGTTGATCACATGATGGTCATGTGACTGTCAGTGTGGCGTTCACTGGTGGCTTGCTTCTAAATGAGTATTTTCATTTTCATTTCAGTCCAAACATTGCCTCAAGGGGATTGTTTCCTTTTAGTAAAGTTAACTTCACATGAGTGGGGTTTTCACTTGTTATTGTGAGGTATTACACGTTGGTTTTAAAATGGTATGCTACACTGCTCTAGCTTTGCTTCCACAGAAACACAGCAGTTGTTTGTGAGGGGGAAAGTCATATTAAATTTGCATAACAGTATTAGTCGTCATTAGTAATGCAGAGGCAAAGGCCGGATCTCACACATGTGCTACATAAATACATCATGAGCAGAGGATTTGACTGGGACTTAACTAAATGCATCCCGAGATGAATAAGTAAATGGTGGATTTATGCAAACTCAAAGGAAATGTATATTTATGTGTGATACTGCAAACAGAATACATTTACAGTATGAGTATGAGATGAGCAAAGCATTCAATTTGATCAGGTACTGCGTCTCATAGTGTTCAAACAGTTTAAACAAGTGATTTTACTCGTATTGCTTGGTTTCCCGTGGCATCAGGACATGTTTTATACAGATGGGAAACAGGTTGAATAATGCTGTGTCTGAGATCATTGACATCATTGCAAAAATTATGATTCCCGGCGGGTCCAGAGACGGCACTAAAGAAAGCTAGAATAAATTATAAAAATGTTTTTGCTCAAGAAAAGTCTTTTATAAAATGTTTAACCCTTAAGATGTTTAACTGTTCTTCATAATGAATAGCATAGGCATCGAAAAAGTATTGTTCAGGTTACGCAATCTCAGGTTCAGGTACTGAAAGAATTTGGAAGGTACTATCCTGGCCTGTTCTTGAATTGCCATGTTGACTAAATGCATCAAGCTCCTGAGGCTGCCAATTGTTCACACCAACTCTGACTGTCATTGTCACACTGTGTCCTCTAGCCACTCTCAAGTCGCAATGCAAAAAAAAAAAAAAAATCAGAAAAGCGTTGCTACAGAAACAGAGTCGGCTGCACTGCCATCAACGTGACGCGTGGTGGGCTGGACTAAACAACGGCCAATTGCGAGTGGACAAGCGAAGTAGCAGGCGATATTAAAAGCAAAAGCTGCTATTTTTGGTCCCAACCGCGGCATTACTCAGCAGCAGCAATGTCAGACGATGTACTTTGAAGCATTTGAGTGTTGAGATTATGAAACGGCGCTTTGGCAGCGGGTGGAGAATACGTCCTGTCTCATGTCACTGAGAGACCACAGCAGGAAGTCAGTGTTAAGTTATGTGTCCAATAAAGAGAATCGTTCACCTCAGAGGAATTTACTAAAAGCAGGATTTAGATAAGCCACTGTTAATGAAGCCATTTTCTCTCTTGCTGGATGCTTTCTCCTGACACATAGTGGTGTTATTTAAAATGCTGTCCATGTACCTAACTAGGTAAACTTCTCGTGTTGTCAGAAATAAGTACAAACTACTGATACTCGTGTGGACATACGTAGTACCAGCAGTGGACCTTAGGAGTCAAAGTAAGAAGAAGCCTTGTTGTTTGAACCCAAAGCTCTCCAGAGAAATAGATTGACAAGGGCACTGTGACCTTCCAAAAGCTACCGCGGCGTTCATTCGCCTTCATCATTACTCAGTCCAGTCAAATCGTATTGGAATGGGGATGTCAAGATGAGAGTGGATAAAGATACCCAATACTATGCACTGTTTAATACAGTTACAGCGACAGTGCTTTTATGTCACATTATAAAGAAAAAAACTAAATGCATGTACAATAGGGTTCCCTCTGGACTTCCCAGGAAAACAGATTCTCAGTGGGACTTTCCTGGTTATATAACAGAATAAAACAGACAAACATTTACAGCAGCTTGACGGAACCTATCGTGCTAGAGAAAGAGAGAAAATCCTTTTTGTCTAGTTTGTTTGGAAATGAGAACTAAAGCTTGTTTTGTGTCTTGTGGCGGAGGTGGTCAAACATGGTCGCCTTGAATTAGCTCCGGCTGAAGGCGCTCAGGGTCAGATGGGTTTCAGTGGGTTGGGAGTGATCAGGTGACCAATGTTCGGCTTCACGCTCTGTGCAGTTCTGTTCCCTGCGCACAAAATACCTGCTCATGTTACCGACAGACCGGCTCTCTATTTGATCCAATGCGTACAATGGTCCGAACTGTAACTGAAGTGTATCGTAAAGACTAGTGTGTAGAAAGTGTTACTCCAGTAATCGTTTTGTTTCTTCAATATAATATACTGCATGAAAAGTATTTGCATAAAGTAAAACGCAAACTGACACAATCATTTTTAGATTACCTATAAGCTCAGCAGGTTAAGTCTTATCTTAAATGCCTATGTCCTTGAACCTGTGAAAGGCACACTATCAACTGAATCATGATTTTAAAACATTGTCATAAATGCTTGTACAGGTGCTCGTCATATAATTAGAATGTCATGAAAAAGTGCATTCACTTCTGTTATTCAACTTAAACTATGAAACTAATATATGCAAAGTGACAAATGTATCGCCTTTATTTGTTATAATTTTGTTTATTATGGCTCAGCTTGTAAAAAACCCAAATTAAAAATCTCATAAAATTAGAATATTTTGAAAATGGACTGTAAACCATAATCATCAAAATTATATCAAACAAAGGCTTGACATAATTATCACTTTGCATGTAATGAGTCTATATCATATACTAGTTTTCACATTTTAAGATTTTGACGAACAAATGTACTTCAGAATGCTTCAGAGAAAATGCTCTTTGATATATTTAACGAAATCCCCCAGCAGTACCAGGTACTATCACTCTAGTACAGTACAGTACAAGTAGAAAGAAGGGCGTGCAGGAGGCGTGTTTCTCTGTACAGTGGACCTACAGCGGTCAGTAGTTACACAACATTTTACTGCTGAGTCAAAGGTGCTCGTGCCCCCCCCCCCCCCCCCCCCAACACTTTCTTTGTCTATCAGTAGATGCTCAATTACATAACCCGTCCGCTTATGAAATACCAGCTAACTGCAGCAGCGATGACATAAGGCCTGTAATATTTATTTGCCAATTTATGAATTTTAAGCTTTTGAGATGCCATCTGTCTTTTAAACATGAATTAGGCAAGTTCAGATTACGTGGGAGTTTTGTGTTATGTGCACCGGTTGCCGTCGGGGAAACGGTGTCAGGAGAGGAAGTGAGCTGAGATAACAAAAACAACGTTCTCTCCAAAGACAAACACAGAAAGAAAAAGATTTGTCGTTCTAGAGCAAGACACCATGAGACCTCATCATAGCTATAGGAGAATAATGGGTCACTTAGAGGGGACGGTCAGGTAAAGTGTAACTACTGCCAAGTAAAATTATTGGCATGAAGTAACGTATAACTGGAGCTGGCATATTAGACTAAAAGTAGATGGAAAATGAATAACAGAATATATTTAAGTTTTACAATGGAGCTCAAAGTGTTGCATAAAATTCCAGGTCAGAAAAGTAAAACCTATCAAGATGCATTATTGAGTTTGCATTTACACAATAAAACATCATGACAGACATTACAGTGGGGTAAAGACTACACAGAGGTGAAAAGAGTCATCCATGGTTCTTTATTATTTGAGCTAATATACTGTAACTATAGGCAACGTATCTGTGTATTTGCTTTCTCCTTAAAGTTGTATCGTTACTGCTCAATAAGGTCATTTATTTGGGTTTTACAAGTGGGACTCTAGGAACAAAAACGGCACAACCTCATGTCGTGGGAAGTATTTTCGTATTGCATTACCTCACAGTGAGTTGAAACACATCAAACTCTCGTCTCACACAGCGGAGTCTCACAGTCGCTGTTGTAGCTGTCAGCTCTCTGGCAGCTCGTTCACGGTCATCTTTGAAGGCGCGTTTCAAAGCCCCTTTTAAAGCAGGAGAATAATTGCATTGGAGGAGACACAGCTGCTGCTCCAGTCATTAAAGCCTATTCACAATGGAGTATCCAAAGGCATTGTACAGTATAGTAAAGAAGTGTATTACTGGCATTAGTATAAAGACAGGAGCAAGAAGCCTTTTCTGTTAAAGCTTTACTATTTAAATGTATGCTTTATTCAATATTATAACTATTACTCTGTCTATATTTCAGAATTCGAAGAGTGCCCAGGGCCTGGTGGGACTCAAGAACCTGGGTAACACAGTAAGTACAGCATCCACAAAAACATAAGGCTCACCGTCACAATGGAATGACAAGGCATGTCCCAGTAAAAATGGAATTCTGCATTACATAAAATACTGTGTTTTCCAATAGATTATTGTTGATAATCTGTGATAATCTGAAAAAACCTGAAGGTAAATTACGATCAAAACAACTAAGCACCAGTCATTTTAGCAGACTCGGGAGAGGGTTTTTTCATACTAAAAATAAATATTCTCTGGAAAAGGCTCACAACCCACTGAAAATAGTTCCTTAAACTACTGACACACCAAAAAAAAAAAGAAAAGTTGGATGATACCATGATACATAAAGCATAATTATGAATTAATGGATGACCCAAAATAGGTTCATGAAATGGCTATAGTGACAAAATACTATATGTTTGGGGGAAAACAAGACTACTTACTTATTGTTAATTATTTATGTCTGATTATAAATTAAAAGCTCCCTTAATGTAGACTTCTATATCTCGCTGGGGATGGTCTGCCAAGCAACAGGCAGCGAGCCGCTCTCAAAATAAACAGTTAATGTCTGATAGTGTGTACAGTAACCTAATCATACTGTGTACTGGGGAGAGAGCGCGAGGGAAGCTGTGTCTGGGACCAGTTTGATCTGTCCAAAATGACACGTGTCCCCCATGTGTCACATGTGTCCCATGTCCACACGTGAGTCTGACTTTTAAAAACACAGTCACTCAGTAGGAAGCAGTAGATTCAGTTTTGCTTACAAGCGTATTTTTATGTAATATGTGGATCTGCATGTAGAAAGTGGATTTAAAGAATATCAGCAATACGGTTGAATAAGGTTCACTCTTTTTAAACAGTATCACTGACACTTCGCTGAAACCTTAAGAGATATCTATCCCCTATCAGAAAAAGGAATCAATCATTGACAATGCAGATCTTGTTTGTGCACTTGAGCAGGCTGTGTTCATATGGTTATCAGCTGGTCACACTAATGCATTTAAATTCCTTCGTGACATAACTTGAATGTAGCCTCGTTGTCTGCTTTGAAGCGAGCATACTTTGTAATGTATAAACTGATGGTCAGTTTGCGTTAAAATCCAAAGACAAACACAGAAAGAAAAAGATTTGTCGTTCCAGAGCAAGACACCATGAGACCTCGTCATACCTATAGGAGAAGTTTAATGGGTCACTTAGAGGGGACGGTCAGGTAAAGTGTAAATTATTGGCATGAAGTAACGTATAACTGGAGCTGGCATATTACAGACTAGTAGATGGAAAATGTTCTGTAAAATGAATGACAGAATATATTTAAGTTTTACAATGGAGCTCAAAGTGTTGCATAAAATTCCTGGTCAGAAAAGTAAAACCTATCAAGATGCATTATTGAGTTTGCATTTACACAATAAAACATCATGACAGACACTATAGTGGGGTAAAGACTACACAGAGGTGAAAAGAGTCATCCATGGTTCTTTATTATTTGAGCTAATATACTGTAACTATAGGCAACGTTTCTGTGTATTTGCTTTCTCCTTAAAGTTGTATCGTTACTGCTCAATAAGGTCATTTATTTGGGTTTTACAAGTGGGACACATCAAACTCTCGTCTCACACAAATGATCACAATGATGTTGCAGTTAGTGAGTTGTTCCTGCTCTACAGTGGACATTTAACTGGTCTAACAAATACATTATGATTAACCAGTCGCACTGATCACCAACATTTGACCTTTGACATTAGCCAGAGTTCCTACACTTGTCCCGATCAAACCCAGTCTATCTGTTCACATTGCTTTGTTTGTCTTTGCAGTGTTTCATGAACAGTATCCTGCAGTGTCTCAGTAACACACACAGCCTCCGAGACTACTGCCTGCACAACTGTCACCGCAGAGACCTTAACAACAACAGCCGCACCAACACCGCCCTCATGGAAGGTACGGGACTGACCGGGGACATCACCGCAGGGGGCGTCAGGGCAGTTTGAGGAGCAGATATAGAGCCGTTTCTATAGTCAAAGTATAGATATATAACGTACTGTATTGATGGGGCGATTTAAGGATATCATAGGAAAAAAAGGTAATATTCTCTACTAAATACTGTATGACCTTTTGGAAGTTGTTGGTGCACCAGCCCATCTTTCTGTGCCAGAATGCAGCACCGCAGAGCGATCACTAATCAAATCAAAAACCTTTTGGCCATGGATGTATAATGTATTTAAACATGGTGTCTGTTTTTCTGTTGGTCAGAATTTGCCAAGTTGATACAGACGATGTGGTCATCAACCAGCAGCGAGGCAGTCAGCCCCTCTGAATTTAAAACTCAGATTCAGAGATACGCGCCCAGATTCGTGGGTTACAAGTAAGTCCCATATCTTCAATCTCGTCCTCACCAGGCCTAACCAAGGTTACTGTGCACAATGTAATATGTTTGTAAAATCCCTGTGTGTAATGTGCAGCCAGCAGGACGCTCAGGAGTTCCTGCGCTTCCTATTGGACGGTCTGCACAACGAGGTCAACAGGGTCACGGTCCGACCGAGGGGCACAGTTGAGGACTTCGACCACCTCCCGTGAGTATTTGGAGGACACCATTAGCCAGGCAACCTTATACAAGTTAAAAGTGTGACTTGACGGACCACAACAAGGATCATTTTGTAGTTACAATACAGCTGGAGTTCTCAGAGACATTACCTTTGTGTTTGTTAATCATGTCATGGTCATGGTTAATCTGGTTATAGTCTGTTAAGCTTAATGATTCTGTTCAATATTTATAAGCTATGGATATATTTGACTTTTCACTGTAGGTATTTCCAGGTCATTTATTGCGTTTTCACCAGTTTATAAACTCTTTATTTCTGAAACTGGCCCAAACAGGTCAAATGGTTTAATTTTTTGATTTATTAATATCCCTGTGGCTGAGGTAGAGTTAGGTGTTATGTTTCAATAACCCCAAATGTTTCCCGGTCACAAGCTTTCATGTAAATCCTATTCAAGTATCAGCATAGCATCACGTGTATCCCAGATTTCCCTGCACGAAATGTGCCACTTTTCATTTCACCTAGATCCGTGCACCGAAGTAGGTCAGGTCTCTAAATAGCTTCCAGACACTGTTCTCACCCACTTTTTATGATTGAGAATTTAGCAGCATGTGTTTACCTTGATTTCAACCCTGTCCGATCACAAATAACAGTAACAAATATTGTGTTTTTCTTTAGGGATGAGGAGAAGGGCAAAAAGATGTGGAGCAAGTACCTGGAAAGAGAAGACAGTAAAGTAGTCGGTAAGTAGACCATATCTAAAACTCAGAGGCTTCAGATCATGTCACAAGGTTCTAAAGTCTATATAGGAAGAGGATTTTGTCATAATAGAATTATATTTCAGTTCGAGGGCAGGTGCCAATACAACTCTATACAGTTTTTGAAAGAAATTTCCACAAACATTTTTTTCACGTTTTCCCCTGATTAGATTCACAAACCTGTCGTAGTATTCCTATGGCTGAAAGTCCTTTCTACAACATCACAGAGTGGCTCATGTACTCATTGCTCTCAAACAGAATGACTACCTTTGACCTCTCTAAAACATACCATTGCCGTTCATTCGCCCATTGCAACTCCACCTACGTCGTCTACAGACTCGACTGTATGTGCGGATGTTTCTACATTGGACGAACTAAACGCAAATTAAAAGTGAGGTTTGCTGAACACAAGTATGCCATTAGAACTCGAAATTTGGACTATCCGATGGCAAAACATTTTAAAAACAGTGGTCACTTGAACCCTAACAATCTCAAAGTAATAGTCCTGGAGGTGACCTGAGAGGGGGAGGCAGACTCAAAAGGATTAATGAGGAGATAGATTTCTCCCCCTTCCTCTGACTACGATGGCCTTGGTGACCATTGGTTCCTTTTTGTGGTCGCTCCACTGTTTTGCTGCTCTGTACAAGTGTCGTGTGCTATGGTGTCAAATGTGTATACTGTAATTATCCTTGGTTGTTTCTAACCACAGAGTGTTTATCTTTACAGTCATGTTTCACTTCGCAATATTTAGCGGCTTGTGTTTTTTCTGTACATACATTTCCTTTACATGTGAATTTTCACCACATGTTTTTTGGCATGTGTTACAACCCGACTCAGCAAGATTAAAACGGAAGTAACAAAAACCAAGATGTAAAATGGATGTTTAAAGTTAAACAAAGTAATTTAATAAAAGGGATGTAAAGGGTAAATTTAACAAAAGGGTAACAAAACACTCAACCAAAAGGGGATATTTACAATATTTACAAGAGGTTACCAAAAGTGTAACCCAACTAACGCAACAAAATTTAGGCCTAATAAAACAGAGTGACACAAAATACACTCACGAGATTACCAAACTGTAATCGAGTGTCTCTGAACACCAACGTTAATGCTCACACCAAAGAGACACAGAACGAATGGCATACTGGCCACAAAGGCCAGCAGACCCGAAGGCTCCAAAGTGTGGGCTTCTATAGCTGTGGCTGCAGCAGGAGGTTGATTGGGGCCAGGTGTTGAGATGCTGCACCAATCAGGAGTTGGAATCCGCACCCAACCAGCCCAGGGCGGGAAACCAGTCCTCCAATCCCAGGCCAGGGCTCACACATCCAGGTTTCCATAGACAGCAAAGTGGAATTAGCCACACACACACACAAACTACAACAAAGAGGGAGACTTGAGGCCTGGGGCCGTAACACATGTAATATATTCAGAAGTGATCACTTCAAGTCCATGCTTGTGTGGTTGTTTACGTGCTTGTGTTTTTCTTTTTTTTTGGAGGGGGTCATGTGACACCCCTCACGTGAGCTATCCGGGTATTTAGCGCACCTGTAAGTAATTAATTCAAAAAACTGCCATGACGAAGACACATCAGTCGAAACACGTTGGCGTTTTTTAACTTTATTTTGTCCATGCTTTAATAAAGGATTTTACTTTTTTGATAACCACAGAGTGCCTCCTCAACTTTTTTTGACTGCATTTCACACTCACCACCAGTCAATTTTCTGTTTTCATGCATTGCTGGCTCTTTGGATGAGCACCCGTAGGACACAGGCCTTTCACACCCGTGGGACCTGCAGCAGCGCTCATTTTCTACTTTTCACAACTCTATACAGTTTTTGAAAGAAATGTCCAAAAAGATAATGTTCACATGTTTTCCCCTGATTAGATTCACAAACCTGTCGTAGTATTTCTATGGCTGAAAGTCCTTTCGACAACATCACAGAGTTTTTAAATATTGTTGCCACTTTTGCATGCCTTAATGAGGAAATAATTAGAGCATTGTGCAAATGAGCTGGAAGGGATGACTTTGAACTGTGTGTCAGTTTTTGTTTTATGTGAATTGGACCCGGGATTACAGAGAAATTAGCAATAAACTACGACTAGAAATCTGCACCAAAGTTACCATGGTAACTAATTTCCAGCTGCCCTCCACCTGAGGTTTAAACTATTGGCTCTTTAGACTGTTGTGATGTCACGTGAACGCAACCTATTGACCTCATCACTTATGCAGCTGATCTGGTTAAGCATTGAAAATGTGAACGTTCTTACCTCACAGCCAGAAGGTCCTGAAAAAAATGAAAAAAATAAAACCAGGTTCTCCGGTTTTCCCCATGTGTGTCATAAAACATACACCACACTCTAATTCTACAGCTAGGTACTCCTGGTACTACACTTTGGCACCAGGAGCACTGTGTGGAAAGAGCGGGTTTCCATATTGTGACATAAATATATATCGTATGAGAAAGTCATGCTGCAGGAAAAGCTGGTCCCTGCCACCTAAGAGTCTGACATCACATGCGACATTGAGAAAGTCACCAGTTCCTACAACATGTGCATGATTGTCAGTGCACAGAGGGCTGAAATAGGTCATGGTTTAAGTCAGGTTCTTCTTTAATAATAAACTGTGCTGAAAGTACTGTATTTCACCTGTAATAAATAGGAAACCTAAATATGGTGTGTGGGTTTGTTGTCTCCCTGCAGACCTGTTCGTGGGTCAGCTGAAGAGCTCCCTGACCTGCAGTCACTGTGGCTTCTGCTCTACTGTCTTTGACCCCTTCTGGGACCTGTCTCTACCCATCGCCAAGGTTAGACACTACACACAATGCAATTATTATATATTATGTTTTGGTTCAGTTACAGCTGGACTGTGAGTTACTTATTCTCATTTATTTTTGGAGCCGCAAAATACAATACAAATGTAGTGTTTTTCACTTTTTTTTGTCATGAAAATCTTGACCCTTATTTCTAGTCCTCATTTTGATTATTCCTTGTCAAATGTAGATTACCTTTTAGCTTTGTTACTTGATTTTGAGAATATTCTATAACAATAGTTATCAAAGTAATTGCTTTGCCTCTGACGATTTGTTTATATTATTCAGCCTTATTTTCACATTTGACTTTCTATTTCCACTCCTAACATGAGCTCTCCGTCTCTCCTTTGTCTCGCTGCTTCGCTACGTGTTGCTGTGTCACTGTATTGTTTTTTTTCGTACGTTTATGTGTGTGTGTGTGTGTGTATGCGTGCTAATGTCGTTGCGTCTGTGTTTCCGCTCAGAAGGGCTACGGTGAGGTCAGTCTCATGGACTGTATGCGGCTCTTCACCAAAGAAGATGTTCTCGATGGAGACGAGAAGCCGGTATGAGACTTTACTCGTGATCTCACTGAATAGACATCATTTTTAGTCGTTCTCAGAAATATGTCCTTTCAAAGTAACAATTAGGTCAAGCCATTTTGTTGTTGTTTTTGTAACCACCGGTGATCTGATGTTGTGTTATTGTGCAAGCTACATCGACCATACGGCAATGAACTGATCTGTTTCCACTTTCCCCTCTCAGACGTGTTACAGGTGTAAAGCCCGGAGGAGATGCACAAAGAAGTTCACAATACAGAAGTTCCCCAAGATTTTAGTTCTTCGTATCCTTTTCACTTCCACAAACGACAAGCTACGACAACCTATAAATGCTCCATGGTTTTCTTTTGATTTTAACAATGCATTTTGACCTCTCAATAGTGTTTGTTCTTTAACTCTACTGTTCAGACCTAAAGCGTTTTTCGGAGGCACGAAGAACCAGCAAACTGACAACTTTTGTAAATTTTCCCATGAAGGACCTGGACCTGCGGGAGTTCACCTCCGACAACAGCAGTCAGTACACGCTCATGTTTCACATTATTATACCGACAATATGATGTTTTCTGTTGGGCTACAAGAAATCGAAGCAACATTGCCCCAAATCAATCATTTCTCTGTTGTTGCTGTTTTTTGTCCCCGCAGTAAATGCAGTGTACAACTTGTATGCAGTGTCCAACCACTCAGGCACCACGATGGGCGGTCACTACACAGCCTACTGTCGCAATCCCAGCTCGGGAGAATGGTACACCTTCAATGACTCCAGGTGCGTCCAAAGAGCCAGTCAAATTTAGAAAGCAGCTCAACTTCATTACATACCCCTCTAGGCGTCGACATCTGTGCAGTACGTGCTATTCTTACATCTAGTACCCACGTTAAATCCCTCTATGTATTAACCTTTAGCAAATATTATACATGTCCTCTGCAAAACTGGTTTGTAAGAAAATTGTCATAATGTGTTGCCTCAAAAAAAGGTGAAGCCATTTACTTTTGGGGTAATTTATAAAGCAACAAAAGCATGAATTACTCTTTTGAACTAAGAGTGTCAAACCAGATGGGCTATACAGTCACCGTGGATGTCTTACACGATGTTTTCCTTCTGTTGTCAGAGTAACGCCAATGTCCTCCAGCCAAGTGCGCAGCAGCGACGCCTATGTGCTGTTCTACGAGCTGGCGTCCTCTTCGCGGATGTAAAGCTGCGGCATGGGACGGGGCCATGGCAAATGCTCTTACACACCAACTGAGAGTGGGACTTTTCTGACAAGCGGTGCACACTAGAGGGCGCTCTGCTCCCTCCCCGTCCTTTTGTGTGTCCTGGGACAAATGTTGTTTGGGAGTAAAGTGCGTGTGAGAAACAGGGCAATAATCCCACCAGGTCACATCTCCAAAGTCCCTCTCTATGCACTGCAAACTCATCCTGACGACGCCTTCTTTGCTTCAGTTTGCCTCGATCCATTAAAAATGATTTATTGCATTTTTTGGACTTTTTGAACTTTGATTTTATGTTGTTAATGTTGTTTGGAGGGTATTCGAGCTTCATCACCATAATTATCTTTTTGGATGGCGCGTCCATCTTCAACACTCCTTATTGCTGTGGTGGGATGTCCGGCCTGTATCAGAGGAGCGGTTCCTCTGAACTGTATTGTTTTGAGTTCCCCCTCACGTGTGGCTGCTACTGATGTTTTTAAAGTGCTGTGAATGAATGGACTGTGTTGGGTTAACGACATACACCGGTAACAGCCTCATTATTTGGGGAGGGCTTCTCTTCCTCTCGTCTCATGCCATTGAACAACACGAAAGAATGTTTTGATGACAAAAATTCATGATATCTGTATATTTTTATATCCTTATGCAATATGGAGAATGTACTATTCAATGGTGCTGAAAATGACCCGTAACTGTTTTCAGTTGGTTTCTTTACTAGGTTTCAAGAGACAAAAATATTATTTATGCTTAAAGGTGATAATGTGACACACTTTTTAATAGTGGCCGTCAAACATATGAATATATATATATAAATATATATATATATATATGAATAAAGTCAAACCGTGGTTTTACTTTTACTCATGGTCTTTTCATTGTGTCTATGTCAATCTATTTTTAGGAGTATTTTTTCTACGACTAGGAGAGCATCCAGTAAAATGCAAAATTGTATAATAAATTGCTTGGGCAGCAGCCAAAGTTCAGTGCTGACGTGCCCAGGTAGATTTCTAAAGGTATAGACCACCATTATGCATGAAGTCCAGTTCTATTGTAAATTGTATCTAGAGTAGTAGAGGTCAGCATGAAACAGAAGGTATACTATAATAAGATACACAAATGTATACCAATATCTAATTTCCAGTAACAATTATATGGCATTGAGTCATTGGTCATTATAACAACATAAATACTATCCTTCATCCAGTACCATTTAAGACGGCTGCTGAGGATTTAAACAAAAAACAAACAAAAGCTCAACAGTGCCGACATGTGGTCATTTCTGACCTAACAGAAGCCAGTAGGACTTGACAACTAAATTGAAAATTTGGCTTCATGTCTGAGCTTTCTGCATGGACAGAAACAGTGTTTTTTATTTATTTGAATCATTGTCAAATAATCATTTAATTTGTCTAAAAATCATTGCTGTTAGGAATTAAAAGTTATTGGACAACTCTTCTTTTGTTGATTACAGTGAATGGAGCCAAACACAAAAAACATAATACTTACAATTAAAAAAGAAGAGGTAGCCTAAATGACAAAAGTTGTGTGTCAGAAATAAATAAACTTTAGGGGAGGGTACCTAAATCGAACAATGTAAATCAAACTATGTTATGTATAATACTATGTATCTAAAAAAGGAGTACGGAGGACCTCGATCCTGTCTTTTATTCAAGTACATTCTGGCCCTCTGATCTCGATGAGCACCTGTCAATATCTAGCAAACGCTCGCAACTTATAACTATGTAGACTTGCCACTCCTGCCACTCATTTGGAATCTTTTGCCATGCTGTTGCTATGCTATGACATCACACACATATAATCTCTATGAAAACTGCATGTTTGCATTTTGAAAGTTGGCCAAAAATATGCTTGATTGTTGCCTCCGGGGAGAGTGTGACTCGATGATTTAATACTGTACAATTACAGATAAGATGTTTTGCTGTATTTCCTGTCTGCACTTGTTATAGCAGTGTGTTTAACTGGCCTACTTTCCTGCTCCATTATCCACAAATGGCCCATTTCTGTCCAAACCAGTGTCACTGAAGGTCCACAACCGGAGGCTACACACAGCAACGAACCACATACAGTAGTAGGTACATTAATTTACATGAGAGATCATTTATAACATGACGAACTGGTTATAACAGGAAACATGTTTAAGATTCAACTAAATCCCCAAGGCCCATTGTATACACAATTATCCAATACTTATTCGTTCATGATGTTAACCATAACCATCCTCCTTGAGAAAGGAGTTTATTCAGTTTTTCCCTATATTTGATAAAAGCGTCAATATATTTTCCCCATTATTTACCTATAATAGCGTGTACAATCCAAGTATCTACGCTATCATCTACTGCATCAACCTCACCTTTATGTCAAGTACTTTATTGACCCGCACTTCTATGGAAAATCTACTCTGAACTTTGTCCGTCTCCAACCAATCCCTCCCTCAGAGGTGCAGCTGACAAGGATTTCCTATTAAACACTGTTGATGTATTCCTGAACAGACGACAGGGCAAGCAGGAAAGCTGTTTGTACATTTTGCAGTAGGATTTAGTAGGCAGATTCAAATACTGGACCCCAATACATGGCTGGATACTTTGGTAAGTTACTGGCTGCCATTGACACAGAGTTTCTATTTTGGTAAATCGTAATTGTGTTTCTTCAGTGCCAAGTGAGTCCAAGCTGGTGGTCTTGCTGCTGGGAGAAAAGCTGAGTGGAAAGAGTTCAGCTGGAAACATAATTTTAGGAAGACAAGCTTTTGGCATCAACACGACGCACAGCAGCAAAGCAACAGCCATCATATTTGGAAAACAGGTTTGAAATTAAATGTTTAACTAAAATAACAGAAATTATTACTGGAAGCTGGAGTTGTGTTAGAAGCCGCTCTAATCAAAACACAGGCAAATTAAGTCAATAGCTCAAACTATGGTTTTGTACAAATGAGCTCACAACAAAAACCCCTTACGTAGATTTAATACAAAAACTATCTCAGTCACCAGGTTAGTTCACCTATTTATTTAGGTTACCATAGTGGACACTCCTGGTTGGTTGCCCGACTGTCCCACCTCAAGTCGAGTGTCTCAGGAGCTGGAGAGGGGCTTATCTCTGTGTGGAGTTCAGCCTTGTGTGGTGCTCCTGGTCCTGTCTGTCCTCTCCCCCTTCGGCCTGGGACGGTGGGAGGCGATGGAGGCCCAGCTGAGGAGACTACACACACCTGTATGGGAGAAGGCGATGGCACTCTTCACTGGTGCGGACTACTTAGGTAACTCAGATCATTTTCCAAATCTGCAATCTGTTTTTGTTTTAATGTTAGGACTGGGGAAGCGTTCAGAACAGGGAGGTGTAACAATACACCAATATGTATCGATACACTCACGCTAAATTGTTTTGTATATATTATATATCTGCGATTTATCATGTTATATTATACTTACAAAACATGCACTTAGATCAGCTTTGAATAGTTTAAAATGAGTGTTTTTTTATGCATTTAGTTTTATATTTATATTTATATAATAATAAATGAGATTGTTTTTGTGTTCAAAAAAACCCTTTAGTTCCGTATTAAAATACCTTGTGTTTTTTTATAGCAGTGGCTGGGTGGTTAGCTCTCTTTCCTCACTGCTAGAGGGTCCTAGGTTCCTTACACCCTGTTATTACCCAAAAAATTCTTAGACATAATTTTGATTGATGATTTTCATAGTTCGGTCTGTAATCAACAGTTACTTTAATTTCTCTTATGCGGATTGTACTTTGAAAAACGTACTTACTGTTTGAAACAGGAGACATGTCCGTCCAGGAGCTCGTCATGCGACAGGGCAGGTCTCTACAGTGGCTCTTGGACAGATGTGGAAACCGTTACCATGTCCTGACAAATCACCCCAGGACATCCCTGTCTGAGCGCCAACAGCTGTTTTGGAAGATACAAAGGATGACTGACACATCGGGACGTCTTGTACAGGGATATGAATGTTTAGGGAGGGGGGTTGGGAGTGAAAGGCAGGAGAGCAGCATGCTGGAAACACAAGAGCGGATAGAGATGAGGCCGATGTCAAATGCATATTGCTTACGAGATGCATGGAGCAGTCCGCAGAGACAGGGGAGGTCTGCAGCACCGTTGAGCCCGTCCAGAGGTACATAGTATGGCCCATTATTGGTATGCTAAGGTTAGAGCAACACAAATAAATAAAACATTTGTATTACAGCTACTGTAATATGTGACCAGTGTTTGAAGAACAATACAAGAATATCACATGTCAGAAGGCTTTCATGGAAATTATATGGTTCATCCTGCTTTATTTTTTCTCTGTTCTGCAGCTTTTTCATCACATCGAAGGTCTCCACTCAGCCTTGTTCTTTTGGGTCGGAGGAAATCGGGCAAGAGCTCAGTCAGAAACATGATTTTGGACAAAGCACAGTTCACATCAGACTTCAAAACTCCCCAGTGCAGCGTGGGACAAGGGGTAGTGTATGGCACCTCTGTCACTGTGGTGGACACACCCGGCTGGAGTCTGTTTGGTTTGGCCAATTCTGAAAAAGTAAAGAATGAAATTAGCCAAAGCCCCTCTTTATGTTTTAAAGGGAGTAAAGTAGTGTTTTTGCTGGTTTTACCCATAGACTCTTTCAAAGAAAAGGACAGAGCAGCAGTGGAGATGTATCTTAGTGGTTTGGGGGGTGATGTTTGGGGGAAGATGTTAGTTTTGTTTACATTTGGAGATGAACTCGGAGCAAAGACAATCGAGAAATATGTCACAAAACAAGGACCGGCTCTGCAGTGGGTAATGGGGAAATGTGGATACAGGCATTATGTGATTGATACGAATAAACAAGATAATGAGCAGGTTTTACAGCTTCTAAACAAGGTTCAGCAAATTTAACAAAGTAATAAAAACTGTTTTATAATGAAAGTATGGGTGAAGTCATTGATTTGTTAGATGATGGGGACTGAATGATCAGACAGGTTGATCTTTCTGTCAATAAAACACACAAAGGTTTTCATCATTAATTAGATTAGTTCATATAACACTATAGTTTACGAAAACTAAACAGGTTTCCTGCTGTTAAAGGAGAAGAGTCAGAATGCTCACTGGATCGCCACAGTAGCAGAGTGAAAGCCAGTGTGATGGCAAGTAAACAAACCAGGTGCTCTTCAGACTCGTGACACTGTAATAAAAATAGCTTTTATTGCTTATCCATGTGTTGCAGCTCCCAAACTGTGGAATGACCTGCCTCTCCACATAAGAGCTGCACACACACTTGACCATTTAAAATCGTTGCTTAAGACACATTTTATGGAAAAGCTTTTAACACTGTCTAGCACATATCATGGCCAAAATCTGAGCTGTTAGTGCTTTGCTGCTTGTATATTGTGTTTTGTTTATTATTATTTTATTGTTATTATTTTTTGTACTGTAGACCTTTTTGTGAAGCACTATGGTCAACAACAGTTGTTTTAAATGTGCTATATAAATAAATTTGATTTGATCCAGAGTGCCTCGGCTCCCTCTCGTCCTCTTCTAAAAGTTCACTGCAGTTGTTCATATGGTACATAATCTACTTTTACAATGTTTATTACGGATTTTAGTGAGCCTGGACGGTGCAAATAAGTATGAAACTTATATTATCCCCCCTCCTGGAACCGCCACCATAACGTGGTGGGGGGGTTTGAGCGCCCGAATGATCCTAGGGGTTCTGTTGTCGGGGGCTTTGTGCCCCTGGTAGGGTCTCCCATGGCAGACAGGTCCTAGGTGACGGGTCAGACAAAGAGCGGTTCAGAAGCCCCTTATGAGAGACCACCAGGCCCGGTTAGAACCATGAGGCCGTCCTTCTGTGGACCCACCACCTGCAGGAGGAGCTATAGGGGCTGGTGCAATGGGATTTGGGCAGCCCATGACCCGGCAATGGACAAGTGGAAGAAAATGGATGGATGGATGGACTTATCTTATCAAATAATTGTATAACCCTCGATAAACCTGTTACATAACTTGTTCTGTAATATATTCATATTATTGTGAGTGGTATAAACAACTATAATACATGCGAATCCTTCTTAGTAAACAGAGAGGGTCTTTTGAAGTCACGCCCTCTTCTCATTGGATCATTTTATCTTCGTCATCAATATAAACAGGAAGTAGCATGCAGCTACATGCTAGCTCCTTCATTTTGGTAAATAAAGCTTTCACCTCTTTATTCCGCTGAAAAATGCTACTCTCTGCCCTGGCCTGCGGGGCTGTGGTTTTCCCGGGGCTCTACTTCAGTTTTAGGGCGGTTTTGAGGAGGCTCTTCCCAAAATGGAGCGATGCCGACGTGGTTTCTGTCAGCGAGAGGTCAGTGGCATCGACCTGAATTTAAATTTAACCTTAAACTGAGGCTTTTTTTGCATTGATACAATTTATTTATGCAGATACAATTATAAAGTTTATTGATCAATGTATTATTATTATTATTCATGTATTTTAGTTAGAAAACATTGCATTCAACTATATGCTAATTATGTGTGTAAATGGCAGGGCGTTTATGTTTTGTTTGTCCATAAATCTGAACACTGAAGTTATTCCAGCATCATATTTATTGTTTAACAAAGACAAACTGCATCACGCTTAAACACCTTTATTACATTAGTTCCGTTAATAATCAATGATCTTCTAAGGAATATAAATTAAATATACATTATTATTATTATTATTATAAGTAAATCAGATAAACAAGTATTTGTTAAATGTCATATGTCAATGAGTATTTTAGTATTATTATGGGTTGTTTAATAAGGTATTTTTCTTTTATCCCCTTTCCCTATAGGCTGGTCTCTGCTGTCCATGGGTCACTGGCCACAGCTGCAGGAGTTATAATTGTCATGTCCTGCAAAGATGTTATGAATGATAAGTAGGTACCGAGCAACACCAATAATTTCTACAACATTATGAACATATCCATAACTTTGCTTTACACAGTACTTTTAAATGTGTGTGTGTTTTTGTCCTTTATAAGTCACTGGCTGGTCAATAGTTTTGCCATCTTTGGAGCTCCATACATGACTTTTGACATCTTTGCCATGTACCTGAGCCACTTCCACACTCAGAGAGCTAAAAGCCCTACCGCTTATCTTCACTCCCTTCAAACTGTCCGGGCTTTCCTCTATAAAGACTGGGTGCTGGTGCTGCATCATGTGGCTTTGGTGTCTGTTTTTATGCCCATAACTCTGGTAAAACCGTCATGGTACTTTACTGTATCTGGTTGTTTTTAAGACCACAAAGGTTGACGTTTTGTTTGTAGTTTTTCAGGAGAGGACTGGGCGACTTCTTCATTGGCTGCTTCTTCACAACGGAGTTCAGCACTCCATTTATTTCTATCGGCAAAATCCTTATCCAGGTAAACACACACATATTGATTTTTTCATTGAGAAGTTTAGCAGTTTTTAGACACAGGCTATGTGACTGGCAGATGATGTCATCTGTGTACAATGGAGGCTTTTGTGTGCTTTTTTCAGACCGTTTTGTCATGTCTCTTCTTTTGAAATTACATTTAGTTGCATAGTTTTCCACTGCATCTCCCTCTGTTTTCTGCAGCGGGGCCTGGACGACACTTGCTTGCACCGGCTCAATGGGCTCATTGTCCTGCTGACGTTCTTCACCTGTCGGATCCTCATCTTCCCATTCATGTACTGGACCTTCGGGCGGCAGTTTGGGATCCCTCTGCTCAAAGTGGCTTTTCATTTACCGCTGCATTGCAACCTGGGGAATGTGGTCATCCTGGCGCCACAGGTTTACTGGTTTATCCTCCTCGTGAAGAAAGCTAAAAGACTCTACCTGCGCCAGAAGAAAGCAAAGACTAACGGTGAAAAAGAGAAAAAAGAGGATTGAGGACAGTTGATCTGTGAAATCAAAACTTTGCACTAATCTTGTTTTTTGAAAATGTGTGTTACGTGAAATTTTTACCGTTACGATGTGAAACTGCTGCTAGCTTCACTATACTGTTTTACAATTCTTGTGCAGTAAAATATCCATATAGTAATTTTAAACAAAGTTATATTAAAATGACTATTTTTTGTGAATGTGTTTTTTAAAAATTGATTTATGCCTTAACACCAACACTACAGTAGTTGAAATTGTAATTACATAAGGTTTAATGTGACCGTAAAAGTAATCAATCACTGCTATTATTTTATTGACACAAATACAAAAATACCACAAGAAGATTCAACATATTGAAGCGGACAGTGTCTTAAGCCGCCGATGAAACGAGCTGAGCGATCTTCTGCTGCAGCACAGACTTCATTTCCTGGTTCTGAAGGTTTTCTGTGATGGTGTTGAAGAAGTGTCTCGTGTTGTCACTCTCTAACGCGCTGCTGCTCTCTGGAAACGCCCCCATCACAGCCTCGTAGTGACTGAGGAGCTCCAAGCTGGACAGGAACAACTGCTGGCACTGGCCTTCTGGCAACATCACCTGAGGGGTGAGGGGGGAAAAAGGTAATTTGGCATTAGCGATTGCAAAGGAAACTAAACAGTAAAACAGCATAGGCTCTTCTAAAACATGCAGTCAGTATTTACAATTTTGGACAGTGACAGACTTTCTCAAATTTTACCCTATTCCAAAAAAAAAAAACACTTACCTGGATGTGTTGAACATGACAGTAGATCTGGCTGAGTACAAACAGCACCTCCTGGCTTGGGACGCTCTCTTTTTCTTCCACTGCCTCACTATGGTTTATCATAGAGTCTTCAGCCAAAGAGTCTTTTGCCGCTAGAGTCAGAGGCAGCTTGGCTTTGAGTGCGCCGATCATCTCCCTCACAGCGTGCGAGTACAGGGTCCCAACATGACCCCAGCCGTCGCAGGACAGCCAATGGGCGCAGCTAGACCCGCACAGGAGCTGGAAGACCCTTAGGAGCAGGACAGAGAGGCGTAGCTCACACGCAAACCTCCTCAAATCCAAGAGGGGCAGGAAGTCGCAATATTCAAGGGAGAAGGGCACATGGAGGCGTCCTGAGTCAATGAGGGATCTTAGGGCCCTTAAAAGGTGAGACCATTGGGACAGGGAGCAACAGGGGAGGGCTTGGGTTAGTGCCACCAACAGGCCTTTGCTGAACATATTGACGTGGTCCGGTTTGCTTTGGTCGAGACTGAGACAGGACAGCATTGTTGACTGTAGGGTGTCTGATATACAGCAGCACTCAATCCAGGCTACAAGACCTGTCCCGGGACCATACTGGGGCAAGTCCACCCCTGACCACTCCTAAAGTAAGGGAGAACAGGCAGAAAACAGTATTAATTTAGCATTTTGTTGTCTTTATGAAGTGGGGATTAGAAACATCTGTTCATATTTAGAACAGTTGCTCTATGGCACAGAAAGTAAAGACGGTTCTAACCTGTTCCGGTAGGTCACAGACCGCGAGCAGAGACGCAGGGACCTCGTTTTTGAAGTGCTCGCCCCACACAGGTTTCAACAGGAAGCGCACAGTCCAGTCCAGCTCCTCGGTTTTATTGTAAAGCCAGAACAGAGCCCTGGACCAGCTGTCGGAGTCTGCCATCACCTCGACCCCCACCACCTGTCCCAAAGCCACAAGGACGGTCACCAGTAACTCCTGAGTCTCCATGGACAGTATACTGGTGCGGTCTGAGGATTGCTCCCCTCTCCTACTAAAAAGATGAAACATAAACAACAATTAGACAAATACATTATTCAAAAACATGTTTCTTTACACCCAAAAAATCCTGGCAAACTATTATCGCTTTAATACAACTTTAAAATGATGCCTGGTAATTGACATTGTCTCTGAGCATGAAGTGCCTTTGTATATCTCTTTGTTCAACAACTCCGCAGTAACCAAAAAGGGCGTAATCATGTAGTGTTCTACCTGAGAGTGTGGTTGTGAAGCTGTGCCAGCACAAACAGCAGGGGAAAAGGCGAGCAGAGCATCACCCAGTGACGCGCGCCCTCCTGACGGGGCAGGCAGAGGGCGCGGTGGAGCAGCTGCAGACTCATTTCAAGGTCCACACAACCCAGAGCTGGAGACAATTAAAAGAAAAATGTTTGTTGTGTACGGTTACAGTGTTGTTGGTATCAAATTTATGAATAAGCCCAATTCCAGGGTTTTAAAATGAGAAAATTAGCTTGAAGGTGAAATGGCCAAAATATTATCAAATTCCATTGCTCTAGTAATCCTAAACCTATCAAATATATCATAAAAATACATTAAAACTGTTTGGTGCACCCTCTGCTGTGAGTGTACGCTTTGTGAAGCATAGCCCTCACGTTTGACACACTTCTTGGTTCAGGTACATATCATTTCAATGTTTCCCTTAATAGACAAACAGCACATTATAGTACCATATCATAACAGCACACCCACCTAGGTTTGGGAGAACAAAAGCATAGATGACCATTTGGGGCAGGATGAAGCTCTGCCCCCTTCCCTCTCCTTCAGCACCCTCTACAGGCTGCATCAGCAAACACAGAAACTTCACCAGCTGCTCCTTCTCATCTTGGGACATTTGTTTAGCCTTCATAATGCCCTTGACACATTTGCAGAGTAGACCCTTTCCCCCTGTATCCCGCGCTGATTCATTTAGCCGCCCTGACAGTCCCGGCAGCAGTTGCAGTATCTTTGCCATAATAGTGAAAGCCCCTTTGTTGGATATCGCCGAATTACACATAGCTTTTACCGCAGCCTCTGGGTTTTGAAAGGCGACTCTGGCGACCAATGAAGCAGCTGTGTTCAAGTTAGAACACGCCGACGTCCCGCCTCCTCCTTGAATGATGCAGTTAAACGCCATGTTCAGCTCTTGTTCGAAGCTTGTGGTCACAGTGAGGGGCGTGTTACCCCCAAAAAAACCTCTTGTAGAAATGTCCATCAAGGCAGCCAGTGCTTTGTTTTGATCATTTACGTTCAGTGCAGAAAACATGTCCGCAGTTACCTTCATAAGCTTCCTATAATGGGCCACATCAACAGAACCAGAGTTGAATTTACCCACGATGCTTTGGGCGAGTAGAACAACTGCTTCATGGTCCCTAAAAGCTGACTGGTTCTTTTCCAGGAAGTCGATATAGCTTTCGTCACACGCAGCCCAGCTCTTCTCACCGGCAAACAGCAAGGCAAAGTTTAAGTAGTCGTCCATTTTATGAGATATTACAGTCATTGTGATTTTGGCTGCAAAATCAGGGCTCGCATCCACTTTTGAGAAATCTAATGAATCAAACAGGTTTTTAAGAAATGTGTAATCGATAGTTTCACCTGTTTCGTCCAAGGCTGCAAAGACATTTTGGAGGCTTAGTTTTAATGTAAACATAGAGCAACTTGGATTTGATCGGTCTTCCACTTTTAAAAGACCATTATTGAACCAACTCTTCGTAACTTCCTCGATGATCGCCAACACCTGCCCAAGATTTAATTCCAAAGGCTTAAACTTGGAAGGTACCTGGGTGGCTGTCAAATCCTTTAACGAGTTAGCTATCATTTTAGGGCTTAGTTTTTCATTATTCCTTTCTCTGATGGTTGCCATTTGCGTCAAGATTTCCAGCTTCTCTTTAGTTGAAATCCCTCCTTCGGCATCTATGAGGAAGGATGTGTACAGAGCATTGAGGGAGATGGAAAGCGCTCTAAACCCAAGTTCGGCCGCGGTTATTTGGTCTTTTAAGTCTCTGAGTGCATGGAAGAGGATGTACAAGATGTCAGGGCAGTCTGGTGTGTCTAACTTTAACCTTTTAGCCGGCTGTTGTAATGCATTTGAAGACAGACGTGAAACTTCCCGTGCAAACATTTCCTCTGTGCCATCACTTTGCACATCTTCGATTCGCCACAACTCGTGCCAAACGCCCAAGAAAAAATGTAGATCTTCTTCCCGCACTGGGCTGCTACTGATGTGCTGCACAAACCTTTGGAGCTCGGCGCATAACTGAGATGGAGGAAGGCACAAAAGGAGGCGTGTGAAGTGATTTATAGATGTTGTTGACCTCACCAGTTCGAGAAAAACAACCCGGTTCAAGTCAGGGAGGCCATTTTGTAAAGCAAAAACTGAACTCTCTCTCCATGTCACTTCTACGTCTTCCTCAGCTTCAGCACTGAGCAGTTTTAGCCACACAGCGCACAGTAAAGTCTTCTTCCCATCGTCTCTGTTGTCTTTCTGCAGACTGATTTCTCTAAGAGCACCAAGAATGGAACAGCCCACTTTGTCCCAGTCGGGTTTCAGCAGGGAGCACAGTGGGGAGACCCTATTGGCCGAAAGGAAAGCCCCCTGCATGACAGCAAAGTCTGAAAACAAAAGGACGCAGCAGTCAGTCATTTAGACCAAACAAGAGAATGAACATTGTGCTTATCCTCGTTATATAATGAAACATAGGCAAAAAGTACGACACATCCAGACTGTTATATTACTACTAAAACAATACAATTCATGCCTCTAGCACACATTGCGAATGAAAATATACTGTGTCTTTAGATTAATACATATATAGCCAATAGTTTGCTAAGTGGTTTTATTATAGAGGAAATATAGGAGAAATTGGCTTAAGTGTCAAAAAGTTAATTGCTACTGCTAGTCAGTCATTCACCTTCGAGCTCCAAGTCACTGCACTCTAAATCTAACTTACCTTTGTTCATTTTGCAGCCTTCAAAACTCCTAAACGAGGTCTTTCTTCTTATTTCACTCTAACTGGGGCCCTGATTGTATAAAAGACCAAATAAATAACTTTGTGTTGCCTGCGTTTTCCTGCAGCATGTCAACAGAGTCTGCAGTCCACTTCCGGTTCATATTACACCCTTTTCTACAGCGCCTCTCCAGGTGAACTTGAGTACTGCTTTGTAATACTTCATACAGGGGCTGTTTCTGTTCAAATGAAAGTGAAAGCGACTAGAGCTGGTTTGTTCACAACTATAAGGAAGCTCTCTGTCTTACCAATGAATAACCATGGGTGTACGCTTAAAGATATTAGTTTACGTTTATCTTTCAACAGGTGAGTAAAGTTGTGTATGCTCTTGTATTAGAGTATGTTGTTTTACTGTATCTGTGGGGCTGCAGACAGCTAGACTCTCAAACATATGTATTGATCTTAGCATTCAACATTATGCCATATGGCCTGTACATTTCAATATTTTCTCTTTTACTATTAGTAGACGTAGAATTATCCTAGTTTTGAAACCACATCTGTATTTATTTGATTCATTTCCTCCCCTTCATGCCCTGTTTCCTACATTTGAACGGGTCCAAATTTAGATGATCGTTTATGGTTATTACACTATGTGGCACTGACTTAACAAAGGTATACTGTAGTTTTTGGTAAATTTGATGTTGCTTTGTGGTAATTTCTTCTTTAAACTGAGCATTACACAAACAAATGATCAAGAAATCCCCTACAATCCCAAAGTGCAACTAACAATCCTGTTTTTTTGCAGGCGTGCTCTGGGCCTATCAAATTCCGTGGCTGCCTTGCAACTTCATAGATGAAGATGTGTTTTACAATAGTGAGGGGCTTGTGGAGACAAAGCACAGCACTAGAGAAGCAATGCTGCAGTTTGGCCAAAAAGGGGACTCTCCCATCAATCCTAATGCTGTCACTTTCCTCATCACATGTAAGTTTATCGGTTACACTGTATTTTACACTACTTTGATTCATTGTTCCTAACTCAATTTAATACAATGTAATCTGCTCCGTAATAATCTGTAATAACTTGTACTTATGTAGTTCATACACAATGGAATAATATGTATTTGTTGATTCAAGGTACATAATGTAATAAGACATAAAGCCCTTAGGGTTTGGGCTTATGTCTGTTACATTATGTACTTTCAAACAACAAATACATATTATTCCACTGTGACACATTGTTACATATCACATTGCTTTGTACTAAGTTTGGCAGGTACAATGAATCAAGGGTAGTGTAAAATAATGCTGTTTGTCTGGGCTGCACGCTATATATGCAAATTATTGTATCGCAATATCAACAAAATTCCATAGGTATTCCTTCTGATTGAGATTTACATATTTTACACGTTTAGTTCAATTTTGGCCTTGTTTTAGTCCTGATTTTGTATTTTCTCTGTTACTGGAGAAAAACAACAACAAAAAACAGACTTTATTTTTCTTGAATATCACAATTTTGGCTCATATTGTGCAACCCGAATGCTGAGGATGCTGACTAGAGGAAGACCAAAGGACATTTATGCATGTAGTTAGTTGGTGTGTGTGAGAAGAGGATGCAGGGGAGATGTTTAGATGGAGACCACGATTCACAGTGGCAAACCTTTTTTTTTTATTGCACAATGTTTTCTTTTAGCTTCAAAGCTGGATGTTCGTCGGTTTGTTGAGGGCGTGGATTCCATTGACCAGTTGACCTGTGAGCTCCAGCGGTACAGCACAGAGGGGATCCACATGCGCTGGCCCGTCCGAGGGGAGCACGAGTACAACCGCTGGTTCACAGGAAAGATAACAGACACCAAAAACCAGATCACTGTCCTCAGCTTCATCAGACAGTCCACAGACAAGCCCCCCACTGGACAACACGACTACAGGAACTGGACGGCTATAGAGGACAGGGAAATACTGACCACAACAGGTACAGCATAAAACAAATTATAATTGTGCCCTTCAATTTAATAGGAAAATAGATCAAATGTTCAATTTTACAATCAACTATATGTTCCTAAAAGTTGTGAAGATATTGCAGTGATAAAACTCAAATTATTTGCATTTGCTGTGTTGATTTGCTTACAGATTATGCATATTAGCACAGTATTTGAATAGAGAATCAGATATCATATAAGAACAAGTAAAGTCTGTTGTTTGGCTATCATTGTGTTTCTTGTTATAATATGGTGTCACAAGGCAATGCTCCCTCTAAGAAACGAGGTATAGGCTCATAAGAATGTTAGTCAATTTTACTCAATCTAGATACCGTGCAACTGATATCTACTCAGTGCGATGAAAAAAGTGACAAGAAGTGAATACATTTGTGGTCAATTCTGTTCAGTTGTGATGGTGATGAGGACCCAGACCCCATCCATAAAGGCCTCCCTGGGATCCGAGAAAAAACTGGACTGCCATTTCGCCCTCGACCACAAGGCGGCCAACGTTGCAGTGGAGTGGCACAAACGCGGCGAGAGGACCAGTCTGTTCAGTCACAACAGTCAGACAGGAAAGAGCCAGGGGTCAGGGGTGGCACTGAAAAAGCTGCAGACGGGCGAAGCTTCGTACTCCATCCCCTTCAGTAAAATGAGCAGTGAGGGCACATACATGTGCTCTGTGACTGTGCTGCCGCTGCACGGGAGTCTGGAGATCGGTCTGCAAATTGAAGGTGAGGGGGCAAGGTGAAACACATTGAACTGTAAGAGGTTGGTACAGCAAACCAGGCAGTCACAAATGAATTTTTGTTTTGCTGGATGCTCCTCTTGTCGCCATCAGCAGAACTATGACTGGAATGGGCTATGAGAGTAAAGTATCTTCAAGTTCGGATTTGAACAAATATCGCTCTCAAACTTTTCACGCCAAGTAATGCCTCATAAAGTATCTGATGTTCCAAGCCCCTCAAGACCCAGATCAAGATGAAATGAGTAATAAACAGTGCCAGAAAATAGGCTAAAATAGTTCTATGCATAACTGAGACTAAATTGTGTCTAATTCATAAAAAAACACCTGGATTAGACACTTACACCAAAGGATACATTTAATTACCTTCCCTTGGGAATAGCCATCTACAGCAGCCAGTTCAGGCGTGTGCATTGTCTGTAAAGGGCTTTTACTGCTCTAGTACTCACTACTCTACTGCAGCCTAATTACATAATCACTTATATAATGTTAACAATAGTCTTTTCCACTATAGACACAATAGCATCGGTTGATTTGTTCAGTCAAACTCAGTGTCTTTAAGTGAAGATGTGGCATCTCTTATCCAAGATGCTCTGTCACTTCTTTTAAAAACTGTTATAAATATGGAACATGGCTGGCTGCCTGAGGGCCGACACAGACATTACAATTCTGACAATGACAAAACATTTGGACATTTAACAGATTTTATCTCGTCTCTTTATCCAATCACCTCCTTTTGCAGAGGCTCCCAAAGTTTCCCTAAACACCGGCCCGTCTCTCACTCTAACTGTGGGCGAGGAGAAGAAGATCGTTTGTGAAGCAGGCCGTTACTACCCTCTAGATGTGGACATCCAGTGGACCTACCAAGACGCGGCTGACGTGGGGCGCAGAGTGGGCGCCTCTCTGCCTAAAGTCCTGGATAATGTTATGTACTCCAGCCACAAGCCCAACCCGGACCGGACGCTCAACCTGTCGGCTTTCTTCTACATCAGCCCCAAACTCAGCGACTCCGGGAGACAGTTCACCTGCACCGTGTCCCACCAGAGCCTGAGGGTGCCCATCAAGAAAAGCTTCACTCTCACTGTGCAAGGTAAATCTGTCAGGTTTCTTATTAACTAAAACACAATGGGGACTACCATACACTATTTGGAGTGTTTGATTCATGTCACTTTATGTTATGACACTGTGATCTTACCCAAATTAACATCAAATCATTTGGTATATTTATGTGAAGTGGTACTCAAATCATGGTTGTAGACATGCCTGTAAGTTTTTCAAACACGGTGAAATAAAAGTGAGTATATCATGACTAATCTTATGTGATTTTACACAGAGCCAAGTAAATGGATGTCCGTTGCGGTCTTCATCATTGTCGTCGTATCAGTGATTGGTTTGCTCCTTTTACTGCGGAACTTGCTCAAAGGTATACGTTGATCTTGTATGATTTTTGATCGTAGATTTGTGTCCATTTGAAATAATGTAACACCACTCTTATTTTCTCCAGGGAGGAGACATCATCAGTTTTAGATTGCTCTATTTGTGTGAGTGAACCCGCCTCTTCAAACTGAGTGACACTAAAGTCGTGCCAAACTTAAGTGAGTTTTCTTAAATCCTGCATGCATTTTTTGGGTTTGACCTCTTCCCCGTAATATTAATGAAGAAAGATTAAATGCTCAAACAGTGATGATTTTTTAAATAGGGTATCCCTTAATTCAGCCTCTGGGTGTCAGTGTTGAGCTGTAGTATGAGTTTAAAAAGTGTGTTTTTAGAACTTCTTGAGTTGGAGATTCTTGATTGTCCTTCTGCTTCTATTTATGCAACTGTAATAATAAATGACTGTCATGGAGACACAAAATTATGTGTTGACTGTAACTTTAAAAGGATACAAATGCGTATAGCACACAATACTTAACCAATGGGGGTCAGTGAAAGATAGTAAACACATTTCACACATGGAAACATAGACATAATACGTACTTGTTAATGTAAACCAAGTAAATGAATTTGTATGAACTTTCTTTCAAGGTTTAGCTGACCCTGTTGTCTTCTCTAAGTATTCTGACAAATATTTGCAGGAAATGGGCCAGCCCCCAAAGTAGCAGAGGGTAGAAGCAGCACAGCAAAAAAACAGTTAAATAAAATGTGTGTTAGGTTGGCAATTTTATTTATAAAATATTGTGTTTTTACCGAACTTTGGAAGTCTCCGTTTTTTTTGCACATCTAAAGTAATCAACCGCAATACGCTGCTGTATAATGCAAAGGTGAGGCTCCCTGTGCCCCTATGTTTGCTTCAAGGACAGATGGTCAGACTCAAGGTTCAGCCCAGACACCAGACAGACAGACAGACAGACTGACTGACTCAGAAATTCAATCACACAACCCCCCAAAAACCATTTACCAACACTCCTCGCCCCACACCTCCCCCATTCCACCAATCCTCCTCCACTTTTATCATTTCCTCTCATTTTGTCATCTTTCTTAAGTCGCTTCATTTCAGATGCGTTCATACATTTCCAATATCTTTATGTATGAGTCTTCCTTTCTTCCTCTTTCTTTCAGTCTTTCCCCTTTCGTCTCTTCCCCCCCTCCCTCTCTCTCTCCCTATCCCATTACTGTAATCCATCACTCTCCCATCAGCAGCAGCAGACACAGCAAACAGGCCTGCCCGTCTCCATGGTAACCTGACCGCGGCGTCTGATTGGCTGCCGGTGCCCCCCCCTCCTCTCCGTGCGTGTGCGTGTGAGCGTGTCTGGGAGATGTGGTAATTGGATGGGAGTTCACACATGGAGCAGAGTACAGTAGACAGTAGTAGAAAGCAATGGGGACAAACTGTGCTATACTTTTGGTATTATTTGTCACTTCCTCCAGTTTTCAGGAAAAATTACAATCTACAACTTTTGATTATTTCACTGGTGCATTAGGCGCTTGTTTCTCAATGCATTCGAACGGGGCAAAGTTAGTCATGTCTTACTATTAAAAAAAAATAATGCATGTAACGTAGAGCTGTGGTCCTCAAACTTTTCACACCAAGCACCATCTCATGGAGTATTTAAATACCCGTTACCTCAAGCTCGAGATCAAATCACATCTAAACCAGATGTAAAAAGGATCTAAAATAGACCTGGATTGGACAAAATTGTGTCTAAACCAGAAAAACCCACACCTAACTAAGGTGCACTTGCAAAGCATAAATGAAAGGATCTGCAATTAAAATGGCAAAGTCTGGAAACTGCAGATGACCCTGAGTGACACCCCAATGTTAACTTTATAAATCCAGTTTTTATCCACTATTCAAATTATAATTACTTACTGAAAAAAATGCTATGTGTAAAACTGGCATGAATTGCAGTAGTGGACCCAGCCTGAGGTCAAAATAATGATGTGTGCTCTTCAAACGGTTGTACTTTCACGGGCCACACAGCGGGGGGATGGGGTTGTCCGCTGGATTTGGGGGAAAGCCTGGATCCTTGCCAAAAGACGGGAAGAGGGATGGAGGAATTGTGAGTTTTTTCTTTGGTGCACATTGTTAAAAATACCTATATCCCCCTGAGGAGCCAAGTGTGCACTAGTTTTCTGGCTTTTCGGAGAGAAAACCGGGAGAGAGGAGAGGAAAAAAAAATGGAATGGTTGATCAGCTTGACTTCACCCGCTGCTGCAGCTCTGCCAGCTCTGGCCAACGCCGCGGCAATGATGAATGTCTCATCTCCAGGAATACATCACAAATAGCAAAAGTCTACCTGCCCTGCATAGCAAACTGAGCTCCTCTGCAGCACAGGGAAACAATGAGGGACAATGGGCTGTTGTTGCCTTTGGACAATATTTTGAGTCCAGCTATAAAAGGCTCGGGCGCATTGTTGTTATTCTTACTCTATTCTAAGGAAGAGTGTCTGAGCGTTCATTTGAAGAGACCAGATTTGAAAATGCAAAATATCTCAAGGGTCATGTTTGTCACTGTTTGTTGCTCTAATTCTGTCCCACCGCAAAACAATGGATTGATTCTTGAGGCATTTCTCCCAATAAACCTTTAACATGCACTGTGGTAATCTTGACCAAAATCCTGGTCAACATCCTTGTTATATAATATTCCTAATACAGAAACAATAAAGTATGTCATGTAACCTTCCTGAGATACAGCAACCACTCGGCCTCTCCTTTTTAACATCTAAGTAACAGTGTTTATGTTAAGTTCTAAAGCATCTGCACTTTCGCCCCTTAACCAAGGAGCCTCGTCAGCAACTAATGATCTTTATTTGGCAGCAGGCCAGATTGCACTAAACAAAAATATGAAAGCAACACTTTTGTTTTTGCTCCCATTTTTCATGTGCTGAACTCAAAGACCTAAAACATTTTCTATATACACAACAGACCAATTTGTCTCAAATATTTCTTACAAATTTGTCTATATCTGTGTGAGTGAGCACTTCTCCTTTGCCGAGATAATCCATTGGTGTGGCATATCAAGATGCTGATAGACCGTATGAATATTGCCTTAGGTTGGTCACTATAAAAGACCACTCAGTTTTGCTGTATTGGAGGGGTCTGGGGGGTCAGTCACTCGTGATGGTACCCCCCAGCTTTATTCTAAGAAACTATTCTCAACTTGTTAAAAAATCTCTATTGTTTAAAGGCACGCTGCTTAACATTTTGGAATATACTGTTGCCATCAGTACAGAACATGCTCCAAATGACCAGCTCAACACAGAAAATGCTATTACAGCAGTGGGTAATCAAATAATGGATTTGGATGAGAATCTAACCTGTTTAAATCTCGTATTCTGCTGACTTTGGTGAACATCTCCATGGAGACGACCTGGAGACGTACCCACTCCCGGTAAAGTTACAGTCATGACTTATGAGAGCTGAGCCGCTCACAGCAAAGACACATGTTTGTTTGTACATTTAAGAGGTATTTTTCAATGACGAAAATATCTGTCATGAAATAAATGCTTGTATTTCAATGTTATTATTGAGTAAAATTCTATGCGGTGTGCCTTTAAGTAGTATCAGAATCAACAACTAATTTTACTCCGAGCCTGGTAAACAGTCATTGAGAGGCAAATTGTAAGAAACCCTTTTTTACACTACCAAGTACAGATGATGATTAAAATTAAAAAATTAAAAAACAAAACAAAACAGCACTAAAATAATAAAAGTCTGCATAGTACACTATCCACGTCTTTTTGTGTGGGATTTGAAATAAAATCTATCTAACCTGACGGGTGAACTGGCCCATTTGGCACAGCGGCAGACTCACTAGTCTACACTAGCTCTCTTATTTATTCTAAATAAGAATAATTCTTATTTAGAATATTTAGATCTTATTTTAATTCTCATAAAAAAAATGAGCATACACCACAGCAACACGCTAGAAAAGGTCATCATTCAATCCCATCTTTTTAATGGAAAACATGAGTTGAGGAAAGAGAGAGAAAAAAGTGGAGAAAGCTTTAAGAATCCACACAATAATTGACAGCAGTGATTTTGGCGATGCGTCGCAGTCCAACGTTTCAAAGCCTTCTCCGAGTTAAAGATCAAATGTAAAATATAAGGAGGCTTTAAAAAGAATTTAGCCTCCAGAAAGGTAAAAAATACAAATTAAAAATCCAGTGTATACAACAGTCACATTGAAAATAGTTGATAAAAATAAATAACAAAGTCCCTTGCTCTCTCGCGCTCACACATACTTACAATTCAATATTTTGTGAAAATTAAAAAGTGCAAAAAAGATCACAAAACAGCAATTTTACAAGTGGCCAAAAATGTCAACAATAATCCTTACACGGGCCACACTTCCACTCAAATCGTAAACAACCCAGTCCATTCCCAAGGCATTTTATTCACCAGATTCTGCATTTCTTTTCTTCATCTTTTTTTTGGTCCAAGAATAAAGTACACTATGACCATAACCTTTTTATTTATCGAGTTTAGATGCTGGCACATAAAGTACATCTGTTTGTATGGTTGGATTGGTAACTAATGATGCCATCATATAAGTTTTATGAGTATAAAGGCTCAAAGCTCAGGTAGGTACAGTATACACCGCTACAACATTTCAAATCCGAATTCCAACAGTGTGAATCAAAATGAGCCAGACTTCTCCGAGCTTCTCTTTTAAGTGCTGAGAAACAAGAAACATACACTCATTACCAGCAATATCACCGACAATGTCCACCTTTTTGGGTATCTAAGAGTCATTTGAGGGAATACAAAATAAAATATTACAAGAACGAGGACACGCAACATTCACAAAGTTGTTTTCAATTTACTGGGGAATAAAATAAAAAAAAGATATTAGTTTAAGTGACTGGCTATTGTGGCAATATAGTCTAACAAAGAGTCTGGAGCCCATCGTGTGTCAATTATATTTGGAGCTAAAGTTAAGCACTCACTGACAAACTCTCCCAGGCAACATCGTACACTTTTGATTGAATTAAAGATGGTTTTAAATCCATAGGGGACAAAAGGGTGACATGCTGGTGAATTGCAATCCCTTTGTCATTAAAGCAAAACAATGTGTCAATTTATTAGCAAAGCAACAATGATCAAATTCATGGAAATAATCTGCGAACGTGAGAGTGTGTTAGCTTTCTAGTTCTTTAGAGAATGTCATAAACCAGATTTTATGGGCAAAATCCATCTTATCGAGGAAGCAATTTACATAAAGTTACACAAGCCAAAACGTGATAGCATGGTTATAGTATAGAAAAATCATGATAACAAGAAGTGTACCGTATTTTCCGGACTATAAGTAACACTTTTTTTCATAGTTTGGCTGTGGGTGCGACTTATACTCAGGTGCGACTTATATATAGAAATATATAATTTCACATGTTTGTTATTTTCACACTGACAGCCGCTAGAGGGCGCTCTAGGCTTGTGTACCAGTATCTGCTACTCCTGTACTATTGCAAATTTTAAAAAACGGTTATCGAGCAGCAGAAAGAAAGTTTGGAGTGAGCTTGAAACTCTTCCTGCAATGAAGAAAACAAATACAGCTAATTGCGGGCTTAAAGCTAGATGGCCACAGCTACAGGAACGAGTTTGCAAAATGTTGCTTGAACAACGTGATGCCGGGAGAGGCTTGTCAACGGTGCAGTTATGCCTCCATGTAGTGGCCATGGCTGGTGCGACTTATACTCCGGAGCGCCTTATAGTCCAGAAAATACGGTAATAGTAAAGTAATTATACTAAATAACGAATAACGACTGCCAATTAGCAGGAAACATTGTTAGAATATTCCTGGTCATAATATGTAAACGTGCCTTATTCCATGTTATTCCTATAGTTACCATACGATTTCCAACCATTGCTTTCATATGAACATAATCCCACGATCTTATCCATTTTAAAATCTTCATAATATGGAATGACACAATCCAGCCCAGCCCTCGAGTCAAAGCTCAGTTGTTGTTTGCAGTACCACAGCCATTTTGGAAAAGCAGACAAGAGCACCAAAGAGAAAGACACATCTCAAAAACAACAAATAAAATGTCAAATGGCGAACGTTCAAATTTTAAGTGCTTGATTTGCAAAGAGTTAGACACACTACATCGCCGTCTTGTACATTCGCGACTTTCTCTCTCAAGCGAAAAAAAAGTCGACACCCACTCACACGCACACGCACGCACACACAACTGTATGTCACATTATTGCGAATTAAGTGTGCTTTCTTTTCCATTACAATTAAAATAGAAACAATTGAAAAACAAATGAATGAATTTACATGCAAATAAAAACAATTCATAAAGGTTTAAGGCCCTTTCGTTTGGGGGGCCTGGTCATTTCTGAAAAGTTCACACTGGATCGAGTACATTCTGCAACGGGAGTGTCTCGCATCGATCTCACAAAGAGGAAAGTGAGGAAAAAGGTCTGTGAGAAGATGCTGTTGGCCTTCCAATTGCCCACTCTTCCAAAGTTCTTGGACCAGAATTTTCCCGGTCGGCCATTAGTTCTTGATCCCAAAATGCAGTTGACATCCCATGCAAAAAAATAAATAAAAAAAAGGTATACGGATGGTGTTTGTTTTGTGCTGGGAGGTTATGGAGAAGTTTTTTTTGTACAATTTTAAAGAAAAAACTAAACAAATTGTCTTTGCTGTGCCACATCAAGAAAGAGGAAGGGGAAGTAGTTTTGTGTGGAGGATTCACAGTTGGTTGACCTGCTAGAACCTGCTGCCTAGGCGGTGGATATCCCGAGTCATCCGCGCACCCCTGTCCTCCGCCTAACGCCTTTTCGTCTTATTAATTCTCACTCAGCGCTTGAGCTGGAGATGGTAAGGGCTCTTTGGAGGGTTCCCGTGGAGGAGTGCGCGCCGCTGAAGGGCACTTCGTCGACTGGAGTGTGAGTCTTTCCGCAGAACTCGTATTACCAGCTGATGAAGTGAGCCCTATCTGCCCCAAGCCCCGCCCTGCTCCAGTACTTCCAATACTGGGGCTAAGTTTCACGAGCATGAGATGGCCTCTCTTGAAAACATATGTGGGTTACCTTACGATCAGTTGAAATCACCATTAGAGTGTGGACAGATGCATGTGGACTATTAGCGATGTCAATTTTCAAGAGAGGCCTGTACAACTCGCCGCTGTTGCCTGCTACCAACATCATGTACGGGCACACTATTAATCACACTATCTATCTGTTTCTGTATCCTTATTTTAGGTAGAGGCGGGGCTATAGACGCAGCTCCCTCTCATTGGTTGTAGCCAATCAGATCAGTCAGTTCCTTTGTATAGAGTCGTTTTGGCTTCAGGTTCAGAGAAAACGAGAGATGCTCGAAGTATGAGGTTTGAGTGGAGCCCTGTGGAGCTGTGTGCTCAGTGTCTAAAGTCAGAAACACATTGTACGCCTGCGGAGAGGATCGGGGTGAGGGAGGTGCAGAGGGGTGGGGCTCAGACGAGGGGCGCCAATAGAAGGTGCGCAGAGGGGCAGGAGAAAGGGGTAGCGGAGAGCAGCCTGGTGGATTAGGTGAGGGTGATGTAGGCTGAGGCCTTCTCTTTCAGCTGTCTCAGGCAAAGATGGCAGCTCCAGCTCCCTGAAACAGACAGCAAAAACACGGAGGCAACTGTCAGTAAGCGCCAAGGCCAAAAGGCATCAAACTTTCCTAGTCATTTTTCTCGTCGCATCTTTGCCAATTTAAAATAAACCTGAAATAAACTACCTTTTGAATAGACATGACGCCCACACTTTGTTTCTTTCCTTTTTCTAGATGCAACCGTGAATTGTTATTCTATATGAAAAGCTATAGCGCCTCAGTGTCAGTTAGTTCTTTTATGTAATTTAGTTTGTGCAATACTGATTATTCACTGACATAATTTCATCTTGCGCTGACAGCTGTTCGTCAATGTTAATGCCATTGTAAAGCCATGCAGATTAAACACAGTGTCGAATGAAAGCGTGTAGTGCGGTCTGTGGGGCCTCAGTAAAGAGGATTGGACATCGTGGATTTTCCTTGTTGGATTTGTGACATTAATTAAACAGTCCTACTCTATTTCCCTCTCTCCACACAATGACCATTTTGTATCTACTGTTTGGTGTAAATTTGAAGCGTGTGAGCACATACAAACGGCGGAGAGCGTATCATGTAGTCGGAGAAGAGAGGTCTTGGTAGGTGTGAAGCAGTTTGGTGTTTTGTAAATGAGGATGCGTGGGCAAGGCTTGACACCGTTAGCAAGTGTGGCTCCTGTACGTTCGGCAGAGTGACACTTTTTCCATGGAAACAGAATTTTTCCCACAACTCGTTGTCACGGCAACCGCATCAAACATCACCCTGAGCAATTGTTTTATGTCCAAATGTGTGATATACAGCACCTCATTATTGGGGTGTGATGACGATGGAGGAAGCAGCTGCAATTTCAAAGAGATAAGTCTTTTTTATACTTTTTTTTTTATTGTATAATTTGATATGCACTTTATAGCTTTGCGGTAGTGGGCTATCCACTTGACAGACAAATCCTTAGTAGGCACAAAGGGAGTAGCCTATAATTAAGGCTAAATAGTAGCTGTTAGCAATTAACAAAACATAGGTTGCAATGGAAGGACACTGAAAATAAATAAATAATGGCTTACACTTGTATTGCGCTTTACAAGCCTGTGTTACCAAGTTTCTCAAAGCGCCACACTGTAATCATCATTCATTCATGCCATACTTGGTGATGGTAAGCTACTATTGTAGCCACTTGGGGTAGACTGACAGAAACGAGGCTGTCAATCTGTGCCATCGGCCCCTCCGACCACTCACTGACACACTAGAACCTACTTCTTAGTGGTAGGGGAAACCGGAGTACCCGGAGAAACCTACGCAGGCCTGGAGAGAACATGTTCACACAGAAAGACCCCGTCCTGCTGGGGGTCGAACCCGGAACCTTCTAGCTTGAAGCACAAGCGCTAACCGCAGTGCTAAATGATCAGGGCGCGTCTGGTAAAAACACAGCAACATCTCATGACATGCAAGTGGGGGCGAACTCGATATGCAGAATTCAAATGTGTCTGTATGAAGCAGCATTATTAAAGCCTGCCAATCCTTGAGTGCTTCTGAATGCAAAAAAGTAAATAATTTGTAGCAGTGTAATGAGAATCACATGACTCCTGAAAGTTTTCCTGACCTGGGATTTCCAGTTCAGTCTTGACTGATAAAGCCCATAAAATGCAACACTAGTAATAGAGTGTGTGCCTCCTTATGTCGCCCTTTTGTGTTCGAACTGTGTTGTAGTGGCTGTTGATTGTTGGATGTAAAGTAGCCTTACCCTCTGGCGGCTCGGACATGGGAGGGCTGAGGCAGTACATGTGGTAGCCTCTGTCACAATCATCACAGAACAGCAGCTGGTCCTGAAAAAAGAGATTTAACAAATGACTTCCTCAAATTCATTATTGCTTTATTTATGTTATTTATTGTAAAGTGCTGCTGCGTAGAGACAATAGTAAGGTTTGTACGTCATTCTCGGAGGTGCCACACAGGCTGCAGGACTTGCACTCGATGCACTGCCAGCGGTAGGTCCTCACAGCGGCCGTCATGTTGACTGTGAACTGCAGACACGAGGGGTGGCCTGGTGCACAACAGCACAGCCATGTTTCCAGGTTCAATAAATGGATGAGCATGTTGTTCATTAAAGTTTAGTCAATGAGGCCCATTCACATTCATGGCCTGTGGTTTTCATTGACGGTTGTTTTGCACTTTTGATGCAGACAAAAGTTGTTTTCTTTTATGATTAAAATTTTCATTAAAAAGTTTGAAGTTCAAGTAAAAATGTATTACCCTAAAGCAGAAACATTTCAGTCAGTGGCCAGTGGTTAGTTTAGTGGCCAACATATATTAAGCACAGGGGCAATTTGGAGTTATCAATTCACAAACTGCTGTTAGCATCACTAACACGATTCAGAATACAAACTGAGGCTGAGGGGCAAAAGTACAAACCACTCTGCCACCTTAATATCTTAACTTCACTTTATGAGACCTCTTCTGGTCATAATGTTGAGATCAATGCGTCATATACCATGAGCTGTTAAGGACCATACCAATATTTCATTTGCCCAATTACTACAAGCCACGTGTGCACTTTTGGTTCATGTTTTTATTGTATAATTCGAGTCATGTAGAGAAGCGGGTTTACATACAAGAGGCAATTTTACACACAAATTCTCCAGAGAGGTGCAACTGTTCAGAGCCATACAGTCATTTACCAATAAGTACAAACACAACAAGAACTAATCTCTAAAAACTTAAAATATTCAAGTCTCACTTTACTACATTCACATTCAAAAGGAGCAATATTTTACAAATTCAAAAGTGCCTTGTCATGGTCCACGATACATATTTAACAATTCTCTGTTATGAAGGGTTTCTTTGTACAAGAAAAACGGGACATGCATCAAAACAAACATAAAAGGGGTAAATGTTGTCTTCATGAAAATGAATACATCAAAATAAAACAGCCACAATGTTCAACTTACATGTCTGAGTAAAAACAGCATCACTGATAGTGCCGCTCATTAATGGTGTGTACCAAACACATGAAAAAACAACTTTACATCCAAGTTTTCAAGCTTTAAGTTTGAAGAAGTCAGAGAAGTTTTTACTGTGTACAACTTCCAGTCATTAACCATGAGTGGTTTCACTGTTGACAATGCAGAGGCGACGTGTCGACAAGTCTCGAACTAAAGAAAAAAACGTTTGTAAAAGAAATGTGTCTTTCTTTTTTACCGCAGAAATGAAAGATCTCAGCATCAGTGTGAAAAGCCACGTCCTTCAATGAATGCAATGTTAATAATCAATTATATAGCGACAGATTGTGGCAGACAATGAGCTTTGTGTAATAATACACTATAAACAGAAGGGGTAAGTGCAAACATTTCCAAATCTCATGACTGATTGAGACAGACCTTTTCCACATAAATAGCACCTTCGTATTTCACCAAGCAGAAGACACAGGGCGTTTTCAAATGGCTTGATATCATATACTGTACATGGTTTGCAGTGGGACAGAAGCACTGGTATGGTCCTTACATTTTGGTTTTCTGTGCATTAACAGAGCACCGCCTTTCTCCGGCCCATCACCTCCTGCAGCCGAGGCCTACCTGAGCGCCCGCAGTCCGCACATGAGATCAGGTCCTCGGGACATCCCGTCTTCTTTGACCCCCCCAGGCAGAAGTCACAGTAGCCATTTGCGATTACTGAGCCGTCCGCCGCTTTCTTGGCTGAAGAAGAAAGAGAAAAAGGCGAGGGCGTGAGTAAAAGTGTGGCTGCCTTGATATTGCAGCGAGGGGAAGAGGTCAAAAGGCAGACTTGACCCAGACTGAACCTGCAGTTGTCTCGAGACTCTATAGAGAAAAGCATAAAGCCGAAAGAGAAAGAAGATCCAATTAAATCTTTACGGTTCCGGTACATAGTTCACTCTGAGCTTTTTAAATGAAAAGAAAATTAACTTTAGTTTGCTTTACTGTATCACCGGGAAGACACAGCACCTGAATGACACAAAAGAGAGCACATTTACAACAGCTATGTTTCACATAATATAAACTGGACTTTATTATTATTTGAGAGATGTGACAATGTAGTGGCTGCTCATAACACTTTAGAACTTGTAAACTTCAAACGTGGCGGTAAATAAACTCCATTCAAAATGCATGTTATTGTTGACAACCAGGACAGACCCCCTTCACGCTGTGCTCTGAGCCTCTCACTCTCCACATGAGTCTGTTTCATAATAATTATTAAGAGACCCCCTTACCCCCCTCCCCGCCTGTGCCCCTGCCTCTGCCTGTCAGTCCACCCCTTCCTTCCCCTGTCTCACCGCTGCTGCTGCTGCTGCTGATTGCATAATCACGTTTAATGGAAGCAATCACATAACCACTGCAGACTGTTTTGTATGTGTGGCCTTTTCTCTTTACAATGACTCACTGAGCGCAAGGCAAAGGAAAACACAATAGACTGCATCAAGCAGGTAGACTGCGGCTAATGCGGACCGCTGCAGAAAACGGGTTCTGAATGCAACGCATGGTTTCCAGATATCACCAAATGCTTTTTTCTTTACCGTTTGGCTTCTTTCTTTGTTTACGCTGGACATGTGTCTAAGGAAGAGCATGGGCCGTCATTGAAATCGGAGTGACCGAAAGTGCCAACCCGCTCAGAGAGGCTGGGGCAGTTTATTTGAATAAATAAATAAATAAATAGAGGTTCCATTCTATTCCATTTAAGGTACTTTATCAAGTTCCCAGGACCCAGAGACTAAAGTATGCCCTTCAATACATGATACATATTTGTAAATATCTTAACATGTTTTTTCTGTGAATAATATAGACTGTATCTTCTGTACAAAACTAACACGGAGCTATGAAATACTTAATTTAACCTCTTACCCCAAGCGTAACTGAGTGCATTTTTCTCCAGTTTGGCCAGGGTAACGCCTCATTTGAAAGCTAAGACCTATAAAACTGATCTGAACGGATCTTTTTCCTCGACATTTTTTTCCCCACCAAATCTTTTGCCAGTTTTTCAATACGAATTTGTCACTTTTTTGTCGCTCTTTTGTTGTGTTTTCATCCTGGTTTTTCACTTGTTTTTGTCTCATTTTTCGTCACGTTTTTGTCGCTCTTTTTTTGCCCTTTTGTTGTTCCTGTTTTGTGTTTTCTTTGTCGCATTTTTGCCTCTCTGTTTTGACGCTTTGTTTCAGAAGCTTTTAGATTTGGGTAATGCCAACCTGGAGAAAATGTGCTCGCTTCAGGTGGGTGTTAAGAGGTTAAGAACAACACATTGAGGGTAAATAAAATAATTCAGCTCTCTTGAATAAGTCTCGTTGTATAGGGGAGGTTTGCAGCAGCATCGACAGCAGACACACAGGGCATGCATGTGTCCAGGACGGGTCTGTCTGATTGAGGGGAGGAGGGTGAGGCTGTGAGGGAGGGGGGGGGGGGGGGGGGGGGGGGGGGGCGAGCAGCAAGATTGAGTTTCTCCTCCACGGACTCCATCCTTAATCCTGCAAGAAATTATTCGCGGAACATTTTCAGATAGACGGGGCAGGAGTCTACCTGCCGCTTTGAAATTCAAAAGCCAAACATGTGTAAAGTAGGAAGCGCTAGAGTTTGGTTTGCTTAGGAGTTCTTAAGTGGAGGTCTCGGCCAACTGTGCATGTTTTTGGTTGAAGGCAAAAAACCTGGAGGAAACCCAAAAACGGACATAGCGAGAACATTCAAATTATAAATACAGGCCCCACACAAACAGAAACATTGAATCTATATATTTTTAAATTTTTATTTTTGCCAAATACATACTTCTTTAATATAGTCTTGTAAAGAAGAAGTCTGGATACAAGAACATTCAGTGTTTTTCTGTTCCTGAGTATGCCGCATGTAATTGAGCCTTTTTGAAGGTCAGGCCATACTCTGAACACTGTAATACCGGTTGTTTTGCCCCGTCGCCGTTTCTTTTTTCGTTCTTCTTTTTTAGTACTCAAAATGGCCTCTCTGCCCATTCGCCCCCCCCCGCCGCCCACAGACACAAGAGTGAAGGTCAAATTTAATCAAGCTATCAATAAATAACACGGTAATATCTAAACAGCCACCTGCTCCGAGTGCTTATAGTGTCTCTATGCATGCGGCAACAGCACTGGGTAATTTGTTAGATCAGGACAATAGGCAAGGACATGTATGGTCAATAAGCCTCATTCAGAGCATGGGGGCGGAGTCTTTCCAGGCGCTCCGGCTTCCTCACGTATCCCAAACAGACGCATACTATACTATATGTAAAACGCAGGAAGGATATCTGCGACCACTACGGGGAAATTAGTGAAAGAAAATGACTGAAGGATTTGGAAGCAACAATTTAAAGTGCAGTGTTTAAGTGCATAACGGTTCATGTTAGGTAAATGGTTTCTACTTATATAGCCCTTTTCCACCTACATTAGGCACGCAAAGCGCTTTACAGCTAGGAACCTCTCACCCAGTCATACACCAATGTATGCAGACACTGGAGGCAAGGTGGGTGAAGTGTCTTGCCTAAGGACAGAACGACAGCGTGCACCTTCAGGAGGCGGGATTCGAAACCCCGATCTTCTGATCATGAGACGACCCGCTCTACCATCTGCGCCATTAGACCATTTGTGTATATACTTTTTCATCTCTTTACACCTTAACCGAGTGCATTTTCCAGTTCGGCCGGCTTTACCCAAATCTAAAGGTTTCTTGACTGGAGACCTATAGGCCAGTGTAACGTCTCATTTGAAAGACCAAGAAAACTGACCTATAAACGGATATCTTTCCTTGCATTGTTGCCGTGTTATTGTCACTTTTTCCACCGCTTTTTTTATCAAGTTTGTTTTTGTTTTGCTCTTTCATCCTAATTTTTGTCAATTTTATGTCACTCTCTGTTGTGTTTTCGTCCCACATTTTTTCATCCTCGTTTCCTTCTTGTTTTTGCCGCTATTTTCAAGAAGCTTTTAGATTTGGTTAATGCCTAACTGGAGAAAATGTGCTTAGTTCAGGTGCGGCTTAAGCAGTTAAGGGAAAAGCCTCAGAGCAACCCCTGAGGTACAGTGGCAGTTCGCAGTACCCAAGATCTTCAGCACGGATGTTGGGTAGGAAGCAATCCCACACTAGGGAAGGCTCCACAGGTTCAAACTTTAATTTTTTAATTTTTTGTTTTTGTTTTTTATTAATTACAAATTCTCATGGGGACAAACAGCAAAACATGGCAAGGCATCAACAATTAGATTGACAGATAGAAATAAGATAGATTAAGAGTAAAATAAAATAAGGCATTGTTTTCAGGTGAGTAAAAATGGTTACAGGATCAGAAACGTTTCAGCAGCATGGCAAATTGCCAGGTTCAAACTTGAGTCCTTCATGACATGAGGCAGGAATGCCAGCCACTCAGCCATTGTGTCGCCAATTGAGTCTTTTTCTTTTTTTTCTTCTATTATTCACACAGAACAAACTCATTCTTTGTACAGGCTTTTCTGCAAATCAATTACAAATATATTTCTCTGGACTCCAGCCGTCGGAGCACAAAGGTGTTTAATAATGATTCAGTCTCTGGCTCTGAGCAACTGCTGTCGCGCTCGTTCCGCTCACGTTCGCTGAAAGCAACACACACAAAAAAAACCTTTAAACTAGAGGATGTTTATTTTGAATATTTTCTAAAGTTACACTGACCGTTTCAAAATAATATTATTCCCTCTCGTTGTTCGGGCTTTCAGTAATTACCCATTCTTTCAACTCCTTTCACTTGATATTCATTCTTGCAGATGGCTCAGTTGCGATCCCAGCAACTATGTGCCTGAGGCGAGCTATTGTCGGATTAGTTCTTGTTTGGCCTATTTACTGCCACACAGTTGATTTCCAATTGCTTTCTTCCTCTCGGCAAGCCTTTTAATCTGTTATAATTATCTTTTTTATTCAGTCCAAGTGTCCGGAATTGTTCACACGTGCAACAAGAGTTTTGATTTCTAGAATATTAATGAACCACCATTTTTATTCTTGGTTTAGTTACAGATTTGCTTCATTGACTGTAAATTCAACAAGTAGCCTATTCATTTTTTTTTTTTTTGTATTCTATTTCTTAATCTCAGCCAAATTGATGAATCTCAGTTGAATAAAAACCCTCCCATGTGGTCTCTATACGACCACACTACGTCCTGCTCAGTTACATGGCTTTAATGAGACCCAACGAGTTGTGAACTTTTCTCACACGGTGCCACTCTTTCCCGGCTCCTGATTGGTCGGTGGGGAGGAAGAGAACACGACTGTTGCCTAGCAATGCCGTCTCCATGGATACTGCCTCCTAAAGAGCAGAAAGCCTTATGTACATCGAGAAAAAAAAAAAAAAGACTTGACAGATGAAGGACGTAAAAAAATAATAAGTGAAGGAGAGCGTATAGGTGTCAGAGGAGGCAAAGAGAAGATGGAAAAATCCAAGGTATAGAGAGCGATATTAAAAATATGATAAAGGAAAAAGTTATGTGATCTTTGGAAGAAAATCTAAAATGATCGCTTACTTCATGATTGAAGTTTGCATATCATAATATTGTAGAGGAAAGTCAGTAAAAAGAGGCTATAAGTTTGTTTTGCAGTGTTTGGTTATAAAAACTTTAATGTTGCGTCTTTTCTTAAAAGGTCTGGTAACACAGATCTTGTTCATATAATATTTATGAAAAACCTTACAAACCTTATTTTTTATAAGTGTTTTTGCACATCAGGCATATTTTAATATATTGCACCAATATATTAGTTCCTTTTTGTTGTTTATAATATGAACTGAGGCCATTTCATTTTCATAAGGATCCCAAAAAGGTACAACTAAAAATAAAAACCCTGTAGATACAATATCAAATTGTGATTTTAGTCATTGATTTCAAATACTACAGGGAAGTCATTAAAAATAATATACAGGTGTCGAAAGTCAGAGTTATACAGAATATATAACAAAAAGAAAGGCCTCGCTCTACATGATTCATCATATAGATCCCCCCAGACAGTTGGAGCAGTGCAGTCTGGGTAATATTGGAGTCTGCTTCATTTGCTATTCTGTCTCAAGTTGCTGCTGTGGCTTTCCGGGTTGCTGTCTGCCTGTCTTGTGGTTCCTTCAGTTGCGTCTCTGCCATGTTCTTTTTTTTCCCTGTGTGTGTGGAGAGGGGTGAGACCACTACGCTATGGTCGGTCTAACAATGCCAATAATGCCACCCACGAAAACCAAATCCAATCCAATATTTCCTCATCGTCTGGAGCTGTCTGTCGCGAGTTAGTTTGAGGAGGAGGAGACAGGGCGCAATGAAATATTTATAAAGTCTACTGTACTGACTTTTCAGAGCGAGGTCGGTAGAGCCAAGTCAAGAAAACTTTCGTGTCTACATATGCAACTCGCATAGCAATGCACAGGATTATTTTGCAGTTACTGTCATAAGTTATTGAGGCGGCAAAGTAGATACAGTATGTGGTGAGTCCTCTCATCTCATGCTTGATTCCTGGACCATGTCAGACCTGGGGTTATGAGATTATTTCATTATGTCATTTAAAAAAATAAGGAATATGTATCTATCTATATTGTAAAACGGTAGAATGACATAAAAAGTAGCAGTAAAACAAATCTAATTCTATTTTTCACTGTGATTGTGATTGTTCACATCAATATGCTTGGGGGTCGCACTCTTAACCTGAAAGGTTTGGCAGGTCTATTCCAACAGATCCTGCCAATGAATCTCACTCCAGGGCCTTTGCTCCTGACAGATTGCCCCAGCGGTATTGAGGGATAGGTCAACTGAGGACAAATTACCCCAGGGGGACAAAAAAAGAAGAAGAAGAAACTGAGAATGAAAAGTCGAAGCGCTGTTAATGAGAGCTAAGACAAGTTAAGTTTGCTCTGAATGGTGCAGTCAGTGCGTGCGATCTTTGAGAAAATGTATTACAAACAAATGACTCTGTGGTTGATTCAAACTCGTGGTTGGAATGATTTGCCCTGACAAGGTGCTACTTTGGAAAAGAAAGTAGGAGTGGCAGGCTCATTGGGATATCTTTAGTACCAGGCATTGACCTACTGTGTACGCACTACATCTTGGAACTTTAAACTTTTTCTATTCGGGGGCAATTTGTCAGGTTTTTACAACAGATCCCCTTCATGTGGACTGAGAAATATGCACAGAAACATTCAAACTTGATGCTATGTTAGGTCGGTGAAAGTGTGTATGCAAATGAAACAAATCAGGCAGGCCAAACAACCCTTTTCCTGACAGCTACACAGGCTGCAGCTGTAGGTTTTGGTTAGGAAACACTACATTCAAAGAACTTTCATTTGCAAACGGCTGGTCACTCTTGACACTGCTGTTCAGTCCATGTGAGTTTTGGCTCGGCTCAAACCAGATTTCACAGACTCATTCGCAGCCAGCCCTCTCTGGATCCAAGCGGGATTAATAATTTGCATTTTAACTCTTTATTGACTGGGCACATGAGCCTGTGGTGGTTAAGTGGCTTCCTCTTAACCGTGTGATTTCTTTACATGCATGATTTATGGACGAATTAGCCCAGGACTGCAGCGTGGCCTGTTTTGTTATGGCCATTCGATTACTAAGCAGCAATACATCAACTTTTATTATGCGCCAAAACTGCCAATGTCCTCTTTGGTTTGCAATGTCATCTCTAAAGCCTGGGACAGACACGCAAACGGTAAATCTGTGTATCCCACAATGCAATGGGAAGTTACGCAACCTGCTGACTGGACATGGGCGAAAGTTATGTGTGTGTACGAATGAAGCTGCGGGGAGAAAGGGGAATGAGCAAAGCAAGACGCAATGAAGAGAGACAAGAGAGATGTGCGGAGAAATGGTGCAGGCGATTTAATCTCTATCAGCCACAAAGGAAAAGCAACAGCACCGAGAAAAAAAAAAAGTGTGAAAACACGACGCAATGATGGAGTGCAAACGAATGCACTTCAGATTAAAAACACTAAAAAGAAACCACCTTACTTTTTCCACTGTTGAGACTGTAAAAAAAATGCTCATGTAATCTATGTTAAATTTAAGAGTGAGCATAATTGGTCAATGTATCTTTAGTTAGACGGACATCCAGGCTAGTGTGACGTAACTCCCGTAGCAACAAAGGCTGCCATTTTAGCGCCGCTGAAGCTGCTTGGCGGCATCATTAACCCTTTACTGTTACGCCCTACACACCCTTTTTTAGTATTTGATAATCATTTGGGGGACAAACATCAATGTATTTTTTATTTTTTTTATAGACCTCTTGGTTACATGCTCTAAACCAGTCCAAACCTGATCTAAACCACTCAAAACCAGCATAAACCAGTGCAAACCAGGTCTAATCCACCATAAAACAGTCCAACCCAGGTCTAATCCACCATAAACCAGTTCAAACCAGGTCTAATCCAGCATAAAACAGTCCAGACCAGGTCTAACCCATCATAAACCAGTGCAAACCAGGTCTAATCCACCATAAAACAGTCCAACCCAGGTCTAATCCACCATAAACCAGTTCAAACCAGGTCTAGTCCACCATAAACCAGTTCAAACCAGGTCTAACCCATCATAAACCAGTTCAAACCAGGTCTATCCCATCATAAACCAGTTCAAACCAGGTCTAGTCCACCATAAACCAGTTCAAACCAGGTCTATCCCACCATAAACCAGTTCAAACCAGGTCTAGTCCACCATAAACCAGTTCAAACCAGGTCTAACCCATCATAAACCAGTTCAAACCAGGTCTAACCCATCATAAACCAGTTCAAACCAGGTCTAACCCATCATAAACCAGTTCAAACCAGGTCTAGTCCACCATAAACCAGTCCAAACCAGGTCTAATCCAGCATAAACCGGTCCAAACCAGCATAAACCACCATAAACCAGTCCAAACCAGGTCTAAATCAATCCGAACAAGCATAAACCAGTCCAAACTAGTCCAACTCCCAATCTCTACTTGTTCAAACTAGATATTTTGAGTACAGGCAGAATTACAAACGACACATGATAAAATATAATAGTAATAAAGTGTGCTCTGCCAAACGGTTGAGCAAACTATGAAGGGTTTTTAACACACTATTAGATTATAGTTAGTGGCTATTTGTGTATCCGACCCCACAATAGGCAGAAACTGAATATGTTTTAACATTTAGATCAGAAGCAACGTTTTTTAAACGCTATAATCATTCATTATTTCATTCATGATTTCTAACTAGGCGAAATGAGGTTGACAACAGCTGAAAACATCTGGATCGTTCACAATTTGCGATGTTTTAATGGCTAATGGCCAAGGAAAAATACATGGACTAAACTGCAGGATTCTCACGATTATCCCGGAGTACCCGGCTTGCCAACTGTGTCCGGAGGACGTACGCCATTTCTCTGTTTTATTTTTAGTTGTATAATGCAGCAAATGGAGATACGCTCTACTTTCACCCCGTAGAGCGCCGTCTAGTCAGGTGGTTTATGCCGTTGCTCCATCGAACTCAATGATTTTGGATTTGTGCTCACAATTAGAGCTGCAGAATCTATCGTAATCCGAGTGGAATTGCAGAAAGAACATTGATTGAATGGTCGCATATGGAAAATCGCAAAGGCTGTATTTTATAATACCAACAACAACAACAAGCATCCCAGGTTTTTTTATGTATGGGGGAAGGTTGGCTTTACCATCCAATAAACATGTTCAGATTCTTGTGTTAGTTCACAGTTTATTTAAATCTTTTCTCAAATGGTAATGCTTCTGGGTGCACTAGTAAATAAAAAAAATATATAATATCGCAATTATATAATACTGTATGTAATGGTTTACCAGTGTGGCTCATTATCTTCTGTAAAGCCAAAGTGTCTTAAACAGCCCCAGCAACATAAAGGGGGTGAGAATGCTATAATGATTCAATTCTCTGGTTTGTTCTGTAGTGATCTTAACATGCATTGGTCCAGATTCACCGCAAATTCTAGGACAGCACTATAGTACATTCAGAGGCAAAGATTTTCCAATGCAATGCCGGAGTGATGCTTTATTTTGGAGTTTGGGAGATTGCTCGGTCAATCCTTAATAATACATCCATGACATGAAGGCAGACAGTTCACAGAGGAGTATCTGGAAACCATAGAAATAAGGAGAAACTAATAATACGACCAAATAAGGAACAGGAAGTGGAAGTATAAAGCACAATGAGGCGCGGAGAGATCGAATGAGAGACAGAGCAGTAATGAGGATATATGAGCGAGCGAGGGAGAGGGAGAAAAAGAGAGAGATGGCAGTGACTCTTCATCTGTGACTGGTGCTTCACATCTGACTGCTGCCTCTGCTGTTGGATTTAAACAGTATTTGGGCTTTGTGCCGTCGCTGTGTACACCTCTGCAGCAGCATTTGAAAAAAAACCAAGAGGTGTGTAACTTGTTAAAGGCATTCAATAACTAAAAGAAGAAATTAGCTTTTTTGAATGCTATAACAGTTCTTACTCATCCTTGGATTCGAAAATGGACCTGTACATTTTCTCAACGCCTCACATTCGACCATTTTATATTCATCATCATTACTATAGACACATTTTGAAATACCGAAATAATGCACACCATAAGCCTCCTACAAACAGACCCCTACAGGCCACAGTACAGCCGGATTGCAGGTCTTTGTTGCTTGTTACCACACCGCCCCTCTATTGTTATCCCAGGAGGCGCTGTCTGAAAGGGCGTCTCCTTGTGCACCTTGACTTTCAGTGGCTTTTTTCTCCCACTCGCCCGCGTGCACACGTCTCTCCCTGCTCTGTCCTCTTCTCGGGACATTTGCGTATCCTTGATGCAAAGTGGGATATGTGCGGCGTGTGGCTGGACATGGGGCTAAGACACCCTCATTCATCACGTTAAAGGGAGCAGCGGCCACGGGGGGGGAGGGGAGAGGAGAGGCGCTGAACTTCCACAGCGCACCTTGGTATTTTCGTCTGGGCCTGAGTGTGTAAATCTGCAAGTCAGTGTAGTTTGAAGCAGGGTTTATTGGGAATATATCGTTCCAATGCAATTTCTCCAGTATCTTTTGATCTACCTAAAGGCAAGGCAAGTTTATTTGTAGAGCACAATTCATACACAAGGCAATTCAAAGTGCTTCACAGTTGCATAAAATTACAAGAGAACAGATCAAATCAATCATTAAAACATCAACATAAACATTTATCAATTACAGTAAAAGGCAAGAGTGCAGATAAAATACTTTCAGTTTTCATATGCTCGGGTAAAAAGAGCTGTTTTCAGCCTGGATTTGAACATTGTCAGAGTTGAGGCCTGTCTCACATCCTCATGTTCCAGATTTTAGCTGCATGAAACTGAAACGCAGCTTCACCGTGTTTATTATTGACTTTGGGAGACCCCTCCCTGAAGTTTTCAGGGCCCGAGATGGTTCATACAGCTCTAACATGTCAGAGATGTACTTTGGTGCTAAACCATGAAAAGACTTGTACACAAGCAGAGCTGTTTTAAATTCTATTCTCTGAGTGACAGGAAGCCAGTGCAGAGACCGGAGCACTGGACTAATATGGTCTTATTTCCTGGTTCTTGTCGGGACTCGAGCAGCAGCGTTCTGGATGTTCTGCAGCTCTAACAGCTCGTTTAGAAAGGCCAGTGAGCAGCCGTTACAGTAGTCTAACCTGCTGGAGACAAATGCATGGATGAGTCTCTCTAAGTCTGGTTTTGACACTATTCCTCTGATCTTAGCAATGTTTTTCAGATGATAAAAAGCTGATGATGTTATTGCTTTGATGTGGCTGTTTAAGTTCAGGTCTGAGTCCATGATTACTCCTTGATTTCTAACCTGATTTTTTGGTTTAAGAGAGAGAGACTCAAGGTGACTGATAACACTTTGTCTTTGTGTCTGTGGGCCAAAAACAATGATCTCAGTTTTGTCTGAGTTTAGTTGGAGAAAGTTGTTTTGCATCCACAAACTGATCTGTTCGATGCAGTGACAGCGTGTATCTACAGGCCCATGTTCACCTGCCGTCAGTGACACGTAGATCCGAGTGTCATCTGCGTAGATTCCCGTATTCCAGTACCAGAGATTCCCACCCAGTTTTCTAACCTGTGAAGTAAGATCCCGTTGTCCACTGTGTCAAAGGCAGATCCAGCAGAACTAAAACTGAGACCTTACCTGCATTGGTGTTCATGCGGATATCATTTGTCACCTTAATCAGAGCTGTCTACGTGCAGTGGTGGTGCCTAAATCCTGACTGGAAAGTATCAAACACATTGTTAGATAGGAGAAAGTAAGTGAGCTGTTGATATATTACTTTCTCTAGGACTTTTCCTAAGAATGGCAGGTTTGATATGGGCCGGTAGTTGTTCAGTATCTTGGTAAACTGGCTGCTCTTCTTTAGAAGAGGCTTAATGACCGCGGTGTTCAAGGCCTTTGGAAATGCTCCAGTCTCAAATGAGATGTTAACTAACTGAACAAGTTGTGGTAATAAGCTGGTCAGCACACACTTCAGAAATCTAGTGGGTAATTCATCAAGGCAGCATGTGCATGAACTCAGACCGGAGATAACCTCTTCGATTGTTTTGTCAGTAACAGGTGTGAAATGTGTCAGCTCAAGGTGTTTATTTGGTGGCAGGGTTGCTATTTGTGTTGTTGAAATTATGGCATTTTTAATGCCTTGGACTTTGTCCAAAAAAAATATTGCAAACTCATTGCACTTAGATGTAGAGATTAGTTCTAAGGGCAGTGAAACTGAAGGGTTAGTTAATCTGTTTACTGTGGAAAACAGAACACGAGAATTGTTACTGCAGTTTGCGATGATTTTAGAGAAGTACTTCTCCCTTTCTCCACGCAAAATCTGGTTGAACTCACAAAGAACTTCTTTGTATATCTCAAAATGAATCTGGAGCTTTGACTTGCGCCATTTCCGAGCAGAAGAAAACAGTGTATTGGCTGCCATCTTTAATGTTTTGAAAGAGTGAGTGGTGGTGACAGGTGACGGATTCCGTCTCTTGGTGCGTGATTGGACCGATGTGGGTAAAATCGTGAAATGATTGGCTGCGAGCAGCCGCCCAGACGGTTCTTCTTTTGAACAGAAAGGAGGAGTGTCTGGCAGGCCAGGCAATTCAGTCACAGGGGCCTCCCCCACTATACCCCCATTCAGTTCATTCAGTTACATCTTCTACATGATAGTACACAAATACAAACACCTATGTCTGTTCTACTCATTTCAACTGACTTTTGAAAACTGCTAAAAAAAATAAAATAAAAAAAAATCTTTGATATTTGGCAACTTTTTTTTTTAAACAGTAGCAGTACTTTAGTTTAGTTTAGTTTATTTGTTTATTTGAGCAGTACACATTGTGCTCAAAAGGAGTGGGCTGAAGCAAAAGCTTATGAGTGCCCACCCCCAAGTGCAATAAAATAAATAAAAAAAGAACATTTAAAACATTTCAAGCAGCTACATTCATACAGACCAACTTACAAACTTACCAAAAAATAATAATAATATATGAACTGTTTATACAATTAATTGAAGCAACGCACAGCTACAACAACAATCTTGTTTCATGTACGATGTCTAGAACAAAGCGAAAACTTTCCCTGTTAATGAGTTACTTTCATTATAGAGTAATTCAGTTACTAACTCAGTTAGTTTTCGGAACAAGTAGTGAGTAACTAATTACTTTTTTAAAGTAACGTTCCCAACGTGTCTTTTTTGAATAACTCCAGGCCCAACCACTGGTTTGGGTGCAACAGACAGGCCAAAGAAGACACAGCAATGATCAGATAAAGCAACATCAACAGCATTCACATTTGAGCTATTAACACCTTTTGTAACTAGATCTAGAGTGTGACCTTTGTTGTGAGTTGCTTCACTCACGTGCTGAGTTAAACCAAACATTTCAAGGACAGCACTAAGTTCTTTTGCATGCCTGTCATTGGTCACATCCATATGCACATTAAAATCACCTGAAATGATTAAACAATCAAAATCAGTGCATATAAATGAAAGTAATTCAGTAAAATCTTCAATAAAACAATTCTGTAGTGGTTGGTAAATAGTCATATAAAGTATGGAAGATTATTTTATCTCCATTTTGAAAGACACATACTCCAACGATGGAAAAACCCCAAATGACAATTTGTGGTTGACTATATTGTCCCTGAATATGGCACAAACACCCTTTGGTTTTGGCGTGTTTCAGACACAACATTGAAATTAGATGGACTACACTCAATCAAAACTGCGTTACCAGTGTTTTTGTCGAGCCATGTTTCAGATAAAAACATACAATCTAGATTATAAGAGGAAATAAAACTATTTATTAAAAAGGACTTGTTTTTTAACGATCTGACATTGAGTACAGCATGTTTGAGATTTATCTGTGTTTGTGTGGATGGAATCTTTTTGCAAGGGATATGGATTAGAGTTCTTTGATTGGACGGTTTGACTGTCCCTCAGTACTAATTGTTTCAGAAGAACACACTCCCTCTGTGGACCTCTGGTTGGTTTCCCATAAAGGTTTCCCATTAGCGCAAGTAAAGGTGTGCACAATAAACATTAGGTCATATATATATATATATATATATATATATATATATATATATATATATATATATATATATATATATATATATATACAGTAATTATTGTAATGTGCAAGAAACCTCTTTGTTCTTGTTGAATTGTTGTCTTGGCAATGTTTGTGAGCCTTTTCTGGGTGAATTGAACCAACATACTACAGCAGTGGTTCTCAAGCAATTAATTCCAAATACCACCACCAGACCTAAATCAAGAAACCAGGTCTAAATTTGTCTCTAATGTGGTTGCTTTGGTTTCCAACATCAACGTTTGCAAATGATCCTTCTTAGCAGGTATCCTATACACACCTACACTGTTGTTGAATAACTTGCGAACACGATGCTCTCTCATTCATCACATTAGGGTACAGCAAAGTCTTATGGGGGATGGGAGTGGACAGCCAAAGTTATTATGCAGACAGGGTTAGTAGTAAATCTTGCCGGGCCAGTCTCGCGCCGATAGCCCGCTTGCAGTAGATGTAGTAGGTCCATCCTGGTGTGTGTAGTACGTGTTGTTCCGTGTGTGACTCCAGAGGCGCTCCTCATTAAGCAGCCGGCGACAAGAGTGCAGAGTGTGTGTTTTTTTTTTTTTTTCCCTCTCCAACGTTTCTCCTATACAAGCACATAATTCTTTTCCTGTGCTTTTTTGTGACGCCTCCTCCGCCTACTCTTCCTCCTCCAGCTTTGAATTTCCCACCTTCGCTTCAAGTCAAAATAAAAAAACACCACGTACACTTGATGCTCATTTATATGTTTTACGGACATAAAGTTAATTGCTGTCAAATCAAAAACGTTATATATTTTTACATTCAAGACTGAGCTTAGGACACATGAACCGATGCAGGAGCATTCACATTTGAGAGCTGACTGAAAAGCAAGCGCTTTATATGAGATGTTTTACTATAGCAACTCTAAAGGGAGGAATGCTAAGGGAAATGTTCGAATGTGGATTATGGGAAACAACTACGGCCCCTGTGCAGTTCAAAAGAGGACAAACAGACCCAGACTAATTTATAATAACATCTTGGTCTCGCGCCCCATCAATCTGAGCCAGACTTCCTCGTGAGCAGCCTTTCGGTAATTGAAAGGATCCTCGGAAAAGTGGTGGGGAAAAACTTTCTTCCAAAGCCTGAAACTGAATAAAATTTTGGGGATGAGCGTCACCATGGAAACCGTTCCCCTTCCCTGAGCGAATTTACACAACAGAAAAAAAAAAACAAGTTAGCAAAGAGAGGAGAGAAAGGAGAGAGGGGGGTTGGAGAGGAGAGAAGGTATAGGGTTATTTATTTGCTGAGGGAAGTAAATGGAGCTTGGCAACACATTTAAAGAGCTGTGCGGTTTAAAATGGGCTGGGAAAGTGAACTAAATGATTAGGAAACCGCTTATTACAATGTATCACGCGGTAATAGTTGTTTCTAAAAATCTTTAATACGTAATGATGTCTTAGTGCAAATTGCCATTTTTATTCCTCCTATTGTTCATTCTCGGTTTTCCCAAAAATATGGCTTCTGGCGACACAGTTTATGATATAGATGTTTCAAAATACATCTCATGCTTTACAATTACAATTTAAGAAAACATTGTTCAAAAGAGCTGTTACTGCCACAGAATAGGATGGGCACGTGTGGATTCAAACTCACCATGTCGATAATGGAGATTGCTATTGTATTTCATTATCCAAACCATCTAGTTCTGGCTTCCTGCAAACAAGAGAATCCTCATTGTGTAATTGCATCAAATTACAGTGACATCGCAACATGTTTCAATGGCCACTTCAGCAGCGCAGTGTCTTTCACTGTACTGCGTGAATATCCGCAACAAGAGAAAACTAATTTTGTCTTATTGATTTCTGCGCAGATCAGGTAATATGACTTAAGTTAAACCGGAGATTTCTAATTAATGCTGGCCGGGCACAACCTCGCCACTAGAGATCACAGGACCCTCCCCCGAAGCTCAAAAATCACTGTCACCCATCTCCTAATCAGTAATTATTCCATAAATCCTCTTTTGTACCAATACAAGGAAAAGTAAGACATTTAATTACTGCGTATGGATAGTGACAGCTCAGCAGGCCGAGGTAATGAAGGAGCAGGAAAATGAGCAGGAGACGGGGCTTTATCCACTCATGGCAGCGGGTTTGAGGCGGGATGGGGTACAGAGTGGGGGGGCATCATGTATGGGAGGCATGGTGGGGAGGGGTGGTGTGTGTGTGTGTGTGTGGGGGGGGAATTTGGGGATTCGTGTCTTGGTGGATAATTCTCAGGGGGATTTCTCTCCAGGACTTGAAAGCTGTGAAGTGTGCGGTTCTGCTGTAGTCCTCCTGGTAATTGGACGGGGGAGAGGAGGAAGGGGTGCAGAGGGGTGGGGGTCAGGTAGAAATGTGTGGGATGGGGGGAATTTATAAAAAGGGTGGGTGGGGAAGGAGGAACACAAACCAGTTGAATTGTGAACTAGTCGACCACCATGCTAAAAAGTGGTATTTGAAGAAGAGCCAGTGGTTTGAAGAAATAAACACAGGGAAACGAGGATAATATTTTCAGAGCAAATCAAGTGTTTCTTTTTCAAACTGTCTTTCTATTTGATCAAAACAAATTTGTGAGGAGCCCCAATAGGCGAATACTGTTGTGATAGGCTCCACAAAAAAAATTAATAATAATATTTAGGTTATTCACAGCACATGGGAAATTATCAGACTTAGAGGTGACTATGTCTTTATTAGGTATAGTTATTATTATCATTATATAGTGAAACTACAGATCCTTTGTTCATGAACTCATATGATTCAAAAGACGGCGGTATTTAGGGCTGCACAATATATTGCCAAATTATTATTACCTCAATATTTTTGCAAACATAGCTTGAAAAATAACACATGGAAACATAAAAATCTGCATACGTTCAGTTTCAGTCATGGTTTCCCAAGTTTAGCTCCATTCTAGTATTGGTTGGGTCCTGATTTCATATATTTTTTTTGTCTTTTTTTGACAGAATTAAAGGACAAAAAACACATCATATTGCCTACTATTTAAAATACTGCATTGTATATTAGAGTTTTTTCCCCCTCATATCATAGTGCCGTAGCATACTGGGCACATTTAGGACATGAGACTTACTTTGACGTGTTATGTTTTGATAACCGTAAACTCATACATAGAAGTGAGGAACACAAATACATTTCCGCTCACTCCGCATTATTCGGGAGGTCTGTCTTCAAACCCCCCTTTGTTCAGTCCACCACTTCTTTTATTTTTGCTCATTAGCTCAGCCCTTTCCTATTCCCTACGACCTGCCCGAGCACACTAGCCCCCTTCCTTCCTTACTTCCTTGCCTAGCCTCCTTCTCCCTTTGGCATGTCTATACTTCCCCAGCTCGGAAATACAGCCCATGGCGTTTAATCATTGATGGATTTTTCTTATTTATTTATTTTTTTGGAGCAGGCAGGCTAGCGGGCAGCCCTAACACGCATCAAGACCTGCTGATTCACTCTCATATACAGATACACAGCCCATCTAATACAAAGGGCTCAGAGCTCATTGCAGCAGCACAGTGAGAACATGTGGGTTTATTTCTCCATTTTGAGCATGTGCGGTTGTCTCGTTCATCTCTCCAGGGACCAGCGACGACCAATCAGATGATCCGAGGCCGCCACAAAAAACAAGGAAGATAAAAGCTATTTATTTGACCAGAACGAAGAGTGTATCCAGCAGTTTTTACGCTCAGAGGTACATACACTGAGCTCTGCTGTTGCGTTAAGTCAACATCAGGCTTTGTTGGTATTAGGAAAGTAAATATGTTTAACACAGTTACCACCATGACACTACAGCGGTTCAGAATATAAACCCACGGTATTGTAGGTTTTGAACAAATTAACTTGCAACACTGGTACAATTTGGCATCATAATTGAATTAAAGCAGTTAATTCCAATCATGGGTCCCTAAAACGGATCTACAGTCTGGGAAAAATCAAAACAAAAACAAGACATTTTTGAACGAATGGTCTTTTTTTACTAGGTTATACCAGGGTGTCACCATGTCTTTCTGGCTGCGAGGAGAGTGTGAATAGAGAAAGGAACACTTATTTTTCAGCACTTTTTTTTCCTTTTCTTTTTTTTAGCTCATCCCAGCAACCATGAATTCTAAAAGGGTTAAACATCTAAGTCTCATAGGCAACAAAGAGAGTGATTTTGGTTTGACAACATAGGCGCCGATCCCGTGGGTGCCGCGGGGCTGGAGCACCCACTCAAATCTTTGGGCACCTAGGCGAATTTGCCCGATTTGCTAAATTATTCAATAAATATAGCCTAACGTGTAAAGCCGCTTCTCCATTTTCTGCGAACACACGTGCAACAATTGCTCTGAACATCTCCATAGGTAGAGCGCCAGGCTCATAACCATGAGGTTGTGAGATCGAGCCTGACCCCGTCTTTTTTATTTATTTATTTTTGACTGGGCACCCACTGGGAAGAACATAAATCGGCGCTTATGTTTGACAATACAAATTTCTCTAGATTTATTTTAGGGGAGAAAGCAGGGTGAATGAAAACCTGACTGAACTCACAACTTTCTCGCACTCCCAGTGAAACTCTTATCAACACCCTGAGACAATCGTCTTACTGATTAACATAGTATGTGTAAACAAGAAAAGACCAGCACAGTTACTGCAAACCATTTAGTTATTATTTTGTGGTTAAAGGGTCCCAGTAAAACATGGCTCCAATGTCTCTAAGATATGTTGTAACAGTGTAAATCAAAGTGAATACCATTGAGGGATATTGGATAACAGTGACAATGATGGCAAAATAAGAAAATAAGCTAAATAAATTTTAATTTTGATGGCACTTCCCAGCAGCCAACATCAACAACTAATAATGATCTTAATCTTCATTTTGCTGCGCTCTCGCTTCACAGACTGCTCCATAATCAAATAATGCTGGAGATATGAAATGCATCACTACAGAGGATCTGCCTGAGGAGTTTTAATAAAGGAGAGACAGGCCACAGCATATCTGTCCAACCCTTGGCTTTTCTGATCTCGGACCACAAAGGTAATGACATTTTTCATTATAAAAAAGTCAAATGACACCAGGGGGAGTTAATATTAGCAGGTGCAAAAGTAGATTATTGAGATGCAAGAGATTGGCTGTGTTTGAATACACAATAGTGCAAGGAGTAATTGAAGGAGCACTGCTTCGCGCGCCCAAAATCAAAACTTAATCCTGCTGTATCAATCATGACATTAGTAATTGCATTCATTACCTTTAAAAAAAAAAATCTGTTAGAGTTGCTTTTTAGAGGCTGTCAGCAACTATGGGAGACAACATGTACATTAGTGGAGTACACAGAAACTACCTCACATTCATTAATTTCTTGCTGTATTCTCCTAATATTTGCAATCAACATCGTATCAGATCCACATCTTGTTGCCTGTCCTTGTTTGTATTTTGATTTGACATTGATTTATTAGATTACATTCCTGAAGCAATACAATGTTTGTATCATAGACAGGATACTTTACATAACGCCCTTCATATTCCAACAAACGATTTTTATTTTTAAGATATACTATACACGCAGTTACTTTTCTCTATCTCTACCTCAAATTGAACCTTTATTAATTAAATGTACAAAGACAGATCGCACTGGGAACCACAGAGGCCAGTTATCTTTTGTTTGCATTTTAGCCAGACACAAATACAGACTGTTCCTCTGCACTCCATACCTCTGTCTGTCTGTCTGTCTGTGTCTATCTAAAATGGCTCCCTCTCACTCTCTATCCGTGTCCTCATCTGACTTACTTTAGGGACTTTAATGCCAGCTCGAGTCCTCTCCCTCTCTCCCTCTCTCCCCAATGCCTCTTTCACAAATCCATTCACATTTTTCACATCCTGCACCCATTCCTATCTTTTTATCCTATACCCTTTCATTTTCAGTGCAATTTTCAGGCAGCTTTTTTCGAGCTCCATGCCTGCGTGTCTCTGTTCTGTACTTTTTTTTCTTTCCCAAAATCCAATTTAAAGTTCAGGACACTGCAAGGATGACCTCGAAGGCAAACCACTCCCTTCCATCAGGCATCCTCTACAAACATGTTTTTTGATACGTCAGAAACATAATGGTCTGCTTAAATGGCACGGGGGGCGTGGTGTCTTGCATAAGGACACAACAGTACAGCACAACAACAAATGCTCAAAGCCACTGTTGCCTATTAAAAGAATCTATGAGTGTAATATGATGTACAAAAAAAACTATACATTATCTTTACTTGAGAAAACAACGCCTATGTTTCACTTTCACAAAACATCATCTACTAACTTTATTTTGACACTTTCAAAATGGTGGTCCTCGCAGTGGAAGAAGTAGTCGAGCACTCGTGGTACAGCAGTGCTACCTATACTGGCTCTAGAATGTCTTGGAGGCGCTGGCTAATATCAAAGATGTTGATAGGAGAGTGCGGAAAGGCATTTAAATAAGATATATGAAAAAGTCCTGGCCGTGTGATGGATGGAGCCAAACAGTGTGCCGAAAACAGCGGTGGTGAAGAGGGGGGTTAAGTGAGGATGCTCGGCCCGAGGAGCAGACAGAGAAAATCTCATCTCCAGGTGGAATAATCTGTCATTTATCAAACTAATGGAAAAACACAGCACTATAGTGCACTGAGCTGAGGGAGAGAGCAGCAGAAAACAGGCTCCTGTATGAAGCTATGGGGTTTATAGTTACCTAAGGATGCTCTGTAATGTCTGTAATGGGAATATACACTTTTATGATCCACTAGAAGAAGATCAAGTCACACAACAGTTCTGGAGTTATTGCGTTAATTTTTAGAGAGTTTTGTTTTTCATTGAGAACAGGGCCTGAGATGTCTGGAAGTCAAAGCTTAAATTGTCATGTTTGTGAAGGCTCCCAGTTGTCCACAAATCACCCATTGTTGTAGATATTTCTTAAGTTTTGCTTCTATCTTTGGAAGATTCCTCTTACACTTTTAATAATAATAATAATAATAATAATTAGAATAATGCATCGGTTTTATATAGCGCTTTTCTGGACACTCAAAGACGCTTTACATTGCACTAATCATTCACTCCATACTTGGAGGTGGTAAGCTACTATTGTAGCCCAAACGGTCTCTCATCCAAGTACCTTCCCTGCTTAGCTTCCGAGATCTGACGGGATCGGGAATAGCAAAGGCGGTATGGAGGTACTGACTTTTGGGCAGAAGACATTAAACACACAAGCTGGAGGTCTATTTATTATTATATGTATTTATTTTTGCTAGATTTTCCCTTTCCGCGTTTACATATAGAATTTCTTATACATTTTGCTCTTAGTCAACCGTCAATGTTTCGTACTTTATGTGCACACTTCCTGATTTTCCAAACTTTGCCCTGGACTCTTTATTATTCAAGTTTTTCCCATCACTTAGAAAATTTCGGGCCACAATAACCTCGATTAGATCAATCAAAAGTTCTCATTATTTTTAGTGAATCTACTGTATTGTGCTTTACCAGGAAAAAAAGAAAAGCAACAATCGCACCAACGGTTTGGAGTGACATGATCTACTGTGGTGACCGTGGAGGGAAGTCAAAATTAAAGAGTACAGGTCATATTTAGTCATATTAATTCTCTTAAGAGAAATGGGTATAAGTCATACATTTGTTTTAGAAGGACTTAAAGAGAATTGAACAAGGGATAATCCTGGATTAAAACAAAACAATATCCAGGACCACACAATCAATTACAGCTTATTAAACCACCATTAATAAAATGAAAACCATTCAAGAAATGGATGAGATTACACTGGAGGGCAAAACCAGTTCCAAACTATGTCTAAAGAAGACGACTCAAATTTAACACCTATAAGAACCCATTATGTGGTGACAGTATTTTGTCTAGACTGCTCCAGAGCCAGAATCTATATTATGAATTATGTATGCCGGCCTGTGCTCATTTGAGAGAGCCACATTAATGTTATTAAATATGGGGCGCTATAAGGGGAGAAAAACTGCTGCTTCTCATCTAAAAACGTGCACGTGGACTCACACAAGACCAAAAAGAGCTAGGGCTGCTTTTTTCATTTGTGCAGAGAAGATTGCATTCTCTTTTTTTTATTTTCTCCTCTTGTGCGCGCGATTACTGAGTGTTCGGGGAGGGGTGAGTGAAAGGGGGATATTAAACGATTCAAATGTCGCCCCTCTCTTTCGCCGGAGAGACCGAGGCTGCGGTAGACATATTGGCCTGGTCTGTTTGGTTAGACAGGGCAATTTAAAACATAGTCTGCCCATTAACTCACACAGGCCTATTGTACATATGGGGTACAATGGATACCGCTATTTTGTATACATTGTACTATTCAACGGTTTTCTGCCTGTCTATCTATCTATTCTTGCACTTTCTATGCTGACAGTAAACCACAATGATTAGGTGTTTTTCTAACTATGGGTCACAACATGCCAACATGTGTTGGGTAAGGCCAGAACCAATAACCAAGGTAATGCCTAACCTGCTGCGCCGCTTTTACCTGGTCAAGTAACATTTAACATAGTAATTTTACATTATATTACACTAGCCTGGCATCCAGAATGATACCCCTCTGTATATTTTACACACGGGGGATATCAGTCTGGGCAGGGATCTCGCTGTTGCCGCTCCTGCCGAACTCAAACGGATCGTGCAATGAGAATCATTTATTTGCGGTCACGTGTTGTTCGTGAGCAGGGTCACGCTTGGAATGCAGAAGTTCCCTCAATCTACTGGCGGCGCCCGGGAAAGCTGAGTTTCTTTTTCTTATCAGCGGTAAATGACCAAAAACACATCGGCAGTAGGTGAGTTTTGTGATTCATAATTCTTTTCGAATATTAACCCAAACTGCTAACAACGCCATTGACTGCCTTTTGCTGATTGCTTCCGTTTGCTTGCATAAGTTATGCTATATATAATGCGGAGTCTTACCAGACTCACATGCTGGCACAGCGGTGAGTGTGGATTTTTCTAGGCTAATATTACACTACTAGATAGTGTCTGTGTCTATATATACAGTTGTGCTCAAAAGTTTACATACCCTGGCAGAATTTCATCATAGGCCATCAATGGCCTTGTTGACAACAAAAAAGTGCACCATACCTACTGTGAAATATGGAGCTGGGACGCTGATGCCCGTGGCTCCAGCAGAATAAAGTGAAAGTCCCCTTGGTGTCCATCTCAGTCTCCTGACCTCAATGTCATTGAACCACTGTGGGGAGAGCTCAAGCGTGCATTTCATGCAAAACAGCCCAAGAATTTACAGGGACTGAAGGCTTTTTGCCAAGAAGAATGGGCTATTTTACCGTCAGAAAAAAAAAAAAAAACTCATCCACAACTACCACGAAAGACTCAAAGCTGTCATTGATGTGAAAGGGGCAATACACAGTATTAAAAACTGGGGTATGTAAACTTTTTCTCAGGGTCATTTTGGTACTTTCTATTTTCATTATGATTTAAAAATAGCAAACTCAGTTGTTTCACCATAGATGGCTTCACACAACCACTAACTATGAGTGAAAAAAAAATAAAGTTGTGTTATCTTTCATATTCTTTGACAAATGACAAGTAAAAAAAAAAGACAAATTCTGCCAGGGTATGTAAACTTTTGAGCACAACTGTATCTATATAGTGTCCGTGATAGTTTTGTGTCCAAAGCCATGATAAATTGCAATAAATGCGGTGCACCTATTGTAAAGATAATGTTATTGTTGTACCACTACGTAAGTGACAAATTATGAAAAGTATAAGATATTGCTGGGTATCTCTGGAATATATATATATTATATATATATATATATATATATATATAATGTTCAAAAGATATAGATCAAATTTGCTCCACAGTTGCTTTTGTGGTGTTTTTTCTTCTCAACAAATTGCTTGTTTTTTACCCCAAAGGAACAAAGCGAGTGGATGGATTGTTTGCGCTGCCATTTCAAAAGTCGAGAGCTATTTCTTTTGTTGTTTTTGTCTTGTGAACAAGCCTTTTACTGACCGAATCACAATGTCCCACACGGCTGATGCATATAGGCTGCTATTGTCCTTCAAATAAATGTCCAAAACAAACAAGGCACAAGAAAAAACACCAAACCGCACAGAGAAAGATACAGAGCATAAAGAGAAAGTCAACTGCAAAGACGCAAAATCCTCATTTGTGTGGTTGCTGGAACATAAGTAGTGGGGTCTGATTGATGTTTTTTTTAGGAGTCTCATTGTATATTGCATGTCTGGTCAGGGTAGAGGAATAACATGCAAACAAACATCAACAAAACAAAACAGAAATAAAAACATAGATCTGATTGCTTGGATGTGAAAAGCGCTAAAATGCCATGTCACCTAATGACAACATCCTGCTTTATTTTGTGTGGAAGCCAGAATACTGTACAGGCCAACATTTTACACCACAAGTGATAATTTGACAGTGCGGCTCTTCACAATATAAATGCTTGTACAGCTGAATCCCTTTAGATTTAGCACTACACCACTCCACAGCATCAGGAAGTCTGCCAATACTCAATAACTCCGCCACTTCCAGCAGTTTATCTTATTATATAAAAGCCAAAAGTCCCACTGGGAGTGACGCGGCGCGAGGAGGAAGCCACTGTGATGCGGAAAAAGTAAATTACATTGAGAAGTGGGGTCTATTCGCTTCTGCAGACGTGTGGACTTGTCACACGAGGGGCCGAGCAGGTGGTGCAAATAACACTACAATAGATCAGGAGTGTCCCAGTGAGATGGGCTGACCAGAGGGGACAAAGATGGTGGGGAAACCAGGCTAAAATATGATGAAAATACATTTAGTTATGTCGACTGAATATCGTCAAAGATATTTACTGAAACCATGAGACTCCATAGCAGCTACATAAAGGAGCGGCACTTCATAATATGCTTTTCTGACTGGCATGTTGTTGTCGTCCATTGTACGATTTCTATTAATATGTATTATTCTATACAAACAACATAAGTCAAAATTGTTGTGCTGCTTTTGAACAGAAAGAACAAAACAAACCTCAGGTGCAATGAAAGCCTTCGAACGAAAACGTATCTATAGCCAGTTTTCACCTGCGCTGCGACACGAGATGGAAAAAGGAAAGTGCGAAAAGTGGAGAAATCAGCTAAAACCCCTCTCTTCCACTGGGACGTCCTATCCTCATGAGGGGAGCACATTTGGATTCAGCTCCATCAGCACTAAACTCCATCCACAGTGTAGCGGTATAGAGTTCTGAGACGATCAATGGGTCTCAATAACATTCTGATTGTTAGGGATGACTGCACTGACCCTGCGCCAATCAATTAAACCAAACTATTCATTTCATTATTAGCTAAACCTGACCAGGCTCCAAACTCTGCTGGAAAAGGCAAATGCGGACCAAACCAAGGCTAAACCACCACAAAACAAGGCGCTTCTTTATTCCTTGCGGCATGAAACAATAGCCTAGTCATTACCTATATTATCTGTTGAAAATAGTGGGAAAAAAGGGTACAATATGATATTTGCAACACATTCTCTGACCCCATTAGTTTCCAATGCTGCCTTGTGCATGCGTTGTCAGCTGAATACTAAAACGGGTGTACATAAGGAGACAGGATGAATAGATAGAAATAGGTTTTACAGTGAGTTCATTGATGCAATAGGACATACTCATTATGACCACTGAATGTATTTGTAAGTACAGTAGATGTGTGGATTTTCTAAAAACAAAATGATCAAACTAGAATGGATAAAGTGCAGTCCTGCGCGTGTGCGTGCATCTGCTCTGACGTCTGCGGTTTTGGGACTTACGTTTGTGGTTGTTCTTGCGTTGAAAGGGCAGCGTGTGTCTCTCCGGCTCCTCCTCGCCCTCCTCGTCAGCCAGGTGCGTATGAGTGTAATGGTAACTCAGCCCCGGACGGTTCTTGTAGCGCTTTCCACAAACTATAAACACACAAGTCAAGCAACACATGTCAAGTTGGTAAAATGCATTTCTTATGTAAATGCATTAGTTTGGGTCAACACTGCAGGGCACCACAGTGCAGATGTCAAAAGATCTCTTACTGTCACAAACGTAAGGCTTGTCTCTGTCCTCGGCGGCTGGCGGCTCTTGCCTCTTCCTCATTCCTCCGACGCCGCAGGCCTGAAAACAAACAAAGTTTAGCGTGAAAAATAAAACACACATTGAAATTTCTCCAGGCAAATTTCCTTTCAGGCTATTAATCAATACATTTAACAACAGAAGTTCAAGAACAAGGGAAATTCCAGCCGTTTTTCCACCTCTTCCTCCACATTACACACACACACGTAAAGTTGGAACGTCTCAAGTTTTGTTGACAACACTGAAACAAATGCGTTGTGTGTGTGTTCCTGTCTCTGGTACATGCTAATTCTGTGCTCTTGAGCAGGAGGAGGCTGATGACACTTAGCAGGGGAGCAACCGCCCCAATTAACAACCCCAGTGTCTGTGTCTGTGTGTGTGATTGCAAAAGCTGCCAGAATACATTGTTAACACTTGATTATCCTCCCATAGGACGCCCCGCAAATGTGAGGAACAAAACTGCACGAGCCAATCAAAGTTGCAACCAAGAGGAAAAAAAAGTTGTGTTGGCATATATTAACCTGAGATGTGATTGGATTCACAGGAATGATTTCTACCGGAATGGTTTACAAAGTACAGTAACGTATCTTCACCATTAGATAAATAGAACAAAAGATCAACAGCGTACATCAGCAGAAGATATCGGTTGTGAATTGTAAAAAGGTCATAAAGAACCAACAAACGAACACCAGATGAAGGCCACGGCTGTCTTACTCGTGCTTTGGTGCGGTTCTTTCGCTTCGGGACGTCTTCTTCCATGTCGTCCGCCTCCAACTCGTGAGGGAAATCCCCAACCAGCAGCTTCTACAACAAGACCAGAGGACAGGCGCATGCATCAAGGCTAAAGTTGTCAACCGAATGGACCAAGAGCAAAGCCTGATGTGCATAATAACAAAGGTTAGAAGAAAGTTTCTCACAAAGGTTGTCAATGCTAATAGTCCGGATTTTTGTGGAGAGTATCAAAACTATGCATTTTTGAAAACCTTATTAGATAAGCAATCAGAAAAACAAAGTTTCCATTTGCTCTGAAATGTAAAAAAAAGGTTTGGTGATAGCGATAATAACATTTATAAGGGGCGAGGAAAGAAGGTAGTTTTGCGGAAATTTACCAAATTTGGCAGAAAACTCCATTTGGTCGTTACAATGACAAAAGTCAATGAAACCCTTGTCATATTTTTAGTAGAGTTACCGTAGCGATGACCAGAACTACCCATTTACTCTAATGGAAAAATTTAATAATTGCAGAATTTTACCAAATGACAAGGGCAAATGGAAACATTGTTTTTCTCATTGCTTATACCATAATTTTTCTAAAAATATATAGTTTTCATACTCTCCATGAAAATCCCACAACAGTGGAAATCTAAACTCAGTGAACCGGACGATGAGCAAATATCTCCTATCTAAAGCTGTTTAAGTCCTGGTTTAGTTCTTGCTTGATCCTGGTTTGTAATCTCAACTTAGACGTAATAGACTTAGACCTGGTTTAGTCGTCCTTTTATCCTGGAGTTACAATGACTTGAAATATTTATGGTAAAAATATCCAATGCTGATTTTAACAAAATGATGATACAGGGTCTTGCTATTTTGAACGGTAATGTGTCTGTTGTTAAAGTTGCCGGATTAAGAAATTCCCTGGAAAGCAGCGGGAGGAGAGTGATTTGACGACCACCCATCGGCTCAGACGCAGCGGGCCGTGGTTAAAGGAAACACAGAGACCCCAGCCGCAGAGCACATTTCTCAATCATAACTAAAGATGTTTAACTCGGGTCAAAATTGTCCAACACTACGTACTACTGATTAGATTTACACACAGTACCGTTCACATTAGAATAGTGCATTCATTTTGTTACAATTAGTCCCTGGTTCAGAGCTCTGCTTTTACTAGACTCCATTGGTTCCTCATGCTGTTGTTTTGTCAGGTTGAAAACAATATGAACTATGTTGCCAAAAAAAGGATTGGTTAAGTTAAATTCACCTTGGGTTCATGAAAACACATTTGTGGCTATTTAAAGACATGGCATAGTAATAGGATGGAAATAGCATAGTACCTAAAAGTATAATAACATGGGATTTATTGCATATTGTTTATATCTTTTGGGTAATAATAATTTGAAAAAGGGCTGCAAAAGGCATTATCCCTTGTTATTCATAGTTACCGTGCTATTTCCATTCTATTACCATGTCATTACTGTGCTATAAAGTAAAGTGCAGTAAATATTTCACATAAATCAGCGTGAGGTATTGGTCATTATTGGTGGGTTTGTCCGCAGGGTTGTGAATAGTGTTTTACTGAGAGGTATTCTGCTTTATTGACTCTACACGGTGCATTCCCCCTTCTCTCTTAGCTCGCTCTCTGGCCTGACCGGGTTTGATTGATTAGTTGTCCGTCCAGGTTCAAGAGCTGCAGCCTCTACAGTACAGCGCTAAAATACTCAGTCAGAGGAATTTGGTTTAAGACTGCGAGTATGGGACACCAAAGAACAAAGAGCTGTATTGACTTTCTCTGAGGCTGAAACCAAACCTGAAGAAGGGGTTTCATACAGCCGCAGTTAAAATCAAAGCATGACCTCTGTAGTACAAAGTGTTTCTTTTTTGGGATTCAAGTCATGACATAAGTGACGAGTGCTTTGGGGATCCAAGGAAATTGTTGCAAGGAACCTTCCAATGCGAGGGGCAAACCGTTTAAGTATAAGCCTATAACTCATAATCTCTTAACCCCCACCTGAAGCGAGCGCATTTTCCCCAGTTTGGCTTTAACCAAATCTAAAAGCTTCTGGGAAAAGAGTTAAAAGAATGATGAAAACGTGCAAGGAAAGAAACAATAACACAATTTAAAAAAGCGACCATAACACGAGTTAAGAGTGACGAAAAATTAACATAAAAGCCACAAAAAATGCAAGAAAACACACCAAAAAAAAGCCACAAAAATAGCATCAGTTTTGCAGGTCTTAGTTTTCAAATGAGCCGTTACACTGGTCAAGAAGTTTTTAGATTTGGGTAAAGCTGAACTGGAAAAATGCACTTGGTTAAAATGGGGGTTAAGAGGTTAATTCATGGAGCAGCATAGTATATTAAAATTCTTAAAATTACATATCAGTTGCTACATGCTTTTATGGCTTATAGTACTACTTAATGTTTTGTGAAGTCAGAAGAACTTACTATAAAGAGCCGCTCTCACCGGAATTGTTTTCAAATTTATAAAAAAGCTAATTCAGCTCATTTCAGCAATGGCAATAAATGGATCATAAGGGTATAGCACAAAACAAATCTGGAACCTATAGGTAAAAAAACCCCAGCCGTTCTTACCCTGGAAAACAAACATCATGCTAATCTATATATTGAGCCACAGTGAGTGTATTTGTCTCCACTTGACCTTTTATGGCTCACAACAATTGACAATCAAGTTAGCATCATACTCTGACATTCTTTGTCAAGAAGACTATGCAGCCATTGCCCCGAGGTACTTTGTCCTAGTCCATGGGCGTATGCAGTCATTTTCCAAAGTTTATTTATTGTTGTGTTTTTTTTTAAACCATGACAAATAAAACTCCTTGGATGATCTGTCAGTCTGTTCAGTCACACAGGACCTAGTGCCAAGAGGAGATTTGAGAGCAGCAGGGGCCGACGTCGCAGCCAGAGAAAAAATGCTCCAACAGACACAGAGACAGACACAAAGAAACCAAATCATTAACATAATAAAGGGGGAACAAAAACCTTAAAATATACTTCATAAATATATGATGATTGCTGTACTGCCGGGTAACCTACTTGATATTGGTCACAGCTTGTCTTTGATTGTATGATGTTCGATTTTTAATCTTTGTCCCCCCACTGTATGAACAACGACCTGCGTTTTTGAGCTACAAAGATTTTTCACACAATGAGTGATCTTCCACCTCTCATCTCTCATCATGCAGAATACGCCGCTGACATCTCTAATACATTTCTGCATCTGCACACTGGGGGATTCCACAACATGTATGTACAGCATGTTCGCTCAGCTGCGCTTCGCTCCAGGACACTTCCGAATGACTGTGAAAACCAAAGCCTACAAACATGCGCTTTCAGTCCACCTGGCTTCTCTCTGCTGGACTGCAGATCCTCGAGGAGCTCAAAGAAATAAAAGTCCTACAAGCTGAAAACTCCTATCACAAAGGAGATCACATTGAAGCTAGCCCTCTTCTCTTTCACAAGTTCTTATGGACAAGGGACACTGAGCAGAGAACGTTACATGTGTAATAAATGCTTAATTGTGTCGTGTGATTGTTTTACTGGCCTAAAGGGATAATATCAAGGTTATATACTGCAAAATAATGACATTTTCTGATTAAATCAAGTTTGTGCAGAGGCTATATGCTTTGATTATCCAAATATTGCTCGAGTTCTCTTTCCTGTACGATCTGAACTATGGAGCTTGATTCGACCGGACTCTGCTGGAGCAGAAAATTAACTTGATCCGTATTTTTGTCGTCGAGCAACTGGGTGTCGGACAGGCAACAGAGCTCTTCGGAACGGCAAGGAAGGATGTGGAACTGCTCTCATTAAATACAATAAAAATGTATTTACTGTGGAATGCGGAGCGAACACACATGATGTGGATTCTGGCCGTAAAGAGACTACGTAGACATATACCTTTCTATTGGTAAATGTGTGCTTCTCTACATATAATGATGCATAATGAAAATATAGTGGAAGAAACTAGGATACAGCCCCGTGCAGTGATCAGTGTTGAACTCTCAATGTGACTCTGAAATATGGATGACTATGTGGACATGGACATTATGCGCAGTAACAGGAAAAGGACCAAATGTCAAACCTGGCACTCGCTCATAGGCTCCTCCTCCTTCGTCTCCACCTTTTTGTCGAGGGCTTCTCCGGCCAGAAGGGACTCTAGCACGGGACCATCTGGGATACCCCCCTCCTTCTTTAGAGACGCCTCATAGTCTAAAACAAAATGCAATTTGAGGGTTTACTGAACTCAAGGGACGCAGAATATTGCAATTTGTGGCCGATTTTTTTCTCCTCTTACCAATTTTGAATTCGATGGGTACTAGCCGAGGGTCCTCCAGGATGTTCAACCGTCTCTTCTTGCGCCAACAACGAGCGGGATACGTATACAACTGACCCGGGGCATGACCTGAGTCAAAATAAATAAAAGTAATAATGAAAATGTTTTTATATTGTTGAAATTTATTTAGCCACTTTTGCCTAAAATAGCAAAATGGCACTTGCAGATTTCATGGCTTTTTTGAAGAATAGATATCATAAAACACAATCTGCAACCTTTCTTACGTGATTGAACTCGATCTCCCCTAGAATAAATAAACCTTTTTGGCTTCTTTGGGGTTTCATTGCTTAATCATCTACAAACTCTATTTCTGTTACAGGCTTCTTTGTTGAGATAAGATTACGATGCTTCGACACACTTCAAACAACTGTGGAAAATCATCTGAAACCACAACATCTGCTAAACCCTCTTCTCTCCTCTCCAGTCGAGGGCTCTGGGCTCCTCCCCACTCTGTAGCGCACGCAGGTAAACATCACACACACAGTCGCATTCATGTGGCTGGTGGGGACATCAGACTTCATTTTCAAAAGACCAACCCGAGGTCTAGCCCAATGATCAACCTAAAACATGCGCAAAAGTCTATATCCTCCAGCTACAGAGTCCAATTTAAACCCATAGCCTTGGCGATAGGTCCCTAGAGACAAAGATATATATTATTTTCTTATATCTCATAATAAAAAGAAAGTCATATTCAGTTTCTTAAGTTTTGAATCACCCACAGTTTTAGGGGTTTGTCACATTTATTTTTAATGTCTTCATTAATGCCACTTCTATCCAAGAGTTGAATTATATTTAATGTGTAGAATTAACTGCTGTCCCAGATAAAGTGCTTCTCTTAATAAAATGTATCTGACTACATCCAGATTGTTCAATGCGCTCTTTTAAGGTACTTTTGAAGGGTTTGAATCAAATAAAATGGCACAGGATCATTTAAAAAAAAAGGTCTCTGCAGTCCCAGGGCAATAGTTTGGACATCAGTGCTATAAAACATGCGGCTGATGTTGTAAACCTTACAGGAAAAAACAAGTCCCCATAAATGACGCCTGCACAGGTTGGAGTCCCCACGTGACATCATAGAACAGCACACCGTTTTAGTCACACACAGGTAGACGCCATGGAAACGCACCAGGCCCACGGTGGTTCTTCTCCATCCAGATGTAGCAGTTGCTTTGGGCCACTCCGGTCTGAGAGTCCAGGAACGGCAGACGCATGGAGCGCTCGGCACACAGGCGGGCATTGTAGCTGCGGCAGTGCTCGATGGCCTCCTTGTAAAACTCCTCACCGAGACTGAGAAGGAAAATTTAAAAAAATGTGTGTTATTTGTAATACAGTACCAAGCACCATTATATTATACTTGTAACTGGCTTTATTGTACACCCTTACGAGCAACCATTTACCTGAAAGAGCTAATATGGACAGATAACACCTTTACGGAGACCCACACTTATTTTTCCTATTACATGTATGTATGTCTATCGGAGCTAACAGGTATAGAATAACACAGACACGACTTGAAGGTATTCTACTTAGTGCACATGTATTGCTCAGAGGCACTGGCAACTACTTAAAAAAAGGAAATCAGTACTGAGCTGTTTTGAATTCAACATAATATTTCTAGACAAGAGGAACTTTTCCATTGCAGATGAGAAGCAAAACGTCTTCCATGTAAAACCCAGTCCAAGTAACGACTTTTTGAAACACTTCTGTCAGCTTTCTTAAGTGTAGGTGCGTATCGCAACTATCGAGGGTGTTGTCAGTCCACAAAACTTGCTGCAAAGAGGGAGCGCTAACAACATTAGCTGAGAATACCTGTGAACTAAGCGATAACTGAGGAACACATGACAGACAGGAAATACAGTTGCAGTCGCTCACACATTTTTACATTGTCGACAATGTATGCACCATATTTTCTCGGCTGTTAACGTGTGAGAGCGATAAAAATTCAGTGTTACATCCCTGTCTGTCTGTCTGCACGTCCGCACGTCGCTCTCACTTAAACAGGGAGGCTTTACCTGTTCTTGATAACTGCTCCTCCGGATTGCCTGTGGAGAGAAGACACACACAAATAAGTGGTGAGTCACCGCTTAACCCCACCCAACCCACCCCCGGCGCTGGAACCGCTGCATTTGTGCGGTGCCCAAAAAAAAAAAAGCCTGTTCAAATGGTGGAAATGACCTTGTATAACATGCACTTGCTTTAACGGGAGATACATCCATGTGTGGAAACACTCAATGATCAACGTAGAACTCGCTTTTCACCGTAATATTTGGAAACCCCAGGCACATACTTAACAATGTGGCTAGTCCAGGTTTGTGAGCAAAAAAAAAAAAAAAGGTTTTCAGTTGTGCATATTTGATCTTTTCTCTATTTTTATTGCACTTATTTTTAAACTAACATACTGGCTGAGACTTATGGTATCGCTTTCTAAAACTGATCTGTGTTTTCTCGCCACTGTTGTAGGAACTATAGGCTTTATAATATGTGGATGACATGAGCACCTGCTGCCCGCAATTATGGGACTTTGGTTTACAACAATACAGACAAGCATGCAACCTATCCAGTAAATCCCCATCAACCACAGTACAAACAAGCAATTAGAAAAAATGACTTGTTTTAGTGCTACGAAAACTGACAGTGAAAATGATACTTCGGACATAATTTGAAAAGGAACAATGTTTGAAAGTGTTTCTTTTTCGGTTTTCGCGACTAAGCAAGCTCAGCAGTGCTCAGAAAGTTTACCCACAATAATGTGAGAGTCTTTTTATGATGGATGAAATATTATTTGTCATCATTTGATCTTTGTTGAACACGCAAGTGTAATTCTACAAAACCTTCTGTTGCCATAGTGGCCATCTTTTCTGCTACCCAACTTCATATGGTTGCAACTCCTCTACATGCCTCTCTTTCTGGTCCCTCTCCTGTTAATGGAGTCTTTGTCGACATGAAGGTCAACATCAAGGAACATACTCATATAAAGTCCAAGCACATTTAGTCAGCGGATATGGCACGCATGATTGTTGGGCCAAAAACCGATAAAGAACCAGAACAATCAGGGAAGCTCTTCAGTTGCCATGAGGGTATATTACTTGAAGCAATTAAAAGACCGCCTCGCTTCCCTTTCTTTTATTACGTTGTATCAAAGTTTATCAGGCTAAAATTAGCTGGTAAAATTGACGTAGCAGTGGAGCCAATAATAAAACTATTTCCAAGTACAGTACCATTGAGACTTTGCTCAAGTACACCACTTTGCTCAAGCACAATAAATCACCAAATAACTACAAAATGTCAATTGTATAAATAGTATAGTTCATATAAATAGTAAAGAGAACAACGACCAAACATGGCTACTTCCGGATGTGCTCAAACACACGGGTCCAGAAAGCCCTGCACGCTGCTTTTTAAATTTTTAAGAGGGACATGAGGCATGGAAAGGCTTCTCCGGGACCGCACTAGTGACCAGACCAAAACCTGGCATGAGAGAGGCATGAGAGGCTGGTAAAAAGAAAACACTTAAAATGTAAAACAGCTCGCCCCAAAACCTTGCCGTCTCCCCCTCTCCCCCTTTTTTTTTGGAGCGATGGGAGTAAGTCGGACCTCCTTGATAATAAGTTGGCAGCTGTAGAAAATGGCTTCTTTCTGTTGGGGTGTGCTCCCAATCACATTATAATGTGAGAGGCGAGCCGCGTGACTGCCTGCCTGTTTGGAGGCTGGCGCAGGAGACTCAGGAGCGGGTGGAGGAAAGAGAGAGAGGGAGAAGTCAGGGATGAGGAGGAAGAAGTTAAGATGTTGAGAAGAAGAAGAGCAGAATAATGTGAATAGAGGTGTGACAAAATATTGAGACAGTTTACCAGGCATTTTATATTGCAGACTGGATTGTTAGTTTGGAAAGGTAAAAGGTTTTCAAAAAGTATAGTTTCAAAACAGAAGATGTTAAGTCTAACTCCTGTTGTCTGGAAGGGCATCTAGCGTAAAGTCTTTGCCAATTCAAAACGCAAATGAAATTTCTTTGTCATCTGCTTCTCTACTCTGAGAGGCTGTTTTTATGCTCTCACTTTCAAAGCACGTCCTTTGACTTTTGAAAACATAACTTTTGTAAACAGCCTTGAACTATATAAAGGCTACAGGTAACTTTATAAACTCCTTTTCAATCAAATTGGAAGTTTATCAGGCAACTACAAGTCAGTATTGGCTCACGCTGTATAATTTTGCTCAAGAGATTGAAAAACAGCTCTGATTTTTCTTTTTTTGTGTGCCTGTGGCCGCAGTGGCTCTAATAGCTCAACTGTAATGACATTTAAACAGACCACAGACAGACACCAAGCACTTGTTCAGCCGCAGTCAATAAAGGCCAAACCCGATGCGCTGATAAAATAACATACAGCTACCTATAAAACATCAATCAAGCTAGAACCAATCGCATCACACACACAGGCTCTAACCACTGGTACCCAAACACTGCTGTTGGTGAAGATTGACAGGTGAGGAGGCTGATGGTTCTGCTGCTGTCATGGAATTTCAGAACAGAAAGGTTGTAGCTGAACCTTAACATGCTTAGGCCTTTACGGAAAAAAGCGTGAGGTTGTGACAGACAAGAACTAAGAACTGTCCTGGTTGAATTAAAACCTTCAATGTCAGAACAACCATGAACCAAGGAGGTAAAGATCGAGTTGAGCTGAGGGCGTTTCCCTTCTCTCTTCGTTAATATGGCTGGTGCTCTGTTTTGTAGAGTCCTAATCACACCTAGTTTGTGATGAAGTGGTTAGTTTGTGGTTAGCGTGTATCAGTCAGTGTGGGTGGGTTCAGTTTGAAACTATCTGTTCTCTCCTAACCTCTTAACCCCCACCTTAACCCCCCTGCACATTTTCTCCAGTCCGGCTTTACCCAAATCTAAAAGCTTCTTACAGCCTATCGGCCAGGGCCTCATTTGAAAACCAAGACCTGCAAAACTGATCTAAACAGATCTTTTTCCTTGCGTTGTTGCCGTGTTGTTGTCACTTTTTTGTGGCTTTTTCTATTGTGTTTTCATACTCGTTTTTCATCTCTTTTTTTGTCATGTTTTGGTCTGACTCCAATGAATGACTCCACTATCACGCACATATCTGAACCAATGACCAGGGGTCGTGCCCTATTCTTTTTTACAGTCTATGGTCGTGCCAAGAGACCAAGCTCCGCCTCCTCAATAAGAAAGACCAAAGAAACCTGCAAGGAGAAGTTTCCTCTGAACTGGAAATAGACTGTGCCACATTGAGACAAATTTCCATTAGTTGAACAATGAAGCGACAAACCACGGAAACCAAAACAAACTGGATGTGAATTAGCCCAGGGATGGACAGCCTTTTACATTAGCATAATTTCACTTAAGTTTATAAGCCTCCTCTGCTCCTCTCCAAGTTTATCTGTTATAGACTGATAGATGCGGTTGGCCCAGGTTTAGTAATGACCTGGCATCGTGCCCAACTGCGCTCAAACAGGCGCTGACTACCAAAGCGACTAGGCCGACATGACAGAAATGACAATCACCAGCTCCACTCTGAAGGGCACACGGCACAGAGGACACACACGTGCAGCCTCGCGCACACTCACAGTGATGCATTCAAGTATAAACAGGAAGGAGTGTCAAAAGGCTAAAGCAAGGGCGACGTAAGCTGTGTATAAATGTGTTTAAGAGTGAGGAGAGCATATAGGCAGAGCAAATAGGCTGCGGACATGTGACAAAGAGTTTAGTTCATTTCACGATGGCAAAAAGGACAGGTCCACTTAGCATGTTTTATTCTTTTGAATGTCTAAAAGTACCACAAATGGCGCTTATGGTGTGACAGACATCTCTTGGCATAAGGCTGACAACAATTCTTATTAATTTAACAAGCCCACTTCTTAATAAGAGCTAAAACCTAGTCCATTTACGATGCCATTATATTGACGGGCACGTTTGAAATGAAATGGAGAGGGGAAAGAGTGCACTTATATGAATAACCTAAAAAACAGATGAGAGACAAAGGTGACACGTTGGTGAAAAAGGTGGCATCATGAAGTGCAACATTTAAGGATCAATTCAAATGTGAAGTAAAGGTGTAAAATAAAACACAGTCATAGTTGCAGTACTGTCTTCAGCTAATACGAGGGTATGTAGTGACTTTATTCTGCTTTTTCTACATGGCCTGGGTGGGATTTGTGCACGAAAAAGCCTTGTGTTCAAAGAGCGGCATTTGTGTTTCCTTATGCTAATTAGCCATGTGCTTTTGGCGTCATTTTCATTTAAATCCCAAACCAAATGTGTTTAAACTGGTGTATAAATTGCCACGACATCCCCTGCAGTTTAGGTCCGTGTGTGCGTTGTGTTTACACATTTTGACTATTGTGTTGCTTTTAAGTGTCTGGGGTATTGTTCCTTTTGTGTGCGTTGCCTGAATCCTGAGCCCACCCCACGCTGCCTCCGCGCTGCGCAAACATCCGCGAGACAGGCCTCACCGGCGGCACTGAATAAACTGGCAGCACTGGGAGCACCGCATTTACACCACAGACAACCAGACACCCCTCAGTGCATCCCTCACACCGCTGCCTCCTGGAGGACCTTACTCCCCTGTAACGCTATTGTCTGGGGCTGTGGGTGATCCCTCAAGCCCTATCCAGCAAAAGTGGCCCACTCCAGAATGCTGCACCATCTCACCGTCTCTCTCGCTCTCTCTCTCTCTCCACTCCCCCGCTTTCTCCATCCCGCGCTCTCTCTCACTTGCTGTTCATGGCTATGGCGCAATTAACCACACCAATTAGGCCCCTCTACAGCTGATAGGGAAACAGAGGGCTCCCCCTAGAGGTCAAAGCAGCTCATTGGAAAAGACAAATTGAAACCAGAATGACTAGAATTAATCCACAGTTTGACTACACGCCAGGCTAAGACAATAGATTTGCTCCATAATGGTGAATGAGGTAATTAAAATGGAAGCCAATTAGGCATTGTGAGATTTTAAGGCCCTTTATTAGTCTTCCGTTAACTTGCCTTGTAAATTAATTAAAACAAATAAAAAGCTCGGTCGTGCACATGTTTCCCCGGTAATATTTTTTGTTTGAGACTGGAAGATGTATTGCTGTATGGTTTGTTGTATTTGCAATCCAAAAACAGCTATAAAATATATAAAAACTCAAGGATCTAAATCTTTATATGCAGACAACTTCTTAGATCAAAAATAAAATAAATCTGACTGACAAAACAGAGGCGACTTCAGACCAGGTCAATTCTGTAACGCTGACAGAGATTTCGAAATGTGCTATGCCTAGTTCCTTATTAACTCTAGGCACAATAGTGTCATGTGATGCAGGTTACTATGGTTGCAGCACCCACCTTTTACATCTTGATGCCAAAGTTGCCTATTATTGTAGGCGCCTTAGTTGTAATTTGATTATTGTTATGTATGATCCAAATCCATACTATTTGTAATAAACTCTTACCATGTAGGCCATATTTCGCAGTAAACTACTGAAATCTGAGCCAACCCAGGTCCAAGCCCACACCTGTCCGTCAGTCTATCCATGCCTGGTCCTTTGTGTGCTGTTGCTGTGTGTGTGTGTATACAGGCACACACACACACATAGACAGACAGACAGAAGTAATAGCACTGGGCCTGGGTACAGTACGAGCCTCCCCTCCCCCAGCCTGAGTACTGCCACGGCTGAACTCAACAGATTAAACTATGCAATATCACCCTTTACCAATTCAGTCGCCCCTCCCCACCGCGCCACACCACCGCTCCACCCGCAATTCAATTTCTTCTCTCCTCTCTCGCTTTGCCCTCACTCTCTCTGAAATAATTTGTCTTTTTTTTTTTCTTCTCTCCTTTCCAATCTGTGCAGCAGTTGCATGTGCAGCACAATTTCCGGCTCCAGCCCCTCGGTATACAGCGCTGCAGGTTGCATTTGAAAAAGCAAAGGGGAAAATGCTTTATGTTTTAATGCTTTCAAGTTTACCTAGAACGGTATTGTTTTATTTTCTACAGTGCTTACTGGAAGGGTATACAATATTTCTACCATATTGTGCTTAAATATTTTCTTTTTACCCTATAAACTAGTGGGGCTTGCAAAATAGCAAATCACAGAACCTGCAATGGATGCTTATCATTTTTAGACGAGTAAACCAACATGTTTGTAACAATATGTGATTGTTGTATTAGTTTGTATTGCTAATCCAATCACAAAATTGCAGCCAGATGTCGTCCCCCCCCCCCCCCCCCCAAATCTGTTGAGCCATGAAACTAGTCGTTTTGTATGCATGTCCTCTCCTGCTACATCCATGGTTGTATTTGGAAGGGCATCCGTTTTACAAAATGAATGTACAAATTCTTCACAACAGCACTGGCCTATATTTCACTGTAACAGAAGGTAATGAACAATCTACCGCTTCGTCCAATTCATCAAGGTCAGCATGTTTTAACCAAATGGAAGCAATAAAACGACCAAACTAATCCCAAAGATTGGACTACACTGTGCCTTGATTAATGCACGTCCCAATACTGTCTGGTGCATAGCATTACTCATAGGCTGAGTAAACAGTGCCGCCAGTGTTGAGTCAAATAAGGTATAAACAACATAGTGTTTGTGAAAATAGGAACTATAATAAAATCCATACAGTGTTTGTAGTCTGTATTACTGCAGAACACGTACTTCAGCTTTGAACTTCAACTTCAAGAAAGAAGAAGAAGAATAACTGACTTAAAGGGACAGAAATCAAAGAAAGAAATACCAGATTTCAGGGTTTCAAACAACATCGCCCTGTTGCCCACTTTTAATTATTACATGTCATTTTTTATTTTATTTCAAGCAAATGACGTGCCAAGAACCAAACAGAAACAGATCCACAATAACAATCGCCTCTACACTGATGCTTGAAATGGAGTGGGGAGAAGCAGAACTTATTAAACCGCACCTATTGTACTAAAAAAGATTTCCAGATGACACGCTGAGTCTGGGCATGTGTATCATTTGGTTGCACTTTCGAGCATATGGTAAGTATGATGGTAACTGGCATAACATGAAAAACAAAAAAAAGCACCTTGCAGCCTTGTTTACAAAGAAAATATTAGCCACGCACGCTTTCATACTGGGCTCTGGTTAAAAAGTTATAACATTACTATGAAATATAAATCGACAGGTGTGTGTCTTGTTTCCGGAGTTATTCCCAAACAACATCATTACACTTTTAGTTTCCACCCTATGACTATGCTATTACTAAACAGTAACAGTGCTACCAACTTCTCAACTTTAGATGAGAATTGGGTTTGCCAAGCTGCAACATCTTTACGACATTATCTCTTGTAAAACATTAGAGGCCAGCCCACACACTGAAAAAGCCGCTGCTCTTCTCTCTCCTCAGTGACAGACAGATGGACAGGAGCTGGAGTGGAGCCTGACACCGGAGCAGCTGGGACCTGTCAGTTTGTCCATTCACTGTCACCGCTCCGTGTACAGCAGAGTCTGAACTGTAGTCCACTGCACTGACTGGATTAAAACATGGGAGATCTGACAGAGACAAGTCGTTACAGCAGAAAGATTAATCGCTGTTTGAATCCACTAGTGCAGCAATTATTTTTTGGGTTTATTTCCTGCAGAATACAGACTATCCTTGCCCTTGGGAGTCTTACAATACTTTTGCCTTTCATTCAAGTCTTCCCTCAAAAGTCAATGCTTCCTTAGAAGAAATGCTAATATGTGAATGCTATTGCTGCTTTCATGTCCTGTAATATAATGTCCGTCTCATGTCTCAGTTAACCTCTTAACCCCCACCTGAACCAAGGCCAATTTCTCCAGTTTGGCATTTCCCAAAATCTAAAAGCTTCTTGGAAAAAAAGATGAAAATAGCGACAAAAGCGAGGATGAATGCAACAAAAAGGTGACAAAAGAGCGACAAAAACATGACAAAAATGGTCAAAAGTTGCAATCAGTTTTCTTTCAAATGAGGCATTACATTGTTGCTCTCCAGTCAAGACGCTTTTAGATGTGGATAAAGCTCGGTTAAGGTGGGTAAGAGGTTAAGAACTTGCAGACATTATTTTTTGTCCACTTGTTTTGTGATATTTCTTGCTGCTAATCATTATAGTGTATCTTAAAATATCATCTTATAAGGGGTATGCAAAAGAAACATCCACAAAATCTTGAATCCGAACATTTACAGAGACGATTCATCATCATTCCACCATATTTATCCAATCAAACCGATGAATTAGGCCTATCCCCCATTTTAGTGAGTTAATAAGTATGTATGGATTCGAGGCGGCATAGATACCAATTACCAAATGGGTTTTTCTTTTTTATGGCCTGCTATTAATGACATGAGATGGCAGCTCTCTCTACCAGCTCCTCTATCTGCGACATGCGGCAGAGAAATTGGGATCTCTGGACTAGATCGATAACAATCTAAATGTGGAAAGAAGAGAAATCGCTATTGTTGGAAATCAATATGATGCAGTGGTTAATTTACTTTAGTTGGTAGAGCTCCCTCAGGTTGACAAAGCTGAGTGTTTTTTTTTTATCAAGACATTTCTCAAATCTATGGCTAGTACTATGGGCTTATCAGTATATGTTTAACATTACTTTAACATCATTCATTTTCAACTAACCACATACAATGACATCCGTCTCAAATTTGTCCGATACACAGCACTTTGAATTGCCAGACGTCAGTAACATAGTAAAGGTACTTCAGTACTTTCCTTAAGCTTTACTTGAGTTGTGTTTTATTGATCATTTAATACTTAAAGAAAAAAGAAACAAGTATAAAAATGGCAAGTGTGTTTTGTCCCATTTAACAGCCTCACGACGCACACTCCAGATGTGCCGATGTACTGTTAACACAACTGACTCGTGACAAGAAGGAGGTTTGTCCCCATCGTGTTGCCGTACAGGTGGTAACTTTGGGCACAATCTTCATGTTTTTGAAGCTGCTAAGTCCATACTTTGAACACTTGAATATATCCTGCAGGAAATACTTCTGCACTTGAAGATGTTTCACTAAGCAGCTTCTTATTTTCTTGGATTAATATTTGACCAGCAGTATATCAAGAACTTTTACTTAAATAATAAAAGCAAGAACATAACTGAAACTATGCCACCTTCAAGCAACGGTAGCTGATCGTCGAAGTCAAAGTGACCAAAACAACCTGATCTCAGAGCACATGTAACATTCATGTAGACCTATAAACTCTCTGGTTGTGGCTATCCTTGACATTGCCAAGGATAGCCTGGAGCCAACATTTCTCCAGAAATGTTGGCTCATCTCTGGAGAGAGAAACCCCAGTCCCTCTCTCTTTTTACATGTTTTCTGTATTTTACGCCGTCACATTTATACATGCCTATATTTGTGCGCAGTGTCTGCCCGTGCCTAACCCTCGTCTGTGTGGGTGTACTGTAGTACATGGGCCCATAGCTGCTGCAGTGTGAGCATCCAGGGCACTACATCAGGCCGAAGCCAATCTGCTCCAACTAAACAGCTCCTTCAGGTGAGATTTATCGCCACTGCACTTGGCCTCTTATTATGGCGATGGATTCTCGGTATCTGGGGGGGGGGGGGGGGGGGGGGGTGCATGTGAAGGAGTGTGAACGAGAAAGAGTGCACACGAGAAGGAGTGTTTTCTTTAGACCCCCCCCCCCCCTCTCCAGTCTGCATCCTTATTAAAGCGCTGCAGAGAAAAGGAGCAGACATTGGCATTCCTCTTGACTCCACCTTTCAATTCGACTTGAAAGATCATGGCTGGATACCACGAACTTGGACTCTGCTGAGTCCAGAAATGTGCATTACGGGGGACAAATACTGCTATATTGCCTTGTACATTTTACCTGCAACACTTTGGTACTTTTGAAATTGAGGATTTAAATGACATAAATAAATATATGAATCATTTCTCATGATTTTCAATCAAATAAATGAACAAATACAACAATTTTGATGTGAACTGTAGGTCTGAAATGCCAAATCACAATTGCTAGCACAAACAGGCTGCATCTTGACTGGTCACACTTGAATGATAGTCAACACTATCTGATTCTAATGACAATTCAAAATATCCTGTCGTACCAATCACAAATGTAAATAATTAATGTGCCGGGTTTTCTGTCACGATTGCTCTCTCCGATTAGTTTATGTAAATGTTGGCTCATCTCAATTTTCTGCAAAGTGTCAACTTTTGAGCATTCAGGGGTTGAACCTAAAGCGAATTCTCCAACTTAACAGAGATGTACCACCACTGCACTCGTAGGATAACTACAGCTGGCCGTATTGTTAACTTTACATGTTACACACAGAAAGTTACTGGACTTCCAACATTAAGACGCTTGTTTTTGCTGGTAGATGATAATACTAACCCCATATTGAGCCTTATTTACAACCATTATCAAAACCTTTGACAAATTTGAAGCCAAAATGAAAGAAATGTAATGTTTTGAATCACAAAAGGTCTGTAAGTACTCGCTCTGACTGACGTGGATAAGGTAGCACTGGAGAAATAGGTCATACAGCTAAAAATACTTATGTGTGCCTCTCTCTGATGCTCTTTCTCCCTCCATCCTCATCCGCTAAAACTACAAAAGTCCAGATGCAGATGATGAAAGGAATATTTTAAACCCTTAAAAACATCAGACCTCGGGAGGGCTTATTCCTATACGAGTTATAAGAGGAATGGTCGCAGCTACACTAGCGCTGCTGCAACAAATGAGGAAGTGGAGATGGGAGATGCAGAAATTGTCTTGGTGCAGGCCCAGATTCAGGCAGCGCTGTTTGCACACACAGGCGGTCATTACGTGAACTCATTTAGCTCAGTGCAGTCAGGCAGGGCAGGAATAATAATATAGGCCCTGCACAGCACACTGCTGCTAATGCCACACCACGCTATTGTCTGAAATGGATCGCCCCTCAAACCAAACGTGTTGATCAAATATTGTGCAGGAGTAAAATGTACTGAACACTTCATGTTGTTTTCTCTAATTCTTGGTTCCCTGCCAAGCACCTGCCTTAGACTGTTGGGCCATCAGAAAACATCTCCTGCATGAATCGAGTAAGACTTATTTAAAATAATTATACTTATTTGTTACAAGGCAGGGTTTGCATTGGTCAAAGCTATCCAAAGCCTTGCATTGTCACAACTGTGCTCATGACAATCAGTGCAATTATATTCACAGGTCACTCTTTTCGCCTTTCGCCATTTCCCTATCCCTTTAGTTTCATGTTTCTGTGAGAAACAATTCTAAAGATATTCCTTCAACTCCTATAATGACCTGGGGACTAAGCGGGTTGAAAATGTACAAAGAAAAGGCATTTTCTCTATTTTATATTACCACACCTTGCAGCATATATATCAAAAAACTCCCACTGATCAAGGGCTTTTAACTTATTTAGAAAGGCCGATTAAATCCATTTAAAACATTTTCTGTAGCCTTCTGTTGGTTGGTTTGTTTTTCTTCAGCTTGTATTGTTGTATTGTGCCAATGTTCAATTGTTTATATCTGATTTTATTCACCTGCTGTAGCACTTTGAGATTTCCTGGAAATGCAAAGTGCAATATAAATAAAATGTAAATGTATTAAGTGTATTATTAAATTCACGTATAAAACAAAATATGTTATTTCTTGCACCACCTGCCATTGCAATACAGAAGCCTAAATGCATTCACTTTCAACATGTTTCAAATCTAGAGTAAATCCCTCTAAAGGAACTCTTAGGAATGGGACATTCCAACAGATTTATGGGGATCGGACCAAGTGCACTGTGAATCTCTGTGAGTGCTTCCTGCTGAATATTAAACCAGTGACCTGCCTTGATTCTAAATGTAAAGAAGAAATGGCTAGTGTTAGTGGAATGGGGGTTGGGAGCTTGTGCCACACACTACTGATGGTTTTGGTTCTAAAAAACCCAGAAAACAGAGAAAGGGATGTAAAGTGATGGATGGAGGAACTGATGGAGAGAGAGAAAGAGGGTGAAGGCGGGACAGCAGAGGAGAGGAATACAAGGCAGATGCAGAGATTAAACAAGAGTCTAATCCACCACCAGACGCTGCTGCTGCTGCTGCTGTGGAAATGCTGAAAATCACAGAGGCTACAGAGAGCGTCAGTGGCCTCATGGAAGCTTGTGTAATTATTTTTTGTTTGTTTGTCTTAAATTAAACTGGATGTAGGGAGCCAAAGGAAAAGAAAGCAACAACTTCACACAAAAGAGATAGCGATACAGTACATCTAGTCAGAGAAACAAAGCATAAACAAGGTCTTTAAAGTAAGACTAAAATGAATGTCGTGTCTAGTTTAAGTTGGTTCCGATATAAAAAAAAAACCTAATCCCAATAAGTCACTTTAATTGCTTGTATCTAATTATTCAATCATAATAATAATAATAATAATGCCTTACACTTGTATTGCGCTTTACAAGTCTGTATTACCAAGTTTTTCTCAAAGCGCCACATTGTCGTCATTAATCATTCACTCCATACTCGGTGGTGGTAAGCTACTGTTGTAGCCACAGCTGCCCTGGGGTAGACTGACGGAAGCGAGGCAGCCAATCTGCGCCATCGGCCCCTCCGACCACCACCAACCACTCACTGGTTCACTCATGTTCAGGTACCCTATAAGACCTAGGACTTCGGCAGTGTGTTCAGCTCACAGCCAGTGCCTTGTTAGAGCCAACAGTGAGGCCATTCTTTCTTGTTATTCCCCCGTTTTATTGAGTCGGCATCTCATTTGTATAAGGCACTAATGGCCGTCATGTTTGTGCGCTAATTATTGAAGCACAGCATGATTATACACAATTACGTACATAGTCTAACAATGGCCCTTGGAGTAAGACACTGGCTTTTACCGGCTGTAAAATAATCACGGATATGTTTCAGCCACTTACTAAAAGTCAAACTTCATTGAAAATAAACATTCACTTGTTTGTTTGTGTTTTTTTTTTCTAGGTATACAGTGCTATAATAGACATATTGGGTCATGTTCTTGGTATCATTTGAAACTCTTCACCACAGTAAGGTCAAAAAACAAATTGCATATATTGCAGATCGTCGTTAAAATTCAGATCGTCAAAATGCAAATCCTCGATTTAAAAAAAGAAGAAGCAAAATGAGTGAACAAGACCTTCAGAAAGTACTGTCTAACTAATTAGCCACATTTTTGGGAGACATCGCCCTTCCTCTCTAATAGTGTGTCTCTGGTACAATGTATTCAATGCAAATCAGTCAATTTACACTCCCCTGGTGCAGCTGATGGCCCCGGGGAGTGGGATAGTGGACTACATTTTCAGTTCAAGCATTCCACACATGGCCAATGGATTCAAGTACCAAATTCAGATCCTTTATGCTTACTGTGAGTGAGAAATGCATTTAGGAAATCTATGTAACTTTCATGAAACGTGAAGCGGTATTGACTTGTTGTGTTGTTGTTATTGTCCATTGTTGCGTTCTTCAACATGATGATGTGATAATCTCAGATTAGGAGTGCGGGGCAAATACAACTCTATGGGGGTCGTTTGCTCATGTGCAAAGCGAATATCACATGCTGAAGTGGATCAGCTGCAGTCTCATTTATGCATTTTTTACTCACACAGCATTGTCTTATTTACCCCTATGGGAGAGAAACCGTCTTCAGAAACAAGAAAATCTACAAATGTTGCCATATTAAAACCTGCCATATTAATCTTATGGATGGAGGCTCTTTCAACTGGCCCACATCATTCATGTTTTCGATTATTGTAACCACTTAGGGACACCTTCATGAAGAAATAATTTTACGCAAGTTCATTTTTGTTGATGGAGAAGATGTCAAACTTTATGCCAGTTTTTGTTTTCAGTGGATAGCCCAATCATTACTGTGATATTAGTCATAAACCAGGATAGTTACCATAGTTATCATTCTTAGTTGTCCACCACCACAGTTTTAAACTATAGGCTCTTTGTAATGTTGTGAATGAATGCAACCTATTGCCATAAGTAGGCTACAATGTTCTTATGTGCATGCTACTTGCTACATTAAGTTGTCTGGATACTATTCTGGTTCAATCACCCATATGAACCACATCATATGCTTTGTGTTTCGATGCACTAGGTCCAATAAATTGTTTCTCAGTCTCAATCTCAGTTGAGAATATCAATCTTATAATAATTCATTACCAATGCCTGTCCAAAAATGAAATGAAAAGTCACAACAAATGTCCTACTACCATTGGATCTTCTAACCCTCAACAATGCCATGAGAATAAGTCATGTTTAGACGTGAGTTGTGTCTTGAATACCCCAAATACCATCACAGCCAACGAGAGCAGAGCTCAGTTGCCAAATCAGCATCGCAATTCATTCCACTCCTTTTTGTCAAGAGCACTTCATGAATTGCACGAAATGTCGCCTTCCTCTGCTCAGAAAGACTGACAATCAGACACACAGACGGACAGACAGAAAGACAGAGAGAGAGAGAGAGAGAGAGAGAGAGAGAGAGAGAGAGAGAGAGAGAGAGAGAGAGAGAGAGAGAGAGAGAGAGAGAGAGAGAAGAGAAGAGAGAGAGAGAGCAGGTTGGCACTTGCAGACACGCGCAACCAACCAGCCATCCCACTCCAGGTACAACCACAACAGAGCATCCTCCTCCCGTCATCCTCCTCCCAGCTATTCAACTGTCCGACTTTCTTTATTGAGGAAAAAAAAAAAACAAGCTCCTTTCACACGTTTTATGTTCAAACTAAATCCATTGTTTGTGCTTTTGGCCGGTTTACTCTTTCTGTGCCGCTGAGTGACAGACTCACATCAGCACCTTTTTGGAAAGGAGCCCAGACTGGCAGCATGCGTCTGCAATGCATTCCACTACCTTTCTATTTACCACAAAGATCTCTCCAAAACGCACAAAGAGGATCTATGAAACGAGAAACTTCATTGGAAATACCCCACTTAACATCCCTTGAAAAGGAAAGAGACGTTTCGCTAAATATAGCCTTAACGCTTCAGGTTTTGATAACACTAGACAGCCATAACATTTCATTATACGGCTATAATAAGCACAAGGGATGGATCAAGTTATAGTTGAGGCAGACAGGTAACAATACTGAACAACACATGCTTTGATATAGCTTGTCCAAACGCGTGCCAGATCTATTGTAACGCCGTATCTAAGCCCCCTCCGCCGGCCAGCGCTGCCTTCTCTCCAGCTTGGCTTTGGCCGTGATCTTGGCTACCTACATTCGCTAGGGACATACCGGGTCACCCAAAGCTACCTCCGGCATTCCTCCATATCTCCACAGCCTTCACACGCCGCCGCTGCTGACTCACCGGTAAAAATCGTGCGCAAAACAAGCACGCGTTCACCCCGTGGCTTAAAATCAGCGCAACTTTTCTCCTCACAGAACATACGACCGCGTAATCTACATGTCTGCCGTATGCATTGTATGCACAGGTATAGACATGCACGGATTTATTAAGGAATCTGTTCTCGCAATGGTAACAGTGACAAGCGTAAACGAAGAACAAAATGCAATAGCTGTAAAATGGAAAATACTTACGATTTGAGTGGGTTCTGTACCGCTGTGGCCATTTTGATATAGTATGATAGAATGCAACACTGCAGAGCCCGGTATTGTACATGTAATGTAGCTGCTATTTCCAATTTCATTCATTCTCTGGGGCTGCGGCGGAGGCGATTGGCCAATCGGAGGCGGGAGCGCTCCGTGACAGCTTTGGGGAAGTGTAGTTTTTACGCATGTCAACACGAGACGCACCGGCTGCGGGACGCACTACAAATACCAGGGCGAATAGCGGTGAGCGTGCAGCAACAGTCCCGCCTCGGACTCGTGCAAGAGGGCAAAGCCAGAGAGAGTCCTCCTTCTCGATCCAAATGTATAAAAGGAGAAGCGTCTACGATCTACAGCGATGCCAAGGTTGGGCTGTGATGTCTGGGAGAGTCAGTCTGGGCACAATGCCTTCAATGTCCGAGCCAAAATCTGTGGGCCATTTTTTTTTAATGTTGATAAAGAAGTGGACCACCACCGGGCAATACAAAATAACAACTACCAAAAAATAACAAAACCACAGAAATGTGATTATTAGACATATGTTCAAAATCCTACAAATAATATTAATTTCTAGTTTATTTGAATTATATATTTATTTATGTATTCATTTATTTTCTATAGAACAAAGCTCTGTGTGTTTATCTAACTGTTATCTTTTTAACTGATCATTTGGTTATAACAATCAAATGGTCAATGTTAATATATTTTCAAGAGTCATGACACATGTTAGACTGCAAAAAACATGATCTATTGCGACAAATTATGTATAACTGTACCTAAAACTATCATTGCTGGTTGCCTCGATCTGGGCCTGGTCCAACTGACTGAAGGACCGCTTCATTCACCATGCTGTCAAGGAGTTGAACTCTCTCCTTGCCTCCCTCAGCTGCCTCCAACAGTACATAACCTGTTATGTTAATAATAATATTGTTTATAACATGTTATTCTCATTTTATGACTGATAAAAAAAGCCATGACCTAAACTGAAATAAACATGATTGCATGATTTCTTGTCAAGTCTCGTCATGACTTTATAGAAATAGTTTTAAAGTTCCACAAGTATCTTTGACTCTGTCCTTGAACCTTTTGGTGTCCATTTGAAGAAAAGGCTAGATTGACCTTACATTAGTTATAGCATGTTCCCCTATGATCTATGTTATGTGGATCCGTACAGAGCACTGTTAATTATTCATTAATCGAATGATGGGCTGGAGCTGGCTTTAATTGATTCTTTCAGGCTTTTGTCTCTCAGACTTTACGGGACCCTCTCCAAACCCTCCATCCTCCAGACTTAACTTTATCTCCCTAAGTCCGCCCCATCTGCTGCGCTGCTGATTTGAGACAGAGTGAGAAAATCCACAACTTTGAGTGATCATGCTCATCAGACATTGAGTCCAAAATATTGTACTTCTTTTGCATTGAACATTTTATATTATCACACTACCTTCAATTATATATATATATATATATATATATATATATATATATAGTATTGTGTTACTCAAATCCTTTTAGTGTAATTAAACTAATGGTAAAACTTAATATTCTAATTCAGGTACTATGCTCAATTCAGCATTCATTTTTAAGTTTTATGATGCTACAGTGTAAATATACCATGACCTGCAGTTACTCTTACTGTTTTGTTTACTTATATTATAAGAATGCACTACATACAAGCTATTAAGTCTAGAACTTGGTTCAGTGTCCTTATGGCAGAGGGAATAAACCTGTTTATGAATCTTACCTTCATTTCCAGGAATTTGTATTTTTCCATTATTACATTAGTCCTCTGTCTGTTTTTGTTTTGTTTTGTTTTTTTAAATTAAAATTCATACATGTATAGGCCTGGAGAGAGCTTGTGACATGCAGCATCTGTGGCGCCACTCAGAAGCCATCCAGTGACATGTGATATTTATAGATCTGAGGTAACAAATATTTAATGAACATTAGCAAGGAACTCTAACATGACAGCCCTCTTACAACAATAAATGACAGATTTCTAAAACTGTGGTGATGACAAGCTAGGCACCTCTTCTTTGGAATATGATTGATTTGCTATGGTAAAAATGATATCAGTGGTTAAGCAAAAGTTTGCTGACAAAGCAAAAGATATCCAAATGATTTGTGGTTCAATGTTGTTAAGCGTTCACCATTGCATTAAAAAGGATAATAATGTGTGTATAGGCTATATATTAGTCACTTGATTCTTGTGTTTTGTTTTACTTTACCTCCTGATCCTTTCCACAACTTTCCCGAATTAGAGGACATTTGGACTTCAACAATTTGGAAAAATAAAAAGTTCATTTTCTGTTTTCCGTTATGTATTCATCAATAATAGGTAATACACTATAAAAATCTTGATTGGCTCTGCTCAGGTATCAATGACATTAGTTTTATTGTATGTATTATTTGTTATTTGCTATATTTTGTACCTGGAAAAAGTAAGAGTTGCAAGTACCAGGATTGCAAATGTATGCCAATGTTAGCTTTTCCTCTGGAATAGAAACTAGCTGTTTAGCTAGCTGTTACTACTGACCAAGTTAATTAAACTTAAGTAAATTTGTAAATAAAAAGAATTAATGCATTTGTTTTATTTATTATATAAAAAAAATCAATTTGCATAACAGTGTTACATGAGGTAGAGTGAGAAATTCAACCAAGGCTAACAAAGTTACACAAATATGAAAAATAGAAGAGATCACATACCTTTGCTTTACCCATCCTGTTGGAAAAGTGTTAATGATGTCAATTCCATTGTGTCATGTGACTCATGTTTTCTTCTTCTTATACGCTGCAAAAAAAGGTAAAGGGGTGGCATGCATGTTGTGGGACATACATTTCTTGCATACTAATTCATCTTTACAATATTGTGTTGATTAAAATAAATGTTTACACAATTACAAGACACATCAATTGACATTCGGCCTTTTAAATATTGTTGTTAAAAAGCCAAGTTAAAGTAACCCACGGCATTTCTCAAAGCAACTTTAACAACTAGCTGCAAATAAACTTTATGCGTTACCTCTTTTGTCCAGTTCGTGGCGCTGTTTCCAAATTGGAGTGACAAAACGTGCTGCGTCACTCCTTACGTGCCTTCGGCTCCGCCCACGGCTCCACGCGCTGTTGTTGTGATTGACGGACAGCAGTCATGTTAAACTTTCGATATCCCGTCCTCAGCTACAATTATACTCTAATCACTTGACCAGTATGTCTGATATTTTAATGAAGGAGATGGAGAGTCTGACTATTTGCCCACTGAAGCCTGCGGAGCGGTCAGGCGGCGACGGAAGCTTCCTTTTGGTAGACGAACAAGAAAACCTCCAGGTAAAAAGTGTGCTAACAATCAACGCTAAGCTAAAGATGCTACATTAGCTTACATGCTCTGACAGACACCTAAGACAATGCGCGCAACATTTATGAACAAGAAGGAGATTATGATCACTTATTTGTTGCAAATGGAAAATGTACAAGAAATATAAGAGTTTATTTAACAGTCAAGCTATGAAATGCTAGCACTGCATCTAATGTTAGCTATCTGGACGGTCCTTCTTGCTTGTGTTTCTTAAGATTCTTCGGTCATACATTGCTTAAGATTGTACTAAACAAGGATTCAAGACCTACAAACACGAACTCATGATCACAAACAATGTACATTTATTAGATGTCAGATTACAGCAGGTTTCTCATTGGGAAAGTGCCTGATGAGTCATTTCCATCTGATCCAGAGGGAGTCACCCTAATTGTTTGTTATTTCGCGGCGCAAAGTCCACAACAATAATGCACCTGGCCATGTATTATGCACTGTAAGGTTAGCTTCTGCAATGCTACCTTTTCTGGCAACTGGGAATCATGTCACAGTGTCACTCACTCTTAAGAGTACTTAGTAACAGTATACAGCTGAACCATGGCTTTTAAAGTAAGTAGTAAGCGCCATCTAGTCGTTCCGGTCTTAACTAAGCAATGGACGTGTGATACTAGTAGTATGTGAATTTAGGAGAATTACAGCCATATTCTACATCTTAATGTTGTTATCGATTCATGTTATATTAATATATATAATTTATTCAATAATCAATTTGCATAGATATTCACGAGTGTTTTTGATTACAAATAGGTTGCATTCACCTCAAGATTCTAAACAGCTTGTAGTTTAAAATTGAGGTGACGGCAGCTATAAATTTAATAGTGGTAACTATAGTAACTGAGAAAAAGCTGATGTTTTTGGTAGAGGTGCACCGATCAGGATTTTTGAAACCGATCACAAAAATGTTGATCGGCTGATACCGATCACATGGTTGTAATTGATTATTATGATTCATAATTTAACAGTGACAAATACTTGGCTTTTCAAAATGTGAAGTGTTTTATTGGGTGAATTTATTTTGAATATTGTATAGCCTACTAGCTAGAATTCTCTACATTGTCCTGTTTAACCTCCAACTTTATTATTATTATTTATTATTTAATATTTCTTATATTATTATATGCTGTAGGCTATTGGTTTATCACCTATTATTTTATAACTTTTACAGAATTTCCCTTATGGTCATCTTTTTTTTATAGTTTACAGTAAACAATTTTTTATAGTGCGTGTTATTTCGGCCAACCAAATCCCTGTCTTACTTTGCCACTCATAGTCTCTTTAGATCAGATGCTATGGATGGTAGTGGGGAGGCCGGTGGAGCTCTCAGCCTAAACACGGTAGAATAAGGAGAATCATTTTGGTTTTGGACTGTATCTTTGGACAATATTGACAATAATATGTGCCAAACACATACGCGTTTTACTTTTTCTTTTGACTAGCAGCCATTTAGTGACACTTTAGCACTAAAGAGCACATTTTCTCAGCAAAATAAGACAGGACAATGACCCTTGCCTCGGATTGTAGTTTCACATGCGTTTCAGATCGCACGGTTTTGTGATAAATATCCCGTTTGTATCACCTACATGTGAAGTCATGCGGTAGTTGCAAATGTGAATAATGGCACATCGTCCCCTTCGCCTCCTGTTAGAAGTCCCATACCCTGATATTTTATGGTCTTGAACCGTTATTAAGCTTTTGTCTTAAAGGGTAGCGGTAGCGGGTTAACTCTAGCTCCGTCGTCGTTTTGTTTAGTTACACTGCAGTCTGGAAACGAGGAGAGCCGCCAGGCGCAGAGGGATACAGCCGAGCAGTACATCCAGAGCTGTTGTGTAGCCACGAATTACATTTAAAACTCGGTTTAGAGCGGTGCTATACTGCGGAGTTTTCACCAGAATATCTACTGTAAGAAAGTCTGTGAAATCTACGTTTGATCGTCCCGTCTGATCGGCGCATTTCACCGATCACAAAAATTAGGCCGTAATCGGCCGATCATGATCGGTGACCGATCAGATCGGTGCACCTCTAGGTTTCGGCTTGGTTTATGGTTAATATTAGGGCTGAATGATATACAGAACGTGCGACATGTGATAAGGCTGTGCAATAACATACATTATTATTTCGATATTTTACTAAATGTTCCATTTTAATTAAACACAAATTGTAAGTAACTCGTTTTTCAGCAGAGTGTGTCTCCCCGTGTCTGCGTAGGTTTCCTCCGGTTTCTCCACCACTAAAAACATGTACAATAGGCCAGGATGAATGAGCGCGTGTTTGAGAGTGCGCATGGGGGACGACGGATGGAAATTAGCCCAAGGCTACAATCCGGTGTGGCTTGTTCATTAACCCACCAAATAAACCAATAAACAAACATTTATTATTCAGTGCATTGTTTGTTTTTGGCTGAATTTGCAAAAATAATTTGTCAATCTCAGTCAGATGACAGCTTTAGTGATATTGCGATATATTCTGGCTTCTTGCAATACGGATATTGCCTCACCTACCGTAATATCGCGATATGATATTGTTTGTGAAATATATTATGCAGCCCTAGATAATATCTCTGTAATTCCTGGGCCTATCCACAATCCACATGTATCAAAAACTGGCACAAAGTTCCGTGTCTTCTCTGTCTGCACACATGAGACACTGCACACTGTATTTTCTCATACAGGTCCATAAGGCAAGGCAACTTTATTTATACCGCGCGTTTCGTACACAAGGCAACTCAATGCGCCTAAGTGGTTTCAAAGCATGACATTAGTCACTTAAAAGGATTTTCAACCGAAAGATGGAATATGGCCAGATTGGAAACCTTCTCCTTCCCTAGTAATGATCATCATGAGCATTTGAATACTTTCTGTTTGAACATGCCTTTCAAAAAGTGTCTTTCTTTGCCCTCCACCTGACATTATAACATGATCATAGTCTAGTTCGTGAATGCAAGTACTACATATTTTTCGCTTTCTGTAGGTCCGAGACGAGTCCGGGTTTTTGGACAGTCTGGGCTGTGGAGATGTGGCGGGGGTTAAAGTCCTGTCCATCTTTGGGAACACCGGCGATGGCAAGTCCCACACTCTGAACCACATCCTGTTCGGAGGCCAGAGTGTGTTTCTCACCTCTAAGTCCCCCAGCTCCTGCACTGTGGGAGTATGGGCCGCCTTCAACCCATCTCTGAACCTAGTGGCTCTTGACACAGAGGGGCTGCTGGGAGCTGCGGCCAACCAGAATCAAAGGATGAGGCTTCTGTTAAAGGTAAATGCATAGTTAAATATATCTAAGGTAAATCATCTTTTTTATCAAATTCATGTTGACTGTGTCATTGATAGGGATGTCAAGATTAACCGGTTTTACAATTACCACGATTATAAAAAGATGCGGTAGGTTATCCCTAAGAATTTTAGAAGCCACGGTTTACCGCGGAAATTTTTCACACTGACGCATGAGCCGCTGCACGCCATAAACAGCGCGTGAACTCACCGGTAGTTGAGCGAGGCAGAAGGACGCTCTCCTCCAGTGTTGTATCCACCCAAAAACGATTGAAGTCAGCAGAGTGGGACCTCTTTAGGATCCAAAACATGACCAAGGCGTTGTTGTTGTCGACGGACAACCGTTATGCAAACCCTGTCGTCAGAAAGTTGCAGCAAAAGGCGCTGATATCGGCTACGTCGAATATAAACAACATCTTGGAGATAATCCTTCGCTGTAAATGTCCAGGTCAAGGTAACAAAGGATGTAAACAAAAAGCTAACGCGCTCCGCTCTGCTTCAGCAACAGGAGAAAAGAAAAGTGAAACCGCGCACATGTGGAAATCAGCTGTTCAAAAGAGTCTCCTTAGTCATTTTGTAAACACGTTTCATTCTCTGTTCATCAAAACATCTGACAAATAATAAAGCAGCAGCATAACTTTTGAGAACATAAAATCTAGCCTAGACTGGCCTAATAATATACAGTAAAATAATTATGGTAATTATTGTAATTATAAAGAAGTAAAGTTGACATTGTTTTGTATTATTCAATGTAGGCCTATTTATTTTAATGCAAAACAATCTTAAAGCATTTTTCATTTTTAGAAACGGTGAATGTTTACAACACTACAAGTATTCAAAAGCTTTTTAAAGACAAAAAACAAAAAGATCAGTTCTTTCCTTTCATTCAGTCGATAATCGTGAATAATCATAAAATCGCAATATTTTCTCTCACAATAATCGCGACTCAAAAAATTGAAATCGTGACACTCCTAGTCATTGATTGAAACTACCTTTTAGAACCAGGTAGTTTTTTTCTTCGATTTTAAAGTCTGTTTACAACTGAGCCACTACCAGGAATTTCAGTATTTTTTATGTGTTAATTACCGGCTGTGGTAAATTATAACATTATAAAGTAATATAGAACATGCACACGTTCTCCCTGCAGGTGCTGGCCGTATCTGACATTGTGGTTTATCGAACTCGGGCAGAGCGTCTTCACAACGACATGTTCCAGTTCCTGAGCAGTGCTTCGGGAGCGTACCTCAAACACTTCACGCCAGAACTGAGAGCCCTTTCTAGCCGCTGTGGGCTCGACGTGCCTCTGTCCTGCTTGGGACCCGCCGTCATTGTGTTTCAGGAGACCACACACACTCAGCTGCTCGGATACGGTAGGAAATACTCAGTTGAAAATAGGGCTGAACGATTAATTGCATTTGCAATTTTATCGCGATATTACACAACGCGATTTCGTAATCGCAAGGCACGCGATTTGGGAAGTAAATAGAGCAACGAGATATGGCAGCAAAGTCCGCTCCGTCACGTGCTTTTGTTTACGTCTCAGTCTAGTTAAGGTGCGCGGTAGATTGTGGATGTACAGTGAAAATATCAGCTTTTATCATGCAGCCACCGCGAAGGAATATTGCTTTTCTCCGTTAGCATTGCGTTAGCCGCAGCGCTAATCACGCCATTCCGTCGCCGCTACTACACGCTCTGGTGATCACAGAAACTCCCTCACCTCCGGATTCACACGCCTCTGCCTCCACAGACATATATAGGTGAGTCTGTGCTGATTGTAAAAAGTAAAGAGTCGTTTGTGGCTCAGTTGACGAGGCTTATGTTTGGGAATGTTGTGGATAAAGAACTTATCTCAAAAGCATAATGACGTTTCATGACCATTAAGTATCCGCGGAGGCGATGTGCCATGTGCCTTTATTTACCTTTGCGTCTACCGCAGGGACAGACGCTAGATATATACACTAAAGCAGACGTTTGTTCTTACTTTCCTGCACTTTAGTCTGGGTGATGTTACTGACTGGATCAGTGAGTTATTTTTTTTTCATATCTATATAATTTAGCATTTATTTATAGACTGTACTGTTAAGTTCAGACAGTTTAAGAAGTGCAGTCCACACACATTTTGAATAGGTCAAGCAACAATTTTGTTGCAATTTTCACTTCAAATATTGTTTATTATGAAACAGGCTGATTTATTGCTTGTGTTAGGTGAAAAATACATGAGAAGAGGACCTTGCAACAATAATCGCATATTTAATCGCAATCGCAATATTGAAGAAAAAAAATCGCAATTAGATTATTTCTCAAAATCGTTCAGCCCTAGTTGAAAAACACATTTTAAACCCAGCTTTATTAGCCCCCTGGGGTCTATCGCAGATGAATACAAGCAATCTAAAATGTACCATGTCATTGAATCCACTTTAGGAACGAGTTGTGAGTTGTAAATCGTGTTTTTATTGCAAGGCATAAATATTTATATGATTCTTAATCCCTTAAGATATTCAATAAAAGCACGAGATTTAAAAATGTGTTGTCTTTGCTGAATTATGATGCAAATTAAACATTTGTAAAAGATATATCAATACTTCTTAGACCTTTGCTATGGTGTAGGTTGCCTTTTTGATATATATCACCAGCCACATTACCAATCAACATGACAGTGCTTATATATCTGATTTCATTCAGCACTTATTTCCAGTGTGTTCTCTATCACAGACTCCCAAGTGCCCGGTCACAGCGACACTCTCCTCCAGAAGCGTTTTCATGAATTGGGTTTGGGCACAGAGGCCTTCAGTTCAGTGCAGTACGTGGGTACACAGACCATAGCGCCCCCCACAGACTACAGCAGGCTACTGGAGGCAGTGACTCAACAAGTGAGGAACACGCACACACGCTCCCCTCGACAGCCCGGGATAGTGTTTCGGGCTCTACATGTAAGTACATTATGCTTAGATTGATTGTATCACCTTGTATAAATCAGTTTAAATTAAGTTTATTTGAATATGTGCAGGCCTTGAGCGAGCGTTTTTGTGGAGAGCTCTCTGATGAAAAAATGACCTTGTATTCCTTTTTTCCTGACGAGTACTTCACCTGCTCCTCTGTTTGTCTCAGCTGCAAGTAGGTTTATTTATGCATAAACTGTAGACTCAGTACACATGGAGATTATGCATCATTTATGAGAACTTGGACATTGTTGATAATATTACATCTTTTAGCCAGTAAAATGTAACTTGCTAATGGTTATTTGATCAAACTCATTCTTATCCTTCAGTATTCGGTGTAAAAATGGGATGAACCACTTGCGAGACCGTGTTCCTCACATGGCAGATGGACTGTGTCAGTTTGCCCACCAGTTCAACAACAAGGTCTTGATTTGTAAGGTGAGAATATGTTTTCATAATGAACTATATTTCTTAGAAAACGTGGAGTTAATGATCGTAATCATATTTGTTTATTTGTTTGTTTTTTGTCTTATTAGAAATGTTATGAAGCAGGCAGAGAGGTTATTGTTGTGCCAAAAACCTCAGCTTCCGGTGACAACCAATGGTTCGGACTGGCCAAATACGCCTGGTCAGGGTATGTAAACAACATCCGTTTTGTTTTGTTTATATTGTTATTGCCAGTGAATTCTTATCTGAAGAAAACCACTCCCCTCCTCCTCTTGTGTCAGGTATGTGCTGGAGTGTGCTAGCTGTGGAGTGATCTACCGAAGCAGACAGTACTGGATGGGAAACCAGGACCCGGAGAGCAACGTGGTCCGCTCTGAGGTCAAGCACGTGTGGGAGGGGGTGAGTCGAAGACCTCTAATTCTAATTATTTTGTGATTTCAGTCAGAGGTCTTTGTGCCGGTCTTAAACTTTAATAAAGAGAATAGAGACAGAGCAGGGATGTGCAAACCTTTTCCATCGGGGCTGCATATTGAATTGCATTTTGCATGGAGGGCCACAGACAGTGGTCAATGCAGTGAAACATTCAATTTGGCAGATTTATCCGAACCGTGGAACCACACCTATAATTAGGTTTGGAAGCATGATATAGCTTTCTTACACTAAAAAGTAATATATTGAGGTTTTTTGAACTTGCTGCTAAAAGTACTATATCTGGTGAGGTGTGCAAACTCTGCAAGATACCTGAGGGCCTAGAAAAATGGGGTTGAGGGTCACATTTGACCCCCTGGCTACACTTTGATCAATCTATCAGCAAATTCCTGATATAACACTTTCAGCTGCTATTTATATAATTTCAAAACATTTATTTTCACAGACCGACTCGTTTTTGACAAGTCACCAGAATGCTGCTCAGAGAGTTTTAGACGGGATGAACTTTGTGATCCAGTCTGTGTCGGAATATAGCACTGGTCCCACGAAAGCAGTCACAGCCTGGCTCACGGACCAGGTAGCGCCGCCCTACTGGCGGCCCAACAATGACATCACTGTAAGACAATACTTTACTAGTATCCAGTGTTCTGTATCTTATGGACAAGCATTTGTTTGTCTAACTCCACACTTTGTATTATTATCCTCTCTGTATGTGGCCGTCTTTAGACGTGTCATGGCTGTGAGAAGATGTTTGTTGAGTCTGAGAGGAAGCACCACTGTCGCTCATGTGGAGAGGGCTTCTGTCACCCCTGTTCCAGCCACAGGATGCCCGTCCCGGAGCGAGGATGGGGCAGCAATCCGGTCCGTGTCTGCCAGTCCTGCTACAGACAGGGAGGACCAGCCGACACCAACAGCCAGGGTGAGACATTATTTCAGTTTTATTTTACAAGTAAGCAGATACTATGTTGTTGTATTTCCCACATCACTCTTATCTCTTTGTCCAGTGTGTAAAGTGGAGCCTCGGGGCCTGATCGCTCGAAGAGTCACAGAAGTGGCCCAGTCCACACTAGACATGGTCTCTACAGCTGTGGACTACCCTCTCTGTGAGTAAGATGTAGTATTTCATCTTCACGTTTGTGTGCGGAAGTCAGAGAAGTACAGATCTCTGGCTCCCTCATGTGGCGTGTTTTGGTATTATACCTAACCAGAGGTTCCGCTAGACTTTTTTTTTTGTCGGCCACTTTGGCCGGCTGGGTCGTAAAATGCCGGCCATTCACAAGAATTACCGGCCATTAAAAAATATATATACATAATGAACGTGGCGTATTATCAATAACAATCTACATTTAGACATACCTTTACACGAGTGCTTTAGTGGGTCCAAAAACACAGCTATTTCTAATGAAAGAACGACGTGAGAAAAATGTAAAAACAGCTCAAATCCAAACATAAAGTTGTGCGCGTGGAGACGATAGAGGCGGCAGGTGTCACGAGTACAAACCCCACTCATCTGCACTAACTCAGACAGAAGGTAAACCCTAACGCTGTCCAGATCTGACCGCATCAGCTGCACAGCGAGGGCCCTTTAACGTGGCTTCAGGTGTAAAATTAGTGAGTAAGTCTCTCACCGCTGAAATATTACGGAGGGACGAATCAACAATGCTAAAGTCATCAAAAGTCAGTCTCGAGCATTTCAACACGGACCCAGCTCTGCCACGCTCTAGAGCGGCTCCAACACCGGTAACTAAGCCGAGGCGTCTACGCAGACTGACCCAGGGAAGCACCTGTAAACCCGGCCACTCTCCCAGGAAGCCGCTGTGGGACAGCGCGTCAGTCTGACTGAACACACTCGAGTTTAAAGAATATCCAAATAAAATGTATTAGCTGCTGGGTTCTTAACACACTTTTAGAAAAGTAAATGCACCTGTAGTTCGCCGTTTTCTTGGAAAATGTGACGAAGCACGACGATTACAGAATCTTCTGTAATGAACAAAATGCCGTGATTTCTGCTTATACAGTGCTCCTCCAATTTACTCCAAGTTCACCGCAAACTAAATTAGAGTATAAATAGAGTATAAATAATAATGATGGTAATAATAATAATAATGATAATAATGAATAAGCTATTTTAGATCATTATAAAATGTTCGAGCAAAATTAAAGATGGTGATCAAGATGTGTTGTAAAGACATAAAAGATAAACCTAAAGCACACTGTAACAGCCGACTTTAACAAATACAATATGCACATACTGTATCTTACTGTGAAGTTCTAAATCATTCGATGTCTCTTATCGACAGGTTTTGTGAAGGAAGTTGCACGTCCCGACTACTGGGTCCCAGATACCGACATCACTCAGTGCCACCAGTGCTCCAAACGGTTCACTCCGGTCATGTCCAAGCACCACTGCAGGGCGTGTGGGCAGGGTGTGTGTGGGCCCTGCTCCACCCACTTCAAACCCGTCCCGTCTCGAGGCTGGGACCATCCCGTCAGAGTTTGCGATAGCTGCCACGCCCGCCCTGAAGCTTTGTAGTGGGGCTATAAGGAACATGATGTCTTTTGTAAGGGCAGTGTAGCAAAGGTTTTTATGTTAAACCGCTCATCAAGAAACTTTGTCAATTCTGAATTTCCCCTGGTTTGAAAACTGGACAGACTATTTTGTGAACAAAGGGAATTGACTATACACCAAGGAATGACAAATGGCCGCAACTGGACATCAGGCGCTTCAACTTAAACCACTATAAACTCAAAGACAAAAATAGGAATGCTTGTTTTGCGTGCTGTTTGAAATTTAAATTACAAGCAACTTTTTATGGACTGGGTGAAGTCTGGCTGCAGTTTCTTTTTGCACAGCTGTGCAATATGAGAAATATGAGGGATGAACTATATCTATTACACCCACTCCCCCATATACAAAAAAATGTTATTTGGAAATTAGGAAAGTGATTAAGGTTGTACTGGAATCTATTACTTATTCTATTAATTACTCCAAGCCAAAATTGTGTACAAATACATGGATTGGCCAATACGAATCAGAGAAATTAAGACCTGCTTATTATGGACAGAGAATCCATAATATAATCCATAAACATATTTTTCCTGATATTGGATACTTTGATTGTCTTGGTAGAAAAATGCTGATCTAAATTAGGGGCAGGTTTGTGAATCAACACGAACCGAAACCAATCGGACAGTGGACACAAATCATGTGACGTCATTGTGGTCTGTGCTGACCTACTTTTCCACGGTAAACGTGCCTTATTTTTTCTCAGTGTTAGGTCACGCTGTAGCTTTGTCCATCAATATTATTAAATCTATGGTCACATACATAAATATGCACATGACTGTCCATGGGATTTTGCATTAGAAAGACTTGAGCTCCAAATACTGTGCCTTTTTGGAACAATTTCCAAAAGTTCTTCTCTGGACACAAAGATTGTTTTTATTCACATGTGCTTTATTACACAGCCTGGGTTTAAACTCAAATGGACAGATAATATTTAGCTCTAGACATTCCAATTGTAATGAAGTGCTGATATTTTATTAGACACACTATATGTACTGAGTTTTCTTTTTTTTTTAACTGGAGCAGGCTCTGAGCTTTCACATGTACCTTAAGTCTTAGCTTAAATTTGACTAGTGTCACTTTCACTAGGCATACGTTCAATTTAAATTTCTTTAAATTTTGTAAATGAAAAATCACATCGCACTTTGTTAAACAGTTTTTTTTTTTCTATTCTGCTCTAACTTTTTATTTAAGTTTTTTTTCTTAAATCATAAAAGTGACAATCAAAACCAGGTTCAGTTCAATAAATCCATCTATAACTGTTGTCTCTGTGTGCGTCCTGTTTATATGGAGCTTTAGGCTAGTCATTTTAGAAGCACTGGTAGCACAATTATGTCAGTAATGATCAAACTGTAGTGTCATTGAGCTGCGTGTAAAGTTTTGTATATTTTAATCCAAAAGTAGAGGGAAACCAAAAATGGCTTAAGTTAAGCTTAACATGCACCACATTCGATGTAAAATCTGCATTTTGTATCTACTACTTTCCATTGAGGTCTGGACAACTTTAACCACAAATACGAATCACCCCAGAAAGGTGTGAAAAGTATTGCAAGAATTTTTCCACAGCGAGCAGCACATACTGTACATATACCAAGGTTTTCCTCCACAATGTGTCTTTATTCTAACAGCTATTGCTGGTATTTACGACCCTGGTGCTATTGGGGGATATTTTATGCACTTTATGTTGTTAATGGTCAGAAGAAGCTATGAAAGTGTAGACCAGTTGTTACCAATCATCATATGTGGGCCTCTGGTGCACGAAGGCATTTTTTCTATCCTGATATGTTTTGAAATGTCGTCCTGGATTTGGCCCCGTATTCTTGTTTAGTCCGGAGTCCTGGTTTTGCTTTAGGCAGACCTGCTTCCAATCTGTATAGTCTCATACTAAATTTTCTTTTTCTTTGTAAATCCCCTGTTTTAGATCTGGGTCCTAATTACTTCCATAGTGATTTTGTATAGTATACGTGAGCTAGTTATTTCTTGAGAAAACTTTGTAAATGCTTTTCCCAGACTTGGTACACTATGTAAGTAAAAAAAAAAAAAAAAAAGCTTTTGCAACAGCTTGCTAAATGTTAGGGTCATAGCAGCAGACTCGGAGCAGTTCAACACAATGCTGTCTCCTTCCAGCCCGGGACATACATGGACTTTTGTGAATGAATAATGATGTCTCTGTCTGCCCGTCTCCTCTACCTCCACATACCGCCTCTACGCAGCCTCACAATGTTGCAGCTCCCTGAAAACTATTTGGAGAATTCCCGTCTCACCACACACCAACACGACCGGGCGGCCGCGCGCTATCGCCAATGGCCCTACCCAAATAAGGCGTTTAACTGCACGGAGTTGCTAAACACACACACACAGAGAGGAGAGAGAGCTGCAGAAAGGGCATGTCCATTTAAGGCTGTAGTTTCCTATTTTCCAGCTACCAGCGCGCCGTATCTTCTCAATCCCTCCCTCCCTTTCTCCCTCCTAGGATCCTGAATGAAGTCATCGTGCTCCGATCTGGACTTTTTAAGGCGGTGGCGTTAAGAGGGAGGTTCCTGCCAGGCATAGACCAGCTCTCAGTCCAGCATCCGTCTGCACCTATAGCACTGAAGTCCTATTTCTACAAACCGTGAGTATAACATCAATCTAATCTATATGAGAATGTTTTTAGAATTTACTTACTTATATATATTAGTTTTGTTATACTTGGCAGTTAAGTGCACCTACTGAATAAACAAAAGAGATTGCACTTTTCAAATAGATCGCTCAAAATGGATAAAATATGTATTCATTTTCAATGGGTAAACTATATTTTATGTCTAATGCGCATAAAATTAAAATATCTTTCCAGAGCACACACGCAGCTATCATTTGACACACTGAGTTTATAGACATTCAAATGAAGTTAACATGTAGCAGGAAATTGTCCTGACAGTGCACAGTCCATGTAGGAGCTGTTTTGGATTTGCACAGTCAAATCGCGCCCCGGGCCAGTGCTGCATGTCTCCTGCATCTTGCCAAAGGTTTGACATACAATTCGCTTGTGAACGCTGAAGTTTATAGGCAATGAAAATGAACCATAGCAAGCTGTCTTTTGGGGCTTTCATTCGGGCATTTATGAGCATCATCCATACTCGCAGTAGAGGATTTGGCCGCACTGAAGTTTGACATAGTTTGGCAACAGGTTCAAACAGGTCTTATTTGAAATCTGGAAACTGAAACATCGTAGGTCTGAGAGCAAACTGCCCTCCCCCCCCCCCCCCCCCCCCCCTGCGCGGGCCATAAAACAGATGAACAACACGATACGGTACATTAGGCAGAACAGCGTTTTGAATGTGTGCCAGGAAAAAAAGGAAAACATTCTCTTTCTGGTAGTACTTTACAGCATAGTAATAACGCAGTAAAAGAGAAAATACAAGTTAAGAAAAAATGTAATAACATGGTAATTACATACACCTATTTATTTCATGGTACTTGTTAATTAGACGAACCTTGTGTAAAGAAAGAGTTCCAAGGAAACTTGGTTCGTATTTTATTGGCTACAATGTAGAAACTGTAAAAAAAAAAAAAAAAGTCCCCTTGTTATTCCCAGTTACGCTGCTATATCAATTCTATTACCATGTTATTACTTTGCTGTACATTAATGTGCAACCCCTTTTTTTAAAACAGTCTGAAAAGAGAAACCTTCTCTTTTTCAGCCCCACAATAGAGGGTGATGTCACAGCATAGCAACAGAGAGCCCAATGAGTGTTTGTTTTAACACTATATACATCTAGAAGAAACCTAACAACTCAAAGATTTAAGTAGTTATAAGCAAAAGAGTTTATAATTGTAGGTGTCTTGGTCAGAAATCCCACATGAAAAAAGAAAATCACACCTCTACCTGGGGTTGTTTAGTATTGATTTGACCACGGATTGCAATTTTTAATTGTTAGTACGTTGGTAAACTCAGCAGTCCAGCCCACCTGAGAACTTGGCATTCCCATTTCTCTCTCCCATAGCCCCCTTGGATGACAAAGGCTAATGAGCTATGTGGTAGCTACTTAAAGTGATAAGTCTGTAAGTTTGCAAAGTGCAGACAGATGGAGAGAATTTTTAAAGTACACATTCAAATTCCTCCCCTCTTGGACCAGAAAGTCACCCCTAGTTTGGAAAATGAGGAGAGCAGGAACAGAATTGCCCAAAGTGCATGATGAGGCTCCCTCCCCCTCCCCGCCTGATTGGACCTGATAGGTTGGTTCACAGGAAAAGCTCATCTCATTGGTCAAAGTGGTATCCCGGGATTTCTGATTAGTTGCTGAAATAAGCAAAGATTTAGAAAAAACATGACTATTTAATATCACTCATGTTACCTCAAATTTCAGACCCCGGCGGTCAGTTTTACCCAATCCATTAAATTTGTTAAACATTTAAACTTACTTTAACGATGAAAGGGCCAAATATTATTCTCATTATATATTATTATTTACATGAGCATTATAATTAAAAATGGTGCATGGATGGTGTTATTACATTGCTGATTAGCCTCCTTTAATAAAAGTTATATTTTTTTTCCCTAAAATCTTTATTCTAAAACAGAGCAGGGGTCAAGGTGGGCAGGCACTGTTGAGCTAAATGAAGAAAGCCATATTTTAAGTAAACATGCGTGTAAAATGTGTTAAAATGGACAGGTATTATGTAAATATACACAGTAAGTTAAGCTGTAGAAGTTAGTTAGTCACAAGTTTGGCAACTCAACAGCTCAGCCCGTTCAATATTGACCCAGCCCTATATGACTTCCTCATACAGTGATTATGTAATGGTGAAGTCTATCCCAGGCAAATGAGCATGAGCCAGCCCTGTGCAGGCCGCCACATCCACCGCAGCCTGCCTCCTGCTTCCTGGTCTGGCACTGAAAGAGTTTTTACCATGGCGATAACACAACAGACGCAAAACACAGCCATTTGAGACGAATGGAGACTGATGAAGTCATTACCGTGGGATACAACTTTTAGCGCGGATTAGGGGTTTATGTGAACTTAACAGAGAGGTATGGAAGGTTTAGTGAGGTGAAGGAAGAACAAACTGGTGCAAAGCATTTAAATCTCGTCAAGAGTTTGTAATTGCCAGAAAACAATAGAGAGAATATAGGCATAGAAAGCCTCATATACTTCCTGATCATCTTGATAATCCTATGGCTCCAGTTTAAAGAGAATGACATGGTCCATCCAAATACTGCGCGGATATAGTGTCATGAAACTTTGCTCTCCAAAGGTTTTACCTAAAACATGTACATTAGACTAAGACTGCCCTGTGGAAAAAGATTCTGAGTATCAAGAGGACTTTCTTGTCTAAATAAAGGTCAAATATTTGAAAGTAATGCAATTCAGTAATTGTATAGCATCTGGTGGAACAATTTAGACAGAGCAGAGTTGGCAGGAGCAGGACAGTACCACTTTGATAGTTTACTTCACTAAACACAGTTTTTTTCTTCTACTTTGAACAGTGCTTAGTTTGATAAATATTTGTAGATGAAAAAGCGGGAATAATAACAGACACAATTAAACTAATGGGAAGAAAGCACACGGATAAGAACATACATTTCCCCCAAAACATAACACATTTACAGTTTGGCAAATAGAAAGACTGTTTTGAGAATCACCAATTCAACTAAAGCAAATTGGATATGGATTTGTGTTCCATTCCAATGCAAGCAAATGGAAAGGACTACAGGAAGGGCATCTATGTATATGTATATGTGTATATCTATGTTTATGTAAAATCATTAAGCAACTCTATTAGGATTTTTGGAGGGGCTTTTCATTTTGTTCATATTTGCACAATACACTTCACACATTGTAACGTTCTATGTCCCCTTTTCAGTAAGTCAGGCTATTTTCCATATTGTTCCCGTTCTGTTTACATATATCAGGCCTTGGACTAATCTTCCAGACAGACAGCTCTGAGGTGCGTTTGACGTAATCCTGACTTGTATGATCCGGACCCGGTCCCAAACCCAACACAAGGTCCCGGGATGTACATAAATCCCGCTGCAGCGATCGGGGAATAGGATCACCTCTAAAAATACAGCGTGATATGTACATGGCGAGACGCTATATCGCCTGCAGAAGGCCACTGAGTGCATAAGAGTTCAGGGCATAATTTTCCAACTTAAAAAAAAGTGAATCTGCGGTCGCAAAATAATGGTTTACGGGCCAGATGGAGGGAAAAAAAAGGGGATTGGCATTCCAGAGACAAAAACACCATGTAATAATGATTATCCTGGTGACGCATGGAATAACAAGAGCAAGGGAGAGAGCAGAGGCAGACAGAAAGCCAATGCAGGAAGTTAATTTGTGCTGGTATTTAAGTGCGAGGTGGTGGTTTCTTGGCATTTTGGAAAAGCACCCGAGGCAGTGCAAGCAATGTTAAATAGAGACCTGTGGTTACAGTCCGCGGCCAGTGATGACTAGAGGACAATAATGCAATTAGTAAAACGTGATATTTTGGGTGTGCTTTTTTTGTTATACAAGATTTAAACACAGCATCCGAACACTAGAGACTGTCCTCTGCATTCAGATACCTTTTATCAGCTTTAGTAACACTTGATAACTCATAAACGTCTCTCTTCCTGTTCTCTTATTGCTTCTTTTGAGGGCCTATTCTATCCCCAAGGTCCCTACAGTCGAACTCAAATAAAATGAATAATTTTAGACTGCAAAGATAAACACAGGATGACTGGACAAACTGAAGCTGCGGTATCTAGGAAGATGCGACACACTACAGGTTAAGCTTGTTGGATGGTTGCTTCAGTTAAATGTTTTAATATTTTACAGTAAAAATCTGAATGTGTTGCAGCTGTTTTAGCCCAATAATCCCCTATATGGTCCTGCCTTTTCAACTCTTTGCCCCACACATTTCACTTTTAACGAAGCATTTAGTGGGAAAAACTACCACAGTAGAGCAGGGGACATAAGAGGACCTCTAGGACACACATGGGTTTAACCTTTGATGTTTGACCTCCTCTAGGAACAGGAAGTTGAAGACATCGAGATGGCTGCAAAGGTTGTATGGTGCAGACAGCACCGTGATAATAGGTTTTGCCTTTGGCTGGAGCTCGACTGCAAACATAAATGCAATAATAGAGAAAAAAAAGCTGGCAAAGACTTAGGCGCTGACAGACACAGGGTGATGAATGAGAGAGCGCGGATGGGAAAAATGTGTTAGTGGCTGTAGCTGAGATCACAAAGTCTGGATTTTATAAGGTTATTCTGTACATAGGGTGCAAAGGGACCCACAATGCTTCAGGCTCAAAAAGAGTAATAGAGCTAGTTTGCTTTTGGTACAATGCATGAAATGAAGCTGCATGTTGCATTTAGCTTTGTGGCAGAAGATTGAGCGTATTGGATTTAGGTTAAGTCTTGACGTATTAATCAGAAATGCACTGTAGAGGCTCTGCAAAGTTTAAAATGTTTCGAAATGGACACATATGCTTGCTTGGTTGTCACCACATGAAGAAACTTGGCTACTTTTGCACTTCATTGAAAAGAACCCAACCCACGTAATATCTAGAATATGTCATATAGTCGTGACAATCAAAAGAGCCAGACGTGGAGATTTTATTTTACATGGTAGTCTTCAGTGGAGCGTAAACGTAGCCAAATGTACATTCAAATGTAATGTGTCGCTATAAGTAAACAAAAGTGTTTCCCAACCGGGGGTTGGGAAACACTGCTATTTTCAATGACTGCTATAAAAGCAGTCATTGAAAATATTTAGTCAAGTAAGAGTAAGGAAAGTACTCCTCCAAATATAGTTTAGATGACTACTTCAATTTTTTTTTACTTAAGAAAGAGGATTATATTCATTGACTGCTTGAGTAACTGGATGTAAAAAGCCGGATTTATGTTTACCAATGAAAATCACTACCAAATGTGAAAATATATTTGGGATTTCTACATAAAGTCTTGATATAAAAAATAATATTACAAGTATAAACCTCTTTGTAATAAAACCACTCTATGATGGATAGTTACTCTTGAGAAGATGTAACAGAGTACTGCTGTTTTTGCTGGTAGATTACTATTCCAAATAGTAATTTTCAAATAGATAATAAAAGATCATGTAAAAACAAAATGAAGAGATTTACTCCTCATGCTGTAAGGCTTATGAGCACTTACTGTAATGAACAATTCACAGCTCGTGGCACAGAAGTTTTATACCTAACCTACAGTTATATCTTCACAGTCTACAAAGCTAAAATCTCTTTCTCTGACCTCTCAGGGAGCCGGAATGGCAAACAAGGGCCCCTCGTACGGCTTGAGCAGGCAGGTGCAGGACAAAATCGACAGTAAGTACGACCTGGAGCTCGAGCAGATTCTGGTGGAGTGGATCTCCCGACAGTGTGGGGCCGAGGTGGGCAAACCCGAACCGGGCAAGACGGGCTTCCAGACATGGCTCAGGGATGGATGCGTGAGTACAAATTCAATTTGAGTTATAATATGCCATATCTGCACATTGTAACTCATCCCTCTCGTGTGTCTTAGGTGTTGTGTGAAATGATCAACAGTCTGTTCCCTGGAGACAAACCCGTGAAGAAGATCGCAAGCTCAACTATGGCCTTCAAACAGATGGAGCAGATCTCTCAGTTCCTCAACGCGGCCGAGAAATACGGCGTCACCAAAACCGACATGTTTCAGACCGTCGACCTCTGGGAAGGTAAGAAATGTTACAATATAACTCACGGGGAAATCGGGCTTCAAAAGAGGAATCGACCAATCCAAAATCAGGCCAAGGCAACCTCGGTGTCAGCAGTCACTCACACAACACTATGTAGCAAAACAGCACGGCCAAACATTATCTCTTCTGTTTTATGTTAGAGGCAAATTGGTGAAACAAACGTTTGTACATGTATTTCTTGCAAATTAATTATCTTGCCACTGACTCGTTTGTGGACAGTACTGATCTCACTTTTCGTTTATACGTCTGATACTTCACTGTGTGTATATCCTTATTTCCATGTGCTTTGGGTTTCAGGTAAAGACCTTGCTGCTGTACAGAGGACTCTGTCGGCTTTAGGCAGTTTGGCCGTAACCAAAGAAGAGGGCACATACAAGGGAGACCCCAACTGGTTCTTTAAGTGAGTCTCCATATTAACAATACATGTCAAGTCTATATAATTACATTTTAATAGGTTGTGTGTAGGTATTAATATTGAGGTCAAATGCAGCCTAAAATGCAGCTGTTGATCCCTGATTTTTGTTAGTACTGAGCCTGTTTACATGAAACGAAAACTGGCACATAGTCTAAGGCTAAGCACAATTACAGAAATCATATAGGGGTAATATTTTACTGTACCATTGCTCTGCAGGAAAGCCCAGGAGAACAAGCGTGACTTCAGCGATGAGCAAATTAAGGCGGGGAAGAATGTGATTGGATTACAGATGGGGTCCAATAAAGGAGCGTCACAGGAGGGCATGAGCTACGGACGGCCAAGGCAGATCCTCTAAGACCAAACCTCCGCCAGTCTAATTTTGCCTGTAAACACGTCCATCCGGTGCAATTCTATCAGTCTAGTTTATGTTTAAAATTAAGACATTGTCCCTATTAAAAATAAAAAGTTAACTTTAACTGAACGCACTGTGTAACATAATGTTCATCTAAATGTTTTATTTGAATTGAAAGCAACAATTTTGAAGTTAATCTGCTAAAATTATTACTTGCAACAATCAAAGCAGATGGAAGAAAAGATTACATAATGCATTTAGTTAGAGTAAATATGATTTTTACGCAATAAAGCTTGCACTGCAATGTCATTTGCACATATCTAAGCATATGCAGTCTTAACCCTGAGCACAAAATGCTTTTAAAATGGTGTCCCACTAAAGCTAACATGAGCAAGCACTATTTCATTATTTGTAATAGTATAGTATAAGCAACAGTATGAAGTCTATTAATTCTTCAGTCTGTGCATAACAATATACAGCCTATAAATTGTACCCAAAATTAAACCATTGATATGTGCAATATAAAATTCATACAACACCCTGTTAACTCTGCATTCTGTTTAAGCGCTGTTTTTGTAAATTTTCTTAATAAATGATGACTTGAATTTTGTTTTGTCAAATATGTCAATTTAGCATTAAAGCACACAATAGCTGTCAGTAACCAACGTCGTATTCAAAGTGCACATGACACATGAAAGTCTTCCACAAGGACATAGCTTCATGTTAAGATTTAGCTAAAAAATAACTTTTTTCTGTGGTTTTAAATATTGTCATGTTTCTTATTGACCTTTGGGTAGTTAATGATATGGCCGTGCAACCATATTATAGGCTACTGTACCAGAGAAATTAAAAGTAACAGAAGGCTTTCATTCATTCAGGAAGTATTCATCAAAGTGAAGCTTAAATCGTTCACTTGAATGAGAACTTTATGGATCTTCTCCTTCTTTCATTCTATTGCATATAATGTAAAAAATAAATACATTTCTTTATAAAGATGGCACTTTACCAGTGTCAAACCATGAATAATACTTAACTCAGACATATTAATTTAAACTAAGTGAAAATTAGAAAATATATAAACCCAAGTTATGCACCTACTTAAAAAACGTCTAATGCATTTATATTGCAAAGACATTCTGTTGAACATTAGTGAAGTCTTCAATCCACTATAGAAGAATTCTGAAAAAGCACTTTTATTTTATATTATGTACGGAATTCCTCAGTAAACACTGTTAAAATATGCAGTATATTCCTTATGTCGGCAGCAACATACCAGTTCTAAAACGTTTCACCAGTAAGTCACTTATTATTTATCAACAGTGCTGAGGAAGTCTTTCAAGTATGTAATTGTGGCCATGTAACATCACATTGGAAGATTAGACCAGTTATAAAGACTGAAAAAACTTTTATGAAAATGAAAAGGCCAGGACTCAGGACGACAGAAACATATTCCAATATAAGTTTAAAATTTACAGAATCATCTGATGTTAACATTTTCATAAATGAGGAAACAAATAATCCAACCATCCATGTTTTTTTATTCCCATTCACCTGTGACTTGCACAGCAAAACACAGCAGCCATCTTCAGCCCAAACACATTTACAATAAAAAATTAGACCTCTTAAAAACACTTTATACAAATGTTCATACTATGTATAAACTTTATATATTACACTTTTATATACATAAATCCCAAACTATAAAAAAAAAACACTTCAAGTTTGTGTTCAGTAGTTTGCCAAATACCAACAGAAAAAGCTCCAAAAAGCCGAGTCATATCTGAGAGAGGGTTCTAGTTTTCAAGCCTTTGAAAACTAGAACCCAATACTTCATCCACCTTTAGGGCACTTTATGGAAGACAATATGCACAGAATATCGCACTTTTAAAAGTTCCATTACCCAAATTTACAAGCTTCTTTTGTTCTATAAAACTCTGTATTGACCATGACCCAGGCTTTGGAAGTGAACAGAAGCAAAATGCAGTATATGGAAACCAATCAAGCCACCAAAGAAATGACTGGATCACAGACAATGGCAAGAAATTAAATAGCATGGTGGACAATTCTCCACAATTTAAAGTTTAAAAGGGCTTTTTTTTTTATTGGCCATTATATGAGTACAACATAACACTTTATTGTTTGCAGTATTTTTCACCATGGTATGTAATACTCAAAATCCTCCCATAACACTGCATAACTACAGCTTCGTCACTCATTGTTATAGACCAAAAATATTTCAAGTCTTTTCAAGTCCCACCAATGAAGCCGAATATGCAGCACACGCAAACAAGCACTGATGGACTTTGACTTTTTAAAGCTTTCTATCTGACCAGTGCTTTGTTTTTGCAACTGGAGTTTGGGGACGCTTGGACCCCGTTAAATATAGCTACAGTATTACTTATAGTATTAATCAAAAATCCACGAAGCAACCCTTCCTTGAGCGGTATATGATTTTTTTTTTAATACTTACATAATACTGCATACTGTGGTTTTCTTGGCCTATTCGACACTAGGTAAAAGAGTATAAAATAGGCCACTATATCTTTATACCGAAGATTGATGTTAAAAGCCTGAGATTGTGGAAAATGCATGGGGAATAAAACAGGGCTCAGGAGGGAAGCAGGAGATTGTTCCAAAAGGCCACTTGTAGAAAAGTCCAGCACAGTGTGGGTTTACAGCCTGAGAGGCACAGACAATATGTAGGTTTACTTTGTTTTTGTGAAACAATTTACTGGCCGGGCTAAAGTTCTGGACTTGTCCAAATCCAAAGTAAGGTCTTAGTCCAGTCCAAAACAAAAGGACTGTATCACATTCATAATAGTTAAGATGTTGTATAGAAAAGTGCTTCACATTTCCCAGAAATATAATAGTTAGAAGGCAATAGAATCAAGTGTGATTTGAAGCTGAGCCTATGCCAATAAAAAAAGTCTAAAATATTGACTTGAGCATTTAAAAATCTCTTTCAGCATATTGATTATGTTCATAATAACTGAATTGTCAAAAATGTTGACATTGATATAAACGTCTCATCTCTAAAGTTAATAGTGCACATACTACATTCAGAGACTTCAACAAGGGATGCACTTTGGTCAGAAACTTGATTCCCTTCTTAATTTCTTTTTTTTTTTAACAATGATTAAAGATTCCAATTGAAATATTGAATTACACACATGTTGACTTGCATGTAAACATACTGATTAAGAGCATTTATTCTCCTATTTCGTGCTAGGTATCCACTCGCGCTCCATTTAAAAGTGGCATATTGGTGTCGGATTCCAGCACAGTCTGTAGTTCCTGCCCGGACTCCCGTTCCTGTCCCGTTGCCACCACCAACACCTCAGGCCCGTCCCGCTCCTGGCGTGACCTTCGCCCCCTGGCTCTGCCCCGCCTCCTCGGCCGCAAACACAGCAGCCCCCTGAAATCCACATGGGCCAGCGTCACTTCCAGGGTGCAGTAGATCGACCAGAAGAGGGCGAAGCAGCCGAGGAGCAACAGGAACTAGTGACAAAAACACAGAGCAGTTTAGTTGGCGTTTTAGTCAAGTGTTAGCGCATCCTAGCCCAGAGTTTCCCAACCAGGGGATCAGATTCAAGAAAAGCTCTTTCTTATTGACGTTTATTTGCCTGTGTAAATTAACTTGGGGTACCTGGAGCAAAGCACTGGAAGGTATTTAAGACCTCGTCACACTGGATAAAGGCTGTAATAAACCCTGGCATGAAGCGCTTGTCAGTGACTTGGACCAAGATCCCACTGTAACATTGATGTGCACAAGTGGATACAAGTGTTTCTGTCAATGAGTCTTATTGCAAGAATGCTTGTAAAACCACAGACACAAAGTACCAGCTTCTTAAGCAGGAATCAATTTACAAATACGAGACAGAGATAAAGAATAGATGAGATCAGGACTGGGAAGCTTCAGGAGTTAAATGTTTGAGCCCAGTGGTTTTTGAGTCTGACATGGGGCCGAGACTCATGTACAGAAGAAACATTTATTAGGACTACCGCACTACATTCAAATTACATAACACTGTAACTTGTACATTCTTACGCAGCTGCTGCTATTGATGCAGGAGCCAAGTCAGATACTTCACAAAAAACATCCCACTGTGTGACAAATGTTTAGATATTCACAGTCTTCCTGTGAATATCTAAACTTGTCAGAAACTTGTCAATGATTTCTAAAAAGTGGTTGTTACAAATGTGAGGTAGTTAAAGCGTCCATATTACGCGATACAGTCTTTTTTATTAGCTTGTTCCTCTCATTAAACATACTGGAGTTGAGCGCTCAAATTGACTTCACTACAAGACATGTCAAATATCAAACCCAGAGTCCAAAAGTGTAGGACCTTTGAAGTGCACAAATGTTAAAACAAAGAGCTTTACCCTGAGGCTGTTAGAGGTGAAGGGGCTGACTATCTCCGGAGGGACGTCCAGGCCTGGAGGGCAGGGCGGAGAAAAACTGTCGTCCAAGTATTTGCCACTCATCGCATCCTTTACCAACCTGAAACAAACCAAAAAGTTGGCATAGTTTACAAATCACAATATTCAACGTGCCAATACATGTTTTCTAAAAAAAACTGTGCAGAGTTTATATTGCGAGTTCTAGAGAAATAAAATGGTTAAAGGTTGTGAAGAGTCATTACCTCTGCCTGTCTTTGACCTCTATGTACGTCATAGAGGAGCCGTACAGACTGAGTTTCCACTGCTTTAGGACTCCCGGGTCAGCACATTTCTGTAACTGCGGCTCTTCTTCAGGACACAAACATGAACCACGTGACAAACCAATATTCAGATGTAAAACTAATCAAACCGTGTAGAAAGCCTCTTACTGTGGTCAGAGATCCTGAGCTTATATTGTCCTTCAGCCTTTTCTCCCCAACAGCGAACAGTGGAGAAGGTCCAGTCCTGGTAGCCTTCTGTGTCCCTGAACAAAAACACACAAAAACATGATACATACACAAAAACAGCATTTTAAACTGACTGACCTGAATTCACTTCATTTATATTGATTACCAACTGTGTGAAATGAGGACACAATGGGAGTTGTCCTATTACTAATAATCAGCCCCCTGTTTGCACACTGTTATAATATGATCGATTCTATTCACAAACCTGGTGACACGACCCTACATAAAAGGGTACAAACAGATTTTTTTACCTGTCAATTGCACGGCGGGCTCCGATCACGGACGCCATGCCGCTGGGACACACCAGGACGAGCTCCACACTGCCACGGCAGGGATGGGTAATCGTCACGGTAACAGCCACATGCTCCAGTGTCCGCATTCCTGAATCTTTAAGGTCATCCGCCGTAACTATGGGAGACCAATTAATGCTTATTATGTATTGCTTGGATCATTACAATTTGAGGAAGCGTAATGCAGATCTGTTAAAGAAGTGCGTAAGCTAACATGGAAAAGGCCGTGACTATTAAACTAAAGCACGTCATTTAGAAAACCTCTCCCCCTTTCAGTTTCATTCTATAACCACACATTTAATCCTGTGTCTCTCCTGGGCCCATCCATTTTTTTCTCCCACTTGTCCATTGCCGGGTCGTGGGGGCAGCTATTGGAGCTGCCCAAGTCACATTGCACCAGTCCCCTATGGCTCCTTCTGCAGGTGGTGGGTCCACGGAAGGACGGCCTCATAGTTCCAAACGGGCCTGTTGGTCTCTCATAGGGGGCCCATTCACTCTCTCATTCATACGCCAGTGTACGCAGACACTGGAGGCAAGGAGGGTGAAGTGTCTTGCCCAAGGACACAACGACAATGTGCACCTTCAGGAGGCGGGATTCGAACCCCTGACCTTCCGATCATGAGACGACCCGCTCTACCATCTGCGCCACCGTCGCCCCCTCTCCTGGGCCATAGGCACTAATGAGCCGTGGTGCTCCCTGACCATTTAGGGATGAACACTCCTCGGGGCAGGGAGGGGACGAGAGCGGCACTCGTGTAAACAGAAGAGTCCTAGGAGGAGAAGTGAGGGGCTGAGATGTTGTGAAGACTGAAGTGGGTTTACATATTATGGTAAGATGAAGTGTGTGTGCATGGTGTAGGAAAAGGGTAAAAGAAGTCAAGAATGAAGTACAAACAAAGTAAATATAGGATAGGGGTTTGATGGACCAAGGTTTCCTTTGGTTATAATGATCAATCTAAAGTCCAGGATTCGCACTCACAAACACAATCTTATTGGTACACTAGTGCGGTGGAGGAAATGTTTTGCCGGAGCTGGGATCTAACGGCCAACATTTGGACGAAAGCTGTCACTGAACCACAGCCACTTCACTGCTGGTGAGAGCTGTGACACGGAGAGTGTACGACGTATTTCCTATGTACTAGTACAAAGTGGTGTGACTGAATACTACGGAGCCATGGATATAGATTTTTCTTGTGTGTGTATATATATATATATACACACACACAAACATTTACAAATGTTCAATAGGAGAATTTTCTAAATTAGCAAAGAACAATTAACCATATACAATCACACTAATAAACAAACCTACTAACACTACTGTAAAACCAAGAAAGACATAAAATACATCGAAAGTCTAATATATATCCAAAGCCTCTCTGAAGGCTCTCCCTGGCCACTGGTATTTTGGGATGGGTCGAATGCAAAGAACAAATTTATCTACTGGGACGATAAAGTACCCCTTAACCATAATAAATTAGCGAAAGTAAGTATAATACTAATGCCAACTAACCTAAATATAATTTACTCATCATAATAAATAGCAACATATTGTTCTAATGCCAACACTGTCTTCAGTAACATTCAGGTGTTTTTGTTTGTATTTTTAAGTGTCTAAAGCGTGATTCACGTGTCTGTAATGTGTCTCTACTGTTACTCTATCTACAGGTTTCCATCAATCTAAACTTGTGATTTAACCAAAGCAGAACTTTAACCTTGAAAACAACATTTGTTTTGTAATCCACACTATTATTATGGCCACCCAGGGAACAAAACCATTAAAAACTTTAGCTGGCAGTCTGCGAACAAAAGACGATGACTTGAGAAATGCACATTTATTGAGATTTACAGCCCAAGTATTTTTGTAAGTCACTTCGGTTTAAACTGTCTTTCTCCCTTTGTTTGAGTTAAATGTCAAGTGCAAGTGTCTGGAAAATCTCAAAAACAAAACAAGTCTATAAAATAAGAAGCAGATTCCTGGAAATCTGTATTCTGGAGGCAAGTCAATTGTTTTGTCCTATTCTGACAAAAACCTCAAGGAGAAGAATGAAAAAAGAATTTCAAGCAGAAAACAAAAGAGAAGAGTTCAGATAATGTTTACACTGCAATGAAGTTAGGCATCAAAGTCAATAGAGGAAAAACGCATGAGGTCATGTAAAAACAGGAAGTCAAAATGTAGAGGAATTTAAATAATCTGAAGGTGTTGCAAATCTCAAAAAGTGATTAAAATTGTGTGCCAAACCTCACAAACTGGAGAAGATTGCCAAATATGGAGAGGCAGAGGAAGACGGGAGCAGGGAGGGGACGGGGGAGTGCATAAACTCTGCAAACAGCTGTCGACAGAGTGAAATACTACAGGGAAGGCTTCAGAGAGTTTTCGGATTGTTATGTAGCGGTCTGATACTAAAATCACATACATTTCTCTTTTATTGACTGAAAAAAAATCTATTACACAGCGAATGCCCTACTCTGAATAGAAATTGTTTACATAACTATTCAGACCCAATCTTTAATTAATTCATTAATGCATGTATTTATCCTTTATTTAATCAGGAAAGTCCCACTATCATTTGTACATGTTTAACTTTTTAGTGGTCGGGAAAACCGAAGTACCCAGAGGAAAACTACGCAGACATTGCAGCTATTTCTTTCAATCGTGCAGCTCCTTTGGAATCTTTATGCACGCTTGGGTATGTACGTAGATTTTTTTAATGAAAGGAAAAAAACTAAATAAAAACATTTCAAACATTTTCAGTTTTAGACATCGACATAATGACATAGGAACAAACAAAGAAGCATAGGTAATGCTACTTATTTGTTTGCATAAGATAAAGGAGCTGAATGTAGTTACCATTCCAGGTGCGAATGAGTTCGTCAGGATATGTCTCAATAGACACTGCCTCTTGTCTCAGTGGGCTTTGATAAGACAAAAGGAAAGGCACCGACTCCCAAACCTACAACACACACAGAAAATATGAGTTCTCTGACTTTAAAAAAGCAGTATATTAAGTATATTTAAAGTAAGAACAAAAGACCTTTGCAGCGTTTACGAGTCTCCAGGCGTTGAGGAGACCAAAGCCGTGCTGATGGCTGTGATGGAAACCTGCCCCATTCACTCTCCAGTCTGCGCTGCTGTCACACTGTGTGAGGTACAGGCGAGATTTCAACATTTAAATCAGTCAAAAATAAAATAGTACTGAAAAGCTGAAACATGCAGGGGCTTCGAGGTACATTAAGACGCACACAGAATCCATTTCAACCTATTATATATTCAATCTATTTTTGTTGTTTTTTTGCAAATAAATTATTTGATCATATGTTAACTGGTTAGATCAAGCCTTGTGATTTTACCTTGGTTGCGGTGAAGGCGATGATGTGCTGTACGTCTCTCCAAGTGAGGCAGGGTCGGACCTGGAGCATCAGAGCCACCATCCCGGCAGCGAGAGGCGCCGCAGCCGAGGTCCCAGTGTGACCCTCTGTACAGCCAGTCCCGCGCTGCATTGACCAGTCTGAAGTCACCTACAACACGGGATATTACTTCAGGAACACACACACACACAGGCAAGTCTCAAACACACAATCTACATAGTGGCTTCAGAAAGTATTCCCATGTCTATTTTACACAATAAAAACTTAAAAACTGACATTTAGAAACTTTTGAAAAAAAATTAATAATATTTATATTCAATTCCATTTCCAAAACTATTGCTCACATGATGGAAAATATGACCCGATGAACAGTGCGGACAGTAGACGGTGATCAGTTAGGATTCCCAGACTTTATGTTTACACTCCGACAACATGTGAGCGCACAGCTGTCCAGCCCTGACAGAGGCCTACAGTTACTACACAGATTATCGATAGAAACTGACCTAAACCTTAGGCCACTTATAAATGTCCACAATGACAGCTCTGAAAACAACGCCCGACTATGTGGATTCATTCATTTGTTTATACAGTATGAAAGCAATTAAAACATTTCTATTATATACAATCAGAAATCTATATTAAAAAGAGATTGTACATGCAGAAATAGATTCTAACTGTAATATTTTTCAAATTTTTTAGGACGGCCCGGTGATACTTCTGCTCTCTCTTGGGTGTACGACACGTATTATATTGCAGTTGTGTATAGGTTTTTGTTCAGAGGCTAATCATGCTGAGATTAATAGCATGTGGGTTTGGTTTCTATGGCGCCGCCCTCAAACATCAGCAAAGAGAGGTCAGTGGCTTTGACTGGGCCAATTTGTCCTGTCAACACCCATCACTGTTAAAGATTAAAATAACATCTGGACTTTTTCATGTGGAGGCGGCTCTTTTCAAACCTTATAATCCAGGAAAATCATGTCAGCAGAGTTAGGGTGAATCCTTTCATCAATTTTATTTGTATTATTATTATTATATATTATTATTTTTTTGACTTGGTGGTAATTGCATACGTTTCATGTACTCACTTTTGTTTTTAAACATAGGGGTGTCACTTACCAAGTGTTTGCTCATATGCAAAAGTGGATAAGCGAGTTATTTTTTAAAGTAATGCAGCATCCTCTCATTTACATAACAGGTTTGGGGCTCTAATACAGCAATACAGGCCATTTCAAATGGTAAATTAGGTGCAACATGCCCACATACAGCTTTATGCTATTTTCCAGCTTGCTCTCACTATTTAGCACCTGCCTTGATAAATATTGTTTTGTGTATAATACAGTACTCTGTGAGACAAAATAGTTTATTGTGTTGTGACTTGGTCTCCATGTTAAAAAAATTGTGATCTTTGTTGTTACAGACTTACCCATATCTTTTCGGTCAGTTTGTATAAGTCATGTTGAAGTAATATACTCAACAGAATGTAAATAATTTGTGGGTACCAGAATAAAACAATCTATATCGAACTTACAATACTTCTCAGCTTGTTTCCTCCGCTGCTAAAAGTAACAGCCAGCATTGATGCACACTCCTCAGCGTAGAATGGCATCCTGCCCTTTTCATCCACAGCTCCTTCAAAAAGTAAAAGAGCAAACCATCAATAAAGTATGGCATAAATGCTGTACCTATAGGCCCTAATCATCATTTCCTACCTATTGTTATCGTGTAAATGGAGTTGGCATAACCGTCATAGTTGCAGTTGTCATTGTACTGGCCTCCGTTGCCACTAGCAACAACAAAGATGCTGCCAAAACCACGCCTGCCTGCTATTACCCCATGCTGCAGAGCTGCCTATATGTACAAATATTAACGTTCATTATTAACATTTTCTTTAGAACTATACTGCCCTCTACAGGTCCACATGAGCAGTGCTTACCTTTCCAAGAGGATGTGGTCCATCAACAGTGTGGCCATCATCATCTGGACCCCAACTAGAAGAGAACATTATCAAGCACACAATTCATATGCAATAATAATAACCTTTCACTTAAAATCTAAATCTCAAGTATTTCATTCTTTGAAAGTAAACGAGGGAATGAAAGTAGAAAATGAGCACTGCTGCGGGTCCCACGGGTGTGAAAGACCTGTGTCCTACGGGTGCTCTCCCAAGAAGCCAACAATGCATGAAAACAGAAAAATGACTGGTTGTGAGTGTGGAATGCAGTAAAAAAAAAAAAAAGTTGAGGAGGCACTCCGTGGTTATCAAAAAAGTAAAAGTCCTTTATTAAGGCATGGACAAGATAAATAAAAAAACGCCAACGCGTTTCGACTGATGTGTCTTCGTCAGGGCAGTTTTGTGAATGAATTACTTACAGGTGCGCTAAATACCCAAATAGCTCACAAGAGGGGTGTCACGTGATCCACATGAAAAAAATAAATACATAAAAAAACATGCATACAACCACACAAGCATGGACCTGAAGTGATAACTTCTAAATATATAACATGCCAAGAAACATGTGGTGAAAATACACATGTAGAGGAAATACATGTACAGAAAAACACAAGCAGAGAAATATTGCGAAGTAAAACATGACTGTAAATATAGACACTGTATGAGCACTGTGGTTGAAACAACCAGTGATAATAAAATAGGGAATATTGGTTAATACTGGGGGATTTCATTAACTAGATTTCAATTGCTTTTCACACAGTCAAATAAAAACTTCACTGTGTTCCAGCCGTTCTTCCTGGAGCTCAGCCTGCCCTACTGAGAAATAATATGTAAAATAATACATATACTATACATGCTTACCTGCAGCTGTAGATGTCATTGACTTGATAGTGTTTATTGAAAGCTATTGCCTCTAGACTGTCTGTCAGTGGACCATCCAGGACTCGAATTCCTAAATCAAACAACAAAATGTTTACCCATCATAACATTACCCTTGGGTGCAGTTTGACACACAATGCTTTTTTTTACCTGCCACTTTACTGCCGTAGGCCACTCCCACAGCACAAAAGCTATTGTTGGGCACAGCAGCGATCTCCCCGGCGCACCTGGTCCCATGATGGTTGTCACTGTGGGCGTCTGGGTGGGGCATGGGGTCAGGGTCATTTGAGTTCAGGTCATAGCTGCCTTCAGGACTCTGGGGAAACAGAAAATAACCAAGTAAGTGCTTTATTTGTAATTTTGTTTTACAATTGTACAATGAAATTGCATTTATATGTTAGGGTTAGTCCTGATGGTAATTCAACATGTAGCATCTTTATAAATATCCCTGCAAGATTGTACAGTGGTTAATATCATGATAACAGAGTTTAATTAGTTACACCTTCACAAGTAAATGTTGTATGTTAACTTATGTAAATTGTTTAATACATAGTTGGGCTGTATGTCTTGGTGCGTGTGCTCCACTCCATCGTCAACGACAACCACCGTGACGCCGCGTCCAGTGATGTTTCGCTCCCACAGTCCTGTCACATTTATGTCCATACCTCTATTGACATCATTGTGCTGCGATGAAGAAAAATAGAGCAAAATAAATATGTATACCTCTTTTAATTTTATGTATAATGTTATTATATGTATTAACCAGATGCCACTGTTGAGGATATCGCGGGTCGTTAAAGGCCACAGATCTTTTGGAGCGAATGAGCACTCTGTCCTTGGAGTACCACAAGACGTGAGGGTGAGCTGCCAGCACATCTCCTGGCTCCGCACTTTTTCTCCAAAATCCGACTCCAGATCCAGATTTGAGTGAACACAGCAGGAAGTGGCCCTCCAATTGTCCGATCTGCCCTTGATTTTCCAAACCCGCCTGCTCGGCTACCTGTGTAAGATAATGAACAAATCAATGAGTGTAAATCTACAAACTTGATGATGACATTTTCTTCAGATTTGTAAGATACACAACATTGCTCCAAAACCTGGAAATCTGAGCAAAGGTTCAAAACAATTATGTAATGTTCCCACACACAGATAATCTTGATTCTTATTAATGTTAATATGTTTTGGTATTTTACAAGCCAGCAATGCAAAACGTAACATTCATAATCAGCTCAAGTGAATTACGGTACCTTATCAGCAATCAAACCCAAATCTTCACAGTTGCTGTCCCCAATTTGGACCTTCACTGCCCAGGACTGGCCAGGTCCACAGGAGGGCGGTGGCCAAGGCGAAGTAGAGGAAAGCGAGAAGGGGTAAGACGGTGATGCGAATGGATGGAGGGCTATAAATAATAGGGTAACAGAAGACACAAAGACAAGGAGAAGAAATGGGACAAAGTATGATGTTGCCATGGCACCCAAGGGCAACAGATGGGGTACACCAAACAAGGCTTCCTCATTGGATCACCAACCTAAATAACGACAAAAAATAAAGATAATGCAAGTTGGCTTATTCTACCCATTACAACAGAACATTCCCGCAACAAGAATGATTACCCCTGCTTATCTAGTACAAATAACGTGACCACAACATACAGATAACATACATCTTCTTTTCAAACATAAACTCTCCATTGGACTTGAATACAAATGATCCTTTGCCCTGCTCACATAGCTGTGGCCAGTGTATGACAGATTAACGCGATGATAAAGCACCGGTGTGAATCTAATGACTAAGATTTAACAGTTTAACGAGACCTGGTGTCTGGAAATGCCACCACAGTGAAGCACAAACTCTACTGGTGGTTTTACAACATTAGCAAAAATGTGTTAACAACATAATAAACTGATCGTCTGATGCACTTCAATTGCCAAATAATTTGGCTGTTTTCTGTAATGGTCAACAAACCCAAGACGAACAAATGTTGGATCATCATACAAGGTTCAGTGATGAATGTTAATACAAGTGGCTTTGTTCAAAGCATAAAAGAACAACTCACAACATGATTATTAGAGCTAGCGCGGGGCTAGGAAAAAGTAGGCTAATCATCGTAAAAATAGCAGTTCGAATTTTAAATATATTAGATACAATCGTCACAAATAAAACTGTAAACGTAGTTAGTGTGTTACCTTTGAAGTAAAGGCGATATTTTAATAAATCCCTGTGGATATTGTTTTGAGTAAAGCTGAACTTATCATTTCCGTGAAACCAGAACACAAGCACTACGTCATAATCTAATGCGCATGCGCAGAGTTTTATTAACAGTCGAAATGTTCACAAAATTAATAATCACAAAAAATAAAGGTCATATTTTTTATCGTTCTAATTAGTACCATGTTAACGTATACAACGGACTAATATTATGATATTGCTTGTAATTATGACACCGTAATAGCAAATCTCGAATTTCTACAATGTAATTTAAATTGTTTGTTAGACATTTTGTTAAACAAGTTATTTTACATTGGTTTATTTTGTATACATGCTGTGAAAATATTTATTGGAAGAGGATTTTATTTTTTTTGGAAAACTGTTGCTGTGGCAACCATTTGTTTAGTTACAGATGATCGCAGGTTTACAAGTTGTGTGCGTTTTGTGCATTAGCTAAACGGGATACTGAAAGAAGCTTGTTCTTCTCAGACAGAAAACCGTGTAAGGGTAAGGTGGAGATATTTCCAACAAAATGTGAACGATTGTTTAGTTAGATGGCTTTACTCGATTTTTGTTTTGTTTAATTACTTAGTACTAGTAGCAATCAACAGTACTTGAAGTGCTTTCATGCTACAAACAAACACAAATAAACAATTTACTTGTTCTAAAATTAACTGAATAATATACTTTTGCTTCCAAATCTATTTTGTTAATCAGGAACTAAAGACAAAAGGAGAAAATGTCTTTACGAGACTTAAACGCCCAGAACGATGTTGGTGTTAATCTACTCAATTTCAAAGTTATTCGGGACCACTCTGAGCTTTTTAGAGCAGAATGCATGCGCCTTATGGAGGAAACAAACAAATCATGCAAACGTATGCAAGATGATGACCAAAAACGTCTAGGTAAGAAGACCTTACACAACATCATGTAATCTAGTTATCATCATGTTCTGTGACTGTGATGTCTACAAAAATCTAATAATTCCTGTGTTGCTGTTCAGATCAGAGAGTAAAAGACATCCACTTTCTGAAGAAGGAGCTGGAGCAAAAATTGGAGGAGATTATCTTGGAGACAGATAATCTCATAACATTACATGGGAGGGTTCAGAAAGCTCTGGAGGCTTGTAAAGACCCTCTGAAAGTCGTTGTTCAGTGCATAGATGAGAGGTAAGGTCGGTGACTATAGGGTTCGTAAAATGCAGAGGCAGGTACAAAAGTTACTCAAGCACTAGTATGTAACTTTTTTGAAGTAAGTATACTTAGAGTAGTTGGATCAAACAGTACATTTTACTTCTACATAAGGGAAAATAACATTTCTCTTACTTGAGTATTGCTACGCTACCCACCTCTGGTAAAATATCAAATTTCCCTCCAGGGATTATTGTGTGTGTGGGGTGGGATGTGGTATTTTTTCTTAAAAGTGACACTGGACAAAGAAGCTTGTATTGTATTCCCTTTACACGACAGAAAGCCAAACGTAAATGATACTAGCAGTACATATGACATTTTTTTTAAATATATTTCACTAGAACATAGTGGCCACAGTTCATTTTTAAGTTTTAGTTTTACTTCTATACTGTACTTAAGGACCTTCAGACCTTTTCTTTTTGGTTGTCCAGGATGAGACGTGTCCCTCAGGAGAGATTCCATGACTCTGTGGACCATGAGTTGCTGAAGGAGCGAGAGGCCATCGAAGGAGTGACTATGCTTCTGCACCGTGTGGCACAGCAGCTGACCGAGCAGATACGGTATACAAATGTCAGCTGTGTCAATTTTGCACAGTATTTTAATTTATCTACTTTGAACGTCAGGTTTTTAGTGCTATAATAATAAAAAACATATGTAAGCTTAATTTCCATCTATGTCTGTCTGTCTGCTTTTAAATAATCAGACGTTTTATCTTTTTCCAGAAAAGCCCTTTTTTGACCTCATAAACCTGTCTTGATATTTTCTATCAATAAAAGTTAGTACATTTTTTATTAATAGAGTTGTGTCTTTTTCAGGCTTAACAGATCCTCAAAGTACCACCTGGAACATGATTTAAAGGAGAAGTTTGAGGCTCAGTCCATTGACAACCACTGCATTACTATGACTGCTCACTCCATGGAAAACATGCAAGAATCCCCAAAAAAATCAGTTCTGCCAACGTGAGTCTGATCAATTTATGGTATTTTTAGGGCTTTAAAGAATATAGTAAACAAAGTCAAATCCGTTTAAATGGGTCTATGTGCACAACCAGGTAGTTTAGGCCACCACAAACCACTGAAATGCATATGATTCATATATTAGTTAAGCAGCATTCATGTTCTGTCATTGAACAAACGTATTTAAATTTTACACTGTGACCTGCACCTTGTAAGTAAAAAAAAAATATATATATACAATTTAGTTTTATCCCCCAACAGTGTTCAGCTATCAAATCATGCTTTCCTCGTCTCACTTCTGGTCATGGAGAAAAATGTGTGTAATTTACCTGTGACATTTAGCCTATCAGTGACTCCGATGCAGTGGGTGAACATCTCGGACATAAACTTGGCCAAAGCGGAGCTGCAGAGGAATAACTCCATGTCTCTGAGGGCCCTGGTGGAGTCCCTCCTGAATCAGACCTCGTCCGATTTGCAGAAACAGTGTCAGGCCACAACTTTGGCCTTTCAGCTCAACGTCCAGGAGCTCAAGAGGGCCAAGGGGGAGATGGAGGATCAGCTGTCCAAGGTAGGTACAGAATTATCTTGGTTAAAAACATGGATACTTTAATAAAACCATAAAATAAGCAAAATCATTGTTTTAATGTATCTATCTTTCTAGACACAAAGTTACTAGGATAGACTCCAGTAGATGGCCAGCTGGTCACATGGTGGCTCTGGTTAGGACATAGCTACAGTATTGTTCCATGTTTACATACATTTATCTTAAAAACACTTATTCAGATTTTTTTATTGAGAGGCAGTGTCCCATGTGAGCTGTGGTACTGAATAAGTTCTTCTTCTACCCACTCCATATTGTACATCAATTTATTATATTTTGTTTTGTAGCCTTGTTCATGTCAATCATGGACTTAACGTAACCTATTATGTAAATCCTTGTGTGCATCATATTATGTTTGCTCTCAGACCTTACTGGAACACAACAAGCAGCAAACGATCTGTGAGGAGCTGCTGGTGTCCATCCAGGAGAATGAGCGCTGCCTGAGTCTGGCCCAGAACCGGCTGTCGCTGCGGCACAAACGCCCATCCAAAGAGCAGTGCTTCGACCCTGCGCAGTCACAACTGCTCAGTGAAGTCCAGCAGATCACTGCTTACATCACCAAGTAAGGGGTCATAGAGCATCTGGATTAGAGAGATAAATATTTATATAATCTAAACTGTTGGAGTTTTTCATAACCTAACACAGTGACTCCCAACTTTGTTTTTTCCATTACCTCCTAACTCGGGTATATTATATTTGGCTTATTGTTTACATTTTGTACACATTTGTAGATGTTTGGTCAAGGCGAACGTGCAAAGAATGGAGACTCGAATGTGGAAATCTCCCATTTGCTCATTGGTCTAAATAGCTTTGTCAGTTGAAAAGCTTTAGTGGTTCTACAACAAAAATCACCCATTTTAGTGCATGCCGTTTTCCACAACTTTCAACCAATAAAGAGAAAATGTTAAACTCCCTTTGAGTAACATTATGTTTGTGCACCAGGCTGCGTGAAGCGGTGACCCGGTCCCAGGACGAGCAGAGGACGTTGATTCGATGCCAGCTGGAGCTTCAGGAAAACATCAAAAACAAGTCTGCTGCTCTGTACATCGACGAGATCGTCTGTGCCCAACACAGGGAGCCCATCGTCATACACAACTTCTGAACTGCACCGCCGCACATGCGGTCCATTTAATAACATAATAAAATAAATGCATATTAGGTTTTTGGTGTTATATTCACTGGTAGTATATTTTATTGGTGTTATATTAACTGTGAAATATTATAACTACGAGCTGCGACAATTTGTGACAATACCGATTGTACCTCTCCTGCAATGGGACATTTTATTTAAGAAACACATTCATTTTATCTACAAATTCGACTAAAATAATGTGTTTTTATCTGTTAATGCCGTAGCTAAAAATGTTACGGTCCAGAGAAAACTGTACACATTTCGAAAGCAATAAAATTTGTATGAGGGTTCTAGGTTAGTCACTCAGAGTCCAATAGTGTGAGATTTGTGTTTTTGATCTGTTGACTTTTTGAGAGAAATACATTTATAAAAAAAAAAAAAAAGTTTTTGTATTGAATCATTTATTTACAGTTCCTTTCTATTTGCACTCGTGGACTAGAGCATTGGTTCCCAACCTTTTTGGTTTTGCATACCCCGTAAGTCTTTTATTTTTACTCAAAGTCCCCCTAAGGTGCAGCCAAATATTAAAAAAAATATCAGCTGAACTCAGATTTATTGGTGTTTAGTTGTGTTTAAAATAAAGCAAAAACACTCTGAAATCCGAACATTTTACAGCAGAACATCTTTTAAAATAACTTTTCTTTTATAGTAATATTTAAATGCTATTCAGTTTCAATTTCTTTTTACACTTGAAATAATTCAAAGTGGTGTGTCCTCGCGTACCCCCTGGGGTCCATGTACCCCTGGTTGGGAAACACCGGACTAGAGTATTAATTTTAAGTATTAAAATAAATATGTATCTCCATCTGTACTGGAGATAGGAGTATTTGTAATGTTGGTCTGTGTGGTGTTTATTTAAGATACTGTCCCAGTAAAGAAAACTCGACATGATTCAAAGCAGGGGTGTCAAATCTACATTTTAGAGAGACAATGTGAAGCTGATAGTCTATTGATTCAAACTGCTCTATGGTGGAGCGCTCTTTGATCTTTGTTCCAATGGTTTGCTGCGTGTCTCTTCCCGCTCTTCACCCCCATTCACCCTGGATTGTCCTGTCGAATGAAGCCTACAGGCCAAAAAATCTGAATCTGTTGTGGCAGACTGGTCTTCAGTAAAACCTTTGCTGAACACATCCATTCATAATGTCAGAATTAGTTTGTTGTGGCCACTTCAATTATTGTTTACACTTATGCATAAAGACACATGTCCACCCCATCATAGGTACAGTAATAACTTTATTGGTGCTGCCAGTGTCTTGGCAGATAAATAAACACTTGAAAGTGGAATTTACAGCAACTGAGAGACAAAAATCTCTTACAATGTTTTCTTCTATGGCATACTTTGGGTCGTTTCATTGACAAATAAATGGTCCCTGTTAAAGGATGTAATCACTTTCAAAGCCCCATAACACCTTGGTTTTGTTAATATGCATTGTGTAGTTACATGTGCAAATCATCAGTCAGTGCAGGAGCAATAGAGTAGAGAATCTATCTGAAAAATTTACATGTAACCGTATATTACATGTAAGCTATTTGTACAAGAAAAAGTGACATCTCATTACTTTGTATACAATGTTTTCATACGTTGGCCAATTTTAATGTAGAGGTCCATAGCAATAAATGTTCTCTTGCTCTTTCAATATACTTTCCCATGTAATATTACCTCACACAAACAAGCATGCTCATTTAAGCCACATACAACAACTACATGTCCATCTTGATTCCACGTTTCAACATATGTCTTGTTTGGACATAAATCTTTTTATACGGACTTTACTTAACAATAATATCAATCTTAGTCCCATGTATATGACCAACACTTAAAAGTTCAAAGTTCAAAGGCAGGTCTGATATTGTAGAGGCCAACACAATCATGGGGGCTCATGGGGATTATTCTGACCAGGTTTATCCTAATTTAATAAAGTATCATTATTATTAAGACATAGCTTATCATATTCATTTGAAATCTTTAGATTCAATGTCCAGAAATTGTTCAGGAACGCATGGGGCATACGAACGTACGAACTATATAGACTTTATAAACCCAGAGGCTCGTAAAACTGATATAGTAAGACCTCTTCTGGACAATTTTAAATAACTCTGGAGTAAATGCCATGTATTTTCCATGCCTCTAAATTTCATTCATTACAACTTAATGATAAACCGCAACACATAATTTTTTTAAACCCCTTAAATCATTCACAACACCAACTCCATAGCCATCTCTCAAGATTCAAGTAAACATATTATTTTCCACTTTTTTTTGCCATTCATTTTAGTAGAGATATGTCGTCAGTGAAGTCCCCGTGAGGATGGATACAGCGGGCAAAACGCCACTGACAGACCATGAGACAAAGCGGCAGCATGAACAGTGCACAGATGCCGGCCATTATGTAGGCGATGGTCATAAGAGTCGACTCGTCCGTTTGGGGGATGTTGTAGCCGCAATCCTCCAGGTCCACGCCATGAAACGGGCCCTCCACCGACGCCGTGCGAAACTCATCGTGCACTGAAAACAAGGTAGATAGAGAGTTTTTCATTTGCCACTTTTTGCTGGTTTTAAAAAGAAAAGTAAAAAGAAATATAAATACGCAGCAGATTACAAATGCATACTTGTAGGATGGGTAAGATACTCACTCGCCTGTACAAATGTGTTGATATAACTGGGTGAATGTGACTGATGAGTTTGTGCATGCAGAGTAACAACCGAGCTTTTATCCACCCTTATTATCCAACATGCATTCAATTTTGAAGCAACTTTTGAAAAGCCTTATTATTCATATTTTTCATATTATAAGTATAAAACATCTATCCATACCATGACAAGTGCTGACTGCAAAGCCGATGCGCCTCATCTCTCGGTCAAAAACAACATAAAATCCCTCCATGATGACTGCCCCCATCACTGTCCCGGTGCTGGACTGGGACACTGCGAACTTATAGCAGTCCTCCTGGGCAGACGCAACGTCCTCCACTGGCCTCAGGTATTGCTGGGTGATAAATAAAAGAATAAAAGATGATTTTACAACACACAGTTTTCAAATATAATAACAATACTAATTGGTGTTGACATTTGTAGAAGTAAAAGTAGGACAGCAGGCCAAACATTTCTAGCCTGGTGAGACCAGAATGATTCCCCTCTGTATTTTTTTATCCAGCGGGGGATCAGTCTGGTCACCCAGTCAACGCTCGCCCCTTCCGCAAAATTAATCCGTTCACGTCCAATCTGAATCGTTTATTTGCCGTGACGTGTTGTTAGCGAGCAACGTCACTCACGGGACGCGGAAGTCCCCTCAATAACAATCTACGAACGATGCACGAAAGAGAGAAAGCGTGTCTCCAGTCGGCGGTAAACGACCAAAAAACACATGGACAGTAGGTGAGTTTCGTGATTCATAATCCTGCGCAAATATTAACGCAAAACCGCTAATAACATCACATCAACAGCAGAGGCCCGCCCTTCGCTGATTGGTTTACTCCGCTTCCTGTTTGCTTGCGTCTCTACCGCTGTGGGAAATGGATTCGACGCAACGGTGACCAGACTCACCGGCTGGTACAGCGGTGAGTCTGGATTTTTCCAGGCTAAAACATTTCACCCTCCACAGATTATGACGAATTTGTTTTGCTTTATTGTAATAGCAATTCTATTGTATTTGGGGCAATACATGTTAGGGATTTAATTCCAGCTCTGTCCACAGCTGTTGTTCTGCCCTTAACTTCCCTTATCTAAAGATATTTGGAGAAAATATTAAATAATAATATTAAATATTAAAAATGTATATTTATTATTTATAAATAGTTACCTGGGGCAGGATTGATATTCTGAAGGACTGGTTGCGGTTTTCACTCATCAGATACAGAGAGATGACGGGGAAGATGTGCCACGGTGTTGTGCCGGCCTGCCAACACACCAGCTGCTCTCCCAACCAGAAACCAGACGGGAACTGCTCTGTCTGAAAATAAATAAAGAAATCATTAAATATATGTTATCCTGTTTTGTTGCACATAAAACAGGTATTTTCTGCTTTATAACTTGTGGTTGAAAACAAATGCAACCTGGCTCTAATTTGAGTGCATAGAGAACTACCTCAAGAAGTTATTGCACCCTCTGGTGGAACAAAAGGAAGCCTGTTAAGTAGTTTCAAACTGATGTTTTGTGACTTTTTAAGGCATAACCCGAAATGTATATTTTATTTCACCAATAATAAACAAAACATTATACCTCCTAGTTATCTTTTAGAGAAACTTTAAAATGACCAGTTTTACAATTGTGCAATTGAGTAGATAGCTTTTTTTAATAGAAAGGGACTGACTGAAGATGCTGCTTCAATGGCTTTGACCGCTGCCTGGAAAACCTTTCTGGGCAGACGAAGGTTGGTGGTTCCACTGTCCACAATGCTCTTGTCATAGTTATACTGAAATAGAAAAAAAATAACCATTATCTACGAAAACTCTGCAACAATTTTCAATGTATAGCTATTCCTTGTTAATTATTACCTCTTTACAGTCCATGTTCAGGTCCTGGCCATTCACTTCAATTCTCACGATAATGACTTCATAGTACCACTCTCTGCGTATTGGAGTGTACCACAGCTCGCCGACATAGAGGGTGGGGTCAATGCCTCCGATGATCTGCAAGAGCACATTTACCGACGTTTTTAATGTGATTACTTAACATTAATCATTTTCAGCGATCACCTTCTGAGCATTCACAATTAAATACAGTCCCTCCCTCTGTAAACATATATATCTAATATTAAGCACAATCTTCCTCTGCACTAAGGCTGCACAATGTGAGAACAAATTGCAATACAGTATTCAATAACTGTCTTGAATAAACTGTCCATTTCTACATTGGGACTCACCATGCTGCCTCCGACTGTAGCACTTCCCAAAGAGTAGTTCTGGGTGAAGCCGGCTCCACACAGCTGCAGTGAGAAAAGGTTTGGGACTGGCGTCTGACGAACCAGAGAGTCAAAGAAAGGCTCCAAGTTCTCATCCGGCTGTACAGAAGTAAAGGTGCTTAATTAAAAGTTTTCCACAAAGCTTTTAACTTATCTGAATTATCGGATTATTACCCGCGCTATATCTGCGTAAGCCAGTCCCAGGATGCCCTCCCAGTTGGAGCCGTTGATGAAGAAGCGATCCGATTGGATGATGGCTGCGATGTTCGCTCTAAGCGTTGCATTGGGCCCATGTGGGACAGAGACCAGGTCGGTGCCCAGCTCCCCCTCCCAGCGCCCCTGCGTGTATGGGACGTACACACTACGCCCAAGGTCTCGATACGACAAGGATCTGAACAAGAAATAAATGTACAGATAAAAGATATGCAGTCAAGTATAGTAATGTCATGAGGTCAAATGTCAAGATAATTGTCTAATTGTCTACATGAATCCTGCATTTACTTACTCGTTGACAGTTTAATACATTTTCACTCCATTGCTTTATATTTTGTAGGTTGATGTATAGGTAGAAATCAAATACCGTATTTTCCGGACTATAAGTCGCTCGGGAGTATAAGACGGACCAGCCAAAAAATGCATAATGAAGAAGAAAAAAACATATATAAGTTGCCAAGGCACCAGCCTACCTGGGCATGAAGACGTAACTGCACCATTGACAAGCCTCTCCCGGCATCACGTTGTTCAAGCACCCATTTTCAAACTCGTTCCTCTAACTGTGGCCATCTAGCTTTAAGCCAGCGATTAGCTTTTTTTGTTTTCTTCATTGCAGTAAGAGTAACCTCCGCTTTTCACCAGTCCCTCACAAGTTTCGAACTCACTCCAAACTTTCTGCTGCTCGATTATGTTTTTTATTATTTGCAGTGGTACAGGAGTAGCAGATACTGGTACACAAGCCTACAGCGCCCTCTAGCGGCTGTCAGTCTGAAAATAACAAACATGTGAAATTATATATTTTGATATATAAGTCGGACCTGAGTGTAAGTTGCACCCACAGCCAAATTATGAAAAAAAGTGCGACTTATAAACCAGAAAATACGGTAATCAGTCAACATTAACAACCAGGATCCATTTTAGTCTGACATCTTTAGATTGTCAGTTGCTATGACTGTTTTGTTACTTTAATCCTCATTTACACACCAGTAGTAGTAAATGTAATGCTATAGCAGGTAAACAAGAATTCTTAAGGAATTCAAACCATAGACTGTACATTAAGGACTAAGTGAGGGTGGCTTCCCTCATAGCACGGACTAGCTGAAGCTTGTTCATGATAGCAATTTGGCTCGGCGTTTGGAGCGAGCTCCATTATTAGAAATAGGGCAAACATTTAAAAAAAAAATAGGATGATGTTGTGAGTGTTAAGACAAACACTAGGGATCATTATGACAAGCCTGTGTTCAATAATGACCTAAGGAGGGGCAAAAAGGTTTCAATAAAAGTTAATTACAGCAAAGAACTTCCAGAGCCTGCCCCCATTTCCTTACGACTTCAGGAAGAAGGAGGCTATAAATTGTCCCTTCTTGTTTTAAACATTATTAAACATGCCTCTATGGTTGAACAATTTCCCACATTCAATTAAATTATGTGAAGCTCAATATAAAGACAAAGTAATAAAGCATTCACAAAAAAGAAGTACGGGAAATACAGGCATTGACTGATGAGTGTCTGATACTGTCCAAAAAATGTTATATCAATATTGTGCAGATTTTAATATAACATTTATGTCATTATTATAAGTAATTTATATCAATTGTTCATTTTAGAATGTAGAATATGATGGGGGCAAGAACCAAGATTAGGTTAATCCAAATCTATTATTTGATCAAATAATTTCTGACCAAAATAGAAGCTGTTTACTCACAGTGAGCGGTGGTAGTATCTTTTTAGAAAAGGGTGAGCCGCTGCACCCACAGCGAAGTTACTGCTCCCAGTGTCCACCAGGATGTTCAGCTGGATGTTCAGAGGAAATGTAAAGATTGGATTAAAGAAGGCTGTGTGCAAACACGGATCAATGAAATGACTGAATGAGCTGCAATAGAGATGATTGAGTTAGAGTCCATCACTTAAAGAAAAATACAGACACTATTTTTACCCCAAGGGTGGGTAAATAGCTTTTACGCAACATTTGATAATAATATGAGGTACTTTTGTTGTGTAACCACTTACCATTCATTGTTACAGTATCGTGTCCGATATTAATAACAATATCAATTAAACATTTACTTGTAAGGAAATCAACTTAACCAGGTTCAAGCTAGCCATAAGTCATGACTAATAATATGGACGTCACAAGGTCTAAACAAACAAACAAACAAACAAGCAAATAAACAAACAACTAGCTCTCTCCCAGGATTAATTAAGCTCTGACCAAGCCAAAGACTCCATTATATCAATCAGTGTAAAAAACAAGTCTAGTGGGAATCTTTGCTAAACCAATGTTTGGTCCTGAGCATGGATTTGACTGTGGTGTGCACTGTCACTTCTGCCTGCCCTCTCTGTCCTTCTCATTCATACCTCCTCTCTCCTCCGTCTGCAGCTCTCAGAGAGTATCAGAGTATTGGCCCGGGGGCCAAATGCGGCCCTCGGACAAGTTTTTGGTGGACCTCAGGCTGAATTGGCACACATCACCAGAGACGTTACTTTTTAACTGCAAGTTGATTGATGATTAAAACCTCAAAAACTAACATTTCCGCGTGGGCAGAGATAAAGTCAAGGCTCCAACCCAAGGGTGTAAGGTGATGGTTTAAACCTTTAAATGCACCTAATAGAATGTTTGACTACATTGACCATTGATCTGTGGCCCTCCATGCTTTATACACCTCAATATGTCGCCCTCGATGAAACAAGTTTAGACAATCCTGGATATGACACTTCACACACCTTGCTTCCAGTGTCTGCGTACTCTAACGTATATGTGTTTGTCCTAATCACTGTGTCATCAGCTGTGTCAATATAGAAATATTTTCATGTTCCTTAATTTTTCAGACATGACATGGCCGACCCATTATATAAAAATCCAGAAAGAAACTACACTGTCTCAAAGGCAGAGATAGCAATACGTTTGGCCTATCAAATCCTTTACAAATATCACTGATACAAGTACAGCAAGAGGGCAGAATAAGCACTAACATCAGTCTATGTATACAGTAGTTTCCAATAGCTGAGTGCAAATTATACTTTATACTTTGCATGAAAACTGAAGATCCTGAATAGTTTTTGGCACAAACCTAAAGCTACTACGAGACTTATACTTTTTTACCCAGTCTACTTTATATTGCCAATGACAAAAGATATGACTTTTCCCTTGGCCTCACCACAAAACACATCAATCATATTCCTGGCTGATTCCTGTCTTTTTAATGACAGGGTGTATTGTGACCAGAGGGGTCGGCGGTGCGAATCCCGCTGGGGCACAGTTGGGGCGCTTTACATTCAGACATTTGGACAAGGTGGGTGAAGTGCCCAAGTGTCTGAATGAGAGTGTGAAAGGGGGAGTGGTTCCTTGAAGTAAAGCGCTTTGAGTGCCTAATGTGGGCAGAAAAGCGCTAGGTAGGAAAGCGCTAGCTATATAAATGTGACCAACTGTTAAAGTTAAACAAGGATCGAATAAACCAGAGCTGTACAGGTTATTATTTTGGTCTAAACCAGGTCTGAATCTAGACTAAAAATGTCTAAACTTACTGTCACAAAAAAAGTACCCCATTAACCTCTTAACTCCCGCCTTAACCACGGCAATTTTCTCCAGTTCAGCTCAACATACACAGTCCTACAACACACACAGCGGCCAGACTAACGCCTCATTTGAAAGCTAAGACCTACAAAACTCATCTAAATGGATCTTTTTCCTCGCGGTGTCATCACTTGTTTTTGAATTTTTTCCCCCATCGCTATTTTGTTGGGTTTTCATTACATTTTTGCCACATTTTCATCACTTTTTCATCATGTTTTTGTCGCTCTTTTGTTGTATTTTCATCCTTATTTTTTTTTTTTTACTATTTTGACACTTTTTTCAAGAAGCTTTTAGATATCGGTAAAGCCAAACTGGAGAAAATGTGCTCGGTTCAGGTTGGGGTTAAGAGTTTAAACATTAATCTGTTGGGACGGGGAAGTACTGAGAAGATGGCTGATTGCAATAACGTCACTCAGACTTCCCTTGCACCTCTACTAAAACCCCATGTGCCCAGTCCTTGCGCCATACCTTTTGAGGAGGGCTTCCCACAGCCATCTCCACGTAGTACCCCTGTCCCGATTTGCCTCGCAGATTGTCAATCATGTCCACGAAGCTGATACCTGTGGCGGCCCCCCTGCGCCTGCGCCGCACCGTGCCCGCTGTGCCCTCTCCGTGCGCGCTGCTGGTGGCGACAGGTTTCTGTCCGGAGCGGGCGCCTTGACGCAGTGGCACACGGATGGCCAGGGACAGGCCCGACGCGTCCACAGTGCGTTCACCGCTCCCCAAAAAGCACAGCATCGTCCATAGATAAGTGACTGTCAAATGAGAAAACGGCAACAACTCCATGATGAGGAGTTATTTCAGTGTTTTTTCTGAGTTTGAGCACGTCTGATTCAATTTGACATCCTCTCTGCAGCTGTATGGAGGAAGTTATCAGTTTTCGGTGACGCTAGAAGGAGGAGGGCTAAAGCCAAAAGGGTAGCAGAAGCGTTTATAACCACCTATTATCACGGTGTTTGGCTTCAAGGCTATACTGCAAGCGATGGCAAGACAAGATGTCACGCGAAAAGGCTGTGTCTCTGAGGGAAACCAACCCACGACAGGTCACGGGCGCCCTCCTATCGACGATAATGATGAAGCTGGCCCTCCTCGCTTCACTTAGCCCTCCACCAAAGCCACGGGCCCGACGTATCCTCCCCGATTTGGTAAAATGTTGACCCACCAAAGCCTTCGACTTCCGTCCCTGGAAGAGGCAGGGCTGTGTCCGCATCCCTCAGGCCTTCTGCCCGTGGTTCACTCCGCTCTCACCGCCTCCTCTTCCTCCATCCACCCCGCTGCATCCTCCCGAGGCTCCAGCAGCAGCGACAGCCCGAGCATCACAGCCTCCGCCAGCTTTATGACAGCGACCATTTCCGCCCGGCTTTCAAAATAAGGTACAAGCTATTGGCCACGATAAAAGCGTGGTTCCTGTGGCACCATGAAAGTAAATCGCTCTTACCGCACCAATGTTCCACTTTTACCCTTTTCTTTAAACAGGCCTAATTTGATTGAACTTCAAGAAGATAGACCATGGATTTTTCATCAAGTTCACCAGGCAGGTACAGTAACAGGGTTAAGGGCTGCACTACTAGTGCGCTCTCTAAATGGGGATACTCATAAAACTCATACAAACTAATAGAATTATTCTCTTTGGAGGAAAATATCTTCAAAGGTTATATACAAAAAAATCTAAGCCCGTGAAATAAAGATTTGCATGAATTTATTGAGCACCAAAACAAACAAGCAAAGGTCAATCGACAATCACATGTATTTAAAAAATATACAAAATTATTATTTCCCCACTTTTTTCCCCGATGTATGTAAATCCAATATACAATAATAGTTATAATAATAATTACAATTATGATTATAAATAATAATAATTATAAAATAACTGAATGCTTCAGTAAGTCAAATTTTCTATGGTTGTTATGTTTTCATAAGCTGTTGGGATTGTTTAAAGTCACATGTGCAATTAGGGCATTTTATACCTTTTTTATTTCTTTCAAGAAGGCCGTCTATTTATGAATCAGCCCATGGCCCTGAAATTTGAGGGGAAAAGTGGAACTTTTCACACTGGTATGGTTTAACGGTATCCAGCCTTAGTTTTACATTTGTAAATTGGACAGATGATGCTGCCTCTTCTCCACAAGGAAATATCCACGAGTGACTCTTGATTTAAACGTGAAAATGGACTGGACAAAATACACAACTTGGCAGAATTGTATGTCATTTGGTGCTTCGAGTTATGCAGAAAAGAATAATCAAATGGTAAAAAAAATGGCCTGCACAAGGTTTGACCATATTTGTTTTCTCAGATGGGACAGTTCCAGTACAAAGGGAAAGGGAGGAACAATGATGCCAGGTTTTCTTCATCTTTTCTGTGAGTGGTGTGTTCAGATGAATCCAAAGAGTGTGGGAATAATCTGTCCTGCTCGGTCATCTCACACCCTCCGTTTTGTCCTGTAAATAGAAATAATACTCTAGATTTGTATTTACTTATTTTTATATGGTTTTGCCTATATATGTGTATCTTGCCTAAACATTCTAACTACCAACACACAAACACAAGCCTAAAGCCATGTATGAAATGTGGACTACATCATGTGACCAACAACTATATTAAACCAACATTTAATTAAATCAACATTAATACAATTATTGACACTATATGTGGTTTTAGTCTGTGTAGATATAAAGTGTTCGTACTTGATTCCCACTTCTCTTTGGTGGAGAGTCGCTCCCTACTGTCGTCCGATGGACATTTCACTGGGAGAAGCCTTGGGGTCCCACTGCCCGCCCTGCAACACGTGCACAATTCACAATAGTTAGGTTAGACTTTACAGATCCTACACACAAACTCCCTGTTGATCTGAAATGAATTTATTGAACATTGGGTAAAATGCAAATTCACCAGGTCTGGGAGTCCGTTGTTCTGAAGCCTTTTGCAAACGGGTTGCTTGCGATCTTCAGCTGTGTGATCTAACCGATGAAACAACTTTATTTGCTCTTCAGTTCATACTGTACAGCTTTGATCTTAATTCAAATCATTAATTTCCGCTTTCATCGCTGTCTTTACCTGCAGGCAGATTGACATTTCTTACCCTGTGGTTCTGATAGGCGGTGACGGCCATGAAGCGTGTTTCAGGAAAGGAGAAAGAGCTGAAGTTTCGTTGAGCGTTTAAGTGGCTGTTTGGAGTTGGATCCACGTAGACCACATGAAACCGAGGCTGATAACGATGCATGGAGTTCAAGATCATCTGTGAAAAATGTATAGGAATATAGCCCTTAATGAGTTATTGATTAAACACAATACTCAGCCAAATAATTTGATTTAATATTTGTGTGATTTTCTTTAGTTACAAGAATTAGGTTAAGAATATAATCTGATAAATGTTTTCTATGTTGGAGAATTATCTCAGAATGCACAGTGTCTCATAATATTTCATTGAGGTTATAAGCTAAATAATGTCAATGTTTTTTTTTTTAATTCATGGTTAACCATGTCATTTAATTTAATTAAGTTTCAATACAGGAATATGATCCTGTAAAGCTTCCGTGGGTCATCAGTGCAGATACAATGTAAAATTGCTCTTTACAGCTGAATTTATTCTTGCTCTTTTCACCTAACCTAATCATTATAAATATCTTATTATATTGTTTTAGAAACATCAATTGTTAATGAAATAGAAAATTATACATTTACAAATCAATGAAATTACATTTTTTGGCCGATCACAAAGGAGTCACCTCACAGGGCATAACAAAAATGACTGATTTGATCAAACAATTCAATAGTGAAGATCAATAGTGAGACTGATGTCAAACGTAAACGACAGTTGGGAAACAAAAAGAAAACAAAAGAAAATGTTAAGTGCAATATTGCTCCTCTGTTATCCTTACATCCTAACACCCTGTCTGTTCACATTTGGTTGACTTTTGCTCCCTTTATTTTGGTTCATGCGCTGGTGAACACACCCTAAAAACATTGTAGCTTCTTTACTCACATGTCCATTGTCATCAAGCAGGTTGTTGGTGAGTTTGAGCGAGTCGAAGGACACGGTCTGTTTCATCCACTGCGCTCCTCGGGCCGGAGAGTCAGGGTGAAAGTGCATCCTACTGGGAGCAGCCACATCCGCCCGTCCCGCCACCAGCCAAGACGAGCTGTGGAAGGCATATCTGACCGAGACAAGTGTTCAGTAATTATTAGGGAAACATAATTACAAAGGCTAGACATGGTTGACAAAAGAAAAAAGAAGGAGTGAAGAAGTAACGTTGCCACTTTTTGGCTCTTTAGGGTTAATTTGTCTGAACTGAGCAAATTTTAAAGATTGCACAGTCCTTTTATTGCAGAGACTACACATGCAGAGGACATTTTGGTAACGTGAACAGAGCACTGAGTACTCTTTGTTTTAATTAAGAGTGGCACGGTAGTACAGCGGTTAGAGCTAGAAGGTGTTCGATTTCCACCAGGGACGGGGGCCTTTCTGTGTGGAGTTTACATGTTCTCCCCGTGTCTGCGTAGGTTTCCTCCAGTTTCCTCTACCACTAAAAACATGTACAATAGGCCAGGATGAATTTGAGAGTGTGCATGGGGGACGACGAAGGGAAAGGTTACAATCCGGTGTGGCTTGTTTACATGCGTGAGACCCATGTATGTTCATTAACATGCACTGACCAAATAAACCAATACATAAATAATCCATACCTGTATCTTTTGTCATCAACAGGAATAAAGTCCATGAGCAGGACATACTCAGCCACTGGGTCCATCCCCGAAATTCGAACTTGAAAAGTGGGAAACATCCTCCTAAACACGTGGAAGGCACAAAGTTAAAGGCTATGAAGTACAACTGAAAGCACATATGTGTAAAACTAACACTAAGTAAGTAAGTAATGTTTATTTATATAGCATCTTTCACAGACAGAGTGCAGAATATAAAGCAAATACAAATAGAAATACAAAAACATGTATATTTACAATCACAAAACATGGTGGTCATAAAACAACCCTTTTCCGACTGGAATTAAAACGCTTTCTCAAACAAGTAGGTTTTCAGTTTACTCTTAAAAACATCCACACAATCAAGTAAGCTCAAGGAAAGTGGAAGATCTTTCCAGAGCGTCGGGGCAAACACTTGGAAGGAGCGATCTCCTCTCGTCTTGTAACGGGTAGAAGGGACCATGAGAAGGTTCTGATCCTGAGACTTCAGCCTCCGAGAGGGGGGTATAAGGACACAACAAGTCTCTAAAATTGAAAAGAAAAGTGACTGGGAGCCAATGAAGGGCTTTTAGAATGGGAGTAATATGAGCCCTTCTGTTTGTGCGAGTCAGTAACCTCGCCGCAGAGTTTTGTACCTGCTGAAGGCGAGACAGCTCCATTTGACACACCATACTATACTTGGAAAAATATTAATAGACAGAAAAAAGCTAACAAAGTAACTAACTGAATAAAGATGTCATATATACTAATAAATAAAGATATGGACATTAGACGATCAATGTACCTAAGAGTACAAAAAACTCTGACAGTACCTTCCTGCTTTGGTGACGATCATTTCGGTGCCCAGTTGATCGAATTGTTGCCACAGACTCTGCATCTCCAGCTGCACCCGGACTCCTGTGACCTGCGGTGCTTTGGAGTTTAACAGAGCATCGAAACACGGCAGAGACAGCTCCAAGTGGTCAGCGAGATGAGAACCTGAAGGGACTAGTGCATTACAATGAACCCTAATCAACAATAATGCTAAACAATCAGTAGAGGCAGCAGAATCAGTTAAATGTACTCTCCAAAATGTTTATTAACAGAACATTATTGTGAATAACACTTTGAAATCAAATGATTATTATTTCTATTTGATTGTGTGAATGAAAGGGTTTTTATTTAGAGTAGCTAAACTATTTAAGTATGAGTACATTTACTTTAAAAATAATAATACTCAAGTAGACGTAAAAGGGTTCTACTCTACTCCAAAAAAGTTGTATTATTAAACGCTTTGTAGCCTAAATCCACCAAGCCTAATGATCTGCTTCCAATTAATATTATTTCCAGTCAAATTTCCTAACACATTCTCAAGCCCAAAGTTTACTCACCCGCCATAATTTGAGTCCTCACTTTCAATTCACATTCACTTTTTCTTGTCTCCTCACAACCCTCTCGTAGTTCATCAGGAGGTGGAAGTGAGCGCTTGTGGCCAAGAATAGGGCTTTATACACCTGTCCTCTCACTGGGGAGCATGTTGGTTGTCTCATCAATTACAATGCAGTTGGGGCTGTGACATGCACTAATCACTATGTGTACATCGGCAGTTAGAATGGTTACTCCGCTATTGTTTCTTATAGCCTAAAGCATAAGAGAGTGAGAGTGCATGGACGATTGATATCTTACTTATTTGCCAGTTGTTGAAAGGTGTGGACAGACGTAGGCCGCTAGCTTTGGTTCGATTTTCCGTAACCAGAACCACATTAAGCACAGTCTCGATGCACTGTATAAACATGGGATTGTATCAGGTGGATGGTCAATTTTGTTTTATTGTATTAAATTTGTTTAATGGCTGCGTGGGTGTTTTATGGTAATTTTCAAGTAATAATTGTAACTACAACTAAATATTCTCACTCTATTGGTTTCAAAAAAATGTCTGGCTTTTGGCGTAATCACTGTTGGTAAATATATTTTATTATTTTATTTTTGGCTTGTGGCTTTAATTACACAGGACTATGTAGCATGGAGAGACACTTAGCCCACTGTCTGGAGTTGAACTGAGGACAATGAGCAAATTGCCAATTTCAATAGATTTGAAATCATACAGAGTCCAAAATGTAGCTCGGTACTTTACACCAAAATTCTGAGCTGTCGACTCTTTTATAATATATAGTGTAATTATTGTCTCCTTCACCCCCTCTCATTAAATGCATTTGAGGCAATTATGGGGCAGCGTTGTTGACAGGTCCAAGCCTGAAGGCAGAGAAATGGAGCAATTTAAGAGTACAGGCACTGTGGTATTATTGTTGGCCTATCTTGATGAGAACTGATCACCTCTTATTGTTGTTTGGCACTGGCCCTCACAATCAATTATGATGACCTTTTTACTTTTGGACAGCAGGGGTAAGATTGATCACCAGTCATTACAATAAGACAATAAATGTATATATGAACCCATGCAGACATATTCCAGCCTCTAACTTGAGGTGGGTCATATCAGTCACTTTCTCTGTATGTCAGTTTTTGCCGTCAGACTGGAGACACAGCGTAAGAAAATAAAAAAAACTGTTATTTTCTCTTTTTTTTTCAAACTTTGTTTATTTTAAGTTTTACAGAAATTGGACAGTTTTCAAACAAGTCAGATTAAGGACAAGGGAGAAATGAACACTGACACAATCTCCTTAAATCACACACAAAACAAAAGCACGCCAACCAGCCAGCTAACTAAAAGCATGTCCAAAACATATATATAAAAAAGGGATATAAAGAAAAATGTGCGGCGCCCCCACTTCAACAAAGCAAAACAGGTAATGTAGGGAAAAAATTTAATAAAATAAGTTAATCCGGAAAAGAAGGGAAGTTAATTTGTTTAAGCAAATTAAACAAGGGATTCCAGGCCTGAATGAATCTGTCAGAGGAGCCATGGATCGTCATACGTATTTTTTCCAGCTTGATAAAATATAAAACGTCCCTAAGTCAGAAGGAGGTTGCGGAGATTTGCATTTTAGCAAAATTACCCTTCTGGCTAGAAGGGTCATAAAAGCAAGAGAGTTGCCATTGTGAGGTGGAGAGGGAAAGTGGCCCATTATATATTACAAACAAAGCAGTCAAGGGGTTTGGATCTATTGTCCTGCCAATCACTTTGGAAATAATGCCAAAAATGTCAGTCCAATAAGTGATCAGTTGTGGACAGAGCCAAAACGTGTGAATAAGATTTCCTGGAGAATGTTGGCATCTGTCACACATTGGGGAGACATTAGGGTATATTTTTGATAGCCGAGATTTTGTGTAATAAACTCGGTGAAGGAGTTTACATTGTATAAGACAATGTTTTGCACATATAGAGGACTTATGAACCCGCTTTAATATTTGAGGACAGTCTTCATCAGATATGCCCTCCCCCAAATCTCCCTCCCAAAGAGCTTTGATTGAGCCAAGAGTGTCGGAACGTATTAACGATATCCCATTATATATAAGAGAAATTGATCTTTTCAAATTAGCAGCAGGCAAAAGCAAAAAGTCCAAAGTGGAATCCTCGGGCAAGTTCGGGAATGTAGGGAAATTACTTTGGACAAAACTGCGGATCTGCAAATATCTAAAAAAGTGTTGCTTTGGGATAGAGAATTTAGACGAAAGCGGCTGGAAAGAAGCAAAAACATTGTCAATAAAAAGATCTTTAAATGACTGTACACCATGTGTGGACCAAACTAAAAATGCTCTATCAATAAGCGACGGGGGGAAAAAGTGATTATTTGCTAATGGAGCATTATGCGAGTAAAGTTGCAGGCCAAAACGAACACATTTTGAGAGCTACTTTAACAATCTTGTTCTTAGCATACTTTATTGTCGGACATTGGATAGGTGAATAAAGTAAAGCTGCAAGGGAAACCGGTTTAGCAGAGTTCCTCTTCATGATTAACCAGTCTGGAGAAGATGTTCCAGACTGAACAAACTGTGATTTTCTTAACAGTAACTCAAGTTTGGAGCTTGGAGCTACTTTTGTATTTCCAGAAGTAACTCAAACTTATAACTCTCTATTTGTATTTAATACTTCACTAGTATTACTAGGTACTTCTAATCATCCAAATTCATGGATGATTTTGTCAACACTGCTTCAGCATCTGCAACCTAACACCTGCTTCTATGTACTGTTGTGTTCACAGAGTGATCTAACAATATCTTATTAATATAAGCTTATCTTAAAACTTTTACGTAAGGGTACTGTTTTATACGACCTACCATTAACACAAGTTATACAACTTTGTTTAGGTAATGACTCTGCAAAACAACAAACAAAAACATATTTAGTGCTTCAGATTGTTGTGTTGCTGTGATATGATTTATACAATGGATCTAGTTGACACTTCCCTCAAATAAATCCAATAACGTATTAGTTGGGTTAAAGACACTACTCTCAATTCAAAGAATTATGTTATTCTTATGACACGTCAAGTCACGTCAGACAAGCTTGGTTTCCAGTTGTTTATTCACATACATTTTTCACTACAACATGTAGGAAGATGTTTTTTTTACAGCATACATCATTTGAAGCATTCGTTTCTTGTGTGTGCTATACTTGTATGTGCTTTGGACAGTGAAAAAGAGTCCCACCATGTTTTGTTGTTTACTGAGACGTGCCTCTGTTAGACTATTTGGTGACGTGTGGGAAAGTCAGATGAGGACAGAGACGTTTTTGGAGGCAGGTAGAGGAGATTCTGGTTTACTGGCCCATCTGGACCTTGACTTCGTTCAGGAGATTGTCAAAGCTGGACTTCACAGCTGCAAAGTGGGGCTCCAGCTTCTGCCTGAGCTCATCGTAGTTGACGTTCTGTGCATTGTTGTAGGCCTGTTTCATCTGCTCCTTGTATTCCTGCACGTAGGGGTCCACCATCTCCTTCATGGCCTCAACGCGCTCCGTGATCTTTTCACGGATCTTCTCGACAATTGGCACCAGTTTGCTCTTGGTCTCTTCCACATTGACTTCGATCTTGGCACGCAGCTCATCCATCACAGGCTCGAGTTTGGCCTTCCAGGCGGCCATCTGCTCCTCCTGCTTTGCACGGTAGTCTTCCATGATGGGCTGCAGCAAGGTCTTGTACTCATCCACGTGCTTCTCGATCACTGCTCTGAGTTCCGCGCGCATGGGCTCCAGCTCCTTCTTCAGGTTCTCAATGTCGCCGTAGATGGAAGCGCGCATGTCGCGGGTAGCCTCATCCAGGGTTTGCACAGTGCCATCGGTCATGGGTGCAATCTGAACCTGGAGGGCAGTTATATGATCAAAGACGTCATCTGCTTTCTTCTTGATGAGATCCCTGTAAATGATCACATTTTCAAAATTATTACAGTTTAGTCCATGTCAAAAGGAAAGGTATATCTTGAGATCTTATTTTAGTATTGAGTTATCTGAGCTATCTTTTAATACAAGAAAGGTCAATCTCATTCTTTTCTGAGAGAAAATTGAGTAGATATATTTGGTTGTTTAAGTTAATTTCTGATGCCATTACCTGTTTTCTCAAATTAACTCTTATATTGTTTTTTGCAAGTGCAAATGTATCACATTATGTAATGTTAATTTTATCTTTGCATACTGACTTGGTTTCCTGATCGGTGACCTTATCGGCGATGGAATGTGCACTGGCTTTGACTTGGTCCAGGACCATCTTCATGAAGCTCCGGGCGTGCTCCAGGTGGGTGGGAAGTGGAGCGGGGGCATCGGCCTGCAGAGAGGCGGCCTGGCAGCCTGACAACACACAAGTCACATCAGGCAAATATAACAAGAGAGAAGTAAAAATTAAATGGCGACTTGTTTAACTCTGCATGTAGTCAAATTGAGCAGTGCTGGTTTTGAAATAAAGTCCTATCTTTAACACTATCCTATCTTAAATATAATTGATCAAATGTTTCACTGCCTTGTAACTAAAGGGGAACAGTACAATTGTACCAAATTATTTAATTTGAGTTTTACTGTGTAATATGAGGTGACATTTGTTGTGATATTGTTCAATGCATATAGGTTGAACTGAATTGAGAAATTTTAGTCTTTCTTATTGCCACCTCATTTGTTCACCAAAAGTGACATTGGTTTATAGTAAAAAAAAAAAAAGTGCTGCAATTGCACTGTATTAGTCTAGTACAAAAAAGAAGAAACAAGTTTAAATTATTGAGATGCATTGAGATACTTACCAACAGCCAAAGCGACAGCGAAAGCAAGAGTGACAAACTTCATGATGGCAGTCTGAAGGAAGAAAAGAAATACATGTTAATGTTATTAAGCAAACTTAGTTTACCACAAATCAAGTAAAATGTTTAATTTATTTCATTCTGACTTTTATTTTTACAGCTATAGAACCACAATGTCTCTATAGCTTTCAGTTAACATTTCTAAGTATAACTATTTGCCTCAACATTAACAAATGAACATTCTACTTAAACATGCTCTTGTATAACATTGATATCAGCGTAATTCGACTGTGTACCCAATCTCATTACCTATCTTTTTGTACGTTTTAGAAAGTTACATATTTAGATACCCGCATGAATACATTTTTACAAACCATTTTAGAATTAGGATCATTTGCACACAAACCATAGCAGCTAAAGTAATGGTTGAAAGGATTTTGAAAGTACTGCACTTCCATGGGATGGTCCTTACCTGGTGGAGTCCTTGATGAAACTGAGGGATGTGTAGCTGGAGTGAAGTTTATATAGGGCTGAGCTGCAGTCTGGGCAGGAAGCACTCGGGACGGGGCAATAGGAGGAGGGAGGAGGGGGTGAGGGGGCTGGCTGTCTCCGTGGAGCTGGACCTCACCCCCGGGCCGTCCTGCTGAGTTCAATGGTCACTTGCTGGGAAGCTCTGTTGGAGATAAAGTATTTGCCAATGTTAAGCTTCAATTTGATAGAAATTATCTATTGCTTCTATTATCACTGCTATTCCTACTTTTGATACTGATTCAAACATAATAGGCAGAGGAGGGGAGTACTCCGTAATAAAACTTTTGAGGTAACTCTCTAAGAGTAGTTTTATTCCACTATAATGTAAACAGCACTTTTACTTCAGTCATTTATTTGAAGTAACAGTTGTATAATTTTAGTAATACTTACTGGGTACTTTACCTCTATGGCCGATTTCTTGGAAATTAAACACTCTGCTTTGTGGATTGTTGAGGAAAAGTTTTAAAAAGTACACCATATAAATGTAGTTACTTTAATTGTGTATTAAAACTACCATTACTTGACTGACCTCGGTTATCTAAACTCTATTTAATGTGTCAGAGTAATTGGTTGTAATTGATAAAACACGACTGTTGAGACAAAGCAAAGGGTCCCAGTGTGAAGCGGAGACACCGGGATTAAAACAGTGGGGCGCCGGCCGGAATGACAAAGGCACAACATCGTTAAGAGATAGGAATTTAAAAACATTTATAACCACATTGGGGTATTTTGGTTACTGCATAAGAAGGCTTTCTAAGACATGTTAGTCCATTTCATTCATTTTTTTACAAGCCATTATCTGATTGGTTGTGCACTGATTTTAACTGATCTTGTGAATGACGGTTATCTGGTGTTTCCCTCTTCAGGCCATACAGTTTTATATATTTATTTGAATGTCATTGAATTCATGCTTTAGTCCTTGGTTTTCATTCTGTGAAGTCATGATGTTGTCTATGTTTTTGTCCTGGTCCCGCCAAAGCCACATGTTTTATTAGGTGGAAGTTTGTATGAATGGCTGTCAATTTTTAATCAGTGAGCAAAAATAAAATGCAAGGCCTACTTTGGCATTTTGCACAGTGACCTATTTGACACTGTGCAAAAGTGTGTTTAGTCCAAAGACTGCAGAGCCGTCACTTGTTGTTCTATTCCACTCTGAACTTTGTCTCCATCAGTTTTATTGAAGAACCACCACAGCAATCGTGTAAAAGAGCTCAGGGCAGGAAACTCTGTGGTCACTTATGTTTTTTCTAAATGTATGGATTTATACTGTCAGTTTTACTGGATTGTCTGTTTTATTAGTTGTGTAATGTTTATTCTGCAAAGCAATTTGTGTCACTGTCCTGGAGAATGCCATGGAAAAAAAATATTGGTTCATATTTCTTCTGCAGAGATGGACTCTATATTATAATGATGATGTATTTGTCATTTTACAATTATTAGTTATCAAATGAAGGGTTTTATCAGAGAAATTGCTGACGCCATATCATTTTAGTGGGAGAGGAAGCCGATTTCCTGAAAGAGAAAAACATGCAAATATCATACAGTAAAGGTCATCCAGTCCACCCATTGAGAGAGCAGTATTTGCATAACGTTTCTTGTATTCAGGTTATTAAGTCCATAGTTAATGATTGTCTTTGACTGAGATCAGCCGGAAACGTGTTACTATTGTGTAATATGACTCACGGTACATCACAAACTGTGGGAGATTTAAATGCTTAACCAGAGGCTCGCATATTTTGTGTTGGACGACTGAACCAACACAAAATCTTGTAACCAGAAGCCACTGAATATGATCAATTGTGTGTGGTTGTCAGTGGTGTTGTGTAATGGTGCTCTTAGTTGATTGTTATATTTGTCCAGAAACCCGTTATAAAACTTGTAAAATCTTTTCTTGATTAGAATGAGCCAGCATAAACAAATACCTTTCCCTTTTCTGGGTAAAGTTCTTGAAAGCCTGTTGTTGATTGTTTGTTGCCTGGAGCTGTGGCTACAGCTGATAGCAGGGTGACGACAGGGAGGTGACAGAGCCCTCACCCCTGACCCTGTCCATCGTCTACAAGATTTACAACCCTCCTCTGTCTCTGTCACTCACACCACAGCATCTGGGACAAGTAAAAAAAAGGGTTATCTGTAAACCTTAAAACAATGTCCAGATGTATAATTTCTGACATCGTTTGCTATTCTTCAATGGCAATGCCAGTCACAGATCTATGGAAAGGTCAGTGTTGTTTGATTAAAATAATCCTAAATCTTAGGCTTGTGATGTGTTTTTTTCTTATTATTTCTGGGACAGGTGACATGACTCGGACATAGGACTGATATTTTGGACCGGGACTTGAATTAAATTTCTCTCAAGCCATTGCCACTGTCGACTATATTTTTGCAAAAACAAGCTTTTACATTATGGTTTTAAGTACATGTACGTTTGTGAGAAGCTTATTGAGTGAATTGGACTTAGTTTTAGATGATGAAGACTCGGACTCTATTATTTATTTATTTATTTATTTATTTGACAGGGACATGTACAGGAGCATTAATCAGCATATGAAAAGATGCTTTGTACCAGACTTTAGCTCTTGGAGCTAATTTCCATCTGCAGTCCCCAAGACATACAATTACAAAACACTACAAAAAGCATAAAACAATACAGTTAATAATATTTACAGAAGTATTTACATTTTATAAAAAATAAAAGTACATTTTATCAAAGGGAAAACGTGTTCCTACACCCACCCACTACCCTTCTCAGATGTAAACTGTAGTAGTTTTTTTTTTCTTTAATGCTGACATGTTTGAGTTCCCAGAAAATGTTGTTTCACACCCAAGCTAAATTGTTTTAAGTCTTTGCATAGTTTTAGTGCAGTTGGAAGTTTGTTCCATTCTGAGATAGTTTTAAAAGAAAATGCCGATTGTCCTAATGCTGTTTTTCGTTTCGGTATGGTACATTGGCCATTGACTGTTGACCTTGTTATTCTGACCATCTGATCAGATGTTAATTGGACAAACCTTTTTAGTGATGGAGGTGCCACATTATTAACAATCTTGAATATTAACTTTAGATTGGCTGACTTAACTATATATTCAAAATTGAGCATTTTATATTTGGTTAATATTTGACAGTGATGATACTGTCGTGATTTCCTATCTCTAACTTCATTTTAATTCTGATTTGGACTCCAATGTTCTCAAGAGTGACTTGGACTTGAACAATGAGGACCTGAGCATGACTTGGACTGAAAACATTGACACTGGACTCCAACACAGCTCTGTTGATTTATCCACTTTGTATCTCATTCATATGTGAGTAAAAGTTTGTCCTGTTTCAAAAATAAAAACTATTGCTAGATTATTGTCAAAAGTTGTGTAGCAACATCAAGAAACACACTGCCTCCCGCTACTTATGCTGTCAATCCATAATGTATCATAATTAGTGGGGAGAACAACCCAAGGACAGACACTTTGAAAGGCTTTATTCTTATCTCCGAGTTCAACCTTTGAGACAACCTTTCTGCTTAGTGTCGATGCAGCTGCCACTTTGAAACATCTATCTCAGCTTTATCAGCGGGACCTTTACCTGAAACGCAGATATGGTCCAAATGCACGTCTTATCACTGGTACAGGTGATCCCGTCCTGAGGCAACGCATTGTCTGAGCATCATTTAGAGACGTTTTATTCAAAGAATGACCTGATGAACATTATAATAAACCAGGTCGACATTCAAAATACCTCAGACTATAAAACCCACCAAGACCACTGAAAACTATTTACTAGGTGCCTATGCTAACGTAGTATGTAAAGATTGTCTTATTTTTTGTTTTTAAGAAAATTGGAAAGTAGAAATAATACGAAAGATTTCTGTATTGATTGTATGTAATTTCCATACAGAATATAAAAAAAATAAATGTCTCTGATGTTAACAAGGTCGATTAGGCCTACACACTATAATAGAGAAAAGATAAATCATTAGACGTCTGGCTCAAAGCAAATACTGAATAAACATGTCAATCCACTGTTTGATCGCGTCCTGGTTTGGGTTCAAAGGTTGCCTGGTGCTTCGTGCTGATTCAAAGCCTGCGGGGTCCATTATCTCAGCTGTAACTGTCCGAAACTGCAGCCAAGTCCATTTTGTGGTTTTGCAACGCCACATCTGTCAGATCACTAATGCTTTATTACACATATTTATTTTTAATCTAATGACCTGGTTTTTGAGCTGCGCTGTAGGTTGCCTGTCCCTCTGTGTTGAACAGGGAGAACAAAACAGGCCTGTACTCACATAACCTCAGTCGGCCAAGGGGTCTTGAAGTATGAGGTGGTAAGTAAAAGGGAGGTCTCGAAAGTAACATTTATTCTGAATTTTGAATTGAAACCAATAAAACATATAAGAAAAGTATAATTTGTTTATCCATGCAGGGTGACATACAGTAATCTCATACAGTCTGTTTTATTTACAATTTGTGTGCAGAGGGACAGGTCATATGAGATATTATTTGAGCAAATCAAGCTGACAAAACAAAATCTTCATATATACTAAGAAAGTACTTGATGTGGATAAAACACTCTAAATTGTGTATATTTGTTTAAAATAAATGCTAATTATTTCTATGTTTCCCATTTCCAGCCCGAGCGGGGGGTGCTTCTAAGAAAAAGGATTGGGAACCTCTGCATATGCACTGCAGGGCAGTTTCCTCTAGGCCATCCTGGCTTTGGATGAAATGAATAAGACCACACATATAAAATAAAGTCAATAAATTAAATAATAAATAGATACAGTTTCATGACTAGTATCACTCTATAGTTCATTGGCAATATTATCTCTATTTTGTTTTCATGAAACTGCTTCACTTCTAGCGGTAAACATTTGATTCTCACTTTGGAACATGTTGGATGTCTGACTTTTGGAACGTTAGTCATCACAAAGTTTCAAGGACTGTTTGTGACTCTAAAGTAATCATTGCCCAACACAAGGGGGTCATTTACCCTGTTACCAAAAAACGCCTACACTATTAAAACAACTCAATCTGTGCTTACCACATAGACCTATACACTTTTCGTATTTGCATAATCCTCTTCCTACGTAAAGGCCAGGAAACCAGATGTTTTTCCCTGTAGTGGAATACAATTTGTTTTTTTGTGTATGCATCTAATCATAAAGGTTTTGCATCCATATGAACATGAGCAGGGTAGTTGTTGAAGCCTATACATACCAGTAGTCTAACAGTAGGCTATTGCTCCCTGAAAGTCGTGAAATGTGCTCATAAACTCATCCCAGTGAAGAATAGGATGTTAAAAATGTAGTTTTTAATAAGCTTTGCACCACAACGAACAATTTAAAATGTGAACCCTCCTTCCTGCATTTATTGGGCCCTTAACTTTGTACATTGAGAGAACGTCAAGATAAAAGTCAATTGTGCCTCACCTTTCCGAACAGACATAAAAAAAAAGTCCTTAAAAAGTGGCTCCACGGGGACAGCTCACCATTGTGAGCTGTAAACACTGAGCAACATGAGATCACGAGCATCATTTGTTTCTTTCTCTTTCTTGTTCAAGAACACATTAGACATTTTGTGTTAATGTTGTGTTAAGTGATACATTGATTAAACATGGCTCTTTCATCGTGTACCTGTTGTTACCCACAAATATTTTGTAAAATCAACCATTTTCTTTCAGTTTTAACCAATTCTAAAAGCTTCTCGACTGGAGAGTCTACAGCCTATAGGCTAGTGTAACGCCTCATTTGAAAGCTAAGACCTACATAATTCATCTAAGCTTCCTCCTTGTTTTTGTTTTGTTTTAGTCGTTTTTGTTTTCTATCATGTTTTCACTGCTTTGTTGTCGCAGTTTTGCCACACTCGGTTCATGTGGGGGTTAAGAGGTTAAACACTACTATTCATTTATACGCAAGTCCTGTTGCGCAAAAGCCGAGTCACGTTCCAATACAGTAGGTGGCGGTAATGCATTTGAAAGCAAATGACATCTTCTATTAAACAAGAAGAAGAAGAACAGCCAATCAGTGTCGCGCTTTCAACGTCAACAGGAAGCACAGTTAGCGTCCTTGGTGATGCGAAGTGTAACAAAACTTTTGCATCTTTCCCTTGTTATATTGCCAATAAATATGTCCAACACGTAAACCGACCGACATTAGAACTACAAGCAAAACGACTCCGATTAAAGATCTATGAGGTAATTTGCTGAATGGTGCAAATGATTGAGATAAGCCAAAGCGTTTCCCTGTTCAGCTAATGGTTGAGAAGCTTCGTGGCGCCTCGATAATATTTAAATCCTCAAGCTGGTGGACGGGACGCGTTTTAGTCTAAAATGGTCAATAGGCAACCTCACACTGTAGTTAGGAAAACACACAGTTGCTATGTGTCTAAAAGACTTTCAATGCTACACCAGCTACTGACTAATCTTAATCCTGTTAGGGGGAGAATATGTAATCACTTATATAAGATTGGCTTGGCTTTTGCTTTGCAGCTACTAGTAATTACCGTCATTCCACTTTACACAATAAATAGAAGCTCTGCGCTCATAAGAAGAAACATGTGAGTAAGAGAGGATCACTTCACTTGAAAAATAAAGAAAAGCTCCCGCACACTGTCTCACTATATTTATGTATTTTTCTGCTTTTATTGCTGCAACGTTTCCGTCACACTGACCTTCATCAGCTTTTCTTTATTCCCCTTTACACGGAAATTCTCCAATGCTTACATGGTTCATATGCCAATGGACTGTGACGCTAGCTATGACTATTTATTAAATACCTCATCAAAATCAGATACGTTTAATTACATAACACTCCTCCTTTTGCAGTGACCATGTCTGGTGCTGTTCTTGTTGGAGACCAGCTTATTCTCGAAGAGGAATATGACGATGACTACATACCATCTGAACAGGGTAAGCAGGCTTATAATAAGGACTCACATTGGTGTAGTAGTCAGTAAAAGTTATTGAATTATTCTTTTTTTGGTTGCATGCTATATGATGTTGCTAAGCAGCGATCACTCATATATACTATATACTGTGTTCATAAATAGTATAAATAAATAAATTGTCATCCATTTTTGCTACCCCATAATGTCAGTATTTGTTTTCAAAGTCACAAAATATGACCTTGTTTTTCCAGAGGTCAGAGATTACGCTAAAGAAATTGGAATTGACCCAGACGCTGAGCCAGAGTTGATGTGGTTGGCCCGAGAGGGAGTTATCGCCCCTCTCCCTACTGGTTGGAAACCTTGGTGAGGAATAAAAAACAAGCAGTGTTTATTTGTTTTGTCCTTGAAATGACTCGAGGATTAAGATCTGGTTTTGACATGTGCTGCTGGGGGGAGTTTCCATAACGACAGCCTCAGGAGGACCATGTCAGCTGCACTGATCTTTTTCATTCTATGTTGTCAAAACAAGCACTAATTACTGTTCAAACATATATGGCTTTACAAGATATTATTCTAAAATATATTTTTATAGGATGAAGTTATTAGCACCACCATGGAAATGTTGTTTATTATTTATTTTTATTTTCATATCACACAATCAATACACTGTTGCCCTAAGCCACTTTTTATGTCAATCATCAACAATGTAGTGGTTATTACTCCTTTTACAGTTAAAAGAAAAAGTAAAAAACATTTTTATTCAGTTACACCGCTACAGTGTTTGTGCGCAAAACATGTCAAACCTTTTTTTTTTTTACATTAATTTCTACAGCCAAGATGTAACTGGAGACATTTACTACTTCAACTTCTCAACGGGACAGTCATCGTGGGAACATCCAGGCGACGAAAACTATCGCAACCTTGTGACCCAGGAACGAGAGAGGTGTAAACAGGCAGCGAGCGCAGGGGGAGCAGGCGCCAAGAGAGACAAGAAGAAGAAGAAAGAAAAGGGGAAAGTGAAGAAGGAGAAAAAGAAGAAAGAGGACTCGCTGGGCTCTGATTTGGGACCCATAATGTCTCCACTCGGGGGACTAGCTCCGCTCAGAGGCCTGGACGCCCCGGGACTGGCACCCCTGGGCTCAATCCCGCCTTTGAGAAGACCTCTGGGAAGCGCCGGGGGACTAGAACCACTCAAGACATCACTGGGGGTAATGTTTTAAATGCATAGATTAGAGCAATCGATCTATAAGGCACAGACAAAAACGTGTTTTAGTTTGGTATAAAAGTAGGCTTTGGGTTTGTTTTGAGAGAACATGGATCCTAATGTATGGGGATAGATAAGAAACAATGAAATAGCGTGATTCTCCCTCCAACTTAATCACACAATATTTCCAGAAAACCCCTAAAATGGTTTGTGATCTTTGTAACTGTTCCGGTAGGACCCCCGGAGCAGTGGTAAGTCCAGCGTCTTGGGCAGCAGACGAGAAGAAAGAGCGTCTCTGAATCTGCATGGCTTGGACGATGATGACAATGATGAAGATGGAGCGGTAGAAACTAAAGTACTTAAACTTTGTCTATAACAAGTCAGTTTCGAATGTAAATTGCTTTTCTTTAAAAAAAAAAAAAAAACATGAATATGTTATAGAGTCGACACAATTCAGACAGATTGCTGAAGAACCTCCTGTTGGATATCAATGATCTTGGGGGTGGCCTACAATATGAGGTACTGATCATTTTGTTTTGCATGTTTTTGTGTCTGTGTGTGTGTCTAATAATATTTGTATTATTTAGGAGAGTGAAGGCAGTGGAGAAGCCCCAGAGTTACAAAACCTCGCTCTTTCTAGAGACATGAGCCCTGAGCCACCTTCACAACAGGTAAAACAAATCAGCCACAATCGGCTTTTAGTATGATTAAAAGTCCACTGGAGTAAATGGTGATTTGTAAATAACTTTGACTCCGGTAACATAATTGACAACGTGCTAACTAACAGCAAAGATGACCCTTCAAAATCAAAATGCTTCTCACTGCACATACACGTACTAAGATATGAATGTTTTTTTATGACTCTGGTGGCCAATGAGAAACTACCGTTATTCAGTGTCACACAAATGTCTGCATATTTGGTTGTTGTCTTTTAACCATCTTTCGTTAATTGTCTCCTGCCCCTCTCGTGTCACCCCTCACCTTTTAACCTTCGATCTTTCACCTCTGACCTCCCTGTAGCTGCTGTGCTGTTGGGACTTGTCCTATGGCCGCGGCTGTCACTGTGCCTTCCTCTTCATTCTGCTCTCTGCTTACTGTCACTGCTACTGTTTCGCCAAATGAGTTGTTGCAATGTTTTTCTATATCCTTAAAAACTTTGACAGAGCGTTGAATTTAGGCTATTCGATAGTGGAAAATAATGTTGTTAATAGAAACTGTTGCAACTTGATTTTTAATACCCCAAAACTAATTGGGATGCCACTTGCAGTTTGATTGTTTTAATTATAATCAGCAGATAAGAATAGGTTATAAAACATTACTATTTGTTTATTTATTTATTTATTTATTTTGTTACATTCTAGGGGCTAAAATATTTTGTATTAATTTAAAGGTGCATTATGTAATACAAGTTCATATCTGTGCGTATTTGGTCAAGTGATGAGATTTATTATGCATGCGGAGAGCCTACACACAGAGTTAGTCCATGGTAACTTCTGGGGAACAGGCTCCTGTATCACTGTTATATGGGTAAGTACATGAAAAGGCAGCACAGCAGGTGCAGGTGATACAGTTCAAGATGTAAATGCAGACGACCATCAGGCGCCTCGGATGGTAATGCAATCAAAGGGTGGCGTTTTTTGTAATGTTTAGAGGACAGGCCTTTTGGGCCCATTGTTTTAGGTGCAAGAGGAGCATTGAGAGGAAGAAGGAGGAAGCCGGTCTTCTTGGGCATTGATTAAAGGCCCAGGGGGTCACCCGGCGGCAGGACACTAGCCTATGCCTTCACACGGCTAAGACTATTTTTTGTGGTAACTAGCTAACTAACTAAAATATTACGCATACGTTCCACCCCAGTGCGTCCTCAGAGGCCTCTGGGATGGAAAATAAAGGCGCCTTGCTGACCACCCATACAGGCCTCTGGGTCACTGTGAGGTCTAAAACACACCAATATAAACTTTTGTTCCAAATAAAATGTTATATAATACACCTTTAAATGAATTACCAAGTAAATACAGTGTTAACCAAAGCTGATCATGTCTTAATCATTATTACAGACCATGGTTTCAAATAAATTATATCTTTTCTCTTTGCTTTATGAACCGTATCATTGCTTTTACTGTAATCTGTTGAGGTTGCAAGGTCAAGATATTTCTCATTGTAGGATCTTTGTTTTATTTTTTCTTCATGCATTTAACCTTAAACCCCACCTGAACCGAGCACATTTTCTCCAGTTCGAGTTGACCCAAAATCTAAAAAAACCGTGATGAAAAAGCAACAAAACCGTTATGAAAAAGCGACAAAAATGAGACATAAGTGACGATGAAAAAGCATCAAAAAACGTTTTTAAAAATAGCTACAAAATCTGTGACAAAAACACAGCAAAATGGGCAACAAAAATGCAGCAAAAAAGCAAAATTGCATGAAAAAGCAACAAAAATACGACAAAAACGTGACGACAAAAACCTTATAGTAGGTATAGGAGGTCTTAGCTTTCAAATGAGGTGTTACACTGGCCTATAGGCTATAAGCTCTAGTCGAGAAGCTTTTAGATTTGGGTTAAGCTAAATTGGAGAAAATGTACTCGGTTCAGGTGGGAGTTAAGAGATTGCGAAACAAAGGGGGGGCAAACCAAGACCTAGGATTTTTTTAAATGTTTTTTTATCAGGCCCGCTAAACCTTTAGGCCTAATTAACATTTCTGTGAATAGCCACCGCTAAACTGACTGATTGTGAAGTATTTTAAAATGACAAAAAGCAGGTCTGTGCCCCCTCCACTCTTTACCTCCTGAATTGGCCTTGCTTTTCCCAGTGTCTTTGCACATCTCCCTTTGTGACAGACTGTTCCTCCATTTGCCTCCACTAAGGACCGAGAGTCTACTCCGGTGGCGCGTGGCAAAGATGGAGTCAGGGAAGAAGACAAGGCCGGTCCTTCAAAACCAAATCGAACTCCTGACCAATCGGAGCCAGAAGTCGAGGAGGAAATTGACAATGTAGAGCAAGATGATGTCAGTGAGGGGCAAGATGGCGGCTTGGGCAAACTGTATGGAGGAGAGCGATTGGGAGAGGAGAAAAAAGATGCAGAGGGAGTTGAAAGTTTAGAAATTGAGTGCCTGAAAAATACCTCTGGCAAAGAACCTATTGAAAAAGATGATAATTTAGCCAGTGATGGAGTCGTAGATATTAAAAGCAATGAAGAAAAAGAGAAAATGAATAGTATAGAAATTAGGGTTCAGAAAAATGAAGTTGACCAGGCAGATTTGGGCAGTGACGAAGGAGACGATGTGAAAAGCAATGACGCTGTGAGAAATTCATTGGCTGAGCAGGACGAACAGGGATTTGAGGACACGGATGAAGTTGTGGAGAGTTTCAAAAGCGAAAACAACGAAGAAAATGGTAGAAACAGGACAGATGATAAGCCAGAAATAGTTGGTTTTAGGTCAGAAGCAGCAAACATAGATCAAGGAGTGGGAAAAGCAGAAGAGGAGAGTCTAAGCATCGAAGAAGAGGTCATAGAACTGCAATCAAATGAACGAGAGAGTGAAGGAAAGATGGTGCAAGGAAGTGAGGAGGATGTTATTGACGATACGGACAAAGTCACAGCAGAGGAAAGAGACCAAAGGCAGGATTCGGTGATGGGTGAAGAGAAAGTGCCAAATGCTGCAGAGGTAGTGTTTGCTGAGCCAGTTCATATCATTGTATGTCATGCCTTCATTAGAGCCTATAGGCATCCATTTCCTCTGCCTCAGGGGCTGCCACTTTCAAATGTGTTATGTAATGCGAGCCATAGTACAACTTAAGAAAAGCATGAGAAGTCAGAATCCAAAGGAGATGAGATTTAGGTATTGGCTTTGACCCTTGATAATTCGAAAAGGACGACAATTTTCTGACTTTTTTTGTTTGCGATATAATGTTTCTTATTTGTATCATATTCCTACGGAAATGAGCCCCTTAGGACAGGATTTCTGCTTGTTTGACTACAATTCTTTGATCCTTGGCTATTTTATTTTATTGTTTGCATAAAATGGGCTTAATGCAATGCTTTCCTAATTAAGTTTAAGAAAAATGGAAAAGGTGGATTGTATTAGGATGCGTAGTCAGATTACCTTAAAGTTATCACTGTTTATCGCCTCTGCTTTCCTCAGTGCTCAGCGTTTGCTTTGCCGTCTCATTTTTAACATGCCACCTCTCCTGCCGGGAGATGTGTCGCATGCAGCCAGCTTTGCTTTTGTGCAGTTTTGTGTGTTTGCTGTAACTGTTACATCTTTTCAATATTCAATTCATTTCTTATTAGCAGTTCCTTGCAATGAAGTTTCTTGTACCATTGCAGGACGACAGCGTACACAGCGATTCCTCATTTTCTACTCATAACAAGGTACAGTAACGCAAACATTTACAGCATATTGATTGCGTTTCAGGTTATTAAAAGAAATAATTACCTTTTTTTTTGTAAAGCTGAAGAATCTAGGAGATGCAGAAGACCTCTCTGGCTTTATCAGTCCACCATTAGAAAATAATTCAACTGAAAACAGGTATTTAAGATATAATAACCTATTTAAAAGCGCTCTTAGTGTAGCTTGGGGTATCATTTTCGGGTACAAAGAAGAAAAAAAAAAAAAAAGCATACGTCGACTCCTAACCTTTGACTTAAAGCAGTACTAAGTAATGTGTTTACCTTAATAAATCCTTTTCATTGTCTCTGGCCAGAAAACCTCAATTGCAACTTTCCTTGCACCGGGTTGGAGGCGCAACACACACTAATTGAATCACGAAGAAGAAGCTAACAGGCTAATGGGAAAAGCTAACTGCGGGCTAGCGCCACTTAAACAGTATTTACAGCCAAGTTTGAGTGAAAACAAATATCTCCATTGTGTCATTGGATGTACATTGGATGGGGCGACGGTGGCGCAGATGGTAGAGCGGGTCGTCTCATGATCGGAAGGTCATGAGTTCGAATCCCACCTCCTGAAGGTGCATGCTGTCGTTGTGTCCTTGGGCAAGACACTTCACCCACCTTGCCTCCAGTGTCTGCGTACATTGGTGTATGAATGGGTGAGAAGTTCCTTGCTGTAAAGCGCTTTGAGTGCCTAATGTAGGTGGAAAAGCGCTATATAAGTTGAGACCATTTACAATATCCCTCTCTCCCATTGTCTTTTCTGTCACTGTAGTATTTATTCTCACAGACAATTAATGAGTGAAAAACCGCTACGACGCCTTGGCTGCATTGGCGCTTATGGCCTCTAGGGGCACGAGTTGCTTAGTTCTGCTTTAACCAGTATCACTACCTAACGCTTTATTCTCATGATCAGCACTTAAATGTTATAAAAATCTCCAAAATACACAGAAAAATTAATGTAGGGAAATGGGTAGTAAAACTTTCACATGCGCTTTAAGCTGTGTTTTTGTTCCTCAGGTCAAAGCAGAAAGACGAGCCTGCTCCCAGAGTGGACCGTCTCACGCTGCACCAGTCCAGTCTTTCTCCTACGTTTTCAAACTCCTCTCATTCAGACACTAGAGACGATCCCCTCCCTAAGAGCACAGACTTCGGGACATCTTTTGGACTGAAGAGGCCCGAGACGTCGAGAGGCCGCGCCGGACGTGGCCTGGAACCTGAACTGTCTGATGAAAATAAAGAGAAGACAGAGGAAAGGTGTAAGAACATGGCGTACAGTGAAGTGGAGGAGGAGAGAGAGAGCCGGAGGATGCAAAAGCAGAGGAGGATTCAGGAAATTCAGGATGAGTTGATGAGACAAGAGGAAGAGGAGGAGAGGAGGCTGAAGGCTGAGAGTGAGGAGAGACTGAGGTATGTTCTTGAAATATATAGCATTTTTCCAAAAGGTTAGTCTTGTTTTGGTTTGGTCCTTGTGTAGAAGTAATTAAGTCCTTTTTCAGACTTGGTTTTGTCCTTCATAGGCCAGGTTTGATCTAAAGTTCAAAACCTTAATAATTCTTGTTTCCAAAAACTGTTATTTTTTTAAAACTTTTTCTGTTGACTTGTTTTGGAAATCATCTTATCCTCGCAAATCACATTTTTATAGTGTAATTATTATTATTTTCTAACCATAATCTGTCGAAGCCTGGCTTGATTTGTTCTATGCATTAAAATGTTATCTAACCTTGTGAGTTGTATCTTCTCAGAGCTCTGCGTCAGTCTCTGTTGATGAAAAGAAAAGAGGAGGAGGCCAAACTCAATGAAGAGTCTGAAAAAACGCTGCAGGAGCTCAGGGCGTCCGTCCGAGCCGACTGCGAGAAGCAAGAGCAAAAAATCAGGTTGAAAGCCCTCAATGTAGTTCTCTTATTCTAAACTATCATATAAAGTATGCACACAGGTTAAGGCTGTATTACATCTACCTATGATTGGTATAGGGGAAATTCAGCTCTAGGCCTATGTTGGCAAAAGAAATGTACATACAGTGTAGCAAATAGCAAAAAAAGCCAAGATCACACTTTAGATTTTTAGATCAACATGGAATAAGAAGCCTGAATAACTTTAAGTATGAAAATCTATTCTAGTAATAAAAAGCCACAAAAAAAATCTAAGCAAACAAATTCAAAAGCTTAATGTAATAGAACTGGTAACTAGTAATCTGGGACCATGAGAATAAATAATAATAGTAATAATAATAATAATAATTTAAAAACTATTTTACACACCTTTAAAAACATTGTGAATATTTTTCAGTACTTAATGATATATTGATTAATTTGTATCCAAGACGGGAGAGTAAATCTGTCCTGGAGGCCCTCCGATCTGAATTAGAAGAAGAGCAAGATGCGCAGAGAGAGAAACTCGAGGCCAAAAAGAGGCAGGAACTTGAGCGGTTGAAAGCAGAGTTTGAGAAGGAGCTGGAGGTGGAGAGAGAGCGGCTTCAGAGCCACAAAGACGACAGACTCTCCGCCCTCAGAATCAGACAAGAGGTGAGCAATACTTGAAAGTGGTTTGAACGACACAGTCAATCACTTAAAAGCTTATTTATTTAACTTACCTGACTACTTTATGACTTTACACTGGCTTGTATTATGTTTTCTGTATGAAGGTCAAAAGCTCAGGTGAGAGGAGTGATCTGATGTGTTCCAAACCTGAGCAGCAGCTGTCTGACTATCGAAGGGAGGTTAGATTAAACTTTATGACCTGTTATAAACCTTTATTCTTTATTCTTCCATGATTTTACCCAAATATTTGTCTTTTAGCTGTCGGATGTGCTCCAAGAAGTGCGTGAGGAAGTGGAGCGGGAGCATGAGAGGAAGCTGGAGCAGCTGAAAGAGAAGCACAGGAGAGAGATGGACGACATCAGAGAGAAATACAGGGATGAGGTGAATTAGTCTATTAGTTTTTTTGTCTATCCATTCATTTCAATCAGTTGGGTAATTTTTGCTCAACAGTTTGTAAAGAGGAGGGTAAGTGCGTTAAGGGTTATAGCACGGCCAGATAAATGTTATGTTATGATGAATCTGCGTTTTTTCAGGAGAGCATGCAGAGGGACCGGATGATTTCTAACCTCCGAAATGAGCGAGAGCAGATGGAGGCCTCTCACGCCCTTGAACTGGAGAAACTGAGAACGCAACACGACGTTCAGATCGAGAAGATGCAACTAGAACACACACGCAAGGTAAAACCGTCAGCACAATTGTTTATGAATTGAAGTTGAATGTGCAAGAATCTGGTGCAAAGTTAGAATACCGTTAACTCAACAAATTCCTTTTTTCCTAAAGGAGAATGAACTGAGAGACTTGTCCAATGAGCTGGAGTTGAGGTCCAGCCGCCTCAAGAGTCAGGAGGCCATGCTGCAGACGAAGGTTGTTTGATCATATGATTGTATTGTTATAGTGGGGGGGAAACAATCATGTTGTCTGATGTTTTACTGTTGATTTTCAGGAGGAAGATTTGAACAAAAGGAGGAAAAGTCTGGGAGTGGAGGAACAGGAAGTCGACAGACAGTTGGAGGTAGGTCAGACAATGCATTTCTGCAGGTCAGACGTAGATTCAGTGCTTTAGTGTCATTCTTCATTTTAACATACTTTCTGTTATTAGAGGCTTTTTCTCTAAGATGTACATGCTGCATATTCTGTTCTGTAGTGGAAATTCTACATTTTTAAAACTAATATGAAGCATGTATTTAAGATATTAAGCAATCTCGAAATTCCTATAACTAAACACCATCTTGTCAGTCACTGCCTCGTCTCATCCACGAGCGGGACGTCCTTAAGGAGGAGCTGGAGAAGGAGAGAGAGGAGAAGCGACAGGCACGTGAGTTGATGAGGGTTGCGCGAGAGGAACGGGATGAAGCCAAGACACAAGAGGCTCTACTCAGAGAGGAGCGGGACAAGGCCCGAGCGGAGCAGAGGAGGAGCAAAGAGGAGAGGGACAGGCTGGAGAGGAGAGTCCAGCTTCTGCAGGAGAGCTGTGACCAACTCAGGCACAGGTACAAATCAATATGGACTTTAATGTTGTTATTTAAGTAATGATTATTATAGCAAGGGAACACTTTAAAAGCAGACAATATTACAGCGTCGTTTAAACCTTAAATGTCAATAATGTCAACTTTGCCTGTCAACATCAGTGAGTTTGAAGGAGGTGCGGAGGCGAGTACGTCTAAAGTTGACCCCAAACATGACAGAAAGTTGTTGATTTCCCTGGGTCCCGTTGGAGACCCCCCTCTGCTCATGGAGGAGCTTGAGCCACCGCTGTCTCCCACTGCAGCCGACAGCACCAGCAGCATCCACGAGTAAGACAACCATAGCGATTATTTAATTGATACCTGCATTTTTATCCGGAAAATTCATTTACCAAAACAAAGCACTTGCAGTCCCGAGGGGCTTCCATTGTTGTCTCACTAAATGATAATTATTACTAGTTATGCTTAAAGAAATAGTTTATTATGGAATGCATTATAGATATTGAATAATGTAGCATAGGCACTGAAATGTATATATATATTTCAGGTATCAGCACTGTACTGGTAATAAATTGGATACACTGAAAACGTAATGTTGTGTATTTCTTTTTGTGCAGCGTAAAGAGGTACATCTCATCTCACGGTGACTCCATTCAGAAAACCAAGGTCTTCTTGGAGCATGAGAGCAGGAAACTGGTCGAGCGAGAGGCGGCTTTAAGAGCTGCACAGATCAACCCAGCGCTGCAGAGCGGCATCACAGGGGACATGATAAACAACCTCCAGCAGGTAACATTGAGATTGTATCGTAATATTGGGAAAAGGTAGAATTACTATTGTTGATATACTGATTTTTGTGATGTGCCAGGATACTGTACATAATGCTTGACCTTGAAACAAATACAAATAATCAAGTTAAAAAAAACAGAAAACCATAACATAATATGCCGTGTGTTTTTTGGTTTGTTTGTTTTACACTTGTATATGGTTTATTTTTCTTCCAGGAGGCAAAAATCGTAGGGGATCTGCAGCAGACAGTTCAGAAAGGCATCTCCCTTCTACAAAGGAAAGAGGAGAAACTTCAGCATCTGGAGAGCTCAGTGACTGATAAGGTACCTTTTCTTTCCATGCAGTAAAACAATATAAACAAACAGATGCATTTTTAATACGTTGTTTTGACGTTAAAGTTCCAAATTGAGTTGTGTCAGCCAAAATGATGTTGTTTTCTTCCTACAGCCTCTATTTGGAAATATCCCTGGAAGGACTGTGACGTTTGATGTGAGTGAATCCGATGTGAGCAGCGCTGTGGACCCACCGTTCAGCAGAGGTGAATGTGAGCGCAGTTGAAAACATTGAAACAAACAGAGGGATACATTTTACAAAGCTCCTATCTGTTTTTTCCAGATCAGCCCACAGTCCCGGACCGGGTTCAAGAGCTGGTGGAGTCTCTTCAGGAGATCTCGGGACAGCTTAACACTGTGGTAGGGGTGCTGGGGTCTTTAGCCCAAAGACCAAACCCCGCCTTCACTCTACCTCAGCCCAGACTGGACTTCAGCACCGCCCACTCGAGGCGTCCACAGCCGTCCGAAAACTGGGCGCCACCAGCACCAATGTTTAGCTCCTCTATCAACAGTGGCTTAAAGACCTCCGATGACCTCCTCAACAGCCGCTTTAGGCAGATATTTCCTGGTACACAGTCAAATGATTCAGATATTTTACTACAGATTATTTTGAGTTCAAGTTACAGTACATAAGACGCAGTTATAGCTAAACTCTGTTGTATTGTTATAGGAGCAGCGATGGGACCAAGTGTCTCCAAACGAACCCAATCCTACTCTTCACACACTCCCCTCAGGTAAAAAGTAAAACATTCTTTTGTTTACTTAGACATCAATGACATATCGGATGACTATGTTGCATAAATGATCAGTGTTGGTCTGTTTCAGTCACAGCAGCTGGAGTTCTTCCTTCAGACAGAGTGCTACAGAGATGGACGGACACAGACTCCAGGATCTCATTGACAGTAACAAGAGGTGGCTCGAAATCCGACGCAAAGACACCAGCATGTATCCTTTTGGGACATAATGTTGTCCTCCTCAAAATGAGTGGTAATTATAGATTTATCATGAAGGTTTTGAGACTTCATGGTAAATATGGCTGAAGTGAGATCTTACCTATAAACCAAAATGGACAGGAATAGATTTTGTACTGAGAATATGCAGATACTAATAGCGAGAAGTTCCATGGTTTCGATTCACCTGAACCTTGTTGGGTTCATGAGTGATGGGCTAAATAAGCCGAGGTGCTGACACATGTAGCGAGCGTCATAATTTTGTTAAAAGTTGCGTGACTGACACCTCATGTTATACGGTATCATATTGCGTGAGATGCAACGAGTAGCCACTTTAATGGGAGACATCAGACTCATTTTGTTCTGTCGTCATCTGCACTCAATGCTCTTTTTACTATTAGCTGCTGAACAAGTTTATTGATGACAACTTGGTTCACATTTCTGAACGAGAATGAATGATCCCAGTTTTGCGTTTTTTGTATGACAAGCTGGCTGCTGCTGCAATAACTTATTTAAACCATAAGATGTCGCTATTTATTACCATTTACCCTTTGTTACACTGTACCAATACATTCAAAGAAATATATCACAAGCCTCTTGAGGTGTATAGCCTACCCATCACTAAGATCCATCTGTGGGGAGTTTGCATGATATTCTCCCCATGTTCGTGGGGTTTTTCTCTGGATGCTCCGGTTTTCCTCACCAACTTGCACAATGATCCTGGTGATCCTATGGCGAGTAGTTGGGACTTGACCTGACAGATCTTTGCCTGTTATTTGGTAGTGAACAAATGTTGAATACATTTCTGATTCTTAACCCAGTCTCTCAGTCCTTTTTTGACCCGATATCGTCCTGCAACCAACGGTGGCCTGATTCAACTTGGTTTGGACAATGACAACGAAATACGAGTTTTCCAGTACTGAGGGTGTAGGACTAAAATCCCTGCCCTGCTGATCATGTTTGAAGGCGCTGTGATATTTGAACTTTGAGGTTGCACTGACTGTACTGTTTACACACAGGCTCATGCAATAGGCCTGGCGCTTTTCATCAGGAACTTGATGCCAGAAAGATTTCAAGGAGTTTTAGCATAATTGCTTCTATTAAGTCAATTTAACAGCTTCAGCTCATGTTGCTGAGTGCAGTAATCATTGTTTACATGTGCTTCACGCCAGACTCAGCCAAACTACAGGTTTTGCTTCTCTAGTTGAAAATGCATGAAGTTACTATGTTTTTTCTCATTGTTTTAGTGATTCTGTATATAGCATTATCTGTTAACTCTTATTGATAATTTACGTTAACGCTTCAAAAACTCAAAGCATTGTTACAATCACTCCATGTTGCTGGAAAATTCAGGCCAATTTTGTAGTAAATGCTTGTTGTGCAATTGAAGCCTATATAAAAGTGAGGAAGTATTTATTTTACACTAAAGCCTTTTATACGTATAGTTCTGTTTCGTATGTATGTGTATTAAGTAACTATTTTTGTAATAAATATTTGAATACGATGTAATAAGCAATATGTTATTTAATTTTGAGGCTATTGCTGTAGTTAAAGTTTTGCATACATCACGATACTAAAAGGGTTCTGGGTGAATGCGAATGAAACGAATATGCTGGAATTTTTAAGCTTCATTTTGACACAATCATTAACGCTTTTACAAATGCGCATCTGAAAAAGACACCTTTATTCAGCAACCACTCAATGACATCCAAACATAATCCATTTACAGTGCTGTGCAAAAAGTACCTCTGCTGTCAGAAGATGAGGGCAGTTTTGAAGAATACAATCATTACTATTTGGACGGAGAAGCTGTGGATTGACTGACCGTTATATAGTGTACAAAAGAGGGTATATATATATTTTTTCCAAGGCCACTGACAAAACTGATTGGATAAAGTACTCTCAGGTACTTTGATATACAAACATTCATTCACTATAAACGGCATATATAAATTCACTTCAAAATGCAGTGTTTCTTTTCATAACTGAGCTGGTATCAAATAAGTTAAGTCAGGCTAACGTTTCATCAAGTTAACATTGTCTGCATAAAGTAAACATTTATTCATAAACAAGATGGCAGCGATTGGACAATACGGATCACAGCGTTTTTCAAGAGAGTTTTGGATTGGCACCAAAGCGTCCATTCTTTTACAGGGGAGGAGGAAGTACTGCTCTTCCCAAAAAATGGGGTTTGTCGTACGATGGGACGACTGGCTGTGCTTTTCTAAATCACACAGGACTGGGGGAAGGAACGAGCTGTGTAAGGCAATGAGCTGAAGCCACGTCAGAAAACGTAGATTTTGTCTCTTTGGACAGTGTCGAGGTCGTCGTCCATCGTCAGCAGGACCTAAGAGGAGGACAGGGGGGAAATGTGTGAAAAGTATCAAGTTAGGAAATCACTTGGGAAGCTACTCAAGTTGTACATTTCCCTTTAGGGTTGTTTTGTTAACCAATACCAGCTACCAAATAAAACAACGTTCTTACCAGAAATGATCCAAACATAGCGATAGAGGACAGGAAGTGCCAGATGTCGTGGTCGTCAAAGAAGGACAACAGGATGCAGTCTCGATTATGATCACGCGACTCTGCGGGAGTTTTCTGAGTGAGGACAGAAGAAATGCATTTTAAATAATAAAATATTGAAATATAATGTATGGTTATTCAATCAAAAAGTCTCATTAACATTAAAGTCACTGACCTGCCACGTGCTGAGGCCCTGGAAGAAAAAGTACAAGGCAAAACCCCAAACGACAGCCGTGAAGAGAATAATGACGAGAGCGAGACACTTGATCCTCTCTCCACTTCGCAGCTACACAACCCAAAAACCGCAATCTCATTATTTTCACAATTATTGCAATTAATTATTACAACGTTCCAAAGCACACGTACCTTCATAATAATGTAAAACGCGAAGTACAGCAGCAAGTTACAGATGGCGATGGCCAATAGATACGAGGCAAAGTCGTTTGGTCTCTTGATGAGTCCGTAAGCAGCTCTGTGATGAAAGTTGAAAAATAATGCAGCTTTTAGTCCTTATTCTCTAAAAGTTAATGTCAATACAATGTCATTTACTTACAGAGACCAGTTGACAATGTTTCCCAATACGAGCAAAACCATTCGATCCTGAGTGAGAAAATGCAACTGTGTGAGCACACACACTACATGATTTTTACGGTCTACAAAGATTTTACAACTTTAGGATTTGTTCCGTGGCAAATCCTCTTTATACTACAGAGACTGATTTGAGATAGGAACAATTGTATAAATATACAGTCGACCTGCCGGATTATTTTATTACCGAGACAATAGATTCCATAAAAAAAGGCTTTACTCACAATGTACATGGGACCGCTGCACTGTCTGATACAGTCAGTGTAAATGATGTAAACCACTCTCCGCAGGACTCCAGAGTCTGAAACACAACATTTAAATTCGTATGTTTCTCTGAGCCCAAGAACACAGTCCCATTTTGGTGGTGTTACATCACTTTCTCTAACTGGAATACTTTATCTTTAAAACTTACAACTAATTGAGCTTACACTTATTGTTGCACTTCACCTAAACATCAATAATTGAAGTATTTTGAGTTAAGTACAAGGCCCTACCTAGTCTCCATCTGCCCATGTAGTACAGCTGGGTACTGAGGAAGAGCGTCGCCAGAATGTGAATGACTGAGAAAACAATCCAAAACACCATGTTGCCTTTTCCAAAAACCTGTAAATAATACATTGATGCATCAGTGTTTTTATAATTGTGTACTTTACGTTTTTAAATCGTGAAGCTTCTCTATAATGAATGTAATCTCACCACTCCGAGCACAGAGAAGAAGATGACCCCAGCCAGGCAAGCATACGCAGTGTACGCGCTTGCATTGATGTCCGGGTGTCTCTTCTGATAAAGCTTCAACATGCACAGCCCAGCAATCATGTACATAAACGAGGTGTCTGCAAAAATCAATCAGTAATTAAATAACAGCGAAGAATTTGAATTCCAGTAATTTATTCATAGTTCTATAATTGTACAGGTGAAACTCGGAAAATTAGAATATCGTCAAAAAGTTCATTTATTTCTGTATCACTTCAAATGTGAAACTAATATATGATATAGACTTGTGACATGCAAAGTGACATATGTCAAGCCCTTGTTTCGTTTAACTTTGATGATTATGGCTTACACTCCAGAGATGTTTTTTTGGTTGGTTTTTTAACAAGCTGTGAGCCATAATTATCAAAATTATAACAAATAAAGGCTTGATATACAGTATCTCACTTTGCTTGATGATTTTAGCGGACAGCTTGTAAAAATTCCAAATTGAGTCTGGTGTGGATTGTCAGGAAAAGGCCATTCAAACGTGTGGGGGACCTTCACAAGGAGTGGACAGAGGCTGGAGGCTGGAGTCTGTGCATGAAGAGCCACCACACGCAGATGGATCCTGGACATGGGCTTCAAATGTCATATTCCTCTGGTTGAAGCATTCTGGTCTTCAATAACACCTCAGCAGTGCCACAGGCTAATAGCATCCATGCCACACAACCGCATTGAGGCAGCCATTCAAGTAAAAGGGGCCCAAACCAAGTAGTAAGTACTTATGCGTGATTATAGTTTTCATAGGGCCAACATTTCTCTGTTTAAAATATTTTTTTTATTGATTTCATGTGATATTCTAATTTTCTGAGATTTTGAATTTGGGTTTTTTACAAGCTGTAATCCAAATTAAAAACAAACAAAGGCTTGACATATGTCACTTTGCATGTAATGAGTCTATATCATATATATTTACGATATACACATTTTCCAAGTTTCACCTGTATAGTACACAAAACGTCTTACCAAACTGAAAGTTGGTGTAGTTGGGACAGACGTGGTAACAGGCGCTGAGCAGGCCCTCCATCATGAGAGCGGTCCCCATGGCATAAAACAGGCCAAAGTGCTTTGGGATACCGCACTCCTGCAACAGAAATGTAGTTTAAAAGTTACAATAAAAAATACTGGGCATTTAATAAGTAAATTACAATTTACCAAAGCGTTGATATCATTGCGGTCAAGAGCTCGGCTGTGCGTGATGTCCCTCTTGAGGACAATGAAGAGAAACAGCAGCCCCAGCATCACATAACCAACATTACTCAGGATATTGTTAAAAGAACTGGAGGAGTAAAAATAGATTAGGATTCAGATATTAATCCATAATGAAACTTTTCCCTTCGGTCCCACTACCATTGTTAATTCTCTAAGACTCACCTCAGAGCTCCCAGTGGATGAGCACACAGGAAGTTGTAGTAGCAAATGTCTTGGTTTCCAGTCACATTTACAACCTAAAAATACAAAGATGGCAGGGGTAATGTTTTGGCTTCATTTTGCTAAAATGGTTGCAGGTTATTTAGTTGAAAATGTATTACCGTTTGATATGTGATAACCAGCTGGATCACGGGTAACGCATAGAAGACAGCAATAGTGGCAATATTCCTGGAGATAAGAAGAAGTATTAGATATATTTTTTTGCAAAATGCCAATAAACATTTAGTAAAACTGACTACATGACCGAATATTATTCTTACCAAAAATAAATTTGATATTTTTTGCTAAGGATCCTCTTGTCTTTCCGAGCCAGATCGGACACACACAGGTATTTCTGCGAAACGAGAAAGCTTAGTGTTTGGTAGCAAAATCACAAAAACACCGAGACATTCTTAGCATCGTTAGTCCCGGGGGAGATGTTTTAGTGGCAGTGAGGCCCGAGTTTCTACCTTTGTGCGGACAATGTTTTTATCAGAGTCAATGTCGTCCAAAGTGTCGTAGTCGTCCTCCTCCACAGAGCTGAGGGACTCCTGCCGGCAGCGTCCTGCGCTGTCCAAAGATCGCTCTGTCACAACATAAAAAACATCACAAAATTTAAAAAGACAACACAAAGGCTGCCCATTAAAAGTGACCTATTTTAGTCGCATTACGGGTCATTATTTCAACATTGGAAATTGTTATCGCAATATTAGGTGGCACAATATTATTATCGCAAGAAGCCACAAAGAAAAAGCCTGAAACCAAAATGCATCATAACTTAAAATATTTCAGTCATGACTTTTTAGCTTACGCATCATTTACGATCTTAAAAGTCTTTCTGGACAGAATTTGGTGGAAAAAAGCTTGTGTTTTTCTGTTTACATTTCATGGAAAATGCTTGGTAAGACACAGTCAAGACAGTTAATATTGAATTTTTTCTTATATCATGCATTATTTTCCCAATTTTTTGACTCATGTTCTTCAATTGGACCATGCATTGTTGTTTTATTGATTTAAAAGTGCTGATTGGTTTTGGTGAAATTTCGAATATGATTGTTGCCCCTTTTTTTTCGCGGCAGTGCGTCACCAATGCGGATGGCAAAGTGGTGAAGGTGATTGAGGAATGGCCGCCGTTTGAAAGGCTCCTGCCCTGATGAACAAAAACACACAGAGAACAAGTGAAAGGACTGCAGCAGTTTGTTGAACTGTAGTGTCCAGCCAGAGAGAGGAGAAACTGTGAAATATAGTAGGTCTTCAAACAACAATGGTTTAAGGCAGTTTCACTTCATTACCCAGGTATCCGTAGGTGTTGTCTGTTGAAGTGGCGCTGTCAGTGATCGCCTCGGAGCTGAGAGTGCTGCCATTGTCAGCTAAACAAAAATAAATAAAATGTACCTCAACACTTAAAAAAAGACCAGCTCGAAAATAAAATCATAGAAGCAACTATTTCAATGAGCACAACTATTAAACACACATTGCTTTTCAAAATAAATCTATTTTGTTGCACAACTTATCGGCACATTTCACCTTTGGATATTTATCTTAGCATTATATTTGTTTATTTTTTTCTTTTCTTATTAGCATTTTACTGAACAAAATAGTTAGCATATAAATCTTTAAAATTCCCTTATTCAACATCATGGTCTTTGGGTGTAACTTACAGAGAGTAGATTGGAATGAATGAATGAAAAGAAAAGTGACACAAGTTCTTACCAAAGGATCCATATTCGTATGGTGAGGCTAATGTTTTGCCTGGTGGAAAAATAAGATGAAATTTAAGCAACGGCACATAAGAGTAGTTTCAACACACTTTTCAAAAAGGACAAGGCATCGACAGCAACTAATGTTATTAGTAACTAAGTGGGAAAAAAATGTGAAGCACAAATAAAAATATTATCCAGTCATGTCACAAGAATAACAAGAAATAACACACAAATAAAACAGGAAAAAGTGTGACTTGACTTTTGTGCCCAGTTTGAAGGAGGAGTGCTGTGGCAAAACATTCAGTCCAATTAAATCAATGCAACACCACAGGGAGTAATAAAGAAGAAACACATGCACAAAATTACATTAGTGTGTTTTTTTTAGGCCTGAAAGGAGCGTCAAGCGTATCCTTAAACACATTAGCTTTCTATCCTGTGCCATTTGAGCCTCAGCTGTCATTTTCCAGCCTCAACACATTTTGTAACTTTTAATAATAATTTTATGTAAGAACTACTGTATTTGAGCTGTTACAGCCCCCATCAGCATGTGTTTCTTCATTCTTAAATACAATCTAGGACAACGCTCTCCACAGTCTACATAGTAGTTCTGTGAGAAGTGCATGCATGACACACAGCAGACAGACAACAGTGTAAAGGAAAGTTAAATGAGAATAGCAGTGATGTGATACCATCTCCGTTCTTCCCAAGCAGGGAGGCTGAAGCGTTGATAAAAAAGAAACAAGGGGAGGATTTCAGTGTGGATTGGACAACACAAGTAAAAAGTTACAATTAAAGTAGCATTAATTGGTCTCATTAGATTCATTTATAAACTGTGAGCATGTTTATTTGCTGAACTTGGATAAAATATTTCTTGAGTTAGTAAGAGTGAGAGATTCTTAGTGTGATGCTCACCTGTCTCAGCTGGCGACATGTCAGCAGGATCGTGAAAAATGTCTCGCTTCTTTGTTCTGCAACAATTAAAAGAAAGTAGATCATCACGGCCCTTTGATTCAGTATAATCCCTGATCAGATCTGAACCATTTTGTCTAAGGTTATGTCCAAAGATGTTTTGTTGTTGTTAAGACAATCGTGATTTTGCGTACCGCTTGTTATGAACACAGGCCACCATCAAAGTGAGCACATAGAAGGACAGGAAAATCCCCAGAGAGAACAGCATCCCCATTACATAGACTTTAGCTGCAAAAAAACAAAACAATACAGTAATCCTGGAGACTTAACCAATGTAACACAAAGACACGTGAACTTGTCTGCAAACTGACAAAGGATGTCAGTACCAGGGGCTGTTTAAGTGTAAAATAATATCTAACGTAAGTGGCATGATGCAGCTGTGGACAAGCTGATTAACACATTACAAAAATAATAATAGACCGATATGTAGGGCCCGACCGATATGGATTTTTGAAGCCGATATACAGGCCGATATTTGAAGTAATAATTGATGTAATCCAATTCCATCATAGAAATATATCTATTTTATGTCTCACCAATAATCCTGTGTATGAAGCTTCTAAAGTGTCAGTGCTGAACAGTGACAGCAGGGGGCACTGCATGAGGGGCATAAGGCTTCCTTTTTCAGGACACTCTAGAGGGAGCTTGTTTGAAAGACAAAAACACTATATCTAATAATCAGCCAATGTGAATGGAGTGAATTAAGTAGATTCGCAGCCAATCATAAAAACACAATGTTTTTTCTTGATTTAACCCAAAGAATGTAGTATCAAGACATCTCTAAAGCTGACTATGACCATGTACTTTTAATTGCAGGAGACACAATGACGTCCAGGATCTTGGTTCGATTCCCGGCATCGATGAGCTCGTCTGGTTGGAGAGGGTAGTAACGCAGGGGACCACCACACGCCTCGTCCTCGGTTTTAACCACCACCACCACATAGAAGCTGTTAAGCGGAAAATCTTTGCGCTGAAACGAGACAGACAATTTTAACTTGAATTTAAGAAATATAACAATAATTTATAGAAATGTATATTCCTAGTGCATATTGTTCTCTGTGTTCTTCCTCAGGAGTCTCCGACGAGCTTGCACTAGCTCTTTCCAATCTTTCTATTTTTTTTTGCTTTCGGGGAAAGCGTAGTGACATATACTATATTTATAGATGCTTTTTCTTGTCGTGCGCTTAATGATTGCAATATGAAAATGCATCTAGGTAAATAAGTCCCAAATATCCTCAAAGCTAATGTAACGCTTTGCCATTTTTATTTTGTTAAAGTTGCATTAGAAGAAAAAATAAAAAGAGAGATCTAACCTGAACAGTTATAGCTCCCTTCTTGGTAATAGTCTGGTACATCCCAATGAAGGCCACATTGTTGTCGAGGTCATAAACAGGGCACTGAAAACAAAACATACAATGTATAACAAAAAACCTCAAGAAATTCTCCAAAGGCCAACTTGTCTTCTCCCCCTTGTGGTCTCAGGGTGTTACTACAGATTGACCACAGTGAAAAGACCACCTCAGGACATTGTTATAAAAGTGGGCATGAAGTAGGGGAAATAGCTGTACCTGTATGTCTTGGATGGACATGACAGAGCAGGGAAAGTTCATGTCAGAGGTGACTTTGACAATAACAGTGTCCTCCCCTTCTGGAAAAACATACTTGAAATACTGGAAGACACAAATAATTGTAGTTAACAGATGCAGTCAATGCATCGTACAGAAATACAACAACATTCCCATAAAACAAATGAGAGTGAGTGACTTCACTGTCATCACTGCACAGAGTGGTTTCCCCACACTGTGCAATTTCCATTTCCCATAACAGCCAAAATGTATGCATAATGTTGCGCAATAAAAAACTAAACTAAACAAGAAATACAAAAGAACTGCACTTACGAAATTAGCAACCCCAACATATATTTACCTGAGGCTGAGAAGGAGATGCTGTGAAGCTGAACTTTTTGTTTGTCCTGTAATGAATGAAAAACTGTGATTTTTCAGCAAAGACAAAAACGGCTTGTGATTACTGCAACACTAGTTTGGACAGTGAGCAGATGAGCATAACACTCACTGTAGAGTGAAGCTCTCCACGCGGCTGACCCTGAGCTGGTAGTTTGTGCCTAGGCTTGATAAAGTCGACACATCCACATAGAAATACTGGGTCTCAGAGGCAACCACAGTCGGAGGTTGGCACAAAGTTCGTCCAATATGATTGTACGGGTACTTCCTTTGATAGCTACAAAAACACAGAGACAAAAAATAAGATTTTTGTGGAACTATTGGTCTAAGAAAATGTGCTATACAAACAGATACTTGAGCGTGTAAGTGTAAAACTATCTCAATAATTAATGAGCAGATACTACTTTTACACTTTGCATTACTTTTTTTTTTTACCATTCAAATAGACTTCAAAATTATACATTTAATTACTGTTTTCAAAAATAGAAACATGTCTTTTTGTTCTGTTTTTCAATTTAGTACATTAAGTTTCACACGACAAGTAGTAATCTGTGCACATTTTCAGGGAACTTTAAAAAGGGGAACTGAAACCACAGCCTAATGACTTTGTGACCAAAACTGAAACAGGGAAGTTTAACAGTTGAGGAGAAGGTTTTCTCCCTTATCTTGAACAAATCAGTCTTTAAATTATTCCAAGTTACATTTCCAATATGTTTAGTTTAGTTTGTAGATTAGAGTCACGTCGGCTCCTTTGTGACTGAAAGCACCTTGTATTGTATTAAGTTGAACACTGAAACTGTAATCACCTTAATCCTTTATCATAGACCACAGGCTGATATGAGTTGGCTAACAGTCCATCACAGATTGCTGTTTTTACAGTTGTGTAACTTTAGAAAACTACCTGCTGTAGTTTTGCTTACACGATCATATGCCGGAACCATATCAGCCACACCCTGCTGCGGACTTTGAATCATGTCCATAGTATTTAAAAGAGACGTATACAACTTTGCTGTGAAACAAGACTTGACAAAGGGGTTGTTTGAAGATGTTACACTTTTGTCAAATTATGGGGATTTTGTAATTCTATTTGCTATATACAAATGTATGATTTCACTTATTATGCTTTATACCAACACTTCTCTATACCACGATAGAATTTTTTTTTTTACAAGTGCTTGTTTTATTGTGTAATAGTTGTGTAAACCCGTGCCTACTACTAATTCCCCCGTGGATCAATCTTTCTAAGCCTAAATTCAGTTCTTATTTCAAAAAGCTTGTCCAAATATCTTGAATTAAATATTGCACTAGGAAAATAATGTTGTGGAGAAAATTAAAGGAAAGGGATGTGTAAAATACAGATGAATATGATCACTCACAGGCCTCTCAATATCAAGGGGACTTGGAAGGACAGTACAGCTTGCTTCTGACGAACCACAAACAGTATGGGACTCTCCGAGGCTTGTGACAGGACATCTACAGTCACACGGACACCCTCTGTCTGTTAAAAAGGATACATAAATACGATTTTACGGGCAAATACATGATGGGCATAGAGTATTGTGTGGTATATTCTTACCTTATTCCTGGATACTGTGTGGTTGAAAGCATAGATGGTCTGGTTTTCACTTGTAACAGTGTCATTGTACGTGAAATCAAACTCAGCATCTTTCTGGACCACATTTGTGGTCTCTCCCAGCACCAGTCCATTGGCACAAACAAAATGGGCCGCGCAGAACCACGAAATAACAATCGCCAATCCAGGTGTAAACCAGCGAGGACTCTGTTGGCTGCTTTTATGACGAGATTTCCAACAACTCCTTACGACCATTTTGCCCGGTGTTCTCGTCCTAACCCTATGGTGCCTTATTGTCAATATGTTTGGCAAATAAGAGCCCAACCCATTCAACCTGCTACGATCGCGGAGAATCGGCTTTGCAGTGACAAACAATAACAACAGCTGCGATCTGGAAATTCAAAAAAGGACTTAAGATCACATCCTCCGTATTTCCTGTAAAGTGTAAACGAAACAGCTTAAAGTCAATTCGACAAGACACGCGTTTTGTTTTTGTTTTACATTTTCATTGGCAATCGAGGAGATTTGAAGGCAGCTAGCATTTTAGCATTGCAAACTAGGGCACAGCTAAGGCAACGTATGAGCGTCTTATGTCGATGCAGTAAAAGGCTCCGAACAAGAACCTACATACAAAAATACAAAACGATCCAAACCTATGCTTTTTCGGATGCTGTCATTGCTGTCTTCGAGCAAATCGTATCAGTACCTCAAACGTCCCCAGCATGTTTACAAACGAGACAGACAAACAAGCGCCCTCTTCAGGCAGCAGATGGTAACAGTGCGTAATGCGTCCTTCCGTCATAATCATAGACTGTATAGGTCATAATGCGCGCAGTTACTGAGATCACCCAGAGACAACGCCTCCTTTGGACACTTCTGGAAGGACTTCTGCAACCCTAACATTGAGAACCCTAACCCCAACCCTCGTGATTGGTTCGGCTAGGTCTTAGCTCCCAATCAGCAACTTGTTTAGCGTGTATACTGTCAGGAGATATATATATATATCCATCCATCCATCCATTTTCTTCCACTTGTCCGTTGCCGGGTCACATTGCACCTGCCCGATAATGTAAATAATGTATATACACACACACACATACATTATATATATATATATATATATATATATATATATATATATATATATATATATATGTGTGTGTGTGTGTGTGTGTGTGTGTGTGTGTGTATGTGCGTATATATATATGTATATACATTGTTTTTATTTATTTTGACACAGAGAACAAAAGAGGCCTTCGGTCTGCCTATACATTACATTCTGTGACACATGTGAAAAGTGGGTGCAAATTGGTGGGGTTGTTGCAACCTGATGTAGCCTGCGCTCTGGTAGTAAATGTCCTAATGCAAAAATTGACATTAATGGCATTAATGTTTGTACCATTGCCGTATGAAATCTTACTGTAAATTGGTATTTATTTTTTACCTGGCTGACTGGAGCAACCTGCAGGAGAGCAGACATGCCCCCTCATTTGAGAATATGTGACTGTCCTGTCAGAGGTAGTAGTGCCCTACAGCTGTACAGAGATGTGTGTACATAACTGGAGACATCCTTGTAGTATAGCTAATTATTTAAAGAGCAGGGTACAACACAGATAGTATAAATAACTGTCTGCAATACAATGCAACTACACATGACTGAATGTTTTTCTTCTCCATCATACTCAGCTCAACTGAAACAATAACAGATAAGACGTTATTAATGTAACAATGGAGAAACGGACTTGCCACATCAGCTCTGAAGAACACAGGCAAATAGATTATGTGCAATAATACATATGTAATAAGAAATTATGTATTATGCATGGTTTAAGTTGTTAATATTACCAATACAATATCCTCCCTGCACGACTGATTCAAACCACTTTTTGCAAGTTCCACAGCGCAATTACTGTTCAAATTGACAAAAGGACATTGTTCATCATGAATTTATTACAATATATGAATAATCAGGTGATACATATAATTCTATTGCTATTTGGGACAGCATTAAAAAGTGTTGCAAGTTGACTTGAGTAAATGACTTACATTCACTCATTTACCCGGCCTCTGCTGGCCACCTTGCATGACAACAATCAGCATAGGTAGTTGATTTAAAATCCAATTCCTTGCTTAATGATACAGTATTTTGTGATATTAAGTTAATTACGGATACCTTCGATGGCAATGCTATTCACCAAACACACAAATGGGAATATCTTAAATTTCAAATTAGAAGCGTAGCAATTAAACGAAGTAAGGAAATTAAGGAACAGAAGTTGCAAAAAGAAACAAAACTGATGGATGATCTAAATGAACTATTAACAAAAGATACTCTCGCAGAAGAGGATGAAATTAATATAAACGTATACAAGAGGAAATAAATAATTTGTATATTCAACTTGCTAAAGGTGCATATGTTAGATCAAGGACTAAGTGGCTCGAGGAAGGGGAAAGGAACTTGAGCTATTTTTTCTCTTTGGAAAAACGCAATTATAAATGAAACAATGTCTCTGCTTTGAAAATAAATGATCAACTCAACTCAAATGTTAAAGATATTTCCAAATATGTGTATACGTTTTACAGTAACATATATAAATCCGGAAATGAGACAACTAAACGTGAACAATTCATATCACTAGTTGAAAACAACGTACCGAAAATCTCAGAGCAATTTAAACAAGATTGTGAAAAGCAGATAACGAGAATAGAAATGGCCGAAGCAATAAAAACAATGAAAAAAGGGAAATCTCCAGGATGTGCCGGGCTTACGTTGGAATTTTACTTACACTTTTGGAACTTGATAGAAAACCCTCTCTTTGAAGTTTTTAACTGTTGTATTGAACACGAATGTCAACTATGAAGCAGGGCACCATTTGCCTCATCCCAAAACCAGGCAAAGATTCAATGTATGTGGAAAATTGGAGACCGATAACACTATTGAATATAGATTACAAAATATTAGCTCACATATTTGCAAATAGACTGAAGAAAGGATTAAATGAAATTATTAATTAAACGCAAACGGGTTTTATGGCCAAGAGACACATAAGTTGTAAGGCTGATTCTAGACCATATTGACTACTCTGAATACATTTACACAGACTCTCTTATGTTTTTTCTTGATTTTTACAAAGCTTCTGATACGGTTGAACATTACTTTCTTTTTAAAGTCCTGGAATGTTTTGATTTTGGCCCCAACTTTATTTCAGCTATTAATATGTTTTACATATATATTGTGGCAACAGTTTTTATTGAAGTGTAACTAGTGTTCCAAAACTTCCATTGAAATTATCCAACTTTCATAAACAAGCTTTAGACTCGTGGAAATTAACAAAATTTTTCCCCACATAAGTGTACCTTGTGGAATAATCAATGTATTCTAAACAGCAACCGATCTTTATTTTTTCAGACCTGGATGAACAGGAACATAATCTATGTGGTGGACAACGACGTTGAAATTATAAAGTACGAGGTTTTCATAAATAATCATGAATTTCCTATAACCTACAAAGAATATCACTCAGTCACTATAGGAGTATCCCAAATGGGCTTTGCTTTTTAATGAAAGATCAGTTAGGAGCACAAGTTTCAAGCGAAGATAAACTTTTCATAAATGGTATAGAACTGCATAGCTGGAAATGTAACAACAAACATATCAGAACGTCTTTTCAGAATTCCAAGATTATACAACCTCCATCCATCCATCCATTTTCTCCCACTTGTCCGTTGCCGGGTCGTGGGGGCAGCTGTTGGAGCTGCCCAAGTCACATTGCACCAGCCCCTATGGCTCCTCCTGCAGGTGGTGGGTCCACGGAAGGACGGCCTCATGGTTCCAAACGGGCCTGTTGGTCTCTCATAGGGGGCCCATTCACACTCTCATTCATACACCAGTGTAAGCAGACACTGGAGGCAAGGAGGGTGAAGTGTCTTGCCCAAGGACACAACGACAATGTGCACCTTCAGGAGGCGGGATTCGAACCCCTGACCTTCCGATCATGAGACGACCCGCTCTACCATCTGCGCCACTGTCGCCCCAATTATACAACCTAAATGTAAATATTTTTGGAACTCTATATTCGGCAAAATTAGTTGGAAAAAAACATGGACTTTGCCCTTTCAGTTCTGCATTATTAATAAAATAAAATAAGTACATTATAAAATATTACAAAGGTATTATCCAACAAACGAGCTCATTTCGAAGTTTACGGATATAGATTCAAATTGCAGCTTTGTCAGACACTCACCGAAAATGTCACCCACCTCTTTTTTTCCTGTTCATTAAGCTCTAAGTTTTGGAAGGACACAGAAACTTATCACAAAAACTGTCAATTATAATCTGCTTTGAGTTAGAGAACATAATAACCTATTTTACGCACGAAAATAAAATAATAGAAACAATAGTTAACCTATTTATCTTATTGGGGAAACACAAGGCTAAATTTACACAGTCCAAACCCATATTCAAAGTACTTCTAATTGAGGTTAAAAATCACATGGACGTTACCAAATACATAACAAACAAAAAAGCAATAAATGTAAATAACATCTATGAAGAACTGATATCTTAAATATGCTGTCTCTTTTAGTTTGTTTTGTTTTTCTTTATGACTTTGTTTTCTTGTGTTTTTTCTTGTTTTTTGTTTGCCCTCTTTATAGAGTTTAGGAACATTCATTACCACTGTAGAAGACAGACATGTAGTTGTGTGGCGGGCACTGCGTATCTGCTGCCCTCGTGTGGGGAGCATGAGCATTACATGGGGCGTAGGTGCGCGTGAGCGTGTGCGGGCGGGTACCGAGGTGTGAAAGGTGCACACTCACAGGCAGGGGGGAGGAGAGGGGCTAGTTGGGTAGCCGTAATTTTTGTTGACCGCTATTTGCTTTGTCATGGTTTTAGTTTTGTCAAATCCAGTATTCATCCTATCTATATTCCTGCCCTAAAATGTCCATACTCGTACTGCTGTGGTAGCTGCATGTTCTTAATAATAAAGTATTGAAACGCATCCTGGATCCAGCATCTCTGTATAACATAGCGCGTTACACAAATCTACAGGACCCAATCGTACCCCTCAGCGGCATTAAGGAAAAGGCAAACTACGCCGCTATATTTGTCAACAAAAAAGGCAATCTTGGAAGAGCTTCACGCTGCGCACCTCCAAAGAATACAGGCAAAGGAAGGCCATTAGCAGTACCAAGGAGCAGCTAAGTGCTATACACCACGCTATTCATTCATCTAAATACCGGTAAGCCTACCCGTTTCATGCCTTTTCGAGGATTGAGCCAAGGATTCAAACACGTTGATGCCGCCGTGCATGCATTTGATTGTGTCGAAATAAATGAATGAAGCGAGCGTTACTGCACCGTTGGAGGCGCTATTTCTCTATGCTTTGTAAAAGGCCTTTGATTGAAACTGGATTCAATGCGCAGCGCTGAAGTTGTCTGGATTCTGAGCTGTTGAAATGTTCAAACTTGTATGCAATGAGAACGAATATTGAGTGTGATTTTATGCATATAAATGGTGATCTCTGAATAAACTTTGGATGCTGGTTCACGTGAAATAAAGTCAAAACAAAATGAGTCGAACAGGAAGCGATGTGCAACGTCCAAATATGGAAAATGGAAAGAGGGAACCTAAACTCACGGCAAAAGCGCTGGAAAATAAACTTGAACGACTTCAAAATGAGCGTAAAACAGCTGTCAATAAAATTAAAGCACTAATACCACAAATGAAATCTCAAATGAAAGCAAAGGAAAATGCTTCACAAATCGCAGCAGATCTGGAGAATCTAAACGCCCTATGTGATAAGGCGCACTCCTTACACAATGAATTGTTTCCATTATTTCCAGAAGATGAAAGTAAAAAACAAAAGGAATGGTTTACCACAATTATGGAGTATTCTGAGGCTTTTATTGACGCAATAAAGGACTGGCAAGAGGATAATGATCCTGCAAAAGAAAATAAAAGGGATTTTGAGCCACCATCACCTACAAACAATGAATATTCTGACAAGGCTCAAACATCCCCTCAGCCTGATCCAGAAAATCAAGTGCTTCCTGGAGACAGCATTTCAAACGCTGGAAGTAAAAGATCTCGTTCCCATTACTCCTCCACCACCTCACGCTCCTCTGCACGTTGGAAGGCCGAAGCTGAGCTGGCAGCATTGGAAACCAAACAAAAAATGCTCACAGAGAGACATGCAATTGAGGACGAAGAAGAAAGCTTGCGTAAAAGAAAGGAAAGATTTCAATTGGACAGTGAAATTGCAGAAAAAATGGCTACGCTGAGTGTGATAAAGGCTAAAAGCAGTATCGTCAGTGGTGGGCATAAATCACGAGCCTCAGATGGAATCAACTCACATTTGGAACAGAAACGACGACAACAACAAAGTTTACCACAACAACAGCCACAAAAGCCACAATCTCTCAATATAAATGCCACAGAATTTGTTCCATCTCTCTCCGTAACAAAACCTAAGGGGCACACATATGATGATGCACTTCCATCTGTAAAGCCAAAGACAACGCACACTGTACCCATGGTGGCACAGCATTACAAAAATAGTGAGTCACAGCACTATTCAAGGTCTCTCCAAAAGCAAGAGAATAGATCAACACAGCGTGACAATACATTTCGCGAAAATGCTGAATCAGTAAACGGTGATGGTGTATTTGATATAATGAGACAGCAGAATGCAATTACGTCACTTCTCATTCAGCAGCAATGCTTGTCTGCCCTCCCAAAAAGAGAAATTCCAGTATTCGATGGCGACCCTCTGAAATATTATACATTTATAAGATCATTTGAAAATGGAGTTGAATGCAATACAAATAATAACTACGATCGACTATACTTTCTTGAGCAATATACCACAGGACATGCTAAGGAACTCGTGAGAAGCTGCCAATATATTGATACAGAAACGGGATACTTCAAAGCAAAGACTTTATTAAAGCAGCATTACGGGAACGAGCAGAAGGTGGCGTCAGCCTACATGGACAAAGCATTATCATGGCCACAAGTCAAAATCGAGGATGTGAGGGCTCTGCAGGACTACAGTCTCTTCCTACGCAGCTGCTGTAATGCAATGGAAGATGTGCAGTATCTGCACGATCTTGACACACCCTCAAATATGCTGGACATTATAAAGAAGCTGCCATACAAGATGAGAGATCGATGGAGAAGTTATGCTTGTGACCTCCAGGACAAAACTGAAAGGAGAGCAAGGTTTATCGACATAACTATATTTGTTGAAAGGCAAGTGAAGATCCTCACTGACCCTGTGTTCGGCAATATACAGGATCCACCTGCAATGCAAAAGGGTTGGAGCAGACCAAATTCCCAGCACCGCTCTGGAATTAAAGGAACAAGCTTCGCCACCGCTGTAGATCCTGTGGAAAGGAAAAATCAGTCTGATTATGAGGGCAAAAATACTCAAGTAAGCAAGTGGAACGTATGTCCCTGCTGTAAAGGAGCACACTCACTGGAGAAATGTGCGCAGTTGGAGAGGATGGACCACAAAGAGAAGATGGGCTTCGTGAAGGAGAATGGATTCTGCTATGGCTGTCTGTGTAAAGGACACTTCAGCAAAGAATGCCGTAAAAGGATCTCCTGTTTAAAATGTGGCCTGAAGCATCCAACTATATTACACAGGGACAACGTGAGCAATGCCAATCAGACTGAGAGGAAAGCTGCAGTATCTGTGGATAACACTCTGGTCTCAAGTGGTCTTACAGGGGCTGGAGAGCAGAACTGCAAGCTACCCATCGTGCCAGTCCAGGTTAAAGCAAAAAAGGGCAGTAAAACCATCTACACATATGCTTTCCTTGACCAAGGCAGCACAGCAGTGTTTTGCACAGAAGATTTAATGCACAGACTCCACCTCACCGGAAAAAATACCAGCATTCTCCTGAGAACAATGGGCCAGGAAAAGGTGGTGACCAGCCATGTGGTAGCCGGGTTGGAGATAGCTGCACTCGATGGGGAGACCTTCATTGATTTGCCAAGAGCATATACACAAGAGTCAATGCCAGTATATCGGAGCAATATACCAACCGAAAAGGATCTAAGAATGTGGCCATACCTAAAGCACCTTGCCTTACCTCAGATTGAAGCAGGGGTCGATCTGCTCATAGGGACTAATGTGCCTAAAGCTATGGAGCCACTGGAGGTGATCCGCAGCGTGAATGATGGGCCTTATGCCATTAGGACTGTACTGGGCTGGACAGTGAATGGGCCGCTGACAGGAGACAGCGGACAGGCCATTGATTGCAACTCGGTGACAGTAAACCGGGTTTCCATCATAAACTTGGACGAGCTGTGGAAACAACAGTATAAGAACGATTTTCCTGAAACTGCCATGGAGGAGCAGTCAGGACCGTCCAGAGAGGATCAGAAGTTTCTGGAGTTGGTGACTACATCTGCTAAACACCTGGAAGGTCACTATCAAATCTGTCTGCCATTCAGAGAACCAGAGGTCAGCATGCCTAATAATAGGAAGGTCGTGGAACAGAGGCTGCAATATCTGAAAAGGAGGCTTCAGAGAGACCCGCTTTTCCACTCAGAGTATACCACTTTTATGAAGGACCTGCTGGTAAAGGGCTATGCCGAAAAGGTTCCCGAGTGTGAACTGAATCGCTGTAATGGCAAAGTCTGGTACATACCACACCACGGCGTTCATCATCCTACTAAAGGGAAGCTTAGAGTGGTATTTGATTGTGGTGCCAGCTTTAAAGGAAAGTCTCTAAACGAAGAGTTACTTCAAGGCCCTGATCTTACCAGCTCTCTGATTGGCGTTGTTACTCGATTCAGAAAGGAGCCTGTTGTCGTCATGGCAGATATCGAATCCATGTTCCATCAGGTGCGAGTTTCGCCAGAGGATGCTGACATGCTAAGGTTCCTATGGTGGCCGCAGGGGGAGCTGGACCAAGCACCGGAGGAGTTCAGGATGAAGGTGCACTTGTTTGGAGCCACCTCATCCCCAGCTTGTGCAAACTATGCCCTGAAAAAATGTGCTGAGGATTTCGGACACCTGTTTAAGGAAGGGACAGTGAATAAAATCCTGCATTGTTTTTATGTGGATGACTGCCTTGTATCTGTTCCAACTGAGGAAGAAGCAGTCACGCTGTATAGCGAACTTGTGGCTCTGTGCGCAGAGGGTGGATTTTGCCTTACAAAATGGCTAAGCAACAGGCCAAAAGTCCTTGAGAGCATTCCAGAGATGAACAGAGCAAAAGGAGTAATGAAGCTGGACTTTGATCAACCATCTTTGCCTGTTGAGCGGGTGCTGGGTGTGGAATGGTGCATTCAATCTGACAAGTTTAAATTTAAGATTGTGCTCCGGGAAAGGCCACTTACCCGCAGAGGAATCCTCTCTACTGTAAGCTCCATTTATGATCCCTTGGGAATGCTGAGCCCTGTCGTTCTGGTTGCAAAACTAATCTTGAGAGACCTCTGCAGAAGGGCTGTCGGTTGGGATGAGCCTATACCTGAAGCAGTTTCCAAAGAATGGCTGAACTGGATACAAGGGCTTCATCTGCTGAACAACTTCAGGTTGGACAGAAGTCTAAAACCTATGGAGTTTGGAAATGTGATAACAGCACAATTACACCACTTCTGTGATGCCAGTCAAGACGGTTACGGTTCAGTAACATACCTGCTGCAGCAAAATGAGTACCACCAAAAACACAGTGCTTTTATAATGGGGAAGTCACGTGTGGCACCGATGAAGGCAGTCACCATTCCCAGAATGGAGCTTGTGGCAGCTACAATGGCCAGTCGCATCGATATTTTATGGAGAAAGGAGCTACACATGGATCTACAGGATTCAGTGTTCTGGACGGACAGTGCGTCCGTGTTAAAGTACATCAGAAACGAGACAACCAGGTTCAGAGTGTTCGTGGCAAACCGTGTGGCTGAGATATTAAAATCTTCGTGTCAGGACCAGTGGAGATATGTGGACACAGGCTCTAACCCTGCAGATACTGCCTCCCGTGGGGTCAAGGTGGAGAGGTTTTGCAGGGACACGGCATGGGTGTCAGGGCCTCGCTTTCTCTGTCAATCTGAGGGCGAGTGGCCTGTAAATCCAGAGGCTGACAACCATCTCTCACCTGATGACCCTGAGGTAAATAACACAATTCCAGTAAATGTCATTGGAGCAGAAGAAGAATCAGCTACTTACCTGATTCATTATTTTTCTTCCTGGACTCGTCTAAGAAAGTCTGTGGCATGGATGCTGAGGTACAAAAAATGGCTGCTGTCCTGCTGTAAGAAGAGAAAGGAGTTGCAGTCTAGCTATTCTCAGAGCAATCTCAGTTTGGAGCAACTGGAAGAGGAAATGAGAGCATTCAAAAGGGTTTCAGAGCCAACCCCCATCACTGTGGATGATTTAAACGAGGCTGAGCTTGCAGTAATAAAGTTTTGCCAGGAAAAATGTTTCTCAGATGAAATGAAGAGCCTGAAGAAAGGAGAAGACATAAAGAAAAGCAGTCGCCTGTATACATTGTGTCCGGTGCTGGAAAATGGCATCTTGCGAGTTGGCGGCAGGCTCAGCAAATCTTCTATGCCAGCAGAGTCAAAACATCCCGTTATTCTGGCCAAAGAGCTCCACATCTCCACCTTGCTGCTCAGACACATCCACCAGGAAGTTGGGCACAGTGGCAGAAATCATATGCTGTCGAAACATTGCGAAAAGTATTGGATCACTGGGGTGAGCACTGCAATAAAGGGGGTTTTATCAAAATGTACTATCTGCAGAAGACAAAATGTTTCCCCTGTTTGCCAGCAGATGGCAGACTTGCCTAAGGACAGAATTCATCCAGATCAGCCACCATTCACCTGTGTTGGAGTGGATTACTTTGGCCCTTTCGAGGTGAAAAGCAGGAGGAGTATTGTAAAAAGATACGGTGTGCTGTTTACCTGCCTCGCTTTAAGGGCTGTTCACATCGAAGTGGCACCATCCTTGGACACTGATTCCTTTATTAATGTCCTCAGACGCTTCATAGCCAGAAGAGGACAGGTCCGGGAACTACGCTCTGATAATGGCACAAACTTTGTTGGAGGGGAACGAGAGCTAAAATTGGCTATTGAACAATGGAATCAGACACGTCTCAATGACATGCTGTTGCAGAAGGGCATCAAGTGGACCTTTAACCCACCCGCAGGATCACATCATGGAGGAGTGTGGGAGAGGCTCATTCGATCTGTGAGGAAAGTGCTCAACTCAACTCTCAAAGTACAAAATCTCGACGAGGAAGGCCTTCATACAGTGCTTTGTGAGGTTGAGGCCATCATTAACAGCCGGCCCATCACTAAGGCATCCACAGATCCGAATGACCTGGAGGCGTTGACACCAAACCATTTGTTGCTGCTCAAGAACTTACCTTCGTTACCTCCAGGAGAGTTCCAGCCTAACGACCTCTATGCAACAAGAAGATGGCGACAAGTCCAATATATATCGGATCTATTCTGGAAGAGGTGGACCAAGGAATACTTGCCTCTAATGCAGGAGCGTCAACGATGGGTTGGAGTGAAAAGGAATCTTATCGCCGGGGATATCGTGATTGTCATGGATAGTACCGCTCCTCGGAACTCTTGGGTTATGGGGCGAGTGTTGGAAACTTTTCCCGACAAAAGGGGATTTGTCCGGCAAATCCGGATTAAAACAAAGACTAGTTGCCTGGACCGGCCTATTTCCAAGGTCTGTCTGTTGATGGAGGCTGAGACTGCATAAGGACGATGCAGGTCTCCTAATGACTTTGGTTTTTCCAATATTTTTTTTGTGACTGGATTTTTTGGACAATTATTCTACCGACTTTATGAACTGTGGACCTATGAGTCAAAATAGTGATCGGAAGAAAGAAGAATGTAGCCTATGTTGAATTTCATGGACCCTAGTCTCACGCTATTTACATTGCTAACTGTTTCTATGCTGATTATGTCTTCTATTAGTCATGTTTGATTAATTATTGTGAGACCCAATATTTGGGGGCTGGTGTGTAGAAGACAGACATGTAGTTGTGTGGCGGGCACTGCGTATCTGCTGCCCTCGTGTGGGGAGCATGAGCATTACATGGGGCGTAGGTGCGCGTGAGCGTGTGCGGGCGGGTACCGAGGTGTGAAAGGTGCACACTCACAGGCAGGGGGGAGGAGAGGGGCTAGTTGGGTAGCCGTAATTTTTGTTGACCGCTATTTGCTTTGTCATGGTTTTAGTTTTGTCAAATCCAGTATTCATCCTATCTATATTCCTGCCCTAAAATGTCCATACTCGTACTGCTGTGGTAGCTGCATGTTCTTAATAATAAAGTATTGAAACGCATCCTGGATCCAGCATCTCTGTATAACATAGCGCGTTACACAAATCTACAGGACCCAATCGTACCCCTCAGCGGCATTAAGGAAAAGGCAAACTACGCCGCTATAACCACTTAGATCTGCTATGTCTGTAGCTGGTGACATGCATTCTCCATAGACTTATGCTAGCTAAATACAGTGTATAAAATGGAGAGAGGAAGAAAAAAAAAAAAGAAAAAATTATTAATTGCTGTCAAAGTGTTTTGATGTGAAAATGGTTTGCCTGCTGCCGAGTCCATGGTGCTTAATGATGTGATACCAATCTAAACTATAATATCTGTACCTTATGATGCCTCAAGCAACGCAAGGAAAAACTGAAATGATTGTGAATGTGTACGAATGTAAATAATGTACATATGTAAGATAATAAAAAAAAAAAAAATAATAATAATGAATTAATAAAAAAAAACTACAATATTCTCTTTAAAACTCTCAATAAATACATCGTTTTGGTCTAACATTTTGAAAAAATAAACCTTATTCCTGAGGCGGCTCCATAGTAGCCTGGAAAAATCCAGACTCACCGCTGTACCAGCCGGTGAGTCTGGTCACCGTTGCGTCGAATCCATTTCCCACAGCGGTAGATACGCAAGCAAACAGGAAGCGGAGTAAACCAATCAGCGAAGGGCGGGCCTCTGCTGTTGATGTGGTGTTTTTAGCGGTTTTGCGTTAATATTTGCGCAGGATTATGAATAACGAAACTCACCTACTGTCGATGTGTTTTTGGTCATTTACCGCCGACTGGAGACACGCTTTCTCTCTTTCGTGCATCGTTCGTAGATTGTTATTGAGGGGACTTCCGCGTCCCGTGAGTGACGTTGCTCGCTAACAACACGTCACGGCAAATAAACGATTCAGATTGGACGTGAACGGATTAATTTTGCGGAAGGCGCGAGCGTTGACTGGGTGACCAGACTGATCCCCCGCTGGATAAAAAAATACAGAGGGGAATCATTCTGGTCTCACCAGGCTAGCTCCATAGGGCGGCTCATGTAGAAACGAGGATGGGGGGAATTTTCGGTGAGATGCCGGAAGTCGCTCTGAGCCATTGGTTTACGAAGAAAGCCTTAGCCCACGGAGGTAAATAAACACTGTTAACCCACGGCTGACTGACCTGCTCACACTGTACGAGTGATATGAACCGAGCCCCGTGAGGCCACACAAGCTGAACTGGGTCCGAATACATGGCATTTTAAATACTTGGATATGCAAAGAGCAACTTTTTCTGCTCGTTTTTCGTGCAAAACCTCTGACGTAATTAAACTAAAGACATGGCCTTTTTCCACGTGTGGCGGCGTATGTAACGAGGTTTTGTAAAAAGGTTGCATGCAAGGATGTATAAGATCCACCAGGTGTCAGTATAGAGCAACACCGCGACACTACCGGCACAGTATCAATACAGTTTGGGGGATGTGCCGAAACGCTTCACGAGGCCTCATCTACCCATCACTACCTCTAAAGCTCCTAAAAAGTGGATTGAAGCGAACGGTCTCCATGCAAACAAACAGCGGCCCGGTCTAACCGGAAATCACCCACATCTTTCACGCAAAGGCTCATGGGGGCGTAGGAATACGATGGATATATAATCTCGAACACCGGGCTGTTATCAGTCAGATGAATAATTCTGATATTATTTGGTTAAGTTAGAGTCCAGACAGGGAGGTTTAACAGGCGTATTGACCGGTTCAACAAATCAGTCCGTCCAACGATAAGCCTTCAGTATTCTCACTTTAGCCGAGACATGTTTACATTTCAGCCGCTCTGAGGAGATGTAGCAGAGCCGCATAAACACAGCTACGCAAAGCGGAGCGTATGGCCTACGCAATACTGGCGCGGATAATGCCAAAAAATAATGCTTTTTATGAAAAATAATAAAATAATTGTTTTCACTCGGGTTCGTGGGAGTTCGCCCAACCAGTCCACATGTGCTTTGTGGACCTGGAGAAAGCGTTCGACCGTGTCCCTCGTGGTGCCCTGTGGGGGGTGCTCCGGGAGTATGGGGTCCGGGGCCCTCTACTAAGGGCTGTCTGTTCCCTGTATGACCGTAGCAGGAGCTTGGTTCGCATTGCCGGCAGTAAGTCAGACCTGTTCCCGGTGCTCCGCCAGGGCTGCCCTTTGTCACCGGTTCTGTTCATTACCTATATGGACAGAATTTCTAGGCGCAGCCAGGGGCCGGAGGGTGTCCGGTTTGGGAACCTCAGAATCTCATCTCTGCTGTTTGCAGATGATGTTGTTCTGTTGGCTTCATCAAATCAGGACCTCCAGCGCGCACTGGGGCGGTTTGCAGCCGAGTGTGAAGCGGCCGGGATGAGGATCAGCACCTCCAAATCTGAGGCCATGGTTCTCCACCGGAAAAAGGTGGCTTCCCCGCTTCAGGTCGGTGGGGAGTCCTTGCCTCAAGTGGAGGAGTTCAAGTATCTCGGGGTCGTGTTCATGAGTGAGGGACGGATGGAGTGTGAGGTCGGTAGACGGATCGGTGCGGCGTCAGCAGTGATGCGGTCGCTGTATCGGACTGTTGTGGTGAAGAGGGAGCCGAGCCAAGCGGCAAAACTCTCAATTTACCGATCGATCTACGTTCCCACCCTCACCTATGGTCATGAGATTTGGGTAATGACCGAAAGGACAAGATCGCGAATACAAGCGGCCGAAATGAGTTTCCTTCACAGGGTGGCTGGGCGCACCCTTCGAGATCGGGTGAGGAGCTCAGTTACCCGGGAGGAGCTCGGACTCGAGCCGCTACTCCTCCACGTCGAAAGGAGCCAGCTGAGGTGGCTAGGGCATCTGTTCCGGATGCCTCCTGGTCGCCTCCCTCGGGAGGTGCTCCAGGCATGTCCTATTGGGAGAAGGCCTCGTGGAAGGCCCAGGACACGCCGGTGGGACTATGTCTCCGAGCTGGCCTGGTGTCGCCTCGGGGTCCCCCCAGAACAGCTGGAAGAGGTGTGCGTGGATCGGGAAGTCTGGGCATCTCTGCTGAGACTGCTGCCCCCGCGACCCGGATAAAGCGGAAGAAAATGGATGGATGGATGGATGATTTTCACTCGGGGAGCCTATTGAAAGGTCCAGTCTAAACTAGTTAGATGTAAAGTCAATGAAAATTCACGTTGTGAAAGTGGAGGGGACCAAACAAACACTTTTCACACACACACACACACACACACACACACACACACACGTCCCACTCACAATGAATGGTTCCGACGCCCATGCTGTCAGATCATGTTCTGTGGTTGGTGGTCGCCGCTGGAAATGGCTCTGTATTTGCTATGCAAATTTGCTTTGCAAATACAGAGCCGCTGCGGCCGCCCGTATCGTGCTGCTCTCCTGTGGATTTTCGGAGGCTTCTTTACTATGGCGTCAGATAACTATCTTTAAGTTGAGGGCGCAAATACAACATCAACGTGCGCAGAACACAGGGATTGAGGGCGCATGCACTAAAAGTGAGCGCAAAAACTATGACAGGGCGCTTATGTTTGCATTTCAGCGCGCTGTTTTCGGCCCGCAGTGCCCTCGCTTTTCCACAGTGTGACCACTCAGTTTTCATTTTCATTCAGCCCGTTATGTCATCAGAATAAGGCTGACTAGTGGATCACAGATTCAAATACTTTTTTTTTTTTACTTTCACTTGAGTAATTGTTTGGGTCACTACTTTTTACTTGTACTTGAGTAAAATTATTTCAAAGTAATGTTACTCTTACTTGAGTAAATATGTTGGCTACTATTGCACCTCTGGTGGTGTTTGATCAAATCTGTCTTTGGCATCAAATTGCCTCAGGAAAAACTATCCAATCACACTGCTCTGCTAGCAGTCTGGCCAATCAGATTGCAAAACATGAACATTCCTTCATATTATTATTATTATTATTATTATTATTATTATCATCATTCCTTTTTTCTATAGTATTTATGTATTACTTTTTTAGGCAATGTTCTTCTTGAAAAATAATATACTAAATAATGAATTATAATAGATATTATAATTAATTAGCCGATTATACTAGCTTGATATGATATACTTTTTTCATTTTTGGTATTGGGTAAAATATATTGATGTCTTTTTCAGTCCTTTTACTAAATTAATAGTTTGATAACGTTTTCAGTTTTAGTATGTCTGTGATCCACTAGTCAGTCTTATTCTGATGACGTAACGTGCTGAATGAAGAAGAAAACCGAGCGGTCAAACTGTGGAAGAGCGAGGGCAAACTGCGCGCTGAAATGCAAACGCCGGGCGTATGAAGGGACATACGCGCTCTGTTATAGTTTTGCGCCCACTTTTAGTGCATGCGCCCTCGATCCCTGTGTTCTGCGCGCGTTGATGTTGTATTTGCGCCCTCAACTTAAAGATAGTTATCTGACGCCATACTTTCCGGTCGCCAGGCAGCATAGGGAATGTATGGAAGCTCGCCGCTCTAAGTGTGGGCCAGAGAAGAAGAAGAAGAAGATCTTTATTTATATAGCGCCTTTCATAGACATGGTCACAAAGCGCTTTACATGAGAGCATTTTACATTCACAGTGTTTTTAAGGTTAGGGTTAGGTTTAGGTCTACTGGTAGTTTGGATCAGTTTAAACTATGGTTCTCAAATGTGGCCTTTCCCATCCTAGGAAAAAAAAAAATCGCGTCCCGTCCCAATCACGGGTTCAATAGTGAAATTCACTCCCATCCCGTGGGAATTCCGCGGGATTCCCCGACAAATTGTCAAACTCTAGTATGGTTTATCAGGCTACCTCATCATTGGAAATCTATACAACGAGTATATCATAAAATTGTGTTGTTTGTTTCTTCAGAAAACAAGAGCGAAGACATTTATTTTATTATTAATTTACTCATCTTTTTGTCAAGATTTGATCTTCATAAATGCAAATACGCAGAAACCCAATTATACAATTGTTCATTGTGATATTTTCTCTTATATGAAGATTTTGAAAGGTTCAGATAACAAAAAAGCTTTGAAAACTGTCAATGTTGGTTCCAAATACAATATATTTGAAATTATATAATTGGACGATTATATTTGTAACATACCACCATGGCATATTTAGTATATTGGGGTTTACATTCTGTATACTTGTTGTAATAATCATTCAAAAAACACAAACATTGTGCAAAAATGATTAATGATTGGGCCTTAAGACTTTTGAGTTTAGTCTATGGTAAATGGTCACATTTATATAGCGCCATTTTACCCACCTGCTTTAGGCACTCAACGCGCTCACCCATTCCCACTCTCATTTATACACCAGTGTACGCAGACACTGGAGGTAAGGTGGGTGAAGTGTCTTGCCCAAGGACACAACGACAGTGTGCACCTGCAGGATTCGAACTGCCGACCCTCCGAAGACGACCCGCTCTACTATCTGCTTTATGGTTTATACATGCACATTTACGAGGAAAAAAGTAGCACATTTACGGGAAAAAACTGCTCTGTTATGTAAAAAAATAATAATAAGTGCGATAATAGCGATAATATTTTTATGGGAAGTAAAAAACGTTGTTTGGCGGAAAATTTGGCAGAAAATTGCATTTGGTCGTTCCAATCAATTAAGTCAATGAAATCCTTGTCATATTTTTCATGGAGTTAAGGTAGTGATGACCAGAACTCCCCATGTAGGCCTACTCTAATTTTGCGAGATTTTTAAACTTTGTGAAAAAAAGTAAAGTAAGTTTAAGCCACACTGCGGAAGCGGAACATGAGAACAGTGTTAAACTGTAATGCAAATTGATAAATGGCTAAAATGATAAACTGAATACATTTTTACACCTATTTGTTTTTCCAGTGTGTGTGCGTGCGTGCAATGAAATATTTGTGCCACAGAGTGACGCTGTGTACATACTTAAAAATCATGAGCCTTTGTGGAGCTCCGGCAAAGCCAACATTTTCAATGTCTGAATGTGTAGACAGTGAATACAGCTATGGATATGGCCAAATTCGGTATTTTATTAGACCTCAACAGCCTCTATAATATCGCATTGGTGCTTGATAAGAAAATGCTACCCTGCTAATAATCATAATTGTTTTATGCTGAATGCAACAAGATGCCCTGATAAACATACGGACGTTTTGTAGAGATTTGGTTTCGATGAGGGTAGTGCAGCTGAATCACGGAGCGGAGTGATAATGCGCACTTCTATGTCGCCTAGGCAACAACAATACGGTCCAGCCTCCAGTCGATGAAGTCATTTGTTACGCTGATCGTTGCCATAGTTACAACCTAGAGAGGGCGCTGCGGAGGAGCGCTCCACGTAAAATGACGCAGGGTGGGGGCGTGCCCGAGATGCGCGCTGCGCAAGGCTGCTTGTTGTTCCCGCAGAGAGGCGAGAAGATGGCGGCCGTGTCAAGCGGAGGTACTGCTGGGTCCGCTGCGGCCGGGATTACGCACCCTGCCCGACCGTCTCACCCAGCTATGGGCCCACAGAACCGAGCCCAGCCATCCTCCGGCATCAGCCACTCCAGTCGCCCCAGCTCGGCCACTGGGTGCATCACCAATCCCTGCCATACTTCGGCCACAAGGCCCCCCCCAGCCCGTGTGGGCCACTACGAAATCGAGCGGACCATCGGCAAGGGAAATTTCGCGGTTGTTAAACTGGCCACGCACGTCATTACCAAAGCAAAGGTAAGATGTGTGTTAACCAGTCCTTAGAGATAACTTAAGGCAGGCTGTCACTGTTTTATTTCCTTTTTGTCCCAGCACTCGGGATGACACTAGGGCCTTCAGGCTCCGGTGAGACGGGCAGCTCGCTTTGGTGGCACCGCTGTTTGGTGCTGGGGGTCTGTCGATGCGAGCGTTACGTCTAACATTTTTTGCGAATAATGGTATATTCCTAAACATGTCTCCTTTACATACTCTGTGCTGAGGTATTAGGAAATCCTTGAAGGCCTGATATGAATGAATGGTAAGCGCAGAGGACTGGAGAAAAGGTATTGACCGAGATGAAAAGAAGAGACAGAGCTCAGACTCTTGCAGCTTAGCTTAGCTCATTAGCTAATTTGGTCTAACACTAGATATTTGTATGTTATATCAAATATCAAGTGTTGAATTTTGTATTTTTTGAAAGTAGCTAGCTATTCGTGAAATTGGCCTTTGCGGTTCTGTGTAAAGGACGGCTTTGAAATATGCATTTTTACATCCAGATCCAGCTGTATAACTTTTCCCGTTTGATGTTTTACTTTTCCTCAGTGACAGTGACAATATTACACCATATTACACTTTCAATTACGTTTTTGTTTGTATTGAATTTCACTGAAACCCAAACAGACAATCAAAATCTATAATGTAGTTTGATGTTTTTCTTTTCAAAATAAAATACAGCTGATAGCATACTTGTTTAAAATAGACGTTATTACATTGTAATGAAACATGAACCTAGCTTCCTCAAAATAGTAAAATAGTTTACTATATGTTTTATTTTAGATCGATTTTAGACCTTAGATCGTATTAATACAAGCGGCTATGCAGCTTTACCTGCATGACTCCTTGTTGACATGTGCAGACTCTACTGTATGTCAACAAGCCAATGACCGTCTGTACTGAGCATTGATGGGTCATTGGCTTGTTTGGAGAACATTATCACCCCACACATTAATAGTAGGCTCTATGACTAATATGACCCTGATATGATGAGCTGAGGATGTGTATATCTTTGTTATATAACCATAAACATACACTACATCTGAAACCCATATCGTTGAATATTTTTAAATGCCTGACATTTGTATGGACTTTAAAGTAAACAAATGGTTTACAAAGCTTCTTGTGTTTGTTAGACTATCTTTTCTTGATATACGTAATACTCACTTTCTGTTTGTGTCTGGCTGAGTAATGTAGGGTATGGCTGAAGAACAGGGACAAAATGACAACATGCAGTGACGAATGAAAGGGAAGCCTTGTTTGTTGACTGTCTGTGTTGGTCAATGACGAATCAGCGGCTGGTGATTTTCATAAACTAGCATAGCGGCGTCAGTGCTGTTTGCTCATGAATATCAGAGGAACTGGAGAGCATCTTCACATCACAAGCATCACTGCAGACGTCATTCATTTGAATATGTCCATTGACAACATTATAAGACGTGCTCAAGTGGAATGCCTTGTTGTGGCAATGTATATCATTCAATACTGTGGTTAGATGCAGCTTGTTGATCTCCTGTAAGTGTGGCATAAAATGGATGATTGTTTTCTATGCATCATGTTCCCTTTGGAAAATTAAACTCTGCATGTTTGTTCTACAAGCGCTGTCCCTGTGTTACAGTAGAGTGACAAGTGAAAGTTGTTCAGAATTTGTAATGGTTGCTGTAAAACTTAAAGTTGACTGCTATTAGAACGTCAAAGTAGTAGTAGTAGTTTATTTGACCAATTTAAATTCTTTCTTTACTTTATCACATTATTACACAGTAATGACAACTCAAAAGGAGTAGGCCGAAGCAAGAAAGCTTATGATGCCTACTCCATATTCAAAAGTTATTTACTCTCATGCATTTCAGAATGTTAAGGCTTTCATATTGACTTGACTGAGATGCACTATTGTTTTGGCTTCTTTAGAGTTAGCCCTTTTGTAGGCTGCCATTTTATTATGCAATAGTCTTAAATTGGGCTGTGCTGCAAATGCTTTTCTTAGTTTTTTTCTTAGTTTTATTTTTCTAAATATGGCAATTGACATTAGAATAAATATCCCACTCTATACATTTTAAACACGCCCAGGAAAGGAGAATTAATACAGTAAGTGCATGCATTTTAGAGCATATTTGTTGAGGTGTACTGCACAGTGCACACTAATTTCTATGATCTCATTGTTGTTTGCAGTGATCATCTATGGTTGCAACTTAAGCTATTTGCTAAACAATCACTGGGTTATTTTGAATTGAATACTTTAAATCGAACTGTTCCCAGCCTTGAATAGAAGATTGTAATGTGATGCAAATCCAGTCATTCCCGAAAAGTTTGTGGTGTCTCTCCAACTGACCTTTGGATGTGCTTCTGTTGCAGCTGAGGGCAGGTTAGTCAAACAGAGGTGCTACAGGCAAAAGTACTTTGCTTTCACAATGACCAACACAAATACAAGCACTTTATACATTTTTTTTATCCCAGTATTTGAAGCTGTTGCTACTGTTACTGCTTGTTTGGAATATTTTTTTTTCCAATTAGACTGTCCGATCAATAAATACATTAGTTGGAGGGGTTTATGAGTGGTTTATGTAGAAAAAATTGACCTCTTGAATAAACGTATTTATATATAAATAAGTTTATATATGTAACTCCAGAATCAAGTGATTTTGCTGGAGTTTAGTCCAAAATAGGTATGTCACGGTATGAAAATTATACCTCACGGTTATTGTGACCAAAATTATCACGGTTTTCGTTATTATCGCGGTAATTTTTTTTTAATGTGTGTTAATAAGTTCAGAAAGCATTGAATGTCCTACACGAACTGAAATAGTTTCAAAAAAGTGTAACAGTGTTTGTTCTATTTAAAAAATAAAGACAAAGCCATATCAAAAGTGCAACTTTTCACATCAAAGTAAAGCAACTATAACTATGAATTGATGATCGTTTGGAGGGTATTACATGTACTATTCATAGCGCCAGAACCGTGAATATTTTTAACTAGCTAAACCCTCTATATAGGGCAGGGCGATATGGCCTAAAATCTATATCACGATATAAAAAAGAAATATCACGATAACGATATATTTCACGATATAATTGACAATGGACAAATTACTTCAAAATCCCAGCCTTACGCCTATTGGGAAGATTATCCATCCGTCCAGTTCCACCACGTTAAGGTGAAGGTTCCAGGAGGGCATACTAATTTCCTCGCAAATATGATCTACTCAAGCAGTTTACATCCTTCATTTCATTTGACACTGTCCCCGTGTTCTACAGTCAGGGTTTATGCTGCTCTGATGGGGTGTAACATGAATTATATCGTGTCCACGACAATTTAAAAAATTACAACGATATAAAAATTATATCGCGATAACGATATGCGATACGATATGGCCCACCCCTACCTCTATATCAGGAATATTGTTCTCAGTTTGAGTCCTTCCAGTTTGCTTTCACTCTGCAGATTTGGGAAAATGCCGTCAGACAGTAATCATTGTTAAATTCATAATAATGCGGCGAGAGTGAATCTATTGCATTGGCGACCAACTTTAATCTGCCCTCCAGAAGCCCTGTAACACATTTGTGCCAGAGGCGTCCGCAACACGGCTTATATGCTGGCGGTGGCGCTGTAGCTGGACTATAGGGCGACTCGTTACCTTCTCCCTCAACCCAAAGTCCCCACGTCACCACAACGCAAGTGAGTCATGAGGTTCGAAGTATCGCTGCCTTTAGAGACACTTTTTTTCCTGCACGTTCCGCAAACCAGAAAATTGTCTTCTATCAACTGTCCTTCGGCTTTCTTAAAATACCCAAAATATACCCAGACTTCAGACTTGTTCAGACTGTTTGAAGCTGATGGACGTCCGGAGCGCGGTCGTGTCGAACATGATTCCAGCTTCGAGAACGTTTTGTTTTGGTTGTGCTACGGAGTGCGCCTGCGCGGCAACTTCAGCAGATGAGGCGGCGGCCGGTGAGGCTCACTTTGCCGACACCGCGGGCGCGGTAATCCACCGAGATAATATAGTTTTTCAAAAACAAGACCGTCAAATTTTTTACCGGGGTTTCCCGCTACACCGTTTACCGTGACAACCCTAGTCCAAAATACTTGTTTTAAATGTTAGTATTTAAATGTGTCATTAATTGTAAATGTATATAAGGTCAGGACTTAAATGAACCCAGCAAGAAATACATGGAGAGTGTTGTGCTAAGTAGGACTTGCCAAATCAATATGCAAATCAGTGCGTGCTCGGAGGCAGATTATTTCTTTTTGACAAACACAGAAGTGAATTCTTGAAAAAGAAGATTATATTAACAAGTGATTACTTTGTTGTTTAGGTTGTGGTGTGCTTTTATTCGTGTGTGAAATAAAGAACTTGTGCTTGCACCACTTGTAGTGAAGATGACCAAACAAATGAGTACAATATATCGGCTTTGAATATAGCAAGTGAGTTATAGTGCATGCCAATAATCAACACTGCTGTTGCCAAGTGAGACATGTGAGTCTCCAGCAGGCGCATCTGGTCACAAGTCTGCATATGTCCGATATGAGCTGGTGGCCATAGTGGAAGTGAACTCTCGGTTTAGCAGTGGTACTAACAGTCGGTGCAGCTGGTGGTTTACAAAGAATATATTTGATTTATTCATTTAATGAAGAAGAAAAAAACATGGATAAGTCACTCCGGAGTCTAAGACGCACTAGTCACTAGTCAAACATGAAGAAAAAACATCAGGCTGAATAGGCGTGCGGGTTGACCCGACACCCGCGGTCGACCCACGGGGCCCGCGGATGTGGTCGATTTGGGTACCTCAAAAATACGGCAAACTTCGGGTTCGGGTGGGTCAGGTTACTACAAAGCACACTTTTTTTTTTTTGTAAGGCAAGGCAAGTTTATTTGTAGAGCACAATTCATACACAAGGCAATTCAAAATGCTTCACAGTTGCATAAAATTAAGAAAACCGATCAAATCAATCATTAAAACATCAACATAAAAATGTATCAATTACAGTAAAAGGCAAGAGTGCAGATAAAATACTTTCAGTTTTCATATGCTCGGGTAAAAAGAGCTGTTTTCCCTCTGGATTTGAACATTGTCAGAGTTGAGGCCTGTCTCACATCCTCATGAAGACTGTTCCAGATTTTAGCTGCATGAAACTGAAACGCAGCCTCACCGTGTTTATTATTGACTCTGGGAACCACCAGGGGACCCCTCCCTGAGGTTCTCAGGGCCCGAGATGGTTCATACGGCTCTAACATGTCAGAGATGTACTTTGGTGATAAACCATGAAAAGACTTGTACACAAGCAGAGCTGTTTTAAATTCTATTCTCTGAGTGACAGGAAGCCAGTGCAGAGACCGGAGCACTGGACTAATATGGTCGTATTCCCTGGTTCTTGTCAGGACTCGAGCAGCAGCGTTCTGGATGTACTGCAGCTCTAACAGCTCGTTTAGAAAGGCCAGTGAGCAGCCGTTACAAATGCGGCACAACAGCAGTGCCCAAGCACATATGCGAGACGCACATGTGGTGAAAATAATGCATCAGCAAGAAGCAAGGTAAAACTAAAATAACAAAGACACAGCATCTTACTAACCTGAGGAGAGCAATGTCTTGTAGCTTCAGGTTAAGGCTGCTCCACGTTAGTCCAGACTCTGTTTAGTTTGACAGAAAGAGTTGTCCATGACGTGGTAGAAGTAAAGCCTCATAATAGTTCAGGGAGATGTTGACGAGCCTCTCCCAACAGCATGTTTTCAAGCTCTCCTCTGTGAACTAATTCCTCTAGCTGTGGCCATCTAGCTTTTATCCCTTGATTAGCTTGTTTTGTTTACTTCATTGCAGTAATCTCCGCTCTCTTGCTTACTCCAAACGTTCTTTCTGCTGCTCGATTAGCCTGCAGTGCCCTCTAGCGGCATGTGAAAGTATATGTTTGAATTAAAGAAAAAATAACACAAATCACATATTAGTTGCTCGGCCAAACAAGTCGCTCCGCCAAACTATGAAAATAAGTGCGACTTATAGTCCGGAAAATACAGTACTTGATTGCACATTTTCCTGTCTAATTGCACCCCTGAGTGTTTCTTGAGAGCTGATTTCTGAATTTCTCTATTGTGAGATCAATAAAGTCTTATCTTTGATGTGTAATACACATTACCTGGTTTCGCCCCCAGATGTTGGAATTAAATGTGTTCAAATCAAATAATCACAATAAAAAAACTCACTATTAAATACGGTGCATTTACGGTGCACTCTGGTGGTTCCCAGAGTCAGGACTAAACACGGTGAGGCTGCGTTTCAGTTTCATGCAGCTAAAATCTGGAACAGTCTTCATGAGGATGTGAGACAGGCCTCAACTCTGACAATGTTCAAATCCAGGCTGAAAACAGCTCTTTTTACCCGAGCATATGAAAACTGAAAGTATTTTATCTGCACTCTTGCCTTTTACTGTCATTGATACATTTTTATGTTGATGTTTTAATGATTGATTTGATCTGTTTTCTTGTAATTTTATGCAACTGTGAAGCACTTTGAATTGCCTTGTGTATGAATTGTGCTCTACAAATAAACTTGCCTTGCCTTGCCTTGCCTTGCATTTAATAGTTGAACTTCAGCCTTCCAAAATAAAATGGGCTGCACCAGAGTGGAGCTTCTTTCGGAGCTGTGTGACCAGCCACAGTGGTTGAAATATTGGCCAATAAATGGTCAATATATTTACTCTGCCAAAGTAAAGCCATAATTGCGGCCATAAGCCACCTCAGATCATTGCATTGTCCTCCCCCTTTGTGTTTTTTAGGATAGAGGAATCGTGATGAGAAGGGAAGGCAGAGTGCAGGCAGAGCATTAGGTAACAGGCCTAATGTACTATGTAACATTTTCATACTCACTCTCTTAGTCACACACAGCTTTCTGACATCCAGCATCCCCTCGCTCTCACATACTGCTGCAATGTGATTTCATTTGGCTCCAACTGCACGACAAAAGGCAGTGTTTGTGCGTAGCTCGTCTTCTTAGCCTCGAGTTGTTTTTGGAGTAGTGCCAATCTGGAGCTCCTTGGCGTCACAAGCAGTAGCAAGCAATTGAGAAAGTGCAATTAATGCTGAATCATTTATTGCTTTTTTTAATCAAATGCAACATCCTAGTCACAACTGTTATGCAGATATTTCATTCCTACTGACAGAAACAAAATCTTTTAAAGTTTTAATACAAAATGCACACTAACAAAACCGTTCAGATTTCTTCATTGTGATTTATTGGCCTTAATTGTTTCAGTTATGTTATTTTATCAGTTTAGTGTTTACTTACTTTATTTTATTTCAATTTAGTGAGGAGACTGGTAAGTAAATATTACCTAATTGGAAAAAATGCTTTATCAGGAAAATCATATTATTTGATGAAAATATACACCAGGTGTAAAACAAGACAGGGCTAAACTGGGTCTATAATGATTGAAAATTCACAAAATTATGTCAAAACTAGTGCTGTTTCGATATTAGCTGCCAATACTGATGCCAATACCATTGGTTGTAAATAAAAACAATGGCAAAGCCTGTTAAAATATGGCATGCCTTTTTATTTATGCGTTTCTTGGCCCATAGGCTTTATTAAACAGCATAAGGTGAAAGTGGTGAAAAGCACGTCAGGACTCAAACTCATGACGCTGAGGACAGAATATTGTGCCATACCATTATATGTGGAGCAGCTTTAACCACGAGTCACCTTTTGCATGTCATCAGTGACAGCCTCACCGGCTGTCTGAAGTGACGGATATTACCAGGACGATTAATGGAGAAAGGCCACTGTGTTGATGGCGGACTGGTTTCCATAACGATAATGAATGACGGTCTCACTGTAACAAGCGTCATGTCTTTTCCCCATATTGAGGTTAGTTTACGATAACGGTTCTCAACCAATATTGAATAGCAGTTCCCTTTTTTCAGTGGATTGCAGGCCTTTGCTAAAACAACGTCTTATTTACTGTTCGTCTTATTTACTGTTCTGTTTTATTGCCTTAATGTTTGTTACAGCCCTATGAGGCAACTCCTGTTGTGATATTGGGCTATACAAAACCATTGATTAATTGATTGAACAACTATTGATTAAAAACATTTTTAATATAGTTTTTGATGGTCAGAATTGTGACTTGATTCAACAGAAAACTGCAGAAATTTATTTTTTATTTTTAAGATAAAAAAAGCTTTTTAAATATTACTTTTATTAGGGCTGAACAATTTATGAAAATATTAGGCCATTTGAATATGTTTGTGTTTTCTAATGGCAATTATAGCATTAATATGAAGAGTACATTGACATAAATTGTAATAAAATACAGAGTCAAGTTTTGAAAGCTTGTGCAAGTAGTCTTAGAAATTATCTGTAGAACGATGATTTAAAAAGGTTATAACAATCAAAGTACACGACAATAAAATGCATTCTACTTATCTCTCTTTTTGCACATACCATGTCAACGTCTTAACATTTAAGTTTTTTGTTAACCTCTTTCTCAAGAAAAAAAAAAAAACATAAAACAAATCCCTCCCAGAAAATGGCAGATGGATTTGCAGAACCCAGATTTCCCACTCTCTCGAACATGTCTGTGGATTTGTACTTGAAGGTGACACTCCACTGAGTCATTTCCACACAAACTACAAACACTCTGCAAACTCAAGAGGAGCGACTATGAAAGGCACAAAGCAAATTCCGTTGCATTTCTGTTTGCAACTAAATCACAGGGGAATTGTGGAGAGCGGTAAAGCAAGATATTGATAACAGACATAGTAATACAAGCGTCATATGCTTGTATTACTGTGACATAGCATCACAGAATGATTTTGACATCATTGTTAGTGGTAGCACTTAACAATGGGCTGCTTGTTGTGCTTGTTGTGTCTTTGTCTACGTCAATGTAACCTAACATTGACTCACTAGTGGGGCTCGATTATTTCCCCCATATTGATCGATCTCGGTTTTCGATTCGATTTTTTTGTTTAAAAGGAAAAAACAATAAATGTGGTCTTTCCTGGAGGAGCATGTAAACAGATGCTGCAGCCAAACCGAAAACTGCAGCTAACGCATCAGCAAAGCAAACTCCACACTTCTAGCGTCACAGTACAGCCTCCCCATGTCACCCCTTCACCTGGCTAAGCAACACACAAACATCTGCAAAGGAGATGCATAAATTGGAATGTTTGAAGAATGTCAACGAGCGCATGTTTATGTGCGGAGCCTCAAAAAGCCACGACGTCACGGAGTGACGCGCTAACAACTTCATATTTACATGTTTACATTTGTGAAAAAAGACGAACAAACTTACAATTCACTGTTCGAAGCCCAGCTAATCCATCGCTGCAGCTACAAAACAAATCCACATGGTCCAAATAGCAATCGATAGTTTTCCTCTTAGGTTTAATTTCTTCATCCCAGTGTGTGTGCTTCCTGTTCCTCTGAAGCTCCCCGTGTGTTTCTGTTTTGCTCATTAGACGAGTTAGCGCAACTTTGTAGCTGATTTTACACGTAAAGTCTCCAGGTCCTCTCCTCTTTTTGCCGCATGTGCCATGTGCCTGTGCTTCCTGTTTGTTTGGGCCGACTGTTCCCTGGGATTGACCTGACAGGTGCTGCGCCGTCCATATTTTTTTCCAGACTGTGACAGGACTGGCCAATTCTCCTCGATTAAAACACACCACGCAAGTATCGTGATCGACCTTTATTAAAATCACGATTAGATAAAAATTCGATTAATTGTCCAGCCCTACTCACTAGGCTTATCGCAACTGCACGTTTTTGCGTATGTTTGAAATTGAACCCACCATGTCTCTTTAGCATGGCGAGGAGTAGGGCTGAACGATTTTGAGAAATAATCTAATTGCGATTTTTTTTCTTCAATATTGCGATTGCGATTAAATATGCGATTATTGTTGCAAGCTCCTCTTCTCATGTATTTTTCACCTAACACAAGCAATAAATCAGCCTGTTTCATAATAAACAATATTTGAAGTGAAAATTGCAACAAAATTGTTGCTTGACCTATTCAAAATGTGTGTGGACTGCACTTCTTAAACTGTCTGAACTTAACAGTACAGTCTATAAATAAATGCTAAATTATATAGATATTAAAAAAAAAATAACTCACTGATCCAGTCAGTAACATCACCCAGACTAAAGTGCAGGAAAGTAAGAACAAACGTCTGCTTTAACTAGTTGGAAAAGTTTTAGGAAATCAAACTCCCAAGTAATACAAAATAAGCTATTTAATTTATTAAATAGTACTTTATTATTTCGGCCAATCAAATCCCTGTCTGAGTTGCTTCAGATGCGCGTTATTGAAGGACACGGAGAGGCCAGATGGAGCACACGCCAAAACACAGTGGAATTAAGAGCAGCATTTTGGTTTTGGGATGTAACTTTGGACAATATGAAGAAAGAAAAGAACACTGACACAAGGAGACGGGACATGAGGTGCCAGACACAGACACGTAATCTTTGACTCGCAGCCATTTGGTGACATTTCAGCTTAAACAGCACATTTCCTCAGCAAAATAAGACATGACACGGACTCCTAGTTACCAACCCTTTTCATACTGCAGTTTAGTGTTTACATCTTGCGTCTGTACGACCTACGGAGCGGATATGCGGTAGACGCAAAGGTAAATAAAGGCACATGGCACATCGCCTCCGCGGATACTTAATGGTCATGAAACGTCATTATGCTTTTGAGATAAGTTCTTTATCCACAACATTCCCAAACATAAGCCCCCTAAACTGAGCCACAAACGACTCTTTACTTTTTACAATCAGCACAGACTCACCTATATATGTCTGTGGAGGCAGAGGCGTGTGAATCTGGAGGTGAGGGAGTTTCTGTGATCGTCAGAGCGTGTAGTAGCGGCGACGGAATGGCGTGATTAGCGCTGCGGCTAACGCAATGCTAACGGAGAAAAGCAATATTCCTTCGCGGTGGCTGCATGATAAAAGCTGATATTTTCACTGTACATCCACAATCTACCGCGCACCTTAACTAGACTGAGACGTAAACAAAAGCACGCGACGGAGCGGACTTTGCTGCCATATCTCGTTGCTCTATTTACTTCCCAAATCGCGTGCCCTGCGATTACGAAATCGCGTTGTGTAATATCGCGATAAAATTGCAAATGCAATTAATCGTTCAGCCCTAGCGAGGAGCCGCTCCAGGAGCGTCTGGGTCATTAGTGCAATAACACAATGTGTTAAAATTGTAAAATGATGATGTTAATATAAATTAATTTGCGATCGATTTTCCAGCCCCAAAGACCGGTTCCTTTTATATATAATGTCTTTGAGTTACGCCTTCATTTATTTGGCTTCATGCTGTCTACGCTGCCTATGTTTTTAGACACAGTAACACACGGTCACACGCGCCCCCTTGGCATCGCTGTGGGGGCACGCCCCACTATTTTAGAACCACTGCCTTAAAGGGAGGCTTAAAGGGAGGTGAGGTGATGACCACGCACTGGAAACTATATGAGCAGATAGCCTGCCTGTCATGTGGCTCTTGTAGAGATATTACGCATTTTATTTCATTCTATTTATGTGACTTTGCCATGTGAATAATTTCAAAACCCTCACTAAGGCTTAGCCTTAGCCTAATAATTTTTTTAAATAAATCACTTGTATAAGTCACTTATATTAAAAACTAAAATCTTTAAAGGTGCATTGAGTGGCCTCGTGTACGGAATGTGTGGAGTAAAATAAAGTTGCCTGAAGAAGGTCTGCGTATTTTAAATCTACCCAGAAACAGAACCTTCAACTCCAGCAAATTGAGTAATGGAACGTTAACTGCCATGTTTTGACATCACACGAATAACCTAGTTTGAAAAGTTATTTTGTGAATGATTGTGATTCATTGCAGTTTATTAGTGGCTGAAATTAATTGTTATTTCAGTCTATTATGCAGGCCCACTGTTCTAGCAGCCTCAATGCAATATAGTAGAGGGCCCCCCTGTGATTTTTTGCCTGGGGCCCCAGAGCACCCTTGCTACGCCACTGGGTAAGCCCGTTGTCACCATGATATGGGATAAGCCTGGGCCAGAAGGCTGTTATAATCTACGTCACCTGTTGCTGAAGGGTAACCTCATGCGTTATATCACCGCCTTGTCACGGAGAAAGATGAGTTTGCACGTTTTCTCAACTTCACCGCACTAGACATGACGGCACATATAGACAATGTTTGGGATCATTAGAGTTGAGCCAGAGGTAAATGTTAGCAAAGTTCAAGCAGATTTAGACTTTGGGTGCTGCTTATCTGTGTTCAAAGATTCAGCAATATTCAATGTTGCCAATGAAGAAGCAGCTAAAGAAACACATTTAACCAATAGGTTAGAAGCAAATTATTTTTCACTGTAGATGTCAAATGCCCTAGTCCTGGGAGTTTTGTTGCTTAAACCCTTGTCCATGAGAGTTATCATCACGTTGAAAATCACATGCAGTGCAGTTTGACAAATTGATGGTGAGTTAGGTTTCTGACTGTGGGAGGAGAGCAGGTTCGGGGAGGACATGCAAAACTCTTTCTCTGCTTCTGCAAATGTGTGACCCGCCGCTGCCTGTCGGTCAAGGCCTACAGAGGTGGAGAACTGCAGTCGAGACCAGGGCTGCACAAATTGCAATGGGAATGGTTACAAATCACGACGACTGCAGTTATTTGAGTGATAGATATACTTTACAAACACCCATGTAAATAGAGGTTACGCGTGTGATGTCATAAGCAACAAACAGCATGGCAGTTAGCATTTCATTTCAGCAGCAGCATCACATCGAGTGGCAAGTTATTCTTTGATTTGCCACTCAATTTGAAATGGGGTACTTTTCCAAAAACCCTATAGTAGTTTGGTTTAGTTTATTTGTTTATTTGAGCAGCAAACACTCTGCTCAAAAGGAGTGGGCCGAAGCAAGAGCTTATAAGCGCCCACCCCCAAAATTACTACAATTAAAATCATCATTTCACAAAAACATAGTGGAACAACAAAGGAACAAAACAGCAAAACAAAATAAACCCTACACACCTGCAGCATCCGACCCTACCCCAAAACGGAGCAATACCGAATACGTAACAACTAATTACGAAACAACTATGATAACGCCACATACTTACAAACTATTTACAAAGAACTATTATTTACAAAACACTGTTTGAAGTGTTCGTACATCAACAGAAAGAAGCACAATTACAACAACGGTCTAGTTTCAAGTACAAAGTTTAGTACAAAGCAAGTAACGATCATTACATTTCAAAAGACACTAGTTTTATGTTAAAAAGACAGATTAATATACATATTATACTCTGTGAATATTTATTATGTGCATTTATTATGTAAGCCCTACACAGCGTAGTGCGTTAAAAAGCACAATTTTGATCATTCATCATCTCTGAATATAGTTGCTAAGGAATCGTTGCGCGGATGACGTCATTCTCTGTGCGCCGCCGTATCACCTATGGTGGTATGATGGTCACCACCACCGCCTGTCAGCCAGTACGTAATACTAGCATTCCTATACAGAATCCCATTAATGTGTTGTTTGTCGACAATGAGGCAAGTTTTATTACCATGATTTTTAGCGTCTTTCACGATCGGATACAACAGGCATCTCCTTTTGAGGATCTCCTGTGGAAACTGGTCACTTATGGAGAAAGTCGTTCCCTTGTGTATGTACTAACAGTAGAGTTTCTTTATTTGATTCCGTTACTCATCCACATTTTTGTTTCCCTTTGCTTTTGTTTCGAACCATTATTTACCAAGTCATATTCCATCAAAATTGGTAATAAATGAATTCCTTTTGTTCTGACAGAAAGCCTCCATTGAAACTTAATCCCGCAGCTCTTTGTGTATACGTTGCGGTTTCGAGGTGGAGAAGTGTTGACTTAGCAGCGTCTGCCTTAATTTGGAGCGTCAATATGGGGCATTGTTTATCCAGTAGGACATTTCTCTGGCTTTGTTCAACAGCTGCGGCGTCATCACTGTGTGCATATTTTATGATTTGACCAAATGTGATCCTTTAAGGGGACTTGTTATTCGAACGGCTCAAGCATGTCCCATTTGTGATCTTATTTATTTCTGTTTTATGGAGTTTTCCCATGAAAGTATCGACTGAATGAACACAAAGAACAATGCATTAAAGAAAAGTACATGCATTTGTTTGTTTTTATTGTTATTTGCTATTGCCTCAACACAAAAAAACATTTAAACTCAAATCCGAATCTCCTCCGATTACAGCACACCGTCCCATGACACAACATGATGGACAGCCCAATAAAAAGGATAATTTCTTAATGTAAATATACATACCATTTCCTTGTCTCTATTCTTGGAAGATTGTATCCAGACCGATGGCGGGTACCATTTGATGATGTAATTTACATCTGCTTTACATGCTGCATCGTCATAAGGCCGGCTCAGCTCCGTGCCTCTCGACTGGAGCTGCAGGCAAAGCTGTCGCCCAAAGAGAAACTCGTGTCATTTGTGTTCCATTTGATCACAGTACATCTGATAGGAATGTTGGAATCTGTGCATTATGTACCGGTGTTATTTCTCCATTTCAAACTATTAAAATACTATGCTGAGAAATGCCGTCACATGAAACAAAATTGAACCTCAGCAGTGAGTTTTAGAAGACTATTTACAGAGACATTAGAGAAGATCAGATTAGCTTTGTTCCCTGTTTTTAACACGTCGACCCACATGAAATGCAACATTCCTCACATACTTGGGACACGCAGATTGTTTTGATTGTGGAAAATGTTGATTGCTAAAGTACATTTGGCTCGCTACCTGTATTACAATATTATAGTTGTAGTAAAAACACACTTCGGAATGCGTGTTTATTTTTATGGTCTTCAGAAGAGCTACAATTGGTTTGCCAACATTTAGGTCATTTTCTTGTATATAATATTGATCTATTGTAGGGCTGCAACTAACGATTATTTTGGTAATCGATTAATCAACCGATTATTTTTACGATTAATTGGTTGTCTGTGAAAGGTGCATGGAAATAGTATTTTTTTCCAGATTTCTCTACCACATAAAGCTAAAGTGGCGCCTTAAAGGGACATTGTAGGAGCCTCTTTGTGCTAATTCTGCTTTCTGATTGGATGAAACAAAGACGGATATTTATAAAATTTACAATGTACAAAACACTACAGACCCTAACTTTAAAAACAAAGTAGGTTTTCATCAAAAACACATAATGTTCATGTCATTTTTGCTCTATTCGAGTTTGTGTTTACTAGAAAACGATTAATCAATTACTAAAATAATTGTCAACTATTTCAATAATCGATTAGTTGTTTCAGCCCTAATGTATTGTGTTGTGTACTTTATAACATTTGATTGATTGATGAGGCCTGCATTTTGTAATAACTGTAGTTGCTCCAGACAGAGTTGATATCAGTGTTATTCCTGGAGCACAGACTTAATTATTGCAAATACTTCTTTATGGTGTTGATGGTTACTGGTTTTGAGATGCAGTTTATTTCTATACAAATCTTTGTTGCAAAATCCATTATAATTGTTGTAAACATTGACAAGCTTCTTGGCTTGATGGCTGTGTGTGGAAGTCTGTCGCCTCATGTCACTCTCTGTACCTCATTTAATGTTGTTTTGGGTGCAGATACACTGGGAGAGGCGCAGTAAGCTTTAGCTTCTGCCTATTCCATTTCAGACTTAACACATAAAGGTTTCCTCTCTATCTGTTAAATGTTTAAATGTCTGAATCAAATAAATCTGAATCTGTTGAGGTTTTTAAGATAATTATGGGAAACGTCACAAGTAAAGTTTGAGGTGATTACTCTTTTGATGAGTCAAAAAAAATTAGCTTAGAAGACTATGCATAATGATGTCTTTAGTTCAGAGCCTCAGAGATAAAAAAAAAAAAAAAAAAGGCAGGACAAAGAGGTCTAAGGGGAGGGGGTGGGGGGCTATGGGTCTGTTCTTGACAGGCCTGACTCTCCTTAGGGGATAACAGCCATCTCCCCCGCTCCCTCCTCACTGCAGGAGGCAGGCCCAGGGCCGTGTGTGGAAGCATTTAATTTTTTAAAAATGTTTTTTTGTTTTTGTTTTGTTTTACATATGTACATTATTTACATTTGTACACATTCACAATCATTTCAGTTTTTCCTTGCGTTGCTTGAGGCATCATAAGGTACAGATATTATAGTTTAGATTGGTATCACATCGTTAAGCACCATGGACTCGGCAGCAGGCAAACCATTTTCACATCAAAACACTTTGACAGCAATTAATAATTGTTTCTAAAGAGGGCAAACACAAACAAGAAAAACCACAAGAAAACAAAGTCATAAAGAAAAACAAAACAAACTAAAAGCATATTTAAGATATCAGTTCTTCATAGATGTTATTTAGATGTATTGCTTTTTTGTCTGTTATGTATTTGGTAACGTATGTGATTTTTAACCTCAATTAGAAGTACTTTGAATATGGGTTTGGACTGTGTAAATTTAGCCTTTTGTTTCCCCAATAAGATAAATAGGTTAACTAACTGTGTAAAATAGGTTATTATGTTCTCTAACTCAAAGCAGATTATAATTGACAGTTTTTGTGATAAGTTTCTGTGTCTTTCCAAAACTTAGAGCTTAATGAACAGGAAAAAAAGAGGTGGGTGACATTTTCGGTGAGTGTCTGACAAAAGCTGCAATTTGAATCTATATCCGTAAACTTTGAAATGAGCTCGTTTTGTTGGATAATACCTTTGTAATATTTTATAATGTACTTCTCTTATTTTATTAATAATGCAGAACTGAAAGGGCAAAGTCCATGCTTTTTTCCAACTAATTTTGTCGAATATAGAGTTCCAAAAATATTTACATTTAGGTTGTATAATTTTGGAATTCTGAAAAGACATTCTGCTATGCAGTTCTATACCATTTATAAAAAGTTTATCTTCGCTTGAAACTGATCAAATGCAGTACAGACATTTCGCCTGTAGAGGCGCCACACCGAAGTTTTTAGGCAGAAAGTTGATCTATTTACTTATTTGCATGAAATTGCAAAAAAATATGACTATACAGTTTATCAGCAAAAAAGTGGATTTGAGGGTAAGTTTTCCTCAAAACAAATCCAGTCTCTGCACTCTGGAGCTCTACAGGGAGCAGCCGGGAACTAAAGGCTCCTCCTGTTTCGGAGCTTGGTGGAGAGGACCCGGGGGAGCCAGCTGCTGGATGATTAGTTTTTAGTTTAGTTTATTTGTTTATTTGAGCAGTATACATTCTGCTCAAAAGGAGTGGGCTGAAGCAAAACCCCAAAATCAGCGCAATAAAAAAGTACATTTCACAGTGGTACAGAAGGAACAAAACAACAAGACATCATCCAAAGAGAATTTGATACATTTGAAGCAGCTACATTAGCACAGACCAACTTACAAACTTACAAAACAATATTTGAACTGTTTATATAGTTAATTGAAACAACATGATCTCAGGGAAGGGAGGATTTCTAGTAGGTACGATGGATTTTGGCCGCTGATGCATTTATGGGTGAGCAGGAGTAAAAAAAAAAATCCAGAATAGAACTGAGAGCCAGTGAAGGCCGTGCAGGATGGAAGTGATATCCATACTTACTTACATTAGGATTGTTTTGAAGAGATCCCTTAGTAATCCATTTTTGACAAGATGGACAAGTTTGTCTTTGTCGGACTGGGAAAGGAGTGGGTGCGGTTTGGAGATATTTCGGAGGTGGTGTGATGTAATGAGGTCTTTGACAGATTTTTTTTGTGGTCGTTGAAGGTGATGATCGAACACCAAGGTTTGTTAGGAGAGGGCACTGACATGGCTGCCAAAGGAGAGCAGGTCATGGAAGAGTTGGAGAGCCGCGTTTTCAGGGGACATTTTGTATGCAGTTTTTGATCAACAGTTGTGTGTGTGTCATTGTGACACACAATGCACATATCCCCAGCCAGAAAGACATACGTTCAGACTTGCAACCCATGGCAGCTAATAGTGAAAATAAGGCAAGTGGCTACTGGCCAGAAGCTAAGTGGTTTTACCTTGTATGTTGACGGATCTTTTTTTAAATGTATGAAGTTAACAGTATTATCCTATTGCTTCCCATCTTAACATCCATTAACCACTTATTGATACAGCTATATTATACCGTACGACTAATGGCAAACTCGCATTAGCTGATAAATACATTGTTCGCAAACATCGCGGTAAACACAATTGAGAAGAGAAAAAGGCCATGCCATTTTAGCTGTAGTTTTCTCCCGGGAGTCCCCCTCTTAACTTTCCTTCACTTCCTCTTCCTGCCAACGACAGGAAGTCAGGATTTTCCCATCTTCACTTCAACCATCAGGTGAAAGAGCAGCTCGGGAGGAAACGGTGGACTCTTTGGACAAACGCCTGTTTTCGTGCAGCTTTGTTCGTTTCACTTGATTAAGTCATTAAAGGCATCTCTGGACATTTCATAGTCCGTGTCACACGCCATCACTGTCTACTTTGCTGGAGCCATTGTGTTTGGACGCTGTGGTTATGCAAGAGGCGAAGGTCACTGCTCAGGTCGAGTTACCCAAACAAGAGGCAGGAGTTCACCACTGAAAACGGTTTGGACTCACACCAGTATCGAGCACCAGCAATTGGAAAGCTGTCGTGTTTTCAACTGAGAAATGACTTTGTAAATTAGACTTTCTGGCAGCAGTGCAGCAATGTAGTGGACAAGTAAATAATAATAAAAAAAAACACATCATATCTGCTTTTGTTGTCTTTGACATTACTTTTCAGAATCAGAATTGTTTTTTATTGGCTATTGTTGGTGAACAGGTTTGCAACTAGGATTTTTTTTTTTTTTTCAGTTCAATTGTGCAACATGATTGTGAAACATAACACATAACTTAGACAAATAAAAAAACTATAAGAATGGAAGGGATAAAGAAGATTAAAATAAAACATGATAACTACAAAAACAATTTGGCCAAACTTAAAATAAAGTACATGGCGTTTGATATGAATTCCTGGTCGATTAAAATGTAAAATTAGTCAATGCGAATGCCTGTTTTATTGCTCTTCTCTTTACTATAAAGCTATTTTTTCTGCTAAGGGCTGGAGAAATGTACAAAAAGGAATATCTCTATATTTTTTGAAACTTTCTAAAATCTAGATAATGATAAACAAGCAGTATTATTGCAAACAAAAGAGAGAGAGAAATTGCAGGTAAACCGTTAAGCCCCTCCCGTCCTGATTGAACCTGAAAGCCCCTCCAAGTTTCCAAAATGAGGAGAGAGATGGAGAGAAATTTCAAAAGTAAACGCTCAAGCTGCCTCCTTCTCCCCTCTGGATTGGATCTGACAGGCCAGTTCACAAGAAAGCCCGTCTCATTGGTCAAAGTGATTAGTTTCTTGGATCAGCAATCTTTTATTCACTATCACGATGTTACATAAAAATACAGGCCCGGGCCAGCAATTATTTGGAATCGATTAAATTAGTTAAACTTAATCAATATACATTTTACATATCCTACCTTTTAACAAATTACTTGTAACTTGTAGAGCAGCGGTTGTTGAACCTTTCACACAATGTACTACCTCCTAAAATATTATTTGACCCACCAGACCTAGATCCAGTTGAAATCAGGACTCAACCAGGTCTGAAAAATTCTAAATTAATTTAGAATTTTTAATTTATATCTAAACGGCCAGACAAACACCCAACTCAAATGCTTTTAATTATGATGACTTTTAATGAATACATTAATATGGTTGGTATAGTTTGAAAACCTCTGTTGTGGACGTTGTATTGCTCAGCTGTGTTCCATTCTGCATTTTTTGAGGACCATAAATTACCTCTCTTGTCTATCTCATTTACCTGCAGGTGGCTATAAAGATTGTGGATAAGACACAGCTGGACGATGAGAACCTAAAGAAGATCTTCAGAGAGGTGCAGATAATGAAGCTGTTGAAACATCCGCACATCATCCGCCTCTTCCAGGTAAACGGCCCATTCACAGACACCAGACACCGAGGACCTGCCACACACTCTGCCCACAGAGTGCATGTGATCGCTCCTATAGATATAATTATAGTCCTGTTTCTTCCAATTACGCAGAGCCTGCTCATAGGAGTAGGCGATATGATGAGGATGTGTGAGATGACGATGTAAAACTGACTTGAATCAGGATTGGCCCATTTCTGTTCCAAATGTTTTAGGCAGGTGAGACGAAACGTTTCAACAGGACAGAGCAACCACAATTATATTTAAGATTTTGCTCGAACAAGTACAGACGACGCCCGCCTTCACCGAGCGCATTTTCTCGTGTTCAGCTTTACCCAAATCTAGAAGCTTCTCAACTGGAGCTTACTGCCTCTAGGCCAGTGTAACGCCTCATTTGAAAGCCAAGACCTACAAAACTCTTTTTTTGTCTTGTTTCCGTAGTTTTGTCTGTCTTGTTTTTGTTGCTTTCTTCATCGCCTTTTTCCTTGCCTTTTGACGCTTTTTAGTCGTGTTTTTGTCACTGTTTTATTGTTTTATTGTTGCTTTTCTAGCTCGTTTTTGTTGTTCTTTTGTGGCTGTGTTTTCATCACTTTTTAATGGTGTTTTTGTCACTTTTTTGTTGTCTTTTCATCCTCGTTTTCGTCGCCGCTTTGGCGCTTTGTTCAAGAAGCTTTTAGATTTGGGTAAAGCCAAAGTTCAGGTGGGGGTTAAGAGGCCAAGAACCTTTGTCTACAAATCAAGGAATATTACTTTTTAATGTTTATTATTATATATATTTATTATTAATTTATTATGTTATGTGCATTATTCTTTAAAGCAGTCCTAAGTTACCTTAATAAATCCTGTTCGTAGTCTCTCTGGGGGTAATACAAGTGTTGATGGGAGGATTGGGGGTCTTTCATCTTCCCCTGGTGTCTCTGGCCAGAAAACCACAATTGCAACTTGACTGCTATCGGGTCGGAGCAACAATGCACACTAAGAAGAAGAAGAAGAAGCTAACAGGCTAATGGGCAAAGCTAACTGCGGGCTAACGCTACTTAAACAGTATTTACAGCAAGTTTGAGTGAAAACAATTATTTCCATTGTGTAATTGGATCCCTCTCTCCCTTCGCCTTTTCATGTCAGCGTAGTATTTACTCTCACGGACAATTAATAAGTAAAAAAAACGCAACTTGCTACGACTCCTGCAGTGGCGCTTATGGCCTCTAGGGGCAAGAGTTACTTAGTTCTGCTTTAATAGCTTTAACTGCTTTTGTAGCACGTTTCCCTAAAACATTAAGTCATTCGTCACGTTGGAAAATAATTGAGTTTGCTGGAGAGAAAAAAAAGGATCCTAAAGGGAAAAACATATACCACTAAACCACTGATCTAGAATTGTTTGTTTTTAGCTCTTGCAAAGCACTGGTTTATTAAAGGATAAATACATTATGCTTAGTTTAAGGTTTTGTCCTTCTAAGGCTTCTGTCCATATAAAACAAACCAAAAGGATTATTCCAGTCCTCTTGAAATATTACGTTTTGAGTGAACAGGAATTACTGAGAAAGGTCAAACTAATAAGCATTTTGTTGCCGTAACATGATGAAGCAGTCTTAGTGTAAAGTTGAGAAATGTAAATACATCTGGTAATTTGTGCATTCATTTCATACAAGAAAGAACTAGTACCTGGTAAATGCATTTGGCCCAAAAACATAATACAGTAATCACTTTGCTTTGAATAAATGCATTTTTTTTCTTTGTAAATTTCCGTAATTGTTACTCGTGCTGTGTGGCAGATCCTGCTAACTGAATGTTTGTGTCCTCAGGTGATGGAGACTGAGCGGATGATCTATCTCGTCACGGAGTACGCCAGCGGTGGAGAGATATTTGGTGAGGGACTTCCCTTTGTTTTTCTCATTAACGTTGCACTTTTTAGTGTAATTACGTTTTAATATGCATTTTATACAAGCCCTCTGTAGCATCAGGTGGGTGCTCCCTTTATTAAGTAAGTTTCTTCTGCAGTCTGTGCGAATAGATGTTGATTGCACCAGATAAGTTTCACATGGAACTAGCAAATCGGCACAAAAATGTTTTAGTTTTACAATAAATTAACGTAATCTTTACTTGGAAAAATTGAGAGCAGAAGTGAATATACTCGTGGTGCTCTCTTGATTGTTTTGAATTAGGGACCTTAGCCTATTCGTTTGTCCAGTTCCTCGTGTAATGGATGTGCCAATAAAAAATAAACCTCATTCCACTCCGAGGCATGCGACGGAGCCCAAACCGAAACCTCATCAGTGCATAGAAAGAGAAGGGTTTACTGTAGAAGAAAAGTACCTCTGTCCAACAGCATTTAACTGTATATTTTCTCCACAGACCATTTAGTGGCTCACGGGCGAATGGCAGAAAAGGACGCCCGGAAAAAGTTCAAACAGATTGTGGCAGCTGTCCACTTCTGCCACTGCCGCAGCATTGTGCACAGAGACCTGAAGGCCGAAAACCTGCTTCTGGACCACAATCTCAATATTAAAATAGCAGGTGTGTATACTTTTCCTTATATTGTTACCTATTTGTTGCAAATATTTGTAATTATACATTTTTTTCCTCTTTTAGATTTCGGTTTCAGTAACCTATTTTCTCGAGGCCAACTTTTAAAAACCTGGTGTGGCAGCCCTCCGTACGCTGCGCCAGAGCTGTTTGAGGGAAAAGAATACGATGGACCTAAAGTAGATATATGGGTGAGTAGCATGCAGGGCTTAAAGTATACCGGCCAGGGGCCGGATATCCGGATTGAGGGCAGGTCCGGCGTCTGGCGCAAGCAAAACTTATTAATCAGGCTGCAAATTACAGTCGGAGGCATTTAAATCTGACTTCAATTACACACCGGTCCCTTCAACCTATCTGTCACCACTATTGCCAACCGCTGGAGAACTCGACTGTTATATATTTGTCCGGATTTTCCGTGCATTTGTAAAAAAAAAACTTGCCTTTCCCAACTTCTTACGGTCCCTGAATGCATCTCATGCGCAGCCTCACTCTTGCACGTTTCCTCTGAAACCACAACAACTGCCACGCGGCTACAGTAGCTAGTGTTAATACGCATTTACAACTTTAGACATGTAAAAGAAGCGGCGATGGGGCAGGTGGAAGACAGGCCTGTGGTTGTGGATTATGCAAAACAAGTTTTACCAAATGGACGCTATGACCGACCTGACGAGTGAGAACCATCGGATAAACAGACGAAGAGCAGCAAGTTCAACGACTGATCCCCAGTGAGTGTAGAGTTTATTTACTTATTCTGTGGAGTAGCGTCAGGCTAACAGTCGCTGCGTTGCTGCCCTTATCACCCGTGCTAAAATAAGCACTAAGGCTCTCTTGCTCTCATGATTTCATTTCCTTCATCGGATCTGTCCATCCCGCACGAGAGCACGCTGTCGGACCATCCTCCCTGCAGTCGTGCGCGCGGTATTTTACCTTAAATTAGGTCCAAACGTAGAGTAAATGTGTAATTAAAAGTGTATTCAAAAATATAGGCCTAGGCTACATTGCCAATATACATTTTTATTTTCCTTTTAAAGTACCAATAATAGTATCGTTTAAGTACCGGATCGATAATGAGTATTAATGAAAGTCCTGGTTGAGCCACAGAAAATTCAGGCTCAGGATTTTTTTTCACTTTAAGCCCTGAGCATGCGCACATAGCTGCACGTTTTAGCTTGTGTCGACTGGGTGTATAAATTGTTCTTCTCCTGCCACAGAGCTTAGGTGTAGTGTTGTACGTGTTGGTGTGTGGAGCCTTACCTTTCGACGGCAGCACCCTACAAAATCTGCGCGCGCGAGTCCTGAGCGGCAAGTTTCGCATCCCCTTCTTCATGTCCACAGGTGAGACACTTCTCCATAATATAGTCTATTCTACGCGTTTGCTACATGACGAAGAACACTTTTGTCATTGCAGACTGTGAGTACTTGATCAGACACATGCTGGTGTTGGAGCCGAGCCGACGGTTGACCATGGAGCAGATCTGTAAGAATAAATGGATGAGAACGGGAGACCCCGACCCAGACTTTGACCGGGTGAGATCCTGTGACACTTGAGCTGTTTCAAGACGCGACTCTTCACATTATTCCGGGCGTTCTTTCTTAGGGCTTCGGTTGTTGCATTGTTAAGTATTGGCCCGGTCTGCGGCGAGGTCTTGGCTGTACATTTTGTTTCCAAACTGTTGTAGCTTTGATAAATGATGCGGCGTTATAAAAATGCCTTTCCATAAACACGGTGATATTTCTGAGCGTTGACCATCTAAGGCTGCTGAAATTTCCAGAAAGAAAAATACTGAGTAGTTCTAGTTTACGGCAACATTTGAATACAGCGCAAGACAAACCTGACCATTTAAAAGCCCAATGACGATAACCGAGCAATAAATTGCATTTGTCTTTATATGCATGCTGAAAATGTTCCTGTGTAGCGAGTGGTGGGCCTGCTGTATTGTTTGTGATATAGCTGAACAGTGACGTACAGTTTAATTAGAATGTTTAATTGTTCATGTTTTGCCTTTTATTCCTTCTACAGTTGATAGCAGAATGTGAGCAGGTGAAGACCGAGCGGGAAACGGAGCTCATAAATGAACAGGTGCTCATAGCCATGTGTGAAATGGGCCTGGACAGAGAACGCACAATTCAGGTGAACTTTATATCATTTTACAATTCCCAATACAAGACCAAAGTTAAAATAAGCTCATGCGTCTTGTTTTGTGCCTAGTCTCTTCAAACCGACGCTTATGATCACTACAGCGCCATCTACAGCCTGTTGGCAGATCGCCTCAAGAAACACAAGACATTACGGGTCGCTCCACCAACACCACGCTCCATTAGTTATCCTCTCAACGCTGTCCCGGTAAATGTTTGTTTGCAGTTATTTGAATAATTTTACGAATAAGAATGATCATAAATGCGCAATCATTTTAAATACCTTTACCAAAGTTCCTAAAAACTGATTTGCTAATTATTTTGACCTCTAAATCTCATGATAAGGATGTACTTTACTGTGCAGCCCTAGTTGGAAGAGAAAGTTAGTTTAGGCCTCTACATTCAATGAGAGTGTTGCTGTTAACTACATAGACTGATCTCATGCCTTTAAGAAGATTGGTTAATGTTTACGCAAATCCTCACCTGACCTTCTGTCTCTGCTTACACCCAGCAGACCGACCCACAGGGTAATCCTGTTAGTATGACCGTCCCCCACGTCCAGCTTATCAACCCAGAGAACCAGATTGTGGAGGTGAGGGGCAACTGCACATCACAGCGTTATTTCACCTTATTTCAACACAAGCTTCATGTTATTGAAAAGCTCTGCCACTCGGGGTACTATTCACTTCTTAATGCAGTGTTAAATATTCACACATTCAAGTCATTTCATCAAAAACAAATATCAAGTTTATTAATTCAATGTTAAAGTTTTCAAATGTTCAATTTTCTTAAATAAAAAAACGTGATATTTGATTTATTTCCCCATTTTAAACAGTTGACTGTAAATATTATTTGATTTATTTATTTATTGCATTTTTAGTTTAAGTCCATCAACAAACTTTGAAAAATAGCAAAGGCAATCACTGTAAAAAAAAAACTAAAAGGTCAGTTTGTAACAAATGCTTTAAGATTTAAGAAACATCTAAATTATTATTACAAAAAAAAATCAAAATACTAATTGATTTGACTTACTAACTCGATTTTTAAATCAAATAGATGTTTTGCCCACCTCTTCTAGCGATACAAGTTTTGCAATTGCGATAAAATTAGCAATGAATGATTTAGACACATTATTAACTTTACAGTGCACAATTAAACACGTCAAGAGCGTTACCATTTGACCAAAAGATTTGACTAAATTACTGCTGAACTGTAAATATGTAAAAAGTGCAACAACCTTTTACTAACGATTGAGACTTGAGATATTTTTCTGTACCTTTTTTTGCAGCCTACGATTAGTCACTCGCACAGTCGCTCAAAAGTGCACAGACATGCAACATGCACAGCTCGCTGCTGAGTCACAAATGCTGCTGTACAACAATGTGCGAGATCACCCGCATTGCAGCAGGAAACCACCAAAATATTATAAAGCTAAAAACCACAAACCTGTCATTTTGTACAACATGAAAGCGGGCTCTCAGCTAAAAGAGTTTGTCATTGGGACTAAATCAAGTGTTGCAGAAGATATTAAATGACTGGATTGAGCGCAGACCATAACAAATTATGTTTATTTGATTAATCAGCATACACAAGCGCAGGTGGTCTAAATGAAAGCCAAGCTGATAAAATGTATCGTTCTGTATATTTCAGCCTGATGGTAGCATGGCTCTGGACAGTGATGAAGGAGAGGAACCTTCTCCAGAAGCAATGGCTCGATATCTGTCCATGAGGAGGCACACAGTGGGGGTTCCAGACCAAAGGTAAAAACTAACTATAACTGCGAACAAATGTGTCCCCTATTTTTTGAGTATTTTAATGTTTTATTTATTAGCTGAATTATTTATCCATTATTGCTTAAACTTTTAGCCAAGCTGCAGCATCTGTCATGTTATTACAATATATGAACTTGGACCCCACAGGACAGAGGGACAGGAGGACCTACAGAAGCTGCCCCCTGGTTTCCCTCGAGGAGTGGTCCCACAGCCGCCCTTCCCCACTTTGGCTCCAACCATGGGCCAAATGCACACACTCATGCCCACTCAGAGCCTGCAGCCCACGCAGCAGTTGGAATACAAGGTACAGGGAACTAATAACCAAAAATAAAGGAAACAATTAATATGTTTTTATTGAAGACCTTCTTAAAGATAGAAAGCTCAAACGTAGATGGTTCTTAAGCCTCTGTCACTTTTGTTGTGAGAACTAGTCACAAACCACTTCAGGTTTCACAATCATAAAACGTCTTTATAATTCGATTCCATAAATGTTATACTACAAAATAGTGCTCTACTGATAGATAGAAAACATGGTTGCAGGATTTTGAAGGTCCTGCCACTTACACAAAGTAAAATGCAACACTTTTAAGTCCACATGGGAAGGCGCGAACTCAGTAATAAAGTATATCAAATACTGCCGTGATTTCAGAGTTGTGGTCATGGAATTGCAATCTTCACAACTTTGCTTGTTTTATGTTCATAGGAGCAGTCCTTACTGCAGCCTCCCACTTTACAGTTGCTCAATGGCATGGGTCCCCTCGGTCGCAGAGCCTCCGACGGTGGGGCCAACATTCAGCTTCACGCACAGCTCCTCAAAAGGCCCCGGGGCCCCTCTCCTCTTGTTACCAGTCCTGTGGGCGTAAGTCAACATCCATACACTCGGAACATATTGTTTTTCTATGCTCCTTTTATTAAAGTTCTTGGAAGATGATTCAGACTTATTGTGATCATTTATTAATTTGTGAGCCATTTTAAAGTAGAAACTTAATTAACAGAAAAAATTTACAACATAAAGCTTCCTTGCTATTAAGAAGATTTGTTTTTATTTCTTTCTCGTTCAGCACCCCATCCCAGTGGCTCCGGTGGATGAGGAGGGTTCGGATGGAGAGCCGGACCAGGAGGCAGTGCAGAGGTAACTCTTGGGGATCAGTGTTTGGTGATTTTCTCAGGATGCTGTTTAAAATGGATGCTCAGAAAGACCCAGTCCCTCAGACCAATGTCTTAGCTTACAAATACTTTGTAGCCATGAGCCATGTTGTGCACCACAATCACGAGTGCATGAAATAAGTAGAATATATTATGAGGCTTTCAATAAGACACAAGTAAAAGAATCCTGGTCATGGTGGGTTGGGTCTGCTCCACTTCAGACAGCTCCTCGCTGGTGTCCTGGGTTGCTGGGAGTGAGTGCCTTCAGGCTGCTGTGCTTTTCCTGTGGATGGTGGTCACTCTGCTGCAGTGCTTACACCATCTCTCCTCCTTTCTCCATCGTGCAAGTGCCTTCTGCCACTGACTAAATCTGCCCAAATCCAGCCATCTTATCTCTAAAACTCTTTGGCCAAGAGTTACTTGGTCTCTATTGTTTCAGCAAGTGCCAAATTATACTCCAGACTTTCTCACTCTTTCTTACACGGCTTTGCTAACTCTCAAGCTTGCAAATAAAAAGCAACAGTTCCAATCCTGAAGTTGGAAGCTGGGGTTCAGATTTCCCATAAGCTCTACCATCCATCTATGGTGTAATGTACTGTGTGTTTTCTGATTGGCTAAGATGATATGAATGATGGCACCTAGTGGGAAGTGGGAAGGGTGGGCCTATCCCCCCGCCCCATTAGCCAATGAGGACAGAGAGCTGACCGGCGCTGCTTCCTGTCTCCCACCCTCACCCCTCCCCTCCCTGCGGCCCAGGTACCTGGCGAACCGCACCAAGCGGCACACGACGCATACGCCCATGAGCACAACGCATGGCGAGCCCTCTGCAGAGGCACAGCGGCCCCAGGGCCCGAGACAGAGGGCGCTGTGGGCCCTCGACTCACACATTCGGTGAGGGACGGTCCCTGTGTGAAAGCACAGACACTCACACATGTCCTGCACTGGCACACCTCACACTCTGTACATGTACCTGTCTTTCTAATCCACAAGAAGGGCACCTCTGGCACATTTCCTAATGATACAAATGATACTTTTAATGCTGTAGCTGTTTCTTCCACTTGAACCTGGAGACAAAAGGTACGTCTAAACTAAATGTCAAGTTTTGGTCCCGCTCTCCACCCAGACTGTCCCAATCAAAACAAGGTTAAAGGATGGGAGAAGATCTTGAATGAAAGACATCACAAACTCTGTCCAGACTTGATGTTAACATTGTTTTGATCTTTCCCCAGATGTAGCTCAGTACATGTTTGTGTAACCTCACTTTGAGATAGATTTAGGGAGAAGGTGTGTTTCATTTGTGTTCCTTTTATATACGTGCAGTCCAGATGGTGGAAGTAGATGCTAAATTTATTCTGACAATCATTTAGAAAAAGTTATAATGTCCATTCAGCCACAAGTACAGGCTTGTGCTGCACTGCTTGACCTTTGACTAGAACTTGTTTGCGTTCTTAGTTTAACAACTGTATTATACTGTATTAGATTTATTCATTACTACCCAATAAAAAAACACTTGTGGTTGTTGCAGAAAAAATTATTTTAGATCCTCAAAATATTTGTTTTTTATATCCATGTTTCTTAATGGAAAAAAGAGCGTTTGTTATATTATCAACGCATACATTGATGAGATTTCTATTATGCCTATTGTACTAAACGTGTGAAAATGACTTACTCATGCCCGTCTTGTTTCTTTCTCTCATTCTTGTCTGTTCTGTTGAATGCGTGCGTGAATGCTCCTGCTTTGGTTCCCCTTTGGGTCTGTCTGTGTGGTGTCACGTTGGTCCCATGTTCAGATCGAATTATAAGGACACTCTTCACCTCCCCATGGAGCGCTTCTCCCCTGTTCGACGATTCTCTGATGGCGCTGCGACCATACAGGCCTTCAAAGCCCAACTGGAGAACAGCAGCCTCATAAAGCAGCTTAAGCAGGTGGGACAATTCTGCATTTCACCCAAAAGTAAAGGAGAAAGCTTTACCCCTAAGGTGTCTTTTTTTAATTTTTTTTAAAGCTTTGAATGTTCAGTAAATATACTTTGAGCTTTCGGATCATTTCTATTTCTATCCGTCTTGGAATAACTGAAGAATGCCTAGTTTTGTTGATGGCGCTTAATTCAGTGACCGTAAGATTGCACATTGTTCAAAGTGAGAGATTCCCAATGGGGGCTCGTCTTGGTTTGGCACTTGGATGTTCAGATTATCTAAATTTCTGAGGGCGGCTTATGTTCGGGGGGAGTGTAAACACTTGAGTGACCTACTTAAGGGACTGTTGTGAAGATTGGAAAAGAAAAATCTTGGTGTTATACACGGTGTGAAGTGGACCACATCATGTGGACAGTTTTTATCATTTAAACAGTTTTAACAGTTATAGTTACTGTATATTTACACACACACAACCCATCTTTGACTATTTATCCATCATTACCATCATCTCAATTGTTTATAATTGTATCACTCTTACTTACTTAACTCACTGCTTTTTTGTAATTTCCTTTTCTAATTTCTTACCAACTTGTGTGGTGTAGGAGTGTGAGCAGCTTCAGAAGATGTACGCTGCACATCAGGACGAGAAGATCCTAGAGCACACCCAGCAGCAGCATATTCTCTACCAGCAAGAGCAACAGCAAATCCTCCACCAGCAAATCCAGGTAATCGCCGCCTCTCTTGTTCAGTGCGACGTGTGCTCAAACTGTCTCTGCACAAAGGGAAGGCCAAGTGAAATGGGAATGTTCAAGTTATTCATGATTAGGTCTGTAGAAATAATTTACTTTTTTTCTAAAGCATTTATGTTACCTGGATGTGAAAGGGTTCCTTAATCCAATTCGAGATTGATACTTGGGCTATGTAGCTGTAAACGGATCCTAAACCCCAGAGTGCATGGCTACTTATGCATAATAAACAAACCTGAGCAATGTAAGTCTCTATTCTGCTCAATTCTGTCAATGTTCTGCTTCCACTCTTGGATAAGACTGAGTCCATATATCAAAAATGATGTATTGGGAAAAGGATATTGATGTTGATGTACAGCAGAGTTGAAGTCAGGTCAGTATGACGGAACACAAGCAGTGAAGAGAGAGAATAGAGGCATAGTTATAGTTTGGAAATACAGTGACTACATATTGATGGCTTAGAATAAAGTGGCTGTTTGCTCTGGGCCTAATGGAATGTCTTTCTGATTATTAAATGTTATTTGGCAATCGTAAATTGTTAACTGTGCTGTCATACAAAGGAGGAGGCTTATTTCATTATCTGGAAAGAGTTGCTCACACCAAAATAACCATTTCACAGCCCACATGAGAGTGATGTGATTAATAAAAGATTAATATTATATATATGTTTTTATATTTCAATCAAAGATGGCAGCCTGCTAACCTGTAGCACTTTGCACTTGAAGATAATAAAGTTAAGTAGAAAACACATGGCGTTCTATACAGACTTTAGAATAATTTTGAGTCCATTCCTTCGACTTTGTGTTATCAGGTCAGAAGATGATCGAACATGAGGCTTTTTGGGACCAAGTTTATGTCCTCAAGTCCTCCACCCGCTAAATGTACATTTTCAATTTGCTTCATGTGGGGTTTCCTTCTCTCTCGCTGCAGGGTCTGTCTTTAGGCCACGGAGAGAGCCAGCCCAGTCATCTAACCCACCAGCTGCAGAGGTACACACACATTAGTCATCGGCTACATTAAACCTGATCCTGGTGCAGTGCTATCGACTCCAATGGTTACATCACAATCGTGTCTTTCTTCTCTCTGCTCCTACTCTCCTCTCCTCCCTCAGGCTCCGCATCCAGCCCTCCAGTCCTCCTCCAACACACCCCAGCAACCATCTCTTCAGACAGCCCGACCAGAGTCCCCCGCCTGGCTCTGCCGCCTTAATGCAAGGGCACGGTCAGTAACAACATTTCTTGAATAGTTTGTTGGGATGTAATGTGGCACTCGAGTCACGATTATGATGATCGAATTATGCTGTAGACCAATTATTATTCTATCAAAATGAAATTATATGAATAGTTTAAATCTTTCCTTAAAGGGGCCATACGGAGTTTAGAAATGTTAAAATGAAGTATTTTCCTCCCCTTCCATGTTCCAGCAATGTCCTAATGTGTAGAATGAGCTCAGACCTATTCACCACAACTGCCTCTAAAATCCTCAGTCAAAAAGGTGTTAATTCGGGTCCGAAGTGCCGTCATGCACGAGCTTAATATAGAAATTGGGAGGAATAAAGGGTTAATCATTCCACAGAATGTTTTTCCAGTAGTGCTGAGGAGTATCCAAGTGCTCTTTCACAAACCAAAGTTGAATAGTTTGGGAGGAACACACAACGTCATGTGTGGAGGGAAACTGGAACAGCACACCAACATCAAAACCCTATCCCCACTTTGAGGACTTTTTCTTCCCACTGTACTCTATATATTTTTTATTATTACTCCGCATTGGGATCCAATTTATTTTTAATTTGCACATACATTTAAAATATGGGAGATAAAATACAAATATAGGCCAAAATTTAAATGAAGGAAAATAATTATCTCGGAAAGTGTTTGTTAATCACAGGCTGTTGGTCACATTTGGCTATAGCTCCGGGACTGAAAACGCAGAAGCCCCCGTTCAGCCAGGTAGACTGGCACACGTGGCCCCAGGGGTAGGGTTTCGGTCCCTGCCCTTGAGGCAGGTTTTAACCAGCTATTGATGCTGTTACATGCTAACATTGTTCTGTGATGTGGCCAAACTAAGGAACAATATTTCCCACATGCAGGAGGTCCATCGCAAGTGCAGTACGGCGCCCCGGCACTGTACCAGGGCCAGAGTGGAAGCCCTCCGCCCACAGGTTTACCACGAGTATCTCTCCCGACCAATCAGCAGACAGCGTCCGCCCGCCCCGCAGTCCCACTGGCGCAGGGGGTACCTCAGCAACAGCAGGTTAGTGCTTATATAAACAGGTGTCTGACTGCAAATGCTATTTTTACAATTCAATGCATGCACTCACTTGAATATTTGTGTGGTTTGTTTGGGTTGTTAATAATTACTCGATGATCTGTTTCAACAATCCTTATGTATAGAAGAGAAAATGTAGAATACCTTTTGAAAACCCACAGAACTAAAGGACAAATATTGATTTAAGTAACTGCTGCTTAAAGCCGCCCTTAGTTAATCCATTTGCCAGTTAGCAACACGCAGAGTTAAGCATTATGAAAAAGGTTTACAAAAGATATAGTGTTCTGATGTTGTTGAAATCCTCACAAAATGTCCTTGTCAGTTTGTCAAATAATCCAGTTTACAGAGCACGCACCACCGGGAAGTGCGTTAGAGGGGCGTGGGGTATATAACCTCCGCACTGTAACTATTAAGTTCTAAATGCCAAAAGTTACACACTTGCATGAAAGTTGCAGTTTAGCAACTCAATTTAAAATAAACATTTTTACTTTACCGCATTCTGCTGATAAATTAGATTTTGCTTTCCTTTTGAATGCCCTGATGAATGCATCAGGGCAGTGTGTGGTGAGGGGAAATCCAGGTGAAGGGAGAGGGTTTACTACTGACACCTGCTGATAATAAAGAATCCTAGATAATAGCTTAAGTCAGCTTTAAGTCTAAAATTAATGCTACTTCTGACGATGGTTCATGAACAAAAGCCTTGTCAATAAAATGAACAAAAACTTCAAGTTGCTTTTACGCAATAGGCGTTTAATAAGGTGATTTGATCTATTATAGAAATTGAACAGCATATACATCCCGACATTGCAATAATAATTATCCCATTGTGCCCCTTACATGTCTCAGTACAGTGTTGCAGGGAGGAAAATGGGAAATCGTTTTACCAAAAGTTTGAAAATTAACTAGTGTACACAATAATTTGACTGTACTGAAGCCATTTGAAAGCCTTGCTTTGTAAGAAAAAAAAAAGCAGGCACTCTTACAAACGGATTAAACTGGTCTCTGTCCGCTTCAGGTGACGATCCAGGTGCAGGAGGTGGAGCTGGGGGGCGGCGCTCAGCGTCCGGGCGGTTTCCTGGCGACCCCGTGTGGACACAGGGTCCTGGGCAAACAGCTCAGTGCGGACAACGCTGAGACGCACAGGTGATGCCCCTCTGCAGCTGACATCTCACCTGTCACCAAACAACAACTTTTATTTCCATGTTTTTGGCTTGACCATCTTTTTTTACCTGCATGTTTTTGTTTGTTACAATTTTGTCATTTATTTTTATACTTGTATATCTATTTCTGAATCAAGAGCGAGTACATTGTACTTTAAAAAACCTCAGGGACTTTTAGTCTTTTACAAATTGAACACCAAATAATGAACTCTTTTTGCTGAGATGTCATCCATCTTCATCCATACATCAGCACATTCTAGTTGGGTGAGTGGTAACTTGGATATGAAGAAAAGATTTTAGCAGACCCCGTTTTGAGTTTAGCTCCTAAATACTAACGTGGTCACATCCCTACTGTGTTTTCTTCACTGAGAGACTAACAATAACTCACCCACATTCACATTTGGGCTGAAGAAATCTCTCAGTGAACGTGTGAACTGGGGTTTACTAGACCGTCTTGTGTCGTAGATCTGTCAAAGTTAGAGTTAAATAGAGATCTTTAACACTTTACTGGGTTCCTACAAAAATCTGTATATTTTAAATCTTGTCAAGTCAGCAATTGTCAGAATTAACAATTGGTTCCAAGATGTGATCCAAGTTCTTTATTTGATTCGAGTGAGTTCTGTTATTGTCACCTACAAAGAAATGTCTTAATTGTGGGAACCCAGGTAAAATGATCACCACAGTGTATCATATTCCTGCTGCTAATTTTATTGTATTTTTCATGCACGCAGTCGCAGTCTGGGTCGCTTCGCTTCAGCCTATGACCAGGCGCAGTTCAACCCTCACCTGTTTTCCGGGGACGTTGCCTCTCGGGGCGCCTCCGGGGTGGTGGGCTCCTACAGTCCATTCTTGCAGGGCACCTCCCTTAATGTCCCGGGACTCGACGGGTACCAGAGCGGGGCAGTGGGTGGCAACTATGGCACACCCTCCGCACTGCAACAGGCCCTACTCTCGCCCACTCCCATAGACTACCGGCCCCCGCAACAGCACGTGACCCCGACACTCCAGGGCCTCCTCTCCCCGCGGCACTCGTTAACGGGACATGCAGATCCCAGGCTGAATCCACAAGACTTGGGCGCGCTGTTAAAGAGGCAGTCCCCGAGGCAATGTCAAACAGCAGCCACCCCTCCCAGCGGTGCTCCACAAGATTACGGGGAGATGCTGCTACTTCGCCAGCTCAGCCAGGGGGAAAACCTGGAGCCGCAGCCCGCACCGGGAAACCAACACTACCACCATCTCCTGCAAATAAGACCCCCGGACGTCCCGCCACAGACCCTCCCCACTCAGCCCCCCCTGCCCCATTCGGAGAGCATGGAGGAGGACGAGGTGCCTGCGCCCTTCCACCACCCGCACGACGGGCTGCTGGCCAAAGCCGGGGAGGCGCATGAACTACTAGGGCCACCCCGAGGAGGAACGCCCCCTTACAATTCCCCCACACACAGGCACGGATATATTAGAAATTCCCCAGCAACTAGAGGTAAGAATTGACTAAACATTTAAAAATGTTACTGAAATGCAGTTTCTGGTGTGGTAAGTGGCCGTTCTAATGAATCACATACATTTAGATAAAAGATTATTTTTTTTCCCATCTGCCTATGGTTCACAAACTGTGCTTTTTCTATACCAAAACAACTTATCACTGCTTATGGCATCAACAAAGCATAACTATTCCGTTTCCTTTTCTACTTGAATAAAAGAAATGTAAAATATATATTTTTTTTTTTATGTGAAGTGACCCACCTCAATTTCAATCTTGCTACTCAAACACAATTAATATCAAATTACAATTAATACCAAAAATCCAATAGATGAATAATTTCTATCCAACATGATACGTTTTCAGAGTCTGAGCACGCAGACTGTCGAGCCGCAGGGCAGGCCATGGAGGTCCCTGATCATAACGGTGTGGGTTTCTCCAGAGCACAGCAGGGTGACGCCTATAGGTCCCGTGGACAGCTTCAGCGCCACCACACCATCCAAACTGCAGACGACGCTTACGTAAGTTAAAAATTCAACTCACGGCAAACTTTTTGTTTTAGTATTTACATGAAATCGGCCCTACATCCTTATGTCCAAACGACCCACTCTTATTCTGTTTTTTAACACCTGTTTCTTATTGTATTTAATGTATCCATTTTGGTAGAGACTGAACAGAGTCGTGACATTCTTTTAGATGTTTGCAAATCCCTGATGTGTCAAACTGTATTTAGCAATCTAAACACAACAGTGAGTCACGATGCTGGAAGCGTCTCAATTATGATAAAATGGCTCTGGTCTGTGCACAGGACCAGGCAGATCCCATGTCGGGGATGAGTCTCTTGGCTGGAAAAGCCCTCAGCTCGGCGCGCATGTCTGACATCCTCAGCCAGACGTCGCTAACTGGAAGCCAGCAGCTGCACCAGCGGGAAGAATCCGGTCAGTAAACTCAAAAGCCCCCAATTCAAGCAAGTTACACAACGTGGGAAAGTTGTTCTTGGGTTTGGATTGAGTATTAGAAATGAAAGCAACTGGGAACCATAAAAGATAGACACTTACTGTGTATGTTATGGAATCTGCTGATTTTTGTCTTCCAAATGAGCTCCCTCTGAAGTACCTACTAAACATGAATGTCCTGAATAAATCATCCCTATGCCTCTATTAAAGCGCCCCCTGCTGTCACAGATCAACACTGACACATTTTACAGTTTAGCATTATACACAAGATTATAGACAAGACATTTTAAAAATTGGCCAAAAATCAGCTCTACTGAAAACAATCAGATAACATGCAATCATAGTTTTGCTAATACCAACACCAATGACTGAAATTTATTCTTTAGAGCAGTTAGAAAATGTATATTTAGCGTATTAGTTGCCTCTCTAACAACTCCACTCACCTATAATGTAACTTTTAAACTGAGTGGAAAACAATAAAATGCGAATATAAGTGTTGGAGGGACCTAATTTGTGTCTTCTTATTGAGAATCAAAAGAAGGGAGCACAGGGGTCTGGTTGTACGAGTGCATTTCAAAGTCTCTTCTTAGCGTAGTTGTCATATACATGCTGCAGCTCTTGTTGGACTGGAATTGGTCAGGCAAATAAAATGTTCCTGGGATTACATGGGTACGGATTTCCCTTCGCTCATGTAACTGTAATGAATGACCTTGTTTTTATTTATTCATTTGTGCAGTGTGTGATGTTGAAGGGGAGCTCCACGCGGCGGCAGCCTGTTACCCCTCGTCCTGCACCAGTGACATGCTTCTCAGCTACAAGCCCCCAGACCTGCAGTACAGCATGGAGCAGGCAGGAGTCTAGCACAGGTAACGAGCGTTCGTCATTGACTGAGACTGAATTTAAGTCTAATTTTTCGCTGAATTTAAGTCAAGGCACCCCAATACGAGATCTGGAAATGCCACATCACAATTTTTGACAGTGTCCCAACGTTTAAATTGCTTTGTACAATTTTTAATATTAGATATGATCTTTTAAATGCTTAAAGGAGGACCTACACTTCAAGGCACTAGTGCACATTTGACAAACACAAGGCCCGCAGGCCAGATGCGGCCCATTAGGTGATTTAAGGCGTTGTAGGCCCTTTGTAGAGCATGAATTTATGAGTAAATAAAAGTAAGTCTCTAGCCCATTCCTGTGTGGAGTTATGAATTTTTAAAGAAATAGCCAGAAGGCTCACTCCAGCCACTAGGGGGCAGCTTAAATTAATAAAAGGAAAGAATTCCACATGTGTCCAGCAGAGGACACTGACATAATAGGGATATAAACAGCATATTATAGCCATGTGGTTAAATGGTCTGTCTGCCCCAGGGCGGCTGTGGCTACAATAGTAACTTACTGCCATCGAGTGTGGAGTGAATGAAACTTGTGACACAAGCTGATAAAGTTCAGTAAGTGTAAGCTGTTGTTATTTATTAGGCCACAGTCCTTTACAATATATGCGGCCCGTGACCCGCCGTGGGGGCTGAATTTCTGCCCACGACCCAAGCGTTAAACACTACTGTTGAATAAAATAAAAACAATAACAAATTGACAGTATTTCTCTTGTATGAATTAAAGATCGTTATTTTTCTTTTTGTGCAGGTAGAAGTGTGTCCTGTGTACAGCGGTCCATATCAGCCATCCTGAGTTGTGTCGACTTGAGTTGAGCGCCGCCGTCGCCAGCCCGAGCGCTCCATCTGTCTGTCCCACGGGTTTTTGGGGAGGTCTGCGTGGGAGGGGTGTGCTTTTGGGATGGGGGTGGGGGGTGTACATAATATACGGGTGGGACCTATTCAGTTCAAAAGGTCAAAGTGCCAGCATCTTCTGCACAGACATCCAGCACTCATTGCCACTGGTTGTCACCGATTTACATTTCTTGCCCTGTCCCGTTGTATCCTGAACCCGATGCAACGCCGCCCACAGGCTACAGCCTCTTACCCCTTCAGTTTGTCAGCATATTTCACCATGAGCCTCATTGGCATGGACAGTCATTCTCACACAATACTAAACGTTGCCACAAGCCCAAAGTATTGACTTTAGAGCCGGCTTTTTGTCCAAACAATTCCGAGATTCGGTCCGCTCCACTTTTTTTTATTTACATTTTTTTTTGCGTTCTCGTGGCGATCATTCCCGAGCGGATCCTAACCTCGGATTATTCAACTAAAAGCAGGAAGTGGTGTGTTATCATTTTTGGGAATGTGCATTTCCAAAGATGGCGCAGCTACATCGCACAGGACAAACCAGCTCTCTTCATTCTTGTTCCTTTTTTTTGTTTTTCTTCTTCTTTTTTTTTTTTTTTCATTTTGCAGCCAATGTCCCAGTAGGCATTAGTGTATGATCAATATTGTTACTCTAACTGTTTTCTGTAGAGAACTTTTATTATATTAATTATATTATTAACGGAAAAACAGTACTGTGTTGCAAGGAAGAAATTGTTCTCTATTACTTAACTAATTCTGCACTTTCTTTCAAACTCTACCCTAATGTCTGTTACAGCGCCCCCTGTCGACGCCCCCCCTCTGCAGAACTGTAATCCGGCTTGCCTCTGTTTCCATACTGCTTTCTCCTCTCCCAGTCAAAGTCAAAGTGTATTGGATTGTGGGTAGTTTTACCAGACATTTGCTCCTCCTTCTTTCCTTGTACAGTTATGCCATGTATAGAGCGCTATTGCCATTTTCTGTATGTAATCTTTCATTTTTATTTTGAAAGTCATGTAACAGGCTTTTTTTATATATATATTGTTATTTTTGGTCATTTGTAATTTTTGGAGCGTCTTTACCATGTTACTGTTTTGTTCAATTAATTTTTGAGATTTCTAGCCAAAAGAGGACAGAGAGAAGAGGCCGTGCTCTTTCTCTGTTGTAAAAGATTGTTGTTATTGTTTTAATATTATTATTCTATCGAGACACTTGAATAAGAGGGAGAGAGTAATTATTTTTGCGTTGCTTTTAAAAGTATAATTTCAAAAAGTCGTCGATGTTGTGAAACGTCATTCTCGTCGATGTTTATGGGGCCTGTTTCCGTTTTTAAGGTGTGTGGCAGGCTATACAGGGTCTTACAGGCATTTTTTTTGCGGGGTTGGTTCGGGTGCTACTACAAAAAGACTTCTTCAACAACAACAACAACAAAAAAGATGGGGAAAAAAGCTGTCCAAAAAACAAGGGAATAACTTGTAAAATAGCCAACATATCATCTACAATGTCAGTGTGGACACGGACAAAACCATTTCTGTTTTTGCTGTCCCCGCTTCAAGCCCGTAACATCTATTGCTTTGAATGACGCCTTATGGACAAGACAGGACCCCTCCTCCTTCCAGCTTAGCATTGTTACATCCAAGGAGGACACTACTTCTATTATATACAATTTTCTCGGCTTCATCATCTTCGTTTTTCCTCTATCTTTTGCCTTTTGCTCCCCCCTTCAAAAAGCCTGGCAAGGGAAGCATCGAAGAAGTGGGATTTCAGTGAACTACTGGATGAATCTATACGACTGCACTTGCCTCCGAAAAACAAAGGAGGGTAGTACAGGAAACGAGTGGACTTCATATGTAAAACCAATACATAGCCGTGTTTGTGGCTTTGGACCTCAGCTGCAGCGTGAAAAGCTACCGGAGCCCTTCTCATATGTTCTATTAATTTAATTTGTTCTTCTTTCCTTGAAGCAACGCACCAGGATTGGGCCAGAAAGAGATTCAATGTTGTCTATAGGTTTATACCGTCATCAAAATAGTGTATGTTAAATGTCTCTTTGAGCTGTAGGAGGAGTCGATGAAATGGCTGTGCTTCCCATATACAGTACTGTGCGTGTCACTTCTGTTGAGGGAATTTCCAGTCGTTTTGAATTAACTGGCTGCGCACGTGATTGCAATACACGAAAACTAAATTAACTTTTGCGGCATTTTTGCACAAGTGCGGAGTATAGGATATGTATCAATGAAATTCTCCACGGTCCAGAGAAGAGTGAAGGTGGAGAGTTGATATTTTATCCCCGATGCACTTTCACTCCAGTACGTTGTCTTTGTTTTCTTAGAAATACTGTAAACTAGTGTGGTTGGCTAATACTATATCAATACCGGTTACAGCTGTTTGCAGTTTGTCTTTCTCTTAATGGAGTCTTATCATAGTACAGAGTATGTAAAGGTTTTGTATGTCATCATACTCTGTATAAAGACACTTCAATTTAAATGGGTTTTGCAACCAATGGTATATAATGAACAGAAATTAAGAAATGTAGAATGAAGAAATATGTTTTGGACCTAGGGGATTACTAAGAACGAGTAATTTATCTTTGGTGTAAGGCCGGGTTTACCGATAATGAATTGTAGTCAATGGCCGCTGACTGCTCTGCTTTACGACCGCAACACTGGTCGTCATTGCTGTAGTACCTCCATATAGCCGCTAGTCTCCCATTGAAAAGCATTGGACTTTAGACATGTTAAAAACAACTTTAACGCCTGATATCTATTTTTTAAACACGTTCTACGGCTACATATTCCTCACAAGTCACAATTAAAGAAACGAGGCTGGTTTTCGAAATATATGTATTTTTTAAATCTCGTACTAATGAGGGTCGAACTGTTAGCATTGGAGCTGCACGAGCTACACGTCACGCAAGGGCCGAGTCTACAGTGAAGATCCCGCCCTTATGCCCTTTTTAGGAACATGCTTGTCAGAGCTGGGGAGGAGGAGTCTGTAAATCCGCCATGATTTCCCCCTCGAATGTGGTCTTTATGGTAAACGGGGAGGAATTGTCTATTCTTTTTAACGGTCTATGATTATTCTGCATTCCTTACATAATAAATGAGAATGTTGCACATTTGAATGCAGCTACAATGTTATTTACACCAAAAGCATGTGATAAATGTCCTAGTTTATGATCCCTTGGTGGATCTTGCCTTAAGGATTTGGTTTTTGGACTTCCACGTCACCTGCAGCTAATGCTAACAGACACGTGTGTATGGGAAGCACAGTTTGAGTTGAGTTGCTGAACTTGATTGGCCCTTTCCATCTCTAACCCTTCCTATCCACAACAAGCCAGCTCTCCGCTCCACTCCTGTTTCCAAACTTTGATTTTCTTTTTTTTCTTTCTTTTTTTCATTTTGTCCCTTTTCAGTTTATGTTCATTTGAGTACAAAATACTAAAGTGCAACAATGATAAAAAGAATATCAACCAAACTGAGATGAATACATAAATATATATAAATAAATAATTTAAAAAGGACGTTGACTTTGTGTCTTATTGTTGGTAGCCAAATCAAGGGCAGAGGTGTGTTGGAATCATTTTTGCAATGCTCTCTCCAAACACTGCTAGTAATACTTACATCTTGTTATATGCATCTACACCGATTGCTAGACATGCAATCTATAATTTACCTGTTTAAAAGTGCAGTTTTATTTTTCATTCTTGCAAAGTTTAGTTTGTGTTTATTAGGAAAAAAAATGTTTGAGTTAACTGCACTGAATCCAGAGTAATGCATAATGCACTATTCTGCCTGAGTGCCTGTCTCCTGAACCGCTGCACTGCAGATGAGGCATTAAAGTCTCAACTAATTGAGGAAAACGCTGCTTTTACAAAGTGTGTTCATATTGACGCGGAAACACTTATCCATCCCAGTGCTATTGTATATTGTCACTGCCTACTTCCACGTTCAGTCTTCTCTCCACGTGACACTTACCCAATTCCCCAGACTCCTCTAATGGATAAGGTTTCTCTCAAAGTAAAGCTCTGCCTCCATTATACAATGCAAACATGATGCCCAAAATGGTGATATAAAGAAGTAAACGTAAAACATTTAGGTGCAAAATGCCAACTAAGGGTAAACCTATTCTTCCAAATAAAAAGAACAGTAATTGGTGAAAAATTGCGCTGTGTGTGCGTGAGTGCGTGTACGTGCGTGCGTGGAGGAAAGCTACTGAGTCAGGGAGTGCTGCCCCTCATCACTTGCTGTTATCGCCACCGCCATTCCTCGCTTTTGCACGCTTTGCATCTCGATTCCCGCCGCCATGAAGCTTCTCCAGGCTGCACCGCGACTTCGACACTTTACGCACAAGACGCTGAGGTAATGGAGACACTAAAACGTGGCTTGCCATTTGGAAAATCTGCATGCGGCAAAACAAGAGAATGATATGTTCTGAAATGCATAGCGTACTCCATCTCTGTTGTATTGATTGTCACTACTTTGCATACGCGTATCCAGACTACTTTTTCCATTTTGCGCAGTGTTGATCAAGCAGCGTCCATAAAATGCGCCCGTTTTCGTGAGTATTTTGACAACCTTGTTCCTGGTTTCGTCCATGGAGCGGGCAGATCATGTGACCGACATTGCAAACTGGCAGCCTCACTGTCAAGACATTACTCAATGCCTGTGCCCACTGGTACATGCTGCAGGCACTGGGAACATCTGTGCTGTGAAATTTGGTGTCATGGAACCAAAGTGGTTGATCATTACAGTTTGTCAAACTGTTTATCACCAGGCAGGCAGAGGTTCCTAAATGTTGGCTCCAAGAACTGTAATACACTACAGTCATAGCAAATTCTGATTACTGAGCTACAACTGTTTGTTTGGCTCCATGCTGTTGGATATGAATGCATGAAAGGGCATCTGACATAAAATAGGACAATCAAAGAAACATATAGTTGACTTCTGCATGTTTGAAACAAATATTTTGTTTTGAAGCAGAGAACAATGAACACCTACATTTGGAAGGACACAATAAGTCTGTGTTGGAAGAGAAGCACATGTTTTATGAGTCTATGGTTTGATCACCTACAGCTTTTCCACTAGATTGCCCTTTCTGTCCCCAGTCCCCACATTCTAAAATGTGGCTACACTGTAACAAGACTTTTGGATATATGTTTTCCACAGAGCATAGTCACAAAGTCCATGTAAGAAGTAGAGCTTTGAAACAAAACAAGTGCTGCGAACGCAAGCCAAAACCGCTTTCCAAATTGCTTCTTCATATTTAATGAACTTCAAAGTAGGCTTTTAACCAGAGTTTGTGGCACTGATGGAGTTACTTGCTGACTGCTGTGTACTGTGTTGTATTTTGTCCAGCAGTAGGTAGATGTATGAGAGGAGCTCAGGCAGGGCACAGTATGAAGCGTCTGATGAAGACGTCGGGCTCCGCTGTCGTGCTGCTTCACACACTGGCATTATCCTGGACAGGTATCAACAACTCACACTATGCATTTTTAATGTAGCAGTTAAAGGTTATATGTTGCAAAGCCATACAGAGACAATCCACTGTTACTTTGTTTTACAATGGATTGTCAAAATAAAACATTTGGAATCTCGTATTTAGATACCTGCTGTCAAAACAGAACTGCACCTTTTTTTTCCACCAATGAAACACTTGTACCAAAAGAAGTACTTATTATTGGAAAAAATGTTTACGCATATTAGCTTTTAAAGTAGATAGTTTTATTAATTTCCACTGACTCTTGTTGTACAGAAGTAGTGACACAGTGTACAAAAAAATACAGTTTTGATGCTTTTAAAAGGTTGTTTCAGATCAAATAAATGATTTTGTCCCAATTACTTTCCCAATTTTCTTTCTCATTCTTTTCCCCAATGTTGTATTACTAATAATGTCCCTATTTTCTCTCAATTCTTTACCCCCCCCCAGGTATCGGTATCGGTATCATAAACCAAGTATCATATAAGTACTGGTAGCCAGCCCTACTAATAACAATACTAAAATCAATTATCTTTTGAATGAATAAACATTACGTCCATTATGTTTCATGACATTGGCACAATCCTCTAAAGACCGCTTTATTTGTATTTCTTTTGTTATCATCAGGTGCAGTTGAGTCCGGCCCCAGAATCGATGGGCGTCAGCGCGCTTCTCTGACCCTGAAGGAGAACATGACCCACCGCTTCAACTGTCAGACGGACAGCTGGGACCCGCGCGCCCCTCCCCTGCTCACCTGGTACCTCAACGGGGAGCAACAAACGAAGAGTAGACCTCCACCAAAGAGAGGCCGCAGAGTCATGGCACCGCCCCGGGACGACTTCAGAGACGGCCCCAACACCCAACACCCCAACAGCACTTTCTCTTTAAAGGTCCGCAGGTGGGACCGAGAGCTGCTGTGTGTCGCCTCAAATCCCCAAACCGGGCAGAGTTATAACGCTACTGTCTCATTAAATATACAGTGTAAGTTGTTTGTGTTTCTATATTGAGTTAGCTTGTCAGGTTAATGTCAATGTGAAAAAGGGCTAAAATACAATATTTTAAACTTATAAAACAGAGATTGCACTTCATTTCTAGAAGCTATTGGAAATAAGTTAGAAATGTACAGTGATGGTGATACCTGTAGCTGCAGGTCATTGTATTTGCATAAATTATTACATAGCAAGTAGTTATACATAGCAAATGATCAGTGATTTGAATACTGGAAGGTGCGCAAAAATTTTTAACAAATTCCAACACAGTATGAATTAGTGTTGGTTGTTGCTTACTTGAACAATGTCTGGTTGGTGCAGTATTTATTTTCTGATCACCATTTTCGTTCCTCCCCGATCTGTAGTCCAGCCTGAGATCCTCAAAGTGAAAGCCCAGTACAGTGAGACCGCAGACCCCGGCCTCTCCCTGGTCCTGTTCGCGCTGGTACGGTCCAATCCACCCGCCACCCTCAGCTTCGTGGACCAGACGGGACATGTGGTCGCCAATACCTCGGACTTCCTCATCCTGGACTCCCACAACTACCCCTGGTTGACCAATCACAGCCTGAGAGTGGCTCTGAATAGCCTATCGGGGAACATGTCTCTAAATGCCGACAACGGCCTGGGAACAGCACAGAGCAACCTCACATTGGCAGGTCAGTCCTATTCAGCGGTGTCCGAAGTGCTCAATTTATTTAAAGGACCTGTATCATGCTATTTTAGCCATTCCAAAGTAAAGTATAGGCATTTATATGATATATTGTACCTCTACCACTACGGAGCACTAATTTTTGTGATAAATATAAGTATTTTCTGGAGGTATTTTTCCAACCCGGAAGACAAAACGCTTGGATTCAGTTAACTCCGCCCCCTCTCGCCGCTCATACAACTTTAGCAGTAGTAGAAATATATATAATGGCTAACACACACGCTAACACGCATTTTGATTGACTCACCGCTCTGATGATTCCATTATGTTGGTTATAAAAGTTAATCCACTTTGATTCTGGCCATGGTTCACCAAACATCCATCAGTGACGGTCACAGACAAACACTATTTTGGCTGATAGTCGCTGAATCCTGGAGAGAAATTCCAACTTCTGGCGAGTGGTTGCCTTCTTTAGGTTGAATAAAGTCCTGTCCTCGTAGCCAAACGCGCTTTTCTCCGTGACATTATCGTTACAAAAAAGAACAGGTGTCCAGACTCCAGAGTAGGTTAGAAAGAGCTCCTTCTTCACAGCTTTCGGTGCAAACGCGACATCTGCTCAGACCCTCAGGGGGTGCGTTTGATTTCTCCGCAGGGGCAGCACGGACGCGTCAGGCACTTTTTTTTTTTTTTTTTTTTACGACAGAAATAATGAAAAATCAGGCATTAGATTACAGACGTCGAGCACTTCCGTTCCGCTGTGACGACACAACTGAACATGTCAGTCGTTTACCAGGAGAGGGCGGATCAGCTGCTCAGAGAGCAGGATTCAGGAGGATTACTGAGAACTGCGTGAATGAATCCAAAAACCACTCTGGGGGTGTTTTTGAGAAGGAAATAGCATAACAACATGGTTAAAAGCTCCAAAAAGTCGATTTTGCATGATATAGGACCTTTAAGAAAAAGTCCAGATACAAGAGGTTCTTTGACTTGAGCAGCCGCTCTTCTTTATTATTAATGTTGCAAAAGCATAATGCCTTAATGTATAAGAGTAGTGCAAGAAAGGTAGGGTATATTATATTCCTCCTGTGTTCCCTCAGAGTTCCTGCAGTCCCGAGTGGAGGTGCCGATGTTGGGGATCGTGACCGGAGGAGCCATGGCCTTCATGGCCCTTCTCATCCTCAGCCTCATTGTGCTCTGCCTCATGCAGAAGAACAAGAGCAAGACAATCGGTAAAACCAGTCTGCTTCAAAGTGTTTGTGTCCTTCGATGTTCCGTTGCTCTTAAGTATTTGCTGTGTATTCCAGATGAGCCGGTGGAGATTGTGATGGCCACTAAGAGGTAGCAGCCGTACCCTAATAGACTATGTTTACATTTTCATTTGTGGTAATAATCTGTGTGTATTGATTGCTGATTTTTGTTACAGTGAATCCACCACTTTGAAAGTAGAAAAAACAGCGAAGCCTCACATGCCACGAGAAAACATGTCACTGCCTTCAAACATGCAGCTCAACGACCTCGGCACTTTGAGACGAGGTACCACACAACTTACAGGAATTCTCTATGTACTGTACCTCTTTGTCATGTGGGGTATGCGTTTTTTATATATATATATATATATATATATATATATATATATATATATATATATATACACACACACACATTTGCTAGAGAGGAATGACCTCACTAAGATAACATTAGAACCATATTGACTGAACCTCAAATTAGCTCTTTTTGTGAAAACTGTGTATGTTCTTTGTGATTGACGATAGCTCGAGAATTTGCAAAACATCACAGTTTGGACGAGGAAGAAGATTTGTCCTTAGCCTATGCTGCCAGAGGTTAGTCTATCCTGTATTTGTTTCTTCTCTTTGTATTTGTCCTCCTGACCAGTGTCCTTTATTGACTCCAGGTTTTGCTCGGTATCCAATGGTGGGTTACATCTACAAAGTGAACAGCACGAGCAGTGAGGAGATCTGGCTCTGACGGACCAAATGAATATTGTGCATGAGAAACCTCCATACTTACTAAGTCCATGTCCAGTGAGGCTTATCAGAACCGCCAATCCAATCTACTCACTGTACCTTTAAGCTGCTCAGACCATGACAGAGAGGTCACACTGGGACACTTTTAATCTGATGTTACAACAACTCACTATCTGTGATTCTGTGGGCTGGATTGATGTTCAACAAACCACTTATCCTTGTCCCCTGCTCAGTTATGTACTGTCTCTGTATCCGGTGCATTTAGGGAGTGTTTACACTTGTATCCAAACAGAATTCATGGTCAGGTTTAACAGATTTCCTAAGTTGCACAGTAGATGGCCCTGTGAGATTCTTAAGGAAATACGGCACACTGTCCTTATGTTTTTTCCACATTATGCACATTTCTACTAGAATTTATCCTAACTTAATTTGTTTTATTACCATTAAGGCTATTTTCATTTTTCACCCCAGGGCAGCTAACGGTGGGCCACATGACTTTTGCACAAGTTTACCTATCACATATTATTGATTTATATTCACACATGTTTTCACATTCATGTTCTTTTCTTTAAAAGCAATTTGTTTTAACAAAAATGAACGTCGCAAGTGTGAACACAACCTAATTGTGTCTTATCCAAATGTTCTGGACTGTTTCTGATTCCAAACCTGTCCCTGGTCACAGACTCAACCTCTTGGATTTGACTACACTCTCTTGACTCTTTGCTCATGTTTTGGGCTAAATCTTTTAATGTCTTTACGACACTTTGTTGCAAGTTTCAGCACCAAAAAGACAAAGCCGTAGCTCCTATATTGAATGTCTGTCATGATTCATTATGCCCTCATTAATGGCATGTTCCCCTGCTCTATGCTAACAGCTGAATATCCAAAAACGTGCGCTCTGTGAGGTTTGATACTTTGACCTTATAGTGTCTCTAAATGATGCAGTATGTGGAGAAGGTGGAGCGTTTACTGTACATTTGTATGCTCATGTACAGTGTGTGTAAAAGCATCGAATAAAGATTATATTGAGATTCTATGCAGTAAACTTGCACTTGAGTGTAAAGAATACAAGGAGATGTTGTCAAGGAACTGAAACAAGTGCAGAATAACTTGTGACCTTTACATTCATGAAATAAAAAGGCTAAAAGTTTAAATACTGACTTGACACAGAATCTCTGCACAACTGAGAATGCTGGATAAAAAAAGCCAAGATTATAATGCACTTTGGATTTTTTTTTTAACCACCTCAGGCACGACCATTTGCAACCAGACAGTATTCAAAGACTCTTAAACTTAGTCAGAATAGACCAACTAAGATTCACCAAATGTTATTTAATTATCCTTTTATCAGTCATAATTAAACTGACGATAACTTTATTTTGACAGTTCTATCAATTTCTTCTTACTCCTCCAGGGGGAGCTACTACACCTGCGTTAACAATGCCCTCCTGACACACAGAGAAGATACAAACAAATCCAATGAAGTCTAATGTTCTGACGTACAGGTGACAAAGTATAACACATTTGGTGGGATTTGAGAGCAGCAGCTGCTGAAAGAGGGGGATGTGTGTGCATGTTTTCTCATTGGAGTCGTCGATGGAGCAGGTGTGGCTCTGGGTCATTGGTTTCTGTGGCTTGTCTTCTCACAGGAAGTTCTGAGGAGTGTGTCACATCTTTTTGTTCGATTGTGATGAGGGAATGGAAAAAGTCAAAATGAAAAATGACTTCAAATGTTTGTGAAGGCTCCTAGGGGTTTAAATAGCATTACATTAAGCAGTGGCCTAAAAGTACACGGCACTGTCTTTAAAAAGGTAACATCATGGTGTCTCTGCGGAAGACTATACAAATGCATAATCAAAAGGGTCTTTATGGATGTCTTAATGCCTGTAAAACCTGCTAACCATGTAGTTTAGACGTCAACAACGTGACAAAATGTATGAAATTCATATTTTAACCTTTTGCCAAATGTTACTGCCCCTGGACATGTTTAAACTACACAATAAGCCAAACTGAATATTAATTTAAAATTAAAATAAAATGCAAATCTAATCTCAGCTGCAGCGTTGGTCAGAATAATCACTATTTGATAATTCTTCAACACTGTGTGGCCCTAGTCCACTTTTGACCAGTTTAGACAAAAGTGTGGAAAGAAACATATATATATGTATATAATTTTAGAGCGGTATTCTTGGACAAGAAAAGTAATACTGTGTTAATGGTTTGCATTAGTAAGCAGATTAATTTAGATACAATTGTATAATTTAGTCAATCTCAAGGCTTTGAAACAGTAGGCAAATTCAGTGTAACTAGTTATGCACTTGTGTTATTGGTGCTTTTGTAGATACAGCCAGGCTAAAAGTATATTATTTTACTTATTTTGTTTTTAAAATCACTTTATTGACACTTGTTCTTCATTATGCCTCCTCAAACCTATAGGAGCATCCACATTTAGTCCAATAGATGCCATTATTAACTTCACTTACACACATAGTATATTGAGATCTTCTTCCAGCTCTACTGTGTTATTTGTAAAATGTATACAATAATTCACTGACACAAACGTGAGCACACACTTCCTGTTGTGTCCCTCACACTACTGCACACCGACTGAGAGACAAAAGACAGACAACGGAGACCGGATCTTCTCTGGAGCTTTTGAGGCAAGAAGAGACACCATTTCAAACTAGTCTTTAGTTTTAATGGCACTTTTGACATTCTTGTAATCCTTAAACCTCCGATCTCTCTCTGAAAGTTTTTCCCTTTCATCGACAGCCAACGCCAACCAGAAATGCCCAACATGAAGAAGTTACCTGTGGCCTGTCTGCTGCTGTTTTGCCTCTCCGGTAAACATGACATTGTTCTGGCCTTTGTGTGAATGTTTCATCGGTTTATCTCGTGTCTTCAATCGTTTCTTCAATCTTATTTCTTTACAGCTCTGGTCAAAGGGAATGCAGGTAAGACACAGCCCAAGTTGGTTCATTATATAGCCTACTTTTTTTTTTTATTATGCTTTTTTTATTTGGCTGTCTATATCTTGTGTTGGATATTTTTGACATTAATTTAAACAACACATAGAGTTTCCTTCTGTCATTCTGATGTTTATCTTTCAGCCAAAGACCAAATTAAAGTGGAGCCCTCATCTGGAGGAGCAAAAGTGACGTGCCAAACGCCCGATGCCCAACTTTTTAAAGACGGTGCAAAACACAATGAGTCAATGATTAAGTACAAAGACAGCAACAGTGGGGAATACGTGTGTAAAATAGGGGACGAAGACATCACTAAGATCTACGTCAAGTTTCGCTGTGAGTTGATCCTATGTTAAATATCATACAGTGCACGGCTTTTTTTTCTGTGATTGTACTTGCTGAGTGAAAAACCCCTGTCTGTGGGCAGCCTGTGATAACTGCATCGAGCTGGATGTCGAGTCCATCTCTATGATGATCGTTGGAAATGTGGTGGCGACGTTTGTGATCGGCGTGTCTGTTTATCTCCTCGCCAAGCACACTCCGGGTGGCACATCTGCGCCCGAGAAGAAAGGTATGAGCTTCTCTGATGCGTTCTCCAGGTCACTCTTTTTGGTATTTCTACAAAATCTCAGAGCATACAGTATTTTCCCTGGCTTTGGTTTACCTCGTAAGTAACGGCATATGTATCTCAGGCTCAAAGCCTGTGAGACAGGTTTCATCTGACAAACCAGTGTTCATATTTTCCGATCACAAGTTATCTGTGTAAAATGACAATGCTAAAACTAAAGATAACCACAGCCTCTTTCCACCTATGCACTTTATGTATAAACTCTTGATATGACTTTATTGGGCATCTTTTCTAGGCTCAGACAGGCGTTTCCTCGTTCCAAATGAAGTGGACATGGACTCGGATTATCAGGTAAGAAGCTCCAATATGAACTTCTTAAACATTGGACTTCTCATTTTGACCAAATGACTTTTGGTTTATCTCTACAGCCTCTGAGACCAAGAAATGGCCAAGGAGACCTTTATGATAAACTGCGTAAATAGTCGCTTTGCAAGCTGTAAACTGATTGTTCAATTGCAAATGTATGATGTTGCATTTTTATTGCATCCTATTCATTCGTGGCGACTTGGCTTGATGTGATGACTTGTTGATTCTCAACTGGCTTCAGGATCCACCATCAAACAGGAAAGCCTCCCGCACAAATACAATCATTCATTTCCAATATAATATCTAAATAACATTATTAGTCATAATACCAATCAATATTTTCTCATCGAGTCCTGTTGGGTCACACACATTTGACAAAATTATGTCCCACTTTTGGGTCCCGATCCACCAGTTGAGAACCAATGCTCTATATATTTTTTGTCAACACATATTGTGGTGCTTGTTGTAAATCCTGCATCTTACCCAATAAAAGATTGTACTGTTTGTTGTGCTGTGATTTAAATGAGAAAAGACGGGTGGATTTGACACGGGCGCGAGCGGGCTGGTTTTGAGTTTTTAGTGTGTTTTATTGTGCATGGTTTTAGACTGTTTTTATGCATGTTTTTAACCTATCCGGGCACATTGCTCTGCCCCGCCCCTGTTAATTGCCGCTACGAGACGCACCTCCACGTGGATTTGTGCAGGGGATAAAAGACAGAGGAGGTAAGACAGGGAAAGGGAAAAAGTGAGCGGACTCCAGGGCCCGGGGGCCCGGTGTTCTGTCCAAATCTAAAATGCTACCGCCTCTAGGCCAGAGTAACACCTCATTTGAAAGCTAAGACCTACTACATAAGGTTCAAGGATCTTTTTCCTTGCATTTTTTTCCCATTGCTTTTATGTCACTTTTTTGTCCCTTTTTGGTTGCTATTTTGACACTTTTGTCAAAAAGCTTTTAGATTTGGGTAAAGCCAAACTGGAGAAAATGTGCTCAGTTCAGGTGGGGGTTAAGAGGTTAATTGAGCATGTGTTTATTTAGAAATATTCCTGGTTTCTGCATTTTTTTTCTTCTTCTTCTCTGCCGATATAGTTGTAATTAAGTCCAGGATTTCACAAAAAAATGGTTTTACGGTAAATATACAGTGGAAGGAAAATGTATGTGAACGTTATACATGCCCCCTTCTCAGTTGTGCTCAAAGGTTTATATACCCTGGCAGAATTTTCGATTTAAAAAAAATAAATGTTTCAGAAAATATGAAAGATAACACAAAAAGTATTTTTTTCACTCAATGGTTGTGTAAAGCCATTTATGGTGAAAATTTTTAAATCATAATGAAAAAAGAAAGTACCAAAAGGACCCTGAGTAAAAGTTTACATACGAGTCATTCTGTGTAGTTTCCCCCACAGCCTCCCAGCTGACCCTCTCAGATTTGGATGAAACTTTTTTTTTTTTTGAGTTCCTCGACATGTGTAATGAACACATGCAAAGTGATTTGCTCTAAATCCCAATAGTATTTTTTTTTTTAGACAATTTACAAACCAGGGTGTTGTAACCTTTCTGCTCCGGTTCTGCTCCATAGAAGACATAGAAGTCAGTCTTTAGCCAGAAAATTCTTATCTATCTCAAATGGCTTCATAGTTGAAAAATATTTTGCATGCTACTCGTTTTTTTTAATTCTCTTTAGCTTCACTATACCTTTTAGATATAAAAGGAATATTCAATGCAAACATATTTCTTGAGATTACACATTTTTTAACATTTCTGTTTTGTTTTTTTCCAACTCGTTCTTCAGCCTGTACCATCTGTCAGTATGGTGGATCATCATAGGTACGTCCACAGCACAAAGTACATGGTGAAATGGCACCAATACTGGTCTTGGTGGTTTTCTGGGGGGCCAGGATTTTTTTTTTTATCTTGTTTCATGAAGTTTACACATACATAATTTTCTTCATCATTTCTTTGCATTATGTTGCTAAGGTACCAGTGAGCATCATAAACACAGGCAACATATTTCTCAGGCTGGTATTGATACTGATAGTATTTTTATTTATTTATTTGAACAGGGACAGTATACAATAGCCTCAGAAAGGAGAGATGCATTGTACCAGGTTATAGCACTTGTGCTAATTTCCACCTGCAGTCCCTGGGCCTATTGTACATGTTTTTAGTGGTAGGGGAAACCGGAGTACCCGGAGGAAACCTACGCAGACACGGGGAGAACATGCAAACTCCGCACAGGAAGGCCCCGTCCAGGTGGGAATTGAACCCGGACCTTCTAGCTGTGAAGCACGAGCGCTAACCGCTGTGCTACCGTGCCGCCCAAATCATGGTCATGGTCAGCTTCAGGTTCTGCTTGAGGAAGTGTATACACACTACTACGCTCCAAACCAAATGAAGAGGACTTCAGTTGGATATTGTCCTTGGTGAGATAGAACCAGTGCTTAATTTGTAAATTTGTATTTTCCGGAACACTTTTCGTCTGATGTTATGGATTCGGGGAACAGGCCAAAATATTTGTCTGAACACTCTCATTAAACACCATTATATCAGATCAACTCATTGCCGGATCCTCCTAAATATTTCCCGGATCCTTTACCCTGAAAAACTGAGAATTGGGGGAATGCGTTCCCCCAAACGGGGGATCAAATTAAGCACTGGATAGAACAAATGTCCATTTGTACATTAGCACACTAGTAAATCACATAAAGAAAGCAAAGCCTCAGATTAAAAAAGGTCTACTTCAGTGATGAAGTAGACAGCCAATATAAAATTTACCAGAACTTTGCCAATTTGTGCAACAGGACTATGGGCTTGCCTCAGAATGGCACTTCTTTGTCACTAACCATGGTAAGAGTCCCTGTGATGGGATTGGTGGAACTGTGAAACGTCTTGTAGCCAGAACAGGTCTGCAGGCAAATATTGAGAATCAGATTCTCACTGCAGAGGACATGTAGAAATGAAGACCTACCATACTGGCAGACTGTACAGGCTGCGGAAGGAGGAGTTGAAAAGAAGACCAGAAATGTTAAAAAATGTGTAATCCCAAGAAATAGCATTAAATATTCCTTTCAGATAGTAAAATGAAGCTAGTGAGAATTCAAAGTGGAAGACGAATCTGCAGCGTTTTTGAGGTAAACAAATGTTTTACACATACATGCAAAACTAAAATGTTATGTTCATATTTGACTGTGGGCATAAATATCTGATTTATTTGTTGTTATAAATCTTGTCATTTTTATTTTAACAATAAATAGATTGTTCAAATCTATTCATTTTTAGATTTTAGTGCACTTGTCTTTTGTAAAAAAACGTGTAGCATTGAAAATATTTTTTAACCATGAAATCATTTGAGCTAGATACGAATGTTCTGACTGATATGGCTTCTATCTGTGAGAAAAATATGAAGTGCCTCAATAGTTGACTATGTGGTCAAATCCTGCCTAGACTAGAAGGCAATTTTCGAGCTTTTCTGAGTGGGACCCATCTTTGTGAAGCTATAACTCAAAGACCCTTTATCCGATCGACATCCTGCTTCCACTGCAGCAAGGTTATATCCTAATAAACTAAAATCTACAATATGACTCAATACACTTCTTTTGTAGAGCCCCTGACATTCAAAAATGGCCATTTCTGGCAGCCTATCAATCCAAACGTTTACAATCTAGTACATTTTTGATGCTTGTTCCTGGTAAAGTCTTTAGTGGACATGACACAGACCAAATCGTAGCTCTATTTCCATTACTGAGCTACAGCTCTTAAAAAGTGCACACAAATGCAAAAAGCACCCGGGAGCACCCTGTTTTGTAAATTGTCTAAAAATATATATATTGGGATTTAGAGCAAATTGCTCTGGATGTGTTTATTACACATGTGAAGGAACTCAAAAAAAAAAGTTCCATCCAAATCTGAGAGGGTCACCTGGGAAGATTCTGTGAACGTGGGTGATTTCCAATACTCGGGTATAGGAATGACCCATACCCCAAAGTAAAAAATAAAAATAAAGCACATCATCCACAACTACCACAAAAGACTCCAAGCAACTCCAAGTCATTGATGTTAAAGGGGGCAACACACAGTATTAAAGACTGGGGTATGTAAACTTTTGATCAGGGTCATTATGGTACTTTCATGTTTCATCATAGATTTAAAAATGGCAAACTCAGTTGTTTGACCATAAATGGCTTTGCACAACCACTTACTACGAGTTTTAAAAAAAAGAAGCTTTTTTGTGTTATTGTTCATATTCTTTGAAAAATAGTCAAAAATCAAAAATTTTGTCAGGGTATGTAAAGTTTTGTAAGCCTGAAAATCTTCAACATGTCTGGCAAATATTACATTAAATGTTCAATGTGCTTTGTCTTTCCAGCTCAGTTTGGCAATAGAATGTTATTGAACACTGTAGGTATTTCTGTGTTATGCAACTGAGCGAAGAAAACGACAAGGCCGAGCAACGGATCAAATGTTAAAATGCAGCAAAATAGTAACACAAAGTTCATGATCGAAGGAAGGAAACTGTTTTGAGAGAAAAGCCTCTCGATGTCAGACAGCGGAAACACTTCGGCACTTTGATCACAACCAACTGTGGCTCTCGATTGAAAATCTCACACAGAGCAGCAACATCCAAAATGGAGTTTCAAATACTGTCTGATAATATAGCTCTGAACAACATGTGAACACAGGAACACACTCGTACACACAAGTACACCCAGGTACACACAAGTACACGGTGTGGTGAGGCAGATGTGAGGCGGAGCGTGGGAGCACTTCCCTTAACTCGTCAAACACTAGTTTATTAAACCTGTTGGCAGTGGGCAGGTGCGATGTGTGAAAACTTACTGCAGCCAAAGAAATATGCAAAAAAGTCATTCAAACATATGCATTCCAAGAACGCGTCACAAAAGCTCTGAAAGCATGTGCAATATTTTATGAAAAGAGTAACGTTACTTTCAAATAAAAAGTAAAAAAAAGTATTTGGAGAAAATGTTACTTGAGTACTGTGAGTAACTGAGCGAAAAAGTCAGATTTATTTTCAATGACGCCATGAATTGTGTGAAACAAAACATAACTTCGTGTGGAAATCGTGATATTTACAAAGAGAATTCCAAGAAAATGACACGACAATACAGAAAAACTAAATTCCATCATCCCACAGAACAAGGAGCACGAGACGATCTACATCTATTTTATCGATCAAAATGAAGCATTCGCCACTTAAATGTTTACTCACAGTGGAATACGTTACAATTATTTTTACTTAAGTAAGAGTAAAGATACTTCATTATATTATTATTCAACTTGAAGTAAAACGTTCTGTATAATATAGTTTATTATTTATCTACCAAACGTATATTACAGGTGTATGTTTTATGTTTCAAGTTGCACGATTGGAACCAAAAAAATAATAATTTGTTTGTGAACCTGTTTACTAACAATGGCAATAAAAACTATTCTCATTATGATGGTAAAACTACTCTGAGAAGTACAATTTCTTCAAAAGGTTACTCAAGTAATTGTACCTATGTAAAAGTAACTGAGTACTATATATATATATATATATATATATATCACATTGATGTACACCCCTAATAAGTGTTACGTTTGTTTAGCTGTGGGCCTGTATAATGGACATGTTGTTTTTGTAAAGGCTTGAACACGTTGATGTTGTCATGAAAAGAAAATGCTGAGGAGAGTGTTACATATGAAAAAGAGGACACAACCAATCATCTGTAATGGACCTCACTCACGTGCTATTCCAAAACAAGTTTCAAGGAACTTTCCTCCCAAATCCTCATCTCTTTGTTATGGTATATGTTATGTGAATAATAGACAGAGCTGTTTTGACACTTTATTTCCACTGCACAGTATTTACAAAGTGCTCACTTCTAGGAAAACCTGCCACAACATCAGACTTGTGTATTTATAACATTTCCATTGAGATGTGCTTGGTAAGATACCAGATGTTTCCACAGCTGTATGACTGACACCATGAATACACCAAACAGTACAGGCCATAGCTGTATAGTAGTAGGCATTTTCACAGTTGACAATAGTCAAAAAGTTATTGCGGAAATGAGGCTTTGACAAGTCAAGTGCGGTTTTAACCTATTCATGTGTCTGAAACATCTCGTCTCTGTTTCCTATTGCGAGCGAAGACCCTGTGGCCCGCGGTGAAGTGATTACCACTATGGGCACTCATGATGCACACAGAGAAACATGTTCAATTTAACTGAGACTCAAGTCTGCAGAACAGACCTGATATGATCTGAGCATTAGACATTAGACCGCAAACCAATGGACTGTGTTACGTGTTTAAAATAAATAAAGTCTAACTAACTTTTAACCACATGCATATTGTACTGGTCCTGCTGAGAGAGAACAGTTTGTGCCAACAAGCGTCACAGATTGGATTGGATTTTGGGTAGAAAATACTATACATTCCCCATTTATACACACTGAATCGTGTCTTTGCAAATAAAGCAAATATATACAGTAATACATGTTGATCTCGTCCTTCCTTTCTCAGAGATCTGTCATCAACATAATTTCACTACAGAGGGTTCATTAAGATGCGAACAAAACCACATTCAACACAATTATATTCCTTGTTTCCTTTTTGTTGTGAGAAATGTAACAGCAATGCCCCAACTCATTGTGAATTGAGATTGTTTCAACCTTTTATGTGAATGTGAGATCGGCCGCTATTCGCCGCAAAAAAAAACAACAACTACCCTCCGACATAGCCAAATATAAAGGCATACAAAGTACAATGTCCATGTACAGCACAGGTACCCTTGACCGTCCTTCTAACGCCGGCTTTAGTTCATACAGTATGACGTTGTGGAGCGCTGGTCCCAGGGCAGGGCGGTGTCTGCCTTTATCCTGTCCTGTTGATAACCGTGTTGATGCCCGCGTACTCGTCATGGGAGCGGGTGTGGGGATTTAGTTGCTGGAAACGCAAAGAACAAATGACTGGTAAAGCTCTTCCCCGATACGAAGACTTGTGTACTGTGAGTAACTTGAGTACGGGCCTCATGTTAATAGAGACGGGCGCATTTCTAAATGTGCAGATTTCTATGTTTGGTGGTTATTTGGTGTCGACATCGGTTCAATACTGTGTCATGGAACGTGCCGGGAATGTGAATCCAATAAATCTGGGTGGTTTTGAGGACACGGGGGTATTCACTTGTATCAATCTTAACAGAACCCTCAAAGTTATGATCTGAGTGTTATAACAAATATAAAACAGATTTCCAAACCCGACCATGCTTCAGTGCTATGCTGTGACATCATCCGCATATCCCCTATACAGCGACTATAAAAACCTACCTCATAAGTAAGTGGTATGTCTTCTCTTGGGCGAGTAGCTTCGACAAAACAGGGAAAAAACACATCACGTTAGGCGTACATGGGAACAGTATGACCAGCAAACGAATCGATAAAAGAACATGGCGAGAGATCGGCCTCGGCGCTTACAGTTAGGCGTCTTTTGCACCCCTGCTGATGTCTTCTTGGAGCATTTGTAGACTATGGCCATTACCACAGTTGTCCCGATCACATCTGCAACAATGATCGCAGCAAACACCCAGGCGTCCAGCTCGAAACAGTTTTCACAAACTATAAACGGTGAGAAAACGTTATTAAAGAGGGGACATTAGCAACACAGACACATTATTTGATGGCACTCACCTTTTCCTTGGATGTAAAAGTGGTACTTTTTCTCCTCGATGCCTTCTGGGTAGGCATAGCAGTAGAACTGGTCCTTGTTTCCCGTGTACTGGTATTTATATGTTGCATTTTTGCCGTCCTTCCATTTAATCCCTTTTGCCCACTGAGGACATTTCAGTGTGACTTCATTCCTCCAGATTGATACTCCACCTGTATACACAAAAGAACAGTAGAGTAGAATTAGAAAAGGACTATGCAATAATGTGCAGTGGCAAAGGAGTAAAACATAAAAGAGTGCAAACTTACTCAAAGATTAAGATGAATGAATAACATAACGCACAATTTATCAAACAAAGAATGGCCAACGCAAGAACTGATACACGACTTATGACGAGAAAGTTTGTAAGTTAAGCAGGTGCATTGCATTTGCACTGTGAACTTTAGTTTATGTTTCAAGATAAGAATTAGGCAAACTTTACCTTCAGCTCCAGCGCCAACCGTTGCTGGGACGAGCAGGGTAAAAGCGAGGACGGCCAGGAAAACCATGTTCTTTGTCACTTATTTAAAATATTCCGCGCAATAGGTCCATGAAGCTGAGCGTGTGAGTTGCGAGGCGCCGTTTGTTCAGTCTTGCGTCTCTGAGTGTCTTTGTGTGTGACGCTCTCAACATGGTGCACCACACACAGGAAGTCGAGCCTCTCATTATGAATTCACTTTATCAAACCACTTGATCAAATACCAACTTACATTTCTTTGCTACAGTGGAACATAATTATCACTATATTACAAATGAAAAAACAACAACAGACAATCATGCTGTATAGAGAAAGAGTTAATGGCAATAAGAGATTGGTTTAGATTAGGGGGGCCCGGAGTGTGGCCCGGGGGCCGAATGCGGCTCTCAGGCCAATTTCTGTGGCCCTCAGACTTCTTGTTGAATTGGCACATATCTCCAGAGATAGGACTTTTTACTGCAAGTGTCATTATTCCACAATTAAAACCTCAAAAACTGGCATTATGTTCCAAGCCTAAATAAAGCAGTGGGGCACGGTTTGAACCTCTCTTAAATGGATCTTGATCTGGGCCTGGGGGGTACTTGCAAGGTGAAATATTTCATGAGTTGCTACTTGAGTGTGAAAAGTTTGAGAACCACTGGTTTTAGACTAAACATGCGAGAAGCTGTGCAGTATCTGGTTCCTTGTATCGCGCAAATGAGTAACAGACCAACGATCAAATCCATTCAAGTGCTTCTCTGCCCTCTGGCGGTTCAAAAGAGTAACACCTGCTCAGGCTGATGGATTTAGATTGAAGTTGCTCCTAAAAGCCTTGATTACCTGTTAGCCTTAATTAGAGAAACTGAAACAAAAAAACGTGAAGTGACGACAACACGGCAACAATGCAAGGAAAAGATCAGTTTACATCCGTTAAGTAGGCCTTAGCTTTCAAATGCAGCGTTACGCTGGCCTTTAGGCTGTAAAGTGTCCAGTCAAGAAGCTTTTAGATTTGGGTAAAGCTGAACTAGGGAAAATGCACTCGTTAATAGGTTAAATAACATGAACACATTGTGCACCTTTTTCATGTGCAGTGTGTGTGTGCGCAGTAATCTGTTCACTTATAGTGTTGTCCTAACGCATTTATTTGGGCTTGAAACCCACTCGTGGCTCAAATTCAAAGTGCAGTTGAATATTTCCCTTTTACAACCTCTCCCCTTATAATGCGTTACTACATTCTATCGACTTATTCCATAATCTTCCATGACGACGCACGAAGGACCGTGCGTCATGGCGCTGGCATGGCACGCCGTTAGTTCATGCTTGCGCGCGAGGAGGAGAACAGGTTTGACGAGCACCAAATCACGGCAAAGATGATGAGCGGTTTTATTGGCGAGTCCACCTTCCCCATTCATCCATGTGGCACTGGCGAGGACTCGAGCATTAGGTGAGTCTGGGCAGTTTTACTCCGCCCGAAGAAGAAGAAGAAAAAAAAAGTGGAGGGAGGGTTTTCTGAAGTCTGTGAAGGCGGTGGCGAGTTGAGACGCGTCTTTTGGAAGGACTTTACGAATCTTGTCACGCATAAAGACAATCACGGCGCGTTAACTTTTCTTTCCAGGGGGTCACTCTCCGAGATTTTTTCTTTTTCCCCCCTACTTTTCGCTTATCCTTTTTCATCATCCCAATGTGCGCCAGCGGGCTCTACTTGGTCCTGTTTGGACTCGCAGCTTCAGGTGAGACCCCCATGTTTGTGTCTATATGAACCAAGAAATGTGAACCAAGAAACTCCACAGACGTGTTTCTCTATCTTACATGTTCCCCATGTCAGTGCGTAAAACTAAACACTAGCTAAAGTTTGTGTTGCTGTTTTCTTACATACAGAGTTGTAAGACACTTTTATCCGCAATTTTTTTTTTCTATCTCAGAATTGTAGTCGCTATAATGTGAGGTGCCGTGCGTAATCGGTGCCAGAGGGGCAACTAAGGCAACACTTGAAAACACACTTCTTTTTTCCTGACGTCCCAAGACTGATCCTGTGGGACAACTGGAGTCAAAACAGGATGTGCACTTAGCCACTTCAAAGTAATAGAGAAATTACTGATTGTCAATCCGTTAAAGCTCCTTTGGGACTTTCATCTGGGAGCAGCAGCATCCTATCCTATCGTATATCCCGCTCCGTTCCCGTAATTGTCACGAAACGCATACATCGGACAATGCCTTTATGAGCGGCATCCTATCCACTTTTCCACGTTGCATTGTTGTGGTTGCCTTCCTGTGCTGCTGTTAACGCGCATCCGTGCCTGCCTGCAGTTCCTGGGAAAGGGCGCCTGGGAGGCAGTTTCCGTTCGCCATCTGATTAGCGCGTACAATTTCTAATGGATAGCTCTTTGCAACGATAGTAGGCCTAAATAAATAGACGGCTCAATTGCATTTCAATCAAGGGACGCCTGGATGTTTAACCTTGAAAGTAATTTGTGTCCAGGTCCGGTTAAGTGGATTATTTAGATTGCCCGTTCGCTGCCAAAGCATCAAGTTGGTGCTGCTGCTTATGTTTAGAGCAGCGCGTGTCCAGAGAGATCAGTTATACATATAATAACAGGGATAGACTTGGGAGAGTGATATAGTGACCTGACGACAAGGTCCCAGGGTGAGGCCTGTCAGCTCATCTGTGATTCAGTGATGATGTCAGCTTTACTGTAATAATCTAAGTCAGTAAGTAGCCTTATCAATTCACATGCAGCCCTTCTCGGAGTCAACTGACTGTGACATAGTCCCAGCTGGGTACCGTTAATTTTTTCCGATACCAGTACTTTAACGATACTTGGTTATCGATACCGATACCTGAACGATACTTTTTCCGACACCTATACTAAAATATTTTCCGTCTAGAACCAGAAAACAGAACATTAATGTGTGGAAGATCTGCAAATGTACAATATCAGGTTAATCTCCAATGTGAAGAAATGTGCAAAATATGGGGAATCATTTGGGGGAAAAGGGGGAGAAAATGGGACAAAAATAGGGGGTAATAATGGGAATAAATTGGGCAAAAAATGGGGGGAAATTGGGAAAAATAGGGAAAACAAATGTGAAAAAAATTGGGGAAAAATTGGGAAAACAAAAAAAATTGGGGTATCATTTTTTTCTATACCCAAACTTTTTTTTCTAAACCAAACAGTTTAACGGTACCCAGCCCTAATCAAAAGTTGCTCTCACAGTTTCATTCAATTGTGTAGCTGCTGAGAGCAAATAGTGAACGTTTTCTTGAAAGATTTATCTTTAGTTCAGTATGATATTATTTCTACTGAATTACCGTGACTTTTGGCTTTGGGAATCTCATCTGCTTTGCATCTTTCCGAAATCATGCATGCATTACAACTTAGCTCAGCAGTAAATAAATAACAGATGAAGGGCAAGTTGGAACTGATCACGGTGAAAGTCATGATTGGCCTTAACCGTTGCTGTTGGAGATACAGTATCCCCAATACGGCATCATTAACCGTCCGGAACATGACCAAACAAGCTTACTCTCCCAAGCGAAACCCATTTTATAACCAACTTAATGAGTGTTGCTCTTATAACAACTGTCCTTGGCCTCTCACCTGTAACAGCAGAGCAGATTCATGTTTTGGAACTAGATCTTCACTTCCAGAGATGGTTCAAATTCAGGCAGTTTTCACATACTCCACAACGGACCCAGCAAACCTCTTCGAAGCCTCTTAAATCACATGTTTCCTTGTTGCTGCTCAGTTTTAACTTCAGCCGGTTTGCCTTGAACATGCCCCGGTGCACGGGTTGATGTTATGTGATGTTTTGGATAAGTGCACCTTGTAGAATGCACATGTACAAAATTTACTTTTGACCAAACAACGTACAGTAGACAAATCAAAGACGCTGCGCTGGGATTATTAGAGATTGTGCAGCGAAGGGCTCTCTCGGATTGGATGACATGCTAATTAGTGAAATGCACTGACCCAAAACAATCCACAGCTCAATGCAACCATTGTATGTCATTTTTTCCCCTTGTCACAAGTGATTAGACCGAGCACTAATAAGGTATGTGAGTGCTCTACGCTGTGTGCTGGGCCCCTGTCTTTCCTGTTTTTCCAGCACAAACTCCCCGGGTTTGGTGGCCTTGGTTGTTTCTCTGAAGTTGAGAACGCTTCCCACTCATGAACGTTTCCTCTGAAAAGTAATGGGGCACTCAATGTTGCGGTTTAGATTCTTTTGTTGGTGAGGCTGGCTGGTTTTGTTAATGGATGTTTAACAATTTCAATAATATTTGGTTTAGTTTCAGTTCCAATTGTTGTAAAATCCGCACCACAGATTAAGAAAAAACGAAAATCTGTTTAAATGGTTTGTTAAGTTGCTATCAAATTCTTTAACTGTGATTCAATTTTATTATAGCAAAATAGTTTTATTATGGCTGCATACATGTTACACATGTACATGTGTAACATTTGAAGGATATCTCAGCTTTGAAATGTTGATGCTCATTTGTAGCGTGTTTATCTACTTTCTGAAATCATGCTTTCAAGTTTGGCCTTGTATCAGAAACAACCTGGTATGATGACCGGCAATAACTTGAATAACTTTCATTTTGGAGAGAATTGTCATTTGTATTTGGCATTCCTCTTTTTTGGTTTAAACGACGGTATTTTGGCATTACAGTAGATGTGGTTTCAGACAAACCATAACACCCACCTCTATATCTAGCTCAAAACTGCTGTTGTGTCATTTGGCAAGACACATCCACCAAACCTAGTTATAATAGTGTACTGAGGTTTTTCTTGGTTTATCAAGATAGACAAACTTTATTTATCTATCCTATTTTAACTTGAGCTAGTTCAACAAGCTAGCGTTTCATCATATTTTCAAGTGTTTGGTATTTTCTTTCATTTCAGTAATTGTGCTGGGGTCAGTTAAAGGAAAACTGGTTTCGCCTCCAAAATCCCTGTGGTACAAATGGAAAAAATTACTCTGGATTCCAGAATTAAAGCTCCATTCTATCATTTTACCAAAGAAGACAGCTCTGATTGTACTACACAATTTCTTATCCCCCCCCCCCCCCTATGTTTTGAATGTTTACTCTTTGCTTTGTGCTGAAGTTTCTTATTTAAACATTGGCCTGACTTCACCTGCAACACTGCAACGCTGATACTTTTGACCTCTTTGTTTGGGTTTGGGCTTGGTGTGTGCTTGAATACTTAAAAGAACAAGTGCACTCTACAGACACACCTTAAAGGTGTGTCTGTAGAGTGCACTTGTCCAAAAGAAACAAAACCAAAAAAACACATAATTCCGTTTTTCCTCATAATATTTTTGGTATTAGAAACACTGAAGGGAAAGCTGGGTGTTAGAATCCCGTTTAAGCCAAACACAAGAGGCGGCTCGTTATTAGTAAATCTGGAGAAGGCAGAAAAACATGGGTCGATGCAGCAATAGCACAACGAGGAGGAGGAGGAGGAGGAGGAGGAGGAGGGGGGTGTTACGTACGAGGGGAATGAAGGAGCCGTCTATTGTGGTTATTGGATTGTGAAACATGAATCTCTCTACTCAGTGCATACTCCAGAGTAGTCATGTCTTGTTTTAACAGTTCATGTGACTACTTTTGTTTCTAGTGGCTCTTTCAGTTCACTCTTTAGGATCAGTTCATTTCAAATAGTTTATATAATAGATACAAAACTAAGCTAAATCATTTGAAAACTAATTGCAGATGGCAAAATAGAGCGGTTAGAGTTGTAACTAAATTATAAATATCGTATACTGAGATTTTAACCGCCAGTCTAATGGCAGTAACAGCACCTTGGCAGGGATGTGTTTTCAGTTTGGACTTTTGACAAATAAAGTGGGAACTATCCTGTGACAAATGTACCTTATGAAGCATATTAATAAATAAATAAAACCTATGGCTGTCAGAGTTAACGCTTTAACTGATGATGAATCCAAAAGTAATGAATGCAGTAATTGTGTTCAAGTGATAGTCTGTAAATTTAAATATTTAACAAATTCAATAGATTGTGTATAATTGACTCCCTCGTTCTACAAATTGACATCACAGAAGTAATGCAAATGAATGATATTTGGCACTGATATATTTTTTTGCTGATCTCGGCAACTAATCAGAATCCCGAGTGCCATCTCTTTGACCAATGAGAAGAGCTGAATGAGCTCACGTTACCTGAGAGGCAGAGGCATCAGTTCAGTCGGTCTCACGAGCCGCCTAATATTTCACATAAATGTATTCAATAGTTATTAGTTTGTAAAAAGGTGAAGGCAAAAAAAAAAATGCTATAGCATTTCATGTCGGCCTAGTATTAATAATGAATATAATAATATGATAATAACATAAAAATGAACTAGGATTAATCATTATAATCAAATTTCAAGTGTCAGATTTGCTTTTAACAAAACATACAAATTCGTTTTTAAGATCAAATAAAAATCTGAATAAAAAGTTTAGATCTATCAGTATGAAAGTTTTGCCATGTTTTGCCGGCCTTATCCAAACTCAAAAGATTTGTTCACGCAACTAAATCCTGCATTTTGTTGTAGTTCGACCTGATTTTGTGTTTATAATTACCGAGCTTGTTCCTCACTCTATGCTAATGCTGTCTTGTTTATGCAGCTCTGTTTGTACATTCTAAATGGTTGGCGGCGGAGCTACTCTCTAAACAGTTTAGACGGCGAATATACAGCAGTCATCGAGTTACACCTCAGACAGGCCTGTGACATCTGGACTGAATCTGCTCTGAACAACACAATCTGCTCCACATAATCTGCCATGGAAATAATGCAGAACAAAACCCCGAATGTGAATAGAGGTACAAGGTTACATAGGGCTACGCTTTCTTATCAGGCGGTGTGAGTGCAGAGACAGGTGCGGAGAGATTTCCCATAACTTGTTAAAATAAAGCCTTGGAAATATCTCTCAGCTCTCTTTCAACACAAATCTGTTCTCATGCCAATATTAGACGTGAATGACAACAACTGGCTAAGGGGAGGAGAACATTCTGAAACTTGAAAATGCCAACAAAAAAAAAGATTCGTTCTGACTAGTAAATCATTAAAGCTTTTCAAACACTTTCCAAGCAAAGCAACAAAATAACCCTGTTCTAACCACCTTGTTCTGTTTGCTATCTGTTTTTTGTCTTCGTGGCTGCAAAAACAAATACTTTGCTCATTCAACCCCTGACAGCAGTGAGAACAAGTTGGAATCCATACGCTGGTGAGAGCTTTCCCTTTGAGTCTATACCACATTGGAATCTCATCTATTCAGGCAAGCCCCATAAATTAACAGAGCAGCAAATAACAAAGAGTGTTTTGAATGGAAAGTTAGATGGCATGAATATAGGTTTGTAGACGTAACTGTCTCTAAAGCCGTATAGCCTAATTGCATTGCTTAATAATGTATAATTGATTAGTACAGCTTGTTCTAACTGAAATGTGCTGCTCGTCCGGAGAAGTAGCAGCTTTACCCAGGTTTGGCGCTGACAACTATAATTATATGACATCCTACACGGCATTTTTTATTGGAGTGTTCTGCAAAGACAGGCCATAGGTGAGGCAGGGAGGGAAACGGTGCTGCGTACAGCGGGATATAGAGAAACAAAGAGACTGTGAAGTTGGCATGACACATTCCTTCTCAGATTTTATGCCCGGATGTCAAGTGTGTGCTGACATATTTGGCGGCATCCAGCGGGCTCTTTGTCTGCAATTGAAAATGTTTTAAACCAGACTCGACCTTATGAAATGAAGATTACCAAGTCAAAACAATTTCTGCAATCCACAGAGCTGTGTGTGGAAAATGAAACTTGTCATTCACTAGTTGCTTGTACATAACTCTGGAATTTGTAATGTGTTATATTGTATGAATTCACGAGATGCTGCTTGTATCACCGTTATTATTACCCTTATTATTTACCTGCAGCTGGACACATGCGTTTCAGTTATGTATATTCTCAGTGTTATGATGGACCTTTTCTTTTGAAATGAATGGGGTGTAGGCATTTATAGGCTTTCTTGCTTCGGCCTACTCATTTTGAGTTTTATTTTATTGCAATGATGATGTAATCATGCAATTTATGTTTTTTTATAATGTGCTCAAATAAACAAAAAACTAAACTAAACGAATCCTGACTATTCGGAAATCCCAGTCGTTTCAGCAATACGCAGTAGTCCTTTCATGCAGTGCAACTCGAGTCGGAAAAAGACTTATTTTCCTGTTTAGCTCCTGTTTTGATTAAAGGTACAATTCTACTGTCTAAGCCTTTCCCTCATTTACTGACTATTGCTTTTTAACCTCGCCTTGACCGAGCGCATTTTCTCCAGGTTGACATTACCTTTATCCATTATCCTCATTTTTGTTGCTATTTTGACGCTTTGTTCAAGAAGCTTTTATATTTGGGGAAAATGTGCCCAGTTCAGGTGGGGGTTAAGAGGTTAAAATGAACAAACTGAAGTGAGTGCATATTGCCATACTCACAGCAGGACGGTTGCTGGTTTGATTCATGGACGGTGACTCATACGCTCTTTCCACAACGGTCTTGCCATTTATGTGAAATGTGTTTTCATTTGAACAATACGACACATATGGCGCCCGATAAACACACCTTCTTAGGCTTTGTCAGTATTGTGAAAGTGGTTTAAACCTAGGCAGGCGCAGCGTCCATCAGTGCAAGATGCTATCGTGTCAACGCTCCAACAGCATTAGGCCCCTTAGGACACTGTGGACATCTTGAGTTGGTGTAAAGTTTGCCTTCCGTTGGAAATCTGTTGGAGCGTTACTGCTGTCGGCGCAGCTGACCACAGTGCAGCACCCAGCGGACCAGAGTACCTGCTGTTAGTGCAAGACTTACATCTCCACAATTCCATTACCCATTTTATGTAACTGCGATAGCTGCTGTGACAGACACTGGGTCCACAAAGCGTAATCGCGTGGCCCTCTCTCCTGTCCTTCGACAGTATTTTTTGTTCTCAACCCCACCTGCCTGATTTCCTGACGCTTCGTGCTTGTCCTGTCACTGGCTCAATCAGCTCCGTAACAGTGGAAATCACAGCTGGACACACTTCACTCTCTCTCTCTCTCTTTCTCTGCTGTCTTGTGATGGCCGGGGCCGCTCCGTGGCCGTGTGCGAACGAAGACGGCCCCCTCCTGAGCTGGTAATCCGTTGCTGAAGCTGTTGTGTCAGCACAGCAGTGGGTGTAGGAGAGGGAGGTTTGATGGATTAAACTCTTATCCCGCGCTCACCCGCCGCACGTTTCCTCTGGATGCCCGCAGCCTGATAGATTACCGCGGGGCCCGGGGCAAAGTGGAGAAAGTACACACGCTACAGAGTGTTTCAAAGTGTTTCAAAGCTGCCCGGTGTCAGTTCAGATCGGAAAGGTCAAGACAAAGGAGGATTACTTTTGCGGGGTTTTCTGATCGGATCAAAGGTGTTCGGCAAAAAGTGTCTATTTCAACCTTACTTTATGACTGAAATGGTGTGGATGGGCAATCAGGGTGACCAGGCGAAGGCGCTGGGGGAAAAAATACCTTCACTTGGTCACCTTGAGCAAGAAAACAATAAGATATGCTTGGTACGTTTGACAAGTACTTACCAGTGTCTGTCAACAACAATTACATCTTGATTTGAAATAAATGTATAATATCTTGAACACAACTGCACTTGTTTTCCAGTTCTGAAGAGTTTGAGTTATTTTGTCCCCTCTTCTCTATGAGCAGCTGTAGAAACAGGATATGATCAGAACAAATCCATCCTTTGGGAGATGTTTCTCCAAATTGCAGCGTTATTTAGACACAGTCGGTGCACTTTTCAATAGTCTTTTTTCACCTCTTAAGCCTCACCAGAACCGAGCACATTTTCTCCTGTTTGGCAAAAGCTTCTTGAAAGAAACGTCAAAAACATTAGACAACATTAGAAGGAAAACGCAACACAAGAGCAACAAAAAACGTGACAAAAAAAAAGCGAAAGTGACATAAATGTGTCATAAACTGTCTATATCTACAAACACTTCTGTAGCAGCAATATTAGGAGCGGTACAGTACTTTTGCTTTAGATATGAGTACTTAACTCGTGATTTTGCGCCTCGTCTGTCAGTGAAATCTCGGTGCTGGGGGGTTGTCTGGGGATGAGGTCCCAGTGGGAGCCGTCACTGTAAGACAGAAAGCGAGCACCACCTGCCTACCAGCCTTCCTCCGCCCTCCCTGCACTCCCATCTGTTTATGCGAGGGGCTAACTGTTGAAATGTGCGCAACAGTTTGTCCCAGTTCCTCGAAAGCGAGAATGGAAGCAATCTTTGAGGCCTTTATGTGGTCGTATTTGACTGCGATGGTCCAGATTCAGGTCGTCTTACTTATTCATTAGGGGGATGAGAAGGTCAGGCTTTAATTGCCTTTCCACTGGTGAATAGGACAGAATATGTGCAGGATAGTTAACCTCAGAGAGGGAACTTTACTGGTGCAGACGTTCTAGTGACTCATTGCATAGTACAAGTAATGTATACAGAAAGTTGAAAATTGTCCTTATTAGCAGCACAACATGAATGTAGTTGCGGTGGCAGTAGCTCGGCTGGTGGAGCGATCGTGCCACTTAACCCGCCTTGTGTTCCTGCAGACTGATGTATGATTGAGCATAATAAATGGGACGGTGAGTGCTTAGAAAGAAAACGTGCAGTATTTAAACGTGAGTGAGATGTTAGTGGCCTCCAAACGTTACCTCTCCAGGACTTTCCAAGGAGCTCCTCTCCACATTTAGCTCGATCTCATTTAGAGATGCATTTCACTCTGCGCATCGGATGATTGAGTTATGAACTTGTCGGACACAATCTAAAAACATTTAGGTAACTTTAGAAAAGCCTCTCAATGAAGCTAAATTAATTGTCTTTGTTAGTGTGGAAATCTCATCTTGGCTGTCCACTCAAATACCATAGAACTCAAGCTATAAATTGCTCTCTGACGTTTTTAGTCATGTTTGCAAAAGAAGCATACAGGAGAAAAGGATTGGTGTTCTAAAATATGTAATAATAATAAAATAATAAAATAACAAACCATTTCAATTATAAAAGTCACAACACAATTATTCCTCAAAGCATTTGAAGCTGATGACTGAAACAGATGTACTGTGTATACTCGTCTCTGGTCTCTTGAGCTTGTCAAGTGGCAACTGTTTGGAAATTAACATTGCCTTCTGCCAGTGGTTTCAGTGCTAACTTGACTTCTATTTTACATTATGAAGATTTACATTATGTTTACTTTATAAATCCAATGGCAAAAAATGACAAAAAACTAGAGAACCTGTGTTCAAAGTCATCTGAGGTAAGTCTATCTGGAGCAGCTGGTGACAGGATAGACACAATTGTTTATTTAAGTTTACATCAGAGATGAGGACCAGAGATTTCAGGAGGAGGGAGTTCTTGTAAGGAAACTCCACAAAAGCAACAAAGGTATTTGAGCACTTTGATAATAAATCAGACATTGTGTATAACGTAAACAGGACAAGTGGAGACGGTAAGCTGCAGCGATCAGAGCCTCCTTCAGCTCAGACTTCAATACTTAACAGTGAAATTATACGTAACAAGAAACATTTTGAGGCATTTCTGTTTTTATTCTGTCTTGGTTGGAGCATGGTATCATTGAGGATGACAGACAAAATAAGTGGGAGCAAGGGAAAGCGTTTCATAACCAATTCTCTTGTAATCTGAAGGATATGTTCCTGACTGGTGTTTGCATCTTCGCCCCATGTTCATGTGCCGTCTCATGTTTCTAAAGCATGTATGTGTTTGGTGAGTAAGTGACTCTACGTTGCCCATAGTGAATAAATGTGTATGTGAAGTATACAGCGCCTAAAGACCTGGAATGAATGAAATATTTAATGTGTTTCTTATACCTCTTAAAACTCTGTTTTTTTTAAAAACTTTTATTCACTTTTGCTCATTTCCAGCAACATGATTTTTTTTATTTTTTAAATATCTGCTTCAAAGTCTTTCATATTTCAACCCACCTCTCTCAGTATTAAGGCGGCTCCCTAGGAGGCCCCGCTCTTACATACACTGTTACCTGAACCTGTCGTTCCCAGCCCACTGCAGCGCTACATGAAAGGCCGTCTTTGTTATAAACTCCAGCTTAACCCTGCTCTGCGAAAGCTGACACAAAGCAGAGAAGAAGCTCTTTGTGATCCGCTCACTCTAAGTGTTTCCTGTTAAACTGAGTCCTGTGTGTGAGCTGTAATGAAGACTGCAGCGGCCACTCAAGGAGCTCCATGTAATGAACCAGATTCATGCTGAGCTGTGCCATCAGCTGCTGCAGAGTACATGAGCATACTGCAGAGGGAATTCCACATAGCAGAAGAGTGAAAGTACTGTTACTTGTTCTAAAGTTTTTCTGTTCTTCTGCCAAGGCAGATTTGCACTATATTTTTCATTTGAACTCCAATGCAATGGCTCAAACTGTAAGCCCAATCAAATAATAATAGAACTGGTTTGGGACCCAAAATGACATGATTCGATAAAATTGAGTTCACACAGCCACACTCCTCGCTGTGACATAGAGATAGCATACAGAGGACTCATGTCTGGATGTGCTAGGCTGCACACAGAGTGCAGTTGTGATGTAATTTTATTTTGTAAAATTGGCACACATTTGTTGAATAACGACGCCTTATGTGGTTAGAAAGCATAGTTTTGCTCATTTTTTGTATGAATATAATGCAGAAAACATACGTAGAAGTGAGAAGATGACACATCTTTGAAGAAATGTTGAAAATGAGGCAGCTTTTCCGGAGCACCAGCTTTCTAAATGTCGCTCATGTCATATTCAAATGTAAAACCTGCGAATGCCCAGTTTCCAAATTCAGTACTTTTACCTTGAAGACTTACATGTTTGTCTTTGGGTTTCCAATATTCCTGACAATAGATCAGGGAAAACCAAGTCAGGCTGTGACCCGAATGAGTCCAAAACATAATAACTCACTCTACTGTACTGATCTGAGCGAAACAAGGGTTACTGTCCAAAAGCAATGAACATTTTACACTGTCCGGCGTTGTAACTGGAATAGGCTAATTGCAGTGTTTTTGTGACATTAGTGGAGAAGTAAATATTTCTGTTATCCAGTTGCCGAATTTGAAAATTTGTGAAATGAAAGTATGCTTGTGTGTTTACTGGAATACTGGTTTGCAATGAATACAGATGTCCAGAGAGAAAGAGATGTTCACAAAAGAAAGGACATACTTTTACTCCTCAGGGACTTGTTCATGTGCTGCCTGCTGCAGATGTACTGGATTACTCCATTATAGGGTTGCAAGATGAATTACAATAGAAACAAAATAGCAATAAAACGATGGCAGTTTGCAAATTTCAAAGGCAGTTACAATATTCATGTTTTTGTTTGGCTGTTATTTCAAGATTCTCTCACATGTAAATGCTCCTAGTGTTTAATAATGCACGGATTTGTAATTTGTTTGTTTGGTTGCTAAAGAAAACTCACAGTCTCCATATTTGTCCGTAAAGTTGTGATATGATGATTTTATAGAACAGTTCTAGTTCTCATTCCTTTACATTGAAATGGACAACCACCAAAACTTCATGTACTGCAAAGCCAATAGTTTATTCTTCAGCACTGCTTCTGACAGAGGATGAAATATCACAGGGCTAGGCCTATGCAGTTGCAGATTAAATTTTTCCTGGCTATTTGAGCGGGTTTTATATGGTCTTTGGACTTCTGCCAAGCTCTTGGGCTTGTGCCAATCCAGGGCCCTGTGAAAACATGTAACAATGGACAGAAATGTTACAGGCTGGTCTTAAAAGCTCTGCCTGCCTCGCTGTAAGAATGGCTGGAGTTTAGACAACAGCATATAGAACCCATGTATGGGACAGATAAGCTACTGCAGTGTATTGTGTTCTAAAGGAAAGTTCAACAAGTCATCCATAGGTCACTCGCTGTGCAGAAGGTGTACAATGAAAAGACACTGCAGAAAATGTGCAGCAACAAGGCATGCATTGTAAAAAAGTAAAACGATTTTTGGGGTCCGATGCCAATAGGAAGGGGGTTGGAATTGGCCGATAGCTGATATATTTTATTTCGCTCTCAAATAGCCTATATCATTTATCATTATAGTAAAGGTAGAAATAGGGGGGCGACGGTGGCGCAGATGGTAGAGCGGGTCGTCTCATGATCGGAAGGTCGGGGGTTCGAATCCCGCCTCCTGAAGGTGCACATTGTCGTTGTGTCCTTGGGCAAGACACTTCACCCTCCTTGCCTCCAGTGTCTGCGTACACTGGTGTATGAATGAGAGTGTGAATGGGCCCCCTATGAGAGACCAACAGGCCCGTTTGGAACCGTTTGGAACCATGAGGCCGTCCTCCCGTGGACCCACCACCTGCTGGAGGAGCCATAGGGGACTGGTGCTATGTGACTTGGGCAGCTCCAACAGCTGCCCCCACGACCCGGCAACGGACAAGTGGGAGAAAATGGATGGATGGATGGATGGTAAAGGTAGAAATATATAGAAATGTGACTAATAGAGATCGATCGATGTGGCTTTTTCAAAGGCCGATGCCGATATGCACTGCTGATGTTTTTAAAAATGTCTCATCTATCCTGTGTATGATGCTTCTAAATGTGTCAGTGTTAAACCGTCGTGGACATAGAATACTTCTTTTGACCTTCTCTCTGACTTGTTAAGCACAAAGTTTTGTTAAGCTGTGTGTTGTTGAATCCTATTCACTCATTTGTGTTGAAGAGGATTGTTTAAATCAAAGAGCTGGTGGTTGTATCAGTGGGTTACTGGTAGACTCCAGTTTGAAGCTATGCATATGTTATTCTTGGGTCATCATCACATGTAAACTGGATGTTTGAATGTACTGCAATAATGTGCACCATTGGCGCCGATCCTATTTTCCCATCCATATATCTATCCTTTTTCTCCCACTTTATCTGGTGGCCAGGGCTGAGGCAGCAGTCTGAACGGAGATGCCCAGTACGCACACTTACTCCAGCTGTTCTAGGCGAGGTGGCACAAGGCCACAGAGACATAGTCCCTCCAGCGTGTCCGGGGTCATCCTCCCAATAGGACATGCCTGGAACACCGCCCGGGGAGGCGACCAGGAGGCATCCAAAACAGATGCCCGAGCCACCTCAGCTGGCTCCTCTCGACATGAAGGAGCAGCAACTCTGCTCCTAGCTCCTCCGACTGAGCTCCTCACCCTATCTCCTAAGGGTGCGCCCAGCCACCCTGGGGAGGAAACTCATTTCGGATCCCTTCATCCGCAATTTTGTCCTTTGGTCATTACCCAGATCTCATGACCATAGGTGAGGTTAGGAACATAGATCGATGGGACGGTGTAGTAGGTTTTGACTGGCATGCACTAGGAAAAAAATAACTTTACATTTAAAAAAATATATATATTGAGACAGGTCTCCAGCAGTTGGCAGATGTGGTCCAGTGCTAACTTGATCTTCTCCAGCAGTCTCTGTCTCACTGCTGTTACAGCGTCTGAGACGGTGAAACAAGTAAACACGGATGTCACTTCGTAGAACACCATCAGCAAATGTCACATACGGCCAACTGGGCAACGTCATACCAGGGGTCACAATATGGGGCCTATGGGAAGCAGTTCTACGCAATATGGGACGCAACCATGCCACACCGTATCACTCACAAATCGAGATATGTGTCCCATGACAGCCACAAATCAAGTGTCTGCAAAAGACACCTACTTCATCTACAGAAGCACACATGGCTACTCTTTGATCAAACCATTCACTTCATGATAAACTATGAGTGATTAGGATTCTAACGGTCTGTGGGAACCTTAGACATTACTCTATTGAAGTTCAATAAGTAAAAAAACAAGGCAAACAGGTTACAGAGCCTAGGAGAAAGGGCGTGGCTACTCCCCATATGTCTGGAGTAGGGGCTAAACTACAGAAAATGTTTCGACAGGTCAAAATCAAAGTTTATTTCCAGCCAGTGACGGAGACAGAGATTAATCCATCATAAAAACAGGATCCCAGTCACAGGCAGAACCAGGTAGTGTACTCAACTCAATCTAAGGAAGAGTGCAGAGAGCAATGCATGGGAAAACAAAGCAGCCTGTGTTCCAAAGGAATAGCGTAGGGGGCGGCAGTGGCCCACCATCAAGTCTTCAGCTCCATCATAAAGCCACAAATACTGTGCACATTATAATATGTATTATGACATATTTTAGTTAGTTAGCTAGTTACCACGAATACTGTTCTCAGCCATGTGGATGCATAGACTAGCGTCCTGCCGCCAGGTGACCCGCTGGGCTCTTAAATCAATTGCAGAAAGAAACCGATTTCTTCCTGCACCCCAGACGAGGACCCTTTCACACCTAAGGACACAATAGGCCCAAAAGGCCTGTACTCTAAACATCACAAAAGGCCTGTACTCTAAACTTTACAAAAGGTCTCCTTTCTGTCTCCACCGCCACCCTTTGATTGCATTACCATCCGAGGCGCCTGATGGTCGTCTGCATTTACATCTTGAACTGTATCACCACTCCCTATGTCCTGCTGTGCTGCCTTTTCATGTACTTACCCATATAACAGTGATACAGGAGCCTGTTACCCAGAACTTACCATGGACTGAACTCTGTGTGTAGGCTGTAATAAATCTCACACTTGATAAGAGAATTACTTCTTCAGTTTTTACTTTAGATTGGTAAGGAAATCCATGACAGTGGTTTTCATCATTGAATGTGAAATGTGAATATAGTTTCATGTTTGTTTAATGATAGTGTAATTCCAGGTATATATATTAAAATAATACAATGCCAGTGCTGTAACAAAGCAAAATGCAGAAGCAAATCATGTGAGATGCACAGGTGGATATGGACGCCATGGGAGTATTCATCAAAGCTGATTATACTTCTGACTAGAAATAAGTTGTATATTTCGTGTATTAATTAAGAATAATTTTTAATGCATTCTGTATTCTGTACCACCGAAACAATGTTGGCAAGGAATGTTGGTGTGAGGGGCTACGCTTCTATGTGCGGCGTTCTCTTTTTATAGTATAATTGGACTCAAATTCTATTTCATTTCTTTATACATTAACGTATGAAGATTTAATTTTGTACAGAACTTTAGGTTGATTAACATATACTGTGAGATTTGTTTCAGAAAATCTGGTATAATTTTGAAGATAATACAATTTCACTGAATATCAGTCATTTCAGTTACGGCGGCCATCTTGTTTCTTCAATTAATGAAACTCACATATTTTGTTTATTTTCAAACCTGTAAGGCCAACATTTCCTAAACAGTTGATAGTATCACGTCAGACCACACAAACTATGCCAATTTCATGAGAAAATCTTATTTTATATTGAAGATGTTTCATTTCATGTGACAGTACATGGATGGAAATGAGCCATTTTGGTTAACATTATTTATGCATTAACCGATGAAGATGAAATGTGGCACCCTGCATGAGGTTGATATAGTCTATATACAGTGTCAGTTATTTCAGAAAATCTGGTATAATTTTGAAGAAACCACAAATGAACTGAGTATCAGCCAGTTCAGTTACAGCGACCATCTTGTTTCCACTATGAAAAAACGGACATAATTAGTTTATTTTTAAACCTATACAGCAAAGATTTCCTGTGACGTGATATCATCTCAAACCACACATACAGTGCAAATTTCATGAGAAAATCTTTTTTAATATTGCAGATATTTCATTTTATCTGACAGATAGTGCATGACTGAAGGTGCGACTTTTTGGTAAACATTCTCTTCCTATTTCTTCAATAAAAAACAAACGAAGGCGATACGCGAGTGGCATATTCATGAAACATGTTCCCAACATCTTATATTAACATAAAGACAAGGTTGCCAACCCCTAACATTCCGGAACCACAAAAGCCGAGCCCTTTTTCAGATTTCTGTACTAGACTATAAAGATAAAGCTATCCAAACATCTCACAGCTCCAGAAAGAAAACACATACCAGACACTTCCATTAGTTTGAACTGCCGCCCCCTCTCCTAATAACCTCCTGCTAATTGTCCGTGAATGCCTGTGTCTCTCTGTGTCCCGGGACGCCGGGTGTGTCCACCTCTGGCCCGTTCAAAGAGGAAGTTGAAGCATAAACAATGGACGTCTTAACTGTACTTGCGCTACACTTTGAGGCATGACTTTGGCAAAGCGAAAACATGCAAACAACATAGTTAAGTTATCGGCTTTTTACAATGTGCACTTAAGAGGTCGCACGTTTTCCTTCATCGCCGAGCGCTCAGTCACTCATCTGCTCCATCGCGCCGTCGATTAGCTTCGCGTCCATGTTTCTAAATGAGCTGGATTTCCCACTCTAAATGTTATGTAACGGCACATGGCTCCTCCCATACAATTACGGCGCGCTAACTACTGATTAAGCACCAATCATGTTCCTTGTAGCCGCCGGGACAAATTAGCCAAGTAATTGAAGTGACTGTACAAGTTGCTAAACGTGGCCGTATTTGGGCGATAGCTTTTAAAGATTGACTCATTTGCAGCTGCTGTTAAACGAAGGTGCCTTTTTCACTGCCGTTTTAAACATTGATGCGGGTTCAATAGATGTGTTAAGAATGTAGCATGCACACGGAATACTCAATGTGAGGCGGGGGCCCCGGGGAGGCGCTGATATTATGAAGTACTGTGAGTTATTTCATCATAAAATCGCTCACAAAGTACTGCAGGATCACAGTGAAGGTTAAGTGTGAGAGGGGATGTCGTCTATGGCCTGTGGTTAATCGACGACATATTTTTATTGCATATTTGTGGGTGTCTCTTGACTGACATCGATTCCCACCGGATAGAGACTGGAAAGCAGTGCTCAGGGGTTTTACGAAAATGACATTTTTAATACTAACTGGGAATTGAATGTTATCCATTTTAAGAGACCTAATGTTCGCTAAAAGCAATTCAAATATAGGAGTGAAAAGTGGCACGGATTAGCCATGTTAGCTGCCAAGTGACTGGCAGCTAACAACTTGTAGCTTTGAAGACACAACCCTGAGCTCAGTCCGTTGACCCTTTCACCTTGTCATTTCGGACAATATATTTGTCATGTATGGTACACATACCACACATCCATCTGTCTAAGGGACAATTATTGAGTTCTTTCACCTGAGCGTGCGGCAAACGGGACTCATTACGTGCTGCGCTAATCCAGCTCCAATGTTTTAATGAAGAGCTTAACCCACTGCTTTCAGCTTTTAATGGATTGACAGGTCATAGAAAAGGTACTGCTTGGAAGATGATTAAAATACTAATCCTCACATCACGTTGGCATATTTTTTCTTCAATATGGTTCCTGGCATGGAGTGTAATTCTTGGTGTATTGATTATTAGAAGTTAAAGCAGTGTCTTTTTTTTTTTATCAGCCTGTGATTGGCGACGATTAAAGTGTGAATCCAATGAAGTCTTAAGTAACAAGCTGCCTGGCTATCTTGCTCAGTCTATCTGCATATCATTCAGGGCAAACTTAATAACTTAACGTCTTTTTAGCAGTGTTGTTTACCTGTTGATTTGGCAGAAGTCCCCGCTGTCTTTCAGTCTTTCATTTCTCCTGTTTCTGACATTTTGTTGTATGCACGGAAGCTGCCATGTTAGTTTTTTTTTATCCAGGACGAAAAACGTGTTTCTCTGGACTGGGTAACACTCGCTGATGCATTTACCTGTAACTCATACAAATCATTTTAATATGTTTAAGCCAAGAACTACACTTTGGTTCAAAGAAGAAAAAAGAAAGATCTGATGAAGGCTAATGCCGAAACGTGATCACTATTATTACAAATTTGGACATCGGCTCATGAGTGTGCGATGTTGTTTTTTGATTTATAAGCCAAGAACTACAACACAATCTGCTCCTTTACCAAGTCCATTTTTTATCACTGATTTCTCTTAACATTTCCACTGAAGGTCAGATAACAGCCTCGGTTGTTAGTGGATAAACATTTTGCAGCGTGCCCGTGTTGGACTTGGGCTTCACACGCTCCTCCCGGGTTTCATCGAGCTCATTTAAGAAGCATTAGTCCGTTAGCGCGCGCCGAGCCCCTCTCATCCTCCGCTCATGGAAACCCTGTCTGCCCTGATAAGAATGTAACTGCTGCTGAGGAGGCGGGACACTTCCCAGGCAAACCACTACACGCAAGGGGAAACCCAGCTCGATCCTTACCTGGGCTAGGTATGTTGGTTTGGCTGAGACAAGTACCAGCCAAGACATGTTTGAGTTACGTTTCTGGTATGATGAAATCTACACTTCACCTTCGGGCTATTCACCATTTTTTGCTACATGACTCGAGTGCCTCGGACTTTATTTTGCTTTTTTTGACTGCTTTCGCTACTCTGCACAAGCCAGTCTCAGCTAATTTATTCCATTTATTTTCGTATAAATTAATATAAATAGATAAAAATACAAGCCAATTTCCTACTTTATTCCATTGGTCTCCATGGGCTTCTGATTTAAAAGCTTCATTGGATCTTGTATCTTTGATACATGGGCTAATACTCACTTTGGCTTTTTTCTGACTTAAATGTTGTTTTTGTTTTTTGTTTTTTTACTCGACCCCCTGGTAGACACGTTTGCTGCATAGCAGGCAGAATTTCTTCCTCGCCAAAAGACCAGGAGCAAATCCTATGTTGAACGATGAACCGGTTATGGCGTCCCCTATTGGACATTTTACAGAGTGTTCATAGTTTTTAGTGTATACTTTCACAGATATTCTATAAGGTGTGTAATAATATTTCTCGAACTCATCTTGGGGGCCACAGGCTTTATGCTAGAGTGCTGGATTTTGCCGCCGGGCCTCACATTGCTTACCCCTGCCCTAAAAAAAGGAGAAAAAGAAAAAAATGAACTCTGCTACCCCTGTCCTATATTTAACTCCAGCTCCTGGTTTCAAAGTCCACAGTTTGTCTGATGGAGCGTGCCAGTAATGTTAGTAAAAGACTTGGCTGCTGTGAGGACAGTGTGTCTCTGCTGACTAACAGTCTGCTGCACGTTTGGCAGTGACTTTAATAGGTCTGGACACGGCATATAATATTATTAGACGGAGCTCTCTATGGACAGTCAGGTGACACACACACTGGCACGCAGTGTGTGATCAATGCCCCTTTCCCCTTAGGCAGCATAAATTGTGGGCTAATTATACTTTTATTGCTGCTATTTTAAGACAAAGCGGTAGTTGAGTGGTTTTCTGCCAATTTTTAAGCGCTTTTATGACTGCCTCTTCTGCTTCAAAGCAAAGCGCTGCAAGAATACTGATAATCATAATTCTTTCAGTACATTTCAAGAGGAAGAACCCCCTCCTGTTAGGCATGTGTACAAAATGGCTAGACTTTGGACCACCATGGGGAGGCTCAGCCCCGCCATCCTTTGACCTGCCGTTACATTTCCAGAAACAAGCTTTAAAGGCTGTCCATGATCTTTCTGAACGTCAGTAATACCTGAGGTGGTCTTGATTCACTGCCAGACTGTAACTCAGCGCTGAGCATGACAGCCCACCCGCCCGCCCTCCCCGTGCACATGAGGCAGTATGTCTTTGCTTTAGTCTGTGTGCCCGCTCTGTGAAGCCCAATCCATCACGACAGAGAAAGGCCAAAGCGCTGCCAATATCCCCGTCTGCTGCTGCGCTCCTTTCATTTCCCACCTAATAGTTCCTCCACGTACTGTAAAGAATGATATAGTCCATAGCCCAATAATACACCGCAGTCCACAAATCTAGCTAAAGTGACGGTAATTCATGTTGTCACCTATTTGGCTCGAGTCGATGGCTTCTCCAAGAGGTGCAAATCCGCTCATTGTGGTAGTGTAGCGTCGTGGCATATGGTTTGTCACTCATTGTAGTTGGATAACAAGAAATATCAATATCGTGAAATAAAATGTGGACTGCGATCTGTCAATTGAGCTCGTCCCACTTCCAGTAGTGAAAGTGGAAGCATCAACTTTATTCAGCAGGCTATATTCATACACATTTAGGATTTCTTGCACTCTATTCGAACGGGAGAAAAGGTAAAAAAAAAAGAAAAAGCTTTGAACGTTTTAATACATTGTAAAATAATTACCATACTTAGTTTTTTCATGTTACTTCACTCTTGCAAGGTAATCAAACACAAACGAGCTATTCTTGTTGCTCGGATAATTACGCACTGCCATGGATGGACAGTCAATCAAAACATATTCCTGACATTTAACACGGTGTATATTGTGCACCTTGTTGAAATGACCTAGTGATTTTTGCTGCAGCGGCGGCTCTGTGGAGGCAGAGGCAGGTCACTGGGTGCAGCGCACACAATCTTGATGCAAGAAAACTTTAATGATGACAAATCTATAGGCCACGCGGTTTCTGCCTATGTGCTATGCATCGGCCAGCGGTATGTGCAGACGTATAAATATAATATAAATAATAAAATGTATACATACATACATTGCATGTAAAAATAATTCACTGCTCTCAAAGTTGTGCTTTAATTAAACATCCAATAAAGTCTAGGCATGTGTTTGTGAAAGCTCTCACTGCCATCCAGGAGTTTTTCATAATAGTTAAGGTTTTCAAAGTTGTCAACTGGACTGCTGAGGTCTGTCGTAAATTCTATTCATTACTCATAAAGCGGAAAGTAACATACACGCTTCCATACACGGTGATATTTATTTAGATATTTTAAGAATAATGATTTAATGATTTTTTATGTGTGTGTTTGTTACAGGGCTGCTACAGGTGCGTGGGATCCGGGTATACACCTCTGGAGAAATGGAGGCGGTGAATGGGACAGATACAAGGCTCAAATGCACCTTTGAGACTTCTACGCCTATCAACCCGCAAGCATTAACGGTGTCCTGGGGCTTCAGGCCTCTCACAAAGGGGCAAGAAGTGTCAGTGAGTATGATGGGAGATGCAACAATGTTGGATAACACTTTAAGTTGTACAATGTGTAACTAAGGTGTTACATTGCACTATTAGGTATGTTAATTCATGTAAGCTTTATAAGCTGACTCATCTCAAACACCTTAGTTACACACCTTTGTTACACCCTAGTGACGCCTTGTACAAATTTGTTACACACATCTTTGTTACACCGTAGTTACACCTTGTACTCCTTAGTTACGCTTGTAGTTACTGTCTTGTTACCTGTAATCTAAAGAATTACCCAATTTTGACCCGAGTGCACCCAAAAATGGTCAAACTTGAGACACAAAATTGAGGCTCAGGCAATCGGCAGGGAGGGTTATATATTTGATGTTTTGTATCGATACTATTGAATACTACAACACTATTGGTATTCTGATCAGTGGCAACGTGTATACATTTGTATTGTCTGTGCTGTATTTTGTATGGGAAAACCTTCTTTCACTCTGGTAATTTCTGTACTCCATGCTTGCCAACTCTTGACTAGTTTGTAGTAGAGATAGCAAAAAAGGCCATGTGCAGCCCACTCACTCTACCTCCAGGCATTGGTCCATTGGTTAAGTGTGAAGAGGAGCACTGTTAAGACTCAATGTTACATTTCTATTGACATATTGTAAAGAAAGGCTGGACGTTGTATGGACTGCTATGTTGCAGTCCATACAACATGGCAGTTGTTTGGACTGCATACAACTGCAGTCTATACTGCAAAATACTAATATATATATATATATATATATATATATAAAATACAATATATATATATATATATAAATATATATATTGTATTTTTATATATATCAAAATATTGATATATATAGTTATATCAATAACTATATCCTATAGGTATTGATATGGTTTTGTCAATAACTATATGGTTTAGAGACGGAGTAGTGTGTGTGGGTGGAAAGGTGCTGGGGTTCAAGCTGGAGGCGGAAGAGAGAGAGAGCAAAGAAGAGATTTACGGATCCAGAGAGAGAACATGTGACATTGGAAAAAATGGGTGGGAACAATAGGAATAGATTAACATATTCAGTTTGTACTGAGAAATGACAACCTTGCATCCTATTAAAACTATTCCTAGGACCAGCCGCGGAAAGACTTCAACAGTATACATGCGTGCGATAGTTCTGAAACAAACCCTATATCTGCTCAGGGAGCATCCACCCCCTCAGCTGAAGGAGAAGGAGTGTGAGTCATGATGCTCCCCACAGAGCAGCCCAGACAGTCCTGCATCACTGTGTGCTCAGACATAATGAACAGAGAGGAGAGAAGCAGAAGGCCTGGGCGCGTGTCTGCTTTCTCTGTGTGTGGGAGTAGAGCCACTCTGTCCTAGTCCTACGTTGGCACCACTTTATGTCCCTGGCAATTAATCTGAGGTAGTGAGAGTGGCCAAAAATACAAAGTAAGGGATACTTTTCTCAAGTAGTAAAGTAAAAAGTATCCATTGAGATAATTACTTTATGCACAATATTCGGTCAGCAAACTGACATGAAATTTAAATATTAAAGCGAGTGCTGCACTGTAAATTGTCATATTGCCCTTAATTCAATTCAATATATAATCTTGATTCAAATTGGCTGCAGTTTTCCTAAACTATTGTTATAATGTGTATTTATTAATTGAAAACCTCTCAATTACAAAAAACTAAAGAAATCACATCTACAGTTTCAATTAAATCTGAAATGTTAATTGACTTGACTTTTTTTGTCCCAAGTGTGTAATTATGGGCGTGAACTTGTTTGAAATAGCCACGTCATTACGTTTGCGTGTCTGTTGCGAGGTGCATTGTGGGTACAGTTTTTTTTCGCGCCCATGAACAAATCGACTTCTCTACGTTGTGGACCTGCACTTTGAGGAAATTCATCTTTTCTGTAAGTTTTTACGATTTACTAACTTGTTGTTAACACTAGTATAATGATTGGTAGTACAGTTTTGTTTGAAATAAGTTAACCCCCTAACACGCTTGTGTTGAAACGTGTTTGATCTGTCTACCTCATTTAAATCGGGTAACGTATTTATTTATTTTTTGGCATCAAGTTGTCTTGGTGTTTTTATCCGGAATGCTATGCTCATACATGATATTTCAGTTATTCACCGTCAAGGTTTGGTAAAACGACTCAAATATTATTCCTCTGACACCGCGCTCCTCTGCCCCGGGCCGCAGAGGTGCTGTTTCAATGGGGGCTGTGGGGAGTGAACAGGAGTCACAGCCGCGGTGTTTGAATCTGTACGCCCTGATGTGGCTTTTGCTTCGTCTATTATTTCCTACCAATACGCGCTTCCAGACTGTTCTCCCAGAGAAGCCCCCATGTTTGACTCTGATGTTCGCTTTTTGCTGGGCTCCTCCGCGGCTGTAGCGCAGAGCGGCCCGCGCGCGGGAGGAGGAGCGCGTGCACGAGGAGCGCGTTGGAGGAGCCACTCGCAAAGAGAGGACAGAGGACAGATCATGGTGCAGAAGTAGAGGACAGTTTAGCGGTGTGTTTACTTACCCGAGTTCGCTCGGACAGCCTCACTGTCAGAGAGTAGCTTGTTTTAGCCTAGAGCTAACGTAAAGCTAACAGCTACAGCTGCTTATGTTACCCGCAGCAGCATCACTATTTTATTTAGGCCTGTCTGTAATAACTGCCAATAAGCAGTTATATAGTCATAATGGTTGATTAGAATAAGTTATGATATATTCAGAAGTGCAGCACATTTAAAAACCACAGGCTCATGATAAGTGATCAAATGCTGGGGAAATGGATTCTATCAGAAAATTGTCAACTTGTCTTCCTTCACAGTTGTTTGCTTCCTTGGCAGTAAAATAATGTAATTTATAACATGACATAATGAGGGTGACTGTTGCAGTCACAAAATTGGAGTAGAACAATGCTAAAAATCTAATGTATGTTTGTTTGCATATTGTCCCCGTAGAGAAATTTAACCCATCCTTTGTTACTGGAGCGACCTGTAAGGAGCAGTGGGCAGCGGCAGTGCCTACACAGACACGGGGAGAACATGCAAACTCCACACAGAAAGGCCCCGTCCAGGTGGGAATCAAACCCGGGACCTTCTAGCTGTGAAGCACAAGCGCTAACCGCTGTGCTACCGTGCCGCAAAATGTGAAATACATTGGTGAGAATAAAACCTAATATACTTAAATGCAATTCAACATGTAAACAACTAAAATGTATTTTGATTAATTTTTTGTTTTTGTTTTTCTCCCTTCATCAGATTGAATTTGAATTTTCTGGTGTACCATCAGCTAACCTGAACTCGACCAGTACCTGGACCACTTCCTTGAGCTCTTGAAGGCAAAGCGTAGCTGGACTCGTCAGGCTCACAGGACGGCTGGATGTAAGTTCACATTATTTTTTTTTGTTTTGTTTTTACAGTTATTTTTTATACCTTTATGTTAATTATATATTGTTTTACTTTAAAGTTTCATTCCTTTTTGGGGGGGGGAGAGGTTCATTGATTTACTATATGAATTGGTACAATGGCAGTCCTAATTTCCAGCTGTCACTTGGGGACTAATTACAGGGTTTTTAAAAAGCATTGAATTGGATTCAAACGGGCATTAAATGTCACTGTACTGGAAGATTAGGACGTTGTTCATAACCTTTTACTGTAAGTTTATTGAATTGAAATAGAATTTATAGTATTAAAATGGCAATTCAGGAATTGATAAATTAACCCTCAAGTTTAAAACCTCTGAAAAATAACTCCAGATGCACAGAAATGCAAAATGGGGAAGAATGCAGAGCTTAATGGATGGAGCTCCACATGAGCTGCATCCATCGCTAGAAACATGGGGAAGCTAGCAAGGTGTGCTGCTTGGTAAGACTGCAACAGAATGTCATTGATAACTTTTTTATTTTTTATTTTATTTTTTTAGTGGAGTCCATCGATAAGAAAAGAACGATTCTTCTCCTTGGCCTCTCACACTCCTAAGAATATTGTGTTTCCTTCGCAAAGACTGTTGAGGTAAGACCTAATTTATCACTCTTTCTACATTTTGCGTTGCATATTGAACTTTAACAATGGAGTCCCAGCAGTTCCACCCACTTCCAGTCCAGTTGCCCGGACGTAAAATATCCCATTTTCAGCATAAATTTTTCAAAAAATTCAAATATTTGGGTGGTCAGTTATTAAGCGTTTGCTCAAGCGCAAAGCGAGTACCGTGTGCAAAAGTGCATCAGCAGCAGACTCCTTAGTGCATTTTTTTTAACTTATTCTTACTTACTCTTATTTACACTCCAGATTTGGGGCATTAATACTGTTATTCAGGCAACATCAAATGGTAAATTAAGTACAACATGTCTACAAAATAGCATATTTTATTTTTGAGCTTGCACCTGCTATTAACACCTGCCTTGATAAATGACTCCTTAAGAGTTTAAAAGCATGGCTAATCGGCTATGTGCTAACTCATGGACATAAAACACACAAGGGTAACGAGAGTTACGTATGTAACTACGGTTCTATGAATCCCGGATGACCGCCAGAGGCGGTGCTGAAAGCACTGAATGTTCCCTTCGCGCATGCGCAGTTCGAGTAAGAATACCAACAACGTCACAACCTGTGACCCTCGGATGGCCAATCAGAGGCTATATAGCCCGATGACTTCCGAGGCTCTGTTCCTACAAAACCTTCTCGCGCGAACGCAAGGATTCTGAGTGACAGAGAATCTCTGGCGGTCATCCGGGATTCATAGAACCGTAGTTACATACGTAACTCTCGTTCTATTTCATCCCTCCTGACCGCCAGAGGCGGTGCTGAAAGCACTGAATGACGAATACCAGCCAAGTCACGAGGAAACCCAACCACACACCTCATGAAGTGGACTCAGAGGACCCCCGAAGTAGTACAGCATCCAGAGACCGAGACGCCGCCACATTCACTCTATAGAACCTGGTGAAGGTCGTGGAAGATGACCACGAAGCAGCATCACAAATGGCGTCCAAAGGCATCCCCCGCAAGGCAGCCCATGACGTCGCCACACCCCTGGTAGAGTGGCACCTAACATGAGATGGCAGGGGACGGTTCCCAGCCTTGTAAGCATGAGAAATCACGTCCACAATCCAGTGGGACAGGCGTTGCTTCGAGAGAGCACAACCCAGCTTAGCACTGCCGAAACATACAAAAAGCTGGTCCGACTTGCGTAGACCCGCTGTGGCACCGATATATGCCCTCAATGCCCTAACAGGGCACAACAACTCCGAGCCCGCACCCACCCCTCCGGGCGAGGGCACAAACCGCACGAGCCGCACAGGCTGATTGCAGTGAAAACGAGACAACACCTTAGGGAGAAAGGCAGGGTTAGGCCACAACGTAACCCCCGAGCCATCAGGAGCCCACCTCAGGCACTCGGCACTAACAGACAGGGCATGCAACTCACTAACCCGCTTGGCTGAAGCAATGGCCAGCAAAAACGCAGTCTTCAGAGACACCCACCGCAAGTCCGCCTGCACCAACGGCACAAAAGGAGGCCGCCCCAAGGCCGACAGCACAAACGGAAGGTCCCACGGCGGAGCCCGTGGAGCCGCCTGCGGATGCAGTCTCCTTGCGCCCCTAAGAAAGAGAGACACAAGACGGTGACTCCCCACAGCAGCATCGCCGACGTGACCCCGGTGACACGATATAGCTGCAACATACACCTTAAGAGTGGAGGGAGTGCGCCCCATATCCAGGAGTGACTGTAAAAACTCCAAAATAGTAGACACCGAACAAGAAACAGGATCTTTACCGTGAGCAGTACACCAACGAGAGAACAGCGCCCATCTGTTGGAATACATCCGCCGCGTAGACGGTGCTCCGGCGTTCAGGATGGTCCGCCTGACAGGACCCGACAACGCCGTTGGAGACCCCTCGGAACCCCCACTGGCCATACCCACAGCCGCAGCCGACGGGGGTTGGGATACCAGATCCTCCCGCCCAACTGAGAGAGGAGATCCACCCTGTCCGGAAGGCACCACGGCCGGCCGTGGCAGAGACTGTGCAGCAGCGGAAACCACGTCCGCGCCGGCCAAAACGGGGCCACCAACAACACCTGGTGACCCTCTTGGAGAACCCTCTGAAGGGTTGGCATAATCAGCGGTATTGGTGGGAAGGCGTACAGAAGCGCACGAGGCCAGGGGTGAGCAAAGGCATCCTGGCCGAGGGAGCCCGGCCCCCTCAGGGAAAACCACAGAGGACAATGCGCCGTGTCCCGACTGGCAAAAAGGTCCACCCCTGCTTCGCCAAACAGGCCCCATATTGACCGAACCACCTCCGGGTGGAGGCGCCACTCCCCCGGAGGACACCCCTGTCGGGAGAGGAAATCCGCAGACCGGTTCCACGCCCCCGGTAGGTACACCGCCCGCAGGCTGGCCAGACGAGAGGCAGCCCACGTAAGGAGGCCCCGCGAAGTCGCCAGAAGCTCCACTGACCTGGTGCCCCCCTGGTGATTGATATGGTACACAGCGGTAGTGTTGTCCGATCGGACAAGCACATGCTTCCCTCTCAGATGAGGCAGAAAGCACTGTAGACCCAGGTGCACTGCACGAAGCTCGAGCACATTGATATGGTCGTCGCGCTCCCCCACAGACCACAGACCGTGGGCTGCCCTGTGCTGCCACACGGCTCCCCAGCCCGTAGGGCAGGCATCTGTTGTAACCACCTCTCTGCGGGACACTACAACGCCCATGGGCACACCGCTGAGCAGGAAGGCCTCGTTCCGCCATGGGACAAGGGCACAGAGGCACCTCCACGACACGCGAAGCCTCCGACGCCTGTGCAGTTTGGGGTCTAAACGGAAACTGATCAACCATCTCTGAAACGACCGCAGGTTGAGAAGACCGAGAGGTACAATATGGGACACCGAAGTCAGCATGCCCAGCAGTCTCAGAAATGTGACATAAGGCAACAACCTCCCTAATCTGAACTGACGGAGTAGGAGAAGGATATTGCCGACCCGCGGGAGTGAGGGGCCTGCCATCATGGTGGACGAATCCAGGGTCATACCGATGAACGTCACAGACTGCGAGGGTATCAGACAACTCTTCTCCAGATTGACGGCGATCCCCAGCCGGGCCACGTGTGAAAGGAGAAGGGTCGTGTGTCGAGCTACCAGCACACGAGAAGCGCCGCAAACCAGCCAGTCGTCCATGTACGGCAGAACCTTCACCCCCTGGGACTGCAGGGGTGCCAGCGCTGCCGTCACAAAGCGTGTGAACACCCTCGGAGAGAGAGAGAGCCCGAAGGGGAGCACTCTGAACTGCCAATGTCGCCCTCGATACGCAAACCGGAGGAACCGCCTGTGCTGGGGTGAGATGGGGACATGGAAATAGGCGTCCTTGAGGTCTATGGAAGTAAACCATTCCCTCTCGCGGACTGCCTGTACAACCTCTGCAGCGGTTAACATATGGAACGGAAGCGCTTTCAAGAACCGGTTCAGTCCCCGCAGATCTAAGACAGGGCGAAAGCCGCCTGTCTTTTTCGGAACGAGGAAGTAAGGAGAATAAAAACCCCTGGGTTGCCGCAGAGGATTCACTTCCTCGATGGCACCTTTGGCCAGGAGGGCAGCCAGCTCCTGATCTAGCGCCAACGCTCTTGCCGGGTCGCCGATGATGGTCATTACGACCCGACTCGAAAGAGGAGGCCGGCGTCGGAATTGCAGCCTGTAACCCCGGGTCAAGGTTGCAACCACCCATGGATCCAAGCCATGAGCAGCCCAGTAGCTGAGCTGCTCGCTGGTGAAATATCCGACTGCCGGCCGAAAACCCTCATTTCCTAGCCCCCTGGCCCCGTGGGAACCTGGGGGTGCGACGGGGACGATCAAGCGGCTGTGCCTGCCCCGCTGGCGCACGGGCAGGCCCACGAAAATCCCTGTCTGGCCTCTGCTGCGCCGCCTGCTGGCGAGAACCCTCGCCAACAGGATAACCCCGAGGTAAAAACCGAGTCCTAGGGGGCAGTGGTCCCCTGGACCTGGGAGGTGGCATGGCCCTATTAAGGCCAGACAACTGCTGGCGGGTCTCCCGAGCTCGAATGGTCCTCTCAAGCGCCTCCAGCGCCGCCGGCCCAAAAAGCACACCGGGTTCCACCGGAACGCCCCGAAGAGTTCTACGGCACGCCTCCGTCAGGGGTGACTGCGCCAGCCATACCTGCCGACGAGCCTGGCACAAGAGAGACATCATTCGGCCAAGTTCCCGCGTCAAAAGAGCAAACGCTTGCAGCGCAGCGTCACTAAAACCGACCGAGCTGGCAGGAGAGCTGCCCGCTGGCAATGAGGCAGAAAGGGCAAACAGCAGATGAGCCAAGGAGTTCCCAAGGCGACCAGCACGGGCGCCAGCATTGTAAGTCCTCGTCAGCAGATCGTCCGTGACACGACATTGGGGCCGTGGGCACCGAACAGTCGGGCGCAGTGCCTCCTCGGGAGAGACAATCAGGGAAGCAATGGCCGGCTCAACCGCGGGCATGTGCTCCAGCCCAGCCTGACCAGCACCATGCATAGCCGCCAGCGCTCTACCATCAGCCGAGAGGCGAGCAAAGGCAGTAGGTTCCCTCCAACATGCATGTAACTCCCTCAGATACTCTTCAGAGGGTGGGACGGTAAAGGTAGAAGGGGGCCGCCCACGCCTAAAAAAGGCACTACCCGTGGCTTCCGGAGCTTGCAGCGGCACCTCCACCTGGAGGCTCTGCAGCGCCAACCGCAGGATAGACTGCATCGAACTATCCTCCGCCTCAGCCAGCGAACCCTGGTCAGAACCACGAGAGCCCGCCTCAGAACCCTGCGAGGCTGCATCCGCACAGTCCTCAGAAAAACGAGATGCAGAAGCAGCCAGCGAAAGGACGTCATCTTCAGGGGGGACGTCACATTCGGGGGGAAGGACAGGCATGGTCCGAGTAGAGCCAGCGGCCTCTGACACAGTGTCCCACTGGCGAGCTTGAAACATGGATCTCATCTCAGCCAATTCAGCAGACAGCCGCTCGACCTGCGAGGAGAGCGCCCCGTCCCGTGCAGCCTTTTTCTTAGGGGGAGCCGCCGCGGACTCGCCTCTACGCTTTGAGCGCCTAGCCGGGGCCGGTGCGGCCCGCCCATCATGGGGTGAGCCACCGTCAGAGGGAATCTGTGCCAACCGGGCCAGTCTCAGTGCCCTAGACATGAAGCTGCAATTCATGCATGGGTCCTCAGACAGCCCTTCCCTCAAATGATCGGGCCCGAGACAGGCAGGACAGAGATCGTGGCCATCATCAATCTGGAGTGAGGCACCACAGGAAACGCAACAGTGAGCACCATCCATGGCTATGACCATAAAAGGAAATGGCAAAAAAAAAGCGCCGTCTCGTGAGGAAGGACAAGAACACACGCCAGGCCACAAACCGGGGGAAGGCGGCGCGCACGCGGCCTACCCGGCCCAAAAGAAAAGTCAACACAGCACCAAGGGGCTGAGAAGACAGAGTTTGTGTGCGAGTCACGGGAGGCCACACAGTCGCCGCGCAGAGCAAAAAGTTGCGAGGGGCACAGACGCAGCCTCCACAACAGAAAGCTACTACGCGGAGAGAGAAAAAAACAACACGTCGGCGGCGTTACCTAAAGCGTCACACCCACTCACGCAATTCACACCGTAAGCTGGGGGAAGAGGCGCGCACGCTGTCTACACCAGCAGAGGCTAAAGAAAAAGTTCCCCGTAACACTCAAGTACTCTCAAGATTAACAAAAAACGACCACGGTGAAATAGCTAGGACCGTGGCGAGAAAACAGCATGCAGTCAAGGGAGGAGAGACGAATGCCACACAGAAATCAGGCTAAACTGACACGCCTAGCCTAATTTCCAATCGCCGTAAGCTGGGGGAAGAGAGCGGTCACGCCGTCTACCCAGCAAAAGCGAGAGAGAGGAGGGGGAAATAACCATACACGTACCTGAGACGACAACAAAAAGCAAACGATGAGTAGCGTCGCAGCCCTTGGAGGGCGGAGGACCCCGCTCCTCCGACACAGCGGTCGCAAGGCTACCGGCGACGTACGGACTATAACGGAAAAAATAGTAGTGGTGTGTACGTAGAAGCTCAAATCCAAAGCTGTAGACACACCCGCAGTACCAACTGCGCGCGAGAAGAAAAAAGGAACAGAGCCTCGGAAGTCATCGGGCTATATAGCCTCTGATTGGCCATCCGAGGGTCACAGGTTGTGACGTTGTTGGTATTCTTACTCGAACTGCGCATGCGCGAAGGGAACATTCAGTGCTTTCAGCACCGCCTCTGGCGGTCAGGAGGGATGAAATAGAACCTCTTAACCCCCACCATAAACTCATCTTTTTTCCTTGCATTGTCACTTTCTTAACATGTTTTTGTCACTAATCTTTTGTCACTTTTCTGTTTCTCTTTGGTATATTTTGTCTGCTGTTTTTCATTTGCTTCTCTTGCTTCAACTTTATACCAATATCTATAAGCCTACTCTTTGAATTTGAAAAACCTATTACAAACTAATCCACAAAAATGCTGTTTTACACGTTTTACCAGGTTTGAAATGGGCTATTTCTATATTTATCTTTTTTATCTAAAAAATACTTTGTTTTGCAGGCCACTGATGATGAGCAGGACTTCTGCAAAGGCGTGCGAGTCGGCGGGGTGATGGTAAAAGGATTTTGTCTCCTTGAGGAAGCCGATGCACTGACTGATCTGAAGGACATTCCATCAAGTGTTGCAAAGCTTCTGGGTCTGTTCTACAGTTTGAACATTGACTATCTGAAGGACCTAAAGCATGGACGTTGGTGGTGAGCAGCGCTCCATTGTTCAAGGTATAAGGACAAACTACTGCGTGAGAAGATGTAAAACTGTTTTTCACCATCTGTATTCCTGCAAAACCATGTCGGCATAGTAGTTGTTAATAGGGTTGGGCAATATGGACCAAAAGTCATATAACGATATATTTAGGTTGAATATCGATATACGATGTATATCCCGATATTTTTTCCGCAAAGTGGGAGCTGTGAAATGTTAAGTCAAAGCCAAATACGAGTAGTTTAATTGAAAACATAAACACTGTATAACAAAGCTCCGTATGGTGCACATTTAAATGAAATCTGAATCTAAATGAAACAAATCTTAAATAAAAGCCTATAAAATAAGTATTGTATTAAACTTAAATTAAATTAAATTTGAATTATATCGATATATGCAATATGTTCTAATTCCATATCATTTCAAAAATATCGATATATCGCCCAGCCCTAGTTGTTAGACTTTTTGTGGCGGGACCCATTAGTTAATTTCATTTTGCTCATTAAGAGTCCGCATTAAGAAGTATTGGAAAAGGGTGTGTGTGTGTAGGTTTATCTGTACATGTTCAGTGTTGCACTCTTCTGAAAGAATTCAAAGCCACTTTTGGACTTTATCAAGCTCCACAACTTTCAATGAATATAATGTGCATGATTCCATTATTGAGATACTGTATGTTACTGTACTTTGATAGAAGTATATAGCACTCAGTCCTTTATACAGTACTCATTGCAATGAAAACATATCAAAATACTGTATATCACAACTTATGGTACAGCTTTTATTTGTTTGGCAAAAGTACAATAAATACTTGTTAAAGTTTATATTTTCTGAGGGTTCATTTTCCCATTTAAGAGTGTCAGGTTACTTTAAACTAATGTGGGGAAATTGTCTCAATTAGAAAGTATAACTTGGAGGTGGTTAAGAAAAAATACATTGCAAAGTTGTCTCAATTAATGCATACAATTTCACTCAATATAAGGAGGATGGTTAAGACAAAACAACTGTATGAGTTTAAACGGCTGCTCCAAGCAATTGTATCAATTAATAAAAATACATTGAGTTGAGTAAGATTTCCAGTTTAAGACAAATGTCTTGAGCAATTGTATTAATCTAAGAATATAAATCCTTTAAACTGAGCGCTGTAATTAAGCTTGATTAAGTTTATCATTTTAGGATAGTTACTGCTGTGAGTGTAGTGAATTACGAATTTCAAATTGGGTATACTGCACACTTGTAATCTGTTTAACGTAAAATATATTGGCAGCCCTTGGAACGTTTTTTTTAATTTGAAACAATGAGTTACAATTTACAGTGTGTGATTTCAAAATAATATTACTTAAGTTGAAGCATTAGAATAATAAAAGTGCAATACTCATAGAAGTACAATTTCTTACACATTTTTTGTAAATATAAGATATATCAAATATATCTTTATTCACCCATTTTCTTGACACTTGCAGATTTTCCACTACCAGCAGAAGCCCTACCCGCCCATAGACGGGCCTTTCAGGAAGCGTGTGATGTGGGCGGGGGACATCATGGGCCGCGATGCCTCAATAATAATCCGAGAGGTGAAGTTCACCTTCAACGGCACCTACACATGCCAAGTGAAGAATCCCCCCGACGTGCATGGGACATTGGGGGAGATCAGGCTGCGGGTTGTTACTACAGGTGAGTATAGTTTTACTTCACTATTGTAATTGTATCAGGTCACTTTAAAGGTTAGCAAATACAATATTGATCTAAAACCGCTGCAACAAAAATATCCTGCAGTTTTACAAGATCTTCCCGTAAACACCTCCCACCCCCTCGCTCTTGCTCCCCTTCGCTGCGCAGTCTGTGTGGCTCATATAAGAGTGTATTTATTTCACATTGGAGAAATCCACTTGTGGTGTAGTGAAGTGAATTAACTTTGCGATGAAAAGATCAAGCCTAGCAAGAGATCAAGAGGTTGGACCTCAGTAGTAGTTTTTTAGGGACTGTGTTGCGTTGGTGCAATTACTCCCCCTTAAATTGTCACATTGAGATCTCATTTTGCTTTGACCAAATAAACAATTAATGAAAGTGAGGGATGAGGACTAGTTTCATTTCTGGACCAAACTGAGCACTCTGATGTGGTGTTTGTAGAGTTATCCCGGTCCATACTCAGAACGCCAATCACTACAGGATAACATTTTATATTATTTTCTTTTACATTTTAGTTTTTAACACATGGTCTTTTGCACAGCCTCCTTTTCAGAGCTGCTGTACCTGGCCATGGCCATCGGGGGAGGCATAGCGGGCGTGGTTGTCCTGTTGATCATCATCTTATCGTGCAGGAGATGCAAAAAGAAGCAGCGGCAGAGGATGGAGGGGAACATTGAAGCGCCTCAAAAAGAGCACAAAGTGCGGAAAGACCCCACGGCGTGGTAAGACCTGTGCCTGGCACTGAGATCATGGACCAGGGGCTAAAGACTCTGGGCTGTTGGGGCTTGTGGTGCTCTGATTTAGGAGGGGAGGCACTTTTTTTCCACACTCTCCTTCCTCTCAGAGCTTTGAACCCCCCAGTGTGGAGGTGCTGACAGGCCTCTGTCATGAAACTAAACAAGAATGTGTGACTTAAATGTACATGCCACAGAGGATAGCTTTTATACAACCTTTAAATGTGCCTTTATTTCGTGATAATGTTGGTTTAGCAGTACGTCTCTTCCTGCTCGCCTAAATTGGCCCGACAACATGTTTCCTGTTTAGAGCTTATGTTTGATGAGAGCAACAATGGTGTACCTCCACTGTTTACTTCCTTACTAACATAATCCAACTACAGCATTAAACTACATGTTGGGGGTATTTCAGGCCAACAACAGGGCCTGGCAAACAATAGGCTATTTATATAAAAAATTCATTGGCTTTTGACACACAACTTCTAACAGCCCATTACATTTTATATAAAATTAATGCAGTTTCATTGAACTCATATATGAATTGCAAACCCTTATTTCCTGAACTGTACGAACTAACAACAAACTAACAATGGTAAAAAAAAGTAAGCAAAAAATGTGTGCTATTTTTGGGGGATTCCACAAAATGAAACCTTGTCTTTCTTAAGCTTTCCCTCACACCGAACAACTGAATTTGTAAATCACTCTTTCCATCCAACTGTGTGACTAAATCCGATGGCACCATGTACATCTCCGCTGATTCACTACTGAAGTACTAGCACTGTGTCTCCGTTTTACTTGCCTGTTGTTTTTGACTGAAATTTCCAAGTCGTTGTCATTGAGCAAATCTAATGGCGAGCACTTGTTGGAAACAGACAACGTCCCACCAGGACAGGGGATGCTATTTAATTTAATGTTCCTTGATAGACTGACTGCACCCTATTGTCTGTTTCGAATACAATGCTGCGTTTTGTGAGAACATCTTCCGCTGGGCATTTGGGACTGGTTTGCCTCTGCCTTGGGTTTTCAGATCTGTCTGCCACAACTGTTTGATTTGAAAGCTTCTGATAACTTAGATTTGACTCTTCTCCAAAGCGGTCAAGTCAGCCAAGAATGTAAATTTATCAGAGATTCAAAAGAAGATTAAAAAAATATTTTCTGTAGAGCTTGAGATCTTTGTCTTTTATGGGTCTCCTATTTTGTGTGTCCTGTGCCCTCTTTGCATAACTTGTCTGCTTGTCCTTTCCATTCTCCCATTTTGTGTAATGTATGCACATACATGGACTTAAATAATTCATGAATGCACCAGGCATGACTTTTCCACTGTGTTAATGCCAACCCACGCTCAGTAGCTAATGTGTCTAGGAGTTGGATTGTTCTGAAGCTCTGAACCTCTTAGACAGTGCTAAATAGAGCAAAGGTAATACAATCATGAGTTAACAAGGGATCAACATTTCTACCATCACTGCAAACACTATTGCATTCACAAAAACAGTTCTCATTTCCTTTATTCTCATCCATTCAAAATTGTTTCTCCTTCTTGATCATCAAATCCACTCAACTTTAGTTTCACATGTAATATCTGTACAAGTATACATGTATGTTTCGTGAATGCGTTTATAATTTTTGATCTTACAGTTATTGCCACACAATTTGCCAAAGTGAAAGTATTTTTCAAAATGGTTCCACCTCCATTAGGCACTCAAAATGAGAAATCGCACTACGCAGCGTTTTGAAACATCTTGCCTGGCCTGCCAAACTACGTGCTTTTCGAAAGATGTTTCAAAGATGTAGTCTGGGAGTGTGCGTGATCTCAGCGATTTCCCGGTGGGGGCGTGATTGACAGACGGGATCAACCAATGAGAGAAACGCTGGATATGATGCGGGAATAAGCGTCAGGAAACCTTTTCAAAAACGTCCTTTATCACGAGGAACGCTTCCAACGCTCTTTCTTGGTCCGGTTTGAGGGGTTTTATATTTTCCAAATGATTTGAAACAGACGAAAGAGCAGAAGGAAACAGCGTATCAGTCGCCGCGCAGCCATCTTTAATGTTTTGGAAGAGTGCGGCGACAGCTTCCGTCTCTTGGTGCGATGAACTCCCGCCTCTCTGTGACTGGACCGATATGGTTCAAATCGGGGAATGATTGGCTGCCAGCTGCTGCCCAGACGGTTCTGCTTTTGAACAGAAAGGAGAAGCATCTGGCTGGCCCGGCAATGAAACATCCAGTTCAGACGTTTCCAGAATCGTAGTAACGAGAAGAATCTTAAACCAGTCGTGTGAAATGGTAAAAGCCAGACACAAACTCTGGGAACGTCACATTACTGAGTCAGTGTTAGCTTTTGTCCTGTGCTAGCCTCGGCCTCCCCTGCTCTGTCTCCTCTGTCCTCACCCTTAGCCACCCCTCTCGGGCCGTGCACCTTTACATGTCCCAGACCTCTATCGAGATCGACCGTTCGGACGGAATGATCTCATACCCCAGCACCGGCGACCCCAGCTCATCGGAGGAGGATGAGAGGAGCTCAGAGGAAGAAAAAGACGACTCAGACTGATGAAGAGCGGCGTGGAAAGACAGAGGGATGACAAATGAAGAGACCACCTGGCAGGGAGGTCTGCGGGACGGAGGCCAAGATGGAACCCTCAAAGACTGCCAAGAGAGAGAGAGCAGAGACTCAAATGAAGCTGAGGACGTTGAGTTGATCTGAGGAAAAGGCAAGTCTGGTCGAGCAATGCTGGAGTGTCTATGATTATCAATGAACTGCTCGGAGATTGACCGCCGGACCGAAGGGAAAATGGTCAATTCATATCAATAAATGTTTGAGACACGCATACTATTGATCGAAGACTCTCTGTGTCAACGAGACCACAAGCCCAAAACCAAGAATTTATTGTACATGATTTCTGAAGAGATTTCTATTTTCAGAATAGACATTTTTGTACCAGAAATAGTCTGCAGAATGCCGCAATTCTTCACCAGAGTTATGAGAACCATTTTGAACCAGGAATCGCACCTGCCCCTCTCACAGAGCCTCTGCAGTATGGATCACAGACTTCAATTATCACTTCAGCGTGCGTATACCCATTACACTCATTGGTGCTGAAAACTCACGTCACACCTGACACTCCCTCACACATATATCCTATGATTACAGTCAGGCATTTTATCTTTATTCTCCAAGTACATACACTTTGCCAACAAAGCAGTCTGATACCAACAAAAGAATGTTCAGACAGTTTTGGTCACAAAGTGTTGACGATGTGCTCTGGGTCTGGGACTGCAATACCAAAGTAACTTGAATCCCAGTGTTTACAAGGACATTAGAACTCAAACGTCGACTTGATTTGAAACAAACTGAAAGATTGTGTATAGAAATACTATTTTCAAGTGCTGGCATGAAGCCTGTTGATCTTAGTATATGTTGAGAAAGGGATTATTGTGTTAAATAAGTCAACGTCTTTTGTGTGTCTTTTGTGTGTCTACGTGTCGTTTTTTCTTAGGTTTTGTGTCCACATTGCTTTCGACATGTGAAGTTGTGGTTATACAAGTCTCAAGGCCATTTGTGAAAAATACGACAGCAATCTTGTTCGCACAGATCTGAAAATCCACAGGCAGGAAAATGTCCTTGTGTCTTTAAATGCGTCACCTGTGCAACTAACAACTTACTGTAAAAATGTATTTCTATTGACACTTTTTGTTGTATGTGCGATGTTTATAGACATCTATTTTTAGTCAATGCCAGAAGTATTTTGCTGTGAGTCACTTTTATACAGTAGACCTTTTGTAAAGTATTTTTAAATAAAACAAATTTTGATTTGTAATTTGTGTTGGACTATACGGGATGTATAGAGGTGTATGGAGGTGGCTAAGGCATCTGTTCCGGATGCCTCCTGGTTGCCTCCCTCGGAAAGTGCTCCAGACATGTCCTATTGGGAGGAGGCCTCGTGGAAGGCCCAGGACACGCTGGTGGGACTGTGTCGCCTCGGGGTTCCCCCAAAACAGCTGGAGGAGGTGTGCGTGGATCTGCTGCCCCCGCAACCTGGCCCCGGATAAAGCGGAAGAAAATGGATGGATATACGGGATGTGATTTTATGCAACTTATTTATAATGCAAGAGAGCAGTCTCGTTATCCAATATGAATTATGGATAATTATGTCTCCATTTGTATGCCTGCAAACTTTGAGGGCACTTTTATGAAGACCAAAAATAACAAGTTACCTTACTCATCACCAAGCACTGTCATGAAAAGTCAAAGGTTTGTATGTGTGGTTTATTTGTTGCAGCATCTGCGGGTAAAACTACATCATATTTGAACTCACAAAAGAAGTAGTTACCGGATCATAGTAACACAAATGGACACATGATTCTGCCTTTAAGTGACTCTAATGAACCTCTCTTCTAAATTCCTCTGTTTTAATCCGAAGCTGTTATTGTGCAGCGTCATCTTTGTTGACGCTTCAATGACAGCAAACAGACGACAGGTGACGGCTTTTTGTTTATAACTCTTTTTGAGTAGCTGCCATAGAGCAACCTTGGAGGGGCCGCTTGTCATTTTCAGATATTTCTTTTCCGTGAATATGCCGTGAATGATTGTCTTTCAGGATATAACTGGAAAAACCTAAAAGGCTGAGGTTGTAAATTCAATAGTTGGGACGATCTGTGCATGTCTCCCCCCACAGGCCAGAAAGAGAACAGGCACCACAAGAGTGAATGCCAGCCAGTTGAACACATTTTCTCCAGTTTTACCCACATTTAAAAGCTTCTTATGGAGGACCGTGGCTGCCAAAACAATAAATACATATATAAATAAATATATAAATAAATAAATTAAATAAAGATAACAATTTGCTAAGAAATGCATGCATTTATTGTAATGTGTATTTATTTCTGTACTTATTTATTTATTTATATATTTCTCTTAATGTATGCAAATCATGGGGTGGGTCTGGATGCCGCTGCTGCAAGGTGATTGGTTAATCTTTCTCCATGCACACATGCCTTGTCCAGCACGACACACACAAGCTCTTCTTCTGTCTATGTGACTGGATGATCGGCAGTTTGAATCCTGCAGGGGCACACTGCTGTTGTGTCCTTGGGCAAGACACTTCACCTGCCTTGCCCCCAGTGTCTATGTACACTGGTGTATGAATGAGCGTGTGAATGGGTGGGTGGATCCTTGCTGGAAAGCACTTTGAGTGTAGAAAGGCGTCAGTGGCGCAGTGGGTAGAGCTGGTAGTCTCATGATCGGAAGATCAGGGGTTTGAATCTCGCCTCCAGCAGAGACACAGCCAAACATGAACTCTACTTTATAGTCTAGCGTTTTTCCACCTACATTAGGCACTCAAAGTGCTTTCCAACAAGGATCCAGTCACCCATTCACACGCTCATTCATACACAGTGTACGCAGACACTGGGGGCAAGGCAGGTTAAGTGTCTTGCCCAAGGACACAACGACAGTGTGCCCATGCAGGATTCAAACTGCCGATCCTCCAGTCACAAGATGACCGCTCTACTATCTGTGCCACTGTCAATAGACTGAAGCAGAGCTCGTGTTTGGCAGTGTCTATGCTGGACAGGGCATGTGTGCGTGGAGAAAAATTAACCAATCACCTTACAGCAACGGCATCCGGACCCACCCCATGATTTGCATACATTAAGATAAATATAGAAATAAATGAATAAATACAGAAATAAATGAATAAATACAGAAATAAATGAATAAATACAGAAATAAATAAAAAGATAAAAACAAAAATAAATAAATCCATTTCTTTGCAAATGTTATCTTTATTTTATTTATTTATATATTTATTAATTTTGTTTTGGCAGCCACGGTCCTAGATCCTCGACTGGAAATCTTACAGCCTCTTATAGGCCAGTGTAACGCCTCATTTGAAAGCTAAGACCCACAAAACTCATCTAAGCTTCCTTCCTCGTTTTTGTTATGTCGTTTTCGTAGCTCTTTTTGTCGAATTTGGTCACGTTTTCATTGCTCTTTCATTGCACATTTCTTTTTGTGTGTGTGTGTCATGTAACTGTGATCAAGCTACAAAAATGTGACCAAAATATGAGTTTTGTCGGTCTTAGCTTTTAAATGAGGCGTTCCACTGGCCTTCAGACTGTAAGCTCCAGCTGAGAAGCCTTTAGATTAGGGTAAAGCTGAACTGGAGAAAATGCACTCGGTTAAAGCAGAGGTTAAAGAGTACTCCTATGCTGTCTTGTTCCCATATATTGAAACCCTATACCTATTGTTGCCCCTGCTGTGACTTTGTTTAGACAGAGCTTGTTTGAAAGGTGACGCGCTTCATGACTGTGAATACATTAGCACTAAATGTTTGTGTGTGTGAGAGGCATTGATCAAAGTCTCTCTATCTGTCTGGCCGCCCAGCTTTAGTTACACCCCAGCAGAGAGGCACTGTTTTATTGAAGGAAATATAGAACACAATTGGGTGCATTACAAAAACAATTCAAGCCGAGCACAGCAATATTGACGAGAATTCCAAATCAGGTCGCAAATCACACATTTGGTCCAGTTTAGAGACTGGAGAGGTTTGCGCAGTGCCATTGTTATTCCCTTCTCAGTATAGGGGATCGTCGATAGCTAAGCTCCGCTGGCTGCCAAAAACACATTCCACAGAAGTAACAGACTTCTTCTTCTTTGAGAGAGAGACTGAAAGATGTCCCGATGAAAGCTACTCCCCATATTTTAAAGTCAATACCCAGTCTTCTTTCTGAAAAACAAAGTATGGCATATGTATTCCATGATAAGTTATGTTATACAGTTTGGATGGTAAACTTAATTAATGTCACAAGAAAGTATTCTTTTGAGGTGCCCCTAAGCCTGGCAAAATTCAGAAGGGGCATCCCGCTTTAAACAAAATGCTATGCCCAATTATTGCGTCGAGGAAGGTGATTTCTCTGAACTTAAAAGAAAAGAAAAAGCAAACAATCTTTACAAAGTTACAAACCTGAACCGAGCACATTTTCTCCGGTTCGACTTTACCCAAATCCAAAAGCTTCTTGTCAAAATAGCGACAAATGAGATGAAAACGAGGATGAAAACAAAAATGTGTGACGAAAACGCAACAAAAAAGCAATGGAAAAAAAAAAAAAGTCACAAAAGGTTGCAACAACGCAGGGAAAAAGATCAGTTCAGATCAGTTTTGTAGGTCAAATGAGGCATTACACTGGCCTGTGAAGCTTTTAAATTTGGGTAAAGCTGAACTGGAGAAAACGCACTAGTTCAAGCGGGAGAGGTTAACCCAGATTAAAGTGTTAAAACAAAAATAATAAATCTGAATTGACATCTCCACATTTGTTCAGATATTAAGTGGCAAACCAAAGAGTTTTTTGTAAGAGTTTTAAATAATAATAACAATAACAACTGTGACATATTTTACCAACATGTGCCCACAGGCTGCTTATGAGAGCTGTTTACGGTCTGCTTTCTTCAGCGGCTCGTTCGCTGTATCGGGCACTATTTAGGATTACAACATGTTAAACTTTCTACAATTGAAGTAACAACAACAACCCCAACAAATGTGTCCATGTTCTGAAAATGATAATTATAAGAGAATTATAACAGAATGATAATAAAACTGTAAAGAGATGTGGAGTTTGCATGTTCTCCCCGTGTCAGTGTATGGGTCCCCGAGCTGCCTACTGCTTTTACAGGTGTCCCCAGCGGCATCGAGGACGGGTCAAATGCAGAGGGTGGATTTAATAAAGTATTGCCTACCTTACCTTACCTTTCAGGACTAATAGATGGGCCTCTATCCTCCCTGTAGGATCACTCCTGAACATCTTTCTCACTGCGCAATATCTTTAAATCTAATTCACTATTCTCTGCCCAGACTGCTTTGGAAGGCCTCACGTTTTTCACTGGAGGATAATGGCGCCCTCTATTCACAAGCGTAAAAGCCCTGTATCATGAGCTCTGTGGTGCTGACAGCAGAAGAACGGGGCTCCTTTGGACCCGGAGCCACTACAATAATTGTGCTTCACTGAGTGTAAAAGACTCGGGCTGAACCTGAGACCCAGCCCCGGTAACCGAATAGAGCTTTTTATTCATGTGCACAATGTGGGAGCTCTGTGTGACCAAATTCAGGTAAGAGATGCCTGAATTGTACAATGGAACAAGGACAAATCTGCCAGCATCATTCATATTAATGTTTAAGATTCATTCAGTGGAGTGGCTGTAGATTCTCACATTCTTCTCTGAAAAACCAAACGAATCACAGCCTATTTTACACTGCCTGTGAAATAAGTAATCACGTAACAATTAATTAAGCTTAAACTGGAAAGTCCCGTATTCTGCTAAATGATGTTAAAAGTCAAAAATAACTTGACTCATTCATGTTTCAGTAATCTTGCATATTCAGTCACTGTCCTTCTTTTCAAAACGCCTCTGGGAAATGTATGACAGCGGGCACTTCATGACTGTCTGTGTTAAATATTGACACACAGGTCTCATAAAGAGCTAATGGTCTGTTTACGTTACAATCATGACCAGATAAGATTATGTCTGTATTTTTAGTCATCGAGATACATGGATGCGACAGCGGATCCTCCATCCAAAAAAAAAAAAACTCTTCAAAGGACTCTGTGCAAACATGAAGTGGAGATAAAGGCTAACACCAAAGAGAGAGTGGGGGCTGGAATAACAAATAGTGCGTTCCATTAGAGGTAATTACATCAGTGAAGAAACAAAGCAGATTCGGGACAGGGATAGCGCAGTAATGGGACTATGCTATAGCGGGACTGTCCCAACAGAGAATCAGAGGTTTCACCAACTCCTGGCTGGGGAGATAAGACAAAAGAAATCCCCTCAGGCTGCAAAAAAATAATGAGGATCAGTGTGAGTATCGGTTTTAATAAAGGCTTGTTTTAATAGTGGCTCTACGGATAAGGATTTCAGCAGGTGTAGGAAGGCTGAGGTCTGTCAGTGTTTTGGGACAGGAAAATACTTAGCAGTTATACAAAGCAGAAAAGGAAATAAAAATAAATAATTCTGAGAGTATTTGATTTGTGGCATCTCTGCCTCCTGCCTCCTCCCCGGATAAAGCGGAAGGAAATCGATGGATGGTTTAATATGCTAGATAATATTGCTAAAATTGCTCATAATTTCTCATAATTTATTCTGCCATTGCTTCAGATTTGCATTGGAGATTCCCAAATACCCACATAGTATTTGCGTTACTTATAAAATTATAAGTAACGCAAATACTAGTTGCTAATTTTAGCAACTGTACTGTAAGATAAGTCTTGTCCTTGGGACACTTCACCCACTTGCCTCCAGTGTCTGCGTACATTGGTGTATGAATGACAGTGTGAATGGTTCCTCATGGTTCCTTTGGACCTGATAAAGGTAGAAAAGCGCTATATAAGTTGAGTCCATTTACCATAAAACAAAGGTTTTATGGATTAACATTTAACCATTTCTGGGGAACACAGAAGTGTCAAACTGTAAACAGTAAGTGAATTTATAATGGTTTGAAATGTGTTGTTCCCTAACTTTTTTTTTTTTTTGCCACACGACAAAAAGCTAAGGAATGACAGCCGGAGTCAGCAAAAGATGCTTTCCGATTTAATCTCTTCACTCTTGTTCCATTTCCTTGACGGTTCCCTTCACTGTTCATAGAGCATTACGATTATACCAAATTTCTTAATCTTTTATAAAAAAATACTATTGATACAACACAGGCTACTTTTTGTCCTTGTCGCCAACTACCTTTTCTTTTTAATCTACGTGTTGTGCCTTAGTTTGAGCTCACTGCCATAGCTCCCACAGCCACTTCCTGATACACCTGTTTGCCAGGTAGGAGACGAGGCGCGCAGCTCGCACTGACTCACCATGACATAGGAGTATGGACGGAAATTCACGAACGCTTTGACGTCTTTTTTTGTGGCCGTTTTTATCCAACGTCACCGGACACTGCTCCTCTCGCCAACGATGCGTCGACTGCGCCTCGGGAGTACGGCTCTCAATAAAGTTTTGCTTTTGTACTTGACCATCTCCGTCGGTGAGTAAAAACCAGGCCACACGGCACCACCGCGGGGCTCAAATTACACGTCCTGTACACGCGCGCTTTGCCTTGTTGTGATCGTACATTTGCCAAAAAACCCGCTTATTTGTGATTGTTGTAGCTACTTTATTTCACTGCAGCGTTCGTGGTACTGTCTCATCAACGCGCAAATATGTCAAGAAGCGCACACTGCCCCGTACACAGCGTCGTGCGTTAAAAGACAGAGTACCTACACAGACATTCAAAGACAGTGCCATTGCAGTTCAGAGCAGCTGCGTTTAGCAGACAAACAAATGGCAACAAAAGTGTTTTTAAAGGGAAGCATCGAGGTCGCTTTAACAGGTTAGACTCACAAACTGCCCACGGCTTCTTTGCCTGAAATAATTTCTGGTTTTGGTGTAGTTTTGAGCACGTGCTTTGGACTAGAGCCAAACTCGGTAGGAAGGGAGATTGCCCTAAGGTACACAGTACACAGCTCTGCCCACTAGATTAAACAGTTGCCATAAAGTTGCATTACATGAGAGAAAGATAGGTTTATTTCCCAAAAGCAATGTTGAAACATAATCGAAAACAGGCCTAGATGGTTCTGTATTGTTTTGGACAATAGACTGACTGCACCGCGCTCTTAAAATACCTTTCATATTTGAATGGTAAATGGAATCGACGCTTTTCTACCTTTATCCGGCCCAAAGCGCTTTACGGTAAGGAACCAGTCACCCATTCACTCTCTCATTCATACACCAATGTATGCAGACACTGTAGGCAAGTAGAGTGAAGTGTCTTGCCCAAGGACACAACGGCAGTGTGCATTTGCGGGAGCTGGGATTCGAACCCATGACTTTCCGATCATGAGGCGACCCCCCTTGGCCAAATTACTTCATCTATTTACAAGCACAGTATTTATGTATTTGTTTTAAGGTAATTTGAGCTGTTTACTATACATGTATTGTTAACAGGAGTTCTCAGTCAGGTTCTGTACACCGTGATCAGTGATCGCAGCACATGCACCAGCCACAACCACCAGCCACAACCACCCTTTGTTTTCAAGTCTTTATTATTATTTGATCAAGGCCAGTATCTTTCTGGATGTTGCAACTGTTGCAATGTGATGTTTTTGCTCGAGCTCTGTCACATGAGGGCATAGCCACACACAGACACAATCTTCCTCCTCCGCTTTCATTTATCTAGCAGTACCACTGCACCAGTACACTATAATTGCCAGTTCATCTGCAATACATCATTTCCTAGAGGTGCAAAAGCTGTCCCTGTTCTGTTGTAATCTTCAGATCTCACCTGCCGGTTTTTGTAGCTAAATTGGACAGATATGAGAAGGTATTGTCTCAGTCCCTCAGAAGCGTTTAATAAAGCCACTGAAGCACTTTCAATAAACTGTCAGTCTCATCATCTGAATGAGAGAAATGCGCATGTAGTTATGGCCTATTTTCGCAGTCCAGCTGCACACATTTCCTCGACAGTAACAGGATAGTCTAATGCAAATTGTCTTATTATGCACTGATTATGCAGTCAAATTCAGTTTGTTGCCTGCAGGTCAAGACTACGGTATATAAACCAGTGCATACAATAAAATATGTTTATATAAAGTAATTACAGTGTGCAGAGTTTATTCTTTATAGCTTTGATATTTATTTTTTCTGGCTAATAATGGATACATTGGCTTCTTCTGTAACACACTCCACTCACTGTTTTAGGTAGTATTTATCTTTTTATATTTTATGACTTTACATTCCAAGGTCTGAATGCATAGTCTTGTGTAAATGTCTAAATGTATCCACTCTATAATGCAAGCGTTACCTTGTCTGGAATTTCTTTTATTTTCTGGGCAAATTTCTTGGCTGCAGCCTCTCCTCTCTTTCTCTTTCTCTCTGTCTCTATCTGCACTTTTCCATATTTGCTGTGGACGTTGCACTGGTTTGATGTCAGATAGCGAGAGCATTCACAAGACGCTTGCATAATCAAAAATAGCATATGAGCGGGTCGGAGGGGCCACACTGGCGCTGAAGGCGGTTGACAGACAGATGTGTAGCTATAGACTGTCAAGTACAAGCACTGAGACCTCTGTTTGTTTGTCACTCAGGAGGGAACAGTGCTGACTCCGCCACTCTACGGGCCGAGCTGCCGGGCAAATCTTGGCACGCTTCGCTTTATGTTTACTTTACGTCACAACAGGAAAATATCACCATAGTGAAGTAATGGAAATATCAATATTTGAAAAAGGACTATAAGTCACTCTGGAGTATAAGTTGCACCAGCCTTGGCAACTACCTGGGCACGGAGATGTAACCGTTTACAAGCCTCTCCCGGCATTACGTTGTTCAAGCACCTTTTTGCGTATTTATTCCTCTAGCTGTGGCCATTAGCTTTTAGCCCGTGGTTAGCTTTTTTTATTTTCCTAATTTCAGTAAGAGCAATCGCCGCTTTTCTTAAGTCCCTCACAAGTTTCGAACTCACTCCAAACGTTCTTTCTGCTGCTTGTTTACCGTTTTTATTTTTTTTAAATCTTCAGTGGTACTGGAGTAGCAGATACGGGTACAGAAGCCTAGAGCGCCCTCTAGCGACTGTCAGGGTGAATATAACAAACATGTGAAATTATATATTTCAATATATAAGTCGCACCTAAGTGTAAGTTGCACCTCCAGCCAAACTATGAAAAAAAGTGCAAGTTATTGCCCGGGAATGTTTTTTTTAAATGTTTTCCTTCATCGTTTCCCCCAATGCAACCAAATTAGGAAACTCAGAAAGAACATAGTTTTGTTATAAAAATGTTGGTCAGTCTCAGTCAGATGGATATTATGGCTTATTGCGTCACCAAATGTTGCAATGACAATAATTTGCCAATATATGTTGCAGTTTTTATTCCATTTATAAAAAAAAGGCCTCCTTGTTGTATTTTGTATAATAATCCTACGTTGCTTTCTCCTCCAGTGCCCAGTTCAGTCTTGTCCATCACAGTGAACACGCCTGCAGAGCTCCATGCCTCCATATGGGACACGGTTACTCTCTCCTGCACCTTCACATCCACCAGCCCCCCCACCAGCAAGATGTCTGTGGACTGGTCCTACAGACCCCAGACTGGAGGCCCGCCACAAACTGTAAGTAATCAGTTGTGTCGGTCTAAAGTATGGATCAATATGAGGTTGAGTCAGAAATAACGTTAATTTTCAAATCAAGATGCATATGTATCCCTCCACTGTCTGAAGTGTATTGCCATAAGGAAATAAAGAAGAAGAAAAAAATCTTTCTTTGCAGACAGTTTTGGTAACTAGAGAAATATAGTTACCAGGAGAAATATCAGTGTATCCTTTAAAAGCCCATTAATGTTTTAATGGAGGAAAATATTTACTTCATAAGACCTTTCTTTTCAACACGCAGCTGCTCACACTGTCTATATTTGGTCATGTTTAACCGTGACACCTGGCAGACTTTAGTGGAATGTGAGCTCAGAGTGTGTCGACAGATTTCCATATTATTGTTGTTGTTGTTATTGTTGAGCAATCTCTTTTAAATGGGTAAAAATAAGGCTGCATTTATTCATGACCTGGGTATGGTTTCCCCCAAGAGGTACCGTTTCAATGCTCAAGATTCAACACTCTGCACAACTATGTTTTTATGACACTCGGAGTCTGTGGGAGGGGATAAAGACCATCACAGACTATAAACTTCCTCGACAAACTTGTGCCAGTGACACCTCTCTGTTGAACACTCTAAATGAATTCTTTGCTCGCTACGAGGCACTCAACAGAACCCCGGCACAAAAGTCAACACCACCTCCTGAAGACCAAGTGCTGAAGCTATCTCCAGAGAGTGTGAGAAGATCTCTGAGCAGGATCAACATACACAAAGCACCGGGTCCAGACAACATACCAGGTCGTGTACTGAAAGGTTGCCCTGATGAACTCACTGAAGTCTTCACAGACATTTTTAACACATCTCTGCAGCAGGCTGTGGTCCCGCAAAGCGACCACCATCATTCCGGTGCCAAAGAAGTCACCACCCTCCTGCTTTAATGACTACCGCCCAGTAGCACTCACTCCAATTCTTATGAAGTGCTTCGAGCGGCTCGTCATGGAACATATCAAGTCTGTTCTCCCACCCTGGACCCATACCTTACTTTGCTTACCGGTCCAATTGCTCAACTGAAGATGCCATCTCCACTGCGCTTCATTCAGCCCTCACTCACCTTGAAACAAAGGACTCTTGCGTTAGAATGCTGTTTTTAGACTTTAGCTCAGCATTCAACACTATAATCCCACAGCAGCTAATACACAAACTGCTCCACCTGGGGATCAACACATCACTGTGCAACTGGCTGCTGGACTTTCTGACAGGGAGACCACAGGCTGTACGTGTCGGCGGAAAGTCCTCCAGAACCATCACACTGAACACGGGAGCTTCCCAAGGCTGTGTGCTGTGCCCCCTCCTGTTCACTCTGCTGACCCATGACTGTGCTCCAAAGTACGACTCAAACCTCTTCATCAAGTTTGCAGACGACTCAACAGTGGTGGGTCTCATCAACAACAGAGACAAGTCAAACTACAGGAGTGAGGTGAGCAGTCTGGCCATGTGGTGCACACAGAACAATCTCTCTCTAAATGTGGAGAAGACAAAAGTAATCAGCGTCTCTACTCTCTCCGCAAGTTAAGAGGAGCTAGAGTCCCAGCCTCTGTTATGTGCAACTTCTACAGAGGGACTATAGAGAGCATCCTGACCAGCTCCATCACTGTGTGGCACGGCGCCAGCACTGCCTCCTGCCGAAGGAGCCTCCAGCGCATCATGAGAGCAGCGGAGAAGATCTGTGGAGCTCCTCTCCCCTCCATTAAGGACATGTACTCCACCCGTCTCACCCGCAAAGCCGTCAGAGTCACCAGGGACCCTACGCACCCATCACACAGTCTCTTCAAGGTAATGCCTTCAGGGAGGAGACGGCGGAATCTACAGGCCAGGTCGAGTCGACTGAAAAACAGTTTCGCACACAAGGCCATAGGGAAGCTGAACTCCCTGCCCTCCCTCCCACCCCTCTTCCCCCACCCTCCACTCCACAATCAAGGATGAGAGAAATACAATTTCTAACCATGTGAATGGTTTGACAAATAAAATATCTTGTATCTTGTTGTATCTTGTATGTTGATGTATTCTGAGGAGGATGAGTAAGTTGCGGGTGTGTCAAGTATGTCATCTTGCGTCACATTCTTTTATTTTTAGTCACCACCAACCAACCACCACTGCAGATACACCTTGGCCAATCAAATCAGATACAAAATCCTTAGTTAGTTGTAGAAGTGCATTTTCTCCAGTTCAGCTTCACCCAAATCTAAAAGCTGACGGCTTTATAGGCCAGTGTAACGCCTCATTTGAAAGCGAAGACCCACAAATCTGATCGAAACGGATAGTTTTCCTTGCGTTGTTGCCGTGTTGTCGCAACCTTTTTCTTTTCATTGCTTTTTTGTTGCTCTTTTATAGTGTTTTTTGTTGCTTTTTTGTCACACATTTGCACTATTTAATCGCTTTTTTGTCTTGTTTTTGCTACATTTCTATCACTTTTTCTTCGCTTTTTTGTTGCATTTTGTCACTTTGTCATGTTTTAGTCGCTCATTTGTTGCGCTTTCATCCTCTTTCTCGGCTCATTTTTTTGTCTCTATTCTGACATTTTTTCAAGAGGCTTTTAGGCTTTTTTAAAGCCGCATGTGTCAATTGGACTAAAAACTGAAGCAGGAGGAGAGACATTTAGCGAAGTGCTGGTGCCATAAGTCAAAGCACTGGCACTGAGGGCAGTAGTCTTGGATTTTGTTTGTTACGTTTGTTATTTAGATTGTCATTTATGATAGTGGGGCACAAAGGTGACAAGACATTTTGCACATTTTTGCTTTTCTGAACTTCACACTAACCATACATTAACTAGCATGCTTTTCTACTTTTTATGTTCCCACTGATTTTATAGCCTTGCTGCTTTTAAAGACTTGACCAGAAAGCCCACTCCTGGTCATTCAGCCTTAATGGCCTTCCCTCTGCGGCCGCGCTGTGGTCTTGTACTAAAAAACATGAAAGCAGATCCTCTACAGCCCCGGTTACGGCGCTCATTGGCCTCAACCTTTCATACTTCTGGGTTGAGTTTCACTGACCATTCCAACCAAGGCCCGCCACATAATTCAAGCCATCTCCATCTGCACTTGAACATATCCATCGGGGCGGTTCTTTCTAATTGCATTTGGACCATGGGAATCCATAGTGTGGTCTTGCTGCAGCCCTATTTGAGCACATTTCCCTTTAGAGGCACTCGGAGTTAAGTGGTGGCTAATGTTTTGTGGCTCCTCTCGATCTGGAGTGCTGTTGGGTTAGTCATTAGGCTGTTCGACTGTATCGGAGGAGGAGAGAAGGAGTGGGCTGGTTTCTGATACGTTTGTGTTTGCACAGAGGTTACACATTTACTCGGGGAAAGAAATGTTACTTCCAAGTGTAGTTTTATTGCTCAGGTATTTTTACTGCTATGTAGAACTTGGGGATTATTCATTTGAAGCATAAAAAAATACAATCCTCTTACTTGACTAATACATTTCGCTACTCTGTCGCCAGCTCCAGTGAGTAAAACTTTGAGTGATAAAAGCTTCGTGTTAAAATATAAAGTGTTTTTCAAGTTGTCATTTGCACTGGTGAGTTTAGTAGTTTACATTTTTATCAAATTTTATTTTGTTTTAGCCCCCCGAACATGAAAATGTTATTTTAAACGAAGCAAGTACTGGATTAAAGGGACTAGATGTAAGTTGTCATTTTTATACTCTCTACTGCCACCTCAGGTCTTGCGCATAACTGCAGTTTATTTATTAAGCTCGTGCATGACGGCACTTCGGACCGAATTAACATCTTTTTGAGTGACATTGCAGGCAGTTGTGGTGAATAGGTCTGGGCTCATTTTTAAACTCCGTCTAGTCACTTTAAATACGTTGGCTACTATAACCACCTCGGGTTGCATATGTCCCCTCAGAACGTGTGGTGTAACGTCTCAAAGCCACAAAGGAATGAGTAAAAAGGTGTGTCAGCAGCAACTGTCGGAACAAATGTCTTGTTTGTTTGTTTGTTGCCATATAGACAAGCCCTATTTTGCTATTGTCATGAGAGCAAGGTTGAACTATAAATCATAATATGGAGAGCCCTCAACAATAGTTATTTTAAGGTAAGGGACCTTAAAATAAGGAAAGCCTGTTTTAGTCATGTTCAAAAGAATAATTAAAGCCACACTGTGTAACATGTCACCCAATAAATAGAAGATACAAGCATTTATTTTATTAAAGATATTGTTATTGTTGAAAAATAGAAAAAAGGATATTTTTTTAGGTAAGAAACAAATAAGAAACATAAACATGTTTCTTTGCTGTTAGCGGCTCACCTCTCCTACAACCTGACTGTAACTTTACTGGGAGGGGGGGAGGGGGGACACCAGGGGGAAGTCTCGTCTCCATGCAGATGTTGACAAAAAGGCAGCTAAATGTGAGATTTAAATATATGAAGTCCTCATCCAAATTAGTTCTTTAAATAACCACTACCTACATTAAGCCTTTTCTGTGAATAACTTGTTATGAGCATGTTTTTTACAATCCAAAATGTTACGCAGTGTGCCTTTAAGTACACTCGTATGCCAGGGTGAGACATGGTGTGAAGTGTTCTTATCTTATAGTCACACTCAAGCCTCCTAGCCGTAAAATAGAATACACATTTTCACAGCAATTATTTGGACAGAAGATAATATTCTTGGTTGTAACTCGCCTTCTGATTGATTGAGGACATAGCCACTGGTATCTAAAGTTTCTGCAGTGTTTGCAGAGTAGAATTGAAACAAAAATCTTCACTTGGACCAAAATGACCGAAGAGGTATTATAAGTATTTGAGTAGTTCCGACTGCTTGTTTAGCTTATTTTGTCTTAACTTTTCCACTTTTTGAGGTGCATAAAACCAGATTGCATAATGGGGATTAGCGACAGATAGTACCTGATTTCCTGTTGCATGACATCCAACTGTACTTGTTCATGGACTATCTATAGCAATGTTTAGGCTTCTTATTTATAGTTAATTTGTTTCTATTCAATCGCATTAGCTGCTCTGCCTCTGTTGGCCCGTGTGTCCTGGCCGTATATCACACTGGGAAAGGCCATGAATAAACAGGTGGAAGGCGCTGTCGGAAAAATGATATTGCAGCCAAAGCGTTATTGTGGATGTGTGGATTTGCTGCAGTGCTTCAGTGGCTGGCATAATTACCTCCATCCTGATGAAAATGAATGTTTAGAGCTTTTCAGAGATGGAGAGAGGAGAGGGTGAGTGTGGGAGTCAAATGTCAGGGGGGGGGGCTCTCTGGGTATTTCAACATTTGGCAATTGAATGTTGATGAATACGGCTTAAATGGACGCGCTCGAATGGAGAGAAGACCAGGTTTAGAAGATTGAAAGTGGATTTTGAAAAGCACTGTGTGAGCGAGTGGTTGGTGGTGGTCGGAGGGTCCGATCACTTGCTTCTGCCAGTCTGTATCAGCAGAGTTTGGTGACCGCGGGATCATCTCCACCTCAGAACGCAGTTGGGCAAACAGGAAGCGGTGTAACCAACTGGTGGACGTGTTATTAGCAGTTCCACACTACTATTGGAACAGGATTATAAATCATGAAACTCTACTACTGTTTTTTTTTTTTTTTTGTCACTTACCAAACCATGACCCCCCGCCCCCCCCATGCGCCATCCGTTGATTGTTTTAAACCTCTTAACCCACGCCTTAACCATTTCATTTGAAAGTGAAGACTAATCGAAGCCTCTCATTATGATTGTCACATTTTCATCCTATGTGATTGTGTCTTCACAGTTTCACAGTGTTGTAGCTTGATCACAGTTATAATAATAATAATTATTATTAGTAAATATTAAAATCAGATATTGACTCTACCGATGACAATTAAATTGCAATGCTGTGTTGCTTACGAATGTAGAACAGTATTGTGTAAAGAAAGAGAAAAAAATCCCTATACTGAGTGACCTCCTGCTTTGGTGAAGATGCTAAACTTTGGCCTTACCTTCCACTTCATGTCATCTACTTTTATTAATGGGGATTCTTATTTGCTGAACCCTTTGCTCCTGTTGAGATCTATTAACACCTCCGGCAAATGAGCAGATAATTACTCGGCAGCTTCGGACACTTTCGTTAAGTAGTTTTTCTGTCTGGGCGGTTTGGCTGAATGGCTTTGTGTCTCCTATGTTTTAAAGCAGGGGTCATCAACGTGCTGCTCTCGGGCACACAGCCCTTTGGGGCATGCTCAGTGGCCTTTGTGACTTTTTCTAAGGTGTAAAACACTTTCTTGCATCTGATTTATTAAAAATACATGTGATTTCTGTTCTTGTGACTAAGTATGAGTTTAAAATCAAGATAATTTGATTTAATATGGTCAATATCCTATAAGAAAACAGTGTACATGGGATTTGTTTTTAACTTGTAGCCCTCGAACAACTTGACGCTCTTAAAGTAGCCCTCGGCTGACAAAAGGTTGGTGACCTCTGTTTTAAAGTTTATACGGCGGCAGCATCTCTAACATTTGTTTTCGTGTCTGCTGTCTCTTGATGTATTCACTGACTCTTTAGCTCCTCTACGTTGCCGCCTCAGCTCTGCCAGGTCCTCAAATTTTTAACTGCGTCTAATGCTGTGTTAGACGATAGTTTTATCTGTGCCAGCCTTTGTCCAATCGCTCTGTTTGAAAAATGCAGTGTATGGCCCTGTGGTTATAAAGCCATAAAGCAGGCAGAGATTCTGTTTGTGCTCTCGTGTATTTGCAGATACGGCTGTAGACATTATAGTCTGTGTGTGTAAAGCTGAAGGCTGTAAATGACACAAGTGTTTTACATAATCTTGTCTAAAGTTGCAACATGTAGAGTACGTGGTGTTTAATACGCAACTGTCCAGGCTGTTTCTCTGTTAAAAAAAATGAGATTGGCCTCAGCACAACTGCAAATCTGTGTGAAAGCTACAGTGTTTATAAACTCGTGTAATGAATCTACTGGGATTGAAAAATTAATTTAAAAAAATTTAAATAGTCACAGTTATTGAATCAAAAACTATAAGGCTGCACAATTCTTGAATCAAAATCACAATTTGAATGGTTGCAAAAGGAATACTGCAATTATTACGAGTTACTTGTTTTCCCCCTAAAGGTTCACTGCTGAATCTGAATCTGTTGGCCTTGAATTAGAAAGTAGTTAATTGGAATCCAGTACATCTTGTTCACATTGTTGAAATATATTCCTTGTTCGTTGAGAAATCCAATATAAAAGTAACCTTTTTTTTCTTTTTTTTAACAATCGCTGAGGTTTCGGTTTGCCAACCCAGTAAACGTAGTGAGGCCTGATCAGCCAAGCATACGTCGACAAAAATAAACATTTTCTGGGAAAAGTGAAAGCATTTCATGCTTTCCAAGAGACTTTTTATTTGACTTACAATGTCAATAAACAAAATTCTGACGTTTTGTAAAAAATATTCTCGATCACTTGAGTGTTTGGCTCAAGGTCTGCGCTTCATCAAAACAACACAGACTCTGTGCTCTGCCTGCCAGGGAGGTCGAGGCTTGGATTTGGTTTCTGCTGCAAAGACTTTCAAAATTCAGCAATGAATGGAATAATCCCTCTTGTGTTCAACGGACTTTATTTTAAATGTTCTACATGTTTTAGTGACAGACTTCAAAGTAAAGTTAGTTTTACTGTTTTTGCCATAGTCTTGAATGTAGTAGTGAATTTGTAATGTTATGGTCTGTAAACCTTCTGACAAAGTATGACCCATGAAAACACGCACACTTTAAAAATGTGATTACGAAATGCTGACACATAACGTTTTCGTGTATCAGTAAATTTCAACAAAAGTGTGTCTAAGTCTTTGATGAAGAACAACCTTTTAGAAATTCTCATTAGTTTAAGCATATAGTCTTTTAGGGCGTATAGTTCATTGATATGATCTGAGGTTTTCATAGTTATAGGCCGTTTATCTGGACTGCACTTGGGAAGAAACATCTGCCGTTTTTACAGGAAATCGATAAATCCGGTTTGCTGCGCTTTGAGCTCATTCAGTTCTTATCCAGCAAATATTGTAAGAGCCTCTTAATGTCTCCATGTTGCTCAAATGGTTCGAGATGCAGTTTAGAAGAAGCATGGCAGGACACAGACCTCCTTCATAAGCTCTTCAGCCATTTTACTTACACAAAACATTTGCCATTTTCCAATAAAATAGTGTCAACCCCAGTCCTAAAGATCAAATTTAAATGTGTACTTTTATAGGTATCAATTCCCCCCTTTCATGATTGGAAACCTTATTTTTTTTTCTATGTAATGTAATTCTTTGTAGCTTTCCCATTTTTATTAATTACTTTTTTCCTCTTTTTATTTCATTGCTTTTTTCCCCCCACTTGTTCTCCAGAGGCACAGAAGAGTGGATTATTCAAGATTTGTATTATTTTTCCCAGATTTGTTTTTGTCAATATGGCCGTTAGTGGATGCTTCAGTCATCTCTAGTAAAGGCAGGGATCAATTCTCCACTTGAGCGTGTTTGTTCGTTGTCAGGCCTCTCTCTTGTACCCTGTCGTTTCTCTAAGTTCACCTTATTCATTCTGTGAAGGTAGCTCCTCTATAGATCCTTGAACGTACGACACAGCAGTGTTCCATATGCCATATGTGCTGCAGCCTTAACCACTATCACTATCCAACTTCTTTGATGCCTTTTAATAATTACATTCTTTAGACTTGTACAAAGCCTGTCATAATAACCAAACCAGTGCATTAGTCAATCAGCCTGTACATAGTGTAGTGGTAATCTATTCTTTTAGCCACAACTGCCCTTGGGCTGGCTGGTGTAGAAGTGGCAGCTAACCCGTGGCATTGGCAACTACACAGCACACTATACAGGTGAGATGAGTCTCCTGGACACAACAGCAGTGTACCTTGAAAAACTGCCGACCCCTTGTTGGGACTGAGGCGGTTTGAGTGAACAACCCATAATGAATCGTGTGCCATTGTTTTACAAGGCACAAGCCGCAAGCACAACCAACACCAACCAAACCCCAAGTACCGTTTACCCGGAACATTTTCATTTCTCTCTTTGGGTAGAATAACTTGGCACAAAGCCATATTTGTCTGCAATATTGCCAAACTCTGTGCCCTTTTTTCTGCTGCTGACATTCTCTCTGAGGCAGAAATAAAAGCCCTTACATTTGAATGTTATGAATCTTATATAAGCTTTGAGTGTGAGAATGCGTCACTGCGAGTCTACATAATTTACTACTATGTGCCCTGGCTCGACTCTTCATCACGCCCAATGTCGGCCTTTTATATTACTGCCCATTTTGCATGTCTTCTCTGTGCTGTTTATGAAATGGAGTGGCCTTTTGTGCTGTTCTTTTGACAACTGTGGTTGCTCTGGAGCAATTTGCTGTTCTGTGACATTATGTGCTTACTTACTTCATAGTTTTAATTTTGAACCGTGCAGACCCGTCTATATCGATAAAAGACTTTCATTAAATCAGAAGGGCCTCAGGCCTCTGTTATCTTTTTCTTGCAGACTTCTTACATTCTCCTCCTGGGACAGCCACCTTAACGTAGTGGAGGGGTTTGAGCCCAAATGATCCTGGGAGCTCTGTTGTTGGGGGCTTCGTGCCCCTGGTAGGGTCTCCCATGGCAAACAGGTCCTAGGTGACGGGTCAGACAAGGAGTGGTTCAGAAGCCCCTTATGAGAGACCAACAGGCCCGGTTAGAACCATGAGGCCGTCCTTCTGTGGACCCACCACCTGCAGGAGGAGCCATAGGGGCTGGTGCAATGGGATTTGGGCAGCTCCAACGGCTGCCCCCACGACCCGGAAACGGACAAGTGGAAGAAAATGGATGGACTTCTTACCTTTTTGAATAGTCATTCACAATACCACTGCATGCAGTCCATACATTACATCCTTTGCTTCTCTGCCAACAGCAGCTAGTTTTACTTGTGGAAACCTTTGCTACAATGGAAAATCATATATACTGTTTGAACTATACACTTTTGACTGTTACCATAGTCTCAAATGCCTCGTTGCATGCAGTGAATCTCTTGATTTGTTGTACAAGCTGAAGGCCTCTCCTGATGCTACATTTATTTAGACTTGGGAACAACACAAACAGAGCAATGGTGCTAGATTTAGAGACTTACAAACATTATTGATTCCCAAGGGACCTTACTTGCAGTCAATCATTATTACAATAAACCCAGGCTCAAAACATGAGTCAAAGCAAATAGAACAGAGATAAAATAAACGCACTGGCTGCATAAACCTCTTTTATCACTTTCCTTTCTCTCCTCTGCAGTTCTTCCACTTCTCATCACGGGCCTTCCTACCCACAGAGGGACAGTTCAACGGTCGGATAAAGTGGCAGGGGAGTCCGGCGCGCGGTGACGCCTCCATCTCCCTCATTAACGCCACTCTGAATGATAATGGGACGTACACCTGCTCCGTCAGGAACCCCCCTGACGTCCACGGCGCCCCCACGTCCCACTCTGTGCTCACAGTCACTCCTAAAGGTACAGTGCACACTCACAGCCTAAAGCTCTGCGTCAGCACTCTCAATCAGTCAGCTGAAGACAATTGTGAACACACAAAGCTTTGTACAAAGCATTCAAGGCTTTCCACTGCGTCACTTCTTTTCTACAGTACCATCAAAAATATGATTTCTAATTAACTTTAGACTAACTATGTTAAAGTAAAATAAGGAGAGTTAAGTTGCATGTACAGCGCACAACATACATCAGAGTTGTGACTATTACAAGGTCTGAGTATTAATACCGAAACACACGAAGAATGAGGAGAAATGCATGTCACATAAGTTGATCTTCAGGTCAGTCTAACCGTTATGTATATCTCAAAGTACAGCGCCAAGAAAGACTACACTCCATCGGTTTAGGCGAGGACAGTCCTTGGGAGACATCTGGCAGCCACGAAAACACGTTCATGAGCAAAACATACTGATAGGCTGTCTGCTCAAGTATGTGACAAAGGTTCAACTCACAGAGTAACATTACAGGTTTTCTTATTATAAGACAACACAATGACAAAAGTTATAGAAAGTCATTGTTACTCTGATAAATTAAATGTTTTACTGATTTCACACCCGGAACTGATGATGAAATGTATGTTCAATATTTTAAACAAATAAACATATTTACTTTACAATATGACACAATGTAGGCATTAAAAAAGTAGAATAACATTTTGGAGAGCTCCAGGAATATTAATTACAATTACAATTAAAGCCGCAAGCGGCATCGAGAGGCCCTCGCGGGTCTCGTTGGCCGGTTGACGCCGGTTGCCGCACGCCGCCGCAATAACCGGGAGGCGCTGCCGCGCCCTACGTGGTTATAATGTCGCTGCCACCCTAGGTCGAGATTATAAAAGAGCAAAGGCGAGAAATGGCGCCTTCGGCGCTGATTACTCTATTTTTCCCAAAATGGCCGACCACCTGTTGGTCGCCTAGCAACCATGTAATGGAGGCCTCCCTCAGTGCCTCCATTGCCGCGCCATAACCCTACCGAGGGCGCCAACGTGGCCACACTACATTTTATTGCCCTGATGTGCCATTAATCTTTGAGTAAACATCAAAACGAGATTTTTCGTGTCTCCATGTGAATGATGGCTCCAACCTGCAGAGGGCGCTAGCGCGCCCCAAATCTTTTTTATTTCACAAGCAGCATCGGACGGCCCTGACGGGCCGTACTTCAATGACTACTGTCCACAAGCTCCTCACAGAGGGCGCTAACGAGCTGTAATTGTGTATAATGTGTGATATGCAGGTCAGTCCCATTGGATTAACATGGTGGGCCTCGGTCGTCTCCATGGCAACACCGTACAAAATACGGTATGGGTCTCATTGGCTTTTTGGATCGGGATGCCATCAGCTAATATTGTGCCGAATTTTATTCATTTCCGAGAAACTAATGTTTTTTCCATAATGCATTTTTTGTTCTCGGCCTAGAGGGGGCGCTATCGCGCCAAATCTCACTTTTTCACATTTGTTGTGTCCGGGGGTGAAAGGTCAATAAAATGTATATTTCCGATTTTTAATCGGAGTTCGTTTGTGCAAATGGGAGCATTTTGTTGTTTTCGGTAAGTCGCAAAATTCTTCGTAAAGATTGCGGCTTCGCCGCAAACAAACCGTAAAACTTAGCCAAAAAATTTGGATAACTTTTGATGCCCCACATCTCGGGATGAGCTGGAGCGATTTTGGGCTCATTTGGTGAAACGCCCTAGGAGGAGTTCGTTAAAATGCATTGTCAGCGAAAACGCTGACTCAGCATTTTCCGGACTTCCTGTCAAAATGGCGGACTTCCGGTTTGTCAGGGGGCGTGGCCACAATAATGTTTTTTGGTTGTCGTCACGTGACGAATGTCTGTACCAAATCTCGTCGCTCTACGACAAAGTTTATGTTGGCCCCCTCCCCATAGGCGCAATGTATTTTCACTTTTGTAGGTGGCGCTGTCGCGCCATTTTTTATTTCCCCAAAACGAAACACACATTTTTATTAATTTTTCACCGGATCTGAATTTTGGGCAAAGTTTGGTGAGTTTTTGACTATGTTCAGGGGGTCAAATTCCTGCTCAAAGAGCAGAAGAAGAAGAAGAAGAAGAAAGAATTAAAGCCGCAAGCGGCATCGAGAGGCCCTCGCGGGGGTTCGTTGGCCGGTTGACGCCGGTTCCCGCACGCCGCCGCAATAACCGGGAGGCGCTGCCGCGCCCTACGTGGTTATAATGTCGCTGCCACCCTAGGTCGAGATTATAAAAGAGCAAAGGCGAGAAATGGCGCCTTCGGCGCTGATTGCTCGATTTTTCCCAAAATGGCCGACCTCCTGTCGGTCGCCTGGCAACCATGTAATGGAGGCCTCCCTTAGTGCCTCCATTGCCGCGCCATAACCCTACCGAGGGCGCCAACGTGGCCACACTACATTTTATTGCCCTGATGTGCCATTAATCTTTGTGAGTAAACATCAAAACGAGATTTTTAGCGTCTCCATGTGAATGATGGCTCCAACCTGCAGAGGGCGCTAGCGCGCCCCAAATCTTTTTTATTTCACAAGCAGCATCGGACGGCCCTGACGGGCCGTACTTCAATCACTACTGTCCACAAGCTCCTCACAGAGGGCGCTAACGCGCTGTAATTGTGTATAATGTGTGATATGCGGGTCAGTCCCATTGGAATAACATGGCGAGCCTCGGTCGTCTCCATGGCAACACCGTACAAAATACGGTATGGGTCTCATTGGCTTTTTGGATCGGGATGCCATCAGTTATTATTGTGCCGAATTTTATCCATTTCCGAGAAACTAATTTTTTTCCCATAATGCATTTTTTCTTCTCAGCCTGGAGGGGGCGCTATCGCGCCAAATCTCACTTTTTCACATTTGTTGTGTCCGGGGGTGAAAGGTCAATAAAATGTATATTTCCGATTTTTAATCGGAGTTCGTTTGTGCAAATGGGAGCATTTTGTTGTTTTCGGAAAGTCGCAAAAATCTTCGTAAAGATTGCGGCTTCGCCGCAAACAAACCGTAAAACTTAGCCAAAAAATTTGGATAACTTTTGATGCCCCACATCTCGAGATGAAGTGGAGCGATTTTGGGCTCATTTGGTGAAACGCCCTAGGAGGAGTTCGTTAAAATGCGACGTCAGCGAAAACGCTGACTCACCATTTTCCCGACTTCCTGTCAAAATGGCGGACTTCCGGTTTGTCTGGGGGCGTGGCCACAATAATATATTTTGTTTGTCCTCACAGGACGAAGGTCTGTACCGAATCCCGTCGCTCTGCGACAAAGTTTATGTTGGCCCCCTCCCCATAGGCGCAATGTATTTTCACTTTTGTAGGTGGCGCTGTCGCGCCATTTTTTATTTCCCCAAAACGAAACACACATTTTAATAAATTTTTCGCCGGATCTGAATTTTGGGCAAAGTTTGGTGAGTTTTTGACTACGTTCAGGGGGTCAAATTCCTGCTCAAAGAGCAGAAGAAGAAAGAAGAAGAAGAAGAAGAATTAAAGCCGCAAGCGGCATCGAGAGGCCCTCGCGGGACGCGGTGGCCGGTTGACGCCGGTTGCCGCACGCCGCCGCAATAACCGGGAGGCGCTGCCGCGCCCTACGTTCATATAATGTCGCTGCCACCCTAGGTCGAGATTATAAAAGAGCAAAGGCGAGAAATGGCGCCTTCGGCGCTGATTACTCGATTTTTCCCAAAATGGCCGACCACCTGTTGGTCGCCTAGCAACCATGTAATGGAGGCCTCCCTTAGTGACTCCATTGCCGTGCCATAACCCTACCGGGGGCGCCAACGTGGCCACACTACATTGTATTGCCCTGATGAGCCATTAATCTTTGAGTAAACATCAAAACGACATTTTTAGCGTCTTCATGTGAATGATGGCTCCAGCCTGCAGAGGGCGCTAGCGCGCCCCAAATCTTTTTTATTTCACAAGCAGCATCGGACGGGCCGTACTTCCATGACCACTGTCCACAAGCTCCTCACAGAGGGCGCTAACGCGCTGTAATGTGTATAATGTGTGATATGCGGGTCAGTCCCATTGGAATAACATGGCGAGCCTCGGTCGTCTCCATGGCAACACCGTACAAAATACGGTATGGGTCTCATTGGCTTTTTGGATCGGGATGCCATCAGCTAATATTGTGCCAAATTTTATTCATTTCCGAGAAACTAATTTTTTTCCCATAATGCATTTTTTGTTCTCGGCCTAGAGGGGGCGCTATCGCGCCAAATCTCACTTTTTCACATTTGTTGTGTCCGGGGGTGAAAGGTCAATAAAATGTATATTTCCGATTTTTAATCGGAGTTCGTTTGTGCAAATGGGAGCATTTTGTTGTTTTCGGTAAGTCGCAAAATTCTTCGTAAAGATTGCGGCTTCGCCGCAAACAAACCGTAAAACTTAGCCAAAAAATTTGGATAACTTTTGATGCCCCATATCTCGAGATGAGCTGGAGCGATTTGGAGCTCATTTGGTGAAACGCCCTAGGAGGAGTTCGTTAAAATGCGACGTCAGCGAAAACGCTGACTCACCATTTTCCCGACTTCCTGTCAAAATGGCGGACTTCCGGTTTGTCTGGGGGCGTGGCCACAATAATATATTTTGTTTGTCCTCACAGGACGAAGGTCTGTACCGAATCCCGTCGCTCTGCGACAAAGTTTATGTTGGCCCCCTCCCCATAGGCGCAATGTATTTTCACTTTTGTAGGTGGCGCTGTCGCGCCATTTTTTATTTCCCCAAAACGAAACACACATTTTAATAAATTTTTCGCCGGATCTGAATTTTGGGCAAAGTTTGGTGAGTTTTCAACTACGTTCAGGGGGTCAAATTCCTGCTCAAAGAGCAGAAGAAGAAAGAAGAAGAAGAAGAAGAATAAAGAAGAATAATAATATTTCTTGCAAAAACAATATAGTCGCTTTCGCGACTACAACATATTATGCATTTTTTTAAAGCTTTCGACTTCCCCGACGCACCGGTGGGGCTCGGAGGTGAATGACGAGCGCTTCGCGCTCGTCATCCACCTCCGTATGACAGTTGGCCATATACCCCCATTCATTTTGCTGCAATTATAAGTATAAGGGCCCACACCAGAGGTGTGGGCAGTCACTGTTTTACACGGTGAGTTTACGTTTGACATGGGGACAGCGCTTCGCGCTGTTTTCGTGCGCTCCGCGCACCTCAGTACAGTGCGCTGCGCGCACTGCGTTGCGATTACAATAGGCCCTTGCTACGGCAGGCCGCTCGGGCCTAATTAAAGCCGCAAGCGGCATCGAGAGGCCCTCGCTGGGGTTCGTTGGCCGATTGACGCCGGTTGCCGCACGCCGCCGCAATAACCGGGAGGCGCTGCCGCGCCCTACCTGCTTATAATGTCGCTGCCACCCTAGGTCGAGTTTATAAAAGAGCAAAGGCGAGAAATGGCGCCTTCGGCGCTGATTACTCTATGTTTCCCGAAATGGCCGACCTCCTGTTGGTCGCCTAGCAACCATGTAATGGAGGCCTCCCTCAGTGCCTCCATTGCCGCGCCATAACCCTACCGAGGGCGCCAACGTGGCCACACTACATTTTATTGCCCTGATGTGCCATTAATCTTTGTGAGTAAACATCAAAACGAGATTTTTCGTGTCTCCATGTGAATGATGGCCCCAACCTGCAGAGGGCGCCAGCGCGCCCCAAATCTTTTTTATTTCACAAGCAGCATCGGACGGCCTTGACGGGCCGTACTTCAATGACTACTGTCCACAAGCTCCTTACAGAGGGCGCTAACGAGCTGTAATTGTGTATAATGTGTGATATGCGGGTCAGTCCCATTGGAATAACATGGTGGGCCTCGGTCGTCTCCATGGCAACACCGTACAAAATACGGTATGGGTCTCATTGGCTTTTTGGATCGGGATGCCATCAGCTAATATTGTGCCGAATTTTATTCATTTCCGAGAAACTAATTTTTTTCCCATAATGCATTTTTTGTTCTCGGCCTAGAGGGGGCGCTATCGCGCCAAATCTCACTTTTTCACATTTGTTGTGTCCGGGGGTGAAAAGTCAATAAAATGTATATTTCCGATTTTTAATCGGAGTTCGTTTGTGCAAATGGGAGCAATTTGTTGTTTTCGGTAAGTCGCAAAATTCTTCGTAAAGATTGCGGCTTCGCCGCAAACAAACCGTAAAACTTAGCCAAAAAATTTGGATAACTTTTGATGCCCCACATCTCGGGATGAACTGGAGCGATTTTGGGCTCATTTGGTGAAACGCCCTAGGAGGAGTTCGTTAAAATGCGATGTCAGCGAAAACGCTGACTCACCATTTTCCCGACTTCCTGTCAAAATGGCGGACTTCCGGTTTGTTTGGGGGCGTGGCCACAATAATGTTTTTTGGTTGTCGTCAGATGACGAATGTCTGCACCAAATCTCGTCGCTCTACGACAAAGTTTATGTTGGCCCCCTCCCCATAGGCGCAATGTATTTTCACTTTTGTAGGTGGCGCTGTCGCGCCATTTTTTATTTCCCCAAAACGAAACACACATTTTAATCAATTTTTTGCCGGATCTGAATTTTGGGCAAAGTTTGGTGAGTTTTCGACTACGTTCAGGGGGTCAAATTCCTGCTCAAAGAGCAGAAGAAAGAAGAAGAAGAAGAAAAAAAATAATAATAATATTTCCTGCAAAAACAATATAGTCGCTTTCGCGACTACATCATATTATACATTTTTGGAAAGCTTTTGACTTCCCCCACGCACTCGTGGGGCTCGGAGGTGGATGACGAGCGCTTCGCGCTCGTCATCCACCTCCGTATGACAGTTGGCCATATTCCCCCATTCATTTTGCTGCAATTATAAGTATAAGGGCCCACACCAGAGGTGTGGGCAGTCACTGTTTTACACGGTGAGTTTACGTTTGACATGGGGACAGCGCTTCGCGCTGTTTTCGTGCGCTCCGCGCACCTAGGTTCAGTGCGCTGCGCGCACTGCATTGCGATTACAATAGGCCCTTGCTACGGCAGGCCGCTCGGGCCTAATAAATAAAGAAGAATAATAATATTTCCTGCAAAAACAATATAGTCGCTTTCGCGACTACAACATATTATGCATTTTTTTAAAGCTTTCGACTTCCCCTATGCACCCGTGGGGCTCGGAGGTGGATGACGAGCGCTTCGCGCTCGTCATCCACCTCCGTATGACAGTTGGCCATATACCCCCATTCATTTTGCTGCAATTATAAGTATAAGGGCCCACACCAGAGGTGTGGGCAGTCACTGTTTTACACGGTGAGTTTACGTTTGACATGGGGACAGCGCTTCGCGCTGTTTTCGTGCGCTCCGCGCACCTAGGTTCAGTGCGCTGCGCGCACTGCGTTGCGATTACAATAGGCCCTTGCTACGGCAGGCCGCTCGGGCCTAATAAATCGAACTAGCTGGATTACACCCTGCCGTGAAGAAGCTACATGTTTAGTGGTGAAACGTGGCCTTTTAAGTCCAGATGATCCAGTTGGTCCGATTCATTGGATTTATAATCCTTTATAACATTGAGGAATGGGGCCATTACGTTCTATCTAGTGCATTCTTGGGCCGCTCCATCCTAGCACTGTGAGAGGATGATGTGGGACTGCCGTCTGTCCTATTGCTATGCAGGGGTGGTATTTGCTGTAGTCGACTTGTTAACATGTATCTGACTCTTCTCCCCAGCTCCCGGCATTCGATTTTCCGACGTGACACTGCTGCTGGCTTTCATCCTTCTCCCCTCTGCTCTCCTCACCTTCTTCCTCATTGGTCGGGTCCTCTGCCCCAAGAAGCAGCGCAGCCAATCCAAATCCCACAGATCACCCATCGAGGTCACGGAGGGGTAAGTCGATTGATTCAGCCAATTGTATCACTCGAATCTCCTGGGGCCAATCATCATCATCGCTGCTGCGGGCTTCGATACCTCAAGATCAGCTTTTGTATCGCTAATTTAATGAAGTTTGAGCAAAAACTAAAATTTGATTTCTGGGGCTCAATGTGTGCAGTCTTAATTAAATCTGTAATGAGATAATGTTTGACGGTAACCTCAGCGCCAACCTCAGGCATTTCTCTCATCTCGACAGGGTGGGGGGGACAGTGGGTGTTGGCGAGTAAATGGGGTTTTGAGGTTTTTAAATATTTGCGAGGTAATTGTTTTATTTGTAGGATCAGTCGAACAGTTTCTGGGGCCACGACTCCCCTAAAAAGAGATTTGTAAAGTCAGTGGGGCTTTCCTGGTTAAATAAAACTGATAGAAAAAAAAGTCTGTGCAAGGTTATAGAGCATCCCAAAATGGAGAACAGGTCTCACTGACTCTCGCCAGATCAGAAACATTGACTAGCTTAAAGGTAAGGTATGTAGGATTTAGTTTTTGTATTTTATGAGCATTACTGGCTTCACTAATAATGTTGATTTTACTCGTGTTAAAATCACCTTTTACTGAATGTAATAGTTGTTTAAGCCAACCCACCGCCAACAGTATGAATAGATGCAAAAAAATAAATAAAAAATTGCAAGTCATTTGACATTTAAAACACAGCATGAGGAAACCGTCAGAGCATGAATATTGATGCAGTCTTGTATCACTGTGTACACTAATTCATTTCATATTGTTGTTGCCATAGTCAACATAGGTGCGTCTCTGCATTTAGTCCTGTTGATTAAAGTACTCTTCCCAGATTTGCATGTTGTGTGAACAGCGTGTGTTTCCATGGTAATTGTGAATGATTTTGTTGCATTGTTGAATTGGACGTCAAAATGTCAGCGGGAGGGCAGGGGGAAATTATGGACGGCGGACTACTTAAAAAAAATAAAAAAATACAGAACAGAAACAAAATCCATTGTTTTTTTTTTAATCAAATGAGTAGCATATTTGAAATGATCACAGTTAATTTCAGTGTAATTATTCTATTGATTATTAATACTAGGACACCATAAAACGCTTGAAATTGAAAGCATTTGCTCACTTTTAAACTAATAACTCAAATCTATGTGAAAAGCTCAACTGCATACCACTTGTAGTTTGTAATGCAAGTCTAAGCACTGTGTTTCAGCATAAAGCCATGTAAACAAATGCTTCAGGTACATTTGCAAGACCAAACACCATTTTTTTTGGTTTTGTTTATGATGAGAAACATTACAGCAGAGCGTCGACTGAACTGTAATGCCAAATTACATGTGACGAGAATATATAACCTGCTGCTGCTTGCTCGGTGTCCAACACAGTATCTCCGCAGCGCACACGGAGCTATAGTTCTCCTCAACAGCGTGGCTCGCCTCTCATTAACGTCAGGTGACCATTGGGGCTCATCCATGAGTGGATTGAAGGATTTTATGCATAAAGTTGAAGCACGCGCTCCTGAGACTTTAACTGGGCGGTGATGACCCGCTCTGCCTTTCAAGTGTTCTCGAGATACAGGAGTATTTCAGGTCTATACACGCGATTCGATGAATTTGCATGATCAGTGCAGTTATTTTAAAATGTTGGCTTTGACGGCGCTGGAAATAACTTAAATGTTGAGCTCGATTTGACATTTGTTATAGGGTCCGTGTGTCTATACTCTGTCGCCCTCAGATTTTCCGTCATCGTAGAGATTTTCACTCACCCTTAAATGAGTAAGGGATGTTTCGCTTCCTCCTTCAGAAGCGCCCTCTTGCTCTTGTAGTCAGAGGTACATCAGCCCGATATTTGAATATTTCTTCTACAGCCTCGCAAGTAATCAGTTGCAACATTTTGTAGATTTTCCGCAGAAATGTTTTTCACTTTCTTCCCACTGAGTGATATTGGCCCCTGGTGTCCGTCTGAAATGTTGACAACTCGAACGAGAACCCTTTGCATTGCTGATTTTGCAGTATTTTTTTGTGTGTGTTTTTAAAGCGAGGAGTACGCCGTGATGCCTGCAGGAGGCCCAGTGAAGAAGGCCACATGCTGCGAACTATGCTTCATGGTACAGTACAGTCCTCTATCACATAAATAACTCAATGAGACTTGTCTGCAGATCCGTTTCACATGTTAAATTTTACATGGCCTGGACAGCGATGAAATATTAAAGTCGCTAATGTCGTTTTGCTATGTCTGGTGCTGTCTGCGGGTCTCGGTCTGAACTTCTGACTCCCTCCTTTTGTTTAGGACCCAGATGAAGAAGAATATTATTATAACTTCAAAAAGGGGCCGTCTGTGGAAGCTCAATATGCTGAGTCAAAGTGCTAGAGAACCCTGCTGGTCGACATGTGTCACTACATCTTTGGACTTTTTCTTTTTTTCTTTTTTTTTTAGACAGTATATTGCTGGATTCTTCTTTCGTCTTCCAAAACTAGCGATAGCGTTTACATTTTTATATCAGAGAGTCTTACTGATATATTGTTTATCTGCCGTGAGTAAAGTTAAATTATGCACCTCTTCCTTTGTTTCAAGAATATGCAAATGACTTCCTTCAGGCCAGCGAAAAGAAATTTACTCTAAGAATCTGTCCTATTACTTTCGCATGGATGCATTTGTCAACATATGTTTCCATGTTTGCTACAAGCTTATTTTCTCCCATGACACTTTATGCATCTCGTGAACAGATGAGCGCCATCAAGTCCTGATCATTTATGTTTCACCAAATGTCATTTTGAAGGATTGTAATTTATTGCCAATGCTGTATGAATTCTGTTTAGAGTAATTGTACATTTCTGTTGTGTGTCTGTGGTAAAGATGATATACAATGACTGTAACTACTATTCATCTATTGACTTGTATACATGTAGTTATATAGTTTTCCATTGTATCATGTCATCAACAGCTCTCTTGTGTTGTTTATTGATGGGGATATTGTATTGTACATTTCCTGCTCTGAGTGAGTTTTGTTTTATGGATGCACAGCTTGCTTCGTTAATAAACATTTTAAGTTATGTTTTTGCCTAAATAAATAGTTTATCAAATACATGTTTTGCGTCTTGAGATGGAGTCAGAACTTAATAATAATAATGATAATAAAAGGATTACATCAAACCAACCAGGCTTTTAATAGCTGAATTTTGAACCTCTTAACCCCCACTTTGACATTTTCTCCAGTATGACAAAAAAAACTAGACAAAACTGTGATGAAAACGCAACAAAAAAAGCGATGAGAAGGTGACAAAAATGTGCCAAAAAAGGCTACAATAGACCAACAAAAAAAGTGACAGAAATGCGGCGAAAGAGCGACAACAAAGTGACAAAAACGCAACGAGAAGGTGGCAAAAAAGCGATTTAAAAATGTGACAAACGCAACAAAAAAGAAACAGCAAGACGACAATGCGGTGCAAGAGATCGGTTTAAAGATCAGTTTTGTAGCTTTCAAATGAGGCTTAACCTTTTACATTTGGGTAAGGCTGAACCGGAGAAATTGTGGGGGTTAAATGGCTATGGGTGGGGCGTGTCCAGACCATTGATGATGGGGTGGTCCAGTGGGGGCACTTGCAGTTGTTAACCTCTTACCACCCGCCTTAACAGAGCACATTTTCTCCAGCTTTACCCAAATCTAAAAGCTTTCGAATGGAGCTTACAGGCCAGTGTGACGCCTCATTTGAAAGCTTAGGTCTACAAAACTGGACTCTTGTGGTGCATTTTTCTTTTTTTTCTTTTGTGTTTTTGTTGCTTTTTCGGCACATTAATATCACACTTTTGTCACTTTTTTGTTGTTGCTATTTTGATGCTTTTTTCAATACGTTTTTAGATTTGGATAAAGCCAAAATCTGTTCAGGTGGGGGTTAAGTGGGGTGGGTTCAGGCTAAAAGATGCATAATATAGATAGAAGTAAAATTGTCATTAACCCCAAAAGGAGTGGCCAATCTGGTTCTAGAAGTAGTAAGCGCCCAATAAACACGGGAAAGTCATTTAACATTTTAACCCCCACCTTAACCCAGCGCATTTTCTCCATTTCGGCATTACCCAAATCTAAAAGCTTCTCGGCGGGAGCTCACAGCCTATAGGCCAGTGTAACACCTCATTTGAAAGATAAGACCTACAAAACTGATGATTTTTATGCGTTTTGGTCGTGTTTTTCGTAGATTTTGTCATGTTTTTTTATTGCTTTTTCGACCCAGTTTTGTCGCGTTCTTGTCAGGTTTTTGTCACTTTTTTAAACTGTGTTATTGTTGCTTCTCTGGCATGTTTTTAATGACTCTATTATAGATCAGAAAACCGCATTGCACACTCAAGTAGCCGATAACGTTTCGGCATTAGCCTTCATTAGATCATTCTTTTTTCATCTGAACCACAGTGCCTTTCTCTTTAATCACTCTATTGTCACATTTTAGTCACATTTTTGTCACTTTTTGTGGTGTGTTTGTTGCTTTTTTTAAATTGTGATGTCGTCCTTTTGTCACTGTTTGTTGCGTTTTAATCCTCCTTTTCGCCGCTATTTTGAGGCTTTTTGTCCTCTCTTTGTCGTCCTGCCACCATCAAATGTCATATGTTAATAAACGAATTGATGGATCGAAATGTCACAATAGAACGTAGTGGTTGCCTGGCCACTTCTCTCGCTCACTTCATCCCAAAATTATTTTGCCAATAATAAAGTTTCAGTAATTGCATTTTTTCCAATTTTTTTTCTTTTTAAACCAAAAGCAAAACAATAGTATTTCCTTGTGCCTTGTGCTGTTGTTTTGGCTCTTGCAGTATTCACGACTCCGCTTCCCTTCACTATTCATGAGCGCTGAATATCCTCTGAAAACTCTCTAGACGAGGCTCTGTCCCGCCGCTGCACTTTGAAACATGCTCAAGGAGGCTTACCCGCCGATGCTGAAGGAAAAATCAGACCCAATATTTTCAGCCCGCAAAACCGAAAGTCGCACTCGGGCTAATATCGCTTCTGTTCTCCCGCACCCGTGCCCTCTAGGTTTTTAATAATTTACATGCCGCTCTGGTGAGACAATTATCATTCCCGCTTCATCTGGACTGCCATGGCAACAGCTTACTCATGTCGACCGGTGAAATATGCGCTTTAGAAAACGGCCACATGACTAGATTGAATTCCCGCGCGAGAGAACAGAAAGGAAAAGGCCAGGCCTGAATGATGTAACGCGCCATCATCGTTACTGTGTCGCCTACATTCATAAATCGGCCCAAATGGACACGCACCAGCACCGGCCTCATGCAGCCCCTCCCCCCACGCCTCCCCCTTTTTCTGGGGTGGCATAGTAGTTTGTGCTTATTCATGGCTATCCATTTCCCCATGTTTATATTTAAAACTTTCTATGAACCCTAAAAGAAGTGCCTCAGCCTAAATCTGAATGGTGTTGCCAGTGTGTTTTGATCGACACCTTTCTTGACCATTGGTTTGAAATTGGTTGATTGGTTTCAGTGGGTTGTGTTTAGTTTCTATTACAGCACACTTTTTTTTTTTTTTCTTTCAATAAGCTCCTACAGTGTTGCATTCATTTTCCACCAAGATTCTCAAAGGGGTTAAAATCTGGACTCTGGTGGCCAATCCATGTGTGAAAATGATATCTCGTGTTCCTTTAACTGCTCTTTCACAATGTGAGCCCGATGGATCCTGGCATTGTCATCTTGTAAAATACCAGGGAAGAAGAAATCCACTGCTGGTATAACCTGGTCATGCAGGATGTTCAGGTACTCATTCTTATTCTTAGTCTGTTTTTTCTTCTATTATATACCCCAACAGGGTCAAACTGCATTTTTAAATTTAAATTTATTTGAGTTTATAGTTTTTCCCAAAGCAGACCAAGTTCAGAAGCGCTGCTCTTTTTTTCTGGCTTAAATTAAATTGATTATTAAAAGTCATGCAAAATCGACTTTTTGGAGCTTCTAACCATGTTGTTATGCCTTATCAAAAAACACCCCCGGAGTGTTTTTGGGCTTTTTTCACGCAGTTCTAAGCAATCCTGCCCGTCTGAGCAGCTGCTCTGCCCTCTCCTGGAAAACAACAGAAGTCATGTTTGTGAAGACGGAGCTCTTTCTAACTTACTCTGGACACCGCTTGTTCTTTTTTCTTCCCCAACGATAATGTCACGGATGTGCGTTTGGCTACGAGAGGAACAGGACTACTCAACCTTCCTAAAGAAGAGTGCACTCGCCAGAAGTTGGGATTTCTTTCCGTGATTCAGCTAGCTACTATATCAACCAACCTGATGGATGCTCGGTGAACCTTGGCCAGAATCAAAGTGGATTCACTTTTATAACCAACGAGAGTCCCATAACGTAAACACCCGATGATGGGGAGGACAGGCTGAGCGGTGAGTCAATCAAAACGCGTGTTAGCGTGTGTGTTAGCCATTTATGAAACTGTGTTCACATGTCAACTCCTTACAACTGCATTTTACAGCTATATTTATAAGACTGTAAATGTGGAATGAGTTAACTGAATCGAAGCGTCTTGTCTTCCGGCTTTTGGAACAGACCCCCGGAAAATACTTATTTCTCTCAAAAATGAGTACTCCATAGTGATAGAGGTACAATATATCATATAAATGCCTATAGTTTACCTTGGAATGGCTAAAATAGCATGATACAGATCCTTTAAAACATTAGCAGTTCTTATATGTTCTCCAACATGCACAATAATAAAGAAATTAAATTAAAAAAAACATAATCATTAGAATACGTCTCTTTTCTGTCTCTAAACTAAAGCCATAAATCATCAAATTTCACTAGGGGACAGCTAATACTGTGTCCAAAAACAGCCTGCCCACTAATGTGAATCCAATAGCCCTGTAGCCACAGATCTGAAGTGTGCTTGTAACAGGGAGGTGATGATATCTTTTCTGCTGGACGTCCCAAATGATGGCGCCTGCTGCTAAAATCCCAGCATAATCACATTTAGGCGGCTGTAACCTTTGGTGTTGGCGGAGCACAACCCTGACTTCTTTTCAATACGGCGCGGACAGTGTGACATTATCGATCGCCGTGGCCCGTACAGCTGCTTAACGAAACGATCAAATAAGTGCACATAGATTAGCATACTAAGGAGTTTGGATGGAATCAGGAAATGGGGAGCCTATTTCTTTTCAGCTGGTTCACTTGTTGGTGTATTTTGTTAGATGCTACATGTACATGTAAATCCTGGCACAGTAAACTTCCACAGATGGTTTCTTTTGGGTGCTCCTGTTTCCTCCATCGGGCACGTAGGGATAATCCTTTCAGCTAAAGTACTCCCGGGATTCTGGCTCTGCAGTGATGGTTTCGCCATGGAGACTGCAGGATATTTCCCTCATCTTTTTTAAAATGAGAACCAGCTGGAATATTTAAAAGGTCTATTTTATAATAAATGTAAAAGTTTTGTTCTTGTTGTTGCAAAAAGCCGCCTTTTTGCTCCTTACACTCCCAATCAAAAGTTTAAGACCAGTTGAAAAATGGCAACAATTAATATTTTACATGATTGGATCTTAACAAGATTCAAGCACTTTGAGGTTCCTTTGAAATATAAAGTGCGATATAAATAAAATGTATTATTATTATTATTAAATAGAACTTCAATATGCTACTCTCCCTTGGTTTACAGTTTGTTTAAGAATTAACTTCAAATGTCAAATCACTGGAAGATGTAAGACTTGGTGAGTTCTTTAAAACCAAATGTATCACAAGCATGTCAACAGAAATTCAGATTCAACACTAAAACGATTACTTCTGGTTATAATAGCCTCGCTTCTGTCAGTCTACCACAGGGGCGGTTGTGGCTACAGAAATAGCTTACCATTACATTGAGTATGGTTTGAATGAATAATGACTATAGTGCGGCGCTTTGAGAAACTTGTATCGCGCTTAACAAGCCTGTGGTACCAATTGTAACCAAATTATAACCAGAAGTAAATCTTTTAGTGTTGAATCTAGATTTCTATTGACATGCTTGTAATGCATTTGGTTTTAAAGAACTCGCCATGTCTTACGTCTTCCAGGGATTTGACATTTGAAGTTAATCCTTAAACAAACTGTAAACTAGGACAGAGCAACTCACTGGCACTGGTAATGCAGCTTGAAATGGATATTTCAACTTGATTGTCCAAGTCTCCCATAACACTTCCTTTCATTAGTCTGAGTAATGCCTGCAGAAAGAACCCGAAAGGGCTCACGCAGGTGGACAGAGCACTGGATAGCACAATTCACTCCAAAATATAAAATGGGTATGATAAGAACATCTACCACGCATTGTGCAAATGTACTTTTTTGAAATGCCATGGCAAGGCACTGATTGATTTAAGCTAACCAGAAAACAAAAACAAAAAAAACAAACATATATATATATATATAATATGTTACATAATTTGCATAATTGGATGTTGATTTGCCCATCCACTTTCATCTACAAAGAGATTTGCAAATCTCTATGTACTGTATGTGTTGGTTAAGACTTCTCAAGCTTCTCAAAGTGATTTTACAATTGTGCTTATTCTTTCATTCCCTCGGCTCCCCTCCCTGGTCCCACCTCTTCACACGTCTCCAGCCCAGAGGACACTGCCCCTTGAGCACTGTGAGGGACATGTTCTTACACTTCTCCAGCGCTTTCAACACCATCAGACCGGCGCTGCTGTGGGGGAAGCTGGAGGATGCGGGAGTGGATGAACATCTCACTGCATGGACCATTGACTACCTCACGGACCGACCACAGTACGTGCGGCTGCGCAGCTGTGAGTCTGAGGTGGTCGTCTGCAGCACTGGTTCCCCCAGTGCACCGTCCTCTCACTGTTTCTCTTCACTATCTACACGTCTGACTTCAGACACAACACGGACAGCTGTCATCTGGAGTACCGGTCGGTGATCATAGACTTTGTGGACTGGTGTGAGCGCAACTGTGCTTGAACACCAGTAAGATGAAGAAGATGGGGATCAACTTCAGAAGGAAGCCACTACACCGCTGAACATCTGGGGGCGGACATTGAGGTGGTGGACAGTTTCAAGTACCTGGGTGTTCACCTCAACAATAAACTGTACTGGTTCCAGAACACCAACGCCCTGTACAAGAAGGGCCAAAGTCGCCTCCACCTTCTGAGGAGACTGAAGTCCCTTCGGAGTGAGCAGGCCTCTGCTCAGGACTTTTTATGACTCTGTGGTAGCCTCTGCCATCCACTACACAGCCTTGTGCTGGGCCCCGGGCAGCACAGAGCGGGACAAGAACAGACTGAACAAGCTGGTCAGGAGGGCCAGCTCCGTCCTGGGCTGCCCCCTGGACTCTGTGGAGGAGGTGAAGGACAAGAGGGTATTAGCCAAGCTCACCTCCATCATGGACAACACCTCCCACTCACTACACGGGACTGTAGTGGAGCTGAGCAGCTCTTTCAGTGGTAGACTGAGACATCCTCAATGCAAGACTGGGCGCAACCGCAAGGCCTTCATCCCCACGGCTGTCAGACTGTACAACAAGACTGTAAAGTAACATGTGCAATAACCCCCCTTTGCAAAACTATGTGCAATAATCTCTATCAGCGCCACTTATTGACAACCTGCACTAGGACTGTAAACTTTGCACCTCAATATTCTACTTTTTATAGTATGTTCTAATTTTTATTCTATTTTTATGTATTCTTATTTCCTTATTGTTATAATTCCGCCCCTTAAGATTTTTGCTTTACTATTGTACATAAGATACCACTTTTTTTATTTTAACTGTTTGCACATCCTGAGTTATCTTATTGAATGCCGAATGTAACAAGTGAATTTCTCTGTTGTGAGATCAATAAAGGATTATCTTATCTACTGATCCGCCACACTACCGTGCATGCAAGGTGACTTGCCCAAGAACACAACAAAAGACCCAATGCCAGTAGAAGTGATCAACCGCAGCCCTTTGGGTCAGTGGGTAAACATCTGCTGCACCTGTGTAGTTGCGTCCCTGTTTCCATCCTCGAGTACATCACAAAGTGCTGCCAAAACATGGTCGACAGAATTTTTTTCTCTTAGTTTAGTTTAGTTTATTTATTTATTTGAGATTTAACAAATCATAAACAAGGGAACATATGGCAAGGTAACGGCAAATAATAAAGAACGGTAATAAAAAAATAAAGAAACAACAGCAAAATAATATACAACACTCAACAACAATGTCTGTTCATATTTGAGGAATATGGATTCTTTGTAGATCTTTTTAAAGTGTGCCAGATTTTTACAGAGTTGATTTGAGCCATATTAAATTCAGTAAGGTCCTCAAATTTCATTGTTTTTTATTTAAAGAATAATGGATGTGTGTGTTCACGGTTCTCTTCCAAATTTATTGGGTCAAAAACTGTAACTTCCTTCCCTTTTATAGCCCCTTTTCAAATTTCTTACGAGAGTATTTACTGGGCTTTAGTTTCCCCAGAGCTATCCTAAATTTAATGACGTGACATTTCAGAGTAATAAAGCTTCCCCTCCATTTTTCTCCTTCCTATTGTAGAAAATGTGTGTGAGCCCGGGCCCACACCCCTGTACACTTGTCCTGGTTATTCCGGGCTGGAGTGTTGTCGGGTGTAAGACTGGCAGAAGTACACAGCAGTTTGAATGGTGTGAATATGCAAAGGAGTACAGCGGGGCAGAGCGGAGAAAGATGGCGTCGAGTCAGCATTTCCTCACTGCTCCATGTGTGTCGGACTGTATAGGGCACAATGACATGGGAGGAGGGTTTGGGAGGTTTGGGGATTCGCATGCTGCAAGGTGCCCATAGTGTTAAACTCGGGTACAAATAAATGGCAGTGTTTCATGCTTTTTCATATCATTGTCGTAGAAATGATTGTTTAATATCTTTTTTACCGTTATGTTCAACAAATTAATAAATGGGTCATAATGTTTTGCGCTGTCAGTAATATTAAATGCTCCTAGACAATGGAAAGCTGAAAGAAATCTGTGCATTGAATTGATCTATTGTGTTGTGGCGTTGGTTTTCTTCCCTTTTGTTAAGTGTGACTTCTGTCAAAACATGTGAAGAAGTCGATTTGCATAAAAGTCAACTTATGGCATTACACTTTACATTGCAGACGGTTAATTTAATACAATCATAAATAAATGCGCACATTATTTCCATTGTAAAAAGTCAATTAGGTAGGCAGTGGGCAGATAAAAATAATGATATAAATGAAATTTTAGCTTGTTACATGCTTACAATCAATATGCCTTGTACATCCTGGTCCAGAGAATCCAGTGCTGAGCAGGAGCTGGTGCTTGAACACAGGACTTCGCAACCCAGCCTCCTACACCCTGAGCAAAACTGCCACCACCATCAGCCTTCATACGGCATTAATCACACCAACATTACTACACACAGCTTTAACAAATGAACTCAAACATGACACAAGAGCGTACTGTGGTCCAGTGGAGAAGGTACTGAGCATTGAAGTCTCTCTCGTACGCTCGTGTTTTTCTTTCTAATTGTGTTTTTGTTGCTTGTTTATTGTGTTTTTGTCTGTGTTTTGTTACTTTTTTTCATATTTCCATCCTAATTTTTGTCGCTATTTTGACACTTTTATATTTAGGTAAAGCCAAACTGGAGAAAATGTGCTCGGTTCAAGTGGAGGTTAATAGTGTTCGGCAGAAAAGTTCTTTTTATTTAATTTTTAAGCTACTGACAGGAAGTGACATAGATAAAGGTAAAGTTCTTTTGCAGTTTGACTCATTTCCAGAGGTGGGTAGTACTCACTACATGTACTTGAGTAACTTTTAAGTAAGTACTGTATTTGTTATTGTACAACAGTACAAAGAAAATGTATTCACATATTAGTCCTGAGCTGCTGCCGCGCTGTCACTGAGGACCAACCTGACCAGCATGATTTTGGAGGTAGAGGGTTCCTGGGTTTGTCCCTGTTTCAGAGCGTGGTGTCCAGCACTGGTCAGCGCTTCCACCTCCTCCTTCCACTTCTTCCTGTGCAGCTCCCTCCTCTTTGTAAATATTCCGATTTCGACGGACTTTATGTTTTGTTTGACACAATTTATGGCGTCAAAAAGTCAGACTTTTTCGCTCAGTTACTCAGTTACTCAGTTATACACAGTACTCAAGTAACATTTTCTCCAAGTACTTTTCCCCGGAGTTATTGTTTGAGTCACTACTTTTTACTTGGACTTGCGTACGAGTTTATTTCAAAGTAACGTTACTCTTGAGTAAATATTTTGGCTACTCTACCCACCTCTGCTCATTTCCCATTGGACATAACATGGTTGGCAGGGCAACGGTTTAAAATGGTTTGCCTCTATCTATGTCACTTCCTGTCAGTTTCCAATCAGGAATTATAAACGTTACAAAAAATGGTAAAACTAAAAGAAGCTGGGTTAATATATATATATATATATATATTTAGCTGAATCTTATATATAATTGTGTTAACTGCAGTATGTTTTAGCAAAAAAAATTGAGATTATTTGCATATCCTGTCTCAATATATAGATTAGTCAGGGTAAGACAGGGTTCATACTCCGTGATCATGGAGCTGCCAGTGTTGGATGGTGGTCCATTTGTTGGCGACACCCTCCCCCTTCTACTACGCTGCGTGCCTCTGCCAAGTGCATAATCCTGTCACAGACTAGAATTGCAACCCTTCAGGAATAGTTTTTTCTTCTTCTTCTTCTTCCCTCTCTCCTCTCTCCTGCCTCCGTGTGCACCGAGCATCTGCTGCCGGTGTCAGAGCGGGGGTGGGGACTTCTCTTGACACCGCACTGTATACGGCCTGTGTGCGTGTGTGCGTGTGTGTTATGAAAGGCAAACACGGGGAGCGCGTGGGTGTTTTTGCATCGCTTCGTGGCTCCACACTAATGGTTATAAATGGACTAAATACCCTGCGTTACAGGCACTCATTAGTGGCCACGAAGAAGCCCGAAAAAGGAGCGTATATGGCGGTGATGGGAGAGTTGCTTTGCTGTCTGTGTGCCACACCCAGGCCTTGCACGCTGCTATACTCCTCCTCCGAAGCCATGCGAGTTTATCTGCTGGCGTTACCATGAGAACGGAGTATGGGTATGGAGAGGGGGATGTCTCCAGACCAGAGTATTCAGAATGACTATCCGTCAGCACCACAGAATGATATTTGGATTAGCACATGCTTATGTAGGCACTTTTGAGTGGATTTTGGTTTTGTGGGTGGAAAGGCCGCATTTGATATAAATGGGCATGTTTAAACAAGCGGCGCTGGAAATCAATGAAGGAAATGATATACTGATTGCTTTCCAAGTCAGACACTGTACAGGGTGGGGTTTCTGTTAGAGCCATAGAAAGATATAGAAGAATCACTAAGAGGTGGTGATGGTGCGGAGGCTGGGATGCTGTGGGGGGCCTCCATCACTGAAGAGGAGGAGGAGGAGGAGGAGGAGGAGGAGGAGGAGGAGGAGAGAGAGGCCGGGAGGGTGGGGTTTATAGGGTGGGATCGGCCAAGTCCCTGTGAGCGGCGCGCGAGTGAAAAAGCGATACAGGGGAGAAAGCCACTGGCTGAAGAGGAGCGTGCAAACTGGGATGAGGAGTAGTACAAGCGCCGGGGCGACTTCCTCCTAGCTGTTGATACAGCCTCCATCGCGAGTGAGAGCGCGTGTGCACGGAAGAGCGCGCACGAGAAAGTGAGAGAGAAAGTGAGAGCGAGCGTGGAAGAAAGAAGAAGCTTGAAGAAATAAGAAAAAAAAAGGAACAAAGCGGGGGGACTAAAACTACAACTATGCTGTGCTGCATAAGAAGAACCAAGCCGGTAAAGTATCCATTTCACTGCACTTTAGTTCTTGTAGTAAAAGTTTGTAGTGTTTTTTTTTTTTTTTTTGGTGGGGGGGGGAAAGTATTAACCCAAAATGGTGTAATGTCCAGACACGCCTAGTTAATGTGATTATCCCGCATGAATGGATGTTGCCACAATGCCTCCAAGACTTCACACTGTTCTTGGCGAAAGGAGAGATCACACCGAGCGTTTCGTGAAATTCAAATATGACTTAGTGTATTCTTCTTCTTTTTCTCTGCCATTCAAAACTGGGCTAAACTCTCGCCTGCTTCTGCCTATGACGCTTGGCGCTAATTAAACCCCCGATGTAATGCTTCCTTAATTGACAGATCAGCACAAGTCTTAAAATCTTCATCGGGCAGAATTTTTTTTTTTTAGCGGCACTAAAGTAATTTTCCACAGTGAGGGGAGAGAGAGAGAGAGAGAGAAAAAAGGGTGGGGTAAGGATTGAGTGAGCGGCACCATCGTGTCAGTGGCCTCTGGGAAGTACAATGAGAATAAATGAGTTAAAAGGATTATCATAGCCCTCTAGCTTGATAAGTGGAGACTGTCAATGGAGGCGACTATGGAGTGTGCACTTGTTTTAAAGGGTGTGAAACTCGGCATGTTGGGTGGTTTTTTTTCTCCAATAAGAGAAATAGATAGCCATTCTATCAGAGCTGGGAAAGAAAGCTTTAGAGGTAAAACTAAAGCTGGATGTACCGCTGGAATCTAATAATTGCTTCTTATATGTCAGCCTGGGTGAGTCATATTAGAAAAGGAACACAATAGGAGAGTTTGATAGACATGCTGGATTCTGGACGAGGTTTAGGCTGTGGCAAGCAAGCAAGCAAAAAAAAAAAAAGCACATGTAGGTAGCGCAAAGAGTAGGTGAGAATGGGAGAAAGGTATGGTGTGGTGGGGGAAGGTAGATGAAAAGACAAGCAAAGCAGAAAATGAGATTGTGCCGCCAAAAACTACCCGCAAATTTAACAGTGGTGACAAGATGAGTGATGGTAGGAGGTGGGAGGCAACTGTAGAAATGAGGATAGAAAAAAAAAAGCTAAAAGAGAAAAAGCCGGTATGCTACTGCTGCTGCTGCTGCTACGGCACACTGCAGCCATGTGGGTGAGGCACCGGCTTTTTCCCCCACTGCCGCCATGCGCTGTCCCCGCCTCAACGTGCACGGCGCTCCCTTTGAACTTAACCCCGCAAGGTGTTCCTCAAGCTCAAATGAATCTGGATTGACTTTGTCAATGAAGAACACGGAATCTCAAACAACGAGTTTATGTTCTTTTGTTTGAAATGTCAAGAGTTGAAAGAAGAAGCCAGGTCATTTGACATCTCCAAGGTCTACAAATGAATGATGTAATTCGCATACCATACAAAAAAAGAAAGAAAAAAAAAAACACCCATTTGGTACCCAATCCTGAGAATCCATCCTCCACTTCCTTGTATGCTCCCCCTTAGCTCCTCCCACTCTCTAAGCTTGAACCCACATTGGTAATTAATCTAATATGACAATAAAGCATCCTCTGTAACATTACCTTCTATAGCCAAAGCCTCAATTCTCTCCCACTGCCTTATTTTTTCCCCCTCCTTCGTGTCCATCATAAACCCATTGCCTATAGTACTCTCTCCCTCGCCCTGCCCCTATGAGATCATGTGGTGATTGTGGTGCCTTTGTTCGTCCAGAAAGAGCCGGTGTAATTCAATTAGGGGCTAGCTCCAGAGGACGTTACCTCGCTACCGGCTTGCCTTTTGGTTATAACGGGGTGATTTTTAAAAATTTTTTTTAACCCCCTTCCTAACAGCAAAAGGCAAATACCCTTTACATGTATAGCCATTTTGGGTTTTCCAAAGGCTTGTCTAGCGCCAGCGGCGGCAGCACCACCACCTGAGCAAGCGCTGAACCCCCCTCCCCTTTTCTCTTTCGCTCACTCTCTCCCCTTTTTTTCTGCAGGAGCTAGCCGGCTAAATGGGTGTGGTACTCCACTGTGTCTGCTTGTGATGCGAGGGATAGAGAGAGGGAGAGAGCGAGAGCGAGAGAGTAAGGGAAAGCGGAGTGAGTGGGTAGCAGTTTGCACGGTGGGAATGAGAATGAAAGTGCCAGGGAGAAGAAAGGGAAGCAAAAAAAAAAGCGCTGAAACACAGGAGAAGGAGAAAATGCTCAGCCGTGGCAGACACTAGACAGTCTATAGTGTCTGGAAGAGGGGAAGCCATTGAAAGCAGGCCAAGCATGATTAGGGGGAGTGAGGTGCCAATGCATGTACATCTCTCCATGATACACCTCCAAAATTGCTTGAACTACTTCAACAACAAAAAATCTCAAACCAAGCACCTGTTAGCTTGTTTCGGATTCGAAAGCAATGCCTCTCAGCAAAGCCATTACGGCAGCAAAAAAAAAAGAAAAAAAAGAAAAAGAAAAAAAAGCCAAATTACATCGCTGCATTGCATTTGTGTCACATCTGGGTGGAGCAAGCAGACGGTGCAGAATACTAAAAGCAAAAACACGATAGAGATATATGCATTAGATGTGGTGGTTTCGTAGTTATTCACACACCCCTGGCACTCCCACCTCTTTCCACCACCCTCAAACAGATCCCTAATGGCCTTGCGAAGAGGCCGAGGCATGGGAGACTGTTGCCGAGTGTCACCGTATAGGGGGATGGTTACGCGTGTAATTTGTGTGTCATTCGACTCCTGGGGTGTGGTTCTCACGACTGCCACTGCCCACTCAAGGGCACACAGAGGCTGGCAGTCTCTCCGGCTCACAGGCAATGCAGGGGATGTGGATACAGTCATAAAAGACAATATAATAGAAGAAATGAAGCTGCATCCTTAAAGACTTTCTATCTGTTTGTGAGCATCAATTGAGTTAGCGCCACAAATTGCAAAAGACAATAAATGCTGTGTTGATCATTTGTTTGTATTTCATTATGCAACATATTAATTACTTCTTAAAGACATAATTGCTGTGGAGACGGACAATGAATGTGGCAGTTAATAGGATTTTAAGAGCAATGAAATATCAAGCTTTCTCCGTCATTATTTTCCACTCATTTGAGCAAATCACGTGTTGTAGAATCCTACGATGGTAGTAGTCACATTCATTGACTTGCACCTGCAATTTCAAATTCTTCCCGAGGCCACATTGAGCGTGAGGGTCAGTGTAAATAGCCATGCTAGAATATGTTCTTTGGACAGTCATATATGTAATATTCCCTGACTTTTCCGTGACAAAGCATTCCCAACATCTGCAGTTTTAAGTACAAGTATTGGATTTTTTTGTAAACCCATCACGAAGCCAGAACAAATGAGCACCATTTGATTTAAGAACCTGCGTCTTTGCTCATCTTCATACTCAAAATCAAGTCAATAACATTTGCGTAAGAAAGAGCTTTGCCTGATCCACCATCCGCCACCCTTTGTTTTCGCTAAAAACGAAAAAAAAAAAAAAAAAAGCTACAACCCGAGCGTCTCCTTGTGTGCGCTGGCCACATTATTAGGCACATGATTTAGTGGTTTGAGGCGTTAACCGTCGCGTCTGCGCCAGGGTCACCGGTGTCAGCGCGATATTAGAGCCGGGAGACCAAGGTTCATCTGTACTGGTATAGTCACCTCCTCCACCTATATCCACTGCCTCTATCCCTGAGGCTCTATAGGTCATAAATCCTGCTGGAGGCCTTCATTTGTAATATCTCCAGGACCAATCTGCTACCATCATAAAACACATGTCAGGGTAAAAATAACAACGGCATGCCGGGTTTTCTTATGTCTTCCATTAAATATGATGATTTATCCGGAATCTAGTGTTTCCGCTCGGTAAATGTCTTTTCAAAATTGAGCTCAGAAAGACCCAGTACCGGCCGGCACGCCCTCCGCTTCAAACAATACACTGGCGACTTATTGGCTTTTTACTTTGCCTGATCTCATAGGTGCTTACAGCTGCCAAAGTCTAACCCAGGCACTTAACTCTAAACAGAATTACTTACAGGCTTTTTGCAATGACTCACGCTATTACATGATGGAGATTGGGAATACAGAGGGGCATGATATCATCAACACTATGAGCCAATAGGCTGTCATTGACTTCTAGATATGGGCGTGGACGCTGGGGCATTATCACAGACTGACCGCCGATGTGTTGTCACCATTTGACCTATCGATATTTGTCTCGTCACCCCCACTCGGAATAAGGCTTGGCTGTCACATTCTCGCTGACCACTTTACATGCATCATAGGCTGGCCGGCAAATTGCTTATATCAAATGCAATGAGCAACCAAATGATTCGTTTACTGGACTATGGAAGCACTAATATGTTTGAAATGTGCAGCCTGACAAGTTTGGGCTGTTTTGTCTCTCACTTGCCATTGCCCGGTATTTGAACCCCGGTCACGTATCCCCGCCCCGCAGGCGCTGTTCCACTTGTGCGGCACAGATTTTCATTCATAAATACAAGAGCGTCTCCCAAAGGTGCCAGCGCGCGGCAACGTGCACCCCTCTTTTTAGTGAAGCCTCCTCGCTATTTGATCTGACTCTTAATTCATTTGCACCAAGCCAACATATTTGCATTTTGCTACAAATTAAATTACTTATTCCAATTAGCCAGCAGTGCCTTTGCCTGTTAAAACACTCATTCTGGTTGCCATAGACACAATACAGCAATAATTTGTTCACACACGAGGAAACGTGTATGCACATAAACACAAAAAGTGTATAACCAGGGACAGGTGTTACACAATAAATGCATGCTCCAGATGAACCGTGTCTCCAAAGGTTAATTAGTCTAAATTGAAGCTGGTCGCTCCCCATGAGGATATGCCTATACCTCAGCTGTCCCAAATGTAAAGAGAGCAAATAGCTGCACGCCAGTGTGCATTATTAGACACACGACTCAGCGGTCTCTCAGATCCATTTTATACACAGTAGTACACACTGATAACCCGTGTACATAAAACTGTTATTGTAAGAAACCGTATTTTCATTTTTGTCATCACAGAAGAGTGAATAGTAGGGCTGAAACAACTAATCGGCAACTAATCGATTATTGAAATAGTCGACCACTATTTTAGTAATCGATTTATCGTTTTCTAGTAAATACTTTGTTTTTAAAGGTAGGGTCTGTAGTTTTTTGTACATTGAAAATTTCATAAATATCTGTCTGTGCCTCATCCAATCAGAAGCAGAATTGGCACCAAGAGCCTCCAACAAACATTTACTCTAAGTTTACTCTGTCAACATGTCCTCAAGCGATGCCACTTTAGCGTTATGTGATAAAAACATTTTTAAAAATAAAATGTTCTTACACCAAGCAATTTATCGATTAATCGAGAAAATAATCGGTAGGTTAATCGATTACCAAATAATCGTTAGTTGCAGCCCTGAACAAGCTTTTGGAATGTGTGACACAAAGAAAAGAAAGTTTTTGAAGCACTGATGTGTATTGTTCCGGAATAGTTATAGGAAATTGTGAAAAAAACTATATTTTCGAAAAGTATTCATAAAAATGCAAAAAAAAGAGAAGAGTTTTCTATGTCTGTTTAGGGTTGGCTTCTGGCTTTTGCTGCATATTGGTTAACTAGCATGCAGAGTTTTTTAGATTAGATGTGAAATTGTCATTTTTAGTCTCAAGATAGAATTTAAAATCCTTCTCTAGGTTTTTAAAAGATGAAAAGAGAGAAATACTTTGGGGTTGCCAGTTCAAGGAAAAGAGTTCAATGCTAGGAAGCTTTTTGCCTCTTTCAAACTGACCTTAAACAAGATCTCACACTGGTGACAAAGTGGCAGCCTTTACAAACACACACACACACACACACACACACACACACACACGCCCCCCTCTGAGCACCGCACCCGCCGTTACTGCTGCATCCCATTCAACCCCCCCATACCCCACCCCAAACAGCCACACCGATTGCCCCGCCTGATTTACGACCTCCCCATTGGCCGACTCTCCGCAGGAGGTCAGGTGCTCTGCCAATCACAGTGACATATAGTCTTTCGCGGCAGCACCGGCCCGCAGACAGCGCTGTGATGAGTTAGCACTCTCCCGGTTGTCACGGTAACCTTTGATGGTGGGGAGGGGTATGGCTGTGAATGCTGAAGAGCGAGGAGACTGGAGCAGGCAGTTCCCTAGCAGCCGAATGCCAAAGAGAGAGAGAGCTACTGTACGCAATGAATAGAGAGAACCTCATTATTGTTCAACAGGAGCTTGCATTTTTATGGTTTTGAAGATGACATTAGGAACAGACGCTGCCAACGCCAATGAATGCATCACATGGATTTAAATAGTCTCCTAATCGCATCTCAAGGACGGTCTTATTTATTGCGGATAAACAATATAGGCCTCAATAGGGCTCCATCCAGAGACCAATTTATTATGTGCAGACAACTGACACAGATGTAGTCCTCTCATGTTTCACGTTGGTAATAAATCTGTCGAAGAGCGCCATAAAACACTGTGTAGATTCATAGCACTGTCAGACAAAGCTGTAACCAGCAAGAGCAGACTCAATCCAAGCCATATAGACTTTACTATGTTCATATTGTTGTTGTTTAGTCTGACCGAAGTGGTGTTTACTACGGTTATACTTAGAAATGACAAAGCTGGCAACCAGGAAGTGGGCTTTGAAAACTGTCATCTGTTATGGGAGAAATAAATAACTGAATGGCCAATCCTACTGTGTTGCTAGACATGCATAAGGCTTCTTTCAGGATGAGCCGGGATTTTCCATATCGATGTGGCATTGGAGCTAAACCAGATACTGATTTGTAGTTCGTATATTTCTTTTGAATCAAGTGTAAAGCCAGTTGGGAATGGCTAAAATTGAGTAGCTGAATTGGCATTGCTTTTGCCCAACGGCCAATTGGTTGCATGCCTGTTTCGTAAAAGTATATTCTCCCACACGGTAACCACTATGGGCTGTACAGGTTTCATATATTTTCAAGAGACAAGCTGATCTGATTAGTTGCAGACAGTTGTATCTCTGTAAAATGACTTCACAGTGATGACCCGCTGGATTCTTTACTGGGATAGTCAGAAAACGTTGTTACCCATAACGCCATGCACTGTGTTCAGACATTTTATTTATGTTGCTTATCCTGCCTTTTTTTCTTTTTCTTAATTTGACAAGTTTCATCCAGCTAAATTACATTTTGATGCTTTGCTTTGCTGTGTACTTCTGGTTCATTTTGTGTGCCACAATCACTGCTCATCCCTCATCCTTTAATTTGATTTGATTTCTTTTCATTAGATTTATAAGACTCATAACACAGCCTGGTTTTTGATGGACAGCTTTGGAGCCAGGTACGACAGGTAACTCATGAAGCACTTTTTTTGCATTTTAGTTTGTCTGTCCTCTTTCCCTTTTCTTCATTCCGCCCTGTGCCTTTAGTGTGTGTGTATATATATATATATATATATATATATATTAGTATAATAAATCTGTATTTTAAAAAATCGACTTCTTGTTTGACCCTTGTTTGACCTATCCTATGTAGATTATGAATTTTGATGAATCACCCATGGTCAGCTTAATAGTGACCATACCTCAAGGTGAATTTTAATTTATGCAGAGATTGGCCCCACCAACCAAACTAAAATGTCAATTGGGCAAGGATGTTGTTATCTATCTCTCTGTGGGTGCATGGCTTTCAAAAAGCATTACTCCAAATGGTAATTCCTTCTCCCATAGCTAGTTCTTCCACTTGAACTCAGATTGTTTCAAATCTAATTCAAAACAAGGAGACATGGTTGGTGAGGCTACTACTGCAACGGCTTCTGTTTCTTTGAGAGGTAAAGTCTTATCTTCCAGGTAAAATGTTACTTTGTAGTACTCTACTTGTAACATTTCTTTCCTATGCTCCTATAGTGGTTTCCAAAATGTACTCAAGTAAATTTTTTCCTCCTAATTACTAGCACTAATTTTGCTGTGCAATATTTTGAGCAAAGTGTGTGACGCCTGTCATTCTTGTGGACTTCAGGTGGAGAAGAACGAAGATGCCGACCAGAAAATCGAGCAGGACGGCACCGCCAACAAACCCGAGGACAACAAGGCTCACAAGGCTGCGACCAAAATACAGGCGAGCTTCCGCGGACACATAACTCGGAAAAAGATGAAAGACGGAGAGGAAGAGCAGGAAGAGGAGGTTCCTGTCAACGGGGAGGAGATAGTGAACGGTATAGACGAGGGAGAGGAGGCCAAGAGCACGGAGGAGGCGAACGAGGACGCGCCTGCCAAGGAGTCCAAGAAAGAGGAGAGCCAAGCCAAAAGCCCAGCTGCGGAGAAACCCGCTAACTCTCCGGCGCCACCTGCAGAAACAGCAGCATCTCCCGCAGCCGCCGATGAGCCTGCGAAGGAGGAGCCGAAAGCGGAGGAGAAGGTCGAGGAGAAGCCCAAAGAGGTGGAGGTAGAGCCCCCAGCGGCCAAAAGTCCCACCACCACGGCTCCCACCCCTGCCCCGGTGAGTGAGGAGAAAGCAGAGGAGCAGAAGAGCGAAGAGAAGACGGAGGAGGACAGACAAGCCGATGTGCCTGCTGCTGTTAGCCCGACAGCCGACAAGGAGGAGCCTAACCAAACAAAAGAAGGTAACGCACATAACAACACTCAGCACAAAATGTCTACAGGGAAAGATGTAAGCGTAAGCAAGATGACTCCTCATTCAGGGTTTTTTGTTAGAATGCAAAAAAAAAAGAAGAAAAAGAATATATTTTCCACCTAATTGCAACAATGATCAGGATAAATGAAATCATCGTGCAATACAGTTGAGTTGGCACAATATTCACCTCCTTGAAAAACAAAAAAAACACATTTACTCACCTACTAACACAAATCAGGATTAGACTCAAAAAAGGTGAATCGAAACAACTGGACGCCCCATAGAAAGCCTTTTAGTGGTGCCACATTTTGAGGAACACCGTGACAAGCTTTTAAAACAGTTTGACCTTTTACCATTACAATATTCGGATGCTGCTGTTTGGATTAAAAATGCATCTGCCGCAAATCGTGCTACTTCCAAAAAGAGCAAAAGGCAAGATTTGATTTGACGCCACGGTCTCTCGCGAAGCGTGTAGACTATTTATATTAGTTTGAAAGAGTAGACAAACACATTCAGCTTCAACACATTTGATGGTAAACAAAAAGCCACAGCTGGGTTTTACCAAGCCTCTGCCAACGATGAACACAATGTAGGAGGCCTGTTTTATCAAGCGCACTATTTAGACTCCATCATCCACTCATTATTCACACTGCATTAGACTGTTAATAAACATCGATGGAAAGATAAAGTTGAATATTGTGCTCGGCTGGCAGTACAGGAAATGAATGTTGGGCGTAGTAGGATTGTTTGGCGCAGCTCCAAAATCCCTGGTTAACACGCCGAATATTGGATTAGACCCCGGGAAAGATAGATAGAAGTGCTTGTATTGATATCGTGAGATGAGCCAACACTTTTTTTTTACGGGAAGAGTCAGTCAGAGGAGAGAGTATTCCAAGTAAAAAGTAAAAGTACATTATGCCATAATGGCAGAATGTGCCATTATGAATAAAAAGTAAACACCTAAGTAGGGTTAACCAGGTCTAAAGAAAATAAAGTAAAAAGAAGTACCATATAGTATAAGTCGCTCTGGCACAAGCCCAAAAAAATGCATAATGACGAAAAAAAACGTACGTAAGTCGCTCCGGAGTATAAGTCACACCAGCCTTGGAAACTACCTGGGCCTGGAGGCATAACCGCACCGTTGACAAGCCTCTCCCGGCAGCACGTTGTTTAAGCACCCATTTGCAAACTCGTTCCTCAAGCTGTGGCCATCTAGCTTTGACTGTTTTCTAAATCTTCAGCGATACAGGAGTACCAGATACTGGTACGCAAGCCTAGAGCGCCCTCTAGCGGCTGCCAGTGTGAAAATAACAAAAGATGTGGAATTATATATTTTGAAATATAAGTCGCACCGGAGTATAAGTCGCACCCCCAGCCAAACGATGAAAAAAAGTGCGACTCCCGGAAAATACGGTAACCATAATGCTCTCGTTTTCACAAATTAACATGCAACATACTCTCTGTTGAAATGTACCATGAGCCCCAGGGAAACGTGTACAGTTCATTCCCATCCGCTCAGACTGTAGCTGCGTTGTTGCTTGTTATAAGAAGTGGAGCAGCTTTACAAGTCATCTACATCCACGAAGCTCTAATTACGGCACTTGCGCAACAGACAAGAGTCAAACACAGAGAGAAATGAGCAAGAAAATTAATGGCCTTAATCCCGTCTGGTTTGCACTCCGCAGAAGGTTCAAACGTTTGATGAACTACCTGGCGCCTGCTGCTGATGGATTTCAAAGTCTACCACCATGTGACATGTAATTAACGGCAGAGCTGCGCGTAACTACCGGAGAGCGGCAAGGTCCTGAAGCCGCTACAGCGCGAGAAAAAAAACGAACAAAATATACTTGACACGACAAGGTTAAAAAGAGAAAGAAAGAAAAAAAAACATCAAATTCAAGGACTTTGGGTCAGACAGGTAGTTAACGGTGCGGCGGTGGAAGAGTGGGTGTCGAAACTGTACACACCGAGTAAAAGTAGGTCAACCCAGGAAGCGCTGTCTCCTCGCGTCGTCATGGCTACCACCTCGATGGGATAGCTGGCCCTGCACGGAGCAAGCGAACCAGCACAGAGGCATATTACCAGGTGCTCTGATTTTCGAAATGAATGATTAATGTTGGTCTCGGTCTCCTCCGGGGAAAAAAAGTGTGCCACCGAATCAACCCAACTTGACAGGGACGTGCTAATGGGGGAAAGTCCCGCCTTCTTCCACAATCTGTTGACAAAAAAAAAAGTAGAGATGAATATTTATGACATTCTTTTGGTCAAGGTTTCTTTCTAGTAAAAAAAAAAGAGAAATACTCGGACAGGGACACTAGGGTATTAGTGGAGAACAGGCTGAATAATGTATGAGGAAGCAGACGGGTGATCCACATACCCCTACGTGGCTAATCCGCGGGGCAGGGTACCGTTAGAGAGACATCCGGCCAAGTTGTCAAAGTGAGAGGAGAAAGATGGCACTGCATATTCACACCGGCCTCGTGTCTGTGAGCTCATTACAAATGTAAATTAGAAAGAGGAAAAATGGACAGTCACATTAATAAAAGAATACCTGGGACTTATTACTTTAGTGTGTCCAAATATAGTGTAGTTCCTTGTGATATAGACCTATAAGTAAAGTCACAATACTGCCTTCTTGTATATCACAACGAAAAGAGTCTTATGTAGACTTGTGTTTTGGTATCCTAAAATGAGTCAGTATTGTCCGCCATGAAAGGAAAATAAATAACATTTCCAGTCAAGAGCATTATTTTGCTTTACACGTTACGTCTACTCTATTCTAATCTCAGTGTGACCTTCTGACGATGCAAATTAAATCTATAACTTTTCATTCAAGGCCCTGTACCCAATTTTTCACTTCCTCGAGCAGATTAGCATGTTTGCCGAATGCCTATATGTACAGTAGCGGTTTTATTTTACATTTAACAAATACACACATAATACGTTATGGTAAAGTTTATACAACTCAAAATATCAAGGTCAGGGTTAAGTAGTTGTAAAATTCCGTTTTAGTGGGAAAAGTCAATCAATCACCAGTACTTACTTCTACGCCTTTGTTGTTGTTCGCTGAGGATTGTTGTGTCTTTTACATCACCATAATCCAGTGACTCCTCTGTGTCATTTATCGCAGCTCGCCATTAGACGTATTAGTTTGACGGTAATAAATGGTTGTAACTTTCACGCCACTTCACTCCATCAGGACATGACAGGCTCTTAAAGTGCCCGGAGTGAAACTGTATTTGCATCAGCCATGCGGTAATGTCTAAGGGATGCTCCCCACTCTGCGGCGGCGGCTAACAGGCTAATTACCGGCACCGCTCATAGTACCTGGATCATCTGCTGCTATGACTCACGTGTCATATTGACAGCAGCAATCCCAAACCATTTCTTTAAGTCTAAGTGATATGTACGGTCATAACTGGAAGACGTTTTGGTTTCATTTAACATGAATGATCAAAAACGTTGTGTTTTTTTAAGCAATCGTAAAAGGCGACTGTAGGAATCACGATCCCAAAGATGCGGTTCCCATCCAAGAGCCATAAATCCCGCGGCAGCTAACGGGCCAATTACCGCTCATACCTGGATCATCTGCTGTGACTAACGCGTCACACCGACAACCGTGATTGTCTTCCCGGGTTTCACGCTGACGCATACATGCACTCGCTCACCCACCCCATCTCCCCATGCATGAGGTCATCTTCTGCCCCCCTCCCACCACTCTGTCTATTAAAGGCCTGTGACATCACCCTGCCGTGACATCATCCCTCCGTGGGCACTTAGCCAAACAAACAACTCTATTGGATAAAAGTGGTTTTGCATGTCAGAAGTGACCTCATCCGCTTCTTGTGCATTACACATGCTGTTATGACAATGTCCTTTGAGTCTTATGAGGAAAACAAACAGTGTTATAACCATAATATTCCTCATTTCATTGACCTTGACGAATTCATTCATATTTAAGTCTATAAATTCTAGTGTGGCTTCTTAAAATGTCTGTTGTCCTTTGTCTAAATGCTTGATGGCTACTCTCTCGACTTTCCCTTTTGCAATTCTTAGCTGCCACACCCAAAAACATTACAAACAAATGGCGGCTTTATTGGTGCTTCAAATATTGCAACATACAACTTAAATTCCAACTTCTGCGTGTCAAACCGAGAGCGAAAACAAATGTCACTCTTACCACAAACATCTTGTTAACAATTGTGAATCTGCATGGTTTTTTTTGGTTTTATTTGAAGCTCGACTGTTCTGCGTGCTTTCTAGACTCGGATACAAACTTAATGGTATTTCCCAAAAAGGGAACACCCAAAATAGCCGCTGCGGTATCTTCTTTAGAAAACTGCTCGACCCAGTTTCCAAACATTATTCAGCATCCTCCATTCTGGCTTGTGTTCTCCGGAAACACAAAGCATGAGACATGACAAGCAGGGAGGATACTGCTGGCATCGTGTTGTCGGCTCAAATCCCTCAGGCCAATGAAAAGACCACTTTTCTTCACATACAGGGGTCTTTGTGTTATAAGAATTGTCCTATGTGGCTAGTTCTATAGCTAAGGCACGTATCGGAGTGTTAAACATTTAAGAGGCAGAACGTGTGAAGATGTCTGCGCTCTCTTTTAAAAGTGCATTTGGGAGAGGTCCAAGCAGCTCTGTAGATCGATGTTCTGCTTCTGCAATTGATTCAGGACAAGAAGAGGGAGACAAATCTTTCTCTGTCCAAAAGAGGAAGGAAGATATTGGCTCTCGTTCCTGGATGTGCTTCACTTTGAAAAGTCAAAATAAACCCAGAATGTGGACTCCGCATTCGTTTAACCAGACAGCTGTAGCAGAAGAATGCATTAAACAAATAACATGTTTGAATAATTGCCCATTGGTTTATTTAAGGATTGCAACAATAATAAATATCCCTTTGTGCTGGGCAATGTCAAACTCGCTCATTGACAAATGGCATAATTGTTTCTGCTTAACTTTGGTTACTGACAAAATGTGCAAACAAAATACATTTTAAAGAATCCAGGTTCGTGCTCAGCATGGGTGTATCTGACAGATCCCAGTTTGACTCCAGCCTCTCATTTGAGTGGCTCATCATGAAATTCCTTTTCTCTTTAACATTCTCAACTCTTTATATTCGTCCAGTAAAAACGTATTCACACACTTAATAGTGTAAGAAATGGGTAATATCAATCTTTCAACCTGGCTATTTACATTATAGAAACGTTTTGTTATCCTTCTGTGTACGCAAACATGGAGCTAATCTGCATATAACTGCCTCAATCATTTTGCCTCTCCTCTCGTTCTATAAATGTTGAGTTGTTTCTGAAACCGGCAATTATCATCAGTCAAATTTATGCAGGCACAGAGCAACAAACTACAGTTACAACTAAAATGCCCAATAAACTCCAGTGATGGTTCCCGATAAGAGAGGCATTTCTTAACACTATTATGACAGTGGCTGACTCTTGGTACTCTTTTCTCTCTTTCTCCACACCCACCCATCTCCCTTTCTCTCAACGCCCAGATGCTGCAGAGGAGTCTAAAGCAGAGGAGCCGGCCCCAGCAGCGGCAGACGCACCCGAGTCCAAGGAGGAGTAAAGTCTTTTGACCTGAAGAGTGAAGATAACGGTCATCTTCAGAAAAACAAAATCTAAAAAGGTCGCTCTTTGCCTTCAGGGTGCGAAGGCAGTCCGTTTCTATTTGTTTGTCATTTTTTGTGTGGCAATGATTTTCTCATGTTGGGGGGAGTTTCCAGCGTGGAGTTTTTTGGCTCAAGCTCATACTAAGTGTGATGATGATGATGATGATAAACGATTGTGAACTTGTTGTGAGGAAGACGAGGCTTTGGTTTTAAGTTACTTACACTATTTATGCTTAGTGGTAGAACAGACACGCCCAACTGGATAGTGACACATGTAAAGTGCGTTGCCGATACTTCTTAGGCTGCAATGCATTTTTCTTACCGTTTATAACATGTAGGATCTGTTCGCAATTGCACGCACAAAACAAGAAAACCTTTTTTAATGCAAGTTTAGTTTTCAACTCTTTTTGAAGACACAGCACCTAGACACAGTTGATTTTGAAGATAAGAATGTAATTAAGTGTGTCGCTGATCCAGTTGGGGGGCTCCATCCTGTATCCAAATGAACTATACTCTCTAGATATTGTGCTTGAGTCTTTCAAGCTTGGTTTACACCCCTTTTACAAACGTGTTTACTCACATGTACACTAAAGGACCTGTTGCCAGTTTAAGATATGAATATACAAATCTGCTATAGTACTAATGTATACGGCTTTTACATGACGATTTGTGTTATGCCAAATTTGTGAGAACAGTAGCATGAACCATTGAACCAGATGCATGATGGGAACTCTCCCTCAGAGAGGAACTTCTTCGCAGTCACAAAAACTTAAGAGGTGTGGCGGCTTCTTTTTGATGTCTTTGGTGTTGTTATGACAGTTTATAAGAATTGGGGAAACATAACCCTTGCACTGATGTTGAAAAAGAAAAAGTAAATGAAAAATCAAATGAGCAAAAACAAAAAAAATAAATACTTTTCCTATGTTCCAGTGAGTGCAATGTCCAGTTTCAACCTTATCAAGGCGTTCAAACTTGTGAGAAAAGACGCGAAAAAAAACAAAAACATTCGAATGGTTTCAATGTCTGTTTTCAAAATAAAGCAAATGTGCCAATTACCATCAGAAACTGTGTCCTTTTTTAATACTGCCGTTTTCAATAGTCCTATGACTTACATGCAATCACCCTGTAACACTAGACAAACCCAAATTTCAGGGGCATATCTGGGCGTAGCCAGGGACATATTGGAATTCATTATTGCAGCACTTTGGCAGAAGTCACCCAAAGCACTTCATACATGCATTCATTCCATATACCAGGGACAAAAACAGACCATGTATCGGGTCTATTGAGACTAAACCACATCTGAATCAGAACTAATAGAGAACTAAACAAGACAGATGAGGACTTGATAATGTACCTGTGCCTTCCAAACAACATGAACCTCTCACTCCTCTGCTCCTCACAGCTGTCCGCACCTGGCGAATTTATGAAAAATAAATACATATATGCATTAAAAAAAATTCGCTGTAGCCTTTATTAAGCAGTCCAATGAGACAACACGCGCATGTTTGCCTAATTATTCCGCTTCTTTTACCCGCTAATTTACCTTCTACTAGGCTACAATGCAGAGAAGCGCTTATCTTCCCATGTCCCACAAACGTGGATCGAATGAACTCAAAAGGGAAAAATGCACATGACAAAACGTAAGATATAATTTCACGACGTTAGAGTCCACATAACGCAAGTAAATACAACATTAGACACGAGAAGAGAGAGACACACGGAGCGCAGAGGCTACAATGTGTGGTCTCGTCAAAGCCCGCAGTTATCATGTTTACCAGAACCATTAACGTATTTGATAAGAGTATTTTCACAACATACGTACTTTCCGATCCAACCGAGACCACGTTATTTCAAGCCTCTTGTCTTTGTACTAGCGGTTTTGAGGATAACAACGCTCTGGAAATAGTTGACAACTGCCCTTGATTAGTATCGACTCACTAAAACTTTAAAACTTTTTCTATATATAAATAATACAAGATCCGCGCTCACAGACAGCCAGAGAAACTACCAGGGAAAAAGTAGGCTATTTATTACTTAGCATCTTGTGTAACGTTCGGCCTCCAGCCCTGGCCCCGTCTGATAAAGGAATCCGCGACGCGCCGTGCGTGCGTCACGCCCAGCTGAGTGGCCCCTCCCAAAGGGATCAGCCTTATAATAGATCCATGGGATCAGCACGGAATACATAGCGGCCATTGAAGTAAATTAGATAGCGGCACAGTGGTGTGGAGTTTGCATGTTTCCTCCGGGTACTCCGGTTTCCCCTACCACTAAAACAATAGGTTCCCCTCTGGAGCCAGGACTCCCCTGAAACAGAGATTCTTAATCTCAGTTGGACTATCCTGGTTAAATAAATGTCAATAAAATAAATAAATACAATGGCCACTCTGGGGTCTTAGTTTAGCCTACTGCCACCAAGTTGGCCTACAATATTCAGTTTCACATCATCCAATAATTAGAATCCTTCTACAGTGAAAAATAATTAAAAAATCACACATTTGGTGTGAAAAGTTGGTGATTCTGTTCGTGACATTGTTTGGCTTATACTGACATCTAGTGGTCATGGCCTGTAATGTAGAGAGGCCACCAGTTGCGCTTCTACTGCGTAATCACCGACTATAGGGGTATTGGTAATCAAATGACAGTATTCAAACCACTCTGACAGAGCATTATTGTGCTATGAAGGCGCCATAACCGGAACGATGCAATACAATTAGTTTTCATTCAAAATAGAAAACCCCATTAAACGCTTCAACTGTTTTCCACAGCAATGTATGGGCCCAAATTGTTATTTTAGTCTAGATTAAAAAAACGCTTTATAATACATTAATTAATGCATAATCCATGATGATTTTTTCTTGAGTTTATCAGTTCACAGTTAGCCTAATTAAGGCAATGAGCTAATGATCATGAGTAACTATTCATGATCATGATGAATTCTGTGCAGAAGGTCAGACGGGCAAGGGCCAAGCTTTATATGAACTTGAAGCAAACAAAATAAATCAGGTACATCATGAGTTATGAATGTGCACCTAACTAAAGCGAGCAATCAAGGAACAGAAGTGAGCTCACATGAACATTCAAACTATTTTTTCCCCTCCTTTATTCTGTACACTACAGCTTGTTCTGATAGTCAGAGCCGGTGCTCACCTTTCTGCAGCCATTTTGATGTTAAATGTGGCAAAGTAGGCGGGGAGTGAGTGAGCACAATCAGAGAGCCTGTCGCGCAACAACACGTTGTAGGGAAAGCTGCAGATCCGGAGCCGAGGCAGATCCGGCGGGAAACGAATCCACGTGTTGGTGCGCCCTCTGTTGGATATAGCTGATCTAGACCGATCAGCTTTTAGGAATGTAGATGTTGGCCGAAATGTGTTTCCTTCGCAGGGTGGCTGGGTGAACCCTTTGTTAGGGTGAGGCGCTCAGTTACCCGGGAGGAGCTCGGAGTAGAGTCGCTGCTCCTTCATGTCAAAACGAGCCAGTTGCAGTGGCTTGGGCATCTGTTTCGGATTCCTCCTGGTCGACTCCCTCGGGAGGTGTTCCAGGCATGTCTCATTGGGGGGAGGCCTCGTGGAAGAAATAAATCACTGTAGGAGGAAGAGCCTTTAGCTACCAAGGTCCGGTTTTATGGAATAAACTCCCAGCTCACGTTAAAGAAGCAGACACAGTCCCTACATTTAAGACTAGGCTCAAAACGTACCTCTGAGAGTCATAATAGGTCATATAGTTGTGAGAAATAAGAGAGTCAAGATCCTTGTTTTAACAAGTCCAGAATTTTCAAAACGTGCTACTAGGGCTTCTTCAGCTGGAACAGTCATCTGTGATTTTAGACTTACGAGATCCTTTGACTTATGTCTTTTGCAATCCATCATTTGGAAGTTTGTGCACTGTTAAGACATAAGTTTGTCCAATTTACAGTAGGTGTATTTTAAAACATTTTTCCGGGGTGGTGCTTGGTGTGATAAGTTTATAGGGTATGCATTCAGTCACCATGAGAGTGCTGGGAAAATTAAGCAGACAAATGTCGTCACCAGAACAATACTTTTTTGGATACCGATACTTAAATACCATATTTGTCTTACTATTTCTTTTAAGTTTGTATCATTTAATTCAGCCAAAACTATATCAAGTAACTTCCTTTAGTGCTCTCTCAGGACCTAACAGGCATGAAAACTTGCTCTCTAAAGATAAATATATATATATATATATATATTTATCTTTATTTAACCAGGAAAGTCCCACTGAGATTAAGCATCTCTTTTTCAGGGGAGTCCTGGCCCCAGAGGGAAACCTACTGTACATGTTTTTAGTGGTAGGGGAAACCAGAGTACCCGTAGGCAACCTACGCAGACACGGGGAGAACATGCAAACTCCACACAGAAAGGACCCGTCCAGGTGGGAATCAAACCCGGGACCTTCTAGCTGTGAGGCACGAGCACTAACCGGTACACCACCATGCCGCCCAAATACTTTCGGTACCTGCTTTAGATTTTGTTGACACCAGTAGTACTTAAACCTTTGTTTTTCTCTTGATACCAGTGTAACGGTAACCAGCCTCTGGCAAGCTGCTGCTTAGTTAATGGAGTTTTAACGTGTTGTACCCTAACGTTATGCAGATTTAGTCACATAAATCTGTATGAGTATGTACAATTTAATGAGTAATGACTACAATTTACCAATGTACCAAGTAAGTACCACAAGTAATTACTACTGCAAGAGTTATTTCTGTAACTATACCTTGGACTTACCAGTACCTATTTGGCACTTATCATTGTAATTACATAATTTTACCTCAGTAGGTACATATAGATGTATTGTAAAGTATCACTGGATGATGTGTATTCAGACTTGGCTCCAAAATCCACATTCAAAGACATGGCATGAAATTCAAACCACTTTATTTTCTGTCACCATTTCTCACATACCTTTATTACATAGCTGTATGAGAAACCAACTGCAATAATGCCCCCCCCCCCCCCCCCCCCCCCAAAAAAAAAAAAAAAAAAAACAACCATAAAGAATAAAGAAATGTAATGAGACATAATCATGAATCTCCGTTTCCCATGTTCTAGGGCGGGCACAAATGTGATAGTTACATTTGGCTGCTTGAATCTGCATTGTATAAACATGGATGTACGGATTGGCTGAATTTACAACATTCTACTGTAGAAACAATATATTATATACAGAAAAGGAGGTACAGTAAATATTTCAAGTTAAGTGGAGCCATGTAACCTAGCTCTCAATCTATGTCACATCTTGTAAAACCCGCCCAGAAAGCTTGATAATAATAATAATGAGCCAAAGAGTGGGTTTGCAGTGAAAGAAAAAGTGTCTATATAGGCTGGCTGGGTCACGGACACAAAATGGCTTTTATATGGGGTCTTAGACTTGTATAGGCTGGTCTTTACCTACAAGCACTGGCAACCCAGTCTCAGAGACAGTATCTTCAACATGCTCAGAAATGAACAAAACTGTTGTGTGTGATACGTCTATACTTTTAAAGTCACAAAAACTTCCTGATGAGAACTGCTGCCATTCAAAATACACCCCGCTGCATTTGTCATTTGAGTACATGACACCATTTTGCTTGATTATTCTATGCCTATTTCTATAATTGAAAACCGTACTAGTACGGTTGAATCCAACCATTCAATTCGGTAGCTCAAATATGAACATCTCTGTGAGACTGACTTGCCAGACTGGATGTTAGAAAGACCTTATTCCAGGCAGGTTACTGAAATACTGTGATAATCCCTTGAAACCAGACAAGTATTCTAGATATCTGTCCATGGTCATCCTCACTCTGCCCTGAGGTTTTGTTAAGAGATACGTGATAGAACGCTCATGCAAGTGACACTGCTTTCATAGTTTGGACCATTTTTTAAAATCATTTTAACCTATAGGTTCAGGATAATGTTGACCTGCTTCACCTTCTGTACAATACCACCACTGGCACCAGACGTCAACCAACACATCTAGGAGAAGCATTTACAAGAAAAAACACTGGGACCAAGTCTTTAATGTCAGACAGAGATTGTTACAGTACTGCACGCAGTTGGTATGGGTAGAAAATAAACTGTTTCCAGGAGATGGACAGAGGCTCACGTTAGAAGTATTTAGAACTTTTCATGACGAGCTTTTCTCAGGTCCAGAACATGGTCCATACACAACTTATAGAGCGGTGTTACCCAAACATTACGGAGGAACCCTCAAACAAAATTGTAAAATAAAGTTTAAACATTATAACCTGGCCCAATTTTCTGTGGCATTGGTGTACAAATGTGGCACATCTTTACCAAAGGGGGTGAGGGGAAAAAAGCCAAGTGTAAACAATGTCTATTTTTAAAATGAACAGTGGACCTGAAACGTTAACTGCATGGGATCTGTGATGTTTCCTGGGGTCCCGTCCCAGTGTTTGGGAAACACATGATGATCATATTTCATACAACAGAGAAAATGTCCAGTTTGAGAAATAATGTGCAATAAAACTGCTATCAGGAAATTTCTTTGACACGAGGATGTCAGATTATATTTACAGAAATAAAGACATCATAACATATTATAAATGCTGTGTATCTCATATTAAACATATTAAAACACACTCTTCTTTGAAAAACATAAAGTCATTCATTGGTGTCGAACGTCTTCATTCAGTTTAAGCAGGATCCAGTAAAAGCCTGAAATTAAACTAAAAGCAATTAGTGGACTAACTTTTTTCAGTTTTGTGTGATCACTATGGCAGAACAAGGTATTTTATCATAGAGAAATACAAAATTTTGCTATGTACAATAATATCTTTGTAACCCACTTTTTCCCCAATCTTTTTTTTTTTTCTCAAAAGAAGGAGCTGAATATGATGTGGGGTGTGATCAAAGGCATGTGGAAAGCCACTGAAGGAGGAGTCCTCTTCCATTTAATACTTTTATCTATTCACTATTTTCTGGTGGGCTGTGCCATCTAGTGGACATTGATAGAAACGGCATTCTATATTTTTCAATCATGGCAGGAATAAACACACAACTTTTTGTCATTAGGTTTAAACATAGATTACTGATAGACACCGCAACAATAAAACAAGAGCATGTACTCATTTAATACTTTATAGGTATTATATAATTTAGAATTGACAAGTGCTTGGATGGCACACTGTACTGAAACAGTTATTATTGATACAAAATTATTAATAAATAAAAACAATGAAAACACTTTTGGGTAGAAAATAACAGCTCTGCCAATATGCTTTACTTTAGTTGATGTGCATGTGTGGGGTTCTAAAGCCTTTGTTTCTAGATTTTAGTCTGTCTATCGATTAAACATACACACTGTGGTCTGCGATTAAACCACATGTATATTTGGCAGAAACATCCCTCACACTCATTAATGCACTGGTTAAACAGGGTTAAAACTACAATCAGAAAATAAAAACATAATACAATAACAGGAAAAAGAGAAATACAGTTTTACCGCTCATCTTGACTTCAGACACAAATGATTGTAGGCATCCCCTTTTCAAAGACACCTTTGCTTTCACTTCCATAAGGACAAAAAATACAACAAACCCGCCCCAGTACAGGAGGGCAGAGACAAAGCAGTGCATACGAATTGAACAAAGAGCATGTGCTTCTGCAGCACCGTCTGCTTGTTCTGTCCTTCGGCCGCTGTAGTTAGACTGTTACTCAACCATTGTTTGAAATCAATACATCAGTAAGCAATGCTGTTCGGCGAGAGCACCAAGGGTGTTTCGGATCATGATGCAAACAGTCCAGAGGGAACTGGAAGTGGGTAGTGAAAGGTTGTAGATCAAGATGGCCGTGAGTGGGAGAGGAAGGAGCAGAGGAGGTAATAAGGAAGGAAGCTAAGGGAGGAGGAGACAAGGACGGAGGGAGGAGAGCGGTATTAACACTTGAAGAAAAGGCAGGCGAGACAGGCCACCATGAGCCACAGTGACTGAGATGCACAGGAGGAGCTGTTGATGTCCCGCCCAGTCCCAGGTCCTGCAGAGAGAGAGCACAGTACAGGCTTTAGAGATTTTCAAACCAAACCACATTCTACTAAACTTAACGCTACTTGAGCGGATCATTCCTGGACAACTGGGGGCCTATAATTTCTTTGCATGTAAGCAAGTGAGCTAGGATTGGCTTCTGACTAAATGCATACAGCAGAAGGCAGTGTCTACAACAAGAATGTGTGAATGCATTCAAACATGTTGCCATAAGTCATGAGCCTCTCTTTCCTAGTTCAGTAAGAAGATTTATATAAGGCTTTTAACAGAAGGGTCTTCAACTCCCACGTCCGGAAGAGCTTCACCCTGATTCTAAGGGAGGTTGGGGACATTGAGTCCGAGTGGACCATGTTCTCCTCCTTCATTGTCGACGTGGATCTCCCCAATCCCACTGTCACGTCTTCCGATGGGGAAGCAGAGGCTGAGGACTTGGAGGGGGGCTCGTCCATCACCAAGGATGAAGTCACCGAGGTGGTTAGAAAGCTCCTCGGTGGCAAGGCCTCGGGGGTGGATGAGATTCGTCCTGAGTACCTTAAGTCTCTGGATGTTGTAAGACTGTCTTGGCTGACACGTCTCTGCCACATCGCGTGGCGGTCGGGGACAGTGTCCCTGGATTGGCAGAACGGGGTGGTGGTCCCTCTCTTTAAGAAGGGGAATCGGAGGGTGTGCTCCAATTACAGAGAGATCACACTCCTCAACCTCCCTGGTAAGGTCTATTCCAGGGTGCTGGAGAGGAGGATCGTGTGTCGATAGTGGAACCTTGGATCTAGGAGGAACAATGCGGTTTTCGACCTGGTCGTGGAACACTGGACCACCTCTATACCCTAGCTTTCGACCGTGCTACCCTGTGGGAGGTGCTCCGGGAGTATGGGGTCCGGGGCCCTGTGCTAAGGCCTGTCCATTCCCTGTAGCAGGAGCTTGGTTTGCATTGCCGGCAGTAAGTCAGACCTGTTCCCGGTGCGTGTTGGTCTCTGCCAGCGCTGCCCTTTGTCCCCGGTTCTGTTCATTACCTATATGGACAGAATTTCTAGGCGCAGCCAGGGGCTGGAGGGTGTCCGGTTTGGGAACCTCAGAATCTCATCTCTGCTGTTTGCAGACAATATTGTTCTGTTGGCTTCACCAAATCAGGACCTTCAGCGCGCACTGGGGCGGTTTGCAGCCGAGTGTGAAGCGGCCGGGATGAGGATCAGCACCTCCAAATTTGAGGGCATGGTTCTCCACTGGAAAAAGGTGGTTTTCCCGCTTCAGGTCGGTGGGGAGTCCTTGCCCCAAGTAGAGGAGTTCAAGAATCTCGGGGTCATGTTCATGAGTGAGAGACGGATGGAGCGTGAGATCGATAGATGGATCAGTCAGTGATGTGGTCGCTGTATCGGACTGTTGTGGTGAAGAGGGAGCTGAGTCTGAGGCAAAGCTCTTGATTTACCGATCGATCTACGTTCCCACCCTCACCTATGGTCATGAGATTTGGGTAATGACCAAAAGGACAAGATCGCGAATGCAAGTGGCCAAAATGAGTTTCCTTCGCCGGGTGGCTGGGCGCACCCTCCGAGATCGGGTGAGGAGCTCAGTTACCCGGGAGGAACTCGGAGTAGAGTCGCTGCTCCTTCACGTCGAAAGGAGCCAGCTGAGGTGGCTCGGGCATCTGTTTCGGATGCCTCCTGGTCGCCTCCCTCGGGAGGTGCTCCAGGCATGTCCTATTGGGAAGAGGCCTCGTGGAAGGCCCAGGACACGGACACGCGCGTGGGACTATGTCTCCGAGCTGGCCTGGTGTCGCCTCGGGGTCCCGCCAGAACAGCTGGAAGAGGTGTGCGTGGATCGGGAAGTCTGGGCATCTCTGCTGAGACTGCTGAGACTGCTGCCCCCGCAAAACCGGCCCCGGATAAAGCGGAAGAAAATGGATGGATGGACTTTTAACGCCAGGACCAAGAACAAAAACATTAAATGTTCAAATCAGATTACTTAAACAGGGCTTTATCCACAGGCTGTAAGAGGACTCCCGACAATACCGCAAGTCTTGCTCTCTGTTGGTCAGATGAGACGACTGACTGTGTGATTTTGTTTTATAGCAGTGTTTCTTTATGTTTTCCAATGTATCATTTCAATAGTAGAGTAGCTGTAAAGCATATTGCTGGATTGTTTATCCTGTATTGGTTGATGTATGTGCAATCAACTTCTAAAATGCTGTTGAGTATGTGATAAAGCAGTATATAGAGTATATAATTCAGAACATTTTTTAGTGCAGTTGTGAATCCCTCATTTTAAAGCTGACCAAGGAATGAATCAGGGCACAATTACATTAGCCTTCATGGGGCATTGTTAAATCCTTTACTGGATATAGAGCCAAACCTACATTGTTTATAGCAACATACATTTTACAATACAGTGACTGGTAAAATGCAGTGTCACATCTTCTTGATCTTGCTCAGGAGCTGAATGTTTAGTCTATTGTGCATGTTTTAGGTTGAAACTGAACAACTAGACAAGATAGACATTGAGCATTGATTTTCAAATGTGTGATATGAGAAAATAGGCATAGGAAAATGCATATCATAATGTTCTTGCAGCCTGGATTACAATTTTATCAGCATTAATAGTAATAATAGTATGTTTATCATGCTTGAAAGAGATAACATAAGCCATCAGCTGCTTCTAAATGTTCTCTCTGTGTTGTGCTCAGTTTAATTAGCATATAGCTCACTCATAACAGAGGCTGAGTGAGTGGGGAAAGGTGTCTGTTTCGAGCATAGCGCTGCATTAATTGAATCGTGAAACACTAAACCATGAGACGATCTCTCAGAACTGGCAGATTGCCACAGAGATTAGATCATTAGTTTATTTTATACTCATACTGCTCAGCTTGAATGAGGAAACACTTCCATCTCGTTGTGTTTGTGAATTTCGGTCAGTAGCAGCTGCAGTATACTGTGTGCACTTACTATAGAGGAAGACACTGGCGTTCTGGATGCCCAGTCGGTTGGTGGCCACACAGGTGTAGTTCCCATAATCCTCTTCACTCACATTGGAGAACACCAGGATGGTGGTAGTGCCAAGCATCTGGATGTTGATGCTCTGAGTGTTGGTCATCCTGAGGAGGAACAGTAGGAAATGTTCAATGGGTAACTATAGTTAGTATTTGTCACAGTTTTACAGTGAAGTGGCAGTTTTATTGAGAAAAGTAAAACATCTTTTTATATTTATTTACTGACATATTGGGATGGATCCATAGTGCTCTGACTCACTAACTGACTTAGTGGCCAACCTATGTTCCTTCGAGTGCCCAAGGATCAATAAAAAAACACCACAAAAAACTTGACCAGAGTATAGGTCAAGTTTAGCAAAATCTTTAAAATGATTGTGCCAGTTGGTCTTTTGCAAACTTTATTAAATGCACATAAATCAGAGAAAAATGTTTTTAGTATTCATTGCCTGGCAAATTTACACACTGTGCAATCCGGTTAAACACTTTTACTACCAAGGCCAAACATTTAATATTTTACCATACAATACAGCACGCAGCGGAAAGAAAATTCCACGTTAAGCACTTTGACAGAAATTGAAGCTACAAACTTGTATTCACTATTCATTGTGTGGCTGAAGGATTAACATGCCTCAAGCTTTAGGAAACATTAATGAGCCAAAGATCTAACAATCAATGACTACGTCAAAAACCCTGACCCTTCGAATCTATTTAATTTGCTGACTCACACAGTAAATACTCTGCTGATGAGCTGGGAACTAATACAGCTCTTTTAATAACACACTTTTCACAAAGGACAGGGCTTGTATTTAGGCCTTTCATATCACCGATGGGCAGAGGTTCATTTGAGGCGCCACAACTTAATCCTGCTTAAGTCTGAGAGATAGAGGGGGCAGAAGTTAGTGCTGACGTGTAGTTTACTGATAGGGAGAATTACCATAAGAAGCACATGAAGCCAATTTCACGCAGTAATGGCGTGACTGAGGGACACCACTGCATGATAGTTAGCACGCTGTTGTTGTTGCATTTATGTACCAAGGGCTCTATCTGCAATAACAGGCATTAAATGTATCACAACTCACAAAAAAAGTATCATCAACTATTAATTACATTGATTTTGTTACACCATGCAGAGGTAACACAGATGTATGATTAAGGTACTTTATTGTCCTCGAAGGGAAATTTCCTCAGCATTGATGTCGCCGGGGCAACCATTAAGGAGTGGTGCGGCTCACTGTAATTATAATATAAAGCCTGGATTTTTCTTTCAACAATGAGCGTGTGGAAAACCTACTGTGGGAACTCGAGCGACTTTCATGTGAGAAATAACAATAAAGCCGAGAGGTCAAGTGCACTTCCTCCGTCTCAAAACCCCCTCCTTTATCTTCTCGCGGGACGATAAGAGCCGAGCTGATTCATGCGCCTGTGTGTCTTCATGAAAAGTGAGTGCACCGTTAAAAAGCCCCGCTGCCTGTGGAGCACGCAGAGAAGCAGATAACATAGAGGTCTACGGGGAGCTGCGAGCCAAACCCGCTATTTATATTTTAGATTACAGCATGCGATGGTAATGTGCTGGCTCCAGACGACGCAGGTCAAAAGAGACAAAACTTCACTCTGAAAGTTTTCAATTCAAAGTGTGATTCTTCAGAACAAAGGGAAGGCTATGTAGCGATATAGGACATTAAATTGCTGAAAGAGCTTCGAACTGCTGCATCGTCATACAGTATTTTCCTCTTCTGGAATTTGAAATATTTAATCACTATGGGCCTGGGGCAAGATGTTCGAAAGCTAGTAACAGTACAGGCAGATCATTAGCACCCATTTAGATTTGCTGTTAAGCACAGCAACCGAAAACTGAGAAGAGATAATAAAAAAAAAAAAAAAAAAACAGGCCAGGATGACAAATTTTGAATTATCGGCTTTTGTAATTTGCACTTCATACAGCGTGTTCACGAAAGCTTTTGTAAACATTTTTCATTTTGCATCAGGTTTGGCTCATACAGACCCAAAGCTTGTCTCTTTTTAATTGGGAGTTCATCCTCTGGCGTGCCATTGTCTGCCAGATGCTTCACTCACAACAACAGCCTGGAATGCACTATCACACAAGTTGGCAATTTGAACCCTTTTAGACTCGTCTTCGCAGACAGATGGCAGCAGAGGTCTATGAAACAACAGGGTCCGTCACATGTGCATGAACAATTGAAAATAACTGACAAAAATATAAATATATATTCTATGTTTTGTCTGGATTATGTCGATTACTATCAGGCAGTTTTTCTTAAGAAGAATTTCAACCATACACTTTCTTAACTATAATCTGTGGTGTTCTGGGTGGTCAGGTGAGTCGAGACCTTTCCTGGTGATCCGAGGCACTTTTGGTCCACCAGAATAAAATATTTATTAATAAGGAACTCTCGCATCTGGCAGCAGTAGCCTGAGCTGCTGTTTATAATGGAGGAGACAGTAAAAAAGTCAAATAATGTCTGAAGTATTGGAAATCCACATTGCTTTCCTTAGTCTGCAATGTGTTGAGGATGTACCGTTTGACGTCGGACATCCCTCGGTTTGGTTCAAGTGTAACAGAGTCAAATGATAATTTAGGAGTGTCTGTGTCAGTGAAAAGAATAAGAATAACATTTGCAACCTATATGTAAAAAGTGGATACATAACACATATTATTGTGTATAAAATGGTTTGCTGACTGTGGAGATGTAGCACCCCCAGATTAGGCAGAGAACAGAAATTGTCATCTACCAACAATCCCCAATCGTACAACAATAAGGGCCAAAGGGAGCTTGCCTCTGACTTTAATTATTTCAAAGTTACATGAGTTGAGTAAAATATTTTGACCATTCTACCTATCACTGTGATTGGAGAAACCAATGTCAGTGCCCACTACCGGCCATCAAAAGGGACTAGCCCGGACATTAAAGCTGATAATAAAAGAACTCAATAAAAGCCACGAGGATACCCCTGGCCAGATGATTGAAAACATTTGCAACCACAGCTGACAAACCAACACACATATCCCATCTGTCACGTTCAATAACACGTCGCTTTGGTTTGTCCAGGGCACAGCAAACAGCATAAGCGACAAAGCTGTATTTGAACGAGATTTGGTGCAGTTCGGGCGCAGAGAGGGTAATAGTTTTTGACAACCATTTCTTTCGGGGCGAGATTACGGAAGGATTTGAGTGTTGTCAAAAGGCACAGAAGAGATGGAGAGCGTATTGGCAGAAGCGGAAGTGGCCAGTTATGAACTGCAGTGCGCAGCTCATAGATCCAAATGGATTAGCCACAACTGAGGCGGATCAAGTGTGACCTCTGTGAGGACATACAGATAAAAGCTCAGACTGGACACGGCAAATGGGTGTGACTTAATACAAGCTAATGTAAAAAGGTGAATACAAAGGAGATTTTATAACCAAAGGGCTGTGTTGGCTTGCATCGCAAAGTTAGTTTGGAAAAAAGAATATGGAAGCCTTAATTTTTAGTACGCTCACAGATCAATAAGCACAGCTGGCGTGCATACGGTCCAGGAAGGTTTAAAAAATTGATTGAACTTCCAGGTTCTGTTCATTAAGCATCAAAAATCCAGGAAATACTGTCACAGGCCAATATCAAAGTGCTTGGGAAGTGTGTTAGCATTGAGCATGCATTTGAAAAAAATAAATAAAAAAGTTATCTACAACTAGCCAATTCACATAATGATGCAGAAAGAGTGGCTTAGGGGTTCCCGAACCTTTCAGCTCGCAACACCCAAAATCACTCAACCAACAACTCGGGACACCCTTCTATAAAAAGTAATTCGATTCATAGTATTTTAATGTCCCCTCCTGGAACCGCCACCTTAACGTGGTGGAGGGGTTTGAGCGTCCCGAATGATCCTGGGGGCTCTGTTGTCGGGGGCTTCGTGCCCCTGGTAGGGTCTCCCATGGCAAACAGGTCCTAGGTGACGGGTCAGACAAAGAGCGGTTCAGAAGCCCCTTATGAGAGACCAACAGGCCCGATTAGAACCATGAGGCCGTCCTTCTGTGGACCCACCACCTGCAGGAGGAGCCATAGGGGCTGGTGCAATGAGATTTGGGCAGCTCCAACGGCTGCCCCCACGACCCGGCAACAGAAAAGTGAAGAAAATGAATGGATGGATTTTAATGTGCAAAACATTTAAAATCTGGTTTAATGATGTTAGTTTGGATGCTGTGTTTCAATAAACTATGCTCATCAGTCTCACCCTAATAAAGATAACAGGAAAAAACACTGACATCTGTCCACGCCTGGACTTACACACAGGAAAGTCATTATTTCTGTAGAGTTTTGTGAGTCGGTCAAAGGGATATATGCCGTTACGGATGAAGGTAAGTGTGTTTACAAGCTAACCTGAAGTTAACCTGAGTAGACTGATAGGCTGATACGTAAAACCATCTGGAGGGATTTCATAGTCTATGCCAGGGCTAGAGGAAGAGGTTAATAAATGCAGCTGTAATTGATCAGGGAAGAAACGGCTTCAAGTGCGAGGTTTTGCCAGACCTCTAGGACATTGTAAGCATGATATGTGTAGCACTCTACATTTTCTGAGGCGGCACCTACTTGATATTAGAGTTCTGAGAATTAGTGGCCTATTTAGATTTATTATAAGCAGTGCTGCAAGAGACAAAAACTTTCTAATTCCTCAAAAAGACTTATTATGGAAGATCTAAGGAAACACTAATCCATTGTAAATAAAGCTTACATCTTCAGATTATTCCAACTTCAAATAGAGCAGGAGAGCGTGGTCCATTAGCCAAATAACATGAAAGAGAGGATTACAAGAGGATTTAGACATTAAGACGCATCTCGCTGAAAAAGTACTATCAAATCTTTGCTTCCGAATAACCACATAATTAAGAAAAATGGAAAACAGTGATGGGGAACTTTCATGGTGGAAACTTCCTGGTTTGATCGACAGATTATTGGGCCTCATTTATGAACATCAGAACACCTGTGTTCTGAGGTCGGTGAATGCCGACATGGAAGCGCGTGCGAGGGCTAATTAGCATATGTCACCGCCCATCTTTCACCATATAAGGACAAAAAGTGCTGTGTGCAACTGACAGCCAGAGGAGCATATCCATGGCAAAACCCGAGCCCAAAACGAATAACCAAGAAAACCCCGAAAGAAAAATGAAATCCCAACGCTCAAGGACCCTCCTAAACCTTTGGGTACACGACTTTGCTCTCATTACAAAATGTTTGCTTCTCTTCTCGCGGGTCAGTTCATTAAGTAGGTGTGGCCTCCGACTCGTAAACACTGGGTTGCGAGATCGATGCCACCATTCCTCTTTATCAAATAAAGTTATTACAATGCACATTTAGTTATAGCAGTAACACATTAGTACTTTACTTGCCATTGATAAGACTGCAAGTAGTATTTACCAACTTCTATCTGAATAAACAAGCTATCTGTAATTTATTATTTACATGTTTTCTGGAATTAATTAGCCTATTATGTACAAATATATACAGTATGACTCATTCACGATAAGGCGCGTTGAGTTGCCCTATGTACGAAGTTGCGGTATAAATAAAGTTGCCTTGGCCATGATCGTGAACAAAACGGGAGAATTTTGAGTCCACCTGACTGTTCTTATGATTTATTCTTACAAAGGAACGTTTTCAGATAAGAAAAAAACTACCTGAGAACAAATATCTGCATAAGAACGTGTCGTGAATGAGGTCCATTGAGTTTAGGCACAAATGTCGGGTCTTTTTAAGTTAGTATGAAAGGGCTTATCACAGAGAGGGACTTATGTTTTCTTGCCACTAAAAAGAACAGTCAGTATATTAATAGTATAGGCATAATTATTCACTTAATAGAAGGGCAGTAGTAATGACGTTTGGATAGGTAATGCGTTCTTACGTTTCATCACTGAACTGACGGTGATCTCTGAGTGGAATCTGCATGTTCTCCTCAGTATTACAATGGAACTCACCCCCACGATGCAAAGACGCACACAAACCCATCAGAGGCATCAGTTTGTGTCAGTCGACAGATTCTGCCGTGCTCTTATTACTGGGGAAACTTTGCCTTTATCGGTTAGGTGCATTTAGCGGTGGCTATAAATGTAAAGCTAATAAAAACATATTAATTTCATTTTGCAATTTCAATTGGGAGGGCATCCACTGATAAACCTAAAGCAAATGAGGTTAAAATGTTTACAACAGAGACAAACTCTGGATCAGGCCCCCCTGCCTCAGACAATCAGGTAAATAAGAAAGCATTAGCAGCACATCTTACAGAGGTGACGACAAAATGAACCAGCCAGGCACGGATAAATTATATTATTATGCTGCATTAACATCATCATCCAAGGAGAAAGTGCAATTACGCTTTCCATTGGCACGCTCACTGAAGGGGGGAAAAAAAGAGAAGAAGAAATAAATAAAATAGAGGCATAATGCCAAAACCCTCCTGGAGACTAAACAAGTGAGATGGATGGGGGTTTGCAAACAACAGATAATGCAAAAATATTTCAGCCACCATAAATCTTTCCTTTTCAAGTGCAGCTGTGATGGGCCCATTACTTTAGGGACCAGATATGTGATAAGGCACAAGTATTTTGCTCTCCTCAAGCGAACTCTGCAGGGTTGTAGTTGATATGCAGGAGGAGAAAAAAACACGTATCTCATTGTCTTGTCAGTGATCTAACGGCATGTTCTGGTCCAATGTCATTATGCTTCCATCGTCTGCGAGTGTTTCTGACGCATGTGACAAAGCTTTTCACTTATTCATTTATAGTATATTTTTTACTACTTACTAAATGAGTTTGGGGTAAAAAACCTGCAATATCTTCAATGAAATGTCAAGGTCCACCAAAATACAAGTTGAAAGTCCTATTACCAGAGGGGGGAGCCAAACCTTTAATCCGTTGATGAAATAAGTATGGCTGAGAAACCCCTGAGTAGCTATGGGGATTTTAACGGCAAAGAACACACTGGAAAGTGACCTACAAATTAATGTTGTTTGTTCTTAAAGCCACAATAAGCTATTCACTATATATATTTGTTTTCCTTAATTTTTTTTCCATCAGTAGGTGTCAGTATTGAACCCTGCTTTGCACCCTCCTCCTCTCACCTGGCCAAGAGCATCTGGATGCAGCTCCACTTTTTCCCCGCCTCATTTATTTAAGTTACTTTCAATAAAACGCTTTTCGTACACTCCACTATCCTTAAGTTCAGGATTAGGGTTAGGTTAGATTAGTTTAAGATAGCGTTGTCTTGCAGAGCTGACGTCATTTCCTGGAGCTCCACGGATCACGTGCCCCTCCACTTGCCACATCCAAACTCTTCTCCAGCTGGCTTCCCCTCCACACACTGCCCTGATGATGCATTCATATGGAAGTGGAAATCTCATCAATCTTGTGTGGAACACACATTTATCAGCAGAATAAATGAAATATGATATTTATTTGCTAAACAAAAATTTTCATGCAAGTCTGTTTTTGTTTTTTTGTTGTTGAACATAATAAATCCATTTAGAACATTTTTTGTGCTCAGGTTTTATATCCCACGGCCCTTAAACACCTCATGGCCTTCCGACATGCACATTTCATGAGTTTTTCTACTGTATCAAAAGCCAAACCTGTCAAGTTTTGGATTTGAAAATAAGGGAAATTTCCGGCACCCGCTGCGAGCCGTCCCACCACAACCAAGCTCCAAGAAGGGGTGACATACAGTAGTTACCCGGACAAAACAGGATACTTGACAACTGCCATTAGGCCACTGCAGGCGCCATTTCTCACGGGTTTAGTGGCAGAGTTCAGTTTGGAGAGGCATCGAAATCTTTTATTATTATTATTATTATTATTATTATTATTATTATTTTTATTTCTGTTTCATGATAATGCGATCCTATAGATAAAATCAGCTCGATAACTCCCATCTGAAAGTTTTCCTTTAGTGCACACCTCCATTTGGGAGCAGCAAAGACCTTCATATAAAAAACTGCAAGCGAAAATTCATAATCAAAAATATTACTGCTGCTACTAACCACAGTCAGTGAACTGCAGCTGGACCCATTATCTTCTATGGCCCTCAAATGAAGCTGGGGACTGTTGCTGCCTGTCACTGTATTTCACTGTCATTATGCCGTGATCCTTTTGGAGTGTTTTCCTGACACATGCATGACACTTAAATTGATAGCTTTCTGAAGAACATCTGGGCCTCGTCACTCCCAACAACTTGGCAATTTCACATGATGCAAATGCCAAAAAAAGGAGAAAGAAGAAGAAGAAGAAAAAAAGAAAAGGCTTGCTGTTTCAAAAGGTAAAGGGAAATCTGCAGTGAACTCATCATTAGGGGTAATATTAACACAGGATTTACAGGCTGGTGTTGAGAAGGATTATCTGTCATTTTCGCAATGAATAATTTTCAGGGTACATTTTGTCAGACTCTAGGATTAGAGATGTTGAAATCTTTACCTTTACACGTTTCGACCGCCATCTGCAGGCCGTCGTCAGGAAGCATCACCGACGTGCGAAACATGTGAAGGTAAAGATTTCAACATCTCTAATCCTAGTGTCTGACAAAATGAACTAGGAAAGTTATACTGTAACACAAGTAGACACAATGAATGTTGCAAAGTAATTAAAAGTGAAATTCCAAAAACAGCAGGTATTTAAGTACCCACATCCTGTCTCTGTGGGATCTTTTAAAGCAAATTAACTTTTTAGCAGCTCATATTACAGGCTTTCCGCAAATTTCAACGCTCCCGAATATCTTTAAAATGAAGCCTAGGCGTTAATTCAAACTGGTAGACTAATTTCAGCGTCACCGACCTTCAGCCAATGATCACTTCCGAGAGGACACACCTCCACCTCAGCCATCAGCGTAAGAGCCGCACCTCCATAGCAGCCAATCATCGCCCTCGGTCCTGCCTTTAAGCCCCAGCAATCATGGTTCGTTCGCTTCCCAGCTGCGCTGCGACCCACCTCCACCCCTCCTCCACCTTTTCCGTCCACGGCTTCTACCTGCTGCATCTTCACGGGTCTTCCGTGCCACCACCAGTGTCCGGGCTCGGGGGGAAGACATCCCTAACTCCAAACTGTTCACGTACACGGACTTATACATCGATGTCTACCGCCGGGGTCTGATCGCCAACACTAACAATCATGCCAATAAATCTTCCCAATCACTGCTTTCGTCTGTTGAGTCTATCCAGGTTGAAATGCATTGTGTAAACTCGACCTTAATTTTAAACGTAAAACGCAAATCTAATCTTAATTGCAGGAAGAATCACAACGAGATATGACTTTTCATTCAGCCATTCAGTTGGTTAGAACCGAAACCTGTGGGTCTCTATGGCAACCATCAGACACACTTTGCTATGATGTGGATATACTGGTCAGTAACAAAGTCAATTTACCTAAGAAGAGGAACTCTTACCGAGCACACTTTCTGCAGTTCAGCTTTACCCAAATCTAAAAGACCTACAGAACTGATCGTCACTTTTTTGTCACATTTTTTAAAGCGTTTTTGTCGTGTTTTCGTAGTTTTTGTTGCCGTGTTTTTGTCACATTTTGGAAGTGTTTTTGTTGTGTTTTTGTCCCTCATTTTTGTGGCTTTTTTTGTTGTGTTACTGTTGCATGTTAGTTGCTCTTTTGTTACTGCTTTGTTGGGGTTTTTTGTCACTTTTTTTATCGTGTTTTCATCACTCTTTGGTCACATTTTTGTTGCGCTTTCACCCTCGTTTCCGTTGCTATTTTGGTGCTTTTTCCAAGAGGCTTTTAGATTTGGGTAAAGCCAAACTGGGGAAAGTGTGCTCGGTTCAGGTGGGGGTTAAGAGGTAAAGTAGAGTTTTTGAGGACCTTTACATTCCTTGAACTTACTTTTTCTCTATTACATTTTTTTTATTTTTTGTTTTACAATAACACTTCAGAACAGTAGGTGGTGCCAATCCCAATCTACAGCAAATACTTCAGTACTTTCACTTGAGGTAAAAAAAAATCTAACTTATACTTTTATTGGAGTAGTACCAGTAGTAATGCCAGCAGCATCTGTACTTCTACTCACGTAACAAAATCAAGCTTTGACCATTGGCTGGGTAGAAAAGAACATTCTCTGCTTTTGGTCCTCATACAAACTCAATGTCTGTTTTGTAACTTTAAAACCCTTCCATTCTTTTGCAGCCTGACAATGTAACTCAGAGATGTAGAAGGACAGCTTGAACATTTATAAAAGTCTAAAATATGACTAGAGAGTGAAGGTCTAGTGGGTCGAGTGCAATGTCACATGGTCCAAGGTCCGATGGAGAATGAAAAGGAATCCTTGTATATAAAACCAAACCAATAACGTGTTGTTACAATGTATTTCTCTGCATCACCTTCCACTATTACTCATCAATCTTATAATATAACCTCTCAACCGGGGGGGGAAAGCATCAAAAGAGCCACAAAAATGCAAACAAAACAGACGACAAAAGAGCCAGAATAACACCGCAAATGAGAGAGTAGTGCACAAGTGATAAAGTGATGAAAAAGCAACAAAACGGTAACAAAAAAGGCAACAAATATGTGACAAAAAACTAAAAAAATACAACAGAAAAGTGACGACAACGCAAGGAAAACATCTTATATCCGTATTGTAGGTCTTTCAAATGAGGCGTTACACTGACGACAAGAAGCTTTTAGATTTAGGTAAAGCTGAACTGGAGAAAATGTGCTCGGTTAAGGTGGGGGTTAAGCGATGTCTGTGTCCATAATGTATAATAAAGTATTCAGAACTGCGTTTGTGGTTTTAAAAGTGTTATGTGATGAATTCATTTCATTTCAAGCTGAAAATGTAACTTCCGAAAATAAATCCCTTCACTGTGCCTTTTTATTAGATCACTTATCGGCTGTTTTTCATACCGTTCAGAGGACGGAATACCACCAGAATAATGAGTTTTCAAGTTAAAAATAGCAGTGTTTTGGAACAATTTGGCACATCAGTCACAGGGTTTTAGAATGGTTGTCAGAATGCAGCCTAAGAGGGTGGGAATGGGGATAGCGCTGCAGTTTACAATTCATTACCCGCCAGTACAAACTAGTTTAACCATCTTTGTCTGAAGCAGTTAGCGGCGACCGTTTTTCCAGATGGAGGCTGAATGCAACATTAGGTGATCAAAGCTGAAGAGATACAAACGCAGGCCAGGTTGTAACACGCTGTACAATGATACGGCAGTGGCATAAATCTGCTGTCAACAATGGCACCTGTTCTGCTGCTGTAGTCGAAGTGCTACATTCACTCAACACTGGTAAACATGGAGCTGGCAGCTCATAAGGAAAACTCAAATGTAGGTAGTTTGGTAAGATAAGATAAGATTGATCTTTAACACCTTAACCCCCCACTTTACCCGAGCACATTTTCCAGTTCAGCTTTACCCAAATCTAAAAGCTTCTTGAAAAAACGGGCAACAATAAAGTGATGAAAAAACAACAGAAAAGTGAGAAAAAAACCAAAACAAAACAAATTTAAAACTTTGAAAAAACAACAGAAAAACGGATGAAAAAACAACAAAAAAGTGATGAAAAAAAACAAATAAAAAAGTGATGAAAAGACAAGAAAAAAGTGATTAACAACGCAACAAAACAGGTGACAAAAAAGTGATGAAAAAACTACAGAAATGCAACAAAAAAATTACAGAAATCCGACGAAAAAGTGACGGCAGCACGAGAATCTTAGATGAGTTTTGTAGGTCTAAGCTTTCAAATGAGGTGTTACTCCGGCCTATAGGCTGTAAGCTCTCTGGTCATGACGCTTTTAGATTTGGGTAAAGCCAAACTGGAGAAAATGTGCTCGGTTAAGAGGTTAAAAGACGTGTTTTGGTTTCATTTAAGTAAAATAGTAATTAGATCAAATGTAGTCAGTGCCTTACCACTGATGTGTGAAAAAAAAAAATATTCACATTTTATTCTGCTGTTTCTGAATACAATTGTCTTAAACTCAATGAGAAAAACAATCCAAAAAAGGCCAAGAACTAAATGCTTTTCCAGTCATGCAAAATGACAGAATGATGATTTCAAAGATCTTTCTGGAAACCATTAACATCAGACTTTATGGCAGTCTGGTTGTCGGGTGGTGTGTGTGTGTGTGTGTGTGTGTGCGTGAGGGGGGGTCTGTCTTTCCCAGTACGTGCTGTTGTTTGTGCTAAAAGAAGCTAATGGCCTGTGCGCTGCTTAATGGGCGCTTTGAACGCTTGTGCACAGCGCGTACGTACATTTAGCCAGTCAATAGGCAAAGGTGATCATTAGACACAACCGATGCTTACAATACATTATGGCAGATTAGGATCGACCCCGGTGCTAAGAAGAGGCTTCTGTTTCCATTGCAACGCAGCGGGAGTCAGAAATAAAGTGGGCTATATCGTTTATGGTAAGTCTGCACGATATTATACCACAGGAAAACGTGTAGATGCAAAATATTTCCTTTTGAGTGGGAGGTTTAGTCACTTTGAAAATTAATATTTCTATACGTGCTTTACAACATAATGAGGTTATTAAAAGTAAATCCTACTGCAAGGTAGATAAAGACATCTTAAAGTAAAGTCATAAATCAATGCTTCTTAATTTGAAGTACCTTAAATCCTACATGATCTCCGTCCTCTTTCTCTTATTGACTTATAATAGATATTGCGTTTGCCGGCATGAGATGATGTTTGCAGTCTCACCTCTTCTCGTCTCTGTACCACTCGAACTCGGGTTTGGGAACGGCGTTGGCGTCGCACTGCAGCATGCCCACGCGGCCCACCGGAGTCTCTGAGCTCTGGATCTTCAGTATTGTCGGAGGGTCTGTAGAAGCACACAGCATTGGAGATCAGACGTGGACGATATCTGGCTCGAGCTCACACCTGTAGACTTAGACCTACGCTAGACACGACTGCTTCATGTGTTTGAACATCTCACAAGCCTTTGAAAACCACGCTCCAACTTTCTTTCGCCGGTGTATCAAACAGGGCTAGAACTTAAAAGCATGTTGAGTTTCCCCCTGTTTTCATTATATCTTCAAGACAAAAAACTGAGGAAAGAGAGACGGTTCTTATCCAATATTGTGTTTGAATACAGAATAATAATAACAACAATTGTGACATTTGATAAAAGGAGCTGCTTGAATCCATGCTGACCACATCATTCACAAGGCGATGAGGATATTTTTCCATCATTTATTTTAGATCTCACCGCAAATCTTTTGTTCCAACAAGTGAAAGCTTTTTGCACTAAAGTCAAAGCTAAATACACCAGAAATGACTTCTCACACAGTTGTGCAAGATTTTATTCACAAATATGTTTTTCGATCGCGTCTTAGATATTTTGAGTTATCTGGCTGGCGTTCTTAAAATGTTCTATTCAAATGAGCCAGTCTTTTGAAATGAATGGACCCCAAAGACTCAATAAAGAGACGTAAGTCCCATCACTAGTTCAAAGGATCCTGCCATATACACATGTATTAGTCACAGAGTGAGGAAACGTAGAAAATGATAAAATACCATTATTAGGTCTGGCGTTTTATGCTTTCAAGCATTTTATTGAGTAAAAATGACCATTAAAATTCATATTTAGCCATTTAGATTTTTGTCATGGCTATTGTGTCTTTCTGAAAGAGTAGGACCCAGAGAGTATTCTCACACAATTGTGGTGCTTCTATCACAAAGTGAAGGAGTTCTTGGCCTAATTTGCAGCGCTATGATTACAAAAAAGAGGGTCACTTAGACCCCCAATAACTCCAACTGTATCCAGTCCTGAGGACATTGTGTGCCTTAGGGAGGGCATCTGGCATAAGAACAGAGGCCAGGTCTGAGAATGCACTGATTCAAATACACCTAGTGAAAATAACACATATCTTTATAAGGTCTCCTGCGTATGCTTTAGCCATGAAGTGCAAAGGTTTACATTTTGATCTCCAGCAAAGTAATCGGCCGATCTCGTCGAGCCGTACATCATTTATTAATGTGTAAAATTCACATGTGTTTTAAATAATGCAATGGCCAGAAATATACCATAAATAGATCAATTCACAAACTATGAAACTATTGAATGTCGAAATCTTTATCATTTAGTATTAGAGCCCCGACTGGAGTCCAGCAGGATTTACGCCGTGCTCAGATTCAAAGAGAATTTGTGAAGTCCTCAAAGGGAGGGTGGATTTCTGAAGTCTGAACGTTAGCTATTCATCACGGAGCTGCAGCCAAAGTGCGCAGCGCTCATCCGATCGTGCACGGACCCCTGACAAGATGCAATTAGCCCTTTCACTTTTAAATGTCTAATTGTCTGCTGCGTCAGTCTGAAGGGTTGTCAAAAAGTGATGGTTTGACGAGATTTCTAAAAATATTACGCTCAAAGGTAGAGACAGGCAGGACTTGAAGGTGGTCTACAACTTTTACGACTTAACGCTCTGCATGGAGCAAATGAACTAATGAAATCTAAATGATGTCTACAAATACAAATAGTAAACACCCACATGTACAGTATCTGTTCTTTCTCACCCGCCTTAAACCCAATTACAAAGTTGCTTGTTTCAAAGCAATTACATCAAATTGTATTTCTTTAAGAGCTTCAATTTGATTACAGTGGCATATTTTCAAATATTGTTTTACAATCAAACAACAAATATTACAATGTACAAACATCAGTAGTGAGAATAGAAATACTCTAGGCACTGCAGGAATCGAGTTTCTAATATGGCCACTCGTTATTATATGATATTTTGAAATCATCGTTTTAACTTCTTGCAATTTGCGTTAATAATAATTTGAAATTCTTATATTTCTGTCTAATTTGAATTTGTTGTAATTAGACTCAAAAAGGTTTCTACACTCTTTTATCTGCTCACCCTCGTGTCTTGTGTGTAAAAAGATGCAGCTGTTTGGCAGAGTGTGCCATGGAGTCAGAGGGTGTCATTACTCACAGTTGACCACGACATTGACATATTTGACGTCAGGCGTGGCCACGTCGTTGCTGGCCTTGCATTCATATCGACCCGCCTGGTTTCTCATGATGCCTATGATGTCCAGGAACTCCTCCCCATCCAGCGGCTCTGCTGCAAGACAAGCACAAAAGCACAAATTGTATGAATAATTGCTCGAATTGCAGACCACTGTGAGATATAGAAAGCACAGTCCTCCTATAGCTTTAATCATTCAGTTAAACAATCGGAAATCATTCCCCCCCAACATTCCTTTTGTCTTTTATATTGTGCAAACTAAACAAACATTTCAAACTCATTTTGGAAGCCATTTTAGAGACACATTTTATAGAAAACTTAGAGAGAAAACTTAGAGAGAAATGCAGTTTGGCACAACCCTGGCGCTGTGTTACGTTCAGTAAGTTTAAGGCCAATTCAGCTCAGTTAATGTCACCTGCACTGCCTCCTCATATAACACTGTTATGTAGACCCCAGTATTAACATGCAGCACTGATTGTCAACATGAGAGAGTAATGTATGGAAATGACATTGTGACTGAAACAACTGAAACTGTGAAACAGCCATTATTTTTTCTCCCAGCGTGTGAATTTAAAAGTTTTCGTTGTGGTGCTTACTCATTCCCAACTTTCCACAGGGACGAGTTTATAAGCTTCCCATGTTCCCCAACTTTCCTAAAGCAATACTGTCTGCGAATACTGTAAAATGTTCACAAGATAAAATTCAGTATTTAAAAAAAGTGTGAAGTACTTTGCACCTCACCCTGTTGTTGCACTTCACTATGTCACGTTCAACAGTAAAACTCGAAATGCCAACACTGCTGTCTGCAAGATGACAATCACACTCTAGAATTGCTCCAAACATTAATGCTTTCGGGTGGACGGATCCATTATAATTTGGAGCGGATCCATCAGAAAGTTTTGTCCAGCTTCAGTAACATCGGAAAGTAATTGACTTCAACAGTAACTTAGAAATAATAGGCCTGTCGTCATAGCGTCTGGTTAATTGGCACCACCAAACGCCCGTCTGCAGACATAGGTCATTGGTCAGTGCTTTTAATTTGGCTGATGTTGCTCAGTTTTACAAAACGGACCGCTGGCCTGGCCTGGATTAAAGTCGGGGCTCCTTTTAAAAAGAAATACGGCTAACTTTGGATACATTAGTAAAAATAAATCTAGTGACATTATGGGAAATACTTCTGATGGTCACATCTCAGTGAATTATAATCCAGTGCCACTCATCACCACAACCACCGACAGAAGGTGAATCACGTCTTTTGAAATATTCCTGACATTTTTCTGTCAATCAGTGTATTGGATTTTCTGTATCCTGCACCTAATAAAGACTTAATGTTTATTTGGTCAGGAAAGTGCATGGTAATGAAGATACAGCCCTCGGGCCCCTCTCTCTGGTACAACAGTTGCACAGCAGAGTTTGCAATAAGGTCAAATACATTATATCCGCTACAGCACTTTCAAGTTAGCTAATGTCATCCTCATTGGTAAAACAATCCATTCATCAAACCATATGGTTAAAAGGTTAACCATGTGGTTTGATGAATGGATTATTTTATCAAACCATATGGTTAACCTTTTAATCACACATTCACGTTTTTATGCGGAAACTCATTATTATTTTTGATTTTTCGATTCTTCTTTGTGTAATGATGAATACAGCACTAAATGTATCTCTACAATGCAAGGGAAGGCAGAGCGTCTCAACGTCACATAAAATGCACCTTTAACCTCCACAACCCCCATTTTCTCCAGGTCAGCGTTACCCAAATCTAAAAGCTCCTTGAAAACAGGTGTCAAAATAGTGCCAAAAAACGAGACGTAAATGAGGATGAAAACGCATCAAAAAAAGCATCAAAACAGGCGACAAAAAAAACCAAACAAAAATGCGAGAGGAAAAATCATAGCTCAGTATAGTAGGTCTTAGCTTTCAAATGAGGCATGACACTGGCCTATAAGCTGTAAGCCCCAAGTCAAGAAGCCTATAGATTCGGGTAAAACTGGAGAAAATGTTCTCAGTTAAGGGGTTAAAGATGGGTTGTTGTTGTTTTTTTCTTCTCCAGGTAGAAATGCTTACCCCCCCCCCCCCCCCTTTTTTTTAAAAAGTATTTATACCCATAAATCAAAACTCCAAATGGCCCACATTTGAACCGGCTGACTAAAACCATTAAATGCGGATTACTTAATCAACAACTTGTTAAGCTGGCTTCTTGTACATTATGTGTCTGAGAGCTTTAATTAACAGAGGCGTAATATCTGCAAATGTCAGGGAAAATAATGACACCACACAAAGCAATGCCACAGAGACTATCGGGCGGATATCAGACTAATTGTTTAATGAGCAAATCCGGCTAATTATCTGTGTAAAGGAGACAAAAGGCTGCCTGGCGCCGTTATGAGAGATGCACGTATCGGGTCAGGGGGAGGCGCTCTGGCGTTCCTGCCCCGTTATAAATGGCTGTTATCACGTCTGAAGATACACGCGGCATATCATAAATCACATCGCAGTAAGGAAATGGGCGCGACATTATTAGCTGCTAATTATACTGAACTGCAGAGGCTCTGAGGTTCACAGTTGATCTTTTAATGCTATCCTACACATAAATATAAAGATTTTCCCACCATGCTAGGTCTGTACAAGCTAATAAAAGATCATCTAAAGCCAATACCATCATCCAGGTGAATTTAATAGAAAGATGCAATTATGTGCACTGAATAAGACATCAAATCTCAGAGGAAAGCAAATGTAATAAACTCGACAACATCCGCGGTGTGCTCCCTAAAAGCGGGTAAATACTGAAGGCATTTGGAGAGGGAAATGGGCTGCGGAGAGTGAATCTCTAGAGTAAAAAAATCATATGAGATGATGATGATGAAAAAGAAAAAAAAAGAAGTGAAAATGTCAGCAATGTGTGAGGTTATGTTCTCACTGCGACTGAAGCTTCGGGATCCAGAGAAATGAGGGGGAAACTCCACAGCCTGCGTGAATCTTTCAAAAAACATATTAAAAAACTAACCAGTGCGTTGACATTTAACATAGCACATTTTAGATATATTAGGAATTCTCTGACTGTAGATGCTTCTAATTTATATCTAAATACAATGATAATCCCGCACTTTCGTTATTGCACGACGAGTTGGTCGCAGGCGTGTAAAACAGCATAAAGGCCCCTGGAATCATTGTACAAAAGTTCTCTTAAGGTTCATGACAAGAAATCTCGGCTATATCACCACTGTCATATTCTTAAAAAAACATAGTATATTAAGTTTTGAAAACATAATCATATATTCAAATCTCTGTCTGTTGTTTAAGATAATTAATAGTACTGCAGCTCCTCCGTTAAAAAAGTTTATTTCACTAAGCTCAGAAATTTCATCTCGAGCCACTCGGTCGACTGTTCGGGGCGAGTGTAGGATTCCTCAGTGTAAAACAGCACTCGGCAGCTCAGCCTTGTCGAGTGTGGCCATCAGACCGTGGAATATGTTGCCCACAGAGCTGACCACATGTGAACATTTTAACACTTTTTCACACCAGGCCAAAAAATTGCTTATTTTAAAACAAACGTGTTCCCATAATGTACTGTAATTGGTGTGTATGCTAGAGTGTATTTGAAAATTAATGCTTAGGAATGAATGAAGTGTGTGTTTCATTTTAATGCTTGGGGGGAAATGTATTTTTAAAATGTGCATTTTCACCAAATATCGGGCCGATATTTGGGGAATTTACAATATCGGCTATAGGGTGCTCTAGCGCCGATACAGGCTGATATGTCCGGGACCGAAAGTTGTGTTCATCTTAAATGAAGAGTCATTGTTTAGTGAAGAAATGAGCTTGAGCTCTGACTTTTAGAGGGCAGTAGCTCCTCATTAACAAACCCCTACGCAGCTGCCCTAACTAGCTGATTTTGTAGATAATGTTCCTATGCTGTGTGGTGCGTTAAAAGACGAGGTTTACGAGCCCGTTGGGAGGATCCCTCTCAACAGATCATTAGCTCGCCTACCCTAATTCTCTATTTGTAATTTTGAGCAATAGAATGACAACCGTTGAGAGCAAAAACATTCTTCCTTAATTAATAAAAAGCAATTTGATCCTATTGTGCCCCCTAGTGGCAACTCATTTCTTCTTCTCTATACTTTGTAAAAATCTTTTGCTTGAATTTATATTTGAACAGGTTTTGTTTGAACCTGTTGGTTCCTAGTACAACTGCAATTGTATTTTTGATTGCCGCTCAAAATACTGCAGCTAGTAACAGTATGCTAAGGCTAGCGGCAGCATGCTAAAGCTAATGGCAGCTAATCGAGGGACAGAACATTGTATGATTGTTTCACCTGACGTAGCTAATAAAATAAAATTGACTGCTGGAGTGGTTAAAGTATTTATGGTTTTACAGGATTATAGACCCGACTTTTGGGCACCACCATCACCCAGGCCCTTAGATGGGAGCCAACCATCAGCTCCCTCATCAAGAAGGCCCAGCAGAGGCTGTTCTTCCTGCGGCAGCTGAGGAAACTCAAGCTGCCAACCAAGATGCTGGTGCGGTTCTACACGGCCATCATCAAGTCCATCCTCACCTCCTCCATCACTGTGTGGTTCCCCGGCGCTACAGAACGGGACAAGCACCGACTGCAGCGCATTGTGCGTGCTGCAGAGAAGGTGATTGGCTGTGAGCTCCCATCTCTCCAGGACCTGTTCACCTCCAGGACCCGGAGGCGTGTGGGTCGGATCACAGCTGACCCTTCTCACCCTGGACACGGACTATTCACCTCTCTCCCCTCAGGCAGGAGGCTACGGTCTATCCAGACCCATACCTCCCGCCACTTGAACAGTTTTTTCCCCTCCGCCATCAGACTCATGAACAAAAACAAGTCTCTGTAGCTCAGTTACAGAGTCATGGATGTATCTGCACTTGCACTGTGTGGTGTGTCCACACTTAGACCCGCTGCTATCACTTTATAACACTTAATACCACTTTATATGCCTACACATCTGTATATACAGTCCCGCTGTTGTTCATTGTCAAATTGTTGTTGTCTTACCATATGTCACTTTATTTTATCTTATTTATTTAATATTTTTATGCATGCCCTCATAGCCTTATAGTTTAACGTTCTTAGCTTATTTTTTATCTTAATTCTGTGTTATATGTTCTACGTCGCACGTTTGCACCAAGTAAAATTCCTAGTTTGTAAACCTTGTTCACAAACCTTGGCAATAAACGAATTCTGATTCTGATTTAGAAAAATAAGTCAAAAATATCGGCAGTGCAATATCGGCCAATAAAAATCCCCAAAAGATTTGAATCGGCCTTAGAAAAACCCATATCGGTCGACCTCTACACCAAAGGCAAAACAGCGTGGAAAGCTATAATGTGAGATAAAATAATTGAATAATACATGCAGTGCAGACCGGTCTGGCCAGGACGAAGCCAGGACTGAGGCCAGAGAGTGCCTAAAACAAAGCCGTGGACGGAGACAGATGTGCAGTGGAGGAGCACAATGAATCCTAATGTAGTTTGGCTCAACCGGAGTTTTACAGATTTTTTTCTCCATCTTCTCACTTACACTAGCAGAACTTTTTATTCAGAACCTGACTAAATCCCATGGCAGGATTCACATTTTGGTGTTGGCTGGCTGTAAAAATGCATTTCAGCCTATCTACGTTTTTACAAAGCAAGACTCTAAACTCTCATGACCAGTGTGTCCGCCGTAGCCCTGCTCATGTTGCACCCGGAGAAACAAATACTCACAATATAAAAGTTGACGAATATACAACAATATGCGGGTTCCCCTCGGGCACATCGTGCACAAAAGGGCTACACACACTGACAAGACAGTGCAAAAACGGACACACCAAAATGAAACGAAACAGTCGAAGTGATATATCGACAGCTCCAGACCACTTTCTGAACTACGGCAGAGGAGAAAAGTCGCGGTTAAGCCTCACAGAAACGTAGCGATGGAGGTCAGCTGATACAATACTATCTCACAGTGATTGAAAGATCAGAGAGGGCTCATGATCAAAGTCCCGGGGCAGATCATACCGGGGCTCTGTGTCGCGGGACGAACGGGCCGTGATTGGAAAGGCATGATCGAAAACGGGTTGCCATGGTAATTCCATTGAACCCCCCCCCCCCCCCCCCCCCTCCTCATCTGGACTCGGGTCTCTTTGCCGCTGGATAAAGAGCAGAGACGAGCAGGTGGGGCAAGAGATCAAACGCCAGGCAGCGGCCGCCGACCCGGAAGAATTTCAATGAAACATCACACGGCGCCGCCCGCTTGGCTGTTTTAAGCGGCAATTAGCTGTCACCGATCTCACCTGGTGTGCGCCTCACGTCCGCTAAGTGGGACCTGATGTATTGTCTGGGGAAACAATTAGCTCACAATGCGGCGGTTTCGCGCGTCTCGGGCTGGAGCGCAGGGAAGGATGGGGAGACGCTGCCTGCGCCTCGTGTTATCTGTGTAATGGGGGGGTAATGGAGACAGAGCGTTAATCTTGTCAGAGGGGAAATTCATTAAGACTAGCGACTGTGCGTACTGTATGTTTGCTCACGTGCTGCCGCAAGCGAGGCCTCTTATTGCGTCTCAGAGGCTGCGGACACTTCCTCAGGATTCATTTCACCAACCCAAACTTCACTTGACTTTACGGCTAAATAATACTGGCTTCAGATTATAATGAACGCAGAGTTGGTTGGAATGGAAAATAACACTTGAAGGGAGCAACCCAATTATTCATCTGTGTTGCTTTGTTGAACAGAAATTAATTGGACGAGGACAAAGTACACAATGACTTCTTTAAAATCATACGTTGTACTAAAAATGAATGGGCTCAAATGGTACGAGTATCCGACAGCGTCGACAGTACAGGACTCTCATGAGAAATATGGCTTTAACTTTATCCTCTTAAATTTCCCTCGCAGACGCTTACATGCTGGGATAGCGATGTTCAAGGTTTTTGACAGGCAGAGTCCTCTTTTTGAGCAACGTGGGCCATCAGTTGGAGACAGTGTCTTATATCTATCAAAGGGGACGGGTGGAGAAACTTTAAGATCTGGGAAACTATATGGACGCACACGAAGTCTCCAGTCGCAGTTGTATACAGAAAGCGAACTGAACATTTGAGTTTTACCGGTGCAGTGTTGGAGGCGGTGTGTGATACCGAGCGTGTCCAAGGGAAACGCCGCGTGAATCCTGACATTACGGCATTTGATCACATTTCTATGCTAATGCGTCGTAGAGGCAGCGGTAGCGGCAGCAGTATTAGTACACAAATCACAGTAGATCGCACAGGAGCTTTGAAGTCTTGAGTGAAGAATTCTCCTTATTTTTTATGGGCATGCCAGTAAGAATAAGAAGCCACTGCAGTGATAAAGAAGTCGAGTTGCGTGGTGATAAATTAGGTATGAGATACTTAATGGAAATTTGTCCACAGAACTTGACCAATCCTTCGATACAAATACCTATTTATCCGCGATGGTGGTGCAGATGGTAGAGCGGTTCATTTCATGATCGGGGAGTCGGGGGTTCGAATCCCGCCTCCTGAAGATCCATGCTGTCATTGTGTCCTTGGGCAAGACACTTCACCCACCATGCCTCCAGGGGGTGAGTGGATCTTCGCTGTAAAGCGTTTTGAGTGCCTAATGTAGGTGGAAAAGCGCTATATACGTTGAGACCATTTACCATTTGTCAAGGGCACCATAAGCTGAGGACTCATCTCCAAATCTTGAGCCAGGTTGGATCAAGAGTACCCATAGTGGGGCTGCAAGGTTTATCGATATCGAATTGCAACCGAGGTTTTGACTACTGCAATAACCTAACCTCAAGAGACTGAGGGTTTTTCTTCTTCTGTCTCTGTATTTTAATGATATATGTTCACCAATCAGAATTGAGGAGCCTTGTGATCTCAGGTTCAGCTGCAACAGATAAAACGTCTGCGTTTCTGTAAAGCAGATTCGAAGGTGTTGAGATAGACACTATGTGGACTTATTTAGTCATGTGGCTGTCCCCCAGAGGTACTCTGAATGTCGGGGGAAAGGTGGAAGCCGAACTCCTCCAGAAGAGGGTGCTGTCCATATAAAACCACATATTTTTAAAATAAAAATCGTGAATTGCATTCACAATATTTGTCCAAAAAAATAATCGCAGCTTTAACCCATAGCTGCTAAAGGATTAGCTCACTGCAATACTGGCTGATAGGGAAACACGCCCAGACACAGGGCCAACAATGACACTCTTTATAGAAGAGCAAAACGTGTCTGGACAATCAAACTCAGGACGTTGTCTACACTTGTATGTGGTCTGTCCATTCTGAATATGCAAAGCCACAAATCTTGTCTGCCAGATCTGTCCACACAACGGGGCAACATTTGAATCGAGGGTCGGAGTCCGGGCCCTATCCAAACACAGCAGTGTTTGTTGAAGGTCTTTTGATCACATTTATGTTTCTATGTGTTTTTGCTCAACTTTTCCCAAGTGAAGATACACTTGAATTTGGGGCCCCTCCAGTGTCAGTAGCCTTGAGCGACTAGAACGGCGGAATACACAATGAGAGACACACGGGGAAGATGTGGCAGAATATCAGACGCTTTTATGCGCTCACAGAAGGGAGGCGTGCGGTCCAAGGAAATGTTCTGGACCGCGAGCATATACAATCAATTTGAAATATGAAACTTCTGACGAAAATGTGTTTATCTTTCCTATGAATTTCAGATACTGTTCCGCTATCCCTTCAGAATGCATAATAGTTCCCTTTCAAATGATGGATCTATTAGGACGATGCTTCATATTATTATTTTTTTATCGTAAACCACATATGAAGAAAGTAGTAGTAATTGAAATTACATTACATTTTAAATTATGAAATGATTAAGCCTTAGGAAGAGGAATTAATAAAAAATGCTATTTTAATGTTTGCAATTAGCAAAAGCTGCAGTAACATTATTTGCAAAAAACTTGATATACTGTCCCCATGGTGTCTTATTATGCAAACCATTAGACCGTAAGATTCTTGCTTTAGTGTAGTTGTGTCCTGGACATAATTAAAACATGCACAGTGAAGTGAAACAGGGTTTTTGTAACAAATCTAATTGCAATCAAACAACTTGTCTTAATAATAAATAAAAAAAAAAAATCACATGCGGCTATTTCACGGACACGGAAACAGCTGTGACCCTGCAAAGCAAGTCAACAGAACAGCTTAACGTGTAAATAACTGGTATCTAAATGATTGAAATGCAACTTTGGCTTGAAATAGTTCTCTTCACTTGCTTCATTTGCATGCAGCCGTGCGCTCGTCACGCCAAGAAGACAATGCATATAATTGCGGTACATTATAAGGTTGAAAGCCCCGGGCTGTTGGGATATGCAACAGCAGTCTTTAGAAGCAGTTTTTGTTTTTTTTGGAGGAGTTGACTTAGGCCCTGGAACCAGAAAACTGCAGGAAACTGATTTGCATGACGCTGGCAATCTGAAGTTTGTCTGCAGCGGCTACAAGTTTTCCATGTGAATTACAGCAGCGAGGCAGAGACAGTGACGGTCGGCGCAGTATGGGAACGCGTTTTGCCCAATCGTTTGCACTCAAACTATGTGTGTTCAACGTATCAATGTCTCCTTTCAGATAATCAAGGGACAGAATCAAGGACACAATGCAGGAGGGCTTCAGGTTTATTTGAAAATACTGTTTGTCTTCCCATGTTCAATGGCTCGCATACGCATATGGTAAACTGTAGGTTTTAGGTCGAATGGCGCCGGCAAAAAAAAAACTTTAAACTCTATCTATACAGACTTTCTAAAACACAGGGCCGTGATCCCTTGTGAGCGGGTTCTCAAAAGGTTGTAACAACAATATGGTGTATTTATAGCTATACTATAGGAGGGAAGGCGCACTTTATTATCAACTATAACACATCATACAAGTGCGTTTGGAGCGGCAGTTGGATATATGTCCTGGGAATAAACGAAAATATACAATAGTTGTATAGAAACTTGTGCAAACTAGGTTGTACATTCACTTGTGGCCTGTGCCTTTCAAGTCACCAGAGAGCAGCACATGGAGACAGAGTCAGAGAGAGAGAGAGGGTTGACGGAGGAGGTGAGAGCGGTGCATTTCAACCCACAAACTTGACTTGGCGAGTGCACGCTGTTCATTTGCATCTCCTCATGCATCATTCATCAGCATCATTTTTGCCTCGGCGCGAAACATTACATTTATTTTGCAAATGCTAATTTATGTTAAGCAGCTGATTTGAGGAACTTCAGAGTTGAGTAGCATAAAAGACCCAGCGACGTTTATTTTCTTTTGTTTGTGTGTTTGTGTGTGTGCATTCTGGGGAGTGTAAGCCAGGCACATAGAAATCTGTTCCCTATGGACCGCTCCGAAGTGTGCTTTAGCATTTGCACAGGCAGTCCCAGACTTAGGGAACACAGCCACGAACCAGCTGCGTTCCTATCAAGAAGGAAAACGTCTCAAAGACATTCATCTTAAAATTATGTTCTATTTTATATTGTTGTAATTGTAAAATGAAATTTCAATATGTCGTGAAAAGAGGAAAAATCCAAACAACAAATGTGGATTTCGCAGTCTATTATAACACATCTGCAAAGGGAAGAACAATGTATTTTGTTCATTATGTCATTTGGAAAAAAACAAAAACATGTGGCTTTGTTGGTGTCAATCGTTTGTGCTACGTTTGTGCTCTAACATTTTTTGTTTGTGCTGTTATCGTTTTTGAGATATTGAGGATTCTTTTATAGGTCAATCTGAGGTCGCCCAGCCCCTCATTTTGCTAAAAAATGCTCCAAAACGAACGAAAATGGAGTCATTCGTTTGTGCTACGTTTGTGCTGGTTTGTGCTGTAAAAATATACGTTTGTGCTATCGTTTTTAAGATATTAATAATTGCATTTTTGGACGATGACGTCATCATACTCTTTTGAAAATGCACAGAACTGACTCAGAATGGTGTCTATCCTTTTTGCTTCATTTATGCTGTGCATATCTTTGGTTTACACACAAACCAGCACAAACGTAGCACAAACGAATGACACAATTTTTGTTCGTTTTGGAGCATTTTTTAGCAAAATGAGGGGCTGGGTGACCTCAGATTGACCAATAAAAGAATCCTCAATATCTCAAAAACAATAACAGCACAAACAAAAATTTTTACAGCACAAAACAGCACAAACGATTGACATATTTTTATACAATTTTGAGTATGATGGGGGGCCAGGTTCACGCAAATGCTCAACACAGGAAATGCTATTTTTGCAGTGGCTAATCCAAGAATGGATCTGGAGAAGGGACCTAACATCTCAACATCTCCATGGAGACGAGCTGGTAAAGTTACCGTCATGTCTTAGGAGAGATGAGCCGCTCACAGCAAAAGCACATGTTTGTTTGTGCGTTTATAAGGTTTTTTTTTTTATTATGAAAATATCTATCATAAAGTAAATGCTTGTATTTAAATTTTTTTTTTTAAATGAATGATTCACAAAATGTAGAACACAATATCTAATTAGTTCGTCCTGCCTAAGGGCCACTATACTTAACCTGGCATCCAAAATGATACCCCTCTGTATATTTTATATACGCAGGGATATGAAATGTGCTCGTGCAATCATAATCGCTTATTTGCTTTCACGTGTTGTTCACAAAAAATAGAAAAGTGAAAAGTGGGGCATGCATAAGTATTCATACAGCATATTCGGAGTGCATTAAATTGCCTTTATAACATTCCTAATGACTGCAGAGGCCACCTATGTGTAATCTACTCTCAGTATAATTCCAGCTGTTCTGTGAGGGCCTCAGAGCTATGGTCAGAGTGTATTGGTCACTAAGCAACATCATGAAGGCCAAGGAGCTCACCAGAGAGGTCAGGGATAAAGCTGTGGAGAGGTTTAAAGCAGCGTTAAGTTATACGAAGATTTCCCAAGATTTGAACATCTCACGGAGCATCATTTGGAAATGGAAAGAGTATAGCACCACTGCGAACTTACCAAGATACGGCCGTCCACCTAAACTAACAGACCGAACAAGGAGAGCACTGGTCAGAAAGGCAACCAAGTGCCCCAAGATAACTCTGGAGGAGCTGCGACGTACTGCTGCTGAGCTGGAGGAATCTGTACATGGGGCAACTATAAGTCGTACTCTACACAAATCTGGTCTTCATGGACGAGTGGCAAGAAGAAAGCCATTATTGAAAGGAGGCCATAAGAAATCCCGTTTGAAGTTTGGTAGAAGTCATATGGAGGACACAGCTACCATGTGGAAGAAGGTTCTTTGGTCAGATGAGACAACAATTAACTTTTTGGCCCAAATGCAAAACGTTATGTATGGAGCAAACCTAACACTGCTCATCGTCCTGATGCACCATCCCCAGTGTCAAATATGGTGGGGGGAGCATCATGCTATGGGGCTGCTTTTCCTCAGCGGGGACTGGGAAGACTGTAAGAATAGTTGGGAAGATGGATGGAGCCAAATACAGGGACATTTTAGAGGAAAACCTGCTGGAGTCGGCAAGAGAATTGAGGCTGGGGCGGAGATTCACCTTCCAGCAGGACAATGACCCTAAACACAAAGCTAAATCTACAATGGAATGGTTTAAAAACAAACATATTAATGTGTTAGAATGGCCCAGTCAAAGTCCTGACCTAAATCCTATTGAAAATCTGTGGAAAGACCTTAAAACTGTGGTTCACAAACGCTCTCCTTCCAGTTTGACAGAGCTTGAGTTGTTTTGTAAAGAGGGATGGGCTAAAATGTCAGTCTCTAGATGTGCAAACCTTGTAGAGTCATACACCAGAAGATTTACTGCTGTTATTGCAGCAAAAGGGGGTTCTGGAAAGTATTAAGTCATGCTGTATGCATACTTATGCACGCCCCATTTCTATTATTGAAAAATAACAGAATCATGTATCATATTGCTTTCACTTCACGGTTGTCTGTTACTTGTGTGTGAACTTTCAGTAAAAAATTCAAAATAAAATCTTTACGTTTAGGGTTGTTAACATGACACAATGTGCAAAAGTTCAAGGTGTATTAGTACTTTCGCAAGGCACTGTATCTGTACCAGGTATAACATTTTTGGAGTAAGACATGTTACAAGAAGTGCACTTTTCCTTCTGATAAGCAGCTTTACCCCCATAGCAAAGGAATGATTTAGGATTTCCTTAATCTCCCAATTTCCAAATCCCATCCTCAACCCCCCACACCAGAATGATCTTGGACCGTTTACATAAACTGGGAGTCTCCATAAATCAGCTAAACAACCATGCTGCGCCTCTCCTCTGTGGGGCTTAAAACAACCCTTATTTTCCCTCACTAAAAACCTCCCAGGGACATCTTCAATCTTTTCAAATAAATGCACCAAACACTCCCACTAGGCCCGCTGCTTGATCATGTTTTATTGCCTCTGGTCCTAACGTCCTAATACACTTGGCCACAACACAGTAAATCTCCAATCCGACCGGATCTGTCCCGGAAAGCGAGGACAAAAGCAGTATTTCCACTTGTGTTTACAGGCCATTTGCGGCTGCCGGCGGTGCAGAAAAAAAAAAAAAAAACACAGGTGCGAGAGCCGGCTGTTTATTTGCCGCCTCATGAGCTGAAGAAATGACACGCACCGTGGAGCGGCGTCTGCTCCCAACAGCTTCATCGAGTCCTCTGTCTCACTCCTTATCCCTCTATTGCTCGGACACTTCAGTGTGAGCTTTGACCGGTGGCACTTTCCGACTCGGACAGAGATTGGAGTCTTGTGCATTGTTTACACTTAGATCTTTCTGTGGCATTAAGAGAAATTAATTGCTGATAACGTAATAGACTTTTCAGAGGAGCACTGAAGGCTGCCAGCCAGGTTTCCTCTGGGCGCTCCAGTTTCCCCCACCTCCAAAGACATGCGGGTCAGGTCGGCCCACAATGGCATCGCGCTCAGTCGCAGCGGCTCAGGACTAACCCAAACACACCTGAACACAATTTCGTGACAAATAAAGCACTTACTTACTTTAATAACAATAACTTTAGTAACAGGCAGACAGGGACAGAGCTGTATGATCCTAAATGTTTACAGAACGGCCTCCACAGGAAATGAAAAATCCGGGTCCAGTCACCGAGGTCGTACGGTGCTACGAAAAGAATCCGCAAGGAGGCACAGCACAAACTCAGCTACAGACTCGTGCTAACTTGTCTAATGTAAATAATAGAGCAAAACAGAGAAACCCGGCTGTGGAGCAGCAGTCAAAGGATTACGGGGGATCTTTCTGCACACTGACAATAAGGTTCACCCTCGAAGATTTGGATCATGTGGATTTCGAGGAGCAGACATGCAGTGGAAATCTGTATTTCTGACAGTATGTTACGTTGCATTACCAATAGGATCAGAGACATACATTGGGACATACAGTTGTTTGTTTATGTCTAATTCCATTTATTTATATGAAAGGAATAGGCCACAGTTTTTGCATACTGAGATAATGTTCTTACCTGAGCTTAGACGAGTTGATGCGTACCTGTCTGGCCTTTACGTGCTCGCTCAGTCACGCAAAAACACCGTTGTTAGAACATGTTGTTAGCATTTAGCCTCTCCTCCTCTCCTCATGGACCCCAACGGGGGTGAAGTTAAAAGCGACCAAGCTCCTCCACATTTTCCCTATTTAAATACGGTTACGTGAGCGGTTACACGATCCAAGTATAGTCACACAAAAAAATAAACATTTTCTAAGCCGACAAAAAGGCGGAATAACACCGGAGCAGTTCGCGCAGTAAAGTCGAAGTGCTCCCAATATATAAGAACATATCTCAGTATGCAAAAGCGGTAGCCTATTCCTTTAATAGAAATAAATGGAAGTGAGTAATTATTAAAACTGTAGTAGTAGGATCTTGAATATACACCATAATATTCATTCTTGCTTGGTGAAGAGATTAAGCTCGATTTGATCTAATTAGATGTTTAGTGAGCCTACACAGTATGTGCACTGCTAATTGGCCAAACATCAATGCAAAACTCACATATATTTGAATAAAGATGCGTTAAATTAGCATTCTTTCAGCTTTTATTTTGCTCTGTAGAGGTGCAAGCGTCTAACAAGGCGCACAACTACGGAAATCAATGTAGCTTAATACTCTCCCAAATCTCCCACTGCCTCTGTCCTCCTCTCCATTAGTCTCATTATAAGTGCGAGAATTCCAACCAAGGCCCCTTTAAATCACGATCGTCTTCCCCTTCAGGCGCCTGCTCCCTGGGGCCAATGTGACTCAGGGTTCCACAAAAAAAGTGCTTAGAGATGGTGGAAAAAAAGTGCTGAGGCCTGGAACGGTGGCGACTTTGTGCAAGTGAGAGTTCCAGTGTTCAGCCATCGCAGCAGTGAACACACCTAATGAGGCTGGGCACACCGAGCCAACTGTGCGGCAGGATGTTAGATACATGCACTGATGGGACACAAGCTGATGACAGTAAACAAATCAGAGGGAAGTAGAATCGCAGTGACAACTTTTACAAATAACACAGAAGAAAGAGAAAGACAGTCCCTTGGCATACGACAATAAATATATAGAGACAAGCGCTGTCTATTTTTAAATGGACCACTGAGAAACTACGGAGGTGCTTGTGTTACTGCAACTCAGCCAGGCGGTTGTTGGTTTGATTCCCAGATTGGCTGATTTCTCAAGGGTGTCTTCTTTGAGTAACTGTGTAAGCTTTGGACACATGGCGAAATTGTATAGAAGAGTGAAGTGAAACTCTTTGACTGTTGGCCATTGTCATAAAGTTTTATGACAGTGATGTCCACAGACTGATAGGCAAGTCTCCTAATTCACCTCATAACATTCAATGTATTTGACACACCCTCGCCGTCCATCGTAGGTATATGCAAACACGTGCTTCACAAGTTTATGTCTTGTGAAGCACAAAGAGTGATTCTGCCATCTCTGCGGTGACTACACCTAATGAGCCAGGCGCTCTCTGGCCAAGCTGTGCTTCACGATGTTCAATACACAGACTGATCTGAGACCAGCTGCCAATTGTAAACAAATAAGTGAACAGTGGCAGTCAGCAGATCTGTGATGGATGAGCAGCTGTCCGTAGCCAGCATCCCGAAGGAGCGTCTGAACACACACTCGCTTGTATAGTCAGATTCTTGTGTCTTGCGGGGACAGAGACTAATACTCATTTATCGGGAACTAAAACCAAATCCAAATCGCACGTTGTCCCTGTAAGCATTTGCGGGTGATCTTGAGCATGGTCTGGAGTACCAAGCTCGAGAATTTGCCAGTTTTGCATGTTTTGGGAAACTGGAGCAACCCAAGATGAGGAGAACCTAAAAAAAGAGCGTAAATCACTCAGCTACACAGACTGAACGCACGATGCACTTATAAAACATATTGGGACTTGCTGTAGCTCCTCACAATTATAAAGCTATGATCCATTACAGGCTGTCTTAGATAAATCCCCACATTACTCTGTAAACAAGCACAGGTTGCTTTATGCACACATACTGTACGTACACACACACAAAGTGGCAGCTGGGACCCTGTTGTAGGAGGTCTGACCTCGGCTGCTCTAACAAGGGCCTGTCATCACCTCACACTTCTCTGTGCCATCAGATGGACTGCGGGTCACGAAAGAAGCTCTGACAGCTTGGCTCGCCGCAGAGAGGAGTGTCTATGTGCGCGCTGCCTGCTGCTCATCACTGCAACAGCACGATATCACTTCACATGGTGTATCTGCCACGGAGCACTTGACAAGTTGAGAACTGAGTAATTATCACCAACCAAGTACACGCAACATTTATTTGGTGGAATTGGATAACATCAAGTGCTTGAGAGGGGATTTATACATGCAAGTTGCACAACAAAATTGGGTTGATCTGATGGAGGGTTATTCTTGACTGTGCGCACAGCCACTATGGGCGAACCAGGCCTGCATTTTGTTGGATGTAGAATCTTATACAGATACTGGAACAACAACCAAATCCACAGAAATGCCCCGCGCGGTCGGAGAATAGAAGCTTGATGCTCTAGGACATGAGTCTTAACTACTAAGCCGCCGAGCCATGCCACCACTGCAATAAGCAACATGTGTTGATCATGTGTTGATAGTTTTACTGGAGTTTTATTCTTACTCTGCAAAACGGTCATGTATAATTATAATAATAAGTTTGCAGTAAAGTTGAAACTTAATAGACGGACTTTCAAAAACTCCTCTTAGTTTGTGATGTGTGTAATCAGACATCTGTATCGCAGCTTTTCACGAGGTGCTACCAGCTTATGACTAAATATGCCGTCAAGAGAGAAGTGTTGATGAGTGACAGCAAACCAGAAGCAGCAGTTCATCCTCTGCATCTTCACACTATATGTTTGAACTCCCAAAATAATTTTGTTTTTGTTTTGCTGTTGCTCCCATGCTAAAAGCAAAATTAAATTAACTTCATCTAAGAAAATCATATGCTTCTATATTGCACTTTTATCAAGATAAAATGAGGCGCTACATGAAGTGACACAGTGTGAAATGGATAGTCAGTGTTTTTGTTCTGTAACCTCTAGTTTATTTTAAAAGATGACTGAATTAAAAGATTATTTATAGAAAACTAAGGTTTGCCATCTCCTCACCAATGTCATCCCAGTATTTCTTTCTCTGCTGTTTTGTTCTTTTACTTCACTAGAACAGGCACAGCAGTCACAATGTGTCTTTATGATGAAAGCAAGCAAAGCATGCTTCAAGTGGAAGACTTTAACCTTTTTCCAAAACTGTGGAATAGCTTGAGTCTGAACTCTTCAAAATATGGACCTTTTTCTGAGACCGAACAAGTGGGGAATAGCTTGTTAGAATGAAGATGGGTGTTACCAGTAACGAGGCAAATTCCACCTTCTTGTTCTGGGGTTCGACACTTCCTAAGATAAGAGGTAAAATAACAGAAACAATCCTGTACATTTGATGGCTTAAGTCTTCTTTTTTCTTTTCTTTTTTTGAGGAGGCGAAAGCACCACTTTATTCAAACACTATTTGCTTCAGGTATAGCTTTCTCTCCATGTCTCTCTCCCGACACTGCCATGCAGAAAGGACAATTGAAGTGACTATCGCTGTGTGCGGAAACAGGAGATGGGGAGATGATGGAGAGAAGAGGAGACAGAAAGAGTGAGATGGATCGAACAAGATGGGAACAGGGACATAGGCCTCCAGACGAGGTGACAACACTGGTCGCGAAGTTTGGCCCGCTGCTGCCGAGAGGAGCGGAGGAGGCATGTCAAGGGCACTCAGCATCAGACTTTTAAAAGGCCGCCCTGCCAAGTGCTCCTATAAAGGGGTTATGACTTCAATATTGGCCCGAATCATATAGCGCAGCGGGAGCACGGGCCGTGCTCCAAGTCAATTCATTTGGACAGATGTCTTTGTTGCAATGAAGCTGTTGTGTGGTAGATTCATAGCGTGTCACTTTACACTATGCAGATACATATCTTGGGCTCAAGGGCACTGCGATGGCAATAAAAGATGGAGGCTTTGGCGAGCGGGAAGATCAAAGTGGATGCAAGTGTTTTCATCTGATTTTTCCACCAACTATAAACATAAAATGATATACTTATATCTAACAGGTTGACAGATCTTACCTATACTGTTGCATACTAAACAAACACACAATGCATTTTAATGACGATAATACTCTAAACTTGCATCAATGTAGTATGGCCCTAATGGAGAGCTGCGCTGGGACCATACAGCATTAAAGCACATGGGCAGCGGCCCAAATCAATCCGTATGGACAGATGTCATTGTTGCAGTCAATGCAGAAAAATCCGGTAGAATCACAGCACACTGCTTTGCACTAGCCTGCAAGAACTTGCACAAGGGCACCACAGTGGCAAAGTCAAACTTATGATTAACAGGTAGAGAGGCTCCTTTAGATTTCCGAACACATTTTTATAGCCATTGCCTTCATCATTCCACCCGGGTGCGGCGTTGTAAATAAGCCCAAAACGTGTCCGTGACTTGCTTTTAAAGCGTGGAACATCTGCTGAGTGCTAACCTCCGATGTCTTCGGTTGGGTGGCTGTGCTCAGTGGTGATCCTCCCTGAAGCTAAATAACAGACACACTGTCACACAGGAGAGGTGAGCCAGGTCTCTGATGAACTGAACGAACATTAATTAACCTCCGAAGTTGCCATAAATGATGAGAAGAATTATTACAGATCCAATCAAGGAACCCATTTGCATGCGAACACCTTATCATTTAATTTTCTCCCCTGCCTCCACTGGACTTTTAAACCCCCCTTAGGATAGCGCAACTTCTGTTTTTACTACTCTGCTGGATCTGTTTCACATCATGGGATAGCAAAGGCTACAGGGCATATATTTTCCACGCTACTCTGACTTTTATTTTGGCGGGGCAAGGGAGGATTCCTCGCTTGACCAAAAAAGCTCTATTTCCTCTCCTCATTGTGCACCACGGGAAGCTGTCAGTCTCCCAGCCCCCCCACAGCCCGAGAGCCAGTCAGTGACCTTTACAGTCTATTCTGGGAGCGTTTAAGGGAGAAAAGGGTTGGACACATGCTGTTTGGAAGCCGAGTGAAACCAAAATGAAATACGCCCATTGCCTAGTGGCTTGCGTGTTTGAGTACGTGGGGTCAAGTGGAGATTTTTATTTTTTAAAGAATATTTTGGAACATAAACAAACATGAAACATTTGTCTGATATGCAAACTTGGTGTCCACTTGCGTGCAGAATTTCCACCCTATGGTCATATTATGTAGCAATTCAAATGGTTATACATCTTGTATTAACCTCTTAACCCGAGCATATTTTCTCTAGTTTGGCTTTACCCAAATCTAAAAGCTTCTTGACAAAACTGTCAAAAGAGCAACAAAAAAGTGATGAAAAATGACCCAAAAAAAGTGATGAAAATGCAACAAAAAAGCCACAAACACAAGAAAAAATTGACAAATAGCGATGAAAATGTGGAAAAAATGTGTGACAAAAATGAAGCAAAAAAGCAAAGGAACCTTTTTTTCTTTAGGTGGGTTTTGTAGGTCTTACCTTTCGGATTAGGCGTTACGCTGGCCAATAGGCTGTGACCTTTTAGATCTGGGTAAAGCTGAACTGGAGAAAATGGCGGGGCTCAAGAGGTTAAAAACTTTTTGACTTTACAGTACTGGCAACGTTTCTCACTGCTGCTATGAAGGTTGCTGAAGTTTCACCAGCAAATTGTTGGAAAACAGAACATGCAGAATGGCTGAATTGCCAATGACATGGTAATAGTATGCCCTTTGCCCTAAAGAACTTAAGTGTTTAGTTTAGTTTAGTTTATTTGTTTATTTGAGCAGTACACATAGTGCTCAAAAGGAGTGGGCTGAAGCAAAAGCTTATGAGTGCCCACCCCCAAGTGCAATAAAAAAAATAAAAAAAGAACATTACAAAACATTTCAGCAGCTACATTCGTACAGACCAACTTACAAACTTACAAAAAAAATATATGAACTGTTTATACAATTAATTGAAACAACGCACAACTACAACAACAATCTTTTTTCATGTACGATGTCTAGTACAAAGCAGTCAAAATAAAATAAAAATGTGATCTTTAATATATTTCTTTCAGATTTTTACCCTTGATAACCGAGAGTTACTTTTATGTTATGAAGGTACATTAATAGGTATTATACTCCGAGATCTTGATACTTCCCAGTTGTCATTACCATTCTCAGTATAATTGTTTGGAAAGTGTAACTTTCCAAACGTTGTCCCTCAGTGCAAAAAAATAATAATATGAGTACTCGTATTGTGGTTGTCTTTGTGTAAGTATTTTCTTTATGGACCAATTACATTTCAAGCTGAGGATATACATGCTAGATCTGTACCTTTGGGATTACGAACAAACTGTGTTCATAACATTACATTACTCACATTAGTGACTCTACCGCAAACCGCTCCTTCTTCTTGCTCATCGCACACACACACACCCTCATCCCCGCTCTCCTCTTCTCTATTGATCATTCCCTCCAAATGTACCAAGCAAACTCTTGAGTCAATATTCGCAGCACCCCACACTGACAGCCACCAAAACAAAAAAACGGTCTTGATCAAAAGACCAGGGACTGCAAGTAAGCATGTGTTTAACAGGTAAAAAAAAGATGTCACAGCGATTGAGGATGCTTGGATAAATTGGCCATTAATGCTCAAAGATTTTTAACCACATCTACCACGACAGCATTTAATTAGAAAAACATTAACACCATAACCTTTTGTCCTACCATGGCGCTACATAGAAAAAAGAAACACACCTAATATGGATATAGTTCTTAAAGCAGAACTAAGTAACTTTTTCCCCTTAATAAATCCTTTTCGTAGTCCCTCTGAGGGTAATACAAGTGTTAATGGGATGGTTGATTCTTCGTGTCTCTGGCAACACTTGCAACTTTCCCTGCCTGCGACCCGGCAGCACCAACACACACTAATGGAAAACATGTCCCTCGCTGCTCTCAGTTGTTTACAAAATCACCTTTGACTCACATTTCTGATGTTTATGACATGAAGCACAGGTCAGTCCTGACTGTTTTCAGTCTACAGCTTTCAGTTTGTCGATGAACATTTTGCAAAACGTCGTTATTTGGTTTATCACGATCAGAAGAAGCTAACAGGCTAACGTGCAAAGCTAACTGTGGGCTAGCGCCACTTTAGCAGTATTTAGTAAGTTTGAGCGGGAAAAAAGGCTTCCTGAATGAGAGGCAAAACATTCGCGAGAACCTTTGCCTACCATGTTAGTCTCAAGTTGTTTGACGGTAGCATATAATAGAATGCACTTTGCCTTCTCTTAAAGCTATACTGTCACGTCTTTGGAAGTTCTCAAGGATATAAGCAACTATGCCCCCACCAACCCAATAGTGAATTATTGTAAAGGCAGTTTAATTAAGTCTCAAGGTAAGAAAAATATTATGTTATGGTATATTTAATAAAGAAAAACAGGGGTAAATGGAACACTGTTCAGGCAGTTTGCAAATGAAAATGCTTATGAATTGTTTATGTGTTTGTCCTTGCTCGGTCTGGTACATTCTGGCCTGGGTCTTGCCTTGACAACCGCGCTTTACTTTAATGGCCAATTAATGCATCGCCTCGCACATATGGAATAGTGGGCTAATAGTCCCTTGCGTTTTAAACAGGTCATTATTTGTAATTGCGGTGAGGGGAACTACTTCGGCTTGTTATCTTCTTAAGAGGCGGAAGCCAAACAACAAAAAACCTTCAGGTGGACTGGAGCACGCGCCATTTTAATGAGTGCCTCATTTGGGGCGATGCCTGCCCGAGTCCACACCTCCCTATTCATAATGAAGCGCGGCCAATCTCATTGTGGAGAGGGGAGCATTTTGTGAAACTTCTCTCTCCCGAAAAAAAAAATGCTTGTTGAATAGGAGACACCAGTAGACCCATCCAATCGTACAAGAATGAAAAATAGTAGTAAGGCTCAAAACCTTACCAATTTATTTTGCTTAAATCTGTTTGCAATGAGATTTACTGTAAATAATTCAATCCTAAATCCCTTATTCTTGCTCCAATAACAAATAAGCACGGGGCGGCATTGAAAGCTCTTAATCATGCGCTGAAGTGGACACACATACCATTCTCCTTGAAATGATCTCTCTGTTTATTTTCCCTTTTAATTTAGTTTGCCATTGTGCTATTAAGCAACCATACATGTCAGTTATAATGTAATTAGTTTCGGGACAGTCAAGCAGTGATACGACGAAATAAATAAGCCCGTGGGGATAGAGGAGCCGCTCTCTCGGGATGGGTGCACGCCGGCGTGGGAACAGATGACACCCATAATGAGTGTGGACACCCTCAGAAGTGCCACTATTAACTATCTCGTAAACAAAGGGCGAGAGCAGCATACCAATTTGAACCCATACAGTCCAGGGGGAGCCATTTATCACACAAGTTATACTGAGGCTGTGCACTGTCACTGTGTATGCATAGACCACAGGCTGAACTGATTAGAGTGGAGTGAAGTATGAACAGTAGACATAGTAAGCGATGATTGAATCTGAGTTTTTCTTGTATTCAGTGGCAGCTACAGAGATTTGTCTTGGGAGGGGGGGAGGGGTTTATTTTTTAAAGAAGGGGAATGCGTTTCGGGAAACAACACCGTTCTTGGCATTTTACATACTAAAGATGCTGAGATGACGAGAGCTTTGGTTGTAGCAGTGAGCAGGGCCATAGCCAGGATGTTATTAATACCGAGGTCCATACTTTTACACCCCCTCCTATATTTTTTAATAATAATAATAATGCATCAGTTTTATATAGCGCTTTTCTGGACACTCAAAGACACTTTACATTGCACTATTCATTCCCTCCATACTTGATGGTGGTAAGCTACTATTGTAGCCACAGCTGCCCTGGGGTAGACTGACGGAAGCGAGGCAGCCAATCTGCGCCATCGGCCCCTCCGACCACCACCAACCACTCACTCACATCATTCATCCCGGCCTATTGTACATGTTTTTGGTGGTAGGGGAAACCGGAGTACCCGGAGGAAACCTACGCAGACACGGGGAGAACATGCAAACTCCACACAGAAAGGCCCCGTCCAGGTGGGAATCGAACCCGGGACCTTCTAGCTGTGAAGCACGAGCGCTAACCGCTGTACTACCGTGCCGCCCTTTAACAAGGGTTGTGGGGGTCCTCCCACAAATGAACAGATTACATTTCAGTTTAATTAGCGTTTTTAGACAGTGATGGATTATCAGATTCAATTGCAATGAGAGACTTTTTCAAATTTGAAGCAAAAATCCTGGCAGATTTGTTTTTGTTTACCAACTCAAGGGCAAATTTAAGGCTACGGTATACTTTATTGTCCCCAGCCCATCAGACTGATGGTCAGTATCAATAGGCTGGAGGATCCACTTGTTGTACATGTTTTTAGTGGTAGGGGAAACCAGAGTACCCGGAGGAAACCTATGCAGACAAGGGGGGGGGGGGGGGGGGGGGGAAGGTCTTCCACAGAAGACCTTTTTCTTTTCTTCTTCTTCTTCAGTCCCTCTGCTGTCCATGTCAGCTCTGCCCTCCCCCTCAGAGAGGAAAAAAACGGTTTGTGTGTTCACTTCAGCTTATGATTAAGAGCTTTAAATGATGCCGTGCTAATTTGTTCATGGACCAGGAAGTCAGAATGCCTCACTTCAGTGGGCTACATGAAGGGATTCAAACAACACTAAAGCTAAAACCTTTGTCAGGACTTTTATCCACTCACAATGCAGAGTGATTGCTTTTTTCCCTTCTCACTCCACAAGTGTGTTTTATAAGCAATCTATGAGACAACGTATAAGCTATTTAAAAGACATGATAATAGGCCGTGAACATTGTGCTTCAAATAAAATGTTTTTATTACCCTGTACAATGTGATTCTTCATGACTAACCCAACTGGTCCTCGCTTTAGATTAGATACCTGCAAATTGCTTATTAAGTGTTAAAAAGCTATTTATTATTTCTGTGAACTCTTTCAATAATGAATAACTGAACATTCCATCTCTAAAGCCCTCTTCTGACTAATGAAGCTGTCTGAAGTTGCTTTAAAACTCATTTGCAGAAAATCAAAACTTGCATGAAGAATTGCTTTGTAACATTATTTGTTTTAATAAAGCTTTTGATTTTACGTCTGTGATCTCAGCACATGTCTTGGAGTGGTGCTGGCTGTGCATGCAGTTGTTAGCATAATGTCAGCGCCCAGGCAGGCTAAAACGACACCACCGAGAGACCACAGGCTGCCAGACATCATTATCTCCCTCAGCGGTCTCCACATGCATTCAAATCTGGATAGTCTAAAGGATTCTGGGGCAAAAGGCACACCTGCACGCCCACAACTAAAACTTCCACATCGACTGGCTTTGCAAATAGGGTCGGACAATGCGTCTATCGAGCTACGTATACGACTCTGTTTCCCGGAGAACAAAAAATTACTCTAAGGTTGTCTGCCCTCTGCTGCCTTAACACAGTGAATAGGGAAAAAGAAATCCTCCCTTGAGTGTCAATTTGGAGAAGGTGAACCGTATTGAAACCTGAGAGAAAGAAAAAGAAAGTTATATGATCTGCAAAACTTCGGACATAACGAAGACTCTGCAAAGCGCAAACCTTTGACCTTAAGCCGCTATAGCTAATTTATTGGATATCCGTACTATGCATTATAGTGTGATCACAAATAGCCTACTTTATTCAAAAGAATTATAGCGTTCGTCTAACAAATCTGAACAAAGCTTTGGTAGTGAGAAAACGTACAAAGCTCCGCGCTAGACAGAAAGAGTACTTTACAGCAAGTCTCTGAGTTCCCCTTTTCTCCATTTTGTAGAAAGAAAAGCTGTGTGAAGATACAAAAAGATCTACTTAAAACTCACTCCTCCATCTGAACCTCCGGGGCACGCTTTCTGCTCTGCAAAAAGAATTTAAAAAGAGACTTTGCTTTCCGCACACCGCTTTTATAGAAGAATGAGTCTACCATATGGCTCGCAGGATTACACCAAACAAATCACTCTTCTTTAAGGCAAACAGAGAAAAATCACAGGCATGTGGTGGGCTCTTCCAGGTGGAGCAGTAGATGTATTTGATGAAACATGTTTGCAGTGCTGACAAACTTGCTCAGTAATTGACAAAGACACAGAAGAGAGCAACTTTCAATCAGGGCCAGGCTGTTATCAAGCTCCAGCACTGTCAATGTGAGCCTCTCTATCCATCACGCCACAAGCTTATCAGCGACAGGACATTTTTTTTCTCTTTGAAATTGGATTAAATCCCTCAGAAACCGCGCAGCAAACGTGACAGTGAGGTCCCATCGGAGCAAACTTGTATTACATGCTTTCACAATGATAAAAATCCTTCATATGAGCAGAGTACAACATTTTGTATGTGCAGGGTATAACTATATACAGTATTCAGTACGCACATTGTCTTCTTATGGCTGCATGAAAGAACCTTCTTCAGAGTGCAATGGCTAAGTATATAGTATCTTAGAGGTCTAGCTTGGCTATCCATTCAAGTCTCTGTTATGCTGCCTGTGACGAAGAGCCTTTTGTCTAAAGACCACGGACAACCAGTACATCAGTGTTTGAAGAGTTTTTTTATCTCTTTTATTGTCGCGTTTTCCTCTCATTTTTTGTTGTGTTTTCGTAGGTTTTTTGTAGCCTTTTCATCACTTTTTAGTCAGGTTTAACACTATTTTGATTGCTTTTTTAAAGAAGCTCTTAGATTTGGGTAATGCCAAACAGTTACGGCGGTGGTTAAGGGGTTAAACTGTCGGTAAAAAAACCCCCAAAAAACAGGTACAGGGCCTGTAAATATCCAAAACCACGCAAGATTTTGTTTTAATTAGTATTTTGGTGAATGTTTGGGTTTCTTACATTGGAAACGCTTATGATTCAGTTTCGGGCGCCACTCATTTGACTGTAGTGCTCGCCTTTGAACTGGTGGAGCGATTCCTGAGCCTAACACTCAGAGAGTCAGATAGAGAGTACTTCAGACACAGTGCTGCGCCGGCTTGCCCTCTGGCCTGGCTGGGATGCTAATGAGTGTTGATGGGCCGCGGCTCACCTGAGGGGTTGAGCAGTCGCCAGGTGATGATGGGGTCCGGTCTGCCGCTGGCCAAACAGCTCAGCGTGACGTTACTGCCCTCGTTCACGATCACGTCTTCTGACACTTTGTAGATGCTGGCTGGAACTGTGAACAAAAGACAGGGGAGATATAATGAGGACAGAGTCAGAAACGGAAAGAGGAATATTTTGACACTGGTCATACTGTCACATGGGGGGGAAAAAAGTTTGTCTTGAAATTCAAATGGGTACAAATCTTTTGGTCAGTCTGATAAGTTTTGAGCCATTTTTTCTCCACTGTCTTATACACAACTTTTGTAATTTTCCCTGAGGGCTTGCTACAACAAATCATCAGCCTCTAGCCATAAAGAACTCTGTTGTCTCTTGTTTTTATTCAGTTATTTATCGCCTCTGCTCGGCTTGGTTTGTGCACTAATCAAAGAAGTACCTTTGCCAAGTGTTCGGAAAATGGATGAGCAGTCCAAGATCGAAACACTCAGTGGTGAATTTCAAACAGATCTGGCGACCCATTTTTGCCACACCATTACATCTTTTAGAGGCACTTAGAGTAAAAAAATAAATAAAAAATCCGTTGAGATCCAAATAAGCCATTTAATCTCCTGCCCCGCTACCTATCTTGAAAACAGATCGCTCCCTGTGTGTCACCGTGGAAAAGTGGAGTAATAAATGAGTACGGTGAGTTATTTCAATGTTCAAAGCTACGAACTGCATTATTTCATCTCCGCGCTTTAATGATGGTGTCGTCTGGCCATCGCCATGTCAACGAGCAACAAACCACACCTGACGAAGAAGGAGGAGGAAAAAAAAAAAAGTGAGTAGGAAGAGAAATTGCCGGATGTATTGAGATGCCGGTGCTAAAGCAAGTCAGCAGCTCTCAGGGCAATCAGTCACAAAAGCATGCAGGGGGCATACATCACTGCTTCCATAAACTATAAGTAAATGGTGCTGGGTAATATATGCAGATGTGGAAGGCAGCATTACAGTAGTGATGTATGGCAGCGGAATATGATGAATACAGGGGGAAACATAATGTAGGCAAACAAGAGTGACTGTGTTGTTAGATAGAGGGTTTAATGTAATATCGGTCAAAGCAGAAACTTAACTTGCAAGAATCCACGTAATACATCAACCCCGGCTGCCACTGGCTCCACGTCTAAATGTTTTCACAAAAGTTTGTGTTGGCTCATGTAGGCAAAGATCATACTGTTGCAGATGTCCTCATTGTTTAGAAATGAGCACATATTCAGTGGTGTGAGTCACTGAAGACATTTTTCACGGGTAACTTGATTTTAGATGCGTAACTTCAGATGCGTACCATATTTTCCAGACTATAAGTTGCACCAGCCAAAAAATGCATTATGAAGAAAAAAAAAAACATATATAAATCGCACCAGAGTATAAGTCGCACCAGCCTTGGCAACTATGGGCATGGAGGAGTAACTGCACAGTTGACAAGCCTCTCCCAGCAGCGCGTTGTTCAAGCTCCTATTTGCAAACTCATTCCTCTAGCTGTGGTCATCTAGCTTTTAGCCCCCAATGAGCTTTTTTCCTTTTCTTCATTGCAGAGTGACCTACGCTTTTTGCCAGTCCCTCACAGGTTTCTCACTCACTCCACACCTTTTTTCTGCAAAGTTACCGTTTTTAAAATCTTCAGTGGTACAGGAGTAGCAGATACTGGTACACAGGCCTAGAGTCTGGCAGTGTGAAAATAACACAACATGTGAAATTACATATTTTGATATATAAGTCGCACCTGAGTATAAGTCGCACCCCCAGCCAAACTATGAAAAAAAAGTGCGACTTATAGTGATGAAAATATGGTATAACAATTCATTAGTAGATTGGCCACTGATGAGACAGCGGACCTGTGGATCAGAGAAAAAATGAATGGCCAAAAGATCATTAGACATTAGCTACTGGTATGCATAGGCTTGGATTATAGATGCAAGCAAGAAAAGAACTCTGTATACTTTGTAAATGCACAAATAAATTCACATGGAAAATAGAAGACTAACATTACCCTTAATTGCGCTCTTTTTACTTTAAATATATTGTTTGTGGTTAATTGTTTAGTAGATTGAATGTAGCCTTGTGTGAAAGTGGGGAAATGCACTTAACACATTAGCTTCCAAGGATATACGCAAAGTGCTCTCCTAATGCTTTACCAAGTAAACAGATTTTCGCACGTAAATAAATGCTGTGATTTTGAACGCCATTTCTAAAGAAGGAAGATATTAACATACAACTTAGTAGGAGGAGACAAAGAAGTATTCCAAACATGCACTCAGTTGACCACAAAGAGTACGAAGTGATCAGAAGCTACACAACTCTACGTATGTGTGCTTTAGAAACAGCTAAAACTTGAACTTCAACAGTGCTATTTCATCCTAACTACATTTTTGTGTTTTACCAGCCACCAATATATTTAGTATATGGAAGATCGACTTTTCTATTGTTTGTTCAAATTGATGCCCTCATTAGCTCCAGCACCAAATATTGTTTCAGTTACTCTTTAACATCACACACATTAAGTTGTACATTTCAATCCTTTTGAATTGCCTTTTGAGATAAAGAAATGGTGGGGCATCATGCAGCTGTCAACCCGATTGTGTAATGGCAACTTTAAACCCTACGCATAGATTCATTTGGCAGGCGGAGTGTCTTTAGTTAGCATTCAAACCTGCTGTTACCTGCCAAGTTCCAGATGTCCTAACCTAACTTACTCATGAATAAAAACATGTGCCAACTCCACGGAGCTCCGAACAGCACCTGTCGAGCCCTGTTATAGAGCCCTTTGGTGACAAAATTAAAAACAAAGGCCTCGAGTCACTCCGTATTAGCGGGCCACTTCTTTATCAATCCCAGTCGCTTGCAGAGAAAAGGCAGAACGTGGAGCATTAAACATTATGGGCTGCAAACTGTCAGCACATTCAGGTGCAGCGAGCTGATGTGGAAGTTACTGCTCAACCAATTGTCCATAAACGTAGCACTCGGAGCAAGCGTCCCTAATTAACTTTCTATGTATACGCAATAACAGGCACTGCGTGAATTACAATGACTTTAGGTGTTAATGCAGATAAATACGTCAATTGAATAAAGGCTGATATGGAAATAATGCATTTATATTGTGTAATGAAATATAAAATTGCTTAGGATTAGAGCATGTGCAAACTGCCTTGATCTGTGATATAAAGACAGATCAATGTTAAACATGAAAAAATACCTAACTTACTGACTATTACAAATATTGCAACAACATACACGATTCAAAACAATACACTGCAAAATGTTATTATTGATTTAACCATATGTGCTGCCGATACTGCGACAATCGATATATCGCACAAAAATAACCTGCAATACATCAAGATTTCTAAAAAAACACATGCAATTTTTTTCAACCTTTTATAAACAAACATTGTACCCCCCTTTCCTATATAAATAAGTGAATAAATGATCCCTGATTTACTGAAAATGGATCTATTAATCTCTCAGTGGCAGATCACCTCATTTACATTTAAATAAACACAAAACCACGGGAACAAATCAACCACAAATGAATCTTATTTACGAATATAACAACAATCATTAGAAGTAATGCGCTTGCGTGACAGTGTTTGGTCCAAGGGCTTAAAACTGCAGTGCTGCCCTCTACTGTTCTCACTGAAGTCTTGAACCTTATTGGCCTCTTATTGAGTGCGAAAGCAGTGGAGCCCTTAAATGTATTAATATACACGGCGTCATCAAAAGTATCGGAATAAAAAGTATCGTTATCATATCGTCCCGCAAAACATCGCGATATATTGCAAAATCGATACATTGTCACAGCTCTAATGCAGACTCACACAAGGAAAAGAATAAATCGGAAAGTCCTACAGTATATTGCCTGCTCTGTAATGCGTCGTTTTGATGTGAAACGTTGACACGGCTGATTCAACATGTTTATTGAGACTTTGTCCATGTGCCGCATCACAAACAATCTGCAAAGCACCCGTCTTCTCATTCGTATCACTCGATTCCAAACGCCAAAAGGCACCCGCGACTCGATCTCTTAATCTAATCCCATCTGACGGGACAGTCGCAATCTCTCCAGACGGCATTTTTAAATGAAGTCGCGCGGAGTTTGTTGCCGCAGCCAAATGACCGCGCTAAAATGAAGATCCGTCCCGCAGATACGAGCTGATGGAGCGGCGGAGCAAAGGCGGCGCACGCGCGACTCGATTTGAGGTGACAAAGAATCTAATTGTTTTATTTTTCTCCTGCTTTTGAGAAACAACATGCGGGATGGGGGTCCGGAGCGGCGCCGCTTGGTCAAAATCTGGATGCATTCAGCGGATACAGAAGGAAAAAAAGACAAAAAAAAGACAAAAGGACGTCGGAGGAAACAACTACTCGTACAGTGATAACCCTGTCACCTCTGCAGAAGGAGGAGAGGAGGAGCTGAACCAAGGATATTGGTATTGTGAGTGACATTTGGGCTTATATGGCGGTAGTGTGCGCTGTCCAGCTGTCAGCGCAGAGGAACCTGAGGCGCCAGAGAGTGAGGAGCGAATTGTAATCTTAGTCATAGGTCAACCTTCAAGGAAAAGGGTTGGAAAGGGCAGCTCTTTTGAAAAGTACTTGAGAGAAAGACTGAGTGAGTGAGAGAGAAGATGTCCTCAGAGATATACAGACGGGTCGCACCACAAAGCATTTTAATACGGGTGGGTGTTGTGGGAGGAAGCGCCCAATCCTTATCGCGCAACAACACAAGTGACAGTCGTCTTTGACAGTCATCTCCATGTCCTCCCCGTCTCGTGTCCCATTTTGTCATTTTAAGGGCAAATTGAGACGTTTCTTTCATTCTAAAACCTTAAAACAAGGCTTGGGCAATGAGCATTTCTATCCAAACAATTGCTCCGCAGAATCGACAAATCTCCAGCGTCCCACTGAATAAATGAAACTCATACCAAAGCGCGGCAATTGGTTTCACTGGGGGCCATTGATGAGGACGCTGCAAATGTCGGTTCAAGTCCCCTCTCGTGCATCGCAAAATGCACATACAATTGCGCGTGCAAATCCCGGCAGCAGAAATAGGCCTCATAATGAGTTTAGAGCTTAAAGTGCCTCATCAAGCCCCAAGGTTTGTCCTCTCCAAGCAGCTGTAGAATCGCAGAAGTAATGGCGCTTCCTCGGGCTCTGCGGAGCATTAGCGTCCAATTTAGATGACAGACATTTTCATTTGCACAGAACGATACACAAAAGAGTACACACTTTCTCCTGATTTAGTGGTTCAAATGTAAACAAACTCACACTTCCGCTACAATATGCAGTAAACTCCAAAGTCAATAAGTTCTTTGTTTTTCACTTTTGGCAGGTCCCACTGAGCAAACACAGCACACATCCATGGATGATCTTCTAAGTGGAACCCTTTTCCTCGCTTTAAAAATAAACATCTAAGATAGAAATGTTATAAATACACTGACCTTGGTTTCAACTTTTATTTCAGACTACAAAGAAGAAGCTAAAACACGCAACATTGAGGGAGATCGGCTAAGAAATTATACGCAAGTTTCCCAAGGCACGCTAGATATGGAAAAAGTGTTGTATTTGTGTGTGCTCCAAGTTTTGATTGTCAGAACAGTTGGGGCGGTTCTGTGTGGAGTTTTCCTGCGGGTGCTTTGGTTTTTCCCCCGAACCACTGAGAACCTCTTTGGAGCCAGGACTCCCTTGAATGAGAGATTCTGAATCTCAGTGGGACGGTCCTGGATTGAATAAAGGTCATCTAAATGAATAAAAAAATAAACAAACATGAAAGACAGCTGTAGTTGAGAGCTTTTTTCTTCAAAGAAAAGCAAGAAGGTAGCCGGTTCAATTCCCACGTGTCTGGATGGGTTTGATCCAGTTTCCCTCACAACCCTAAAACATGAAGGTTTAACCCTCCAGACAGGTTATTCTGACCTTTAACCTCTTACAGTTGAACAGTTGGGGCTGTTCAAATGACAGTGGCAGCCTTAACCGAGCGCATTTTTTCCAGTTTGGCTTTACCCAAATCTAAAAGCTTCTCGACTGGACTACTGTCTGACGCCTCATTTTAAAGCTAAGACTTACAAAACGGATCATAACTTTTTTGAGTTTTTTTCCATCACATTTTTGTCACCTTTTTGAAGCTCTTTCGCAGCTTCCTTGTTGATTTTGATGTTGCTTTTTCCATCACTCTTTTGCCATGTTTTTGTCACATTCTGGAAGTGTTTTTTGCTGTGTTCTCGTCTTTTGTAATCGCTTTTTTTATCGCGTGAAAATGTGCTCAGTTCATGTGGGGGTTAAGAGGTTGACCTGGCTCGACACCTGGAGACTACACGTGGCAACCTCCCCCCTGAACATCACGGCTTTACTTACTTTACTTTACTTGTTTCAGCAAATGATCTGCTCTATAAGCCTGTAATCAACATTATTTTTTTCTCTGCCATCCACACATTGATGAGCAGTGCTACTGTCCTCCTCCTCCTCTGTACATGTTCAAACTCTGATGATCAAATCCCAAATCCATCCACCCCCCTTTATTTCTAGGATTAAACACTCAACATCATGAGCTCATTGACCCCTGCCTATTGAATTCATTAACATGTTAGATGAAGCTGGAGAAGGCTCCGACACATTAAAATATCCTATAATGCGAATGCAGATTACGCACGAATACGACCAGTGCTAACAATATGCAAAGCAACTCCCTATTACATTAGCTGTGATTATCCTCACTGGGGCAGCACATTAAAGACGTTCATCAAACCTAAAAGTGAGAAGAGAGAGTTTGGTATGTATAGAGGACAACACGCTCTTGCTTAAGTTGTGATAAGCGCTTTCAAAAGTAGAATAATTCCCTGTCAGTGGCAGCAAAGAAATTGAAAATCCCTCTCTTATCTTTCAACGTAGGAAAGTCCTTATTAAAGGCAATGCATCCACTTGATAGATGGTGAATGTGGAGTGACTACATTTACACGCTGTCCTGAAATACTGTATTCCCCAGGCACATTGCATGAGCGAGACCTAGACAGAAGTTTCGAAACAACTCAAAACTTCTGAAAGAGGATTTGAAAAAGTCATCAGCGGGCCACAACTGCAAGGTAAGGAGGGAAATCTTATTTGTGTAGTGCTTTTCGCAGGGCAACCTCAAGTGCTCCTCAAGGGACACTTTTCCATTCCCTGCATACTTACGGAAGCCACAGCGGTAAGTGCGGTCTCCAATTATGTACGGAGTGAGTAATCATTTCCTTCATTTGTCATTGAGTTTTACATTGAAATGATTTTTGAACATTGAGGAAAGAAAACACAAAGACTTCCCATGTTCATGCAAGGCTATTTGAACCTCAGTGTAATTGTAGAAAGGAGTTTGTTGTGTCCAAGACTCATTTCTCCGTAATTAGACAATAAATATTCTATTATATCCACAATGGGCCTTAGGTAGTGACGTGCGACAGGGTTTGGCGAGCTGGTGAGGCAGATGTTGTACAGAAAGTCCACAAAACCGCAGGAAGATGCAACTTGCAGTCGCTGGTAGCTGCGTAAATGTTCCTTACATTGAAAATAACAGCATTTTCCAATAAAAAGCTAATCCACACTTTTTCCAGAAACGGTTACGTTTTTTACATTTCATTACGTTTCATATGTAGGCCCAATACCATTACCGTACACCCCAGCGCCATGGCTTCCTCCTGAATTCACCTCCCGCTGGTCACTGTACGACAATCAGAGGAGTGATGTGGCATGTGATTACCCGCACTAAATTTGAAACCATTAGGAGATAATCAGTAGAAAGCCCTTGCAGCCCTTTAGCTTTTAGTGCCTGGAAGCTTTACAGCCAATTACTTGCTTTATAAAAAAACAAGGTCAGCCCAAAAGACTGTGGGAGTGACAGAGGCTGGGGATTAGATACATTTCTGAATTCACTTATGGATGTTTCTCATTGACCAACATCGTAGAAGTGCCGCAACTCCCTCTCTCTTGGTACAACAGCGTTTTTTTTGCCTTTTTCTGAGAACTGCATTTGTGGTTTCTGTGCTCCACACAGTTTTACTGGATGCTTTTGTACGTCTTTGCTGTGTTTTTTGTGGGGTTCGTCTGATTTTTATTTATTTTTTTACTGCAGAGAGTCCACAACGGTCCTGAAGAAAGCAGCTTTTTAAAAGTAGAGGCAAGAGCCCCCCATACCTGCAGCGCAGTGGAGGCGACACAAGAGGCGCAACAGGAAACAAAAAAGGGACAGACGAGGGGTAGATGGTGAAAGACTGTTGGGGAGCGGAGGGAGCTGCGCAGGAGGAAGAGAAAGGAGGAGGAGCTGACCAGTGCAGGACATTACGCTCGTAAACAGGGACAAACCCAGGAGCACTGAAGGCAGCCAGTTTCCTCCAGGTGCCACGGTTTCCCGATACCTCGAGAAACACTTACTCATTTACCTAGCAGTATTATTAGTAGTAGTTCACAGGAAACATCAGTTTGCTTGTGTTCACGATGAGGCAAAGCTATTTTTACTCACTCTGGGCCTAGGTTTCCCAAAAATGTCTTGGTCAAGGAACACAGTATTGGTGAACTTTCACCTCTTTCGAATGCATCGGTAACCCACCTGCCGAATACAGTAGAGAAAGGAATACATGTTTTGCAAGATTACACTTAGAATATTTACTTACTGGCTTACTAACCCATCTCCAAACCATTGTGAAGTGGCCCAAACTTAGCGCAAATTAAAAAAGCTTTCAGAGCTTGATCAACAACTGTAAACTGTCAAGTGAAGGATTGTGCTGTTATTTTGGGTTTGTCCAAAAAGCCCATTAGTAAGTTGTAATATTGTCATAATATATAGTAAATTAAATATTTACAAATCGACAACCCATTAACTGTATACCTCTAAAAATGTGATGCTGCAACCACTTCACACTTTCTTGCTTGGATCTACAATACCCTCACTTTAGCATACGCAATGTGTTTAATTTATCATCATCATCATCCGTTTTCTTTTCTTCTGTAGGTCCCAAATTGGATTCCTATATCCTTAATATGAGTTTGTGGAAAAGTTTTGAAGGAGGAAGTTTGGAAGCCGCTGAAGGAGATGGTGAATGTAATCGCTGCGCTACATCTCCAAACCTCTGCAATGTGCTTGTGTTGATAAAGAATCCCTCTTTAGATTAGCTCTAAGCCCTGTAACAGCGTCTTTGGCTGCATTCAAAGTGCTAAATCATGCACAATCCTGGATAAAGGTTTTTTACTCCCCACTCAGCACATTATGTGAGGTGCAATCCTCGTTTGATCTGCCAATTGTGCTGTTGACAGTTGCTTTATGAGGAGTTGTGTCTGCATTGTAACTCACTATTCGGGATTTTCTGGGAGGAACTCAATGAGCTATGTCACCCTCGGGCAACAGACTTTGATTCAAGGTTTTTATTTTCTTTATTCTTTTGAATGAACTTTTCCCCAGGCAAATAATACTCAGAAAAGCTAATTTGTGAGCTGAGTACATTGGCTTGGTGTCCAATAAGAAAAAAGTAGATTCATGTTCTAACGGGCCTTTAAAGCAGCTCGGTCCCAAAGTAAAATGACTGCAATGTTAATTACAGTGAGGGTCCTTATAGAGCACAGTGTCATAAATCACCTAAACATTTAATTGGTGCTGCCCTCAAAATAGCACAGGTGTTCTGTTGAAAATATTTTTGTTTTGTTTTTTTAACTAACGAGCTCTGCACAAGCTGCCAAAACCGGAATGGGATTAGGCACCAACTAATAACAGCCTCTGGCCTCTCACCTTTTTTTTTAGGCGAGTTGTAATTCTTATCTTGGCCTTCAGGAGTCATACTACTGCAAATCCTCCCAGGCAGAAGCAGCTTTATACTCTAAGCTTGGCATACACAAAGTATGGGGAGCATGCCAAAAAAGGTGAAGCACACTTTGCATTCAAGCCGTTGGATGATTTAGAGGCTTATGGTATCATGCGGCCCATGGTAATGAGAAAAACAAAGATGGCCAGACAAGCTAAATCCAAGGTTATGGATTCCTGGCAGGGACGGCTGCATCCCACCACAGAGTCCCATTCCTTCAATTGTTTAATACCACTTTCTGCCCTGTGCACTTCTATTTCCAAATACCATTCCTCATTATGTCACTTTGTCTAGACAGAGGTTATTACAGATCACAAGCCTCTCGCCGCCGTGCACACTTCAGAAGCCTTTAATGCCCCGCGATTTCACATTTCCTCTTCGTGTGAAATCACCTCTATTCTTATAGCAAAGCTATTTGGTTCGGGACTGCTGCTTCAGCAATACTACAGTTCAAGGAAAGAGCAGAGTGGTGCAAACTTGAAAATATGCTTAGAAAAGAAATTTGTACCACTAGATGGAGTCATGTGGCTCTAATGGGGAGAGTCTTTGTGAACATGCTGAATGGGCAAGATGGACTAAGCCCGTCCTATCATTTTTAGGACAGAAGAAGAGATTATATTTGTAATTTTTATAGTTACTTAGTCATATCATAACTGTCACCATTTGTATAATCATGGTAGTTTTATACATCAAATACATATTTTGCCAAAAAGAACAGAAAATGGGCTTGTGTTTATTAGACCCGCGTTCCCACGTGTACACACACACACACACACACACACACACACACCCACACACACACACACATGATCTGAGAGCCTGGGAGCAGAGCACGCTCAGCAGTTTGAGATCCGAGATCCAGACTAAAGAGAAACTTACTAACACCAGTGGATTATTTGGATATTCTTTGTTTTTGACAACTCTTTGCAATGGGACTTAAAGCTTGTGACCGAAGAAAGCTACTGTGAGTTTGAGGAGCTTCCCGACTGAGGCCAAACAGACGTCAGGAGGCGAGAGACTGGAGGCCAATGGTGAAACCATTGGTTTGATGTTCAATGCTGCTGCTTAAAGACGTTTGTCAGCTGTTTGACTGCAGTGCATTATGAACACTCTTTGTATCTGTGTAGTTCGTAATGTTGTTTCTTTGGGTTTTGATGTTGTGTGGTTAAATGCTTCTTTTTAGAAGCCGTAAATGTGTTGAAGAAGATCTGATAGTAAAAAAGATGTACTGTACTAAACATGGTCTGCAACAGCCTCAGCTAGACTTTAGCTCAGCAGCCACCACTGAATGTTGCTCTCACTCATAGTGTGTTTTTGAGAATTTATGTTAGTTTAAGTTCATTGTAAACTGGTTATGTCCACAGTCAATCTGAAACATCCATAGGAGCCTGGTTAAACGTAAAGGCCCACCATATTGGACAATACTGTTGCCATCAGTATAAAACTTGCTCCTAATGAGCAGCTCGACACAGAAAATGCTCTTACTGCAGTGGGTAATCAAAGAATGGATTTGGATGAGAATCTAACTTTTTAAAACTCAAATTCTGCTGACTTTATCAAACATCCCCGTGGAGACGAGCTGGAGACGTACCCACTCCCGGTAACATTACAGTCATGTCTTAAGAGAGGTGAGCCGCTCAAAGCAAGGGCTCATGTTTGTTTGTACATTTATGAGGTATTTTTCAATGATGAAAACATCTGTCATAAAATAAATGCTTGTATTTCAATATTATTTATTGGATAACATTCTACGCAGGGTGGCCTTAAACATTTTGATTTAAAAATAATAATATTAAATAAAAATCAATATTAGAAATGTTTTAAAATCAGACCTCGGGAATACTACTGCCACTGTGACCTACTAAATGCTTTACCGTCGTCTTGAGATATCCCAAATGGATTCCATGCAAATTAAAGGTCGGTTGTCCAGCATTAAAAGCCTCTATCAAATTACTCCCCGACTCGCCCTGACATTCACATGGCCTTTTAGCTGGACTCCCATGACACTTAAGGCCATCATGACAGTTCAGTGGAAGCCAAGCCAGCAATCAGTACAAACCAATCAATACAACCTGACTGCCTGCATTTACAGCAACTCGCAAGACCGGAGTGCGATACATAAAGTCGGCGTATGAGCTTTTGAGTGCGTGTATGTGCAAGCACTGGTGGTCGTTAACAACTGGAGAAGTGTGATTGGATTGGATCCTTAGGTTGCTGCCATTAACTTTTGACCCACGACTGAAGACCATCACACAAGTGACGTCATCTACTGTGGACTAGCTGTGGTCGATGTCAAACTGTACTTATAGCCATGAAAGTAATCAAATATTGCACCTAACATGTGGCATTAGTTTCAGAGGCTGCTGTCTTATTTAATATTACATGGCAAGTAATGTTCCTTGGAGTTCATTTGTATTACCCTGAGTTTGTGATATATCTTGTTATAGAATGTTTAAGCTCTTAATAATGTCAAAAGCACTGTACATTGGTGTATTCATTCCTCATATTCTGGTGATTATAAAGATATTTCTGCGACCACAGGTGCCCCCTAATCTAATAGATGAAAATGTAGCGTATGTGTGTAGATAAACTATGACATGCATTTCATAATCAGTTCATCAATCATAACTTTGAAACTGTGTGTTACTGGGGGAAACGCCTGGCCTGGCCCTGCCATAGTATTCCCCGTCTGGTCACGGAGCAGGTGGAGCAGTTTGACGCGCACAGAAATAAAACAATTAGCAATTAACGGACGTGACGACAGCTGTAGTCCAACTCACAAAATATGAACTGAATATAAACTCACGAGCACACGGTGGAAAAATCCTCGACTACTTCATCCATGATTCGTTTTGGCTAATAACTTCTGCGCGCGTCACTGCTGATTAAACTACAACACAGCGGCGAAGCGAGTGACGTAACCTTGTCAATTCTCTGTGATGGTCGTGATTGGTTCGGCCTTAGCCGCCGATCAGTCACTTGTTTACCGTGTGTGTCCAAGACCCACCTTCTTTCACACAGGAAAGAAGTGGGCGTGTGTAAGATTGTCACCAGATGTTTCAGATAGGAGGCATCCAAAATAGGGTTAAAAAAATGATTTATTTCCAAAAGAAAAGGAACGGCAAATCATAATACAAATGCCTAGGACTTAACGTAACCCAACACAGGAGACAAAATAAAAATACTGGGTGCCCCTAAACTGCCCCTCTTACAAGTATTCTCCACCCCACCCACCTGTCCGCACCACTGGCCTTCCCGGGTAGGGAGGTGAGCAAGTTGGTCTTTAACCCAACAGAACCAATCCACAAAACATAAAATAAACAATAAGCAATAACCAATTATACACATAATAATCAAATCATATTAAAGCAATATAAATGATTACATGAACCTAAAGAAACCATAAATAAATAAACACTCAATCCCCCCTCCAAATCAATCCCAGTGCTGCAGCCCAACTACCCCAGGTGTTACCACTAATCAGTCAGCTGAGCCGACAGCCCTTCAAGTAAACAAACCTATCAAAATAAACCAGACCCCATTACCAAACAATACAAAAAGCAAAATAATTGACCAACAAATACACTGAAAGGAGGGGTGGAAACCCCCCTTTCACAGCGTGGTTTATCAGGCTAGAAAACACCAGCAACTGCTCAACCGCTGGCCTCGTCCCATGGAGTCAACAGCTACGATGGGCGCGAGGACCAGCACATGCAGCTTTCTGAGACGGGATACCGTAATAACCAGCTCACTGGACCTCCAGAGCGCGGGTCCACACTGAGCAGTGAGCAAATCAAACAATGTGTCTATGTAGGTATTCGTACAAACAAAAAAAGTAACTACACTTTGGAGTTTAAAGTGAGGAGAGCAGGAACAGAATTTTCTAAAGTAAACGATCGAGCTCCTCCCACCTCCTCTCCTGATTGGACATGGCAGGCTGGTTTCACAGGAAAAGCTTGTCTCATTGGTCGACACGGGAGGATACTCGACTCTGATTAGTTGCTGAGATCCGGGAATGAGGGACTTTACAAACAATAATATACATTATTACTCACTTTACATCAAAATGCAAGACCAGGTGGTCGATTTTGCACATTTTATAAAATGTGTAATACATTTAGACTTCCAGACTATCACTTTAATCTGCAAACTTTCGTTCAACCGATTATAACTGATGCCTACACACGGACGGATCACGCTGTCGCTTCTATTTTGGACGCTTGAAAGGACATGTGCAATTCTGTAAAAACAAAAACAAAACAAACAAAAAACTGCGCTGTTGCTGCTAAGCACTAAGATGTGAATGAAAACTGTTTCCTGATTCTTTGCTTGTACTTTGGTGACAGTGGAATAGTCTTACCAGCCCACATTTCTCTGACACCTGAGGCAAATCTCGCCTTTCCTCTCTCCCTCTCCTGGATATCCTTTCATTATGTGTGGGTTTAGGGTGTGCAGTACCAGTCGGTCCAGCGATCATGTCATGGTAAAATCCCCTTTAAAACATGTTTGTAATCCAGTGTGTTCTTTATTGCATCCGTGTTTTCATATGTTTATTGTTAGCTCTGATCCAAATACCTGGGCTCGGGAAAGGCATTTCAAACCACAGCTGCTGCTTGTCAAGAAGATTTCCTCTTTTCAGACGGTTTGTCCGTTTCACTTGTGTCTTTATGATGTAGAAGAGGTGGTTATGTTGCTCCAAATTCAGATGATCTATAAAGTTTTCTTGAACGTGTGTTTCGACTCCTCCTCCCTCCATATTTTGTGACTAAATACTACAAAAGTTTTAGTTCAAGTTGTAATTGTTATCTTTATTTGGGTCGTAACCTAATGATAAGGTGAAGCTGGGACCCTGATGACCCCAGTTGAGAAAAGAGGTACAGGACTATGTGTACAAATATTGAACTACATCTTAGTCCTATCTACAACACTGACGGCATAGAACATTTAAATTGACAAAATGAGGTCGTTCATACATAGACTTGAAATTGCATAGTGAGCGGTAGAGCGTGAGAATCATCTCTGCTGTTCCTCTATGTGGCACTGCCGGCGCCCTGAGGTGCAGATGCTCCAGCAGCTCGTTGGCTGTGAACAGCAGAGAGGGAAGCACCTGACACATGCAGCAGGGGACCATCCCGCAGAGTGCCCCTCTCACACTGAGCTCCAGCTGCTCCTGCGTTACAGCGATGGAAACGACGTATACAAGGCACACGCACCGACGGCCTCAACGCCTCCAACTCCGAACTTGGGTAGAAATTTGAAACGATAAAACACAAGCAAAAGAACAAACGGAATATGAATACGGAAAAGGTTAAGTGGCTGATGGAAACGTTTGTAAGGCAGTGACTTTAGGGTAATGCAGGATATATCTGCATTAGGCTTTTTAAACTTTACATTTATTTATGAAGTGCTGGAACTAAGAAATTGTACAAAATCACAAACATGTCTTGATGGCGCACAGTCTTTAGCTTTCAGTGCCTGCATATCCTTCATCTTATTTATTTTTAGATCCTATCTTCTATCCTGTGTTTCTATGCCAGTGCCTTGAGCTGAAGTCTAATGAGGAATTGGCTGGATTTGGGAGACGGTTCTCCGGCTCGGAGTGGCGATAACAAGCCCGTGTGTTATTTACCGCAGTGGCCGCTGCAGCAGACACAAACATATCCGGTTCTAAAGGAGTCTCCAAAGAACAAACAAGCGCATCAGATCAGTGGAGGGCCAAAAGCGAGCTAGGGAGACACTTAATAGCAGACAGGTGCAGCAGCGACGCGCGATACATTACAGATTAACACTGAGTAATGGATTCCCTTTCAAATCCATGTTATGGTATGTTTATCAAACAGCATGATTGACCAGAACACGGTAGCTATGTTTTCTTTCTGGGAGTTTATCTTTCAGTACATTCAATCTCAGTACAAGGCAATCTAGACTTTCTTTTACTTTTGTTAGCACATTTTTCAGGAAGAGCCTTTAAAAGCAGTTGTGACTTTGTCTGTGTTCATTCAATGAACCTTTCAGCCCTTATGCTCTTTAGGCCCTGGGACAACGGACATCCAAAGTTCTTTGATCCAACTGGGGCTGTGCAATTAATCGAAATTCAATTACGATTTTGATTATTACACTAGACGATTTCAAAAATGGCATAATCGCGAAAAAAAAGATTATTAAGGAATTGGATGCCCTCCCGCTTGTCCATCCAAAGCGCAGAAAGTCCGTCCTGCGCGGTTTGTGTGAGGCTGAACTACGAGCGCAGCGTGATGAACTGTTGCTTTTGTTGCGGAAATAATAATATAATAATAATAATTGTTATATGTAGCTCTTGTGATAACGCTACGGTTAAGTGGTCACCTTTTGCTGGAAGGAGAAACGAAATTTAAAAGCCTATATCCTTCGCTCAGGGCTGGTTGTTGCAGAAAAGTCTAAAACTGTTCTTCAGGACCAGATGTCACTAACGCAGCTCAAAGCAAACTCGTATTATTTCATGCCGCTGTGATCATTGTTTCTGTTACCTTTGCATTTCACGTGCTACTGGCTCATGCTTTGGTCTGACATAAACAAACGGCCCTGTGTGATGATGTCATCAGTGTGAGGGCTGGCCAGCAGGGGGCAGGTGAGCCAGGGATGTCTCTAATAGAGGATTAGTTTAGAAACTGTAGCGTATTTAATATAATTTTGACTTTTTACCTCAATAATTTGCATTTTTTTAAAGGCAACAAATAATCGTTTGAATAATCGTGATCTCTATTATTACTAAAATAATCGTGATTATTATTTTTTCTATAATCGAGCAGCCCTAGATCCAACCACTCCATGACTTCTACAGGAGTAGTATACTTCACTCCTCAAGAACTTTATTCATGCCCCATGCTACTGTAGGTCTTAAAGGTCATACACCAGATTTTTTTTTAGCACTTTGTTTGCTTTGATTGTTTGTAAATTGTGTCTAAACTCACAACTTTTAGGGTCCCTACTTTTTAAGATCACTGATACAATATTGCAAACAGACACACACCCACAAATCAAGTACCGGGTCTGATTAATTTATGAGCATTTCTTGTAATAAAATGAACCTTTTAAACATAAGCCTTTGAGAATCTTAAATGTGGCGTTGAGCAAAAAGAGCTGCAGATGAGATGAACATACAGATTAGTCACACAGCAGTTGTTTTGTTTTTTTCTCTTGTCATCAAAGGTTTATGACTTTCAGAGCCGTCTCTTGAGCTGACTCGACAACCAAAACAACATCCAAAGACATCTAACACAGAGGACATTTAGCTCTGTTTTCCTTAAACACACACACGTGCGCACACGTGTGCACACACACACACACACACACACACACACGCACCCCTCAGGGCACAGCCAGAGTGTGAAACCAAAGACAAATCACCGGCCAACTCGTAAGGATGTGCACCAGGTGATAATTTAAAAAAAATGCGTTCAACCCAATGCCACTGACTGGATTTGGAGTTTGTTTTCAAAACCTGTGACTTTAAACCGCTTCATTTTCTTCAAAGGTGGGGGAAAAAATGGTTCAAGGCAACGATGGCGGATGCACTTCCCTTTGAGCTGTCAGTAGCAGAACAGTGGAGAGGCAGAGTGTTTGCGAAGCTGACACAGCGAAAAGCTTTCGGAACCAGAAATGTCCCACATATTCGCACATATGCCGGTAAAAAACAAATCTGTCTGCCCATCTCATGACCTGTACTTTAGGGCAAGCAGATTAACGCATGGCCTGGACACAACACAAAAACAGCGGAACTATGATTAAGAGCATAGAGTTGTGTAGTTGATTTTTATTCTTTGGAATATTTTCAATTTCTATTTTTAACTGGGTCTATACATTGTCCCTATTTATTAACTTATTAACACTGTAACAAGGTTAAACAATTTGACATAATAAGGGCCCTTGAAGATAATCACAGTAAAGTGAATGGGAAACATCGATCACAGGGAACAGGAAGAGTTCCATCTAATCGGTTTGCCCGTGAGCTGTGGTGTGCGCCTGTACGTGTGTTTGGTGCTGCGCTCTCTTCTGACCAAAGCTCGAAAAGAGGGATCAAGGCTCAGCAGTGGCTTTGACCTGAGCAAAGCCAGGTGAGTGGAGAGCCTTCACACGCTTAATAGGTGACCGTTCGTGACACTAATGTTAAAGTGGGCCTTGTACTGACATGGTACTGGGCTATTAAGCTTTACTCATCCGCAACTGGACATCATTACCAAGCTATACAGGCTCATGAAATGATATCACTATATATGTGGAGCCATATGTTAACGTCTCAGTGTTGATTGCAGTGTCACGTTCACTATACTCCATGAGCTAAACACCTGTGCGCTGGCTATTTGAGCACGGTGGTCTCTGAGAAAATCATTTGTTTTTTGTGGAGTAATTCTCAGATTTTTGTTTGGTGAGTTTGGTTTGTGCACTATGGGTTTGGGACGTGCACCTTAACTCTTCAGGCTTTAGGCTGGATTCATCTTAAATTATAGCAACGTTTGAAACAGTGACAGTAGTGGTAACCTTATGACCAGACTAACACATTTCTACCAGTCAGGCCCAGTAAGTGGACAGTGGCCTTGTAGCACGTTGAAAAGCTTGTCAAGCTTGTAAAGCACAGTATAGATCCAAGTAATCATTGTTCTTTGTACATTTTGTTAAGGCTAATATAGGGCTGCATGATATTGACAAAAAAAATCAAATCACGATGTTTCTGACAGATATTGCGATTTGATTTACGGTTTTAATATTTTATGTTTAGCCTATGTTTGATTGTTCATGCAATTGAGCATCGAGCTGCATATACATGTGTACTGTATATACTTCTAAAACTGTCATAAAACATCATAGCACCCATTTATTACATTTCAGCTTAAGCAATAAGATATACACCTGCAAGAGGCAAAATATACTTAGTTTTAATCATTCTCAAATCAGGGGGTGCTCTCTCACTCTTTCACCCTCACATAGCTACTGTACATAGCCTACTGTAAATGCATTCTCCAGATCATCTCAGCCATTTCCCGGTGGGCGTGATTAACAGACGGCATCAACCAACGCTTGATACGTCGCAGGTACAAGCTGCAGGAAGCCTTTTCAAAAACGTCCTTTTTTCGTTTTAGGGATTTTATATTTTTCTAATTATTTAAAACAGACGAAAGAGAAGGAAAAAAAAACAGTGTATCAGTTGCCGCGCCACCATCTTTAATGTTTTGGAAGAGTGTGTGGTGACGAGTGACGACTTCCGTCTCTTGGTGCATGATTGGACCGATATGGGTAAAATTGTGAAATGATTGGCTGCGAGCAGCCGCCCAGATGGTTCTTCTTTTGAACAGAAAGGAGGACAGTCTGAAAGCAAAACGCTGCTTATTTTAATATTTACGTCATGAACCTGCTGTAAAAATGTTACAATTAGGCACGGCAACAGCCAAAGGCAGCGAGGCTTGATAATTCTGATTGGATCGGAGAACATGCCTATCACTCAAACGGCAAAGGCCCAAGGCAGGGAAAAACAACAACAACAACTAAAAAAAGTCATCCTCTTGTGGTTATGTTACTGCAGTAGCTCAAACCTGCGATAAAGGTTAATCGTGCAGCCCTAGGCTAATAATGCATTCGTCTTATAGATGAAACCATGCTATCAGATTGCATATCTTTGCATCAAAGGAAAAGTATCTTGAACATGCCTGAAGCTGCCCACTGAGGATGAATTTGTGGATAGTAAACATGGAAACACAAATAGATAAAGTTTCTAAAATACATAAACGTTACTTAAAAATAACCAAACTAATTCCTTACATAATACATTCCACTCGGCCACCATGCGCTTCTCACAACTTAGCAATTGCTGCTTGATTCAAGATCACTGCTAACTTCTACTTGTTGTCATTGTCATTTACGATCTCGCCACAACTTGAGCAGATATTTTGACTACACTCCGCTGCTGTCCATTACTTCAAACAACATATTTAATTTTCATTCACTCAGCTGTCCCATCATTCCTTAAACCTGGCTCTATCTTTCTGCCCTGAGGGAAAGCTGGTGGGGCTTTAACTGCGCCACTCAATCTCACTCGCCTGATGCAGTGCTCGCAACCTCCATGCCAAGACACTGTCCATCTCCATGACAGGCGCGGGTCAGTCCCAAGATAGAAAACAGTGGCTCCTATACATCTACACAGAGGGAGATAGGGGGAGATATAGCAGCAGTGCGTCTCAGAGATTAGATGCTAGACCAAACTGATGGCCAGTCGTGTGGCTTGTTACATCACGAGTTATGGTTGAGCCCGGCAAACCTTCAGCCTGTGTCAATGCGCTCGCTGTCGCCTCTGTCTGGGATGGGCCCATTTAAATGCATGAAAGCTCTTCATGCAGCCAGCGTAAAAAAAGATTAAAGGAGACCGCATTTTATTTTATTCAAGCCTTTTCCTCGAAGAGAAAAAACACCGAGCTTGTACCAAGTTATGTGTGTAGAGTGGCTTGTACCAAGTTAAAAAGTAAGTAAATAATTGTGTTAAATTAAAAAAAAAGGTTAATGTTCGCTGTTGCCTTTTAAATAAACACTAAGACTTTCTTACAACAAGCATGAAAGAGATTAAATACATTATCCTCCTGGAAAGAAAAGGAAATACAAAATTATTGCTTTCAGAGAAAAGAAATAGAAAACCTACAAGGAGTCAGTTTCATTATGAAGGTTCTGAAACAGGAAAATGGCAGCACTTTATAACCCACTTTCACTTTGTCCAAAAGTGTCGAGAAATGGAATAATAGGCGGTGTGACAACTGCATGTGATCTCGTCCCCGGGAGGGTCCTCTGTGGCTCTATTTGCCGATGGCCTGTCATGCTTTCTGTCAGTGTAATCAGACAGACATGGCTTATGCTGTCCCCAAGTCAATCCCTAAGAGTAAGGGAGGTTTACTGTGGACCTCATTTGAGCACTTCCCACCACAATGTTTGGCCTTAAGTAAAACTAATTAATGAGCGTGGCTGAATACTGGAAACATGTGTTTGTTAGTACATTAGTGAATCAAATTGGTAACACAATATCCAATAACTTTTTCATTCAGCACATTATAATAATAAAGATAAATGTTTATGTACACAAATAAGTCTCAGCCAGCTTCAATAAACTCTCGCCCTGCGCTGCAAGATGGATCGTTGTGAGATTTAAACCTTTAACCCACAAAAACCCATCTTAAACACATCCTGTGGCAGTATTGCCATTAGGGTGGGTTTTACATTTTCCAATACAATAGGCATTTTTATCGGTGCTTGGTAACAACACGGTGACGATAAGGCATGTTTTTTTTGTTTGTGTTTTACAAATTCAAAAGCTATACTTGAAAACGTATTTAAACTTATTTAATGCACTTGAAAACTTGAATGAAACTGAGAGTCCATCCTCTTTTCAAATGAATAACAGGAGTTATTACTGTGGTAATGACATTCACACTGTAATATCAGGTTAACAAAACTACATAACTCATGTAAAATAAGAAAGACAGAAAAACCTAGCATTGGGTTTAATAAAGCATCTAAAAACGTATAACTGCACAGTAGTCACTCTGTTCTTTATTTTCTTTATTCATGCATTTCCCTCTGTGACCTTGACCTGTCTTTTATATTCATTTTCCGTTGGATATGGAAAAGTGGCTCTTGTACTTCTTTACATCGCACTCTGAGATCAGGTGCGCTCTCCTTGTACTTTTTTCTAAATACAATTGTGATTGCCTATATTGTGGCTTAATTAACCTTAAAGGTGCATTATGTTTTTTAAGTCTCTACAACGTTCCAGGATCATTTGTTTGGAAGGTTTTACTGTCGACAGACCCTCTCACCAGAAAACCTTCAACACAATTGATCCTGGGGCGTTAAAGAGACCACCATGATCGAAAGTAAAGGCACCATGCTGACCACTCATACAGCCATTGGGCCACTAAAAAGTCAACTACGCACAAATATAAACTTTTATTTTCTGCATAAAAAGTTGCATAATACAACTTTAAGTTGGCTAAGTCTCCCTGTGCTTGTGGCTTTGCTGTTCACACCACCAACCTCCAATCCCATCCATTAAAAAAAAAAGAGGACCCTGTCTGAAGATCTTGAGAAGAGTCCCGAGGCACTCCTTCTGACAGCTAGTTTCAGTATCATTTAATGGATGGGTCTAATGCAGAGAGCCAATATCCCTATGGGGACAACACAATTTGTCTCAAACTTTTCTACCTTACGGTCTCTCGCATCACCAAATACCCCACATGCACTTGAAATAGGTGCAGAAGCGACACCAGGACTGAACTTATGATTGATTTTCAAGCATGGCTTCAAATGTCACAATTGCATAAGTTTCTACTGCAAATTCATACATTTTGCCATTGACTGAAAACATGACGTATAAATCTAACACATTCAAGGCTGCACTCATGGAACTAAACAGCAGTAAATTCAGTAAAACAAACACTTCATTGTTAACTTTCACCAATGGCTCCCAAAGTGATTTAAAGCGGTATACTACATGCATCTGCGTGGCCTGGCTCTCGCGCTTCCTTGGCAGATGCAGGGCTCTTGAAACAGTAGCGTTGCCTCCAGCAGTTGGATCGAGCGGGTTTGTTGTCGACATGTTTTTGACATATTTTGCAGCCTGTGGTGAGATGAAATTTCATTGATCCATTTCACACGTTTCTTTCAGGCAGGTACAGTGGAAAACAAAGTCTGAACTATGAATTGGCTGGCAGTGATGCAAGCTGTAAAGCTGTAAAGATGGGTATGGTAGTGATGATTTTGCACTAAAATCAGACATAAAGCATTATATGAGGTTGTTTTTACACGGGATAAGAATTACCTTGGGATGTCAGTAATGGACTACATTTTACAGAATATTGCCCAGAAATGGACAGATTATAACAACTCTGAAAGAGAACAACAATCATTTTATTACTTTGTGTTCTACTTCTATCCCTCGGTTTGCCTTGTGTGCTGTGGCAACATGCTATGAAGGACAACATTTCTCATGTTAGGGGTCGCAGAAATCACAGAAATGCCTTTAGCTATCTGAGCCTGTTCCTTAATACTGTACGCACATTTGGTTAGCCGGCCAATCCCAGCCCAGGTTTAAACTGAACGTTCTGCAAATGACTAGGTAAGACAGGCTCAGTAACGTATGGGGGAGGTGTGTTTTGTCCTTTCCATGCTAGTTATATAATTTCTGTGGTTTCTTTATCATTCTTTATCATTATAAGATGATGTTTAGTGGCCACTGGATGCCCCAAAAGGCAAACAGTTACCAGCATTTGAGTTAGCAATTAGCTCAGAGGACACTTTTAGACGCTTATTTGTATCTAAAGTCAAATCTCAGGAGGTCTGCACATTCGTTAATGATTTCTAACTAGGCTTTGACCTCACCCAAATGTGGTCGATGGGTTGACAACAGCTGAGAACATCTGGATTGTTCATAATTTGCGACTATTAATGACTAGGAAAAATACATTGAGCAGGCTAATGGACTCTGAAAAGTCTCCCGGACTAGCCTACTTGCCAACTGTCCGAATACTTTAGGAGCGATGGCAGCATCTCCTCTTTATTTCTATGTTCAGGGAAGGTTTGATGAAGTCATAAACGGTGTTTGTGTACACTCGTCTAATTTAATTGAGAATGGATACAGATGAGCAAACACAGGGCAACGCATGTCAGAGGAGCCCATGAGGAATCTGGTGTAAAGTCTATACAAAGTTGACATGAATATCAACACAAACCTGCACACAGTTGGTTTGCAGAGGGAACCATTGATGGAAAAACAGACGTTATGTTCAGTCCCTTTATTACTTTAACAACAGCAAAACGCATACAATAGTTGGTTCAGAACACAAAAGGTATCATGACCTAGATCTCAAAGTGAGGAAGCCAGAGGTTGTGGCGCCAAAAGGAGGGGGCTAGTAAGACATCCTCCAGATCCAGTGAAAGGTTCAGATGGCCCCATGATACTTTCCCAAAGGTCAGAGCAGCTTTTGGCCTGAGTGCGGAGTCACTCAAGCCCAGCCAACATCACTTCAGAGGGATCCTCTGCGGAGTGCCATTCTTATTATCTGTCCAAACATCACTGAGATATTAAACAAACGAACTGACTGGAGTAATATGGGAAAGCAGCACCAGCTAAGGAGTCATTTAGAACCTAGAACACACCCGACAATAGCATTTTCCAACCGATAAGAAGTCAGATAGCGGTCATTATCCCCCCTTTTACCTGTTTTCCGCACAGTATTTAAAATGACAAAAGACAAACGCTAAGCTGTAAGTAAGCATGTTCCGAGTGTCCTAACTGTCACTGAACCAGGCGAGGGTCCAGATGTGAAGTATGTGTAGAAGTCAAATGCATTGTGCTCTGTAAATGGCCTACCCCGGGATCTGTCAGTGCTACGCTCCAGTGGACAGCATTAACTTGTGTCTCTTCTCGGTGGACACAACATGCTGGAATGGGGTCAGCGCAGCCGGGCTACATCTGCTCTCACAAGTCCTCGCATTTATGAAAGGATAATGCCTCCTCGTCTCATGGGGGGGGGGACGCCGCGCACAAGGTAAGGCTCCTCGGGATCATAACTCGAAGATTTAAGCGCGATACGCCAGATTGAACTGACAGACTGGCGACGGCAATAAAGCCAACGTAAAATAAGAATTATGATGATAATAAAGTGTGTGATCAGATGGTTTGAGAAGTTTTAACTTGCACAGTACAGTACAGTTACTTTTTGTGAGAAACTTTGAGGCCACAAGGGAAAGAAGGATGGGAATAATTGTCACTCGGAAAAAAATGTGACGGTAAACTTGATGGTGGACTGTCAACATTAAGGGGTTTGGATGAATATTATTATTTGGGTGGCTCCTGGTCAGGATAAGTGGTAAGTGGTCCCATGCTCCATTTGAGAACCACCTGCTTTCAACGATAGAAGTGAAACTATTGGTGAGGTATAATTTCATTAATAATGCGAATTATTCCGTTTTCTGTAAAAATGTCAAATAAATAAATAATACTATCTTATAATGAAAAAGCGGGCAAAAGGAACATAACATTATTTCAAAAATCCGAATTTGAACTTTTGGGATTGTTGACAGCCCAACCAAGGAAATTTTCATATCCTACAAACAACATTTCTTGTCTTTGATTACGAAACATAAAAGGTCTTGTTTGTTGAATCCTGTGCTGTTTTCAGGTACTAATTCGACAGTGAACGGTAGGAGTTTGCTAATTGCTATTTCCTGCTGTGATTGCTTCGAAGAATGTAGTCAACTTATTTTCAAAATATTTTTCACAATCATTTCCCAACCCTGGTCATGCAGGTGTGATTTGATCATATTTGTAAGCACAGTCGCAGAGACAGAAGGAAACACGGTGCCTAGAGTGTGGCTACAAGCACAATGTACTGCACGGTACAGGCTGTTTGACATGACAGCTCACTCGTTGCGCTGGTATATTTGAAATATAGCTCAAAAGCTATGCAGTGCGACCGGGATCCCGATTGCAAATAGAACTGTACCATCATACGGCCAAAGATGAGCTGCGACAGATTTCAAGCAATGTCTGATATTTTGGAATCTTCGTCATCGCGGAGTGAGCCATCCTGTCGCCGCATCTACAATCTCTGTCAGGCGTCAGGCCATCATCTACAATACAATAACCAGTCAAAAAGCCCCGGTGCCCAGCCATTCTTGTTCACTTTTCCGCGAAATAAACACGGCATCGCTCGCGCTCTTACGTTCCCCACGTCTTGCAATGTGACGTTCTTTTGAGGTGAAAAAAAAAAAAAACTGTATAATGCAATGTTTAAAAAGAAAAAAAGGTTTAAGCCGCCAAAATGCAGCGGGAAAGCAGTGGCGTAAATCCCATCACTTTGCTCACTAAAGGGAGACTGACAGGAGATCAATGCAAATGGCAGACTGACAGAAACCCTGGCACATCACCAACATACTGTACGTTCTTTCTTAATTGACTGCGGGGGAAATAGTCTAAGGCTGAAGGCAGTGCTGCAGTCGTTATTGCACCGCGGCTTGCATGAACAGCCCGGAGATTAACATTATAGCTGTGGCGATTAGCCCAGCGATTTGAAACACTGCACAATGGAGAGGGGCTTACTCGGCCGCCGTGTTTGCTCCTATCTCCCCAAAATTGTCGCATTAATTGAACGCTGACTGCCTTAGTGCGCGGGGTTTGATAAGCCGCAGTATTTTATTTTACCAGGGTCAGCGATACACAAGTGGAGTTAGCGGGCTAAATGAACTAAAACTTGCACTCCGATGGGACGCGCTGGAAATCGCTCATGAGATGAATAAATGGCTCCCCAGCCCATACGTTGTATGAAATACATTTCCATAGCATATCAGGATATGCTGAATAGGCTCCAATATTAGTGCTGCCTACAAAGGACCAAGCAAATTGCTGCACGGGGAGAAAGGCTTTATATTCCCCCATTGGTCTTTTTTTTTTTTTAGATAATATCCAGTCATTATAATGACTCCCCATATGAAAAATAAAAGTCTTCTTTCTAACAATAGCTCTGCAGTGTTATTGAAATGGAATGATAGCCCAGCCTGGTGGCATAGCTGTCCACAATGGTACAGTACTGCACAGTTATGTTACCATGGTGTCATAATATTATTTACTCTGCCACATAATTTCACATGTATTCTACTGCATTTAGCATGAAAAAAAAAATCACATGTTTCCTGAAAATTACAAACATATATCAGACGACAATAGTGATTTTTAGCCAAATAACCAATATTCCATTCGCTCTGAGCAAATGCCCCTCATTATGCTTTATGGCAGTGCCTGACTGTACATAACTGTGCAGTTTTTCTCTTTTGGAAATAGATAAATGTACTTGCATTTTGCCATCTGTGCTTTAGGAGCAGTACAGTATCCGTATCAGAGCCAAGTAATTATCATTGACTGCACAGGGACAGAATGCGAATGAATAAGAGCAGACCCTTTGGCCCTGGATATTCTATATCACACTCACGTGCTTATCTACTACTTCTTCATGTTTGATCAAAAGAGGAAATATTTACACTGAACTTTATGTTGAGCTGTTGGGTGATACAACACCACCCCCTGATATGAGGCAGAGGTTCATAGCAGGGCACAGAGCCAATCAGAGGCTGCTTTCCAAACATAGAGCTTCAATGGGATTTTCCATAGAGCTTCAGCTGCTCTGAGGGGACAGGAAGACTACACTAAAACATCTGATTCTCTGATATATCTATGCAACATTACACAACCAATTCTGCAAATATTTCACAGTATTTTGCTCAATCCACTTTTTCTACTAAATTTAAGACAATCTTAAGTCAGTCAGATCAGCTCAGACACAAATACTGCCTATTCTTACGCATTTAGATATTCTATTGCTGCCAATTTCGATGGAAAAATTCGATTGGTTCAAAGGAACAAAGCTTGTCATATTATTGGGATTTCTGTCATGTGCGTTGACCCTGGCATTAAGGAGCTCTCGCTGTTGCTCTGTGAAAATAACCTGCGATCTCCCCCACCTGAGAATTTACTCTGTCTGATCATTTGTTTTCCAATTATGTGTGTGTCCCCGCGAGCAGCAAATTGTCAGCTTTGGTTACGAGAGTCTGATCATGGCTGTGTAGCCAGGAGCGGGGTCTGAAGCACGTAACATTTTCAGAGCCATTATAAGATGAAGGCGGTGAACAGTCATTGTGGCTCCTGAGTTGATTGGGTTTTGCAGCGGTGTAGGTCTAGCTTGGTGGGAGCAATCCATGTAGACATTTGTGTCCTTTTTTGTGTGTGACTCGATTTAGAGGTTGTCAAAAGGAAGTAGACAAACAACAATAAAATATTCTTATTGAAATCATTTTCATTGTAAACAACATAACAACAACAACATAAGCAGACACGCCTCTAATTTTAAACAGGTTTACCTTCTATGTCTAGGTTACCACAGCAATGCTATGTTTTCACGTTTCCCCCAAATGTCTAGTGTCTGCAAACAGTCTCCCAGAGCCGAACTTCTCTTCTACCCAGCGCAGTCTGTGAACCCAGTATGTTACAGTAGTTTAGCTCAAAAGGCCTCAGCAGAAAACCTTTAAAACCATTATCCTTATATTTATGTCAGTAATCTAGTTACAGGAAAAGTTAATTAATATTTTTTTTCCCATTTACCTGCAGTGTCTTGCTTAAAGGTGTCATATGTCTGAGATTGTGAGATTGTATTGAACAAACTGACAGTTGACATTGTTTAACAATTCAATGAGCAGATTTATTTTAAAGTTCAATCTCTATAATGCTAATGTTAAGTCAGAATGATCAATCTTCAGCGTAATCCAAACAGAGCAGCCTTCTCCATCCTCTTGAAGACCTTCTCCTGGGCAGTACAAGGAGCTCTTTGGACTCACCAGGCTCCTCCTTTTGGACCGGGACATACTGTTCTGAGAAACTCAGGGTCTGGTGCTTTGCAGAGTTGTCTCCCTGATGCATCAAGTCCTGGCTGTCCTCTCCGGTGCTGAGGATCCCTGCCGCTGGCTCTGGACTGTGCATCGTCTCCACCTGGTCCATGACCTCCTCAGGCTCTGGACTGGGCGTCGTCTCCACCTGGTCCATGACCTCCTCTGGCTCTGGACTGGGCGTCGTCTCCACCTGGTCCATGACCTCCTCTGGCTCTGGACTGGGCGTCGTCTCCACCTGGTCCATGACCTCCTCCACCTGTAGCGGTAGGCGCAGCTCCTGGATGGACTTTTGAAGCTCTGCGTTCACACTCCTTTCATGCTCCAAACACTCAGCTAAACGGAGGTTTTCCACAGTCAGTGTCTGCCTCTCCTGGTCTTGACTGCTTTCCAGGACCTCTAGCTTGTTTTGGAGCAGTGTGACGTCTTGTTTCATGTCATCGATCTCCTTGTCTTTCTCCTGCAGCAGTTTGCAGAGTCGCATAACAGCCATAATTTGCCTCTCAGATTCCTGTGCCATTGCTCCAACGTTATGTCAACATTGTTTTTTGTTGTGTCTTTGCAAGTTTGTCTTTAAAAAAAAACATTCTGCAGATTCAATTGTTATTTTTCAATTGGCCACATTGTTTACTTTTGTTTTTCCCCCGTTATATTCCATTGGTTGTCACTGACGAGGTTCTAATGAAACATATATATATATATATATATATATATATATATATATATATATATATATATATATATATATATATATAGTACCCAGAGGATAGTTACACAGACACGGGGAGAACATGCAAACTCCACACAGAAAGCCCCCGTCCTGGTGAGAATCAAACCGTTCTTGCTGTAACACACGAGCACTAAACCGCTGCACCACCGTGCCGCACATTTCCAACAAAGGGTATTTTTATTGGGGAAAAAGATGTGAGAACAAAAAAGTACGTTTGTTGTAAGTGGGCCCAGGCTTTGGACCTGGTCGTCTCCATGGAGATGTGACTGTTTTGGTGGCCAAACATTAGGTTTAAAGGTAAGCTATATGTACGCTTCCAAATGCAGTATGTTGATGACTAACTGTCCTGTCAAAATCGGATCACATTTGGTGTCCCTTGCATGTTTGGTTATAAAAGGAGTTTTAGAAAAGTTTACTCGCTCTTGTGAAGTTAAAGGTATTGACAAATACAAAAAAAAATAAAAAATAATAGATTCAATTCATCTTTTTTATTTGAGCATCTGAGTTCCACACAGTCCTACTCATATACAAAGTTCAGCACAGTAATCAAAGCCAAAAATAGGTACAGTCGTACGTAAATACGTAAATAATTAAATAAATAAATAGTGTGGATATGATGCTCAAAAGGAGTAGGCAGAAGCTTAAGCTTGTTTGCACCTACCCCCTTGTGTACTAAAGAATTTGATACATTGATACATACTGCATAATCAAAAAGATATGACAGCTATTTTGTCCTATTCCAGTGACTATACAATCAGCAATATAAACATCACAATTCTACCAATTCCAAGGCAAGGAAAGAAAACTCGGACCTTTTCTTCAATAATTACAAATACCCATCACTGTCAACACAACTAGTCACCAATCTTTTGATTTGATCATTTGTTACTTGATTTGGATTTAATGCTATTAATGGTCACAATAATTATGGATTATGTTATTAACAACCATAATTATATGATTTATTAATGATGTAAATCTATTTCAGATTTTTAACTATTATATTATCCTTATTTATTTCTTCATACCATTTTAATAATAATAATCGTTCACTTCGTTGTCACCATCTACAGCGGACTATATGATAGTGTGAGGCCTATTCTGTGAGGTGCATTAAAAAGCAGAGTAAGGGCCAGCCGGGAGGGGGGAGTGGCCCCCAATCAACCAGCCCAACCCTGCTGCCCTGAGTAATTGACTTTACATTGATGTTGGTAATCTGTGCTGTAAAATGCGCCACATGACGAGGGCCCCACATCCCCCACATCCACTGGGAGGATGTGGGGCCCTTCTCTCCACAGGTCCAAGTCTCACCTGCCATTATCCTTTGTATAGTTGAGGAGCAGTGATGGTGACAACAGGCAGCCACAATGGTGTTTGTATATGACTTCGTAATATGCCCCCACACATTTCAGAGGAAGAAAATATACTGAAATAACCAGAATCCATTAGTCAACTTTTGTGGTACATTTTCATATACGGAGTGTCTTACAAAAAAAAAAAAAAGTAAGGCACACAAGCAAATTACACCCACACGGATCAAAAGTACAAACACAGCGCACAATAATGGCGCCTAAACAGAAGGGGTCGTTGAGAGGGAGGGCACAGTGGGCAAAGAAAAAGCCACGGAATCAATGTTTTGCAATAACTGTCGCATTAGCCATGATGAACAACCTCGGCCAACAGAAAACGCAGAAGCTTGAGTGGGATTGAGCGCTGAACAATCGAACACAATGCATTCCGGGAAGGGTGGGCAATTTGCTGCTGTGGATCCCAGAAATGTATAGCATCATTTCAAGTACTGACCTTTAAAAATGCTATTATAGGGTGATATGTTCAGTTTATTGTCGAACATGAATTTCAGAACCCCATTGTGTAAGATGAAATCCCAGCAGAGGGCCGTCCCCAAACAGTGTTGTCAGTATAGAGTGCATCTCAAGTCAAGTAACTACCGCCCAATAGGTGCCTTTTTTGATGCTTTGGTTTATAGCATATAGCTTTATTACCGTGGCAACACAATTCCCCTTATAGCGCAGTAAAGCTAGTCTTTAGTCTTTCTTTGTGAATGTTATTTCGGCCAGTCAAATCCCTGCCAGAAGTCGTAGGTGCTCCATTGCCGAGTGCGCAGCCCAAACATAGTGGAATTAGGAACAGCATTTTCCCTTCGGACCCGTAACTTTGGACAATGTATGAAGAAAGAGAAAGAAAACTTGCACAAGAAGACGGCGACATGAGGCGCCAAACATACAAAGGCACATTTTAGTTGCAGCCATTTAGGGACACTTCAGCCCTAAAGAGCACGTTTTCTCCGCGAAATGAGACAGGCTTCACGGACCTCTGCCTCTGATTGTAGTTTCAAACACTTTTCATACAGCACAGGCTTGTGTTCAACGCCCGTGTCTGTACTACTTACAGGAGCACACATGTGAGGCCGTGTGGCACATGGTACATTGTCTCCTCCTTTGCCTCCTGTTGGACGTCCTATACGCCGATAATGAACCTTCATTATCAAAGGGTAGCAGGTTGGTTCGAGCTCCATGACTGTTTTTAGTTACACACGGGACATGGGTAGACCCGCCAGGCACAGAGAGATACAGTCGGCACTTAGAGCAGCACATCCGGAGCTGTTGTCTTGCCACAAATTACATTTCAAATAAGGTTTAGAGCAGCACTGTACTGAGGCCGTGATCGGTTTAGTTTAGTTTATTTGAGCAGTAAACATTCTGCTCAAAAGGAGTGGGTTGAAGCAAGAAGCTTATGAGCACATTACCCCAATCGGCTGATTATAAGTGCACCTCTTCACTTAATTACAGTGTATTTTGCTGTATAATGTAGAGTACTGGATTGTATTATGGCTACTCTAATATGTGTCCATTACTTCATCCATTTTTTTGTTTTTGACTTGCATGTTTTTCTCTCTCTTTAAAACTTTCTCCAACAGCTGAAAGACATGCAGGCAGAGGTTTACTGGTTACTCATCTAAGGTATCAATCCATTTCATGAGGTTAGACAAAATGAAGCAAAGTTACCAGCTTAAAGATCATCATGGCATGGACATTGAAAAGCTACGAATGTCTTTTTTGGTGACACTGCAGAATCAAACTGAAACTACAGATAAAACAACAGCTTAATGTTCCTATGAGTACACACCACACTAGTGTCACTTCACTTCATGGCATGAGGAATGACAAAGCATTTGGACCTCCACAAAGTATTACAAACAAACAGATGAAGCACTGAGCTCCTCCACCTGTAACTCTATCACCCAGGCTGTTAAAAGCAATATCTGTCAACTATAACCACAGCTTTGATTATTTAAAAAAATAAATAAAACATTACACAGGCCCGCAATGGCATTTTGATGGATAATTAACTCCTTGATGCCAGTTCAGTGATTTTCATAGTGTTTATTCTCTCGCTTCCGAAAGGTTAGTATAGCAATTGAAGCACATTTGTGTAGGTTTAGAAGGGTAAAATACAGCGACAGTTCAAAATCACAGCCTAACAGATATTACACATTAGGCGCCCTTTAATTCAGGGTGTCACCATTTCAATATTTTGAGTCACGATTATTGTGAAAGAACATATTGCGATTTTACAATTATCGACCGAAAGAAAGGAAACAACGGATATTTTTAGTTTTTGTATTTAAAATATACATTTTTAATACTTGAAAACATTCACTGTTTCTAAAAATAAAAAAAGGGCTTTAAGATTATTTCAAAATAATAATAATTAAAATAATCAAAACAATGTCAACTTTAATGACCATAATCATTTTATTATAGGCCTATTATTATTAGGCCACAATCTAGGCTAATAATAACTCAAAAACATAAAACTTTTGAGTTTTATGTTCTCAAAAGTTAATATGCTGCTGCTTAATTATTTGTCAGATGTTTTGATGAACAGACGAAGGAATCATGTTTCTAAAGTGACTAACAGGAGTCGCTTGAACAGCTGATTTCCACATGTGCAGTGTTTTCACTTTCCTTTCTGTGTATTACGCTAAGCAGAGGAGCGCGTTAGCTTTTTGTTTGCCTCTTGCATCCTGAGCCAGTTGTGGGGGCTATTTATGAAGATCCAGACAAACTTTACTGGGAATTATTCGGCCATCTTCTGGAAGAGGACTATCGGTGAGTTTACGCAGCGTTTGTGGCGTGCAGCGGCCAGAACGTCAGTGTGAAAAATGTCAACGGTAAACCCATGGCTTCTAAAATTTGCACGGATAACCCACCGTGTCCTTTTATAATCGTGATAATTGGAAAACGGGTTCATCTTGACGGCATTAAGGGTCTTTGCACAGACAAAACTCAACCGACCAAGAGGTCCGGGTCGCTTCAACCCGAGTCTGCAGCGGTTTGCCCAGATCAATCCCGGATGGGCGACGCACTGATTAGATGGGTGAGAACGGACAATGATCGTGAACATTTTTTGAATCATATCCTGCGCTAAACTTGTCTACCAGTCAAGTTAAACAACATTCTTCAAAAAGCCACAAACAACTTATCTACACCGTGTCCTTAGTATTTCATCATCGTCATAATCGAAAACCTTTATCCTTATAATTGCATAAAAAAAATAAAAAAATGAAATGGAAAACTGCGCGTGGCTTCTCAAGTGCGCGTACGATTCATTTGTCATTGCTGAAGGCAGGCATTCCAGTTTTTTTGGTTTGTTTTCCCCTTAAACCCTTTTATAGCATCATTTCTGACGCGCACACACAGTGGTTGCTTAAAGGAGTGGGTAACGCAAAAGTCCTGAGAAGTCTTTACCTTGTACAATGAGGAAGACATGTGAGGTCTTGGGTTTCTGCTTCGTCTGTATAGAGCAGGTATACAAGCCCTCGTCATAGACATCCACCTGCACAAAGGCGACAAAAATAGAAGCTGAGACGACATACATGGTGATGAATATTATGAGACCATTCAAAAAAATACATATGTGTAGGAGTATCATTTAAGGTTTTACACTTAATCTAATTACAAAGATGATATGAGTAATATGATCAAGGCAAAGCAAAGGTAACGTGCAACTTTAAGACCATTGAGAAGAATCATTTTGCATGTAGCAAATCACACACAACTGCAGTAACTTCTTTCTTTCTATATTTGGTTATACTCTTTGAGCAAATAAAACAAGTCATGTTCAATTATGTTACAGCTAAGTTTACAGCAAAACAGAAAACAAAACTGAATCAGTTCATCTTGTTCACGTAAAGTATAATTTTCAGGAGGTATTAAAGTGAAAGTGAAAAGCCTTTTTTTTGGTTTCAGTTTATTTGTTTATTTGAGCAGTATACATTCTGCTCAAAAGGAGTGGGCTGAGGCAAAAAGCTTATGAGCGCCCACCCCCAAGTGCAATAAATAAAAAAACGTACATACTTAAAAGTAATGTCTCTATGTAGACAGAACAGAAAGCAGTGACAGTGATGTGATGTGCGGAGAGAATTCTATAGGAGTGAAGGTATTACTGCGCGGACGTCGAAATGCTCCTAAGGTGTTATTACGCCTTACAATATAGTACCCCTTTTTTATCGGCTTAGAAAATCGACATGTTTAATTTCATGTGACTATACTTGGATTGTGTAACTGCTCATGTAACCGTATTTAAATAAGGAAAACGTGGAAGAGCTTAGTCGCTTCTAAGTTCTAAGTTTGGCCCCATAGAGGACAGGAGGAGAGGCTAAATACTAACAACATATTTGGTCTTTTTGCGCTACTGAGCACATGCGTAAAGCATCAACTGTCTAAGCTCAGGTAAGAACATTCCTTATAATCTTTTTTTGACACAATTTGCTAAAAAACTAGTTATTTACTATTTCTGTTTAAGTAGAATGGAACATATCGTATTGAAAGTTTAGTGAAATAACAAAATGATATCGTTATCGCAATATTGCACAGCCGTATTGCAAATTACTTCAATATCGTTCAGCCCTACATCTAGTGTAGGACTGGTCCAATCACGATTTATAGCCAGAGGACAATTCTGTATTACACAGCAACATTTCGGAAATACAGATCGGAGCCTTCGGTGTGGAAGAAGAAATGAATGGATTAAACCAGATTACCCAAAGCTGTATGAATAATGTGAAACACCGTTTAAGGCATATGTTTAGGATGAGGGAACAACTGTATGATGACCCTCTTGCTCACTCGTACCAGTGCACTTGTGGACTCACCTTCTGTATGCGCAGGCTGTACTCCAGCTGTCCTTTAGTGACCAGGTCTACTCTGGGGTCCAGAGACCACTTGTCTTGTCCCGCAAAGATGATGTTGGATCGATTGAGCCAGGCCACTCTAGACACTTTGTCGTCGACGTAACACCTGACGGGGGAAGAGGACACAACACATCAGTGGGAGACAAAGTGTAATCAACAATCAGAATAGAGTTATAATTATGTTGGTGGTTAGCACTGTCCATAGGGATCAAAATGGAGTTTTCCATGAGTGTTTGAACATGGATGCTCATTAACTGGATAATTACTGTTCAACTCTTCATATGCATTGCAATAATTGTTTTTCAAGATCTACTTACCAAACACAGCATATAAAAATCTAATTAAAATGTAGGCCTATCACACACACACACACACACACACACACACACACACAAGGTTGTATCAAGCTGTCAAAATAATTACTGCAAATAATATGGCTCCTTATTTGTTGACTTGTACAACATATATTTTCCTGCAATTTGTCCTCTGAATAAATAGGACTTGATAATGTGTTCAACAACAATACTCTATAACTCGACAGCAAATGTGCAGAACAATAAAACACATTTATCTCACTATTCCCAATGCAGTAGGTGGCTTCTCGCTAACTGTAATTCCTCATACTTTTCCTCCCGCATTATCTCGCGGTCCTCCACCTACTTGATGGTTGTGGTACAAGCACAAAATGTCTCCCCCATCACCCTCATTCTACTCAGAAAACCTTCCTCTCACTGATAAACGCGTCTTTGTTAACAGCATGCCTTTCCGCGCGGATGAGAGCGGACACCGGCATCCTCTTGTTTACTTCTTGTCAGGGCATTACGCCGTTAAGACTCGGGGCAGAGACACTTTGCACAGGAGAGGGAATGAGAGAGAGAGAGAGAGAGAAGCGTTCACCCTAATGAATAAATGTAAATGCAAGTAGACGAAGGAATCAATAGAAATGGGCAGCATGCATAATACGAGCTGACAGTGAATGTGGCCGACATGCAAATTGCACAGCCCTGGATGAGTATAGGAGAAGCGTCGATTTTTATTCGGGAGGTTTTTTTTTTTTTCCAGTGGTAGGTGGTCGCCCCAGCCTGGTGCACAGTGGGGAGGAGATGTCCGATTTGTTGAGGGCTTGAAGACACAGCTTGAAATCTGGCGAACTATTTCTCTATATCTAAGGGGGGGAAAAAAGAAAGAAAAAAAACAACAACTCACTGAATAAAATGACTGGCTTGGCAGCTACTTTTTTTTTATGTTGCTTTGTTTAATCATCCTGCCCTGTGATTAATTGTGCTTTGAGTTCTGGCATGAATAAAAGGAGTGCATTAAAGAGTTGCATCAACTATACATTTGGTAATATAACTTGTGTGACTTATATTGCACTCTCCGTGTATAAACTGATACTTTTTTACCCTAGTCATCTGTGCAACTGCATTGTTCCATTTGAAAATGCTTTAAAGAGAAAGCAAATGCGGTCTGGCTTTAAAAAAAACTAAAAATAAATCTACATTCCAGGCCTCCTGCTCTGTACAGATAAACTTCAAATAAAACGCTCTATCAGTTCAGGTTTGATTCGTGCGAATGTTTAATTACCGACATCATTTTCAATTCATAGCAACAGCTGGCATGGAGGACTCAGATACAAAACTCTACATTTGTGACTCCCATAACCAAAATGGGTTGCACGGAGCTTAATGTTAAACAGCTATTCATCTCCGTGTTTCCATTCATCTCTTAAACGCTACATCCCGACAGCGCGCGTTCTCATTCACTTTGCAGCGGCACAGTCTCACTCTGGCGAGCTCTAATGGCTAACCTATTCAACATGTCGTCGGCTTGGACGCAGGTGTTTTGTGCTTTCTTGTTGTCTTCAAAGCCACTAAAGGCGCTCTGATAGACTGTTTACAGAGCACTCCTTATCTAAATGATAATGCCATGTTAGTGAGGCACGGAGACAAGGCGAGGTGCTCACAGTGAGGCAATAAAGCGGTCCGTCTCCCTGGCCGCGTCCTGTTAGCTTTCACGGCACGCTCGCTTCCTTTCAGTCCTTATTACTGCTCGCCTCCAATCGGGAAGTAAGCAGGAGGAGGCACGCTACAGGGAAAAAAAAAGTAGAAGCTACGCACACCAAGCGATAATGTCTGGAAACACTAAGGGCCATTACTCTTTTATCTTTGATAGTGGGTTGCTCACAGATTTATGGTGAACGCAACATCTCTAGATATGAAAAGTGACGGCGAAAAGACCAACATTCAGAGAGAGCAAGAAAGGTGAGGTAATAAGGGAAACATAGGGAAATTGAAGGAATGAGAATCTCGCTTCTATTCCCATTTCTATTTCTCTGGCAATCTCACTTCTCTGGAAGGAGAAAATCAATTGCTCACTTCAACAAACATCTACTGTCATTAGTGCATCAAGATAAAAAGTATAATTTTACAGGGGTTTCCCGTCGTAGAGAGAGATTGTCATCGGCGCATGGGTGTGTTTTGTAATGCCCATGCTTTGCTTTATTCCCCCAGCCCAAATCAAGACCACAGCAATGTGCGCATACTCAAGTACCCCATGCCAGTTTGTGTCCAGATCAAATGAATCTCTTGCGTGAATCCATGCAGGGTTGTTTTAGTCAACGGGGACCATAACGATATCGTTTCGTTGACACACCTTTTTTTTTAATGGCGATAACTTAATGATGACGAGCTTTGGGGACACGACGAGACGTTTGTGAGTTTACGTTAATGAGACGACATGAGACGAAAATGGGAGAAAGTGGTTTGTCATAAAATCTCGAAGCGATGATCAGAGGCTTTTTTTAAGTCATGTTTACAATGACACTTCTGCCAGCGCCTATTGTGGTGTAATCTGTTTGTCAAAAGCTACATAAGCCTTCCGCCCGTCACCTTTCATCCCAATTTCTACTTGTCAAAATTAATAATTATTTTTTTATAACCTTTTGAGTTTCCGTCTGACTATCGCATTTAGAAATGACTAAAATCCCTTAACAACGGTGTCATGTTTAACGTTTGGAAATGCGTACTCCAGAAACAAGCAAAAAAAAAGAAAAGTAACCTTGCATTTTTCCCATATCAGTGTGCAGATTGTATCAAACTACAAAGCTGTGTCCACAGATGGAAAGAAAAAAAGAGAAAAAGGAACCAAACGTTACAATTTAAGCAGGTGAGGGTTCTATACAACCTTCATAACTCCAGCAGACACTTTGGATAAGTATAGGTGACTTGTTCCGTTAATCTTCTGGATGTTTAAATTAGATCCCCCTTTGAGCGGGCAGCGAACATATGTTCCTCCATATGGGTCATATAAGTTGGGAAATATCAGCAGAAATACCACATGGCGCTTTGGTACACGCTTTCACAACCTCCACCGCGTTTTAACTTTAAAATATTCTTGTAAGGTTTCTGCATATTTCCTTCCTTTTATCTGTTGGCACCTCTGCCTCCTCACTCCATCTGCCTCTGAAGCGCCTCCACTCTTTCTCTGGGGTGTCGCACGCTGCTCTCATCTCAGCTTCACCACTCCGGAGCCTCGGAGAACAGTATGTCATTAAGCCTCAGTCTGTCTATGAGGACAACTACAGATGTTTTTATACAGCCACACCATGAGGAGGTTTGGTGGTTGATGAGGTAAACATGATCAAGGATGTTGCAAGAAAGGGTACCTAGGTTGCATTCACTTTAAAAGAATTGCACCCACTATACTATATTATAGTAGGGATTGAAACATTGTTGATCAGACTTGATTGAGTTTAGGATGTTTCTCTTTATATGTCCGGAAGCTTCTCGTGCTCATGGTCAATGTAGAACTAGATATGAAGCACACGAGCTGGAGGCCTATTCAGACTCTGCACCCTTCAGAGGGGGAGGGGACAGGACTGCCATGACCTCACTTATTTCTTCTTACACTAAAACAGTTTCACTAATTAAAATAGTCTGGGGGGCGAAACTGAGAGTTGTTAGGTCCCATTCACATTAACAAAGCCATGCTAGGTGACAACACATTTAATGTTTAAAGGCATCCGGGCAATGTTATGCCGCTGATTTATTTTTGCACAAGGACATAGATAAACGATAATGTTGAACAGCTGAATAAGATAAAAATAAATAAAAGAACATACACCTGAGAAATCCAAACGCTGACTCCATTTTATTATTGGTCATAAAGGTTTAAGCTATACTCAAAATAACCTTGACATTGATTTAGTGTAGTCATTTCATAAGTAAAGCTACAAAAGAGTAGAAGAAGAACTTTATTCATATAGCACCTTGACATGAGACAATTGTACATTCACCCCACACTCAGTGTTCAGCTTCCCCTGGAGGAGACTGACAGAAACGCTGTCGCGACTGCAGACATCTGCGCCAACGGTCCCTCTGACCACCACCATGCATTCACACACACACACACACACCCTGGCCTATTGTACATGTTTTAGTGGTAGGGGAAATCGTCGTACCCGGAGGAAACCAACGCAGACACGGAGAGAACATGCAAACTCCACACAACAAAAGGCCCCGTCCAGGTGGGAATCGAACCCGGGCCTTCTAGCTGTGAAGCTGCGCTATCGTGCGAAACAGCTGCATGTTCTCCATGTAATATTATTAGCATTAAGAATAACTGTACAAGTTAGATTTGTACAGCTTTATACACTTTGCTGACAATTCTAACAATGCAACATGACCATGAGCGTCTCAAATTCTACATTACCAGTGTGCACACCTGGTCTTGCGTAAGCTTCAGTGTTAGTGAGGTCTCGGTTTGTCAAAGGCTTTCCGCCAAGTTAAATTCTATCATCATCAACTTCACCTTTGAAAAATACTTCCTTGAGAAGGGATGTGTTATAGGTTTTCTTGACAAATACCCTGAGATGACTTTTGCCCCGAATTGGTGCTGTACAAACAAAGTTGAATTGAAAGTGGTTCTTGGCAAAGTGAGTTTGACACCAGTGTTTTTTTTTTTTTTTACCAACACAAAGTGCAATTCATTGATCTTTGAGGTCACTTTTCTTTTTCTTTTGCCTGACATTTTGTCTATTTCCATTCAAACCACTCAGCCTCCCAAGGCATCAACAAGAGCAGAGCAGACGCATTGCAGAACATGGTCGGCAGTAGACGTTTGTTGTCCTCGCTAATGAGTGACAAGAGGGCAGCACAAGCGCTTCAATCAGTTGTCAGTTGTCTCCGGCTCAGTCCACTTCTTCACTATAGCTGTCAGGTATGTCTGTGCCGGACCCAAGTTTAGCTGGCCCCCTGTCTGAGCTGCATCAGAAATAAAGGTTGGCCTGTCGATGGCTTGGCACTATCCTCGCGGCAGTCTTCAACAAGTCTCTCGCGGGGAGCAGAGTTTGATTGGAATAGCAGGCTACGCTCCAATGATTTGTAATGAAAATCCATCCCATTAACTGACTGCAGCCTTGCAATGACGCAGGATCTCGACTGTGTTATTTAGCCCTGGCACTGTGACTTTATTTATTGGAACATTTGGGGGGAAAAAAGTGCCAGATTATTGTGCGTTACTGCTTTCTGGAATTTGGACCAGTTTATGTTCAAGTTTTGTTTTCAATGTTTCCACAGTACAGGCCTACTTGAATCTTCTGTGGACTTTTGGTGGAATAAAAATCTTGTAAAGCTATTAGGTATTGCTGACGCTAGTAAACAAAAGTTAAATGCCCTTTTTTTCGTTAGGCCACATACGCAGTAGCAGTCCCTTGGAGGCGGGGGTTGGGTTTATGTGGGTTTCTCTGGTGATGGATGCTTTGGTTGCTGTCCCACACTGTTTTACCCACAGCCTTTGTTGATGGATGCTATATTATACTCTTTCTCTGCCCGCTGCGCTGTGCCAATATGGACCGGCCAATAGGCTATAGCTGACAGGGGACTGTGTGGGCTGACAGATGCCTGGGCAAGAGCTGCTGAGCTGGGCTTGTGTTGACAGGAGGGCCTTTCTGGATGGATCTCTGCTCCAGGGCTAGCCGTGGGGGAGGACCATAGCGCAAGCCTGAGCCTGAACCAAACGGTAATGAGCGAGCCGCGATATGTGTCTGATTGACAGAGAGGCCGCACCACCTCAATACAGTGCACATTTCAACGCCATGTTTATGTTCGCCATAAACACCAAAGAAAATCCAGTCTAAATAGAGCTAATTGATATTTACCAATTCATTATTTTTTGTTGTATCCATTGGGGAATTTGGTATTTGACTAATCGGCAACCATCATGCAAGAGGAATCTTGAGGAAGGTTTGGTCTGAAATGACTAAGGAATTAGCTTATGGAACACCCAAGTGAAGAAGCAAGAGTATGGATAAATGATGTGTTAAATGATTAGTAGTTTGCAATGTTATTTTTCGTCTTGGCAACGCGTAAACAGGCAGTAACCTCCCTCACTCTAGTGTAGAGAGTTTGTACTAGCCATGAAGGACAAACAGCTAGCTTATGAGTTACATTTCTTCTTCTGAAACACTGAAGAGGCACCATGAGCCCCCTATACCTGCAGCATAGTGGAGGCGTCACGAGAGGCGCTACCAGAAACAAAAAACGAGGGGGTATTCAGGCAAGACTCGCAGATAAGCCACACAGTTCATCTATCCCGACTATTGTTCTGATTAATGTCCGTTCGGTGGAGAAGAAGATAAATTATATACGTCTGCTACACTCACCCCCAATAGATGATGAAAGACTGTTGTGGAGCGGAGAGAGCAACAGTCATTTCATCATCTCTCCTAAGGAGGAGGTGGCGTAACTGACCAGTGCAGGACTCCAGGCTCTGAAACAGGAACTAACCCAGGGGGTTTCCTTCAGGAACTTCGGTTTCCCCTACCTCCAAAAACACGCTACTTAGAATGGCCAACAAAGGCAGCGCACTCAGTCGCAGCGGATGAAATGTTGCTGTACAATTGTACAATGACAACTAAAGCACTCACTCACTCACTCGCATAAAACCAATCAGAAACGTAATAAACAAAAACACTGCAGCTCTTATGATCACTGCTTTAGTACAACCGTAGACTTATTTATGAGTTTCTCTCCCGTATGTTCACAGAATACACTAACCGGCTGCTCACTGGCTTCTCTAAACAAGCTGCGTACATCCAGAACGCTGCTGCTTGAGTCCTAATCAGAGTCAGTGCACTCAGAATTAGTTTGCCCACTTCTGGCCTGTAAAACCAAAGTGTATCTCTGAGTCACATCAACATTTCTGGGCTGTGAGTGTAAATGTGTGTATATTTTTAATCTGTTTTATTCTGCAGAGCAGAATTCCAAATACTTTACAAGTAAACTTGCCTTTATTCAAGCAACTATAAATATTACAAGTACAGGGCCTCTCGAAAGTACTATTACACCTTGAACTTTTGCACATTTTGTCATATTTACAACCCTAAACATAAAGATTTTATTTAGAATTTTTTACTGACAGTTCACACACAAGTAACAGACAACTGTGAAGTGAAAGCAAAATGATTATATTTCAAAAAAACAGAAAAGTGAAAAGTGGGACGAGCATATAGCATTTTCTAAGTGCATTAAATTGCCTTTATAACATTCCTAATGACTGCAGAATGTTCACACCTTGCCCTAACCATTAAATAGAGGCCATCTATGTGTAATCTACGCTCAGTATAATTCCAGCTGTTCTGTGAGGGCCTCAGAGCTATGGTCAATGGAAAGAGTATAGCACCACTGCGAACTTACCAAGACACGGGCGTCCACCTAAACTAACAGACCGAACAAGGAGAGCACTGGTCAGAAATGTAACCAAGTGCCCCAAGATAACTCTGGAGGAGCTGCGACGTACTGCCGCTGAGCTGGGGGAATCTGTACATGGGACAACTATAAGTCGTACTCTACACAAATCTGGCCTACATGGACGAGTGGCAAGAAGAAAGCCATTATTGAAAGGAGGCCATAAGACATCCTGTTTGATGTTGGCTAGAAGTCCTATGGAGGACACAGCCACCATGTGGAAGAAGGTGCTTTGGTCAGATGAGACAAAAATTGAACGTTTTGGCCCAAATGCAAAACGTTATGTATGGAGCAAACCTAACACTGCTCATCGTCCTGAGTGCACCATCCCCAGTGTCAAATATGATGGGGGGAGCATCATGCTATGGGGCTGCTTTTCCTCAGCGGGGACTGGGAAGATTGTAAGAATAGTTGGGAAGATGGATGGAGCCAAATACAGAGACATTTTGGAGGAAAACCTGCTGGAGTCAGCAAGAGAATTGAGGCTGGGGCGGAGATTCACCTTCCAGCAGGACAATGACCCTAAACACAAAGCTAAACCTACAATGGAATGGTTTAAAAACAAACATATTAATGTGTTAGAACGGCCCAGTCAAAGTCCTGACCTAAATCCTATTGAAAATTTGTGGAAAGACCTGAAAACTGCTGTTCACAAACGCTCTCCTTCTAATTTGACAGAGCTTGAGTTGTTTTGTAAAGAGGAATGGGCTAAAATGTCAGTCTCTAGATGTGCAAACCTTGTAGAGTCATACCCCAAAAGACTTGCTGCTGTTGCAACAAAAGGGGGTTCCACAAAGTATTAAGTCATGCTGTATGAACACTTATGCACGCCCGACTTTTCACTTTTCTATTTTTGGAAAAATAATAGAATCATGTATCATTTTGCTTTCACTTCATGGTTGTCTATTACTTGTGTGTGAACTTTCAGTAAACAATAGAAAATAACATTTCAAGGTGTATTAGTACTTTCGCAAGGCACTGTACTGCCTTCACAGGAACACATGTCCATGATATATCACGTACCACTCACACCATCCACATCCACCCGTGAAAAACAACTTGTTCCAACAATCAGTTGAAATAAAACACACGAAATGAAGCGATGTGAGCAGTTTGACAAGATATGGCACCTTGTGCTTTGCGCCTGCCGAGGCATAAGCCACTTAAGTTGGACTCGAAAGCTACGTTTTTGTTGTCTCCAGCCAGGCATGAGTCAGAGTTCATCCAGACAGCCACAGGAAGGATGATGACAGTATGCCTCAAAAGTTGATGGATAGAATAGAAACTTATATTTAAAATCATTCAAAATCTTTCAAGCAATAATATAAAAGAAGGCAAAGAAACAAGCAACCGCTCCTGCTGCCAACTATAACATCAATGCATTAAAAGTGATGCAATCACAAATGCAGCACGCCATTGCTGCTTTACCATAACATGAACAGTACAACTTCAATTGCTTACGTTAATTACTAGTATCAAAGCTGCTGCTGCTGCGGCTTCTATGCTGTATTTTGACAGGGGATACAAAGTGCCCTTGCCACTACAAAATCTCTGCGCCTGGAACTGCTAAGACGGCTACAGCTATTGACATCGAAACATGGCTTTTTCACACCACAAGCCTCAAAAGTTAGAAATGACCAGGTGCAATCCCGGGTTCACTCAAACACTCTTACAGAATGAGTAAGGCAAAGAGTTAACAAGTGGAGGAAAAATGAAGTGAGATGAAGCCAAGCAAACTCTTGCAAAACCAAATTAAAGTCTCTCTATTCGTGTGGAGCCCTCTGAGCAGTGTCTTGCCCCACATTTCTGGTAAGGTCTAAGTTTATCCCCTATAGCACTGGGCTGAGCCGAACAAAGCATGTCTTAAAATACCTTGCACACCATGACTGCAGCCTGGCTCCGACGTGAAGTTTTATCTTTCAGTACAAAAAAAAAAAGAAAAAATGAAGTGTCCTTCTAGTGTTGAGGAAAAAGCCTTTATGAGGTGCTGATAATTTAAAGCCTCATCCAAAGTCAAATGCAGGGAGTTTCAAAAAATCCATTCCAGGTACCGTTATTTCTCCTGTGAGCTTCAAGAAACTTTGAAACATTGTCCTGTTGTTTTGCAAGTAGTTACTATGCATCAGTATTTCTTTTTCAATCAACAGAAGGGTTATGATTGTAGAGTATTCAATCTTTTGATGAATACTCGACCATTACTGTTCAAACTGAGTAACAAGTTAGTTTTGCATTTGCAGGTAATATAGTAATAGTTTCTTTTTCAAATCAGCAACATGGTTAGTTTGGGTCCTGATCTCTCAATTTACCGACAAAAATGACAATACAGCGCTGGTGGCAAAGCTAAAGAGGAAAACCCCGATGGAGCTGACAAACTCACCCACAAAACAACAACGCTTAATCTAAAATCAAGTTGAGTATGTTGTATGTTTATTATTACTAATTCAATGCGCAAGAGCACCCTTTACAGACGTTCTTTTTGTTGAAAATCTGGCTCAGTTTCTGACAGGGCCGAACTGTTTACATATAGCAAACGAAGCTAAGCTCTTATAAGTCGACTACAGGCCTGCAGTTATTGTCGCCTGTTGCTGTAATTTGTCAGCATACAACATAAAGCCTAGTGAAACTAATGTATTGTGCTTATTGAATAGGAATTGAACGTCTCACTGTGAGAGTATAAAAAAAGCATTCTTAACCATTTATACTGTGTCTGTTTTTCTCCCTTAAAATGTTTGTATTTGGTAGGCGCACGACTTCTGTAAAAGTTGAGCATTCCTCTTCGGAGTATATGTGGATGGTACAGCGCCACATGAGGGTGCTCAACTTGATTAATTGCCTGCAAATGAGTGTTGACACTGGTGTTAAAGAGGGCGCGATAATTATTGTGATTCCAAATGCAGGTGGCGCCAAGACGTAGACCTGCGCTTGTGCGATTTCCGTCTCCGCTTTACTGACACGTTTCATGTGAAGATCGACGAGGGTGATGTGTGGAGGGCGATAAACTGTCAGCTTTTATTAGAAGTGATTTCAAAGAGCCAGCGGAAGATCCAGACTTCCCCCATGGGGCACTGGAGGTTCGGCTTTGAGAAAGGCAAAAAGAAAAAAAATATGAGCAACAAAATATGAAAGCCTTGTCATTTGTCTCTATTGTTTCTTTATATCAGAGAGAGAGAGAGTGACAAACAATAAAGCGAGGCAGCAATTTTAAGCCAGTGCTGCCGTCAGTTGCCGGGGTGTGCAGTTCTGATTGATTCCCAAAGAAAAATGCCGCAGAGATGTCCCCTGTGACATAATTACTTCAAAATAAGCTCAAGGCACTTTCACAAAGACTGGAGGTAATTTGGCCTGCGAGTGCACTGCAGTCTTCTGCTTTCAACGCGATATAGAAAATCTGAGAAAAGAATGTACATATTCTGAAGTAGACTAGACTTTGAGACATGGTGTGTACTAATAACAACAGCGCCTTCAAATTGTGTAGCACTTTTCAAGATGCACACACATTTAAGAGGACTGTGTGTCCAAACATTTTGGCAGAAACAATTCATGTCTTTGATTCAAGTTGTAAGAGTTGAACATTACTTGGAAATACAACACAATTAAAAACAGTTTGTGTTTGGAAAATTATATCAGATTATGGGAAACTAAGGAGCTGTCGGTACATGAAACTCAACCAACAGAAGACAGGCATTCACATTAAAGCGGAACTAGGTAACTTTTATACCTTAAAAAATATTTCCATTGTATAATTGAGTTGTGGCCAAAGTACAACATCCTTCTGTCCCTTTGTCTTTTTTTTTCATCGTAGTATTTACTCTCACGGACAATTAATGAGTAGAAAAAAACATGCCATGACAGCTGCAGTGGCGCTTGTCGCCTCTAGGGGCAAAAGTTACTCAGTTCTACTTTAAACCGTTGCAGAACAAACAGTGAGCAATAGTGACTCATTTTCAGAATAATTAATAGATAAAATCTCCAGACATAAAAAAATACACTGTAGGCAAAGTGTAAATCAAGTTAACAGGTTTTAACATTGAGGAAAATATTAGGGCAATACACAACAGGCCAGAGGCAGTGCAACCCAAAGTACTATCCTACACAACTGAAAGAGAGGGCCGTCAGACTAATGTTTTACAAAGAGGTAAAAATGAAACAATATTCTTCCACGATAAGACAGTAGAGTCTCTGCAGCTTCTCTGGTGATCTTTTTGTCAGTTTCAAAGGCCCCTGACAGCCACAAATCGACATACACTTCTCCCATCATGAAGCCCTTCCATCTTTGTGGACACGCATCATTGCGCACACAGGCATTAATCAGTGCAGGGATGATTGTTTGGAGACCGGGCCAGCAGACCTCCAGGGCAGAAATTATATAAAAAAAACAAAAAAAAGGTTACAAACAACTCACACATTTTCAGCTTGGGTTCATTCAAATTTCTTCCCTGGCGCAGGTGTGATTTTTCGCTCACCTCCGAGGGGTTGCACTCGCCAGAATAGTTCATTTAATTTGGGGCTTTGCACAAAAAATGTGAGGCACTAGTCACGTTTTGGCAATAACGATAATATGCCACTGCAATTTTAATACATGTTTAGGGCCACATGTACAGTCTTTTAGTACAATATTGCTGGCATTAGAATATATGGACAAGTTCAGCATTGGAATAGGCATGCGCATTATTTGGATTGCAGTAATTATTTGCTATACTTCAAAACGTGATATCTACAGTTTATTTAGAATAATGAGTGTTGCTTAGAGCAGTGATTCCCAACCTTTTTTGGCATTAATTTATATTCCATCGAGGATCCTGCCAAAATATTATGTTCAAAATGTAGCTTAAAATACTCTCAAAGTCAAACCTGTTACTGAAAAACATTATTTTTTCAGTAACTTATTGAAATTCGACTGTTTTTTTAATCCCCGTACCCCAGGTTGGGAAACAAGGGTTTAGAGGAGAAAATTCTCCAACTGAAAAATACACAACTTCTATATCTTATAGTATGATCATAAAAAAACAATTTATCTTGAAATAGCCAACAGACATATCAAGTATAAAGTTGGCTGCATAGTGTGAGAGGAAGCTATGGAAACAATGCAGAAGATATATAAAGGTTGAAAGGACATTTTCTAAATTATATTGATTTCTGACAATTTATACTTCCTTTATAAATCAGTAAGTTTGATATGTGCAATGCTGCAAGCCTCACACTATACTGTACATACTGCTGGCGCATAAGCCTTAACTCCTCCTTTCTCAGTCCTCTCGAAGTCACTCCCACAGCCTGCATCTCCAGACTCCGGCGCGGCTGTGTGGGCAGCCGCAGTAACAAGCTCATGACAGATGGCACTTCATTGAGACGTAGGATCTATAGTGCAGCCTCGACGCTATACTCTGAAACCTCAGGAGACGCTCTGTGCCGTACATCCTCCCTCTGCGGCTGTGCGATGGCTTGTCGTCACTGCTTTGCTCGTCTTAAACGACCTGTATGTGTCTCACGGCTCCCTCGTCTCACACATGTCCTTTTTCCACGGTCGCTGCTTATGCCGCTTTTATGCTACAACGTATACCACATAATCTCAGGAAGCCTCCATACTACATCCGTGTTACATAATGAGCACTCGTACTGCAGAGAGGAAGTGCTTTGTTTGGAACACTGGGAAGGCTATTACTGTCATTGTGACTTGGACTAATCGTTGCTTTTTGTAAAGAAAAGCACACATCAAATACTTATCATTGTTTTTACTCAAATGCTTTTTTTTTTAAATCATTTGCACTCATCGTGTACAAACAACTCATGTATTTGAAATTCTGATGGTGTTTCATCTTGAAAGACATGTTTGTATCATCTTTAAAGGTCTTTGTGACAGTTTTTACAGAATTGCATTTAACTTTTAAAGCAGGGTTATAAGTTAATGTAATTGCCTTTATCCATCGTACATAAACACGAAATGTTTTCATATAGTTGAACACAAATCTTTCACTCTATTTACACATGCTTTTTGCCTTTTTGCTTTCCCAAAGAGCATTTTCATGCAAATCAAGTGGCATTTAAAGTGACAGTAAGGGGCTATAACAGGGGAGGGCAAACTAAGGCCCGGGGGCCAAATGTGACCCAACTAGCCCTTCAATCAGGCCCGCAAAAGGTGATAAAGACCAATATGCATTACCTAAAATGGGGGAAAGACACCTATGTTTTCAATGACATGAAAAAAGATAACACATACTGTAACTGCAGCTATTTTGTTGTAAGACATTTATTGCTGCATCGTTTTGGTCAAAACGTGTTTAGGCAATTACAGTCTCCATCAATCCATCCATTTTCTTCCACTTGTCCCTTGCCGGGGCAGCCGTTGGAGTTGCCCAAATCACATTGCACCAGTCCCTATGGCTCCTCCTGCAGGTGGTGGAAGGACGGCCTCAAGATTCTAACCGGGCTTGTTAAGGGGCTTCTGAACTGCACTTTGTCCGACCTCTCAACTAGGACCGGTTTACCATGGGAGACAGAGCCTCCAGGATCATGCGGGTGCTCAAACCGCTCCACCACGTTATGGTGGCGCTTCCAGGAGGGGCAAATACAGTCTATTTGAGCAACCTAATTCTAGCCGTGGTCTGGCCCTCTTTGCTTTACAGGAAAGGAACCAGTCACCTATTAACACTCTCATTCATACACCAATGTATGCAGACACTGGAGGCAGGCAGGGTGAAGTGTCTTGCCCAAGGACACAACAACACTAACATGACCCGCTCTACCATCTGCGCCACTGTCGCCCCATGAAAATATCTTAATCATAAAATTGGATGCAACATTAGAACCTTTATCTCAAATAAAACAAATACAGGATATTCTTTAAAGGAAAACCTCAAATCCAAGTTTTTTTTTACTGATAAACTGTATAAATGAGTGTCCAATAGTGTTGTCTACATATCCTGGTCATAATTTTGGCGCTTTAGTGCAAATTAGTTGCATGATCAACTTTATGCCTAAGTCCAACAGTGAGGCGCCATCTACAGGCAATCTGTCTTTACTGCATTTGATTTTTGAATTTGGCGCCATTATTTGCGCAGGCGTGAAGGCTGACGTCAGTTGCCCTGCCGCTCTGGGCTATAAAAGCGGCCCAGTCTCACCCACGCCCCCGTAGCGAGTTGGAGAAGGAATAGCGAGAGAGTATTTTCATCGATTGTCAGGTTTGCGATTAGTCATAGCATTTAGGTAGTTTTTTTTTTAGCATAGCTTTTTGTATTATAAATAATTGTGTAGTGTTATAGCGTTGGTGTTGAATATTGTAGTTTTAGTCATTAGGTGCTTTTATTGCTAGATTAGTTAGCTGAATTGAGTTTAGGACATTTGTTAGTATTGGTTTTAGAGTTCAATATTGTGTGTATTTTTAGTGTATATTGTTTATTGTACTGCATTGATCTACTGTGTAGTCGCTGGAAAGCCATGCTCGGACTTTGTTTACGAGTTGAAGTAGATAAAAGTCAGATGACTCAGGCCTGTCAATCACCGACCCAGACCCCTCCCACCCCTCACCCCCCCCCCCCCACGCGCTCCTTAGTCCTCCAGGCAATGCCCCTTTTCTGTTGAGATGTTCTGTTATATGTCTTAAATAATTATGTGCTGTAGAGTTAGCCGATAGCGTTTGCAGATAGCGTTTCTTGAGAGTCTCGCTGCTCCCGCTCAGCTCCTCTCCTTCCTTCTCATGGGGTCTAGATTTCAGCTTGCAGACATTGCCTAAGTGGGCCGTGAAGGATGCAAGTTGACACTCTACATGCAGTGCACACCATTTAGCGTTGTCGGCGGGATCTTCAAAAGTTTGCCATTGGGAGCCGCTACATCAATTACAGGAGTATAGACACGTGTCACGTCAAATAAGACCAAATGGGGCCAGACAAAGGGTCCATGGTGATGCGAATGGAGGAGCTAGCACGATTGTCCACGTGTTAAATGCGCCAGTTCATTTCAGAAACCATCAAAGTAACACAAATTTGCTTGAAACTCAAAATCCAAGCTTTTTCTTTTTTTTTACCATTTAATGAAAGAGTCATCCGTGAAAGGTGCATGGCAACAGAAAGGTTTGTTGCCATGTAGTGACAGGTCTAATTATTAAAAAAGGCAGCCTCTTTTATTGTTTTGCCGTACAAGTGAACATGTCATGAATTGGAATTACTGTCAACTAAGTTCCCCTTTTCCTTTTTAATTGGCCGCAATACAACTATTTCACACAAAGTAAATATTTTTATGAGTAAGACCAGGTTGGCAGCTTTTGTGCTTTTCACAAGACTCCAAACACAAGCTTAAACCCATGAACAGCTCATAAAACTGTGCTTATAGGTTCACAACAGCGACAGCGTTTGAGCCTCACAAATAGCTTTCAGTATAGTAAACAGTATATGGACTGTGTTGTTCAGAACTACCACATAAACCTCTCCGAAGGGCTCTAAAAGCAACCATGGCCAAGTGTAGTCATGGCAAGGACAAATTCAACAACTCCAAAGGAGGGTTATATGTTGCGTCACATGAGCAGCTAAACTTTTGTTAATAAGAAAAGGTTAAGTTCGTCAGTTCAGAGGAGAGGGAAGCCCGCTCAGAGCTTTTTGTTTTTTCTCCAAATTTCTCCTCTAATGAAATAACTGCTTGTACTTTATCCTCTTTCTTGGGGCGAAGTTTTTTCACGCAGCATGGCTGGCTTTAATAGCTGAACGATATAGGTACACACTATGTGAATCCCAGTGCGGCAGCAGAGGTCTTCCTTTGTACTTAGTGCTAAAGAAATGTCTTCTCCAAGTGGTCCCAGGGGTCTTGTCCAAGGCTAAGTTATGTTAACAGCCCTGGCACGCTCCGCGGGGTTTGAGTGTGAAAGGGCTTTGACTCGGCGCAGCTTTTCAAATGCTGGTTAATTACTATATATACTGATATGGCAGGTGATCAAGGAAGAGGAACGTGTGATGCTAATGTGCCATTATATAGAGGACCACCATAGGCTGTTACCCCATTCCTGTCATTTTCAAACAGTAACTTAGGGAGGGGGGTATGGACATTTTACTTTCTACCATGTCATTGAGGCATACTGTATTTGTACATAACTGTCCAAGGCGCTGCATAACCCAGTAGCTCTCTCTAGATCCCCCACTCAGCTCTCACACTGTAGTAAGCTCGTCCTTCCTTTGCAATGCAGCACAAACACGTTGTAGCCCCGTCTAATACTAGCACCGATGTACAACAGTGGCTTCATCCACGGAGCCACTGGAAAGGCAGCGATGTTTCTTTATCACGGAAAGTAAAATTAGGGTCTTAAAGGGACAGAGGTCTTAACTTAACTTCGAATAAACTCTTTTAGATCAATATAGACCTACTGTCATTTCCCTCCTTTCATCCGCTAGTCACAAACCCCTCTTCACTTCCTGATTCTTCTCGTGCATACATGCAAGTGCACATGCAAGTTTACCATCACAGCAACACATTCAATTTGGTACTTCCCTGTTCACATTGAATACAAATAGATCATATTACAAAGCAGACTGGATGGGTGCCACTATCAGAGGTAGAAGCAAGAAGCACAATAAACCTCAACTTGCACACTTTAAAATGTGTCATGTTCATGCCCCCATTTAAATACCGACTTTTTAGCTGCTCTTCTAAAGCAGAATTCTTACGGCGTGTGTTGCTCTAAATGGTCTTAATATACCATGTATTAAGCTGTCATTTGATTAAAGAAGAGACAAACATGATGCTAATGCACAAAGACATATGTACTGAAGATACACTGGGTCTTGGCAGATTTCTCTGAGCTTATAGCGCTTCAGATCACAATCCAAGGAGATAATGAGGTGTAAATCCATTGGTTTATTCATCAAATCGTTCATGCGGTAATGCACAGTCCCAATAGTGCTATTAAACTTTGCAGATAAAGCGAATCGCTGCAAAATAATAACATTTGAATATAATCATTTTGGGCGCTGCGGGGGGCCCGTAAATGAATACAAATAAGTGCCAAAAGTGTTATCTCAGTGTCAGCCCAAATTACAGTTTAACAGAAGAGAAGCTCAGGAGAAAAAAAACAAAAAAAACAAGACACTGAACGATTTGCCTCTCATCGCAGGATAAGTACAACGGGGAACAGATATTTATGAGAAATTGTTGACCGACTGCTTCAAGGCAGGTGCCGCAACCTGCACAAAAGGATTATCCTGCAGCTCGGTGCTCGTCTCACTGCTCAAAATGCCCAAACCAGGGGTGGGTAGGGTACTCAAAAACATGACTTCACAATTATTGTGTTCAAGTAGAAGTAAAGCCGGAGTCATCCAAACAATTTCTCAAAAAAATGCAAAAAAAAAAAAAGTATATTGGGAAAATATTGCTCGAGTACTGAGTTTTTTTGTTTTAGTGTTGATGTAATCTCCTTATATCCTCGTTACACAAAACGCAAAATAGATATTCAGTCTATATTAGATATTCAAAAAACGTTATCAGCTTGTGAAATTTTTGTTGCATGTTTTAACACGATGTGGCCCAGCCCGGCTCATAACAAAAGTAGCGTGAAAAGACTATTCTGCCTAATGAGCCAACCATGTGTTATTAAGCCTCTTTTCAGAGACTATACAAACAGCGCCAAGCACATGCACTCTAAATTGCATTCTCCTGTGAGCAGAGAGAGGGGGGGGGGGGACAGAGAGAGAGACGGGAAAGAGAGAGAGGGGAGAGAGAGAGAGTAAGTGGGGAGAGAGCGAGAGGGAGGAAAGAAGAAGAAGATCTTTATTTATATAGCGCCTTTCACAGACATGGTCACAAAGCGCTTTACATGAGAGAATTGTAGATTCACTCCACACTCGGTGGTGGTGAGCTACGTTAGTAGCTTCAGTTTCCCCTGGGGGAGACGGACAGAAGCGCTGTCGTGACTGCACACATCTGCGCCAACGGTCCCTCTGACCACCTCCATACATTGACACACACACATCATTCATCCTGGCCTATTGTACATGTTTTTAGTAAGAGAGAAAGAGAAAGAGAGAGAGAGAGAGAGAGAGAGAGAGAAATGGGAGAGAGAGAGAGAGGAGAGAGTGAGAGGGGGAGAGAGGTGATGGTGATCACGGGGGAAATGAATGAGGAGGAGCTCGTGTTGTTTCTGTGTGTGCTACTGATAATGCCAAGTCGCTGTGACAGGGCAGAGACGAAGAGAGAGACAAAGACCAAGCATTAGTGACACTTTCACTCAACCAGAAACAAAGGCTTCAAATGAATGATGATGCTAAAATGGTAGACAGGATGTGGTCAAATTCACGGCAATACGATGATAGTACTTCACATGTAAATACATTTGTGAAAAGACACCAAGTTTAAAAATGTTTAAACTTTTTTTCCTATTTCAATAATGTATATTGTTTTTTTTCTTAAAATGCTTCAGGGGATAATGGATTATCTTCTGATTTTAACATTTGATTAAGCTAAATCAGTTAGCTAACTTAAATCTCTGTATAGTCCTGGTTTAGACCTGGTCCTTCACTGTAATTGGAGTGAATACTACAGCATTTCTTACTTACTGTATGCATCAGTAACAGGTACACCAATAGTGCCACTCATACTAGATAGACAACTATATAAAAATACAGATATATGAGTGAAAGAATGTTCTTACAAATAGGTATTTTCAATTGTAGCATAATAAATACGACACGCTGCTCATATTGTGAAAATTGTGTTGGAAGGAATTTGCCTCAGGCACAAACAAACAATGGGGAAACTTTTTCTTTGAGTGTTAGAACTAAATGCCACACAGTTGGTCTTTGCACAAAAATCAAATTATCAATAAACAATGAGGAACTGCCCTTGATACCGATTTGCTGACAAACCTGAGAACATGGTCTGGTACTGGGCCTGCATTCAATTAAAATCTCTGATTCAGATCGTCTCATAGTGAAGTGTGCTTGCATGTGGGGAACTGTGGAGAAACTTCTCTGTGACGATTTAATAACACACACCATTTAGCTGCTGTTATGGTTTTGATGTTCTCTTATAGAGTGGGACAAACGACTGCAGGGATCATTGAGGTCTGCGTTTCCAGAAGGGAGGGGACAATAACACGAAGGGCATCAACTAAAGTGCAAATATCCCACAACAACATGCATTTGGCTTTCCTTCAGTTCCAATGAGCGCAATAGAGTAAAAAGAAGGTGATAGCTTCTTCTTCTTGTAAAATTAAATCAAGCCACAAGAATTACAGCTTTATTAATCAAAAGCTCAAATCAAAGCACATTAAAAAAAACAAGATATAAGTTAAGAAAAAAAACCCGCAATGTAATAGTGTATAATCTCTATTAGATGACATGGGAAGAACTTGTTCTCACTGCACTGAACAGACAAACTCCAATATTGTGTGTACTCCTCCAGGAAGTGGAGGGTTATCAAAGCTGTGAGGAGATAATGAGCTTATCTCTGCTGTCTGTATCAGACGATAACATCGCCTCTCCTCCAGTGTACCAGCGGACCACCATTACTGTTACCGAGGCAATCTCAACCATAAACTCACACTGCTCGCCAACACACACGCTTTGGTGCTCTCCCGCATCAGCTGGAAAACCCATTTTGCGGGGCTTCAACTCGGCCAATTCCTATCTGTCACAGGTAGTGCAGAATTGACTGTGCGACATGTAGCATATCACTTTAAAGTGACAGTAAAACGGGAAATCACTTTGTGCCAGCCACATGCTCCTGTCGCCTCCCATAAGAACTTTGTTCAGTCAGAGGGAAAGCTCCTTAAATCTAAACGCTTTGTGGAGGGAAGATAGTCAGTCTGTGCCAAGTCTGGTCTGCATACTCCTGACTTCAACACCAAGGTCTCCTTCTGCAAACTGCTCATATTAAAAGTTACTACCAAGTGGCACAGAACATAGTATGATCGGGTTTAACTTCTCTACAACATCATAATATAAAAAGCTACTTGCTCCCTGTAGAGGTTGGTCAGAGGTTTGGTCCATTAACGTTGTACCTCGATAACTAAGGATGTCTCACACACTTTCATTGAATATGCAGACATAGTGCTGTGAGATCATTGACCAAACATTTTACTACACCTACATTATTACTAGTGGTGTAACGGTTCAGCCATCTCACGGTTCGGTTCAGTCCGGTTCACGGTGCAGGACCCACAGTTCGGTGCGTCACAGCATCAGTACAATATAATAATAAATAATAATAAGTTGGTTTTGAAATAAAATAGCCTAAATGTCCATTACTAGGCACTATTCATAATCTCAGAATTAAACTGGCAATGCTTTATACGTTTTCAAAACTGCTTTATAATAAAATGTTACCTTGGGCTCACAATACAAAACACAACTGTAGTGCCCTGAAGTAAAAAAAAAAAATACTGCGCACTGTGACATGTCGGCCATGTGCTCGTGTTTGGTTTCACTTTAGACCGCAGCTAAAACACTCACAGAGCAGCCATTTGATTTGAGGCTCGTGTCTGGACATCAGCAATTACGACGCCACATAGACTTCATGTGTTTTTGTCACTTTGCAGGTCTCGAGCGTCAACAGCCTTCATTTCAGCGGTACGTGACGATGACACACACGCGCTTTGTGTACGCGCGCACACACACACACACACACACACGACACGTGTCACGGAGCTTAAATATTGAGAAATACAGTCAAAACCTTGCACCGTCACTTTAGTGCAACAGTATCATCGGGTTTTTGCACGGCGGCGTGGTGCATCGTTACGCCCCTACTAATTACTTGTCCTTGAAAATGTTTTTAGACATGACAGTTTCTCGGCAACATCTCACTCGGTAAAATATATGGCCCCATGAGAGGCGGATAGATTTACACCGCTGTGTTGACAAATTGCTCAAAGGCCAGTTCACTTCGGAACATCATCTTTTTATGCATTCACAGCCCTTTTTCCCGGTGTCCCTTTTAAACGACGGCGTCAACTTTATCGTGTCGCGCATCAGCCGCTGACATCGATGCGCGCGGGAAAAATGAGCGGGGAGGACGAGGAGACGGACTACAGCGCGCCGTGATAAGTGTTTGTACAGTAGATTTGCATGGAACGGCTCCCCGGTGTGTCCGTGCTTATTACCACGGGCCCGTGCGGAGATAACCTTGCTATGCGGTGAGGTGGGGATCGGGGGGGATTCAGGTTGTGCTCTTTCGCACATAACTTCCCGATGACTGTGATGCGCCGGGGAGGACGGAGCTTGGCCGGGTGCTCCATCACGAGGCAGACGTGCGTATAAGCGGGAAGTCGTTAATCACTTGGACAGTATGTGCCTTCAACTTCGCTTCAAACGCCGTCTGAGGAGAGCAAGGACTTCAAAACCACAAAAATACAGTGTTATTTTTACCAATAGAAGTTGCCGCGCCGCGTGAGATTTGCTTGCCGGGGCTGTACGCAATCAACATTTGTGAGCGCATTGTTTAAACGAGGGGAAACGGCGGCTTGATGAAGTGGGAAGTGTCGAGGGTATGAAAAGACCTGCACTTTCTCCCAAACGCTTGATTTATGAGTGTTTTCCTTGCGCCAGTTTGCAGATATTTAAGTGGCCGAGCTCAAGGTTCAGACAGAGCTGCGGGCGTTCTTAACGCTCTGGCTTTAGTCCCCCATAGAGTGGAATTTGCAAGTCCTTGAAAAGTTGTCAAAACTCCTCTGTAAAAGCCACGGAAATACAGGTACTTAAGGGGGAAGTGTTTTACAAAATCATGGCAAAACTGTTACAAAGTTTTGATGATAGAAATGAAACTTGGGTGCAGCAGACCAATATATACTTACATTTTCGCTGGGCCAGAACGTAGCTTTTAGGTTTAAACTTGTTCCTTATGTGAATTCACTTGTAAACCGTTCTTCTCCGTAAATTTCTCAATTGCCGTGGGTGATGGACGATATATAGCAAACGCCAACAAAGAACATTTTGTGCGTAGTATTCAAGCAAAGTCAGCCTTGAAATTTGACCATTGTGATCATTGTGAAACTCTGAAGGATCTTTATAAAAGTTCTTTCACATTCATTTGGTAGAGTTTGGAATGAAATAGTAGTAGAGATAAAAAGCAGCGGGATAACGTCTGGTAAACAGCGCTAACACACTTTAGTGCTTCTATGTGAACAACTCCAGTATTTCTAAAATCTCCGCTGCGATTTATTATGAAAGAATACTCTTGGTAAGTCGAAGCAGGTTTGACCACACAATCGGGAACTCTATATTCCGTTCACTCTCCCGTCCGTCGTATCCATTCACCTTGCCCTCTGAAAGCCACAAATAGAAGTATCGCATTCAAACAAGCCCCCCGACACTGTGCTGCACAACGCCGCGTCCTGCTGTCTTGTTAGCTTTTCCGCTGCTCAAAAGATGCCTTTGCCGCGACACAGAACCAAGCCAAGCGTCAATTTGTTTGTCTGGCAATGCTTCAAGGCTATGGACTCGATAAACTGTTTGCGCGGGGCCACATTGACCGGAGAAGTCTATGAAAAAGGAATTCAAAGGAGGAAGGGAGGGGGGGACTGTCGGCAGCGGGTTTTGGCAGAGGACTAATGGCCAAGTCGGATCGCCGGAGTCGGAAATCAGTCCAGGGTTTTTAGGGGGCACAGATATAGAGCCAACAGCAGCAGCGAGAGGCCACGCTGCCGACTTTGGAGAAGAGGGCACCAGCCCCGCATAAGCTCAGCCGAGTTATTTGAGAGAAGCAGTGGAGTGAGAGAAAAGTCAGAGCTATGGAGTTGTAGGGAAATGAAGCCAGGGCAGGGCCAAGAAACTCTTCATGGGGTTCAGTTAAAGCCCGAGTAAGCATTTCTGTAGGACATTGCTTCTTCTGTAAATCAGTGGGTGCCTGTCGCAAAGCAACTTCAACTGGATCTTCATGAAACACCATTGTAAATGAGTTACATTAGAAACATTCAGTTCGGCTTTACCCAGATCTAAAAGCTTCTCGACTGGGGAGCGTACAGGCCTCATTTGAAGGCTAAGCGAGAGATTTTCGCTTTGGACAGTGCGACTTTTGCATCACGACGGATCGAGTGTCCGTGAATGGAGATCTGACAGACCCTTTGAAACAAACGCAGTAACACGTTGAGCTATTGTCATCGTCATTACACAGATCTGAGCACGGCAGCCTCTGGAACATCTGCCTGAGCTCGCAGCGCTTGGCCTCGATCTCCCGGTCCACTCCGCACCAAACAGAATACTTAACTCGAGCTCAAATAGAACTGTTTGCTTTGCTACAGCAAAGACACACATGAAAGAGGCATCTGTACAGCAGCAGCGCACTGGAACACAGCCTCTCCTCTTTAAGTAAAAAGACACAAAGCCTCGCAGAAGACGAGCTAAATCAGGCGTTAGGGGCTTTTATTATGTGTTCTTCCAGTTGGGCAATTTTTACGGTGGCGCCGCTGCACATCATGAAGCACAATTTATTTGGTCAGTCCGCGGTAAAGATTTTATAGGTAAACCACAGAAATAACAACGTCGTAAAGAGCGTCCCGCCAAGTCTGAAAGTGGGTATATTAAACGAGAGCGAGCGAGAGAGCGCTATAGCGGAAAGTGTGTGTAGATTTAAGAATACGTAAGTAATGGTTCATGTAAGAAGTTCACTGTCATAAAATGTCATTCCCGTGCTTTGATGTGTGGAGGACAGGACTTGTTTGATCCTCGCACTGACAAAAAAAAGAAAAAAGTGCGAACGTTAAAGCCTTTGGTGAATCTGCCTGAGAGAGTGGAGCGAGATCCAGAGATAAGGCAGTGCTTTAAGGAGTGCCGGTGTTGTTAGCGCATCGATCCCATCTCCAACACCACATGGACTCCCGCGGCCGTCCTTATCGTCACTGAGAATGTACCACTTCCACCGGCTTTCCCCCCCACCCCCAAGTCTGGAGAGCAAACCCGACCACACTGGTAATCTGTGTGTCTGCGTTTTGGAAACTGTGGGTGTGAAAACAGTTGGAAGGACACACGACTAACAATGTGACTCCATTAACGTTGTCAGTTTAAAGTTCTCATTACCAATAAAACATAGGAAATTCAAAGCTTCCCTTTCAGACGTGGTAAATATATTTAAAGCGAGTGACAAGGCAACGGTGTCTGCAGCCACCCCCGCCTCCGCAAACACAAGAGCGAAGTGTTTGAAAGAAACTTCAGAGTAAGCACGGCAGACAGATTCTTGACTGAAGTAGCATTTGTCAGCTCGAGCGGTTGAATAAAGATGCATGCTAAGAGAAATACTACCGATGCAGCAGAAGACATACAAACACGACCACCAGAGCCACGTAGCATGTATGTGCCTTTTTTATCATGTACTCTTGACGTATGACTGTATTGCCTTCACGTTTTACTTTTCTCATTGTGCCAAATTGTGATGTAGCCAACTAATGTAATAATTATAATGCATTGGTTTTATATAGCGCTTTTCTCAAAGATGCTTTACATTTCACTATTCATTCACTCCAGTGGTGGTAAGCTACTATTGTAGCCACAGCTGCCCTGGGGTAGACTGACGGAAAAAAACAGTCTGTGCCATTCCTGGTGTTCCCAAACGGTCTCCCATCCAAGCACCGACCAGGCCCTTCCCTGCTTAGCTTCCAAGGTCTGACAGGATCAAGCATAACAAAGGCGGTATTGCCACATGCATGTAGAGCATAAACAAAAGAGACCTTGCTTATAGTGAAGTTTATGGGTAAGGAGGTACTAAAAATGCATTAAAAACATACAGTATAACCCAATCCACTTCTGCACCCAAGTTTGTGATCTCATCATAGTGTTGTCACAATACGAACATTTCAAACTCAATATCAATACTGAAAATCAAACTCAATATTCAATACCAATTTCTAAACTATGTCAAATAATAATCCCCTTTAAAATATACACTATATTTGCTGTAGGAAACTCTTGTCTCTTTCCTTCTGCCCTGTATTATCTACATTGCAGAATACTCAGCAATATAGTTTCAGGTGGACCATGTTCTTGAGAAATTGTTGTAATAAAAAGTCTAATTTGTACTTGGTGATTTAATATAAACTATTTACAGACTGGATTCGACACCAGACAATCAGGATAGTTCTAGTTTTAAGTTTAGCGCTCTGGGAGCAAGCCGGGGGGAGAGGGAGAAGACAGAAAGTATCGATATCTGCTCAAATGAATATCAAGCTTTGATACCACCTTAAGTATCGATTCAGTATCTAGGAATCGATTTTACAACCCTATCTCACTAGGGTCAGCTCACAGGTTCACCAGGTGAACCTGTGAGCTGACCCTCGCATCACTGCTGTCTTACTTTGAATAATTAACTTTCAAAACCATATTTTCAAACAACTTTTAGTGTGTGGCCAAACATCATTTTGGCAAAAAAAAAAAAAAATACTATTTTTGTGTGTGTCTTTTATCTCAACAGCTCTTAAAACATGTGTTTCTAGTTCAATGAGAGTTTTCCTTTCAGATGAGACACTAAGGTTTTGGGGCATGCTTTGACGGGGGCTCCCTGCCAAGGCGTTATCTGGAGTCCGAGCCACAAATAATCTGTGATCTGCGAGTTCTCGCTGAGAGCACACCGTCTAATGGGCTTTTCATTACAGCTAATGCACTTGGGCGAGCTCTACACGTGCAGATTTCTCTTCCACAAGGCCACAGTTTGGGATAAAATAGCAGAACTAAGGATACATAACCCTGCAATAAAACACTTTTTTTTTTCGTGTTAACGTCGCATTGCAGGAACCCGTAAAGAAATTGACTTTCCGATCCTAATTTGCAGTCGTTGTGCTGGTACAAGCTTTTCTGCGAGACTAGGATCCAAATTAAAAGTGGTTAACACACCCAGCTCAGCTTTACCGCGCCACGCTGCAATTAATAAATATAGCGATATAGCTTGGGTCAGCACCTCATCAAAAAGCTCACTTCATACACGCATTTAAAAGCTCACTTCATACACGCATTTAATTAATGCTTTGAATGGATGTGCCAAAATGCCAGCCAGCGAGATATGAGTGTAGTGACAGGCCTAGTTTAATAATGTACAATAAATTAGAAGAAAAAAAAAACGCTATGGGAGAAGTCTGAAAGAAACAGTACGCAGGATGGTAAGTGATAGACTTCTTGAGCTACCAGAAGGCCCAGAAAAAACAAAGAACGATACGACTGACTTTGTGGGGTTTCTTTGAAAAGTAAATTAAGTAAATTCATTTGGTTGATGTAGAAGAATACTTTCCTAATCCCGAGCAATGGTAGAAAACAAAGCGAAAGTAAGAGATTTACCCGTGTTGCGATTGTCCAAGGTTGTGGGATTGTATATCTCAGGCCGATCTGATTTGTTTAATTCACTATTGGTAAAGAAGAGCAAATAGGCAATGAGTCAGGGGCTAAAAAGATAAGACCCATCTATCTGCGAAAGTGGACTCTCCAAAGTAATTATAAAGAAACAATGTGCTCGGGAGTGTGGGAGAAGTGGGCTACGGCGGGAGCGCTGTGACGCCTTTGTCAGCTGCATGCAAAGGTGGATTCTGGGAGTTTCGGCTCAGTCGTGTTTGTGCTTGTGTGTGTGTGTGTGTGTGTGTGTGTGTGTGTGTGCGGCATCGTCTTTGGAGTCGGGAAAAAGAGCTTTTGTGCCGAGCTTATTACCCAGAGTGCACCGCAGCCCGACATTTCTGGCATTTAGGTCCCCGGCTAATGAAGTGCCTTGTCAAGGTGGAAATGTGTCCCAGGTACGGCGCCTACCGAGTTGAATCGCTGGATTGGAAAAGTCTGTACAGTCTGTTTCCCTCCATAGTTGTACTTTCTAAATAAAGAATTTCTCAAGGCTCTTCACTTTAACAAACGTGGCGGTATTGTGAAACATGCGCGGAACTACAATTCTGCCGACGCTATTGGCGTACTGTACTGGCGAGACTGAATTCATTTATTCAACAACTAGGAAGAAGGAACGTATAGCGTGATTTTTTGTGTGTGCGTGTGTCAATCAATCTTTACCTTTGAGGTTTTACCATTTTTATTATGGAGTCTTGAGGATCAACTTTAGGAGAAGAGAATAATCACTCTAGACACCCCTGATAACTAATAAAGGAGACAAATGAATGGAGAGTTCAAATCCATTTGCTTAGGGTGCCTTTGTATTTATGAAAATACCAAAAACAACCCAATCCAGATGACGAGTTCAAAACTGCGCGACTCTACGCTGTTTGTTTACGTGTCGGGACAAAGCGATATATCATGTGAAAAAGTATTAAAAAAAATAATGATGTGTGTCGGCCTTGGGACCCGTTGGTGTGACGCTCTCCTCTCTTGAGCCTTGGACGACGCTGCACACGAAGAGCAGCAAAGACAGACATATTTCAAAACTGTGTAACATCATGTTGTTAAATGACCCACTGAAATGCCGTCCCATGTGTATCAGTGACAGAAACATTTCCACGCTCTCTCTCTCTCCCTCTGCTGCATTCCCATTACATCACTGAAATTCTATCAAACCCAATTCATCCCACTGTCCAGCCCCCCACATGACATCTTATTTGCAGCTGCCAAGGGAAGCCTGTCAGCTCCACAGGTGTTGACTGTAAGCGCTGCTGGCAAAGGAATAAGAAATTGCATTGAAATGAAAAGACAGGAAGAATGACAAAAAAGAAAAAAAAAACTAAAAACCTGCAGGAGCCAGACATTGAGCGAGGAAAGTGATGTTTACATTTGCTCGGCTCGTGGGAGGGAAGCTAAGCGGTGGTGGTCTCCAAAATGAATGCGCCTGCCCAAGGCTTGCTTCCGGATAGTGGTGATCCCCAGCTCAATGCGCGGGGCCTGTGTGCCTATGTGCGAGCGTGTACTGTGATGTATTTTAATGCTCCGGGGCTTGTTATTCCGTTAGCGCAGACAGGAAACTCGCAAATGTCAAAAAACGCCTCCCGAAAGTGCAACAAATACCGGCATCGCAGTATCAGAGAAGAAATCATTCGGCGGGAAAAGCTGATGAGGAGGAGATATGCCCCACTGGCATGACTGCAGGGGGCCGCATTTCCACAGGTGGGAAAAAGTGATTTGAGCAAATAGCCAGAGGTGGGGTGGGGTGGGGGGCAGGGGGAAATGTTCAACTCAGAAATAAAAGTGCGCAGCTAAATTATGACTTGAGAAGTTGGACAATATTTTTTTGAAGAAACAGGGACGTCAAAGGGCGAGGGACATGAGTCAATTCAAATCAGCTGAACAAAACTATAGAGAGCCTTACTTCCAAACACAGCTCAGATGGAGTGAAGGAAAAGCGTGATCAGTTTGTTTTGATGCACTGCCGTTTCACACACCAAACTGGTAACTGTTCACAAAATCTTCACACCTATAGAGAACATGAGCCTCACTCAATCTGCTCCATCTCTCTCACCTACGACTCTCAGCTGCTGCTGCTACCACTATAAGCCGCAATATGGCGTTCTGAAATGGATTGGTGTTGCTCTTATTCGCGGCTAATCTGAAATGCTACATCAAGTAGGCCAGAGGTTTGCAACTATAGCGCTGGATCTTCCCGATGACTGCGGGAAGGTTTGCGAAAACACCATAATAAGTGTCATGCAAACGTCTGTGAACCCACCCCTCGGTTGTTTCATTCCCACTGGAACACATTCAATTAAAAGTGCTTTTTTTTCTTTCTTCAGATGCGCCTGAAACATTCTGCAGCATGTGCGCGCCGTTTGAGAGAGCCTTTCGAGAAGAAACCTTTTCAGTAAGGTATGAGTAGGAGGACATAGAAGCCTCTAATCGGAGAGATGCATATAACAGTTTTAATGAAAAGAAACATCTTCACTTGGGTGGCACAGACTAATTATTGCCAAATGAAGTATGACTATAGTCAATAGTATTGGACGAAAACATTTCTAAAAAGTTCATTTAATCGAGTACACTTTTTAAATATTGCGTTTTTATGGGAAGAGAAGCCACAACAAACAAAACAGTTCCAGCTCGCTAATAGTTTTACGGCAGCTTCCAACTCATTTTATATCCAAATAAGCCGTGGATTTTTATAGAGATGCTACTGTAAACATCCTTTCCACGAGCGCAGAAATCCTCGTTAAATTGCCAGGACAAACGCAACGGCCATTGTTTTTGAACCCTCTCAGACACGGTTTCATTACGATCAAGTTACCTGCAGTGTACAGCGTGGACCGACCTCGGATACAACTGTCACGAAAAAGCAAAAACAAACGGGTCTCCGCTTTCTGTATCTTTGAGCCAGGACTATACTCCTGGCAAGCAAACAAACAGCCAACAGGGGAAATCGTTCTGTGGTGCAGCTTCTTTCATTCAGCTGTGGAGGGCACACTGACAGGAGAGAAGGCTCTGGAGGCACTGTGTCACACCAGATCCGAATGCAGTCAAGTCGCTTCTTTTCTGATTCGGATTTTAGCCATGGCCAAAGCGAGACATGAGACTTTAGCCATGACGTGATGTGTTTTTCTGCTGAACTGGACTTCCTGAATCTTTATTTAGATGCGGGGTGTCCTCCCGTTGCTTGAATGTGTCTTAACGCAGCTATGCAGATGAGACGCAGAGCTTTGTGTCACTGATGGGCCTGTACTCTTGCTTTTTGTCAATGTTTTATGGATTGATTTGATCTGCTTTCTTGTAATTGTATGCAACTCTGAAGCACTTTGAAATGCCTTGTATTGTGCTCTACAAATACACTTGCCATGCCTTTAATCCACCCCTACAACACCATAGAAGCTCTATTTAATTTTATTTTTCTCTATCTACTTTAGAAACTCCTGACCTTCCAGCACGACTGTATTTCAGCATTTAATCTATTAAAAAGCCACGCATCATGCGTCATGTGGCTCAAAAAACAAGAAAAAACATTAAGATCTCTGAATTAGTCCAAACCGATGTTGTAGCTCTTGTTAGATTTGATTGAAAAGTTGTGTCAATACACACCTCTCACCCATTCTGCGATATCTAATGCTCCAAACCCACCAAAGCAGGTTGTTATAAAACTGCGCTGCATTGTGTTGTAAAACGGCTGTAAAATTATACAAACAGTAATTGAGCTATGGGTATTCCCACCATAATCATTACAAGAATATACCCGTATTGCATCTGATTTGCGTTAATTGCCAATAAAAACGAGGAATGTGAGTTGAGCGGTAGCGATTAAAGATTGTTTTCGTCTAAAATGTGCCAACTGTGAATTACGCAGCTTCAAGCACCTTGCATATGAGACTCTTTTTAACAATACTGAGAGCCCCTGACAGCCTGTTAGCTCCTCTGTCGCTCCCCATCAACGTCTCTCTTATGACTTTCAGAGCATCTTCCCCTCCTAATAATCCCAAGACGCTTTCTGTTTGATTCATCCCAGTCTGTCGTCTTAATCATCTGGCTTCTCTGGCACGCTCTCTGTTCGTCTCCCTTTTGCCATGAATGTCTTGAAATAAAACCGCTCGTGTTCTTTCTGCGCGAGTTCTTACTTTGCGTCCTGGGGTGACAGTGGGCTGAGGGCCAGAGTCAGCAGGTTCTCCGAGTCTCGGTAAGATTCATTGGGTAAATTGATTTTGGTTGGCCAACACTTTGCTTGATGATCAAAAAGTGGGTATTTTTTGTCTTTAACCGTACTTTGGTTATGGTACCGAAACCTGAACAATACTTTTTCAGGTACTCTTGTCATTCATTATCCAGGCTAATCAAACAGAATGGTAACGTTCAAAAATTCCAGACCTTCTATGAGTAAAAAAAAGTATGTTTGTTCGAACTTTGGCAATCAATTATAGCTTTCTTTAACGTTCTCTTGTATCTCTTTGTTTTTTTTAGTACCTGTTAACTTTTGTGGGTATCATACTAGTACCTTTTGAAAGGTACACACTTTGCTCCATATATGTGCAGTAACATTTCTGGAAGTGCCTTAAATGACCTTAGCGAGATGTACAGGGTCAGATGTGTAAAGAAGGCTAAAGCCATCATTGCTAACCCTTCTCACCCCTTGTGCCGAGAATTTGTACTGCTTCCATCTGGGCGCCATTATAACATTCCATGGTGTAACACCAACAGGTTCAAAAAGTCCATGATCCCCAGAGCAATTGGTATTTTAAATCAATGAGTGTATTTCATGTGTAATATACTACATTTTATTATGTGTTTTTTGTGTACTGTGTTGTTGGTACGTTGTATGCGACTGCTGGCTGCAAACTAAATTGCCCCATGGGGGATAATAAAGCTAAACTGAACTATAAATGTTATGTATCTCATTTCTCCAAATCTCCACACATCTCTCCAATATTCTCCGGTTTGTCATCTCAATCATCCGTCTTCATGTTTCTCCTTGCTATGATAATGAATCAGCAGCATGTTGGAATAAACACCACATCTGTCTGTCTCTCTAGCCATGGGCCATACTCTTATCCCCATGAGACAGGACTTGGGGGAAAAATGGCGCCAACAAACACAAATGTTCCAGCCGCCCACAGTCACCAAAGCAGACATAATGCGCACAAACATTTACCACCAGTGGCACTAAACTTGTGATAATCTCGCCTAAGGATAGGGCAAATCTGTTTTTTTAAGCACTCACAGCCTATGAGACACTCCTGGCGATTGAAAACTAGTTTGTTTATTCAGATTTCATCCGATGTATTGGGAGCATTAATGGGGCAGCGTTAGTCATCATTTCGCATTCAATTAATGCAGTTAATGAGGCAAATTTATACAAAAGAAATAAGGATTTGTATGGCTTGGCTAAAACATCGCTCTGATTTCAACATAATGCGGTCAGAGCTGAAGCAAAGTGGCAAAAAAAGTCAACTTTTAGACAAGCCAAGAGTTGAGTGAGACCAAAGTGTCTGTATTAACTCAGCTCTATCGTGTCCTTTTGTCGAGGGCACGTCCAAACATCTAGTGAGAATGGATCTATTCACTTAGACCATCACGAGAGGTGTCCGAAAGGTCTGAGATGCAACTTCGACTTTCTGTTCAGAAAAAAAAGAAAATGTTGCTGTTATGTTTGCAAGTAACAACACGTGTTGATTGGAGGAACTTAATAACAATTCCGTGAATGTAGGGATCGCGTGACAGAGGCCAAGATGTGAAATTCAAAGCACTTGAAACATCTAGGTGAAATTGATCACAAGTTTGTACACTTATTTTATATATTTTATGTAGCAGATTTTTGCGTATCATTTCAGAACCGTAAGATAGATAGACTTACTGTGTTTTGGAAACTACAGATTTTTTACTTTCAAACGAGCTCCTTCTGAAGTACCAACTAAACATGAATGTCCTGAATAAATCAGCCCTATGCCCCTCATTCTAAAAACACAGAATTATAGTTGAGACACAACATTTGGCCAAATATAGGCTATATTAGCAGTGCATATCAGAATCGGCCTTGAAAAAACACATACCGGTTGACCTCTATTAGATATGTTTCTATGATTGAAAACTTTACTATATTGAAACCTTTACTATATTTATAGGCTATTTGAGAGATCAAATAAAATTACTTAAAATATTGGTCCATACAGTATATATATCGGCTATCAGCCATGCTAACCCCCTTCATATCGGTGTCGGACCCCAACAATCCATATAGGTCGGGCCCTGATATGAATCCTGTTCTGTGTAAAACCAAACAAAGTCTTATAGCTTTGAAATCGTTCCTGACTGTGTGTTTTGGCTGTGCATAGACTCCAGTCAGACCCTCTTAGCTCTTGGCACAGTGCGTCTTAAACAAACAGAGTGGGAGGAGAGGGCTGCGTGGGACGATGCTCTTTTTGGATCAGGGGGATCTGGGATAAATCTAGTGCCTCCAGTCACACTCGCACAATCAGGCACATGCACCACAGGGAGCCAGATTAAAGAATTAGGATTTGAAGCCTGTGTGCGATGCTCCCGTTTGTCTCCAAAAATGTTCACAATAATCAAGAATAGGGCCATTATCGTTCTCCCCAAAGCCCCACTACCCCATGTTGGATGGCTGTACTGGCCCATTTAGGCCTAAAACGCCTGGAAAAAATGCCTGTAAAACTTATGGGCGATTTCAGAAAAGACCCCGAAAAGTTTTCTGGAAATTCAGCAATTGTGTCAACGCCTACTAGATTATTGATTTCTCAGCCTCTGTAGCAGATAGGAACAAAATTCAAAAAGTATTTGAGAGCTTACACTTGTGGCTTTCCTGAGAAACAAAATATGTAAAAGTAAAGTGAAATAAAGTATATAGCCCTCTTATATTTTTTATGTTATACCTTTGCAATTTGTCTTTTGAGGTCACTTCAAAAATGTCTAGCAGCTTCTCTCTAAATCCAAAACAATAGCCACTCTTTAAAATACAATTAAATTAATAGTTTTATATAGAAACATGTGGGAAATAAGTATAATAATTATTAAGTCATAAATAAATAAAAAGCTTGCGTTTGGGAAGGGCAGAGTATCCGTCACAAATGAAGCGGAGGTGAATACAGCGCTCTCGCTTCATTGAAAACAATGGGAGATCGCTGATATTTGGTGGTTGTTTGAGAGGATTTATTAAGGTGAATAATTGTTGGATTGTGATGAAATGTGATTTGATTACCATGATAACCTTTCGGGAAATAATAATGATCTAAGTTAAACGTAATGCTGACGAGAAAATGTTTTAGAAGCTTTTAGGGGACGTTCTCAGCTAACACATGTCATGACTTTAAACATTTGATTAACAATTTATTTTGTTATTATGTTTAAAGCAAAGTAAATGGTAGAATTTAGAGCCTGATGTGTCCGGCACAGTTACGATAAACTTTAAAACGATAATCCACCCAATTTGTTTAGATTTGCAGACGTCGATTCTAATCATAAAACGTACTCAGTTTACACGATTAAAGCTGTAGTTCTGACAAAATGGCCATCCAACCACACAACAGCTTTTAGGCAGGATTGACTGAGAAAAATTAAATGTATCTAGGCAAAAACAGGCAACAACGCTGTTTAATACGGCTATTGTTTTCACCTCCACATCTTCGGTGCACTGAAAGTACCCGGATGGTAGAAGAGCCCTATAAACGGACTGTGGCTGGGTTGCAACCCGAAAAAGTGAATATCTCCGCAAATATTTCACCAAATAACACGAAACAAAAAGTGTTGTGATGCTGACGCTCCTGCGCCTCCATTCTGTTGCATTTCATTGGCTCAAGGGCCGACAATTGGTGCAAAAACACCCTTATACTCGAGGCTTATACTTCAGTATAAGCCAAAGCTTACTGTAAATTATGTAAATGGCCATGTGGACTATTTTGAATTATATTTCATATGATAATAAAGGACTTAATAGTAAGTAATACTTTAATAAGTCAGTTGTAAATATTTCATTGTTTCAGTCTAGGCTATAGTTTAGTTTAGTCATATGCAACAAAAAGTTATTAATGATAAACGTTTACAGAGCATGCATCAGGAAGAGTGTGAGGCCTTTGAGGGTGGCGGGATATAAACATTTGCACTGTAAACTTAGCTCTAATGGAAGCATTACGTTTTAAAATCCAAATAACACATTGCATGAAAGTAGCAGTTTAGTAAAGTAAATACAGGCATCACAATTTTTTCTTTGCCACATATTTTATTTATTCTGCTGATAAAATGTGCATGCACAACGAGATTAATCCCTGAATGCACTATAGGGAGGATCGCATGTGGAGGGGAGTGAGGGGTGAGGTTGAAGGGGGAAAGCCAGGGGGTGACGTGGGTGTAGTGCAGAGCAGGGTTCACTACTGACACCTACTGACATTTAAAAAATCCTTAAGGCAGCTTTAGGAACATATCAAACTCTTTCTCCTTTGGTGCAAATAACAGATTAATTTAAAGAAGAATGATGTTGAAAAATAACACATTTTCTCCTCACAATACATTGCCGCAGTGAATTTAATCAGTTGAGCTCCGTTTCATATACTGTACTAATTGGTCCAGGTCCTGGTTTCTCTTTGCTCAAGCTCCACCTAATACCATGAGGTCTACTTTGTTTTACCCAAAGCAGCTCACCTTAATTTGCAGAACAAGCAAAGGCTTCTCTATGAGGAATGGCTTTAATTTCAGAGCGGTGTGGCACTTGCTTTTGTGCCTCGCAATAAGAAAACGACTGGCACGCTGACTCATGACAACCTGTGCAAACTGATGGGGGTATATACGTTTAAAAAAAATAAACAATAAAAATAAAAAGTTTCAGTCATTGAGTTGTTAGTAAGTTTCGGGTGTGAAGCAAGCACACTAACAAAATGAATAAAAAAAAAAAAAAAAAAAAAAATGCCTTACACTTATATTGCGCTTTACAAGCCTGTATTACCAAGTTTCTCAAAGCGCTACACTGTCGTCATTATTCATTCACTCCATACTTGGTGGTGAGCTGCTGTTGCAGCCACAGCTGCCCTGGGGCAGCCAGTCTGCGCCATCAGCCCACCACCTGCCACTCACTCATACACCAGGGTACGCAGACACTGGAGGCAAGGAGGGTGAAGTGTCTTGCCCAAGGACACAACGACAATGTGCACCTTCAGGAGGCGGGATTCGAACCCCCGACCTTCCGATCATGAGACGACCCGCTCTACCATCTGCGCCACCGTCGCCCCAATAAGGTAGAATAAGGTAGAGGTTCATTATTTTTGTTGGCCTTTTCGATGGTAAAGCAAAAATATACACCAGCAAATTATTGCCATGTTTTCATAGAGTCCGACTGAGTTATAATGATGTACTGGGAATAGTAGCGTTGCATGCCAGACTGTGCTCAAAACAGAATTATTGTGGATTATTTTGCAGCATGCCAACAGAGGGTCAAAGTCAATGGACACCTCAGCACATCACGGATCATCTTAATAGGAGCACCTCAAGGATCCGTAATCTCTCCGGTTTTATTCACACTGTACACTGATGACTGCAGAAGCACCACACAGTTATAATTGACACAACCAACAACCAAAACAAAAGGAAATGGCCATATTTACAGAATGGTGCGAGTAACTGTCTTAACCTCAACAAAATCATTCAGTCAGTCGTAACATTTCACATATTGCAGTTTGGCTTGGATCCATTTACCGCTCAACAAAATCATTAGGCTGAGCAGTAAAATAATCAGACAGGATCAGGAGATTTACAATAACAGAGTCAGGTCTATAGGTCAACAGATTGCCACAGACATCACACACCCACCCACTCAGTACAGCCCACTCCCCTCTGGTCGCCGGTTCAGGTCACTGCCTTTGCAAAATCAAAGAGCATGGTCCAGTTCTGTACCCACCTTTATTAGGCTAGTGGACTCAAAGTGATTTGTTGTGTTTGTCGTGTGTATAACTGACTGTTCATTGTTGTTTCCTTTTCCTAACAGATTCATAAGTAAGTAAGCTAGTAAGCAAGTAAGTGCTTTATTTATCATTGTACAACCGTACAATGAAATTGTGTTCAAGTGTTAGTCCTGAGCCACTGCAACTGAGTATAATATTGGTTGTATATCGATGAATTGAGTAGAATGCAGTTTATTACAAAGCTTTACCAAAATAACTCTAAAAACATTTGTCAGCAGTATTTTTTTCTGTGTGGTATTTATACCTGAGCACCATAAAGCAGTAAAAAATATCTATATGCCTAATTTTTCACTTGGGTTGTTATTTTATTCTTAGCTCTTCACGAAACGGTGTGAAAACATTTTATATTTTGCACCAAAACCACCAAAATCGACCCATTGTACCAAAATAACACGTTTTCATAATTTTTGTTTATTCATTCTAAAAAATCTATAGACTTCAAATGAGAAATCACGTTACAGTTCTATTTTCGATGTCTCAATTGCATTTGCCGCTATGCTCCCAGTACACAACAGTGTTCATCCTGCGACATTTTCCCCCTGTATAAGCTCAGTAGATGGCGTGAAGAGAAAGACATTCAATATGATTACGCTAACATTATTGTGTTATCCCACACCGTATGAGAGAGACTATTTCCTGGCTAAACACATTATAGCCTCACCATTTACGGTGTAATGTTTTGTTTTCAAACAGGTGGAGAGTGTACCGGGGAAAGCGATGTCTAGAAAGGCACAGGCGATCCCTTTAGGGACGCTTGGACACAATCTCATTAGCGGGAAATATGATCAAGAATACACAGTCGATGATGTTGGCTGGGAAAGATATGGGTTTGTAATTCCGAGTTTGAGAAAGTTGCAAAAACCCAGTGGCTTCCCTTCGTCCCTGTTATTATTAAAATGACCACCACCATATGAGGTGCACAAAGATCATAGCCCTGTCCCATCCCAGTCTGCTGCCCATCTGTGTTGCTAAATAAGTGCCTGAAGAGCAGGCGGCACATACTGGACAATGAATGACCCGGGGTTCAACAATGGGGCAACAGGCAGGGAAATGAGGGGAAAAAAAAGTATTGAAGGACTTTGGGAACTTTGAAACGTGTTGAAATAAAATCTAGCAAATAGTTGGCAAAGACTCGGAGGACAAAACGCGCATAGCCCCGCTAAAATCGCAAACCACACACACTATAAAACATAAATGTCCATGCTGAGGACCATCAAAGAAATGTTTAGGCCACTTTTACTTTTACTTCTACTTTGAAGCACTACAGACATTATTACCAAATCAAAGTATATGCAATAGTCGTCTTAAGCAATTAGTAAAAGCTAAATTAAAAACAAAATGAGTATTGTATTTTTGGTACAAATCCATTTTAATTGCTACAATAGCATGATCTCATTTTCGGTAAATCAAAACATTCCATCAAATCCAATTTACCAGCATGGGACAATCTGCTTTAGCTTCTCTCAGAAAATACCCTCTCCGTTTGCTTGTTACAATACAGAACTTAAGTTAATGCATAACCTTCAGCAGAAATAAAACATCGATCAAATTGTTTCGATATCTGCAACTTTTCCAGTGAACATGTTTGTTTATTTCAAATAAAACAGTGTCCGCTGCCATTTCATTTGCTCAAATTGACGGTCTAGTTGAAACACTGCAGCAGGTGGTCCGCCATTAGAGCACCATTGCTTTGCTTCACACCGAGTTTCTCTAAAGTAAGCCTAGAAAAAACAGTGTCAAACAGAAGTAGCACATACCGCCCAGCTCCTCATATACAGTCCTTACTTTGTGACTTCCTATTCAAAAGTATAATGAGAATAAAGTATATAAAGTCAACCTGCACACTTTTCATTTCAAGAAGTGTCCTTTTGAAAGCAGCCCATTAAAAGCTGAAATCTTCGTCAAGACACTACAAGTTACGGTGTCGCTCGAGCCTCGACTTTGTAACTTCAGACTTGCGTTATCCGCTCTGCATTCACAGCCCTGATCCAGATTCAAGGCGATTCTCAGAGGCGATGACTTCAAAGAGAAACGGCCTTTGACATGTCGCAGTGCCACTGAATACCACAGTAAACTGTTTTTTTCTGAACGCTGAACACCGGCAGAGAGGTGATGTTTAACTTCTAAAAACTGAAAATCTGTAACTCAAACAATGCAAGGAAATGGAAAATTAGGATGCATTGAAATAATACATGTAGAAAATCCTCCACTGCATACCCTGTGCCAGTTTTTAAAGACACGGTGTGTGAATTAAGTTTAATATGTCGGTTGTGGACTAAACTCTTCCTACGGGCCTGAACACACTACCCACATGTGTCTATGTGCGTGAGCTTTTGTTACCTCACACTAGCACTGAAGACTGCACGGCTGCAGGCAGAACTGGCTCTGTGTTTGAATGGCAAAGCCTTTCAAACGTCTAAGCGAGTCTTTAGCCACTTACAACACATCAATGTGGAGCATCAAAAATATTCCATTTCACGGAAATTTGAGTGTGCCTGACACGCTGCTCCCGACGCACGTGTCGACACTCCAAGAAGAAATGAAAGGTAAATAAAAACGGTGCTGCGTGTCAACGTAGGGTCAAAACGCTTGGCACAACACGGTTGGTGTGTTCCAGCGCATTTCGAACCTCCCACTGGGTTTTTCTGCATTTCCCCCAACTGTCATATGGCACAGGGGAGCTTTACTGTTTTACTTTCATGGTAAAGTTACTAACAAGCCTTTAGTTCATGATCGATGAAAATGCACATAAAGTCCACAAAAAAATAAAAAATAAATCCACAAAATGTAAAATAAATAAATAAAATATGGTGCATGGACTTTAAACCTAAACTTTTAAAACAATCTCCTTATGCAGTAGGTAATATAGTTGGTAATACTTTAATCCTCCAGCCAGGTTATTGTGACCATAATCCTGGCTCCATATCTGAAGACAGGTCCCCGGACTGGCTCCTTCCGGGTTTCCCCAGCGGCATCAAAGGATGGGTCAAATACAGAGGACACATTTTCCTAATGGGAAAATAAAGTACACCTTAACAGAAAGTAGATTAATACTGATACCTACAGATGCAGCTTGGAATATCAAAACGGCAGGTGATGTGATTGACTGTTTCCCCATCATGTGCACTCTGCTACAGTGGGTTACCAAGGCACGCAAAAGTCCCTGACAATTCTCCTCTGTGTGGCTGAAACATTTACAACACCTTTATTTTTTTGTGTCATTGTTAGCGCTCTGAGCCACCACTGACATTATTAAATTATGGTCCTATTCAAGAAAACTCCTCCTGGCCTATAGTACCTGTCCACTCTTTGAATACACAATGCTGGTTCTTAGACAGGCACCTCTAAGGACCTTTAGAGTCCACTGGGGAGACACGCACTCTCCCTTCTTGCACCAAAAACAGCTTGTTCCGACCCAGACCACTAGGCTGAGTCAACATTTCAATTATTTATCGCTACTCTCCAACAACACAAAAGGGAGAGGGGAGCGGATCGAGTGAAAAGGATTGAGCGAGATGTCCCCAAAATAACAACAGCCATGAGTTCTTGTTACTCGGCTCAGCGTTTCTGCACTAATACGACAAATAGCAGCTTCCCAACAGCGAGCAGCTGAAGAGCATTAGTGGTCATCATTCAGCTGAGCTCTTTTAGGCCCTCCTCACTGTCTCTCACAAATAAATGTGCCGTGAAGGACCTTGTCGGGCCTGCAACTATTCTTAGAGTGATAAGCAGCCAGTAAATCAAGCTTACGGGCGTTTCGTAGGCATTTCCCGCTTTAGGAGGCATTTCGCTCTAGGAGATTGCTACAAAGGATTTGTCATAGGACACAAAAATGTTTAAACATGGAATGGTCACACTAAAAAGACTGATCACGCGTGGAATTTTAAAAGTTATCAAATTAAATCAACTCCAAGGTCAAATTGTACGCATACCGGAAACAAATTGAAAAATGCTGGCTTTAAAACGGTGATAGTGCGCTAACATAACTTCTAAACCAGCGGTCCAGAAATATTTCACTCATTTCACTATGGTCCAAATTAAAAAGGAATTGTAAAGCAAAGGTCCAGAATATATGGGGTTAATTCACGGTTATAAGGGGATTTTTAAGCCTTTATTAAATCCAATAATAATTGCTGTGTGTCAATTCATTGAATTCTGTTAATATTGCTTTTTTTTTTTTACTCTAAAATAATTAACATTTTGGCTCTTAGATATCAGAATCCATAGCCTACGTCCACAATGTGCCAATGCAGTGATGAGTTTCTCCTCAGTTCAACACTGAGCCCTGCTCAGTCCTGGTATAGACCAGGTTTAGCGCAGGTTTAGTCCAGTTTTAGTCCAGGTTAGGTCCAGGTTTAGTCCAGGTTTAGTCCAGGTTAGGTCCAGGTTAGACCAGGTTAAGACCTGCTCGGTGCCGATCGGGAAATAGCTATACTATTTGTGCATTCCGATTGCATGTGCATATTTAATTGGGGTGTCCTCAGTATTAAAACTTCAAGTATTTGACTCATTCCACGGCCTTAAAAATAAGGAGCTCAGGGGAAGCACGTCTTTCTGTTCATCTGGGCTGTAGTTTTACTGCTCTGGTGCAGAGAGAGGGAGAGTACACGCTGCCACTCGTCAGAGGAGAATTATGGTCAGGTAGAAAGTTCGGATCCAAGGTTTTGGTCCGGATGGGTTGCACATGGGTCCAGATCCGGACCGATGTCCGCCATTGAGTGACATCTGTTCTAAAACAACAATAACCAATGCAGAAAACACATTTTGACAAATTACTTACTTACGTAAATTAAAGTACATTAAAGATATTGTAGTGTAGTGGTAGTGTAGTGGTGAGAAGAATCCTCTAACAGCAGGCTTCAAATAACACAGTTCAGTCGACGACTGTGAAAAAATTCTTCTATAATTGAAAGGTTCTGGATGATGAAGACCTCACACAAACGCAACTTGAGCTTGACTTCTCATAGTAAAATGTGTGTCTCCGTCAGTTAACCATTGTTTTTTCACTCTATTTGCATGAGCTACAGTCACCTTCCATAGACCTCTTTGTCCTCACCTGCCCCCGTCTACGGCGGACACTCCCGGGAATTGCTTCGAACGAAAGGAAACAATAAGTGCATATGAATCTTCACAGCCACAGCGCAATGACGTCTAAGCTCCAGCTAAAGCGTATCAATCAAAACTGGATTTTACAAAGCTCAATACCTCCGAGGTAGTCAGCCACCTCAAGAACAGGGAGATCAAAAATGGGAAAGTGATACGCCCGTGTATTGAGACACAGAAAGTGCAGAAGATCTTATTGAAATCATTTGCGTTTTGGTGGGAAAGGAAGTGTTCCTCTGATAGCTATAGCCAGAGATTCATGTTCAATTTCCTGCTTGCCTTGAGAAAGATGAAGAGCGCCAGGCTATTGAAAGGAGATGAGATGCCTGGCTGTGGCTCAACAGATCCACTAAATGTGTCTCCGTTCAGGGTTGGCATGAAAATCCCATTACGCCCTTGCATTTTAACTACAGTAACTACTTATTGATTAGGTCGGGACACAAAACTGGCATCAGCTCTGCCAATTAACAGCCATTTTACGAAGATTTGCAGCAGTTTCAATTTACTTACTGTTCTGCTTGAAAATCATTTGTGATGGTTTCATTCGCTCATTCTCCTGTAGCAGAGGCTGTGGGGCTGAAACAACTATGGGCCTTAAGACAGAATAGCGAACAGATAGAAAGCAAATTAAAGGAACTGGCCACCGTTTTTACGTACGGAGATATGTTCTTACCTGAGCTTAGATGAGTTGATGCGTACCTGTCTGGTCTTTGTGCGTGCCCTCTGTCACTCAAAACAACCAAAGATGTTGTTAGCATTTGGCCTCTCCCAGTATATTCCTATAGCTCCAAACGTGGCGAAGTTAAAAGCGACCAAGCTCTTCAACGGGCGCGCCCCAAGACCAGACAGGGACGTATAAACTCATCTAAGCTCAGGTAAGAACATATCACAGTATGGAAAAAACGGTGGCCTGTTCCTTTAAGCGCATCAACGGCGGTCAGGATGTATTGATTCCTGTCGCACATCTCCACAGCAAGTTCTGACAAAGTGCGTTTTATTTTGCTGTGGCCTTTGTGACTCTGAACTTGATGGATGTTCTTGAGAAGCGCCAGCGACTTTAAGAGGCACCATTACTTGACATAAATCTAGTCCCATTAAGCGGAAATATCTCAAATTAAAATGAGTGTGCGCCGGTTATAAAGGCTGAACATGACTCAGCACATTGGACATTTTAACAGTGAGCATTCCCCCCCCCCCCCCCCCCCCACACACACACACACACACACTCGGGATACTAGGGTCAATGGTTAATACACGGCTGAGTGGCTTGCACTTTCAGCTTGATTTTTTTGTGTGCCTAAATTATGCTATCACCTTTAGTCCATTTGTGCCATAAAAGTGCACATAAAACCAGGCTTTTAACATCTCCAAGAGAGTTTTCATCCAGCCCTGAGGAGGCACACACTCCCCCCCCCCCCCCCCCTGAATCTGCAATCTTCACCACGGTTAAAAAAAAAAAAACGCTTCCTTGGAGAACAGCAGCAGCCTGACTGCACATTTGAATCTATCTTTTATTCAATTGGTCTCAGGTAGCGTCCAGGTAAAAAGCCTGTAACATTATGAACACTTTTTCTACATCTCCAGTTCGGTTTTACCTCAATCTAAAAGCTTCTCGAGTGGGGCTTAGAGCCTAATAGGCCAGTGTAACATTTGAAAGCTAAGACCGACAAAACTGATTGTCATTTTATTGTTGCGTTGTGACCGTGTTTGTGTCTTTTTTGTTGCCATTTTATCACTTTTTCCAGGCATGTTTTTGTCTAATTTTTGTCATATTCATCGCTTTATCGTCTCATATTTGACACTTCCTTCAATGAGCTTTTAGATTTGGGTAATGCCAAACTGGAGGAAATGTGGATTCAAGTGGGGGCTAAGAGGTCAAAGCTTTGGGAAACTGCAGCTGACACTCGCACATTTCCCTCCCCATAAAAAAGAAAAAAGAAAACAAAAAACATAATACTGAATGCATGCCATACGTTTGCTTGACAAATAATATTCATAGCAGCAGATCTATATTCACAGAAGCTTTATGCGCCATGAAGCGGACTCTGTGGTAGTTTTTTTTTTTTTTTTCTACTGAAAACACCACAGTGTTTCACCCAGAATGCAGTTTTTTTTTCTCTCTTCCTCCATAGCTCTTTGTGACACTGCCTCTAGAGCCGAGCCTCTCCCTCTTCATCTCCGTCCCTGGTATATTGAGACTGCAGTGGTCATTTTAATTTGGCTCACCCACTTTCATCTTTGAGGTTTAAGGATGTTGCAGAAAGTGCCTTTGAATGCACCGCTGACATGAAAGCAACCGTGTCTCTGAACAAACAAAAGGGGAGCTTTACCGAGCTTCGTTTTCACGTTCACTTCAAACACTCAAGTTCAAAGTTTTTCTTGCAAAGCGTGACCCTTTCGAATTTGAGGACAAGACACTGCGCGCAACAAAAGGACATTATGTTTATGAAGTTAAAGGCTTCCACGTAGCAAACGGCTTTCAAATGCAAATACAATATATCTCTGTGGAGCAACGCCTGGAGTTTATGTGAAAACAAGGCAGACTTACGAAGCAAAAAAGAGAGAAAGAGATAATAGTTATGAACATGGAAGTCAAGTCATATTCAAGATAAAATAAGCGCTATACAGGAGGTGCTCGTCATATAATTACAATATCATGAAAACGTTCATTTATTTCTGTAATTCAACTTGAAACGTGACACTAATATATGATACAGACTCATTGCATGCAAAGTGACATATGTCAAGCATTTATTTGTTACACTTTTGATGATTATGGCTTACAGCCCATTTTCGAAATATTCTAATTTTATGAGATTTTTAATTTTTACAAGCCATAATCATCAAAATTATAACAAATAAAAGCCATACATATCTCACTTGGCATGTAATGTAGTCTATCATATATTAGTTTCACAGTTTAAGTTGAATAACAGAAGTGAATGCACTTTTTCATGATATTCTAATTATATGACAAGCACCTATATACTGTATATCTTAGTTTATATAGCTTATATACATATAAACTCCCAAACTTCCAAAATGCAGTGAGAGATGAAACATCAGCCAAAACACATTTGGGATACATTTGGTTGAGTTATGCTTGGAATAAACTGTATATAATACGAAGCAAACCCAAACTAATAGATACAGAACAAGGGGGTGTGTCCTCGCTGAGAGGGAAGGAAGTATGTTTTGGGAAACACAATTTTCCCCTCTTTTTAGCCAACCTATTTATCACACACTAAAGTCAAGTCTAAATCGGGCCATGTGGATGTTTTTTTTTTTTTTTTTTTACCTTTTTTTTTCGTTCAGTAAAAGTGAAAAAACGTTAGCATTTGTTAAAGTAGTTTTGGAGTAACTACAGACAGTTTCGATTTGTCTCCTCTTTGTTTTCCCCCTCTACTGCTTTAAACATGACCATAATTCCAGAGATTAATTCATTCATTCAAACCTTTATTTAAAAAAAAAAAGGAAAAAAAAACTCATTGAGATCAAAAATCTCTTTTACAAGATGCCGTCAGTATCTATGTAATAACACGGAATCTAAGTTGCAAACATTGCCGCCAAAATTCAAGTCAACCAAGTCCAAGGGAACAACTTCTGCAAATGAACGTAGAGTCCAGACCCTACAACGTCCAGACCCTACAACAATGGCGAAGTGAGTGGAGTGACGTCACCACCCCTTCATGAAATAGTATCTAATGGTCTGGATTTAAAGGACCTGTATCATGCTATTTTAAGCCATTCCAAAGTAAAGTATAGGCATTTATATGATATATTGTACCTCTACCACTACGGAGCACTCATTTTTGTGATAAATATTAGTATTTTCTGGAGGTATTCCTCCATCCCGGAAGACAAAACGCTTGGATTCAGTTAACTCCGCCCCCTCTCGCCGCTCATACAACTTTAGCAGTAGTAGAAATGTATATATATCACAGCAAAAAGTGAAGTTACTTCATGATGCCGTTATAAGGAGTTAACATGTGCAACACAGCTTCATGGCTAAATGGCTAACACACACGCTAACATGCATTTTGATCGACTCACCACTCTGATGTTTCCAGTATGGGATTTGCGTTGGTTATAAAAGTTAATCCACTTTGATTCTGGCCAAGGTTCATCAAGCATTCATCAGCGACAGGCACAGACAAACACTATTCTGGCTGATAGTCGCTGAATCCCGGAGGGAAATGCCAACTTCTATGGCCTCTTCTTTGGGAAGGTTGAATAAAGTCCAGTCCTCGCAGCCAAACGCGGTTTTCTCCGTGACATTATCGTGAGGTAAGAAAAAAAGAACAGGTGTCCAGACTCCAGAGTAGGTTAGAAAAAGCTCCCTCTTCACAACTTTCGGTGCAACATGACATGACCATCTGTTCAGACCGTTCGGACGCTCAGGAGGAGCGTTTGTTTTCGGTACAGGGGCAGCGCAGCGTCAGGCACTTCCTTTTTTTTTTTTTTTTTTTTTTTTTTCTTACGACAGAAATAATGAAAAAAACTGTTTTACAAATACAAATCATGCCGTAAGGCATTAGATTACAGACGTCGAGCACTTCCGTTCCGCTGTGACGACACAACTGAACATGCCAGTCGTTTACCAGGAGAGGGCGGAGCAGCTGCTCAGAGCGCAGGATTCAGGAGGATTACTGAGAACTGCGTGAATGAATCCAAAAACCACTCTGGGGGTGTTTTTGATAAGGAAATAGCATAACAACATGGTTAAAAGCTCCAAAAAGTCGATTTTGCATGATATAGGACCTTTAAATGCGTGTGATGAAGACACTTATGAATGTAAATTCTGCGACACGGGGGACACTGCTACATCAAAGTGGAGGAACATCAAAGCAGCGTGGGACTCGAGCCGGAGGCATGATGCAGCCAACTCAAAGACAACATGCAATAATGCAGCGGGGACACGGCGTGGTCGGAAATGTATCTTTAAAAACCATCAGCAGTGTGGAAAGAAATAGGACACATTTCTGCCCGTCACTGTTTGGCCACTGCAGGGAAGCATAAACATGCACCCAAATGTATGAGACGGATTCAAAGTGGTTTTACGGAAGTAGTCACGAAATTAAGCAATGTTTTTTTTTTTTTTCGTTTTTTGCCCTGGGTGAAAAAAAGCCCCTCCTTAACCAAGTGCATCAACCAAGTGCATCAGTCTCATTTGAAAGCTTAGACCAGCAAGACTGATTGTGACTTTTTTGTTGCGTGTTCCTGCTGCTTATTTGACGCATTTTTGGCGTGTTTTCATAATGTTTTTGTCACTTTTTTGATCGTGTTCACGTCTTTGTTGCTCTTTTGTTGCCGTTTTGGTCACTTTTTTTTTATTGTATTTGTGTATCCAAGAATGTTTTTTTCCCTGACAAGAGCATAATGTAGTATGAGGGCTTCCGTTTTTTTGCGCAACTTATTTGGCTCTGACGCAAAATCAACATTGCGTTACTTGACTTCCTTCTTGCAATTTTGAGTCATCAGTTCTGCACATCCTGGGTCATATTGCATCAGAGCTAAAACTCAAAACTGTGCTCCACATTTATTCAGCCCATAATCTGACACTGGATTGGTTCTGCCTGCGCTCGAAGCATGTTAATCACGACACCCTGGAGTTACTGCAGTTACACTTCTATGCCTGTAGAGGGAGCTCCGGGCATAATCCTGTTCTCTCCCTGTGTGACCGTCCTTTTCTTACATAGTCATTAAATCGAAATACCACTGCTGACGCACCCAAAATAATGTTTTTTTTAAGCCTCAATTATGTATTAAATGTCCACTTTAAAAGGAGCAATATATGAAGAAATATGAGGAATACTGTGTGGAATTGAGAGTGTCTCATCGAAAGCCGTCGATGTGGAATTTGCCTAATGCAGTGCAAATGTTAGTCTTGTCCATTATCTGCGGAGCACTTGACTCCCATCTTTCAAAATGACAGAGAACATGGCAGTCCCCGGAGTGTGGGCTGTTCATTTCTTAATAGGGGCCATATGGAGATGATGGCTCCAAGCTCAGACGCTGATACTCCACAGCTGTCTGCGGCCAGTGTCCAGCCCCCCACTGCTGACCACATCATTAAAATCAGCCACATAGAAGAAGAGGTTGGAGCTCCTCGCCCCGCGGGGCCATCAATAATCATAATGCATGCAGCCCAGCTGATAAATGACATGTCCGGACACTGTTCCGATAGATTCATATGGGCATACTAATGTAGAGGAATATATGTGAGGAGTTTGGCCAAACATAGATATATTTTTTTATCATTCATTGTGGGGAAAAATTAATAATCTTTCTTTCGAGGGGCTGCGGATTCAATTGGTCCAGTGAAGAGTGTGGTTTAAAAAAAAAATATATACAAATAAAAACGCCTCTGTACCGAGAGAGGGAGGTTCATTATTAGGCTGTATTTATAATCTCAGAATATGAATGTCACTCCTTGCACTTCACCCCCTTTCACCCTGTGCTGATGAAGTAATGACAATATAGTATACCCTACAAGCTGTGGTAGGCAATAATGAGCTCATTTTAATCTTTAATAACTGCGTACACAGTTTCTGTTTATGAGTCACCTGCCAAGGCCATTCATGTTTTGTGTAATTAGCTGAACTTGAGACGGAACACAAATATATAATAACAATCCAATCCAGCACAGTCCATGCAAATCAAGAGAAGCTCGAGTCATACTACATATCCCTAACTACAGCCTAATGAGTCTTATAGTATGTATAGCAGTCCTGTTTTGCTGCACCAGCCTAATTAGCTCAGAAACAAACAATAGTTATCAAAATGTGCACTGTTTGAATATTATTCCTATATTAGCACAGCGAAACGCATTACACAAACGTGTTATGATTCGCGTCTTCCATTCCCCGTGTTATTGTTCGCGCAGCGCTTTTACATGCTCAATGAGACAATTAAGTACAGCTTGAATGTGCTCCAACAATAGCTAGTATGTACTGGTGAAGCGTGAGTCAGACACGGGGAGGGGGTGGGGGGAGTGGGTGGACTACATTCAAATATCGCTATCATCCAGAATTAATTTTGTGCAATAATCCCACGACCCACACAGAGACACACTCAAAACAATTCCGATGAAGTTTTCCGGCTTTAGGTCCACGATGATTTCTCAACCTTTTCCCGTCAATAAAAAGAGCAGATTTGCTATATCTTTTTAAATGAAAGGAAGCAGGCGGTAGCGAATAGAGATAGAAGAAAATGGTTTATAACTTATTTTATCCAAATAGAGCAAGAACAAAACTCCACACACACACACAAAAAAAATGCCTTACAGGATTTGAACCCATGACCCACATCTGTTCAGGGACTACAGATCAATGTTGAAAATTCTGACTGAAACTGAAGGATGATTTGTTTGAATGAAAAAAAAAATATCACTCAACACTGAAGGAGCTTTTTGACACTAAGTGAGGAAGATGATTCACTGATCATGTCATCTCTCTATATGTGAGTCACTAAATAGCCAACTTTACAGTTGACGTCACCAAGCAAGACACACAAACCGCATTTACGTGCATCATTTAGCGGAGATGCAGGATCTTGTAATCATGAGCCTTCCCCGTGGCTTAGATCTGCTAAAAGACTTTGTTACCCATGTTTGGGTGCATGCTGTTTGGTCGAGGCGTTCTGCTGGGACCTTTCGTTTACATCGTTGTTGTTTCCGTTGCTAGTATCGACTCGACATTCTTGGACTGGACATGGGACCTTTCCCACCGACAAAATACAGATAACACAAATACGTGCTCCACACTTCGAAGGTCTGCTTGTCCACTTTGGCCTGTCTGCTTTTTGTTTGGACCATTCTCTTTCAAATTGTGTCATGTTGTCACAGATCTTACTGGGCTTTGGAAATAGGATAACAAATGTTCCCTCCGGCACAAGAACCAACAGCAGTGCTTAGTTTCCTTCTTCTTCTCTCAACTTAATGGTGGACTGTTAGCCAAACTAAGGTGCATACCGCCTTAGTGCATAGTGCTTGGGTACTTGGTGTTTGAACATGTTTTGTTGCAGAAAACCTTGGAAGACTGACTATCGAAGCGACTCAGACCATAGACACCCATGAAAAATGAGCGCTTGTTTGGCTCGCTCGACAAACCTTGATGTTTTGCGGCGATCTATTTTTAGCCACTGTGAAAGACGCTAATCTGAAATCTCAGATGCCTGCATTTTGTCAGGCAATATCGAAAACCATATCGCTCATTGAGATGGGTTGGACTTCTCTCACAGGTCATCGATGTTCAATTCAAACATGCGCAAACAAACCATTTTCCCCATAGCTTCCACAATTATAATTCTAACTCGGCAACTTTTCAGACCCTTCCCCAGACCTGGGCTTCTATTTAGATTTATTTAACTTCCTTGTGTGAAGGAAAACTGCGGCAGGTCAGCCATCTTCTCCTGCACAGGTAAATATCGGCAATGAGATGATTTGCTTGAATAGCATATACAATTTTCTCGCAGTCTTAATATGCAGATAGAACTGTGTGGCCTCGAACACGCGGGCACACACTCCTTCGCATAAACAGCAGCAAGGCACCCATCCAAATCATTCCAATCAACGAGAACAGCAAAACTGAGCCCCGCCGCTAACAAACAGACAGGGCCGCTCTGTTGTTTCTTCTTTCTCATTAATTCTGGGGCTTATTACTTTTGTCAGTCGCGGCGTGAAGCCATATGTGAGTGTGTGCGGGGCTGTCGCGGTGTGTTCACTTGTCGAGGCGAGTGCAACAGAACTGCTGTCTCTGAGAATGCGTCCAGGAGTTAAAGAAACACTTCAGACACAAATACAGTAAAGCTGCCCACTGAAGTCTGCAAAACCTCTCAGAAATATTAATTTTCTTTTGGCGCACTTAAATGAGTGTTTTTCACCTTATTCTAAATTATACAGTATTTTCCTTCAGGAAGTTACTGTAGCTGAGTAGGAGTGTGACAATATATCGATTTTCCGATGTATGCGGGGCGATACGATACCGATACTTGTTATTCCGATATCGATACTTTTGATGACGTCATGCATATTAATGAGCAACGTCATGCATACTAATGAGGCAGCAGTGCGCCACTGTTTTCACAGTCAATAGAGGCCGACAGTGATCAAGAATTCAGTCAGGACAGCAGGGGGCAGCACTACAGTTTTTAAGCACTTGGACCAAACACTGTCACACAAATAAATTACTTTTTATAATATTTTTTATAATTATAAAGAAGATACATTTGGGGTTGATTTATTACTTTTTAAATAGGACTGTGTTTTCTTGTTTATTTAAATGTAAATGAAGTCACTGACAGATCTATAGACCCATTTTCAGTGTGTAAGTCAGGGCTCATTTATAAAAGTGGTACAAAGCACATGAAAATCGTGATGTATCGTAGCTTATGTTATATATCGATTATCGCAGTATCGGCATATCGTGAGATAATCGTTATTGTGAGCCATGTATTGCGTATCGTATTGAATCGTGAGGTACCCAGAGGTTCCCACCCCTATAGCTGAGTGGTTGAATACGGTAATAAGAATAATTCAGAAATAAAAATCAAATACTATATACCTGTTATTTTTTAGGTTTCTTTTATTCACATACTTTATTTGATATGGGCAAAGATTGAGCAAATTCCCAAAGCTGTGACACAAACTCCTGACACTGAGGCAAGAAATGCATCATGTGCACTGTGACTGAACGCCAGTGTGCAATTAAAATTGTCCTTAATTTATTCTGTATGAGTCACGGTGCAGACTGCTGTGGTAGTACTATAGGTAATAGGTAGAGTGGAAGAAATGATAAGTAAGAGACTTTTTAAAGACTGTTAAGCACCAAATAACCGTTGTGTGTTCACATTCAATGCTTGTATTTATATTTTTATGATGTTTAAAAACGCATTGTTGAATGTGAAAGTTTGGTGACGCTTTACATCTACTCACTATTAAGTAAATAATCTATTCATCATTTATAAAACCTTAAAACATTCTCACAGTTTTAAATAATGAATAGGAAGAAAATGCATGCCAACACAGATTTACTAGGTGCCTGGCAACGGTTAGGCTTAGGTTAGGGAGAGGAATTTGAGCGAATTGCCTAGTGGATTCTAATGCTCTCAAAATTGTTCATAAAAGATGAATAAAGTACTTAACAAAGCTTTGCAAAGGCTAATAGCGAGTAGATAACATAAACCCAGAAGATCCATTTCTCTTTTCATTCTAACCCCACCTTTGTTTTACTTCTGCTTTCTTTTCCTCCGCTGCCGTTAAACATAAAATCGATCCTGTTCTGTTGTAGTAATCTTGAGTGGAAGCGATGGCTTAGCATTGCATCAGTCAAACTTACAGCACTGATTGCTTGAAATGGCGTGCTGTCTCCGTGATTGACCGACCGGTTGACTGGCTGGTCCGGGGGCTCCTTTGACCACCAGATGAACAGAACGATACGCTGCCCGACTGAGGGCCCCCAACTATTCACAGACACGGAGCTGATTGGCACATGTCACCCCGGTCCGTGGGAGGCCCCGAGAGGCAGGCTGCGTGGGGGGATGTCAGCGCTTAGACAGGGCTAAGACAGGCTGAGACAGCAGGGATAAACAGAGGAGGAGGGGGAAGATGAACGCCAAAAAATGTGAAGTCAACAAGTCCAACCCAGAGCGGAGAGCTGAGTAACAGGTCGATAAATTACGCACAGGAAGAAAAGTGTGTCCGTTATGTACAATGTAATGGAAAAGAATAGTCAGAGAGATGCTGGATAAGACTTGCAGTTGGATCTCAGCAACAAAGAAAATAAGTAAGAAATCATTTAAAACGTCGAGCAAATCAAGCAAAAATAAACAATATGTGTATATACTTATTTTGTAGCAAGCAAGTGCAATGATTTGGATTTTGGAACCATCCATCCATCCAACCAACCAAGCAACGTGACATGAGTAGGAAGTGAGTGACCCGTCTTGCTTGATTCAAATGTTTTGGTTTTCCTTTTCTTATTGTAAAGATATTTCAAGTTTACCTCTGGTCTCATATTTGATGCAAGATACTACTTTCGGTTGTTGCCCTTTAGAAAACATCTTCAGACTTGGCAATATCAGGAATGTCAGGTATTTCCTTATGCACACAGTGGCATCCATACATTTGTGGTGAAAACTATATATTTATTCATGTAGCATAAAGGTGGGATGTGATGGAAATGGCATACCAGCAGCATGGATCTACAGAGGTCTAGCAGGCTCAAAAGCAGGGGAGCTTTGACATAATATAGATATATAGTTTTCTATGAGTTTTTGTCAACCTAGATGGTAGCTTTTTATCAGAGCACACCCATCGGAACATTTCCATTTGAACACCCAAGGCCTCCGTCTTCAACAATAGGCCTATGGCTTCATTGTGTTGCCAGGTCTGCAGATACATCTATGTGACACCCAAAAAGTGATCCTGGCTGGCCTTAACTGGCATCCTGTCGTCTAGTCCTTGCTCCCCCCCCCCCCCCCCCCGAAAAAGAAATTGCACAAAGATATCATGTGTGCGAATAGCATCTATTCTTATGCTCTGATGCATGTGGCAGCTAAATCTCTGCATGCTCACAGTGGGCCTATGGAGAATGAACATTATATTCTGTTTCCCCCCCCCGCCCCAGTGTGGCAGCAGTGGAATGAAGTGTCAGTGAAGCACATCATCAGAAGAGTGCACGTCAGACTATGTTAACACAGCAGCATCATCGACTGTGGCATTTAATACAACTTTAGGTTGGCATATTGTCAGCTGTGGCGTGTCCACCTTAAGGCTGAGGGGTGGTGTGAAAAAAAACAAAAAAAAACTGCTTTGTTGACTGACTTTGTTTATTGACTTTTATCGACAGTTTCGTGATAAAAGTGTTTCAAAAAATATACACAAGACCCTTCAGGAAGCGGAAAGCTCTCCCTTTACTTTCTTTCAACTGCAGTCACAAACACCACAACCTACTCAAACACATTGAACTCTGCCCCCCTTTTGCTCTATTGTATTTGCACAGTGGCATTTTGAGTAACAAAGTAGCCTATAACCTGTATGCACTCTGCACTCAAATTGTCAAGAAAGCAGACTTTAACATTCGAGCAAGTAACATTTTTGAAAAGAAATGTGTAAACATAAGGTGACATGGGTGAAGTGTCTACCCAAAGAGACACTGCCAACAACATCAGTGAACAACCATCCTCCTCCTGGCAAGGCGAGGCAACTTTATTTATACCGCACATTTCGTACACAAGGTAACTCAATGCGCCTGAACTACTGATACCAATACTCACTGCATCTAAAAGGACAATATATTAAACTTATTTCGAGAAATCCTTGTAAACAAGATTGTTGCTCTCCAGAGGAAAGAAGTAGCCCATTCTGCTTGCATCCACAGCAGCAAATGGACACTTTTATGTTAATTTCTTTAAGCAAGTAGAATATACAGCTTGGAGTCACTTTAGATCTGTTGTACATCCATTTAAGTTCAAGTTGCAATATTGCCCACGATTTGTTGCCATTCTGTTTCATCGTGAAAACTTAATGAAAGCCATCCATCTCCCCAGAAGCGTTTGCCTGATCGCTGTTGCAGAGTATAGATCCTCCTGGCAGCTAATTTCAGAAGTCCGCAGCAAAAAAACTGTGATAATGCTCAACAAGCGTCCTCGAATCAGACAGACTAATATTTTATCTGACTCTGGTTGCAAATGAGAACAGCGGCTGTGCTAGACACTTCCGCAAGAGCTCAAGTTGTTTTTAAAGTGAATGCAACTGAGGCAATCAAGACTTTGTGTGGATGCTTTAGGCTGCTTCCATATGGCGCTGGTGTGACTTTCACGATGCATACGTCTCCTTCTATCTTCGCGTAATGGCTCTCCGGGAGCATGAGCTGAGCGGATGATTATCTAGGCAGATGGCACAAGCGGTAAAACAGTAGAGAGGACGTCTTTCTTTTCATTTAAATATCCCTTTCTCAATGGGGAACGCAGATCTGAGCTGAGAAAGTATGAAGTGAAAGGCAGTGTCACATTTGGCTCATGTTGAGTTGTGCACTTTCAGCTGCTCAGTTCGACCACGACTGTGTCATGAAACTAAATGGTTCTCAAATGACATCATTACATGGATACCACGCATGGTATGTGTTGGAATGATTATACAGTACAATCGAGAGCTGTAGCATGTAGTATTGCGCTAATAAGCTTTTGCTTCAGCCCACTCCTTTTGAGCAGAATGTATACTGCTCAAGTAAGTAAGTGCTTTATTTGTCATTGTCAAAGAAATTGCGTTCAGGTATTGGGTTAGTCCTGACTGAGCCACTGCGACTGAGTGCACTGCCACTTTGGGACAACCTTACCATTACCTTTTTGAAGGTAAAGGAAACTGAAGCACCTGCAGGAAACCGGGCTGGCTGCCTTTAGTGCTCCTCTGAAACAATGCACTGCCTCCTGGGTTTGTCCCGTGTCAGAGCGTGGTGTCCTGCACTGGTCAGCTCCTCCACCTCCTCCTTCCTCTTCCTCCTGCACAGCTCCCTCTGCCCCATTCGCTCCACAACAACCTTTCACAATCTTCTCCACGTTTGTCCCTTTTTTGTTTCCTGTAGCTCCTCTTGTGACGCATCCACGGTGCTGCAGGTGTGGAGGGCACTTGGTGCCTCTTCAGTGTTTCAGAAGAAGAAATGTGTAGGTCTCAAATGTGTTTAGCTAATCAGATAGCTGTTTGCTTACTCTGGGTCCTTCATGGCTAGTACGGACTCTCAGCAGTAAAAAATCGAAACACAGTTTTAAAAGCTGTTTGCAATCTCTAATGCCCCAGAATGACCTCAGCAACTGGCAGATTGAAAATCTTGGAATCTTTCACATTTGTTTAAAAACAGTATTTTTTGAACGCCTACTTTCTTCTGTCACGAGTTTTGGACACTTCATGCAAACTGCTTCAATAATAAACATCTGGAAAGCATACTTTATTTTGCAAGTTGAGTTGGGTTTTAACTCGACAGAACAACTATGGGCTTAAAATGGAGAGTACATTGCCTTTGCCTTTGGACTGTTTGCTCAGATGAGTAATTTCACACCAAATTAATGCTTCTGTCTTGGTAATGTTTCAGATTGTTTCTTCGTATTGAACTATTATGAGTCATATCACACATTTCTCCAAATAGCGTCACTCAAGTACATTTGTTATCTGCGTGTGTCGCCTTTAGACCTATGCCTGGCGTAACAAAGAGGTCACATCAGGAGTGCCGTAGAGGATTGAATAGGCTACCCCATTAAACTATACTCTATAAACTATAGTCCCTGGGATGAAAATAAAGGACCGTAATGATTGTTTCACATTCATATTTGTAACAATAAATAAAATAATACAATACAACACTTTTCTATTAAAAATACTGGGTGATGGGTTTGCTATTTCTCAAATATATGCACGTCCAACAAACGTCTTTCAAAGCGCAACTTAACTAACAATGGCAATACTATGAAAAGCTATACCCATCAAAGAGGAGATCAGATGCTAACAACACTCAAATGCTAAATAGTTCCTGCGCATGAATTGTGAAAACTTGGTTTGTTGCCATTGGAAACTCTCATCACGCAGAATGACAATTAGACAATTCCACAGCCATCTCTCAATAGGGTTCCTTAAAGGGCAACCTATTGGCGGCGGATAAAAGAAACTAGATAAAATTAAACTTTATCCAGATAGAGCAAAAACTCTCTCTTTTTTTTATATATACCCAAGGCGAAAGAAACGTCTTTGGACTGTCATTTTTTGAGAAAGGCATTGACACATTCACTCCTCCAGCCTGTCCCTGGAGTCCATAAAACCAAAAAAACATTGCCTATGTCTTTAGTTTGAATTCAATCTGTTCATTGTCCTCTCGCTCTAAACTCCACCCTTGAAGCTGAAATCAGTCACAAAGTTTCCCAAGGACAACCTCATTGGAAAAGAAAGGCAGACACAGCTATACGTATAGTGCACTAAACCAACAAAAGAGATTCTCAGAATATTTGGTTGTGTTAGTCACAGGGGAACCACGGAGCATAATCTGTGAAGATTACCGGCAAACTGTCAAAATCGGGACTTGAACCCACAATGATGATGTGGGTTCAAGTGTTCAGTCCGCTTAAACACTACATATTTTTTCTTGATATATTTGTTCATCCTTCCCACATTACTAGTTTCAAATATGACACAAGGATTTAAATCACCACACTTCCAATGCAATGCTATTCTTTTTTTCTTCTTCCAAAAAGCACTGACAGTTTCTCTATTTTTTGGAAGATGTAAAAGTCTGAAAGACCAAAAATCTTGTTTACTGATAGCAATATATTCAGTACGTTTGTCCAAAGTGACGGAAATTTATTCAGCTGGGAACCAAATATGCAACTGGAGCAAAGGTCAGTAAAGCCGGGAATATAAATGCACAAATGTCTGTGTGACATTTTCTGCAAATCCAAAAAAGCACTTTTGTTTATGTGCATAATTTAACCTACTGGTGGTATATGATAACTGCCCCCATGGTCAACAGAGTTCACCCCTCTCACTTCTGCATCCAGCCGCTTTGTATGAAAAGTGAAATAAAAGGGAAAAGATTTTTTTGGGGAAAAAACAACGACACATCATTGAGCCAAAGCTATACAGATGAGAGCGGTTGCATGGGGCAAGAATACAATACATTAGCTTTGATATTCAGGACAGTTTACACCTCAGGGTATTTGTTCTGTCTTGAGATATAGACCAGGCGTTCAAACTTCACTGAATAATTTATTCAACTTATGTGAGGTGGAATTTTGTGCTGCACTAACCTCTAAACGAGAATTGATGCTTAAAATGAGTTAATGTGGTTGTATACTTTATCTCCGTAGGGCAGGGATCGCCAACCTTTTCCCCCTTGAGCTGCTTTAACTTTACTAAAATGGCAGAGAGCTACTTATGCTTTGAATACTTTAGAATCTACAAGAATAAAGCAATTAACCAAGACTCTAATACAATGAAAGGAACTTACTTTAGTTTCCTCTCACCACCACCACCACCACCAGAAGCAGCATTTAAAAGTAAACAAAAAGCTAGCTTATCAGCTATACCCATTTGAGACCTATACATTTCTTCTTCTGAGACACTGAGGAGGCACCAAGAGCCCCCACACCTGGAGGACAGTGTAGGCCTCGCAAGAGGAGCTACAGGAAACAAGGAAGGGACAAACGAGGAGGTATCCAGGCAGGACTCCCAGTGAAGCCTGGATCTGTCCCTACTATTGTTGTGGCTAATGGACGTTCACTGGAGAGTGGAACAGATTGTCTGCTGGGCTCTTCCCAGAAGATGGTTAATGACTGTTGTGGAAGGGAGGGAGCTGTGCAGGAGGAAGAGGAAGGAGGAGGAGCTTACCAGTGCAGGACACCACGCTCTGAAACAGGGACAAACCCAGAAGGCAGTGCATTGTTTCAGAGGATCAGAGAAGACTGAAGGCAGCCAGCCAGGTTTCCTCTGGATACTACGGTTTCCCCTACCTCTGGATCGGGTCAAGTCGCAGTGGAAACACTAATTCGTTGTATGCTTGTACAATGATAAATAAAGCACTTACTTAATTACTACTACTACTACTTACACCTTAAATACAAAGTAAAAAATCTGATCTAAAAGCAACACTTTTGTGCAGTTCTAATTATGATTTTTATATGCACGCAATTATGATACAAAATGAATTAGGTACTTGTTGCCTTTTGACGGGATTTTAGTCACATCTTAGATCAATCCTTTACACAAATATTGACAAATGTTTAAATCCAGTTGTATCCTTCACACTTCAGAGGTAACGGGTCTGACTCAATTAATGTCTGACAAGAATGATCTTATATGCACAGATCACAAAAGTGTGCCTTTGGTTACCAGGAGAAAGAAGACCGGAGGAAGAGAGACGAAACTGCCGACAATACAAAGTGCCAGCAGGACTGCGCTGCACTCAGTAACAGACTTTAGATGTAGCGATTTACAATTACATGACTAAAATTGTGCTCTAGTAAAAGTACAGGCTGAGAGGATGCACTCAATTACAGTAACTAGAGTACATATATGGCTTGCTACTTTCCAATACTGGAACCTGCAGTATTTACCCACTTCTCACTTGATCTTTAATCATTCTTCAGTGACACGAGCTGATATCGTTTTCTTCATACAAATTCAGGGCAGACATGCACGCTAGGCAAAGGGAATAAACCCGCGAATTGAAATTAATTTAAAAATCAATCAGCCTGTCACCTCGGGAGCCCCATCTTTGCCGTGGTCCCTTGGCATCGCTCCGTTTCACTGCTTTGCCCCAAATGATGGCGGTCACTGAGGCGTGCAGCGTTATAGTAGGATGGGGGCGCAGAGAAATGCATGAAATACTGTAAGTGCAGGATCACATTTTCAGGTGTTTATGTCTGAAAGGGCAGAAGAGACGAGTGTGCAAAGAGCGCACGGTGTCAGTTCGTCTGCACGTCTTTTAGAGGAAAAATGTGACAACCTAATACTTTTATGGGCGGGTTCACGGACCAGAGCAAAGACACTAAGATAAAATAATAGGGCAGAAAGCAAATCTCCATACAATCTTTGTATTACATATATATATATATATATATATATATATATATATATATATATATATATATATATTATATACACAATATGCTGACTGCCCAAGTGTTGCTGCGCGTTTGAATGGAATCTTAAAATCGTTTTGTTATGTATTCTCTTGCTATAGTATATGTGCATAACTGCAACATGTGGATCTGTAAGCATATATGTATGCAGAGGTTTCACACATGGATGGCATTGTATTGCTGACCACACTCTGCATTTCATCTCTGAACCATACTTCCACAGGTAAAATGTGCAGATCAGCAAACTGACGGTATTATTTAGTGCTGTGGTGGTAGTTACACAAGTCACTATACAGAGAAATGTGTTTTAAAATCAGGGCTCTAGAGCACGCCTTTGTCAGCACAGACTCCCTCTCTTATTGATTCAGAACTGAAGAGTGTTGCCCTTGGCCTCGCCTTTAGACATCTTAACCCATAAAGGTCAACTGACCACATAATAATCCCTCACTATAGCTATAAATGTTTCAATATACAGGAAACACTGGCTTGGACGGCTATGTTAATGTTGCATGGTCTGAAGCTCTGTTTAGTCAATTTAGTCTTTAAGTCTGGCCTCTGCTTGTACATTATTCTCAGCAGAAAGATCTGACTTGGCAGTCTGATAAGTAAGCTGATGTTGATTTGTATAAATGCCCTTGACATATAATTGCAGTTAATTTATTAATTCAATCGGACAATGTAATTGTTAATTAATGTTGGACAAATATAGTCAAGAGGACAAAGAGCCTTGTATAGATAACAGGTAACATAAAGCCTATAGTTTGATGTATATTTTTCTAGTGTTGTCAAACATATGAAAATCTATCAGTTGTGCGGCTTTTATGTTGCATGGTTACTGCCAGGTGTCTCAGTGAAATGTTGTGTTGTATTGATTTGGTGTTTGGTCTATCATTGGGATAGCAATGATTTGCCCTGGTGCATCAGTACTATCTGTACTTTTTGGGTCAGTCCAAAAGCCTGGATCAGAAGCCCACCTGGTTATGCCAAATTCTATGAGTAAACTAATCAACTAATCCCATCTCACAGTTACCATGAAAGTAATCTTCAAACAATGACGTCACTGCAGGGCAGTTGATTTGAATCCAAACCTATCAAAGAGTTGATGCCTTTCAACAGGAGATTAATTGATTGACTGCGGAACTTTCCGCAGTCAACCATTGGTTTTCATGTTCTTTATTATTATTCCGTGTTTTTCCTGATTTTCGACACGTTTCACAGCTTTCACAGTTTCAGCAATTTCCACAAGTTATACATCAAAACGTTCCACATGTTTGGGAGATTATTGCTATTACTTTTGGGACTTCAGCGATTTCCGGTTTTTCCGCAATCGGACAAAAATCGGTCGATTTTTCCCATTGACTTATAATGGGGCTTCAACAAATTCATAGTTTTCAGCATTTTTTTCAACATTTTCAGAAATTTCTGCAGTTTGTGCAGGTTCAGCTTCCACAACTTGTCAGTTTTCAGAAAAAAATTTAGTTCTGCAGTTTTCCAGTTTTTTTCTACGGGCTTGGGAATTCTGCCATTCATTTGTATTGAGAATTCTGCCATGCATTTTAATAGGACTTCAGGTCTTTCATACATTTCAAAAGTTTCAAGGATTCAACAGTTTCAAGGACTTCAGTGTAATCATGCAACTTAATAGGGTTTTTACATGTAAACCAGTATAATGCAACTTAATAGGGTTTTTACATGTAAACCAGTATAATGCAACTTAATAGGGTTTTTTCCATGTAAACCAGTATAATGCAACTTAATAGGGTTTTTACATGTAAACCAGTATAATGCAACTTAATAGGGTTTTTTACATGTAAACCAGTATAATGCAACTTAATAGGGATTTGTCCATGTAAACCAGTATAATGCAACTTAATAGGTTTTTTTACATGTAAACCAGTATAATGCAACTTAATAGGGTTTTTACATGTAAACCAGTATAATGCAACTTAATAGGGTTTTTTACATGTAAACCAGTATAATGCAACTTAATAGGGTTTTTTACATGTAAACCAGTATAATGCAACTTAATAGGGTTTTTTACATGTAAACCAGTATAATGCAACTTAATAGGGTTTTTTACATGTAAACCAGTATAATGCAACAGTTTCAAGGATTCAAAAGTTTCAAGGATTCAACAGTTTCAAGGACTTCAGTGTAATCATGCAACTTAATAGGGTTTTTACATGTAAACCAGTATAATGCAACTTAATAGGGTTTTTTCCATGTAAACCAGTATAATGCAACTTAATAGGGTTTTTACATGTAAACCAGTATAATGCAACTTAATAGGGTTTTTTACATGTAAACCAGTATAATGCAACTTAATAGGGATTTGTTCATGTAAACCAGTAAAATGCAACTTAATAGGTTTTTTTACATGTAAACCAGTATAATGCAACTTAATAGGGTTTTTACATGTAAACCAGTATAATGCAACTTAATAGGGTTTTTTACATGTAAACCAGTATAATGCAACTTAATAGGGTTTTTTACATGTAAACCAGTATAATGCAACTTAATAGGGTTTTTTACATGTAAACCAGTATAATGCAACTTAATAGGGTTTTTTACATGTAAACCAGTATAATGCAACTTAATAGGGGTTTTTACATGTAAACCAGTATAATGCAACTTAATAGGGTTTTTACATGTAAACCAGTATAATGCAACTTAATAGGGTTTTTTACATGTAAACCAGTATAATGCAACTTAATAGGGATTTTTCCATGTAAACCAGTATGATGCAACTTAATAGGGATTTTTCCATGTAAACCAGTATGATGCAACTTAATAGGGTTTTTTACATGTAAACCAGTATAATGCAACTTAATAGGGTTTTTTACATGTAAACCAGTATAATGCAACTTAATAGGGTTTTTTACATGTAAACCAGTATAATGCAACTTAATAGGGTTTTTTACATGTAAACCAGTATAATGCAACTTAATAGGGTTTTTTACATGTAAACCAGTATAATGCAACTTAATAGGGTTTTTTACATGTAAACCAGTATAATGCAACAGTTTCAAGGATTCAACAGTTTCAAGGACTTCAACAGTTTCAAGGATTCAACAGTTTCAAGGACTTCAACAGTTTCAAGGTTTCAACTGTTTCAAGGACTTCAACAGTTTCAAGGATTTCAACAGTTTCAAGGACTTCAGCAGTTTCAAGGATTTCAACAGTTTCAAGGACTTCAACCGTTTCAATGTTTCAACAGTTTCAAGGACTTCAGGAGTTTCAAATATCTATCAAGTATTTTAACAGTTTCAAGGCCTTTTCAAGTATTTCAAGGATTTTTCAGCTAAATTCCACATTAGATCTGTTCCGCAGTCAATCGCAATGGCTTCAGCCATTGCAAGTTTCTAGTTGAGATTAAAACTATTAGTGCCCTCCCTTTTAACACTGAAGCCGCGTTTATAGTAGTGCCTTATTGATTTGAGTGTAGCAGCCTGCCGGGCCATTAGAGCCCCCGCAGAGCATCAACATCACTGTGGGATTATAGAAAGAGAAAACAGTCTCCATGGAGCACAGAATCGAGATGAAATGTGTAACTGCACTATTTCCAATTCACTTAAAATGACATCAGCTCCAAGAAAGCATTCATTGTTTTGCAAATTACTTTTCAGGCATTCACACACAGAGTATACACCAGGAAAACAACACACTAGCACAATATAATCAAATTCAAAAGGTTATTGTCCCATGCGGGAAGCCCACTTTGCTCATGTTAAAACACAAATCAGAATTGTACACTGCAGTGTAGCGTGTCCATACGCATAACAACCATATCAGGTGCACATTTACGCAACAGCACAGGACCAGCAATCTCTTCTGCCTCAAATGGGTTACATGCTTTCCCTCGGGTTTTCAGGATAATAGCTATGAGGAACAGTGGCTGAGTGGTTAGAACGGTTGCAGCACTGTAACACGGTCATGAGTTCGACTTCCTTGAGTGGCGTTTGAATATTCTCTTATGACCAACAGGTGGGCCTTTGGGCATCATAGAATGAACCCGCTCTCGGGACTGTTTGACTAGACCAGGGGTTCCCAAAGTGGGTCGGGACCCCATGGGGGGTCCCACATGACTGCAACTGGTCACAGCTCCTGACGGGCTCCCCTGCTCAAAGGCAGAGGACAAAGTCTACAATATGAATACAAAGTCCGAGGTGAACTGTTACGGCGCTTGGCAAGGGCCCGCCAGCACCTTCACTCTGTCCTGTGTTTTGATCTGTGTAGGCCTTATGCAATATGGAAACACTGCTGCTGGAGTCCGCCCCTCGGATTGGTGGACTGGTTTCCTTCCCTGGCTGTGGTTCGCTCTCCATCTCTGGACTCGTGGATTGGTGCATCGCTTCGCCGCCTCTCCTATCACCTGTCTCCACCTATCGGCATCGAGGAAGGATAAAAGTGCCGCTCATCTGTTTTCCGGGGCGGCTGGGACTTAGTAGTGCAGCTCGCCTTAGGACGTGTCTCTTGTGTGTAATCCCGTGTAAACTATTGTGTGAGACACTGTGAATTCTTTCTTGTTTATTTGTTATTTTGTTTGTTTTGTTTTTGTACTCTATTTAGAGCTTACTTTTGTTGTTATTATTTGCCTTGGCTACCTAAAATAAATGGTTACTTTCTTTACGCATTTACATCCTGGGTTTTATGTTACTTCCCTTCACCCTAGAGAAGCTGGTCGTAATATGAACACTGTCTTCCTGCAAATCCTTTATGATGATCAAAAATCATATCGTTCTTTTCTCATGGTCTCAGCGTCACTCATTCATTACAGCTGTCAAAAAAAAAAAGCCTCATAAACATTGAATGTACCACCCGGACCTGCCATTTTGAAGAGCTATCCTTGGCATTTCTTGGGTTGAGCTGAGTCCAGTTTGTCAAAGTGATAGTGACAGAGAAATGCATCAGTCAGCTCAGATCAGGCCCATCACCACGAAGCCCTTGAGTCTGTGGAACACTGTGAAGTATGGGATCTAAAAGCTGCACTTATACGTCCTCTCCGCATTTCCGCTCAAGGTTCATGATTCAGAACACAGGCAAAGAAAGGAGAAAAAACCGCCAAAAGGGCCATCGCTGAAAGGTAAAGTCCACGGACTTGAAGCAGGCACATTAGTAGTTTATGGGAGAAATTCAGATCTAATATGCAACTGACCTTTAGCGGCACAGTGGTAAAAGCAATGTTAGAATTGAGAGAAATGAGGATGACCTTATTCATACTTTGCCCTTACAAATATGATAGACAAAACAAGCACACACAATGAAATGAATAGGGAAAAGCCAATCTTGGGAAGAGGTATGCTCTCAGTTTGTAGGCAGAGGGCTATAGGCAAAACCCTATTGATGTCACTGTGTGAAGATTTATACCTATATCAAGGTTATATAAGGGCGGCTCAAAGTGGAGCCCACAGGAGCAGCCATTGTTCTATCACTGTGATGAATGGTGTCATATTACTGTTAGTCATGCAGTAGGTCTCAAATAACTAACCCAACAAATATTTGCATAATTCATGGAATCATTAAAATGTTTAATTATTGACAAATCTAAGTTTAAATAAAACACAAGGTGAAGTGAGATTAGGACAATGTCAGAGGTAGAGTTCAGAGCGTTATCAACAATAACATGTTAGAACAGCAGGTTTATACCGTGAGCGTGCTGCCAATTATTTAGACAGTGACCATCTTTATAAGCAATTTGTAGCACAGGGTCATAAAAATAAAATCCTCCTACTCTCAAACCTTTCAATGCAAAACATGATTGAAATAATCTAGAATATCTCCTTCAAAAGTGCGCAGCCATGGACAATGTCTCTCTCGCAGCAACACCGCAGCTATTTGCGAAACAAAAACCACATTGGAAAAATAAGTGTGCAATGAGCTCAAACACTGTCAACGTATAAAAGGACATCACACGGCATAAAAACAAACAAAATAATGCCACATACGAAACTGTGCAATGAAAAGTCCATACAACAAATGAAAGCGCTTTGTTTAAAGTCATCACAGCTTGTGGAACGAAACTGTTTGAATGGCAATCAGTAGAACATTTGACAGAGCGATATACCTTTACCCTGCAGGGAGCGTCTCAAAAATGGCGTCATCGACACTTTGTAAAACACAGTAACACAACTGGTTAGGAGCATAGACATATTAATAATAGATCGTCATTCCTCACTCCTCCCAGTTTACCATAATGACCACGTTCGAGGGGGAAATCATGGCGTATTTACAGACTCCTCCTCCCCAGCTCTAACGAAGCATGTCCGTAAAAAGGGCCTAAGGGCGGGATCTTCACTGGTCCCGCGCAGCCCCAATGCTAACAGTCCGGCCCGAGATTTCGAAAGTTTTTCTTATGAATATCAGCCTGGTTTCTTTTATTGTAACTAACCCAGCGTTATCACAGGAGGATTATCTAGCTGTAGAAAGTTTAGGAAAATTAAAAAAACAGGCTTTAAAAATGTTTTTAACGTGTCTAAAGTGCAATGCATTCCAATGGGGTACTAGCGGCTATATCAAGGTACTCCAGCAATGGCGGCCCCTAGTGTCGTCGTCACAAAGCAGAGCAGCCAGCGGCCATTGGTTAGGACACTCTCAATTGCGCAATAGTAAAAGTAAAAGAATCTTACGTTTTGAGTAAACTCTTGAAGTTTGCGTAAAAATAAGAGGCGCTGTCTCACTTTCTTAGCAATATCAGTAGTATTAGGGCTCCAGTTCAAGTCATGAGAAAGAGTCACACCCACAAATTTACATCTCTCCACAATCTGCACGTCAGAATCATGAATAGCAATAAGCTACTGATTCCTATTGTGACAAAAAAAAAAAAAACACATCCATAAACACTTGGATGTGATATTGTTCAAAATGACTAACCTACTTGCTTTGCTCAGAGGGATATGTCCACTTCAATAATCAGGACACATTCTGAATACATCCACAGCTTCCAAATGCACCATAGCCCTTCAGTTTCTCTGACATGTTTTTAGTGAATACATCAGAGCACAGACATATTTCTGCCTTCCGGTAGCAGTATAAAGATTGTGTTAAAATCAGAGGAAAAACTGGGAGCGCTCTCCACCTCTCTGTGATAACTCCCCTCCATCTCCTCTTTTCCCTTTGTGTGTTCATGCCCTCATCCATAAAACATACACCGAGCACCGTCACTCAGCCACGGCCACACATATGTGAAATTCACAGCTTGTAAGCTCAAAGGGAATAGGTGCGCGCCTGTCCCTTCACATCGCGTGGATGCGGTTTCTTCTCCATTAGCGAGGCACCGCCGGCCTTACAGTGTGTGCGTGCAGGGGCGTGAAAGTGTAGAGGAGTCTGTAGAGGAAGCACACATGCATGAACCGTCACGGAAAGAAGAAAGTAAAAACCTAATGTGATATTCTTTCAATGTTAAATATGGTGATTAGTGGTAATGAGCTTTTTCACTTTTCATTTTAGACATTTGGAAACTTTGACACTTCGGCGCTTACTTTCAGCCGATGTGAAAAATAGTAGTGAGCAAAAGGATCAGATGTAGCATAGTGTCGCAGAAGGAGAGAACACTTAATCCGAAATAATACAAATTGTTTGGATGCTTTAGTAATAGCCATATTACTATTCCTCTCTGCGTATACATTTGTAGCGCTGCTTTACAAAACCACCTCTGGCATTGAGTGAAAACGTTTTTTTTTTCTCTCTCTCTCTCTCTCTGGAGATAGCCTCGGGATCTAATTTCTTTCAAAGTCACGTAGAATGAGTCATTTCTTGTTTATGCAACATACAGAGGTGCAGAAGGCCACGCAGATGTCCCCGAGTTCGGATCATGGACTCCCTTTCACACCATTCCGCTTTAGAAAGTGGTCTGAGAAGTGTGCGCCGTCAGACATGTTCCTTTCCTGCTAACATACACCATGATGTATTTCCCCAAAAAGCCAGAGAAGTTATTTTTTGGGGGGGAAAACTGCACTGGTCCCTTGGTCATATCCAGACTGTGGACATCTATAACAGCTTCCCTCACCAACCCCCAACTAACCGTTCGTAGTCAGGCAGAGCGATGCTGTGTGGTGTTATGGCATAAACAATTCATACATTCTTCAGCTTGAATGGCAATTCCTTTCCTGTACACTCGCAGGCAAATGTATTGGTTACGGTTCATTTGCTAATCCACCCCATATACCTGAGGCCTGTTAGACGCCCATAACCTCATTTGTGTACGATATGTTGCAGCAGATTGATAAAATATCCCTATAAAGCCCCGACATCTTTTGGTAATACTTTGCTTGAGTTGTCCGATTTCATGACCAGGGCTGGCTCTAGGTATAGGCGAACTAGGCAGCCACACAGGGTGCCATCTGCTGGACACGGCGCAAAAAATGGAAACTTAAATCATTAACCCGATCATCCACAACATGGCGGACTTTTTGACATATCTTTCAAACAGAAACTGACAACTTTCAAATGAGCCCTGTCTGGTACGGCCGAAAAATGTGCAATAAGTGACTCCCCCGTCTAATAAAACTGCTGTGCGCACATGTTTTATGATGACACATGTGAGTCGCAGCGGCTCAGGACTGACCCTCCATCTCATGTACACAATTGTACAATTGTATACTGTAATGCCAAATAAAGCATCTATACTTACCGTATTTTCTGGACTATAAGTCGCTCCGGAGTATAAGACGCACTAGTCAAACATTGCCTAATGAAAAGAACAACAGGCTGAATAGGCGTACGGTATGCTAACGTAACACATTGATGATTGGCTACATGAAGCATAAACAACAAACTAAAAAGGTGTCCGATGTAAACGTCACATAAACAGATCAGATAACTATAAAGAACATACCCAACTCTCGATCTCACTCCAAATCACTAAATCCATTGAAATCTTCATCCTCTGTGTCACTTCTGAACGATCACCTTGACACGGAGGACACGTGGACACGGAGGACACGTGGACACGTGGACACGGAGGACACGTTGACACGGAGGCGTAACCATTGACGAGCCTCTCCCAACAGCACGTTGTTTAAGCTCCCATTTGTAAACTCGTTCCTCTAGCTGTGGCCACCGAGCTTTTAGCCCGTGATTAGCTTTTTTGTTTTGTTTACTTCAAGTAACCTCCGCTTCTCACTCTCCTTCTCATTACCCTGCAGTGCCCTCTTAGTGGCATGTGAAATTATATATTTGGATTTTAAAAAAAGGGAGGAAAAAAACATACATTAGTCGCTTCGGAGTATAAGATTCCCCCCCCCCAGCCAAACTACGACAAAAAGTGTGACTTCAAAAAAATATGGTACTATGTTGATTTGTCCCCTAAAAACTGGACTTTTCCAACTTCCCATCTTGCCTGAAGCAAAACCAAATGGATACAGAGCAGGACCTGCTTAAGACTGGAGCCACATTACAGCAATCTCTAAAATTATTCTCATTGGAGCCTAAATGGTGCTGATTACTGTCAGCGATTTTGCTGAATTCTATCACCTTCAGCTGATAATTAGCCTTTTTTTCATCAGACTATTTATCATTATGAGTCCAAATTACTGTATTAGACATTGGTGGTAGCAGGAAAACATTTTACCAATCCTTTTTATTTATTATTAGTCAACACAAACGGCATTCTCCTCACCGTTCACCTGTGTCCTTATGCAGTTTATGTCACAGTATGGCAACATGGTAATAGAAGCCAAATGAATGTTGAGTCATGAAATAAATCATTATTATTATTGCTTTGATACTCTGAATGTGGTCGGATTTGCTTAAAATTAAACATATGGGTGCGCCCTCAAGTTTGTCTTTGTGGAAAAAAATATCCTCAATGTGAATAGCCTGTTAAAAGAATATAAGGGCCCTCTTTGATGTGAACACTGGTAAATGGAGAAACAAAGATATTTGCTTAAGTGCTTTCAATGACTGGTGTCGTGAAAAGACAGGTAAGTGACACTAATGGCAAATGTCACAAAATAGTGGTTGAGTGGTTATTTGAACCGTACTTTTACAGAGGAGAGAAAACATCATCTTACACTATAACTGAAAGGTTGGGAAGAAAAGAAAGGACATTGAAGTGGCAGGTCAGTATAGGCTTTTATGTAGGATCTTCTATCTTTTCCCCTCGCTTTCAATATTATCTTGGGCATGGCTTTGGATACACAAGAAGCATTGTTTGTTGTAATCTATTCATTTTTATGGAACACATTTGTCTTTTCCAGGGGCACAGTGCTACTTAGGATGGGGTATGTGGAATTTTAGGGTAATTGTATTTAAAGTGAAGGAATTCAAGATTGATTTAGCTAGCTTTTTTACCTGTCTTTTTCTAATAAATAGGATTTTGAGATAATCACTTTCTAAAGAGACAACAACCTCAAAGTAGATAAAAGAGAAGGAGTGGAATACGCCACTGATATGGGGTCAATTAGCTACCCGCATGATTTAAATTCATACTGTATTTGAAATGTTGTGAATATTATTGATAATACATTGGGTCCTTTGGTCATGTAGCACTTGTGCTTCAATATAACATCAATATTGGACGCTGAATTCACTTTTGCTGCATATTTGAAATGTAACAGCTTGTTTATACTGTATGCAAGTGTATGAATAATTTGATGATTTTAGCCAAATTTATTCTCAAAAGGAACACAAAAGCAGCAGAGTTTTAATGTCAAAGTTAATTGCCTGTGCATGCTTCCATGTTGCCTCATCAGTCAGCGTGCAGGACATAATGAAATCCATCTGTTGGTCGTCCAAAGTGGTTTACAGATTTAATATTGGGTCTATGGGAGCGCGCGGAGGCCCAGGAGAGAGGCAGTCCTCAAGCCCTTGCTCCACTTGGATGCCTTTAATTAGGAGAGCCGTGGTGGGGGGTGTGGAGGAGCTGTAGAGGGGGCTGTAGAGGTGGCACTTGTGTTAACTGATTTCCCTCTTTAATCAGTGCTAATCTGCCGTCATTTTCACAGTACAATGCCGGCTCATTCAGAGAGTCAAATGAATGAGTGAGCAATACAGTGCATCATGAGTTGTCAAAGTCCTATCGCTAACATGGTCTAAGCTATCATTCGCCTCATCTGCCCGTCTGTAGGAGAGAGGACAGGGTCAGATAATGATAGTCACATACTGGGCCTGATCTTGTGTTTCTAAACGCAGACTAGGCTTTAGCGCTGATGGGGGCGCACTGTGGAATCTTCTGCCTCACACTAAACGAAATGAGTGGGTTGAATGGAAATGTCCCATTGAGTAGGGGTTGAAAAATAAAATTAGGTACAAGCAAGAGTCCACTGACCTTAAGGTTAGGTTCAATGGTTGTATATGGCTCTCTAATCCACAACACAACTGGGTTAGAGATGTCGGACTAATGGCACACCTGCTCAGTGGTACATTTTCGGAATAATGAGACGTCGGACTAATGGCTTGTCGGACCAATGGCATGGCACGGAATGGGGCTGTACATGGGCTGGGCAGACACCCATGCCCAATGTTGATGTTATTTACAACAGTTGTCCCTCCCTGTGCTTTTTCTTCCTACAGACCAATGTTCTCCACGGAGCGGGGGTGGCGCTGGGTGAGGCAGGTATGAGGGACGCACGTGCTGCGTCTTGATCACGTTTCTGCACCGCACGGCGCTCTTTAGTACCATGTTCTCTTTCTCTCGGACACGGCCAATGTTAAACTCACAGTTGAATAAAGTTTGTAGCTTGAGCGTGAAAATGATGTTGCCTAAATGCTGAAGGAAGCAGCGACATGAGGCCGCCTGGGATGTTGATGTGAAGAGGAGGGGGGAAAAGGGGAAGAAGCAACACACCCCGTCTCAGTCATCCCCTTCTTTCTAAGCTAATGCTGTTGTTGCACCAGGCGGAAGGTCGGGCCCATAAGGTCTTAAGCCAACACCCAAATTCAAAATAGTCTTTCGTTCTATAGAGTCTTTGTCACTTAGTCAGCAAGCCTCATTATATTTTATCCAAACAATTAATTAGACATGAACATTATCAAGGTGGTAGAGTGGTTAGCCTTACGATCTTATATATTTTAATGGCATTTGTGGAATTTTTAAGAGGTGCCAATGCCCATAGTAGAAGAGAGAAGCAGCTAAAATGCAACTATGAAGATAAGCTGCAGATGTTATGCTAACACCAGATAAAGTTAGGGCTAACAGCGGCTGAATCCTATCATCTTTTTCAACAGCGGTATGATGATGTGAAATACTAAATCTCGTATGACATGCCTGTTTTAGTGAGGGCGGGCCTCTCTCCTCTGGCCAATCAGAGGCAGCAGTCTGTTCCCTTTAGTATCAGTTCAGCACACTTTGGCCCAGGGCTGAGCACGGTCCCAGAACTTGTACCATGGGTAGGAATTGCCAGTGGAAAAGGGGGTAAAAGTGGAAGTGTCACACTCACTGCCTCACTGAGTAGCTTTAGAACAGTTTTTGGTGAAGGGTGCATTGTGACTGCCAGAAAATTCAGACAAATTGTCAGATATTATCTTCAATGAAGGTACTTGATTCATCTTCTGTACTCAGTAGTTGAGTACAGAACATTTCACCTCTCATCCAAAAACGTTCCTTTTGGAAACGTTCGAAGACTTCAACTACTGAGTACAGAAGATGAATCAAGTACCTTCATTGAAGATGGACAACTCCTGTACGACTGAGAACTTACACAGACATGTCAGATATTATGTGAGAGAATTACTCTACAGTATAAAAAGTTGCTTTCATTGCCGAAGTCAAAGTAATATGATAAAGGCGTATTGAAAAACTCAATCCCTTGTGACTAAAAGTTGAATTGGCTGAAAGCTGTTGAAGATATACGATTGCAATAACACTACGATTTGGACACTATATCACGTTTTCCTTAAGTTCGGCTGATAGAGGCTCAATACTTTTGCTGCAACTGTTCCGATGTGGGCGTCGAACAAAAGTGCAGTGTACGTATATGGCTGAAGGTGTAAAAAATATGAAAAGAAGAATAATACCATTGCAGAGGAGAATAAAGGTCCGGGACCTAGAAAGATAGGCCAAAAAGTTACAGCAAGCTGTTTTCAAAGGGAGTTGGATTTGGATGTAGAAGGCAATAGACAGAGAGGAGTTGGGAAACAAGGAAGTGGCCAAATGGGGTTATAATATTGTGCAGTGCCAAATTAAACGACGCAACCCTGACATTTGGTGCCGCTAGTAGAAACATGCAGTGCACATTATTATGTCACATGTTTTATAAGATATGCCTTCGGGAGTAACCTATACATTTAATAACACTGCACTAGTACAATAGGATTATGACAATACAAGAGTCGAATTCTAGCCATGTCCTTATTTTGTGCTCATCAAATACTTTGTTGGCATATTGGAGTAGTTTTTGTTTGCGTACTTTTTCAGTTGACCCATGTCCTACAGAGAAATGGAAAGGGCCTGTTGAAGAGGTGCTTCCGGTAATAAATGTATATTATGCAAAATCAATATGTATGCTGCTACTACTCGGACAGAAAAAGAGGTTTAGGACACTGCTGTTGGAGACAATCTCGCTCTATACTGTTTTCTGTTTATATCAATAAATTCAAATCTGTCCACACGACAACAACAAAAAACCCTGAACCAACCAAGTCTTTCTTTTTTCCTTGTCAAAGTGATACTATACGTTCATATTTCTGTATTGTCTTGTATTGTATTGTCTTGGGGAAACAATGGCTACATTTCGCCGATAACCAATTCAACTGTCACCGTATCTCAAGCAATTTCCGGCCTAATATCAATGGTAAATTTGCAGAACATTATAACTAACAGACTATAACTTTAAGGACATTCATTTTTGTCATTAAATATCAAGTACAGTATATAAAGCAAGGCCGATGTTTGTCTCTCAAATCGTCCCTCACAAAGTTAAAAAGACAACACCTTATCTTATTAAGTTTTTTTTATCAGCTTTGTCTGCAATCAACCAACCTTCTAAAACACTTTCATCTTGTAGTGATAGTGGTTGTTCTTTCTCCGCTAAAGGGAGAGCGCTGGTAAAAAATCAAGTTAGTAAAGGTCAACTGTTACGCTCGAAATCCCTTTTGCGCGTCTTCCAACCTCACACCATAACATCCCCCTCCACTGGCTCAGGCTGACACACATCCCAATAGTGTGTCTGCACCTCGTCCAACAGCCCCTAATCCCTCTACCTGTGACGCTTACAAACACGATTAGTCCTAGTTTTCCCTCCAAATTCGCTCTAAAAGGCTCAGAAATCCGGGGCTGCTGGGCTGATGTCTGGGTCGTGGCCCTTGCTCTGTGTTTCTGCTCTTATCTAAATGAACAGCCTCGCTCTGGAAGTTAAGCGCTGCCATTTTCTAGCTCTTCTGAAGCTTTGTGGTAAGAAAAAAAAAAAAAAAAAAAAAAAAGGCTTAAAAATGCATGGCCAGTGAGCGTCAAGCAATGAATGTCCAAAGGCAAAGGGAAAACGCATACCTCGAAGCGGGAAATGTTCATAATGGCAGTATATGGGGTACATTTGATTATGACACACTGAAGAAAGTAAAAATGGAAACTGTTGAGCTGCATGTATCACAGAGATTTGTTGATCACACAGATACACTTAAACATTGCGTATAAACAGAGCAAGGTCCCACTGTAGTTTCATAGAACGAGCTTGTATGACTAATGGATGAGCAGTAATTTGAATACAATTCAGGAAAATACCTGCAGAGAAAGCGATTTTCCTAAAGGCTCATTAATGCTTCCATTTTGTACGTTACCATCACTGCATGTATGCTTCCACGTGTTTCTTATTCCCAGCCCAGGCACCGTGTCAGAAAATGTACCAAAATGGTAGAGAAAGAGCGGGGACCAAAACAATATGGCGTCACCTGCAGTGCTTTTGCTACACCACTAGAACATAGTTAATACAATTAGGTAAGGCAGAAATGGTTTGCCTGCAGATTGGTTTAAACCATGGTTCGGCTTCTTCTGTTGAGCTGTGTGCAGCAGTGTCCCCAGCGTTTGGCTCATGCACTGCCCCGTCGCACACTTTGCACGGAGCGACTGATAGAGCGGACGGACAGATTTACGCAGGAGACGGAGAGAGAGCTCCGTGCATATCCGAATGCGTTTGAAACATACAGCATGAATGCGTTTGAAACATACAGCATGAACGAGCCTTCAGTCCTCTGCCTCCAGTTTGTGTCGGTTGACAGAGGTGCAGAGAGACGAGGGCTCACTCTGCAAACTGTCAAGACACGGTTCTTCTGTCGCAGCTCGTCTTTGGTTGTTCCGCATTCATCTTTATCCTTGTCTCACTGGTAGCTTTTTGAGCTGTGACATAAGACTTTACCCATTTCAATTGATCTTTCATTTAAAGGTGCATTACGTAACGTTTTATGTGAAAAGAAAATATATATATACTTTTTATTCCATATTTAGTCCATGTTTAACCTATCTAACCACCCAGCAGCTATAGAAGTGGTCCGCATGGCGCCTTTACTTTCTATCACAGTAGCCTCCATAATGCTCCAGGCACAATTGTTTTACGAGCCTCTCTATAGCTATGCATGCGTTCTATTGATCTATTGATATGCTTTTATGTAGGCGCTATGATAACCACAGATGTTGCAGTTCAGAGATAGAGTTCAGCATCTGAAGAAAAAAATGTCAAGAGGGTGGAAGACTGGAGATGGCCAAGACATGCAGAGAATGGAAAGTGTACATGATCTTCTAGTTGGAAAGAGAACGCTTACTGACAGTGCCACCGTCACTTCTGGTAGAGACATAAAGAAGGAATAATGAAAATATCTCCCCAATATTGCACAAATATACTGACCTTCAGTATGTGAAAAAATGTTTTTATCCTGAATCTCTGTAAATGCCTTTATATAATGTTCTGCAGCCATTACAAGCAATCAACATGTCTAACAGCCATCTATTATGTACTCTCAGACTTGTTTACTTCTGATGGAAGTTGTAATACACAATAAAACAAGCTGCTGCTGGGTTTCCGGTGCTGATTACTATCAGCTCAAGCTAATCATGACTACCAAGTGCGTGCATCGCTGTCAGTATGGCGGAATTTCATCACCTCCCTGCTGTGTGGATTATACACTTCAGCAGACTTTGAAAAATCCACAACAACCATGATGATTCTCTTTTAGGCAACAACAAGTATACAATATCATAAACCTCACTGACTTGAGATTAGCATTGTTTTCAACAGAGTCCACCTTTGCTGTTAGTGAGGTAATCTGTCGCCAACCCGTGAGAAAACGACTCGGATGAGCTGCGCCGCGGGACGGTGTCAAAAGGCATGTCTGTCAGATGTTTGTTGTCAACAAGCACTTGCTCATAAACCTCCTCATTCACACCGCCTCCACTAGGGGGGCTGTACAGCGCTGATCTGATGTGTGTGCTGTTGCCGAGAGCCAGACAGACTGATCAATAGACCTCTGTGGCTGAGGACCGCAGCTGAGCTCAGCAAAAGGAACAACCACGCTCAAACCCCAGCACTGTAAGCAAGAGCAGATCACTCGTCTTGTTTAGCTTAAGAGCCACGGTTAGCATTATTCCCCTTGCGGCCCTTAAGTCATATTTATGTGTCCACTGGCACGCCTGATCAAGATGGATGAGATGCTAGCGTGGACACAATACTAGACACACCTATTATCCTCTTTGTTTAAACTTGGATTTGTTTCCTGCAATTCAGTTTAATTGATGACTAACTGCTGGGCAAAAGCGGCACCAAAGCAGATTGTTGCCACCTCACACTGCGCATCTCATATAAAGTGAGCGGCCATACAGACAATAAGGTCATATCCACAAATAAACAAAGAAATAAAGTGTTTAGGGGTGGGGAGGTGGGTTGGGCAGTGCAAACTCATTTACATATCAGATTTGCACACCTAATTATATAAACCAGGGTCACTGAAGCCATTTTGGTGCCCTAAAGCAGAAATGTTTAATATGATTTCTCACTCACTGCTATGAGCACAGGAACCAGACAACACTATATGACACTAATGTTTGGTCAGGATATCTTAAGTTTGCAGCGAATTTACTATGTTTGTATTTGCAGGCCGTGCGTGAAGTTCCCTCGAGAGATTGTACGTGCATTGTATCATGTCATTGAATACAAGACGTTTTTTGTCAGCGGCGTTCGTAAAGCAGCAGCGCAAGTAAGTAAGTGAGTGCTTTATTTGTCAAAATCCACCAAATCCAGAGTGAACCCATTTATGGTCAAAAACAGTTGTAGTGCAGAGCAAAAGTGGAACATAATGGCCTCAGTCCGGGCCCGGCCCATCTGTGTCAGAACCACTAACCACTTGCCTTGGTTCAAGACTACATTATTTTCCGCACTTTTTCCAAATGGTAAATGGCAAATAGTCACATTCTCTCACCTCTGGTGCTCCATTTTGGTGTAATATGGGGCAAAGTAGGCGGAAAGTGAGCGCTGTCGCCGTAACAAAGCGTTGATTAATCAGCAAAACAACACCGTAATTTGATTGAAATACGGGGCCCCTGCAGCTGGTCGGGAACTACGCAACTTGCGTAGTCTGCGTATAGGAAATTAAACGGCTCTGCCCTCAGAGACGTGGTGCCCGAGTGCGTTATGAGCGTATAGACAGCGGCGGCACTGATTAAAAACTGTTTCTAATAAATCAGGTGGAACATGCTATAAATAATGCACATTTTAAGTACTTGCAATTTTGCCATAAGAGTGCAACCCACTGTCATTAATATGTTACTAATGTCATCACTTTACCTGCACATTACATCCACACTGACATGTGCTGTAATCATGGAACGTGCACCGCTCATATATCTCTTTTTATAATTTGAAAATGTGATTCATTATTCACGTCCAGCATTTCCAATTCATCACAGCTCTCTGACCTTTTGACACTTTTACTCACAAGGCGGCCACTCATTTCTGCAGCCCATTTTGTTTTATCTGCGTCTCATTCTCAGACTTTTAATTGTCCACTGCAAAAACAAAAAGACGACGGCGGGACTGCACTGTGACTCCAAAAGGTCATCTGCACTTCCTCCCACTAAAAAAACAAGGGCCACTTTTTTTGTCTCACAGAAAAGGATAGGCCAGGGAAATTACAACAGCAGAAAGGTAACGGACATCTTCTAATCTCTCCCACTGCTCCACAACTTTTGAACTTGTACTATTGGTTTTGTGGAGATAAGGACTTTTCTCTAAAGAGCCCGTAGCCACTGCCGAGGGAGTGGGCCGGGGATGTACTGTGACACTGAAGGCTTTATTAGGTCTTGGCTTTAGTGAGCAGAGATTTGAGAGAGTCTGTAGAGGCTGAACAAGTCTAAGATACAACGGTGATTTTCTGCAACCGGGCCAAGAAGGAAACATCATGATAAGAGCGGAAGTGTGTGATATGTGCGGCAGCTTAAATCGGTTTGACCCGGTGTAACAGCAGTGTCTACTGTGTCTAACCCCAAACTATGAATAATTGAATGAGAAACAAAGTTGTTGGTCACCTCCAGGTAAGTTTGCTATATTGTCTCGTTGGAGTCACACCAGCCTCAAATCTCAGGCGCTGTATACTTTCTTTGTGTTGGAAAAATGGTAGGGGAGTAGTCAAAGATCCCAAAGCTAAATACAATAACAACTCAGTACTAAACAGCATGTGGAAAGATGAAAACAGCATAACAATAAATATTAATCACATATAACGTATAACTATGATGACACTAAAGGCAAAATGTTGCAAACAACAAAAGTAAAGTCTGCCCACTTTATACAATTTTAATGACAGCCAACGATTCTTCCTCAAAGGCATTTCACTCGCTTTTTATCTCACGCAGTCTGTTCTCTCATTCGGCTACAGCCTTCACATGTGTTGCTGGGGACCTCATCCCCATTGATCTAACGTAAGGTAATGCAATTATAACAAAATGTCAAAGAGGTTATCTACCGAAGACACCGCTCGCCCCACCTATGGACATGTGTCTGGGCTGACCTTATCCAGGCAAATGTCATGCTGTGTTGAGGGCAGGGTTTAGGCAGGGTTTCAGTGCACATGAGGGCATACAGGCACTGCTTACGAGAAGAAAAAAAAGAGTTGGTAACACTCTATAATAACTACACCTTATTTAGCCTTAATAAATGATGAGCCAACACTTAATTCATCGCGGACAATTCATTAGAGTCTGACTAGCACGTACTGTAAATTCTGGACTTTTTTAAATAAATTGTTTTACATATATAGGCCGCACTGGTTATATAAGCCACAGCTGGCCATGGTCTGTTTTACCAAGAGAATGGAGGCCTACAAGTAAATTTACTTTATTAAAGTGTGTTAAGAACTTGGATTATATACTTCTTTAAAAGCAGGTCCCGCACAATACTCCTCCTCGGGAGTGTGGCCCTTAAGTGCAATACAAAAGCTCTAGTGCGGGAGGGCATCCTGCTACCCTCGCTCCAGTGGCCAGATGGAGGAAGACAGCAATAGAGTGACACGTGACACAGTATCAGTATGAACATAAAAATCAATAAATTAGGCCCACCGTTGTATAAGCTGCAAGGTTCAAAGGGTGGGAAAAAAGAGGTCCGGAAATTACGGTATGTGAAGAACTATTCATTATGAGTTAGGCATTAACTGTAGTAGTTAAATAGTTATTAACTGTTAGTCACACTTAATTCATCGTGAACAATTCATTAGTTAAGTGGTAATTCATCATTTATTTGGGCTGGGTGATATGGACCAAAAGTCATATCTCGATATATTTAGGTTGAATATCGATATACGATATATATCACAATATTTTGTATGCAAAGTGAGGGCTAAAATAGTTTGTTAGATAAATAAATAAAATAGGTCAGCATTTATATATAAAGAGATAACAAAATAAAGTGCTCAGTTTAACTATATCGATGTATGGTCTAATTCCATATCTCATTAAAAAATATATCGATATATCTTAAATATCATAATATTGCCCAGCACTATCATTTATTAAGGCTAAATAAGGTGTAGTTATTATAAAGTGTTACAGCTGTAAGCTCCCGCCTCACTATTAAAGGTCTCACTAACTGCAGATAATTTCCTCTTCTATTCAAGATCCAAGAGTGGCAGTGTTTGGGCATTAAAATGAAAACAATCACCATTCAGTGACAGCGCTAACCACACAACAAAATGTTTTTGAAAGTACATAATATTGCAATAATTACATGTATAGCAATAGTTACAAGGACAGACGCTCTCTTACCTGTAGTAGGGCGCACAATAGAGTGTGAAAGAGTTCATCCATGAGGACGGCAGACAGTCGCATTCCCGGGGTAGCAAAGGAGAGAAGAGAAAGAGCAGGAAAGCTATTGTTAGATACAATACAAAAAGTGTGAGTACCATAAGACAAGTAGATACTAGCTCTTCAATGGGTGCTATATACAGTACAGTGCAGTGAGAATACATTTCATGGTAATCGTTCGTTTTGCACCTGCTGCATGAGCCAGGCTGGGTGAATATGGAAGCAAGTGGTGTTATAAAATGATCTCACACCGACTAAAACAAAGAAACAAAAAGTAGAAGCTTCGAGTAGCTTTTAAATCAAAGTCATAATCACAAAATATGGGCGAGGAACGCGCTTCCCTATGGTCTTCATGGAGCTGACATTGCTGTACTACCACCCCCAAGTGGCCACGGGTGACTCCAAGAGACACTTGGGAGCATCGATTTTAATGGGACTTCAGACGTACCAAAAATGGCTTAAACGCCTGGCTCAAAAGAGTTTTTCTTTTTCTAAAAATCGCTATGACCCAAGTGACAACGCTGGGGTAGGTGAAATATTTTTAACCACACTGTTTTTTGTACATCAGCCCAAAAATTGGAAGCATTTTCAGGGCATTGACTGGCTCCAGAGCCTGTCAATCAAGCTCTGGCGCTCTGTGGAGGCCCCGCCCACCCCGCGAGCGCAGGGCTTCCCGCCTTTTTGGCCTTTTAAGGAACAGGCTCCGTAGGAGGAGACAGAGCGGCCATTAAGGTGCACACAGGACTCAGGAACCTTTCTCAATGGGGCTGAAAGAGACCCGCTCATCTTTATTATATTATATCTATGATCACAAAACATCATGAAGTTAATAAATAGATACAACATTAGTCAATATTGCCATCTGAAATGCCTTGAGATGTACCATGCCATTTATAAGGCTGACAAGTCCACATTCATGCTCTCAAACTAAAACATACATAGTATCTAGCTCTCTTTCCAACCCACTGATCAAACAAAATAAAAATGTGAATACTGTAGTTGATTATGAGGCTTACTAGCACACGTTTTGAGGAATGAACTTTTAGCTGTAGAGCTCCCCAAGCCACACATTTTGTATAGTGTTGCAATCTGCCAGAATTCAAACAGCAAATGATAGGTTTCTTTACAACTGCAGTGTCTTCCTCAGCAAGACTTTTTCTCGCCGGAGGCTCGGTTCACTTCTCCTCCTGTACCTTCAACAATAAACTGCTGACTTACATCCGGAGGCAGTTGGGCACTATTTTCTTTACCTAAGTTATAGGGAAAGTTGGAATAAGTTTAAATCGGAATTCTTTCATCCCGCTGTGCTATACCTTTACGCTGAACAACCCCAAAACGACAGACACTTTCATTTCCGGCTAACGTCGAGGCTCCGAAAATCCCGATCACATCTGCTCTCTCTCTCTCTCTGACGTAATCTTTCAACTCCCCCCCCAAACGTATCTCGGCGCATTTATCCATGGCCGGGCTTTGAGAGAGCATGCGCTGATATAAACGGCACCATTGCTCCACACGGCTGCTCCCTCTGCAGGCAGTGATGTCGTGTTTCAATGTGGGGGGGGGGGGGGTCTTATGACAGATCGGTGCTGTTTCAGGGACAGGTGTTAGGTGGAGTGGCCCGGTTCACAGAGCGACTGCGGTTAAAATGGCAAAGTATTGATCGGGACGGTGTCCTTGAGCAAGGTTAGGCGCATAGATTTGCCAAAATGTCCAAAGACGTCAAACACTGTACAGAAGAACTTGGAATGCAGGCCGTTTGCACACACAAGGGTTTACCTCGGGCTTTTTTCAATAATATGTTGTTGTTTTTTTCCCCAAGAATAAGCATAAAAATGTCAAGATGGTATTGTGTATGAACACGCGTAATCAGTTTCGTTCCCTCCAGTTAAAAGCATTATGGAAAATAATGCGAACTTCACAAGGAAAATTGATTGTTGATTTGATCTCGGAGCACCTCGGGTTGTCTATTAGAAATAGAAACTAAATCTCTCTGAATTTCCTTGGGCACGTATATGGCAGTTTTTCAATTACACACATGTTTTTAAAATCATTCATACAACATCATTTATTAGGGATATCGGAGCCGATACCAGAAAAAAATACGAGGGCAAAACCTGGAGATTTCAATCACTCAGTTAGTTTTATCCTCTACAAACGCATTTTCGAACACACCGCGGCAAGCAACAGTATGCTAAAGCTAGCGGCAACATGCTTTGATCACCTAAAGTAGCCTAATAGTGTTTGTGTATTGTAGTTCATGAAATGCTGTTAATTAAAGAATAACTGACATGTTGTGATCAGATCAATTTATGCGAGTTGTTTATATGAATGTAACCTAAATAGCCGGCCATATCTTTAATGTGGAAAAGTCCAGTTATTCTTGGTTCATGTTTCTCCATTACAGTTTATTAATAGATAGCCTATAATTGATAACATCCTGTTTACAAGAGAAAATTAGACTTTATTGATCTCACACCAGAGAAAAGTATCCACTTTTAAGGAAGTTTCTCTATCGGTTAATATCGGATATTGGGAAATACTCAAACCCCCAGTATCGGAATCGGTATCGGAAGCAAACAAAGTTAGATCGGTGCAAGTCACTCCAGTACATACTTGCTATTCGAGTGCCTGAAAGCATAGATAACAGGCTGTGGGCCTTGCTGAATTCGGGATTGCACAGTCACTGCATACGACAATATCAATTTGGAATCTGGGCGTCACTTGTCTAACAATGAAGGGCAGCTATGATTAATTCACTGCTTTGAATTTTGCAAGTAAAATCCGCCCCAAATTGCATTTTAGGGGGTCACGTCAGGAGAGTACTTTCTTACTCTGACATGGCTTAACTTCAGCTAAGGCATGTAAGGTAAGCCAGCGTGTTCTATTAAAGCAAGGTTTGCCACAAGCCAAGACGCATATAATGAAAAACTTCTAAATCAGGCCCAGATAGAGTTACGCTCAGGCGGAGGGAAATTACATAAGGAAGTGAATGAGTTTTCTGGAAGTGCTTCACATAAGACGGGGGCGAGCAGATGTGAGTGAGTGGCGAAAAGGTTACGAGCTCTGACATATTGAAAGGGGAAGGTTAATGGGCAAAGCAGAGCGGTGTTGTGGCACGTAGGCAGAATAACTCTGCATGTGTACATCGAGAGCTTATGGACATGTACAGTACAACCAAAACACTCCACCCACAGCCGGTATGGGGTAGGGGACAGCGCTTGCCTATTAAGTGATGGTTCACACTGGAGGAAAGGACATGGAATCAAATGGCTGCGCAGATCTGGTTTATGGCGAGCTTTTTTAAATGTAGAGATATCAATTTGAAACCTTTGCTATAGATTACTGTCATAAATATGATGGGGGGGGGGGGATTGCAAGCTTTTTTGTGATTTTATGTTTTCAATTTCCTATATTTTCAGTGACGAAATCTGAATAATGGTTAAAATGTATGGTTTTATTTTGACATATTTGTTAGAAATACTTATTCAGAGGGGATTTTGGATATCTTGTTTGATTTCAAAATAAGTTGTTTTTAGTGGAACATTTTTAATTTTGCCTTTTTTTTTTAAGTCAAAACTCAATAAATTAGACTATAGGAATTAGATTAAAAAAATCCCTTCAACATATTGTTAAGCTACTGTTGCTACTGACGTGGATATATTGTTTGTTGCATGTTGAGAAACATTGAATCAGTGCAATAATTAAACATTTTGGTGTTTTGTTTGTTTCCCAGTGAAAGTTGATATGTTAGGAGACCAATTTTGCCTGGCCAGTGTCTCCCCTTGACATGGGTGAATGAATTAATTTGAATTGTTCGGCCGAAATAATTGCAATCTTTGTGACTTGTAAAAATGTGAACTAAATTAGAATGCAATTAATTGTGCAGCCACGTTTACAGAACTATAACTACACTTAACCCCGTTGCTTTAAGGCGACTAAAATCTATTTCATTAAAAAAGTTTTGAACACGTTTTTTGCTCGTAATATATGCAGGTGGGCTGGTGTGTACAGAGAGCCAGCACTATTTAATTGGTGATTAGTCACGGATGAAGACTGCGGGATAACACCACCAGACACTTGGGTCATGACTAATCATGAGCCTGCAACTCGGTTTAATTAATACACTTTTTAAGTCTCGCCAGTCATGTTTTGTCAGCTTAACAATTCCAGAATACATGCGCTTTAGGCCATGTCAGTGGTAAGGTTAACAAGAAGTGTTTGGTGAAATATGGCCCTTAGCAAAGAGATTCTGCCTCTTTTTAGAATGACAGAGGACAGCTATTAGGTCTGAAATAATTGAATTCTGTGTGCAGAGCAAAAATATAGTCTACTTGTGAGATGTGGACATTTGAACAGAAAGGCGTTGAACTGCACTTGTACAACCAGCTCGCTCTACACAGAGAAACAATAATACAGCAAAGAGGCTGTCCGTGGCAAGCGTTCAACTGCACAGGGTAATAAACATTTAGGAAATCATGCCTCGAGTCATAGCTGCTGGGAGAGGCTCCAAGAGCATTAAACACAGCAACAAAACCACTCAGCTCTGTCTACACTTTGATAGCACCATCACACTTTGGCATAAGTTCCTTTATCATCGTTAATAACACACAAAAGTAAAGAAAAAATAAATAAGTCCCTGGAGGCAACAGAAGCCGATCCATATAAAAGGGCTTTACAAGATCTGTTTCAACCGGCAACATTCTCTGGTGAACCACCAGGCTAACCTTCATCTCACAGTCATAGCGTTTCAATTTGGTGCCGAGGATTGAAAGGGCTTCTTTTTTCTTTTTCCGGGTCCTCCGCGGTCGTGCCGGAGACAGGCGCGAGTGAATCAACCTCTGGGGTCCAAATGAGTCCAGGATGAGACGATGTTGAACGGACCCTTCAGTGGTTCGAGCGGCAAGAGACGGATATTGAGGCGGTTTGAGCCACGGGAGGCAGATATTACAGTCAGGACTTGGGGCAATCCCAAATGCTTAAAAGGAATTGTGATAAAATGAGTTCAGTGATTACAATTTCATTAATGTCTTTTGAGTTTCCGCGACAAAGGATATTGAACTGAAATACTATATTGACATTTCTCCAGGTTTACCCCGCATCAGAATGACTTAACATCAATTACCATGGTGACGCAGGGGGACACGCACACAGTCTTATCTTAGTCTTTTCTCTCCGCAACCTTCTTACTGATGGTTGATCACCAGCTTTGCCACACTATCGCCATGCACTTTGACAGAGCTGTCAACTCTCACGCAATATTATTAATTAAAACATTGATAAATTGTACTTGTCCATTTTGGCAGGGCCGTAACAATGAAGGGGGCTAACTGGGCATTTCCTAAGAGGCCCCAATTTGAAGGGGGCCTCTAAAACATATTCTTTAACAGCAGCAAATGGACCAGGTGAAAGTATTATCTATGATCTAAAATGCACCAGAATGCAGGAAATCACATCTAAATAATACAAAATTCCCCTGGTTAGATACATGTGACTGCAGTTTGCCCTTATAAACACCCAAATCTGCAGTCTGAATTAAAACGTTCCTCAATATGGGACTAGTGGACGCCTGTGGATTATTCTGGACATGAATTAAACGTACATCTCTACAATCTCTCCCCTGGAACGGCCGAGACATGACCTATCCATTGTTTGCGGCTTTGATCACTGTATTTGACATGAGAGGCTTCAGTTGACTGTTGCTATTTCTGTCCCTCCTACAATATTTGTATTTGATCGAGCCGTCCATTGTTGGCGGCGCTCGGGCCCATGCGTCTGGGACAAAAGGAAAAAAAAGAAAAGTGGTCAAATTGCACATTTCTCATGACAAAGAAGAACGCAGCCGTCGCCCGCAATTGCCGACGTCTTGTATCTCAAACGGCGTGGACAGCACACAAGTGCAAACAACGCACCGTCCCGATCAATGTGTCTGACAACCTCTGCTGGGCAGTATTGGACAGCAAAAGGGATGAGAAAATCAATAAGCCAGTGACCGCGCTGAAATAGCTGCTGGACGCGTCATCTCCGCGCAGGCACACGGGTCAGTAATGAATAAAACTACAGAGTTGGGAATAGGAGAAAGCCAATTTATTAGACGATCATGAGAATCTGTGTGGACTTTGTAAAATGTGCAATTATGTTTGTGTTAAAATGTAATGGGGATGTGGTCAGTCTCCGGTGCACAGAGTCCAGAATTACCAGAGCGGTTTCCCTTAGGTCTGTCAGAATTTGATTCAAAAAGAAAATAAAGAATCTGATTTTGTACACAGCCCGTGGCGAGGGCGAGTCACGCGGAGGAGAGGCGAAAAACAGCAGGGACCAGCCTCACAGCAGGACACTAGTGCTGGGCGATATGACGATAGATATCGTGGGGACGATAGAAAAGTGTCTATCGTGGCATTTCTCTTCTATCGTTTATATCGTTTCTAACCTAATTTCATCAATTATTAAAGCAAATATTACATTAAATAGGCCACAAACAATGTATTAGTGTTTTCTTGTCACTATGCATCCTCTAAGTTTATATTAAGTGATTATAAACAAGAATAAAAAAGAACTTTTTCGCAAAGAAACTCCGTCTTGTTGTTTTGCGACACCTGCTTTACGATATTGCTGTCCGCCGCCCGCCGCACCTGCTGTAGCAACGGCGACATCTAATGGACGTACACCCCTACTACAACAGCATTCTTATTTCTGAGTTAAATGTCACTTCATAACAGAGGTTACATTAACCGAAAATTCTCCGTCATTTGCGTAATATGTTTAGCTTTGACGCAGCGCTGACCCGTCTCTCTCTCAGCTACTTCCCTAAACACCGCGTGGTTTCGCTCTGCTTTACGTACCAGCGCGTAGAGCAGCTAAAGACGTACAATGCAAACGGCTCGCCCACTGTTTCTTAAACATTACGTTAAAATTGAGATATAAGCTCCAATTTACATTTGCTTTGGTGTAATATGAGCCTTGATATTGAGGAGCAGATGATGCTCTGAATAAGTCGTTCTCTACGCACGAGTTTACACATTTCTGTTAAATTGGTGTCAGGACTCAGATGTTCAGATCATGTTTAGCCCATTTATCCTGCTGTCTCACATTTATCCTGACAAACAATACAGGCGATATAAATGATCCATAGCGAAACCACTGCTTCAAAATAAAGTAAAAAAAAAGTAAGTAAGCTAAAAATTACATACTTACTTTTTTTTAAACTTTTGAAAGAATAACTGAAAACGGACTATATTATGGTATATCGTGATATATATCGTTATCGTGATATAAAATAATCCATATCGTGATATAAGTTTTTTCCATATCGCCCAGCACTACAGGACACTGACCAGAGCTGAGAAATGTGGACAGTTTTCGACCGCCACCGCGCAGGAGTCAGGCAAAACAAATCCAGCGTTCGCATTAAAGATCAAAGCGGTCAAATATCTCAGACTAAGACCTCTTTTTTTTTTTTTTGTTAGCTGCTGAAAATATGGTTGACTAAAGGCAAAGTCATTCATTAAAATCTTTTTCGAAAGGCGAGACACATACTGTAGGTGAATGGGGGGGGGAAGAAAAGAGATTTCGATTTGAAACATTGCTTTAAACCAGTAGCGACCCCCATTATAACAGTTAAAGGCCCCTACTCGGGTCACACCGTAAGAAACAGGGACATTAGCCTATATAATTCTTAAAAAAAAACAAAGAAAAAAATAAAATGAATCAAATTAAGAACACATAATGGCTCTCTGGTAAAAAAAAAAAGGACACACATGCTACAGTAAAATATTATATTATAGGCTAATAAAATATATGTTTTCTTACATACAAGTTCTGGTGACCCCCCAAATTTGTCTCGCGACCCCCTTGGGTGTCCTGACACCCAGGTTGAGAACCACTGCTTAAAACTACTATGGGGAAAAAAGACACACAAAAAAGAAGAAAAGATTTACAGCAAGTGTATACTTTTATTGAATGTTTTTCATATTAACCTCTTAACCCCCAGTTCAGCTTTGCCCAAATCTAAAAGCTCCCCGACTGGAGCGTACAGCCTATAGGCCTGTGGAACGCCTCATTGGAAAGCTAAGACCTCGCGTTGTCGCGTTTAGTTGCGTTTTTCCTCCTCTTTCATCACCTCGCACTTGGCTGTTTTGTCACGTTTTCGCCGCCTTTTCGTAACCGCTTTGTCGCCTTTTCATCACTTTTTTGGTCACCCGTTTTGTTTGCGTTTTCATCCTCGTTCACGTCTCGTTTTTTTTTTGGTTGCTATTTTGACGTTAAACTGCAGAACATGTGCTCAATTGAGGCGGTGTGTTAAGGCGTTGAAATAAAAAAAAAAAAAGGGCAAATGTAGATTCTTTTCACCTTTACACTTTAAAAAAATATATACTTTTCACTCGCAGCTCCTTTCCCATGAGCCACTTCCAACCCACAACAGTCCAAAGGCAGTAAATAAGACCGTCAGAGACACATCAGCGACGGGAGGAGACAGCGGGCTTCGGTCAGTCTAGTGTCGAGGCCGGGGTGAGCATGACAAGAGGCCCGTGTCTCAAAGGTCAGAGCTGCGCCTGTTGATTGGTTCTCCCACACGCCTCCTCTTCACACCTTCTGTGCGTGGGCTTATCTTCTGCCCCGCGAGTGGCAGAGAACCTCTTCAGACACTCCCGCTGACCTTCTCCACACAGATTGGAGAAGCCAAAAAAAAAAAAAAAAAAAGATGTGGGGGAAAAAGGATGGCATTGTGTGAGCGCCGGGAGAATGGAGCTCGGATTGGAACGCGCTGTGGAACAACAGGCGCGGGGACCTCGGGCGCCGCTTGGTATATTGTGCGACGGTAGAAAGGAAAACGTGCTCAGGGTCGGACTGCTTCGGAAAATACGTGCCAAGTCATCTCAACTATCGTTCCTTTCCACCCCTTCCTCTAGGTGTCTGCATAGCCTCTCTTGTTCTTTCTTTGCAAGTTCCCTGTAAAGCAAAAGGTGTGACGGCGCGAACGCTGAATGAAACCACATGTTTTGAAAGTGTTTTTTATAAATGTACCCTCACTTACAAATCGGTAAAATAAAACAGCGTTGTCATTTTTTGAGGGCATACGTAGGTTTGAACGAAAAGCCAACGTATTAGACATCGCTTCAACTATCCACTGTGTTATACGGCCTGGTGCTAAAGTCCAAGTAGTAGCTAAAAGTAGCCGTTGCTATTTACCTGATTTACCATCTGACACTGGGGGAGTGTTGGCACGTTTTGATCATAGACCCCCCTCGAAAGCGAAAGCAAAAGGGAATTGGGACCACGGCTCGAGACGCCCGTGGATGAAAGGAAGAGGCGGACGGCGGGACACGAGTCGTGTCTCCTTCGGTGTCATCGATAGGCCCGGAGCTTTTTATAAGGACTTTAAAAGGGAAGTGGGGAGCCGTCCTGAAGCCGTTTGATGGACAGCCGTTGTTAGCCGCTCCAGTTCAATGGAACACACACACACACACCATCATTATCTCTGCCTCAAACGCTATCAGCCCTTGACGTGCTGTTTACAGTATTACGATGCACATATAACAGCTGACAACTGCAGTTAGAGGTCCATAAGAAAGAGCCGACGTCAGAGATTTTGTGGCCACAGCTCAGAGTCTAATGACAGAGGCGAGATTGCACGCCTTGGAACGAACCGCGTGCATTTCCCACCACATTACGGCCTAAGTGGTCTCCGCAGGAATTACCTTCGGAATGAGCATGGATATTTTCACAGACTATAAAACATGTGAAATCTATAAGCCACACAACCCGCAGACTCCAAATGCAATCCGTAAAAAAAAAAAAAAAGAAAGAAAAAAAGTCCGAAATTAGGATGCGCCACAGCCCGGCAGAGAGAATAAAATACCCCGTTGTAAGGAGTCGAGGAGTGGCTCTCCGTTTATCTCCAATCAACAGAGAAATGGTGTTTATTCGGAACCCGCAATCTTCCACATTAACTGCTGAGGACCGGACGTCAGCCAATTATGTGTTTTCACCCTCATAAATTAATCTCTTCGGACCGCAAAAGCCCATCGCCGACATAAATGAGAGATGATTACTTCTTTTTATGTGAGGACGTGTTTTTTTCCCCTCTTACTCTGTTCCACTTGCGGATATGGCGCCGCACTTCAGAAGAATGCCGCGGCCCGGCCTGTTGTCGAACGGACGCGTTCAATACCGAGCACAGAGCGGAGGTTGATTGAGTGCGTTTCTGTGTGTTGGGATTACTCGAGGTACTGCAATATTTTTGGTCTCTTTTTTGTTTGTCACAGGAGCAGCCGAGTCCGTCCTCCTTTTTCGATTCCGCTGGTGGGAGAAACCCAAACAGTACGACGGCGAACATAAGGCAAAGGAAAGAGTCAACTTCAGCACGGCCTTTGTGTTCTTTGACCATACTCCGTTCTCATCCGTTTATGGTGGCGGTCAGAGTGGTCTAACAAACTCGTATTAAGTCAAAAATCCCCAAAGAGTTGTCGGGGGTGAAAAAGGCGTCACCTTATGTTGTGAAGTAAAAACATTGGTACAGTTTTGTGCTGAACTGTGAAGCACACGACGTCCTGCGAGTCTTGTGGTCATAATAACAGCGGGTCGAGGCTGTGCACATATCCATGGTTTTCTCAGCGGGCTCGCTCTGCGGCCATGAGCGAGTTCGGTGCAGAGTGCTGGAGGAGTCCAGATCACCGACTTAAGTCAACAAAACCCGCACTGCAACCACAAGACACTAATAAGGAAACATTGCAGCATACTTTTAAAACACATACTCCCTTTGTTGAGAAGTCTTCTCTCCCCTGATAACTCATATACAGTATAGTACAGCTTCTCTGGGCTCCAATTTAAGTATCACAATGTACTGCTTCTAAACTCCTGTAGGAGCTGCACGCTTATTGAAGTGGGCAGTTGTTCAACTTTACAGACTATAATATTCAGAGGATGAAACAACTCTCACGGTCCACGCCATAGGGCTATTTAATTGTCAAGTCTGTGGTGATAAAATGTTTCTACTGAATCCTATTATTTCATGTATTTAATAGGGACAAGTGTGAACAATAACAAGTAACACACTAAAACATTTAGAGCCGAGGCTAATTTGCAATGTCCGTACCTAGAAGAGCTTTTAAAATACACTACATAATAACAACATAACATGGTTTTGGGTTTAAAGATGCACAACAGAATCTTTTTTTTTTGTGTGAAGCGATACTGGCAAGGAAATCGTACATGGATGCTCGGCTCGTACTGGGAGCCTTGGAGTCTTTAGGATCTATTCGTTTCAAAGAACCGTTCAAAAGACGGGCTCTTTTTAGTATGACATTTTAATAACGCCAGCCAGATAACTCACAATATCTAAGATGTGATGAATAAAAGGCACTTTTAAAACGGGACTGATATTTACGCTTTGGGAAAACGCGTTTGTGAGTAAAATCGTGCGCCGCAACGAATAAAAAGAGGCTGCGACTGCCTGGCAAATCATTTAGAGTGCGTTTAGCTTTGACTTTAGTGCCCAAAGCGTTCACTTCCGTTGCTGGGCTGATTCTTGTGTTCGTTCAGGGCGAAATTCTGGGTAAAACTGTCCTGACAACTGAGACCCCGTTCGAAGCGTTCACCTTAAAGAGCCGTACGAAAGAGCCGCTCGGTCACGAACGTCACATCACTAGCTCATATAAAAGGTCGATCTTGTCTATGTTCATGATTCATAATCATACAAACTATTTTTGGATGTGAAAAAGAAAATCCAATTAAAAATAACAATAATGAAAAAAAAAAGGCTACACTGACATTGACACCTTTTGGTAATTTATAGGTCAAATCATTTTCAGTTTATTATAGCCTACTGTGCTTGAAATTGTGAACACTAACCAGAGAAATAAAAGATACTACAATTAAAATGTGTCCTCGCTCGTTTTACTCCACGCCTTACTCCACGCACATACCATCCGGGGCGTGGATGGTATGTCACGCAATTAGCAGGCGCGTGACAAAGCTACACCTTCACCTATTTGCGGCAATGACTCACATCGTAGTTACCCGGGATACGCTCACATATCTTTAGCAGAGGAGACGGGGCACGCCTCCCCAAGACGACGCGTTCAACATCTCCGGAACAAGAGTCACAGATTAGCTCCGTTCTAATGGTGCGTTGCTAAATTGAGGCGTACAGTATGCGGAGGTGTGGAGGCAATTGGAAAAATGCTGCTCCTGGTGCCCTTTTGTCTGTGGCGGATTCAATTCTTCATAGTTAAAGAGAAAGGGGAAAAAAAGGACGCCAGGCTGGAAAATCAAGTTGCATGAGCTTGTTACGCGAGCGCCCTGCTGAATAGCGCGGTGTCATTTCCAATGCAGTTCATGTGTTTTCACCGTTTACATTGAGTTTCGTATTACAATATGTCATTTAAAAAGGAAAAAGAAAGATATAATTTCCCCAACATTACACTTTGCCCAATCTTAACTTAATCAAAGTAGTTTAATCAACCTAACCTTTCCCAAATTGGTTTTCATCTTCCTCTTCAGAACATAGAACCTGGATCTTTGAAGAAAATCCTATCTCGCAATCTGCTTCAGTCCATGCACATCGTTTCCAATATCGATATATAGCAAACAGCTAACCAGGGTCGGACTTTTGATTTGATTTACGAATTGGCCGCACCCATTGCGTACATTTTAATGGGTAAAGTTTTTGAACGGCAATGACTCAGTGAATCGGTGGATTGAAAAGTTTCATTAGCGAAGGATTATGGATGTCGAGTGCATTTGGAGCCACAATTAAGCAGTGGGAATCCGACTTAACGGGATGAAATGAAGATGCAGTAGTAGGATGTTCCGACATGGTCTGTCACTTAAGCTGTGAATCAAAAGCTTCAGAACTCAGCCTTTATGAGCCAATGATGCAAGACGGGCTTTTATCAGCCGTCACAGTCATTCTGCTAATCTGTGCTGCGCCAAAAAGACTCGTCAGGGAGCGTCAACGTCAGCGTGCCGTTTAAATAATGTGCTCTGATGGAATTCAAACTTGCTTTTGACACTGATGTGCACAATCTGATACAAACACCTGCAGTGTATAGAGGCATATAGGGCTTAAACCTCCTAATCTTTTCTCAATACACTGATAGAGTTTCCTCCAATGACCCAAGTTTCGAGAAAAACGCAAAATAATATATATTTTTTTTTTGCGGAATCGTTCAGTTGAAGCCACGAAGAAGCCTCTCCATGTTTAAGCTACCAGTATTGGCATATCTAAAAGCGTAAACTTTTATGTTCAAACCGGCTTGATTTGGGAGATTCCGAGGTGTGTTCAGTTGATTTGGATTTGTTTGCGTTTTGTTTTTGGTGTGCGGGTTAAAGATTATATAACGTAGTCGCTAATGATCGCGTGTGCGTTCTTCTTTCCCTCTGGTCAAATGCGTTTATGTTGGGATAGTGTTGCTAGTTGTCATTGTGCTTCTGGTTGCTGTAGAGCAGGGGTCCCAAACTCAATTTGGACTGGGGGCCAAAAATGCGAACCCAGTGTTGGTCCCAGTCAATTATGATTTAGCTACTTTTTATTGTTGGCTGTAATAAACCTTAAAATAGACTGTACATTAACTATCTGCACATGTTTAAGCTTCCAGAGGTTTCCAATCACCTAAACGTTGGCTGAGCTTCTAAATGTGAAATGACAGACTTAGACCATTAGTGTTTTTGTAATTAATCTCATTTCGGTTCAGGTAAATTGGTTCAGGGCATCAGTGAATGATCTTTCAGGAGTCAGGTCCAGTTTCTGTCTGTTGGCCTATTTAGAAAGAAATGCAAAATCTACAACAAATGTCATTTTAATTTAGTGTCGAAAAGCCCAACCAGGGACTGGAGCTGATAATGAGCACTAGCAAAACGCTTCATCTACAAACTTGTTTTGTACTATGTTAATTTTCCATTCCCCTTCAATATAAATACATGAATGAATGTGTAGACTTGGCAACTCTCCAAATGCCATTTTACAGACTCTGGTGTGTCTGAGATCCGCTCAGTGAGATTCACCTCATGTAAATAATGTGGAATCATTGGCCTCAAGCGTTTTTGGGTGTGACCTACAGTTAGAACATTGATGGGGCTTATATTTGTTACTGCCAATGTTGCTGTAATTATATGCAGTATTTTTATACATTTCCATATTCTCTATATTTAATGTAACTATGGATCATGTGGTCGCACGTGTCCTTAATAAAGATTAAATTAATTGACATGATGTGCTTCTTGTGTGAGCACACAATGGTGCTCTGAGAGAGAGATGGAGAGAAAAGGCTCCTCACTTTACAGTTGTGACGCTTTTAAACACTAATTACGATGTGTTCACTTTGCAAAGTCATAAAGGTAAAGATGGTAAAGGTGCTTACTGTCATGCTGCAGTGCTGTAACTTTTCCAGCACATTTTAGCTGAACAACTAAAGCCTGGTTCACACGGCACGATTTTAAAATTGTCGGCCGATTTTCCAAACCTGAGAGACCCCACACATGGCGATAAAAAATCACGGGTCTAACAGTTTTGGTCGTACAGTGTGTGTGCAAAATCAACACATCACACACGAACCGGTTTGACTCCCGAGCATTAACAGATCAGACGGGAAATCTCGCAAAACCCCTCGAGATCAAGCGTGACTTCAGAGTAAACAATCATGGCGGACGAAGAGGATGCAGTGGCAATAGTTTGTTTTTAACAGGAAAAAAGCGTTATCAAAAGAAAAGGCAATGGTCAAAGAAGTGCTGCCGGCTGTTTTGATTTTCTTTCCCGGTGTTTCTTCGCCACCTCGTCACCTCGCTTTCTGATCGGCTACACGCCACAGTCTACAGGTCCCGTGTTCGTTTGTCCCCGGGGGGACGCCACACACGAGGAGAAATCGGGTCAAAAAAAATCCAACATGTTGGATATCCCCGATTTGAGATCGGAGCGGTTCCGACGTCCTTCCGAGCAGACGAGAGCCGTCTTCACACACCACACACGGCAGGAATATCTGATCAGATTATTTTGCGATAATTGGAGCGTTTCTAAATTTGTCGGAAGGGGTGAATCGGGGCTAAAATCGGCCTAATTATCCTGCCGTGTGAACCAGGCTTAAAGTTTCTCCCTCATGTTCTGACCGTCTCTAGCCTGGCCTTTGCCATGCGTAAACTCCGGTCAATTATCTTTTCCCTACCAGGCCAGACAGTCTCCCACCTGTTTCAGAAGGTCCTCTCTCACAGTCCGCTGCTGTTAGTCCGTTTCTTTGTTGAAAAAAGTTGCTAAGTCGTCTGCAGAAGCGCCGCATCTCCCTCCCCCTGTCTGATGTTGTCATTCTCGCGTCCGCAACGGCATTGGCGCAACCGCGTGGTGCCTCATGGGAAATGTGTTTAAGGTTTATACCGGCGGGCCGCATATAATACAAATAAGAAATCATCTCGCGGGCCGCAAAAAAATACCTCGCGGGCCGCATTTGGCCCCCGGGCCGCGTGTCTGAGACGCCTGCTGTAGAGCTCTATGTGCTTTATGGGAAGTGGATTTATGCAAGATACATTCATTTATATATTACCTGTTTGGAAGGTTTTTTCTTTGATGGCACATTTTTCTTGCTCTTTGCCTTTTCTCCCCCTGAGCTTTACAGCTTTACGGGGGAGGCTAATCTAAATGTGATGTAAATGAGCCCTATTGTCACTCGAGCAGCAGAGAGAGGTGAGAACAGCCCAAAAGTTTGGATGCCGTTTTACGCCCTTTGACATAATTATTTCGAGTTCCTAAATTCAATTTGCCACATCTTCTCCAAATATGATCAGATTTCTATGTGTTACACATCATTGGAAAGCTTGGAGACTACACTTAAGTCTCAAAATGCCCCAAAGTGTCCCTGGATTCCACGGCTGGGCACATATACAGTATATGCAGTATATAACAGTGTACTGTATATGGGGAGCCTTTAAGCCAACATCAAAACGTAGATAAATGATGATAATTGCAGCTTCAACAGACATTTATAATGCACTTGACACACTCTTTATCTTTGACAATGTGTGTCTCATTATGAAGTCTAAGATGTTTAGCAGCTGCAATGGAGTCATTACTTAAATAGCTATAAACATTCCCTCCTTGTGTTCGTAGTATACCGACTAAAATCTAACATAATGGTTCCTTGGCTCATTTAAAGAATATGTTAAATCCGTGATATGTGCTTGTGTGTTGCTTGTAGAGTCAGAGACTGTACATGGGGATCTGTCTTCATTAGGAGTAGTAATATGTATTATATGCTGTGGTACCATGGTGTCTGCATTCATCAAGGGCTAATCACTGAATGTTGTGTGGGAACGGTGTTATTCCGATGTGAATAGGTCCAAACCCATACATTAACGTTGGGATTAACCTTGTTTATTTCTATCTCCTTTCTCTCATCCTCCTCCCTGATTCCCATCCTTTCCTCCTCATCTTTCCAGGGTTCCCCGGAGGCTTTTTTCAAATTTATGAAAATTGACTTTGCATCTCTTTGAGCAGATGCTCCTGCTTGGCAGCGAGAAGCGCTTCATTAGTTATCTAAATCCAAATTGCCGAGGACTGCATATCAGACACTAAATTAATTTGGTATATGGAAAACAGGGATATTAGTGCGGAAACAAAATGCCAATGTCAGTCGGTGCATCAATATGCAGACAATGCATCTAACTCTGGCCTGAGAGGTCACATAGTGCTCACAACTTTGCCCAAATGTCTATGAAAGATTTAAAAGAGTCAAAACTGAGTTTTTTTTTTTTCAGTACTTGGTTCTGAAGTTAAATATAAATAAAAGTAAATATATTGATATTTAACCCCTTAACTGAGCACATTTTCTCCAGTTCTGTTTTGCCCAAATCTAAAAGCTTCTTGAGTGGAGCTTACAGCCTATAGGCCAGGGCAACGCCTCATTTGAAAGCTAAGATCTACAAAACTGATCGTGACTTTTTTGTTGCGTTGTTGCCGCGTTTTTGTCACATTTTTGTCTTGTTTTTCGTAGTGTTTTCCATCTTGATTTTGTAGTTTTTTTGGTCGTGTTTTTGTCATTTTTGCTGCTTTCTTCATCATTTTTTTCCTTGCTTTTTGACGCTTTTCTGTCGTGTTTTTGTTGCTTTTTTTATTGTGTTATTGTTGCTTTTCCGGCACGTTTTTCTTGCTTTTCTTGCTTTTTCATCACTATATACCATATCAAGAAGCTTTTCGATTTGGGTGAAGCCAAACTGGAGAAAATGTGCTCGGTTCAGGTGAGGGTTAAGAGTTTAAATATATCAATAAATAAATCTTTGTAGCATACTGTTCAAATTTAAATACAAACAAAAGACTTTTGAAATATACAGACAAGAAGAAATGCGTTGCCACTAGGGGGAGCAGGAGGATCAATTATGTGTATTTTTTCCTCTATATTCAAGGAAGAGTGTTGCTGCTTGGAACGGTTGTCATTCTATTGCTCAAATTCACAAATGGAGAATTAGGGTTGCCAGGTTATGGATCTGTTGAGGGAAATCCTCCTAACGGGCTCTAAACCTTTAAATGCACCACTCAGCATAGGAACATCATCTACAAAATCAGCTGTTAGGGCAGCCGTGTGGGGGTTTGTTGATGGGGTGTTACTGCCCTCTTCAACTGGCCCGCTCTACACTCTGGCTTTTTAATGCACCACACTATGCAGGGCTACAGCATACTTCACATATAACTCAATTAAATAAATATATAATAATAATGATTATGAAAATTACACCCAAATTAAAATTATACTGAGAATGGTAATGACAACAGGGAAGTATCAAGATCTCGGAGTATAATACCTATTAATGTACCTTCATAACATAAAAGTAACTCTCGGTTATCAAGGGTAAAAATCTAAAAGAAATATATTAAGGATCACATTTTTTTTTTGACTGCTTTGTTCTAGACATCGTACATGAAACAAGATTGTTGTTGTAGTTGTGCGTTGTTTCAATTAATTATATAAACAGTTCATATATTTTTTTTGTAAGTTGGTCTGTACGAATGTAGCTGCTTGAAATGTTCTGAAATGTTCTTTTTATAATTATTTTTTAATTTTTTTTTATTGCACTTGGGGGTGGGCACTCATAAGCTTTTGCTTCAGTCCACTCCTTTTGAGCACTATGTGTACTGCTCAAATAAACTAAACTAAACTAAACTAATATTGAAAAATACATATTTTTAAAAAGGACACAGTGACACAGCAAAACGCCTTCTTTTCTTGAACACGCTCTCCCTGAATCTTGTCAAAACTTGAAACTTTTTTTTGCATGTGTCTTTATATCGCTGCAGCAGGGGGAAATAGCCTTCACATTTAAAACCGGTGAGATAGAATTTCTTTGGCCGTGACGTGGGAATTGTCATTGGCTTTTTCTGTCAAACTCAACTATACAAAAGGACTGTACTGTACGTCGGCTGCAGGACAGTGCACATTTCTATATAACCTTGGACATAACCATCCGTTTCCCACTCTCTGTATCTACATCATATTTACCATAAGTGTCATAATGTCCAGTGGCATGTCATTGCACTCGGTCATCTGGCTCAGTGTGAAAGCATGCATTTCACATAGCCGCTGGTGCCCTCCATTCTGATGATGATGTATGACCACAGGGGCTTATGGGAAATGGGCTTTGGGGCATGTACAGTATAGCAATGTGCTACAGCGGTGCAAGCACTCCACATGTCATCTCCGCCAGCAAAAAAAACCTGACAGGATGGCCAATTATATGTATTTAGAAACCATATTGTGAATCCTCCGGGCCGCTGCCTGTGACACGGCGGGGAGAACGTGGGCACTAAAATGGAAGGATGTGTTTTGGCAGCTGTTGGGACTGAGTGGAGCGGGCACATCACCACAGTTTGGGAGGCGGGAGGGGTTTATTATACAGGCGAACGAGGCCTCACGTCTGCGTTCACGCATGACAAAGCCAATCCTTCCGCCGCCGAGAGCCAAAGAATAAAAAAACAGGCCACAGAGGTGCGTAAGACTTCACTGCAGCAATTTCATGACTTTGTTTAGAGTGGATCTCGTTTGTCTCGTGCAAGCTGTCGCCGGTCACTCTTTTTTTGGGATAAATCTCAGTGAAAAATGTCTTCTTTTGACCATATCGGCAGTCTGCCATTTTGTCATTGTGTGTAATGCCAATGGCAGCTCTCCCAGTCAAATTCTATGTCGGTGTATTCTGCCATGACATATTCTCGCTTGAGAAAGTCGAGTAATAAATTGTTGCTGTTTGTATTAATTGGTCCGGGTGATGCTTGAGGCCGTTCTGGTCCATCCTATGGTTCAAAATCGAGAGAAGCACAATCACAGGTTATCTCTGTGACTTTGATGGTTGGGTCAAATACAGGTGACACATTTCCACGAGGACAAAAACCATAACCGTAAAACCTCCTAACCCCCGCCTTAACCGAGTGCATTGTCTCCAGTTCGGCTGTACCTACATTTAAAAAGCTTCTTGACTGGAGCTAACAGCCTATAGGTCAGTGTAATTTAAAAGCTAAGACCTACAAAACTGACCTAAACAGATCTTTTTCCTCACGTTGTTGTCGCGTTGGCGTCACTTTTTATTGTTGCATTTTTGACACTTTTTTGTAGCATTTTTCTTTAAACTTTTTGTTGTATTTTTTTCCCTTTTTTGTCGTATTTTTTGTGGCTTTTTTGTTGAATTTTTTTCCCTTTTTTGTTGCATTTTTGTATCTTTTTTGTTGTATTTTGTAACTTTTTTGTTGCAATTTTGTCTTTTTTGTCAAATTTTTGTGCCGATTTTTTTATTTAGTTTTCATTCTAATTTTTGTGGCTATTTTGACAGTTTTTTCAAGAAGCTTTTTGACTCGTGTAAAGCCAAACCGGAGAAAACGGTTCAGGTCAGGGTTAAGACGTTTTAACCTTGAATAGTAAAAGGTCAGGTGCACTTCAGAGTCTCCATATGGAAATGTGTCCTCGACATTTGACCCATCTTTCAAGGCCATTAGGTGGGGGACTGTAGCGCAGCATCAGGACACCGATCTCCAGATGCTGGGCTCGGTTCATGTTTGGAATCGCCTGGGAGACAAGCCTGCTGTGCACGTTTGTGTGTTAGCAAACCCATCTGGACATAGTGTGAACATACAAACTCCACACGGGATTGCCCACACAACCCGGGACATGATCCGGGGAAGGAATCAGGCGATATCAGTGTATTTGAATAGACGTTTCTCGCACACTCAATACGCAACAAAACACTCAGCTTTCCTTCGGCATTCTCTCCCCACTTTATTCTCATTAAAATCCGGCTCCGCTCGCCGCCTGTTTTTTTCTTTTTTTTTCGGGGGGCCGCAAAGGTTTCCAATTTGTTCCTCGTCGTGTGCCACCTTGCATTATGCGGCGTCATTTAACATGTCATTTGCCACAATTTGTTACTTGTTTATATGGAAATTGCTAATCCAATTAGGCCTAACCACACACAGGCCGAGCTGTCAATACTGTCACTGTGTCCTGTGGGGATTGGGCCACTTTTATATCTTTGTTTACGGTTGTCTCTTCATGGCGCCGCTGTCTTTCGCACGCCTTATTATCCTCTCTTTATGCCTTTTTTTTTTTTTTAAATAACACAATAGGTCGACAGTTAATGTTTTGTTTACATTGTTTGGAAAATCCACAATATTACACTTATATTTGAGTGACAATATATATATATTTTTTTATAAGTAAAGCATGAATATAGTACATGATTAGACTCCTCCTTATAGGTTTTTTTTAGTTACTTCAGGCGCTCCTCATCATGTGTGGTAACTTTCTTGTGCCTCAGCTAAATTCTAAAATCAGTGAACCTCTTAACCCTCACCTGAAACGAGCACGTTTTTTCTCCAGTATGGCATGACCTCAAATCTAAAAGCTTCTTGGACAAAGCGTCGAAATAGCGACAAAAAAAAGAGGATGGAAATACAGCAAAATGACAATATCACAATAAAAAAAGTGACAAAAACACGACTCAAAAGTGACAAATGCTTCAAAAATTTGACGACAAAAACACGGCGACAAAGCAACAAAAAGTCAGGATCAGTTTTGTAGGTCTTAGCTTTCAAGTGAGAAGCTTTTAGATTTGGGTAAAGCCAAACTGGAGAAAATGGGCTCGGTTAAGATTTAAGAGGTTGTGCACTGAACTTCTCTCCCCATTTGCACAATTGGTGTCGTCTTCCACAAATGGATGGCACGACGTATATGGTCGGCACGGCACCAGTTTAAAATAGTTTGCCTCTAACTATGTCACTTCCTGTCAGTGTCCAATAAGGAAGTTCAACTATAAACATCACACAAAATGCCAAAGCTGACTCATCATCATAATTGTGGTAACTATGAACAAAAATGTTGTCCAATGTGTCACGTTGAAGCCTGTGAGTTTGCAAAGTGAGGAGAGATGAAGTGAAATTTGAAAGTAAACAATCGAATTCCTCCCCTCTTTAACACGAAAGCCGCTCCTATTTTGGAAAATGAGGAGAGCAGGGACAGAATTTTCCAAAAGTAAACGATCAAGCTCCTCCCTCTATCTCCCGATTGGGACGAAAACATGTCAAAATACGGCGACAACGCAACAACAAAAAAATCACGATCAGTTTTGTAGCCCTTAGCTTTCAAATGAGAAGCTTTTAGATTTGGGTAAAGCTGAACCGGAGAAAAGGGGCTCGGTTAAGATTTAGGAGGTGATCTTTTTCCCCCTTTTGCACATTTGCACAATTGGTGTCGTCTTCCACAGATGGATGGCACGACTTAACCGGGCTGCTCCGCTTGAAAGATACGGCCCCTGCAATTACCCCCAGCCTTTCCCCGAGATTAGCGCGGCACCGTTCTCTGTAATCCTCATTATGAGCGGAGTTGACCGGCGGAGAGTTTTTTTTTTTTTTTTCTCGGTGATCAATCTTACAACATCTTCTCTAATTTTCCACGGTCAGCGCTTCCAACCGGCCTGTCCTTGTCGCTTGAATGCGCCGGCCAATTACATCTGTAACTATGTCAGCTTATTACAGGCCCCTCCCGCCGTATTGACCCCTTGGTCCTACAGACCCAACTCAACCACCTCGTGGCGCCTATTAATTACCAGCGTGCCCTTGTTAAGCGTGCAATCCTAGAGAGGTCCCAGTAGATAAACCAGGGCTGCCTGTACCTGTGTGTTAATATTATATTATTATTTGTTTTCCGCATGGGGTAAGCTGTAACTAAATTGAACACGCGCGCGAACACTGAAGCGTTATGGCAGGTAATAAACTCTAGGTAATAGTTTATTGACGGGGAATTCAATTTACGGCGACTTGTGTTCCAGTATATTATTACACTATGTCAATGCCCGAGGCCTAATAAAGACGGAAATACCAGGAAATGAACTTTCCAGCACTATTTATTGATATAAGACGAAAATTAAAACTCATTCGGGTGATTTTCCTTACCTTCTTGCCTGACATATACAACTGCAGCTCAATGCTTGTAAATGAGAAAATTGGAAATAATGCAATAAAGTTTTAATGCTTGTGTAAATATGACTTATTTACGTATATGGGTAACATCTGCTGTAAGTAATGTTTATCATTAACAAAGCAGCAGATTAAATGAAGAAATGTAGGGCAGAAAAGTTATTCTTATATGGTTGTTTAAGCTACTGACAGCAGTTTGACTCACTCATTGACATAACATGGTCGGCACGGCAACAGTTTAAAATTGTTTGCCTCTATCTATGTCACTTCTATGTCAGTGTCCAACAAGGAAGTGAAACTATAAACATCACACACAAAAAATGCCAAAACTGACTCACATTTATGCAAAATCTTCAATATAATCGTGTTCACTATGTTTTAGCAAAAAATGTGTCCGATGTGTCACGTGCACTTTAAAGTCTGTGAGTTTGGAAAGTGAGGAGAGATTGACAGACTGGTTCACAGGAAAAGCTCGTCCAGTAGTTTCCCGCGGTTTCTGATTAGCCTCTCGGTGGCTGTTCGGGCTGGGACAAAATATCGGATTGGACTGCTATACTTTGTGCCGGAATCCCAAGTATCAATACTTTATGTATTGTGTTTGGAGGCATTTCATCACACTCTCCATTGTTTTTCAGTAACAGTTCCACAGCACTTTGTGTTAATGCCCTTTTCAATCTTAACACTTCAATAAATGTCAAACGGCATTCGGTTTATAAACTTTGGACACAATACTTTTTCCAATTTGAAGGTATACATAAACACAGTACTTATCATAATTACTCACCGTATTGCAATACGTAAAGTGGCTCGTCCCTGCACTACTGGCTATAGTGACATCAAATTGTCTTTTGAATAAAGTGAGTCAGTGATTACTGTGTTTCCCCCCTTGTAGTTCTCAACCTAAAACATGTACAACAGGTTTATCCTCCAGCTAGGCAGCCATGACCAAACGAAGCTCAATATTTAGAGATATCCCACGGGGCTGGGATGCGCAGTTGGAACTGCCCCGGCAGCATTGAAGATTGGAGTCAAATGCCAAGGACAGATATCCCGACAGGAACAGTGACCTTTTTCTTAGTTGTGGTGCAAGAATCAATCTTATGTCTGCTATTTGGGAGCCGCTCACTTTATTTCCTACACCAGTGTTTCCCAACCAGAGGTGTGAGGACCACTAGGGGTACGTGAGCACATAGCAAGAGGTAAAAAGAAAAGACATGTCTTTTTTTAATTAATCATATCACAGTTATGAACAAACTAAATAAATAAGTTGTTATTGCACAGCCAAATGCAGTAAGATTTGAATCATGCATTTCTGGGTCAATAGTCGACTGTAAATGAGCGATGGACAGACTGTCGACCCGCGGGCAAAAATGGCGGCTTAAATGAGGCCACAGAGGAAGCAGAGGGAGTGAGGGTGGGACTTTGCATGTACAGTATATGCAGCGCTCAGTGACGCTCACACCAGCCTCTATTGATTGTGCACTTCTGTCATTAGCTGAAGTAGATCAGAGCTGCTTGTTGGGTGTGTGCTTGGTCGGTCACTGGGTCACTTCACACGATGACCTGATTAGCCAAATGAGGGTTTTATCACTGTCGCCGGCACTCCACGCACGCCCCTTTAAATACTGGTTGTTAGGAAAAAAGCCATACGAAGAAAAAACATATCTCTAAACCTGCAGCTTCTTTATGGACTCCATTACAATGTCACTTAGAGCTGCAAGATAACCTTCTTGATTTTTGCTCTTCAAACATATGAATGCAATATTTCCTTCAACCATTTCTCACAGTACATTCCATTAGGTAGCTTTTCTATACCGACGTTCGCATTAAAGGGAATGCTGGTTTTATACAGATAGCTACTTCACAAATAGCTTCTTTAAGTTTATTTCGCTCAGGTTCTGCAAAAGTCGTTTTATTCTTACTATTATATACTCATGGTCAATTTGTCTAATTACAGGTGATCTTTGTGTATTTAAACAGTGCAGGTCGCCTGATATGAGTTTTTCTAAGGCCTGTGTTGATATTTTTGGCAGATTTTTCCAAATGTCTTATCCATAATCCCGCGTATGATGCTTCTAAACTGTTAGATGTTAGGTGTTGATCTGTGACAGCAGAGGGCGCTTTATTAGGCGGGCATGGGGTGATATATTCAGAACGTTCATGTTTCCAAAACTTAAAGTGTCTGGCTCTTATGGTTCCGAAATTATAAGCAACAGTCTCTCTCCCCACAGCTTCCTAGGGCCTCAGGGGAACTGAGAAACATCGCAATGAAAATGGGTCACAAGTTTGCACACCTCAGATCGTTTTTTATGCATTTTATGTTGCTTATAATTTCGGACCCATAAGTGCCAGACAATTACTGTTTTAAGTTTTGGAAACATGAATGCCCTGTAGAAGCATCATACACGGGATTATAGATAAGACATTTGGAAAAATATCAACATCGGCCTTAGAATAACCCCATGTCAGGCGACCTGCTCTATACTGAAAAACAATTAAGAGCATTCATGTTGTATATGTTTCAGTCTTAGCGATTATGATTCAATCATTCTTGATACATGCAAATCACCTGTTATTAGACAAATTGAGTAAATAAATGTATAAGTAAGTAAGTAACAATAAATGTAATTTTGTTGTGCCTGACTCGTTGCCTCACTTCCGTCAGTCTACTTCAGGGCAGCTGTGGCTACAATAGTAGCTTACCACCACTATGGAGTATGGAGTGAATGAATAATGCAATGTAAAGCGTCTTTGAGTGTACAGAAAAGTGCTCTATAAAACCAATGCATTATTATTATTAGAAAAAAAATTCGCTAAATTCTCCAAATAAATTATCTAAAAGGCCAGCGGGACAATATATTTCAACTAAATACTGATGTAAAAGAGTGGCGGACGCTTTCTGAAAGGTTTGTTTCAAAAGACCTTGACTTTTGTGTTCCATTTGTTCCATTACTCATTACTTTGTGTCCATTTGCTCCAACCTTGCGCCGTGGCTTTTGGGGAAAGTCCAATTTGTTCTTTGTTATTTGCAAAGAGCAGAGCTGTGTTGAGCTGCCATGTCAACTTTAATATTCAGTCGGTACTCTGCAAGCTAAAAGGGCACGGCAGAGAACAGAGAGGAGGAGACGGCATGTTTGAGCAGCATATTCAATGTTTTCAGAAATTTGACAGCAAAATTCAGCTTGTCCTTCAAAGTTTGAGGTTTTCCATCACATTAATCCTCACAATGGCCTTTGTAAATGGTTTGAATATATCTCAAAATTGTGTTTGTGCTTTATATTGAGTAGAGAAGTCAATATAAAGTCTTTCAAATGTTACGACACGGAAGGACCTAAATCAAAACATCGCGCCGTCAAGATTGAAGGCCAACACACAACACACAATTCATCGACCCATTGTTGTGAATAGCCTTTTATAACCAGACCATCAGGGCCCATTCAGTTCTGGAAGTTTAAAACATTTAAACATGGCTCTGCTCGGGGGCCTAGTTTCAATTTCAATTTAGTTTAGTTTTTTTGCGTGCAAAGCAACCTGGGGCCCATTCACATACGAACAGTTATGTAGTAAAAGCAATTCCACGGCCCTTGTGTTGACTCTTGGTGCCCTTGGTGGTTTCTTGTCGGTTTTAAATGAACTTTCCACGTCCTTGGCAGTTTATCCTGTTACGTTTTGCATGCTTCCTCTTTTCTTTACTTAAGAAAAGTCAACCCAAAACTGCCATGTCACGTTTGCCGGGACCGGTAAGGGCAGAAAGTCCACGGACAGATTGTTTTTCTCGCGGCAGAGAGAAGAGCTCCCGGACCATCGTGGGTTCATCGTTGGCCACTTTGGTTGTTTGCTCTGCCACTCTCCCCGGACCCTCCCCACTGTAATGGCCCCTTCACTGTCCTCCCTCTCCATTAACAAACCCTTTTCTGTTTTCCGCATTTACCCTTTGCCCCCTCTTCTTGTTTCATTTTTCTTCTTTTTTTTCACCCCTCTCCTCTCCAGACCCAACCTTCAACCGAACACACGGACAGGAATAGATGGCACGGAGGACGTCTTTGTGAGCTACGGAGGTGTCCCGGGCCATTACTGATGACAGGGGCTAAGTGGTGCCATGCTGTCCCGCTGTCTGACCATCTTAGCGCCCACACGGCCCCCGCCCAAGTCATTAAAGCGTCTCGTTCTCGCGGCTGGGAAATAAAAGGTCCCGCATCGCATTTGGGATCATTTTGGATTTGCGCTCAATCACGCTTTATTGCGAGACTAGAAAAAGGGCTCATTGTCATCCCCGAGCTAATAATGGAGAGGGATAGAACGGGGAACGCCAGGAAAACGGGAGAAAGTTTCAACAACAAAACAAACATCATGGGTGAGTGTAGTTGGCACACGCTGGGCTTCGATGTGGTCTCGCCAAGCTTTTCGTGAAGGAAGAGTTGGTGAACAAAAAGCGCCCCGTGATTTGAGGGCGATTTCAGGATCAAAACAAACGCGCCTTGATACGAGACAGCATCAGCGCCCTGTCCCATCTGCAGCGAGGGTGAAACAAGACACGCGCACAGATGAAACTCCAGTTGCAAAGGCGCCACCGACGCAGTTTAGAGGTTTTGCATCGCGAGCAGGAAATGAGTGGAGGTGGCGGTGGAGAGTAAGTAACTCAGGGAGCGTTAACCCAAGCTCCACATAAACTGCTTTACAATTCCAAGAGTAGGCCCGCAGCTAGCTACTTGCTGAAACAAACACAAAAATAAATGTCTACAGTCAAATTTTTCTCCGCCAAGGTGCCCTTCAGAATTGTATCAAGTGGAGAACAAGACGTGTTGCTAAGTACACAGAAACCTTTCCCCTATACACTGTCACTGAATGCCCCTCATAATTAGCAGCGTGGCGATAATAGTATAGCTCGACCAACCCCGCTGTCCTCTCCTCTGGAAATCAGAGAAAAGAGAGGGGGCGAGGGAGGAGAGAAAGAGAAGAGGGGAGCAAGGGGCCTGATTGTTGGCGGAAGTGTAGCTGTAGATGAATGAGGAGTTTAATATGCAAGGAATGCCATGTCCTCCCCAGCTCAGCCCATAGACGGTGGGGGGAGCGCAGAGGTCCATTTGCTCTCGCGTTGACACTGTGTGAGAGAGGCGACGGAGATGAGACACAAAGACTGGCTCTGTTGGATCTGCACCGAACTGGACACAGGCTCAAACACAACTACATAAAAAGCCTCTCTCTATAGCCTGTGGATGAGTGCATTATCCAGACACAAATGAAAAAGAATGCAATCATCGTCGGTCTATTAATTTTACACGGAATCCATTTTTCTCCATAAAGAGCTATGAGGCCGTGATACTGGTTCTATTGTTGCTATATTTATATTAAAGCACTGGTTTGAGTCCTAGATTTGCATGTTTGTGCCCCGGTTTAATCCCTTGGTTTGAGTATGGTTTAGTTTACGGACACAAAAAACCCCAACTTGATATAGACTATAGAATTCACTCCCTGAGCAGAGGTGTAACCTGAGAAGGGAACTACCTACTCTGGAGAACTGAACTAATGCTGAGACCAAATAAAACATAATTAATTATTAATGTATGAACTATTACTGGAATAATTATCTTCTTAGAGGAGGTTTGAAGCAGCTGGACCTCTTATCTCTCCTATGCTGTCAACACTTTCCCTTCAAGGCCAACCCACGGTGCTAAACCAGATAAGGACTGAGCTCTCAGGGTCATATTTTGCATAACACTGACTCTGAGGATTGTAAACAATTGCACACACATACCCCTCCCTAACCACGCCCCCGTTGTTCTGCATCTGCCTCAACATGTTTCCTCAGCCCCCACCCCCCGGTCAATGGCTGGTCGTCCTTCCTGTCCCCACACGTGACCTTGCCTTGTGTGCTGTGTATTTCTTGATGTTTTTATCTATGTGCTGATTGTAATTTTGCATATCTTCTTTTGTAAGACGCATTGTGTATGAAATGTGCGGTATAAATAAAGTTGCCTTGCCTTGCCTAACATTGTAGTACAGCATTATCAAATCTCGTAATGACACACTTTCCGTTTATTTTCAAATTTTATTTTACTGGTTCAAATCGTTCTGGCATTTCTCACAGGTAACTCTCCCGGACATGAATAATGAGCCCCGACGGAAAACATAATGAAGTTTGGTGCGCGACTGTGTTTGCCTGACTCTATCTCGGATCAGGCCGTACATTTGAATATTTATTGCTTCCACTCTAATTAGATGCAGGTGAATGTCTCTCCTTGCTTTTCCCCCGGATCAGACTGTGCAGCGAGTTGAATAGGAGTTTATTTGATGCAAACTCAAAAGATTTATCACTTGATTTGCAATTAATTTCCCCACTGCCTTCCGAAAGCAAGCGATGCAGCGTGGAAAGTTTGGTGAATAAATTAAAAGGTTGCACACCACATGGAGGTCTACTTTTTTTTTTCCTCCTTCTTTTCATGCAAAGAGAGATTTCATTACAAAAGATGCAGCGGCCCTGTTTTTATTATCATTCCCTTGGCCAGACCTCTGTACAATAATCTACAGTGCATGCTCACACTTACTCCTCTTCTCTCAGTGTGGTTGGTATGAATGAGCTGCCTTTCAGATTGCTATTTGGTCATGATGATGGCTGGCTAACCATTAAGCACATGCACATTTAAGATGGTTTTAGACCATAAAAGAGAACATTACACTACTTTACATTGAAATAGCAAAAAACTAGACGGGGAAAATTTTATAATATTCTTAGAAAACCATATTTGCTTATCAAAAGAAAAGGTTCCACGTTAAGATAATTCCCCCTCTATTGTAGGCCTAGGAAAAATTTTGATTCCAATGAGAGGTTTTCTTTCCCCTCAGCTAGACCACGCCCCTTTGTATGATGTGTTGCTGTCTGTATACATATATATAACCCAAATATCCCAGAACAGTACTATATATATCCACTTAAGAATGTATTTTATGTCTCTATGCTGTATAACAGGGGTCGGCAAGTTGGCTTGGCTTCGGGCCAATATTTTTTTACGCAGATAGATGGCGGGCCAGCCGGTCAATTGATAAAAAATAGATTTATTCATGCATGGATATCCAATACTAGATAACCCCAAACTGATTTTTGCGGGTTTACACAGCACTAGCAAAAAATAAAGTTAGCATCACAAACGTGTCGCTTTCCAAAGGACAAAAAAGAAAAGTGGACAGTAAAAAAACAGGAGTTTCAGGGAGGAAAGGCGACAAACATATGGTTTCATCCTACCTGGATATGTGAATGCCAAACCTCTCTGCCTCATCTGCAACGAGGTCATCTCCGTTTGCAAAGGGTACAATATTCGGCAACATCACGAAACAAGGCGTCTCAAAATCAATGCTCTTTATGACAGTTATATCCGGAGCAGCAGGGTCCTAGTCCGAGGCCTGACCACACAGGAAAAGGTTTCCAGGGCCTCGCTTAAAGTGTCCTGGATTTTGGGCCGGTGTTACGCCGAAAACTGCATGACCGCCGAAAAATGCACCCCCTCTTACTGCGCACAGATGAAACAACGCCAGGAAGGTTTCTAGGACTGTCTCTTAACAATTATATCCCATTTCTGTGTATTTATTTATGTAAGACTGACTAACCATAGCTCATTTAACCAGAAGAGATCGTTTTTTTATTTTTTAATGTCCTTAAAAGTCAGGGATATTTTTTGGTTGAGCGTGTGATATGAGGAGTGTGGCGTGAGAGCGTGTGAAGGCACTCATGCGTGTGTAGGCTGCTTTGAGTTAAATTGCAACAGTGGAATGATGTTGTGCCAAACACAAGCAAAGATCATCGGCAAAACATTTGCGGACAAAGAACAATTAAGTCTCTATTAGGCTTTTTTTTTATATCCTCTGGTGGGCCAAAAAATAGTGGCAACGGGCCAAAATTGTCCCCCGGGCCAAACGTTGCCGACCACTGCTGTATAAGAACAATGCCATACTGTCATAGCTGTCACGTTGCAGCGGAAGAGGGGAGGGAAAAAAGCGTCCTTATTATGAAACAAATACTGCCACTCATCACAGGAGACCCATTCTTTCACGGAACATTTGAAAGACTTTAACGGACAACAGAAATGACTTGCAGCCATAAAAACACAGTGGCTATTGTTTTGGTCCTGATTCAGCTCCCGAGAATGCGATGATTGGTGAGCGTCCGTGTCAGCTTTGCAACATTTCCGAACAGTCTGCCTTTTAGCACATGCAAATTCTTTCGGGCAGGCTCCTACACTATTTCTGTGCAACTGACTTCACTCATGAATAGACACTTACATCAATAAAACGCCTCGGGCCAGTGGTTAAATCTATACAAGAAAGCGCTCGACAGACTTGCAATCCTGCGCCGAAAAAGGGGATAACATTATTTTATTGTCAGCCATGCAAACATCAAACCCATGGGGATTTATTTATAACTGGGAATCACAAGAGATTTTAATTACAATTAAAACCGATTTTTGTTTATGCTCATATGCTTCAACATCTTGCCACATTATTGCACTGTGGGTGGCTTACATCAACAGATTTCTCACAGCCCAGCAGGCGTTCATCTGAAACGAGGCTCCCAAAACAAGACAATTTCAAACTTTTTTTTATTGCACTTGCATCATTTATTTGTCAGGAAAAAAAAGAAGCTGTTTTAGTATCTCATGCCTGAAGTCAGGATATTTCAATCGCACGGCACAATACAAAATGGAAATTGGATTGAGAAAAGAAAAACGGCAACTGGTGCCTTTGATTAGATTTTGGGCGACTTCAGTGTACCTCCAATTCAACTTTAAAGTGCTACAAAGGCAAATCCAATATGGTTGTACGTTTTGTTTTGTGGTGGTCCGTATTTGGAGGTGTGGCTTTAGTCGGCGATCAGGCCAGGGCTGTTGTTTTGTGGATTTGTGATTTCGTGTTTATCCATAAATATTCCACTGTCTCTTGAGTTTGGTTGGTCTTTATCGCAATTTTTTTTTTCTTCTGGAGTTTAGCTAACTTATAGTAGCTATAGTGCGCTCATTCTGCTAGCATAGCGTCGGACACCGAGCTGACTCTCTCTTTTTGTTTTGCCTTGATCATTATTTATTTATATTTTTAAACAACCAAAAGGTGACATATTTTTAACAATACATATTGGTCGGCATACATTAAAGCAGTACAAAGTAACTCATGCCATAAGCGCCACTGCAGGTGTCATAGCATGTTTTTTGTGTATTTTTTACATATTAATTGTCCGTGAGAGTAAATACTACACTGACAGAACATTTTTGGAAACGCTTTCTGCCGCTTGTTACTGCAAAGTATCCAGCGTTGCTCTAATTGGTTGATGCCATCTGTCAATCATGCCCACCGGGAAATCATTGAGATCATGCTCCCTGACTATATATCTTTGAAATGTCTATGAAAAGGCATGTCGTTTGGCAGGCCAGGCAAGTGGCAGTCAAGTTGCAATTGTGGTTTTCTGGCCAGAGGCACCAGGGGGAGATGAAAGACCCTCCAATCATTCCATTAACACTTGTATTACACCCAGAGGGACTACGAAAAGTATTCATTAAGGTAAACAAGTTACTTACTACTGCTTTAAAATAATAATGACTTATTGTTTTAATTTTTCTAGGTTGTTACTTTTTATTAATTCAACACCAGGCTGACCTACTTTCTGCACACCGCAGCAGGTGTGACGTCACGCAGCGAGGAGAAAGTAGTGGGCTTCTGTCCGACTTACCGACAGAATCAGCGCACTATATAGTGTACAGTGCGAGTCTATGTAGTGAATGAGGGGTTAGGGACTAGGGACTAGGGTGGACATTTGGACACAGCCAATATTTAGCTTACATGAGTTTAAAAAGTGGCAAATTCCAAATCCAAGATATTTATTAATTGTGTCACAGAAATGCAGTTGCCATATTTCTCCCATGGAAGTAATAACAACATAAGGATTTGTTTGTGTGTGTCGTGTCTCCTCCATGTTGTTCTTTTTTTAGTTGTATAAATCACAGCATGGTGCTTTGGAAAACAAACTAAACGAATAGCAAATGGTCTGCTGCAGAGACAGAGGCCTGTTTGAAGTTCGGAGTCCGTCCGACAAACTTTTAGAAGAGAGTTAGCTGCTTCGGTCAATCAATTCGCTATCAATTGTTCATATACACATAGGACCACTGTTCCTACATGCATCCCGTAAACTGTGACAATAGTGCGCTGCAGTTCACTTACTCTGGCTTTGGGGATGAAAACATAAATTGCCTCCCTCTTTGGCAAGCAATAATCCATCCCGTTTTATCCTTTGACAAGATTGGATTTGTTAAAGTTCATTCGAGAGTGAAAGAAAAACAAGGAATAAACAAGCTCAAGCCTCTAGCGCCGCCTGCTGTTGTAGAACATTTTCACGCCACACAAGCGCAGAAGGTCTTATGCTATAGTCTCGGGTCTCTGCTGTGTAGAAGTATATATGTATATGAAGTATATATATATATATATATATATATATATATATATATAGAGAGAGAGAGAGAGAGAGAGAGAGACACAACACAAGCGGTAACAAGAAGAGACTGATTATTATTTGTGTGGAAACGCGGGCGATCGCTAAGCGGCTTTATTGGTGGCAGGTCTACAAGACGGAGAAACTCTGGCAGATCCGTGTAAACTTCCTTCAGCGAAACAGGTCGTCGAGATAGATGGAGTTTGCTGCTGGCCATCTACGATGTGCTTGTGCCGTGACATCGGTGAAAATAGCATACTATGCTATTATGTCCACGACAGACCTTACAGCAGGTCTGGAAGTGTAGGGCCACGTCGCGACTGGGACTTGTTGTCTTTTATCACATTTTATTTTTGATCTACTTTATGTATGCCCTTTTAAGTTTTAAAGTTTTTATAGTTTATTACTTACGTTTTATGTTTCATGTTACACGATTGATCTGAGGAAACGTCCTACTTTGTGAACCTGTTCAATGTCAATAAAGACCAATTATGATTGTGATTCTGTCGGATTATTAAGGAAAAGCTTTCAGTTTCTATACATTTGGATGGTGAGGAAAATGTTTTACTTCAGTGAGAAGAACGAAGTACAGTTTCTTTAAGGCCGAGTGCGTTATCAGAAAAGATCGAACAAATGACATAAAAGCATGTGATCATTGAACAGGACACATATAAGGTGCTATTGCACATGTTTTGCAAGGTATGTTTATTGTTTCCTATGCTGCATGATTTTATTCAACTTCTAGGCATATGCCATTTAGCCTTTCCTTCATACACAATCTTCGTAATCCCTGCTGTCCCTATACAATGCTGAGAGAAAGCATGTTCATGTAGGCCAAATCATTATGTAGTATGAAAGTAAAGATGACTTACGTTCTGCTTTTCTATTGAACAATTTATATGTAATGTGTAATTTTCAGGAAAGAATGATCCGCCAGCCAAAAAGTCGACATTTAATTCAGCTTGTGCTGCCTGCAATTGGAAATTAAAACAAATATATTTGACCAAAATGTTCATGGAAGCACAGATACTCACCCTCGATATATTTTTGATGATTTGTTAATGTACCACAGTTTTTATGGCTGTGAAACAATCTTTATTCATATTCATATATTTTACATTGGCTTTACTGGGAGATAGCGCTTTTACCGGAAGCGATGCGCACTACGAGATTACGACTTCGCTTATTGGAGAGGAAAACCTGATAGCCGTTTTAAAAATCACGACCGGATGCTTCTCGTCATGCATTTCCTTCCATTACAGCCAAATTAACAGGGAATTATCATTGCGTTTGTCCATTGACCTGAGCGATTGAAGTCCTCATTGGGGCGTTCCAATGGCTGAGCTCCTCCATACTTCACAAAGAGGATTCTGAGATAACAACCATGAGATTAAAATCCAAATGGCTTGACCAAGCAGAAATAAGTACATAATTGATCTGGGGTTGACCTCGCGCATAAGGGAAAGTGCACAGCCGCTATACCAGACCCGTATGAAAAGTCACCGGAGCACTCAGCGGAGGAAGATTAAGGCAAAACAGATTTCTGAAACAGCCCGACCTTAACCCGGGTTGCTAGGTTTTATGCGGGCTGAAAGAAAATAGTTGCAAATCACGCCGCATATTACATTTCAGCCCATGACTTTAGCCTTGTAAACATCATTAACGGATAATCACTGCCACATTTCATTCGTTTAGAGCCAATCAGCAAATGTATTAAAACTAATGAGCACAAAATATGTCTCCCCATTTGAGGCAAAGACTGACATGTGCTAACTGTTCCCTCCAAGCATATAAACGACTAATTAAACTCAGTCCAATTGCAAGACGGATACGTTCACAATTAATGCCAAACTAAATGCTAAATGGCAGTCCTGTTCCAAAAGTAGCTTACCGGCCTGATTGTAACTTTTTTGTTGTCGTCTTCATTTGCATTTATTATTTTATTTTCAGCTGTTTTATTTTTGTACAGACTTTTTTTTGTATACTTGTGTAACTTGGTTGAGTCGTGAGCTCACCCAGCAGTCGTTCTGCTGCACTCAAGTATGAATTTACAAGATGTTTGATCCCGAATGCTACTCTTCATTGGCTTATTTGTCTCATGACCAAACTCTCCACGGTGTAAATAGATGACCATACTTAAGGAGTCTGACTTTGAACGTCTGTAATTGGGTTAGTCAGGATTATCCACAGACGGCCAGTCTCCGTCACCATCACCGGAACAGACAGGTGAAGGCCTTACACTCCGGAGCTGGTCTGATTTAGGCAATCCCTGCTCCAAGGGCGGCCCTCTCATTAGCTGCCTCTCAGTAAAGGAATCAGCTAACAAGTGAGAGCAATGGTTTTACAGGGGAAAGTCTGAAAATATGGACACTGGTCTTTTGTGTGTGTGTGTGTGTGTGTGTGTTTTTACCCCCTTTTTCTTGCTTTCATTCTTTCTTTCTTCCAGCCGTCCATTGTTGAAATCGATTGTTCCACTTTGGTGATTCCCTAAGGAGCCATTTAGACTGAGTTGGCTGTAGGCTGTACGATGAGGTACCCACCCCCCTCCCCTCGATTCACCAATCCCACGTTTCACCCACACACCCCACCACCAGCTCCTAATAGCTTTGCTTTTGATCCACTGTGAAGCCCCTTAAGATATATATGGTTTCTACCGCTGCAAAGGCGCTGGATTTACTTCTCATTTGCCGCTTCATTTTCATATTGTTACATGCACATTATATATGGGACATGCAATGCAATAATGGCAGACTGACACACTGGGACCACTAGATTTGCGTGCTGGCTCAAATATAGCCATGTCGTATCACACATGTTGTGAATTATCTAATTTGTCGTATCACAAATCACAAATTAGATTAGATAGAGACATAGGATATTTTGCTTGCGTTCACCTGACCCACAGTTGCTAATGCCAGTGGCCAATGCTCCAGAACCTGCTCTGTATGGAGGCAGCATCGCATGGGAAAGCGATGAAGAGGCACACAAGTCAGACAACAAGCAGAATCCATCGTTTGGGTATCAAGACAGACTTTGAGTAAAAATGGGACGGTGGGGCAGATGGTTCAAATCCCGCCTCCTGAAGGTGCACGTTGTCATTGTGTACTTGGGCAAGACACTTCACCCACCTTGCCTCCAGTGTCTGCGCACACTGTTGTGTGAATGAGAGGGTGAATGGGGGACAGGGTTCCTTGCTGTAAGGCGCTGTGAGTGCCTAATGTAGGGCGGAAAGCGCTATATAAGTTGAGACCATTTACCAAGAAAGAAGAAATTACTGATATTATTTAAGCAGGACTAAGTAACTTGTTTACCTTAATAAATGCTTTTCGTAGTCCCTCTGGGGGTAATACAAGTGTTAATTGAATGATTGGAGGGTCTTTCATCTCCCCCTGGTGTCTCTGGCCAGAAAACCACATTTGCAACTTGACTGCCACCGGACCGGAGCACCCAATACACACTAATGGAATCAGCTAACAGGGCAACGCTAACTGCAGGCTAGCGCCACTTTAAACAATATTTACAGCCAAGTTTGAGTGAAATAAAATTATTTCCACTGTGTAATTGGAAGTACAATATTCCTCTCTCCCTTCGCTTTTTCTGTCAGCGTAGCATTTGCTCTCACGGACAATTAATAAGTAAAAAAATCGCAACTTGCAACAACACCTGCAGTTGCGCTTTTGGCCTCTAGGGGCAAGAGTTACTTAGTACTGCTTTAAAGGAAGCGGATTTGTAGCCATCTTGCGTGTCTGGACACACCTCACTGGGGAGAGCCATCAGACTGTGACTCTGCTCCCCGTATTGATTATGTCAGCTTTGAACCAGTCCACCAAAGACCTGTCTGCTGAACTCTCTTTAAGTGTCTTGATGTGCACTAGAAGTTTGAAACTTGATAATATAACTTTAGAAAGACCTCTGTTGCAGTTAGTACTGAAACTTCTTCGCCGGTCAAAAAAGATCTTTTGAAAAAAATCTGTTATAGCTGGTTTGATAGAATTATTTGAAGTCTTTTTTCCCCTCTAATAAAGTTAGTTTATAGTGTGTGCAGTTGTGCAAGGAGGTTATGTGAGGCGAGATAGCAAAACGAGAACGTTTGCAACAAATAATCCAATTTGGGAAATTTACTTCAAGTGCAAAACAAATTTTAGAGAGGTAAATTTGTTTAGATGTACATCAAACCATTTTCAGGGAACGGTCTGCAGATAAGCACTGGGAAACTAGATTGCTGCATACAGTAGACTGTACACCTGGAAAAGCTTTCTGCAATCCAAAATACCAGAAAATGACTCCACTGTGAACTCATGGTCTGTGAAAGGTTTTAGCAACCCCCATAGATCATGTAAGGAAAGCAGCTTGTAAACCAAATAATATAAAATAAAGACATTTGAAGGAAGGAAGCCATGCTGACGCTTGCGCACAGGATTTTTCCAACGTTGAAAGGTGTTCATGATGTCGTCTGTAATGGGTTGCTTTGAAATACAGACATTTGCCTCACCCACACAAGGCTTTCTCAGGTCAGCATTTTATTTACGGTTTACAAGCTGGACTTTTTCTCCCGAAGAGAGCACTTAGATTTTCAATGCATCCAAATATCATTTACTCTGAAATGTGCTCTTATCTTGTTAAATCTTTTTAATTGTTCTGCCTGGTGGGTTTCATCTCTAACCGTCTTTACACCTAATCGGTATTTCTTCGTTATTGTCCTGGCCTATGGACATTTATGTTAGCAAAAATATAGCCAGTATCTATTTAATAAAATAGCCCACAATGTCGTGATTGGATATCTGTGATGCCATTAGATATGACATAGAAAAACCCCAAGAAACACAACTTTGCTTGGTGCGTGAGAAGGGATATGAAACAAAAAGGCACCAGGCGGGACGATTGAACAGTGCAATACAGCCGAGCCCATTCATCACTCGTGTATACAGAGCTGTGCCCTGACTGTGGATATGTCCACGGACCACACTTTGGTATGGGGAATGGGATGAGAAAGCACCGGACTATTAGGAACCCTCCGTGTGATCTTTCAATTAGAAATAACTTTATCGCTCACAGCTCCCCGCAGGCTGTGATCAATCACTGTCATCAATAAGGACAGGCAGTTTGTCAGGAAGCAGCAGCACCTCGGGGCGTTGCAGATCGTCACCCAAACGCAAACAGGGCCATCTAAACCCACATTTTAGACTCCTGCACCGCTCCCAGTACCTCACACTTTAATCCTGTTACGCATTTACCAGCTAAAGCCGCTCCCGGGAACCTCTGCTTCAGTGCAGCCGACGGAGGGGAGCGAAGACAAGGAGAAATGCAGTCGAAATCACCCAATTCTTAAAGTATATTTATTTAAATAAGGGATTGACCCTGACTGGCAGGAATCATATTAATAAATAATTTAACTTTTTAAAGGGCAGAAAAAAAAGAAAAAAAAGCAACGACTCAACTATAGCCTAAACAGAAGCATTGTCTGCTGTAGATAAAAAAAACCTCTCATTGGAATAACAGTTTTTCACTCTTTTTAGCCGTTTTCTGGCGGACTATTCACATATTTATCACACGCCAATAAAGTCAAATCTAAATCGGGTCCGTATGGATGTTTTTAACGTTAGCTTCTCTAGCTTCCTGCTTGTCCGTTTTTTAAGTACAATGATGTCGGAATTTCCGAGCTCCGACTTGGAAATTTCAACTGGAACGCGCACCAACTCCGTAATTCCGACTCGGAAACTCGGGACAGAATCAGCTCACCCGAGAAGGAGCACTTAAAGATGGCTGCGCCCGACGTGGCATGTAACGCATGTAAAGCTTCATTAAACCACTTTATTTGGCAGATGTTTCGCAAATAAACTTGTTAAATCTCAACGCGAAATGGATAAGCATCACTGCTCTCTTGCTAGCGTCTTATTAACGGTAAAAAAAAAGAAAGAAACTACTAGTGCTAAATTATCACTGTATTTACAACAATTATAATAAATATTACAATGAAGTTTTTCTGTAAACTGATTATGATGCTCGAACATGAGAAACAAAGTTGTAACTTTTACGGACGTGTCGACCTCCGATGTTTACGACCTGGACAACTGGAACGCTACAACTCGGAGATAACGTTTTATCCTGGTTCGATTTTCCGACTTCCGACATAAGTGGAACGCACCATAAATTCCGGAAAATCCTCTGCTACCATGGAGATCCGCCATGCTTGCAGCTGTTCGCACACATTTTCCGCAGAATAACATTAGCTAAAAACAGTATAAAAAGTTGAGAGAAAAAAAATCAGTGGAACAACTTCGTTAGCTGCCGAGTCACTACTGGTAAATACATCCAACTCACTGTGGTGTCTAAGTGTTTTGATGTGAACAATAACTCCAGTATTTTAACTTTTTAAATCTCCATTGGTGTATTATTGCTGCTAATCCCATGTTGCTTAGCGATATGACATCACAATCTCTGAACTCTATAGGCTGTTGAACCACTTTGCTCCTCGTCATGTCTTTGTATTCTTATTCAGTAAAGTATATTCATAATTCAGCATTTGTTAAAGTAATGGTGAAAAAATGGGAGGAGGTTCATTCTTCCCCAGCTACAAACCTGACAAACATGTAACAAGATTATTTTATGTTTTGCTAAATTCCAAACACAGAGAACTTTCTTCATTTGAGTAAAACTCTCTAATGACTTCATTCACAGATATTTTCCGTGAAATAAATTATCCTTCTAACGGCCTGCTGTTTCAGCTAATTGTATTCGAGTGTTGTTTTGTTCTCGGCTTTACAGTTGTTTTCTGTGATAATAGCACTAAACACACTTCGAGTTGACTCACTTCCGCAACACGCTGAGATGACTATGAGCACCAGGAGCGGAGCCATTACAAAGACACAAACACAAAAACTTCACCTTCAACGTCATTTGACGCTATTTTAAGGCAGTGACTCACAAAACCAATGCTCCGAGCAGTGGATATATATTACAGCTCAAACAATCCTATGCCAAAATTGGTTTCAAATTTCACAAATAGTGGCTTTTTTTTTCCATCTTTTTCTTTAAACCATTGTATTTGTTTATCGCAAGCAATGGTTATCACAGAGAACCTCGATGTATATTTGATCGAAACCTTTTCACAGAGAAAGACGCGAGTTCCATTTTATTCAGAGAGCGAGAGCTTCACATCAACGGCTAATTCACTATGGCAACCTTTCAAAGCAAACAGCTGAAAGGAAGCAAAGGAAAGTGTAAAGCCTAAAGGCGGTCAGTCCGCGATCATCCGAGCAGCTGGAATGCGTCTCCTCCTATAATGGTGCAAGTCGCTGAAGAGTAATTAACTTGAGCAGATGTAGGCGACAGGTCAAACATCAGAGACGGCAGAGCGGATACAGGAGGGCAGGAGTCTGAGGCGCCTTGTCGTCGGCTCTAAATAAATATGACAGGAGTTAAAGCCACGTTCACTCAAGCTGCGCCGCGATTTGTTTGGACTTTATGAAGCGTTATATAGTTGTCTCATAAGGGGCGGTGGTGGAGTTTAGAACTGGAGAAGTGACTGCATGTGAGGACGCAATTGAACTGAAATGGCAAAGTCTATCCTTTACAAACATGCTCTGAAATGCATCTAGTTTTTTTTATTTTTTATTATTTGTTTACCAGTTCCGACGTTAGTCTTTTTCTCAAATGTTCGAACTCCTGCACCTGTTGAAATGTCTACAGTGAAATTAATCTTGTTTTCAAAATTCCATACATTCCAATTGCATACAGGAAGCATTAAGATGAATAGGATATAATCTCTGTATTGAGCCCTTTGCTGTACTTGTAACTGACTTACTTGCTTGTAATTTACTTGTTTTTTGCTCATATAAGTCTGTGTTTCTCAACCAGGACCCCTTGGGGTACTTGAGGACCTTGCAGGGGGTACTTGGAACTATTTCAGATTCAAGAAAAAAGGGGGAACTGAACAGTATTTTGATAAGAAAAGCTATATGTTGCAGTAAAATGTGTCATTTTGGGAGAGTTTTGGGTGACACAACTTGTCTTTTTACTTGCAAATACAAAACACCCTTGAGGTAGGGTGTACATGGACTACCACTGAACGGTCCAAGGGATCCGCAAGAGAATGAAAAAAGGTTGGGAACCACTGATTTTGAAAAATGCCACGTTGGACCTCATTTACAAAGCAGTGCGTGCGAAAGTGGTGCAAGCAGCCGCAGCGCAGACACGTCCACACATCAGATTTGCAACACTGATATTGTAATCGGTTTCTAATGATACAGTAGATGGTGAAATCGCATGTTCTGATTTTAAGAAATGCTTGTAATCTAACACCTGGTTTAGGAATAAATCAACCAGAACACATCAACACAGTTATAGAAAAAAACATGTCCGGAAAAAAAATAAAAATAAATACTAAGGCCATCTTCAGATTCATCAATAAACAGTATCTAAGCATAATGATTTGTAAGAGTGAAATGTTAAATGTTTTAATCAATATCAGTAGCACTGGCCTTTCAATTTAGAAATGCCACAGTAACCTTGAGTGAAATTGAGTTCACACATAGAAGTCCTTACTTAACCACATAACAGGAATTAGAGTCTATTAATTGTTATAATGACAAATATTTCACTACTATAAAATCTTTAGCTCTATAAAAATAAAAGTATATACTAGAAATTGGAAAAGCGATCTATATGCCCTACTTGTGTTTTGTAAAATTCAGATGAGCTAGCCTTCCAGTATAGGTCTATAGATGTTGCTGTCCGTGGTGCTGAACTCCACACCCCTTTCTTAAGAACTTTGAACCATGACCGAGTTTACCCTTAAGAGCCTCAGAGCAGATAATCCTTTCTCTAATAAAGTGAAGCTTTCAGTACATCGACCACATCCAGCAGCACTGAGCCCCTACTACTACCACCACTACCGTGTACTATTCCTGGCTTGTGTGCGTGGAAGATCTAAAGGGAACATGCTCTTAAGACCTGCATTGGCTACAGCTGAGCAGTCTGAACAATCAATTTTGCCTTGTGAATAGCGAGCGACATGCAGCGCCAACGGCACACGGGAAGTGGGAGTGTAGGCCACACTTTGAAATCCAGGCTGGATAGCGCTTACAAAGAGAAGAAACCTTCAGGTGTTGGCTAAAGTTTGAAGAGGGTATTTTGGGTTTAGTGCAAACACTTCTTACATTTCTGAAGTTTTGAGTATTACTTTCGGAGACTTATCTAGGACAACGCCTGAGGAGATTTAGTGTGTGTGCGTGTGTGTGTGCGTGTGTGTGTGTGTGCGTGTGTGTGTGACATACCATACAACACCTGTTTGGGTTTTATGTAGATGTTTTGCAATTTCATTGTATTTTGAGTCACATAGCATTTCCTCGCTATCGATACTGACAATAATCACAGCGGCATGTGCTCCCATCGCTAAGCAATGCAGTTAAGAGTTTGCACTTGGAGTTGACTTCCTGTGTCTGCGTAGGCGTCCTCCGAGTGTTTCCCATGCCACTAAAAACATGTACAATAGGCCATGAATGTAACTTGTCCCATGTAGGTTCCGTTAGTTTAGGTCACTTGTTTTGCGATACCGGTGCCTTAACGGTACTTTTTCGGATACCTTTGTTATTTTAATTGAATCTAAATAACATGCCATGGGTTTAAAAAGTATCGTTCAGGGTGTCCTAAATCAGTACAACAGAAAGCATGACACCTCACTACATTATTACCTCCTGATCCACTTCTTAATGACACTGTTTTCTTTCAGCTAAAGCTGTCTAAACACGAGCTGCGCTGTTCGACGTCAAAGCGAAAGTACCACACACGTCAAAGATCTTCACGCATTTTATGTTTGGTACTATCCTTCAAAGTGAATCGAACTCATGTTCAAAGAATTACAACGTTTGCATTGGCTTAACAAAGCCGCAAGCGTGAGCTGTCCACTTTTGTTAAAGGATCTCTGCACCAAATGTCTAATTGGTGAGCGCACACTTTTCCACAAACAATCTTTATTCTCCTCACGCTGCAGCTGGAGTTTGGTAAACAACAGGCACACAAGCTCAGCCTCCGTGGGTCTGTGGCTAAAGGTGGAAATGTTGTCACTGCCAAGTTGTTCTTTTCTCTTTGTCTAAGAGCTCTAGTTTCTTATTCAGCCCTGGCCCCTGGGTTACAACCGCTTTAGTCTCAGTCCGGGTTTAGTCCTGGCTCGCGATAATCACAAACGTTTGAATAAGTTATAGGCTTTCTTCGGTTTAACTGTTTAAAAAAAGAAAAGAACACAGCGGCTAAGTGGCTGACTATCGGCTCACTGACTGCATACACGTTTGGAAAACAAAAAGTACCGAAACTTGGCACCGAAAGAATTCGTTTTTCGATACCGCACCCTACCGGAGCTTTTCGGTTGGTACCATTAAACAGTACCCAGCCCATAGTCCCATGTAAAGCCCTGGGTGACCGCATCTGTGAAAGGCGCTAAACAAACAAACAAACAAACAAACAAACAAACAAACGCCTTCCTACCTCCCCTGCATCTGCAACCAATAGACCTTTTTAAATGATTATAGCAGAGGTGAGAGAGGGAGCGGTCGGAGGATGGAAAGGCTAAGTTTAAGTTCAAGTCTCTGCGGGCTCCAACAGCTCCCGACGATCACTGATCTTTGACCCTGCTTTAATTCAAACAGACTACTCCTTTCCGCCTTTAGCGCACATTTCCTCCGACCTCACCCTCCTTAGCGCACTGGCTCCCTCCCTTCATCGCACACATTATATCATGGACGTGAGCGCAAACCTTCAGGAGCAGTAACTGGGGTTATCTCTACGGAGGATTGGAATCCGTGCAAGAACAGAAGACTTGACTTGTTTAAAGAGTGTTACAAATGCACTCTGAGGCCGCAACCATTTGAATGCATTTAAAGATGTTGTAAAGCTTTTTAATTGCGCGTTGTGAGACACGATCTATATGTCCCCATTTCTAACCAGGCTGCTCTGTTTAAGTTAAATATCAATACAGTTATAGCACTTTACAGCAGAGTAATGGCATGGTAATGAAAGGATGCAATAGTGTGGTTCCTAAAAGTGTAATAACAGAGAAATGACGGTATTTAAAGGAAACAGGACATGCACCTAATTTGTTTCACGGAAATACATTTATGAAAGGCACATTCACTAAACCCTCCTGAATCAAATCCTTGCGTAGATTGCGCGGATATTCCTGTTCGTCTGAAAATCGTGTGAATGCACGATCGGATCAAAGAAGCAAATCCTGGTACGGCTGAAAAACGTGGGTGTTGGTTCAGTAAAAAAGGATCATGTGTGATTTGTGAATGCAAATGGGGACAGAGAGCTGGACAAAACCAGGAAGTGTGACTGCCCAGAAACAAAACAAACAACACGAACACTGGTTTGGATTTGGAATAAAAGGCTTCACGGCCAGAAAGCAGGAGATGATAGAAATATGATCATAGAAAGAGGGATAATGTAAAGTCTTTTTAAGCCTACACAATCATTACTATATTGCTCGTCCAATCTCAGGAAAGCAGCCTATATTCTCTATTGACCGGACTTTTCTTTTCTTTTTTTTATCACAATATTGTGTTTGCTGTGACATCTATGCCTGGCGTAGGCTTAAATTAAGTGATTGATTTTTCATAATGAAAGACAAAGCGCCGTGCGAGAGAATTGAAAGAGCCGACGTCGGGGATAGATGATACTTTTTCACAGATTTCTCCCGGGGCTGAGGGCAGATGATGGAGGGGAATGTTAACCACATCGAACGCATGTGTCTGTGCACAGATCTGACGCCCGTGCGCACGGGCTGGGTGCTGATGGCCACTAGTCAATGTTTTATTTACCGTAGTATCACAGAGAATGACGTCCTTTTAATGTTTTTTTTATACATTGATCACTACTGCCTTTCATTCTGTATTTTTTTGTCTCACCTGCCTTTTTTCTGTCCACTTACTGTATTTACTCTCCGCTGGACTGCACCAATTTAAACTTACAGCGTCCAATGGCATCTCCCTGCTTCCGCACTGAATGCAAAGCGCACTGGGAAAGTTATTTCCGATTCCAACACCTCATTATTTGATCGATTTACATGACAACAAAAAGTTTGTGTGACTTTATTTATGTCTAAAACGGTTCACTGAAGCTCTCTGCATGACCCCGTCTCCACAAACACTGCTACACAAAAAAAGAATTACAGGCACACACTGATTTTTTCTTCTATTGGCACTTACTTCTTTTTTGTCTTTAATCAAGAGAGTCGTATACATTCTTACATGTCTATTTCTAGAGTTCAGGCCAATCTAACTCAACTTAAATGAGTGAATCAACCAGTGATTGCCAGAGAGATGAGTCCATTCCTCCTCGCAGCAGCAACCTATTCATTTTGCCACTTCAATCAAGCATCCACCCTCGAGCATCAAGCCTCTTTTATGACAGTTTTTATGTTCCTTTCAAGCCCCATCAATCCACTTTGATCCCCTCAACCGCTCGTGTGTTATTCATGCATTCTTATGACTCTTCTCGAGAACCCTTTTCACCCAGTTTCGTCTTCCTCTCACCCTTTTCAGACTCTCTCGCTTCCTGTTTCTTATGGTGTGCTCAATGTCTTTTCACTGCTTTTATGCATGCACTTCAGTGTCATTAGCCACATCCGGTCCCGTGTGCTCGGCTTTCTGGTCCGGCCCTTCAAACGGGAGCCGATAAGTTGGAATTTGCTGCAGTCTCGCAGCCTTCACTTTTTCCTCGAGGGCCCGAGGATCCGGCCAGATAACGCAGCCCTGAACAAACTCATCTCCTCGCCGTCTCCTCCATGTGACTCACTCCCAAGAGCGTTCGCTTACTTTCAGAGAGAAGCGATTCAGGATGTTTTGTTTGAAGTGTAAAATATAGACTTGTCCCTTAGTATCCTCCTCCCTGACCAGGATTTGGGACGTGTTTTGGACTAGTGAGCCGAGAACATCAACTTAGACCCAACAGAAAACACAACTTTCCCTGTGGTACTTAAACTTTTTCCACATAAGAATTAGTGCGTACGTTTTGTTAGTCTATGATCAAACACACAATGCCACATAGTTTTTCATCAGTCAGAGTCCACTGGTTTTGTCAGCCATCTACACCTGTACATTTCTAGGTTAAGGTGTACAGTACTTTATTGTCCCTGTAGAGAAATTTGGCCTCTTGTACAGGCCGCATGGTTCGGTGGGTGTGAAAAAAGTAGAGGTTTATAATCTGGATACGATCTAGTGATTTATAACCGTGGTTAGCGCAAGAGCCCGCCCTTCACCCGGCCGTTCCTCATTCTATTTTTCTGTCGCCAACGACCGGAACGAGCTGAAAAAGTCATTGGAACTTCGAACCTTGATTCTCATTTCTATACCTTCACGTTCTCCCTAAGATTCGTGGTTAATGATCATGCAGATGTTTTCAACCAATTTAATGTCTATGTGCATGTGTTTTTCAGTAGTAATCTTTGTAATTTTGTACTGTATCTTTGGTTCTGGTCTCTGTGTCGCTTCCTCTTGGCCAAGTCGCTGAATTTGAAACAGTAAGAACTTATATGACTTGAAAGCTAGTGAAATGCATTGCTTGTGCTTTCCTTTTAAAGATAATCTAGGGCTGTTTGACTGTCCAACATGGCTTGGAAAAATTCAGAAATACACATGCAGACTCCACTCTGGATATTCATTTGTACACCAGGACATCTAAGGTATATGGCACATCTAATATCTATGATATTTGTTCTTTCCGCAATTCAGTTTAGCATGTTCATATTCTGACTCCCACTCAGTCGACCGCACAGTGTCAAACAATTACAGCTCTCGGAATAACCGCATCCCGGGTGTGGGGAGGCTTTGCTGTGCTCTCAAGCAGTGGACTATTAGTTGAGATTGAACAAATGGCTGTTTTCTTGCATAGATTATGTGAAATATGTTGCCGTGTTTGAGGAAGCATTCAGGCCGAAACTGCCCAATTTATGTCATAAATCAGCCACTCTATTATCCATACAACGAGGGAAGGATGGACAAACAGCAATTATGGTAATAGCTTATTCAAAATGTTTATGTTGAATGCACCGCTTCCCTATTGATCAAGCGGAAGCAATTGGGAAGCACAGATTGTATGAAGTACTGAGCGTTGCCAGTCCTATTGTGGCTCTTGACAAAAGCTTCTCTTTGTCGTTTTCATAATACTCTACACATACATGTTCACTGCTCTTACTACTGTAATGTGGCCACCGCCTTTGCTACTGCAATTAAATCATTGTTGCATTCTTCAAAAAATGACAATAATAATGGGAGTATAATCGTCTCGCCCTTTTGATGCATCGTTATACAAACTTTTGATTTGATTGTCTTTTGTGACTGGACACCTGGTATTTCTTGTCATCTTTTTGATCACATGATCTAATCACCTGTTAAAAAAGTACCATCACAACACAATGAACAAATGTGCACACGGATGCTTTTTGACTGCACGGTTCACAAATAAGGTACATATTGAAAGTTATCTGTCTCTGCTATATTTGTGATCTTGGCAATGTATTCTAGGTGGTAAAAAGCTGCTAATGTCATTGGTTTAAAGTCTGTATGTGCAGGTTTTGTTGTGAAGTTCTGGTCTGAGTCTGTGATACTCCTTGCTCTTACCGCCTGATTTTTAAGTAAGTGAGTGCTTTATTTGTCATTGTACTAGCGTACAACGAAATTGTGTTCAAGTGTTTAGGTTTTCAGGAGAGAGCTTCGAGGTGACTGATAACACTCTCTTTTTAAACAGTATCTGTGTGCCAAAGACAGTACTCTTCGATAGTGTGAAAACTTAAACAATAAAAAAGTAACAAGAGGATGCCTCATACAGTATTTGGAATGGCTAGGCAACTGGTTCAAAACAGGTTCAATAATTCACATTATATTAATTCAGAAAAGAGGTGGCTGTGTTTAATTTCATCGCTTCGCCTTTCATGCCTTGGAAACAGAGCTTAACCTCTTAACCCCCACCTTAAACTTTACCCAAATCTAAAAGCTTGACTGGAGCTTACAGCCTATAGGCCAGTGTAGTGCCTCATTTGAAAGCCTAGACTGACCTTTTTCCCTGCGTTGTTGCCGCGTTGTCATCACTTTTTTGCACGCTTTTTTAGTTTTACGTTTTTGTCACACATTTGTGTCACTTTTTCCATCGCCTTTTTTTGTCACGTTTTTGTCGCTCTTTTGTTGCATTTTTCTCCTCGTTTTCGTCTGCTGCTATTTTGACACTTTTCAAGACGCTTTTAGATTCGGGTAAAGCCAAACTGGGAAAAAATGTGCTCGGCTCAAGTGGGGGTTAAGAGATTTAAAGCCTTTAGCGGCACGGTAGCACAGCGGTTAGTGCTCTCGCTTCACAGCTAGAAGGTCCCGGGTTCGATTCCCACCTGGACGGGGCCTTTCTGTGTGGAGTTTGCATGTTCTCCCCGTGTCTGCGTAGGTTTCCTCCGGGTACTCCGGTTTCCCCTACCACCAAAAACATGTACAATAGGCCAGGATGAATGGTGTGTGTGAATGTGTGGTGGTGGTCAGAGGGACCGTTGGCGCAGACGTGTGTAGTCGCGACGCACTTCTGTCAGTCTCCCCCAGGGGAAACTGAAGCTACTAACGTAGTTTACCATCACCGAGTATGGAGTGAATGTAAAACACTCTCATGTAAATAAGAGTGTTTTACATAAATAAAGATCTTCTTCTTCTTCTTTAGTAGTCAGTGTAAGCTGTCCATCGAACATGTGGTCCTAAAACTTCCACATAGAACTACTCACTGTGTCTAATGAGTCGGGTATCTTGTCATATTGTTAAGCAATATATTTGACTGTAATCTCCGCATTTGCTTGTGGAGCCGGGTGAAAACTCCAGAGAATGCATGGCTCTAGTGTAATGTGAGTATCTAGGACATCAGTAATGAGTTTTGCTTTTGCTAAAGCTGCAGCACTCGCACCACAACACTGCGTTTCAATATTGTGGCTACAAATCACCCCGCTGTCCTATGCTAATATGTGCATACGTGACAAAACGTATAAGCAGTCGCATCTCATGAAACAGAAATCTATCGCGTTGTTTGCCGGATACACTGTAGCCACTGTTACAAGCGAACACTATTGGCCCAATCAATCTCATCTGTTCCTGCCACGTCTGCGCACAGTCGATGATTATAGGCATGGCGTTGATTAGCGGTAACCTAGTTCAATGTATCCGCCACATGTAGGTCGCTATAATCGAGGTCCCAGCCCGCAGTAGCCGATGTGTGTGTGTGTGTGAGCGTATTTATTCTAATGGGCTGCAGTGCTGGGGACCTGCTATGACAACGACAGCAGCAGGTTTGCCTCTGGCCCTATTTTCAAACCTGGAGGAGGTCAAGCGCGCGCACACAATGGAAGGAGATGAAATGTGTGTTAGATGCATATTTATGCTCCAACACAGGAGGCGCTGTTTTGACCGAGGATGGTAACGACGCACATGCTCTTAATCCTTTATTTACATATCACTGACGCGTGACAGTGTCAGAGGTTTCAGACACAAGTTTTACTGTTGGTATATGGCCTTGGATGTATCACTATTTGCAATTGTTTTGAATATATATATATATATATATATATATATATATATATATATATATATTTGAGCTTATGTTCACTTAAAGGCACACAGTGGAAAATTTTAAGATTAACGATGCTATGTCACAAGAGAGAAATACTATCAAAATAAGGTAAAACAAATAATATGTAGTGAAATACAAAACAAATCTGGAAAAAATACTGCACTTGTATCTTATTCTATTTATTAGCTTACATATTGCTCATTGTGACTTTAAAACATTGTAATGTGATTTGTTTCAGTGGATCTATTTGCATTGATTCATGCAACATTTTTTTTTTCAATTTGTGAATAAACTGTATTCAGATGTAATTTAGGCTTTTTGTCTTGTGTACCACCTTTTTCTTGTACCCCGTGTACTCCCTACTGCAAGGGTGATGATGATTATTGATCATCAAAAAAGTATAAATTACTGGTAAAAAGACAAGGTTTTGTGCTCAAAATAAGGCTATAATGCTCTCAAATTCATACATTTTCAGAATGTTATTTAAAGGTGCACTATGCAACATTTTATGTAAAAAAAAAGTTCATATTAGTGTATTTGAAGTTTCAGTTACCCCGCAGCTGTATGCATGGTTAGCTTGTCGTCTTTGTTTTCCATCCTGGTGGCTCCTATGATGCTTCAGGACCAATATTATCTCAGGTTTCCATTGATACCACCGTATCAATGGTTGCATTTTAAATGCAACCATTGATACGGTTCAATCAGCAGTGAAAACATAACTTACAATTGAACCTGCAGTGTCCTAAGGGCCATCCGTTGCCGGGTTGTGGGAGCAGCCATTGGAGCTGATCACATCACATTGCACCAGCCCCCTATGGCTCCTCCTGCAGGTGGTGGGTCCACAGAAGGACGGCCTCATGGTTCAAACCGGGACTGTTGGTCTCTCATAATGGGCTTCTGAACCGCTCTTTGTCTGACCCGTCACCTAGGACCTGTTTGCCATGGGAAGCCCCCGACATCAGAGCTCCCAAGATCATTCGGGTGATCAAAGTTCCATAGTGTACCTTTAAATAGCCATTTCTTTCAAAATTATGTTCATTCAAGTTCACCATCATTTTAAGCAGACATAATTACAAGTACCCCTCTGCGAAGTCCCTGAGTACCCCCCTGCTCAGTCCCCTAGTACCCCCTGCTCAGTCCCCATGTACCCCTGCTCAGTCCCCGAGTACCCGGTTGGGAAACTCACACACAAATGTGTTGATTTTTAGCCCTACAGTTTGAATAGATCCACTGTAAACACGCAACCAAGTCCAAGTGTTCACTCCCCTCAAATTTACCATTCTCATTGAGTGAACTTCAATGGGGCCAAATGGGGTAATGCCAGATGGCCAGGACATAATATTTACAGATCAAAAACCACTATTAGTTTATTTGAAGCGCAGTACCAGCTGGATGAGGGGCTCCGCTGGCAGCAAGATGTGAGAAGAATGAGAGGAGTACAAAGTTAGGCACCAGGGAGGCATGTTTAAGTCATGGCTAAATAATGAATTACGCTGGCAGACTCGGAGCTGGCCGTGGACTTAAAAACACCAGCTCCAAAGACGTGGCTCTCAGCAAATGACTGACAAACTTTTCTTTCTCCATAATTTGGCACAAACTGTGGTTATATGGATATTAATCAGTGACATCGCTCCCACAATTCTTGGTCTCAGAGATTCACAATGTCAGTTTTTCTAAAAGACTTAGACTGTATTTCTTTACTTTGGAGTAACTGTAATATTTATGCAATTAATAATTACTTTTTAACAAGCTATAGTAACTTTATTTTATTTTTATTTTGTATATACAATACTGAGAGGGTGGAAATATTTTGTATAGAAGAGCTTATACTGTATTGTTATGTTAGTTATGGATGCATGTATGTATATATGTGCATGCGTGTGTATATGTTTATATGCATGTTTATATGCGTGTATGGGTATATATATATATATGTATGTATATATATTATGTGTGTATATGTTATGTTGTATTGTCATGTTCCTTGTATGTATGTGTGTGTTTGTGTGCACTTCTGTGTTTGTCTTCATTGTTGCACAGCTTTGATGTAATATCTGTTAAGATGTTTAAGACCCCAGGAAGAATAGCTACTGCTTTATTTCAGTAGCTAATGGGGATCTAAATAAACAAACAAACAAACAAACATGCAAGTATTCTCAGGAGCAATTTGGCAAATTTACTGATATCCAACCCCAATCACAATCACAATGTATTTCACTTAAGACCCCTTCTGTAATCTGTAAAAGCAGAGATTAGTGAAACATGACTGGTTCTAGTAATAAAGCACTTTTAATGGTCGTGAACTACCCCAGCCAGCAAAGCAATGTGGGCCCCACATGGGCCACAAGTGGGCAAGATGGGTACTGACTGGGCATGGGCTTGTCCAGGGCAAATTTTGAGGGGCCCAGAAAGGTTTGCTAATGTGGGCCCCATATGTGATGCCCACATGGGCTGTGATCTGGGCCCCATATGGGTCTGTTGTTGGTTAAATGGGCATGGGATAAAACTGGGCAAAAATTAATGGGCCCCATATAGTTTAACATACATGGGGCCCAGGTGTAAAGCCCATGTGGGTTGGCTAAATGGGACCTTTATGGGTTCTAAGTGGGCAAACTGGGCATGGGCTAAGGCTGGGATGCCCTATGTAGGGCCCATATAGTTTAACCTGAATAGGCCCCACATGGGCAACCCACATGGGCTAACTATATGGGGCCCATTTAAGGTTCAAGTGGGCTAAACTGACATGGGCTAAGGCTGGGATGCCCTATGTAGGGCCCATATAGTTTAACCTGAATTGGCCCCACATGGGCAACCCACGTGGGCTAACTATATGGGGCCCATTTAAAATTCAAGTGGGCTAAACTGACATGGGCTAAGGCTGGGATGCCCTATGTAGGGCCCATATAGTTTAACCTGAATTGGCCCCACATGGGCAACCCACGTGGGCTAACTATATGGGGCCCATTTAAAATTCAAGTGGGCTAAACTGACATGGGCTAAGGCTGGGATGCCCTATGTAGGGCCCATATAGTTTAACCTTAATTGGCCCCACATGGGCAACCCACGTGGGCTAACTATATGGGGCCCATTTAAAGTTCGAGTGGGCTAAACTGACATGGGCTAAGGCTGGGATGCCCTATGTAGGGCCCATATAGTTTAACCCGAATAGGCCCCACATGGGCAACCCACATGGGCTAACTATATGGGGCCCATTTAAAGTTCAAGTGAGCTAAACTGACATGGGCTAAGGCTGGGATGCCCTATGTAGGGCCCATATAGTTTAACCTGAATAGGCCCCACATGGGCAACCCACATGGGCTAACTATATGGGGCCCATTTAAAGTTCAAGTGGGCTAAATAGGTATGGGCTAGACCTGGTATGCCCTATGTAGTGCCCACATAGTTTGACTTGTCTAGGTCCCAGATAAACAACCCAAATCAATCAATCAATCAATCTTTATTTATAGAGCGCTTTTCATACACAGGTGCATCGCAAAGTGCTTGACATTTAAGAATACATTAAAAACATTCTCGCCCATCAAACCCTCCCCATACAGTTATCACAATACACACACACACCTAGTCCCCCTACCCTTTGCTCTACACTTAAGCTCACACTCATAATTAAAATCAAGTACATAAGGCTGGGTACAGATGACCAAGGTGAGGAAACCCCATCAGAGGAGCCGTCCTCTCCCGGAGCAGCAGACCAACTGTGGCCGCCCGGGCACCGACACAAGGATCCCCATAGGAGGCGCTGCAGAGACACCGCACCTCCACTTGGGCACCCACAGGACAGCACCCATACAGCCACAGCCTCAGTTTGGTGAGTAGAATTTACTCATCAGTTTGGTGAGTAGAATTTACTCACCAAACTGAGGCCTGCAGTTGTATTAATGGCCGGACTGGGGATTTTTTATAGTGAAAAAGTATACTGGCATCATTTAGATTTCATATTGGATAATAGACTGAAGAAGAGAAATTGAATAGTTATCAGTTAAACAAAAGCACAACTTTCTAACGGTTAACTTTGTCGACAATAGCGGCATCGAAGGATGGGTTAAATGCAGACAAACAAGTATCAGTGTAAACGAAAATCAAAACCTAAACCTCTGTTTAGGAGTTTTAATGTGCTGCACACACATCATCATTGGCACAACAAAATCACACAATGCCAGTCTAGTGATGTGTACATGTGCCTCTGCCAGTATGCTGTTCTCTCATACACTGCACAGGGCTTAGTCTCCTTCATGATGAGACTGTAGGCACACTATAGAGCAGGGGTCACCAACCTTTTTTCAGCTGAGGGCAACTTCAAGAAAAAAAAAGCTACCTAAAGACTTAAACATACACTGTTTATTTATAGGATATTGACCACATATTATATCGAAATAGCTTCATTTGAAAGTCGTACTGAGTCCCAAGAACAGAAATAACTGTATTTTTAAGAATCAGATTGAAGAAAATTAATTGTTTTACACCTTAGAAAGAAGAGTCTCAAGGGTTACTGGGCATGCACCAAAGGGCACAACGTTGGTGACCCCTGCTATAGAGAGTAGTTTAACACACATGTTTGGTTGGTAACAGAGAAAAATGCCTCATCAACACACTGAGGTAACTATTGCTCCTTGTGCCAGAGTTTCTCCATGGATTGATATGTAAGATTGTTGTTACTTTATTAATTCCCGTTAGGGGTAATTCGTTTTCTGCATTTGACCCATCTTCAATGCCACTCTGCATAGGGCAACCTATGGGGTGGTTAGAAACATTTGGCTGAAGGATTAACCTGTTGTACATATGTTAGTGGTAGAGGGAACCAGGGTACTAGGAGGAAACCTATATCCAGGGATTGAACTCCGGACATTGTAACTGAAGTATGAGCGCTAAGCCACCATGTCTCCCCATTTCATAAAGTGCATTGTTCTCCCATTTTGGCGATGACATCTCCGCAGCACTACCTGAGTTACTCCATTATCAAACCCTGAAAGTCAGTGGCGCAAAAAGGGCATATGCAATGTATGCCTTGCATATGGGCGCCGAAAGGAAGGGGGGGCGCCGAAAGGACGGGGGGGCGCCGAAAGGACGGGGCGAGAGAGAACAAAATATTTAAATATAGTCGGACTCGGCGCGAAAGGAACAGCGGCGCCCCATAGGCCATTTCCTCATAGCATTTGACATTGGCGCCCCATAGCGTCAACATGCTTATTTTGCGTCACACAAGTCACTGCTGGAGGGGGGCGGAGGGAGGCGTGTAGGATTGACAGAGGGACAGTTTGTAAACGCACGACCGCGGGACGTGGGCGCGACCAGCGGGCAAACTGTTTCAGAGCGCGGCTCTGGGGAAACGCTCCCAGCGCCGCGCTCTCCCGGGCCATAGGAGAGGAAAAGGCGCGCGGGGTCCGTGAGTGACGAGGCGGCTACAGGAGCCCCGTCACTCACGTCCTCCACCTGTTCGCTCAGCTCCGCTCTGGGCCGCCTCCGAACGGCAGCGACATCACCGCACACAGTCTCCTCCTCAGCCCGCCCCGGTCATCTCCACCGCTGCTGCTGCTCCACGAGGAGCTCAGAGTGCAAGCAAAACGCCTCTTTCACAAAAACACGCGTTTTTGCGCGTGTTTTTGTCTCCCCCCTTGCGCGCGCGCGAGAGAGAGAGGGGCAGAGCAGAAGTTACGTGAATGAGAGCAACAGAAGCTTAATCGGCCCGTGAAAAGTTTTTTTTTTTTTTGTGATATACTCCATAGACCAGTGGTCGGCAACGTCCGGCCCGGGGGACATTTTTTGCCCGTTGCCAATATTTTTTGGCCCGCCATATATATATATATATATATATATATATATATATATATATATATATATATATATATATATATAAAAGCCTAACAGAGACTTAATTGTTCTTTATCCGCAAATGTTTTGCCCCTGATATTTGCTTGTGTTTAGCACAACACCATTCCACTGTCTAACTTCTAGGTTAAATTGTGGTTTGTCCCGATCCTCATACTTTACCTCTGACACACGCATTTGAGTGCCTTCACACGCTCTCACGCCACACTCCTCATATCACACGCTCAGCCAAAAAATATCCCTGGCTTTTAAAGACGTTTAAAAAAACGATCTCTTCTGGTTAGATGAGCTATGGTTAGTCAGTCTTACATAAATAAATACACACAAATGCGCTGTAATTGTTAAGAGACAGTCCTAGAAACCTTCCTGCCGTTGTTTCATCTGTGCGCAGTAAGAGGGGGTATTTAAAAAAAAAATATTGGCCCGAAGCCAACCCAATTTGGGGGGGGGGGGGGGGGGGGGGGGCGCCGGCTGTGTGTCTGCATACCCCCCAGAAAGTGGGTAGTTGCGCCCCTGCTGAAAGTAATGAATAGTTGAGAAAAGATATTTCCTAAATGTGCTTACAAACCCTCATGCACAACCATGGACCATTGTTATTTAATCTCAGTGTCCATATATTGTATATTTATATATCTTTTTTACCTTTATTTAACAGGAAAGTCCCGCTGATGAGGAAATAGAGAGCTATTGAACACATTTGTAGTGGTAGGGAAAAACCAGAGAACCTGCAGGAAACTTACGCAGACATGTGTAGAACATGCATAGTTCACACAGAAAGGCCCCAGCCCATCAGTGTTTGTTATTTCATTCACAGATATGTTTACAACGTATGACAAATGGTGTTTACACTACTAAAATAAAATAATACGATTATCAAAGCTAGTAGCCTACCTATACAATTGACACCAATTTCCCAGTATTTCTCCGAAAGATTGGTTTAGTTTCCATTACTTAGTGGGCCAAATAATATACTCAATAAATAGCATTATAGCCAAAAGTAATTTTGGCATGGCTTTTTAAATGTGTTTTTGTAGGCCTAAGAAAACATAAAAAGAAAATTAGCAATGCAATTCTTCTCATATTTGTGTTAGTAATCTACAGGAAATGTTTCTAATTGATATAGATACATTTATTATTATAAATATTATTCTTATTCTTATTAGTATTATTCTTATTATTTATTTATTTTTTTTGTCGTCGTTTTCATCTCGCCAAAGTGTATGCGGATTACACATTCGAACATGAAAGTGCACTGCGCATTCAGTACTGCCACATTTCAGCCCACTGCTCCCCTTCCACCTACGCCTTCAAAAGTAGAACACCGCTGATGAACCAACATTGTGACGTTTATTACGATGATATCTTACTTTTTTTTAAACTGAATGAATAAATGTCTACACTGTAAACCCGAATGCTATTTGAGGTAATCATTTAATATGTGAAAAAACTCAAAACTAGCCAAAATCTTCATTCATCTCAAAATGTTTAAGTCCAAAGGGGTGTTTTTTAAGTTTAGTAAGGTTTTATTGCCATTCAGATTAAAATTGTCAGGTTTAGAAAGTTCAAATTATAAGTTTTGAGGCGGGTCTTTTGCGTCATGACATCATGACGCCTGCGTGCCTTGGCTGGAGTGACGTGTTTGGTTCTGCACAGCCGCAGTGCGCTGCTGTGGGAGTGTCCGTCATTTAACGAAGAGGAGCTTCTACGGCCTGAATAAGGTAATATACTTTATTAATATCCAGTGAAATGATATGTATGATTTCAGTGTGCAAGTAGTTAGAACCAGGAGAATTGTTTATGCTTCAGATTGTACTGTTTAATCGATAATGCGTAGCGTGAGATCTTTCCCGCTTCTTTTTAAAACTGCAGCAACGACGCACTTCCGCCCGAGTCCGGAGCCAAGTCCGAGTCATGTTGTCTTTAAAACTCTTACAACTAACCGTGAGGACCTAATTAAATATGCTCGAAGGCTGTTAGCGACCGTGAAGTGCAAGTAACGTTAATATCGCTGTTTTCAGCGCTGCCTCCGCACTTCCGTCTGTGCAGCATCAGCAGCAGCGGCAGCGGCAGCGGGGCAGACAGAGGACAGAGAGCTTTGAGAACTCCGTAACAAGTGTGTTCTTAACTTTAAGAGCATGTTATATTTCTTTGGGCTAATAGAAGAAATTACAATCGTTGTAATTTAAGTAAAAGGGCTAAGCCAAAATAAACTTAGCTTATGGGCCTAAAAAGATTGAGTACAAATGAGCTACAATGGTCCCTGTTTAAGAGAATGTTGAATAAAATTGATTAGGTCATTGTCCAAAGTAGTAAAAAAATAATAATGTTTTTATTTGTTGGCCAAATTGCCCATCCCTAATTTGTTTTTTGTAATGCAGGTTAACAAGTACCAGACAAGAAAGGACATTGTAGCAGAAAATAAAGGTGAGACCATACACTTGCTGATTATATGATCCTATTTTACACAATTGGTTTATTGCATTTTTGTTGTGTGTGTTTTTTTTTATCCTGGATTTTGTGCCAACCAGACAACACACTTTTCCAATTCTTTGCAAAAATGTCTTGTACAGTTCTCTGGATCATAGAAACACTTAAACCACAGAAAATGCTGATCCGCCCCACTACAAAAAAACTAAACATAACAAATATTGCACTCTTTCAGATCAACAGGCAAATCACTTAACTATTTTAATTACAGGTAACAGAAATGATAACGTTTGTTCTGAATGAGATGTGATCTGAGACTCTTCTTCATTTACAAATATGCATCTCTGATTGGAACGATATGGAATGTGATGAATGATTGGCTGTGAGAAAAGTCCCCGACGTTCCTGTCTTTGGGCAGAAAGTAGGCGTAGCTGTTTAGTTGCATTTGCAACATTTTGTGAGACATTTATGTTGGACATTTTTTAATGTCCAGCATAATTAATTAAACACAAAGTTAAATTAAACAGAAAGTACAGTTTCTTTAGGTGTTTGATTTGTCACTGTCACACCTGGGAATTGGGGCAATTCTGTACTTTGTCCTTTTCACCTAGATGATCCCAGCTCCCACAGGTGCATGCTGCTGTTGTGCCCTTGAGCAAGACACATTCCCCACCTTGTCTCCAGTGTCGTCTGCACACGCTGGAGTATGAATCAGAATAAATGAGCCTCATGTAGGTTGAACAGCGCAATCAAGACCATTTACCGTGGTTTATGATAAATCTTCTAATTCTGTCATGGACACCTAGAGTAATATATGTTTCTTTTTATCTAGAGAATCAACTCTACAAATTCCGTCTTACTAATTCTTGGAATTCTTGGATATGCACAACGAAGAAGGTAAAGTGAGTAACTATTGCCATAGTTGTGTTAAGGTCCTGACTTCAGTATCCTGTTTGTCCATTTTACAAATACAGGAGGAGGTGCTGTGACCTAGAGGCCTGTGTGAGGATGAAGACGAGGCTTTCTAGTGTCCACCAGTATGTCGGACAGTGTGTGGAAATGGAGAATGCAGAGAAAAGAAGCACGCACTGTGAAAATGACTTGGCTAATCAGCCAGAATGTAAGTAGATTTGAGTCAGGTTTCACTCTGTACCTCTCATCTCTTACTGAAGTATTTACAAATGTTTATGTTCTTAAATGTTTTTGTTTCAGTAGACCTGAGGCCGATGGGATCTCGTGCTCTAACATTAGAAGCTCCGCGCGAATTAGGATGAGAAGCACTCCCTGACAGACTTTCAGCTCTTCGCTTTAAAAGTGAGTAAATCTAATGCACTGGCGAAAGTAAATTTGTCAACTTTACTGAAGCATTTACAGGTGAAACTCAGGGAAATTAGAATATCGTTCAAAGCTAATTTATTTATGTAATTCAACTTAAACTGTGAAACTTAATATATGATATAGACTCATGTCTGTGTTTGTTATAATTTTGATGATTATGGCTTACAGTCCATTTTCAAAATATTCTAATTTTCTGATATTTTTAAATAAGGGTTTTTATATACTGAGTAATAATAATCAAAATTATAACAAACAAAGGCTATACATAACTCACTTTGCATGATGAGTCTATATCGTATATTGGTTTCAGTTTAAGTTGAATTGCAGAAATAAATGCACATTGAACAATATCCTGATTCACTTGTAAAATTGTAATTGTTTAGGGTTAGGTTGTGGTTGCATTTCCATGCAAATTTGTTTCAGATAATTTTTGAGTGTGCAACTAGACAAGCTTAATTAAATGTAGGAAGCACAAACTGTCGCCTAAAGTAGTGGTTCCCAACCTGGAGTGGGGGTGCCTGGGATTGCAAGGGGGGGCCCAGGGTCAGATCATAAATTATATTATTTGAGCAAATGATGGTAAAAAAAACCGTACTTACTTATTAGCAACTATTTGGATGTTTTCATAACATTTGTGGACAAAATGCTACCATTAAAAAACGTTGCTGTTACTCTGTTAATGTAAAAGAGTTTTGTGTTCATTGTTCATCTGTTTGCTCAGATCATTTTACAGAATAAGAAGCCTAAGAGTGTATTGGGTGCAGGCTGACTTAAAGCTCGTTTAAACTTGGTAAGTGCTAAATGCCATCCTTTCCACTTTTACTTTTAATGCTACTTATTTCTTTATTTGGGGGGTTGATGTAAATTGTAGTTTTTTTGGTTTATTGTTTTATTACAAAGTAACTGACTGCATTTTCCTGATTTGAGGTGCTAGCTGAGTGACTCTTCATTTGACAATCTACCAGTGATGAACTGTCCACCATGTTGTATTTTTTTGGAAGAAAAAAAAACAAGGTAAGGGTACATGTATCGCTTAGCTCTCCATCTCCTGTAAGCCTGACATCTGTATACTCTACTAAATCGGGTCCTAGGAGGTCTGGTCCTTGTCCTTGATGAAATCAACATTTTACTCTAAGTATTGACTGTCTGCAGCTCAATAAAATATGTGCATGCATTTCATTATTTTAGAGCACGAAGCGCAGTTTAGTAAAAAAGTTAATTTATTTTTTGTAATTCAACTTAAAATGTGAAACTAGATATATAGATTCATTGCATGCAAAATGACATGTTAAGCCTGTATTGGTTATGATATTGATGATGGTTTACAGCTTAGGTCCAAATTCAAAATCTCAGAAGATTAGAATATTACATGAAATCAATGAACAATGTATTTTAAACAGAAATGTGTGCCCTCTGAAAACTATAATCATGACTGCCTTAATGCAGCGTGGCATGGATGCTCTCGGCCTGTGGCACTGCTGAGGTGTTATGGAAGACCAGGATGCTTCAATAGCTCCTTCAGCTCTTCTGCATTGTTCGGTCTCATGTCTCTCATCTTTCTTTTGGGCGGCACAGTAGTACAGCGGTTAGCACTCGTTCTTCACAGTTAGAAGGTCCGGGTTCGATTCGCACCAGGGATGGGGCCTTTCTGTGTGAAGTTCACATTTTAAGTTGAATTACAGAAGTAAATGAACTTTTTTTCTCACTGTCTGACATGAAACCAGAATTAACTTCTATTTTTTATTTTTTTGTATATATATATTTTAAGGTCAACTAGAATTTTAATTTTTAGAATTAGAATTTGGTGTAGATGTAATTGATGCAGCAATCCAGTTACAATGAAGAATTTAGTTCTTGATGCTTTGAGGAAGACATTTTTGAAAAAAAAAAAAATTAAAAATATGACCCTACAGATAATACTGTCAGGAGTGACTGACATTAGTGAAAGATGAATTAAGATGTCTTTTCCATTAGTAATATAAACTTTAAAAAAATGTGCTTGACATGAACATTGTTTTTGCAGCAGGATACGAAGAATCTTGAGCTGACCAGTCACCTCTGGGTCATCAGTGATGCAGCCGCCAATCCTGCCTACAAAGTATGAACACTTCACACAAGCATAGGAGGACTTCTCTCACAAGGCTTATAATTTTTTACACATCAACTCTTCTAAAGCACTGAACAACCAACTTCAGAAAATCCTTGGTCTGATGATTAAAAGGTATGAAATTGACTTGTTATATTTAAGCAGGTTTTATTGTAAATATGATTGGCAATTGTTTGTTTGCTGGCCTTTTGTTAGTCCCTCCAGGATTTTACGATTTTGTCATCACAACTCTCTTTCAGTTGGCCTGGGACGATACACTTTTGTCATGATTCGATGCGTATCATGATACTCGGGGGCGATCCGAAATGACATTTGACATTCATTGAAGTGCTAAGACTGAAAAGTGCATTGTCACAATATGTAACAAGGTGCTGTGTAACTGTTACTAGAAGACAAACACAAGTATTGCAATACTTGAAAGTATTGGTATTGCAGCAAAAAGTACGCGATCCAAATCCGATCATATATTTCGTCCCAGCCCAAATAAAAGTTATTTTCTTATTACCCTTGGCCTCTTTGGTATAATTTCAGTAGAATTCAAAGAAATGTGTCTTCATGTACAATTATGTTTAAGCTGAACCTTTCATCTTTTGGAAAAATGTTTTTAGCCCCCAACAATCACAAACAATACCTGCAAAATCCTGGAGGAATTGAAACTATTTTTAAAGGTTGTTACAATGTTCTCATCAAAAACACATCAGGACCTGTGTTTTGAACCACTAGCGTCTGGTCTGAGAGGGCCCACATTGTATATCGTTCATCATAGATTCAGGAAATTAAACTACTGGATAACTGTAGGCATGTACCCATGTAGGCATATGGGGCCCATGTGGGCCTTAAGGTTTTTACCCACTTTGGACCCACATGGAACCCATTCAAAACCCACTTTTAGCCCACATGGGCCAACCTAGATGGGGCCCTCATGGAAACTGCGGACAAACCCACTTGTTACCCATGTGGGCATATGGGGCCCAAGTGGGCCTTATGGTTTTAACACACTTTGGGCCCACATGGAACCCATTCAAAACCCACTTTTAGCCCACATGGGCCAACCTAGATGGGGCCCTCATGGACACTGCGGACAAACCCACTTATTACCCATGTGGGCATATGGGGCCCAAGTGGGCCTTATGGTTTTAACCCACTTTGGGCCCACATGGAACCCATTCAAAACCCACTTTTAGCCCACATGGGCCAACCTAGATGGGGCCCTCATGGACACTGCGGACAAACCCACTTGTTACCCATGTGGGCATATGGGGCCCAAGTGGGCCTTATGGTTTTAACCCACTTTGGGCCCACATGGAACCCATTCAAAACCCACTTTTAGCCCACATGGGCCAACCTAGATGGGGCCCTCATGGAAACTGCGGACAAACCCACTTGTTACCCATGTGGGCATATGGGGCCCAAGTGGGCCTTATGGTTTTAACCCACTTTGGGCCCACATGGAACCCATTCAAAACCCACTTTTAGCCCACATGGGCCAACCTAGATGGGGCCCTCATGGACACTGCGGACAAACCCACTTGTTACCCATGTGGGCATATGGGGCCCAAGTGGGCCTTATGGTTTTAACCCACTTTGGGCCCACATGGAACCCATTCAAAACCCACTTTTAGCCCACATGGGCCAACCTAGATGGGGCCCTCATGGAAAATGCGGACAAACCCACTTGTTATACCCATGTGGGCATATGGGGCCCAAGTGGGCCTTATGGTTTTAACCCACTTTGGGCCCACATGGAACCCATTCAAAACCCACTTTTAGCCCACATGGGCAAAACCATATAGGGCCCTCATGGAAACCGCGGACAAACCCACTTATTGCCCATGTGGGCAAACCCATGTGGGGCCCTCATTGCTTTGCTGGCTGGGTACATTGCAGAATCACATCCTGTCGAAGTTGAGACAGAATATTATGTACTGAAAGACCTAAAACTCTTGGATAATCAACACATTATTAGTTATCAGCCAAAATCTACCCTGTAAATTATGATTGTGGCCAGTCGTGCCTCATTAGTTGTGCTCGTTTCAGAAGTGAGGTTGAAAAACATGCATTTAAAAAGGTGTTACCAGGGAATTTAACAAAAATAACTGAACTGGTGAACTTCCCCTCTCTCCTTTCCTATAGCATAAGGAGTGACTTTAGCGGTACAGCGAAAGGATGAAAGGACAATTTGTAGCAGACAGAGGCGTGCTTGGAAATGTGAGGTTTTATAATGAGATTGTGCAGAAAAAAAAAAAAAAAAACTGTCTCTGAGGGCAGGATAAAGATGAGGAAGTGTTCATCTTCTTCTAGAATCAATTAGTGCAAAGAGAGTTTCTGCCCTAAACTGCACCTTACTGTGATGAGCAAATTTTAATAGAAAAACTTCACTCACGCTCTGAGACAAAAACAACTGTAGGCCACGTGTAATGAACAAAGATCGGGAATTGCAGAGAACAGTTTAATCATCTCGCATAATACGGGGCAATGTCCATTTTGTTTCGGTTTATTTTTATTCAAAGGTTGGCACGTCAAATTGTCTGCCATCCTCCATTTATCAGACGCCCTTTTCCGACAGTCTTCTCGGCACACCTGGATTATTGTATATGCGGCAGAGTGGGGGTGACACTAAATAAAAATAAATAAATAATGTTGCCACAACGCCACCCACTATAACTGGGAAAACCACTTAAGCGAGGTTCTAACTTAAGGCACACGGGTTCGTTAAAAAGGACCAGGCAGAGGCAAATGATTTACAAAATATGTTTTGCTTTTACTATATCAGTTAAGTTTGGTTTCTTAATAGTTTATTTCATGTTTCACTTGAGTCCTTCATTTAAAAGTCAAGTCCAGAGCACATTTACAGGTGGAGAAGCGCATTTAGCGCAACATGACAGACAGCTCACAAACAGACAAAGGAAGCACAGGTGACAACAGGGGAGGCATAATGGCGCTGCCAGGACCCTGCAAGTACATTGTGAACATGAGTACAATTGAAATACATTCAACAGGGCACAAAGAAAACAAAACAAAGATCCTACCAGTTGGCGAAAGAAAGCGCGACACCCTACGAGCCCGCAGACCCCGGACCGCGTCCAGCTATACGACACCACCCGGACCAGAATTGGCGCTGTCTGAACAGTAGGAACTTAAAAAAATGCACCCGCATTGATAGTACACAAACTACAGGGACGCGCTTACCAGCGAGGCATGGAAGTTGCATTCAAAGTTGTTGGCCTTAAGCCTACGTCGCCGGCTTGACGCTCCCAACACAACGAACAACCAGACAACCCCAGACTAGCCGCTAGCCACGCTATGTCCTACAGCAGGTGTGACGTCAGAGAGGTGAGAGGGCAGGTGATACGGAAAAAAGGCCCTTTTTATAGTTCAATTGTCTAAACTCAGGGACACCTCAGTTTTTTGTTTTTTTTCATTGTTCCCTTTGTTAACTTATACTGAACAATAAATAATATGAGATAAAAGCATAAGCCCTTATACAGCTTTAAAGGCATTAACATACATCTGTAACTTATTGTTGCAAACTGGACAATTTCCTGGTAGTATGAAAGTTGCAAAAGTGATTCCTCTGTTCAAGGCAGGAGATAAACATCTCTTTACAAACTACAGGCCTGTTTCCCTTTTACCGCAATTCTCTAAAATCTTAGGGAAGGTTTTTAACTCTAGACTTGACAGCTTTATTGAAAGAAATAATTTACTCTCTGATAATCAGTTTGGTTTTAGGAACAATCACTCAACCTGACACGCGCTCTTTGATATAATTGATGAAATAACTAATGCTGTAGATAACAATAAATATGCAATAGGGTTATTTATTGACCTGAGTAAAGCATTTGACAGAATAAATTATGACATATTAATTAATAAACTAGAACATTATGGGATTAGGGGGGTAGCACTACAGTGGGTCACCAGTTATTTAAAAAATAGAAAACAATGTATCAGTCGAGTTGTCAAGAAATTGTGTGTGGTTTACCTCAAGGGTCCATTCTGGGCCCAAAATTGTTTAATATGTATGCTGTTTGATTAATTCATAAAGTTGGGTTTTTGGACCACACAAACTTAAAATCAAGGATCATGAAGTTTGGTGACATTGTTGAGTTCCAAACAGTACAGATGTTATACAAAGCAAGATACTAATTGTTACCAGGCCAAATACAAAGAAGGTTTCAAGAACGTACTGGATGTTATGAATTACGTGATGAATTAAACTTTAGGATTCAGAAACATAGCACAACTTTGAAACGTTTTAGCCCGACAGTGAGTGTTTACAATTTGGAGATGGAGATGAAACAATGTCCAAACATCAACCTGTTCAAATATAAATACAAACTAAAGACATTTGAAAAGTATAGGGAAGAAGAAATGTGTTGCCTCCAGGGGGAGCAGCAAGTCCTAATTGCATTTAAGTGTTGTTGCTCTGAATGGTTGTCACTCTATTGCTCAAAGATACAAAAAATAAATACATAAATAATAAAAAAAAAAGGCTATGAATCTGTTGAGAGGGACCCACCCAACATGATCATAAAGGAACTTCATCTACGAAATGAGCTGTTAGGGCAGCTGGGTGGGAGTTGGTGGATGACGAGCTACTGCCCTCTTCAACTGGCCCGCTCTACACCCTGGCTTTTTAATGCATTACACTATGTAGGGCTTACATATTACATTATAATAAAAAAAAACTTGTACACACAAAAAGGACAATTGTACACAAATTAATATTATACTGAGGATGGTAATGAGAAACTGGGAAGTAGCAAGATCACGAAGTATAATATGTACTGCATAGTAACGTGCCTTTATAACATAAAAATAGTGACTTTTGGTAATGTTACCAAGGTTTGGCATTGGTAACATGCTGAAATATATTATATTAAGGGTTGCCTTTTGTGACTTGCTTTGTACTAAACATCGTACATGAAACGAGACCGTGGTTGTCGTTGGGCTTTGTTTCTGTTATGTATATGAACATTTCAAACAATGCTTTGTAATTTGGTCTGTGTTCAAATAGCCGCTTTGAAGTGTAACAGGTTCTCATTTGACATTGATGCAAATCAAAATATGATGCTGATAATTGTATGATTGATAATGTAATTGCAATAGGATCAAGTTATTTTATAAACGGGTGTGCATGCTGCAGAGGTCGTGCTGTGACTGACACGGTTCCTTATGTAGCATTATCATTGTTGTTTCGTAATCAGTATTACTCTTTCTTGGAGAATATATACAGCACATCTGTCATGTAATGTCTTTATGTAAAGGCTATCTTGTAAATGGTAATTTCAGCCATGATCAGAAACTGCAGGTGTATATAATCTTTTTTTTTTATGTTTTTTTTGTTGCTGTTTCATAGTTTTTTTTTTCCTTTTGTTTGTTCCACTATATTCCTTATGAAATTAGATTTTTTTGTTGTATTGATTTTGCTTCAGCCCACTCCTTTTGAGCAGAAATAAACTAATAAACTAATAAACTAAACTAAACTAAAGGCGCAGTTGCTGATTTTTCCTCTTTTTCAAGCTGATTTACAATACATACAGTATATACTAGGGATAAACAATCCAGCTTTTTGCTTCCGATACCGATACAAGGGGTTTGAGTATCAGGTGATATCTGATATTAACCGATACCAAGAAACTTTCTTAAAAGTGAATGTTGTGAGTGAAAATAGTGAATGGTCTTCTTTTCCCCAGTGTTAGTTCAATTTATTTTCTTGCAAACGACATGGTACATAGGTGATTATATCTATAAATAAACTAATGGAAAACATTCTAATAAGTCTAATAATGCTTGGGTATAAGACTATTAGGCTATTAGGTTGCATTAATATAAACAACTCACATAAAATGACCTGATCATTATTTACTTGTGCATAACAAATGTGCTATATCAGTTATTCTTTAACAGTATTTCATGAACTAAAATACAAACACTTGGTAAATTCTACGATTTACTTTGCTTTAAACATCAAATAAATTGTTAATCACATGTTTAATGTCATGACATGCGTTTGCTAAATCTAAAGCTGAATAAACTTGACAGAATGTCGCCTAAGAGCTTCTAAAACATTTTCTAGTCAGCATTACGTTTAATTGAGATAATGATTATTTCCCGAAAAGCGAACATAAATGCGTGGAATTCAGTGAAAGGTTACAATGGATTAGAGAAGCATACAGGGCTATTCTTCGAGACAAATTAAGTCCAATTTCTGTTTATATCGGACTTTTGCCCCAATAGGCAGGTTATCGTGGTAATCAAATGACATTTCATCACAATCCGACAATCATTCACCTTAATAAATCCTCTCAAATCCAATGACCACCACCCAATGCGATCTTCATTGTTTTCAATGAAGCCGAGAGCGTCTTATTCACCTCTGCTTGATTTTTGACATAACACCGTAGGGCCCTATACCTCAAATTGTACTTTTTCCAGTATCGGCTCCAATATTTGATACTAGTATCAGATTGGCGCATCCCTAATATATATGAACATAATGCAAATTTACCATAAAGTAAAGTACAGTACATTGAATAGTAGTCAGGCCATAATCCGAGTATGTATAATGTGGGCACTGAATGAAACAAAACAATCTTCCTATAAGAAAAATGCCACGGTGCATTGACAAGGACAGGAGCACAAGTGGTCACAGATTGCCTGTTTGAGAACAATGGATCAAAATATGCAGCCGGCGCAGTGGAGGCCAAAGCTGAATTAACTTGTTGCTGCTCTATTGATTTAGCCACTGCGCTCTCGCTCTCCAATGCACCCCAGCGGATATGCATTATGCACAATAACTCTAAAGCCTTTTGTCGCATACTAATCAGCCCTTTATGTTGTTATATTTTTAAGCATAATGACACACACATAACCCACTCTCTACCGTGTAAAAAAAAAAAAACAATAAAAGTGCAATCAGTCTCTATTTGTCGGTGGAGGAGAGCAACTAAAAGCACAATATGTCTTGTGGGAGTAATTAGTATTGTTCCCATTACTTCACAGCCGTCTTTAACCTATTCAGAAGCCAAACAACAGTGTTTTATTGAGCTATTTGTGCGTGTTAAAGATGCTGCGGTACTGTCAAAACCAATGTATGGGTGTATGCGGGGGGTGCAATATGCAACAGCCAAAAGTGAACATTACGCTTGGAGGCACAACAAATTACACAGAAAACATTTACAAGCCAAAATATACCGACATAGCATCTCACATTTTTAACAAATCTCTGCATTTAACAGGAAGGTCATGGCCAGTGTTGCATGCAGCGATATGAGGAAATACAGTGTGGCTGGAGTTTAAGCAGATTAGAGAGATAGTCATAAGGGCCTGTGCATCTGGCACAACTAAGCCTGGCCTATGGGCATGTTCCAAATCTGCAGTGGAAGATGGATAAGTAGGTTTTGTTTGAAGGTTTCCAGCGCAATATCAAAGCAGACAAGATAGACCCTCCACATGAGTGTGCTCTTTATCCAGTGCTATTCAAAGGACAGAATTAAGATGATGAAAGGTAAAAGCTTGGGTGGCTCTCATGGATTCAGGTTTTCTGTTGACCGTAAAAGAACAATGGAGCTTTGTCTGTCTGTCTTATTAATGTTAGGCCTGCGACACAAGCCTTAGTCTGAATGGTGCTATGTGTAAGACAATTCATACGACCCGTATACAGTACGGATTAAGGATTTCTTGACGCAGGACATGCAATCTCACTAGGCGAAAAGAAAATATCCTTCATCCAGTCAGTACAGTCATGAATATGGTGTCAACAAAAAAACGGAGCAGAGAAACATCCGGCTTCCAGCTGTGACAGCAGTGAGCAGTTCTTGTGTGTTCCCTATACGTACTGTGTGTTATTGGATATGTGGACTGTCACTACTGTATACACAGTGGCTCGGGGGTGTGAGAATGGCCACAGCTCAGAGTCTGTCTGTGGGATGCAGCTCTGTGGCTACACTGCTGCACTACAGTGGCTAATTGGCGGCTACATGCTGGGGCGATGGAGGCTGAAACTTCTGCTTGTCTCAGAAGTGGCTTTGCTTTATGATTGATAATAATTATGGCCTTTTCTGCAAATCCAGCCTTTCCTGGGTGGGTGAGCTAAAGCGCTGGCTGAAGGCTTAGATGAAGGGGCAGAGCAATGCAATATGCCGTGAACACAAAGAAAATACTGGCAAGCACATTCACACACACGCGCCCACACACACACCTCTCGCAGCCATGTCCTTGAACAGTGCATATGGAGGCTGACAAACCCCGACAATTAGGAGGAAGTGCAGGCTTCCTCAGGAGGAAGCAGAGAGGAGAAAATTGGAGAGTAGTGGAGAAACATGAAGAGGCGAGCTGGCAAAATTTAATGCGAGCATGCGGGGAGGATGAGAGGCACTAGCCGTGTAAGAAGCCGTACAAAAGTTGTATTAATCTGCTCCACAGCTGACATAGCAGGGAAATGTACACATTCAAAGTGCTGACTTCGAGGATTTGTGTTACACTGGAGGCAAATTTTAAGGGCAAGTATGCATGAATTTATACTGAATGAATACAGCCATCTTCAGACTGTCAAGACACAATGTTGTTTAACTGCAGGGCAGAACAGAGTGTATTACTCCATATCTGGCACACATCACTGATGACATTTTATTTTAGTTTTTTAATATTTGGCAAGTTGTGTAAAACAAAATACGATTTGAGCATGGGTAATTATCCAATGAAGTCAGAGCGAGCCCTAGACACAAGTGTGAAAAAGTGCACATACATAGCAGGTTCCAAAATGAATAGCCTGGAGCACGCTGACATTTCCACCCACTCAGTGATCAATCTTTTTCTCCCTCCTCTCCCCTATACATCCTACCTCCCCCCTATGTGTCCGCTCGGTCAGTCTTTCAGCGGTGTGTGTCTTTGAGAAATCCTACCTGGCGAACTTCCTGTCAAGTGTCTGTGCGTGTATGTGGGAGGGCATCGTAACATACAGAGCAAACCAAGATCAAGTCACTTTGGGTGCCGTAAACAGCGAGACCAAAGGCTAACCGTATGCATTAGGTGTTCAAGAACATTGCAAAGACAAGACGAGGTGATTCCCATTGCTGGGAATCATTACAAGTTGCACTGGTATATTCGCAAAGATCATCCGTGCTGTTGAAGATTCTTGGCTGAGATGCGAAGCGTCCAACATTTAAACTATCAAGTATAGATGAATGTAGGAGTACTGGATGAAATTAGATGTGTTGATATGCAGATTTCTTAGTCCGTAGTCTATACCACGAGCTCCACTTCTCCAAATTCCTGCTGCATAGACATCAGTATGGAGAGCACAGACATCAGTATGGAGAGCACAGTGCGTTCAGTCTGCGCACACTCTTCTTAGTCAGTCAGAGGCAGCGGGCGCAGTCTGAAACATGTCCCTCAGGTTGTGTCTTGTTGTTAGGGCCCTGATACAGCGCCTTGTTCCTTGTATCCAGTGATCTTTCGCCGTGTTCCTCCTCACAGCGTACAAACATAGCATTTATCACCGCCGCCTCGCTCGGCTCCATATGCTAGATTAACCTGCCCCGAATGGCGGATAAATCAGCCGGAATGGAGCTGTAGATCTCGGGCCATGTCAAGCCGCTTTCAGGCCCAGGTAATCAATAAGCCGGCCCGTGATATAAGACTCCGCTCCATGGAATTTCGGCACCACATCAGAGACACAGTTACAGTTTTTGTGGCATTTGTACAAAAAAAATAAATGGTGCAACCCTGTGGTTGTATATTGTTGAGTAGTGAAAGATAAGAATGTGAGGATAAGATGTATTAACTATGGATTTTGCTCGTAGAGTATCTTGCTCATAAATCGAAGGAAAGGATGTAAGAAAGGTCTATAGACTATATGCACAGTGCCCCCACGTGATTTCCGGCTGGATAACAAGATCACCGCTGTCCTTCCTCTCCCCTATCTTTTACATTCACAATAAGCATGGTCCCACACAAATGTCCTTTTGTAAAGGACAACAAGTTACTGCAACGTGTTGCAAATATGTTGGATGTGAATCCTGCTCCAAAGGAAACACCAGTAGTCGTTAAGGTAGGAGCTTTTATCTTGCGAGCTAAAGGCTAATGACAATATAACATGTACAACTCAATACAATTTAAACTGCTTACATGCCAGTTCTTTTTTGCATAGGCTCGTTCAGAACGTTGCACAAGTTTTAATTTTTATTTTGTGATAGCCATTAGCCTCAAGACAAAAACACACACGGTTATAGACAAAAACACACACGGTTATGAACATAGAGGTTTCCTCCAGTGAAGTCATTACATCTGACGTAATGTTTTTAACCTGTTCCAGTTACATCCCAACTTTTACTCGCTGACCTTTACAAAATCTTTAGCTATCTCTTCATTTGTGTGGGACCTTGCAAATAGGGGAGAGGAAGGACCACGGCAATCTTATTGTCCAGCTGGAAATCATGTGGCGGCACTGTGCATACAGCCCATTCAATTATCAATTAGTGACCCAAACAACACATGCAATACAATGGATCGACACTGCTTTATCTTTAGATTTGACAGAGCAAAGAAGGTTATGCCATTCATTCAATTATATATTTATTTGTTTAGTGTTGACTTTTAATGACCGCCCCACAGGCCTTTGGGTGCCCTCGGAAAAATCTGCCCCACTGAAGAATACAGTATAGCAGCTCGGGTAAATAGTTACAGCCAGAAAACATGATTAATCAAACTTCTGCAAGTAATCATTTTTTGCAATCATAGTATTGCGCTAGAAGATGATTCCCTTCTGTTGCCTGCTGCTTGTGGCAAGCATTTATTTTTACTTTGTTGTTCATATTGGTTGCATAGTTTGACTGCACTAGTATTCATAAGAAAAAATGTATCAAATGCCATAACATATCGCTCCATTGTCCCAGTATTGCAACTGGTTAAAATATTTTACACTGGCAGGATTCAATTATCCGGACACAGAATAGCTCTTTTCACATGAGTGACACCGCAGAAATTGCATCCGCGTTGTGATGCTCATATTGAATCCGATGTTATACTTTAGACAACAATAGCAAAAACAGAGATAGGAGACGCATTGTCCCACACAATACCAAACTTTACTGGGGTTTTCGAATACAATGGGGACCATATATAGTAGCTTTCATAAGTGCGGGCCGCTGCATCAGAAACACTGGGGACGTGAGTCAAGTTAATTACACTTTTCTGCTCTATAAAAATTCATTGACCTCGGTGCAGATGTGACAAGCCGCCGAACAAGTGCCACAGTGCAGCGTGTAACACTTAAAAGGAATGGGTTTATTGCAAATCGGTGATTGCGCTTCTGAACTGTAAGTTGGGTGACGGCACAATCCTGTTTTTGAAAGAAAATCCGTCTCAGAGCCTCAGACAAACACAGGAATCTGGCCAACTCAACATAACTTTTAAGTTATGAAATGATCTTGCCTTTAAACATACCTCCGACAAACCCCTGGGGCTGGACAAAGCATCTCAATCTGGTGTCTTGGTGAAATCAACCAAAAATAGATTTCCAATAAAGATAGATAAATTAATTTTTTATGACACACATTTGTCATCACCAGTATTCAGTGTCTCTTATTCACTGATATAGCAAAGCTATAAGTACCTGTTGGGGCCTTGCTGCAGGCTGAAGCACACTGTTGTGGATGAGTTCAATGAACATTTATTACGACACAAAAAGGTGTAAATACAGCACAGTCAATCAGAAAGCCCACTAATGACAGTTTCCTACTGTTACCGTTAATGGGAGCGCTTCATTACCGTAATTAAAATGTGACTATTTTACAGCAGGCCAATTTATTACCGTTCACTCTCCTCCCTTACACAGATACGCTCAATATTTTCATCATTGTCGACACAGCCGCTGTTGGGACGGCAATCACCAGTTTCATTAGCTGCTCTCACTCTGCGCATGGAGCTGAGCGGGACACTCGGTATGTTCCTATCCCGCCCCAACATCTTGACAGACACCGGTCAAATCACACAACACACTCGTGTGTCTGTTTTTCAAAAAACTTCAGGCTGTGTGCAAGTTAGACCATCTGTTGTACAGCATATTCAACAATAGTCTTCTTAAATTATTGATAATACTGCATTTCAAGTTACTTTAAAATTATAATATTGTCAATATTAGTAGTTACTTTCAAAAATGTAATATGTTTGTATTACATATTACTCTTTCAAATATGTAGCTGAGTTAAACTACTTTGACTTACTTCTAAGTTACTTTTGGAAAAATATAAACTGAAAATAGTAACAATCAGTGTTAATTTTGTTTGTTTGCGACGAAAATGTCCTTTCATTTTAGTCGCGATATTGTCAAATAATTCTCTTTAATTTAAGTCTAGTTTCATCCATACATCCATCCATCCATTTTCTCCCACTTGTCCGTTGCCGGGTCGTGGGGGCAGCTATTGGAGCTGCCCAAGTCACATTGCACCAGTCCCCTATGGCTCCTTCTGCAGGTGGTGGGTCCACGGAAGGACGGCCTCATGGTTCCAAACGGGCCTGTTGGTCTCTCATAGGGGGCCCATTCACTCTCTCATTCATACGCCAGTGTACGCAGACACTGGAGGCAAGGAGGGTGAAGTGTCTTGCCCAAGGACACAACGACAATGTGCACCTTCAGGAGGTGGGATTCGAACCCCTGACCTTCTGATCATGAGACGCCCCAGTCTAGTTTCAGTCGGCTAAAATTGCATGTAATTTTAAGACCAATCTTGTATTTAGTTATATTTTAGTCATAGTTTTAGTCTCATGAAATACTTATAATTAATTTTAGTCAGCAAAAATATTACTTTGACTAAAATTATGACTAAATATTTTTGTCGACAAAATTAACACTGGTAACAATGCCACCAAGGAAAAGTGCATTTGCTGATTTACTTTTCCTTCGCTTTGCCCATTCTCTCAAGTTTTGTTTTGACGACATTAGCTGCGTGCAACTGTAGATCTTATATACCAGTGTCCAAGTTGATTTGGTGCTGCATGTTCATACAGTTAAATGCACTTGTAACTCGAGTTACTTGAATTGTAATGACTAATTTATATTAACGTATTTTGTGTAAATAGTATGTTACAATCCTTAGTTACTGAAAAAGGTCATATATTTTTGTAATACGTCATTTACAGAGCAGCACGATTTGAAAATGAATAAATACATTTCTCAGTTGCTTTGGCACATTTCTTAAAACCAAACATTTGCAAAACGGCTCAAACAAATTCCTCAACTCGGGTTAATCTTCTCATTTTCTTTGATCACATTCACTTTGTAGCATTCCATCTCCAATTCTGTTGTTGGTAAGAGTTTTGACTGATCTTCCCCGCTTCTTGCAAAATACCACTGTGTGACATAACAAGCACAGAGCTACTTTGTCCATCCCCACGTCTGGTCTCTTTGGAGTCCGTCTGAGCTGACACAGATCTGGCGCAGTGGCCTATAACTGCGGCGGTGTCTGGGACAAAGCGAGGAGGGATACGGCCCAGGGGACAGCACTCAGCGCACTCGGTGAGAACAGAGCATAGGCACACAGCAGCAGCTCTGCATTTTCAGACAAGAGCTCATTTAAGATATAGAAATATCTTCACATAATCACGTCAACTTAAGGGAGCCGTTGTCATCTCCACAAAATGTTATTTCAACAACAAAAAGTATCAGTGTGGGCCATAAACCGCACCGACTTAGCCACCGCCGGGATATAGTTACTCTACAGACACAACAATGAGATGAACACAAGAGATTGTAGCTGCTTTTCAAAAGATGTGACTCAAATGAAGTCATCACTGAGCCCAGTTATTAGCTCTAGATTCCTTAAAGGACTCCTAACTGTGTAAAACTCTATTAGAGGAAAAAGTTATGTCACAGCATGAAAACAGAATCCAAAAGGAGTGGCACGTCTGCATCGTTACTGTTGGATTTTGCCAATCAGGAACGAAAACCACGTATGTATTGTGTAGATCCATAGCCTTCAAAATGGAAAGCAGTGGAACAAAGAGCGCGGACCAAATTAGGAAGAAGTAAATGTGAAAGATTTTAATCCTGCGCTCAGTGGGTAGCGGGCTGGCGAGAGAAATTAGGCATCAGACGGCGATAAAGCCGAACGCCGCACAAGTGTGGCTCATACGGCGCAGGACAAGAGCGGTAATGATGAATCATGAAAAGGCCAAGGAGTAAATGTTGCAGCTCTGTGTGGAATCTGTGGAGACGATTCTGCGTATCCTGCACATATTCAGTGACTCAGCGGGTACTGTAGGCGATATTCATTTGTCTCCAGGACAGAGCCTTTTCTGACGCTAATATGTATCTCCAATGGATACTTTATTCCACCTTCTCCCCTGTGAATGAGCGGACAACAATGGCTGGGCAAATTCTGGTACTGCATGCAAAACATATCTTGTATTAAAAGGGAGTGTCCTGGTTATAAAAGTAAAACGAGATGCTTCACAGTGGGAATGGGCTTGAGGCAGCATTTCTTGTCAAAATGAGACGTGAACTACCATGACACCGATTTATAGAGAAGTGAAGAAATGTAGAGAAAAAGAAAGCATATTTTAATCTTTAAAGCCCTCCACCGTCTTGGGCCTCCCGATCTGTTTAAAGGTGAGACACTGCAGGTTTTTCAGTGATATCAATTTGAAACCTCTGCTGTGGATTACTGAGAAAACAATGTATTGCAAATGTTCTGACATTGGTGGATGGATGGAAAACGTGTCAATTTGGAAATGGATACCCGTTGGAAAGCCGGTTTTGTGAAGCAATGTTGTAGCTACTTCCGGGATATCTCCGCCTCGCTCGCGGAAAAAACGTCATAAAATAAGCATCGCACGGGGTAAGATTACCGTATTTTCCGGACTATAAATTGCTCCGGAGTATAGCCAAAAATTGCCTAATAACAAACAACAAAACAAACCGGCTGAATAGGCATACGGTATGCTAACGTAACACATTGATGGTTAGCTACATGAAGCATAAGCAACAAACTAAATAGGTGTCTGGTTTGTTAACGTCACATAAACAGTTCAGATAACTAGTGCATAAAGAACATACCGAACTCTCGATCTCACTCCAAATCACTAAATCCATTGCAATCTTCATCCTCGGGGTCACTTCTGCACAATCTACCGGCAACTACCTGGGCACGGAGGCGTAACTGCACCGTTGACAAGCCTCTCCTGGCAGCACGTTTATCCAGCTCTCATGTGCGAACTCGTTCCTTTAGCTGTGGCCATCTAGCTTTTAGCCCGCGATTAGCTTTTTTTTTTTTTCTTCATTGCGGTAAGAGTAACCTCTGCTTTTCCCCAGTCCCTCACAAGTTTCTATCTCACTCCAAACTTTCTTTCTGCTGCTTGACTAGACTATTATTTATAGTCCGGAAAATACGGTATTCTTTTTTTATAGTCTGACATGAAAACTAAGATGTTAAGGGTTAACTAGCTAAAAATCTCCACATTGACTTCGTGAAAAATCTATATTTCCACCTGCCGTGTCTCGCCTTATTCTCCTGTCCATCTAAAATCCTGTGGTTAAGGTCCACAAGTCAGTTCCTGCTGGAAGTCACACTGGGGTGTTCAGGCCTTCATTGTTGCTGGGCCCAGACTCTGGAATAACCCGCCCCCTGACATTTCAACCATCACTGACTTTAGCCTTTTCAAAACCAGGCTCAAAACATATATTGGCTTTTCACGCTCAGTAATACTGTGACATATTATTTCATTTACTGTTTTCGGTTTCAAATGTTGTTGTTTTATTTTTTTTTACTACGGTTTTATAGTGATTTCACCGTTTGATTGTACTGGAACACGCTGTGACTACCTTGAGCTTCATACACGATGCATTACATAAAATCAGCACTCAGTTTTTTGTTTTTTTCTTTCCCTCGGTAATTCATCTGGCTAATGCACTTACAGGCCAATAATGATTATGGGAAAGCAAACTGCTCTGACAGGAGAGGCAATGATACAGAGCGAGTGCGTAATTGTTCAGTATTGTTCAGGGATCGTTTGGATTCGCAGTGCCGGCGAGGTGGAAACAGATGAGATAGAAGCGAGATGTAGAGGTGGCAGCAGTGACATTTATGCTTAGTTTTCAGGGGATATGCTTTTTACTTGAGAGGACCTTTTGAAGTCAAAATTTCTCACGATTCCGAGAACTTCTCCCGCCCCCACTATTCAGAGAACGGTGCGCTCAACTTCTTAAACTCCCGCCACTTTTATTGAGCTGCCATATGTGTCTCTCATCCTTTTTTATCATTCCCCCGTTGTGCAGTTTGCAGACTGAAAAGCAGCAAACAGAAAGAATAAAAAGTATGCACATGATTGGGTATAGCGCACCAATGCATGTACAGGCTAATGACTTGATATAACATAAAACTACACTTCTCAACATGGCGCACTCGCCTCCTCTTCTCTGATGATTTCTATTTGACAGCTCCTGTTGCGGGAATATGAAAATTGAATGAAAATCGCCTCGAGAAATAAAGCAGGAATTGTTTTTCGAGAAATGAGTTATGAGGCTCGACAGGCATATTTAAGTGCATCGAGCGGTTTTCTCTTCCTTTTGTCGCCCCGGTGAATGAAGGCACAAAGGGAAGCGCCAACTGCCGCCTCTCCGAGGAGCGGCGTGTTAGCATTCGGCCACCTGTTGGCTGTCTTCGGGTACAGCGGTGTAACTCTCCGGGCACAAGCAGATTGAATTGGGCGCCTCTCAGCACAAGGAGACAATGCAATGAAATGCTAATGTCTCCCGATTGGCACATTCCAGTGGCTATGTAGCGAACTACGCAAATTGGGGGCTTAACTCAAGTTTAATGAACTTGTTTGAGCTGTGCGTTTTTGTTTCCTTTTCACCGTAAAATAACGATTGAAGGTCAGAGCCTTGAAGTGGTTTTAAATTTGCACCGTTTTCATATTCGGAAAGAAAGAATAATGTGTAGCGAATAAGGAGTAAGGCTGGGTACTATAAAAAGAAAATGGGGCAAACATTGGGTAAAAAAAAGGAAAAATAGAAAAAATTAAATGGGGAAAAAATGTTGGGAATAAATATGAGCAAAAATGAGGGGAAAAAATTGGAAAAAAGTTGGGGCAAAAATGAGAAAGAAATTGTGTTTAAAAATTTGGGAAAACGGGGAAAACATTAGGCAAAAATAGAAGGAAAAAAAATAGGGGGGAAAATCAGTAATAAAAATTAAAACGAGGAGAAAATTGGGGCAAAAATGAGAGAGAAAATTGTGTTAAAAATTTGGGGAGAATGGGGCAAACATTGAGCAAAAAAAATTGAAATATAGAGAAAAAATCCTTTAATGCTGTCCCTGGACCTACAGCATCAAAACTTGGATCTAAAGATATGATTGTTTTTTCAGCACCTGCTTTTAACACTTCAATTTTTTTTGTTTTATACCAATAGTCCCTAAACTTTTTTCCCCGATACTGTGCTGGTATCGTTTAACGGTACCCGGCCCTAATAAGGAGCGTATTGTCATTTGCTTATTGTCGTCTCATTTAGTTTTCTTATTCACGAAAAATAAAGGGGTGGGAAGTCATTTTGAGCACACATGCAGTTACCTTACCTACCCCCTGCAAACCTCTATCATCGTCTTGATAAAAGCCTTTTGGTCAGCAAGCAGAACAATTGAACGCCAGCTGCCTTGCTTAATGACTCAGTCTGAACCCTGTATATTCTGCTGGGGAATGGCAGATGTCGTAAAGCATTTGTCACCCAAAGCAGTGGCCAAGTGAGAGTGAATGAGGCCCGAGACAATCAATACCCAGATTACTCATGGAGGGGAGCTGATCTAATTGCAGGTAATTGTATAGTGCATGTAAGAACCAGTAATTGAAAACAATGTTGTTCCACCTGCGCTGAGATTAAGGGCCGAAGGTGTTTAATTAAAAGATAATGAAACAAGCTGAATTCTCAGTCCAGAAGAGCACATATCCCAATTTGTGATACAGTGGTAGCATGGGGGGGAGACAACAGCGCCGTTTTTTTCCTTCATCTCAAATGCCAAAAGCCCAGGAGAGGATGTATAATTAGTCGCATGGACCTCCAACACTGTGGCCTTTTCAAATCCTCCACTCTAAAATGGAAAGCCAAGCTCAGTAGGATAATGAAGATCAAAACATGTTGCCACCGAGATCGCTTTAGAGCATGTTTTTTCAAATGGCTCTCCCCTGGGGTCCGCGACAACATATTATTATCAGTGATTATGGCCCTTCTGCGCCTCTGCGTATGATACCGAAAACAAAACAGTTTTATTAGGCTCCAATCAACTGGTGAGAACACGGGGGATAAGGTAGGTATGAAGCGACTATCATTCTGTTGATCGTTAAAACTACAAGCAGATAGCAAATATTTTGAACAGAATCAATGCATCATGACCAGTGTTGGGAATAACGCCGTTTAAAATAACGGCGTTAGGTAACGGCGTTATTTTTTCAGTCACGGAGTAATCTAATTCATTACTCTCCCCGTCGTTACAACGCCGTTATCGTTACTGGGTCAACAAAGTGGCTCGTTACAATTGGACTGACTGAGCGCACGGAGACTCACGGAGACTCACGCTGCCTGTGTGCGCAGAGCTCGTGCTCTCTGCTCCAAAAACTACGTGTGTCCCCGACCCGCGGCTCGTCTTCGCCACAGCGCGGGGCGGCCGCGGGGGAGAATCCAGTTGGTGATCATCGATCTGTCGTGTTGGAACTTATTTTTAACCCAAAGACGCAGAATCGGTGGAGACACGTCTTCCCCCCTCTCCCTCTCAGCGCATTTTCTTCTTCCTCTCTCCCCGCTCTCCACTCCAGAGAGACTGTAGGCCGCTAAGTTTCTGTTAGGGCATTTAGCCTTATATTTGCTGATGATTGTTTTACGTTTTGCCTGATGAATGAACGGAGAGACTTTATGCACAATGCCTGTGCGCAAAGTCTGCCCTGATCATTGGCTGCGTTAGTACATGTTTCTTTTACTCCTGTTCCTCCTCATTCTCTTTGAATACGGCCGTATTCCTACATTAATAAAACAGCGGCGCAAATACTGGTCAATACTGTTCAAAACCTACTTGTTTGAGAAAGCGTTTTATGACCACCATGTTTTGTGATTGTAAATGTAAATGTGTTATATTTCTATTATATATATATATATATATATATATATATATATATATATATATATATATATACAACACTCTACCCCCCATGCAGTTCATTCAGTTAATATGACTTTTGAAAACTGCTAAAAAGTAACGTTCCCAACACTGATCATGATCATTCAACTGTAGCAATACAGTGTTATGTCAAAGGGCAAGGTGATAATCAAGCGCTTTGAAACTGTTTTTGGCCCAAACAAGAAACAGCATAATGAGAAGAGTGCAAATGAGGCATGACTATATAAATGTGTGCTATGTTTTTGTAACTGGCTGAAATAGTAAGGACTACATTAAGCAGTTTTCAAGCGTTTAAGGTGCTAGTTCAGATTTTTAAGCCGTGTCAAAATTCCTGTAGCGCTGTTGGAATTATTGAAAAACCTATATAGAATATTATAGAATAGAAAAACTTTATTATCTGCCATGCACAATGATGGCAGAAGTTTCCCTTTGGCTTGCTCACACATTCAAATATAATAAAATACATAATACATTAAAGTCCATTATAAAATCTGTTCATTGCAGACACAGCAGCTCATCTCACCTCATCAAAAGAAAAGGAACGGAACAGACTGAGCGACATTTGGGGTTACAACTTATTCAGCTCCCGGATGGCACGAGGCACAAAGACTTCCTGTACACATTTTTCCAGGAAAAAGGAGGTCTGTATCTCTGCCCTGATGGAAGGAGCTTGAAGTGATGTGACAGTGGATGGCTATCGTGATCTATGATCTTATGACAGTAGGGGTGGGCGATATGACAAAAATACAATATCACGATTTTTGAATTTTAAACTCCCGATTTCGATTGTATCATTTCGATATTTCGATTTTTTTATAGTAACTAAAATAACTTAAATTACACACTGAAGAAGAAAAAGATTTAATTAATATATTAATTTATTCAACTTTGTGATAATCAACACAGCAAAAATAGACTTAGAACTTAGACTAGACTTAAAACTACAGCAAACTAACTCTATACATTAAAAAACACAATAAAACGCCAGACAATAAAAGTAAAATAGTAACACTAAGTTTGGTAAAGGCTTGTTGTTCGTGTCTGTTGCTGTTTGGCATCTTTTCTGAGACGTCTCTCTCATGACGTCAAGTTTTCGTGATACAGCGCTCTGTTGCCGTCTGACCCTTTCAAAATAAGAGTCTTACTAAAGCGATAACATACTGTGTCTTTTATCATGTAAAAGGCTAACCGGAAGCAGATATTTAACATAAGTTATTACTTGACCAAGTCATTGGACAAGTCTTGTATTTTCAAAGACATGGATAAACAGCGCATTTGTGAACACGGCCCAGGATTTAAATTAAACAAATGAGAAGGATGCGGCACCTACAGAACTGTAAGGCTGAAGGACACGCTCGCTTCTTCGCACACGTGTCGCCAGGTAAATAAATAAACACACGCTGAGCAGAGCAGCGGCGTTACGGGGGAAAGACACTGACATAAACACGGCTGAAATAGAGACAGAACGCTGGGTTTAAAAGCTCCAGAATGAGGAGTCTGGTCGTGTATGGGACTGTAGAGGAGCGGCTCGCTGCCAAACGCTCGCATTAGCGTCCGACACTGCATAGCAGAAAGTGAGCGGCTTGGGTTTACGTCCCTGACGGTGAAAAGAGGCAACTGTGCAGAAGTGCTTAGAACCGTGATAAAACGATCCCACAAAAATGACAGATCGTCAGCTCTGGAGATCGTAAGACGGTCTAATATCGTCATATCGCCCAGCCCTATATGACAGCGGTGATGCTGCTGCTGCTTTACTGTGAGACAAATTGGTTGGTTTGTTTTTGACAGTTAAATGGCCAAACCAAGAGACTATGTTAAATATCAGTGCACTCTGATAAAGAACTGATAAACCCTTGAGGCTGCAGGAAAAGCCTTTGCTGTGATTTCTTATAAATACAGTCCACGTGAAAGAATTGCCCAACATTGTTCCTAAATACTTGAATGAGTCCTCTTGCTCTCCATCCTGTCCGTTTAACTGACGTGGATTTGACGGCTCCAATTTCCTTTGGCACATTTCTTTGGTCTTATTTACATTTAGCTGGAGATGACCGTCCTGAAACCATTTGAGTTCGATTGTGAGTTTACATAGTGAGCCACTAAATGAGCATTAGTAGGACGTGCGACCAAGGCCATGTCATCAGCATATTATTTGATCAATGTTACATTTTCTGTCATATCTCATAATCTGTGAATACAACCTTAACCTATGGACCATAAACACATAAATGCCAGGATGTGTCTATAGATTATTCACACGAATTAACATAACAAAAATGCATTGATTTAATTGTTAACCATAAGGTAATGGATGTTGTAATTGAGTTATTCTTGGGCATACGTGTTACCAGTGAAACCAAAGGGTACGAGCACGCCATACTGAGATTAGCCTACCTTGCTTTAGCCTACTGCTTTTGGGCTTTCATTACTGGGAAATGAATATGTATTATAGTCTGAATAATACCCCCCGTGCTCAAAGAAAATGAAACAAAAGACTGCCGCCGTTTTTTCATGGACACCAACTTGGGACCACTTAGTTTCCCCCCCCCCAAAGATATAATTAAACGTCGGCATTAACTTGCAGTCATTAGACAAAAAAAAAAAGCCAACACAAATGGCAGGTTGCGAACCATTTTGTGACGGCGAGAAATCAGTGCGCCGTTTTTGGAGGTGCTTCAATCTTTTGGTCGAAGTCCTCGTCTGACAGGAGGATCAATATTTCTCCCTGTTGCGTCACCTGTGGCAGTGAGTTTGAAACTGTTGCGAGGCTTTTGTGTATGTCGGCCGGCTGTTGACTTCTGAGCTGATTACTGGCCTTACATAATGAACCGCTGGCTAAGCTTGGCAGTGTCACGGCGAGGCATGACTTGGGCAGCTTATCTCATCTTTCTGAGCATGCTACCGTCAAGCAATTAGTGTAGGCGCTGGGACATATCGGCGCCGGCACGGCAGCCTCTCAAGTGACAATGGGCCGGAAATGAGCATCTGAATTTCAAACTTGGCTGCGCATGGTGGTGATTTAAAACAGCATGTTCGCAGTGCGCCCGTGGGGGTTCTTCGCGGTTTAGTGGCGTTCCTGTTTTGCATATTGCTCAAAATAGAGTGTGTGTTTTTTTTTAAAGAGTTATAATACATGTAATTTTTCCATGCGGCGATAAAAATTAAATGTGATTCAGTGCAGTTATGGCAGCTGTGAAATAACACCCACGCGCATTTCAGAACAGGGCATCAGGTGCTCGGAAAACATTATTCAAGTTTCCTAATGACTTGCTGTTTTGTTGCCTTTCTTATTATTAGTGCGTCAATATTTTGAGTGGAGAAGGAATACATGCAGTTCAATTCCTCACTTCCACTTCCTCACGTGCCTGGTGGAGTTGTGCGAGCCCAAACACTGGAGAAACACTCAGGTTGGGACAAAAATATGAGGTATTTCCCTAAATTTAAAGCCCACAGCAAGTGGCAGCAAATGCAGTATTAACCCTCACAGTGACAGACACGTGCTATTTCAGTCCTGTTGGTGTCTAAAGGCCTTTCTAGTTCTATTGTAATACTTTGAAGGCCTGAGTCTCACCCGGAGTACATGGCTACTAAATAAGCATAACAAAAGTACGACCCTTAGCTCCTGATTACAGCTGTTGGGCTCGATTCTACCAGAGTGCTGACTCTGCTCCAAAGGCTACATGGAAGCACAGCAAAGGTAATTCTTTCCTTGCAATAATTATATTTTTAACAGCCGCAGGGTCTCCACAGTGAGTGTATAAGCGGTTGTGGATGTTAGCACTTGCTGCTATTTATTCATGATGGAACCAACTGGACATGTTTTAATATACAGTACATAGTTGACGATGTTTCGAGAATCATCCAATTCTCTTCTTCAAGGGCCAAAGCTGTTATCAGATGTTAGATTGGGTGGTGATATACTCCAGCGCAACAGGTTGTTGTACTTTATTAATCCCCGGAGGGAGGTTTAGGCATATTTCTACAGTTCTGGCATATTTACACTAATGCTTGACTGATGTCCCAACTCCCGACCTCTCACATATTTGCACATGCGCAGCTCGCCTCAACATTGACCTAGCACATATATCGGAAGTCGAGATGCACCGATCCGGCTTTTTTTGCTTTCGATACCGCTACGATACTAAGGTTTGTATATCTGCCGATATCCGATATTAACCGATACCAGGAGACTTTCTTAAAAGTGGTTTTCTCTGAGTGAAAAAGTGAATGGTCCTCTTTTCTCGTCATGATGTTACAGATCAATTAAATTAGCCTATATTTATTAATAACCTATTGGAAACACATTTAACTGACTGGCTTGTCAACACTATCTTTAGGTATTTTATTGTCTCATGTTGTATATTTTGTGACTGTTTTACTCTTCAATTGTATTTACTCTTCAATTGTCTTTTATAATGTTTGTTGTACAGCACTTTGGGCGGTTGTGGCTGTTTTAAGTGTGCTATATAAATAAAATTGACATTGACATTGACATTTCTATCATAGTTTCTGACCCAGCCTTGATTAGTTGCTGTTAGCATTAGCATGCTCCCGCTAGCTTTAGCATGCTGTTGCTAGCCGTGGCATTTTGCGCAGCGATCAAAAATAGATTTGCGGCGGTTAAAACTAACTCAGGATTGGATTCTCCGGGTTCTTAGACTTACAATTATGTACAGCATGCCTATATTCACTCAGATTTAGTTGGTTAAAGTTGGGTTTTTAAGACGCTGAGAGCCAAAACTTTTCAGTATCTGCGACAATATCCGATACTGGTATCGGATCGGTGCATCCCTAATCGGAACTGCACAATTGAGAAATAAATAAAACAAAATTATGATATACTCCATGACTTAAACAATAATACTGTGTCTAAAGTGATCTTGACTTCCTCTCTGCTGTTTGAAAAATATTGCTAAGGAACACATTTTGAGCCGTTCATTCTTGATATAAATAAGAACAACACAATTCTGTGCTCTCCCATCCAATCTAATTTTGCCAACAATAATTTGCATATTCCCATCACTCAAAAGCATAGCGATTGAGGAGATCCCTAATTACCCCGATTTAAACTGATATTTTCAAGTGGAGAAAATCACATCTGCAAGAGATAACTTCAAAGTCATCTCTTGAAGTAGCGAGATCACTGATAGTGTTCTTATCTACAAATCTAGGAAGTTCCAGCATGTTGTTATAGTAACCGCTGCAATACTGACAATCCCAACTTTGATGTTTAATCCGCTCAAGCACACTTATTAAGACAAGGCATGATGAAAACTTATGTAAGGGCCAGTTTGGTCGCACCGCAGGTCCTCCCCAAGTCCTTAATAATAACCCCACAGCGCTACGTCCCAGGAGCTGTCATTTATGTAATAGGCAGAAATTATACTGTCTTCATGCGGTTTGACCCAGTGGTCCGAACCGGCATGTGTCGCTGAATTGGTAAGCAGTTTTTTTTTGCTGATGGCAGTGGAGATGGCTTGGTAAACAATGCGTGTGCTCATCCAGGACCATACTTAACGGTGGGCCCCGTAATCTACTTAAACGCCATACGGATTAACGGCTGGGGCGGACGCGGATCAAAGGCATCTGTTTTATCCCAGTAAAATGATGTAACTTTTAGACCAAATTTTGTGGTGTGTCTTATAAAAACCTGCTTTTAGCCATCGCAGCGATTGTTTCACGCTTGATAACTTCAAAAAAAGATTGGAAAGAACATGTTCATCATCAGCAACTGTGTTGTTCTTTATCTCGTTGTGAAGTGGAAGTGTCCTCCACAGGCAGCAGTACGATTTATCAATAATTTAAAAAGACTAATGATTATGCTTCATTAATGCCTATCTATTACACAGTCAAAGCCGGGAAATGCAGATTGAAGCACTTTCTACAGTGGGAGAAATAACCAGATGGATTCCTCAAAACTTTCTGAACAAAGCAAAATACTATTGATGAGGGAACAATGTAACCACATGGTTAAAGGTCTGTGAAGGCTCATTCATCCAGGGATTATCCATTTTAGAAAAGCAAATCATCGACTGGACTGTGTTTTGGTAAAGTTGAGGACACTTTGCTGCGAGTCACAGCAGCTTCTTCTTAGCTCTTTTGGTCAGAAAATACACGTTTACCCAAACTGGAGCGGTCTATATAAGGCTCCACCTTTGATGCCATCCCTCATGTAGCAGGAGTTGGAGAGAGTTGCAGCGGATCTTCAAACAACATAAGATCCCATGGTATTTTAAACCAGTAAACACTTTGAGACAGAAGTTAGTCCATCCTTAAGACAAGACACCGAATTTCAGGCAGACCAAAGTAGTTTACTCCATTCAGTGTCAGGAAGGCTGCAGTCAGCATTACATAAGTGAAACCAAGCAACCTCTCCTCAAAAGAATGGCACAGCATCGCAGGAAAAATGAAACATCGAAAGGGGAGTTAAGGAAGCTATCCTTGTGAGACAACAGAAACCCAGTCTCAACAGAAGGGGGGACTGAGGCATGCCTTGTCCCCGCTCCACAACGGCCTATTGAGATCAGGTGAATGACCCTCCTTTGTTAAGGCTAATGGGTCGTCTACACCCATTGATTCAGCAGTAGAGCAGAACAAAGACTTGCTAATTGAGTGACACTGTAAACAACTTGTGTAGGGATGTTTTGGTTCCCTCCTCCTGGGAGGAGCCTGAGTCTTATATAGACCGCTCCAGTTTGGGGTAAAAGTGTATTTTCTGACCAAAAGAGCTAAGAAGAAGCTTCTGTTACTAGAAACAAAACGTCCTCAACTTTACCAAAACCCAGTCCAGTCGATGATTTAGCTTTTCTACAACACATGGTTAAAAGCTAAAAAAAAATCCTTTAAATCCTTTTAATACATAGACTAAGCCATACATTTATTTAATCTGTCTTGCCAGTTCATCTGAGAGTTCAATTGGGGCAACTTCGCTCTCACATCTCATTTCACTTCATGACACAAAAATGTAAAATGTGTATTTTTCTTCCCGAGTTCAGCACCAAAGCATTATTACTGGTTGGTTAATGGTAATAAAAGCCCCAAGTGAAAAAATTGGATTAAGTTCAACTGCGGTGCCCACTGCGTTATTAATCATAGTGACATACAATTATACTGTAGAAGCTAAACCTCTACAACATGCATTACAGTGGCAAAGGGAACAGGACGCAATGGCAGATCTGATCTATGAAGAAGGTGTAACATTAAGTAGCATGGTTAAATAATACCCTGGTTTAAGTATATCGTCATGTGTGAATGAAATGTGGCATTAGGAAATAATAAAGACTTTGTGAGCCAGGCATCTTTTGCACTGTGTAGTTGGTGGGGGAGCAAGTTGCATCATATAATCTTAAACCAATCCCGAGGTGCAAAACGCTGAAAAACTTGCCCCCGGCTAAAATCCAAATGCTTGCAGCTGTGTACCAAAACTTTAACGCTCTAGTGCAGGAGCTGGAGGCAAAGATCTTTACCAGATCTTGTTAATATTGCAACTTGTTAAGTTTTAAAAAGCTTTGAGCAAAGAAAGGTGTAACAATAGACTTCAAACTAAAATAATGAATAATGATGCACAATGGAACGATAGAATGGAATGTTATATATAAGGGCCAAAATGCCCAGGGCCTGAATACAGTCATTTCATCATATTTTGTTCATAATCATCAAAATCCAAAATATTATCCACGCAAAGATGAACTGTTTTGTCTTGAGGCCATTATTAACGTTTCCGGAAAGCTTCATAAACATTAAACAGCCTGCCCTCGTACAAAGACAGGCAATTGCTTGGATGGATTGTCGTCTCTGGGTTCCATTATTTTAGAAGACGAACGCGCCTAAAGACTTTGGCCAGAGTGAAGTTTGCATATTAAAACACCAGGTTATGTTCAGACTGGGCAATAATGTCAATTTGACTTTGTTCTTGATGGGTGCTCCCTTTCCTCCGGTTTGTCGTCGCTCCACATTCAGTCATTTGACACTGTTTTGCATAAATGTGTTCCAGAACTTTACAATTTGTCAAAATTGTGCCCACACTACTTTTCAGATCCGGGCTACTAAAGTGATTATGCGATGCAAATGGTCTCAACATACTGAACCTCGGACGTGCCGAGTTCCCCCGCTGCTCCTTGATACTGACATTTGGAGGTGTTTCTTAGTGGAGCACACTCCGCCTCTACCACCGCGGCCCTCAGGTGGCCGGCGGCTGTGAGAAATTGCTGAGTAGTTTAAATATGCACTTAGAGACATTCAGGTCGGGCCAACAAAAGCCGAGGAAATGGAGTGGAATTGCTTTTAGGGACAGCAGTCCTACTTTAATATATTTAGAAGCACCAAAACCAGGGATTAAAGGGAAAAACAAACAACCCAAAAAAGTGTTTGGGGTTTAATTCTGTTGGCCCACAGAAACTCATTGAAAGGACACAGTGTAATAAAGAGCTTGTGCTGTCCCGCTTTGTTTTCTGAGGTGAAAACGACATCAAAACCAGTGACCGAGAGAGTCCAGTTTTGAAATCTGGCTGGAAGAAGTCCAGGCAGTGCACTGAGCTGCATTGGGTCTCCACACAGAGAGGGCTGTCCATCTGCCGCGTCAAAGTCTCTCCACTGTCTCCCGCGGGCCATTATTCAGATCACACTCGCCAAGATGAAAGCCCAAGTAACTTTGATAACTCGCAACAGGACCAAAAGGGCTTTGGAAATCTGCACAGAATAGGGAAATATCTCAGAGAGCCCCATAGTCCTGGAGATTTGCACATCAAAGATTTTTTGATTTTTTTTTGACCGATCTTTTGTATGCCATTCTAAAATATGCATCGTCTACACTGGAGATCTCGGCGCGTTCGAGTCTGTCTTGTCAACGGGAGGTGACAAACAAATTCGGAAAGTGGTCGACATGTGAAAACAATCATCGGGACAGTAAAAAAAATAAAAAATAATAATAAAAAAAGATTATTTGGGAAAAACGTATGCTCAAATGTATAGGAAAACATACAGCCATAGCATTTGTGCTGGTTACCACAATATTCTACAACTGGTGGTATTCATTCATCTATTTGTGTTAGTTACATTCCTTTTCAAAGCGTAATCCCTGCACTCGTCAAAATTGGGTCAACTTTTAGGCACACTAATCCAGGACGGTCTGCAGAAAATAAATCCATCAGTTTTCAAATTTTGCATATTTTGTAAGTACGGGCACAACACTACGCAACGCACAGAAATATGTATAGGGTTTACGGCATTTTTTTTTTTCATTTCATTTTATTTATTCTTTTTTCATGGTAATGCAATATAAAATTAGTACAATAATCCAACAAACACAACAATAATACATTCCATGAAAAGAAGAACAGGAGTAGGATGAAGAAAAAATCTTATAAGCTCCTACCCCATTCTAAAAAAAAAACTTTACAAATTAGATGGCCTCACCGATGCCAAAAAATAACAATAGCCCAGACCAGATGTTATCAACTTTCGATTTGAACAATTTTCTTTTCTTTTTCTATATATATTTGTTCAATTATTAATAATTTTGCACAAAAAACAGTGATGCAATGGGGACAACAGCGGCGACGGAAACAACAACGAGGCCATCAAACTACACAACGCACACCCACATATACATACAGGCAAGCATGCACGGTCACACACGGGCACGCTCACAGCACACACACAAAAAGATGAAGAGGATCTATTGATGTATCTGTAATGAGCCCTATGCTGTGTGTTGCATTAAAAAAAACAATCATGAACAATCAATTTGTGATTGACTGTAAACGTAATATCTACCTGGCCCGTTCTGTATTTTTTTTTTTAAATGCACACATGATGCTAACAGCAGCACTGTTCTCCCCTCTCGCCGCAGCATCATGTGTCAAAAATTTATTTGAAAATCCCCCATGGTCCCGGGCTGAACAGAGGGGATTATTGTGCTGATTGTACTAATGCTATGTCCCTGCACTCCTCCTCCGCCTCCTCCCACTCCGATTCATCCCATCAGAGGCGGCCTGTTCTCTTTCTGCGTAAGCATTCAGCCGCCAACGTGCATTCCGGTGCTTTATCTTTTTCTTTCTTTCTTTCTTGTTCCGTTTTGTCCTAAAGTAACTTTCGGGCGCCCGGTGAGTCAGATGAGGACACGGCTGGACAATGCACTGCTGGCGAAGCAAAACGCCGAGCAGGATAGAAGTGAAGCAGCAGCGGGGCGGAGGCTCGGGGGGGGCTTCAGATGGGAGAGCAGAGCGATGTAGCGTTTTAGAGAATCTGGAGTGGCAGAGAAGAGTCCGTTTGTGCAGCAGATAAGGATGACGGGGGTTTAGGCACTGTATCTACAACAATCCAAGTGGGCTTACATTAAAAGGACTTCCCTCCATCTAGAGAGCTTCATCATGGCAGTTTTTTGATAACAGCCAGATAACCAGGTGTAGGGCATAGAGCCAAAGTCAGTGCAAACTGGAGAACTGGAGCATATCGTTCATTGGTTGGTCAGAGAGATGAAACCATAGCTAGCCTGGATCTCGTCCCAGGTTTTCTACTGTAGTCAGCTGGTAGAAATATAGAAGCCCCCCGGGGAGTAGACATACCAAATGATGTTGCTATGTTGCCTTCCGTCCAGCAACTCCCAGATTGATCGGTTTCTGCTGCGTTTTACACCGCTCGCTTTGAAAAACAGCCAGGGATATATATATATATATATACCCGAGCCCGCGTACTGTCCGCGGGAATGAATACGTGCACAGAGTTTCCATCATTGAAAGTGACAAGCAGGAAACGGTGATCACAGCCCGCTTGTGTGCACGCAGAGGAAGGGGCGGAAGCAAACGCCATGTCTTCGCCATATGTGCGCGTGTACCGGCACAGATCGACGGCGCTTTTTTTAATCTTTCATTGACCTACAGCGTCAGTGCGATGCGTGCATTATGCAAGGAAAGCACGCACGCTAATTACCCGCATGCAAATTGCTCGTCTTCATTTCTTCAAATATTAAAGCTGCCTTTTTCATTTTGAAAGCGTTTTGTAATCATGTCTCGTTTGTTTGACACTCAAAGTTTTATCAAAAGAATGCAGGCTTGCTACATTGTGGAAAAATAGCAGGATTTTGTTCAACTCGACTCAAGCTAGTCGAGTTCTGAGACAAACTTTGTATTTGACTTCATACGACTTCAAAGAGGATTTTGGATAAGCTCCTGGACAAAAGTATTTGTTTATGCAGGATTTAGAACATCTGGTTTGCAAATTTGTATATTTATTGCAGATTTGGAAGATCCCCAGTTGTGTGTTTGGTGGATGGACCCCATCAATACAAAGTTGCTTTATCATTGCATTGTATTTTGTAAATTCTTGCGTGATTTTAATTCCTTCCTTTTTTAAGCTGGCCTTGACATCTGCCAAAGGGACTACCGATGAAAGCATTTACATTGTGTAATGTTGATTCATGTGCACAGTCCCTTTTCAAATAAATACATAAATAGTCAAGTCTCCAGGGTTAATTTGGCCTGATTTATATAAACTACAGACGTGACTTTGGTTTTAAGCCGGATGCCTTTCCTAATGGTTCAGGCTCGTTCTAAATGTTGAAGAGATATCTGGATTTACTGCTATATTGATGACAGATAAAATAATACTATGTCATGATTCAGGATTATTGTGAGAACAAACGTCACAATTTTATGATCATTTAAGGTCACTGAAACCACGACACAAACTCAAGGTAAACGTGTCATGTTTAAAATTCTTATTTTCACTTTTAACTCTACTACATCTCACTGCTCTGGTATGTGACTTAACGCATATTTTCTTTCTAAATGTGAACGTAATGTTAATTTGTCATAAAGTCAGATTAAACTGTACATATACCTGTGCCTTGCCTTTGCTAGCTGTGGCAATACCGTGTTTTGTTATGTGACCTGTGCATTAAATAATGTAATAAAGTTGCATCAATTCATAAAGAGCATCCACCGTCAGAGTTCAAAAGTTGAACCTTCAATAATGCAGGATAAAACAACTCTGCTTTTGACTGAATTGACATAAAGCTAGACTTGGAACTACATTGTGCCGGAGCCTCCGGTGGATTTTGTGCACACGATTATTATGCCTGGATCAGATCCAAATTAAGCGCGCACGTCCGTGGTATCTTTATATGTATATATGATGCTCCTGGGTGCAGCTCAAGTGCAAAATCACCCCTCCCGTGAAGCCAGCGGCGAGGCAAAGTGCGTTGTCAAAGTGTGCATAATCAACCCAGAGGAGCACGCAAAAGTCGTGTCATTATGGCTTTAATAAACGATTGTCAATTACGGGGACTTCTGCCTGACATTATCCGGCTCATCCTTAAGGCCATGGAGCAGAGGAGGACTCCAAAAAGCAATTATAAAGTTAACTATTGTGGCACGAAAAGGGCTCCAAGACACGCGGCGGAAACGTTATTGCTCTCAGTGAGTTGCGTGGTGGCGACAGAAGGATGGCAATGGTTTGAGCTCACTCGTTGGCGTCATCCAAAAAAGGAGCGACTGCCAAAGGAGGTCTCCGCTTTTGTCGATCGATTTCAAGAAGTGATGCGACTGGTGAGATGCATGCCCCCGGGTCGCCGTTCATCACAAGTTTCGAAAAGTCACAATTTGAGTCAAAGCAAACATGTTTCGGGATTGTGTCTGACTTTGTGTCTGAGCGGGTTTCTTTATACCATTTGAGAGGGAGTATTGCGACGCTATGGTAGTTGCCAGGAAGGATCAAGATGCGAGCGTGTAGGAATAACCCCGAACTGCCTGTTGCCATGGGAATAATCTGCGCGTCAGATGAACTCCTCCGATGGCGGCGCACGGCGAAGGGTGGGCGAGGTTAAGAGTGGTTAAATCTTCACATCTGATGGCGCCTTATAAATGAACGCGAGCAGATTGAAGACTGCTGCGCATGAACGAACACCAAAGCAATTTGTAGCTCCACAGCTGGTGGTGTAAGGCAGCCGCAGATGTTCGGGATATGTGTCGATATTGACTCTTAATGGAGATTTTGGGTCTGGCATTTTGAGGGGGAAAAAAAAAAAAGAGGAGAAAAGAAACCGGAGCGGCCCCTTTGGATATGTTTAAAATCATTACAAACGTACTGGATATCATGCAATGTTTGAGATGTTGGATGATCTCGCCAACAAGTAGCTCAAGAGACATCCGTAGCTCTCCAGCCCTTTGAAAGCTCCCAAAAGGCCTTGTACATCTCTACACGCTCTGAACATAAGTCATTTCCTTTGACTGTGTTGAAACGGCATCTTGGCTAATCACTCTCCAGCGTGAACTCCTCCTAAGTTGCATAGTAATGTACGTTTATTTGAAGCACATATGATGTTATTTATTTTATGTATTTATTTATTTTTACACAAAAGAAACTCATTGGGTAAAAAGGTTTGGGATTGATCTAGCCCCTTCAAATAAAGGCATTTTAGAATATGTAAATGGGGGATTTATGATGCAGGAAGAGTGCATTGGTTAATCTTCACTTTCATAAATATTTTGTCTTGTTTGAAACATGAAAAGATCCATCTACATTTAGCTATTTTTGTTCAAAAAGACACTTGTGGGATTGTTTAGCTCAGACAGAAAAGGGATGGATCAATATTCTGCCAGTGTTGTAGCTCTCCAGACAGACCATGGTCGTACTTGTCCTAAGGTCACTCTTTACAGGCCTGTCTCTCAGAATCTGGCCAAAAAACGTTTGTAATTCAATTGAGTCATCTTCATATGTTTAGATGTTTTTTTTTTTTTTCCTTTTCAAATAATTAGTCTTGCCATTTTGGAGACACGTGCATAAAATGTGCCCCTTATTGTGAAAACAAACATGTATATGTCTGGTTTTGCTTTATTTGCTTGTTCTGATACTATCTTGAGCTTGTTGTACTTTTTTTTTTGTTAAAGTGCATTTCCTGTTAGAGCAGCGGTTCAGCCCCACACTGTTTTCTCCAACTGACTCCGACCTCAAGTCTTTTGCCTTCACTGTAGCCGGGGGCGCCAGTGAAGGAGCATATACAGTCGGCGATATTACACCCCCTGGGGGTCAGCGACGTCCCAGTAGCCCCGCACAAAGAGCCCAGCTTATGGAATCAGATACAACGCGCAGCTTGACAAATTACTCGCCGACAGCTCCCCCACCCCTGCTCAAAGTTCTGCGCATTTTTAACCCCCCTCCCCGCCGTGCAGGCCACACATCCAATTTGTCAGGTTGAAACTGGGCTTGAGAAATGGCTGTGTTTTCGCGACGGCGCCATGGGGGTCTCTGGCCTCAGTTTATCGTGCCGCGACCGGTGATAAATAAGAGTGATCGGCAAAGCAAACAAGATGAATTATGAATGCGCCTTTAATTATGTTGCTTACTGTGATCGGGAGAGGTAATTAGATAGACATCGTTTATCAGGTATTTTTGTCAGCAGTGCCAGAGCCTTGAATGACCCCCAGTGAGGGTTCAATTCGAAAATTGCCTTCAGAGCACGTCTTGCTAGCAAAAAGCAATTTTATTCAACTTTATTTAAGAGACCTGGCTTGCACCTTCTCCTGGCAACAATAGCTTGACTGCTCAGCAACAATTTGACAGTGTGCATTGAATATGTTCTAAATAACAATTCAAATCAATCTTTCATTGCTTATTAACTGGTGCATAAAAAAAACAATATAAGGACACGTCATTTGGGTCTAGAAAAGGGCACGTTTTATGGCTTGACAGCAACACATCCTGTTCAATTAAAAGCCACACTTTAGTGAGCCCCTGTGCCATGGAGCACTTTTATTCAGTTACCAATTGGCCATTTCTGTCCATTTAGATAAACGTGTCCGTAAAAATCTTGGAAGGACGCATCTAAACATTTCCTGGATTCAGACTTTAAGCCTGGGGTTTCGAGGAAGTCAGGCTGAATGTGCGCGACTTAGCGGCTGAATATAGCCAAGACAGACTCAATTGGATTTGAAAAGTGAAACAAATAACTGTGACCCCTTGAGAGTTCACCGGTAAACAGTTCAGCGGACTAATGCGATGAGCGGGATGGCACCTGTTGGCAAAGGGCGTCTATTAAAGTGGTTTATTCACCGTGCGAGAATAAAGTCAGCGATAGCAGCTGAATGGAGAAGGGAGATTTCCCTCTGTGAGCCATTCGAGCAAATGTTGTTTTCCACAGGCATAACAAGAGGGATTGTTGAGGAGATAGATATATGACAGGGAAAAAAACGGGGATTACACCACAACTAAACCGTGAATAAATCAGAACTAAATAAAGATTAAAAAATATATATATATATCAACCATGAACTATGAAAGACAAATACAAGCTGTACTGCAGAACATAGGATGTATTCTTCATGGGATAGAGTCGTCTAACCACCAAGCCACCAAGAGGGGGGGGGGGGACTCTACTGAGCCTGGGCCTGGATGAGTTGAGCGGTATGGCTAAAACCAAGTACCTCTCCTCTGAGTGAAAACGTGCACAACAGTTATATTGGAGGAGGAACCTGTACTTCTGAAGTGAATTTACACTTTTTCATCGTAATGTTACGCAGCTCCCCGGAGGCGTAGAGGGACCAGGGAGAGCTAATTTGAACGTTAGGAATCTCTAGTTTCCAACACACACAAAAGGAACAATTCGGTGCCCCCTCTAGCAGATAGCATCCTAGGCGGCTGCCTGGGGCACTCGGTTACAGTGGAGGTTAAAGAAATATTTTTTGTTTGTGTGATGAAAAAGGTTATGATGCTACCTTTTACAGTAGGGTTATGTGTTTTTTGTTTTTATTGTTTGTTTCCTATGTATTGCAAATAAGAGTCACCAATGTCTGGCACTTTGGTTAGCAGCCTATTGTAATTTATCATGGTCCCGATTAGATTTGCCATTAACCTCAAATGACCCAGACTCGGCACAACAACCTGGCTCCTCCGGGTCAATGCAGTGTCCAAGTTTGACCTTCCCTCGTTTTGTCTTTCGCACCACATCTCTACTGTATATACAGCAGCAGTCAGAGAGGCACTGAGCACATAAAATATCAGGGGGGGGGGGTCGAAAAATCAATGTGACTGAGTGCATGTGTGCGGTCATTATACGCGGAACCTAATTAGAGCATTTGAGACCAGACTGGCTGGTAAGTAGGAGTCTAGCCTAAATAAGATCAAGATGCAAACGCAAATAGCCTAAGTAAATATCAACTTTGCATTCAGCGTGTCCCAAACACATGGCTCGCTGATCACGTGTTCAGAGACATCTGCCCAACACTATCACAATACACTGAACTGACAGCTTGCATTGTCTCGGAGGTGATTAAGTGGGCTACGGACTTAAATACCGTCCAAAACACGGAGCGCACATACGCACTGGATTTCGCTTTAGTCTATAATAAAACAGACTGCAGCCGCGCGTATAGAGCAGAACTTAGCGGCCTACGGGGGGAGAGGCAGATACGTTTAACGATCCTGCTTTACGTACTCTTCTCCGTAGTTGTGATGGATGTGGTGAATAAACACACCCCACTATACGCTCCACAAATCTCGACACGCGCGCTGCTATAGGAGTGCTTGCCATGCCCGGAGCTCCGCATCATCCGCTTAAACTGAGCCGCCGCTCGTCGTGCATACTGCACGCGAGTTCGGACGCAAAGTAAACAGGGGTGCTCTCTGGGTCCAAGTGTATTTCGGATGACGCGCGGATGGAAGCGAGGACGAGTTTTGCGCGCTGTCGATTGCATAATTATTTACCCTGTCACCGCACCAAACTCCCCGCACTGAACACGAGTAGGAGTGACAGAAGTTGAACGCGTCAGAGCAAATCGCGTCCAACTCACGTTCATGCATATAGGCTACTAAAGGTAAAAAGCGGAGCATATAAAGAATCGTTGTGTGGTGAGAAGAGTGCAACCTCCCACTCATAGGGAGGAGGAGTGCCTTTCACGAGAGACGAGACTGGAAGAAAGTTAGAAGAGTCGAGGGCTTTACCTTATGATGGCTGTGTCGCCCTGGCGGATGGTGATGTTGTCCGTGGTTCGCTGCATATCCACACTCCGGACGGGGAATCCTGTGGGAATAAGACACAGCAGTCTAAAAAATGAAGCCTGCAACTGCTTCCAGCACGATTTGCGCCCGACTTGCATCTTCTGGTACATGCGCGCGTTTTCGTGAAGCTGGTATAAATCCCAAATTGTGAAGAAGAAGAAGAAGAAAAATAAAAAGATGTAGTTCGTAAAAAGTGCTGCCAGTTATCCCAAGCAAACATCCAAAAGCAACAGTTCCGATTGTGATGTGTAGCCTCTAGGAGAAGTTTGCGCGGCACTAAAGCCAACAGCTGCCGCCTGCTGCCCAATGCTCTCCGCGTAAAAAAAAAAAAAAAAAAAAAAAGCAGCGCCAAACAGTCAGTAGCCGCGATGGGGAGAGAGAGGCAGGCTTCTGTTTCGAGTCTATGGGAAAATCGGCCCCCTCCCTTCACACAGCCACAGCACACTCGCAGCACCTCTCCTCTCTCTCTCTCCTCAGATTATCCTGCCTCTGACTGCGATGCGCCCCTTATTGGTTGTCAGGACAACAGCACCCACCTGAGGTCCCTTTCTGCAAGACACAGCCGACCAGGACAGAGATGGAAACACAATTACACCTATGGAACAAAACAGTCCTGTTTTTTTTTTTTTAGCAAATTAGTGTAAACATATTTCTCCACAACAGGGGTCACCAGCCTTTTTCCGATCCAAGGGCTACGGCAAGACCATTAAGGTGTTCGAGGGCTAACACATCAATCCTCCCAGACTTAAAGTTACACTGTTTAATCGTAGCATAATAACCATGTCATATCACAAAATCTCGAGACATACAGTAAGACCAGAAATAACAATTTTTCGTGAACCAGACACAACAGTTTTGTTTCTTAGAAAAAAGTCTCAAGGGCTACTGGGCATGCCCCGAACAGTATCCGGATTTGTCCATGCGGGAATGGGGTTGGTGACCCCTGCAGAAAAACGTATATTTTACCAAACATTTGTTGGTTGGGTTGCTGAAAATATTGTGGTTGTTTTATTATTTTTACTTGTTCGGGACAGTAGGATCCACATGACCAACATGACCTGTCGCTGGGGGCCAGGACGGTTTCTTTGTGTGTCTTCTGTTTATGAACATGTCTATAGTGCACAGCGGAGATCCAACACTAGCATAACACATTTTATTCACCTCTTTTTTAACAGTTACAGTACCGTTTATACATCGTTTTTACACCGTTTTTACATCAGCGGCCTATTACCATCTAAAAAAACATTGCTAAAATAGAAAAAATCATAGTGTCTAAACCAGACTTGGAGACATTAATTCATGCGTTTGTCTCCAGTTGGTTAGACTATTGTAACGTCCTATTCACTGGCCTCTCTAAACGAGCTGTTAGACAACTGCAGTATATCCAAAATGCTGTTGCTCGAGTCCTGACCAGAACCTGACCATATTAGTCCAGTGCTCCGGTCTCTGCGCTGGCTTCCCGTCGCTCAGAGAATAGATTTTACAGCTCTGCTTGTGTACAAGTCTCTTCATGGTCGGGCGCCTAAGTATATAGCTGACATGTTAGAGCCGTATGAACCACCTCGGGCCTTGAGAACCTCAGGGAGGGGTCTCCTGGTGGTTCCCAGAGTCACCACTGAACACGGTGAGGCTGCGTTTCAGTTTCGCGCAGCAAAAGTGTGGAACAGCCTCAACTCAAGCCCAGGCTGAAAGGACACCTATTTACTGCTGCTTATGGCAATTGATTGTATTTTTAACTATTTTACTATATACATATACATTTTTTTTTATGTAATTGTATTGAATGATTGATTTTATTTCTTTTTATTGTGTTTAGGTGTTTGGTGTGGCTTTGAGGCACATTGAGTTGTCGTGTACATAAATGTGCCACACAAATAAACTAAGCCTTGCCTTTTTTGTTATGCTTTTATCATTTTTTGTTTGCTTTATTCATCACTTTTTTTCCCCTCGCTTTTTGACACTTTGTTAGTCATGTTTTTGTCACGTTTTTTAATTTATTTTTTTGCTTTTTATTGTGTTATTGTTGCTTTTTGGCTCTTTTATTTGCTTTTCCATCACTTTTTAATCAGGTTTTTTTTTCTCGTTGTATTCTCATCCTCGTTTTCATTGTTATTTTGACGCTTTGTTCAAGCTTTTGGATTTGGGTAAAGCCAAACATGGTGCTCGGTTCAGGTGGGGGTTAACAGGTTAATTGAGTAGAAGCCTTTGGATCCTAAACCTTCTTACAACTGTGCTACAAAAAACATAATTCTATCAAGGCTTTATATTTTCAACATCTAAAAATACTGTAACAAGTTATTCTCAGGAAGTTATTTAAAAGTAGATATCGAAGTGGTGACAATTCCTTATGAGATTGACTTTCTGAACACGGGCATGGTAAATATACCCTGACATTCATCTAACTGTCCTTAATTCAAATATTTCCATTTCCTTTTGTTATAACCGCCAGCCCCTCTTTTGTTTGTAACAAAATTTATTTCAATTTCAATTTATTGTTGGAAAACCCCTTGAGATGAAACATCTCGTTTGCAAGGGGGACCAAACATAAAACAAATAAAAACAGTGTACAACACTTAGTTACACAAACAAACAATATAACACAAAACATAACAAATGTAATACAGAAAAACAGAAATAAATAAATAAACACAAACATTAAACACAAGACAATCTTGCTCACACAACCCTCTCCCCTTCCCAGTCATCTAAAGATCAAGTATTGTTGTACAAATATAATTTTCTACTGAAACACATGATGTGATCCATACTTTTCAAACAGACAGTATCAAAAGAGCCTACAGACATAAGCAATCCGTATTGAGATGTGTATGCAGAGAAGTTCTAAAGAGTCCGTAAGTGGTTATTGACCTTAATGCTATGGGAAGATGGTTCCAGTCATTAGGAGCCTTAAAAGAGAAGGACCTCCGACCGACCTCTTTCCGCATCAAAGGAGTAGTAAAAGAAAGATATTCAGAGTGTCTAAGGAAGTAGGTTGTTGTTGATGGAACTAGAAGACATTTCAAATATGGGGGTACATTGAAATACACACATTTAAAGACGAATTGCAGCCAGTGACACTGTCGTCTTTTGTCGGGCTGTAGCCAGTTCAGTTGACTGTATAATATGCAGTGGTGTGTTCTATAGGGACATTTAAGAATAAATCTACAGAGGGTATTAAACAAAGTATTAAGAGGTTTGAGGTGCACTTCATACGTGTTTTGATAGACTATGTCTGCGTAGTCAATAATTGGTAAAATTAGTTGCATGATAATTTTCTTTCTTATTTGCAGTGTGAAGCAATTGGATGAGCGGCAAAGCGGCATTAGACAGGCATATGTGCGTTTGATTATGTAGTCGATATGTGGTTTGAAATTAAGTTCAGGATCTAGCCAAACACCTAGATATTTTACTGAAGATTCTCTCATCATTGAGGAGCCGTTATTAAAAGTGATGTTAATATTGGCAGAAGTGAGAGAATGACGCGTACCAAAAAGCATATAGTTCGATTTTTTCATATTCAATCTTAACAAATTAACATTAATCCAGTTTTGAATTGAGTTAAAATCCTCCTGTAAGAGATGTTGTAACAAGGGTAAGTTTGAGTCCGACAAATAGACAACAGCGTCATCGGCATACAGATGAGTTTGACAGTTAGTGCACACTTGAGGTAGATCATTGATAAAAATACTAAATAAGAGAGGTCCAAGAGTGGAGCCCTGTGGCACTCCTTTGTCCATTATAGAAAGAGTGGACTGCACGTCTTTAAAAACTACAAACTGCTGCCTATTGTGAAGATAAGCGTTAAACCATAAAAGAGAGCTCCTAGAGAGTCCTATTGAGTATAGTTTGTCAAGGAGCAGATAGTGGTCTACTAAGTCAAAAGCCTTTGAAAGGTCTAAGAATATTGCACCAGTATATTGGTTTTGATCATACGAGCAGAACACGTCATTAGTGAATTTGAGTAATGCAGTGGTCGTAGAGTAGCCAGAGCGGAAACCTGATTGATGCGGAGATAACATTTCAAACTGATTGAGGTAATTGTGTATTTGTTTAAAAATAATTTTTTCAAGGATTTTAGCGATAGTACATAGGATAGAGATAGGTCGATAATTGGATAAATCAGCGTAATCTCCTCCTTTGAAAATGGGGGTTACTCGTGCAGTTTTCCAAATAGTAGGAATCGAGCATGTGTTCAAGGACTGGTTAAATAGATCAGTAAGAGGGTATTTTATTACATCACAACCAAGTTTCAAAAATTTTACTTCTAAACCATCTGGTCCAGCACTACACTTATCTTTAAGTTCATGTATTGATTGTTGCACATCTGAAGGTAAGATCGGGCTGAAAGAGAAGGAAGCCTCATGAGCAACATCAAGAGATGGGCCTGAAGAGTAAGGGTAATCTGAGTGCTGTGCACTGCTTATGGAAGAAAAATATTTATTAAAAGCTTCAGAGATCATGCAGGGATCAGAGATTATATTGTTATCAACAGTGACATAATCAGTGCTTTTTTTAGATTTATTAAGAAGCTGGTCCAGATGGTTCCAGAATTGTTTTGGGTTGTTATAGTTTTGAGCTAAGGCCTCCTGATAATAATTAGATTTGGCATTCCTTGTTTGTGTTTTGGATAGATTCCTAAGATGACGGTATCGTTCCCAATCTGTCGGGTTTTTAGAGACCCTGAACTTTACCCAGGCCTGATCGCGTTGTTTAAATAATTTAATCAAGTCAGAGCTGATCCATGGAAGATGTCTTCCTTTGACACGAATTGTTCTAAAAGGAGCATGTTTATCAGTAATTGCATTCATTTCTGAATGGAAGAATTCCCATGCATCCTTGACATCAGGGATCAACTGAAATCTTGTCCAGTTAATGTTGGCAAGATCATTTAAGAAGTGGTCTGAAATAATATTTTTGCTTTGTCTTACAGTAACATATCTGGGTGGGAGTTTAGGCACTCTAATCTTCCAAATGCAATACACCATTGAGTGGTCACTGAAGCTGTCAGACAACACACCCGAGGCAACAATTCTGTCTGGGTTAGAGACTAATATCCAGTCTATCAGGGTGGAAGAGCGGTGGTCGACCCTGGTAGGCTCCTTTATTATTTGAGTGAGGTTAGCACTAGCAACAAGTCTTCTATCATTGGAAGAGGAGCGATGGAGCCAGTTACTATTGAAGTCTCCAAGAATTACCATCTCAGACTTAATATGGAAAGAGGTAATTGTTGACATTATATTTTTCATCGAGTCTGGCGGGGCAGATGGAGGTCTGTAAATGTTAGTGATTATAATATTTTTGTTGCCACTGAAGATTATATTAATAGACAGAGATTCAAAGTTAACTGGCTCCACAGTTGGATATACACATACGGCAGTAAGATTTTTACAGACATATGTTGCCACACCCCCTCCTCTCGCAACTCTATCTGCTCTGAACAGAACATAATCATAAATGTTAATTTCGTCATCTGATATATTGCTGTGCAACCAAGTTTCTGAGATTGAAATAATGTCTGGCTTATTATATGACACCCAAGCTTTCAGAAGGTCAATTTTAGAGACCAAACTTCTTATGTTGAGATGGATAATTCACCCTTTATTATCTTAATTTTTCACTTACAAGCTTTGCATCATGACTGTAGCCTGAAGGGCAGTTAGTAAGACCCAAAAAGGGCATTGCTATGTGCTATCGAGCTTTTATTGGTTATGTAATCATATATTCCTATACACTGAACATATTATAATCTTGTGAATTGTATTAACCTGTGTTTGGCTGTTAAAGGCATCTTAGTGTCTAGCTCATGCCTTATATGGAGCTAATCAGCGCCGGAAGAGTGACAGGCTACACTTCTTCATACTAATGCATCTATGACAACGGGACTTGCCCGCCGACCGCGACCTCCGTCTGCAACTGGACATTGGTTTCAGTCTGACTGCAGTTCCTGATGTCTGCCTACAGTTCCTGATCCAAGTTTAGTCAAACGGCAACAGTTCCTTGTCTGGACTTCTGCAAATGGCCCTCAGGGGATGTACATGTGTGCTGTACTTCTGCAAATGGCCCTGAGGGGATGTACATGTGTGCTGTACTTCTGCAAATGGCCCTGAGGGGATGTACATGTGTGATGCAAAGAAACTGAAAAAAGGATGCTCTGTAAACCTATATAAGCGTATGTCGGGCAATGCTCGAGGTCTTTTATTCTGCCGGTCAGCGACTACCAGCTCTAGACCAAGGAGCACCCTGTCGCTGTCTGAAACCTCTGTTAACTATCGGTCACAACTCTCCATGTCGGTGATCGCTCCCGGATCTTGAGCCTAACCGAGTATCGATTGCCGCCGCGTCAAGGCGGGCTAAACATTTCATGCGAATGCTGATCGTGAGGTCTAACTCAAACCTCCAAAATCAAGACTCGCAGATCGTATGCCCAGCACGACCGTGACCTTTCGAGCTCATCCCCAGGGCAACATAGATTGAACAAGGGAGTTCTTTTCCTTTCTGTAATTCTATTGATATCAATAAAAGACCCACAAAACACATCTATTGGTGAGTACGTCCTTTCTTGATTTAATTGAATAGAAACTTGTGTGTGTGCATGCTGGGTAACAGGTGGAACTACCCCCGCTGGGGGGGCAGACCGGTCACAGGTTTTTTCTGAGGTAATCACTAAATAAAGGGAGATAATGCTACAATAGGAGACAGTAATAGGACAATAATGGACAAAGATTATGATAAGTAAGAATACAATTGTTAGAATATTAACATGGCGCCCGAACAGGGACGTGAGTAACTAAAAATACCAAATTTATGTTAACACGTCAGTGACTATTTTACCCTGGACCTCGAGATAAGAAGTGACGATTCTTAGTAGGTACCACGATAGAGAAGAGTAGGTAGCATTTATCTTCTGGATTATTTTAGAAATCAATGGAATACAACGGATTGGGGGTCTGGCCAGCCTCAACAATCCCGAGTATCCCAAGGGACGCTTAGATTAAGATTGCGCGATAGCAGTGAAACAAACTAGTCAAATACTCCACGTCAAGGAGTACCGGGGGCGTATTACCGCGGGTAATATCGTTTGACTAGTTCGCGTAATAACGGACTTAATCTGAGTTCATAAGCGGTAAATAATCGACGTAGGCACAGGATCCACTCGTCAGAGGCTCGTTTGGATTCTCATCTCCGCGCAGCCCTACCGTTGGGAACTTCTGCGGGAAACGCGTTGATATTTAAAGTCCAAGAGGGACAAACATAGGAGAGTATTGAGTTGCGGTGTATGTCAGTGTAGGCATACCCCGCGCAGCCCCGCTGTTGGGGAATTTTGTGAAAAGCGCGCTGATACCTGAAGTCCGAGAGGGACAAACATAAGTGAACATAGAGTTGCGGTGTATGTCAGTGTAGACATCCCCCGCGCAGCCCCGCTATTGGGGATTTTTTGTGAGGAACGCGTTTAGCTCAAGAGGAGCAAATATGGAAGGAAATAAGCTGTTTGAACCACAGGTCGAAATTAGCGACGGAGAGGATGAGATGCGGTCTCAATTGAGTACGGGGGAGGATTCTCAGGGGGATGGGTTGCTCCCCTCGGCTCCGGACCCTGCATTTAACCCCTCTTACGTCGAATCGACGCTGTACATTAACCCGCAGACAAGGGACACAATGCACTCAAAGGATAGGGACATAATTCACTCGAATGCGAAGGATGCGACTCATGAACAACCAATAATTGTGAATGCAAAGGCGGAAGAGGTAGAATGGGGTCCACCACCGTATGATAAGAGAGTGTTAGTGAACAGCGCAAATAAACTACATAACCACCTTAGAGGAATAGCAAAATATTGCAAAGACACCCACCCAAGGGAAATACAGGCGCATAAGAAAACGTTACTTTTCCCCCTGCCAGTGCACACTACGACATCACATGAGGTGCAGGACCACCCAAACTCAATTCCAGGAATTAAATACATAATACATCATGCCTGGGAACCAAACCGAGACCAGACCCCCCGACAACAAGGGTGGAATCTAGCCATGTCCTATGCTGGACCTCACAATGAAACAGTGTGACTCAAAGCCTCGGAAAAAGTGGAACAGGTTATTTACACTGTACACGGCACGGGCGCATTTAAATATCATACAGAGACGGCAATTGAAACATGTGCTATGTTTTGCAAAAGGACCATCAAGAGTGGATTGGACGTAGTTGTCCTTATCCCAGATGGAAAACTATTCACTGAATTCCTGAAATTCTGGAAGTCATACGAAAGTGGCTCGTGGTATTCGCAGGAAATTATAGTTAGCACCACATTAGAAGCTGCGGCGAGGATTAGTGAAGCGGCAAGAATCACGACAAAATAGAAGGATGCAGAACAGGAACAATTGGGGACCTGGAAGTATTCCAACCCTTGAATAAAACAAGCCCGTCGGCGCACCGTTTCAATCAAAATCGCCACCTGGGCACAAAAGCCAATACGACAGTGTTGTCATATTCACCACTTAACGCACAAAACGCGCCTCTGGACCATCAGAGTAGGGGACAGTGGAGACAGCCAAATGATGAGAACGAAGAAAATGAGGAAGACAACAATGTAACGGATGACTCAGGGTCAGAATATGATACAGATGAGGAGACTAGTGATAGCGACCGGGGTGACAACGAGGAGAGCTATGTAGAGACCGAACCTAGAGATGGAGCAGGGGTTAAAGGGGGCGCGTCTGAAATGAGCAGAGGAAATGCGCAAAAAAATGACACAGAAAACCTTCCAAATAGGCAGAATAAAGATTGGCAGTTAGAACAAAGCAGGGGCCAACGATTTAGGGAACAAAGCCAATAGAAAGGATGAAGAGCGCGAGACCTCTTATCAGGGGTTCCCCAACTCGAAATTCTCCTCAGAGAATAGAACGGCCTTTAGAATATTTACCACAGCCACAAATGTCAAAAATAAAATTAACAGGCAAAAATCAGACAAAGAGCCAACAGCCAGGTAGAACCCATAAGTCTCACAAAGAAGCGCGTAATCAGGAGCAACAATGCCCGCGTGAACAAAATCAAAGCCAAAAAAGGGAAGTTTATGCAGGGAAAGAGGCTGCAAAATTAATAATAGCAACCACTAGTACCCGAAAATATTTAGAAAGCACCCCAGAAATACAAGCTATCCTTCTGGTGACCAAGTCCCTAAGGGGTAAACCGATGGACCAGGCTCCAATGCGCGGCCTATACGGGAAAGCGTGGGGAACCATGATGGATATAAATGGAAAGACGGTGCCGGTAGAACAGGAAAATATATACGGAATTACCGACACAGGAGGCCAATTGGGCCAACAGATAAAGTTTGTAGCGTGGGTGCAAGTTAAAGGGCCCACCACAGAGATACAATTTAGAGAAATGATTGAAGGTGCATTGATGTTACTTAAAGAAAGGAAAGTGGACCATACTGTAGTAATGGGCCCGTGCTGTGCTGTAGGCGGTCTGTCAATATGAATAACCCGGAGAATATACGAAGATAGAGTAGACTGGTCACTGTTTCCTGGCATGGTAATTCACATGGCCTTTTAAGGAGAAAGGGGTCTGTGACGCAATGATAAATACGCTCACTCGGAGATTAGCTGCCCTAGCTGCAGGAAGAAGGATTAGAACCAGGGTCGCCACCACACCAAAAACAAGCGAACAGAATGACGAAACCCAGAAACATGCAGCACAACGGGTTAAAATTACGGACCTAATGAAGGGTAGACTGATAAAAAATGAACATATAAGGTCTCACAGAGGAGAACCGTCAGAAAATGAAGTGAGGAACAGTGTAGTTGACCAAATGTTGCAAGACAGGATAGACAAAGTACAGGGAATGCTGGAGACGCGCGTATGTCTGATGCCCAAAGCATGGTATACAACCGATAGCGAAGGGAAGGAATACGTCTTAGTACCAGAGGAGGACGTAAGCCATGTCTTAACTTTGACCCATAGGGCCCTAGGACATGTAGGATTGAAGAGATCGGAGGATTGGCCGTCCCGACATGACATAAAAATACCAAAACACAGGGAGATGTTTACAGCAATAAAGAATGAACGTCAACTATGTGCAGGGAAGGGAGGCAGACGCCCCGTGAAACATACAGAACACGCAATAGCGGCAATGACACCAGGACAGCACTTTTCGCTAGACGTGGGGCACTTGTCCACTAAAACCATAAATGAGCACGACAAATTTATAGTGATAGTAGACAATGCAGGATCACACAGCAAAGTATATCCCATTAAGGCAGAAACCTCCAGGGAAGCCGTGAAAGCTATCTGCGACTTTATGACATCGGTGGAGGACCCCCAAACAGTAAGAACAGACAATGCTACTATGTTCAAAGGGAAAGCCTTTAGAGAAGCTCTAAAATCATTAGGCATACAACACATCTTCTCGGTGGCCTACCAGTCCAATACCAATGGCGTCGCGGAACGCGCGGTTAGGACGGTAAAAAAATGGATATCAGTGCAAAAGGGGCCCTGGGATGAGCCTGTTAGGTTGCGCAAACTAAACCAGCATCTCTCCCAACCCCACCTCTTTAAACCGCGCGAGAAAACTAAAACCGACCCTCCTGTGCGGCAGGAAGGAGACCTCGCGTGGGTTAGAGGGGGAGGAAAGACTGAAGGGCAAATACGTCACCACGGACGTCGAAGGTGAAGGCACTGTGCGAAGAATAGAGGGAAACGTGATATCCGTAGAGATAGGAACTACTCTTACTACACCCAAAACAGTTACTAATCAAAAGTGCCATTGATAGGCACTAACCAGAAGCGCTGGGACGTATCCGACCTTAGAAGAATTTCTGTAGAAGGGACACCGAGTCTATAAGGACGCAGTCTGACCGCGGTGGGTCCTGTCAGTACGGGTCGATACGGACAAGGCGTGGACACATAAGTTCTTTAGTACTAAGAACTCAGGCCTGTTGCGCACGGAGGACTATTGCTCTGATATGCCCAATAGAGGCATGAAAAGAGAAAGCAGCGGTGAGACTGACGGACTGGAGTTCCGGGTCAACGCAACGAGAGGCCACCAGCACACACGACACAAAACAATGAGGAAAAGCATGGGATTAGCCCGTGGTTCTATGATGCACCCCTGGGTTAGACCCCGGGGTGCATAGGAAGAGGATGGCTCGGTTCCAACCCGGGATCCTCGCTCGGACCCAGTAAGCCCTCCGCTAGCGGAGCAGGCTGAAAACTCCGAGTCTGATTTAGTTAGTCCAGCCTGTGACCCTTTCCACCGGTTACCTTGTATTGTCCACTCAAGGAAATTTATGGAGGGTGGGGCATGTTCCCCCATGTGCTGCAATTGGCACCCACCTCTCCTGGAAGGAATATCAACCTGATACATGTGTCTTTTGTGAAAAAGAGGTTTTTGGCATAATTTGGGCAGGGGTGAGACGTGACCGGCCCCCTAAAAGTTAGTGTCGGCCTAGCTAAAGTCATGACAGGGGTGGAACTCCCAGGGAAATACAAAATGTCTTTGAGTAACCCGTGCCTATACGCCAAAGGGGATTTGTACTGTGTAGCCAGACTCGACTGTCACCTTCCGCCAGTGGCGCAAAAAGGGCATATGCAATGTATGCCTTGCATATGGGCGCCGAAAGGAAGGGGGGGCGCCGAAAGGACGGGGCGACAGAGAAAATTTTTTTAAATATAATCGGACTCGGCGCGAAAGGAACAGCGGCGCCCCATAGGCCATTTCCTCATAGCATTTGACATTGGCGCCCCATAGCGTCAACGTGCTTATTTTGCGTCACACAAGTCACTGCTGGAGGGGGGCGGAGAGAGGAGTGTAGGATTGACAGAGGGACAGTTTAAGAATGCACGACCGCGGGACGTGAGCGCGGCCTGCGGGTAAACTGTTTCAGAGCGCGGCTCTGGGAAAACGCTCCCAGCGCCAGCGCTGTCCCGGGCCATAGGAGAGTAAAAGGCGCGCGGGGTCCGTGAGTGACGAGGCGGCTACAGGAGCCCCGTCACTCACATCCTCCACCTGTTTGCTCCGCTCCGGTCTGGGCCGCCTCCGAACGGCAGCGACATCCCCGCACACTGTCTCCTCCTCAGCCCGCCCCGGCCATCTCCCCCGCTGCTGCTGCTCCACGAGGAGCTCAAAGTGCAAGCAAAACACCTCTTTAACAAAAACACGCGTTTTTGCGCGTGTTTTTGTCTCGCGCGCGCGAGCAGAAGTTACGTGAATGAGAGCAACAGAAGCTTAATCGGCCCGTGAAAAGTTTTTTTTTTTTTTTTGTGATATACTCCATAGACCAGTGGTCGGCAACGTCCGGCCCCCCGTTGCCAATATTTTTTGGCCCGCCAGAGCCAAAAAAAAAAAAAGCCTAACAGAGACTTAATTGTTCTTTATCCGCAAATGTTTTGCCCCTGATATTTGCTTGTGTTTAGCACAACACCATTCCACTGTCTAACTTCTAGGTTAAATTGTGGTTTGTTCCGATCCTCATACTTTACCTCTGACACACGCATTTGAGCGCCTTCACACGCTCTCACGCCACACTCCTCATATCACACGCTCTCACGCCACACTCCTCATATCACACGCTCTCACGCCACACTCCTCATATCACACGCTCTCACGCCACACTCCTCATATCACACACTCTCACGCCACACTCCTCATATCACACGCTCTCACGCCACACTCCTCATATCACACGCTCTCACGCCACACTCCTCATATCACACACTCTCACGCCACACTCCTCATATCACACGCTCTCACGCCACACTCCTCATATCACACGCTCTCACGCCACACTCCTCATATCACACGCTCTCACGCCACACTCCTCATATCACACGCTCTCACGCCACACTCCTCATATCACACGCTCTCACGCCACACTCCTCATATCACACGCTCTCACGCCACACTCCTCATATCACACGCTCTCACGCCACACTCCTCATATCACACGCTCTCACGCCACACTCCTCATATCACACGCTCAGCCAAAAAATATCCCTGACTTTTAAAGACGTTTAAAAAAACGATCTCTTCTGGTTAGATGAGCTATGGTTAGTCAGTCTTACATAAATAAATGCACACATGGCTGTAATTGTTAAGAGACAGTCCTAGAAACCTTCCTGCCGTTGTTTCATCTGTGCGCAGTAAGAGGGGGTATTTAAAAAAAAATATTGGCCCGAAGTCAACCCAATTTGGGGGGGGGGGGGGGGGGCGACTGTGTGTCTGCATACCCCCCAGAAAGTGGGTAGTTGCGCCCCTGCCTTCCGCAATGTAGTTGCCACACCACTTTTGGTTTAAGAAATTGCAACCCTGAAGAGAGCTCGAAATTGAGACCCCTGACCCTGATGCTATACCGACACTTAACAGACATGTGGGGCCCTTCACATACGTACCGACAGGTGACTAGAGCCTGGACTTTACCCTTGGTAGTGAAACCCAGTTTAATTAAAATAGTGGGGAGACTCTTCACCCTGGAACCCCCGAGACTAAGGTGTACCCTATGTTGCAGCTATACCAGCAACATGGTGATTTAAAAATAAAAAATAAAAACTAGAAAACGAAAGGGGCTGAAGGATCAGAGGAGGACGCCTCACTGTGGACCGGAGTATTGTTGATGTATTTTGTAGAGATAATAACAGAGATAACTAGAAACTTGCAATGGCTGAAGCCATTGCGATTGACTGCAGAACAGATGTAATGTGGAAATTAGCAGAAAAATCCTTGAAATCCTTGAAAAGGCCTTGAAACTGTTAAAATACTTGATACATATTTGAAACTCCTGGTTAAATTCTTAAAACAGTTGAAATCCTTGAAACTGTTAAATCCTTGAAAACTGTTGAAATTGTATAAACTGTAGAAATATCTGAAAGACCTGAAGTCCTATTGAAATGCATGGGCCTATTAAAATGAATGGCAGAATTCCCAAGCCCATAGGAAAGAAAAAAAAATAAAAAATGGAAAACTACAGAACTCTAATTTTTTCTTGAAACTGACAAGTTGTGGAGGCTGAACATGCACAAACTGCAGAAGTTGCAGTAAATGTGGAAAAAAATTCTGGAGACTATGAATTTGTGGAAGCCCCATTATAAATCAATGGGAAAAATAGACCGATTTTTAACCGATTGCGGAAGAAACGCAAGTTGCAGAAGTCCCAGAAGTAATGGCAATAATCTCCCGAACATGTGGAACGTTTTGATGTATAACTTGTGGAAATTGCTTTGATTGACTACGGAAAGTTCCACAGTCAATCAAAGATATTAGTTACAGGATTAGCCTTTATGATGGCTGTATGAACTTAATAACTATTTCCTGGCAGAAAGGAACAAGACCTTTCTGGGGACCTGTCAGATAGGCTTAATATACCTAGGCTGGCATGTAATGTGTGTGTGTTGTTGTTTTGGTTATTTTTGTTATGTACAATTGTAAACAGTTGTAATGAAAATGAAGGAGACCCCAGGTGGAATAGCTCCTGCAAACGGGTCAGGAGCTAATGGGCCTCTCAATAAAATGAAACGAAATGAAATGAAATGCTACTATGAAACAAAGGAACAGGCATCTCACAGCAGCCGAACAGGTGCTGGGGATGAATAAGACTGAGTTAGCTCTAAGGTCAGTCTGGAAATACCGTAATGATACATGTGTTAATCAAACATATATGGGCTAGGCCCCTTAATCCCACGATATGGATAATGTTCAAAGAGGAGTGGTCTAACCAATATAACTCCGAGAAGACCCTCTATCACAATGGTAGCCGTAAGGCAGAAGAACGAGCCTTAGTTAGAGAAAAAAGAGGACGAGGTATTAGGTTGCATGGCTAAAGTACTCCTCACCCTAGGGGAATCTAGGGAAGATCCACAGGGCGTAGCAAATCCCGTTGAAATCGCAGAAAACCCAGAAACCCCGGGCCCAGAAAAGCGGGAACAGGATATTGGGCCCCAAAATGTTTGTTGAGATTTGGACCACGCCCAGACGGAAATTTGTGTTGACCCTGAGGGCGTTATATTGCCGTTAGAGTCCCCATATGTTAGTGCCAAGAAGCCGTGGGTTAAAAACCTCGAGCCGGCTAGGGGCAAAGGGCGAAAGAAGTGGCCTGGACCCCCAAAAGCTAACACTGTGCACCGCCCCCTTAGAGAGGCTTTCCCTTCTCAAAGCACTGATGGAGCACTATTCTTATACCAAGGATGTGGCCAACGGCCAGCCTCATTCAAAGTCGACGTTACCCGGGAACCTCTGATGCCTCCTGTCATCCACAGTGTTGGAGGATATTTCGGTAATCAGGTCGAGGCCAGATTAGTGATCTGTAAAGGAATTGAGAGGTGGGGAAGGCTTTGGCTCCCAGAATCCCTCATGTTGATATGTACCCCATGGGAGGCTACACAACTGGAGAAGCAAGATGGTGTGGACCCCATATTGAAGGTCCAACCAGTGATATATGTGTCCCGACCATGCGTACCCAGGTCCAAAGGGGATAACGCATGGCAATGGAAAAAACTCTGCCCTCACCAGTATGATGGGGAATGGCAGTACACCCGGTTTGCAGAAGGTCCCAACGGGGTACCGGTTGACGGTCCCCTTGGAGCAAGAGGGGTGGTGGGCCTTTTTTCAGAGGAGTGGTTAGGGTTTGATGAAACCATCTACCCGTCGTAACGATGAGGGTTCAAACAGAGTTCAACCTCAATGGGAGAGTCCGCGGGAAAGGGCCATACCCGGATGGGTCATTTTGGACAGGGGTCTATGCTGTCTCACCGCCTCCAAGGGCACTGACCAAGATCACTGACCCTGATCTCCCAAGTATCCAAGGAAAGAATTGGGAAACTGTAACATCCAGAAGCACCTTTGCCTGGCAGAGTACCCAAAGAATTAAATCCATCTGGATGGGCTCCTCCTGGACTGGGCAGGCAAAGAAGGGGTGCTGATCCTTCGAAAAGAGGACAATAATAGGTATGCTCACCAACCACTCATAAGCAGGAAGCAGTGGGGAGAGCTGGGGAGGAAGGTTTATGATCGTATGGGACGTATGATGTTGGAATGTGCCCGTGAGGGAGTAGCAGGCAAAACTGGCTGAGTTCGGGAAGGTGCCATGGGTGATTTTGGAGGAGGATGTTATAACCGCCAGCCCCTCTTTTGTTTGTAACAAAATCACCCTTTATTATCTTAATTTTTCACTTACAAGCTTTGCATCATGACTGTAGCCTGAAGGGCAGTTAGTAAGACCCAAAAAGGGCATTGCTATGTGCTATCGAGCTTTTATTGGTTATGTAATCATATATTCCTATACACTGAACATATTATAATCTTGTGAATTGTATTAACCTGTGTTTGGCTGTTAAAGGCATCTTAGTGTCTAGCTCATGCCTTATATGGAGCTAATCAGCGCCGGAAGAGTGACAGGCTACACTTCTTCATACTAATGCATCTATGACAACGGGACTTGCCCGCCGACCGCGACCTCCGTCTGCAACTGGACATTGGTTTCAGTCTGACTGCAGTTCCTGATGTCTGCCTACAGTTCCTGATCCAAGTTTAGTCAAACGGCAACAGTTCCTTGTCTGGACTTCTGCAAATGGCCCTCAGGGGATGTACATGTGTGCTGTACTTCTGCAAATGGCCCTGAGGGGATGTACATGTGTGCTGTACTTCTGCAAATGGCCCTGAGGGGATGTACATGTGTGATGCAAAGAAACTGAAAAAAGGATGCTCTGTAAACCTATATAAGCGTATGTCGGGCAATGCTCGAGGTCTTTTATTCTGCCGGTCAGCGACTACCAGCTCTAGACCAAGGAGCACCCTGTCGCTGTCTGAAACCTCTGTTAACTATCGGTCACAACTCTCCATGTCGGTGATCGCTCCCGGATCTTGAGCCTAACCGAGTATCGATTGCCGCCGCGTCAAGGCGGGCTAAACATTTCATGCGAATGCTGATCGTGAGGTCTAACTCAAACCTCCAAAATCAAGACTCGCAGATCGTATGCCCAGCACGACCGTGACCTTTCGAGCTCATCCCCAGGGCAACATAGATTGAACAAGGGAGTTCTTTTCCTTTCTGTAATTCTATTGATATCAATAAAAGACCCACAAAACACATCTATTGGTGAGTACGTCCTTTCTTGATTTAATTGAATAGAAACTTGTGTGTGTGCATGCTGGGTAACAGGTGGAACTACCCCCGCTGGGGGGGCAGACCGGTCACAGGTTTTTTCTGAGGTAATCACTAAATAAAGGGAGATAATGCTACAATAGGAGACAGTAATAGGACAATAATGGACAAAGATTATGATAAGTAAGAATAAAATTGTTAGAATATTAACACCTTTATAAACAGGTGACAGACAACATAAAGAGTCCAATTTGTTGAAACTTCCTCATTACATTTAAATTTTTTTTACATTCCATTAAGGACGGTTCAAGTACAGTTGACCATGACCACGGGACTCCATCGTGAAGCTGTTGCCTTGTGCCAAGTCACGCACTGAATAACTGTGAAGGTTTTCTGTTTTGAAGAGGGGTGTCTGCTTATTCAACTGAAATGTGAATGTGAAATGAGCTTTTAATTTCAGCTCTTGCCAATCAAGCAGCAGTTTAATAGTCCATGATCTAATGCTCATTCAAAGCTGCACCTAATGAACTGACTGTAACAGTTTGAGCAGTGCATTTAGTGTGATTTGTTTCAGGAAATATGAATACTGATGAGATGCATCGAGAGTCTCCGCACGGTGCGCCGCTCGCCAGTGTGACTCGACTTCAGATAATAATTGACAAAAGAGGTGGAGATCCACTGAAGCTTATAGAGGGTGAATTCTTACAGCTTTGATATGCAATATACCTCTATCAGAAGCCCCTTATGAGAGACCAACAGGCCCGGTTAGAACCATGAGGCCGTCTTCCCGTGGACCCACCACCTGCAGGAGGAGCCATAGGTGCAATGGGATTTGGCCCACGACCTGGCAACGGACAAGTGGAAGAAAATGGATGGATGGATGGATGGATGGAGGTGGAGATCCACTGAAGCTTATACAGGGTGAATTCTTACAGCTTTGATAGCTATGCAATATACCTCTATGCTAAAGTTGCATTGTTACGGTTGAAATGTTATGTAATGTGAGGCAGCATATTTTTAATAAATGTTATTGTAGGGGTTTGAATGCTTGGATGCTTTTTTGTATTTCAAGTTTACTATTGGTCGTATTTTTGTCTAAGTGGAGTCTGCTAAACTTATAAATGATAGGTGGAAATAGACAAAATATGCAAAAGCTAATGTAATGAATGTATTGAACTTTAAAATGGTAAGTCTACTAAACTTAAAAAAAAAAAAAAAGGTGGATGAGTCCACTGAACTTGTAACTGGATATAACGTAAAAATGTTAAAACATGAACCCAACATTTCTGTCATAATCGAGTGTTCACAGAAGTTTGGAGTGCACTGAACTTGTTCGGGTTTACAGTGTATTATTTTTGTATTATTATTATTCCCAACATAACCCTCAATGTTCTGGAGAATCAAAAATAATGACCCATTTCATATATCAATGCTGACACATTTGGTTTCTGTTGCTATGCTGTTGTCATGTTGTGACATCATCTGCATTACCCACTATAACGGTATACTACTTCAAAAGTAAATCCCCCAAATTTTGCTAAATATAAAAAAAAAATGCCTTTGATTGTTCCTATAACAAATTTATAATAAAACTGTAAATAGCTACCGTTGCCATGGTATTTATTTTGTTTCTGTGTCAAGGTTCATCTGTATATGCCCTACTATTTGGTTAAAAAAAAATGCAATAATGTGGTGGCCGCCTTGCTCTCTGAAGTCACTTTCTAGAGCTCGAGATTAGCTCGTGTAATTTTCACCGTGTAATCCATCACTTGCCCATTATGCACCTATTTTGCTGTCATCACATATCAGCTGCAGGTTTTATTGTGCTGTCTATTCCCATGGATTACTATGGCAACATCCCAGTTTTATTATAGATCTCTGGGTCTATTTTCTTAAATATGTTGTCCATAGCTTATACAGAATATAACAAATGCAGAAAGATGATTTGGTCCATGGAGCATTACACAATGCATTAAGTTGATCACTGAGCCCGTTTCAGATGAGCACAGTCAGTAAAACAGATGTAATTCACAGCCCAGTTTATTTTCCATTAAGGCGTATTTCCAGTATTTACATTTCTTGGAAACACAACTATTAGATAGAAACCTCACAGTCGGATGTATTAATGCAGTCAATACATACAATGCATTGTACTCATTCTGGCACATATTACTTCATTAAAGACTTGTATTTACAGCTTCTCTGTTTAATCAACAACTATATTATCACACTTAACTTGTGATAGTTATCACTATAACAAATACATTGTTTGTATTTGTACAATTCATACTATAATCAGGGACATATTGGTAAAAGAAATACAGGACCACTTCTGTTTACACTGAGTTAGAGTAATTAAGGACATGCTCTTTGGAAAACTGATCAGATTACTCCCTCATTTCCTGTTTGAGCTTCACTTTATTCCCCTTGCCAGTAACCAAACATGCACATTTGTCCATACAGATTATACAACCTTCTTTTCAAAAATGCATTTCCTACATCCTAACCTACTTAAAATCACACTATATTTCACCGCGTTATCCATCACTAGCCCATTATGCACCTATTTTGCTGTGGTCACATATCAGCTGCAGGTTTTATTGTGCTGTCTATCACACGAACACGTCCCTTTATGTTTCCCCACATAAAGCACTTGTTTGGAGCCGGCAAGAGCTGTTTGTAATCCCATCGCGAGCGGCGCAGACTGACAGGACGCCCCAGAATCAGCCCCTCTGTGGTTAAAGCGTCAGCACATTTAAAGCTGAAGATCAGAAGGCAAAGCCCATCCTGCCAGCTCCCCTCCAGCTGTGGCCTGTGTGCGACATGTAGGCTTTATAATGGCGACAATAGCGTAAAAAAAAAAAAGTAAAAAAAAAAAAAAAACGAGGATGTGCATGCAGGCTGGGGGCGGGAGGTTGCGCATTTTCATCAGTTCAGCTTTACCCAAATCGGAAAGCTTCTTGACTGGAGTTTACAGCCTATAGGCCAGTGTTACGGCTCATTTGAAAGCTAAGACCTACAAAGCTGATCGTGACGTTTTTGGCGCTTTTTTTGGGTTGCATTTTGGTTGCTTTGATGTTGCTTTTTGTATTATGTTATTGTGGCTTTTCAAACACATTTTTGTTTAATTTTTGTTGCTTTTTTGTAAATTTTTTGCATTTTTTCTCATATTTGTCACCTTTTTGCTCATTTCTTGTCATGTTTTTGTCACTTTTTTGTCAATTACTTGTCTTGTTTTGGTCGCTTTATTTGCTGTGTTTCATTCATTTGAAAGCAAAGACCTTGTAGTTTCTAAAATATGTGTAAGATCTGTATGAGTAAAATATAACTTACAGGTGGAGGATGCGAGGTAAGTGGCTAAGGTAGAAAGGATTGCTTTTGTTTTATAGCAACCCTTTAAGATAAGCTGTAAACTTTTAAATGACTGACGTTGCTCTGTATTGGTTGAACGACAGCACGTGGAATTGACAGCAAGATGAGAATTTTGGCTCCAAGCATTAACATGCTTTACTGATCTCCATCCTTTCTCTCAAAGCTACCAGTGCTTTTTAGATATATCCAAGATTGAGCAGTTTATAAAAACAGCGCCGGCACCAGGACCACTTAAAAGAGACTAGTGGGCGCTGAGGCAGTGGGAAGAGGCACTCCTTGGCTTGGCATGCCGATTTGGATGGGAATATTTCCCTGTGAGACCTTTTAGCTCTACTTCAAGTTTGAAATTGGTTGAAGTCTGCTGGCGATGGGAGCGATAGTGTGTGTAATAAGCGGGGAGTGCCCTGGCCTGCATGCCTCTCGGTGGTGGTGGTGGGGGGGGGGAGCAGAGAGCTCCAACAAAAGGCCAGTGAGCTCTGCTCCTGCCCGTCGGAACACACAGGGCAGCTATTGTCGTGCAGCAGGGATGCTCTATGTAATGCACAAGTAAAGCACAAATGGATGGTATGGAATTGATTCGACACAGCCAGAGACCATTTTAAATGAAAAGAGAGAGAGAAAGAAAGAGAGAAAGAGAGAGAGAGAAATCAGCTAATGCTAAACGAATAATGAACAAATTATCAATAAACAAAGGTTTGATGATAAATGCCTAATAATACTAAACTACTAATACTACTAAAATGCTAAGAAAGTGTGTACAAACAAACTTATAATGCATTGTGGTGGATGCCTCTACTACCACCACCATTTTGTGTTAGTCTGGTTTCACTTATAAGTTACAATGACACTGCACATTATGTTATCATTTCTTTATTTGGACACTTTAGTTAATTTTGGTTTGAATTGTTACTCACACTTGTCTTTGTTTGAGGTGCTGTAAAGACTGGCTGGAGGGGTTGGAGGCCATCTTAAAACCTTGGAGTGGACCAAGTCACAGTGATCTGAGGGGGAACACTTCCTTTTTTGTTGAACTTTTTATGCACTTATTATTTTGAGCCAAGTTGTAGTTTTGTTAGCTTTGCTTGTTATGATGATTTGTTGCCAAGTTTAGTATTTTGTGTTTCTTTGTGTTATACCCCCCTCTGATTACGTTATGGTTTACTCCACCCCTATTTAAGCAGCCTTGTTTCTTTGTTGCCGTCAGTTTTTGGTTTGAGTTCAGTTACTGCTCTTTTATTTTTGTCAGTTACCGTTTGCCTTATTTTTGTGAGCATTTGTTAATTCTTATGGAGATTAAATTATGTCACTTTCTCAATTTTTAACACCTTTGTCCCCGCCTTTTATTTGGTCCATTACATGCATTTAGAACTTAATCATAAAGTAATAATGGATTTACGTGCAACCAGTGCTTTACAAATCTGCCTGTTCATAAAGGTTTACAATGAATGCTTTGCTTACTAACATGTATACAGTTAGCTCATCGATAGGTCATTCTTAGTTCGCTGGACAAAAAGGCAAGCAGACAGACCGATTCTTGCACAAACGTGTGAATGAAACAAAGCCATGTACTGGATAAAGAAAAACCTTAGTAAAAGCTTTAAAATAGTCCTGTTAGGTGTTTTTTCCTGTCCATATCCTTTACAAATAGTGACCAGCCATGGTAAGTGCGTAATCTGGAAATAACTGAAATAATAAGCACAATATAGAGGATGTATTAAAGGCAAAGGTTTCACACACTGCAGCGGATTAGGGAGTATCAAGTGCAGGCCTGGCATTATAATTAGATGAGTTAATTAGCTGAGTTCTTATTCAAATAAACTCTAACCAACACATTAGTCACAACAAAGTTCTTTCAGCTTTTGTCGGTTTCTGTAATACATATCAGAATGATGGAGAAAGCATTGTTTTCTCTGCAAATCTAATTAACAGAATATTTTTTTAAATTTATTTTTAATCAGGGACAGCACAACTTGGTGCCATTTCATGAGTTTTATCAGCGTTACCTGGAAATATCCACTCCTCCTCTGCACTTCTTTTACACAGAGAAATGTATCCCTGGTAGTTGCCGTTGGCTCAAGTTGTGTATTTTTCACTGGCTCAAGTTGTGTATTTTTCACTGGCTCAAGTTGTGTATTTTTCATGGAGAATTATGAACAATGTAGTTCGGTAAAATGGCAAAATCCCTGTGTCGTCGTGTGTCCCTGCAGCAGAAGTCAGTCGCCCCGCAGCATCTATCCGCTAAGCTGCTGTCAGGCTCCCCACTGACAAAGTGAAAGGTCGTGTTGTGGAAGGTGCCAAACTAAGAATAAACTGTTATCTGTCTAATTATAAATCCACATGTTAACAAGGTGTTGAATGGAAATTTTGCAGGTGGAAAAATCAGACAACGAACTAAAAGACACTGCCTGATTTCCACATTTAAACAGTTATTAGCGGTCCAAACAAATGGCTCCGCCGAAAATGAGTGCCATTTAAATTCCCACATTTTTCTTTCCATTTAAATTCAAGCAAAACGCATCCAATCCACTTTATTTTCAAAATGCTGCACAAAAAAAATAAAATAAAAAACAGAGATAAAACCGTGAAAATAGTAAAAACAATAACTAATAGTGAAAGTGGGTCTTAAGACGAGACTTAAAGGCGCTATACTGTACCTAATTTATTCATTTATTTCCATCACAAATGATGTAAGAAGCTCCTAAATTAAATTGTTCTTTGTGGTCCAAAACTCTTTCCTCACTTCACCGTGACGAGCTTATACAGGCACGTTTCATAACTTGCAGGGTCACTTTTCAGGGTCACTGTCACAGCCTGCAAGTTCATCATTTGAAACAAATGATTTAGAATCCGATGCCCAGTGTTTGCAATGTGTTTTGGGCAACTCCAACAGCTGCCCCCATGACCCGGCAACGGAAAAGTGGAAGAAAAATTGATGGATGGATGGATTTCTGAGTTTACTAGAAGTTGAGAAAAATAAAATACATTCAGGTATAGTGCCTTTAAAACACAGCTCACTCAATAAATACAAACTTTTTATGCCAAAGAACATACAGTATATCCTCCCTTACACACACACACACACGCACATGCACACGCACACACACACAGTCATACAGTCATACACAACAGGCGATGTGTTTGGCTAAAATAACATGACAATGAAAACAGTTGTGGGGAGAACTGTTGGGAGAATTGAACCATCGACCGTTTCTAGTTTCACTTCCTGATTGGACACTGACAGGAAGTGACATAGATAGAGGAAAACCATTTTTTTACTGTTGCCGTGCCAACCATGTTATGTCAATGAGAACTGAGTCAAACTGCTTGAAAGCAAACTTTACCTCTATCTGTATGTCACTTCCTGTCAGCAGCTTAAAAAATCCAATAATAATAACTTTTCTACATTTTTCCTCAATATAGTTGCTGCTTCACTGAAATAAAATGATGTTATCAATCTAAAATTTAAAAGCATTAAAACCTGCCATGTGCACTTCAACTTTTGCGTCATCACGTTTCATAGTCATAATAGCCGAAGAAAACCATCTCACACGCAGGACTTCTTCCATTTGTTTACCTACCTGCCGGCACACAGGGGTTTACAACATAAAACAGGGTAATTTGATGCGGGGGTGTGTGTGGGCTGGAATTATTTGAGCTGTGCAGACTTCATTACCTGTGCGGCAGAACTGTCGCGCGCTCCCATGAGGCCCATCGCAGAAAACTAATGTTGGTTTAGACAAACTTTCCCTGTAGGTGCTCACAGTCCTTACACTGTATTCGGCAGTGTGTGGAGGCTGCCATGCAACAGGCTTCTGCAGGTGACATTTCCAAAGCGCCAATTTTAACTCTGTCCTCAAATAGTCTTTTTACTTCTGTAGGCTAGGCTATACAGAAGATGAATTCGTAAGAAATCATTTAAAGATTTTACACTTCACAGAATAGTGTATGAACTATTTTTTTAAAGTAAACGTATTAAGTGTACTTATAATTAAGTACACTTATTTTTTAGTGAATTTTATGATTAACACTTTTTGTTTTGTCTGTGTAAGTTCTCAGTCGTACAGGAGTTGTCCATCTTCAATGAAGGTACTTGATTCATCTTCTGTACTCAGTAGTTGAAGTCTTCGAACGTTTCACCTCTCATCCAAAAGGCTTCGTCAGCGACAAAGGTCGCAATCTGCACGCAGCTGAATATATAGACCAACGGGGAGGAGTTAGGGTAGGCCCGTCTCCTCCTCTCTAATCACAGCTATTCGCACCTGTGGGTAAACACCTTGGAAGTAGAGCGTCTCTAACGATCTGCTCCCCTCAGTATCGGTGAGTCACGTCCTATTCATCGATAATCACTACCCAGTATCTGTCCCATTCATGGCTGATCACGGCTAATTACCTGCCTATTGTTCTTTTGTTGGCTGAGGTGGACTTTTTGTTTTCAACATTTTGTATTGCGCTTTACAAGCCTGTATTACCAACTTTCTCAAAGCGCTACACTGTCATCATTATTCATTCACTTCATACTCAGTGGTGGCAAGTTACAGTTGTAGCCACAGCTGCCCTGGGGTAGACTGATGGAAGGAAGACAACCAGTCTGTGCCATTGGCCCCTCCGACCACCACCAACCACTCACTCTCACACTATATTCACCCAGGCTTCCTGGTGTTTCCAAACAGTCTCCCATCCAAGTACCGACCAGGCCCTTCCCTGCTTAGCTTCCAAGATCTGACGGGATTGGGCAGAGCAAAGGCGGTATGGCCTATAATATAGTTTTTGAACTGGATTAAACACAAAAAGTATTTTCCATTTGTGGTTTAACCTCCACCTACACATGCAACATTTCTCCAGTTATTATCTAGGTATCCATTAACCAAATCTGTGCTCCGTTAAAGTGGCGGTTAAGAGGTTAAACACATGTATTCTCGCAGGACCCTCTTTGTTGACGTGTTGCAGTAATGAGAAACATCACAATTATAATGTCATAAAACATGTGTAATAAATATGTATGATAAAAATGTAATATGTTCTTCTTCCACGGCACTGACAAGAATGTAATACTGGTGTTTTTGAAGCACCCCGTTCGTTTGGTTGTGTCGCTTGAATGGCAGCCTGATAATAAACACATCGCTATGATGCTTTTCATGGAGGCTTTGGTGATTGCAAAGAACGGCAGTCAAGCTGTAAAGTGTGCAGTTATTTGCATATTATTTTATTCTATATTTCATCCCTGATGCTCATCTCGGCGCCACATTCCTCACTCCAGGCAAATACACAGCAGAAGTGTTATCAGAGTTATGATCTCAACTCAAAGACAAACCGGAAATCTCCGGAAATGTGTTTTCTAAAAACTCTTTCTTGAGCAGGTGCCCTCCAGCATCGCATTGACATCCACAGAAAATTGCTGACAGCTGGCCGAAGTTTGCAATATGACAACTCCCTCATTACAGGCCTTCAACAACAAAAAAAGAAAATGTTTCTATGCTGCAATCGCCTATGCACTTGAGTGGATTCCAAATATGAAATGTGCTCTGCCTCAAGATCTTGAATCAATACAGCGTTTGCCTATGATGCACAAACACCACAGACATTTCAATAGGAGCTGGATCCATAATGTCATTCTGATTTGCACTCACCTTCATAGTGCACTATCTAACCTCGGCATAAAAAAAACAAAAAAAAAACAAATAGCACTTGGCTTCGCTGTGAAGCTACAAGATCAATGAGCTACACTATTGTATTGTTTTCTGTTTTGAGTCTGCAGGGAAAGTTGCACGCCCGTGTGCGCATTAGAGTGCAAAGGACGAAGAAACTCAAGACAACAGATCAAAAGACAAGTTGTTGTTGTTGTTGTTTTTTTTTATTTATTTATTTATTTTTTTTACAGCCATGCATATTTTGTCTGGGCTTTTCTATCTGAAGCGGCATCTTGGCGGCAAAATGCACGATACGCAGAAACAAAAAAAAGGGATGCTTGCAACAACTTCAGCAGTATACGGTTGCAACGTGCACCTTGGCCCAAAGCCTGGCACCTCCGTCAGCAGAATCGAAGAAACATCGGGCTAAACTTTTCACCCAGACATTTCGCATAATGCTTGATTACACAAGAAGCGTTTTCCTTCAGATGTCAGTTTCTATATCTCCCCGGTGTCGAAAGTCGAGTCAGAAAACGACTGAGGCTGAAACACGGCAGATGGGGAAGTAAACAAGTGCTTAGAAATTAACATTGGGCTGTCTGAGGTGGAACAGTGTCTGCGGACTACCTGACAGCTCATTTAACAGATAAATACAGCGGCGACAGCTTGAGAGCTCCGAGTAATAAAACAAGGGCACAAAACCCACGGATTTTCAAATGCAGCCAGGGCCCGTTGTCGCAAATTAGGCAAAACAAAAAAAAGGAGTAAATTATATATGCATGTGCTTCTGTTGGTGTCACTTTCTGGCTGTTGCTCGTACGCTTCTTCCCTAGTTTACAGGGACGGCTAGTATCAGTGGGCTAGGTGGGCAAAGCTCCTCCTGTCATTTTGTTTTTTTGACAACAGAAGAAAGAAGACTTTTTAATAGTTAATTTTATATCATAACTAACGGTCTAATGTCATTACTGTGCATAATCATTAGTTTTATGCATCGAATCAATAGAGATCGATAGATGGCAGTGCCGCCACTTAAGGCTGGGCGATATGGCAATACAAATAAATAATCACGATTATTTGTTTCATATTGAATGATCTCGATTTTCAATTCGATTACATTTTTTCATTGTAAAAACAAATGCATTTTAGCTGATTCAAGAACATGAGACAAGACAAATCATTTATATAGACATCAAATCAAGCAAAATATACATATTTTTCTTTTACTCCTGTATCATTTATTTTACAAAAATCTTCCATTGTTCTCATTCAAACTCCAAGTCTGTGTGCTTTTACTGTTGAAGAATTCATTGTAAAAATGACGTTGAGATTGCGATTTCGATTCATGGCCCAGCCCTACTTTCACTTGCACGTGGTTTCTGTAAACACTATGGGAAACTAGCAAAGACCGGCGGATTATACGTATTTTTATTTTTTACTTTTGGGGCGACGCCTTGCAACGGTACCTTTCGCTGATGGAGTGGGGAAGCGGCCGTGGGTTTATGGAGTTTCAAAGAGGCTAAACGGACATGAGGACTGTTTAAATGTTATGTAGCTTTCTAGAGTGAACTGTTGCCTTGTTGTGTCTGATGCCCTGTGACTAAAGAGTCGTCTGTAATGCTACTTCCGCGGGTATTTGCTGATATGTGGTTACATGCGCCTTTTTAGTCTGACTTAATAGATCTGATAGTTTAAAAAAAAATACCCACGAACACGGTGTGCAACAGCCCCACCTAGAATTGACATCACCAGCCGCCATTGACTGCTTTACCTAATGACCATTAGAGACAGACTGACTTGCCATATTAACACAAGAGACACAATTCCCACATTATTACTCTCTCAATGAAGAGGTCACGGCTGATATCCACCTCTGAACTTGTTTGTGGGAGTAAAGGGTTTTCAACCTATATATGTCGCAGGTCCTGCTCATTATTGGTTCCATAACATAAATATTCCTCCATTTGGTAAATCAAGGTAAAAAAACATGCTTGAATTCACTCTTGTCTACTGCTAAGGTAGCTGTGTTTTCTTTCATCAAACGCTCTTCCAATGACACTTTAGCTATAAAACCGTGAGTCATGTAAAATAAGAGCAGCATCTCCTTATTTTGAAGCGCGCCAGCCGATGAGTAAACGGCCTACTCCGTCTATAATAACTCACGCAACCGTGCCACAAGATCACCTTTAGTTTCCTCACTCTCTCCTTCTCTGAAGCTGAGCAACATGTTTTCAGTTCCACAAAAAACAACAACTTTTTATATTATGGCTGGTCTCAAAAGCCGCCGTCGCACCCTCATCAAAGAGAACACGTACCATTCAGAGGATGCATTAAGCTTCTGAATACTCGCCATCTTTTATGGATTAGACATGACCTCAACAGAATGTGTGAGGCGCTTTGGTGAAAACGGAAACGAGGTTGGATCAAGAAAAATGATTCACCCCAGATTCCGAGTACTTTTGCCCGTCCATAGGTAATGTATCTGCCATGGTATGAGAAAACAAATGTTATTCCCCATTACGTACGTTTCTCGTTTTATATTTTATTATATTAAAAAGAATTAGCTACTATGGATTTTAAGTCAAATACTGTCTGGTGCTTTTCCAATGTGTATCAGGAAGTGCGTAGTAGCGTTGGCAACATTTTGTTTTTGGTAAAATAGTTGAGGTACACTGCTGCGGAGAGTCGATTGACTGAATATTTAACACCAGAATTGGAACAGGGCCAGTTCTAACTATGGAAAATGTGTAGAAAAGTGTGCAAAGCAAAGACATCACTGAGTACAGACAGTGGCTACGTTTACATGGTCGGAAAAATCCAATAACTGGAGAATTCAGATAACCCAATAATCAGATCTGAGGCGTTTACATTTTTTTTTTTTTTGAAATCCGGGTTCTACATGAAACAGAAACTGAAATATCTCCCTGCCCCTCCCTTCATTCCGGCCCACAGCAGACCCAGGTGGCGATATTTGGACTTGGAGTCAAATGGATGTCCATGTGGCTCTTGTGCTTTGTAGCCGAGTGGATTCAGCACAGGTTTTAGCAGCTCAAAGGTCTGGGGTTCAAAGTCAGGTATGTCTTATTTAAAGTAAAGTACAAACTGTGCCAGGTGAAAAGAAGGGAGCTATGATTTAAACAGTAAATAATCAGAGCTGGGACTCGAACGCACAACGCTGAAGGTGGAGTAATAAAAAAAAAAAAAAAAAATCTGCCAAATGTACAGCACCTTAACCCCTCGACCGCCGAAAACACATTGTATTCTCTACAAACAAAATATAGATTTATTTCATGGATAAATTTGTGTGTTTTTTTAAAATGTAATAATAAAAAAATCATAATATATTGAATCTTTCTTTGTGACATTAGTTTGGCCTCTTTGCTGTATTCCCCTGGTTAGTTTATGTGCACGTGCGAAAAATCAGAAATAAATCAGATTAAATGAATATCAGATAATGCACTACCCACCACAGTAATGCTGTTTAACTGTCAGAGCTCCAAAAGGTATTTTAGGTGATTTTCGCCTGGAGTAGTTTCTCACACTCCCATGCCATTAAAAACATCCCCTTTCAATGTACCCTTCAAATGTTATACTTTTTTTTTCAGGACAACCTGGACATTCATAATAAACAAGTTTAAGTCGGTTTTAAAGGATGTAAAAACAGTTATAATAGAAATACCAAATAAACATTTAGGCGGATTTTATTTATTTATTTTTTACAAATGTTGATTGCTAAACAAGGTCAACAACATATATAACGAACTTATGGACATTTGAAATATGTTTCCAGAGGCACTGTGGAACAAGAAGCCCAATTATTTTACCCAGCTTTAGCACAATATTTTGATTTTTTTTACCGGTGAAAAGCGTGTCAGGAAACTGTCGTACACCAAACAAATGCCTTTAGCACCTCAAGATGAATCATTTCCACAACAAAGGAATGTATGTGATTGGCTTTTTCCGGTTGCATCTATGCACAAACGGAGAGGATCTATCTTTGCAGAACACACAACATGTGACAGACGGGGCGCGACTATTGGAGAACTTGATGTTGTCATCACGCTGCGTATGAGTGACGTACAGGGATTTCCTGGATATCATCGTGTAGCTATGACTCTCGTCTTTCCGAGGAAAAGAGCTTGTTTCTATCATTTATGGATCGGAAGATATCCGCGGGTAAGTAAAACTTTCTCTTTGGCGTCGTTTACGACGCTCTGGGGCTCTGACGGTGTTAACATGCCACATCAATAATCTGAGAACTCTGGAAATCAGATCACAAATCGGATTTTTGGGCTGCATGTAAACGTAGCCAGTAAGCCTTGCAGCAATTGGACTTTTTGTTTCCTTTAGTTTGGTCCGCATAAAATAATCCGAAACACGGTTTTAATCTATTTTCCGCTACATCTACTTGGCAACAATTATTAATGATCACCACGGCAGCGCAAGCTCTTTAGATGCATGAATAAGTATGCTAACAATGAGATACGACCAGGCCATGACATAACTTAATGAATAAAGCCATTTTAAATGTGGGACACAAGTTTTTTCACGGGCTGCCGGACTGTGACTTAAAGTGGATTTTGTGAGTTATCGAAAATGCCTGTAATAATCCTTTAACACAGCGCACCCCTAAACACTTTTCTATTCCCCAAGTGGGTCTTATGAGCGAGGCGACCACACCACACCAGCACTTATTTGTTTTATATATATATATATATATATATATATATATTTTTTTTTTTACACAGACTATAAAAAAAAGCTACTTTGATGTATAGGGAGTCTTTTATCTTGCATCTCAGCCTTAAGTTGTTGGAGCACCCACATGCATGAGCAGAACATGATAAAAGGAAGAGCAAATGCATCTAGTGAGGGTCATTTGTGGAAATATAGAAGCGCAGCAGTTCTCCATTCACCCCAGTTATGAAATCTAATCATTCCTGTAAGGCATGCTGTCAAATTGCCCAGGCTCGACCTTAGCTTTTGGCACCTGTAAGAATCCATCTAGCCTTGGCTGGGAATGAACGCTGCCTTCTTCAATCCGCAATCTTCTGTTTATACAAGAGGAAGCTTCTTTTTTTTTTTTTTTGAGGAGAGCCCAGAGGGTCATCTCTTCTCGCGCAATTCACTTCTATTAGAGAGAGCTGAGGATATATGTGTCAGACCTTTCTGGGAGAGACTGGTTTGTAGCTACGGAGGGTGGAAAACCGGGGATGCTGATTTGGATTTGCTCTGTTATTTTAGAAACATTTCACCTCAATACATGTTTTGTCTGCTGTGTGTCCAGTTTACAAGATATACAGTATACAGTGGAAAAACAGGAAGAAAAAGTGAGTACACCATTTCTTACATTTCAGTCTAAATGGCTCATGATGTGGTCTGATCTTTAATAAAGTCACAAGCATGAGTAAACAGTGTCTGCTTAAACTAATACCACCCAAACATTTACATTTTATTATATTTGTATTGGCCGTAACATGTAAACATTCACAGGACTGCATGAAATAAGTCAGCACAACCTTAGATTCAATAGCTGGTTGACCCTCCTTTGGCAGCGATTTGAGGATCTTTAGCCAGAGGGTGCACTCACTTCTTCCACGCTGTCCTGTGAATGTTTACATGTTATGGCTAATAAGAATATGATAAAATGTAAATGTTTGGGTGGTATTAGTTTAAGGAGACACTGTTTACTCATTCTTGTGATTTTAATAAAGATCAGACCACATCATGAGCAATTTAGGCAGAAATGTAAGAAATTCAAAAGAGTGTACGCTCTTTTTCCACCCAGTGTGGATATATATATATATATATATATATATATATATATATATATATATATATATATATATATATATATATATATATATATATATATATATTAAAAACAAAACAAACACAGCAAATGCAGAAAAACAAGCACCGGCTTTTGCAGAATCTACGGGTTAATCACGGTGAACAAAATGGGGATATCTAACTAAACGGAGATGCCTTTAATGTCGTCCTTTAAACTGCCGCCTTTACCGTGAAGAGAACACACCATTGAAAGATTACTGACACGTTCCTCAGCTGTACTCCTCCCTCTCCCTCACAGCAGTGCCACTTGAGCCGAGATGCCGGTACATTATTGATCAGTGCATTGCTTCAGGCACAGCTTTCAAATAGCAACAGATTTACTTCATAGCGGTAAGTCTCCCCCCTTTGGGTGGATCTTACAGCACCACCAGATTTTATTCGTCTAATGTTTGGCGTGACTTAACTCCCCTTGATATGTGTTGCTGAAATACTAGCTGTGTCACCACTCTTGAGAAGGAGAAGACGCTTGCTTAATCTACGGTTTGAACATAAAACTACAAATCAAAACAGGGACAAAAATAACAGTGCAGGCAACTAAAAACGATGACACCTCAGGTCTACTGACATAAGGCAAACTAGGGGGCTCAAATAATACATGTGTTTTAAAACACACATTTCTCTATTTCTCTGTTCTAAAAACAAGATAAACAACGAAGAGCCAACTCTCGCCAAACACACCTGTTACTGTTAAAAAAGAAACCATTGATGTGTATAGAATCAAAACATGCTATTTTAAAAACATATCCAGGAGCCAGGAGCAACCATCTTAACTATTTCCTGGCAAGTTGTTATGTATAAAACCTCTAATGGGGGGCATGGGTCCAGTAAACATATGTGAGAGCAGGTGCCTGTACTTGGAAGTGCTGCTGTATACCAGGGGTGGATGAGTGTTCTTTCTGGGTGGCGGGCTGATTATTATTCTTTTTTTATAGTTAATATGGAGGGCAAAACCTGCTCACAGCGGCCAACACTGTTACTAGTACTTGTTTTGCACGTTACGGTATATTGACCTAAAAGGGTGGTCTTCCCCCAAGGATTTGTTGTGTACTTGACAATGTTTAGCTCTCTATGCTGCTTGTGGGCCAGAGGATTATACAGAATGCTTGAGGGCCAGATTTTTCACCCGGACCTGACGTTGCTTACACCTGGTTGTAGAGAAGGTAATATTGTCTAACTTCACAGAATGTCCATGTTTTGATTCCTACAGTAGAAGAAAAAGAAAAAGATCCGCACAACTGAGGTAAGCTCACCAATTTATTGTTCACCGAAGGTGGTAATGACGTTTCGGGTCTAGCCCTTCATCAGACAGTAGACTGTGTGAACTTTCCTGTTTTCTACTCTGCTTTTTGTCCTACCTTGTCAACAGACCCAAATGCACAGTGGAAGCTAATCCTCCAGGAATCCTGATTTCGGAGTCCTTGCTTAAAAGATGGAAATGACTCCCCCAAAGAAGGGTCAATGCAGTTGCCCCAGGCTCCCTTCCAGTGATGCCATAATGAGTTACTTAAGCCAAATTCACACACGCGCCCTCAGCAAGACATTCTCCAGATTTTTATCCTGACATTGCACATGTGTTAATTTGGCTTTAGTAGCTAATCTGACTAAATTTTCAGTAAGTAAGTAAGTAAGTGTACAACAAAATTGTGTTCAGATGTTAAGTCCTACGCTGCTGTAGCCTTTCTTTTACCATACCCTCGTACTCATTTCGTTTTGTACAAGGGGCTGGATCTTCACAATTGAGCTCCGTTATCAGGTGGGAGGGGTGAACTCCTTTGAAACGATTGGATCTGATTGCTAGCCGGAGTGAGTGAAGTAAGGTATCAAAACTCTTGGGGGCATTCCTTGAGCATTCCAAGGCTTCAATTTTAATTTCTGGATATTTGGGAGCCGAGCCAGAACGGATTGAAGAGCTTCCATTACTTTCGTATCCACCGCCATTGCCAAACCACAACCAGCAAATGCGGCGCAAATGCTCGACGTCACCTACAACACCCGTCTCCCCCGCTGGCTGAATGGTAGGTTGAAATTAAACCAATGTAACGCGGCCACTGAGATCAATCCCAGACGTACATGTAGGGAAATTATAATTGACCGGAGTTTACGGATGGCTAGGGCCAGGCTAACACCGCTGCAATTCTGCACGCTGCCATTGAGGGCCAGCCTGACCAGCATGTTTTTGAAGGTAGGGGAAACCGGAGTACCCGGAGGAAACCCGGCTGGCTGCCCTCAGTGCTCCTCTGAAACAGTTAGGCTAATCTATCGCGTTACTATTTGCAAACCAGTAATCAGTTTAAAGTAACTTATCCAAGTAACTGTGAGTTACTATTTCAGTTATTTTCTTTCGTAAAAAGATATGTTTGCTTTCTTCTTGCATCTCGTCATCTTTTCACGTCATTTTTTCAGCATGAGGACCACTCATGTGTATTACATACCAAGCACCCAAGACACAAATGCAAACAACAATGGAGAGAGGAGAGAGCTGAGTGTTTTCTCACTGGAAATACAGTTGGCTCTTTGAGTTCGTGTCGGCATTGTTAATGATACTATTAAAATGCACTTCCAGGAAAGTGATTATTTGTAAAAGCAGTCGTCATTTGTATGTTGAGGTGGTGGAGGTATTGTTGGCTGCTAAAGGTAACTAATAAAGTAACTTGTAATCAAACTTCAAATCAAAGGAGTCATCAGAAATCAGATTACTTTTCCAAAGTAACTGAGACAGGTGGCTCAAGTTCTATACAAATGAGATCTAAACTATATACAGTATTTTTAGATCACACACATATAACAAAGAACGCCCATCTCAATTTTCCATCCGGGTTTTTCTTTGTACCACCAATGAATAATGTAGCCTCTCATTGTTTAGTATGAAGAAGTCATATCCCACGATGGGGTTCTCACAGAGGACTAGAAAGAGAGCCATAGGCCTATCTCGCGGTCCTCCCTCCTAATCTACATTCCGCCTCTGTTCTCTTAATTAGCAGCACATAGACAAGCAGTCTGGCGTTGCACTCAGTCGTTGCAGATTTCTCATTCTATCCCTCCCTCGTGAGCCATCTTTATCTCTCTCTCTTTCCACGTATATTTTTTTTCCCTAAGTCATACATTTTATCTTCTCATCTTCATAACTTCTCTTCCCATACTCATCATTATCATCACCCATATAAAATCGTGTTGACATTTTATTGAGTTGGAAAGAGCTAAAGGGGGTCGGAGTCAATAATTAAGGTAGAATGGAACGCCACAAGCAGCGAAAGTCAATAACAGCCCAACATAAAAGCTTGAATGAGCCTTATTAGCCGCTAAAGGGGGGTAACAGGGAAATTTCACCAGATAATAGCCTTGTTTCATATCTAATAATATGGACTCCACTGAAATTAATATGGCCGTGTTTACCGCTACCTCTCTGGTGGATTACAGGGCAAATGTGCACGGCGGAGGAACGACAAGCTCGGGGACCAGCGGCGAACAGCACCCAAGGGAACAACGCCACCTTCACATATTATATATATATATATATATATATATATATATATACATGCGCCATAACACACACCTCGTAAGACACTGCAGCCTGGGTATGTTTGTGCAGCACAGCAATGTTCAGTACGACCATGGGGCTATATACAGCAATATGACTCTGCCCGGTGTAAGGTCAATGCCAAATAAGTAAACTTGAATAACTGCAATATGCTGGTGGTTTGGTTTGGAGTCCACCATGAATGTGGATGGGTTTGCATTATTAGATTTCAGTTAAACAATAACGTGCTTTTGTTCGGAAATCTATTTGGATTTCTTCTGCCAAATCAACAGACAGACAAGTAAACTCTTGATTCCAGGTGAGAGTAGTTATGAATTCAATGCGTCATACTAGGCACGTGGCCTAGCCGAGAGGGAAGAAAACCTCTCATTGGAATCTGTTAATGGTATTGGAATATTTCACTCTTTTTAGATGTTTTCTGGTGGACTATAAAGAAATGTATCACACACCATAGTCCATAGAGGTTGTTTCTTTGCAGCAAATTGTTCAGTAGAAGCGAAAAACGGCACTCATTAGCTAACGTAACAAGAAGCTATTGTTAGCTTCGCTATCTTCCTGTTTTTGTTTTGTTTTTTGTTTTGTTTTTTATTCTAAGCTTCCTGGTTAGCATTGTCAGTTTTTTAGTATTTATGGGCCGTTGAACCATTTGGCTCCTCACCATGTCTTTGTATTTTTACTTAGTAGAAAAGTATCTTCATAATTCAGCATTTGTTAAAGTAGCCTAATGGTGGAGAAATGGAAGAAAGTAACGTTTTTTTTCTTCTCTTTTCTTTGTTTTCCCCCTCTGGCTGCTTTGAACATGACTATATGGGCAATTAAAAAGATGCCTTGTGTATTTATATGAGTAACGCATTACAAATTTCCATCTGGGTTTGGATCAGTAAGGAATTAATGGAGAAAAATGTATTCACTCCTGATTAAGGAAATACCCATTCTCTTGGACTGGGGAAAACTCAAGCATCAGCTATGATAGAATATTGAAAGAATGACGCAAGATTGTATCCCCAAGAGCAAACTACTAACACAGTTGATTGGTTATAGTCAAAAGCTTGTTGCCGAATGCAATGGAAGCTCCATCTAACCTAACAATTAAATGAAACAATCCGGGTAAAAAAAAAAAGAAATTATGAAAAGAAATATTCAAGTGTGCCTAGGTTTCAAGCTCAATGAAAGAATGATAAGTTTAACCTTTGTGGAACACTGTTACAGATGATATTGTGGCAATGAGGTAAGACCATAACTATTTGTGACAAATCCACAGCAATTACTCCAACAGCTCTTTGAAATTGCCCTTCTGATGAGATTTTCTTTTCAATCGATGTTCTCCTAATTGAATTCGCCCTCCTGTCAAAAACTCTGATGATTTAAAGAAAAAAAGTATATAGTTAAGGACTGCACCGTTGTTCTGGCTTTGGCATGACTCCAACCCTCTGATTATAGAGGATAAAGCGGACACATTTTGGTTTGATTAAACACAGGTTGGAAATAGAAGGTTGCCTTTCATACTCATCTTAAACTACAATCAAGATGTGAAAGGTCTTTCTTTTTTACTCATTTCAATCACTGCTTGTTTTTCAGTAACAAGGTCCGGTGAAATATATCTTGCAAGGGAATTTTTCTTGGGGACAAGAAGGACGACCGGCCATTGACGGGCCTGAGGAAACGTGTTTAGTCAGACGCAGAACGATAGGGGCGTGGTTAGACAGGGGCTATGTGTCTGCGGTTGTTTACAATATTTGAAAGTCAGTGTCATGACAAATATGAGCCAGAGACATCAAGTCCTTATCTGGTTAAGCTCCGTGGCTTGGCCTTGAAGGGAAATTGTTGACCGCGTAGGAGAGATAAGAGGTCCAGCTGCTTCAAATTCCTCTCTCAGAAGGAAGAGAAGTTCAGTTCTCCAGAGCAGGTAGCTCCATTCACAACTGCTCATGTACCCTTCCCCAGAGCTTGAGTTTGTTAAGGACAACATTTAGCAGTAGCCGATGGAATAGCTGTGCCTTCCGACGATAGAGAAAAGTGAAGAAGAGACCATGGCTATAAACTGGTGAGTGGTGAGATAGCAATTTCTAAAGTTAACTTTGAATGTAATATGGTAACACACAGCTTCCTTTCCCTGTGGACAAACACCAATTTGTAATTATAGCAAAAAGAATGGAAGACCCTGTGTGGCAGCATTAGGCTATTGTCAGGCAAAACTTTTAGCCTAACTTTCTGGCAGCCATATTTATTGAATAATTGAATTAAATTGAAGAGAAATTTTAACAAAAAGCTCCCTCAGCTGGCACCCCGAATGCTGCATAATGCTCACTTCATGTCCTCCCCAATGTATACAGCACACGGGCGTTTTGGCATTCAACATTCCGCAGTGTGTGAAGGGAGAGAGGGATAGGCTACATATGCACATACAAAAATAACCACACACTTGTTAAGGAGCCAGTCAGCCATTGTTGAGCAGAAATAAAAAGCTGGGACTTATTCTCAGCCCTCGTATCGGCCCTCATCAGCTCACCAGGCAGCAGACCATTGTTCCAGCTGGTCAGTCGCCCTCAGCGGCAGATTTAGCCGTGCATACATTAGCGCCGTTTTGTACGGGGTAGTGTAAGTCTGAATCAGAAGTGGCTTCCATGGTTTATACTGCCAGCTATTGTTAATTCAGCACTATCTAAATGTGTCACAGAAAAGCTGATTCGAGATGGACACCTCTCCAGAGCACTTGTCCCGCATGATAGAATATTTTTGTTTTTTCTCGACCATAAAAGTTTGAAAGCAAAAGTGAACTATGTGCCAATGCTGCTGCTCTTCTTCATGAACCACTCGATTCTGTTCTGTTCTGTTCTTGTGACCAAAAAAAAGATCACTGTTTTTAGAGAACAACAAATCCTGAACAACAAAATTAGTTACAAAGTGCAATGCATTTCATTCATGTAAAGTAAAATACACTTTTATTTTTTTAAGCATTTCATTTGATTAGTCTCTGTTTGGTTTAGTGGCTAAACTGGGCTTAGACTGTAAACCATCTGCAGTACATCCCGAACGCTGCTGCTGGAGTCCTGACTAGAACCAGGAATTATGATCATATAAGTCCAGTGTTCAGGTTTAATAATAATAATAATGATGGCTTACACTTGTAAGTATTGTGCTTTACAAGCCTGTATTACCAAGTTTCTCAAAGCGCTACACTGTCGTCATTATTCATTCTTGGCGGTGGTAAGCCACTGTTGTAGCCACAGTTGCCCTGGGGTAGACTAACGGAAGTGAATTTCAGTTTTATGCAGTTAGAATCTGGAACAGACTTCCACAGGATGTGAGACACGGCTCAACTCTTGCAATGTTCAAATCCAGGCTGAGAACAGTTCCTTAGCTGTGCGTATGATAAATGAAACTCTTTGCTTTGAATGTAATTAATCAGTTATTATATGTGTGGATGCTTTGGATCTGCCTTCTTTTGTGACTATGAAGCGCTTAAAAATGCCTTGCGGACCGATTGTCGGCGACAAATAAGTCTTCCAGTTGGACTAAAACAGTTTTAGCCCGAAGAGGGCAACAACGTTTTCTATTTGTCAATGTATCTCCCTTGATTTCAACCACAACAATAACTCCACTCCCATAAGACAACCCTTATATTTTTCATTATCTCTTAATGCCCAGATTGTTTACCCAAGGCAGACAACTAAATATGCACAGCCAATTGTTTTTAATTAACTTTAATGCCATCCAACCCATGCTGGACCCACTCCATGCGCATACTGTATACTCCCCAGTGGGTTACAGCGATTCTGACTTTTAAATAGTGCTGGCCTCTATACTGAGATAATGACCTTTGCAGTGAGCTGCTCCAGAGATTCATGGATATACGGTATAGAAGGAGAGAGCAGTTAGGAGAGAGGAAACTAGGGAAGGTCATGAGGGAGCGGAGGTGACCTGATTCATGTCGACACGTTCACACAAGGCAGAGCACACTGGAACACACAGCAGTGTTCACAATAGCATTATGCGTCTGCACAGCTCTCGTGTTTGCCATGAAGACCCACACTCTACTGGTATGACAGGAGGCAGAGGTGAGGCATAGGCTGGTAACCGATACATGGCCACAACAGATGTAGAAACTCACAACGACACAAACAGACACAAGCACACACAAGCACAGACAATAGCTGCTGTGCAAAGGTCTGGCAGAGGAGCAGCAGGGTCTGTTTGCGTCTCCATGTTTAGCACAGCAAAGGGCATCGGAAACCAGCTTTCACTGATTAATGTCTCAGTGAACAGGAATTTCAAGATATTACCAGTGAGATGGAATGCAGCCAAAGAGCGAAAAATATCCAAATTCAGCTAATTTCGAGCAGAAACCTAAGAGCAAATTTAATGATATTGCCTTCACGAAGATACCTTATAACCAAGCACATTTTCTCCCGTTTGACTTTAACCAAAGTTAAAAGCTTTGTGAAAAGAAAAACATCAAAACAGCGATAAAAACGAGGCAACAAATATTATGAAACACAACAAAAATTAGACCAAAAAGTGATTACAACATAAAAAATTACTACAAATGTGAGGAAAACACAACATAAAAATATAAAAATGCCAAAAAAGTGACGTCAAGTTACCACGGTCAGATGCATTTTGTAGCTTTTTAATGAGGTGTAAGCTCCAAGCTCCAAGAAGCTCCAAGAAGCTTTTAGATTTGGGTAAAGTTGAGCTGGAGAAAATTTGCTTGGTTAAGGTGAGGGTTAAGAGGTTAAACACAGTACAGTGCTTTAATTATCATTTGCTCTTTGCAGCTTTCTCTCAATAGAATACCAGATTCCCAGATGCAACGTGGGCGAAGTGTCTTGCTCAAGGACAGTTGCATAGGAATGGCCACACGTCCTGTTTCAAAATATTTTCTACTATCCCTGTTCATGACCCCGAGGTTCAAAAATAACTGCCGTCTCCACCAACACCTGGAAATGTGCTTTCAACATGAGGTGCTTCAGAAAGCCAAGAAAAACAAACAGAGCTGCGCATACAGACAGATAATATTATATGAGATATATTCCTGGCTTTTTTTTTTTCCATTACCTGTCTGTGCTGATGCAAGTGCACTGCAACCGAGCGCTCCCTTGAATTAATTAAGGCTTGAATTGGATGCATAAACAGAGGTTGTGTCGGGTGGAGCATGCACCTGACAGGATCTGTCTGCAAATGGGGAATGAGGCTGCAAGCCATCAGCGCTGCAAGAGAAGATAGGGAAATGTATTCTTCTTATTAGACAATATCACAAGGCGGTGATGCAATATTGGCCTGAAACTCTGCCATTTTATGCAGCAAAATACACCGTCAGCTCTGAAACAATGGGAGGTGAAGCGTCCAAAGACAGCGGAGTTGACATTCCTCATTATTCAAGCCCTTGGAAATGAAGATAATCAAATAATGATTCCTATATCATCATAGTTTATTTTGTTGATGATGTACTGGGCAGTCTTCTTTATTGAATGGGAATTTTGATCAAATGCAAGTGCATCTTTCAGCAGACCACAATTTAACAATTACCTGAATAAGGTAAGACCATGCAACCATTGCACACCGCACCAATAGCTGTTACTCTTCTCACTTTCCCCTTCACTTATGTCCGATCTTGCAGAAGTTTGCCGCATTGTATTGATTTGTTAGATTGCGGTGGGCGCAGCACTTTCAGGATATTTCACTCAATCTGTGCTCTTTCAGCAGTTGTCTCCACCCGCTTTGAAACCCAAGCTTCAGCATCTTTAAGCGAAGGACGCACACGTCGCTCCGGGCCGGGTCTGTTGTTTTGTCGGAGAATGGCGCGGTCAATATTTTATGACTCCCATCAGGGTCAGTGAGAAATTCAAACAGAAGAGCAGGACATCAATATGAGGGGATTTCCGATGCGCCGTTTTATATGACAACATCCGATGAAGCCAAACGCAAGCCATCCACCACCACAAGACAAAGAGTTGTGTGTACTGTATATCGTGGTCTGCGAGCACACATATGGTTTTCACTTGAAAGCCAGGCAGTGATTGGACGTAGAGATAGTAATCCAAATGCAGAGGCTACAGGCAAAGATCACTCGAAAGAAAAACACAATTCTTTGTTGAATACTATAGCTGAAAGGAATATAAACATCTGTGTCCAAGAAAACCTGTGTGGTATGTACAGCGGGAACCATATGTTTACATACACTTTATAAAAATACACATTTGCATTTTTCCTCACTGTACTGTACATGAAACCAGAGTTAACTTTAATTTTTTTTAAGTCAAGTAGAATTAAAAAAAATATTTATATCTGCTAAATGCCAGACAAATGAGATATAATTATATATATATATATATATATATTAAATGTTTTTGTTACTTTTTTACAGAGTCAGAAGTTTACATTCACTAAGATTACTATACCTTTAAACAATTTGGGAAAGACAATTTTTGGAGACATATCCTGTGGCCTGACAGAAAACAAATTATATTTTTTTGGCCATAATAACCATCATCGTGGAGGAAAAAGACAAACAAAAAATTCATTTTTTTAAATTCTACTTTACCTAAGAAAAATAAAGGTTAATTCTGGTTTTATGTCAGACAATGAGAAGAAATGCAAATGTATCTTTTTATGAAGCATATGTAAACATATAATTCCCACTGTATGAGTGGCTTCCATTCAAAATGGCCATCCTTGCAAACCAATTTTCAAAGAACAACTACAAAGTGTCATGCAAAAACATTAACTATTAGGCAAAATGCATTTGTTCATGCATCCATGGGCACTTTAGTTACACAGTAGACAGAGGTGAAGAGTACAATCCAACCAAGAGGTGAATGTGACCTGCTAACACTTGTAAAGTGGAAAAAGTGTTCACACAAGTCATCGCGGTGTAGCTCTATATTAGGTATAGTGTAGTTTCTGCTGCAGAGCCGTGTCCGAGCGTGCTGTTCTCCTGCAGCCCCAGAGGGCACGCTCACACTGGGAACAAGAGCAGTTGATGGACTGGAGCTACTTTCGAAATTAATAATATATATGCCGTGTAGAACAGAGGCCCCTCCAGCTGCAAGAGCTCAGCCAGTGTCTGTCATCTGCGGTAAGCCATACACGCTTTACACAAAAGAGGTCAAGCTAAATGAGTTATTAAGAAAAGTCAGCTTAGGCACGGTAACACCTTCAAATTCACCCTGATACAGTTATAAAGGATGACATGCCTTATTACCCATTCCCTTTGCAAGATGTGAGTAGAAATGTTCAGATATTGTCGACTGAGCCAGGTCAATTAGGTAGAGGATGCAATCCTTCTATTTTCAGAAGCTTCTTCTTGCTCTGAGGCTGCAAAGGAAGAAGCCATTGCAGTAGACAATATTTAAATATCCACTACACAATTCCTGGATGACTAAGACCTTACACCAGAGATGTCAAAAGTACTTGATTTCAATGCTTAAGTAGAAGTACTGAACACATGCCCTGATGACGACCTGTGCGGTCAAAACGCGTAGGCTGGTCCATGTTTTAATAAAGGACTTCTAATTTTTGCTACATGACTCAAGTGCCTCGGACTTTATTTTGTTTTTTTGACTGCTTTCACTACTTTTCACAAGCTGTTCTACTAGCCTGTACTGATACTTCGGTAAAAAATGACTCCAATAAAAGTAAAAGTGCAGCTGCAACTCATTTACTTCAGTAAAAGTACAAAAGTACTTAATCAAAAATGGACTTAAGTAATAAAGTAAGAAGTAAAAACAGTCGGCGGTGGAGCTTGATTAAAATTGTTTTTATTATATATTAATTAGAAATGGCATTACATTATCGGCTTTGAATATTTTTTTTTTTAGCTTCTTCTTACATGCTGATTCAAACCATATGTGATAACTGCAGCTTTATTTATTTATTTATTTATTTTAAATAGGTAAAACATCCCCTCCTGGAACCGCCACCTTCACGTGGTGGAGGGGTTTGAATGCACCTGAATGTTCCTGGGAGCTCTGTGGTCGGAGAGAAATTCCAACTTCTGGCGAGTGGTTGCCTTCTTTGGGTTGAATAAAGTCCTGTCCTCGTAGCCAAACGCGCTTTTCTCCGTGACATTATCGTTAGAAAAAAGAACAGGTGTCCAGACTCCAGAGTAGGTTAGAAAGAGCTCCTTCTTCACAGCTTTCGGTGCAAACACGACATCTGCTCAGACGCTCAGGGGGAGCGTTTGTTTCCTCTGCAGGGGCAGCACAGACGCGTCAGGCACTTCCTTATTTTTGTTTTCTTTTTTTTTTCTTTCTTACGACAGAAATAATGAAAAATCATGCCGTAAGGCATTAGATTACAGACGTCGAGCACTTCCGTTCCGCTGTGACGACACAACTAAGCAAGCCAGCCATTTACCAGGAGAGGGCGGAGCAGCTGCTCAGAGACCAGGATTCAGGAGGATTACTTAGAACTGTGTGAATGAAGCCAAAAACCACTCTGGGGGTGTTTTTGATAAGGAAATAGCATAACAACATGGTTAAAAGCTCCAAAAAGTCAATTTTGCATGATATAGGACCTTTAAGCATGTAAGGCTCATGTAAGTCGATCTCGGGACTGTAGAGGAGCTGAGCAGCTCTTTCAGTGGAAGACTGTTGCACACTCAGTGCATGAAGGAGCGCTACCGCTAGTCCTTCATCCCCACTGCTGTCAAACTGTACAACAAGACTGTAAAGTAACATGTGCAATAACCCCTTTGCAGAACACATGCAATAATCCTTACCTGCGTCACTTTATCATCCACTTGCACTATAATGTAAACTTGCACTGCTAATACTGACAATAACTTTACTTTATTATTTTTTACTGTTTACACTTTTTGTCCCCACAAAGTCCTTGGTAGTCATTGTATATAAGATACCACTATTTAACTGTTGTTGTTTATTTCACATTTCCTGCCTATTTGCACACCCTGAGTGTTTCTAAGAGCTGAATGTAACAAGTACATTTCTCCATTGTGAGATCAATAAAGGCTATCTTATCTTATCTGATTTTATCTGATTGGAGAGAAAGTGTGTCTCCACCCCACATACTTCCCACTAGGGATGGGTACCGTTTTTTTCAAAACCACTACTTTAACGATATCTGCTTTTCGGTGCCTTAGCGGTACTTTTTTTATTACCTATGTTATTTTAATTCAATTAAAATAACGTGAAAAAAAAGGATTGTTCAGGAAAAAGTCCTAAACAGCACAACAGAAACTACACAGGCCACAGCAGCGTCATCTGTAACTTTGTATTTTGAGCACAATTTCCACTTAAGCAGCGATTAAAAAACGAGAGAAAGGACGTTATTACCTCCTGAGCTGCAGAGACAGACCAGATCCACATCATGACACGGTTTCAGCCAAAATGTTCTAAACTTTGACGACGTGAAAGCGCTCCACACATCAAAGATCCTTCCACAGTGTGAGCGCTCACTCTGCCACTAATAATTTACCAAAACTGTACAAAAAATGTCTAATACAGAGTGAGCGCTCACTTTTCCACAAACAATCTTTGATATTCCCCTCACGCTGCAGCTGCTTGTAAAGTTGTAAACAACAGCTCGTAAACTCAGCCTCTGCGGGTCTGTGGCTAAAGGTAAAGACGTCTTTCTTGTTGTCACTGCTCTGTTTTGCTTTTCAATTTGCCTAAAAACTAACGTTTCTTATTCAGTCCTGGTTTATAACTGGTTTAGTTTAGCTATGGGTTGTACAACTGGTGTATATCCTGGTTTAGTACTGCCGTAGACCGCGGCTGAGCCATCTTTATTACAAAGGTTTAGTCAGTTAAAGTTCTGCTTCACTTTAACCCCCGGCTCACACTGAAGCCGGTCCGGGTCCGGTCCGGTTTCGGTCCTGATCCAGTCCGGTTTCCCCCCAAACTACCACTCACATTCATAGACTGTAAAAAAGAATAGACAGCTCCTCCTCACTCCTCCCCGTTTACCAAAATGACCACGTTCGTGGGGGAAATCATGGTGGATTTACAGGCTCCTCCTCTCCAGCTCTGACGAAGCATGTTCCTAAAAAGGGCATAAGGGAGGGATCTTGACTGTAGACCCGGCCCTGCTTGGCCCTCGCGGGGCGTGTATTTCTGTTGTAATCACGCCCATGGCCAGGCAGCAACGTAAACGGCCTGTCAATCAAAGTCAGGCTCTCATTAATTATGCAAGATTTCGAAAATTTAGTTTAGTTTATTTGTTTATTTGAGCAGTACACATAGTGCTCAAAAGGAGTGGGCTGAAGCAAAAGCTTATGAGTGCCCACCCCCAAGTGCAATAAAATAAATAAAAAAAGAACATTACAAAACATTTCAAGCAGCTACATTCGTACAGACCAACTTACAAACTTACAAAAAAATATATGTTTATACAATTAATTGAAACAACGCACAACTACAACAACAATCTTTTTTCATGCACGATATCCAGAACAAAGCAGTCAAAATAAAATAAAAATGTGATCCTTAATATATTTCTTTCAGATTTTTACCCTTGATAACCGAGAGTTACTTTTATGTTATGAAGGTACATTAATAGGTATTATACTCCGAGATCTTGATACTTCCCAGTTGTCATTACCATTCTCAGTATAATTTTAATTTGGGTGTAATTTTCATAATCATTATTATTATATATTTATTTATAAATGTATTTCTACGATAAAAAGCCCGGTGCCCCATATTGTTTTTAACCCAGCGTAATCACAGGAGGAATATCTAGCTCTAGCCACTTCTAAACCATTAAGCACCGGGCATTAAAATTGATTTTAACGTGTCTAAAGTCCAATGCATTGCAATGGGGGAATAGCGGCCATATGGAGGTACTACAGCAAAGGTAGAGCAATGGCGGCCTCCAGTGTCGTAGTCAAAAAGCAGAGCAGTCAGCGGCCATTGCTCACATTGAGTCCGGCTGACACTGTGGCCAGCTCCGCCAGCTCCGGCGCCAGATGCTGCGCCAGGCACAGAAACAGAGAGAGAACAGAAGCGCACGTGAGTTTCCCTCTTGGTGCGAGGTCACGTCATAAATAGCCCCATATATAGGTAGTTTTTGTCAACAAAAGCCGTATTTGCCAGTACAACGGCTCTCCCCAGTGAAGTGGATGCTTTAAACACACTAATGCCCCCGTGTCACTGGTAATGGAGAAATGTACATTTACGACGTTACACACGTTTACAGGTCGTAATAAGTAGTAAGCGGACAGATTTTATTTTGAAATACACCGGATCTTCCTCTCCTACGAGACCTGACTTCCTGTTTGGCGCGTGTTTTTCGTCAGCTTGATCCGTTGGGGCTCCGGTATCCGGCAAAGATAGACTTCTTGCGGATTCTTTCCGTTGCCGCCGGATGGCCTCGGTACCCGGAGCCGGACTTCGCGGAGCGGTGTGAGTGTGCTACATTGGTTTTAATGACTTTCTAAGTTGGCGGACGCCGTACCTGGCGTTAACCGGATTCAGTGTGAACCGGGGGTTAGTTATAGCTTCTCTACGCTTCATTTGCGATGAAGCAGCTCATTATCAGCGCACACGTTCATGTTGCTGTTTTTAGACTCGCTGCAGGTCATATATTGACGTCTGGAAAGAACAAGAACCGAAAGTTGGCACCCAAAGAGTTTTAGTTTTTTGATACCACCCCCGAACTGAGCTTTTTGGTCGGTACCAAGTAAGCGCCGTTTAACGGTGCCCTCCCTACTTCCCACCGAAACTGCACACTCTCTGGCACACACGCTGATGAGACAGGCTCGCACGGCTACACAGCCCGGGAGTTTAATAAAACTTAACGGGCCCGTATTAAAAATAAGGAGTAAAAGTAAAAAGTCGCCAGGAAAATAAATACTTACTACTAAAGTACAGATACCTAACGAAGTACATGTACTTTGTGACTTCCCACCTCTGCCTTACACAAACACGTAGCAAGATGTGAACACTTCTTACCGTTGTGAATTTACTAATGCACCTTCTCCACTAACATTGCAACAACAAAAAATACAGCAACATATAAAACAAATAGCAGAAAAACACATACAAGTCCCAGTTTACTGAATCATTTTGCACGCCACAGGTTCGCAAACAAAGCAACTTTTAAGTGAAAATCCCTGCGATACTTCCCGCCTTTGAACTAGACAATTGCTCCCAATTAAGTGCGCTTTCCCGGGTTGCAAAATGTGAAATGGTCCCTGAGAGGTGGAGACACTTCACTATTCATCCTGGACTAATTAAAAAACGCTGGCACAAGCTGCAGACCTGCGCAAACCCACCACAGGAGAGGACACAGGAAAACACACCAGACTGCCAATCCTAAAGAGTTATTCCAAATCATCGCATGTCACTGTCAGGCCGATTACAATTGTACCAGAAAAGGCAGATAGGGAACATTTTGAACCGCCATTATGTAGACCACAGGCCCCCGGCTGCGAGCTGGAGTGTTCCACTGCTTCATAAAGAAAATCAAAAGGCTCTTGGTGGCTGATGAATAATCCTCTGCGGATTCTTCTCGTAGCCATCCGTTTACTTCAAAAGACACCGCATAATTGTCCCCAGGATGTATCAGCATAATTAATCACGTTTATGGGATATGGTTAAAGGAAGGGTTATTATTTTCACATCTTTCAAAAGGCAGATTCTATCTATGCCCTGCTTCTAAACTATGCAGCCGTGCACTTTGTTTCTAATAATGAGTTTGAATGGATTTGCCCTTTTCCTGCCTCGGGACTGTTCTCAGGCAAAGTTTTCTCTATCGCTGCGCCGGTCAACAAACATGGTAGCCTTGTTAAATAGTCACTTTTATATAGTGCTCAAAGTGAGTTACATCCAGACACCTCATTCACATTCATAGTATCTACAGCTGTCAAATCGCAGTTGTTCGATTTGACACCACTGCTAGTGTATTGTGAAAGGAAGCGTCCACAACTTAAGTGGTCACTAAAGCTCTCTGGTGTACTATAAATGATGTACTTCGAAGGACTCCAAAAGGAAATGTATTAGCACACAGCTTTATGTCAAATGGTCAGAAAATTGAAAATTCAAATGAAATTGTGAGCGAGTTCAGTAAGTACTTCATAAGCGTAGGACCCCAATTATCCTCCTCAATAACTCCACCATGCACAAAGTATAATTATGACTGTGTCCAGGAAAACCCAAATACGCCAACAACAGGAAAAGAAATAACTGATATAGTTAGAAATTTCATAAACAAGAAATCCTCGGACTGTGATGAGGTAGATATGAGTATTGTTAAAAAGGTCATTGATCACATTGATCACACCGCTAACCCATATTTTTAACTTGTCTTTTAAAACTGGTAAATTTCCAGATTTAAGGAAAATGGCTAAAGTTATTCCTATCTATAAAAATGGTGACAAAAGTCAATTATCTAATTACAGACCTATCTCAATACTACCTCAATTTTCAAAAATATTAGCAAAGCTCTATAAACTCTACTAGACGCATTTGTGACCAGTCACAGGAACCAAAGACACAAGTCGGTTTTGGGGCATTATGAGATAATAACAGATTGTGAAAGTGTAGTCTCCAAGCTTTCCAATGATGTGTAACACATGGAAATCTGATATTATTTGGCGGTGTAGCAATTCCCAAAAGGCCAAAGGGGATTAAACGGCCTCTGAAGTGACACTAGGGCTCATTTACATCTCATTTGAATAAGGCAGGGGGTCAAACTCCCTCTCAAAGCAGTAAAGCACAGAGAGGGAGAAAAAAGCTTATTGCTTCCACAACAAACCATTGTTTACCAGTTTAATTATGTCTGTTTTATTTTTGGTTTCATTTATTGATCTCACCTCACAGCAGAAGGTTTTTATAGTTCTTTTTAATGTTTTAATATCAATTGATAAACTGTCACTGGCATGAGAACGTGTTGTTCAACATCTGTAACTTTTATGTTCAAATAAAAAACAGTGATATATTATATACAGCAGGGGTGCTCAATACGTCGATCGCGATCTACCAGTCGATCGCAAAGGTAGTATTGGTAGATCCCATTACATAAAAAAAAATTGACGCCAGCCTATCATCCATCCCGTCTTTTGATTGATAAACACAGTGGCGGGCCGTGGGGTTTCAGTCAGGGCCTTCAATAGCAACCTGGGTTCACGCAGTCAAACGCATATAAACTGATCGACAACAGGCGTATGGATAAAACTGCCTTTTTGCATGGCATTTGTTCACTAAAGGATTTGTCAACAATGCTAACGCAGCGGTGCCTCTGACTCCAAACAAAAACGCCTTCGGGAACACTCGTGCTAGCATACGGAAACACACGACACATGACAGACGGAGACGAGCGCGTTACGAGTTGTAACGTGGAAACAGGCGGATGTTTTTAGGAGATGTTTTGTGGACAGAGCGAGACACCAGAGATGAACTAGAACGCAAATCAACCGTAATAAAAGATCCTAAACTTAAAGTTTTGTGGTATTTGACATACCTTTTTTTATAGCACTCGTAGTCTCGTACCTGTTGCCTGCCCGAGTCCCAGCGCAGCTGACGCGGGGAAACCCTTCTCCTGTCCGTGCGAAGCGTCCACGTCCCGCTGTCGTTCCCGCTGCTTTGCTCTCGAAGCTCTTCATAATGAAGGGCCGCCAAATATCCGTGATCAGTAAATCCACTTCATTTTGCCTCGTTCGGACGTTTCCAAGAGGAATATCTGTTTATCCGGTTCTCTTCGGAGTGGCTGGAACGTCTTGCCCATGCGCGGCTACATTAGCGGTTTTCCCAGGCGAACAAACCGTAGGGGGCGCTGCTGAGCTACTGCAGGCCCTGGGGGGCGGACTGTCAATGTATATCGAATTCTGATTGGCTGATAATTCTGTCAGTCACGCTGGTTCTCAATCACGTGTGCGGCCTGACAACACAGGGCCTGCAGAATCTGTTCTGAAGGCCCTGAGGAGGAGCTATTTACTTGTAGATATAAAGAATCCTCAATATATTTAGAAATAAATATATGTTTTGCATTTTTTTAGTAGGTAGATCAGGTAGAGCTAGCATGCTGAAACAGTGTGAGCACCCCTGATATACAGTATGAGTATGGATCCAAGTATGAATCAGAATCGATTTTATTGCCATTGTCGTTTTTTGCTAATGATAAATAATCAATAAACTAGGGGAAATAAAAAGTATATCAATCAATAAGGCAAATCACTCAAACATTGCTTAGAGAGCGCTTTTCATACCAGAATGACAAGATAAGTTTACAATATATTTAAAAAACAAGAGAAGAGATCTGGTGTTTGGGTATTTTAATGTCATTGCAGTGCTCTTCAGTACACCGTTGCTACACATCATCCCCCCAAAAAATGCATAATTTACACATAATGTGAATACTATGAGTTACAACTTTACTTTAAGCCATAGAAAAAAGCCAATTTAGTGAATATGATTCAATATTTCTGTAATAAAGGATCAATACCTAATATTTACCCCATTTTCCTCTACCTTAAAAAGGCTTTAGACACTATGGATCACAATATACTCCTGAACAAACTACAAAAATATGGGATAAGAGGTATTGCTTTCAACTGGATTGAATCCTATTTAACAAACCCTAAACAGTATGTTCAAATGGGGCAGTGCAGATCCATGTGTGATACCCTAGTGTGTGGTTTCCCCCAGGGATCAGTGCTGGGACCTAAACTATTTTTATTATATATCAATTATTTGTACTTGGTTTTTAAGAAGCTTAAACTGGTCCTTTTTGCAGATGATACAACAATCATACTCTCAGGTGCAGACCTACAGCAAATGGTGATCGAGATTACAGAAGAAATTGATAAATTGAAAGATTGGTTCTGCATAAACAAATTGTCTCTAAACATTAAACCAAAGCAATGTTCTTTGGAAATTGTGCAATGAATGTATAATTACCAGTTAAAATTGGCAACGAAACTATTGAAAGAGTCTATGAACATACATTTCTTGGTGTAACACTCGACCATAAAATCAGCTGGAAACCTTACATCACAAAAATTAAAACTAAAGTTGCAAAGATTTCAGCCCAAATGAATAAAACTAAATATATTATTAACAACAAAGCTCTATATACTATATACTGTTCACTTATCCTTCCCCATTTAACATATTGTGTAGAGATCTGGGGAAATGCCTATAAAAGTAATCTTGACCCATTGTTTAAAGTTTGAAAAAAGGCAATACGAATAATTAATTTAGCTGGGTACTGTGAACACACAAATCCATTATTCTTTAAATCAAAAACAATGAAATTTGAGGACCTTACTGAATTTAAGATGGGTCAAATCATGTTCAAAGCCTCACTAAAGTCCTTTCCTGAGAGTATACAAAATATGTTCTGCAAACGAGAAGTCAAATACAACTTGAGAGGTAAAATGAGTTTTGATAAACAGTAGTCCAGAACAACCAGGAAAAGTATGTGTCCCACGAGACGTGGTGTTGAAATTTGGCAAAAACTAGATGAAAGTGTGAAAACCTGGCACATTCCAAAAAGGTTTATAAAGAGTTCATATTCCTAATGTACGAACAAACATTGTGAGTGTTGTTGTACATTCTTTTTCTGTTGTTTCTTTATTTTGCTGTTGTTTTTTTATTGTTCTTTATTACGTGTTGTTGCCTTACCCTATGTCCCCTTTTTATGATTTGTTTATGATTTGTTATACATATATGTTATTGTTTTTATTCTTGGGGTGGGCGCTTATAAGCCTTTGGCTTCGGCCCACTCCTTTTGAGCAGACAAACTGCTCAAATAAATTAAAAATAAGTAAATAAACTAACTTGAAACTTGTCACGTGTACTAAGTGTGCTTTGAAGTATATCCTCCATTCTGCCTTTTTATAGCTCGGTCTCTACTCGTCTGATCGAAATTATGCGGCTGAAGTTTCGAGGCTGATGATCGCGCGCCTCAAAGTTATTTCTCAGTCGTTTTAATCTTGCGAGTGAGGAACTTTCGGGAAGATTACTTTGTTAACATACAACGATAGTGTTTAGATGAGATTTAAAACGTTCAGTTTGGTGAAAGCGCAAAGGTGTGACGAGAGACGCAAGCCAAATCGTGAAGCCTTATTTCTAAATCAACATTTTCGCTGCCAATAAATCCTCTGAAGAAGCGCGGGGGTGTCGCCACACTTTTGAAGCTAATTCTTTTAGACTAAACTATGGCACTGAATGAAACATGCAAACAAACCCAGTCTAATGCGGCGGGTGTAGCCTTTGTGTAATTGCGAACCTCGGATTCCCAAAGACCCCTGGCTGGCGAGGTGCCGCCGTATCTATCATTATTGCGGTGAGAATTGTGCATGGCTGCGATTAGGAAGGTGTCCAGAGCAGTGATTAATTATATGCTGCTTATCTGACGGCTGCCTGACTGATGGCTCCTCTTCTGCACGGCTAAGAGACTGACCTCGTTGCCAACGTGAGTCTGGAAGTCTCGCTCATGGAGAGGGGAAAAAAAAAGGGTAATAAAACCAACACAAAAAATACTAAACGTGGAACTATTTCATAAAAAGTCAAGCAATGAAAGTGTCACCAAAATACTTTCATTGCTTGACTTTTTATGAAATATTTCCACGTTTAGTATTTTCTGTTCAAGTGCGAGGTTTAAGGGTACAATGTGCAGTTGCAGGTGTTTGGGTCGTCATATAGATGTGCCAGCGTTGTAAAGTTTCAGAAATTGGGGAAAATTTGCGAAAATGTGCCTAATGTGTATGTGCAAGTGTGTGTAAGTGAGGCGCTATGTACCAACAAAAACAAGAAGGAACTGAGGAGAATAAAAAATAACCACATAATAAATGTACAAATACACCTTTTTACACCTTTTTTAAATATTGCACTTTAATCTCTTCTCGACTGGAGAGTTCACAGCCTATAGGCCAGAGTAACGCCTCATTTGAAAGCTAAGACCTAAAAAACTGATCGTAACGTTTTTAATCGCTTTCTTCAATGCTTTTATGACGTCTTTTGGTCATGTTATTATCACTTTTTTGTCGTGTTTTTTGTTGCTTTTCCGGCACCTTTCTCTCGCTCTGTTGTTGCTTTTTTGTCACTTGTTTGTTGCGTTTTCATTCTTGTTTTTGTCGCAATTTTTTCAAGACGCTTTTAAATTTGGATAATGTCAAACTGGACTATATATTCTCGGTTCACATCGGGATTAAGAGATTCATTTGTAATTACCTGTACTTACATGTGTAATTATTTTCTTGATACCTGTACCTACACATGGAACTAAAGCGTTACCAGTATTTCAACCTGATAGACTCACACAGACAGAAAAGCGTTTTAGACGTTTTATTGAATGAATGCAAAACATAATTTGGGGCTCAGACCCCGGCGGAGGATTGGATGAACGATAAATCCGCACGGCGTAGAACGATAGCCAGGATCTTCCCCCGGAGCCTGGACACTGGTGGTGGTAGAAGACCCAGGGTGACCAGACGTTCGAGCAGCGCCGAGAGAGCCCAGGTGGAGAATAGGGGTGGAGGAGGGTTGCAGCACGGCTGGGAAACTCGGAGTGATGGGCCATGGTGCTTATGAAGGAATCTTGGAGCGATGATTGGTTGATGTGGAGAAGCTGAATGGCTGGACTGTGATTGATGAGTGGAAGCAGCTGCCGGTGATGAGCGGTGGTTTAAACAGCTGTTGAGTCTTCCTTGTTGAATTTGCGCATAAGCTTCATTTTGTAAAACTGTGAACGTCACTTATGCTGACTTAAGATTTCCAAAAGTGAAAGAGGACATATACAAGGTTGTAGCTTATAAACAATGTATTTGCATTCATATTCTATTAATCAATAAGAACTGGTTTGTATGTCGCTGTTTGGTGAGAGCGCCCTCGGCAGGCAGCAGTAAGAATTGTCTGATAAAAGGGAAAATACAGCTTTTAGCTAAATGCATGCTGACAAAACGTTTATCGTGTAATAAAGGGATTTTTAGAGCAGAGCGGCTCATAAAGGGTAAAATGAACACAAAATACTAAAAGATAAACCAGTGTCAATGTGTCATTTTGTATTTGACCATATCCAGGTGTGAAAAAGTCCTTTGCTGCCATGTTTGACAAGCTGAAAGTGAAATAAATACAAGGATAAAAAGGATTTTTTTTTTTTTACTTAATTCAAATGGAAAGGCTTTCTTCTACTTAGTTCACTGTGTGCTTTTGGTGAACGCGGCACTCATCTTTAATTCTCTTTGTTACATTTATCATAACTATTCTGCAGAGGAAAGTCAGTCGGCACGAGAGGAGAGAACAAAAGAGAAAATACCAGCTCCTTTGTTCGAAAATAATATCACTTGAACATAAAGAGCTGCTCATTAGTTAAACGGAACTTTGCAATGTTTTACAAGATGACATTGCTTATTGTCGATGCACATTGACGTACGGTGTAGCACACTTTCGAGTGTCTTGCATGAATTATTTTGTTTGTCGTCTGCAGGAAAAGGGTAAGCTGCTTAAAGCACTTTCTTTTTCCATCCTATACCTTTAATTGTGTAAACGTTAGCACATACACAGCATCTTGACAGTTACAGCAACAAATGAAGATACAAAAATATGTCTCACCTGTCACTGCCTCTGTCAGTGATACCCGGTAGTTGACCGTATGGAATATAGACACAAAGACACTTTGTTCTGGCAAATCAAGCAATGACAGGCGTGACGAGGTTAAAACAGGCTTTCGATTCCCTGAGCGAGGCATGTCTCTTAGGAGTTTGCAAGTTCTTTCCATTAACAAACTAAAACATGCACAATAGACTAAGCAGCTAAGTAGTCTTATCCAAACCGAGTTCAACTGGAGATGGGTTCTCAGCGTCGCTCACCGCTCCTGGTTTTCCATGTGCTCCCTGGGACTGTGAAGTACTGTCAATTCCAGACTATTGAACGCACCTGAATAAAAGCCACACCAACTGAATTTAAAAAGAAGAAGGACATACAGTGTAAGGGCCGCACTTGTTTATAAGCCGCAGGTGTCTGTCCATGTTGTAACGTGAGATGAGCACAGGTGCAGGCTTCAAGGTTTTAATTTACCAAAGAAATCTCTCTCTATATTCATCTTATTAGAGAAGTAAAAACACTGAAAACATGTACAATAGGCCAGGATAAATGAGAGTGTGTTTGAGAGTGCGCATGGGGGAAGGATGGAAATTAGCCCAGGGCTACAATCCGGTCTGGCGTGTTTACATGCATGAGACCCATGTATGTTCATTAACATGCACTGTCCCAACCAAATGAACCAATAAATAAATAAATACGTTCTCGTGGGCGCCGCCATGAATTGTGCCCGCCCCCTTCACTTGTGTTAGTTTATATAGGACTAGAGAAGTCAAGAGAAAATCAGTTACTACACGAACACAAAGGCCGAGCAGAGAAACGGCGCAGCGTTGACTTGAACATTGGATATTTTACACAAATCAATCTACTGTACGTCAGATTTTCCCTCGCTCTCCGGAAGTGTCAATACAAATGAAGTGCCGATCCGTGGCAAAAAGAGGCACACGTGGGCAGGGCAGAATAAGGTGAATATGCTACCTTATATATATTCAAGTGAAAGAGCTGCTCTGTGACCATCCTTCAAGAGAAAAAAAAAACATCAAATTTTTTAAATCTTCATTTGAGATTAAATACGTACATATTCATTGCATGTATTTATCCGTCTCAACAGAGCTTAACAGAAATAAGGTTAGCTGAGGGATGAGTAAGCGATGCCATCTTTTGTGGCTATTGCTTGACATTTGTAAACAAGGCACGGCGAGTTTATTTGTAGAGCACAATTCATACACAAGGCAATTCAAAGTGCTTTCACAGTTGCATAAAATTACAAGAAAACGAATAAAATCAATCATTAAAACATCAACATAAAAATGTATCAATTACAGTAAAAGGCAAGAGTGCAGATAAAATACTTTCACTTGTCATGTGAACAGGTAAAAATGACTTTTCAGCCTGGATTTGAACATTTGTCAGAGTTGAGGCCTGTCTCACATCCTCATGAAGACTGTTCCAGATTTTAGCTGCATGAAACTGAAACGCAGCTTCACCGTGTTTATTATTGACTCTGGGAACCACCAGGAGACCCCTCCCTGAAGTTCTCAGGGCCCGAGATGGTTCATACGGCTCTAACATGTCAGAGATGTACTTTGGTGCTAAACCATGAAAAGACTTGTACACAAGCAGAGCTGTTTTAAATTCTATTCTCTGAGTGACAGGAAGCCAGTGCAGAGACCGGAGCACTGGACTAATATGGTCGTATTTCCTGGTTCTTGTCAGGACTCGAGCAGCAGCGTTCTGGATGTACTGCAGCTGTCTAACAGCTCGTTTAGAAAGGCCAGTGAGCAGCCGTTACAGTAGTCTAACCTGCTGGAGACAAATGCATGGATGAGTGTCTCTAAGTCTGGTTTTGACACTATTCCTCTGATCTTAGCAATGTTTTTCAGCTGATGATGTTATTGCTTTGATGTGACTGTTTAAATTCAAGTCTGAGTCCATGATTACTCCTAGATTTCTAACCTGATTTTTTGGTTTTAGTGATAAAACCAAAAAATCTGTATAACAGTGATACAGTATAATAATCCTGTGTTGTTAATTACTCAAACAGCATTTAGAGTTGCGACAATTTAGTGCCCAGGGATAAAATTAAGCCCAGCACACATTTATTTTTCTGTCAAAAGCTCTGTAATGGTGCAATTAGAGACACTACCACCACCACCACCACCACCACTACTACTACTACTAGTACTAACAAAACACTTTGGTGAGCTTCCTGGAAAATGTTTGACTTTGAACTTTATAACGCACAAGAGGAAACCCAAGCCAGAAAACACTGAAACAACTGTTCTGCAGTTCAGTCAGCGCTCTCATTTTTACCAGAAATGTCTGTGTCAATTTGAGAAAGGTCTTTGCAGAAATGAATCAACTCCGTGTCTTCTGGTTAAAAAGCGCATCGACCAAGGGGGAGACCGAGCAGCCGGGGCCAAACTAAAAGTACTTTCCGAGTCATTATCTGATAGAGACGCGGCAGCAATCAAAGCGTGTTGGAAATTGAGTCAATGTCGCAAGATGTGTTCAGAAAAGAAAAAGGGAAAAGAAAGGCCATCATACGCGAAAGAGGGAGAGCGGGTGATCATTGCAGGTGGGCAGATGAGAAACAATCTAGCAGGTACGAAAATGAAAGTCTTAGTGGGTTCAGAGGAAGAGAACGGTCTGGTGTACAAAATCTCTACTCCTGTCAACGTAAGAGAACATGAACTGTGGGACTAAGATATGGATCAATGAGTAATTTTCTTACAGGCCCATCTTCACTCATGCCCAACGATGGCTATTGGAGAACATAAGATATTTTCACAGACCAACAAGCACTTGGACACACTAATCTTGCCTGAAGCCCAAATGGGTTATCAATTGATATACTGTGTTTCTCCTGTACCACCACATGACCATACTGTAATGGCAATGCGCTGTTTTTCAGCAAACATTACAGCTGATCTATGGCCAATGCGTAAGAGCTGAAAGAGTTCGACTGCACTCAGACAAATTGGTTATTGGTTCGGTCGGAAAGGCATCTGGAACTTTGGAGTGTAAAGTTGCTGTGCCGTGGTTGATTTATGCGTGTTTACCAACTGAGAAGTGAAGTACATTAAGCGGGGTATTACAAAGAGGCAGACAGTGTTAAGTCAAGAAAATGAAGCGTGTTTTCAGCGATCAGTTTTTGTTGTGATTTGTGCAAGATATTCTCTCCATAGTGCACTCCAAGTAGTATCGCCAGTTGAAAGGAGTACTATCATGTAGTAGGTTATAAATATAGACCTAAATGGACTTTCTGTGTCTTTTATTTTCTGGTGTTACTTTATTTGTGGTTTAAAAATTGTTCAAAATGTTGATAAACACTGATACACTTTGGAAATTACCATGGTGATGATACATGACTGCTTGATCCCTATGCATGTTTTTAAGGGCTTTGCAGCTTTAATTTATGGACTGAGGCAGAAGGGACCTGAGACCTGTCACATCACTGCATCACTTAGCAGTTCAGAAATAAAATGAAATTGAAAAGCATTTTGATTATCATCCAAAAGTTGTTCTGCCTCTTTTCTCTCTGCAGAACACGCACATGACAGTAAGACGATATGACAGTGAAAAAATTAAATTAAATTGTAAGCCGCTCTTTGCCCTCCGAGCAAAGAAGGGAAAACATCAAATGCATACTGCATATACTGTGCGTCCATGTTTAAAAAGGAGTGAGTGGAAGGTTGGCACATGATCATAGACTGTAAAGTAAGAATGGACTCCGTGAGGCTAGTTTCCCCCAGTGTTCAGCGCGGGCTAACTGAAGTCTGTTTATGCTAGCTCCATTATTTAGAATGGAGCAAAAATAAAAGGAGGAAAGGAAAAAGGAAAAAAAAAAAGTCGGACAATGTTGCACGTTAAGACAAGCACATGAAGGTAAGAATGACGAGCCTCTGTTCAATAATGAATAGCGAGAGTGTTTATAAGCTGCTATGGACATTAGCACTATAGCCGCGTAATCGTTAGCGAATGTGTTGCGATTTGAGCCTATTTATTTATAATGGAATCAAGGTTATGACTGTTCTACAGAGATGGTATGGCATTACAGCATGACAAATCAAGATGCTTTTAGACTATATTTCTGCAGTCCATTTACAATGATGGTTGACAGACGTCTGTCCCAACCTGCAGCCATTCTCACTTGTTTGAGGCTAGCTGCGCATGCGCAAAGTGACCTAATAGGAATTTCACAAATAAGTCCATTCATCATTAATTGTCTATAGCCATGACACAGAATTACATGCTAAACCTTTTTCGTTTCATCCTTGTGTTAGAAATGCATTAGGAATAGCATGTATGTGGCCACTCTTTCATTGCCGGTAAACAACACATTTAGGTATTGGCCCTTTTAGTCGTACTGTGTGTTTGACTTTTCACGGGCGGGTTTAATTTGAGGAAAAGAGTCCAGTCTAGTGCTTCATGAGAGTAAATAAAGAGAGAGGAAATCATAATTTGCTCATCGGAGAAGCCGCGTGCATACATTCGTCGGATCACTTTGATTTTAAAAGGGTTTATCATCCATGAAATTGCATATAATGGGGATTTGTCAGTGGCTTATGCACTGATTGTATTTCCAGGAGCAGCCTCAGACAGACTGAATTAGACTGATATCAGAGTGAGTGAGCGAGAGCGGGGCTAGCGCGGACATTTATGTGTGAGCACCATTTGCGTCTGCGATGCTATTATGTCCCTATTACGCTCCTAATCGCATTGGGAGGGAGAGGGGAGGAGAGACGGACGCCGGCGCGCTGCCTTGTTTACAAACTGAATCTATGTTCCCCTTAAAGCCGGTCCCGTCATTAGCAGTGGACACATCTGATCATTGCCATTTGAATACTTAAGCAACAATCAATGCCCCAGAACGGGCATAAATATTAAAGAGCTGCGGTACGTGGGCTGTGGGTTCGGGGGAAAGTGCCAGCCCACGCAACTGTCAGTGGGTTTTAGCCGTACTTTCACCCTAAAAGTTGGAATCTAAATAGATGTGATTCACAATTTGGGGAGTGCAAGTGTTGGACACAATTTGTCAGTATTTTTACAACCCCATAATTTTTGTGTAAAAAATACATTAGGCGCAGATTGGCTTTGATTATGTTGCCAGTTTTGTGTTGTTTTTTACAGAGAGCCATCACTAGTTATTTTGCTGTTGTGGTTATTGATGTTGATGAAGAGCATTTGATTTGCTATATAATTCAAATCGACCTAGATAAGTCTTTTTGTCACTTTGTGCTGTTATCATAAAAGCAGCAGCAAGAGTCACAGAGCATGCATTTGCACATATTCTGCTTTCCTGATCAGATTTGCGCCACAAATTTAAAGGCGCACCGCGTAACATTTTGGATCATACAGTTGACAGCAAAACAACAATGCCCCAAAATGACCAGCTAGACACAGAACAAAATATGTGGATTTGGACTGCGATTTGGATGAGGAGCTAACCAATTCAAATCTCATATCTAGCTGGCTTTAGCCAACATCTCCATGGAGACGAGCTGGAGGATGTCCCCCGCTCCCAATAAACGTACAGCCAGGTCGGAGGAGAGGTGAGCTGCTTGCATTTTTCACAATACCTTTTCTAGGTATTTTTAATGATACAAATATCTACAGTAAAATAAATGCTTGTATTTCATTTGATGTATTGGGTGAAATCTTACACAGTGTGGTTTTAAAGTGCAGTTACTAATAGTAAGTCAAGTGCAACAAGCACACAGAAATAGCACACATCAAATTTCCAGTAGCACTAGCAATTTAGCACTTGGCTTAGTAAATCGGGCACATTAAAATGTGCACTGAATACATATAATATTTCCATTTAGTTTATCAATTTTAAGATTATGAGACTTGCCATAACTCAATATGATAATGTTTTACATAATATTTTGAGTGGCTGTGTGTTGTAATCATGTGTGCTATAAGCGTGTTAAAATTAGACAAAACATGTGTCTAGTCTTTTGCAAAAGGAGGTTAAGAGATTTGGAGACTATTAGCAAACCATGAAATGTGTTCAAGGTTTTGACAGTCCTCGGCCTTTGCACTGAGACCACTGCTGCAGACAGGTCGCCCTGAGGCACTAGTTGAAGGATGGGTCAAACGCACACATTTCCCAATGGCACGATAAAGTCAACAAATAATGCAATAATTTAAAAATGTATGATGCATTAACTCTTTGAAAATGTGCTATGAAACCCACTTTTACCAACTCCCACAGACCCTTTTATACTCTTTTCCTGAGACAAAGAGCCCACCCACTGAAGGCAGCCCTCATCAAGGCACGTAGGCGGCTCTCAGCCAGTTCACTGTAGTGGGGCAGAGTCCGGGAGACACTGCTGTGGACTGATCCTCACCTCCTGCCTCTGAGTCCGCCTTCCACTCGTCAACGCCCGCATTTCCACGGCTCTTTTAAAAGTTCAGCCTATCTGAAAGGCAGCATCAAGCCAGGGCTTGGCCACAGTGTGCGACGCTCTCTGCATTTCAAAGTGCTCGGCTCAGAGAGGAGGAGAGGCGGCAGAAGAGGCCTGGGCCTATGGGGAATTCTTCACACAAAGGTGGTGGCTGAGATTTTCACACAACTGGGTGGAAAATTCACAGTTCAACACACACCTACACAGTAATCATTCTCGAGAACATATGGAGAGATCAGCCAGGATTTCTCATATGCAGTATATCATGAAGCTTTGGTGTGACTGAGCGTTTACCGATTCAATATCGTCCAGGGTTACGTCACAAAATAGTGCTTTTGAAAATACTGCAGTTCTGCTACACTAAAGGTATAGAAGCAGGAAGCAGAAAAAGGCATAGTGAAAAGAACGACTTCTTCAGCCTATCCATCTCTTCAATCATATAGTTCCAATTCAACCTGAAAGGACTCACAGAAACAGAATGGCATTAGGAAGGTTTATTTGACATGAATTGTACTGGGGCTCAGACCCCAGCGGAAGATTGCATTAACCATATGAAATACATGGTGATGATGAATGATAGACAGAATCTTCCCCAGGAGACCGGACACTGGTAGTGATAGAAGATGAGACCCGAGGAGAGGCCAGGCGGAGGATGGGCGGAGGAGGGTCGCAGCACAGCTGGGAAACGGCCGCGCGATGGACGAGGAGGCTTAAGAAGGGGATCCTGGGCGATGAATGGCTGAAGCGAAAGTGCGGCTTGAGATAGGACTGTGATTGGATGATCAGTGAAGGGCTGTGTTTGATGAATGAAAGCTGCAGGTAGATCGTCCAGGTTGAATTTGCGCTGAAGCTTCATTTGCAAACAATTAAATGTCAGTTAAGTGTTTTTTGCATGCAGAAAAATTGTGGCCAAAAACACCTCCTCCAATGGTGGGATAAAACCAAGTAAGCAGGCTTCACAACTAGCACTAGAGTTTCTATAATAAACTACTGACTCCACATCCCCAAATTGCATCTCCACAGCCACTTTGGCCTTCTTTCACCTCACACAATGGGACAGTCATGTCACAGACCATTTGCAGTGAGTGGACGCATCAGGAAGAAGGAGCGATTCCTCAGAGCACCTCATGTTCTCATAACGTCAGAGTGAAACAGAGGCTACAGCAACGTGCTTTTTCGCACTAAAAGGGAACGTTGTCTGCATTATGGAGGATTGAAAGTGCCACAATTAAATAAATAAATACACCATTAAATAATTAAATACATGTGTCATTAATTAATTAAATGTTTCATTAATTAATTAAATATGGAATTAAATAAATAAATGCACCATTAAATAATTTAATAAATGTGTCATTAATTAAATAAATGTGTCATTAATTAATTAAATTACCAATGATTCTGTGTAAAAAAATATATATAATTATTTATCTATTTAATTAATTATTTCATGGTCCTGTGTTGCAGTGTTTCATGAATTAATTTTATCTGTCAAACTCACTCATCAAAGTTTGAGGGGTGGGTCCTAACACCTGATTGGTCATCCTGCTCATCGAGTCAAGGCAAATCAATTCCAGAATAATGGATTGATGCAGACTAGTGAACATACTCCGATACGCTGGGTGGCGCTATTCTCCTTTACGTAGGTTTGAATACTCAAGCAAAAACAACTAAACACAAGCCTCGATCACTCCATCAAGGGATGTCAAGAAATAACTTTTTTTAAATTAATATCTGCTGTTTCTCAATAATCGTAAAGAGCACTCATCCGCCCGGTAGGTGGCGGTAAATTCGCCTAGATGGGTAGCTATCCGCCATTTGAATTAGAATGTACCGTTGCCTCAATGCCCCCACTGCGCCAATGCTCCACCCCTAGTCTCAATGTACCACTTCCTAGTCTCAATGTCCCGCACCCTGGTCTCAATGTCCCGGCAATTAAACAGCTGTTTTCTTAGAATTGTTCAGTGTATTAAGAATTTCCTAGTCTAAAGAAGGTAAAGACATGGCATGTCATGACTGTATTTGTTAAGGGTAAAAAGCTGTTTCACTGAATCACATCATGTCCATCACATTTGATTTTGAACATGTTTACTTCAAATCTGGTGACATGACTGGTTATTTTATGACACAAACCAATCACATTTCTACCTAAAGAAAAACAAAGTCAATAAAATGTCATTTCTGCTCTCATCTGTATTTGGTTAAATCAGTGCATCCTGAAGTCATCTCTGATGGCACATTAGACGAACGTGTAATGTGGATTTAATGTTTTTCATTCAACAGTTTTCAATACAATGTACATTTGCTAGCTGGGTAACATAGCCAACTGGTTATCTAGCTTTAAATAATAAATTAAATAATGTACATATATGGCAAAACACAACGGTAGCTCAAAAACATGTTGACTTATACACTAATGTCTTTAGTGTAACTAGGCAACCACACTTACTTGGTTCTTCACGCGGATCATGTAATACAGACAAACTCTCTTGTCGTTGTACACTTATTTTGCACTTTTTACGTTTATCTCAAAATGTTGATAAACCGCATAAATGTGACGCATAAAACGCGTACATGTCATTAATATGTGGAGCCCTATCTTACGGTATCTTTTAACGTAAAAGTCTCCGATAAAACAGCTGTTTAATTGCGAGGCATTAAGACCATTCGGCCGGGACATTGAGACCAATGGATGCGGTACATTGAGACCGGGGCATTGAGGCAACGGCACATTCCGAGTACTTCTTCTAAAATTTCGGTCACTCTACGGTCAATGCCTTGGTCAGAAAGTGCGGAAATAACTCCAAGAACTTCAATAAATTCCTCCGCTTTATTCTGTATATGCTCGGGGTCTGCAGGTCCTGCTTCCACATACTCAGCAAGATCTAAAATATCTCGCACCAACTCCCTTGAAACCTCATGAAGGTCCTCCATCAGCGTAGCCGTCATGTTTCCAAAAAACACTTCAGGCCAAAGCAATGGATTAGACAAGATTTGAGTTAACCAGGCTTTAGCCCGCCCACAACTTTTGATGGGCGAGTTTGACAGATAAAATTAATTCATGAAACACTGCAACACAGGACCATGAAATAATTAATTAAATAGATAAATAATTATATATATATTTTTACACAGAATCATTGGTAATTTAATTAATTAATGACACATTTATTTAATTAATGACACATTTATTTAATTAATGACACATTTATTTAATTATTTAATGGTGCATTTATTTATTTAATTCCATATTTAATTAATTAATTAAACATTTAATTAATTAATGACACATGTATTTAATTATTTAATGGTGTATTTATTTATTTAATTGTGGCACTTTCAATCCTCCATACTGCATGAGTAATTGCAGGGATTTGACAAAACCTTTTTCGCCACAAGGTGATGTGGCTCTAAATGTGTTCGAATGAGCACAAAGAAGCCCCTAATGGTATCGTAATCAGTGTCAAATGCTTGGGAGTTTCAATGTTAGAACTGGTACAAAAGTAAAAGTAAAAATTCAACTCAAGATTTCTAAAATGTTCAGAAAATGTGTTTATTATTTAATGGTATTACAATATTACAGTTCTTTGAAATTGTGCACCACATGCCTAAGCAGTGAGATAAAGATCCATACTTGCATAGAACAACATACACATTTTAGGGATGTAGTCATATGATAAATTAAACTTTAGGGAGTGTATATAGTTGCTTAAAATAAAAGCTTTTGTTAACAAACAGAATTGTTTGGAGCCACAGAAGCCATTGCACATGTTGCAAACCCAGTAGCGTTTCCTTGTCACTGTGTCAGAGCTGGGTTCAGCTTCGACAGAAGGTCAAAGTGGCCGAAACATGATTTGTTTTCTAAAAGCCTGTGCGTTAATGTGGCCAGGGCTTAATTGCCTCATTAAAGGCATCATTTAATGTTTGAGCTGTTACTAGCCAACCCAGGGACAGTGGCACGCCAATAGCACCAGGCACACAGAACAAGCCACTTATGGAAATTATTTTTCGGGCTTTAGTGTGTTATTGGAAACATGCAGAGTTTCTAATGAGACAAAACATTGAAGTGTGAGAAAAATCACATTGCTGATTCAAATTGAATGGGAATGTGTTGGCTGCTTTAAAAGAGGCTGACCCAAACCTAGGCACTACACCTCATTTTCTAACACTCACTAGATTTGAAGTCTCTAAGACCAATGTGGATTATCCCACGTGCCTTGCCTTGCCTAATTTAATACACTCTCCTATTGTAACCACCTAGAAATAGCCCTCTAAGCTGGCACCCTCAAGGACTGAGATTCCTTCTGGCATATTACTGCTCTTTGATTTGTCATTAACATCAATTTGAGAAATTAAGTCATGCCACGTTTGAAAGTGCTACAGCCAATTAGAATCGCTATCAGCTCTTCGGGAAATGAAAGCAGTGAAGGGGCAGTGGAAGCACAGGTGGTGCAGAGAATTGGGGTTTGAGCAGAACCTATACAGGACATGGATATTAAGATAAGGTTTAAGTGGCATCATTAAAGGTACATTATGTTACTTTTTTTTCATAATGTGGAACAAAAAGTTGATATTTGTGTGCATTTGATCTCTAGGACTCTGCGGGATTCACTGTTTGGAAGGTTTTGACTGCTGCTCTCACCAGAAAGCCTATATCAATTTATTCTGGAGCATTGTACAGACCCCCGTAATGGAAGGCAAAGGCGCCATTGCTGACCACTCATATTTAGGGTTACTAAATACGCACAAATATCAACTTTCTTTTCCCACATAAAAAGTTGCATAATGCACCTTTAAAGGGTTAATAGCTGAGTTATTTGGTTTACACACAGTGAAGGAAGCATATGAATTTGAATATGATGGTTGTGGTTCAAACCCATTCCTTACATTTCTGTCGAACATCGCGATCCTTCACAGAGATGAGTTTATGAGATTATTTCACAACTTTCAGGGAACAATACTGCCACTATAGTGTAAACAATGACAACATGACAGCCGGCTAGTTAACAATACAAGTCCACAACACATTTTATTCCACTACGAGATAAAAATCAGGTATAGAACCTAAACACAGCGGTAGAGAAGCCTTTGGCAATATGCAATAGTGCTCAGCTTTCACTTGGAAAATTTGCACTGATAAAGCATAAAGTATAGAAGTATAAAAGTTTTAAAATTCCTGGTAATACCTCAACGCACCATTTTCCAAACATAACACAATTTTGGGTCATCGAACTAAAAGCCATGGCTTCAAACTCTAAATATGCCCATTGACAGAGGGAAAATACCATTCAGAAGTTCTGAAGCCGCGAGACTTAAAAGTTCCATAGACTGGGCACCACGGAGAGTAGTGGTCCCGACAAAGCCAGTGTGAAGGGAAGAGATAGCGACACGAACGCAGTGTAGCAAACAGGGCTTGCGAGGCAAAGTCAACAAAAACAGGCGAACCAAGCGCGATAAGGTGTGATGCGGTGAGCTGACGGGGAGAGAATAGCACCGAACAAGGGAGTCAGACAGACAGACAGTGAGCGATGGCGTGAAAGAGACGTGTAATATGGCCCGACGCAAGCAAAGCCTCGGATCCGATCCCACCCCCATCACTCACAAAACCAGAGCCGCCTTTGATCCTCAGCACTTTGAACATCCTGTCAGTCTCTACTTTTACACCCATGAAGGAGAACGCAAGAGAGGACTAGGGGGGGGGGGGGGGCAAACAAACGCACTGAGATGAGCTGCTTGTAAGCCACTTTCACAACAATACGATGTTGTTGTTGGTTTTTTTGAAGGATGGAACACAGTGATGATGCCTTATGAATTTCATGTTGATAAGGAGAATAAAATGACGCAATACGACGTTCTCATCACTCTCGCATAGCCTTTCACGTGGATTTGCAAATAATTCAAAATGCTTATTTATATCATGAAAAGTTCCCAGTGCTTTTACTGATTATTTGAATACAAGACTGAAAACTCCCCACGGCCCATGTCCAGGGTACCTAGATTGACTGTGATCTTTGGCGTGGTCAGTAGATCACCACTGAATTCAAGTCAGAAATTGCTTTGCACCAAACGCAGGATGGAACGTAGTCGCGGAAGAGTTCACAACCTCAATCCGCATGTCGCCTTCTGTTTGGCTTTTGAGTGTGTCCATGTGATATGTGTTGTGGAGAAAACATTCACTAGACAATGTGAGGAAAGCCACTTGGCGACAAAAGCATGAGAATAAAAAGATCACGCGATACATAATTGAGAACAATGGAGGCCCGGAGCAACCCTGACGGGACTTCTGCGCATCACTGTGGCTGTAGAAAGAAGAAAAAAAAAAGATAAAAGTCTTATCTGAGAGAGCGGTGAATGTTTCAAAAGCATTGATGATAAGCGCGCAGCCCTCGAGCTACCCTGGGCGCAATCGCGGCTTGGCAGATGCTCCTCTCCCCGCGGTGGGCTCGCGACACGTGCGCGAAAACACTCGTGTACACGGATACAGGCAGATATTTAAGAGGAACACACCAAAGCCCCTTCACTCGTCATTAGGCGAGTCGCGGTCGTGTGTGGGGGGGGGGGGGGGAGCCCTGTGCTGGCCCGATGCGGAGAGGAATACAAAGCGCTAGCTCGGATCTTGTTAAGCAGACAATGCAAAATGCTAATGCGAAGATTTTGTTTTGGAGGAGGACTGCTGCAGTGAAGTCGTGTCGAGAGTGACTGCAATAAACTTTGAGATAATGAGGCCTAATTAGGAAACGCTTGGCCTTGGCGGCTGCGTCGAGCATAAAGCTGCGGTGGAATGATTAGCAACGGCTGACATCAAGTGAAGATATGAACTGCCTGCAGGAGCTTCCGCTACGATCGGCTTGCACCACAACGTCAAGCTCTCACGATAACCTGGAACTGTGGCTATACGCAAATGGCGCAATGCCCTTTCACTCACAAGCTATCTCCTGTTGATGATTAGGAGTGTGATTAGTGGATATGGAAACCGGAGTGCTTTTAGAAGGCATAGGTATCAATAGGCAAGGCAAGGCAAGTTTATTTGTAGAGCACAATTCATACACAAGGCAATTCAAAGTGCTTCACAGTTGCATAAAATTACAAGAAAACAGATAAAATCAATCAATAAAACATCAACATAAAAATGTATCAATTACAGTAAAAGGCAAGAGTGCAGATAAAATACTTTCAGTTTTCATATGCTCGGGTATAAAGAGCTGTTTTCAGCCTGGATTTGAACATTGTCAGAGTTGAGGCCTGTCTCACATCCTCATGAAGACTGTTCCAGATTTTAGCTGCATGAAACTGAAACACAGCCTCACCGTGTTTAGTCCTGACTCTGGGAACCACCAGGAGACCCCTCCCTGAAGTTCTCAGGGCCCGAGATGGTTCATACAGCTCTAACATGTCAGAGATGTACTTTGGTGCTAAACCATGAAAAGACTTGTACACAAGCAGAGCTGTTTTAAATTCTATTCTCTGAGTGACAGGAAGCCAGTGCAGAGACCGGAGCACTGGACTAATATGGTCGTATTTCCTGGTTCTTGTCAGGACTCGAGCAGCAGCGTTCTGGATGTTCTGCAGCTCTAACAGCTCGTTTAGAAAGGCCAGTGAGCAGCCGTTACAGTAGTCTAACCTGCTGGAGACAAATGCATGGATGAGTGTCTCCAAGTCTGGTTTTGACACTATTCCTCTGATCTTAGCAATGTTTTTCAGATGGTAAAAAGCTGATGATATTATTGCTTATGTATTGCAATACATGGCAGATAGAAAGCCCCCTTTGGTGTTGTTAACATGGCTGAAACATTTTGGAATCTATGTCAATAACAGAAAAGAGAGAGGGAGGGAATGATTGTAATATGTGTCTATGAAGTTAACAGACAAGTGCTAAAAATGGAGCGAACACAGTTAGAAAAAGAATATCATTTTTGCAGATTGTGTCAGTAAGTACAGGGTAATTGTGTCTCAATTAGGATCATTTTGGAATTTTATATTATACACACTAAATTAAAAAAGAAACGGAGAAATGCCCAAGCAGTTTCATTTGGGTTAGCTCTAAAATGGACTTGTTAAATGTTGCTGTGCTCCAACATTATTTAAAAATCTACCATGACTCATAGTGGGACTCCAAGATAAGTGTAGAAGTCCGTTGCTTGAATTTACAACACACTCTTTCTCTGAGCAATTATTTAGCAGAGAACACCCCTCCTCCATATTGGAAAGGACACACATTTTTATTAATGTTTCAAAAGGCTTTGGTGTGTCACAGACAGCCTGCAGCTATGCTCCATATATTCATCATTAAGTGCAAACAGCAATGTGCTCTCACAGCAAAATGTCAAAATGCTACTGCCCATTTGACGTGTTGAACTACTCAACATGCTTCTTTCATCGGTAGTTTTATTCCACTGCTGTGATGACTAATGTAACGTATCATGCAAAATCAACAGTGACTCTAATTCAACGACTTTTTTCATTAAGTAATCTTACACATTACTTTTTCCAGACCAGTAATCAGATGAACGTTACTTTTCCAAGTCACTGTACTATTCTGTAATTTTCCTTAGAAAAATAGACTTTCTTTTTTTATCTCGTGGATTGACGTAAATAGGGATGGGTATCTTTAAGGATGTATCGATACTACTACTCCTTATCGGTCCGGTGCTTTAACGGGACTGTTATTGGTAGTTTAAAAGGCAAAAAAAAAAAGAAAGTTAGATGGAGGCTATTGTAAATAGGCAATATAGCCTATATATGTTTTATTGTTCTACATTTGGACCTTATTTATTTCCCTTTTCTGCATACATTTATGGGAGATAAAAGAAACATATAGACCAAAATGTACAATTACTATTTTTTTTGAATGATCTAGTAAATGAAGGATTAAAGGTGCCTGTTCACACGGCAGGGGCAGTTGATTCCCGTGTATTGTCAATGGGAAGTGCGTGCACATGTGCGGGCGATGCGTGTGCATGGCGGCAGGTGCGTCAGGGCGGTGTGAACGCTGCGTGAGGAGGCAGGAGGAGGCAAACACAGCAACTACCTCTACCGAACTGATATCGGTGTTCTGGACCCATCCATAGTCATAACGTGTGAGACAAGTCACATTTTCAGCATGAAGACAACTCCCAACAATAGGAGGAGAAATGGAAATACGTCACTATTCTGAATCTATGGCAGCTTTGTTGATGTTGCTGCTAAAATGCACGTCCAATGACGCAAGTATTGGCAAAACCAGTTGTCATTTGCATTTTGAGGCGGGGGAGGTGATGTCAGCAGCTGATTAATGTAACTAATAAAGTAACTTGTGATCTAACTTAGTTACTTTTAAATCAAGTAATCCGTAAAGTAACCAAGGGTGTATTCAGACCTGCACTGTTTGGTCCACTTTAAACGGACCAGGGTTCGTTTCGAACACAGGTCCGGACTTTTTATTCAGGTGCGCATAAAATAACTGGACCGCTTCCAAACGGACTCTGGTCCGGTTCACTTCAGGAGTGAATATATCCATCCATCCATCCATCCATTTTCTCCCACTTGTCCGTTGCCGGGTCGTGGGGGCAGCTGTTGGAGCTGCCCAAGTCACATAGCACCAGTCCCCTATGGCTCCTCCTGCAGGTGGTGGGTCCACGGAAGGACGGCCTCATAGTTCCAAACGGGCCTGTTGGTCTCTCATAGGGGGCCCATTCACTCTCTCATTCATACACCAGTGTACGCAGACACTGGAGGCAAGGAGGGTGAAGTGTCTTGCCCAAGGACACAACGACAATGTGCACCTTCAGGAGGCGGGATTCGAACCCCCGACCTTCCGATCATGAGACGACCCGCTCTACCATCTGCGCCACTGTCGCCCCAGGAGTGAATATAACCAGTGCTTAATTTGTAAATTAGTAGTTTCAGGAACACTTTTGGTCTGATGTGATGGATTCGGGGAACAGGCCAAAACATTTGCCGGAACGCTCTCATTAAACACCATTATATCAGATCAAATCTTTGCCGGATCCTCGTAAATATTTCCCGGATCCTTTACCCTGAAAAACCGAAAATTGGGGGAATGCGGTCCCCCAAACGAAGGATCAAATTAAGCACTCAATATAACCACTGTTGATCCGAAACAACTCCAGGATACATGCTCCTTTTTGGGCTTAACAAGCCACCGTAGCAAAAAGTAGTCCTCCGCGGCCGCTAACGCAAATACTGGATGGATGCTGAGCCGTGGACAGACCTGGGGCAACAAGGAGACACTGTGCCTCCTGGATATTTGGGCAGATGTGCACTTAACCCAACTGCTAGAAAAGACGCACAAAAATGCATTCATGTTCAGCATGTTTAGCGAGAAAATGAAGGACAGGGGCTTTGAGCAGTCTCCTGAACAGCTGCGGCGTAATAGTGGAAAAAACTTCGCCAAACTTTAATGGAAGTACGAGACGCATTAAAGAAGAGTGGAGTGTCCCGTGGACATAATAGAAACAAACAGCTCAGCAGACGACCCTTCATCCGCACAAAACACCTCTTCCTCAGCTACTCCGGTGGAGCTGAGGTTAATGGTAAGTGATTTAGTCTCTTACGTTTCTTTTATTAAAGCGTCAAATATTGTTGTGGTCATTGCTGTCCAATGGGGGCATCGATCGTCACACATGAGTATGTGTTTACAAAATATAGTTCACTTGCAAAAGGTACAGTCTGAATGCGAACTGCACCAAACGAAAAAAAAAAGTCCACTTTTGATCCGGAATAAATAAGCAGACCAAAGGACTTTTCTGGTCTGAATACACCCTAAGTAACTTTTTAAAAGAGTAAACAGGAATCTGTAATCTAATTACTTTTTCAAGTAATCTGTAGCAACACTGAAAATCATCGACTCCAGGGGAAATACAATGAACAGAAAAGCTGAGATCAATACGGTAGCTTAGTGATTATCTTGTTTGTATCCAATTGCTTTATGCTACCAACAAGAAATACATATGTTTTGCAGTTCGATAGATGAGCAAAGTGCACACGGTATGATGCACCGTTTTTTATCCATTGCTTGATGATTGCTTAATATTCTGGAAACATTAGAGAATAAAGAATAAATAGAGTGGTTATGGAGTGGTCAACAGAAAGCTAGTGGTATAGGCAAGACATTGTAACGACGAGTAGTTAGGGAGCGCTTTGCATCAGTTCCATTTCCTCTTGGTATTAAATGCTAAATGCTAACTGCTCAGTTCTAACAAGAATTGGGAACAGACATGGAATCTGTTCCCATGGAAGAAAATACCATGCTCGCTTAGCCCACTTGAGCTTTAAATGGGCCCCATATAGTTAGCCCATGTGGGTTGCTCATGTGGGACCTATATGAGACAAACTATGTGGGCTCTAAAATACCATATTTTCTTCACTGGGTTGACACCTCAGTCAGCATGAAGCATGCATCATAGCAAATAAACAAACATGATTTTGTTCCATCTGGTGCGGTAGCTGTGGTGAGGACAGGGTGACCAGAAAGAGTTACTCTGAAAAATAAAAATAAACATGTTCTGGCTATTTCATGCAAAGATGCTCCAGCTAGTCTTATTGAATGTGTTGAGTTGTATATTATTGAGGTCGAATGGAGCTGTTCGTCACTCAGGCCCAAAAGTCCGGATAAACTTTGAGATGGACACATAGATTTATATTTACAAGATTATATTCTTGTAATAACTTGATTTTAACTTCATCAGCACCTCACATTTCGTATTTCATAGAAGACAGAATCACTGCATGTATATTATAGCTCCTGATGTTACCCATTACTTATTCTACCTGTTTTCCTACTTTTGATGTACTGATCCAAAGGCATATTTTATCACACCTAAATATAGTGTTGTTTGGTTGTTTCTAATTAATTACCCTGGGCAATGAGATCTTTGGGGAAATAACCGATGCCTGGAGCCTCCAATATAGATACATAGTTTTAAAAGACCTATTTTCCTCCTTGAGCACGAAAGACAATCCACATCGGACAGAATGGTGCCACTGGCTGCAAAATCACATAGTACAAAATCCAATCCTTAAAGATAGTAATCAGGGAAGGCAGCGTTTGTTCCTGGCATATTTCTTTTTTATGACAAGCTATCTTTCAATGATACAATTACAGTGTCCGCAGAAAATAGCCAGTTGTGTAATTTGGAGTTTGTGTAGTGTCTGTGTGTGGCTCTGTCTCGGCTGCATTTCAAGAAAGAGCAGCTCGTGAGACGCCACACACAACATGTCATAGCAATGTGAACTCACTCTTGTCAACGCTAGGGATGAGACAGGGGAAAACAATGGCTGTCACATGCAAAGATAGAAGGGAATATGACGACGAAATGGCGCAAAAAAAAAAGAGAAAAGAAATCTGCCAGGCAATTATGTTGTAGAAAGGGATCGATTTGGTCTCTGTGATTTCAGCCGGATATTGAGCCAATCAGTGAAATAACACACATACACAGGAAGTATTTGTGATGCATTTGTGGAAGTTGATGACCGTATTAAGGGGGCATATTGCCAACCATGTTTTGTATGTTTTTAAGAACCATGTAATTCATTCTTCTTTCTATTCCCGTAATTGGCTGCAGATGAAACAGGATTTGGACAGCTAATTTCTGTCATTCACCAGCGGACATTTTGGATTCACCGAAGAATACAAGAATTCAAAGTGCGCGTCGTCCTCCAAAAAAAACACATCAAAAGGCCTGAAGCTCAAATGCATAAAGTTAGAAGTTCAACTGTGTGGATGATTAACCTAATCTTCCTCGAAAATACACTGTATGACAGATTGAGAACTATTTATACAAATCTTTACACAATTAAGAGGATAGCTGTTCTTTGGATGTCACATTGCAAGGCTCCCTCTGAAGAGTAACAGTAGTCTAATTATATCACGAGAACTTAGCTGTCAAAGCAGTAGCAGCAGAAGGCAGGAGGCAGGAGGAGTGTGCACGAACTGCTTAAACAGACTCGGATGTGTCTCGGATTATGCCCACGTGCTGGACACAAACATTGCAATTTCATACCACAGACTTCCCCAAAAAATAAGACATGTAAGGCACATTGCGCACATTGGCTTTAGGAACTGTCTCCGGTAGGTTTAATTAATCCAACAATAAGAGAGTCTGTTTGGATATACTGTAGTTGTATGCATGTGGGCAAATAAATGAGCCGCAGCATCCTCAATAGACTGCAGTTTAAAGTGTACGGATGCAGTCACACAAAGCCTCCATTAACAGAGAGTGCATGTTAAGTGCAGCCCCATTGTATTAATACACAAAGCGTTGGCATAAGTGAATGGCCCTCTTTTTTATGCACAGTCAGTACAGTGTGGCAAAACACATAGGTGGGGAAAGAGTAAATGGGTACACATTTTTCCTTTTGATTAACAACTGTAAACATACCATCTTATTCAGATTTCTTCCTCTTTAGAGTAGTGCAAAGTATTCGCGACACATTTTTGGGCTTATGGAGGGCACCCGTTGTATGGAGAATCTAAAATGAGTCGAATTTGAATTTGGAGCAACATAACCACCCCTCTTACATCATAGAGACGCAAGTGAAACGGAGACACTGTCTGGAAAGGGGGACTCTTCATGTCAAGCAGCAGCTATGGTTTGAAATGCCTTCCCTGAGCCCAGGCGTTTGGATCAGAGGAATCATACGCTTCAATATACTTATGAAAACATAATTAAGCTGCCCACGCAACCAACCACATGAATTGCACTGTTGGTTCTATTTGGACGCTTGAAAGGCTTGCAATCAGACACTCACATGTGCACCTCAAAGGTCGCTGGCTGCTCTGCTTTATAACCACGACACTAGGGGCTGCCATTGGTCCGCCATTGCTGTAGTACCTCCGTATAGCCACTAGTCTCCCATTAGAACTCATTGCACTTTAGACACGTTAAAAACCCCACTTTACAGCCTGGTGCCTAATTTTTTTGAACTTTCTACAGCTAGATATTCCTCCTGTGATAACGCTGGTTTAGGCACAAAAAAGGGACCAGGCTGGTTTTCGTTTTTTTTCTAAATCTCGTATCCTAATGAGGGCCGGCCTTTGATTGACAGGCCGTTAGCATGAGAGCTAATGGTGAGGGCGCAGCTAAAACCGAACTCCACGCCCTGTGAGGGCCGGGTCTACGGTGATGATCCTGCTCTTTTGCCCTTTTTAGGAACATGCTCCGTCACAGCAGGGGAGAAGGAGTCGGTAAATACGCCATGATTTCCCCCTCGAACGTGGTCATTGTGGTAAACGGGGAGGAGTGAGGAATGACGGTCTATATAATAATATGTCTATGGTTCACCTCTAGGCCCTTTTAAACCTCAGCGACAGCTCCGCGTTTACCTTCTGGTCGCACTTGGGAGCCCATCAGGGAGTTCACGACAGCTGCAGCCGCCGCTGATGTGCACCTGTCGCACAAGGTGACTCCATGTCAAGTTCTACAGTACGCAAGCGCAGTACTTTAGTGTTTTCACTTTTTATGTTATTAAAAAAAAAAAATCAATATGGCGGCACGGTAGTACTGCGGTTAGCGCTCGTGCTTCACAGCTAGAAGGTCTGGGTTCGATTCAAGGGGGGGATACGCCCCTTTTCACCCAATTTCAGTTTGTGCTAGTGGCAGGCCGTGGTATTGCAGCCTGCAGCTCAAAAAGCCCTTTTTGTCATAGACACTCATGTAAATGGAGCGGCCTGTAAAATGGTCCACAGGGCATCTGGAGTTTCAGACTAAGGCTAATATATTTCTTAAAAAATACTATTTTTAGGACATATATATATTTTTTTCTTTAAAAAAATTGTAAAGCATTCAAAATAATTTTTCACCAGGCCTGTGGACGTGCTCGTGCGCGTGCCCCATGACTCATGAACGAGCACAGGTCTTCTCCGTGTAGTCTCTGCGGTCTGAGAGCCAAACCATTGATTCAAACAGATAATGAACGGGAATCTACGGGACTGAACTAAGATAAACGCTAAGAAGCACCTCAAGTAAATGTTTTTCTTTACTCAGTACTAAAATGTATTGCAAACCTACACATGGCGGGCGTGTGTTTTAATGTTAAAAAATAGGCTTATAGCTAACATGAACAACAACAACAATAAACTAATGAAGACGTGATCGTTTCCTGATTAGGCTGCACGCTTTTGAAAATAGCTTAAATGTTTGTAATGAAAAGTACAAAATAAATCGGTTTTAAGCGTAAGGTAAGGTGACCTCTTTATGATAGACAGTTCGTGAATCATAACCTTTAGTAAAGTTTGATCAGAAACAGAAACGGCACAATATACATGGCTGACAACAGAATCATTGTTCATGTTGACAAACGCACTTGTAACTCAATTTTTCACTTCTTAACTTATGAACATGGCTACTTACATACATTAACTTATAGAACACGTTTGTAGTGCTCCTTCTTTGTATTCAGCCAAACAATTCTAGTAGTGAGTTTATATTAGCAAACAAAGTGAAGTAAAAACTCGATTTCTATCATTTTTATCACAATAACCAGGCTGCCAGCACTTACGGAACTTCTCGGAAAAGTGGCCGAGCGTGAGTACAGTAGCGCGGCTATGTACTCTCGAAGGGCCGCTGTAAGCTCCGGTTGTTGTACAAGAGCGGAGAAACTTGGCTTATTTGGCCCCGCACTGACAAACTGACCCCCAAGTCATTTTAACATAGTAGCTTAATCGCCTGAAATGGCCTTAAACATTCATTTTGTATTTAAAGAACGATGATATTAAGAGATTTGATACGGCGTAATGGCGTCCGCTCCGCTCTGAGGCCTCGTCATTGGGCTTCGTCGACAGCTGTGCGCGTTCACGCTGCCTTCCCCCTCTTGAGCCTAGATACCGATGACGCCTCATACGGGTACCATGGGCCGTAATGGCGGACGAAACTGGAGTCATGCGCCACTGAGCACAACTATTGAAAGAGATAGGAGCTGAGACATCATGCCTCTTCCATTTAATTTACTTCAATGTTTCGATTCCCACCAAGGCCCTGGGCCTTTCTGTGTGGAGTTTGCATGTTCTCCCCGTGTCTGCGTAGATTTCCTCCGGGTACTACGGTTTCCCCTACCACTAAAAACATGTACAATAGGCCTGGATGAATGAGAGTGTGTTTGAGAGTGCGCATGGGGGACGACGGATGGAAATTAGCCCAAGGCTACAATCCGGGGCGGCTTGTTCATTAACTTGCACTGTCCCGACCAGAAGCCCCTTATGAGAGACCAACAGGCCCGGTTAGAACCATGAGGCCGTCCTTCTGTGGACCCACCACCTGCAGGAGGAGCCATAGGGGCTGGTGCAATGTGATTTGGGCAGCTCCAACGGCTGCCCCCACGACCCGGCAACGGACAAGTGGAAGAAAATGTAAGGATGGAATTAAATATACATCCAAACGAGAACACAGAGGAGCTAGGCGAATGTTCGAACGATTCTGCGTCAAGCGGACGGGGTTGCGGTGGGGGGGGGACCAGCCACTCGACTATAAAAGGGCCTTCAGACAGACCTGCGCAATTCTGTAAAAAAAAATCAAGAAAACCTCTGCGCTGTTGCTGCTAAGCACGAAGATGTGAATGAAAACCGTTTCTGGATTATTTGCTTGTGCTTTGGTGACAGTGGAATAGTTTATCAGCCATATCACACATTTCTCTGATACTTGAGGCAAATCTCACCTTTTTCATCCCTTCTCCCTCCTGCCTCTCCCGGATATTATTTCAATATGCGTGGGTTTAGAGTGTGCAGTACCTGTCTGTCTAGCGATCATGTCATGGTGGGATGGTGGAACGAGGAAAAAAATAATAAAATGCAGGACTGCAACCAAACTGGTGATGTTTAATAAATGACTAAAACCAAAATCCGGAGAAGACAAAACTCAAACAAACCGGGGCTGACGTAGACAAGGACACGACAAAGGACGAGGGAAACACAGGGGTATAAATGCACGAGGCAACGGGGCACAGGTGTAACACATCAGGACGGGGCAGACAAAAACAAGGGAAGCAAAGCATAATCGCAAGGACAGAACAGACATGTCTTTTTTAACGCTCGTAGTCTCGTACCTTTTCCCTGCCCGAGTCCCAGTGCAGCTGACGCGGGGAAACTCTTCTCCTGTCCGGGGAGCCAAGTGTCTAGGTCCCGCTGTCAGTCCCGCTGCTTTGCTCTCGAAGCTCTTCATGAGGAAGGGGTCCCAAAAATCCGTGATCAATAAGTCCACTTCATTGGGATATTTCCAAGAGGAATATCTGTTTATCCGGTTTACGTCTGATTTCCTGGAAGGTCTTGCCCATGCGCGGCTACATTAGCGGTTTTCCCAGGCGAACAAAACGTAGGGGAAGCTGCTGAGCTACTGCAGGCCCTGGGGGGGCGGACTGTCAATGTACATTGAATTCTGATTGGCTGATAATTCTGTCAGTCACGCTGGCTGTCAATCATGTGTGCGGCCTGACAACACAGGGCCTGCAGAATCTGTTCTGAAGGCCCTGAGGAGGAGCAGCTTGCCAGAGGTGTTTAAGGCACTTTTGAGTAGAAAATTACACTTACACACTTACAACAAAATCAATATAAGCGACAACTGTACATTATATAAATAAATTACAAATTAAATATTCTAATAAAACATTTTACACTTTTTTTTTCCTCATTTGGTCAGGGGCCAGGGCCAGCAGAGAAGGCCCTGCTGGCCCTGACGGATTGATTGACGGCCTTTCTACTTCCTCCACAGCTTTCTAAAGTAAAATAAGCCAAATTATTTACAGCCTGTTTTTGAATAAATATAAATGTGAGAAGTTTCACAACACGATACGATGAGATTGCGAGTTTAACCAATCAGTATTGGTAATGTGGCCAGTCTGCGTTCGTCCTCCTATTCTGCAGTTGACATGAGGCAGAGTGGCTTAGAACGGCCAGCGTATGCTGCAGCGGGGTGAATCTTTGTACATTAATTATGGGCTTTAACTGGCTATTTGCTTTTTTGTTTAAGACTGACATTACAGATACTTTCTGCTTTATAGTCCTTTCAGAATAATTTGATACGAAACATTCCGTTAATTCATCCAAAACAATGTGTATCGTAAAATGTGTGGAATTGCTACGAACCCATTTCATTATTTTCTTGATGAAACTTTTCCACAACCAAATAGGCTCAGTGCAGATAACTTTATTGTCAAATCAACCACACAAGTGCAGACAGTGAATCAAAATGATGCTCCTCTCAGTATAGCAATATACACAACACCACGAGTCGAATTTCAGATCCAAGCAGGTTTTTGTTTTTTTTGTCACTGTCGTACACACGTCTTATCTTTAACTAAAATCAGTTTCCCCCTCCCCAGTAAAAGCGACCTACTTCCCGCTTGGAGGTGAGTGCCCGGCGGTGGCCTAGGATCACTCGTCGAGCGCTGAGCAGCGGAGTTGGCACTGGTGGCCTGTTTCTAAAATAGGTTAAGTTGGCAGAGACGAGGTACACTGATTGATAGCGGCGGAAGACACTCTACTTCTGTCAAGTGTCACGAGCAGGTTGATCTACTTAGCAGGTTTTCGGGGCAATCTTTCCACGCCGTGTTTTATTCTTGGCAGTACTATCGTGACAAGGACGTCGGGTTGGCATGTAATTGACGGTTATGTCTGAGGAATCAAAAGAATAATAATACTGTGATTTGTTACCGTGAAAATAGGCAAACGATGGCAGCCGAGTGGGATTCTAATTTCCCCAATTATTCTCAATGATCGGTGTATTGTGTTGTAGATTTAGATAACCTTTGGTGTACATCATACCGCTACACATGTTTATAATTATACCATACAACTTGGATTATATACATATATTTTTTTTATATGAATTGGCTAATGACATTGGATGGACCAGACATATTATTTTCGGTGTTATAGCATAAGACCACACGGCTATAATTTGTGCGGATTACTCTTCATTCTTCATTTTCTCTTTATTTGACTATTGTCTGTTCACCTATTATTGTCCATAGTAACATCCTTTTTAAGCCAGTTCAGTCTTTTACAATGCAGCATTCATACACACATGATAAAGAGGGTTAGCCTGATGAATCCTGTTGTGTTCAGGGGGAGAGAGGGGGGATTTGGTCACGGCGGCGTGTGACTTTATTAGTGCGCAGTGAACCCGGTTTATCAGCAGCAGCCTGTAGCAGTTAGCAGCAGTTTGGCGCGACAGATGCAGGTGAGGAAACATCTGCTCGCAGCCAATAAACACTCACTATCACTTCCCCGTGGCAAGGTCACCGTCGGTACATAACCCAGCACGGGGAGCGCCACCGTGGCTAATCTCATACAAATAAAAGCAACAACGTTCAGAGAGGGTTATTATGCTTTTCCCATGCATTTGGTATCATCTCAAGCACATCTTTCACTATTGTAATAAGAGGGTGACCTGGGTTTTACGTAGCCTGGTTATCGCCAGACTAAATATCACAAGTGATAGTTAGTCTGGGGCCCACCAATTCATTTTTTCGTAGGAGAGGTGCGGTTTCAGTTTGTCCATAGCTGTTTATTGGGCGCTACAAATGTCTTTCATATGCGTCTGCAATAGCCATAGCCACACGTATCAGATTTATTGGCCAATGCCGATATGCTCAGCTGATATTTTTTTTGCCGATATTTTTTCCTGTAACATAAACATAGTGGCTGATTTGATTACTTTAGGTGATTCACTCATAATTTCTGTCCCAGCTTTGATTAGCTGTCGTTAGCATTAGCGTACTGTTGCTAGCCGCGGCGATCAAAAATGCTGCGGAGGTTAAAACTAACTGAGGGACTGAATTCTCCAAGTTCTGTGCTTCAAAATGACATGCAGCATGTCTATATTCGCTGAGGTTTAGTGAAACTTGTAGCTAACCAATTTTCATTGCAATGTTTCTCTGTTCCCCTGAGGCCTTGTGGGAGGACTCGCCCTGACTTTGTTCTTTCCAATTGATGAAGACAGCAATCCGGGTATTTATGACGTATCCCCTTTAGTAACGACGTCCGCCATATTGGCATCGGGGAAATTCTTCAAGCGATTCCTATGGGCGTCTATGCAGCAAATGCGCAAAACATGTATTTAGTGGCAGGTGGCCTAAACTGTGGTGAGCATGTTCCTACAAATGCGCACTCATGATTTAAACAGCATCAGGGACCTGTAAATATTGCTTTTTCTCCCCACATAATCTGAAATGGCAAGTGCCCACTATACGCAAGGTAAGAATGTCCATTTCATGGCATTTATATAATTTCTGAATTATTAGATGATGTTTAGTGGCCGTTAGACGTGAACCCGACCCGCAATTAGCAGAAAAAACATAATATGTTTCAACATTTGGATCAGAAGCCACTTTCAAAATGCCTCTGTCTCTGTCCACCCCAGTCCCCTTCACAACAAACGCCGGTAGGCTCTGCGGATGTAGCTCGCTGTTGACGGTATCAGTTGGGGCTGAGCGTTTCCTTTTGCTTATATTTCTGCTGCTCTGAGGAGGAGAGGAAAGCCGTGTTATGGATTTGGCAAGATTGGAGCCTGGGCAGGAGGGATGAGGAGGGCTTCCTGTTCACATGGGGCCGTGGAAGGGGGAATTGACAAATTGACAATTGTTTCATGAACTAAAAACAAAGGCAAACGCTAAAAGATGAACATGAATGACTAAAAAACACAACACTAAGCAGGCTTTTGATGAGGGAACAACATTAGAAGAAAGGTCTAAAAAAGTTAATTTTGCATAATATACACATTTTAAAATAGGTCAGATTTAATTTTGTAAAGCTATTTTCGCAATATCTAAATACACGATTGCATCATCACGATTATACATTTAGTATAGGATTTATTCTGGATTACAACACTTTTCGTCATCCTCTGACTCTGCACAATATCGGGAATAAAGATCCTTCCAGGGTAAAGATTTCAACTAAGCACATCATCATTAGTATCCTTATTACTGTACTGCGAGACAGCAAAAAAAAACAGAAATCCGGGCAAACTATTTACTCCCCGCTTCAAATTGGACCAGCAACATAATTTGATCATCAATGACAATGAAATTACGGTTTATTTGCTCATTTGGCCGCGATGGAGCTCCCCGGTGAATTGCACAGACGGTAGCGTAGCGAGCGACTTGCTAGCATCAATCATTATTTGGCCTTGTTGGGGAAGCTTTGGCCCGTCCATATGCCGCTGTGTCCATGGTCACCCTCCCAGTCGAGCTCGGGGTTTTGGCTCTTTCCGACGATGCGCAGATGTTCCCCGCTTGTGTTCGCCGCGGCCGCTGATTGCATTACACCGACTGTCTCCGTGTCCCTGGGAGTGTGTTCGTTTTTTCCAAAGAGATGGTAGCGGAGTGGCATAGGAGGTGAGACAGCCGCGCACATGCGAGTCGCCCATTTGGCAAAGTGCAACCGAGGCCCGAGTGACAAAGACGAACTACAAAAGCGCCGCGTTGAGCCGCCCTTTACTCATTTCATGACCTCAAGTGCAGACCTAACCGGGGATTGATTTTTAACACAAGAACAAAGCGACATGCTGCGAAGTGATGAAAGAAATGGCGGGTGTTAACAGAGAGTTGGACCAGGTGGATGTGTGTGGAGAGTGAACGAGACAAAAGACAATCTCTGTCCGGCAATGAGTGCTTTTAACATTTTTAAAATAGTCTACCATAGAAAACCACAGTTTAAGAAAAAGTTAATATGCAATATATCACAGTCGCAGACATATACAAACTATAATCCCATGGAGTAAAAGAAGACAAAAAACTAAGTGCTTGACGTCCGCGCTGGAATATCGTCAAAGTACTCCAGGTGTTATTACGCCTCAGAATATAGGGCCCCTTTTTATCCACTTAGAAAATCTTGACTTTGATCGTGTAAAGGCTCACATAACTGTATTTAAATAGGGAAAATGTGCTTGGTAGCTTCTAACTTCACCCCAGTTTGGAGCTATACCTTTGCTGGGAGAGGCTAAATGCTAACAACATTTGCGTGACTGAGCGCACGCACAAAGACCAGAGAGTTATGCATCCACTCATCTAAGCTAAGGTAAGAACATATCTCAGTATGTAAAAACAGTGGCCTATTCCTTTAATTCATCATTTATTAAGGCTAAGGAGTAGTTATTATAAAGTGTTACCTGACGTTTGACACATTAGTTTAGTCTGTTATTTCCATAACACCTACACACCAGTTGGATAAGATTAACCCTCGTGTGATCCTTTAATTTTGCACCCTTTAAAGACCCTAATGTCAAAAAATTTACACTTCAAAAAAGAGCCTGAAAATTACCACACATTCATATGTTTTTCTGCTACTTTTTACAAAAATCCTTCAGTGGCTTTTGGGCCATTTGGATGGGCTGCGGCTCCAGTAGCTTTCGGGTCAAAATGACCCAAGGACCACACGAGGGTTAATAACAACTTTCACATCAACATCAGCATAGAATTTAAAAGTTGAAACCACCACATAAAAACGCTGTGTTGTTAACGCACTCACCGGTACGGGGGACACAAAGGGTGGAGGAAACCTTGAGAAATGCATCGAGAACGGTGCTGTCTGCCAGTGTGGGAGCAGCAGTGAAGACGTCTTTGGTGAAAACTCCATTACTAAAATAATGGAGGGCAGACCGAGGCTGTACGAGGTCACTGAGGTGTGCACCTGCTCCAGGCTTCAGAGTCGCAGTCTATGGATTTTTGATTTTTTTTTCACCCTCACTCTCACATCTGCTGTTTGACTTTCATAGACATTTACGGGAAAATAGAAAAAAAACAGGTCTCATACTTCTCTTAAGTCGAGGACACGCTAGAGAAGTTTTCTGATTTTGAGCCAGATTTTCCCCAACTCCCGTGAGGCTTAACACAAGCAGCGACTATTAGCCACACTTACAAAATGTTCTACTCAGTACATACAAATGGGTTTATTTGTAATACATAAATGATAAGGTACAGGGTACAGATTGATAAAAAAGGTCTTCATGTGGGACTGTTCAAATCAATATCCTTGGGCCAAAGAAATGGAAATAATATTTTCAAACTGTGACCTAAATTACATTTATAGAAATAAACTGCTTTGTAATTTAAAATCATTAAATTAAGCTGTTAATTGAGTTTACAATGCAATGAAAATATGAGCTATGTAGAAAAACAAAATTAAGACATTATATTCAGTTTAAGGACAAAAACTGAATCATACATTCTCTTAAATCTAAGTAGAAAACAAAGGTCCCTCTGTGCCCAACTGAGAACTGGCACTTTGCCTCTGGCAGTGGAGGTGGGCAGGTTCAAAGGTCATTCTGAGGAGGAGAGGTTTTGTACTTTGTGTGATTTAAAAGTGGTGAAAGATGAGTTTAATTTTGTTTTGTATTGTCCACTTTATTCTGATTTGCGTGAAATTTTGTTCCGACAGGTGCAACATGACAACCCTGATGTGTTCTGGTTTCCGCATGATAAAATTTTGAGGCAGCTTTTTGAAAGGCACGTTTTTGCTTTAGGCCACTATATCTCCAAAGCTTGGGATTGAAGACAAATTAATTTGTATCCTCCTGTGTGATGTGGATGTTGTTCTGTTATGATTGATTGTACAGTTTCTGTGAATTTATTCTGGCAGTCATCTGAATTCTGTTTTGAGATGTGTCTTATAAGTCCATGAGGGCTGGGCACTTAAGTGCAAGACACAATAATAAATAAAAATCAATCAAATCATACAGGGTTCTTCGTCGACAACTGTTTCATCAGCTTTGGAATTCATTAACCTCTTACCCCGACCTTAACCGAGTGCATTTTCTTCAGTTTGGCTTTACCCAAATCTAAAAGCTTCTGGACGGAGGAGTCAACTGTGTAATGCCTAATTTGAAAGCTAAGGCCTACAAAACTTTTTTCAAGTGTTTTTGTCTCGTTTTTGTGGATTTTTTAAATGTTTTTGTAGTTTTTTTGTCTTGTTTTTGTTGCTTTTTTGTCTTGTTTTCGCCCTGTTTTTGTCAGATTTTTGTCACCCTTTTGTCACTTTTATGTTGTATATTATTGTTGCTTTTCTGGCACGTGTTTGTTGCTTCTTTGTTGCTATTTTTGTTGCCTTTTCATCACTTTTTTGTCAGGTTTTCATCCTCGTTTTTGACGATATTTTGACGCTTTGTTCAAGACATTTTTAGATTTGGGTAAAGCCGGACTGGAGAAAATGTGCTCGGCTCAGGTGGGGGTTAAAAGGTCCTTCTGAAGGTAAGATTTGACTAATTGATTATCCCTGACTAGTCATCGATTCTATCCCTGCAATATAAAGTTCGAAATCATCTCGGCACCGGCCCACAGGATGCTACTGCTGTTGTGTAGTACTGAATGGTGTGTGCGTGGACTTCAAAATAAGTATGGAGGTGTGAAGGAAGTCGGTGGAAAAAAAAAAAATGAGTCCAGGGAAAGATGAAAGACTTGATAAGAAAAGCAAGAGTGCACAAAGGAACCAGAGCTGTATCCTCCAGGCACCGAACACACGGTGAGAGAGGGGATGGGAAGCTCGCTCACATTATGCATAATATTACATGTGTTTTGAATATAACCCACCTTCTCAACATCGCAGTTTGGACTTTGATAAGATGTTGTTAATGCTAGGATTAAAATATCTCTTGGGATAAAGCTTGTGATGGCTATGCACGTCTCTGTTGGTATTATGTCTTTTCAATTGTGCTCATTTGCATGGAAAAAGGTGGTGATTCGGTTTGCCCTAACTTTCTTTTGACTTCAGGGGATTTTATTTTTATCCACGTATCCAAGCAGGTCTCGGCTTAACCCTAAAAGAAAATCAAAGCTAAATCTAACACAAAACCAGAAAAGCTGTACATAGTTATTGTTCTGGGAGCTCAGAGGTGACTTGTTCGGCTGAAAATCACTTCGTATATTGCAGGGAGGTACATTTTATTATGGCTGAGCAGACTAAAACTCCTTTGTGATTTTCTGACGGTTTAACGGAAACTGACATATAACCACAACTACAAAAAATATTCCTTTAAACATGCCATTTTTGCACTGCTTTCTAAGGGGGCAATTTACTAAGCCAGGTGCAAAATAGCAAGTGGTACTTCAAATTAGCAAGTGGGCAAGCACAGTCTGCACATAACTGCTACTGCTGTTCTTCCTGACATTTGAGGGAACATTTACAAAGTTATGATGCATAAATGACAGATGTCCACAATCAATAATTATCACTTAAACAACAACATATTATTATTATTATTATTATTATAGAAAGACGATCCTCTTGGAAATTGCCTATGCTTACTGCCTGTGATGTGTGTCTGTGAATCTCTGTGAATGAGACAGATATAAACATTAGAAAACCGCATTATATTGCTCTACGTAAAAGTTTACACCTGCCTCCCCAAAGTACTACTTTCTTGCGCAGTTTTACTTCACATAGTGGAGATAAAACACAACAGCGCTCGCTAAACGCAATCATATGCATTTTCTCCGCCTCAAATATTGCGCATTGTGGCATATAAATCAGGTCTTGTGTGCCAAGTTTGCGCTGCGGCCTTTGTTTTTAGAAACGCAAATGTGGTAAATGGTCTCAACTTGTATAGCGCTTTTTCCACCTACATTAGGCACTCAAAGCGCTATATAATATCAACTGCACTTGCTTTCTGCTCCACTTTAGTACCGTGTATGTACATGTTAAAATGCTTAGTAAATGACCCCAAGTGTTTTCATGATGTTGTTTGACAGACGAAGTGATCAATCTGACGTGTATTTTCCTTTCACTATTATTAACTACAAATGTATTCTTGGTCATTTTCCCAAGAAAACAGCCCCATATCCAGTACAAATACCAACCAATGTCATCAGAGTGGAGTGCGCTGTGCAAAGGTTAGCGCTGGATGGTCTTTCGCTCGTGGCACCAGTCCTATCACATTACATGGGCGTGCTTGACGAGGCTCCGGGGGCCCAGAGAGAGTGAGGCAGCTGCCTGTTGCTATAGCTGCTGATGCCAGAGCTGGAGCCTGGAGCATGTGGGTGTCAGTGGGAGGAAATGCCTTACTTCCCCATCTGTCCATCTCAGAGGCAAATCCTGACCAAGCACAAAGTGGCCCCCTCGGCTAAGCTGCTGAGCCCACACGTACGCCGGCATTTATCCCGCACTCTCCTTAGGGCTGAGACCGGCTCAAAAACATGACTGTAACACTTGGGCCAAACAGCTGCAGAAAGTCTGGGTTATTATTTGCTGACAGAGCTGCTTTCTCGGTAAAATGAAACAAGTCTAAGTCCAGAGCAAAACAATTTATCACCATTCATTACTGTGTCAAATAAAAAAAATGGTCAACAGGCTTTAAAATGACAGTCTGTTCCTGAGCTGTCATTACACTGGCATGACTAAACACTCACGAGGATCTTTCATAATTCTATTAGCAGGCCAAGTGAATACGGCAAAAGCTTTAAAGGAACAGGCCACCGTTTTTCCATACTGAGATATGTTCTTACCTGAGCTTCGACAAGTTTATACGTACCGGTCTGGTCTTTGTGCGTGCCCCCGTTTGGAGCTATAGGAATATAGCCGCGCCGCCACTGTGGGTAAACCTGACCCGCATGTTTTTGGAAGTAACGAAACCTGGAGCACCCGGAGGACCTGGCTGGCTGCCTTCAGGTCTCCTCTGATCCTCTAAAACGGTGCACCGCCTCCTGGGTTTGTCCCCGTTTCAGAGCTTGGCGTCCCACACTGGTCAGCTCCTTCACCTCCTCCTTCCTCTTCCTCCTGCGCAGCTTCCTCCTCTCAAATGTCTTTAGCTCATAAGCTGGTGGTTTGTTTACTTTTAAAAAGCTGCTTTCCTCAGGACCATTATGAACACAAAACACACAAAAAATCCACTGAAGTACATGCAAAGGTGTGGAACACAGAAACCACAAATGCAGTTCCCAGGAAAAGGCAAGAAACGCAGCTTTACCCAGAGAGAGGGAGGTGGCCACTTGTTTGCGCGTCGGCATTACTCATTCATTCAGATATGATCTTTTACTGTATATCCTTGCATGATCTATCAAATACATGGAATTAAAATGAATAGTTTCACAAAGAGTTGATTAATGTGTGTAATCTTTGCCATACAGCAGTTTTGACACCAATAATACATCAATGCAGACTAAAGCATGCACAATAATGCAAGAAGGAAACCAAAAATGAAAAGGGTGGATTGCTAGTAATCTAACAAAAACCAATATATCCAACACCATAGATGAAGAAAACAACATAATATTGCTCGATTTAATTAAAGAAGATGGTTATCTATTTTTTTATTCTTTTTTTTATTACAAGAGTCATGTAGAAAATAGATGTCTTTGAAAAGAACTGCAATGGTACACTTGACATCAAAGTTTAGCAGCTTCCCCGGACTGAATCCACTTAAGAACAGTGGAACTTACATAAGCGCACTTGCAGCAAGTGCAGGCACCAGGCTTTTTGAGGTGCTGAGTACATACATACACTATCACACGCAAACACACAGACGTATACGGCACTTGACGCATTCCAGCTCTTTAACTCCAAAGTTATTTTGTTCCAGGCGAGAGCGAACGTGTCGGGAGATGGATGCTATCACAGAGCTGCAGACCCACTCTCGAACTAATCACAGCCAGAGAGAGAAGCGGACTGGGAGACGTTTGCAGTGCCAACAACACCGAGGCGCGGGGAGGAGAAAGGAGTAAAGACGTAGGGTTTGACAGAGGCAGGCGAGGAGACAAAAGGAACTGTTTGCATTAAGTCACTCAGCACATGTTAAGATGGCTTTAATCAAACTGAGGGACTTCCTCCAAGGAGCTCTGGTACACATGTTGAGATGAGCAGAAATGTCTGTTCAGAAATTATCGCTCAAGATTAGATAGGACTTCATTGATCTGACAATGGAGAAATTCACTTGTTACAGTGCCTCTCGAAAGTACTAATACACCTTGAACTTTTTACTGAAAGTTCACACTCAAGTAACAGACAACTGTGAAGTGAAAGCAAAATGATATGTGAGTCTGTTATTTTTCAAAAAATAGAAAACCAAAAAGTCGGGCGTGCATAAGTGTTCATACAGCATGACTTAATACTTTGTGGAACCCCCTTTTGCTGCAATAACAGCAGCAAGTCTTTTGGGGTTTGATTCTACAAGGTTTGCACATCTATTTTGCCCATTCCTCTTTACAACTCAAGCTCTCTCAAATTAGAAGGAGAGTGTTTGTGAACAGCAGTTTTCAGGTCTTTCCACAGATTTTCAATAGGATTTAGGTCAGGACTTATTAATAATAACGCCTTACACTTGTATTGCGCTTTACAAGCCTGCATTACCAAGTGTCTCAAAGCGCTACACTGTCATCATTATTCATTCACTCATTACTCGGTGGTGGTAAGCTACTGTTGTAGCCACAGCTGCCCTGGGGTAGACTGACGGATGCGAGGCAACCAGTCCCCCGGCCCCTACGACCACCACCTGCCACTCACTCACTACATTCGCTAGGCTTCCTGGTGTTACCAAACGGTCTCCCATCCAAGCAGGCCCTTCCCTGCTTAACTTCCAAGATCTGACGGGATTGGGCAGAGCAAAGGCGGTATGACTTTGACTGGGCCATTCTAACATATTAATATGTAGTCCATTTTTCTACAACTGTGGACCCACTGATGCACTCACCTTCAATTTCAATCATTCCATTGTAGATGTAGCTTTGTGTTTAGGGTCATTGTCCTGCTGGAAGGTGAATCTCCGCCCCAGCCTCAATCCTCTTGCTGACTCCAGCAGGTTTTCCTCCAAAATGTCATTATAATCGGCTCTATCCATCTTCCAAACTATTCTTACAATCTTCTCAGTCCTCGCTGAGGAAAAGCAGCCCCATAGCATGATGCTCCCCCACCATATTTGACACTGGGGATGGTGCACTCAGGACGCTGAGCAGTGTTAGGTTTGCTCCATATATAACGTTTTGCATTTGGGCCAAAAAGTTTAATTTTTGTCTCATCTGACCAAAGCACCTTCTTCCACATGGTAGCTGTGTCCTCCATATGACTTCTAGCAAACTTCAAACGGAATGCACTGCACGGGGGCCATCTTCAAAGCTTGAGCTATACGTTTGGTCATGACAACATTGCAGGAGATTTTTAGCCTATTTGCTACAGCTATAAAACAATATTTCTCAGTTGTTTGGCACAGCAACGCACATATATATATTGGAACTGCAGAATTTTAGCCAGCTAATGTTAAAAGTTGTTAAACATTATGCATTGCTGGTGCCTTAGCGTTTTATCAGCTTTGTCAATTGGAGGTTTTAAGGTAGACAAGGTTGTTAAATTCACTTAAAAAGGCATCAATGCAGCACTGAAAAAGCAAATGGAATCGAGTTTGTTAAAAAGGAAGTGGGAGCTTGCACAGTGCATCACCACTAAAAGCATGTGTCACTACACACACAGCAACAAAGCTTTCTAATTAACTGGCAGGTCAGGAGAGACAGTCAGCCACACATCAGCATCGTGCTAACACTTGGAGCGAAACATACACAGAGGTTTTCTGCTATATAGTTACTTATGGGCTTAGAGAGGCGGCACGTTTGTTTAAAGCAGTAATGCAGTTCTCAGTAGAAACAAACACTACTCATGTACAGCCAGTTGGATATAGAAATGTTATTCTTTGTATGTACCCTTGACTAGAAGTTAAGTTAAGCTAGCATCCAAATCCAGAATAGGTTACTAAACTGTATTATCATCTATTCTTCGTGTTTTATAACAGTTACAGCTCTTAAATGCTAGACGTAGGCTGAAGGTATGCAAGTAATAGAAATAAAACGTCTTGCAGAGTATTTCAGAGGTAGATAGTTATGGGGGAATGTCATGTCTCTAGAGCAGCTGTCTTCATTGTTGAGGGAAAAATACAGGGAACGTTCAAGGAGACCGTTTGTGGGCAGAAAAAAACAAGTTTGTTCTGTTCACAGTCAGGTTAGATTGACCTCGTTTCAAACAGGCCAATCTCTTAGAGCAGCCTTTCCCAAAGTCCGGGACATCGCGGTCCAATTATTGATCTGAAAATCTCTCGGGGGGCCCCCCAAATCATAATAATTTACTCCATTCAAAAGAATTTGTTATACTTTTACAGCTAAAATGACATTAAAAGTAACATCTAGCTATGACAGTAGGCTAAATACTGGTTTAAACTGGTGCATTTGCCCAGATAAATGTATTTTTCCTTTCAAAATGAACTTTTTTCATTGTACTTGTTTTGCAGACAAGCTTTAGGGGCCCCCCTGTAGTGCCTCTGAGGCCCCCGGACCCCACTTTGGGAACCACTGTCTTAGAGAATATCACTTCACTGCAATCCTTACTTTCCTGTTCACTAGTTGACATGGTTGAGTTGGCTAAACCCACTGCCCTGTCTTTGTGCCCAAGCCTGATTAATGGACATAATTGCATCGCTCCTGCACAAAGATGTGGAGAAGCGTCCCTATACACAGGTTAAGGAACAAATTCAAGGATTGTATTTATGTCTCTACAATGACAATAAAGCCGAGGAAAATCAATATGCAAAAATATGGCTGTGATTCGCTGTGTCGAATCATGTTAAATAATTGTTAAAAATATCCTTAACCGCAGACATTTTGGGATACGGCATTTTCAGCATAACACCTTACAAATTGCCGCCATTGGGAGTTTACCGCCGGCGCAGCTCTGAGTCAGCGGCACTCGCGAGCCGTGCCAGCGGTGAAGGCTGGTGGGCGACTAATCCCCTTAGCCCTCCCTGTGCATGTCATTGGATTCCTTATAGGCCTCATTGTGGTCACATCATTTCCAAAAGAAATAAATGACACCTCCCAGGTAGCGCTGAGTCAAACACTGCTCTTAAATGGTGCCTAACGACTCTGGCTGAATTCACAGTTAATTTATTACTGGAGGATTAAAGCGTGCGGCTGGCCAGCTGTACAGCGCGGGTAGTAAACATCTTTCATGCTCATTAACTGACTTAAAAGCTGCAGCTGGTGTTTTTGTAGTCGAAAACGCATGCATTACAGAGTTTGTTCATTTCATAAGGTTTGGTATTTTAGAGAGTCGAGATTTATGGAAAGGTCTGCGTTGCACAGTAAGAGTCTTGCGTTTGACCATCACAGGAAATGGAAAGGGTTTTAGTATTTGCAAGTGAGGTGACGAAGATGGCGAGGTTATAAAGCTTACCCGCCCTACCGTCTAATGCCCGGGCCATTTTATTTATCCGATGGAAGTGTTAGTTCATCATTAATATTTCATCACCGTTTCCACTGTCAATGTCTCCGAGTAGATGATGTTTTTCTCAATTAATATAGATCTCCCGGTGGCAAATGGCTGCTGCAACGTCTTTGCAAGGAGCTTCAAAATTGCATCGTGAAAAATTAAACAGTTACTTTAAGTGCCACATCCCCTCGCGTCGTCCTTGAAGACGCAGTTAAACCCCTAACCTTGTGAAAGTGTAATACATAAGCAGCGGAGGGGGATTTCACTGTATTTCCATAGAATAAGTTCTTGGCATAGTATGGAGGTGGGGGTTTGATGGATAAAATGCTGCTACATCACCACACTACTATATGGTATATATAAGAGCTTAATTATCCTTGTGCCTTTCTCTCCAGATTAAACTTGGCCACCTTTTATCTCGATACAGGTCTTATCTTGGCCTTTTAGAGACATGGGTTTTTGACTCATCAACCGTACAGAGTTTTATTTTGGATGATCACTAAGTCAAGCCTTCAACAAACAAAGGAGGCTCACTCATTATCCCCACCCAGAGGTAATGAAGCCTAGGCGTAAATTCAATCTGGAAGACTAGTTTCAGCATCACCTACCAAAAGCCAGTGATTGCGTCTGCGAGGGTCACAACCCATAGACATATTATGAATAGATCGTCATTACTCACTCCTCCTCGTTTACCACAATGACCACGTTCGAGGGGGAAGTCATGGCTGATTTACAGGCTCCTCCTCCCCAGCTCTGATGAAGCATGTTCCTAAAAAGGGCATAAGGGCGGGGTCTTCACTGTAGACTCGGTCCTTGCGTGACGTGTAGCTCGTGCAGCTCCAATGCTAACAGTCTGACCCTGATTAGAACGAGATTTCAAAAAAATTTAAAAAAATCATCCTGGTTTCTTTAATTGTGACTAACCCAGCGTCATCTCAGGAGGAATATGTAGCCGTAGAAAGTTGTTTTTAACATGTCTAAAGTCCAATGTTTTTCAATGGGAGACTAGCGGCTATATGGAGGTACTACAGCAATGGCGGCCTCCAGTGTTGCGGTCGTAAAGCAGAGCAGCCAGCGGCCATTGGTCACACCTCCACCTTAGCCTATCAGCGCAGAGCCACACCGTCACAGCCAATCATCACCCGCGTTTAAACCTCCAGCGTTTATGGCTGGTCCGCTTCCCTGCTGTGCTGCGACCCACCTCGCAGCACCGCCTCTTGTATCCACAGCTTCACACTGCTACATCCTTTACCGGTCTCCCATAATCACCAGCAGTGTCCATCCCTAACCTACCCATCCATACTAACTTTAATCCATATATCGATGGATATATCGATGGATCTGATCGACAAAAATATATATATGTCAATAAATCGTTCTAATTGCTGCTTTTGTTTGTGTCTATCCAGGTTCAAATACGTCTGGGATGAGTCTGGCAACGTGGGCTGCTTGTCCAGGGGAAGATAGAGTCCGTGTTGAGTTCTTTACGGACAAAACCCGTTCCCTACACCACATGCTTTTGGCATCGCTTCACTCTCTATTAAGGTGTGCGCTAGTTCCGAGACCGCCAATGCATGGAACTTTGCTAATTTCTCTCATCATATAGAGCCATGGCTCTCAATCTAGGCATTAGCTTTTTTGGACTTGAAAAGGACTGTATGATTGATCAACTTTTAGTACAATGTAGTATTTGTTGACATGTCTGATTGGTGGATTTGCTATTTGCTCTATAGTATTTGTGGTTGCTCTTTGAATAATGGACAGAAACGAGACAGACAGAGTGAACTGTAACGAGGCTTTTTCAACATGTGATGATTGTCTTGAAAATGAGTTTTGAATTGTGCTTGCAATAACATGTTGATCGCAATTGTCAATATAGAGGCAGAGCCCTTGTGTCTATCCAAACATCTCGTGTAACGGAGCAATGATGTTCGGAGAAACCATCGTTTTATGAGACGCAATTCAATCGAGGCCAGGATTCTTGGAGCCAGTGCCTATGAGCGCACAAGCTTTTGTCATCGGCAGCTAATTCCTCAGTCTGCGCTTTCACGGTCACTCTTAAACAGACAATTCTGGAAAGTGGGCAGTGTAGGAAATGTAAGTAAAGAATGCATGAGTCGTACGTGTCTGAAAATGTAAGTAGTGGTACTAACAGCAGGGATATGCATTTGGAGCAGGCCATTTATTCAGAGGATATGATGCACAAAGACAAATACTGTATGTCCTACAATTACCTATTTATGTGAGCGCAAACGACACCGAAGGACTTTCCACTTTCCCCACTTTGCTTTCACACAAAAAACGGATCACAAATTGACCTAGTCCTTTAACTTTCCAATTAAGAGGCAGCAGTCGAATGGCCCCACAAAGTAATTACAGGAACATAATGATTTTACCCAATAGTCTATGGCCTTTTCACTGCACACAGATCCGGCAGCATCAATAAAGGCTGCACTTCCTCCCACACAAACAAGCCGCTCACACAATGCAGTGGACACAGTCACATGGCCACATCCCTGCTCCTTATCTTGATCTATGTAAGTACATGGCCTTATTGGCACGGCGGGCAACAAGGAGAAGTGCTGCGTCAGAAGATTAGTGAACCTCCAGACCACTGAAGGCAAGTGTGAGACGGAGCGTTGAGAGGATGTATACTGGCTTCAGTAAACCGAGGGTAGAGGAGAGCAGTGTATGACAAATCATAGAAAACAATTACCATTTTATGTTTACTTTTTCAACAAAATCAAGCAAAACCATGGACTATTGTGTCTGTAAAAGCAGTGGTTTACAAGTGGTGACCAAACAATGGGGGTGCAGGACCATTTTTAGTGGTGACGGAAAAAATGGGGGAGATGTAGACAGCCTCCACGTGGTTTGCCCCACAAGTAAGGGTAGTTGCAAGGCTGCATGCTCTTCAAGCGAAACAAATGTCTTCACAACGTCAACAGACACAAGAGCTGTAGTGCTATTGTCAAAAATGGCAAATAGTTTCAACTTAAATGAGAGAGGTGAGAACATCGTTGGAAAGCTTGGAGACTACACTTTAAAAATCTGTGAAAATCTCAAAATGCCCCAGAACTGACTTGTGTCCCTGGTTCTAGTGACTGGTCACAAATCCTGCCACCTGCCAGAGCCGGGATTTTGAACCCCCCGACCTTCCATTCATGACATGGCCTGCTCTACCATCTACACCACGGTCGCCCCTAAAATGGCTGCAGATGAATTTTTTAAATATTTATAATAATTTATATTATATGAATAAACAGAACTGTGTAAATAAGTAGTGTTTTAAAATTAAATATAGCAAAACAGGGACAAACTAAATGCTTGCATGTTTGTGGCTTGTCGTGATACAGTATGTCTAATGTGGGTCCCGAAACTACACAAGTTAAGACCACTGATAAAGAGAGTTCTCTTTACACTCAGTGATTTTCGCAATATCTGCCTTGGTGCAGACTGACAGGGACAGCATGATCTCTAGAACTAATTCTTATTCAAACAGAGTAGGTGGAGTTGTTCCCCCATTGATTGGAAAGAGAAGATATGACTAGAAACCCCATACGATCGTGCATACAGAGTGTGCTTTTGTGTAGTATAGCAACTTTTTGATGTCGCTTTTACATTTTCACAATCCTTTCTATATATATATTTTCGAATGCACTTGGGAATAAATTAGTAATAAAAGGTGGTACTATGTTTGCAACAGAGAAGAGTGTCACACTAAATCACCGCCTGTAGAGTTGTGCTGAAGACAATTGAATATAGCATCACAGGTTTCCAAACTCTTGTTTTTCCCTTCATTTAGAAACTTGGAGAAAGCACATAAGCTGCACTCCTTTCTGTTGTCAACCCAGCTATGTAGGACAGCGTTGTTTTGATCTTTGTGTTTAAAACTGTGGAGGCGATGATCAAAACGCCGGGTGGACGGGCTCTATGTAACATGAACACACTCACACGGTCGCGTTTAGTACTTTATGGCGCCATCTGATTTGCTATTCATTGTAGTGCAGGGGTTGGGCTGAAATCTACCGGAGAAGAACAAAGCCCCAGTGAATGCATCTCAAATAGGGATGAGTGGAAACACTGCTCCTGTGGATGTTTTAGGGTGCAGCTGCAGAGGAATCATTGTGAATTGAAGACTCACTGGATCGTGTTTTGGATGAGTTACCAGGAATGTGATAGTCGTTTGTAGTTTGAGTTGCAAGTGATAATGTGTGTTATTTCTATCCACCGAAAGGAGTCCAACTACGCACGTGTGCAGTCCTTCCTTCTGTGTCAGCACTATTCACAACCACTACTTTGTATTATATATATATATTTCATATATGAAGAAAAAAGGCAGTAGTGGGACCTAATGGCAAGCAAGGAAATCCATGGTGCCGTAAAGAAAACAGTTTAAGCACAGAAGGGCTCAGAAAAGATCAAGAGATGTCCTATGGGCTTTGAAAATGTAAAAAAAAAACTGTTTCAGTTATCCTCTATGATGCAACGAGATCCGGGAAATACAGATTTGAGCAATTCAACAGTGCAGGATTACTCAAAACGAATGCACTGAAATGCTTCTACAGGTATGTTTTTGATGAAGGAACAATGGGCCTTATTCACGACACGTTCTTACACACACACGTGTTCTTAACATCTTCTTAGGAAGGTTTTTGGCATTCACAAAATGTGCTCTTATCTGAAAACGTTCCTCCGTAAGAATACATCCTAAGAATAGCCAGGAGGACTCTTACAAGCACAAAAGTCTCCAGTTCTGTTCCCAATCATACTCCTGATGGAATCCAGGAATATGTGTTGTAAATACATACTATACATTGTATAGTATAGTATTTGTACATATTAAATCCTAATTACCTTATTTATTCAGCAATAAGCTGGTAATATTACTTGTATTTTTATTAATGGCAAGTAAAGAACTAATGTTTTACTGATAAAACGTTTTAATGCCACTACTTATAAATAGCACTGCCTTATTTGAAAAAGGCAAGCGTCGGCCTCAATCTTGCCACCTTGTTTTTACAAAGCGTGAGCTCTCTTTGTTGAGCTACGCGAGTGGAACGTCATCTATTTAAGGAACTGATCTGCAAGAAGAAGGACAACACTTATGTGATGTACGGGTTATATCTATTGAACCATTTTGTGATGAGAGTAAATTTGCGTGGGTCCTTAAGCGCGCGGGGTTCACTTGGTTATTACTTTTGGATTTGTGTTTTGCCACTCACATGCTCCTCTGGCTGTGAGTTACACAAAGCTCTTGTTGTCCTCATATGGTGAAAGACAGGCGTGAATCTGGGCTAGTTTTCTGACACTGTACGGATTTTTTTTTAAAGTTTTTTAAGAAGATGTTCATGAATGAGGCCCAATGGTCTTAGCGGAGAATACGAGGGATACTAAAAGACGGGAGGACACTTGGGTTGTTTTCTTCTATACTGTATAACTAAAGGCCCTGTCCCAAAAGTTTGATTTGTTTGCAACAACGTAAGAGGAAGCGTGTACATTTTAGATTGTTAGTCGTGGCCCAAACTCATTCCACACTTCCCATTAGTGTTCTTCTGTGACCGTAATGGGAGTGTAAACAACGTGACTGCAGCTGCTGTTTAAAATGTAAGACTTTCAGATTGTATCATTTGCTAGCTGAGTGGATGAAGTGTTCGACATAAGTGGTGGAAAATTGGTAGGGCAATATGCGGCGCGGGAGACACCTGAAGACTCTATTCAAGTTGAGATGAGGCTTTAAGGCTGTACCGATAAGCAATAATCAGTGAACACACGCGAGGTAAAGCCAAACGAAAGAAATCCGGAAAACAAAACCAGTAACGTCGAGATACAATAGTCCTCTGAATTGTAATAACCCGTTGCACTGACGAGCGGTTGGAAGCGGGGCCCCCGTGCTGGCACAGTTCAAACTTACTCATATTACAGGGCTAAATTACATTTCAGGTGCTTTATATGCGGCCAGTAATGGCGCCGGCAAAACAGCAGGGGAACATCGGAGATCAAATCAGTCTGGCGAATAGAAATAGCGTCGCCATTTGAAACATTAACATGTCGCTGAATTTCGAAGACAGTCATTACTGGTTAAATATGGAATGAATAACCAGCACAGTCTTTGGCAAATTCAAATCGTACTTAATTTGTATGAATTCTAAGGCCGACGCAGAAACAGAACTGAATCACTATTTCCCGCCTCTTAACCTCTGTCTTAACCGTGCACATTTTCTCCAGTTCAGCTTGACCCAAATCTACAAGCTTCTCGAATTTACAGCCTACAGGCCAGTATAATGCGTTATTTGAAAGCTAAGGCCTACAAAATGGATATTACTCAAATAATGCTACCCATAATTGTTTGGAAAATGCAGCAAATATAAAAAACATCAGGGTTAGTTAACCCTAATCAGGATATAATTAGGGTTAAGAACGGCACTCACACAGATCTTACACATATTCTTAGAAACTAGAAGGTCTTGGCTTTCAAATTAGGTATCACACTGGCATATAGACTGTAAGCTCTCCAGTCAATATGCTTTGAGACTTGGATGTAAATAATTGTTAACCCTAATCCTTAACCCTAACCCTAGGGTGGCAGTTAAGTGGTTAAGAAACTCCTTGCCTGTCTGACACGCCCATGAGCCCTCCCCCTTCAGTATGTCATCCCAATACACATGGATGCTGTTTACTCCTGTTTTTCTGTGTGCTGTATTTGGCTAGTTTAAAAAAAAAAATTATCTTTATTTTGAACAGGATATTGGACACGTAGTTTTGGATACGATCAGAACTACAGGTGGACTGGGATACGAGGGACGTCGGAGTTGGCTCTGGACTTCACCGGGAAACTCGTGGGAAATAGGACTTTTCTTCAAGAATTTGCCAAAGTGGAATCATGGATCTGACAACATCTGGCACAAGGTGAGCTCCCTGGTGCATGTCACGTTAAAACGCACATTACCACGCAGTGGTGTTGTGGCACTTGAAGGCGTGCGTGGTGTGTTTTGGAGTCAGTTGTTTTTGAAAATCAGTTGAACGAATGATACACGGAATGGTACACTGTAAACTAGCTACAATGCATTAGAATGGTTATCAAAGTGAGGAATGCTAACACAACAACGTAGAGTTACAGTACAGCCAGTGGCGGCTGGTGATGTGAAAACCAGGGGGGGGCTGTTGCCTATGCCTACCTTCAATTATATTTTAAAAGATACTTATAAACATTGTTTTTAACTTCAAAAAGAAAGGTATCTTTTAGGGGCATTTAGATTATTATTTTATGCAGAATATAATCAAAACTAAACTTATTTAGTTTTATTAAACTAAAAAATAAAGAAGCATGGAATGAATTTATGCTTTTGGAAAATCTTTTTTCTGATGAAATGACATGTTTGTGTAAAGATAGTCACTATACATATTTTTGTTTTGCACCACTGATTTGTGTTTTGTACCAACAGAACAAAGGCAGGAGGTGTATAAAAAAAATAAAAAAATACATGTATATATTAAAGTAAATTGGGACGTGGAGAAAAAGCTTTTTGTGGAGTGTCCCCACCAACATTGACACCAAACCTACGCCCTTGTCAGAAATAACTGTGTGACTTACGTGTTTAGATGAGAGTCCTCCTCGTGGCACCTGGAGCTCCACCTCTGTTTCACTCAATGAATGAATGACGTTCCCTCTTCTGTTGTAGCTCCTCACGGTTCTGAATCTTCTCTCCATCAAATGTCCACGTCCTGGGACATAACTGTCCAAGTCAGCGAGGGTTGTCCCAAAGTGTGAAATAAACAAGCAGTAGCTAAAGCAGACGAGCTAGTTAGCATCGTAATGCTACCTCCAGTAAAGTCCGTTTAGACGTCACTTCTGACTGAAGAAAGTTGTCAAAGTCCATAAGTTGGAAAAAATCCTTTCACGACCTCTCAGGAAACAACACGAAGATTCTCCCGTCTCTCAAATGAGAAGTTTTTCCTCCGATCGTCCGTGAGCTCAGAGCTGCTGCTCGTGTTTTGTTTACAGTAGACGCGTCCTCGGTTTTCACATGTTAGAGACGCGCAATGTTAAATCTCCGCTGGGCGCTCGGCCTCAGCGCCCATCGGAGATTTAACATTGCGCGTCTCTGATTGGTTGAATTAATGATATGTAGTGACGTTTTTAGACCCTATCAGAGCGCCATTGGTTAGATTGCTGGGGCGCTGTTCCTGCCGCCCCAGGCGAGGAACAGCGCTACTGTAATTACTGTTTTAATGTAAACTACACATTTATGACGCTGTTACGGCACATAATGAAGCTGGCAGACAAAATGACACGCTCCTTCCCCTCCGCTCCCCCTTCCTCCAATGTATAAAACACATGTACATTAGAAAGTCATGATTCTTAAAACTTTTTTTTTTTTTTGTATTTGCAAAAATTGATAGGAGGGGCGGCGCCCCACCGCCCATAATGGACCAGCCGCCACTGAGTACAGCTTACCCGTGCTGCTGGCTCTGAAGAAGTAGTCCTCTTTAAAGTAGGAATCACATTGTTTTTTAGTTTCAGTGTATTAATCCACTTTCAAATAAGCTATAGTTTGAAAAGTGCCTGGATCAAACATAGCAGATCCTTTTGGGACTTCCAAAGATGAACTCCAACCATTGTTGACAAATTGTTTCATCCTTGGGCTGTGTAAAAAGAGGGCCGTATACTTCACATTCCAAAAATATACTTTCTCGCTGAAGGCATTTAAGAAAAAGTAAAGGCATGTAGCTACTACGATGAGCAGAGTAGAACGATCGATGCACAGTTCTCTCTCAGGTGTTTCTAACTGTGACTGCAGCTGTTTTGACGGAGGTCCGTCCTGGAAGCGGGGGAGGGGAGTGAGTTTTATTTTTTTATTTTTTTTATGCATACATACATTTGTACAGACAACATAAGCCAGGGGTTTCTTATACAAGTATTTAAAATAGGTAATTTAAAAGCTAAGTCTGCAGGGGCGGGTGCTGTGGGCTGAACTAAGGAAGAAAACATGGGTGGAGCCTCGTCCCCTCCAGCAAAACAGCAGGAAAATGGCTGCTGGCCGGAGATTTAAAGATCACTCAAAAATACGTGGATCAATTTGAGCAGCAACACTGCTTTAAACTCCTACCTGAACCGAGCACATTTTCTAGACCTACAAAACTGATATTTAGAAACACCTCGCGTTGTCGTCCCTTTTTCATATTTGTGTTGCTTTTTTGTCACGTTTTTGTTGCTTATTCTACGCCTTTTTTGCTGCGTTTTTATCGCCCGGTTTGTAGCTTTTTTTGTTACATCTTCATCACCTGTTTCGTTGTTTTCATGACTTTTTTCTCACCTTTTTGCAGCGTTTTTGTTGCTTTTGTGTTGCCCGTTTTCCTGCGTTTTTGTCGCCTGTTGCTTCTTTTTTGATGCTTCTTCATCCTCACTTGTGTCTCTCTTTCTAACCGTTTTGTTGCGCTTTCGTCCCCTTTCTGTCGCTTGTTTTGTTGTTTTTTCATGACTTTTTTTCCTCACTATTTTTGTTGCGTTTTTTTTTTTTTTTAAAGGAGCTTTTCGATTTGGGTCAAGTCGAACTGGAGAAAATGTGCTCGGTTCAGGCGGGGGTTAACAGGTTAATGGGTCGTGTAAGGGGGCACTCCTCTATTCTAAATAGGTCAGATGTAGCCGCTTCTGAAAAAAAGTAAACTCCTTTTACTGTCCTTCCTGTCAGTTTGACCTCCATATTTCCTGAGATTATGATATTCTCTACCATTTATCACGGGCAGCAAACGCAGAAAAGCAACTGTTTGGGGAAATATTAATAGGGCGCTTTGGGATTGTTTATAAAGATACTTTTGATTAATCATCGTCACACACATCCGAAAATAAACATTGTGTTGTTGACCAAGGATAACTTGTTTTTTTTTCCCCTGGAATTTATACTCTTTGATTTTGGACTTTGAAGCATTACTTTTATTTATTTAGCCTGCATAAACAAACCCACTAATCCCCAAATAGAGTCTCATAAAGCTGCTCCTGTATAATGAATGCCATGAGTGAAGCTAACTAGTGATTATGTATATCCCCATGTATCATTTGCTTTGATAGGATGTCAATTTTAATTACTCATCTCTGCTTTTTAACAGCAAGGACAAACACCAGTAAATACTACGACTTCGACTTTAGCTGCAGCGACTAATTCTGTAACATTAATTCATAATCTGTAATACTTTACGATCCAGTCTCTGTTAAGCCACTTAGGAAATAACAGCCCTGACGTCGGTGCGTATTTGATTCAGATTTTACAAGCAGAAGTTGTTGTTGTTGAAGCAGAAGTCGTATAGCACTGGTTTAAAACCTCTTGACCCCGCCTTAAGCAAGCACATTTACCCCAGTTCGACTTTACCCAAATCTAAAAGCTTCTTGGAAAAAAAAGGGTCAAAATAGCGATGAAAACGCTTTAATGAAACTGAGATACTATACATACTTAATGTGTATGAGCTCCGTGGGCAAGTAGACATAATCCTTTGTATGGAATAAGGCCCGCAGTCATGACACCCAAAAGAAGAAGATGATGATGATGAATGGATGATGCTATCGGGAGTCACAAATGGGCACAACAGTTCCCCACATAGTCATTATGAAGGTGTTTACTCATTCCTGTACAACCAACCAATCTGCATTTCAGGTATTTGATACAACAGGAAATTGAATAATAAAATGGTAAAATTCAACATGAATGGGACGTTTTCTTCTTGCTTTATGCCTGCACTACTCAAATGATCCTGTTTTCATCTCCCTCTCTCAGGACACGAACATTGTTTAGCTCTTAGTAAAGTTTTTAGTTTGACCTGTGAGAGCTTATAATGCTTCAGGGAAAACACGAGGCAGCGCGCTGTAAATAAGGAAATGAATGTGAGGCTGCCATCAGAGCACCGCTCTCAGTGCTGCTCGTAATAAACCACACCAGTGTCCTCTCTCTTTTTATAAGCGACGCCCTCTCGCTTGAAGCTTGCGCATCTGGCCCTTAGACTCTTACTTTTGCGTTGGTGGTCTGTAAATTTACAAACGTGCTATATTTCGACCAAATTCACAATACCGGCCTGTGTTGGCCAACGAAATTGACTCTACCACAAGAGAATACATTGACAACTCCATTTTTAATTGGACAATGGATCAAACAAACTCTAAAGAACACACAATGAAAAGACTTTCATGAACGTAGCATTGACAAGAGAGTGTTCTTGTCAGAAAATGAACAAGCAAGTAAAAAAAAAAAAAAAAGAAGCTTTTCGAGATGGTTGGTTGGCTTATTAGAAGAAAGGCTATGCCGATTGAACTCTTCAAACGCCCTCAACACTGATGTACTAAAATGCTATTTTACTTGGCTTCTGCTCCCGTTCCTTTCTATTTGTTAAAAGCTCTCCTGTGAAGCGCCGCTCACTTGGCCCCAAATGTCTTGCACAAAGTGAATGGAAATGACTTTCTATAAAGCTGCGTTTGAACGCGGAGCGCTCTCACAATAAAAAAGCCGCAAACCATCTCTATCAAGCTGATCAAAAGTGACAGCTATAGCGTTTGACTATACTCGACTGGCCCCACTGGCTGACGAATAGATATAAGGGAATATCAGTCTCCAGCTTCAATCCTTCTATGAAGACCTTAGCGCGGCAATGGGAGCAGACAGAGGTGGGGAGTGATGCGATGTGGCAGTCATTTCCCCCTGTGGCTGCATTTAGCGTTTCATTCAATAATGCTAAGTCTTTCAGGGGACACCGCTGGACGAGTCAGCCGTTTAGTGGCAAACTTGGGGGATTATCAGGCCGCAGGCGGTGTTGTGGTTAGACAGTGCAATGGAGAGGGAGAGAGAGATACAGAGGTCGGATATGGAGCTGATGGATACAGTACGCGAGTATACATGGGTGCGATAAAATCAGAAGGTTTTAATTGTCGGTTCAAAACAATCAAATTCACAATTGTTTCAGATTTAACCGTAAAAGCAAAGATGCAAACTGAAGCAAATACAATATATATATATATACTTTTTTTTAAAGAGACATAGTGGTTCATAAGGATGTTTTTTTTTTTGTACAGCAAATGGTTCAGTAGAAGCAAAACACGGCTCTCGTTAGCTAACGTAGCATGAAGCTAATGTTAGCTTCGCTAGTGTACTGGTTAGCATTGTCTGTTTTTCAAGTATTTATGGGATGTTGAACCACTTTGCATATATTCATAATTCAGCAATTGCTAAAGTAATGGTGGAGAAATGGAGAAATTAGTTTTCCCCCTCTGACTGCTTCAAACATGAATATACTATATGGGCAAAAATGCCGTCTGTATCTATGCAAAATTTCTCTTTGTGGAAATATTCTTACCAGTGTTAATTTTGATTAACATATTTTAATTTAGTTTTAGTCTTATTCTTTTGATAAACATGTAAATTAATTTTGTATTGGTGAAAAGATTCTTCAATTTTAGTCTAGTTTTAAAGATTAATTTAGTCAAGTTTGCAACATCGCGATACAGTGGTGCAGCGGTTTGCGCCTATGCCTCACAGCAAGAAGGTCCCGGATTCAGTTCCCACCTAGACGGAGCCTTTCTCTGTGGAGTTTGCATGTTCTCATGTCTGCGTAGGGGCACCTACCCTTTATTGCGATGTCCCGCCAATCCGACACTTTTTGATACCGTCATTCCGACAATAATTTTGAGCGTAGCCTGTTCAGTTTGTAAAGTCCACTATCCTTAAGGTTATTTTTACTCTCTTTTTTTCTTCTTTTTGTACTTAGTCTTATTTTAGTTGACAAAAATATCTGGACATTTTAGTTATGTCTCTGAAACTACTTTTGATTTAGTTTTAGTCTCATTTTAGCCAGCAAAAAAAATCACTTTATAGTCGACGGACTAACACTGCTTCTATATGTACAAATGCTTTGCAAACCCAAATCAAATTGTTCACATTTTTAACAAAGGCAAATTATGCTGGGGAAAATATATCAGGTCCAATCACCATCACTTCTTGGGAACCACGTCGGTAGCAGTATCAACCAACCAAACCGTCTTCCATCACACATTGCTTCAGGCAGGTGGAATAGAAGAGGAGAGAGAAACCCACAGGACTTCGGGACACTGCCGTTGCAAATCGCAAAAACTGAACTTTCTTAGGACTTCAACTACGTTTTCGTGCTAAAGCCTGATAAAATGTATACGTATTTTGCAAGTTTTGGCAGTGAGCGTAAATCCCCTGTGTTGGAATGGAATAATAAAAAAAAAAATGCATCAAACAATGTGAAGATTGTTATTGCTGAAACAAGCCTGATATAGAAATGGAACAGGAGCTGTGCAAGAGAAAACCATGAGACAAGATCAGCAGATCAAAACAGAGATAGTGGGGAGTGTTTGGGATATGCAGGGAGGATTGATGCAGGTTTTTTACCCATGCACGGCATCACAGGGGAGTTAAAGCTCCTTTCGGTACACCCCCCTCATGGTAATGGAAAGGCATCAGTCATGAATATTACGCACACATATTAATACTGGGGAGAGGAGGAGGAGAGGAGGGAGGAGAGGAGGGAGGTGAGGGCTCGGCGCTGTGAATAAGGTGGACTGCTATTCATGTCACAAACACCTACAGATTTAGTCATCAACAGCGACATCAACAACAGGGTAAATCCACTCAAAGGCCGATTCTGTTGACTGGTAAGAGATTCGACACACTATATGATACAGTGTTAACCCCTTAACTGCCGTCTCCCCTGATCAGGGGGCTAGGGTTAGGGTTAGTTAAGCCTAATCAGGGTATAATTAGGGTTAAGAACGGCAAATGTAACGTAAGTTGTGTTTCACTCACACAGATCTCACACATATTTTGGCTTTCAAATCAAGTATCACACTAGCATATAGACTGTAAGCTCTCCAGTCAATACGCTTTGAGACTTGGATGTAAATAATTGTTAACCCTAACCCTTGCCCTAACCCTAACCCTAGGGTGGCAGTTAAGTGGTTAACATGCCTCACACTAGAATGATGGGACTTCAGGTCAGCACAAACTACACGATTTTTCCAGTCTTAAACGATTTTATGAAGAATGGGGGGGGTCCACACTACACGACTGGATTTGGTGTGGTTATATAGAACTATGAGATACCAACAGGCCCGTTTGGAACCGTTTGGAACCATGAGGCTGTCCTCCCGTGGACCCACCACCTGCAGGAGGAGCTGGTGCTATGTGACTTGGGCAGCTCCAACAGCTGCCCCCACGACCCGGCAACGGACAAGTGGGAGAAAATGGATGGATGGATGGATGGATATATAGAACGTCTGGGGGTTCACACATAACGACTGAGAATCGTAAGAGCGAACACACTACACTTCTGCAGTGCTTCTTGGTGAATAGATCCTGTCAAACAGCTGGTGTTTGATAGCACCTGTCCTCTCGACGGCTTCATTTCTCCTCCGGCTCCAAACACTGACACCAGATCAGGAAATATAGGCCTCTGTTTGTGAACGTGGGGAACATGTGCACCCCCCGCGATTGGTCAACAGTGTCAACAGTGTCATGCAATCGCTGTCACAACAACGCAGTTCAATGCTGCTGCTACTACGAGCCTTCAACTTGGCTATAGTACTGTCAAAATTGAGATAAACGTTGGCGACACGACAAAGCGGGATGTATTTCTTTGGATTTAATAAGAAAAGGAGATGGACCATCAGCCGCGAGACGGAGGAGGCGGAGGAGACAGCGGAGAAAGCGGAAAGAAGCTAATGGAGAAAAGTAGCTGGAAAGTTTGTGTCCAAACTCAGTAAGTGCCGCCGTTAAACTGTAGCTGTAAAAGGTAGTTCTCGTGGTGATATAAAGTCGGGCTGCTTGGCGTGGGGCGGTGGCCATGAAATTAGCTGTTTGGTGTCGCTGTTTTGACAGAGGCATTTAAAAGGAGGCGCTGCGGTGTTTTTCTGTGGTCTTTATTTCACATTGGCCGCTGCATTCTGTGTGTTCGCTTTGGGGACAGTGAAATCACCCACGTTTAAAAATCAAACATGTTTGATATCCTGCGACTGTGGTTTACTTGCGTCTGAATGCTGTCCACACTACACGATTCAAACGCGAGTCCAGTGGTGACCCCCCCGCACTATGTGACACGACTCTATGCAACTGCCTTTGACTGGCCACGACTGGAGAAGGCTCGGCGCGGCTGAAAATTAGAGCAAAATTGGGCATAAAAGTTGTGTAGTGTGTGCGGACCTTTAAAGCGTCCATTATTCCACCCATTATGACAACTGCCGCTTTCTTGCAAAGACACTTCATTACGAGCGCTGGCCTTGCACTAAAGTGTTATTGGTTATCCCATTGAACATCACATTAAACATTGAAAACTGTTATTCACTGGGAGAGAAAATAACTCTGTTTATTGGTTGCCATGGCGCCAGTGAATGGATGGGGACTACGGGGAGTGGGTGTCCTTCGAGGAGATGTGATGGAACAAGAAAATGTTCAGTAATGTGGTTTCAACAAAAGGAGCAAGGTCAGTGTAAAGATGTTTTAAAACTGTCTCCCACTGAAAAATAATTGAAGTGATAATAGAACTGAAACGCAGTATTGGTTTGAAATCATTCACAGCACAGGGTGGTAAAATGTGCAAATAGGGCCCCGTGGGGTACAGCAATTCTGAATATCAGTGGCACTTTCCTGGTTAAACAATGTAAAACAAAAAGCATGTGTTGGTGGACTCTATAATGCTAAATGGATAAATCTTCTGCTACTTATCCAATGCAATCGAGTATGGAGTGGTCACACACATGATTTCCTCATAAGCAGTGCTAAACTGTGAACTGCAGCTCTCTTTTGGCCCATTAAGTAAATCGCGGTCATAAAGGCAGCAGGTCAGGCGCATAAATACCCAGCGACCCTGTGCAGCCACTGGGGGAAACAAAGCAGAGAGGACAGGCCTGGCTGGTACACACTGTCCCTTAGAACATTTGTCATTTAAATGGTAAGCTGCCTATCGGTAAAGCTATTCGGGAGGAGAATGATATGTTAATCGACATTTGTTTATGGGTAACCGGAAATAATGTTTATGCTGAACAATAAAGGCTCAATCTGGAGCAAGCTGCAGGCCCTTTTCAAACAAATCTACGATTTAGTTAATTTCCCTGTTGTTCCCTGTTGTATTATGTCCTAAAAAGATCACATTTTATCAACTTGCCTTACGTGTTGGTGCTATCATATATATACAAAAAATGTATATGCACATTTTATAGTAACATTTACCTTCACGAACCGCCACCTTAACGTGGTGGAGGGGTTTGATCACCCGAATGATTCTGGGCAAGCAGGTCCTAGTTGACGGGTCAGACAAAGAGCGATTCAGAAGTCCCTTATGAGAGGCCAACAAACCTGGTTAGAATCGTAAGGCCGTCCTCTCATGGACCCACCACCTGCAGGAGGAGCCATAGGGGGCTGGTGCAATGTGATTTGTGCAACTCCAATGGCTGCCCCCACGAACCGGCAACGGACAAGCAGAAGAAGATGGATGGATGGATGGATTTACCAATTTTGTATTTATTTTTTTCATTGATAGTTTGTTACAGAATACATATTTGTTTGGAATCTTTTAAAATGTTAATTGAAATCAAAGTTATGCAGGTACATGCACATGTGACAACAGACAGATCTCTATTTGAGTAGTACACAACCTGAAGTCATGCCTACACTGTGCAATCTTCACAATGGTTTCAGCTGTTTTGATAGACTTCTCTCAAGGAGAAAAAAGGTCACAGAGCGATGGCCTCTGATTGGATGTGGCTCAGTAATGTCGTCTTCTCCTTGCCAGACTGGTCTAAAACTGGGCTTTTGCATTGCAACACAAACACAGGAATCTTATCCTTTTCCGCAAAACAAAGAACAAAGGCACCACCACGAAGAAATTGCAGACCGTGCTTCAAACCAAGACATACACATTAAGTAAGTAAGTAAGTAAGTGCTTAATGTCATTGTACAAGCGTACAACAAAATAGTGTTCAGGTGTTAGTCCTGAGCTGCTGCGGCTGAGCCGCGCTGCCACTGTGTGTCAACCTGATCCGCATGACCTTGGAGGTTGGGGAAACTGTAGCACTCGGAAGAAACCTGGCTGACTGCCCTCTCTCGCTGTCTCCTCTGATCCTCTGAAACGGTGCACGCTCCCTGTTTCAGAGCACTGGTCAGCTCCTCCTGCAGCTCCCTCCCCTTCACAACAGTCTTTCACCATCCCCTCGTTTGTCCCTTACTTTTTTCCTGTAGCACCTCCTGTGACGCCTCGACTGTGCTGCAGCTGTGGGGGCTCCTGGTACCTCTTCAGTGTCTCAGAAGAAATGTGTAGGTCTCAAATGGGTTTAGCTGCAAAGCTAGCATTTTGTTTACCTTTAAAAAGTTGCTTTCTTCAGGACCATTTTGGACCGTCAAAGTAAACAAATCCATCAAACCTCCAAAAAAACTCGGCAAAGACGTACAAAAGTATCCAGAAAAACAATGTGGAACACATAAACCACAACTGCAGTTTTCAGAAAAAGGTGAAAAAATAAGTTGTAGCAGGAGAGAGGGAGGTTTCTTCTTATTAACCAATAGGTTCATCTCAAAACTTTATCAAAGAACTGGCAAAAAAAAAATGGACCCTCATCATTTTAATCCATGCATATCAACAGGTGATATTATTATTATTTGTAAGACAAAATAAGTCTGAGACCTGTTGTGACCCCGTGCGTGTATGGATACATTGCATGCTGGACATGCTTTTGAAGTTTGACAATATCGTTTATAAAAATCAATGCGGTGCAGTCCATGGAAATTTGTCTTTGTACGTCCCTAAAATCAGCTGGAACATGCCGCACTTCAGAACAATAGAAAAACCCCATCTGCGCTGGCCTCAGTTCACTAAACACATTTGAGACTCTTACGCAAACAACAATAACCAGGTTACATAAAAAGGCAAACACGGACCATATTAACTCAATTGACTTTTAGGATTATAGAGATTTGCGTGTCAGTTATGCAATAAATCTGTCTCCGACTCACTAGCAGCAGCCCTCCATTTGGAGACCTTGAGACCTTTGTGAGGGCATCCCTTCACAGAGCAACACGGCGGGATTAAAAATGCACAACACCAGGCACAGTGACAATCATGCTGCACATTATTCCTCCACTAACCTTACCAACCCTCCAGAAAGATCATGATCCGAAAGACTGATAACAAACATTGATTTGCAAAGATGGCATACACTGTGATCTGAGCTATAGCAGATTCAATTAATACATGAGTAAACATTGTCTTGTTCCTTCCAGTGCCTTCTTTGGTTTACCATGGAAGTTTCATGTTTGACCAACTAAATCTGTGCTTAATGTGTTAGTTATTTTTAGAATGCCCCACGTTTGCCCTTCCCCTCAAAAACAGACTTGCTTAATCATCTGGCATGATTCCTAGTTCATCTGCTGTCCACTAACCCAACAATCTCTTCTAAGCTGGTCTTTGGCTCTCGCAGTTGGCTGTGCGACGCTGGCCGCCTGTGCTAGCATGAGTATGTGCATGCCTGCGAAAGAAGGTCCAGATCAAAGCTCTGCATGCAGTCCCAATGTCCAGCCAGCTTGGCATCCGGATAATTTCCCTCTATACCCTTCCGAGCCGCCATTCAAAACGACAAAAAGGCGAAATGGCATCTGGAGAGGAAGATGTGCGGAGGAGAAGACATGGCCAGACAGGACCAGAGTGAAACATACAAAGGGGAGGGGGAAAGCAGTCAGTGAAAAGAGAAAGAACACAAACACAGTGAGATTGTTCCTTCTCGGAGAGGCGGGCTGCAGAGTTTGTGATGCGGACGTGTGATCCGAGTGTCAGATGACTGAATGCTACTGGAGCAGCGAGTTGGTTCAGAGCACAGAAAGCCTGCATTCCCCTTGAACCAATCACTGAACACGCACAGCCAGATAAAATGAATGACAGCAGAGTGTCTCACCAAAGAAAGGACAGCAAAAACAATACAACTGGAGTGGAAAAGAAAGACTAGAGTTTATAGGAGGATTCACACCAACCCGACGCACTGTCAGAACAAGCCTAATAGTTGCACAGTGTGCGTGCGAATAATGTTTGTAGCGTACGTTTAGTAGTAAATGGAAAACAAAATGCTCGGTCCTCGCTCGAACACCGTGTGGTCGTCGTCTCAGGCGAGTGAATTGTGAAATGTTTGCTTTTTTATTTCTGTTTGAGTCACAAAGAAGTTTGTAGATTTTTCCGGCTAGTTGATAAAACAGTGCATAGCATGTATGAACAAATGAGCATAAGGGAGACACATTTAGAGAGTTTAATGACTCAAAAACACACATACAGTAAATATTTCCTTCTAATATCAAGCTGATTCGCTGACCAGCTGGTAACACTCGGCCGATAACAGCGCTCCTAGTACGGCGTTGAGAGACGCTGATTTGACAAACACAATCGGCCAAAACGGTACTGTCCACACCAAACACACGCATCCCGACGTCGGCCAAAACCTGCCCGACCACGCCCGACCGAATGGCCGCTGGCTGCTCTGCTTTACGACCACAATACTGGAGGCTGCCTTTGCTCCGCCATTGCTGTAGTACCTCCATATAGCCGCTAGTCTCCCATTGAAAAGCATTGGACTTTAGACACGTTAAAAACAACTTTAACGCCTGGTTTCTATTTTTTAAACACTCTCTACGGCTACATATTCCTCCCGAGATAACGCTGGGTTATTCACAATTAAAGAAACCAGGCTGTTTTTTGAAATAATTTCTTTTGAAATCTCGTACTAATGAGGGTTGGACTGTTAGCATTGGAGCTGCACGAGCTACACGTCACGCAAGGGCCGAGTCTACAGTGAAGACCCCGCCCTTATGCCCTTTTTAGGAACATGCTTCGTCAGGGCAGGGGAGGAGGAGTCTGTAAATCCGACATGATTTCCCCCTCGAACTAGTCATTATGGTAAACGGGCAGGAGTGAGGAGGAGTTGTCTATTCTTTTTAATGGTCTATGCTCCCGACTGGCGATTATTGCGTTGGTGTGAAAGGGCCTTGTAGCAACAAATGCACATGGTTTGATCAAAATGAGATAAACCCACAAGGCAAAAGCCAGTTTATAAGCGCCAATTTGTAATGGATACAGCCTTTGCGATTTGCTCACTGTGACTCCTGATAAATAGCACAACATTTGAGAAACTAAACAAATGTGAATGTCATAACAATTAGAGGCAACATTTTACGGCCCCTGCACACTTGGCCATGACCAGACAGTGGAAAGAGAAAACCAAGAAAAGGCCTTGTGTCTGTACAGTAGAACAAGCGCAGACAAATACAGGCGCGACAATGAGGAAGGCTGCCAAAGAAAGCCTTGCACTTTGACTTCAATCAGCGTGTGTTGTTTGCCAGCAGCTATGCTCCCCACATCCCTGAACTACAGGGGCCATCCAGGTCAATCCAATTGCAGCACGGGGCCCTGGCCTCCTCTATAGGCCTTTCATACGAGGGATTCACTTATGACACCGTCTCTGCTCTCATTCAACCTGCCGCACATTCCCACAAGAGGCTGCTCTCCAAACGTACAGTAATGCAGTGATTTATCGCTCAGCCAATTACGTAGTGACATATTTAACAGCGCTGAAATCCATCCTCATTCCCTTTTTATAGGGTCATTTGTTAGGCGGACATCACTTATTGTGTTAAATCCCCGGAGAGTTGGAGCTTCCTGTGAGATCTATAGACAGAAGGGGGGCCGGCTGCCATGCACTGCGTAAACCCAAGTGCTGCATTTTCAAATTTCATTGGTTTCAAGTGATGTAAAATGAGGACCATTGGCTGTTCTATCTTTTGAACGGTTGTTCGGGGCAGGGACGTAGAATGTAAGGTTGTCGTTGACAGAGCGGAGAGACTGATGCCCAGAGGATTTGCCCGCACTGTGGAGGCAGCACCGAGGTGGAACACTGTGGACTTACGCAGCCTGACAGGTCACCGCTGCTTCCATAAACTCAAAGCACAATACAATGAGAAGACCAACCGAGTGCATCCACGTCGCCAAAACAGCACCGCTACAGCAGGCGCAATGTCCTCTGGACTTTTGGAAAGAGGACATTGGAAGTCTGCGAGATTCATCTACATTTATCTACTTGATGAACAGCTTTCGTTTGTAATATTTTATTGTCTTGTTGGTGTATCACTGCTGCTGATGTTTTTCATTGCAGAGTGAATAACAATTCCGATTTCAGCACGACTGTGGAATGTTTTCCCGTCGGCTCGTCTTCTTTGTTGTTTGATACTGATATCTGTCTCTTAATTTGGTTGTTTTGAAGCCCTGAGAACAACTGCTGTGATATGAGGCTAAAACTGAATTGAGATAACCTGCTATTGTTGATCCTTGCGGGGGGTTCTGTTCCAAAGCATGGAGGCTGTCGGTTAAATTCAAGCGTCTGGTGACACACGTGATCACCATAAGTGGACAGTCTTAAGACCTGCATATTGCAGGTGAATATATCTAGAATATCCCACAATAAATGAATGGGTGAATATGAATGTGTCCCCACCCTATATTATTAACCGACCCCATTCACTTCAATCACCACCAGCAATCCAAGCTCATATCCACCTAATAGCGGCCGGAACGAAAGCCAGAGTGCAGTTTGGATTGAGTGAGCTGGTCCAGGCTCTCTATAGTGTTTCCATAAGGGGCCACATGCAGCAGAATGCAAATACAATGAGGTCCATTGAGCCAAGTCAGCGCAAAAGCAGTAAATCACTCTGGGCTTAAGCACTGCTTTGTTTATTATGCATTTACAGGCCACAACATGGTGTCTTCCACGAGCTGTCGCCGTCCCAGAGGGGCAGGTCTAACGTACCAGGTGGTCATACAGCTACGTTGCTTTTGACTAATGAGACTGCCATTCTAGTAGAAGAAGGTGTGGTCCTATAAAATGTTGTTAGCAGATGTTACATGTAGCAACTTAACGCCAGAGGAACTGTGTAGTGTCAAAAAGTGAAAAAAAAAAAGGAACGATACATTAATGTGTATAATTTTTCATTGAATCATATCACCATGCCTTTCAGTCAGGACTGGACTGGCCATCGGGAGAACCGAGAGTTTTCCCGGTGGGCCACACCAGTGCACAATAGAAATTGCAAATTCTACTGACATTCAGACCATTAATTGGAATACAATTGCAATGCATCCGCTAGATTTATCTGACGCCTTTATACCCCTCCGTTGGCATGTTTTCTTGAGTTATGGTTGCCTGATAGTCTTAGTTATAATGAACAATAGGCCTCTTGGATATAACATTACTATCGTCCCTCACATCATATTTGCCAATATAAATGAGTTATAAAATATATTTAAAAAGTTTATCGTAACACCCTCCAGCCTTTTTGGGACATCTATTTTCCCTAACGCCGTGATGAGTTTTACCATTTCATTACCTAAATTTACAGTGGGATCACAAATAAACTTCACCATTTATTTGTGTCGCAGTCGCGAGAGGAATCTGCTTAAAGGAACAGGCCACCGTTTTTCCGTACTGAGATTATGTTCATACCTGAGCTCAGACGAGTTGATACGTACCTGTCTGGTCTTTGTGACAAGATTAAAGTTGTGAGTGCTCTGAGGCAGAAACAACATGCAGCTATGTCCTCGGTTTTGTAACTTATACTGTTTTAGTTTAAGGGCTTATTGTATTGCTAATGGGTTCGATTATTGATTTTTCCTGCCAGTCCAGCCCTGCTTTCAGTATAACTAGCCAATAAAGACTTTAACACTATAGATGTTTTGCTTTGGACAACGTAAGAAAAGCCATGTATTTGTCCAAACAATGGCCAGAGGAAACTTTTGGGACTTACAGCATCAAGTACATCTCAGAACACAGCTGGGTTAAATGCTCAGTTGTGGAGTTGCCTTGAGCAAAGATCCAGTGCACAGTGTTCAGTGATTTGGTCAGTCCGTGGAAACAGTCAGCCACTAAACGCCATCACCCCCATGTAAAACCAATAAAGGCTTAATTCAAAAGCTGTATTTACCACCTGAAGAATGCAGGTCAGTGACTCCTCTCATTGGTCCGCTTAAAAAAAATAAAAAAATAAAAACACAGTCCCCTTTAATACTTTAAGGCCCTGTCAGTGAGGTTTGATGGATAGCGGGCCACTGTATTATGAATGGTTGCCTTAAAGAAACACTATGCAATTTGCGCTTTTGGCTCCCTCTGTTCTACGTTTGTAGTTTTCTGGAATTACCCAATGCATCATCAAAACCAAAAAAGAGTGACATTTCACAGCAAGTGAGCTCAGAAAGTAACAGGCTTTCCAGAAATCAAGTGTAACATTTAAAAAAGTCAAGTCATAGTCATAGATAATGCATGGCAAACTTGTCACTTTCAAATGTTTTTTTGCATCAAAGGTCCAGAAACAGCATTACTATATATATTAGAAAATGACATAGCTTGTAGCTTTCATTTATTTCTTATGCAATGCCTCGAGAAACTTCTCGGAGGCAGGCTTGATGGATGGGCTGAGAGAAATGCGCTTTAGATTCCGGTCAAAGATTCAAAAACTGACTTCTATGGGGCGCCGAAGAAACGGAGCATCAGTGCAGAACCTCTCGGCTTGATGTTTGTTGCTTCCTGTTGCTCGCACATTTCTGACAGGCCTTTGGAGCGCAGGCGAGAGGCAGTTTATGATAAAAAAATAAATAAAGAAAGAAAAAAACAGGGGGAAAAAATAAAGCACTCGACTGTTCCCCTGAGACTTTTGGGCATGCTTTAGGGCGAGCTGTTTGTTGGTTTTAATACAACAATAACAACACCAGATCCATCTCTTTTCAGCGCGCATCCCCCCTCCCCAAGTCTTTTTCTGTAGCAAACACACGTGGCAGAGACTACAAAGCCGGCTGTACTTATGGCAAACAGAAAGAAATGGGAGAGAGAAGCGGAACCGTAACATCTGACACGTTTACATGGACTTATTACAATGACATGACTTCTACGCATATCGTGCGGTGGTTACAACAAGTGGGTAAATTCCCAACATATAGAGCAGACAAGTTGCGACAAAGCTGATAGAGAAAGTTGTGAGACGGTAGATTGCGTATTCTCTTTCGTTCCAATTCTGTTGGCACATTTAGTTTTTTTTAATGGCAGTGGTTTCCCAGTCTCACAATCCAAAACTATTTAGAGCTAAAATTGATAATGAAAAATTCAGCAGTGATGTGCGCTAGCCCCGCGTGGTCAGAGATAGAGCAGTGCTGCGTTTTGACTTTGATTACGGCTTGATTTCCAATCCATCAAAGCTACAAAAACAAATTCTGTAAATGATGGATAATTTGCTTGGTTGATTAACCTCTGCTTACTATTTGTCGGCCACAATTTCACAACCTGCGCACGGTGAATTCACATGAAACTTCTCCAGTGGATTCACGCGCAGAAGCACACCTAGTTCCTGCCTACAGTGCTGGTATTGTTGTGATGCCTGTCAGAGAACTCACATTAATCGAGTGGCAGTACTGTTTGCACGATGCATAGCAATTGGGCTACACCGCCAATTAAAGGGGCCCATGGAGACCTGTTGTTATAGCTGCTATGGGGAGGTAATGCAACATTTAATAGTGTTGTATTGTGTTCTGTCCGTAAAGAAACATAATAAACATTTAAACAACACCAGTGGAGGGGCGTTGGAATGTAAAGAATGTGCCTTCAGCGAAAGCAGGCCATATGGCAGAGTTCAGACAAAATTATTCCCAAGTCAGTTTGCTCACCAACGACGGAGCGCCTCTGGAGTTTGCAGAGTCAAGGTTACAGGAAAGAGCCTTGAATTGAATATTTACTTAAGTTTGACAGCTCATTGTTATTCCTCGTCTACACCACTACACTAAGCAAAATCGCCATGACGTAGGATTTATACCAAGTTTTGAAACTTAGGGGACGCGTTGTCATTGGGTCTCCATTTGATCTCGACAAATTTGGTCAATTGTGTCAGTTTTGACACAGTAAGTGTTTGGTTCGGTACAGCACAGCAAGACATGTTACGTTAATAAAAGCTTATATGTGCAAGTTCTTTAAGAAGATTTGCCACAAGCAATAAAATGTTTGATTTTTGCGACGTCTGCTCTGTACGTTTCACAAAATTATCTTTTCATGATATATACCCCGGATAGGCCCAGATAACATAGGGAAATAGATATGTTAGCCATATAACATAAATCTGATGACCTATACATGTTATAGCCCATTGTTGCTCCTCCAATCTGACACGGTGACAGATTAATCGTTTCCGCACGATACTATATTTAGATAGAAATGCATTGGTGTTGTTGTGCCGTGAAAGCAGCCCATAACCGCTAGTTGCCAAGTCTTTGTTTTGGCTCATTCAGATCCATTTATGCATGACCAACTCTCGTCCTCCACTTTCTACCTAATCATCACTTCTCCGCCTGACAAGGACGCCCATAAAAACAGTGAATTACTTCAGTGAGGCCGAATTGAGCTTTTCATCACGTCGCGTTGGTTGAAGGATATTTCAGGAAGCCGCGCAGACACCGCCAAGTCCGCTGCTGGACGACATTGACCCGCAGGGAGAGATTTCCGTCCTCATTCGGGTTTGGAGGGGAAGAAAAGGATGGAGATAAAAATGGGTTGATGGATGGATTAGGGGGCTCGTGCCTATTAGTGAGAGGTGAAAGCAAGATCGCATGAGTCTTTTATAGTTAGAGGGAGATGCCCATACAGTGATCAGGAATAACATTATGATAGGTATAACACTTCATGTTCATGGCATCTGGTGATGGGTGAGCTATTGTGCAGCTTCTGGCCTTGGTTTCCATGTGGTTGTGGCTGGGAAAGATGGAAAATAAATCGAAATGAGTGGAACACCACTAAAATTGCATGGTTTGGCCAATTCACAGTCTTTCACTTTTAATCCACTATGAAAGATAAATATAATAATTTCTCCTCATATAGTACATATAATGGCACCACAATAAACAGTATAGAGTTATTTACATGTGTTGTTCAATTAAAAAGCTTTATGATGCACACTGCAGAACAATTACTCCCGCAGAGCAAGGAACCCTTAAGAGTGGCACATTAGCACAGCGGTTTGCGCTTGTGCTTCACAAAAGGTCCTGGGTTCGATCCTCAGGTGGGGCCTAGTGTGTGTGTGTGTGTGTGTGTGTGTGTGTGTGTGTGTGTGTGTGTTGGTCAGAGGGACCAGTCGCACAGAAGTAAGTCTATCCCATGGGAAACTAAAGTTACCACCACCACCACTGTGTGTGGAGTGAATGAAGAACAAATCTCCGTTACTGTGTGAAGCGCTTTGGGTGACTTGTGTCATGTGAAAAGTGCTAATGTGTACTTTCTACTTTGAATACCAAAGTATTTCTACAGTAAATACTTTACTTTCACTTTAGTAGTAACAATAAATACAATATCAACTTTAAGAAAAAAGAGCAAGGAAACGTGTACCCAATCAAGAATGCCATTAAATGCCAAAATGAATTCTAATCCTGATGAACATGAGTCATGTAGCTTAAGTTCGAGATGTGGACACACCTCTCGGACGCACTTTTGGTCATCTCTATAAATGTCCCAAACCTCTTTGTATTTGTTTTGAAAATAACATATTAGGCTAAGTTGGAGTATGTGTACCAAGTTATTTTATTTTTTTTCAGTTTTGACTCAGTTTGACTCTTGTTTGACTTCCTCTGTTCAGGAGAAGTATTTCCATCTCTTTCCACTTCAAAAGCTGTTTTCAAGGTTTCAACTTTTGATTCTGCTTGTGTGCGTTCAGCTGTTCTATTGCGCAGCGTCCCTTTTCCATAGCCAAATTCCTATGGAATAATACTTTTTTTTTTATAACAAAACTACTGACACAGTATTCAACTAAAATCTCATATGTTTTAGACTGATATCCAAAATGTGGGACTCGAACAAACGCTGCGGGCTAAACAACGCTGTGTGTTGGGCCAAGCAGCATTAGTCTGAAGAGACACTCCACACGAGCAGAGCTATTTGTTGTTTTGCGAATGCTTCAAAACTCAAATTGGCTTAAGGACCAGTGCAAAATTGATTTTCAGCACGCAAGTCCAAGATACTGAATTAAAACTGAACTAGAATACAGAATTTCCACTATGAAGAATTGGGAAAGGTTTTGTTTACATTAGCCCTATGTATATGGCATTAAAGGTTCAGCTGATGTATAGCCATAACGCAGCAGGATCATCTCACAGTAAAGTGCTATACATAGTCATTGCCACGAGTAAGCTTTTTAAAAGTAAACAAACAGCTAGCTTATGAGCTAAAGACATTTGGGACCTACAAATCTCTTCTTCTGGAACACTGAAGATGGCACCAAGAGCCCTTCACACCTGCAGCACAGTAGAGGCATCACAAGCGGAGCTACAGGAAACAAAAAAGGGACAAACAAGGAGGTATCCGGACAAAACTCGCAGCTAAGCCACACATGCCTTCTATTGTTCTGGCTAATGGACGTTCATTGGAAAATAAAACAGATTATCTGCTGCGCTCTTCCCAGAAGATGGTGAAGACTGTTGTGGAGCGGAGGGCGCAGCACAGAAGGATAAGGAAGGAGGAGGTGGTGCTTACACCAGATCAGAGGAGACTGAAGGCAGCCAGCCATGGTTTCCTCTGAGTACTCCGGTTTCCCCTACTTCCAAAAACATGCTGGTCAGTATGGCCAATAATCAAATCAAATCAAATCAAATCAAATCAAACTTTATTTATAGAGCGCTTTTCATACAAAATGTAACACAAAGTGCTTTACAGTGCTTAAAAATCATTAAAAATAATAAAAATCGTCCCCACCAGTAAATATACATAAATAACTACAACCCCACCACCCACCACCCGCACACACAGACACACAGACGTACAGACAGCCCAGCAGTTAAAAGTCTTAAATAAAAATGGACATAGAGTTGAGTACGTAAGGCTGGGTACAGATGGACCGAAAGAGGAAACATCATCCAAGGAGCCGTCTGCACCAGGAGCAGCCCATCGCCCACAGCCACAGAGCGCCAACCCAGGGGGCCCGGAGTAGGTGTAGGAGAGACGTCCTACCTCCATCCAGGCACCCCCAGGAGAGCGCCCGCACGGCCACAGCCAACCAGCACTCCCGGGGCAGAGGGCTCCCTCAGAGGAACCACTAGGAGAACATAAAAAATAAATGAATAAAATAAATAAAAATAAATAAATAAATATTTAATAAGAGATACATTAAAAACAGCTAAAACTGTGCGTGAAATAGCACAGGATAAAAGAGGGAAAATAAAGAAATAATAGAACTAAAACCGGTAAATAAGGTTAATATAAGTAAATATTAATTAAAAGCTAAACTAAAAAGGTGGGTCTTGAGCCTGCTCTTAAAAACATGAACGTTCTCTGCGGTCCTGAGCTCCTCTGGCAGGTCGTTCCAGAGGCGAGGGCCATAGTATTGGAAAGACGCCTCGCCGTGAGTCTTTCTGTTGACTTTAGGAATAACTAGGAGACCCCTGCCAGAGGAGCGAAGGGACCGCGAAGGCTCATATGGTAAAATCAATTCTGAAAGATAAGAAGGACCAAGACCATTAAGACATTTAAAAACCATTAAAAGAACTTTAAAATGGATCCTGAAACACACGGGGAGCCAATGCAGTGACTCTAAAACCGGTGTAATGTGGTCCCGCCTCCTGGTCTTCGTCAGGACACGAGCTGCTGAATTTTGTAAAAGTTGTAAACCTGAGATACTCTTTTTGGGAAGACCAGAAAGCAGGGCATTACAGTAGTCGATACGACTGGTGATAAAAGCATGCATTAGCGTCTCCGTGTTGGCCCGAGAGAGAATGGGGCGGACTCTGGCTATGTTCTTTAGATGGTAAAAACCTATCTTTGTGATATTCTTAATGTGTGGAATTAAAGTCAGCTCAGAGTCAAAAATCACACCCAGGTTCTTCACCTGTGAGGAAGGATTAAAAGACAATGACTGTAGTTTGGGTAAAAGTTTCTCTCTCTGGGCCTGAGGACCGATGACTAAAACTTCAGTTTTGTCCTGGTTAAGCTGGAGAAAGTTTTCTGCCATCCAGGATTTGATATCTAAAATGCAGTTAAAAAGTGCATCCATTGGCCTGGTGTCCTCAGGAGACATGGAGATGTACAACTGTGTATCGTCAGCGTAACTATGAAAGTTGACTCCATGTCTCCTGATGACATCACCAAGAGGGAGCATATACAGGTTAAAAAGCACTGGGCCTAAAATCGAACCTTGAGGCACACCACATGTAATATTATGGACCTTGGAGGAGCAGGTATCCACACTCACCATGAATGTCCTGTCTGTGAGGTAGGATGTAAACCATTTGTGGACAGCACCAGAGAGGCCGATGTGTTTTAAACGAGTTAAAAGAATAGTATGGTCGACTGTATCAAAGGCAGCGCTCAGATCCAGTAGAACCAACACTGTCAACCTTTTGGAATCATAATTTAATCTAAAATCGTTTAAAATCTTTAAAAGGGCTGTCTCGGTGCTGTGGTTTACCCTAAAGCCAGACTGAAATTTCTCAAGGACGTCATGTGCATTTATAAAGTCGCTAAGTTGGGTAAAAACAAGTTTTTCTAAGATTTTGCTTAAAAATGGTAAGTTGGATACCGGTCTAAAGTTGTTAAAATCATTACGGTCCAAATTGCTCTTCTTCAGCAGAGGCCTCACCACCGCCCCCTTAAAGGCAGCAGGGAAGACCCCCGTCTGAAGGGAGCAATTCATCATGTGTAAAAGCTCGTCTCTAAGAGATCCATAGAAAGTTTTAAAAAACGGGGTTGGGACCGGGTCTAAAGGACATGTGGTGGGCCTCACTGAGGAGAAAACTTTATCAAGCATCTCAGCATTAACCTGGACAAAACTGTGCAGTGTTTCCTCTGGAACAAGTAGACAACCAGATGTATTTAAAACCGTGTTACTTTGAGTAGATAAAATATTACATCTGATAGTGTCTATCTTTCCCCTGAAGTGGTCTGCAAACGCCTCGCAAAGGGAGTCACTTGGAGTAAAATTGGTCTTGTTAAAATCAGGATTGATTAGATGTTCTATTGTAGAGAAGAGTACCTTGGGATTGTTTTTATTATTGTTGATAATTTTTGAGAAGTAGTTGTTTCTTGTGTTTCTTACTGTGTTATTGTAGGTTGATTGTTGTTCACGGAAGATTTGGTAGTTTATGGTAATTTTGTTTTTTCTCCATTTTCTCTCTGCCACCCTGCATTGTCTTTTGAGTTGTTTAATTTCCTCATTCCTCCATGGAGTAATTGGTTTTGTAGGGAGTTTCTTGGATTTTAAAGGAGCGATAGAATCAAGCGCTGACTTGAGTTTGCTATTAAAATTTTCAAAAATAAAATCACAGGGGGCAGGTAGAACAATAGGAGAATATTTCTCTAAAACATCAATAAAATTTGCAGCCACTTCAGGGGTGAGATGACGTTTCCTCACAGCTCTTACCGAGGTCTCCCGCTGGGTAAAACTGGTGATATTAAAAAACACACAGTAATGGTCAGAAACAGCCAAGTCAATGACAGAAGACACAGCTGTGGACAGGCCATACGTGATGACCAGGTCCAGACTGTGTCCTCTGTCGTGAGTTGGCTGTGTGACGTGTTGGGTAAAATCCATATAATTAAGAACATTTAAAAAATCCCTAGCAACAGGGTCTAAAAGATTATCTATGTGTAGATTAAAATCACCAGTTAAAAGAATCATATTAAAAGAGCTATGTAAAAGTGATAAAAACTCAGAAAATTCCTTAACAAAAAGAGGGCATTTTTTGGGGGGTCTGTAAATAGTGACACATAAAATGGGGGGATTGCTAAAAACAACTGCATGGTGCTCAAAAGTGGGGAATGGATCAAATAAAATAGGTTTGGTGGCAATAGTGTTTGTACATATGGAAGCAGTGCCACCTCCCCTTTTCCCATTCCTTATTGAAAAGGTGCTGCTAAAATTAGGTGGGGAGGCCTCAGCAAGAACCGCGGTCGCATCTGTACCCAGCCAGGTTTCAGTTAAAAACAAACAATCAAGATTATTATCTAAAATCAGGTCATTCACAATAAAAGACTTCTTCTGCAGAGAGCGGACATTTAAAAGAGCCATGTTTATTGTGGTTTGAGATGGATTAGCTGTGGACTGTGGGGGGGCTTTGGGGAGGGGTTTTAAAACGTTAATATGGACAGGATAATTCCTGTCCATATTAACGGGATAATTGCATGGAGGGTTGTGTTGTGTCCGCTCTCTGCTAGTGATGACAGGGATGGTTTGTGAGGGGGGCGTGGAAACGATAGGAGGGGGAGTGTTGGCGGAGGCTGCACCTGCGCGTGATTGACTGGAGGCAAACCGTCAATCACGCGCAGGTGCGGAGTGGACTGCCAGGGACATGTTCTTTGTGAGCAGACGGCTGCCCCTCAGGTTCAGATGTAAGCCGTCGACTCGGAAATGAGAGGGTCGGTCCATAAAAAGGCTAAAATTGTCAATAAAAGAGGTTAGAGGTCTACATACGGATTTAAGCCAGCAGTTCAGATGGAAGGTCCTGCTAAAATGTTCATCGCCACGATTCAGCGTGGGGAGGGGGCCCGAGATGAACACAGACACACCTTTAAAAATCCATGGTCTCAGAACGCTGAGGAGTTCTTTAAAATCCAGTTTTGTACGCTCCGATTGTCTTTTCGATACGTCATTTGTACCCACGTGGACGATCACTCTATGGACGGATGGGTGCATGGACTGAAAAATGCCTGGGAGTTTTTGTGTTATCCTGGAAACTGTAGCACCTGGGAAGCAGTGGGTTGCGGCGTTATAAAAACGGACGTTTCTGATAATGGAGTCTCCTATTATGAGTGTTGTGGTGGGGAATAGTGGCTTTGGCTGGTGGGCGGACTCGGAAACATCACCATGTGGAGAGGACGGAGGAGAGACCAGGGCCACGGGCTGACCGATGGGTTCAAGTCCCGCCCCGACAGGAGTGGATCCTGGCTGCTGTTGTTGCGCGCCCTCGTCCGGGATCACCGGCTGCACCGCGGGTTGTTGTGTCCGTGGCTCCGCCGGAGAGGACCGCGGGGGGGCCACCGGCGGTGTCGCGGCTTGATGAGACCGCGACACCGTCAGCAGCTGCGAGGGCGCGTGCAGCGTCGGGGACAGCGACAAGACCGGAGCCATACCCGAGGATCCACTGGATCGTCTCCGGACCGCCTCTTTTAGGATATTACGCCTGGCCGATGTTTTTTCCCCCTGTTTGTGAGGCTGGGCCGAGCGGGGATCCGCGCCACCCCCTTGGAGAGCCGGGAAATCCATCGCCGGGTCCAGATTGGGGAGCGCCGTTGCCGGAACAGCTGGAGTAGGTGAGTCCTCCGCCAATACAGAGAAGCGGTTCGTGAGGCTCAAACAGGTAGATCCAAGTGTTTTTGTTCTGTGCACGGTTTGCGGGTGGGGAGTTGAGCTAGAGGGTGAGGGACAGGTAGCCGGGTCTCCGAGCACTGTCTCTTGGAGGGCAGCAGTCAGAGAGGAAATATGGAGTGATTGTCTATGGGATATTTCCATGAGGTCGGAAACAAGCGCCTCTTTCTTTTTAATATCCTCCGTCAATCGCTTTATGTCCAGTCTTAGACGGTGAAGCTCTTGCTCGGTGCGGCTAGCCATAATGATTGATTTCACCAACTCTTAAAATGTTACTGAAATTCCAAGAGACTTCCAGCGAAACAAACACGAGTCTCGCAAAGGTGACGTGGCAACAGGAAACAAGGTGACGTGGCACCTGGTGTGTTTCCGAGGCAGCGCTGTCTGAGTCCACACAATGCCGTAGTCTGTACAAAGATGTTGAAATGAATAATGGCGGCGCACTCAGTCGCAGCGGCTCAGGACTAACACCTGAAAACAATTTTCAAGGTCAAGGTCAAGGTTTATTTGTATAGCACATTTAAAAACAGAATACTGCCCCAAAGTGCTTTCCATATTCAGAGCAAACATATAAACAACATACTGGGTACCGCAAATGATAAACAGAAAATTAAAAATAAAACTGCAGTATAAAAATGTCTAGCTCAGCTTGAATTAAAATGCCAGTGCAAAAAGATGCGTTTTCAACAGCGACTTGAAATTGACAATAGAAGAGGCCGCCCTGATTTCCAAGGGCAGAGAGTTCCAGAGTTTAGGACCGGCAACAGCAAAGGCTCGATCACCTCTGGTTTTCCGGTTGGACCGTGGGCAGTCTAAGAGCAACTGGTCAGAAGACCTCAGTGTTCTGCCCGTAGTATATCGATTCAGTAATTCACTTAAATAAGAAGGTGCCAGATCATGAAGAGATTTAAAAACAAACAGTAGGATTTTAAACTGGATTCTAAAAGTCACAGGAAGCCAGTGGAGGGAGGAAAGCACAGGGGTAATGTGCTCCCGTCGTCTGGTCCCTGTGAGCAGACGAGCCGCCGCGTTCTGGACTAACTGCAGTCTGTGGATGGACAGTTGGTCAAGGCCATAGTATAATGAGTTGCAATAGTCCAGCCGTGACGTTATAAGCGCATGGACCACCCTTTCAAGTGGTGGTCAATTTTGTTACACAGTTGTACAATGACAAACACTTACTTACTTTTACCCACTATGTACTGTACAACCTTAGGAAACAGCTTATGAGCTCATATTTTAAGCACAAATTGAGGTAATATGCACTGTGTCTGAAAATCTTATGAATAAGATTGCTTTGGCTTTGAAGAGGATACGATACATTCAGTATTCTAGGACTGTGAAGAAGTGCATTTACTACAAACTTCTGTCAGTACAGATAGTGTGCCCAATGCAAATATTTCAAGCCGAGTATTACTGTAATAGAACACTAATTCTGTATTCACAGAACTGGCTTCCTGTTTCTCCAAATGTAAAAGCTTCTCAATTGCAGCTTACAGCCTATTGGCCAGTGTAACGCCTCATTCGAAAGCTAAGACAAGGCAACGGGAGGTGGGTTTATTTGTATGGCACATTTCATGTAGAGGGAAACTCAATGTGCCTCACAGCAACACCAGACACCCAAACACAATAACAATACAATAAAAAGCATTAAAAACACAATAAAAATCAATAAAGCAAATCAATCGATACAATCACATAAAAAAAATATGTATATATTAAAATGTGTTAAAATACAATCAAGCAGTAAATAGGTGTCCTTTCAGCCTTACGATACGACCCCTCCATTGAGACCTACAAAACTGATCTCAACGGATCTTTTTCCTTGCGTTGTTGCCCTCACTTTTTTCACGTTCTTTTTCATTGAATGTTTGCTACTTTTTTGTTGCTCTTTTGTAGCTTTGTTGGTGGCTTTTGTATTGCGGTTTCGTCAAATTTTTTGCTGCACTTTCATCGCTTTCCTGTCACATTTTTCTTGCTTTTTATTCCACCTTTGTCACGTTTTTGTTGCACTTTTGTGGGTTTTTTGGGTCACTTTTCGACACTCTTTTTGTTTCCCCATTTTCTTCTCGTTTCTGTCACCATTTTGATGCTTTTTATATGAAGCTATTAGATTTTGATAATGCCAAACTGAAGAAAATGTGTTGCGTTCAGGTGGAGGTTAAGAGGTTAATTGCAATTAATCACATTTGAGCATCATTTATTTAGGCCAGTATTTATTTAGTTATATCTCATATGCTTCTTTGTATTTCCCTACATATCTGAAGTGGAGATGTGAAGCATGTGTGATAATTTGAAAGACAATAGCAATTTCATTCATTTTGGAGAATTATCTTTTTAAATAAGTTCATGTCGGCTTAACTGTGTGAATAAACAAGTCTGACAGTAAACATTGTTTTTGGCTAAGCAACTTCTGGCAGGAAATAGGAAACTGAAAAAGTGTCTGTGACGCTAAAGTTAAGTGTGATTAATTCTGATTAATATTTTTAATCGCACTAAACCTGATGTAATTAATTGTACTTAATCTAAAAAAAGTCCCAGCCCTAATTATTATTAAAGATAATTATATTATCAAAGGTGCTGAAGGGCAGCAGGAAAACCCATCTAGGGACAAGTGCTGCAAATGAGTTTCTGATATGCATATATCAGACTTATGTTACAGTTTGCCTATGTTTTTGTATCTGTCCTTTTTTAGTTTTTTTTTATATTTCTGGTACAATTTACCAGTTTCTCAAGTGTAGAATTTGGCCCTGAATTTCTTGCGTCTGACTGACGCCGAAAAGGCAGCCTTGGATATTTGTCAGCACTGGCAAATGGAGACGGATTGGGTCGGTAAATGCGAGATCAAAACTGCACTCCTATGCTTTGACTTGAGTTTTATACCAGATTTATTTCTATTATGTCTTCAAAATGCTGTAACGTCATTCAGACGGCCTTTATCGACATAGGACAGTGAAGGGTTACCCGCGTTGAAGATCACAGCGCAGAGTGGACATGTTCTCCAAGGCTCCTGCGGCATGTGCTGAACAAACAAGTCTAAAATGTGAGTGTGGCCCACCTCATGGCCTTCACAAATTGAACATTTTCAGTGAGAGCCGACTGCCCTCTCTGGACGTTTAATTAAATCTATACCGCAATGATTTTTACACAAATGTGACCTAGAACTATCAATAAATATTGAATCAAAAGATGCAAACTTCTCCTGCTGCAGGTCTACAAAGATGTTCAAGATGCTGATGTAATACTTCATTACAGTCATGCAGTTATTTTTGTAAGGTATTAGGAAGTATTACAAAACTCTATATCTTAAAGGTGCATTATGCAACTTTTTATGTGAGAAAATAATACATATTTTTTGTGTGTTTGACCTTGTGACTGTATACTGGTTAACATAGCACCTTAACTTTCCATCACAGAGGTCTCTAGGACGCTCCAGGATCAATGGTTGGGAAGGTTTTTACTGCTGACCAGAAAACCTACACAACAATTGATCCTGGAGCATTGTAGAGACCACTGTGATGGAAAGTAAAGGTGCAATGTTGACCACTATACAGTCGCTGTGTCACTACAAGGTCAAATACCCACAAATATCAACTTTTTTTTTTTTAATAAAAAGTTCCATATTGCACATTTAAGATCCAAGTTTTCATGCTGTTGGTCCAGGGACAGCAATAAGTGACTTGGTTGTTTCAGCTCAAATTTCTTGCTAAATGTTTATGTTTTTTTCCCCCACTATTTTTTTGCCCAATGTTTGCCTCATTTCTCCCAATGTTTTACACAATTTTTGTCATATTTTTCCCCCAATTCTTTCTCGTTTTCCCGATTTTCCCCATCATTATTTACACAATTTTTCCTTAATTTTTTCCACAATTTCTCCCAATTTCACCTCCAAATTATTCTCTTTTTTACCCCTCACATTGGAGATGAACCCACATGTTTTCGAGTATTTTAGTATAGGTATTGGGAAAAAGTATCGTTCAGGCATCGGTATCGAAAACCAAGTATCGTTAAAATAATAGCATTGAAAAAATAATAATAATAACGGTACCCCGCCCTACTCGTGATATATGTTTGGTATAAAGATGAACGCGCGAGTAAAGATCAAGCGCCAAAGATAGTTTATCATATGTTTGAGTAGAATAATAGCAAGCCGTCCAAATGATTAAGTATACGTTTCTGGCCAGAAGATTCTGAAGTGATAAATTCTGATGTTCACAAATTAAGATTGTATGATGGACTTTTTTTTGGTGTTCCCAACCGCCCTCGAACGAACGATCCATCAGATACCATTAAAAATCTGCCGCGTAATCTTAATGACGGGGATGTAGAGGCAGATAATCTAAAGTGAGTGCCCCGGTACACGCTTTACGGATTCAGTGAGTGCAACTCCCCGATGTACTTTCATAATTAACTTTACTTTGGCTCGAGCAGACAGGCACATGCATTTTTTTTTTTTCCTATTCGTTTTACTCGGTAGATCATAATGGATCAGATAGGGCCATGATCAGATTATTATTAGAAACTTCACCGCAGCCACTCGTCCCCGCACCGGGCCAACTTTGATAAGGGCCATCCATCAAACCAGACTGGTCCATTCAAAGTGATAGGCAAAGTAAGTATAAGGACGTATCTGGGCATCGTGCTGCACTTTGTCTTTTTAAAGAAGTCTGATTTAGTCTGCGAATACAGGCGGCTGAACTCGAATAAGATGCAGCACACGGGAGAAGGGAAGTGCTGGTTTTCACAAAGCAGGAGAGACATCTGGTGGTTACTGAATGTCTTACAGCGTTAGGGTTAAAAAGGAGAGCTGGCATGCCACGGAGGAGGATAATAACATGTAGTTCTCATAATGGGATTTGTTGTTTCAATGTCATTATTGTTAGGACAATGGCACATTGAAATATGGTAATAGGACCGTGTTTTTTTTGTTGCCTTTGTTGAAGGGATGGGCGCAGCGTAGGAAATTTGGAAGAGAGATGGGGGGAAATTATTCAAGCTGGCAATCAACCATGAACACTTGATAAATATGACAAGAGCTCCACCAAATAGGCCAAAGCAACAAAGGCAATTTAACTTTCCAAATATATGTAAGACAAAATATTTCTGCTTTAGAGTATTTACATAAATTACATGTTTAGTGAATTATTAATCCAAGTGTGTTTTTAGCATTCACTCATGAACATTGTCAGTTTCCAAATTTGAAGTGGGGATTGGACCAAAGCCAGTATTTGTGTCTCTATCGAAATTGAACAGTCATCAAGAGCTTGCCAAAAATCTGGATGTGCCACAGTTGCCAAACGGTCTGTGCCAGCAGAGCAGGAAATGAGGAAGGGTGTCTTTGGCAAATGTATATTTGCTACATGACAACTCTGTGACACCAAAAACCCAGGAGGGGAAATGTATTATTGGCATTAATGACTTATCAAACGTTGAAAAGTAGAGATTGAAAGCCAATGCCATGGATTATCTTTCATGTTGTTGTGTTTATGGAGCTGTTGAGAGACTGATTGTAATTACCTTTTATTCACGCCGCCTACACAGCTCCATTTATGTCAATAAATGATATACACTTATACACTTGAAAATGTCTTTTGATCCGATACAGCATTAGCTGTTTGAATGGGCACATTCAAGGTAAACGGCATAATGTGGGTACAGACAATATAGCTTTAGACAAAGCCTGTAAGGTGAAATGGTTCTCTCAGCGTGTGTGTGCGTGTGTGCATGTGTGTGTGTGTGCGTGTGTGCGCGTGTGTGCGTGAGTGTGTGTGGGGTGAACAAGAGGCGAGTGAGGACAGCGCTTGTTTACCGTCGCTAAAGAAAATGTCACGGGCGACCCTGCAGAGATAACTGGCATCAACAGGCAGTGAGCAAAGCAGCAAATTACTGAATTAGGAACACAACAAGACTCTTGGGGCTCACACTGTGCCCTTATCCGAGTCACAGTGCAGCAACCATGTGGCTTTTAGGCAAAAGTACATATTTTAAATATTCATATATTTAGACGAGGAGCTATGACATACTTCGACAGACTATGCAACAATCGCTTTAGATTGTGATATAAAACACACACATTACATTACATTTTACATTCTCCCTGGCTTTGTTTCCCTTTTAAAATGACAGTGCAGCTCATTTGACCGTGGCATGTGAGGACTTGTGTGATTTCATGTGAAGCTGGTCATACAATACATAATTAGTCAGACCTTAAAATTAGGAGAGGCATCTGACAGGAAAGAAACTGACCAAGTTTGTTCGGGTATATCCACATGTTTATATTCACCAAACATATGCACAGACTCTGGACATTATTTATCAGTTTAGCTCATATCCACAGTCAATCAACACAGCCATATTTATCTACAGCTGCTCTCCCTTGTCTCGCCCGCTGCACTCGCACGGACACTGATCTCCAATTCACCGCCATATGCTGCCAAACCAGTTCTGGAGAGAGGGCCATGTTTAAATCGACAGCGGGGCCTCGCTGCCAAATCCGCTCTGAGTGGAATTAATTAAAAAGTACTAGAATATTCCATCTGCCGGCAAATTTCGGTACCGCCAATTTTATGGGCCTTGGGAAACAATTGAGTAGCTGGAAATAATAAGTTACAGCAATATTGCAAGGAAAGTTTCTTGGATGCATCGCAAACAGACGGGGGAGTTCTTATTCCAAAGGCACCAAATGAGCGGGTATTGTATATGGATGACGCCGCCAATGCAGTTACAACCCAGGCAGTTAATGAACCATAGCGTGTTGCTCCATTATAATTATGCCCCGAGTACTTTCATATAAATAGGACACTGTTTTAGGGCTAAATAAATAGGCCATAACAGATAGACGTAGAGATGTAGACACAATGTGGGTTATGTTTTGTTTAAAGATGCCCAATTCATTCCATGACATGCCAGTGTTATTGCTCTATGTTTAGATCATTTGACTTGTTAACTGTTGCTAAATTCCTATTGCACATCATCGAGGGCAATAATGTTGCTAAATCACCCACGGAAAAAAACCTGTATCATTGCCCTCTTAGTTGAAGAAAAACTCTGCCTAAAATAGTTTTCATTTTAATTGGCTGCGTAAGGGATGAAACTTTTCTTCTGTGACTTTGGGCCTGCCAGCTGTTGTAATTAGAGAGTAATTCGATACAAAATTGGCTATATTTATATTTCTGTTTTTTTTTTTGCAGAACTGATCCGCGTTCCATTTAACCTCTTAACTCCCACGTTAACCGAGCGCATTTTCTCCTGCCCAAATCTTAAAAGCTTCTTAAGAAAAAGTGCCTAAACAAAAAAGTGATGAAAAAGTAAACAAGACAACAACAAAAAAAGCATTGAAAGGGTTACACGAAAGTGTTGAAAATACGACAAAAAGGTGAATAACAACAACACAAGGGCAAAGTTTGGTAGCTTTCAAATGAGGCATTACACTGGCCCATAGGCTGTAAACTCCAGTCGAGTAGCTTTTAGATTTGGGTCAAGCCTTTCCACAGGATTCATTGGGTAAGTCCATTTATTTATTTATTTGTTTTTTGTTGTTGTTGTTTTTTTTTCCAAAATGGCAAATAAGTTTGACTTTGTTTTGTAAATAGCAGGGAGAGGCTTTCTGCTCTGTCAATGAACTGGTTTCAGAGGTCATGGCGCAGCTAAAAAGCTGCTTTAGGCAATGACCCCAAGGCTTAGACAGTGCGTTCTGAAGCCAAGAAGATAAAGTATAATAACAGTCGAGGGAATGTCAGTCTGCACCAACTACCATATCACTATAATGAAACACGGTAGGATAATAGACCCACACATAAAAAAAAAACAAAAAAACATTTATGTATGTTAAAGAATGTATCACAATTCAGTTGCCTTTTTCGGTTGGGAGAAAATGGGCTCATAACTTTAGACGGGGACCATGGGAAAGGGCTCGAGATATGAAAGGACATGAAAGCAAAGGCCAAAAGTCCCTCAAAACCAGTCATTTGTTTTGACTCAGATTGACACAGATTGTTTTTTTTAATGGAGAAACAAGACGGATGAACATTACTGGAGTGTAGTGACAGTGTTGTGCTAATTACGAGAGCCACTCGTGTTAAATCTGCTCAACTCAATAGCAGTAATTACATGGACATGATCCTGAAGAAGTGGGGGTGAGATGATTAACATATTAGAAAACATTGGATTGTTATGAGGTGGGTAGAGTTGCCTAAAGAACTAGAGTAACACTTTTATTTTATTTTTTATTGCAAGTAAAAAGTAACAAAAAGTATAATAACATGATTTCGAAGTTGCATGATGAGAAAGGAACAGTTCTATAACATAAAGCGCTTCTCCGTTCCCTACGTTTCTGATTCTTTTGCTGACTTTTTAATGAGGTAACAAGGTCACACTGTGGTCTGCCATTATTTATCCAAACGTTTCACTTTGAAAAAAACAAAAAGTAAAACAAAAACAAGCAGTTTTACGCTCTCACATTCTTTCCTTCGTCTCACAAACACACATTTAGCCACTCAGTCCATGAGTGTGTTTCCGTGATAATTCAATGCAAATGACAGACAAACTGGTGTCTTCATCATTTCTTTTCAGAAATGCAACCAACACAGGACAGCTGCATAGAACGACATAGAGACAAAATGAAAATGTTTGAGCTTTCCACTTCAATTCAAATCGAATTACATGTAAATTCACTCGGGCAAAACTAAATATTCAATTTGCCTGGCCGTGGCTGAATTCAAACTATTAACCATGCAGTGAAAAACAGTGACCACTAGATGTCAGTGCTTGTTTATAATTCATGTTCCTCCCGTCGGTGGGGATTGTTAACCACATAATTTTACCCTCTACATAGACTTCAACAGTGTCATTTCAGAGTGCAAAGTATTATTATTTTTATTTTCATATTTGTGGAAAAAAAGTCTCACTTATGTCACAAGGAAAATGAACTCTGCTCATGCTCATGGCTCTCTCATGCCATTAAACCAGAGAGGCAAGTGTAAGTAGACATAGATGGATAGTGTGAGATTAGATCATGGAGTTATAGTGACTTTTTTCATACATCATGGTCAACTGTGCCACCAACAGTGTTGGTTCATTATCACACTTAACCATAGACAGTGTCTTATTTGTATTTAAGTAGTTAAGTGCTTTCTAAAGAACCTCACTAATCTATATTGCATGTATTGTCTATTAGGGGAGACCGGGGCTATTTGTCACACTTTCTTTTTCTAGATTTCACTGCAACTGAGAAAATCCCACAAGAGTCAGACCTGCATTAAATGAAAGCTTGAACCCCTGACTTGAAGTAGACTTTGCTTCCTTCTTTCAATCATATTGAGGTATATAGTTATTAACCGTCAAACACAACAAAATAGACAATGTGGAGCTTTTGGTGTTAACTTGAAATTTGATAAACCTTTGTAACTTTCTTTTTTGCTTTTTGGGATAAAATGACAAAAAACGTTTTAAAACAGTCATGCCAGATGTGTTCATGACACTCATTTGAACAGTTGATTTTTTTTTTTTTTGTGTGCAAAAAAAGCTTTTTTGCTTCAGCCTACTCCTACTCTTTTGAGCATCCACAATGAGTTTGAAAGAAGAAAAAATATAATGTAAATTGTTCAAACTAGAATAAACTAAACAAAAAACAAAACTCTGAGGTGTAAAATTTACAAATTCACTATAACCCAAACACTATACATCATGAAAACATATAACATATAAGACAAAAAAAAAAAAAAACATGTGACAAATAACCCCTTAGTCCGTGTGACAAATAACCCAGAGTGTCCACAACAAACGGCTTTAGCATGTTAGCTCTAAAACGGCTCAAATCAAAGCTAACATCTCTGTCTTTCAGATCAGTGTCTTTTCTTTGTGGCACTAGCAAAAGAAAAGCTCTCATTACAAAAAAACAGACATTAAAGTTTGGGAAAAGGCATACAAACTATTCAAATGTGTCCTCTCCTCATGTCTTCAGTCCAAAAGAGAAAATGATTATTGGAAGAGAAGAAGAACACATACTGTATATCATACTGTATATCCACCAGCATGCAGCGCCCTCTAGTGTGGCTATAAAAAAGCAATTTGACAAATCATCCCGTATGACAAATAGCACCATAAAATCAAACCTCAATCCATCGCCATTACTGTTCCATAAGAGGCAATTACAGGTCTTAGCATTAAATAACAGTATTAGCAACACTTATCTATCAACAAAGTGGACAGACCACGTTGAAACGACCTTATCGCTGTCGTGTGCCGTGGTGAAAAAGCAATCGCAGACTCGTAAGTGGTATTTGTCAACAACCATGTGTGTCCAATGCGTGTCTAACGCGGATAGAGATTGCGCCGAAAACTGAGGGGCCATCGCTTAATGCCCCGGGTGTGGCATGCTCACGCCTCCTCCGTGTGAATGCTAAATGAGAACATGCATCATTGTTTCCCCACTGTCCGGGCTGAATCCGTAATGACCAAGGCACGCGCCACATCCATTCTTCGCTCTCGTTTACGTCTAATCTGTGCGTCAGTGCCTTCTTTTTTTTTTTTTTTTTTTTTTACAACAGCACCGAGATAAGGGCCAAGATTTACCGATAGCAGAGGGTTGAGGTTGATTCATCCGAGGAGTCTATGCGCGCTCATGAAGGCACGTCAAACCGGCTATCTGCAACGCCGATGGAGTTGCAAATCGATCATCCTTAACCTCCGGGCTCAAGGTTGATGACGCGGAGGGAAGGCAGCCTTTTCCCCATCCATTTTTTTGGCAGAATGTTGACTACGGAGACTTGAAAACCTGAGCAAACAACGCGAACAACTGTGATGTGCCAATCGATAGCCTATGGAATGAAAGGAGCTTTGGACTGAAACACTGGCTTCAGAAGGTTTCCACCCACCACTATATTATCAAACGCACACCACCATATGTTTCTTTTGTATTGGGGAAAAAAAAACAAATTACTCAAAGTTAATACAAAGAAAGTAGAATAAATTATAACACCCACGCTCAATTATAGTTGTGCTCAGAAAAGTTTCGATCTGTGGTAAAATCCGTGAATTGCCTCCGATACAGAAAGGTACAGTGGATAGAGAAACAGATTGATAACCAAACAAGTATACCGGTATATAATGCTCGAACCTTTCACAATCCTTAATCCGCTGACTGCATTGTAAATAATTAGCATCAATACCGAATACCTTATGATATGGGCGACATGCAAACCTCCCCCCAGCCCACAAACAAGGCGATTATTAAATGCATGAGCAGGTGTGCGGGATCCTGATGGAGGCTCTAAATGGCAACACAGAACATTTGTCCCGCGGAGAAATGTGCATAGATAAATAAGTAATGCCACCAAGTGCCGATACATTTTTGCATAATAATGTGTCCGGCATCCGCACATAAGATCAATGACATTGTATTAACGATGGGCCGTACATGAATTGTCCTAAGCATTAATATTAAGAAGGAAGTCTAAGTGCCATATCCACTAACATAACTAGTACTAACTTTTACGGTGCCAAACCTTTGTTCATAACTTTGTACAGTTACATTTTAATCTGCATCACTTGCAAATAATACATAATTGTACTGTTTATAAATAAGAAATTATGTGGTTCCAAATGAATGACACTTTGTAAAAATCTGTATGCATTTAAAAATGTTTTAGCTGGTGCTAAAATCATCTTGAGTCGTGGGCCAAAACTCTGCAGTCAGGGCGTGTCGCGGGCCAAATAACCTCAATATATTAATTTAAGAAAGTTGTATGTATATGATAACAAAGACACTCTGTTGGATATGAGCTAAACTGATAAAGGATGTCCAGAGTTTGTGCATATGTTGTCTGTTTTTTTCCATTTATTTATTCATTTGAGTAGAAAATGTTCAAACATCTTATACAGAGGAATAAAAAAACAAAACAAGACTATTGTGCTCAAAAGGAGTAGGAAAAAAAAGTTCAAAGAACTTATGTAAACCTACCCCTTATCTCTCATCACATAAACGTTCAGCATACACAAGCAACAGATGCATGAGTGCATGCTTGTGCATTTATATGAATCCTTTAAGATCATCGTTCACCGTCATACAAAATAAATACACTTAAGATTTATACAAAAGGCACATCTTTTTCTGTTATGATCATACAAAAATATACACATATATTCTAGGGCTGCACAACATATCGCAACAAATATCATATAACCATATTAGGTAATGCAATATCACGAGAAGCAACAATATATCGCAACAGTCAATAAAGTCTTCAGAGATGGTCAATTTTTTTTTTTGGCAAACAAAAAGTTAAAGTTGCAGTTAAACATGTCATGTAGTAGTAGTTACATTTTAGTCTAGTACTCTGTAATGGTGTTTAAGTTTTGTTCTGAAAAGAATAGTTAGGGGAATATAAACAAAGGGGGTCCTTTGTTCAGTAAAGTTGTTTGTGCTGTAAATTTCTTTTTTTTTTTGTAACGGTGCTCCTTAAGTATTAATGTTTGGCTTTCAGATATAATGGATCAGACTGGCTTCCTAATAAATCAATATAAAACAAGTCCTTTGGAACTGCTTTTTATTTTATTTTATTTTTTATAATCAGACCCCAAAAATGCAGCTCCCACCGAAGAGCCATAAAACCCATCTGTACTTCCTGAGCAGGAGCAGGAGCAGCAGTGTCCGGGGGGGTGTTTCTGCAATGTCAATGAGGATGCTTTAGGCGCCAGTGTCACGGTCAGCAGAAGCCCCATTGTGAGCACAGCCAGTGGAACCAATGTGTTGCATCAGCCGCTCATCGACACACGGGGATGGGGAGCAGAGGGGCCGTCATAGCTCCACACACGCTTTGAATTCATTTAGCAGTGATGGCAAAAATGACACAAGTGAACTGGCCAGGTTTCTTTGGCAACTTCCATGCAAAAAAAAAAAAAAAAAAAAGAAAGAAAGAGTAGGACAACACAAAACAAAAGGCAAACACAATGACCATATGGCCGTCATTGGGAGAGCGGAAATTACACTGGCAAGAGTCCAAGCTAGACACAGCTTGCAAAATATCTCAAGATGCCTGCCAAATTTTACAACAGGGCAAAAGGATACTAAAGTGGACGGCACTAATTCTGATGGAAAGCAGAGGTGTACGTTGCCTTTATGCATTGAGCTCGTTGGATAAGGAAATGTCCAATCAATATGCAAATGATTTCAAGTCAGAGGGAGGCAGATAATTAAGTTAAGGTTACCCCACAATAAATCAGTCAAGATTAAAATAAAAAACATGTTCTGTGCCAATTCCACAATCGTCTGAAACAAAAGTGACAATAGTGATTGAGTGAACAAGTTTAAAGCTGCAATATGTAACTTTTTATGTGAAAAAATATATATATATAATTGTGCATATTTGACCTTGTAGTGACCCAGTGGCTGTATGAGTGGTCAGCATAGCGTCTTTACGTTTCATTGCAGTGGTCTCTAGGACGCTCCGGGATCAATTGTTTGGAAGGTTTTCACTGCGGACGGAGCCTCTCACCAGAAAACCTACCAAACAATTGATCCCGGAGCATTGTAGAGACCTCCATGACCGAAAGTAAAGGCGCCATGCTGACCACTCTTACAGCCACTGGGTCACAAAAAAGTAAATTACGAACAAACATCAAAGTTGCAAAATGCACCTTTAAATGTAAAAGTAAAGGCTAATTCCTTCCACAGCGTTGTTTGCTCATTCTGCCCTCCATACTGGACACATTTCAAGAGCTTTGAGAGGCTTTGTTTTATCCAACATGATGTTCAATTTTAGCTGTGATAAACAAAGTCATAAAGCAATAGCACTGCAAAGCACTCTAATGCTGCTGCATTGATTTGAAAAGTGTTGGAGTTGGTGCAAGAGTTTTCAACAGCCATTTCCTGGCTGTGTATTACAGCATGAGCATGAGAACCAGACAGGTCTTCCTATTATGCACTAAAGCTTTCATAAATGTACTGGTGTTGAACCACGCACTAGATACAGGGCCGAGTGTAGGACTGCTCAGATCAAATTAAATACTTAGAATACGGACCAAGCAAAAAGAGGATGCAGTGAGTAGGGCTGTTACGATAATTACTATATCGATTTATCGTTCAATAAATAACAGATAAACAATATATTTTGGGCTCGATATTTATCGTCGATACATTTATTAGCATTTCCCCCCTGTTTTCTCTTTGTAAAACTTTGATTTCCAACTGAAGCTGAAATTATATTGTTTATTGATGATGCACTTTTAGAACAAAGGTTTACTGCATTTAGAGTTGACAGTATAGTATCGATAAGAGTCAATAATATCGTTTATCGCGATACTTTCCCGCCTCAATATATCGAACTTCAAATTTGATATCGTGACAGGCCTAGCAGTGAGTGGATAAAGTCTAAAGCAAAGATACAACGTGTCACAACTAAATGAAGACAGCATGTAGAAGATGTAGCTCACAGTCCATAACGACACCCAGTCCCTTCTTCGGCTTCACACTTAAAATGAAAACATCATATCATGCACCTGTGTACTCTATTACTCTATTACTGTGAGCCACAGTGTCACGATTATGTTATCATATCACCAAACATGTCAACATGAAAAACCGAGCAAACTCAAAAGACGCTGGAATCTGTCTAAGACTAACTGCAAATAGACCTGAACGCTGTGAAATTATTTTGAAGTAAGAAAGCATTTGTTCAATATGGTGCATGTTTCTCGGTATTCGAGGCAGTGGTCCGCACCAAAACTTAAACCAACTTCTGCCCCACTTGTTTTGAAGATCAACAACTTAACAAGCGTTACCTTTGATTTGTAAGGTCCACAGAAATCCAGGTAGCGCCAGGTCCAGCACAGCATACAAAAAAAAGAGCAAAGAGAGAGGGGAAGTCAATTATTTGTATTTTTTTTAGCAAAAACATAGAAACCATGCACCCTAAACACATCACGCCAGTATACCCCCCGATGCTATCAGGCAAATTGATCAACCTAAAGTTGATGTATGATCAACAAGCTCAGTGCGCTCAGCTGTGCCTGGAGCTGTACAGTGTGAGGAGAACAAAGGCGTATTAACCAAGTCAATGAAAAGGCAAATACAAATACCCGGCAACACGATTTTCACTCTATGTAAATGCTGATGCATATTAAATAGCGTGCATAATGATATAAATGAGCCATTGCAAATCTACGAGGGGTGTTTATAGGCAACAGCTGCGCGTGTGAGCGGAATGTCTGAGGCCTCAATCTCTCAGGTGCAGTGAAAAAAACAAACAGAAAAACAACACACACACACACAAAAACGGAGCTTTTCTTTGAAGTTGGAGGTGAATACAAACTCAGGAGACGGGATGACTTTGAGCAACCGAAAGGTATAAGAACACATTTCAAACAAGGGAGCGTGGAGCCGGTATATAACCCACAAGTGACTGTGCATCCGCAGAAGAGCGGGTAAAAGAGACTGTTTTGAAACTCGTCAGGAGTATGGAGGGACACGGAGATGACAGAGGGAAGGCAGAGCGCGACTAAACATCCAGTGGCGCTTTTGTGGGAAAAGTAAACACCGCTTTGTTGAAACCTGTCAGGAAAAAGAAAAAGCTCTGTAGGCCATGTGCCTGTACTTCTTCCCCGCATGTCAAAGCAGGCGGGCGGGCTGTTTATCTGTTTACCCGGGCCAGGCTATTGGGATCTATTACAAATATGCTCGGATCAGACATGAAAGCGTTTTGTTCAAGCACTTTGTATACTCGGTAACTTGGCGCCTGGCTCCTGAACTCGAGCTGTGCCATATCATTTTGTGAACACCGTCATTAGGAAATGTCACTGTAAAAGATCTAGCAGAGCATGAAAGGGGAAAAAAAATGAAAATAAATAAATAATCTTATGCTCCTGCTGAGATGATCGTTTCTTGAATTCCAAACACAGACAGATTCGGTTTCAGCCACACTAAAAGGCCTGATTCAACTACTTTTGAAAAAAAAAGGAAATAAAAACATGTTTACATCAGTCCACCAAAGGTATAGTAAAGATATGATGTGCCGCCAGTATTTTCCAGAGATATTATATTTTAATGAAGAATAAGAAGAGGACGAAGGAGAAGATGCAGAAGGGGAAGAAGATGAAAAGGAAGATGATGATGAAGAAAATAAGAAGAAAGAGAAGAAGAGAAAGGGGAAGAAGATGAAAAAGGAAGATGATGATGATGAAGAAGTAAATAAGAAGAGAGAGAAGAAGAAGAAGGAAAAGAAGAAGAAGAAATGAACAAAGAGACGAGGAAGAACAAGAAGAACAGAAGAAGAAAGAGAAAAAGAAAGAGCAGAGGAAGAAAAGGAAGGGAAAGAAGATGACACGGAAGATGATGATGATGACGAAGAAAATAAGTAGAAGAAAGAAAAGAAGAAGAAGAAGAGGAGGAGGAAGGGGAAGAAGATAAAATAGGAAGATGATGATGATGGTGATGAGGAAAATAAGAAGAAAGAGAAGTAGAAGGTGAAAAGACGAAGAAGAAGAATGAGAAGTGGAAGAAGAAGAAATAGAAGAAGAGGAAGGAAAATAAGAAGAGGAAGAAAGAGAAGAGGAAAAAGCTTAAGAAGAAAGAGAAAGAAGAGAAATTAGAGGAAGAAAGAGAAAAAGAAAAACAAGAAGAAGAAACTAGTGTAATTTAGAGTCGGCGCGCCTTTCGGTCTGGTGGGACAGCGCAGCATGGCACCTCTCCTGCTGTTTAGATTGAATCACCTACGTTTCCTTTGTCCCGTCAACAGTTTAAAAGTCTTGCCGTGTTGTCAGAGCCTCCCCCCCCCCGTCCTTTATCTACAGAAGTCCATTTTAGCCGTTGTCTGGCACTCGCGCTTGTCTGGACATCCTTGTTGAAATGCAGTGGGCGTCCCCCGTTCCGTGATTGAGGACACATCCAGTCAAGTCAGGGCTGAAACCAATTCGCCCGCAGTAAATGCTACACCAAACACGGACTGACAAAAAAGCACTGCTCGTCTCCTCCTCTCCCCATTCCTCTCCCTCTGTCCTCTTCTCGTCGGCCTTTTGGAGCACTGGAGATGTCAATATCAGGGTGGACCGGTTCGACGAAATGCGTTAGAACCATTAAGTGAGGAAAGCGTGGGCGCAGCTAATGAGACGGGAGCTTTGAGTGAAGTTATGGATTTCCTTTAGCTGGACTTCTTTGATTCAAGGTTGATTGCCACAATATAAACAGACTCGAGACTTAGTTCTTGACACAGTTACAAGACGACAGGCGCTTTGGGATCTGAAAGAAGCATCTGATTAACTTCATTTAATGAGGCTCGGTTAAAAAAAGTGACGCTTATTTGTAATAATAGACTAAAAGCAAAATCTATTTGTTCTAGTAGACGGCAAAGTACTTTCTATAATCAGCAAATTTCACGTTGATTCCCCCCTGTGTAAACAGTCATCATCTCACCATCTGCTAAGCGATAGGGACGTCTAATTCTGCACGAGTGTTAATGAAATCAGACAGGTATGAAGATGTCTGCCCGGTATGTGCGAAATTCATCCATTTTGAAAATCTTTTCTTGTATCATATTGTCAAATCATTATTTTCTCCTCAAAGAAACGCAGCGGATTTGTGCGCCTTCCTCAGTCTTAATTGATTTCCACCGCATGATAAAATCAAAGCATTTTAAATGCCATTTAAAAGTCACAATGATGATGTTCGCATGCACGTTATATCTTTAGATGATTTTGTTCTACAACAAATGGCCGCCAGCAGACATAGATGGAAGACATCTATATCCATGGCTACGTCTAAAAAAGAAGAAGAATGGGTTTTCAAATATGGTGCAAAACTTCGCGTAGGATTTCAACAAACATGAGAGTCAGACATACAGCCTTTTGTGGGACATACATAAAAAGGGAGAAGACAAATATATTTCAGACTTGGATTCGATTGCGAATATGACAATCCTCTCGCTGAAGAAAAGACGAAACGTAACTAAATGAATGAGCTGCAACAACAAAAAACAAAGGATGATCACGATGTATCGTCAAGAGTGGTCAGCTTGAAAGTAAAGAGTCTCGTCTGCCTCTGACAAGTTGTTCTGGTGCCACTGAAGGACGGATCAAAGGTATCACATGAAGTCAACAAATGACGCAACACGACGCACGGTTAGAAGCAGATTGTACCAACGCTCACCTCGCCTGCACTTGGCTGTTGTTATCACCTAGAAAGAGGTCAGCATGTTGAAACGAGGAACCGGTAATAAAAGTAACAATTTGGTTCCGCTGGATTCTGGTGAGGGAGAGAAATATAAATATATACAACGGAATTAAGTGTGGACCCTAATTCAGATTCCATTAAAGAAAAGGAAGACAGGGTCGGGGGGGGTTGGATGAAAAAGAAGCATGTTGTTAGGAATCAGTAATGACAAATTGAGGATGACGAGTCGCGGGCGGAGGGACACTGGAGGAACACGCGTGGAGCTGATGCACGCAGAGCTAGGGCTGGGAAAAAAAATCTATTTGATTTAAAAAATCGAGTTGGTTGGTTGGTCAAATTTTGTTAGATATTTATTTTCTTTTCTTTTTAGCTCTCTGCCCTCTGCTTAGATGACTAAGGTCCTGCTGTACAAATGTGCCTCAGTTACCTCAGGATTGTTGTTGTTTTATTAGCTTAATCCAAATACAGTATACATCATTTGGATGTTTAACAATCTTTGTTGCACACTGCATAATGACTTTTTAGTTAGAGAAAGGGTTTGCCTTTGCAATTTTGTTTATGTTGGTTCACTTTAATTAAATACAATAAATATATATATTTAAAATATATTTATAGTTCGTAGTTATTCTGTTTAAAAAAAAAGAAAATCGAATTAAATCGTAAATTGAGTTTTTTAATAAAAAAAATGTTTGGGGAAAAAAATTGCCCAGCTCTACGCAGAGCAGAACACACACCGATGCAGGTCGCTCTAGAGGCAGCTCACGGATGCGCTGTCACTCTTTGAACACAGACCCTGCAGACACAGGCACGGCTGCAGAGGCAGAGGACAGCTCCATTCTCACCCAGTCACAACAGTTTATGACACGGTCCTGACCAGCTGGGCCGTGGACAAACGTCGGTGGGCATCCGTGACACCAGAAGAATAGGTAACCTTAACAAATGAAAGTGGAAGAGGCACTTGAGCTAATACTGCCACATCCCGAATTGATAAAGTATATGACTAGCATTGTCCCGGTTCAGTCTCTCCTCTCTCTTTTATCCCACTCGGTGTCCTGCCAGTCAAGAGGAACACTCGGCACCAGATCCTAATCTTAGAGCCTTCAGGACACCTCAGATACTGCATATTCTACAACTGCAGGTTTCTGTGTGAGTCTTTTTTTTCTTGTTATTTGATTCTCCACGCACGGCACAGACCTGCCGACAGCCACAACATTTCAAATATCAGTATTTCAACGTCAACCCGCCGTCGCTCCCGAAATCTAAGTGGCATTGTTGCTGTTTAATTTTCGGAGATACTTTCTGACCTCCCTTGCTTTTGCCATATTCACCCACTCTCTCCCTGAAATGATGTTTTCTCTTTGCAGTCCGCATTATGCAAATAGTTTAAATATTTATCGCGTGACCTGAGAGAGGGACGTAAGGGGAAACGTGACAGAGATTATTCAAAAAAAGAAGAGGTTGCTGTATTCCGGACAATTTGGGGGTTGTCAATTACTGTCAATAATTGTACCTTATAAAGGTACCTTACAGTTGTGACATGTCTGGTAAGATAACAGATCATGTTGCGCATTATGAGGACCCAAGAGCTGGGTTTATGGTCAGACGTATCTGGCTGGAGAATGACCTTTGTGCAGGCTCTAAGTAAAGAGCCTTACTTAATAGCACTGAGGATTCATGACGGACTACGGACAGCCCAATGCGATGGAGCCAGGTTGAACAGGATGAAAGGCGGACTTAGCACACTGCTCTCGACACTGCGGCTCCTTTGTGCGCCACAGAACACGTGAATTCGATGTTTGTTTTACGGCTAACGTCACAGCTCATTTCAAACCCTTTACCGTGCGCAACAGAATAAGTCACAGACAGGAATTTGAACCTTGGGCTCACGGTGCGCTGATAGAATTGAGCTCGACATTCTCGGCTGATCTGACTTTAGGTTTTAAAATACGTTGCAACGTGAGCCAGCTTCTCAAATAGCTCTATAATGGATCTGTGCATTCAGTGAATGTGCAGTGAGCATTGCAGCTACAGCCTTGACTGAGTGGAAGTGAGATGAGGCAGAAGCAAACTAGCAAACTCATCCGAACTGACCGTCCATTGAAGCTGGTGCACCCTCACCTGGGTCAGTTAATTGGGCTTCATCTCACACTGTCCTGTTTTTTATCCCTGATCAGCCATGCATGGAGACAGTCTGTCAGATATGTGAAAGCGGTCTCTCAGACTGAACACTGTTGCTTTGTATTCTGTTAGGCACCCGCTTTTGTCTGGGATTTTAGCTGGCAGACATATTCTCGCGCTGCTATAGTAGCTTTCGCCGATATAAAGCTACCGGCACCTTTGGAAGATCGTTGATGTGATTCTGTGTGTTGTCCAGCGTAGACTTTTGAGCTATTAACTAAATGCACATACTAATACTATTAAATGGAGACCTAAGTGGCCGTATTGGGAACGGGGTCGCTCTACCCTTTTGACCCCGTCAAAATAGGGCAGTCCCGGGAGTACACTGATCGAGTTTGCTTTGCTTCATAAAACATTCAATAGGATTTTGAGGCCGCGCAGCCCACCTAAAAAAAAATCTCATCACGTCCATTTACTGTCTCACAAAGGCTGACCCACAAACGCAGTATACTCCTTTGTTTCCATGTAAACATCAGAGATAAAAGCTACAGGGTGGAAATACCATTAGGACTGATCATATTCCTCTCAAGCTGCACACAGGTGAATGCGGCTGTTGAACATAATGTTCTTTTATGCATCATTTCAAGACTGGATTAACTTTAGATAAGAGCCCTCAAGGTAGGACAGACGTTCAGCAGTAATATTTCTACTGCGGAGTGTGGGTCCTACCTTGAGGGCTTCTAATAGTAGTACTATTAACATTAGTACTATTAGTTGAAGTATAGTTATAGTGGTGATGTCAAAATGAAGACATTCAATTGCTGAATTAAAAACTCTAAGCCATGCTATTGCAACAGCAAAACATTTTACAGAAAATGTAAATTTTTTTGTAATTTTTGTTATGTCTTTTAGATCATTTTAATTGACGCTAACTCAAAAGCAACACAAATAACAAAAATATAACAAAACAACCTTGATGAAAAGATGATAATAATTTTTTCAGTGTATAGCAGCTATAAATTCAAAAGCTAAGATTTTTATTTTTTTTTAAGAATTGCATCTATGTCTTTACATTCAAGCTTGAATTAATTCTCTCCACATAGTAGGTTTGTACAATATATCTGGCAGTTCTCCAACACCTTCGGAAAGTGCAAACTACTCCAGGGGGGGAGGCATGAAAATTGGCTTAGAATAGAGCGACCCTGTTAGTCCATCCCTGCACTAATGCTTCTCCTGTGGTTTTCCCATTTCTCTTCTTGCTACCAGTCCCCAGTTGCTGCCACCTGTTGAGAGTAAAAAACAAATCTACTCAAAGCTGTCATGTCAGGAGGAAGCACTCTCTGCACAGGGCACTGTGTTTCCTGTTGTTCTTTCTGGAGGAGCGTGACGTGAATGTAAGTTTTACGTTGATAAGGTCTTTATGGCTTGCAAACCACGCTGTTTTGACCTGTTGCTTCAATAAAACATACCAGTTCAAAAAACTTTCAACTGTTCAGTGCAACTATTGATTTACAAAGTGAGCTCTGTATAATGGTAAATCAACGATGTAAGCTGTAAATAATAATCGCACTCCTTCACATTCACAAACCAAATTCATACCCACGCAGACTTAATAAACCCATGTGAGCAGACTCGTTCCAATGCAACTTTACAACCAGATTGAAATGAATTAATCACTTATGTCAATGCAATCCTTTGTTCACAGATTTGTAAGAAATCCATTTGTTTTATGTGACATTTTAAGATCAGGCATGTCCCACTCAGAGTCCTGGCTTATAAGAACCCAGAAACATGAGGCTTGGCTGCACATTCGCTGCTCTTTCTAATAGACCTGCCTTTTACGCTGTGCTTGCAGATATATTTTCCAGAGATAATTGCGTGAACTGCGTCCTATTATTCAAAGTAAAACCCATTTAATGTTATAAAATGGCTGCTTTTCCCACCCGTCAATTCAAGTATTTTCTTAAATGAAATGATTGCCGCCTCAGTCTGAGCTTTGCAATGGCTTGGAATAGATTAAACGACAATCACAGACGAATGCCACTCGACTGAATCAGACCATATTTTACAGACAAGGAAGAGAAGACTCAGGCGCCCACTTTAGCTTGACCTCCATCAAGATGTACTGACATTTCAACAGGCATGAAATGCATTTTTATGTAACATTTACAGTGGCTTGTCTCCAAATGCCCTTCCATTGCTCCAGCAAGCCAACCTTTCTATTACACCGCATAATCAAGCATATAAATGGAAAATCTAGCAGAAGGGGAACAGTCCTGGATGACTTCACTTTGCCGAATCAGCAAACGGTGGTAAAATGGTAAATTGGAGATATTTCAGCAACTCATTTTCAACTAATACATCTTTCACATGCAGAGTAACATCTTCACCCCATTATTCTATATGGCCATACTCTCCTTTGCATGTTACTTGAACATGTTCAGTCTTGGCAGCCGCACTGACTCATTTTCAATCTCTCCTGAATGATTCATATCAATTACAATATCAATGTATTGAGCACAGACTCATATTGTAATGAGTTTTATAGAAGAAGCATAGGAAGAAACGGAGGTAGACAATCACTGGCGACTGAGTGATTGGCTGTTGTTTTTTTACATCACACAAAACAATGACAAACCACATGCACAAATGATGTGAATGATGCCCTTACTGAGGCATCTCAATCAAAATTACACATTTCATAAAGGCTTTTGAGCCTGGAACCCGGGGCATAAAGCATTTATCAGACTGCATTCTTCATGACACATACAGCATATAAAGCATAGCACATTTTGCGTTTAAGATCTTTGTATTTTATGCGTATCCTATGATGATGAGTGCTTCGTGCAGATTTGTATCTCAAACAAAAAAGAGAGCGATTTCATGCCATAGTGAATAAGTGCGTATTTCAGATTAGATGTTTTCTGTGGGAACTCTTTCAAAATATTATCTTTAAAAAAGTAGAAGACCTATGAGATTTGAGATCTTAGAGGGATGAAAACGCTTTATAAAATGTGAAGGGTGCATTCACAGTGTTTGATCTGCCAAAGTGGAAGGCCTGTAAGACTCTATTTTAGATTTACCTCAATGTTAAATCCATCGATGGCAAGTCATTTTACACCAAAATAATCCTCATAAATCAAGTCGAGACAAGTCACTTTTCAAGCAGCACATTTATTCTATGAGTCCCATAATGTTCTGACAAAATACAGTATATAGTGTTGTTAATGCTATATGCAACACATAAGATAGTCTATGAGTACTTTGATCAACCGAAAGCAGAGGTCTGCGAGTTGGAATGGTTTGCGTGTAAAGCCTTGGAGCTGATTTGCAGCAGTGGTCTCAGAGTTAACCCACTGCTGAAGAGGCACACTCACTCTCCAACAGTCTAAAGGGATTAAGCTCTCTGCTGCTTTGAATACTGATCTGGTTATCTGTCAGTGATGGAGACAGAGAGAGAGATGCTGAGAATAGCAATATTGCTTCACAAAAGATAGATTGTAATAATAGCCCTATTTCAAACTAATGTATTCATGCCATCTCTAGTTTGACAGCTCATACAAAGGACTTGAACTTGAATCAGGCAGTGCATAGCATTTGGCATATACTTTGGGGCATCACTTGATGGGAGATTGGATGAATTTGTGTCACAGATTTGGGAAGCCCCGCGGCTGGATGAAATGTATTCTTATTTTTATGAATACAAAACGCAATAGCTTTCATTCCTTTTTGGAAACTTGGAGTGTCATTCTCCTTTTGGGCATGAGGAACAGTGGTCATTTTATTGATTTGAGGTAAGTCTATACATTTCCAGAGGTTTTGATTAATACATACTATCATCACACGTGTCATTTTGACAGGGAGCTCTTCTCTGGGATAAGCCCATAGAGTCTAAATAACAGGTCAAAGCTGGAGGCGCGTTCAAAGCTTCCCAGTGGGGGGCAGACTCTTGGGTGGGCACTGGGCAAATCTGTTGTTCTGCATGAATATAAGAGGATTATTGGAATCGAGGGGAGCTGGCTGTTTATGGAATTCCTTCATGACTCTGGACAGAGGATGTATATTTATATATGAAAGACTTTTAACTTAGTTACTACTAGTACTAAGTAACTCATGCCCCTAGAGGCCATAAGCGCCACTGCAGGTGCCGTAGCATGTTGCAGTTTTTTACTTATTAAATGTCTGTGAGAGTAAATACTACACTGACAGAAAAGGCGAAGGGAGAGAGGAATATTGTACATCCAATTACACAATGGAAATATTTTTTTTTCAATCAAACTTGGCTGTAAATACTGTTTAAGTGGCGCTAGCCCGCAGTTAGCTTTGCTCGTTAGCCTGTTAGCTTCTTCTTCGGGATTCCATTAGTGTGTATTGCGCCTACGACCTGGTGGCAGTCAAGTTGCAATTTTGGTTTTCTAGCCAGAGACACCGGGGGAAGATGAAAGACCCCCCAATCATCCCATCAACACTTGTATTACCCCCAGAGGGACTACGGAAAGGATTTATTAAGGTAAACAAGGTACTTAGTACTACTTTAAACACTTTGGGCCAGATCTTGTGTTTCTAAACGCAGGCTGTAGACAAGACGATTGCGCAGACAGGTGCCGCAATGTGTCATCTTCAGCGTCATACCTAGCGCAGTAAGGGGGCAGGAAAGGGGGTGGACACATGATGCTACTGCAACGCCTTGGATGACGGTGGGTTGCAGCAGTGCGGGGGGTGGAAGGACCGCAGGCTGCTCGCTGCAAAGTCAGACCTTAGATGGGGCGACCGTGGCGCAGATGATAGAGCGGGTCGTCTCATGATCGGAAGGTCAGGGGTTCGAATCCTGCCTCCTGAAGGTGCACATTGCCGTTGTGTCCTTGGGCAAGACACTTCACCCTCCTTGCCTCCAGTGTCTGCGTACACTGGTGAGAGTGTGAATGGGTGAGTGGATCCTTGCTGTAAAGCGCTTTGAGTGCCTAATGAAGGTAGAAAAGCGCTATGTAAGTTGAGACCATTTACCTTAGATGAGCATGAGGTGGACGGGGAGAGAGAGAGACCCTGCTTCAGGCTGAACTGACGGAGCCAACATTGACCAAAATATAAATGATTTAATTGATCAGAAACTGTGACTCTAGCAGAGAAGTTGTAGAGTTAACGCAGTTGCGAGGAAATTAGCTAAGCCCTTTTGCTACACTTGCAGGATTGTTGGAGGGGCTGAATGAATGTGCGTACGTTTGCTTTGCACCCTACCTGCTGTAATCTTGGATTTTGGAGTGAGCAGCAATGTAAAAAGGAAACACGAGGCTTATTACGATGGCCTTGTCTCACTGTGTACATCAACAACTGTGCTGGCCCTCCTCCTCCTAGCAGGTCAAAGTCCAGAACGGAATGCAGCAAGCACTCGCTTGTATCACACGTCTCCACTGACTCACGTTTTCCCGAAGCGATGCCCTTAGGCTACCGGCAAAAGCTCTGTAGCTCAAGGTTGGGTGTGGGCAAGATGGAAGCCATGCCAACGACCAAGGCTGTCCTGGTGCCAGGCGGAAGATCGGGCCTTTTGAGCTCATATCAAATGGATGCTTGAGTTGTCAGATCACCTTCAATAGGAGTGTACTAAAGATGTAACACTACCTGGACAGTATATTTCTATCAACATGGTTGAAATGATTGAAATGTCTGAAAGAAGGTATTTGTTGCAGATGCCTTTTTCATTCTCTTAAAGCAATGATTTACTACTTCAGAGTCTTACTGAGAGAAAAGGGAGAAATAAATCAATTCTGGATTCGACCCTACGAGGTCAAGAAATTGATCCAGTCCAGAACAAAGAACAAACTTAGCTTTTTATCAAATGTTTATCTCAAGGCAATTCTAAACTAAACTAAAGTGAATGGGCTTAGGTTTACAAAGTCAAAACACACCACTTTCCCTGTCCCACAACAAAAAATGTTTCAGCATGACGTTGACTATAAACAAATGTAATAACGGGGGGAAAATACAACATTGGCTGTCGGTGGATAACTGGGTTGCTGTTTTATCAATCAATCAATCAATCAAACTGTATTTATAAAGCGCTTTTCATACCGAAAGGTATCACAAAGTGCTTTACAGATTACAACATTTAAAACAATACGCCCGGCATCATTATATATAATTAGGACACGAGCTGCTGAATTTTGTAAAAGTTGTAAACCTGAGATACTCTTTTTGGGATGACCAGAAAGCAGGGCATTACAGTAGTCGATACGACTGGTGATAAAAGCATGCATTAGCGTCTCCGTGTTGGCCCAAGAGAGAATGGGGCGGACTCTGGCTGTGTGGAATAAAAGTCAGCTCAGAGTCAAAAATCACACCCAGGTTCTTCACCTGTGAGGAAGGATTAAAAGACAATTACTGTAGTTTGGGTAAAAGTTTCTCTCTCTGGGCCTTAGGACCGATAAATAAAACTTCAGTTTTGTCCTGGTTAAGCTGGAGAAAGTTTTCTGCCATCCAGGATTTGATATTTAAAATGCAGGTACAATTGCATCCATTGGCCTGGTGTCATCAGCATAACTATGAAAGTTGACTCCATGTCTACTGATGACATCACCAAGAGGGAGCATATACAGGTTAAAAAGCACCGGCCCTAAAATCGAACCCTGGGGCACACCACATGTAATTTTATGGACCTTAGAGGAGCAGGTATCATCATCATAAGCATCATCATAATTAATATTACTAGGCATAGCAGTGTACTAACAAAATGTGTTCAATATGTCACCTTCAAAATACACCAATATATGTTCAATGGACCGGCAGAATATAAACAGAACTCTTGCGCGAGGCTCAATACTGGAGCCTTTCCAGCTCAGTCACAGCAAATAACATCCTCCTTTTGTGATTAAGAGCCCGGTTTTCAAGCTTTTTGAGCTATATTTGTCTTTACCATCCATCTTCCATTTTTAAACATAATAGTTCAGTGCAGCATTCACAGACTGATGGTTGCTTTCGGCTCTTTTCTTATTCTGTTTGCTTACATCAGAGAGAGATCAGTACATTTTCTTTGTGCAGTATGATCATGTTTCCATCACAGAGGGAAGGAAACATTGTTTTGTACTGTGGAACCTACCATTGTTATTTGCAATGCTAATTAAAACGATTTGATTTACAAGAATCAAATAGTTCACAATATAAATTAAAGGAGCACGTATTGCATACAGTATTGCAGCAAACAAAAGCAAGTCGCTTGAGGGTTTCACAAATAATCAAATCAAAACTGCAAATCACAAAGACTAACAAGGTAGAAAAAAATCACAAAATATCTTGTGCCCATAGGATATTATTAGGTGAAGGTGTTACGGTGTACTTTATTGTCCGTGTAGGAAAATGTGTCTTCTGCATTTGACCCATCCTTCGATGCCGCTGGGGGAACCCATAAGTATTGAAGTGCCCAGGGACCCATCTCCAGATGTGGAGCAAGTCAACCTACGCAGACACGGGGAGAACATGCTAACTCCACATACGTAGAAAGGCCCTATCCAGGTGGGAATCAAATCCAGAACCTCCTTGCTGTGAAGCGCGAGCGCTAACCTCTGCACCACCATAACCTTATAAACTGACCATTATAAGCAAAATCCTACATGTTTGTTGACACCAGGCAGCAAAGTTCAAAGATTCATATGTTGTTTTCCTACAGTGAGGGACACATCTAACACACTCTGCCAGTGATGCCAGTAGTGTACTACTTCATAATATTATTAATAAGTAGTACGCTACTGGCATTACTGTACATCATATTTCTGTTAAATTATTCTATTCATTAAGGGCATACACAGCACACATCACAGGGGACCGCATCAGGCCTCTCTTACTTAGGCTTCATCTGTGGGAATAAACTGAAGCCAAATGAACATAACGGATTAATATCAAAGACAACATTAGCTGGCCTAGACAGTCTCAGAGCAACACAGGTCTTTAACGTGTCCACTGCCAGCAGCACTCTCCAAACTGTCCACCCACAGCAAACCCACAATTCATCTCCACATAGTTAAATAAAAGCCGTTTTCCAAGATCTGCAGGGCACTGAGATTTCAACCCATTTTGAAATGTTTGAAATGTTATTTATTTAAACTTTATGCATATCTGTTTGATTTGATTGTGCCTTACTCCGCCTCTCACTCCCTGAGGTCGGCAGGCCAGACTCTGCTTGTGGTTCTTAGGACCAAGACAAAGCTGAGAGGTGATCGTGCCTTTTTTGGAATGAGCTCCCACTAAATATCAGACTGACCGGTTCACTCCCTACTTTCAAATCTCTTTTAAAATAAAACGATGCCTTCTCCTTGATATTTAACTCAGTTTAAGGGTCGGCCTTTAATGTACTTGTCATTTGTATTCTGCATTGTGCACTTAAGTCCATCGTGTTGTTTTAAAGTGCTTCGTGATTTAAGTTGAATTATCTCTAAATGGAGAGACCTGAAATGAAGCAGGTCCAAAAATAACAACCTACAGCAGACTCTGGCCCAACACAAAAAGAGGAAAAAAAGAATAAAGGTTGTCCAGACCAACCGGTAGTGCCCCAGATTGTAACCTAAGCATATCCTCATCCAGTGTACCAAATGAATTCAGACAGCTAATTGAAGAAAAGACCTCCTTTATAGGGGGGTGACTGCGGTGACTATTCAATGCACCACAACGCCAGCACAATGCTCCTATAATTTACCCCGAGCTCCTTCCGCGGCTCTACGTAATAAGGAAGTTCAGCTCAATGCAAGGTATAGTGATCAAAATGTGTTTGAGATTAATACTAAATGTCTGGGGGGAAAAACACAATGATCCTGTTTTGATAGTTTGACTTTGTGTAATTTGTGTAAAATTATTTATTTCAAAATGTGTGAGTTGTGAGGTTGTTGTTTTTTTTGTCCTTATAGTTATTTATTTATTTTGTCATTAGTGGAATTAGTGGTTTCGTCTTTTTTTTTTTTTTTTTTTTGCAGCTGACAGTTTTGTAAATAGCAGATCTTGGCAAACCATTTCTCTTAAAAATGAAACAAAAAAAATCAGGCTTTGTGGATGAGCAAACTGTGTTTATTTCTCTGTTCATTTATTTTCGTCCATCTGGTTTCACACTGAACGCAAACAAACGATTTCAATGACAAATGCTCAGAAAACAGATGAAGATATCCATTTTTTTCTTTTGCTGCTGCACATAATGATGATATGCAAAAATGAACAAAATATACCGTTCACTGTGAGAAAGTCTATTATTTTCCTGTTCATCTTTGCGTCTGTGTCTTCTTCAGAACAACATGAAGGCAGCGCTATTTTGTTTCATTTTATAGTTGTTTGGTCACTCTCTGCAGGACCCTCAGACTATACTATGCATGCTATCGGAAGCTCTCTATTATGAGCACGGGATTGTTGCATCAAAACCACCAAGAAATTGGAGATTCCTTGCACATTCCTTATAAACCAATGGAGATAGAATTTAAGGTATTTGGAAATGAGAGTGTGTTAGATGTGCCGTCCCTGTAGCAAAACAACATATGAATCTTTGAACTTGGCTGCCTGGTGTCAACAAACATGTAGGATTTTGCTTATAACGGTCAGTTTATAAGGTTATGGTGGCGCAGCGGGTAGCGCTCGTGCTTCCCAGCAAGAAGGTCCTGGGTTCAATTCCCACCTGGACGGTATGTGGAGATTGCATGTTCTCCCCGTGTCTGCGTAGGTTTCCTCTGGATACCCCTATCACTAAAACATGTACAATATCCCCCAGTCAGGTGATTCTGACTGGCTCCCTGGGCACTGCGATCCTTATGGGTTCCCCCAGCGGCATCGAAGGATGGGTCAAATGCAGAAGACACATTTCCCTACACGGACAATAAAGTACACCGTAACACCGTAGATCCTATGGGCACAAGATATTTTGTGATTTTTTTTTATACCTTGTTAGTCTTTGTGATTCGCAGTTTTGATTTGATTATTTGTGAAACCCTTAAGCGACTTGTTTTTGTTTTTGTAAGCAAAACGTGCTCCTTTAATTTATATTGTGAACTATTTGATTCTTGTAAATCAAATAGTTTGAATTGGCATTGCAAATAACAATGGTAGGTTTCACAGTACAAACAATGTTTGCTTCCCTCTGTAATGGAAATATGATCATACGGCACAAAGAAAATTGATCTCTCTCTGATGTAAGCAAACAGCATAAGAAAGGAGCCGAAAGCATGAATACTGCACTGAACTATTATGCTCTTCGTGCGTCACAAGGAGTGATGTAACGTCTGCAACAAGTCACATTTCACAGCACAAACGTAAACAACAGAAGGAGGAGAGAGATGCGTGTTTTCTTGCTGGAAATACTAAATTGTCATAATTTGAACTTGTGTCGGATAAAGATGACAATATAAAGGTTCGCTGTACACTCTGTGCTGATAACAAATGAAGAAACATTTGCAGCACCGGGAAACACTTTATTTTACCCTACCCTTAATACATTGTACCTGCCAAATTTAGTACAATGTAATGTGAAGTGTAACAATGTGTAATAAGTTGTGCCTATGTGTTACATACACAATAGAATCATTTGTATTAGTAGTTTGGAGGTACATAATGTAACAACACATAAGACCCTAACTCTAACCCTAACCTTAAGCCTGTTAAGCCCGAAGGGTCTTATGTCTAATTTCATTATGTACCTCCAAACTACTAATACACATTATTCCGTTTACCTATGTACAACGTAGGTCCAAGTTATTGAAGATTGTTACAAAGCAGATTAATATACTGAATTTAGTTTGGTACAATGTATCAAGGTAGTGTAAAATAAAGTGTGACCCAGCACTGCAGTCAAACGTCCAGATAAAGTCCCACCAGGTGATGCGAAGCAAACAGCTAATGCAGGAGGAGGACGGTTATTGCCAGTGACAGAATCGGAGGGAAGACATATTGATTTAGCCGCATTCCGATGTAAACATCAGCACATTGAAGTGAATAAGACTCAATAAATAGCAGCAGTAATGTAATGCCCTCTAGTGGTCAGATACCCAAACTACAATGGACTCATCTCATTACAGTAAATACTGAACTATACTTGCTACAACAAAGTAGCTCTAAAGATGCCCCTCAGATCTGCGTGTCACTGACGGCAGGTGAACATGGGCCTGTAGATACACGCTGTCACTGCATCGAACTGATCAGTTTGTGGATGCAAAACAACTTTCTCCAACTAAACTGAGATCATTGTCTTTGGCCCACAGACACAAAGACAAAGTGTTATCAGTCACCTTGAGTCTCTCTCTCTAAAACAAAAAAATCAGGTTAGTAATCATGGACTCAGACCTGAACTTAAACAGCCACATTAAAGCAATAACATCATCAGCTTTTTACCATCTGAAAAACATTAAGATCAGAGGAATAGTGTCAAAACCAGACTTAGAGACACTCATCCATGCATTTGTCTCCAGCAGGTTAGACTACTGTAACGGCCTGCTCACTGGCCTTTCTAAGAGCTGTTAGAGCTGCAGTACATCCAGAACGCTGCTGCTCGAGTCCTGACAAGAACCAGGAAATACAACCATATTAATCCAGTGCTCCGGTCTCTGCACTGGCTTCCTGTCACTCAGAGAATAGAATTTAAAACAGCTCTGCTTGTGTACAAGTCGTTTCATGGTTTAGCACCAAAGTACATCTCTGACATGTTAGAGCTGTATGAACCATCTCGGGCCCTGAGAACTTCAGGGAGGGGTCTCCTGGTGGTTCCCAGAGTCAATAATAAACACGGTGAAGCTGCGTTTCAGTTTCATGTAGCTAAAATCTGGAACAGTCTTGATGAGGATGTGAGACAGGCCTCAACTCTGACAATGTTCAAATCTAGGCTGAAAACTGAAACTGAATGATTGATTTTATCTGTTTTCTTGTAATTTTATGCAACTGTAAAAGCACTTTGAATTGTCATGTATGAATTGTGCTCTACAAATAAACTTGCCTTGCCTTGCCCTAAAGGACATTTCCCAAGCGTTTGCTCATGTGCAAAATGAGTAGCATGTGCAAAAGAGGATCAGCAGCCGATTCATTCACGCATTTTTACTCACACAGCCTTCTCTCATTTACATATTAAATTTGAGGTCCTAAAACAGCTTAGTTAATTTCAAATTCAAGTAATCAGTAAAGTAACTTGGTTACTTCATAAAGGAGTAATCAGTAGTCAGTAGTCAGATTACTTTTTCAAGTAATTTGTGGCAACACGGATGAGATATACAATTTTGTTTTATGTCAAATAACCATTAAAATGCATAAAAAGGGAGCTGTTAAGGCTACTTTGTCAAGTACTAACTATATCTTTCGCTCTTACACAGGCAGGTTTGACAGATACACCAGTAGAACCTCTGGAGTGTTTGTTTATGACAGTGTGGTTATTGAACTGTGGAGGAGTGCCTATGGAGAGGTCTGACAGCCCAAATCATCTCCTCAGAGAGCTGCAGCAGTCCGCCGAGGCCCAATCTACACCTACATCCTCTAATGATCCACACTGCAGTAGACAAACACATGCCTTTCAGATGATATTGAAAAGCACTACTCATTATGGGACTCAATAAATCTATCACAACAATAACAACATGTCTGGAGATGGCTGTGATTCTTCATTATTGCAAATAGCTCTTTTGACCGTCATTGACTTTGCTACACAAATCATTTCTACCAACTCATCAAGCAATGATAGATGTGTCATTACAGAAAACAACTTCACCATATTTGAATGAGAAAGAAGACAGCGAGTGGATAAGATGTATATAATGTCACTTTGAATATTAGTAAAATATGCCCGTTGTTACACATTAAGATAGCACCCGCAAGGACTCAACTACTGCATTGGGGGCAGACAACTTTTGGATCAGCAGGAAATTGCTTTATCAACTCAGCTGCTGCCATCCCTGTTTTTCTTGATGTCTTTCTTGATATCTTGATGAGACTACAGTCAAGGGAGAGCGAAGACTGCAGCTCAGTGGTGTTGAACAGAGCAGCTCTCAACATGAAAATGAGTGTGTAAAAACTCGATTACTGCAGCCAGACCTGACACCGTGGAGGAACAGCTCCAGGTCAATAGAGCAAAACATATGTAACACAGAGACAGCAACAGATCTCTAAAGAGAAACACATGTACACAATGACAAAACACCGCACTTAGTATATTGATTTCTCTTTGGAGATGTCAGGTGTCACGTGTACTGTATTTCTGTATATTGTTTTACTTGTTGGTAATATCAACAGGACACTACTTTTAGTGGACTTACAGTACCTTGCGAAAGTATTCGGCCCCCTTGAACTTTTCGACCTTTTGCCACATTTCAGGCTTCATACATAAAGATATAAAACTTTTTTTTTTTTGTGAAGAACCAACAACAAGTGGGACACAATCATGAAGTGAAACGAAATTTATTTCAAACATTTCTAACAAATAAACAACTGAAAAATTGGGCGTGCAAAATTATTCAGCCCCTTTACTTTCAGTGCAGCAAACTCTCTCCAGAAGTTCAGTGAGGATCTCTGAATGATCCAATGTTGACCTAAATGACTAATGATGATAAATAGAATCCACCTGTGTGTAAACAAGTCTCCGTATAAATGCACCTGCTCTGTGATAGTCTCAGAGGTCAGTTTAAAGCGCAGAGACCATCATGAAGAACAAGGAACACACCAGGCAGGTCCGAGATACTGTTGTGGAGAAGTTTAAAGCTGGATTTGGATACAAAAAGATTTTCCAAGCTTTAAACATCCCAAGGAGCTCTAAACTTTCAGCTCATACAAGGAGAAAACTGATCAGAGATGCTGCCAAGAGGCCCATGATCACTCTGGATGAACTGCAGAAATGTACAGCTGAGGTGGGAGACTCTGTCCATAGGACAACAATCAGTCGTATACTGCACAACTCTGGCCTTTATGGAAGAGTGGCAAGAAGAAAGCCATTTCTTAAAGATATCCATAAAAAGTGTTGTTTAAAGTTTGCCACAAGCCACCTGGGACACACCAAACATGTGGAAGAAGGTGCTCTGGTCAGATGAAACCAAAATCGAACTTTTTGGCAACAATGCAAAACGTTATGTTTGGCGTAAAAGCAACACAGCTCATCACCCTGAACACACCATCCCCACTGTCAAACATGGTGGTGGCAGCATCATGGTTTGGGCCTGCTTTTCTTCAGCAGGGACAGGGAAGATGGTTAAAATTGATGGGAAGATGGATGGAGCCAAATACAGGACCATTCTGGAAGAAAACCTGATGGAGTCTGCAAAAGACCTGAGACTGGGACGGAGATTTGTCTTCCAACAAAACTGCTGTTCACAAACGCTGTCCATCCAACTTCACTGAGCTCGAGCTGTTTTGCAAGGAGGAATGGGCAAATATTTCAGTCTCTCAATGTGCAAAACTGATAGACATACCCCCATGCGACTTACAGCAGTAATCGCAGCAAAAGGTGGCGCTACAAAGTATTAACTTAAAGGGGCTGAATAATTTTGCACGCCCAATTTTTCAGTTTTTTATTTGTTAAAAATAAATTTCGTTTCACTTCATGATTGTGTCCCACTTGCTGTTGGTTCTTCACAAAAAAATACAGTTTTATATCTTTATGTTTGAAGCCTGAAATGTGGCAAAAGGTCGAAAGGTTCAAGGGGGCCGAATACTTTCGCAAAGCACTGTAACAAAAAAGGAATGTGCAGCTGAGTTACTGACAAAGCCCCATGTCTGTAATTAGAAGAAGCAGTAAAAGGCACAAATGGGATTTTCAACCGGTGTCTTCGGAGGCTGTTCACATAATCCTACTCCACTTGGCACAGCTATCCAAGCTATCATGCTATTCCTGGACAACGAGCTATTGCGCTCTAGTAAGACAAAACATAACCTCATAGGAACAGTTTCTACATGTACAATCTGAACGTTTGGGTACGGGTAATGGTTATAAAGATGAATTCAATGACATTTCCGGAGAAGTGTTTATAAACTGAATATCTGTGAGACTCTTACCTCCAGACAATGGTATGAAGGCACTGATTGAACCATTTTCTGACAGTGTAAATAGGTGTGACCCTGGGGAGTGTGGTTAATGGTGCATTTCTAAAGTGACTCAATGAAATCAGGAATTTCTGCTTTAAACTCAAGACACGGTCACGAATATTGTCCTGCACTGCTGCGGGCGGTGGCGCGATGCTGCGGGCAATTGGGACTTGTTGCGTCCTGTCAGGAATGTGTTAAGAATATCAAAAATGTGGAACCTATAAATATAAATATACAGCGGGAACCATATGTTTACATACACTTCATAAAAAGATACATTTGCATTTTTTTGTGCCCACTGTCTGACATGAAACCAAAATTAACTTATATATTTTTTATTTTTTTTGTCAATGATAATAAAAAAATATATATAATTCTATTTGCTAAAATTGAGAAGAATGAGAGATAAAATTGCTACACACTTTTGTATTACTTTTTACATTTCATTAATATCTGGTAGCATTGCCTTTAAACTGTATAACTTGGGTCAAACGTTTTGCATATCCTTCTCAGAATAGTTGGGAGGAATGTTGGTCGATTTCTTCACACAGAACTGGCCACATTTGTAGGCGTGCACATGCCTTTTCAGCTCTGCTGCACAGCTACATGCCGTGCTGCGCACTCTGTATCCATAGGGCAGCGTGGGTTTCTATCAATCTACAAATGCTTTCACGCCGAAATACAAATCACGACTAATCATCTCGAAATTAACGTTGCGTTGCAAACTCCACGTATGGGGGCTAATCATGACATTTGTGAAAGCCAATTTGCTCTGTTAAGAACCCTCTTACAATACATTAAGTCATTTTTTACGAATGTCACGAATGACGGAAAAAACAGCATCCATAACGCAGCTCGCCAATGTGTAAACCCAATATTATTAAAATTACACATCAGTTTGCACAGCACTTACCAGCAGCAGTATTTTAGAAATACGTCAATTTCTACATTTTCTGTCTGTGGTTCCTTCAGTATCTGAACTGCAGCAGGTAATGACAGGGCTTACTGAGTGTCTCATTAACCTGAACTAGTGCAGCGATGCGAAGGCTGCTCCACCGGGCTCCGAGCGATTCAGGCCACGGCTGAGTGAGTAGTCTCCTCACTTCACTGAACCGGACCTCTCCTTTTGCACCAGACGCTCTCACATATTAAAGCATCTGGCTTGTTTACCTTCTGCTTGTTTTGTTTTCCCACCATGTAGAGATGATAACAAACTAAAACAGGCTGAAGTTTAAATATCAACAAGATCAATATTTGACATTTCATCACGTGCAACGCTGCTGTCATAACTGCAACATTCTAAACTGGAATTCTGGGTTGATCTTGAATTAAGGATATTATTGAAAATACTGTAGGTGAAGACAAAGGTTTAATGACCCACATGGTTGAAACCTGACAGAATGAAAGCAGGCTTTATTGAGGCAGAAATGATCAAACTGGTTAGCTGCAAGGTTCCTCACGTACATGCTAAACGGCCTATAGTGTTCGCAGCAGCTGAATAACAGAAACTCTGGGTTACTTTTGATCGATATAATGTAGTAGCAATAAATATGCTCTCATACTTGCAGCTCATTCCCCCTCGAGGGACCCAGGCAGATATTGTAAGCCAACACTGTGGGGCACACAAAAGTAATAAAAAATGAGTACTCTTTTCTATTTTAGTTTTGCACGCTTTCTGTGACCTCTCATAGGAATGAAGAAATAAATGGGCAGATGTCCCTACAGGGCCCCGTAACCTAGAATAGTCCCTCATAACCAGGGAAGACAGGGTTAGGGGGGTTTAAGGATGACTTTGGTCTGCTGAGCTTTGAGCAAACCTTTGTATTTTCACTGTAACATGATGGATGTGTGAGGCACACAGGAGGAAATCCAACCGATGGAGTATTAAACATATCACCTCCATATCTTAGAATCAAAATCATCAGGTAAATGGCACATAACCAATACCCTGAACCATGCCAATGCTCTAATACAACAATATCCCATATCCCTGCATTGACACTCTCTCCCCATCAAAATAAATCATGCAAATGCGGCACTGTTTTGGTGGGAGGCGAGAAGCAGACTGACTAGATTAAGGCCAGTGATCTAATTTGAACTCACAAGATGCTGTATCTGTTTGGGTGGAATGAGTAAATAAATCAGGTCTCTGCCTTCGAGACTTTCACTCAGCGAATGATTTAGCAGACCAAGAAATGACAGAATACTTCCTTGGGGGAACCAATATCAATAAAGCAGTTGTCGTACATTCCAGATGACCTGCTTGTTGCAGTGCACACCTCAGTGACCTAAATCCTTGTTTCCAGTATTCAATGTTCAATATAAGACTATCTGTGATGCTGCATGGTCATTCTTAAAATTGCTTCCAAAGAGGACATTTGGAAGTGGGAAATTTCCAATATGGAATCATGCTGAATTTAGCAGTGGTCCACAGGGCACTGTGGTTTTCTTCTGTCCTGTTCAACCTGTACACCTCTGACTTTAGGTACAACTCTGAGCTGTCACCTACTGAAATACTCTGATGACACAGCTATTGTCGGGTGTATCAGGAGCGGGGAGAAGGAGTACAGGCGCCTTATACAGGACTTTGTGGTGTGGTACAGGGCTAACCACATTTAGTTGAACACAACAAAAACAAAAGAAATGGTGGTGGACTTTAGGAAGAGTCGGCCACAGTTGCAACCGGTCTCCATCGAGGGAGACAGTGCGGAGGTTGTGGAGACCGATAAATACCTGGCCCTACAGCTGGACCACACACATGCTCTGCCGTAAGGGGCAGAGCAGGCTCCAATATCTTCGGAGAGTCCTTTAACATCTGTCAGAAGCTGCTGCAGATGTTTTACCAGACTGTCATCTGCAGTGTACTCTTCTATGCTGTGGTCTGCTGGGAGGCAGCATCAGGAAGAAGGACACCTCACGGCTCGACAGGCTGGTGTGGAAGGTGGGTTCTGAAGTGGGCGCAGAACTAGACTCATTCAGAAAGGAGAGTTAATCTCCACCAGCCGATGCATGCCACCTTCACTAGACAGAGGAGGAGCTTCAGCGAGCGGCTGTTCTCTCTGTCCGGCTCCAAGGACCGCCTCAGGAAGTCATTTGTCCCTCAGGCCATTTGGCTATATAATTTATCTTGTAATAAGTAACAGAATGTACTAAATTTTACAGTTGATTACTTGTGTGTGTTTTTAGTGAATATTATTTTTATATTGCTTCTGCTGAAACGTGAAATTCCCTTGGATCAATAAAGTATCTATCTATCTATCTTCTCAAACTGTGGTACATTTTGTGCGTGGTATAAATAAACGTGCCTTGCTTTGCCTCAGGGCCATCCGCAATTAGACCTTATTCATGTTGGATAACCATCTTAGATCCGGTTTAATTCTTCTTTGGCCTTGTGCAATTTATCTTCCGTTTTTATTTTATATCCAAACAATAAGAATGGTCCTCTACAGAAAAAAGGAACACATGCTTACCCAGTAAGTAAGTAAGTAAGTGCTTTATTTGTCATTGTACAAGCGTACTGGATGGCCTTAGTCCTGAGCTGCTGCGATTGATAGATTTGAGGTCCTAATACAGCCAATTGCAAATGGTAATCAGGTGCAACACAGCAACAAAGTGTGCAGCTTTTTACAGCAGCAGAGGCGGTGAGAAGCTTCATTTCCTTTGCAATCTGTTCAATTGCTCTGTTCGAAACGCACACAGAGGCGCGTGTAGCTTTCTGTCCGTCTCCTGCGTGATTCTGTCCGTGCAGATGCTTTGTTTATGCAGTCATAGTAACAGAGAAAATCATGCGCTAACCACTGGGGACTCAGTTTCCCACGAATCGATGGTTGTCGCTTTTTTGCTGAATCTTTTAGTTGATTTCACAAAGAAGCCTCGCCATGTTTTAGATTACAGTATTGGTATATTTAAAACCGTGAATTCTCAGGTTGAGAAAGTCGGAGAAATGGCACACGCTGTGGGGGCGTGTCATTGTGTGTGTGTGTGGCTCATTATTATGCAACGCTTCCCCGTGTGTCCTGCTGCCGCACCTGCTCTGATTAGCCGAATACTACTGCAGAGGTTTGTTTTTCTGCGTGAAACTTTTCCAGGCTAACTTTTCCAGCGCGACTGATGATGCCCTGGCTGTAAGCATGCACAGCGCCCTGTTGACCATTACGTTTCCCGAGCCAACTCCTTGCCCTCAGAGCGTGATTTAAGACATAAGGATGTAGCGCGGATTTGCCAAACTCTACATTGAAAATATCTGTGGGAGGAAAATGGATTTTACCACAACAGTGAACGGGTTCGCTGAGCAGAAGGGACGCAAAGGTTGCTTCAGACGGGTGAATAAAAGTTTGTTTTTTTCCGCATGTGGCCGCTGTGCCATTGTGTCCGTTTGCTTTTTGATGAAGCCATTGTTGTGCTGTAAGCTAATGTGGTGTGTTCAGTTGATGGGATTTGTTTGTGTTTTGTTTTTGGTCGTAAGCTGTGTGTGCAGGTTACGAATAATATAACAGTCATTGCACTAATGATCGTGTGTGAGTTCTTCTTTCCCTCTGGTCAGATGTGTGTGTGTTGGGATAACGTTGCTAGTTGTCATTGTGTTGCTACTTGCTGTAGAGGTAGGCTCTATGGGAAATAGATTTATGCAAAATACTTGTATTTATATATTACCTGTTTGCAAACCTATTTTTTTATTTGATGGCACGTTTTTCTTGCTTTTTGCCTTTTCTGCCCCCTGCGCTTTACAGGGGTGGAGAGGGTATGGCTTATCTAAATGAGATGTAAATGAGCCCTATTGTCATGCGCAGCAGCAGAGAGGGGAAATCTCCGCAAACTTTAGAAGCTGATTAATCCGCTTAGAAATATTCTGTGACCTTAACTTCAAATTCCCACAATTTCTCCAAATATTATCAGATTTCCGTGTGTTACACAGCATTGGAAAGCTTGGAGACTACACTTTCTGAAGCAATGTCTCACAGAAAATGCCCGAAAACCAAGTTGTGACCCTGGATTCCGAGACTGGGCACAAATGGAGTGACAGTGACTACACTTGGAACGCACATATTTATTTACGTGCAGAATGGGAACATAAATGAGCCTTAATCCTGCAAATGTCGCGCAACTGTCCCAATAAGCAGCCACTTCCTTGCACTCAAAGTGACATTCTCTGATACATTAAATCCTTTTTATTGATAGGAGTTTGTCCATCCCCCTGTCCTTACTTACTTGGCAATTTTTTTAGATGGGTAAAAGCTTCAATAGATTTCTAACCTGGTTTTTAGGTTTTAGAGAGAGATACTCGAGGCGACTCATAGCATTTTCTCTTTATATCTGAGGGCCGAGAGCAAAGATTTAATTATTTTTTTCTGAATTTAGCTGGATAAAGTTGTTTTGCATCCACTCACTGATCTGTTCAAGGCAGTGACAGATACAGTATACACCCATTCATTTAAATCATCTGCATATTTCTGTGCTGCTTAAGTGCTGCTGTGGATTCTTAAAAATGTCGCACTGTAAACTTTCAAACCTACTTCAGTGAATTGTTTGACATAAAAACGCCGTTTTCAATTGAATTGGCATTCATCTGCCTCTTGTAGAGCAAAAAAAACATTTCAATCCAGTATTTAGCCCAAAGCCTCCTCCAGAGAAAAGCTCAGTCGGTAGGAATCGCTAATGGCATTCTTAAGTATACAGGATTTACAGGATACAGGATACAGGAGAATTAGTGTTGAATAGGTCACAAACAGTAGTACACTCTGCACTTTGCACATATGAAGAGGTTGTTTAAGAAGTGCACAGAGTACAGTGGTTTTGTCAAGTAGTTTATTCACAACAGCACATCATTTAAGGCGAGACACTGCAGGTGAATAAGGGGGTAGAGATATTGATTCAAAACTTTAGCTGAACATTACTGATATAAATATGAGAAAAAAAATGTATTGACATTTTTCTGTCATTTTATGTTTTCATATAAAAATAAGACATTTTGTGCATGAAAATGGCCAACATTTCCTATATTTTGGGCAACAAAATCTAAATAATGGATTGAGCCAAATTAAAATGCATGGTTTTATATTATTTACATATTAATAACTACGATTATTTCAGAGGGGTTTTTTCGGATATACTGTTTAGTTTTTCAATAAACTAATCATAGGTGAAAAAATCTATAAAACTCAAATTCCGCCTTGTTTTTTTTTTGGTTCAAAGCTGAATAACACAGGCTTGGAATTAGATACTAAAAAAATCCATCGGAAAAACGCTTTAAAATATTGTTAAGTCCAAGACTGGAAAGTTTGAAGTCTACTATAAGGGCTCACCCGCTGCCCGAGTGGGGCCTTATCCTTATTCAGAGAAAATAAGCCCTTAACGTCTTATACCGAGTGCGCATGCACCCTCCCGTTTTTATTTTATTCGTTTATTTTATCATATATTAACTGCATTACAAGATGTATTGTAAATGAAGTCAATAAATAAAAAAATGTGAACGTCAATATTTGTGAATGAATACCCGTGTGAAAAACTTATTTTCCTCGCGGCGGAGTTGCTACTTCCGGGTTATCTCCGCCTCACTCGCGGCAAAAACATCATAAAATAAACATCATACGGGGTAAGTTTTGTCATTTTTATACTCTGACATGAAAACTAAGATGTAAAGGGAGGAAACTAGATAAAAAAATCTCCACTTCGACCATTGCGTGAAAAATCAATACTTTCACCTCCCGTGTCTCGCCTTAACAATCGTGACAGCGTTTGAGAACAAGTTTAATGATAAAATGGCACCATGAACAAATATGCTAAAACCCAATACTATCCTTCACGCACATACAACTACTTTTGAAAATGGAGATGGAGGTGTTTATTCATCCTCTCTCTCTGTCAGCCTGATTCATGTGTATTTCCAAAGTTAAGCACCTGATAGGCTTATTATAGTAAATATCAATCTCTGAAATGCTCACCTAATGTACTTTCTGTTTTGCACCTGTAGTGTACTACAATCAGAACATAATTACAAGTCAAATTTTACACATTCACGTTACCACAATTGGAAAATCTCAATGTTGCTCCATCTTACACTGGTCAGTATATTAAAAATGTGTCCTCCACAACAATATGAGAAACAGCATTGAATAAATATGTCACATATGGCCCATTCAGACCACTTCAGAGCCACTAACAGTGTTGCTAAGATTTCAAAGCTCAAGGTGAGAATGATCTCTTATCAGAGAAAGCTTGAGATGAATAGATTGAAAACTATTATCAAAATAGCAAAAGGGAGTGTGCAAGACTTTGTATAGGTAATGACCAGCAAAATGGATTCTGTTTCCATCAGCTGCTTTCCCATCACAGAGTCCTCAAAAATAGGACACAAGCATGGCGCCCTCTTTAGAATTCTACATGTGAAATGTTTGTTATGAGCTCAGAGGAGTTCTGTCACTGAGGCATATACTAAACATGTATAATTTATAAATAATCATTTTAAACTTTTATTGATTTGTAATGGTGCATGGAAGTACACTATTAAGCAGAATGATCAGATACCCTATGTCAAATTTGAAACAATGCTTTCTTAAGCGGTGTGAGAATAAGTAGAGACACTGAAAAGGCATATGCTGTGGAAGTAGCAACAGCTCTCAATGCATTTAACATGTCAGTGATTCTATTTATACCCACAGATATGGGATAACAATCTGGGTTACACAAAATTCAGAATAACCTCGGGGTGTGTTGGCCTTATTCTATATTCTTTGTGGCCACATTTCACCTTAAGTGTTCAGCAGTCAGGCCAGTAGATGTTTTAACATCTTCAAAAACATAATTTGGTGTGGGCCAGTGCTGTAGCCATCATCACATCAGCCGTAGTTCAAAAGTATGTAGAAGAATTGTAACAGCATGGAATTAAAGGCTCAGCACCTCATTTTTCCAGTTTTCAAAACAAAACTGTGATATTTGTTGTTATAATTTGTTAGTTCATTACTTATGACAAGCTTTCAACAACACATTTCAACATTCTGATTCTTTAAGGGGATTAGTTTGAAACTGTGTCACACATAGAGCAGCGTGCTCTGGTAATGTTTACGATAATAACCGCCGACAGACTAATTGTTTTTTTGCATTTGCACAACACCCGGGTTTACAATCGCTCAAACTACACAGCCTAAATATAGGTACAGCCATAACCATAATAATAAGTAAAAACATCTAATTTGACTTTAAGATTGCCTAAAGCAAAAGGACTTGAAATGCATTAAAGAAACTAAAGAAATGTTCATTGGCGAATGCTAAAACCAATGATAACTCAGGCTATGCCAGCAGTATTTTTTCCCAGAAGGATCAATGCTTTCTCTTCTGATTCCCATAATCCCATAAAGTTTTCTCTTCACTAATCCTGACAGCTGACAGGGCACACTGTAAACCCCCAATAAAGTCTCATTGAGCCAAACAGAACAAGTGTGAAGGTTTAGAAACAGGATTTGTCCCACTGGTAGCAACAATAAAAACATGTTTCTTTTACAGTAGTGCATTACAATTAACTGACAGGGACGTTCCGTACATTCAGAATGTACAGTCATTACTGGAAAAGACCTTCGCACATACAGTTAACCGAGTATCCTTCATACAGTATATGGATTATATTCATTTTCTGAATGTACTAACAGGACTATTGGCAATAAAGTTGGACTTTGAACTGTGAATTAAACTGAACGTCCTCCACTTCTGGGTAATTTGTCAGCTCATGGGCACCGGTACACGCTCCATCCTACTTTATTTGATCCTTGATTTGATTCATTTTCACATGCACAACAGACCGATTTCATGGCAGAAGAATGAAACAGAACAGATGCTTTGAGTGGACTGCATATGGGACGACTCCACTGATAATTGTTATAATTAGGCTTCATTATCAAGGAGAGGGGCTTTCAAAGGGAGACGAGGAGATCTTCAAAACTATGGGGATCAAGGTTGAGTGTCCATCTAGAAAAGTACCCACTTTGAGGAGACTTTCTGAGGACTTCAGTTGTCATGATACTGGTGACATTATTCTGGTCTAAAACTTCCTATGTCAAAGTTATCACTCTTCATTGTATGTATGTATTGTAAATGATAAGTATTAGGTATTCAACATTTCATCAACAGTGGTTATTGATTCTTTTGTATTTATTTTTTGCTCTTCCTACTCGATCAACTGTAGAGGTGGAGAACTGTGATTGATTTTGTGGAGTGACACATTGTTTCTCACTGAACCTCAAAGTAGATTTTTTTATGTATTTTTTTTGTTACAATGTACGCAGTAACAAAGCACACTGTATAATGAAACAAACGAGATGAGCTATTTTCAAACATGAAATTCTCATGATCTCTTGTAACCACAAAGCTGCAGTCTGCTTGCATATTGGAGCGCTCCCTAATTAATATATCCAATAATTAGAGTGGGCACATGCTTTCCGTGGGTTGGTTAACACTGAGACACACTTAGGCAAGGCAGTAACCATACTGATATAAATTGCCTGTCTGAACTCATACAACTGGTCTTAAAACACTAAAACCACAGAAAAAAGATAGATAAACGACATTGGGAGTGTGCTGTAACTGTCAAAGTACTTCTTAAAGAAAACCTACAGGTTAACTGTCCCAACAAAATAAATAAATATATTTCTGAAAGAAAAAAAAAAACATTGTTTAACATTTTGCTATAGTAAAGAACCAAAAAGTAACAGGGATTCATCATATGGTGCGACGTCATGTCATATTATGGTCAAAATTTGTCATAAAAAAAATAAAAATAAAGAAAATGGTCTTATCCATCAGATCCAGGATTTGTATCACGTTTTCAGAAGCAATGACACAAATAATTAAAAAATAACCATACTTTTTTTTTTTTTACATATAGTATACTTTGCCAAATGGGATGCATAAAATATGTGTTAAATTTGCAAAGGAAAATTATGCTATTTACAAAATGAAGGATACAATTATATTTTACAATGACTATAAATGAATTTGATAGAAATATATAGAATTTGGGAATTTTTTTTTTTTTATGTAATCTTGCCATCGAGCCATATGACATTTTTTTGGGATTGACTGAATGGTGAGTTTAAACATATTATTCAATTTAACAAAATCAAGCATGCATACATATTTGAATACCTATTAGTCTGCACAACCCAGATTTCTATATTTGATCTGAAATAATTTACGTTGCTAAAAAATAATTTTCCAATTTTCAATATTCCACTGTTGGTTACTATTGTTTAAGGTAGCCACTGGTGTAATCGCAGCGAAAAGTGACCTAAAAGCAGTTAAATAATTTAGACCCATGAGCGAATCTAAGTCTTTTGCTACCTATTCCAATGACATTAGTCAATTGACGTATCTCCCTAACGTTAACCTTTTCTTTCCAGATTTGGTACATTGACTGCCTCTTGTTGTCTCAGTAAACCGCCATCTCAGTGCTCTGCGGTACCACTGGGACAGATTATGTCTATTTGCTCTGAGTGCTCCTGTCCTCTCCCACTGCAATAGCCCACTCCTGTGTCAGGGCTGAAGGCTGTTAATGTCAGTCAGTGTCCGCACCAGGGGGAGCTTTGCAGCCGCAGCGCAGGACCTCTGGCAGTGCAATAGTGTGGAGGTGGGTTACTTTGTCAGTGGGTTATTTTATGGGTCTCAGTCATCTCCTCCTGCTGTGTCTCATTTCTCCTCACGGATACATACTCCTGGACTCAATGCACAAAAAGTCAACCTGACTTCCACTAAAGCTGGTGAGAGAAGACTGTTAGCATTATAATTGACGGGTCACACAGCAACTGACCTTGGATAACCAGATGCGAGTTCTCTTTCAGAACAACTCGGTCTGGTCACACTGCACCGTGCTTTGTGTGTTCATGCAACGCGCAACATGCAATGTCGAAGTGGACATGCTATTAGGAGATCTCTTATTTAAAACGCGTTTCTGAGTTTATCCATCTCTGTTCTAGTAAAAAATGTAGAAATAAACATTTGGAAAATGATACCACAAGAACTGAGGAACATTCCTTTTAATAATATCAGCAGCTTCAAAATGAAAATGTACTGTACATGTAAAAAGACTGTGATTTAATAAGATCATATTGTCACAACCTGCTTCGAAAAGGCAGCACAAAGGGGTTGTGGCAAAAATCTCAAAGGTCTATGCATTTCTTGCTCTTGTAGAGAAATAGAACATAAAATCACACCTTTATGTAAACCTTTAATTGAGCCCAAAACAGTTTCCCAAAAGGTTTGACTCAACTCTTGTATGTTTTCACCACTTTTTGTGTAAGATCAGGTAATGCTGCTCCTGCCTCCTGCATTCAGTCCTGCTACGAGGAAGGAGACTGCATCCATCGCCGCGCCCTTTTAGTCCTGCCATCAGGCAGCGGTCCGACTGCCACCTTTACTGTATTTGCCACGCTAGCTACAGCTCGGGAACATCAGCTGATCAGGTGTTGCTCCTGACGAAGGCGGAAACCGTCCGCTGAAACAAGATCATGGTACAGCTAACATCTACCTTTTCCCTTTTAACAAAAGAACTACAGAATAACTAACTATTGTTAAAATCGATCTTTACTCACTCAAAATGAGTAAAATGCCAAGTAAAGGCCAGGCACACATAGCAAGTGTTCTGGTGATTCCTTCTAAATAAATAATCTGCAATTTAAAATAACAGCCGTTAAAATGACAGCAGCCGGTTGTGACCTTTGTATTGTTAAAATCCAAAGTATGCACAGAGTAAGAGCAAATCAAAGATCAACTATGTGCAAATAATTCCTTTTAACCTATCTCGCCTCACACATTTGTACAAACAATTCTAGACCGATTGTGTGAGAAGAATTGGCTTTATTCTGTGAAGTACCTACAGACTATGAACATTAACAGGACGGGTCAGCTGCTAATGACGGCATTGGTGGTGACTGGACTTCTTTGTGTAGCTATGCAGAGCAATACTATCTTCAGAAGATGAGCCGAAACCGTGTAAATGTATGTGACATTTGTTACAAAGTGCCCTCCATTTAACTATTATTGATAGACCTGTGTGCAAAGGACCTTCAGTCTCTGATGTGTCCATGAATCATAAATGATGGTCATGTAAAGCCATAATGTAAGTACCATCTTGTAAATAGTCATTTCGGCCATGGTCGGATGCTGCGGGTGTGTATGGTCTATTTTGTTTTGCTGTTGTTTCCTTGTTGCTGTTTTGTTCCTTTGTTGTTCCACTGTGTTCTTGTGAAATTATGATTTTAATTGTATTGATTTTGGGGGTGGGCGTTTATAAGCTCTTGCTTCGGCCCACTCCTTTTGAGCGTTTTGAGTGTTTGCTGCTCAAATAAACAAATAAACTTAGACTGATCTCGTCATATTGACCTCAATGAAGGGACAGCTTTGGAATGGTTTCTGTTTGCAATAAGGCAGCCTGTCTTTCTCCATTTAAAGTCTCACACAGCTTTTTCTAAATGTTTCCTCTGCTTTATAGAGCAAATTAAAGCCACAAAGAAGAAAGGATGACAACAGTTTCTGGGCCATGTCACACCTTTGACATTACTGACCAGATGGCAGTCATGTGGGGCATCTCCACGTTGATGTTTTACCAGTTTGTATATGTGTTCAGTCACCAGATAACAGTAGAATCCCAAGAAAATTACATTTCAATTGAAACCCACATTTCTTGTTGCTTTTTTAAAGACACTGCAAGTGAAAATAAATACATTTACACGTGACACTTTTCCTGTAGATTACTGTCAAAATTATCAGAGAAAAACAAGAGAAAACAAGTTCTAATTTAATTATGTTAATTCACTTTAAATGTATTGTTCATGAGTAAAGAGTGTGTTGGTGAGGATTCCTCTCCATGGCAATGTGTGCAAAGCTTGTGATAACCTAGAGGAGGGATTTTTCTAATCTCTTTTCCACACTTCATTTGCCCTCTTAATTAACACTTAATCTGCAGCACTCACAGTTACCGCCAACATTTACTGAGGTTCATTTGAAGGCCATTAGAATGGTGACTTGGCTACATCTAGGCACATACTCCCACACCTATGGAAATTAAGCACTCAGTGCAGTCAGTGCAGTTTGTAGAATGTGAAAAATGTCAGAATGAAGGCCTATTACATAATACTATATTGAGAGTAGAATGTGTGTTCGTTTTGTTACCGTGAATAATATCTGTTTGTGTAACAGGTTTTGTTGTTGTTGCAACTAAATTTACTTTTTTTTGTTTTGTTGCAGTTTTGGTCATTGTTGTAAAGGGCTCTATACTGTTATTTGAAAAATGGAGTCACCATCTTGTTTGGTTCCATTTGGTATACATTTTGCACAGGAATGACTTTCTAGACCGGTCTCGGTGCTAGCCTTGTTTTTTGTATTCTTCTTAATCTCTTAACCCCCATTTTAACCAAGCGTTATCTCCAGTTTGGCTTTACCCAAATCTAAACACCTCGTCTGAAAGCTAAGACCTACAAAACTGATCTACACAGATCTTTTTCTTCAGGTTGTTGCCGCGTTGTCGTCACCTTTAAGACTTTTTTTTTTCATCGCTTTTTCGTCATGTTTTTGTCACTTTTTCATCGTTCTTTTTACATGTTTTTGTTTGTCTTTTATTGCATTTTTTCACCAGTTGATTTAAACTTGGGCAATGCCAACCTGGAGAAAAGTGCTTGGTTAAGGCCGGGGTTAAGGGTTTAAAGGTGCATTATGCAACTTTTTATGCGTGGAAAATAAAAGTGGATATTTGTGAGCATGTGACCTCGTAGTGGCCAGTGTTGCAAATAACTGCGTTTACGTATAACGTCGCTACCTTTTCGGTAACAGAGTAATGTAATGAATTACTCTCTCCATTGTTACAACGCCGTTATCTTTACTGGGAAAACAAAAGTGGCTCGTTACAATTCGGTTGAATGAAGCGCTCCGGTGTGAGGGGGCACCAGCTCCGCTCACCGCAGCTGTATTTCAGGCTGCAGCAGCATGAACAGCACATGGGAGAGCAGGGGTGGTGATGATTGGCTAAACAGTTGGGTGGGCGGAGCCTTTACGCCTTTGTTGATTCCTCTCACTTCTAAACTCAACGAGTCAGCGACAATGGCTACGTCGACAAGCCAGGGCAATTCAAAGGTCACATTTACTGGAAGTACCATCACTACTTCTCCCTTGTTGAAATAAAAGGGAAGAATGTGTATAGATGAACATCATGCCCTGGGAATAACATTCTGACCGTGTCTGCCACAAGTCAATCAAGCCCCTCGCATCGTCACATGCTAACACGCCTCTTGTTGCCACAAATCCAACCCCGAGCCCCGGTGCAGTGAGCTCTACTTACAATGCTGCCACTCCAACTAGTGCACCTGCTCAGAGACTATTCAGCCTTGGCAAGATAAAGATTTGAAAAGCTTCTCCTCCTATATGACCTGTGGTTCAGTGGTTTGATGAGAGTATTTTAGTAAATATATGCACTGAATGTTTTAGTTAGAGCTCTGTTATTGTGAACAAATACAAAGATACAGATAATTTCACTACTTAATAGTTTGGTTTCCATTTATTTGCACTTAAATACAAAGTATGTTATTATCTTTGATATTATTTATTTTTCAGTATTTAAATGTCATATATTTTTTTTACTTCCAGGCATATGGGCAGTTGCAAACTGTTCACTTTAACATGCTAAACGTACAGTTTTTTTTTTCATTCAGTTACTATAAACGTCTTTGACATGATAGAACATAACATAAAAAAAATATCTCCATAATTACTTTGCTGAGTCACTAATAACTTTAACAGCATAGTAACTGAGTCACTGACTTAATTACTTTTTGGCAGAGGTAATTTGTAACCGTAACTAATTACGTTTTGAAAGTATAAAGCTCAACACTGATAGAGTGACCTAGTGGCTGTATGAATGGTCATTATGGCCCCTTCACTTTCAAATACGCACAAATATAAACTTTTTTTTTCCACATACAAAGATGAATAATACACCTTTAAACAATCTTTTCTATCACTCTTTCATTGTTATTACAGTAATTAGTTTTACCAGCACATTGCGTGTCCTTGCATCATTTGACATTGCCCTCTCTATTGTGCTTTTTATATGATGCCCCTCACCTCGGTGTCTTGCCTTTGCCGTTTTCTTTCATGTGAAGCTGATAAAATAATACTTGCAACCTGTGCTGTGAGCCCTGCATCCATCATTCATACACCCTCACTGCTCTCTCTGGCTGACTGAGGACATGTAAGGGTAATGGAACTTGATTATATTCATCTGCAGGCTGGGTTCGGGAGTGACGAGCACTAACCACTCTGCCACCATGCATGCATCCCCACACTCAAGGCTATTGAACGTATTATTCTTAAAACAAGCTCCCATCAGTATTGTAGCCCATTACTGGGTCCTTACATCAGCTGACATTACCCTCTCCTCAATTATGTCTTATTGTTGTCACGGCACTCTTTGTGTCTTTCAAATGTCATGCGTCTTTCATGTTCCATAATTGTGCCGTGGACAAGAAGACATCAGTCACTCCTTCAACCTCACAGCCTCCTTCTGCTGCTGATGAGATAGTTGGCTTGTGCAATGGTGGTACAAGGCACAGTAACAAAACTAAAAATAAAAAACTGTAGGTCCACAAACTTTTAATTGGTCCCTGCAAAAGATTATTAATAAACAGAACAGTGTATAGGATTGATACATTCCGTGTACCTCTATATCTACCTCACTAGTGTGGTACAAATGAAATTAACAAAAAACAAACATGCAGGCAAATAGGATGGTGGATAAAATGGAGGATTCAAGATTCTCAAACAAGCAAAGAGTTATTTTCTTTTATGTCAGACTGCAGAGGGTGCTGTAATCCCACCACTCAAATACAGTGATGTATAGGTAATATTTAGCCTACAACCAAATCAGGATAACAACTTTGGCAATTTGGAAAGATGCAGTCCTTGGCACTCCTGGGCCTTTATGAATTATTATACAAGTTTGAGCCTGTATTGATAACTATAGAGTAAAGTATAGTAGACGTAACATTTGATTTAATGTGGGGAAACTCAATCAACGCAAGAAACAAACACAAGAAAATGCAAAAGGTACACCTTAGTCATAGTCTATTGTATTCAAACCCATTGTAGGGCATGAATGTAATCAAATGCCATGTTTGGTCAAGGATCTCATTCTCTACGTTTACAGGTGAAATCTAGTACGACTAGGCTTAAGAATCTACTCTGATCAGTTTTTCCTAAAGAACCATTACTGCCCCAATCTAAATGTCCAGGGAGCAGGGAAATGTCACCATTACCAGTTGACCACCGTGGACTGTATTAGCAAAACCGTTCGCCGTGATTAGCTCAAAGTGCGTTTAGACCGAACGGCTGTTTTGGGGTTAACTTAACAATAAATTCAACAAGTAACATTACAGCACAACTTCAAAAGCAATTTTAAATGTATGATGGTTTTACTTTATTGTTGCTTATTTCTTGTTTTTACACGATCGATCGGAGCTAACGTTAGCTGTAACCCCAATGGGAGTCTTCAGTCTGTCTCATGGCCCAAGATATATTCTCGTGCTGATCCTAAACTTGGCTGGACTAGTAGTGCGCGGCTTTGCAGAACAACGAGGAGTCCATTGGTAGTAGCTAACACGATGTTTTTTGACGAAGTGCGTTCCTTTCGGCAGCCTGACAGTTAGTATCTAGGGCAGGGACAGCCTGGGCCAATCCATTTTGCTTTGATTCGACAAGACTGCTACATGCAGGTCTAATCTACAATCCGCACACTGGGCAAGAGATCCGACTTTCCCTTCGTTCATGTAATCACGGTAGGACAGTTGGCTTAGACATTTTGTTATTACTGCGTCAACTAGGGGTGAAGAGTGGGGAGAGAGCGTCTTACCCACTACGCTATTGGAAGACCATCTGTTTTATCAGACTGAATTAACCCCGTTATTCTTCTGAGAACACTTTTTGTGTTGTGTCAGAAAGAAAGCAACAGCGCCTATCGCAAGGTACGTTTCTTGATTTACTTCACTGCTTTTCTTGTTTTATGTTTGAACAATGCCCAGGACTGCTTGCCTCATACACATTGTACAAAAACAACTAATGTAAAGGATTATACAATGGGAACGGCAGGGAGAGTTGAACAAGGCTGACTTTTCCTTCAGGGCAGTACAAACACTTAACAATGGTCTCACTTTCAGAATCGGTGTAATGATATCTTTTCTTTCAGCTTGTGCGGTGCCAATAGGATCTCTCCACATAACCTGTGTGCAGCAGCATTGATCAGCCAGGGTGAAGCCTGTATAAGTGTGTGAATAGCGGAATACGTTGACCTTGATGTTTCTCCACGCCGCTGAACAACTGATCTTGTTCTGGTACTGTGTAGGTGGTAGAGCCTTTAGGTCTTTCATCCAAGGCATTGTTCACCATCGATGAGTGTTAGGAGAACACATTACAAGTGCTATAACAAAGAGTGCATTCATGTCATTCAATATGTGTTACATTCTTTCCTAGCTTGCATGTTCTTGTATGTGCCGCTGCCTCCTCCAATTACCACCTTGAGTCCCGTGAGTCCACATTCGGTACCCCGCCAGTTAACCACAACGCAGAGCCAACACCGCCGGTCACAAGTGCACTGCAGCTGCAGGTGTTTGGGGAGGTCTCAAATCAATGCGCTCCATTGAAAGACTGCACTGAGCGGAGCTGTGTGTCCAGAGGCCTGCTGTACAATTTTATGTACAACGTTGCCACTCCCAGATGTGCCCCGCCATTTTTGATAGACCAAACACCTGCTGCTGTTTCCTTGTTACCTTTTCTGCTGTTGTCTTGTCCCTGCCGGCGCATCATTAATCCTAGGTCTCCTTAAGGTCCGCACACGCCACACGATTTTTATGCCCGATTTTGATACAATTCTCAGTCGCGCCGAGTCTTTTCGAGTCGTGTTTAGTCGAAGGCAGTCGCAGAGAGTCGTGTCGCGTAGTGTGGGTGGGGGTTCACGACTGGACTCGCGTTTGATGAACACACAGAAAGCAGCGGCCGATGACAGAGTGAAATAAAGAACAGCGGCACAGTGCGCGCTGTGTTGTGTTGCCGTGTCAGCGTTAGCTGTGCTAGCGATAAGCTCTGAACAAGTTAATACTTTTTTCTTTCTTTTTTTTACTGTTTTCGCAAAAATGCCAAAAAAGCCTGCGGTAGAACCGGCGACTGAGGAGGACTACGTAAGTCTCAGTCGAGTCACGGAGCTCATGGAGCAGCAGAGGGACATGTTCAGGGAGATAATTCAACAGCAGCAGGAAAACTTCAAAGGATTTATAAAACTCATCATGGAATCAACAAACACCCGCATGGATTTACAGACTAAGGACATTCAAGAACTAAAAACAAGCCTGCAGTTCACGCAAGGTGAGGTGGACACGTTGAAAGAACATAATCTGAAACTCACGGAGCGCACAAACACTTTACAAACGGACTTTTACAAAGTATGTGACAATTTACACATCATCACGGACAAACTGGAGTATCTGGAGGGGCAGAGCCGCAGACATAACCTGGTATTTGAGGGAGTGTTGGAGTCGCCCGGGGAGACTTGGGCCGACGCTGAGGAAAAAGTGAAAGAAATACTGAAGGAGAAGCTACAGCTACATCACGCGGTGGAGGTGGAGAGGGCTCACCGCGTAGGGAAACCCGGCGGAGGGAGAGACTGGCCGAGACCCATCATCGCCAGACTACTGCGGTGGAAGGACCGTGAGGAAATCTTGCAGCGCGCCAAACGACTTAAAGGAACAAAAATCTTCATAAACGAGGACTACACCGAATCAATAAAAAGAAAACGTAAAGAACTGATGCCGGAGCTGAGAGCTGCACGAGAAAGGGGGGAGATCGCCTTCTTGCGATATGATAAACTTATTATACGTCCACGCAGCAGTACACCACATCCAGTATAAACACCAGGAAAAACGTATGGATTTTGGTATGTAAAAGCACATAATTTCACATGTCTAGTAATACATACAGTTCTATAGGAAGCACCGACTTGGATTTTTCAATAAGGAGAATTGCTGAAGCAAACTCCCAGGATTTTACATTCTCTCAATACGACCTACAGAACACTGAGATCGACATCGACCCGGAAAATAACTTTTTTACTAGAGCTACCAATGACTGTCAATACTACACAGAGGATCTGTACAATAGTAAACGTAAGAACATTAAGGCATTCACTGTAATCCACTTCAATAGTCGAAGCCTCTATGCAAACTTTGACCACATCAAAAGCTTCTTAAAACAGTTTTCCACACCATTCAGTGTCATCCTAATCACAGAAACATGGATCAATAATGATAGAGAAATTGAGTTTTCTATTGATGGTTATGAATTTATAAGTATGAACAGAAAGAATAAGCATGGAGGGGGCGTAGCTATGTTTATAGACTCCAACTATAGTTATAAAGTAATGCAAAATAAGACAATGGTGGTGGATGATACACTTGAATGCCTTACTGTAGAGATTACAAGGCAAAAAAAGAAAAATATTATTGTGAGTTCTATTTATAGAACACCTGGCTCTGATATAGATGTTTTTTCTAACTGGATGGAGGAGCACTTTTCAGGATTAAATCATAAAGTCATGTTTGTGGGGGGAGACCTCAACATCGATTTGTTAAACCCATATAAACATAAAAAGACGGACGAATTTATAAATACTTTATTCAGTATAGGTCTGTTTCCTCTAATCACTAAACCAAGTAGAATAACAACCCATAGTGCTACCTTGATTGATAACATTTTCTCAAATGAAATTGAAAGTGATACAGTCAGCGGGTTAATTATAAATGATATTAGTGATCACCTTCCAGTTTTCGTTATGTATAAAAATGGATATGTAAAAGATGAAGAGGAAAACAAGTATTGGTTTAGAAGGGTAAAAACAGAGAAAACTATTGATGCATTTAAAAAGGAGCTTTTAGCTCAAGACTGGAGTATTGTGTACAGAGAGAATGACACGAATATGGCTTATGATGAGTTTACGCGAGTATTTCAAAAGGTATACGACAAAAACTGCCCAATGAAGAAATATTGTAAAAACAGAAAGTGTAAAGAAACACCATGGATGTCTAAAGGTTTACTAAATGCTTGCAAGAAAAAAAATAATCTCTACAAAAACTTTATAAATAACCGAACAAAAGAAGCTGAGGATAAATATAAGAAATATAAAAATAAACTGACAGGTATCATTAGAAAATGTAAACAGGATTATTATAATAAGTTGTTGGATACTAATAAGAATAATATTAAAGGTTTATGGAACATCTTAAATAGTATAATTAGAAATAAACCAAGAACGATTAAGTATCCAAAATATTTCAAAGATGAGGATAACACTTTAAATAATATGAATGAAGTAGTCGAAACATTTAATAAATTCTTTGTAGATGTTGGACCGAACCTTGCTGCAAAAATTGCAAACGTTGAGAACTATAATTGTGAACTGATAGACACAAATCCTATGTCCCTGTTCCTAAATCCTGTGGAGGAAAAGGAGATACTGGACATTGTTAAAGGGTGTAAAAATAAGACCTCGACCGATTACCATGAAATGGACATGAAAACTTTAAAAACTGTTATTGAAAGTATCTCTAAGCCGTTAACTTACATTTGTAACTTATCGTTGCAAACTGGACAATTTCCTGATGGTATGAAAGTAGCAAAAGTGATTCCTCTGTTCAAAGCAGGAGATAAACATCTCTTTACAAACTACAGGCCTGTTTCCCTTTTACCGCAATTCTCTAAAATCTTAGAAAAGGTTTTTAACTCTAGACTTGACGGCTTTATTGAAAAGTGTAATTTACTCTCGGACAATCAGTTTGGTTTTAGGAACAATCACTCAACCTCACACGCGCTCTTTGATATAACTGAAGAAATAACTAATGCTGTAGATAACAAGAAATATGCAATAGGGTTATTTATAGACCTGAGTAAAGCGTTTGATACAATAAACTATGATATATTAATTAATAAACTAGAACATTATGGAATTAGGGGGGTAGCTCTACAGTGGGTTACCAGTTACTTAAAAAATAGAAAACAATGTGTGAAAATCTGTGATTATCAGTCGAGTTGTCGACAAATTGTCTGTGGTTTACCTCAAGGTTCTATTCTAGGCCCAAAATTGTTTAATATGTATATTAACGACATTTGTAAAACGTCTGAAGTACTTAAATTTATCTTGTTTGCTGACGATACAAATATTTTTGCATCAGGAGACGACTTACAGCAGCTGTGTCGGATTGTCAACTGGGAACTCAAAAGTGTCAATAAGTGGTTCAAACAAAACAAATTATCTCTAAATCTGAGTAAAAGCAAAATGATGATATTTGGCAACTGTAATTCCAATGCTCAGGAAGCGATTCAGATAGAGGGTGTTGTTATCGAGCGAGTGCATGAAATCAAATTCCTTGGTGTGATTATTGATGACAGAATTACTTGGAAATCTCATATTAAATATATATCTACAAAAATTTCTAGAAACATTTCAGTAATTGCAAAAGCAAAGCACATTTTAAACATCAAAGCTCTACATACCTTATACTGTTCTCTGATTTTGCCCTACTTATATTATTGTACTGTGGTTTGGGGTAGTACTTATAAAAACACAGTTAAACCAATAATATTGTTGCAAAAAAGAGCTATCCGAGTAATTCATAAAGTTGGGTTTTTGGACCACACAAACTCATTATTTTTAAAATCAAAGATCATGAAGTTTTGTGACATTGTTGAGTTCCAAACTGTACAGATGTTATTCAAAGCAAGGTATAAATTGTTACCAATCCAAATACAAAGAAGGTTCCAAGAACGTACTGGTTGTTATGATTTACGTGATGAATTAAACTTTAGGATTCAGAAACATAGCACAACTTTGAAAAGTTTTAGCCCAACAGTTAATGGTGTACAATTGTGGAATAAACTGGAGATGGAGTTGAAACGATGTTCAAACATCAACCTGTTTAAATATAAATACAAACTAAAGACTTTTGAAATATACAGACAAGAAGAAATGTGTTGCCACTAGGGGGAGCAGTGGGATCAATTATGTGTATTGTTTCCTCTATAATCTGGAAGAGTGTTGCTGCTTGGAACGGTTGTCATTCTATTGCTCAAATTCACAAATGGAGAATTAGGGTTGGCAGGTTATGGATCTGTTGAGAGGGACCCTCCCAACGGGCTCTAAACCTCGTCTTTTAATGCACCACTCAGCATAGGAACATATTCTACAAAATCAGCTGTTAGGGCAGCCGTGTGGGGGTTTGTTGATTGGGAGTTACTGCTCTCTTCAAATGGCCCGCTCTACACTCTGGCTTTTTAATGCACCACACTATGCAGGGCTACAGCATACTTCACATATAACTCAATTAAATAAATATATAATAATAATGATTATGAAAATTACACCCAAATTAAAATTATACTGAGAATGGTAATGACAACTGGGAAGTATCAAGATCTCGGAGTATAATACCTATTAATGTACCTTCATAACATAAAAGTAACTCTCGGTTATCAAGGGTAAAAATCTGAAAGAAATATATTAAGGATCACATTTTTATTTTATTTTGACTGCTTTGTTCTGGATATCGTGCATGAAAAAAGATTGTTGTTGTAGTTGTGCGTTGTTTCAATTAATTGTATAAACATATATTTTTTTGTAAGTTTGTAAGTTGGTCTGTACGAATGTAGCTGCTTGAAATGTTTTGTAATGTTCTTTTTTTATTTATTTTATTGCACTTGGGGGTGGGCACTCATAAGCTTTTGCTTCAGCCCACTCCTTTTGAGCACTATGTGTACTGCTCAAATAAACAAATAAACTAAACAGCTCATTTCATGGCCACAGCGAGCCCCACACGAAACAGCACAACTTTATATCACCAAAAGTGCACGAGAATCCCCTTTTCAAGCTACATTTCAACCGCGAACAGAGTTTAGCGGCACTTACTGAGTTTGGAGACGGACTGTTCAGCTTCACCTCGCCTGAGGTGAGGCCCGTCTCCTTTTCTTATTAAATCCACTGAAATACGTCCCGCTTCTTCGTGTCGCCGACTTTTATCTCCATTTGACAGAACTATAGCCAAGTTGAAGGCTTCGTAGCAGTAGTAGCCTTGGGGCTTCGTAGCAGTAGTAGCCTTGCACACTGCGATGTTGTGACACTGTTGACACCGCTGACCAAACTGGGACACGCAAATGTATTCGCACGCTCACAAACACGGCCTATCTTCGCGGATTTGGGGGTCAGTTTTTAAAGCTGGAGGAGAAATTAAGCGGTAGACAAGCCATAAAATAATCAACTAGTTAGTTACCCAACTAGTTGATCTAATAGTTTTATACCTACAGACAAGTTGTGTAGTATTAGTAGCAGACTAGTAGTGTCAGTAATAACAGTAATGGTGCTGTACCTACAAAACAATTGAGTAGTTACAGTGGTAATGGGGCTGTATGTTCAATGGCAAAAATAATGTTGCTAATGTTAGCTTTTCTTGGCTGCAAAATGAGAGTGACTGTTCACGGATTTATAAGTGAAACGACTACAAAAAGTAAACACTGGACTGTTGCTGTTTACAAGTTACGCCAACTTTATTGGGCCCAGGGACTAAAAGAGATGATTTTGGCTTTTCCTAGTAGCATTTCTACCAGTGGAATTATTTGATTATTACAATTAGACCTACGTATGAGTATTTATTTTCCTCTTCCATTCATTCGTTTATCTTTTTTATTTGGCTTCTTCACTCGATTCACTTTGCTATGCATTTGCTCAAGTATCGCATCTTGGAAAATATACTGATTGGTCTAAATATCTTACAAAACAGTAACGTTTATTACCTCAGTTGAGGTGCAAATCTGTAAATTGACCAGGACGGGACTGTTATTTCTGGTGCTCGTACAGCCTGAGCACCTCATGGACGAGCTTATCATTGAGGCTGCAGTAACGCGTTTGGCCTGAGGGGGCAATTGCGAGTACAACGCGGCCAAACTCCACATAGCCCCTTTAAGTTCTTAATGGCTGTGGCAACAGTCATAACTTAAGCTGCAAGCTGTACTGGACAAGATAAAAAAAAAAAAAAAGTCGACAAGTTAAAACTTCCCTGCCCCGGAAGAACCACCGGCCTCGTACTGTGCGCCACTGTTCTCATTATCACCCCCCTGACTGATTGAGTTGTGGCCACGAAACATTCGGATGACATAGTGTGAATCGATGTGGACATTATTGCTCATTGTGATGCTACAAAATAGCGGGGGCCAATCAGTGCTTGTGGCTCGGACACATTCATCTTGTTTGTTTAATGGGTTATGAAAGGCAAACAGACCAAAGTCAATGGTGGTCAAAGCTGCTATTTGCAAATATGATGTACTGCAGACCTGACTGTGTTGCATAATCAACCCATGGATTTCTGAAGACCTCCCTGTTTGTTCTGTTTAATAAATGCATCAGTAATTCTCTCTATAAGCAGCTAGGGAATGAAGTCAATAACTGAATTTGAAAAATGACAGAAGAGGTCCATACAGTAGGCTATATTCTGGAGAAATGTTCATTTGTAAGACTGCCAATAAAAAATAAATCAGAATGTAATTTTCTTTTGGGATAGCGGCATTTTCAATGGGCACATTATTGCCATACACATATGACATATTTTGTGTTGACTATATAGTAGTATTTTTGCACAAAAATAAAATAAAATGGTCTTCAAAATGTGCAAATTTCCTTCAGTCTGAAAATGAGAAAACAGCCATATGTCTGAGTGTTAAGGGTCCCGATCTCCTCGGAAAGGAAACCTGTATTATATGTGCTCGATGTTCTTGTTTTCCTTTTGTTACAGCTGTATTGCATCAACCACAGCCTCACAAGTGGGCTGAGTTTGCCGAATAAGTACATCTACACCTTTTTCAGCCACAAGCCATAGTTATATTCTTTGCTCAGATGCAGGGGAAATAAGGTGACAAAAACAAATTGTTTTCAATGTCTCACTGTCATTTTGAGACAGGTGTAGGTTTATGGGGCTTTGAGCTACCATATCGCTTTCCCGTATCCATCATCACTTGCCATGCGATTATCCAGGGCCGCCTCAATAAGGCAGCAGTCTAAGCAGAGACCCCCAGGCTTTGTTCATCCCAAAGATGTCCTTCAGCTCCTCCGCAGGGACCTCAAGGCATTCCCACGCCAACTGAGAGTGGGTCCTAGGTCTTTTCCTGGGTGTCCTCCTCACGGGACGCGCCCAATACATCTTCCGAGCGAGGCATCCAGGACTTGGAGGCATCAAGAACGAATGCCACAGTTAGAGCCTGGAGAGCAAAGACAATGATACAATCCCTCTGGTAGCGTTTTAATCCAACTAAGATTACTTGCTCACTTTACACTACAACGCCTATATAGTGCTGGCCATTATAACATGATCAACAACAGAGAATGAATAAATACATTAGAAAATATGGAGTTTGTGACGAAACACAATGGTCCATGGGCCAATATTCAGGCTGTCAAGGAGTAAAGCCTGTTTACTGGAGAAAAGAAAAAGTTGTCGGCTCAAACTATCTGTGATAACCTTCATTTCAGACACAAATAATCTGTTCCATGTTAATGAGTGACTAATTGCTCTCCCACTTAACAGCACTCATTTACTTTAATTATACATGTAAATGCCAGCCAACATGTTGCAGTGTTGGTTTTCAGCCGGATAAAATGATAACAGCACGTCTCTAATTTATTCGGCGCGAGTGCTGAGTAAATAGGACCTTCTGCTTGTCCAAAACTCCACTCTGATAAATGGGTTGTCTGTTTTCTTTGCTCAAGTATCAGAGGAGAAATACAGTACAGCAAAGGAGTCGAAAACCCCACATGGTCACGGAGGGCAGAAGAAAAGCCATTCTCTGATCTCTAAATCTATACCTGAGCAACTCCAATTAAGCATCAACGCTATAAACATAACCTTCAGCAGCAGAACTCGACCTCTTAACCCCTGCCTTAACCGAGCACATTTTCACAACATTTCTGTTGCGTTTTTGTCGCCTGTTTTGTTGCTTTTTCATCACTTTTTTCGTCGCCTGTCTTGCTGCGTTTTTGTCACTCTTTTACGTCTCACTTTTTTCCGCTATTTTGAAGCTTTTTTTCAAGAAGATGTAGATTTGGGTAAAAAAGAAAATGCAGAGGCAGAGGTTAACTGGTTCTGTCCACACTATCCAGGACCAATCCGTCTGCCTTATATTCTATATATTGGAAAATCTCAATATTCTTTTATTTTCCTTTTTGTTTTATATATATATATTTCTGTTAGGAGTGGCCAATGAAAAAATACGGTGCTTCATATACTGTAGCTGGTTTGCTCTTCCTATCCAGTCATACTACAGTGTTGCTGCACTACAGCCAACATGCACTTCACTAAGTGAACAGATATAATTATCATTTTACAGACATAAAAAAAGCTTTGTATCATCAAATTGATAAACCCATGCCGCTAACCTCAAGTCTCTACCACAGTTTCTCCGTTTTTTTTCCTTCACAGCACTTAAGCACTTTAGCTACGACCAGCAAAGCTTATGGGCTTTCAATCCTCGACTAAAAGCTCAAAACTAAATAACTCCCTGCCTCTTTCCTGAGGACCAATAATGAAAACCGATCCTTCAGACAGTGAGCGACTCCAAGATTCTGTGTCTGACATCCCCCATGTTAATACAAAACCTCTTTCACTAAATCAAGTGAAAGAGGTATGGGATCATGTCGTAAGTTTGCAAGTTGGAAGAAAAGATGAATAGACATATTGGGGAACCTGCAGTAACTCGTAAAAACATGTGTGGTAATTGAAGGCAGGGTAAAAGTGGGACACAGTAGGTCACTGCAGTATATTATTTTAATGCAGTGCTTTGAGCGTGTTTCATCATTATTGAAGATATGACCATATTAATCAGCATCTGCACTTAGTAGCATTAGTCTCCTCCTGCTGTCTGCCTGTCTGCATCTCTGTCTATCAGCTAGTACACACAACACAACACTCATTTACTTTACAAACTAACACTAATTAATTGGATGACATTTGGGGAAAGGGCATACATGTTTTCTGATCAATGATTGCAGTTTGCTGAAGAAAAAAAAAATCTACATACAAAGCTGACGTGAGAAGCGCTTCATTAATATTTTGTGCATATATAAGTTAAAAACGGTAGTTATTGTCAACCAGATGGAACCCCAAAGAAAGCTCACCTGAGCAAAAATGTATTGATTCATTTTATTTCAATGGCTCCCAGTCACTGTTCGTTTCAATTTTAAAATCCTGGCGCTGACTTTCAGAGGCTTGCATGGTCAGGCTCCCGTCCTACACTAGAGACTCGTCCCTATAGCCCCTCTCGGAGGTCGATGCCTTTGGATCAGAACTTTCTTGTGGTCCCTCATACTAATTTAAGCACCAAAGGAGATAGCTCCCTACCAGGCTGTCGCGCCAACGCTCTGGAATGATCTCCCGCCTTCCTTACGTTTACTTGATGCTGTTGATGTTTTGGGAAGCGTTGTAAATCCAGGAGATTAAGGGTTGTTTTATGACCATCGTGTTTTGTGACTGCAACTGTACTTTGTTTGTATTTCCATTGTCATTTTGTGAAGCCCTTTATAACTTCTCTGAGCTACAACTTATGCTTACTACATATAGATTATCCTCATGATTTTCTAAATTTATCTAGCATCACATCCTGGTTATATGCGGCCTGATAGGTGTCACATGAATGGGCACCTAAATGGCAAACTCCAGCAGCGTCTGGAAAAGAGGGATAGTTTAGTGTTCTGTTTAGTAGCACTGTTCAGTTTGTTATTATACATTTGTTTTTATTCTATTTTGCCACTTGGTCTGGTTATTGGTCTAAAGTGTTTCCATTTAGAATGAAAATGATGTAAGGGCATACTTTTTACAGGCAAACCGTCGAGAACGCCATGTAGTTTTGCCCCCCCATTCCGTCTGGTTGACAATAAAAGGGGAGTATACATTATTGAGCATACTTCCCCTTTGTTGTTACCTCAACAAAAACAAATGTAGAGTTGTATTTTACTTCACTGACGCAGGTTTGAGTTATCCGGTTTATTTTTGAATGTTTCTTCTTCTACTGCTCAATCCCCGTAGTTTGTTGGGGAATAACCCGGAAGTATCCTCCGTGTGCCTGCGCTCAAAATTTTGTTTTCATACCATGGTTAATGTTCCATCATTCTCACTGATAGAACTTCAAGCGACACACAGAGTCCTCCTCGAGTTCTCCCGGCCCAGACATTCTTTTGATGTTATAAAACGTAAGAAACCCCCACGCACACAATTAAAAATATATGTCCACTTTATATTTTTTCTTACGGTCTCATGGCCTGCACACCCCAAGATAGCAGCATAATTAACCAGACAAAAGGTGAACATTTAAAAGAGGCCCGAGGATAAGCGGGACAATGTGAAGTCAAGAGGTGTCCATTTAGAGATACGAGTGGGCGTACGTGCTCAACTAATGACGCAAAAATCTGTGAAACGAACCGCTTCATTTTTTTTTCTTGCTTAAGGCTAAGTAGATGAGCTCTCTGGCATTAATTCTCCAAGACAAAAAGGCTGCACAGTTTGAACAGGAAAGTTAATGCTTCTACCAATGGTGGACAGGTAATGTAGGTAAGTTTCATTTAGTGTTTTCCCTGTATTAAAGCAGTTCATCTCAGGAATAATCGGAGCAAAATGCACACAATATTTCATTTAATAATAATAATAATACATCAAACTTGTATAGCGCTTTTTTGGACACTCAAAGACGCTTCACATGGGGAATAACTAAACAAAAAAGGGGTTTAAAGAAAAGCTAGTTTGAACAGATGGGTTGTGAGTACTGATTTGAAGGTTGGAAGTGAGTCAGAGTTTCTAATGGGCAGTGGAAGTGAGTTCCAGAGGGTGAGGGCGGCGATGGCAAAGCATGTAGATGGTAAAGAGGAGGGGGCCGAGCACGGAACCTTGGGGGACACCATGGGTGACGGGGGAAGTGTGGGAGTTGCAGTTGTTGACAGAGACAAAATGGTGACGGTCGGAGAGGTAGGAGGTGAACCAGAGGAGTGTTGTGCCGGAGATGCCGATTGATTGTAGCCGGTGGAGGAGGATGGTATGGTTTATTGTGTCAAAAATTTACAGAGACATAGTGGTTGATCATAATGTATACTGTTTATAATTGCATTGTTTTATGGCGCTTTGCCACTTTCCTGCAGAGGCCGCGCTGACTCTTAACCCGCAATCCCTTCCTTTATCATAAACGTAACACGCAGGCCATAACCCACGCTCGGGCTGAACGCGTCCGTTGCTGTAAAACACACACATAAACAACGACTTAAGTGAACCCCGGGCAGACCGCACTGAAACAACGTTTTTGTGCGTCTGCGTTCCCTGAGGGGATGCACTGCTGTTGCGCTGACCTTTTATGTTGAGCAGCTCTGACGGCAGCTGTGGGACTGGATGGCCTTTCCTACATTTGTCACATATTTACAGTGGGATGAAAATGTACGTGGACGCTTTGGAATGTCTCTTATTTCTGCCTAAATTGGTCATCAAATGTGGTCTGATCAACATTAAAATCAGAAGAATGAATAAACAGTGTCTGCTTAAACTAATACCGCCCAAACATTGACATTTTATCATATTTTTATTGGCCGTAACACGTAAACATTCACAGGACAGGGAGGGAAAAGTAAGTGAACCCAGGAGTCTCGGTGAACTGCAGCAGTTTTGTAAAGAGGAATGGTCCAAGATGAATTCCTGATCGTTTGAGCGTCTAATCTGCAACTACAGGAAAGCAGTTATTGCTGCAAAAGCAGGGTCAGCCAGCTATTCAATACAAGGGTTCACTTATTTATTCTGTGCATGTTGTGAATGTCTTAGGTCTTTCTGTCTTTCTGTTTTCTATTGATGATAACACGTTGTCCAGCCCCTGAGGCAACACAACATCTCCACCATGACTCTCCCTGCTCGATACTTCAAAATGAGCATAATGTTGATTTGCTGTTCCACACATGATGTTGGCGAGTTCTTCCTTTTCATCCACCCACACTCGGCCATTTCTCTGAGGAATGTGTACAGTACTGCGCACTCGGACAAGATAAGAGATCTTTATTGTCTGTCTCAATAGAGGCAGGAATGCATCTTTTTTTTTTTTTTAACACTCTCTTTATTGATTTTTTTCACATATTAATCATATTCCAACGACATTAGGATATATGACTTGTTTGATCAGACAAAGCTTCCATACGTTATAAAACAGTACAAATAAACAATGCCTTTCTAGTGTTGGACCTTAAAATTCAAAGAAATGACAGAGTATATAATTACTTATGTATATTGATAGAAATAAAACAAACAAACAAACAAAAACAAAAAACCCCAAACATATAGGTGGACATTTAAATGTAAAAAAAATAAAATAAATAAAAAGCATTTATATTTAAAACAAAGTCAAAAATAGTATGCATTTTGTATCCATTCAATTGCTCGCCCTATTAGACAAATTGTAAAAAGATGACCACACCCTCCAAAATACATCTTCCCGTCCTTGCAGAGAATATCTTATCTTTTCTAGATCTAAGTGCATCATTACATCTCTAAACCAGTTCACATGTGTGGGGGGCTCTGCCTGTTTCCAGTTTAATAAAATTAGTCGTTGTGCAAGCAAAAAAAAGTATAACCTTGCGATGCGACTGTCTTTTCACTACCGCGTGATCTATTATTCCAAGAATTGCTGTGAGAGGATTCAAATCAATAGGACTGTGCAAAGCTTTTGATAATGTTAAAAAAATGTTTGACCAAAATGTTGACAGCTTAGAGCAACCCCAGAACATGTGCGACAGCGAAGCTGCTGTCTGTTTGCAACGCATACATAAAGGATCCACATCTGGAAACACCTTGCTTAATTTGAGTCTGGACCAATGAAGCCTATGTATTATCTTAAATTGTATTAAACCATGTCTGGCACAAATTGAGGCCGAATGAGTGCAGGCAAGGGCCTGCTCCCATTGTTCCTCTGGAATATTTGTGCCTAGCTCTTCCTCCCATGCGTGTCTTAAATGTTGTAAAGTATTGGAGCCAGTAAATTGGGACAGCCTATTATACAGAACTGAAATGCCCCCTTTAGTAGCTGGATTGTTCAGGAATATAGAATCAATAGGTGTTTGTGCTGGAATCCTTGGAAAGTTTGCATTATTGTGTTTGACAAAATTTCGAACTTGCAAATATTTAAAAAAATCTGAGTTAGAAAGATTAAATTTCTCCTTAAGTTGTTCAAACGAAGGGAATATATTATCAATAAACAGGTTCATAAAATTGCTGAGACCCATCCCATACCAGTCAGCAAAGGTATTATTTCCAAATGAAGGCGCAAACGTATGATTTTTTAGAATAGGTCCCTGCAATGGGTTGGAACGAAGACCAAAATGTCTTACAAGCTGTTTCCATATTCTAAAAGAATTCGAGACAACAGCGTTGTTTGTAATTATGGAGGGTATTGAAGTTACATCTGAAAAAAACAATGCTCTGAGAGAGGATGGGGCACAACAATCCTGTTCAATGTTCATCCAATGAGGATGATTTTTCCGAATCCAATATGACATGTTTTTTAGATTACAAGCCCAATAATATAATTGAAAGTGTGGTAAACCCATTCCTCCTAAAGATTTAGGTCTCTGTAAAAATTATTTCCTAATCCTTGCGCTTTTTCCGTTCCAAATAAATTCCACAATTATCTTATCTATCTTTTTAAAAAATGATTTGGTTAAATAAAAAGGAATACACTGGAACAAAAACAAAAACTTAGGTAATATAGTCATTTTGATAATGTTCACACGACCTGCTAATGATAAAGGAAGGAATGACCATCTTTCACAATCGGCAACTGTTTGTGCAACAAGTTTTGCATAATTTTGACTGTAAAGGCCTTTAAAAGATTTCGTGATGACAACTCCCAGATATTTAAATTGGTCAGAGATCTTGAAAGGTAAGTGATAGCGCTGTACCTTCTCTTGTGACACATTAATTGGAAATATTGTGCTTTTATCAACATTTAATTTATAACCTGATATTGAGCTGAAGTGCTCCATTTTGTTCATTATTGCCGGAACTGATGATAAAGGGTCAGAGATATATAATAACAGATCGTCAGCATAAAGTGAGACTTTGTGCTCATCATTAGTTCTTCTGATCCCGGTGTATTCGTGCAATGCACGTAGCGAGATTGCAAATGGCTCAATTGCTATTGCAAAGAGCATGGGCGACAAAGGACAGCCCTGTCTGGTTGATCTGGAGAGGGGAAAAAATTGTGACCTAAAGTTGTTGGTTTGTACAGAGGCAACAGGTGAAGCATACAATAGCTTGAGCCAGGAGATATAACCGTTACCAAAACCGAACCTCGACAGGGTGGAGAAGAGATAAGTCCACTCCACCCTGTCGAAAGCCTTCTCCGCATCTAGTGAAATAATCACCTCAGATTGTGCATCTGTACCATTTGTGTAAATGACATTAAAAAGACGTCTTAGGTTATGGGACAGCTGTCTATGTTTAATAAAGCCATTTTGGTCTTCATGGATTATTGTTGGCAGTACAGTTTCTAATCTATTAGCCATTATTTTTGCCAAAATTTTAACATCAACATTTAAAAGACTAATGGGTCTGTATGCTGACAGACATTTTGGATCTTTGTCTTTTTTGTGGATCAAACATATTGAGGCTTGATAAAATGTTGGTGGAAGTTTACCCAAATTGACTGATTCATTATAAACTTGTAACAAAATCGGAGCCAATTCTTCCGAAAAAGACTTATAAAATTCGGCTGTATAGCCATCATGCCCTGGGGCTTTAGATCCCTGAAGCGCCTTTATTGCTTGTTTGACCTCATTCAAAGAAATAGGTTTTTCTAGGTCTTCTCGGTCTCTTTGACTGATTACAGGAATAGGTAAATCCTTAAAAAAGTTGTCTAAACTATTAGGATCCTCTCTCACTTCAGATGAATATAACTCTGCATAATATTTTCTGAATTCGTTATTTAATTCCTTTTGATCAGATATCAATTCGCCTGTTTTAGTAATTATTTCATTTATTTGATTCCATTCTTCCATTACTTTAATCTGGTGGGCTAGAAGCCTACCAGGCTTTTCACCATGCTCGTAAAATCTATGTTTAGTTTGCTTGATTAATTTTACCGTTTCGGCTGTGGATAATAGATTGAATTGAGTCTGTAGAGAAATACGTTTAGCTGCCATCTCAGGATCCGGGTTCATAGCGTGTTGTTGATCTAAGACTAATATCTGTTGAGTGATTAATTGTTTCTCCCGCTTTTCTTCTTTACTTTTGTATGCACTGTGTGATATAATTTGACCGCGGATAAAAGCTTTCATTGCTTCCCACAGACTTTGTCTAGAAATGTCAGAAGAATCGTTTGTTTCAAAATAAAACAATATTTGAGATTTAATATACTCTTTGAACAACATGTCGGAAAGAAATCTATTGTCCATTCTCCATGTTCTAGAACCATAGACCGTAGGAAGCCCAAGATGCAATGAGAGCGGGCTGTGATCTGACAAAACCATAGCCTCATACTGTACTTTTTTTATTAACTGTAATAGCTTGCTATCTACTAAGAAAAAATCTATTCTGGAATATGAATTGTGACGAGGAGAGAAAAATGAATACTCCCGTCTAGTAGGATTGAGACATCTCCACGGCTCAATGACCCCTGCCGCTTTTAAAAATTGATGAATTATTTTTGCGGATTTTGACAGGTTCTGTTGTTTGGCTGAAGACCGGTCCAGTAGAGGATCCAGCACAAAGTTAAAATCACCACCCATTATCAAATTATGACTATGTAAATTGGGAATAGAAGATATAATTGACCGTATAAATTCTTCATCATCGTGATTGGGTGCGTATATATGTACTAATACAACAAGGGTATTATGAAGTTTGCCGGTAACTATGACATATCTGCCATTAGGATCTATAACAGAGTTGTTCAGTGTAAATGAAATGTTCTTTCGAACCAATATAGCTACCCCCCTTGATTTAGCATTAAAGCTTGAATGAAATGTATAACTGATCCAATTCTTACGCAAGTGGGTATGATCTTGATTTTTTAGATGGGTTTCTTGCAGAAATATTACGTCAGCTCCAAGACTATTCACATGGGTCAGAATCTTATTTCGTTTCAGTGTACCATTTAGGCCCTTACAATTCCAAGATACAAACTTAACCAATATTTCTTTGTCTGTCATGTGTAATCACATTAACAAATTACAAAAATAAAATAATTGCAATACAAATAAAAAATGCACGGCATAGGAATAGAAAAGAGAAAATGAAAATAAAAAACAAAAAACATCCACCAAAATAAATCTGTAAGAACGTAACCAACCCCCCCCCCCCCCCTTCACGCACCCCCCAAACGAGTGTGAAGGGAAAAAACATTGACTGAAAACTAGACATTGCCTTTCCTGCTGAAAAGCCAAAATCCCGCAAAAGAATCGCTCCTTTTTCAAAAATAAATTATGACAATTGAGCTATAATTCGAAGTAACTTGTAACCTAAACAGCTAGAACAGTCACTTAAACTTTTTGTAGATATCCCTTTACAATGAACTGCTTTTGAAAATCAGATTATAAAAATAAAATTGCAGTCCCATACCATCATCGCATGTCCATGGACCCACATCACAGAAACGTTCGCGTCAGCATCAACTTTAGTCCTTTCGGGCCACCCTCTGGTCGTAAAAGTCCTGTGCAGCTTGAGGTGAGTCGAATGTGTGCCTGGCATCACCCAGTGTGACGGCCAGCTTCGCGGGGAAGAAGAGGCTGTATGTTATTCCGGCGTCTCGAAACTTCTTCTTTACATCATTAGCGCGCATCTTCCCCACTTCAGGACTCACATCGGGGAACAGATGCACCTGTCGCCCATTGTAGAAGAGCTTCCCTCTGGCTTTGGCGGCATCCAACACCTTCTGCTTATCCGTATAATAGTGGAAGCACACCACTATTGTACGTGGCCGACCCCCTGGAGCAGGTTTTGGTCCCAAACTTCTATGGGCTCGGTCAAGGACCACCGGAGAATTAAAGATGTCACCGCCCAATACATCACGAAGAAACACGGGGATGAAGGTAAGCATGTTGCCCTTCTCAGAATTCTCTTCCACACCCACTATTCTCACATTTCTTCTGCGACTCCTGTTTTCCTGGTCTTGGCATTTTTCTTGGAGAGATTTACATTTCTTGGTTAGCTCTTGTTGGGTTTTCTCCAGAGTCACCACCATGTCCATCGTATCGCTCAGCGCGGTGCCCATTTCTTCCAGTTGGTCCTTAGTCTCCGTGTGAGCGGTGTGGAGCTTGGTTAGCTCCCCTGTTAGCTCCTTGTGAAGGGACTTCATATCTGCCTTGGTCTCAGAACGCAGTGTTGTTATTTCCCCCTTAAGCTCACGGCATGACGAACCAATTTCAGCTTTTATTTCATCCTTGTGCGCCTGGAGTTCGCGTCGAAGGTCTTGTAGCGTTAGCGCATTGGTTGGGGTAGTATTTTCGGCCTCGTCCGCCATTTTAGCGTTGTTTACGGTAAAGGGTGTAATGGTTTTCTGCGTCTGTCGCCGTCCTCCCTTTCGCGAACCTCGACTCATATCACTAAAAAAGTCCTCGTTTTAAAGTGTTAACGTCCTTTCTCCCGTTTTGCTGTTCAATTATTGCTCAAATGCCAATTTTATCGAAGTTGAGTGCGGAGCACCGCTAAGACCCAACTTACTCCATTACCCGATCTCGCGAGACTCCCCCAGGAATGCATCTTTGACACGGTTTAAAAAGGCATTCAATCATGGTATAATTGACGACGATATAATTGACAACGGGCAAACTACTTCAAAAATCCAGCCTTACGCCCATTGGGAAGATTAATACAAAGATATTTCGTTCTTTTTTTTTAGCGCCATACTAATTTCTTATATCAAATATGATCTACTTGAGCAATTTACATCCTTCATTTCATTTTACTTTTTAAGCACCTGCCCCGGTGTCCTCCACAGTCAAGTGTTTATGCCGCTCTGATGGAGCTGAGCGAAACATAAATTATATCCACAACGATATTAAAAAATGATATCACGATAACGATATGCAATACGATATGGCCCAACCCTACTACATACTGTTTATAATATACTAAACATACCATACATTTAGCAGTGACAGCATACAGTACATTTATCAAGCCATCATTTTGAAAAGGTTTATTAAATCTGTAAGATAATATAAGATATATTATTTCACCAGTCTGCTGTAAAGTTATTATCGAATGTGGTGTAAAGGTGCATTTCAGCTGCAGACAGTTGTGTGTCTAATCCTCTTAAGCCCCTGCAGAGAGTGTCACACTGTATTTGTCACATTCGGTTCACAAAAAAAACACAGCGTCAGTGTAACACTGGCACTGAGGATGAACACTCGAGGGTTTTCGCTCCGAAGCTTGCATGTGGGATTTTTCAAACGTAATATCACAAAATGTTAAGTGTAAATTTAAGTTGGAAACAATGGATGTGAGATTCAATGTAACTTTAATGACACTGGCCATCACTGCAGCGTTGAAGGGTGCAGCATGAACATGTGTGTTATATAAGTAAACAAACAATGATTTGATTCATAATATCATATCAGTAAAATGGTGAAATAAAAACGAAGCAGGATCAGCAGGAGACAGACAGAAGAGAGCATCTGATTCAGGCGGAGCGGTCAAACTTTATGCAGTGGTATTGCAAATGAAAAGAATGTTTATTACAGATCACATACTTAGTTCCTCCTTCTACAGTATGTTACGTATTTGAGACCGAACAGCCGCTTATGAGCAAAAGTCTGTGTGGACCATCTCAGTGAGATGGAACATAAACAGATCAACACACGATAAATGCTTATTAATTTTACACAGCTCTTGGAGACTCAATGTGGCGTGACAAACACTGTCACTGAGAGAGAGAAGACAGAGCGAAGCAGATAAGCCCCAGTGGAGCAAGAGTTTTGCACTAATTAATTGACTGACCGTTGAAGTAAACATCTTATTTGAAGAAACATGTGTTAGGTAAATGCATAGCTAAAAAAATAACTGTACATAGGCTATTCAACCCTCAGCACGACTGCAGCACAACTTTCAATATTTATATTCGGAGCTGCCTAAAAAGGTAAATAAAACATAACGCCAGCGCCAGAATCATGAGCAATTATTCAAATTCATGTACTATTCCCCCACGGAATACAGAAAACTGGAAACTGCGGGGGCTAATATTTTTGATAAGCAGTATCCGGTCCATTTAACGTGTTATTTATTTATTTATTTTCTATTCGTAATTATTCTTAAGTTTAAAACAACAGTAACATAGAAAGATAATGAGTCAAAATCATCATCTTGTTATCAATAGTATGCATATATCAAGATTATCCTCCACGGAATTTCCTGCACAGCTCATTGAAGATGTCTGAAACTTAAAAAATAAAATAAAAAACGGCCTACATCAGCTTTGAGAAGTGTCCTCACATCCTTCTTAAGTTTCAAGTGCCTCCTCCAGGCATAGGCTACAGCTGCATATGAGCAAGTAAAAGTATTTGAGAGCGAGAGGGAAAAAAAGATAAACAAAACTTTAATAAAAAAAACATGAACAGCATAAAGGCCTTGTTTTTTTTAGATGGAAAATTATGCATTCAATATGAACACAATTAAGGAACTGTGTTCTGGCTCTGGTCGAACTGGCAGCGATGGGGAGAGGGGGGAGTCCTTGCCATCACAGTTTTGCCTGAAGGTGTACGGTCAGGTTCAAAACTGCTTTACTTGTTCCATTCAGGGACGTGTGAACAACAACAACAGAAAAGAGTTCATACACTGGGCGGTATTGCGTCTTATAATACAATATTAATATGTAGTTCAGCTGTCAACAGGGATATGGTGGGTGGGTGGCACTGCTACCAGCGAGACAGATGTTGTTTCTGCTCTTCGAGAATTGTTCTTCCCAGATTGTGGAACATAGAGTTGCAGTTGCACTGATCTTTGGTGGACTGTCGTCGGATGTTACAAAGTGTGTTGCCCGTCGCTCAACTTGCTGGGGTTTATACTTGTCCTTCACCAGATACGGGACTCAGCTGGTGGCACAATATTCAGGAGGGCTGTCAACTAGTGAGTTGTATATAAGGACATGGATACTAGGACCTGTGATACTAAAAATGTCAAAGATCATATTGCCCATAAAAATTGTTACAGAAAACAAAATACAATTGAGGATTATTAAAAATTAATCTCTGCTCACATATTTCACATATTTCTCAGCCTGAAGCACGCATTTGCAAAGCATGCTCAATTCGCGCCCTGTTTAGCCGACAGGAACGCTCAGGTGTAGACACACTGCACACCCGGCGCACAGCCGAGCGGCTTGAGGCGCGGCTGCTGCTCCCAAACTCAAACATTACATTGTTCCCGTCTCCGCCTTGCACAGTGAAGCAGATTTCAGCCAAAATATGTAGAAAATATTGATTGATTTAAGTATTTGGAAGTGTACGTTACCACAATCAATCATCACGTTTGATGGATGGATGGATGCATGGATTGTACATTTAAAGGGACACTGGCTCGTTTTGAATAGGATTTGTGACTTTAAATTATACATTTGGACAAATCTAACTCAGGGGGTGAAGACGAACACTTTTGCCCCTGTAGATCAGCTCTATGGGCTGCGCTCCGACTTCCCTATTGAGAGACACAATACACGTGTGGCTCACCGGTCCCTCACACTTGTGTGCATCGATCATACTGGTCGTTGTGTGTGTATAGCCAGTGCCAGATGTGACCAAGACGATTTTGGAGTGATGGGTCTCCGCGGGCTGCTCGGTTTGCTTGGGTGATCTAGTAGTAGCTGGCAATAGACATAATGGGCACTTCTGCCCCAAGCAATAATAAAATATACAATACATTTCTGACACTAATGCAAAATCACTATGCGAGACATTACAATAACGAGCCTTGACGCGAAAAGTCAAATGCAAGAAGTAATGATAACAGTGACTGTCCATCTGCTCTGCGAATCTAAGTTTAGGCAATTAATGCGGAATGATTTTTCATCATTTTTACATGAATAAATTCATCACAATATTTAATTATAGAAAATGTATCTGGGAGGGATGAACTTTCACAATCATGAAGTTATAACTGCAGGGAACAAAGGTCCACCTCATTACATTTGGTAATTAAAGAGGAACCTTCCTTTAAATTATCTTTTTTTTTTTGTCCAAACATTTTCTCAGGGATTCTCGGTACTTTTATGTCCAATTAAAATTGAAATATGATGCAGCGTACTGCATCCTCTTCTCAAATAATAATAGTGTTTGGGGATAAGGTACATTATGTGTGAGCTTGCCACCAACAGATCAGTTGCACAGAAGAAAAGCAGTTGGGAGTGCTAACACAGACAGCAAACACAGAGGGCTCAGTATGATACTAATTAAGATGCAATGTTCAGTGTCTTCCCCAATAAAGACTTACTGTATTATTATTGCTTGAACGTAAAAGATGATCAATATCAAAGCAACCAATGTGATGATTATTAAATATTTAGACAAATAAAGTACATAAACGTGGAACAGTTACTTCAAAACTGCAAACTGAAGACAAACATTTGCACAGTTAGACGCTTACAAATGTCAGCTACAGTTATGATATTTGCGTAACTATTTTCATATTGTCAACAAAACTGATCCTCTGATAGTTTAACATCCTCTATAGCCGTGAACTTAACAATTCTGGATGGAATCACAGCAAATAATATGCAAAACCCAGGCAGCAGCAGGTACTTGCAATTTACATTTTATAAGGCACACAAAAAGTCAATGGGCCAGACAAACAGTGAAAGTTGGATATTATAAATGTTTTGATTGCACTTTTAACTACATACCATAAACATATGTTGGAACCTTACGGCTGCCATGCTGATGGTGGACGCCCAATAACTTTTCAGCTAGAGCCCAGTCACACAGAGTGACCTGTTACTGATGTCACATGGAGCAGCCCCTGGATGTGGCAGAGAGGACCAGGAGGAAAAGCAGCCAGCGTGCATTGGGACTGACACTGCAGGCACTGGGCAGCATGGTAGCACAGTGGTTAGCACTCGTGCCTCAAAGTTAAGGGTTTGATTCCCACCTGGAAGGGGCCTTTCTGTGTCGAGTTTGGATGTTCTCCCCGTGTCTGTGTAGGTTTCCCCTACCACTAAAAACATGTACAATAGGTAATCCCTCCAGCCAGGTGTTTATGACCATTAGCCTGACTTCGCATCTGGAGAGGGGTCCCCCTTGCGCCGGCCCATGCTAGCTGCCCACTGCTCTTACAGGTTGCCCCAGCGGTACTGAGGCTGGGTCAAATGCAGAGATCAGATTGATAAAGTATAACTTTCCAAACTAACTTAACTAGAATTTACACATACACACACACATGCTAATTGAAATAATAAAATAACAAACTTTAAAGTTACAACAATAAGGCTTCAAATATTTCTTCGACAAACACTAGAGTAAACATTTTCTAAAGTGAAGCCCATGTTTCAATTCTGTCTCCTCTGACCACAATAATCTGATCTCAGAATTGAGTTTGTCCCGCCTTATGCTGATCGCACATTCATTTCATGCCTCATGTGCACACATAATGGAGCTGCTGATCATGGCGCTCCATCAAACTGAAAACACAAAGCCTCTGAAGTTGCTTATGTAGACCTTAACATGCACAACTATCAATGGAAATGTCACACCTCCATCTTGATTTCAATAATTAATTAACTTGATCCAGAAAACGCAGTAAACAAGAAAATTCTTGAATCTGCGTACGATACAAGAGTCTAACGCCTACGATCTCAAGTGCTCTGTATTTTCTGTATTATGTTTTGTCCCCCGAGAAATTTCAATGAGCGGAGGGAATGGATGCATGTGTTTAAGTACTATTGACTCACATTACTGATTCAAATGATCCTGCATTTGTGCTTTCGCCATGACAACGCAATCCGCCGAAGGGCTCTCTTTATGGATAGAATCTAGACTGTATTTGTGCGGGGAACAAGTCAAACAGACCTTGAAGAAATCTGCATTCATAGTAAGACAATCTGATATGTATTGTAAACATAAGGTAATGATGAGACTTTGTTTTCTTTGCCATTGTCATTTAACATTAAGTATGTACAACATACAGCGTCTCCAATTTAAAGGAAAACACAACCTACTGCTTATAGTATTTAAAGCAATTCAGACACCAAGCATGTGCAGTTAAAAAGGTGATAATGTACAGTAAATTTAGCACTTGGTTTGATTATAAAGTGGTGTTAATTGGAGCTTTGTTTTAGAAGACTTGAGAATGCACAGGACAACAGTGAAAATACATTTTAAATAACTATGCTGGGAAATGAGTATTATTTTTTCTTTCAATTCAGTTCATTACTTGTAGTTCCATATTCTTTAAATCTGTCCTGGTTTAAAGAGAAAGAAAGTAAAAGTAATCAATTGCTGGACAAACATTGATTGCCACAGCTTCCCACTTTGACATCCATCCAGTTCTGATTCATTTGGCTTTTCATTCACCAGATATGTCAACACCAGGTATAAACACATTTGGACATCAATAGAGACATGCAGGACAGGACATGGTGTCCCATGGACATTGTATCTGATTGCAGCAGAGTTCATTCTTTGCTGAATGATCAAGAGCAAATACACACAACAACCTTGATAAGTAAAGACCAAGAACAGAGAGAAAAGCATGTCAAAAGTAAAGCTGAATGTATCGGTTATTTTCTAAAGAGCTGTTTGAAAACTCTGATGAGAAACCAGACCTCCATCGGTATCCATAGTATTTTGAGAATAAAAAGGTCATGTTTTTCCTTCAAACTGAAAACAAAAAAATCTAACTGCCCATGACCCTCTTTTTGAGACTCAAACATGTGTTGGAGCTGCAGGAGTCATTCATACAGGCTGGTTCCGATTGGAATTAGAAGAGTCTTACAGAACATCCGATGCACGGGGAACCCAGAAATGGACAAGTTGGATTTGTTATGACCTAAAAGTGACATAGTATATAACATTTCCATTAAAAATACTGACAGTCACTCGGTGGGTTTGGTCAGTCAGGGCAGGCAAATACTGTGAAGCAGGCACAGCTTCACTACTTCCACTCAACATCTCTCCGAGTCCCATTACTAGCTCTGTTATGTTCATTTGAGGCTCTCGCTTCCTCTGAGAGAATGCACTAATAGCTGCTGAGTGTCCCAGCGGTGTGTTGACATCTCATTATGGAGTACACCAGGCCTGCAGATCACAGGCCGGACCGTCAGGAGAAGAGCGTCTTCCCTCGTGTCGCATCGGCGGATCGAACGTGCTGGGGCTTATTTCAAAGACGCAGGATTTTCAGTTTCTCAAACGTGACCAATTTGCAGGTGCAGTAGGACAGATTCACGTTTATACTGTATGCTGCCTGCGTTGGGGTCATTCAGAAGTTCAGGGAATTCAAGTTTGTACTGAAATGAGCATCTGCACTTTTATCTAGTAGACTGTTCCATGCCGAAAATTCATCTTGAAATTGCATGTGTAACTGTTGGATTAGTCGTTTGCGGATGCTCTATTTGCTTTGGAGTAGATAAAGCGTGAAGGCATAATAAGATGCTCTAAACACATGTAATCCAGCACTGTCCAGGGTGCATTAGAGCACGAGAGAGGAAACTGTTTCTCTCAGTTGATGGTTTTACTATCAGTGAAAGCTTTTAAAAAAAAAAGCCAATACCATCTGAAGACAAATAGACTTGAATGATTGTAGCTATCACGGTTATGCTGTGTATTCTGTTTGACTGTGTGAAACAACCGAGCAGAAAGAACTGCGTCTTCACACCGAACCTCCTCGATCTAAGTTTCAACGAACAAGGCAATGGCTCGGTCTTCATTGTAGTGGAACAACGGAGAGCAGTGTGTTCGTCATTGTCCGAGAGCCCGCCGTGCTGCCCTCCCCTGCTCCTCCAAACCTCACATTATGTCTCGTTCTTCTTTTCAAGGAGATTCACCGTTTCTGGCCAGCTGTGAGTTTAATGTCCTCTTATCAGCCTCGCCCTGCAGCAGGGGGCACGCTATCTACAAACTGTGGCTTGTCCACATAATCCTAAAACAGACCAGCAGCCAGGGGGAAGAATGCCGCTCTTATGGCTCACGGAGCTGACATTTAAATGGCAAAGGAGTGATAGTGCGATTGCTTCTCTGATGCAGCTTTGCTAACAAGTTTTAACCAAACATTTCAGAAAAGAAACCCACTGAGGATTAGGGGGACCACAGAGGTTGCATGAGGAAATTGGGATTGAAGGGAACATTTAAGGATTTTTTGCAGTGCCAAGCAAACACAAAAGTGCTCAAAACCCCTGACAATGACTAGCTCCTGCAAAGGTACATTATATTGTTCTAAACGAAAGGCCTCCAAAATACCTTTACTGCAAGCAATCTTTTCTCCAAACCCTATGGCCATCTACCCACATGCTTCTTTACCAAAAAAATAAAAAATGATGATCGTAATGCACTGTATCTCTGTGTGAAGAGAGAACACAGCAGCTCCATCCAAAGCTGTTACCCAAAGAGCAAGAATTTTCTTCAGAGTGAGCCCTGATAATGACAGTGCGACTCTAGCCATTAGAGATAAAAAGCAGGGACACAAAATTGAGGGCACTCAATAATGAATGTGTGGTTGTTTGCTGGCCCAACCGCACTGGGTTTTAGGGAGTAATGGGAGACTTGTGCTGCCAGGTTCGATTTGTCTCATCATGGGTGGACAATACAAGCTTTGGAGGAATTAAGTCTTTCACGCTCTTTCCATGTTTAGCAAATTATAAAACTTTTTTTGGGGGTCAAATAAAGGCAATATTTTTAGCTTAATTGACCTGATTATTACATTTGCTTGTAATGATGAAGCATAATCATAGTCATTTTGAGTTTGTGTGTCCCTCATGTGCATAGGCAGAACATCTACTGTATAAAAGTCAATTTCAACATCTGAATTTGAAAACTGAAACAACCACAATCACATTACACTGAAGGTGGCGGTATGTTTTGTCAGCTTACATTCTCCATGTCAATTACAAGAAGGAGCGCACATACAGACACAATAAATACAAACAGATGGATAACAGCCAGAGTATATCAGAATTGATTTATGTAGAGCGTCCATAAAATAAGTGTTAATGCCATTCACTATTTTCACCAACCAAGGCCACAGGTGAGCTCAGGGGAGCTAAAATCAATCTCTAGCTGTCAAAACAAAACAAAGCAAGAAACTAGTGTCATCATTAAATGATGAATATGATGATACATAATTTATGAGCAAAGTGAAACATCCACTGCATGTCACAACACTATTGGGTCAGAAATAACACATTCACTAACAATGTGGCTTCATAGTTTAATGTTTAATATTGCATGGCCATTGTGACCAAAACCGAAACAGCACAGCAAAACCAACAGACACACACTTGCACACTGTAATTATATTTGGTGCCCTGAAAGGAGCCTGTCACCGCATTCCTCAAACATTTGTGAAGATGTACTGTATAATTAATTTTCTACAAACATTTAAACATTTTGAAACAAACTAGTAGTAGAGACTAGAGTAGTTTGGAAAGTGCACCAGCAGTCACAGGCTTACAGAAAAAAAAATGCAAAGTCCAATTTGTGCTAAAGCAACAACTCCTAACAATTGGACAGGATTAGGATCAGTCTACACATACGTATTTTAATCTCAATCTATTTGTTTCAAAGCCACCTTCAACTTCACATACAAATTCAAAACCAGCCATAACGTCGTGTGCAGTAGTACCTACTTTGTCTCCTCAGTGCCCTCATCCACTTGCAGATGACGGGAACATTGCACACACTGGCAGCTATGAAAAAATGGAGCATGTCTTACCTGTAAAAAAAGAAATATATATATTAGTGTGAAAGGCAGCTCATTTTGTAGACTGGCAGCTTCAACAGACTCCTCTTCTGTAACTTTGCTTTTGGGTAAAGGTCACAGTGTCTATACCTAAAGTAAATCATACCTAAAGAACACAACCATCCCTGCTGATGTGCAGAAAGGTGCTTTTGTCACAAGGTAATCTGATAAAAGCATCAGAAGGTCAGAAATGCATATGAGGATTGTGTCCTCATTAACATTGGTGGTACAGGCGTATTCCCATAATCCATTAAATACGCTGCATAAACTGAAATCCAATACAGATGATTGTACAGATTAAAACCTGAGCCCAGTGTTTAAAAGCACCTGCTCATTCACAACCTGTGATGTTATTTGTATCAGAAAAGTCCTAATGTCTCCAGTTTAGATTATTTAAATGTCCGATCTTATGCCACATATATCATCTTCAGTATTTAGAATTTTGTTTTGATTAAAGGTGCATTATGCAAGTTATTATAAAAAAAATAAAAACATTGACATTTCCGCGTATTTGACCGTATTTGACTGTATGAGTGGTCAGCATGGCGCCTTTACTTTCAATCACAGTGGTCTCTACAACTCTCCAGGATCGATTCTCTCGTAGGTTTTCTGGTGAGACGGTGCATCTGCAGTGAAAACCTTCTAAACAAATGATCCTGGAGCGTTCTAGGACCACAGTGAAGGAAAGTGAAGGTGCCATGCTGACCACTCAGACAGCCGCTGGGTGACTACAAGGTCAAATACGCACAAATATAAAGTTTTTTTTCCCACACAAAAAGTTGCATAATGCACCTTTAAGTTAAAAACAGAAAAAAAACTGACAATAATCCTTTTATATGTACAAGGACAAGGTTATTGCAGCAGTTTATTAATCAATAATTTTGTTACCTCACAAGTGGATTTCATAAAGTAACACATACATCTTTTGTGAGATCTAAATCTAATTTCAAACGCATCTGCACACTCCCTTTTTCATAACACACTCTTTCACTTACTTTGTACCGGCTCATCCCTATACTGTTGTATTCATTTCTTTATTGCCTTTATGTTTGCCTAAATTAACCTGTATTCATTTTCCATTTAATGCTGACAGAAATGGAACAAAAGAGATGGGAAAATCCTGGGCTTACTGCAGTAAAGGCATGAAGCCACCAAGGCACTCCAACTGCCCTGCTGTTATTTAAAAATAGCCGTGTTTATGATAGCAATGCATCAGCATAATCGCTGTGTTTTCTCCAAGGGGACAGGCGTTTCCCCCAAAGCAGCAGTGTAAAACCAACAGAGCAAACATTAAAAGTAATCATAAAGTTTCTTTACAATATCTGACTTAATGTTCAGTGGCTCCATCTGACCAGGACTATGTGTTACGTGCCCACGCATGCCGTACACTGCTACAGGTACTAATATACTATTCATAAGGCCGAAAAAAAAAAAAAATATGAAAACAAAGTTGAGTAGATCAACAACACAGCAGAGGCTCCTGAGGCTCTTAAACATGCCACACACGCGCCTTATTAAAAGGTTGTATCGACGTCTATGGGGAACGTGAGTCAGACTGTATGACTGAAGGCGCAGTGAGGTGAGGACACACACATCCAGGTTAATCCCTCTGTCAGGCGGTGTTTGTGTCCTATAGAGAAACGAGCTGTGACAGAAATGACTGCAGCATGCGCCGAATATTAATTGAGATTCAGGAAACACGCTCCAAGGTTACACTGCTAGTTTTTTTTTTTATTGTATTTTTTTACCTTCTCCAATTTAGGGGGATATGCATTCAAAGATTTACATGGTCTGACAGGATTTACACACACAGAGAGAGAGAGTTACGTCCACTTTCAGTGACCATTTATTTCTGAGGAGGATTTACAAAAAAACCAGGAGGAGGAAACAAATGAGCAAACAGGGCTTATTTACTTGGTATTTGTGGAACATTAAGTGTACTGGGTAAAGTCTTTACTGCCGAACCCAGAATACGAATACTATATTAGATAATAGGTCAAATACTGCAGTGTTTCCCAACCAGGGGTATGGGGACCCCATACAAAGAGTAATGAAAAAAAGTGGATGAAAAAGCAACAAAAAGCGATGCAAAAATGTGCCAAACACATGACAAAAAAGAGAGGAAAACGTGACAAAAATGCGACAAAAACGTGACTCAGCAAAAAAAGCCACACAAACACGACAAAAACATTTCACTTTTGTAGGTCTTAGCTTTCAAATGAGGCGTTGAAGGTGAAGCCAAACTGGGGAACATGAGCTCGGTTCAGGTGGGGCTTAAGAGGTTAAATGACACTTTGCAGTCAGAGTTTAGCTTTATTTTGAACACCCAACATTGTCTTTTTACGAATAAAGAGTCCCTTCGAAATAATCTGCAACATCCTTAAGGTAAGGAGTACTTGAACAACTGAACACAGTTGGAGGCTTGCCTCCACAATGCTCCACAATCAGCACAGCCCACTCAAAACCTCTTTAATATATCGAACAACATTTCTGGACATCCGCCGGCAATACAGTCCCTTGACAGACCATCTAACACATTTAAACTGGAAGAGTCGGCTAAATTGGAGCAGCTTTGTGCCGAGGCTCACGAGCTACCGCACTCATCGGACGGCTGAGAGCGAAAAGCCCATTTCATCCGTGCCAAATACTACAGACTAGGGCTGAAAGATATATCGTTATCAATATCGAGATATGAACATTCAAGATATTAATATCGAAAAAGCAACGATATATCTTTATTGTATTGATATCGAGATATGAACATTCAAAACATTAACATCGACAAATATAAACGATATAGATTTTCATGAATAAAACTGCACTCTTTTGTATTATGTTTTTCACCTAACCCATAGTTATATCGTATTGTATCGATATCGAGATATACATTTTTTTCCATAGCCCTACTACAGACACAACGTCATAAAAAAAATAAAAATAATAATCTGTACACCTAACATGAAACTATAGTGTACAGTTATTCTTAAGTATACTTTTCGCCTAAACCAGTTTAACAATTACATTTAGGCTATTAATTTATTATCATAATCAGCACTGACATATCATTAAAATCACACCAAAAGAAGATGAAAGCCTCCCCACAATTTGGACAAAATGACCTGTTGTACATTTGGAAAGTGCTCATTTTAAAGGTCTGATTTGTGACTGGACTGTCCTCACTTGTACAGCATGACAGGAACATCTACTGCGAGGCTTTAGAAGACACGATGTAGGCACTTGATGGTAGTAACCTTTTTATTTTCTTACCTGTAATAACGTGAGCAAATTCACCCGTGGCACGGACGCTGATTCAGTCACCCGCTAATCACTGTGAGCTGTCGCTTTCTCCATGTTAGATCTGATCTTAAAATCAATGACATTTTACACTCCTCACCTTCCTTCGCAAGACTGACAATGTGGTGAGAAGAAGAGGGCTATGCAGTGGCGCTCGAAATATAGGCCGTAAAATGTCAAGAGCCAAGTAGTTTTGCAGCAATACATGCGCAAGAAGAAGACACGAAAATCCACCCCGTCTTCACATCAACTTTCCACCGTGTAAATTTGTGGGTCAAATTAAAATACACTTTGGTTTGAAAAGAAGAAAAAATAAAGATCTGATGAAGGCTAATGCCGAAACGTGATCACTATCACTAATATTAAAAATTTGGACATCGGCTCATAAGTGTGCGATGTTGTTTTTCCCCTACATCTGCACCTCGAAGACTATTTTTGGTGTGCGTTGCTTCCCCTTTTTCTCAAATTAAAATGACCAGCAGAAAGATCTCTCTCGAGTCATTACTCAACTGTAGGCTGTGACTATTCGCACGCCGATGTGGAAAACTTCTACGGTTCCACATTCTTCTTCAGCTCTTTGTCACACAGCGCTGCTTTAAATGATACTTTGAAACTTTCATTCCCGGGCCCAGGCTGCGGAGCTCAGTTTAAAACATAAAGCTGGATCTTGAAGTTGAAATAACTCCGGGAGAGACGTATGGGAACCTATATATATGAAGTCTGAAGGAATAAATGAGGCAGGCTCATCTCTGCACCAACCTCTCCGTCTTCTGATTGCGATACTGAGGCTTTGTCAGTGATCCAAAAGCGCATAATAGTTATGGGTAAAATAATGAGATAACAGGTGCAGAAAATGGTTTTGTTTTTTATATATTTTTCAATAAAGGTTTCACATGGATTTCCTGATATTGAGTATTTCCCTCTCGGCATAATTATAGCCGGTTTTCATTGGGTGAACAAACCCGGCTTTGTAAATTCAACAACTACCAAAGTAACAACTAAAACATGATAAAAATTTCAAAAAAAAAAAAAAAATGATTACCAGCAAAAATCTCATGAGTTTTAAACCAAACAAATAACTTTGGGGAAAGCTGTGTTGATTACAATAATAGCTGGAGGTCGGGGGCCGAGCATGAGCATAGACAATTCAGACGGCTGGACTGAGCGCCGTCTGTGGGATTGTGCATCGATTCTTCAACCCTATGAGATCCACGCTCCTATGATCTTCAACATCGCAGACTTTTGCACGCAACTTTGGAGCAGAAAGGGATAGAGTCTTGGGGTGTTTTGTGGAGGAGACTAGATATGTCAGCTTCCCAATGAGCCTACCGTGTCTACGACTCCAGGGAGCTGTGTAACATCGCAGGTGAATATTATCAGAAGTGAAGGCTCCTCTGACAAAACTGTTGTGACCATGTGTCATGACTGCAACAAAAAAAAAAAAACTACAGAAAAAGCTTTCTTTTTGTGCCCTACTTGAGTGGGGTGTCAGTGCCAGGAGCAACCTCCAGCGGAGTACCCAGGAATACATTCAATTCAATTCAAGTTTAATTGTATAGCACATTTAAAACAACTGTGGTTGACCAAAGTGCTTCACAGTAATAGCAGGTCACATAGAAATAAAATACAAGTAAACGATAACATGCCAAGATACACTCATCTAGCTCGTATTGAAGGCCAGGGAGAAGAGGTGTGTTTTCAATCTGGATTTGAACTGTTTCAAACATGGTTGAAAGTAGTTCATCGATTAGGGATATTTAGGTTAATAAGGGCAAAACCTACAAGGTACATTTACTATGGTCTGGTTAATAAACTTTCTGATTGAGAGTATTTTCATCCATGTGGAGGTATGGGGAAGTGAGTGGCGAGATGGTGAGAGGTGGGATCAGCTTGAATTAACATTCATGGGGAACCAGCTGGTGTGAAATAATGATGGATTGTATTGCTCTTTATCAATAATAATATCGTAGGTCTCACAAGTATAAAAGTTTTTTGCCATTTTCCCAAGCTCGATAAATGAGCCAGGTAGCACGAACAATTTAAAAGACATAAGTATGTGGGTCTATATTCAACATCATCCGGCCCTGTTCCTGTTGCTTGTCTGTCACCGCAGCTGTGTGATGATCTCCTCAGCAAGTGCCCGGTCACCTCTGCGTCGCATTGTGGCCTCCAGCGGCTGTAACTCCTTCCTCCTCACTGTGTCACATCCAACTCTCCGCCTTTTAAATCAACCAAGTGACAAAGATATTGTAAAACACTTGTGATGTCCTGACTTGTGACATTGTTCCTCCTTCATTTCACAGAGCCACATGATTTATAGACACAAGGCTGTGTGCGACAGGTGAGACTCGGCTCCTAAATCGGATTTGACAGAATGACATTTCAGCCTGAGAGTCTCTGGTAAATCTGAAACAAGCGCTGATATTCAAAGTTAGTTGCTACTCAACGCTGCAGACGAATAAGAACAGCAAGTTGTCTTTAGTTTTCTGTTAACCAAAGTTCATAGCTTTTCTTTGTTTGTTTTCTTGCTGGTTACATGTTAATTATAACTTGAGGCTCCCCACAGGGTTCCGCTCACAAATGCTCATTAAGAAATTGAGGAGATTGCTTTTTGCACACAACATTTTGCTATTGATAAAACCCATTAAAGAGTATGGCTGTATTAACGCATGTGCCATATATATCTCTTGCGATGATATTTCCCCATGCATACAAATTGCTAATGTAGATCAATAAACCACTTCCCACAACGGTTTCTCTTTAAATGCACTAGGCCGATGATATGTTCAGTGAGGCTTTTAGAAGGTCCATATCAGACCGAGGTGGGAGACTAGGTGGTTTTTCAAAGCCACTGAAGTGTATCATCATCGAAAAGATCGCAGATAGTTGGGGTAATGGACAGAGAGCGAGACTCTCACTAGGAAAGCTGGTATACACAATTTTCAAATATGGGTAACACTTCACAATACGGCCCGGTAAGTCTAAGTTGTTACTGTAGTACATGTTAGGTGCCATGATAGGTACCATAAATGTACCACTGTAGTTGTGTAGGATGTACTATAGTAATTACATTGACTTACCGAGACGTATTGTAAAGTGTTAACAATGGAAATACTTTGTTTGTGTGTTTTTGTTTATATCGGACTTTTACATAACCAAGGTAAGTAAAACAAAGTTGGATCAAAATGTTCTGATACCCTTCCACGTATGAATAAACTAATCATGCAATTTGTAATACATTAAAACCAAGTCCATTCCGGTCGAGTGTCTGTCTTTAATCATGTACATCTCCACGCTGAGGTGTTTCTAACAGTTAATTTGATAATGATCATTAGCAGCAGACATTTCCCGTTTCTTCATTGACCTACTCCTGATTAGAGACTCGGGGAGTTACTGATCAACAGCCTTGTTAAAGACTTTGTAAATCTATTTATGTACTTGTAGTGTTGTGCCTTCACTGATCTCGCCTTATTAAGTAAGTAAGTAAGTAAGTAAGTAAGTGCTTTATTGTCATTGTACAGGTGTACAACGAAATAGGGTTCAGGTGTTAGTCCTGAGCTGCTGCCACTGTGTGTCAACCTGACCCACATGACCTTGGAGGTCGGGGAAACTGTAGCACTCGGAAGAAACCTGGCTGACTGCCCTCTCTCACTGTCTCCTCTGACCCTCTGAAACGGTGCACCGCCTCCTGGGTTTGTCCCCATTTCAGAGCATGGTGTCCTGCACTGGTCAGCTCCACCTCCTTCCTCTTCCTCCTGCAGCTCCCTCTGCTCCACAACAGTCTTTCACCATTTCCTCGTTTGTCCCTTACTTGTTTCCTGTAGCTCCTCTTGTGACGCCTCCACTGTGCTGCAGCTGTGGAGGCTCCTAGTGCCTCTTCAGTGTCTCAGAAGAAGAAATGTGTTGATCTCAAATGGGTTGTCAAAAAGTTTTGTTTAACTTTAAAAAGCTGCTTTCTTCAGGACCATTTTAGAATCTCAAAGTAAACAAAACACCACAAAAACACGGCAAAGACGTACAAAAGTATACAGAAAAACAAAAATTGGAACACAGAAACCACAAATGCACGTCCCAGAAAAAGGTGAAAAATTAAGTTGTACCAGGAGAGAGGGAGGTTTTTTCCTGTTTCTTGTATAAGTACCTAATAATAATCTTGTATTAGTTTGAGTGCAAGTTTTAATGACTCGAAAGTCGAATCAGAAAAAGGAAAACTCAAGTCACAAGTTCGGCCCTGGAGCCTTAAAGTATCTTTGAACTTAAAAAAATAATAATCGAAAAGCCTGTTTGTAGAGGTCAGTGGTGACAAGGACTTGAGAGCGAAATCGTTCAAGTACGAGTCCTTGGTTCACAAACACTCAGACCTACTGTACGTTCAAGTCGAGTGCCGATTCCCAGATGTTACTTGGGAAACAGGTCAGAGTCTGGGACTCAGGGACAAAGTCTCTGGTTTTCGGATTGATGGGGAAAAAAATAGGATGAATGTCTTGTTTGGTCCTGATAATGGAACTGAATACTAAGCACTCATGATGTTGGAATGGAGGCAGAGTGAAAAAAGTCCCGCATCCACCTCCGTGCAAATGGATTTTCTGAAAATGGTGCATCCGAGCAGACAGGAGGTGTTGCTTTCAGTGCCTTTTCATACTGGTTTTCTAACAAGGTGAGGTAAAAAATGTTACAAAAAATTAGTTTGGTAAAGCCACAGAACGATGTTTTAACGGCAAACTGTGGCATTGTCTCGGGCACTTAAGTGGACGTGGCAATTCATCATTTATTAATAGTTGAGCTTTTCTCATTTCTTTGGGACCAATTACCCGACTCCGTGGGGCGAGTGTGGATGAATTGCACGCCGGGGCCTCCATTACACATGCCTCGGCACACCACAAACCCAACCGAACGAAACAACGGAGCAGTAACTGAGCATTCAAATACAGCTTGACATTAAGCAGCGTGCCATTTCCGCGCAAACATGGACATAGCGCAGCTCAAGTTTAGAGGCTCAAGTCCCATTCAAACCCATTCAAACCGCTGCCGTGTAAATATGGGCCTCTTCACTTCTTTGTGAGAGCGTGACATGATGTAGTTGCAGTGAAGGAGAAGTTTGTCAAGTGTTGTTAGGCGCGTAATGAATCTGAGCCGTTTTTTGAGTGCTTGAGTATGTAAAGTTGATAACAGAGGAACAGAGACACTGATGTGATCTAAATAACATAAACATGCCACACAGACATTGTTGCATAAGGCAGTTTAATTAGAGAACCCCTTCTTCCACCGGCGTCCCCCAGCCTGTCACCGTGGCACCATTTGCAGATGCTGTGACGTTAATAAGCCGGCGACTCTGTCTGGTTTGTCTATTTGCGGGCCCCCCTCCTCCGGTGGCACTCTCACACAGAGAACATGATTATCTGGACCTCTGCCGCTGTAGGCTTTGATTTATGGCTGTTCTTTTTTTTTCCTTCTTTTTTTTTGTTGCTAATTTGCCCAAACTGGAGCTCCAACTGAGAGGAGAAAGCTCACAGTGCTCCCCTAAAGACATGCGTTGGCCTTAATTGGTTTAAAGCTCCTGTTTCTACACAAACTTGAGAAAACTTGAACCAGAAAGGCATTTGTGACTCACCATGCGATTCACATAATGCTCATTTTCTGATGCAATAAGCAGGCTTAGAGATTACGGGTACATATATTTAGTTTGTCCAAAGGCTTGGCAGGTTTGGAAGAGACAATACTTTTTGTTCTAGACACTCGAACATCAATCAAATACTGTCCACGTTTGCTCAAGGGTTCCCGAAGTTTGGATAACTAGCCTATGGCACTGCTTATTCTTCCTCACTTTTCAATTCCCCTTCCTCTACATTCATGAATGGAATTTCACTTGATATACTTTAGGGCTGAAGCGACAAATCGGGTAATCGACAACTAATCGATTATTGAAATAGTCGACAACTATTTTAGTAATCGATTAATCGTTTTCTAGTAAACACAAACTCAAATAGAGCAAACATTTTGTGATAATTTATTTTTGAAAAAATAAAATTTTCATACACCATTCACAGCCAAGCGATTAATCGATTAACAATAATCGTCAGTTGCAGCCTAAATATACTGCACCAGGGGCGTGCTGGGACCTCATTTCAGGACGGGAGTTTTTTTATTTAACCCAGCCATCTTACCCCCGGATTTTAGCTCTTTCATAATTAGAGGTTGTAGGATCAGTTCCAACATGTTCTCTTTTCACACGGGCCGATACACACATTATCTGGGCCTGAAACAACTCCACAGATAGATTTGAGTTATGCAAATGAAATATATTTGATCATTATTGCACTTTTTATATATTGGTTGCTATTGCCTTTCTTTCTTTCTTTCTTTCTTTCTGTCTTTCTTCTTTTTGCCTCACCTGCCTTTTTTTCTGTCCACTTATTTACTCAGTCTCTGCTGGAGTGCACCAACTTAAACAAACCTGCAGGGGTGTTCAGCTTAAGCCCAGCCCTGCTCTGAGTCAGTTTAGCGTGCAATGTCATCTCCATACCTCAGCGCAATGAATGCAAAGGGCAATGCCAAGGTTCTTTCTGAATTCAACATGACTTTTTATTTCTAATGACCTCACACACATGTAAAAACAAGGCAGATGTCGCTAGTGATCGGAAAGACTGCCCTCTGGATGTGGCAGAGAGGACCAGGAGGAGACACTCACACTTGTCCCATTTTGGTTCAGCTCCAGCAGCAGATGAAAAGACCTGAGAGGACATTCCAAGGACTGGACACAGAGGGACAGACAGGAGCCTCTGGCTGAGTGAAAGAAGAAGCGGAGTTCAACTGGTGTGAGAACTGCTTTCAACAGGACAAGCCTGCAGGCACTGGCCTACATACACTCATTCATTTACATAAAGCTGCAATGGCTTGTTTAGGAATCTACAAAACATGGCAGTGCATATTTAGTTTCACATCCATCTATCTTAACCTTTAACCAATTTTACCAGTTCCGCTTTACCCAAATCTAAAAGCTCACAGGTGCTTACAGCCTCATTTGTAGTGCCTCATTTGAAAGCGAAGACCTGCAAAACTGATTGGAACAATTTTGTTGCGTTGTCGCCACATTTTCATATTAATTTGTCCTGTTTTCGTAGTTTATTATTATTTTTGTCTTGTTTTCGTAGGTTTTTGGTTTTGTTTGGGCTTTCTTCATTGATTTTTTCCTTGCATTTTCGCGCCTGTTTGTGTCGGGTTTTTGTCCCATTTTTGTGGCTTTTTGTGGCTCATTTTTGCTTTTTTATCGTGTTTTTGTCGCTCATTTGTTGCTTCTTTTTTTCACTTTTTTTGTTGTATTTTCGTCGTCATTTTGTTGCTATTTTGACGCTTTGTTTTCAAAGCTTTTAGATTTGAGTAGATCTCGGTTTAGGTGGGGGTTAGGAGGTGAATCTATTTGATTTGCCTGAGATAGGAAAACAATATCTGCTGAGAACGAAGTGCCACCATATAGATTTTTTTCACCCAACAGTGGACGATACGTCAACGTGTAAGTGCGCCAGAATACCTGTGGAGTTTAATATGAATATCTTTCAAACTAAAGACAAAAAGGGCCTGCTAAAATCCTTTACACATTTGCTGCAATTAGCTGAAACCAAATAATCAATTTCTTCTTTAAGTCTCTCATTTTAAGTGGAGCCTATAGTGTCCACATGGATCGCCTGAGTGGATGCGATGTACGCGCGTGCTTCAGCGTTAGCCGTTGTTTGTATTTCAAATGATTTAGACGAACCCATGACTGTGCTTTCTTCTCTGTTTTATAGTCAGCCTGCAGTGCTGCCAACGCGCTAATATCCCAACACACAGGTTCCTAATTACAGGGTGATTCATGACGGTTTTAATAGTGTTTTATTTACTCAGCAGTGTGGGATATGGGGAAATAAACAAAAGCGTATAATCACACGCTTCGGGCGAAGGCAAATGAAATATAAAATGTTCACTCTTTGCATGCAGATGAAATGCTCAGAGCTGCATTAGCCTAATTACACTAAAGGCAATTTATTGCAACGACAACTATAGCGCTGTAGTGTATCAACCCACACACTGGAATGGCTTTACGTCGCCACAAACCGGCGCGCCTGGCCGTGCTTGTGTTTGCGGTTCACGATTCAAAATGTCCGAGATCATATCAACTGTGTGTCTTTGTGAAGCCATGGTACATTTATCTCTTTTACGCTAAACTTCAACTTTCAACCCACCCGCTGTGACCTGCCGACTGTCACACCTGCAACGCTCCGTCCGTCGGTCTCTGAAACGGCTTTACTGTTAAATCCACGGTTTACTCTGAGCTTCTGACTGATCCTCGGGAGAGACTATTTCAAAGCTCGCAATATGGAGTAAAAGTTGCCGAGGTTGCAGCAAAATACACAGTTTCAGCCTGTATGAAATAGGTATTCTGTGATGCATATTACTATGTGATATACTTTTAGTAGAGGCCATGAGCGCCACTGCAGGTGTCGTAGCATGTTGCACTTCTTTACTCATCAATTGTCTGTGAGAGTAAATACTACGCTGGCAGAAAAGACAAAGGGAGAGAGGACAATAGAGATAGTGGCGCTAGCCCACAGTTAGCTTTGCCTGTTAGCCTGTTAGCTTCTTCTTCATGATTCCATTAGTGTGTATTGGTGGCTCTGGCCCGGTGGCAGGAAAGTTGCAATTGTGGTTTTCTGGCCAGAGACACCAGGGGGAGATGAAAGACCCCCCCCACAACCACTGCATATGAGGACACACGCACAGGTTTGATGATGCGTGCACTTACAATAAAAAAAAAACATAATAACCTATATCACATTGACTTGATTATAATTTCTTCCACATACAAGTGGAGAGAATGGCTGAAGAGGGGCTTGCATAACTACTGTATTTTTGGTTGGTAACTATAAGCCCTGGCGAAGACTTATTTTAGTATCGTCAAAGTCCGTGACCAATTACCACATGATGCACCTTTCATCCATTTCAAACTGTCTGGGAGGAAAGACAAAGTGATCAGCAAAATGGCAGCAAGACTAAAGCCATTAAATCTGAATTAGATGCAATTATACCAAGTGAAGGCACTGACTCCATTAGCGAATCGGCACTTTAGTACTCGTTTCTCAACAACTGTCACGCGGACAGTAAAGAACATTAATTAAGAATATAGATTGAGATAAGTGTTAATTTTGTGGTACGTTAAAGACAACAGACCATCAAAATCGGATCACATTAGCATAAATGGACAAATGCAAGTTGACCAGATTTTGCCCAGGGTTGCACAGTCGAAACATCGTCCGTCACACTCTTGACTGCATGGGGCAATGTCAATCAACAGATCCCTTATACAACGTGACATTTTCAAACCATAAAAGGAGATACTGTAGTTGAGAACCGTTAACTGCAGCCCCACCTCTCTTTCTCTTGATTTAGATGCATAATGGTCAATAAGCGTAATTCTACTGACAAATGTGTGTTCATAGCCAGAAGCAAAATGTAAATATCAGGAGTTACATGAGTCGATGTGTCATGTGCGGGGTTTTTTGTTGCGTAATAATTTGAGGAGCACCAGTCTAATTAGTTTTAGATCAAAGTGTGGGGGAGCAGCTTCATCCCCCTAAACATCTGCTTTCATTAACTTTAAAGCAGCTCCTCTTGGTCTGTAGTCACTCCTAATTTGCAACTTTTGCAGGTTTTTCATTCCAAGAGTCAGGAAAGTGTAAAGACATACCAGGGAACATTACCTTACCTTTATTTGCGTTGAATTATTTATTTGTATGTATGTGCCTAAATATAGTGTTCCTATTGTTAGTGAAATAACACCTATATCTCTTAGGGACCAGGTCTGCGAATTAGCTGTTAGCTATATGGCCAATGATTAGGGCATTGGTTATTTGGAACAATGCTTCTTGTTTTGTCCCTATCAAATAAACATAAATAAAAATAAAACACTGTCAGATGAATTACGTTTTTGTTGGGCTGAAAAATGAATGCCACCTGGCACTGGGGTTAAACCGCTTTATAATGTTATACTCTAGTCTTTAAAGAATATAGATCCTAGTAGAGGAATTGTGATATAGGGTCCTTGAAAATTACAAAGTTAACTTGCCAAGGCAAACGATTTAAAAAGTGATGAAGCAAAAGGCTTTTCGGATATTGATTTTAGCACCTAAACAGAGCTTGAGAAGTCTGCATCTCTGTGTGTTATTAACAGGAATACTGAAATTGTTTTTGGAAGAACAATTTCTTCTTCTGAGACACTGAATAGGCACCAAGAGCCCGTCCACACCTGCAGCACAGTGGAGGCGTCACAAGAGGCGCTACAGGAAACAAAAAAGGGACAAACGAGGAGGTATGCGGGCGAGACTCATAGCTAAGCCACACATGCCATCTATTGTTATGGCTAATGGATGTTCACTGGAGAATAAAACCGATTAACTGCTAAGCTCTTCCTAGAAGATGGTGAAAGACAATTGTGGAGCAGAGGGAGCTGCAGGAGGACAAGGAAGGAGGAGGTGGAGCTGAGCAGTGCAGGACACCACGCTCTGAAACAGGGAAAACCCCAGGAGGCGCTGCACCGTTTCAGAGGATCAGAGGAGCACTGAAGGCACCCAGGTTTCTTCTGGGTGCTATGGTTTGCCCTACCTCCAAAAACATGCGGGTCAGGTTGCAGCGGCTCAGGACTAACGCCTGAACACTATTCTGTTGTATGCTTGTACAATGTCAAATAAAGCACTTACTTACTTACAGTTGTCACTGACTCTACAGAGAGTGAAGCTCATTTAGTTACTGTAATTTGGATGTGTGTATAGAAAGCAATATGTTTACCAATGATAAATGATTTCTAACATACAGTAAGCCTCATTCATGTAGATGAGTATATAACCAATAGATTTTAATAGTACAATTTCTGCTTTAAAGAATAGCTTTGCAAGTCAGTACAGTGAGTAGAAAATATGCAAAACTTGAAATAAGATGTGATTGATTGATGCGGCCAAAAACAATTGCTCTTGACCTTGAGGTCAATGAATTAAAATAAAGTTGTTTTTAAGCAAGAAATAAAGATCCAAACCTTTCATTCCTAAAATCTCCTGCAGGTTGGTCCCAGTATGTAAAATAAGTGCATCCCTTAACTCCTCCATAAACAAATTATGCATGAGCAGGTGTGCAGGCTCCTGATGGTGTGACTAAATGACAACAGAGAACATTTGTCAGACTAAAATGTGCATATTGAATGGATAATGATGCAGTGCTGATAGATATGCATCTCCACAGTCTATTTATGTTGTACACCGCACTTTAAAAAGCTGGGTCTGTAATCATGACACACGGCAGAATTATTCAAGCCTTTTAGGTTATAGGAGGAGGCGGTATCTTTTCTTTGCTGGCCAGTGTGAGTAAAAGGTGGGCAAATATTGAACCATTCTTTTTTGCATTAGACACACACATCAGGGACACTTGTGCAATACCAATGAGGTTGTTGTAAAGAGCCTGCGCCACACAGAGAAACCCCATTGAGAACACATGTCTCTCTGGGTTACATCAGCAACACACTGACACATGAAGACAACATGCAGATAGCTGCCATGGCTCAGCACAGCGTGAATTTAGATCAAGAATGAAGGAACTGACCGACAGAGAGCAGTTGATTTATAAAGTCAAAGTATGAGAAGCTCGGTATCAGTTACAATAAATATAACTTTTTTATTGTGAGAAGAACTTGGTAATTATTTACAGTAAATGTCATGATTGTGAAAAAGTGATGCCAAGACAGAAACAAAGTTGTGTTTTGTTGTGATAACCATACTGTGAGCAAGACACTTCACCTGCCTTGTTTTTCAATGTCTACATGCTGTATAAATGAGAAATTTACCATGTTTTGATGCTTGGTTGGTCGTTACTATCGCAGTCTTCAGCCCTATCCGCGGAGGAACACCTGCCTACAGGGACTGGACAACTATAACTGAAGCTCCAACAAGGACTGGACGTTCTTCCACAGTCTTGGTCCGTCTGCAGAGGGACTCCCATCGGCCCTGGGTCTCTATAGCCTGTCCGTCCATGGGAGTGGATCTCTCCTTCTGTGGTTCTCCCTGAGGTGTCTCTTTTCTCCCACTGGGTTTTTGAGTTTTGCGAGTCTAAAGACATGGGACGCCCACGTGGCTCTTCACCACCTGCTGCTGACGCTTATTATGTTTGCCTGGATAATTCATTTGCCTGAACTTTACATTGTCTTGTTTTGTTTCATTGTCTCAATGTTTGTGCATTCCTCTGAGACAACTCCTGTTGTGATATTGGGCTATACAAAACTATTGGTTGATTGATTGATTGATTGTCTCTCTGTGTCTTGGGTGTCTGTGTCTGTCTCCTTAAATTCACACATTAATCTCCTCAGAACAAATTTAGGACTCTTTACAAAAAAACAACAAAAAAACTACGCTGTGGCTTTTCTTTGAGGGCATAGGACTTGTGTTTAACTTTTCTCTGTATGGTTCAATCAGTCTCATATGGTGAAAATATCAGCGTATATATTGCAACGATTGTAGATAGCGTTGATAATTTCTCCAGCTTGTAGTTGTTAGCCGCAGCATTATAACATCACTGTCCTTGCAACCCACACTTTTTGTAAAGCTTAGCGATTTCCGCTGCTCTTGTTGAGCCGTGTGCAGTTGTGTCCCCAGCAGTTAAGACATGTAACTGCTAAGCATCCCACACGCTCTGGGTAAACACAGCCACTGATGGAGCTGATTTATGCAGGAGACGGACAGAAGGCTTCATGCGTACGCATTTAGATCGGGAGTATAGCCATCAGACACAGTTCTGCCATGTGCATTGTGTGCAATGAGCTCACATCATATACTGTATTCTTGACAGAAATCATGTATGAAACAAAAGCAACCGGATGACTTTTGCTGTCATGTTTGTGTCCCGATTGACAAAGGAGGGGACTGTACTCGACTTTGTAAGGAAAATCTGTCTCATCATCTGTCATTCACACACAAAGCCCTGGCACTTGGGGCCAATATTTTAAAAGGAGCACTCGCAAGGTTATTCAGTGACAAAACGTGACTTCAACATTATGACCATATGGCTGTCATTGGGAAAGGAGAGGCACGAAAACAAACTAGGCACAGATGGCAGTCTTGGAAAACAATACAAGCTGTTGCACTCAATGTTGCAATTCCGTAAGGAGAAAAAATGCACACACAAGTCCTAGACGAATAGAAATCCTGGGGTTGGAAAGTGTATAAAATCAACAATACAGCTAAGCTTGGACCCATTTCTAAACACGGTCATTAACAAAATAACTTTCTATATCTTCTACATCAGTAACATTTTTGAAAATCTGAACCAAATCCCCTGCACTTTTCTCAATCTCAGAGAAGCAATGTCTGGCATTTGCCCGGGATTTGCCTGTAAATCAAAGGAACTTGTGGGTTCACCACTTTCTTTCCAAAAAAAATAAAATAAAAATAATTGTCTTCAAATAAAACCAGAGCTATTAAATACTCATAGGTCACTAACATGGGTGAAATTGGTTTTATTGAGTAGTAGTTAGTCGAGTTTGTAAGCCAAAGAATGAATCCCCTATGCATTTAGTTATTGTTCGTTGCAATGCGTTGATTTAATGTATCTCATCAAGAAGAGGTAAGGACTAACTGCACTGCTCCAATAATGACATGTAACGCTCTACCGGTTTTTTCTCCAGCCCATTATCATCAGAATCACATTCAAACAAGTATTATGTAACAAAATAATGGACTGAAATACAGTGCATGCAGTCACAAAGAATGGATTTCAAAATCAGTTGGAGCCAGCGCCATCTTCACACTACACTCATATGGCTCTCTCAGTGAGGGGTAGGCACGGAAATCTGGAGTCTCCACAAATTGGAATCAGTCGGAGTCTGAGTAGCAGTATGGTTCCGTGAGCCTTGTTTACGGATAAACATGCTCAAGAGACAACAACGTGCCATATGAAATTATCTGTGAGCAAGTACCTTATGGATACAAGTATACGTAGCACACTGGTTCCCAACCTTTTTGTCTTGTGCACCCCTTGGACCTTCTATTTGTACTCCGTGCACCGCTACCTCATGGGTGTTGGTGATTATTTATAAAATAGACAACAAAAGTACTAATTACTAGTAAAAAAGGACAAGGTTTTGTGTCTCAAATTCATACATTTTATAGCAAAATGTTATTTAAATAGCTATTCTTTTTTCAGAATAGCATTCAAGTTCACCTTCTTTTTAATCTGACATAACTCCAACTACCCCCGCTAAATCCCCGAGTGCCGTAACCTGTTTGGGAAACACGGCACTAGCACTACAGAATCTGAGTACTGTGTGATCTGAAATGAATATTCATTCTAAAACATAAAACACGTTGCTCTTTGAATCTGGGATATATAATGTAAAATTATGTATTTCTCAACACAATATACCTATGCCTAAAACATTTTAACATTATTTAAATAATTCTGAAGTTTACGGTCAATTAAATGCAGTCAGTGATTTGTATTATATTTATAATACATATTATGAATATAATACTAAATGTATAATATTAAAAGCAGCTGTAAGACAGTAAGCTGCTGCCATGTACAACCTCAGCATCACAGCTGACTGCCCTGACGAAGACTGAGAATCAAAACGAGTTGGCGTTTAATTAAAGACAATATAAGCTGATTGTGTGTGCCTCGGATTTCATTTTGCCATTGGTTTATTCTCAGCATCACAGGTTTGAGTCCAAACACCAACAACTCTCTTCAATCTCCACCTCTTCTCACCCTGAGCTGTCCTGTCTTATAGAAGACAACAATTCTTAAAACAAAAAAAATCCTTTATAAAAAAAATCTAATTTTAAATAATTGCTTTATCATCCTGGGCTTAGGAGTGCATTATATTGATTTCTATGTCAAGTCTAGCTGCTGAAAGCTTCATGCCCTTTCGGTTCAGAGTAATTAGGTGAGCCAGGAGAGCCTAGTCTATGCCAAATACAGATAGTGTGTGCTTGCCAGCTCTCCCTGGCAGACTGGGTCTGTAGGTTGAACTCAAGGCTAATTAGTGTGAATAGGGCACAGACCAATCAATTGGAAATTTGCAACAAAGAGCACTATATAACGGAAATGGTGAGCAAAAAGAAATATGTGCAATTAAGAAAGATATTGGCAATAAAGTGAGGGTGTTTAGGGTATTAGTTCATTTTTCAAATTCACATTCCAATCATCAATGATGAAAATAAAGATTTAAAACTCGGGAAAGTGCATTTCTCATATTTCATTAGAGATAAATAAGTTCATAACAAGCAGGTCAAAAAATGTAAACTCAAAGCCACTCTCATCTACTCCATTTTGCCGGACCGGAGATGCGAGATGTGCCACCTTCGAAACAGCAAATTAACTTTTTCCCGCCGAAGCAGTCGAGCCCTGCACCACCCCCGCCTCACAGGACGTCCCCAACATACCCCTCACCATGTAAACACATACACGTGTAGGGATCGCTGTTGTTTAAAGCAGCAGACGCCACAACGGCTAACACAGTCAGAGTTTAGCATGATGACAGAAGATTACAAAGGAAACATCTGAGCGACTTGCTCTGATGCAGCTGAAATCCGCATGAAATGTCCGTATGTTTAATAATCCAACATCTACAGGGAGCTGTCAGGTCTTTTTGCTCCATATGATTACAGCAGGCACCGGGAGGCTGTGAGGCATTCAAGGGTTGCAGAGGGAATAAAGCACTGCACTGTAAACTTAGTGCTAAATGGAAGTAATATTTTCTAAATGCCAGAAATCTTATTTATGCTCATAAATGTATGTTGCACACACGATTAATGAGATTTCTGTATCTCAATGAAACCATAATCATAGCAGTGTGTGGAGGGGAGTGAGAGGTGTGACATTGTCCATACAATGTCAATGATGTCAACGCAGACCTTTAGCGGTGACTCTGATCTCTCTGTCTGGGCCCAGTTTTTGAAGCCTCCTTTCCCCCTATGGTCTCCTCCTTCAGTTCACTGGCTGCATTAAACAGGATTACACAGTGAATGTCCACCACTTGTCTTCAATTCTCCGCTCCATCTCCTTCACTGTAAATCACAAACACCTCCGGAGACAGGCTTGTTTAAATGCAGAGGATGTCTCTTGCTCGGCGATTTAGGACGCTGTCAGGGCTGAAACCAATTCGCCCGCAGTAAATGCAACACAAAACATTGATTGACAAACGCTCCATTCGTCTTTTCCACTTTTCGTCTGCTTTTCATCAGGCTTTCAGTCACCGGAAAGGTCAATACCAGGACATGGGCTCTGATACGTTTACCATCCGGTGAGCGACAGGGACAGAACTCACGACAGTCATGGATTTCCCATTGTGAAGTCTGTATAGCCCTTTGGAGCGGGGCTCACTGTCACAGGAAAAGATACTCAGACTTGGCCGTGTAAAGAAAATATAATATATTTGAGAGGAAGTAGGAGGACCAGTAAGAAATAAAAGAACATTTCAGACGCCCAGAAGGGGAAAAAGCTTTTGCATGATTACAATCCAGTTCCCCCCATAAGCCAAACTCGTTTCTATTAATAGCTGATTTGAGGTTCATTTTATCCATTATGAATTGCCATCATCTCACCATCTGCTGGACCACAATGTGATTTAGCTCTGTACAAGTGTTGATGGGATCAGACAGGTGTGAAACTGTGTATAGGATGCAAACCAGCCGCATGTGCACACGGGATCCAGCTACCGTAAATAAAGTCAATTACGTGAAAGACCTGTCGCTTTTTGTTGGACATGTCTCCCACTGGTTTGTTCATGTACATGTCAAATTGTTCTTCGTATTGTAATATTGCACGTACGTTGTGTGTATTATTTAGAGAAGTCAGTGTTATCTGTCACCAGTCACATAGCGCATAGTCCAACAAAGACTTTCTAAAAAAATAATAATAATACAAATGACAATGATATTAACTTCCAGTATAGGTAGTAGACTGGAGACCTTGAAAATCTGTAAAAAAAAAATAAAAAATCCCGCTTTTAACATCAACGTAGTTTTTATCTCAGTGCACAGATTAAATGAGAGACAAAGCCTTAATTTCACAGTTCATGCTCCATATTGTCTTATCTCTTTGAAGCAGTGGGGGAAGAATTGCAGACGGAGCACTCTGGGAACCAAATGTATTCTATTCGGAAGATGGGAATTTTGCTTATGTTGGTATGAACATCCAGGTTGTGATTTGTTTGTTAACCATTTGTTGTTTCCTTTTATGTAGGAAAAATACAAATGTAAACAGGGAACGAGGGCTACTTTAAGTGCTATTTACATTCTATCCATATAACTATTAATGTGCGTGGGTAAATGTACTCAATTGTGAAGGACTACATTTGGACCAAGTTGTTATATCTCCAACCTTGAAATCCCGTTGCCTTGATGTGTTTATTATGTGCCGAGGGTGAGCCATATGTGTCCTTTAAGACACGAGACACTGAGATGACTTTGGAATACACATCTCCAATGCACGTGCACTTATTTTAACCAGTTCCATCAAAACACTGGTCCAATGAAAATAATAATGGAGTAATGGAGTACTCACTGTACTGTAGAGTTACTTGTTATTCCCAAACAACGAAAAAAATTGGATTTGAAACTAAGCTCCTTATTTTGTAATATTTTGTCAATTGTAGATTCATTCATTTCTTGTAAAGGACGTGATGGGAAGGCTGCATGACTAACAATAACCCGATGATTAATTGGTGAACAAAATCAAAACTGAAAATTGCACGGGATATTTCCTGGGCCTCAGTGCTTTATTATTATATATATTATAGGTAGGTCCTTTTTAAAGCTGCACATTTTTAGAATGTTTGAAGAGAATTTCTTTGGCACGCACAGTTAACAATGAGTTGAACATTGAGCCGAAGACCGAGTCTTTCACTGAGAATAATAGATCCTTTTGGAAACAAGTGCTGGCTGGCTGTGACTCGACATCAGCCTCAATGCTTTGAATAAAAAATGCAGAACTACAGTATGTTTTGCAGACAGATTGATTGAACTCACATTGTATTTTACTCTTCTTTTCTTTGTTTGATATCCTTTGACTCAGACAAGAAAAATAAAAGAGGTGATTGAAGATAAAAGCGAAACACCCTTTGCCAGTCCACTAGACATTTACTACAATGATAGAAGACTCCTGGATGATTGAGAGTCTACACAAACTTCAGAGAGTATTAGCTTTCCTCTCAAAGCTTTATGTGTGGGATCTGAGCAAAGTGCCAATAACTTCTGTGTACCCAACAGGGACAGTGATTATTGCCCTCCCTTTTCTTTGCTGCTGTAGACTTTATTATCCCGTAGTCCTCTGCATTTGACCCATTTCCAGATATCAAAGTAGAATGTTCACCAGGATTACATTATAGAGGTTTTCAGCTGATTTTACCTTTATTTTAGTTAAGGAGAACGGGCATGCCTGGAGGAAACCTAAACAGACACGGCAAGGACTTCTCCACACACAAAGGCCAAACAGACGATGGCATAAATCCTATGATGTTGCTACAATGAGGCTAGAGGAGTGGTTCTCAAATCTCTCGTGAGCCGTTACCCGTGACAACTTTAACACAAAGAGAGTGCAAAATCAGCGCTGGCAGTCGAGCTGAAGTTTTCATTTTGAACTGCAGCCCAACGTTTTACGTCGTCACTGATTCAGCTGAGTGGCTGAGCGAAAAACACACATAACACGTGATAAAATATAATGGCAAATCTTTCTTTTGCCCTACACGGATTGGGAGTTGGGGGTCCCCTGTCCGTCTCATGGTCAGCATGAGGTCTGTAGCCTGATAAATGTTGGAAAACCCCCGGCATTGGTAGAAATAAGGGGGCAGATCTTCCGCCTGGCGCAAGGACAGCGTTGCTCCAAGCGCAACGTTCATCTTGCCTGTGCACAGCTGTTGCACTAAAGTACCTGTGCCACTAGCCTCATGTTATGCCTGTAGCATTATAGGCTTTGTTAAGCTCTATCAGGTCAAACTAAAAACGTTATTCATCCCACCGTGAGTTAAACACTGTCTGTGTCCTGTGTTCCGAGAGAAAAAGAAGTACAGACTGTGGTGCGTGTCTATGTCTATGGTCTGCTCTCGGCCGAAACACGAAAACAAACAAAAGCAAGTGTTCAACCCCACTCCCCCACCACGGTGGAAAGAGTCTGCTTGGAAGAAAAAGGTTGTTCTACATAACATCGCCATTGGCCATGGGTGTTTGTCCAGCCCACTCAATGCACCAGGTCTGGAGCTGGAAGATCTTACATTGTGCTCCTCCTTACGCCATAGCGTGCATTTAGAAACACAAGATGGACGACACGATTGACCAGAGCTGCCATATTGTCAGTCAAAAGCAGAGATTGTTAATGCAAGTCACAGGTGAATTATCGTTCAGCTAATTTCAGCGCCACATGCACGCAGTAATATCCTCATCACAATAATCAGTCTTACTTAATTAGTCAAGCTTGCCATTCGAGCGTGCTCAGTCTTGGCAGCATCAACTGATGCTCATTTTCTTTCTGCCAAAATGATTAATCTAGCATCTGATACAATTGCAGTAATAGCTTTCAAACTTTGGGTGTTACTCTAGTCGTGATTATGGAAAAGATTTTGTCAGGAAATTGGCATAAAACTTGACTAGAAAAACACACTGGGGATATTTTGAAGGATATTTTGAAACATGTTTTGAATCACTGGGAAATTATATAAAAAAATAATCTCATTAAATGAACTAATGCTTCAGCTTTGATATTTTCAGTTCAGTAACAATCCTCTGCAGTCTTTCTGTCAGTTCTAAGCAGAGGTTTCATTAATGGAAAATTGTCTGTCATTTACGGAATATTTTTAGCTTTGATGGAAATTTTTTAAGACCGTCCGTCATTTTGACAGATTGAAAATCAAGCCGTAATGAAAGTCCCAATGCAGCACTGCTCTATGTCTGACCGCACGGCCTCTGGGCACTAAGCATATAGCTGTATCACTGTGGAAAGTCGCATGGTTGGACACATCGGAGAGGACAACGCAATAACTTGGATAAATCTGCAAGAGGAGCGAGAAGAGGCGTGGTGCACCACATGTAGTGCAGGCTTCAAAGACGCATATTGTGACTTAAACATTAAGCTGAATCGAGGAAATGCAAATAATAAGCTCCAACTTGCATTTTTATTCAGTATTGGATACTTCCGGTGACGAGAGCATGGACGCGTGAGCGTGCAGCTCCTCTCAAACTTTGAACCAATTTGAAGAAATAATGGTTTAAAGTAAAACAAATCATGAAAGAGACTTATGCTTAACTGTGACAAGGAATGTATCTTCGCTCTGGTAAAGTAGCAGAAAAAACGGGAAAAGAGAGAAAGAGAAAGAAGAAGGACAAAAGCCTGGCGAATATGGACGAGCAGCGCTTTAAGGAGGTGTTTAAAGATGCCGCAGCTGAAATCGTTCAAGAGCTGCGTGAGTTCCGTGGAGAATTTAGAGAATTCCGAGAAGAAACGAAGAAGGAAATGGACGAAATAAAGAAAGAAATGGGACAGCATAAGTCCGAAATGAAAGGCATGAAAGAACGCGCGACCGCAGTGGAGGAAAGGGTTAACTGCGCTGAAGAAAGAGAAACTATACTTGTGGAAGTGATAGAAACGCTCACACAAGATATGGACGAGATGCAGAAGCGGGTTGAGTACCTAGAAAATAAATCGAGGCAGATGAACGTGCGCATCTACAATGTGAAGGAGAATAATGACCCTGCTGATATGAGACATTTCGTAGAAACGCTTCTACATGAAACTCTGCAAATCCCGAAAGAACAGCTGGGAATCGTGGCAGCGCACCGCTCTGGGGCAACCAAAAAAGCAGACGCATCATGGAACAAGCCACGAAGTATCATCGCTCGCTTTCCGACTTGGGAGGCCAAGCAACAGGTGCTGAAGGCGGCATGGGGAAAGAAAGAAGTGCTCTACCGCGGAGATCGCATCTACCTGGATCAAGACTTCACAGCGAAACTGCAAACCCAAAGGAAAGGCTTCATGCGCATCCGAAGCCATCTGAAGGAGAAGGGTATTAAAGCGCATGTCCGATACCCAGCGAAGCTGTTTGTGTTGGAAGAAAACGGCCCGAAGATTTTCAACACTCCACAGGACGCAGAGCAGGCCTACGGCCTCACCCCAAGCGCTAGGTCTAAGGACCGAGGAGAATGGATACACCAGCTGAAACTATTGGGATGGGAGAGGGTGAGGAACGGGAGTGAACGTTGAGTCGAACGGGAAGAAGAAGACGAAAGGTACGGACATCTAAAGTACTATGGGGAAGTGGAGAGTAATTTAATTTATATAAAAATTGAGTTGGACTATGTGACTGGTATGGAGCAGTATGGGTGCACAATCGGGTATTACTGTATATTATTGAAGCACTAATTAAAAGGAAGATAAAACAGGAACCACTCTCCATATTTAATTTAGTTTAAGGCTCTTTTTTTTTTTTTTTTTTTTTTTTTTTTTTTTTTTTTTTTTAAATATATTTTATTATTATTATTATTTTAAGTATTATTATTTATTTTTTTAGAATGAGACCTCTTTTTACCTAAATTTCTTTATCCCTTTTTCTTTTATCATTTTTTATCTCCTCTCCTCTTCTCTCCTTTACATTTCTCATGTCCCTTTCTTAGATGCTAACTTTTCTTACTTCTTCTGTAGTCAGTACTATTTACTTTCAAGGGAGATAGCCTTTCTCTAAATATTTTTTGAATTAAGACATGATATAAGTAAAAGGTTCAGAGTTTGAGAGGAACTTAGGGGCTGCCAGTAGTTTGAGTGAAAGTGTTCAAGAATGAACACGGAAATCATGCAAAAAGTAATGCATGAAAATCCACAACGACCATCATTGAGAATGATGGACCAATTGGAAGTCATTTTTGTTTTTCTAATTTACTTTGTTTCTGAGGAGGAATATAAATTAAGTTGTATGTTATGGTTGTGTAGTGTTTTAGTTTTGTCTTATAGAAAAGAAAATATAAGTGATCATGAATGAGATAAAAATTGTATCACAAAATATAAATGGCCTTAATAACTGTATTAAAAGGAAAAGAGTTTTGCAAACTTTGAAAAGAGAGGGGGATATAATATTGTTGCAAGAAACACATTTAAATAAAATAGAGCATGAGAAACTTGGTAAACTGGCATCAGCCCAGGTCTTTGCATCGTCTTATGGCACAGCCAGAAGAGGAGTAGCTATTATAATACCAAAACGTATTCCATTTGAACTTGAAAGATGTGTTAAAGATAAAGAAGGCAGATATGTGTTAGTAGTAGGAAAGGTATATGGTAAGGCGATGTCTTTGTTAAATATCTATAATCCACCTGGACAAGATTCTGAGTTCATGAGGAGAATGGTTTCATTACTAATTACAGAAGCAAAAGGGTTAGCAATCATGGGAGGGGATTTTAATATGGCAATGTCTACTAAAGATACTCAAAGTAAAGGGAAACATAAGGCTGAAAAAACTGCTACATTATTAAAAAGGATAGGAAAGGAATTGGGTTTGACTGATATATGGAGGCATCTTAACCCTCATGAAAGAAAATATACCTTCTACTCTGATGCACATAAGATTTATTCCCGGTTGGATTATTTTTTTATGTTTAAGGACGACATCACAAAAATTAAGAAGTGTGAAATAAGACCCATAATACTGGGGGACCATGCTCCAATTACGTTAACCATTTCTTGGGGAAACGGGAAAGGAAGAACACTATGGAGATTGAATAATTCTCTACTCCAGGATGAACATTTTAAAGACAGAATTCAACAAATTATAGAAGCCTTCTTTCAAAATAATGACAAAGACGAGATAACACCAGTTATACTGTGGGAAGCCGCAAAAGCCACCATACGTGGTGAAATAATATCCCTCACTTCTTGGAGAAAGAAAATGTATATGCAAGAGATGAATGCTGTAAAAAGTGAAATAGAACGATTGCAACAGGAGCATGAACAGACAGGAAACTATCAAATTAAGAAAAAGTTAATTGAAAAACAAAATAAATTGAATGAAATGTTGACAGAAGAAATAGTCAAATCTCTTGCATTTACCAAACAACAATTTTACGATAACAGTCCTAAAGCTTTAAAACTTTTAGCATTTAAATTGAAAAAACAAAGAGAACTGGCAACCATTTCAAAAATTCAAGGAAACGCCTCTAACTATCATACAGAGAAAAATGAAATCACAGAATGTTTCCTCAAGTACTATAACGAGCTATATGAAGAAACAGGATGTAGAAGTAGTGAAAGCAGTCAATATTTGAAGTCACTAAATTTACAGCAGGTTACCTCAGAACAAAACGAAGAACTTATAAAGCCAGTGACTGAACAAGAAGTCCTGGCTGCTATACAGAAGAGCAAGGTGGATAAGAGTCCAGGAAGTGACGGATACACTAATGAATTTTACAAATATTTTAAGCAATTACTAGTACCAATTCTATGTAGGCTGTTCAACTGGATAATTACAAACGCTGTTTGGCCCCCCACATGGAATGATTCAATAATTAGTGTTCTTCCAAAAGAAGGCAAAGACCTAACTAAATGTAGTTCATACAGACCAGTGTCTTTATTAAATGTGGACCAAAAAATATTTACATCTATTATGGCTAACAGATTATCAATAATAGTTCCACATTTGATAAATAAAGATCAAACCGGTTTTGTGCAGGGAAGACTGTTGTCAGACAATGTGAGGAGGATTCTGAATTTGGTAGATTGGGCAGAGAAACATAGGCAGCAGGCTCTAATGCTGACATTAGATGCTGAAAAAGCCTTCGATCGGTTATCTTGGGATTTTATTTTTGACACTTGTAGAGCCTTTGGTTTCCATGATTATTTTATAAACGTTCTGAGAGTGATGTATAAGAATCCTCAAGCAGTTGTAAAAGTAAATGGAGCATTGTCGAGGACATTTAGCCTGCACCGTGGTGTAAGGCAGGGCGACTGTCTCTCACCGCTGGTATATGTACTGTGTATAGAGCCTTTAGCAGAGAGCATAAGACAAAATAAGAACATATGTGGGATTAGTCTGGGGGGTTATGAATACAAATTAGCGATGTATGCAGACGATGTGATGGTGACAATGTTGGAGGTTGGGAAATCTTTGGATAATTTAATGGAAGAAATACAAATATATAGTCAATACTCCGGGTACAAGTTAAACGTACAAAAAACAGAGGCTATGGTGATAGGAGAGGTGGATAATGACATTAAGAGTAAATTTAATTTTAAATGGGACTGTGACCGTGTAAAGTACTTGGGGGTATATATACCAAAAAGCATTGGCAAACTTTTCGAAATTAACTATGATAAATTAATTAATCAAGTTAAAACGGAGTTTAGTAGATGGAAGATCTTGAATTTATCAATGCTTGAGAAAATTCAATCTATCAAAATGATTACTTTGCCCAGATTTTTGTTTATGTTTCAAACTTTGCCGAGTTACATACCACCCAGGTACTTTAAAGAATGGGATAACTTGATGAGGAAATTTATTTGGGATGACAAAAAACCACGGGTGAAGCTTAAAAATTTAAAACTGCCAAAATCAGGGGGAGGGTTAGCAGTACCAGATCTAGAGACATATTTCAAAGTAGCCCAAGTGAAGTCAATCATAACTTGGATAAGTGAATCTAATAATCCAAGATGGAAAGAAATGGAAACACAAAAGTTATATTTAATTAAATCTGCTATATTTATAACTAGAGACAAAGAACTCAAAGAAGAAATAAAGAATAACTACTGTATAGAAAACACCACTAAGGTGTGGAAAAGAGTTATTAGATGCATGAAGATAAAGGATGAAGAAATGGTTTATCTGAGGGAAATATCTAGAGATCCTGAATTTAAGGCAAACGCAACAGATCAACTGTTTAATAAGTGGGCAGAGAATGGACTCATAAGATTCCATCAACTGTTTAAAAATGGTCAAATGGAATCTTTTGAAAACATTTCTAAACAATATAACATACCAAGAAATCAATTTTATAAATATCTGCAAATTAGAAGCTATTTGAATAGTAAATTAGGAAAGATTAAAGGTGACCTAAACCATCTGATAATTTATATGGCAAATAATTGTAATAAGAAATCAAAAAATGCTATGAGTCAGTTATACCAAATTTTTCTGCAACAAAAAGAGAGAATGGCAACCAACGTGAAGGTAAAATGGGAAGAAGAGTTTCATATACAAATAACTGAAAGTGAGTGGGAACAGATCTGTGCTGGAGTCCATAAAACCATGGGTTCCTTATTTTGGAGAGAGTTCGCTTGGAAAATAATTATGAGATACTTCTTGACTCCAGAAAGTATGAGTAAATATAAAGGGGGAAATTGCAAATGTTGGAGGAATTGTGGAGAAGAAATTGCAAATTACACACATATTTTCTATACCTGTAAAATAATACAACCCTACTGGAAAGAAGTATTTCAAATTGTTGAAGCAATACTGGGAAAGAAACTTGATTTAAAATCAGAAAATATTATATTAGGAAAAATTCCAATGAATATAAACTCAGATGAAAAGTATATCTTTCAAATCCTTAGAATTACAGCATTAAAGATCATAACAAAAGAGTGGAAAAAAAGTAATCCACTGGATATTAAAAAATGGATTAATATTATACAAGAAGTAAAATTGAATGAGAAGTTAACCCACAAAATAAGGAACATGGACCATGAGTTTGACAAAAAATGGTTTATAAAAGAAATAGACAGCACATGATTAAAGTGAACCAGCGGTTAATTGTGAATGTGCAGCGGAGGTTGATGTACGTTGGGACTAATTTCTACTAAGGGGGGTCAATAAATCAATAAAAAATCAAATTAAAATAAAACCTGTCGCTGAACTTAAGAAAGCGTTGCAGGTGTATATTGTGTGGATGTGTGTTGGACTGAAGTGATAATGGATTTAAACAAATGGAAAATAGATAATAGTAATGAAGTGTGTGGATACGTAGGCAGGTATACGGGTAGAGCACATGCATTGGGCCAAGAGGAGTGGGGGTGTGTTTTGGGATGCCGGTGAGGGACAATAGGTATGTGGTGTCTGGTGCGGTGTTTTTGCATGTGTGGGTCCCCAGAGTGAATAGGCATGCACCGTCTCAACCATATAGACGGGTATGGTACGATGTGGAATTGAGGCCGATCTGATGTAAAGGCCATTTATGTTATTTACATTATTTGTGGTGTGTATATCTTCTGACAGACTGAATTTATTCCTCCTTGTTATTTTATTACTGTTGTTTGTGTTTATGGTTTTTTTGTGTGTTTGTTTCTTTTTTATGTTTGTGTGTATGTTTTTGTATTGTATTGGTTATGGTATATTGTCTACTTATTTTTGAAAAATTATAAAAATAAAGTAAAAAAAAAAAAAAATAATAAAAAAAAAAAAAAAAAAAAAACAACTTGCATTTTTATTAGTGCGATACGAGCCTTAATATTGACAAACAAATGCTGTCAAAGTCAACCTCCTTTGAACACATTTGTGTTTCAAAAGCCGTGCTCAATGATTCTGTTCAGAAATCATGTTTAGTTTAGCTCAATTTATCCTGCAATCTCTTCCCTAACAAAAAACACGTCTCATTAAACACGTAAGAACAAGATTTATTAATGACAGATAAAAATATCTCATAACAGATTTTTACAACCCTGTCTGTCAAAAAGACGGAGAGAAATTATGCCGAGCTAAACCACTGGTTCTAAGTGACCTACTGCATACTGGGCTGTCATTACACAATGTGACTCCCATTTGAGACAATCATGCTAGTCCGTTAGCCTGGGTCTATTTTCATAATTCCTCGCTTTATCAGCTGTTCATATAGGTCAGTAAAGTTGGTTAAGATGGTAATGGCTCACAAAGTTTCTTTTAGAGCAAAGCATGTCAAAGATTGCTAATACTGTTCATGTTTTTAAGAGCAGGCTCAAGACTCCCTGCCACCCATACTCTTTTTATGAATGCTCGTTATTTAACCATCAAAATGTACTTAAAAAGATTAAAATATAGGCTATATGTATTCATCATAGTGCTATTATTACATTTCTTTTTTTCGGTAAGTCCCAGACAGTTCCTCTCAAGAAATACCACAAACGGAATTCAAACCATTGATCTCGCTGTACATTATTTATCACATAGTTAACATGTGGGCAATTACACTAATGGACCAGGCAGAGTGATGTCTATCAGCAGTCAGCTAGAGAGGTACAGTGGGTTTAAAGCTCTGATCTTTTACACTGTGAGGCTGCACTGCTGTTCACTTAAACCCCTTACACACTTTCCTCTGTAGACAGCCACGGGTAATAAGTGGCTCTCCATGTGACTAAAATGCAAACAGTGTTCTCTGCATTCTGACTAATGGGCTGTTATCAGAGCTAAATGCTACAGCTGATGCTCATCTCCATGCTGCAGCACTCCGAAGCGATTAGTGGCATTGTAATTGTAGTGTGTTATGTCATTATGCTGTAAATTGACTTGCTGCACACATACATGTATCCATTATATATTCAGAGCATGGGCTGTAACTCCCATTGCTTTTTGAGTCTGCGTAGGGAGAGCAAACATTTCATCGCCGCTCTGTATTGAAGATTTATATGTAGCTTATAATAATAATATTTGATAGGAGAGTTTATAAAAGCAGGGTCAATTATTCTGTCTAAGAACATTACTGATTAAATATTCTCCTCTCTTCTCGTATTTCTTTGGTTTTACCCGTATTATGTTCCATACTGTACAGCATAACCTTTATTGCACTCTACACCCCAAGATAACAAGAGACAGTGCTGAGGAAAGGGGCCATAAAGAAGCTCACATATAAGAAATAAATTGCCTGTCCATGTAGATGTATATAATGATGCTAATTCAGGCTGAGCAGAGCCCCGCAGAGATCAGGGATGGTTGCAGGTTTGTGCACACTGTGTTTATGTAATGCAATATTACTAACGATCTGAATTAATGAGTACATACAGATATCTGGTTCAAAAGAAGTATTTCATCAGGACCAAAGAGCATTAAAAAAAGGTGTACGGACAAAAAATTTTTGTATTTAATACAGTTTTCATAAAATAATAAAAAAAATAAAAAAAATATATATATATAATAATACAGATTTTATAGCAGTATCTCTTGTTATGTATTGTGTAATACAGGGACTGCAGATGTAAATTAGCATCAAGCTAACATGGTCCCGTTTAAATAGTTAAAATAAAATAAACTAAAACCTTTTGTTACAGTATTTAAGTTGTTGTATGTTTAACTCTTTACTGTGGAAAGAGTGGGCCAATTTACTGTACGTTATAGAAACAAGGGGGAAATCCATACAAGTTCACTGATGATCTGCAACAACACATATACTGGATATTCATATTCAGTAACACATGAAAATGCAAGGTTTAATAACGGTGTACAAGGAGTAATACAGGTGTACAACATGTAGATGTACGGGTAACAAAGGGGTACAAGGTGTAACAAAGGTGTACATAGTGTCATGTGTAGTTATACATTACAGGGTAGGGCGTTAAAAAGACAGACATTACATTGTGCCAAAGCTTTAAATGTCATCAACCATTACATTGGATTCAAATGGGCATTCAATCTAAATTTCTCTGAAAATGATACAAGTTCTACCATATAAGTTCATCAAAAATACGAAAACTATGAACTTAAACCAATGGCCGAGGAAAAGACACAGGATTCCAATGGTGACTTTACACCTCCCTAGCACTGCTAAAAAGCCTGGCCCCCTGTTACCCGTGTGACAATGCTGGGCTAAGTGTCATATTTTTAACCACACTTGTTTTTGTACAGCAGCAGTAAAAAGTGGAAGCTTAAATCTCTGCTTGACTGTGGAGGCTCGTAGCCAGTCTGCCCACCCTGGGAGGGCGCGGCTTCCTGCCTTATTGCCCTTTTAAGGGAAACGCTTTGTAGGAGGAGGCAAGGCAGCCATGTTAATTTCACAGACCACTCAGGACCATTACTTTGAATGGGGCTGACTGGAACACCCGTTATCTCTTCGTTCTTGTATCTATGACTAAAACGTATTCAGGTACAGTTTTGGATGAAATGTACCTTTTTTTTGGTGTGTTTCTTGTTTTGTCCAATTATTATTCTTTTGTTTGGTGAAATGTTTGCAAATCTTAAGAAATTAAATATGTGCCATTTGTTCTGCCTTTGGGCATTAAAAATGACATTGAAAAGCACTACAAACACTTTGTACACCTTTGTTACACATTGTATAAACTTGTTTAACTTTTTCACTTTGGACACTTTCACTAAACCTTGCACCCATTACTTTCTTACTCCCTGTACACATGGAAGTCGCAGGCTGTAATCTAAAGTGTTACCTGATATTATATTTAGGTAAGGTAGAGTAAGTGCATACCAAGCGTACAACTAATCACAAAAGCTCATTTTTGCGAGGAAACAGTTTGAAGAGCCAATAAGCAGCTATAATTGGATTTTTAAGTCGAGCCCATAGAAAAGCATATTTAAGAACATTTAGTCCCATCTTTGTAATCCACACGAGCTGAGCTTCAGTAATAATATTGAGGAACAGAGGCCCGTTGCCATGAGACAAAATGTGGAGTAATATCTAAATAAGCTTCTGCCAAGTCGCTTTTCTTAAAAGTATAGAGCTGTGTCATTGTTCAACTCGGAAAGGGAGAACAATAATCGCCCGTTCTCTTGTGGAATTTGGCCGACCTGCTGCTCAGTCATTGTCCTTGAAATGACCAACACTGAATACAGACAGATTTTTTTGTTTTCAAAGACAAAGCCATTTTATTTTTGAACTGGCTTGTCATACAATAATGAAGATGAAGGGATTCTTTGCATTACTGAAACTTGAAACTCGCATTCTCAAACACGCTCTCGTTAATCCTGACCTATATTAAACGTTTTGAGAGGTAGGGGAAACCGCAGTCCCGGGTTCAATCCCTTCTTGACGCAATATCGGGGCAGAGACCAGGACATACAAGAAAACAAACAAAAGCATAAGACTATTATACAATATATTTCCTATTTGAGTCATACCCTCCACGTTACAGAATAATTCTCTAAAACTGCCAGTATATAATCATATTGTTACTAAGGGACTAAGGCCCAGCCGTGTTCAGAAGGCAGTCCCAATGGTATGGATTCCCATCAGCTCTGCAGGCCTCTGTTTAACATCATTTCAAATTGAACTGGGAGGGGAGAGGGAGAGTTAGTTTCAATAACAAAGTGCTCAATCTGAAGAACTGTCCTTGATACATATGCTTTCAATCCATGACTCACCGCTGCAGCTTTCAGAGAGACACTGATAGTATGGAAAGATGGTGCAGAGCGGTTATGAAAAGGAAAGAAAAATGCGTATTAGATAGCTTTATAGAAACAGTACTAGAGAGAAATGGACAACCGCTTATTAATCTGGCGAGGTAGACTGACTCCACCTGGTTCTCCAGCACGCGGGGGGACCGCAGCCGGTGGTGGTCGCCCCTGAACATCTCTGTATGTCCTGTGTCTTGGCAGCACATCCACATTGCCCCCCCACTCCTCTCAGAGCCGCCGCCTGCTATACGCTCATTACGCACTGCCTTCAAATGCTCCCACACTGAGGCGACTGTGACTGAATGGCATTAAACAGTGTTTGCGCCGCTGTTTTATTAATGCAGTTGACAATAACGATGAGGAAGACCGCGAGTAGGAGTAGCCTGCTAAAAGAAACATGTGCCAACACGGTCAGCGATCAGGGGAGACTTCACGCTCAAGCATCGTGTCGGACTCTTCCGCAAATATAAGTTCAGATGCCCTGACAGAAAGTTAGCAAAGTCGTAGGGCTGAAAAATACGTTTCCATCATTCAGTATTCCCGGCCTCCACCAGGACAGAGCCAGCTGTGCAGCCTGCGCCTCTCTTCACTTACTTTTAAGCCCATAGTCGCAAATGTCTTTCTTCTCTCTAAGACTACAGGCTGCTAATTTTCTGTTGGGGCATCTGGACTTATATTTGCTGATGGCTTTTTGGCTGATGAGTGATCGCTGGATAATGTTTCCTTTGCTCCTCTTCCTCGTCGCTCTCATTGAATACAAGCCATGTTTTTGTCCACTGCATAAATAAACCAGTAGCCCAAATACTGTTAAATGTCATTCAGTCACAGCGGCCTCAGTGTGGTGCCTCTTGGAGCACCTGAGCTGAAGCACAGTGTGTGATGGGCGTATAGCTGGCTAAAAAGTAGTAATGCCATGAATTTTGTTTGTTCGATATAAAACCACTGGAGCCAACACAAACATATCGAGGCAGAAGTTTTTTTTTTCTTCTTCAATTCAAGTTTAGAAAGGGAAAAAACAAAAAAATATTTTGGTGGAATAACCAATAATCGAAGGGTACATGGATTAAAACAATTAGCATTTTCTTTTTACGTTTCTGTGATCATTTTAGTCAACGACATGATTAGCAACATGATTTCAAAATTTAAGCTGTGGCTTAAATAGTCTAATTACAGCACACAACACAGCATCAGCTGAAGGCTATAGTGGGATGGTTCCTATTGTATGACCTGCCATCCTAATAACAAATGGAGCATTTTGGCCGTGTTCAAAGCCTGCTCATCATAAACTCTGCTGAATCATCTCCATACATCACAATCCCCCATATGGAGGCCTCACTGAACAATGAATTGTTTGCTTTCGGCATTGGCTATATGGCTTCTATCTGGGATCAGGGCCATTACACTTTATCATCGGTAACACTGATGTGTGGTGGTGGTGGTGGTGGGGAAAAGAAATCTTACCTCACAGCTTCTTAAACAAAATCAGTGAGTAAGTAAGAAAGTACAGAGAATATTCCAAGTTTATGCGGTCAATAAGAACGGTTGTAAAACGTTCATGCGGTAGAACTCACAGTCGAGAGATTCCCAACATCCACCAAGCAGTATCAAGACTTCTAAATGTCAAATGACTTCATTTGCAAAGACCTTAAGGGAAATGATAAGCACACTGACTTAATGCATCTGTACCTTCAGAGTTTGTGCTCTCTGACCGTGGTTTCTGCAGGAGCTGAACCACAGCAGGTAATGACAGGGCTTACTGAGTGTCTCATTACCCTGAACTAGTGCAGCGATGCCAAGGCTGCTCCACCGGGCTTCGAGTCATTTAAGCCATGGCTGAGTGAGTATTCTCCTCACTTCACTGAACTGGACCATACTGAAGTCTCCTGCTTGTTTAGCCACTGCTACATCCCTCATCAGGATGTATACAACATCTGGCTTAGCTGTGAAGTCACTGCGCTGGAGCTTTAGGAAAAGACTCAAAGATAAAAAAAAGAAAAGAAAAACGAACAACTTTCTTATGAGATAGAATAGAACTGTCACAGCTCGGACAAGCTTTATAAGTTGCACTTCACTTCACATCACAGTAATCATAACATGGGAAGAAGCCAGAAATAGCATGATAACCTGGAATGAAAATGAGGGATGAATGCCATTTGCAGCCCTGGTTTAACTGTATTCCCAACATCCTTCTAACCATGCATCATCTACAGTCTGCATAATGAGTTAGGGTTGTGGTTAGTGTTATTTCCATGAATAATGCAGAATGGCTGTCTTGTTCCTGGGCCATATAAACAGGAGATAAATAGTGGCCATTCTGCCCCATTCATGGTCCCATGTGGTGTGTGAAATTTAGATGGCACATCTTGCTCTTCCTACAGAGCGTGTTTCTAAAAGGGCATAAAGGTGGGAAGTGACAATAAGCTTCACAGCTCTCCAGGTCTTGTCAATAAAATAAAAAAATAAAAATCAATGTGGTTAGAAATATGATACCCCCCCCCCCAGACATGTCACAGGAGGAAATTATCTTTGTGAAGTGTGCATTAGATTCCATACTACATAATTCCTTCTGGAGTCGCCCCTAGCCACTATAGGGTAGGGGTCCCCAACTGGCGGATCTGGGTCCAGATCCGGGCCTCCAGAGGCTTTAGTTTGGACCCCAAAGCCTTTTCATCCTCTCAATATACTTAAGGCTGAATTAAAAATGATCTAAACAATTGGAATAACACTGAAATAAAATGGCAACATTATTGATTCATTGATCAGCTCTGCTATGTAAACAGACACAACGTGCTCATGTTTTAACATTTACCAGAGCATTGACTGCATATGTCCGGACCCTGCACATACAGTATGTTGAGAGTTACCAAAGAAAAGTTTGCGGACCTTGAGTAGATTTAGTTGGGGACCCCTGCATTAGGGGGTGGTATCGCAGCAAAGCACCCCGTCAAGAGTGTGATCCACATCCATTGTTCATAACTAATCACCATTATTATGCTTAAGGAGTGGTCAAAGTGGATATTTCTTTAGCTATACCCTTAACATCTTAGTTTTCATGTCAGACTAGAAAAATGACAAAACTTACCTCGCACAATGCTTATTTTATGACATTTTGTCGCGAGGCTGAGATATCCCGGAAGTAGCTACGAAGTCGCTTCGCAAAGCCATCTTTCCCTCGCACATTCATTCAAGAGAAAGACATAAAATGACAGAAAACTTGCAATAAATTTGTTTCAGTAAAGTTCAGCAAAAAGTTTCAAATTGATATCTCTACATTTATTTTCCCCTACACAATTAAAATCAGAGGCGCGCATGTTTCATGCTTTGAAACACAGTTTTACCACATAACCTATTAACCTGCTAAAAAGAGCCATGTTTGCCCTCTCTCCTACAATAGATAAATGGATAAATCATGTGTTTAAATGGCACGTTTTGAGAAAAGCCTTTGAAGTGAGGTTACGCAGCGCGTAATGTTGGCATGGCAAGCTGGTCACTTCTCCGGAGCAGGGCCCGAGCTCAGGGTCTGGCTGAGCTTGGTGCGTAAAAGCACTGGTGCGCTAATGCCCCCAGCCATGTGTGGGGCGACCAACATCATGCACCGCGGGACCGGTTTATACATTTTTTCCCCACAAAAACTAACTCTAAGTTGCGTCAACTAAACAGGCCCATTTTAATTTTTCATTTGTTTTAATGCACTGATGTGTCCCGAGTCCGACCCGAGCCCGAACATAAGGACTTCAGTCGGGTTGCAGCACTGTAGCGACTATCAGCCAAAATAGTGTTTGTCTGTGACTGTCACTTGATGGATGCTCGGTGAACCTTGTCCAGAATCAAAGTGGATTCACTTTTATAACCAACGCGAGTCCCATAACGTAAACACCCGATGGAAAGGCTGAGCGGTGAGTAAATCAAAACGCGCGTTAGCGTGTGTGTTAGCCATTTATGAAGCTGTGTTGCACATGTCAACTCCTTAAAACTGCATTGTGAAGTAAGTTAACTGAATCGAAGCGTCTTGTCCTCCGCGTTTGCAAAATACCCCCAGAAAATACTTATATTTCTCACAAAAAATAGTGCTCCATAGTGGTAGAGGTACAATATATAAATGCCTATAGTTTACTTTGGAATGGCTAAAATAGCATGATACAGATCCTTTAAAGTTACCATGATATTCTCCAATTACCATGGTGTTACTATGCCGCTAACTGTCACCCTTTAATTTGGTGACCCTCACATAATCCGGTATTTACGATGACTTTATTTTTCATCAAGCCCTGGTCTGTGCCCACATTGAGTCTATGTCTGAGCAGCCGACATTAATAATAATGCCTTACACTTGTATTGCGCTTTACAAGTCTTTCAAGTTTTTCTCAAAGCGCCACATTGTCGTCATTAATCATTCAATCCATACTCGGTGGTGGTAAGCTACTGTTGTAGCCACAGCTGCCCTGGGGTAGACTGACGGAAGCGAGGCAGCCAATCTGCGCCATCGGCCCCTCCGACCACCACCAACCACTCACTCACATCATTCATCCCGGCCTATTGTACATGTTTTTAGTGGTAGGGGAAACCGGAGTACTCGGAGGAAACCTACGCAGACACGGGGAGAACATGCAAACTCCACACAGAAAGGCCCCGTCCAGGTGGGAATCGAACCCGGGACCTTCTAGCTGTGAAGCCGAAGCACTAACCGCTGTGCTACCGTGCCGCCCAAACTGTATTTGCCCTGCTCTGTATGCACAAACCGACTGGGAGTGTATCTCGTTCATCCAATTAGGTGAAAGCATTCACAGTTAGGAAGTAAACAGCAATAAACAGAGCTTCTCCGCTCTGACCGGAGGCTTCTGGAGCGGTCTCATAATTACATCCATCAGGGAGACAGCACAGGCAGTGACTGGTTCATTTATTATCATGGCTGTAGCCTGTTCACTTCAGGCTGGTGGAATTTTAGCCATGTGTCGGCCCGAGGCTTTCACTGTAAATGTGTTTCTAACGTCACAAAAAGACGACACACTGACAGCAAATAAAAAACTGCACATAATCAGCAGCAACATGTTTCTGTCCTAGTTTGGTTTACAGTTTGTTTCCCAACTTCCCATTTGTATCTTTCTCGGAAAAAAAAAAAAAAACAACAACTGTCAGATGTCTATTCTGAATTTGACGCAAGAAATAAACATTATGATAAAATATGCCCTTGGTTGAGAGGGTTTGCGACAAGTGCAAAAATAATATTGAAAGAGTTGCATCACTGGGAGAAATCTTTCTTTTTTTTTCTTTTTTTTTTACTGCAGTTGCTTTATGTGCTCATTTTCCTTCTGTTGGAAGCTGTTCTCAGACAGTTGGTGGTAATGACAGGAAGCACACGCGAAGGACAAACTCCCTGGTGATGCCATGTGTTAAAGCCAATTGATGTTGTCAATAGTACCACCGGGACAGAAGCAATTTGTACATCGGAAATGCTGTGTGTGACCTTGGTCTTAAGTACAATAAAAAAAAGTATTCACATTTGCTTAGGTTTCTGATACAGAATGAAAAGAAAGAGAGACAAAAGCGCTGGAGAAATTGCATGAAGAAAAATAAATTATCATTTAAATCGCAGACTCACAAGGTGGTCTAAGTAAGTGCTTTATAGATGAGGACTAAAATAACTTCAATAGCGTATGTGTATTTTCAGTCATATTGTTTTGTAAGTCAGTGTGCAGCTTATGACACAGACTCCTGAAAGAGGGCACTTTAAGAATCCGAACAGTATCCTATTAGAGTCCTGCTGTATTTATCACTAATGGCCTTGGTCCTTGTACAAAACACTTACAACTGGAGAGACATTGGCTCAGGTAGCTTTTCTAACTGAAAGACCGACAGCCTTACGTCCACGAGTCATCCCTCAGGCCGCAGACGTACCTACTGCAGACGTAACTTACCACTACAGAGTGTGGAATGAAGAACGGCATTAGCGCCAGAAACTGATGAAATGTTGTGCGAATGTCAGTTTGACATTATTGGCGTCGGACAGATTCAGTTACTGCCGTTTTAAATATTCCATCCACTCTGCCTCCAGCGCAGTTTCATGTGACAGACGTTACAGGAGAGTTAAAGTGCACCGAGTTCATATTTAAGAGCCAGTCAGTCCCTTCGACGTGTGCTCCTCTTCACCTGCTCACAAAGACAGAAGCCAATTTACATTTAGAGTACAGCTCAGGGGTTATCTTTTAGGCTTCATTAAAAAAAAACACATTTACATGGACAGATGAAGAGGAGCCAGGGACAAAAGTTCATGGTCTGTGTGGCGCCTCCATTAAAGGACGGGGGTTACGGCATTCAAAGGGGACACCTGCCTGTATAAATGTGTGACTGACTGATTAATGAAGGTAGAACAAATGTAGAAAAACAACAAAAACACAATACAGATGTAATTCATTCATTCTCTTCAAAATGACTGGAAGTAAAAAATTGTACTGTTGTGTCAGATGTGTTTATTCCCCCCCCCCTTCATGAGCGTCTATTTCCTTTTTCTTATCAGCAGGTTTGGCATCAGCTCAGTGACCCCTGACAGTGCTGCACTGGAGGTGTTGGGTGGTGTTGTGGGCCTTACTCCTGACTCCTGCTGTGTCACTGCAGCTCTGTCTGAAACTGAGAGCGACAAAACAGCATGGCACCGACCTCAGAGCCGCTAAACTTGGACGGAAATGTTTACATCACTTTGCTCATTATGAGTTTGTCTTGCCAAAGTGCATCATTTAAAAAAAATATATATATATACTTAACAAGAAAGTTACAGAGACGAATGCACAAAAACAATCCATTCAAAATAAAATGTAATAGCTCAACATTTTACAACATAATATTAAAACCACAGACTGCGTTCATATTACGGAATTATTTAATTAATTACTCCTTTTGCTACTGCCAGGCCATAACACACATGTTCAACGGTTGATGGTCGCCATAAAAAGGACTTCGGTTCAATGAGACACTCACAGGGTCATCTGTGCCCATTGCTCTCCTAAGTATCTCCACTATGGTCGCCCTCATGTTCTGCTCGCATATAGAATGAACGGGAGCTGGACGCTTCAGTAATTTGCTGTCGCCGCAGATGTGAGTGTGTGACGCACAATATCATTGCCAATTCTGGCAATTAGTGGCTGGTCAATTCAGTTAGACTGCATACAGGGGGAGTATTCTGTACGCTTCCCAGTACGCAATCAGTTCCATCATAACTATTGATTCAACTGTGTAAATGACCTGGAGTTGACCCTGAGAATCAGATGTGTTCATGAACGTGAATCAGAGATGATTATTATTGAATAAAGCCCTGGCTCAGAACATTATTTTCTCTCAGACTCATCTTCCCACTATTGACTTCAGTAAATGAATAAATGCTGCTCTGTCAGCAGCATCTCTTTGCCTGTCTGACTTGTAGTCTTGGTCTGGGCACGGATTCAGTTCTGAATTATTTCATATCAAATACCTGTTTTATGATTGGGGTCAAATGTCTTAAATGTCTGGAGAATTTTAGAGTGGCATTTCCCATTCAGTCAAAGCAGTCACAAAAAAATGTGAATGCAAATAGTGCGCAAATTGGTCGAAACACGGCTCCTGGTATGTTTTTGATAAGAGAACATGGTAACAAGCCCTTAAAAGTCGATTTTGATACAGAAATGGGACAAATGGGACCATGAGTGACAAGTCTGTTCTATTATTATCTTCCCATGATCAATCATTACACGATTGTTTCTTCACTTTAAGCCAAAGATAGATTCTTTCTTATTTTATGCAACTGCAAATATAGTCACCTTGCCTGTAAATGAATACGCGTGAGCATCACATTATGAAAGAATGCCTATTGTTGCATGTTTGGAGCTGCCAGGAATGTCAAGGTCAATGGTGCCGCGCTCAGTGATTGCATCTAAGGTAGGGAGGGATGCATCGTAAATGGGTCCTGTGCTGCTTTGTGGTTTTATGTCGATGTATATAAAAGTTCTGTAAAATGTTCTGCAGTAGTGTCACACTTCATAATATTGTGCGTGCAAAATAGCATGCCGGGGCAATAACCGATTCCCCATGACAGCAGCTGACTCTCCTAATGGTGAAAGATGACTGACAGTTTGGAGAGTGAGCTCGCAAACGCATGACAGTTCTGTTATGAGCTGACAGCTAAAATGGAGCATCCACAGTCCATTGAGCCCTGCCTCAATATGGACCACAGCAGCTAATGATCTACATCCAGAGAACAGCAGCAACATGGAGGTCCCTTACAAGTGCAAAGCCACTCTGTTCATCATGGAACACAATCTCCCCAACCGTACTGCGAAGCGTCATGTGAACAAACAGCAGCTCTGACCGCAATTGACTTTGCTGTGTTTGCCTTTCATAACCCATTAGACAAACAAGGATAAAACCGCGGCCATCAAAGCGAGCCTTTACATAGTTCAGAGGAGCAATTCACCACAATCTGCGCCGATTGACCTCTGTCACTTTGCAGAATCCTCTCTTATCTGCATAATGTCCACTTGATGTTTGAGGGCAAAAGTGAACCTGACATTTTTATCAATCTAGTCTTGGCAAAATGACTCCGAGAAGCTATGAAGCAAGAGGAAATAATGGCTTTGACCTTTGCGTGTGTATCATCAAAATCACTTCTAAGACAGCCTGTGTCAAAGTAAGAGAAATATAAGAGCAAAGATCGACAGCAATGTAGTCAGTGGAGAACAGTGACTTTAAACAAACAGTGCCCCCAGGTTAAGACATGTAGCTGTCTATTTATAAGTCAAACATATCCACTACTAATATCAGAGATTACTGCTACCTCTAGCTTCATATCTAACAGCGTGGATTTGGCAAGCTGAAAAATGTACAGAATTTTGAGTACAATCTGCTCCGCACTACATGTCCGGACAGTAGTTAATAAAAACTTACATTGAAAAATCCAAGCCCACACACAAAAGGAAAGCATAAGCAGAATGACGGAGGGGAATGACACAGACTGTGTGAGACCAGCTGAAGTCACCAGCTCAAATGAATAAATGTGACCATGGAGGTCCATAATACAATGTTTTATAACAGGTTTGATCAGTCAGAACCTTGGATACGCATTTGTACAGGCAAGAGCATTATAGCATTTCCCATGGTCATTATGGTCAGGGAAAAATCCATAGCATACTGTTATGGAGTATTAGGTACCTGCACATATATATAAATCTTTTGTAAATCAGTACCAGGGACAAAGACACACCGTAAATTCTGGACTATTGAGTGCACCTGAACATAAGCCGCACCAACAAAATGTATAAAGAAATGTGTTTTTGTGCATATGCTATCGGCCGCACTGGTCTATAAGCCGCAGCTGTCCACGCCGCTACAGGCGTATTTGAAGCGCATTTGAAGTGCTGGAAATACTGAACCTTTTTCTTCGCGCACGGTCAAATATTTTAAGAGAACGGTGGCCTTTCATTTACATTTACTTCCATTAAAGTGTGCTAAGAACTTTGATTAATTTAACCCGTGCTCAATAATAATTCAGCGAGTATTAAATGCATTTATTTTGCACCCCGAAGCCACGTTAGCTATAGTGCGGAAGGGCATCCTGCTGCCTCCGCTCCGGTGTGCAGTAAAGACAGAGGTAGAGGAAGACAACAGTAGGGTTTGCCACCTGTTAGAGTTATTGTGCAGATGAGTGGGGTACGTCCCAGCGTCTCCGCAACGTTATGTTTTGGAGATTTAATTTTTTCTAACGTTGCTCTGTATGACCATAAAAATCTATAAATTAGCCGCACCATTGAATAAGCCACAAGGTTCAAACCGTATGAAAAAAAAGTGTCGACTTATAATATTAGTTTGGATATTACGGTACATGTAGAACACTTTAGCACAATGACCAAGCAGACACAAACATGCTCCAGTCTGTCTCTCTGTTGGCCTGTGTCCTAAATATAGAGTTCTTTACAGCGCCTTGATCCCACTGGCGTCCATTGCACGCAGCCCCAGCTGATTATGAGGGCCTCCGAGAGCCTCTGATTTATGACTGTTTTGTTCATCACATTCGGCTTTGGACCCGGCATAAATGTAGCGTGTGAATCGAGGCCTTTACTCCACTGTGAGATGGGTCTAATTACCAAGACTGGGAAACAGACTTCAGACGTCCGTGATTGTAGTAATAATGAAAAATCAATTGAGGTGCCGCAATTAGGAGGGTTTCTCTTTGCAGTGGCTTTAAAATTGAACAATGTGAACAGGAGCACTGACACGCCTTTATCCCTTGCCTCAGGGAAAGATGGCGAGTGAGGACAACCAGCAGTGAGCTTCTGTTTAAAATATTGTGTTCAGCCACTACAATTTGTTTTCCCCTTTTCCGTAAAAAAATAAAAATAAAAAATGAAGAAAAACAATTGCACTTTTCCTGCTCCTACTCACAATACAACGGCATTGAAAACTCATGTTTTGGTGAGGGGTGAGAGGGGTGGCCGAAATATATGAAGAAAGAAAAAGATACAAAATATGGCCAAAGGTGAAAATTCTGTCAAGTTCGCACATGGCACAAAAGCTGAGGTGTAATCAACATCCTAATGTTGCACAAAGGACTTGTTAAATATGTGGGAGGCTGGTGTTTAAGGAGTCGGAGCTGTTAATGTAAACAGGAAAATACATTAAAGGAAGGGAATATGTAGGAGGCGCTCTTTGGTGAAAATCTGCTTTACAACCTTAACTAAACCTACACATCAAGAGATGTTAGGCTTAGTTTTTTATGTTCAAGCAGGGATTAAACCAGAGACATTCTTGCTATGAAGGAACCAATGAGCAGGTGTATAGAATGGAGTTTGAAACGGCACACAGTAAATACCAGTCGTCTTTTGGAAAACCGTATAATCTGCATGACGCTAAGCTCCCTGAACAGAAGCGTCCTCTCGGGATGACCGGGCAATTCCTTTGAAAGCAGGTGGCGCACGGCAGAGTGGAGCTCTCAGCAGGGACAGGGAAACACCGTCACAGAGCATTAGTCCCGGGATCATTAAGGTGGAGAAGTTTATTGTCCGGTCGGAGATATGTGCAGAGGTGGGTAGAGTAGCCAAAACATTCACTCAAGCTAGAGTAATGTTACTTTACAATTGTTTTACTCTAAACCAGAGTAAAACAAACATAATCATGTTTCAAGTAATCATTCAAATAATTCCTCAAGTAAGAACAAAGTCATTATTGTTAGTAGTGATAATATTATTTGAGTAATGAGTGACTGTTTCAGCGAAACAAACAGTCTGGTGAATATGATCATTATACAAATATAAAAATAATGCAAACTGTCTGATATTTCCAAAGAATGTGTAATAAAAATAGATACAATAAGTAACTATTGAGATACAAGACATTGCATTGATTAATTTTCATACTGCATTTCACTTGAAACTTTTGCCACTAACAGATTTTCTCGCATTGGAACAAGTAATAAGTAAGAGTGTCTTACTGTCTGTGTAGGCTCTCAGTTGTACAGGAGTTGTTCATCTTCAATGAAGGTTCTTGAGTCATCTTCTGTACTCTGTAGCATAGGCGCCGATTTATGTTTTCCCCCGTGGGTGCTCAGTCAGCCGGTACTGTCATGTGACGCACACCGCCTCACATTTACCTAAACAGAAATGCAAGCTACTTGGCAATGTCTACTATCATCTAATACACTGAGGCTATTTTTTGAGAAAGCAATACACATGCATTGGTGCGCTGCGCGCAACTCACCATTGTTGGAACTAGAAGTAGTTGTAGAGGCCGTCTCATAATGAATGGAGACAGTCTCCTCGCTGGTGGAATCTTCTGATAAATGCAATTTCTTTCTAATTACAAATCTGTCCATTGTTATCTTAGTGCGTTTTATTAGCTTCTTGGTCATTAGCCCATTGGCGGCAAACGAGCTTTGTTTTTGGCCGAAGTTACGTACACGGCGTCGGAGCATCATGTTGATAATGAGATCAAGGATTTGATTGACAGTGAGGATTTTTACCTAGCAACACACTGCCCGCGTGCCCAAATTATATTTTCCCTAGACGTATGAATTGGAATTATAGAAAAACAATATGCCCGATTGAATTCTATTTCTATAAAGTATTAGCAATATAATTTGTAAGAAAGTAAAATCGTTACAGGGGTATCTCGATCCAGGGACCTTTGGCATGAAAGTCAGGCGAGGTTACCGTTCGACCACGCTACACATACTTAGTGCTTAGTGTCACATTCACATTTGTATATGATGGTAGGACCCGCGCCTGACTGTTACGAGAGAGAAGTACAGTTTTAATTATTCGCTTGTTTTATTCAATGGGACATTTTGTGAATTCAAGGTAAATTCGCCTGGGTGCTCAAAGATTTGGCTGGGTGCTCGAGCACCGGAGCACCCACGGGATCGGCGCCTATGCTCTGTAGTCTAGACTATACAGTATATTGACCACGGGGAGGAGTTTAGCTTGGCTAAGTCCCTCCCCTCTATTAACAGCTACTTTTACCTGTGGGTAAACGTCGTTGTAGTTCTAAGTCTTTGTAGTTCTCTTTGTACTCCCGCCCAAGGCCTGGAGAGCTCTGTCATGTTAATGAGGCTAAAACTCAGCCCAGGACAAATCAATAGACATGTGATTGGCAGCGATCAGCTGAGAGTAGGGCCGTTCAGACTCAAACTCAGGTGTGAGTAAGGTCATTAGGAGTTAGAACTACAAATGCTTAGAACTACAAATATGTTTGCCCACAAGTGAGAATAGCCGTTAATAGAGGGGAGGGACTGAGACAAGCTAAACTCCTCCCATTGGTCAATGTAGTCTGCGGGCTGAGCTGAAACTTTTAGATGAGAGTACAGAAGACGACTCAAGAACCTTCATTGAAGAAGTAAGAGTACTGTTATCACAAACAATGATATTTTAGCAGAAGTAAAAATTGAAGTAGCATTACTTAAAAAGTGACTTAAATCCTTTTTAATGCAACACCTCAATGTGGGTCTGTGTTGTCTGACTGTAGGCTACTATCTGCTTTGTTCTTTTGAAGTAAAACCAAAACAAAAAGATGATCATTTTCAGTCTTGCAGTACACGGCATCACATTTTGTTGATTTCTTTGGTTCTTTATAAGTGGGGTGTTTTCTCTTTTACCCCCCCCCCCCCCCCCTTCATTCGGGCCCCCACTCCTGTGACCTTCTGGTGTCCGAAATGACCAGCCAACTTTAAAGGGAGCAGATGGCTCGCCGTGAGACTCTTGTCCTTTTACACTGCACCAGTTCACACGTGCGCTCCCACCAAATGGGCACAAGGGCCTTTTTTACAAATGCAAAAAAAAAAAAGAAAAAAAAAAAAGAAAAAAAAAAAAGAAGAAAAAGAAAAGCCAAGTCTGATAAATTCGTAACATTTTGATGAATAAAAATGTACCGAAAAAGAATATGATAACTGTTAGCTGACAAGTGAAACGCTGTTCCTATTATTAACATTGAGCATTGTACTTGAAAAATCAAAGTCAGTCTATTTGTGTGATACGGCTCCAGCGGAGTTCACAGTAAGCGGCAACAACAAAAAGACGATGAATAAAGAGCCGACTTGGGGAGAGGTTGTGTTTTATTTTATTTTTTAATAATGACACCTGGCACAAATAAATACAACCAAGACTGATTCCCTGACAACAAACAAATCCAAATATCACGTCTCCATCCAGCCCTCAACCTGCAAAGGCAATTCCGCCATCTTCCCCAGGCTAAGACCAAGAAAACCCAACTGAACGCAATGTTTGAATGGTCGTGAATGTTCAAAGGCAAAACAAATGTCCCCCACGTGAACAACATCATATCTTGTCTTCACGAGGGTTTTAAAAACCTTTCAGACCTCTGCAAACAAGTTCTGAAAAGCGTGTGATGGTGTGTTTAAAATGGGCTCTCTCCAATTCATACTATATTCAACATCTCTTTTGAACAATACAGTTCTCCGCCTGGTTTTCTCGGGAAAACGTTGGCTTCCGTCTTCCACTGCAGACTAGCGGTGAAACAAGACATTGATGTACTATTCATCAGGTGCTCGGACAGAAATATTGATAATCGGTACATGTCTGACTAACAGGCCAAGGCTGATTTCTGCAGAGTCAATGCTGAGTTTGCAGCAAAAGCAATTTCCTGATTAAGCGTGACTGCACAGGATGGATCCATCACTTTGGCTTTATTACCTCTCTTTACCAATCACGCCATCATCGCTGTTAGATAAACCACAATTAATGACGGCATGCTGTTGAGGAATAAATCAGCCATTTCATTGTATTGACATGTTGTTTTTTGCCTCCATCATTTCCTTTTCCGTTTGTAAATTGTCCGTCTACCTCTCGTGACGCTTCACATCAATACTTCTGTCGATGGCTCTGTACACAGAGAAACACAATAGGGCAGAAACGGCATCTGGGTTGGGCGAGGAAAGCTGCGCTGACGATAGCTTTCACTCAAGATTGATCCTGTTCAGCCTTGAGCGCCACCAGCTCTCAGCCAAGCTCGCTGTGTGTAGACTTTGTACAGTCCAATTGCGGGTAAGCATTTTACCCTAGCAACTGTCACAGTGCACTTTGCAGAAAGTACCGGGTAATTGGACGGCAATGGCATAGTCACAACAGAGGATCAAGTCATTTACCGTCTTGATGCTCAGTTAGGGTTTGTTTAATCCAGGGACTGTCATCATATTCCCATGGAATCATGTGTGTAGTAGTTTACCAACACCGAGTATGGAGGGAATGACTAATGCAATGTAAAGCTTTGAGTGTCTTATATTAAACTGCATTATTCTGTAATTACCATAATGAGCAAGTTCGCACACTTTTTTATGCCGTTCCAAAACCACTTTCTCGTGAGCCTCTTTTTGTTCTGATCATGTTTTTAACACAAACTGCAATGCTTTGGGTAAAATTGGAAAAGTACATAAAGAGGAAACTCAAGTCATTTTAAGATTAAATATCACCTTCAATATCATCCATATCACGTTAAGTAGCTCGCAGGGGGAAGTGTTGGAGACCCTTGTTGTAAAGTAAAGTGCTATCAGTTACTTAATCTCTTTTTCTCCTCTCACTAAACATCACATACAGCGTTGGCCATTGTTCATTTTGGTCTGAATATCAAAATATGGGCATTTTCTTTCCCGAAAAAAAAAAATACAAAAATAATGTACAATATTTGAACATACAAATCACCAGAACATGTTCAATACCTTCTTAGTATTACTATCAGTCATAAGAGACAGCTCGGGTATTGTTCATTTTTTTTTATCATTTAAGATTGTTATTTTAAGTTTTGTATCACTGGTGTTACAACTATTTTAATGACAAACATAAGGCAATAATGCAACAGAACATTTTGTCAATTGTGTGAAACTTAGCATTTAGGAAATTAAACAATGGCCATTTTGTCTAAGAACAGTATTTTATTAAAATTAATTAATAATATGTTAAATGAAGCCCAGTGTTTTCATAACACCAATGACAAAAGTGACTTTGACTCAGATGCCTCCATTCATTTAATGTGGGGCTGTAAACACCAGTGACCGTAACACCAATGACGAATTTCAATCAATTGTTCCTTTTTCTGAAGTATTTCTATGTCATTCCTGAACAAATGTGGTGTATCACAGTAAAGTTGTATAGTTTTAGCTGTGAACCTGTTTTTTTCCTCAATAAATTCTACTAACTGATGCAAACAGCCGTAAAAAAAAAATAAAATGACATTTCAAAATGACCCACAGTATAATGTCCCATTTTAAAGTTACTTTTTTGTTCTTAGTGAGGAAATTATGTCCTCCTTTATATTTCCCAGGATTAGGCTTTTAACTTGGTCTCATCAGACCAGAACAAATATTTCTTCACATCTTTTTTTAACCTTACAAATCCTGGAAAGTAATGCTGATAACACCAATGACACACAACTGAGGGACATAGACTTTTCTTAATTATTTTAATTACTAGTTATGATTTTTCATATAAGATCTGCAGATTATTGAAGTATATTCTCTGTTTGTTTGGAATTGGCCAGAACAATATTTATAGATGTATTGTAAATATTCCTTTTAACTGCACAACGGTGTGAAAATGGGGTCGGGGACATTGTGTTTTCAACATACACTGGATATTCAAAGTGAGATAAAAATTAAAAAACTGCAAAAATATTATCTGAAATTACGTGGCTCTTGTCATGTGGTGCTCAATTTAATATTTGTGTTTGTTTTACTGCATTGTTGATTTTTTTGTAATATTTCATGTTCAGGGGTGGGAAGTGCAGGGACAGGTTATTGCCCATAATTTGATAATGGCATTGTCGTTACATTTTTGTCAATGGCACGTTTCTATGCTAGCAGCACTCACGCCGGACCAACAGGCTCCAGTAAGAAATGAGTGTACGTTAGTATTTCACGGTATGGTATCATCATCTTCTCATTTACTGCATGTTTTCAGGTAAATAGTGGAGTGGCTGCACCTCTGTAGCCGCCTAACATCTGCCTTCACTGAGTCACAGTGCCGAATGCTTAGAGGCAACTTACGTGATACTGTTCTCTAACTCAAGACAAATGATCAAAAGCAGTAGATAATCATTCTCTGCTTTGTGGCAAGTCAGTTGTGTGTGTGTGTGTGTGTGTGTTTTACAAGATAGTTAGTCTCAGCATATCTTTAGTGCAGTGGCAAAGATGTCCTCTTGAAAGGAGATGTGAGCCTCAAACACAAAGCAGTGGCTCAATTTATCTTCACAGTGTTTCGATGGACACGAAAAGGATTAATGTCCAAACCAAAAACCCCTGCTAAAACACAGCCGTCTGTCTGCTAGACCCTTGTTTTCCCACAATAAAGCAACTTCAGCCAATTAGACATGAACTACAAGTGCAGCTTTCAAGTTGATATTGATAATACTGTAGGATTATTTTGGGGGGATAACAATACCACAAATGTACTGTATATTGTGCACTAACAACCTCAACAAGCTCATAGGCATCACTTTGACAACCAAACATTGCATGGTGGTAATCATTTCCCAACTTACTGAAAAGATGTCTCTTCACCACCATTTTGAACACACTGAAAGGCAGGAAAAACATGGCCACCTTACCTGTAAAAGAAAGAAAGACATGGTGGGTTAGATCCCGGGGATTTAATACATGTAGACAATTTAACTGAATAGCAAAGGGTAGAAAAGTGCTTTTAGTCGTTTCAAATTTGTCTCAGTTTAAATAATGAAATGGGGAAAAAAACAGTTGTCAGAGTGTGACTAGGAATGCGCTCAGCGAGTCTTGCTCCTTATACTATTCTGCAGTTAAGAAATTCCAAGCACCCAGTGGGGAGGAAATCGAAGCAGACACATCACTAAGAGCTTGGTCGCTCACGAGACTCCTGGTTTGAACAGGATAAGTCTCGCCAACATTTTGTTAATAAACGTTGGATATATTAGGCTAAAAGTAAGAAGCCCATAATATGAATGTCATAATGTCATAAATAGTACGAAGATGACCATCAATATCAATACAATCAATACAATACAATATCACCATGAACGTAGCCTCCATGAATGATGAGAACCAGCCCTGATAAACACTAACATTCACTCGAGTGGAGACTTTCGATCTTACACCTAACTAAAAGTAAAAACTTAAATGTTTAAAATAAACATTGTCTATAATCCTGTGTATGATGTTTCTACACTGTAAAATGTGTCTGCGCTTTATCAGGGGCATAAGGATGATTTATTCAAGACAGTTTAGTAGATACTTCAGGAGGAGCTCTTTTTAAAGACAAAAATCGGCAGATTCCAGAACAAACACACGGTAAGCCTCTGGGGGCCGTTGCAAGAGGAGGTGACCGCTCTGATGGGAGCACCGCCGACATTCATTACTAAAAACTGTATTCACCCCATCGTGAGCTAAACAATGTTCATGTCTCGAGAGAGAGAAAGAGCTACGGCCCGCGCTTGGCTGTAAACGCGAAACAAAACCAATGCACATGTTCACTCCCCACTGCCCCACAAAAAACGTCTGGAGTGCCATGATCACAACTGTTACGCTACAGCCTGCGTTTTGACACTCAAGACCGGGCCCTCTGTCTCTAACGGTTCTGAAATTATAAGCAACGGTCTGCAAAGTAAAATATATAAAATACGATCAGAAGTGTACAAACTTGAAACCAATTTTCATTGCAATGTTTCTCATTTCCCAGAGGCCAAGGAAGTTATTCAGGAGGGCTCATTTTTAAGCTCTGACTGATCTCTTTCCAACACAATGTTCTCTAACACAGTTCCACGGATATCAGCTTTTATCTGCATTAGATTGGCCGATAGCCGATATTGTAAAAAAAACAAATACTGGCCCGATATACTATGCGATGCCTATACTTATACACACAGTATAAAGATGTCTGTCTTTTCCATGTTCACAAAAGCTACAGCATAAAAAATTAAATAAACTGACAGATCAGATTAACGAAAAGATTTGTTTTTAAATATCCCTCAACTATAAGTGGGTGGTTCACGGGGCTATCCTTGACCTCCGCACAGTTCTATATTCTATATTCAGACAGCTCTTGTGCCAGTAAGAGCTGGAAGTTCACACTGAGGCCTGTGCCTGAGCTGCTGCTGCTGCTGCATTCGACTCTCACTCCAATCATTTCTTTAACACTTGACAATGTCTGCGGCCATATATCGACTGACAGGGCTTTTTATTGCTTCTCTGCAATGGGAGTCGAATCACATTTGCCAGATCTGGGGCTGTTTGTCTCTCAAGAGAGCCTATAACCACACGCAATGCAGTCGTACAGTCAGATCAAACTTTGGCTGGAGGGGCACCGGACAATGAAGAAAATCTCAAAGCTCTTGGATTACGTAACAGGATATAGTGTAATTGCAAGCAGTGCTAAAACCAGTTGCAGATACTTTGGAGTTTATTTAACCAATGCTGCTTTCATCTCATTTCAGGAATACACATGATTGGAACCACTTCCCGACATCTCCATGGCGTTGCTTTTTGTAGGTGCAAATAAATAGGCTCGGGATACGTGTCAGGGTGGGAGGGGAATCACAGCCTAAAAACACTCATCACAGCTGTCAGGAAGGGGGATGTTTTTACTGCGGATTGGAGTCAGCAAAGCATGCGCATTCATAGCCACTGAACATAAAGTGGCAGCACTACCGCAGATTACTGAGCTCTGAGGAGGAGGAAAGGCAGGAAGTATAGCCATAGGTGAGGTCAGATAAGAAGAGCACTCACTGAAACCGTTGAAGGAAATCATTGAGATGGAGAGGATTGGCGCGTCAGTCAACCTTGACATCTCTGACCAGCCCATGTATACGAGCCATGTTCGCAGTGCTCAAAGTCACTTTTACAATGGATTATTCGGTCACTCTCCATGGTGGTGAGCCTTGGCGCTGGTTGATGGGAACACGTCAGCTAATCTGGCCGTCCTCGTTCATTCACTCAACACATTAATACGACGGAGAAGCGAATAAGTTGCCAGTCGCAGTCGCTGTCACACCCACCGAAAAACAAGATATTTCTGCATTAATGGACACTCCCGTAGAGATAGGGTGAGGATCTTAATAATGTACTATGTTTATTCTGTAGCACTCCTTATAACATCACTATAGTTTCTGTAAACCTGGCAGAAGCACATAGAACATGGAATGAAAGCTAGACAGGTTGGCAGCGGTTGATTTCTCGTCAGACTTTCCTTATAAAATAAATGTTTAACAAACTCCTGTGCATTTAACATGTGTGACTGTCTGAGTCATCCATGTCAAAGGCACAGGTCCTGATCAGGCCTTTGCCGCTATTAACACCCAGAATGCAGAAGCGTAACACGCGGTCAATGGAAATTCTTCACAGCCAAGGGTCAATGTACGTATCTCTTAGAACTGGCATTAACCCAAAAACAGTTCAACTTACACTCCTAATGTTTGAGCTGTTAACCTGCATGATTACCACATTTAAAGGTTTTGGACGGAAAATTAAATAATAATCCATGAACTTGAACTCTAGACCTTCCAATGTAAGAAAACGAATCGTGAGAAAGTCGAGTACGGTCACTGATTTGCGCTAGGGGCATGAGTTACTTAGTTCTGCTTTAAAGGTCCTATATCATGCAACATCGACTTTTTGGAGCGTTTAGCCATGTTATAATGCTATTTCCTTATCAACAACACCCCCAGAGTGTTTTATGGCTTCATTCATGCAGTTCTAAGCAATCCTCCTAAATCCTGCTTCGCCCTCTCCTGGTAAACGACTGACTTGTTCCAATCTGACGTTGGAACCAGTGCTCGATGTCTGTAACGTAATGCCTTACGGCCTGATTTTAATTTATAAAACACCTTTTTCATTATTTCTGTTGTAAGAAATAAATAAAATTCAAAAAAGTTCCTGACGTGTCCGCGCAAAAACAAACGTTTGAGCGTCCAAACAGATGTCATGTTTGCACCGAAAGTTGTGAAGAAGGAGCTCTTTCTAACCTACTCTGGACATCGCCTGTTCTTTTTTCGATAATGTCAATGCGCATTTGAGGTGGAAAGGACTTTATTCAACCTTCGTAAAGAAGAGTCCACTCACCAGAAGTTGGAATTTCTTTCCGGGAATTAGCGACTATCAGCTAAAATAGTGTCTGTCTGTGACCGTCCCTTGATGGACGCTTGGGTGAACCTTGGCTACAATCAAAGTGGATTAACTTGTATAACCAACGCAAGTCCCATAATGGAAACACGATGGAGGCCAGAGGGGTGAGTAAATCAAAACGCGTGTTAGCGTGTGTGTTAGCCATTTATGAAGCTGTGTTGCACATGTTAACTCCTTATAACTGCATGGTGAAGTAACTTATATTTATTTTACTGCTAATGTTGCATGGGCAGAGAGATGGAGTTAACTGAATCGAAGCATCTTGTCTTCCGGGTTTGAAAATTAAACCCAGAAAATACTTCACAATCACAATAGTGCTCCATAGCGGTAGAGGTACAGTATATCATAAATGCCTATAGTTTACTTTGGAATGGCTAAATAGCATGATATAGATCCTTTAAGTCTAAAACCTCAAAGACTAAGTAGAAAGGGTTGGGAAGAACATGAATCGTCTACACAGAAATACCCCTGTGAGGCGAGAGCACCAACTTCTGTGCCACGGCGCCATATCCTCGAATCCAGACAAGGTTGTGTTTCCTATCAATCACAGAATAAAGTACTCATTGAATGATGTTTCAAAATAAGTGACTAACTCGATAGACAGTGCCAAAAAGACGAATAAATTACCACGTTAGCAATATCTCAATGCCAGAAAATTATGCTAATTAATAATGATAGAAATTCACACAGGCTCCAGCAACTGCGGTGGATTTTTTTTTTGAGCAAACAATGCTTTTGTTTTGTTCCAGTTGAGCTGGCAAACACCCAACCACAAAATACAAATGCACGTTATAAACTACGAGAAGGTTTTCCTTTTGTTCTGGTTTGTGAAGAGACAGTGACCACCAACTGTTTCTGCCAAATCTAGAGTAATAATGCATAGTAAATTATATATTTCCGTGTATATTAATGGACTAAGATGAATCATATATTGTCACAGCATATTGAAATTACTGTACTTCCACAAAAGGAGTTTAAAATGAACCTCTTGTGTTCAAATGTATGACGACCATTAACGTAATGTGAACATGGTCGCACGTTTCCTGCCAGGTGCCAATACCCATTTGGACTGGAAATGGCCGGTGACAACCATTACTGCTGCACACGCTTTCAGAATATTCAAGTTCAGGGTCTCAAGGAAAGGACGAGGAGGAATGGGCTCCACAGGGGGGGGGAGGGAATACATGCTGCAGATATTTGGCCATTTACACGTGTAGTACAAAATAAATGCTGTATTGTGGACGGTTCCCCTTGGACTAGTCTCCTTTGTGAACACCCAGTCCTCTTGTATCATTATTTAGCAACCAGCCTTCAAGTGCAAACCACAGAAAAAAAAGAAGAAAAAAAAAAAAGAGAGAGAGAAAGATTATACTGTAAAAACAAGGTCTGCTTTTCTCTCTTTAAAAAGATACAGCGAGAATCTAAACTCAAAAAACAGGCGTCACAAAAATGACCTTTGTTTGAGCTTAAATCGCTAATTTATGCTAATCTTTTCCTGAAGCAAGCTGGTTTACCCAACTAGAATATTCAGATTCATGGACTTCAGGTAAAAAATAAAAGTGGCTGATAAACAGTTGAAATTTTTCATGGACATATATCAAAGATTTAATTCAGGCCCAAATTAATTGGGTTATTTTGGTTGAGCTGACCAGTTAAAATAAAGCTTGCTGCCTTATTTACATATTTCTTGAACAAATCAGGGCCGGGTAAATAGACCCAGGCGAAGGGGCGCCGAATTGCGCTTTAATTTTTGAACCCCATGAGGTCCATGCTCCCGACATCTACAATATCACAGCTTTTCAAACAGAAAGTGACTTGTGGTCTTTTGTGCTGGAAACTAGAAATGTCAAGCTTTGCAACAACCCCCCCCCCCCTGGTCCTTCTATGCCGCCGAGAAATTCAGAAGTCGCCTACAGGCATGGGCGTCGGACTGGGGGGGGGTAAAGGGGTACCCAGGGCCCAGAGCAGGGTGGGGGCCCTCAAAAGTGCTGCTATAAACGCATTCTGTATTGCACTTTTTAAACTCCTCATAATTGATATAACAATGGAACATAACCAGGCTGAAATACAATGGTTGTGAGACAGAATTTTGCACAAACAATAAGGATGGATGGTATCTCAAGGCCCTGACACCCCTTTAAAAATGGTTCAGCCCACACACACACAGCACCGCGCTATTCAACTCAAGTGTGTGTGTGGAGAGCTCTGTAATGCCATGACACAGAGCAAGGAAAGAGAAATATTAGTCTTGCCTCGCTCTTTTGCGCTTACAGGCTCTTATTTACACTATTATCGCGGGGCTGGGATGTAACTTTCTGTGATAAATGACAGTGAAACATGAGTCAAGTCAAGGCAAGTGCCTCCCCCTCTGCCTGCGCTGCTGCAGTGGGTGCAGAGTGAAGCAGAGCGCACTGACCCGCCCTGTCCGCTCCTTCTCTTCTCAGTTTAATCACTGACGTTTCCCTTTAGCTTTATTTACTGTCATCGACTGGCATCAGGCCAAAACAGGGACAAAAGCCACAGGTTGCTCACGCAAATTAGCCGCGTGCGTTTGCAGACTCGTTCATTATAAATGCACAGCTTCAGAGACTCCTTTGACTTGGTTCTAGTGAAAATGTATGGGACGGCCCGTGCCAGACTCTTCAAGCTTTAACAGAACAAGAATTTAACAGCACTGTAGCCTACACCTAAACGTGGGATTAAAAATATGGTGAGACCACACCTGGCTGACGCATTGGATTTCTTGTTCATGAACACATGGGCAAGAGGCAACGTACCAATGAATTGTATAACATAAACTAGCATTTAAAAGCATTATTAATGCCTATTTCAATGCCTATTAACAAAAAAACATCCTGTGTGCCCAGTGCTGCCCCCTGTTTGGTTTGATGTGATATCTTTATGGTCTATGTAAAACTAATAATCTTAATACTAATAATAATCTTAAGGTTAAAACAGACAAACCACATACTGAATATACAGGATGCAAGTATACAGTTTGTAACAAAGTTACAATGTAAAATAAATGAACTACACAAACTAAACCACAGAATATGTTGAGCTGAGTATAAAATGTGAATTGACGGAAGGGGCGTCGGGGGGCCCATGAAAATGGTTTGTACCTAGGGCCCAGAATCTGGTGCTACACCCCTGCCTACAGGTTCCTCCTCCATTATACATGTTGTGTGCACGTTTCTTGATTGCACATGTTCTGATTTTTCTTTTTTTTTTATTAATAGATACGATAACAAAGACAATCATAATACAATAAACATAACCAAATAAAACTATAGTCTTTTCCATACACACATTTATTTGGGTGTAGCACAAACGTTCAATCTTGCCCAGGGTGCCAAATTGGCTTGAGCCTGGCACAGATTCTGTGAACATAAAGGAAACAGTTGCTACTTTCTTGCTGTATATTTTAACATGTATCTAACTCGGGGCAGAAATTGACAAGCACAATAGCAAAGTAATGGATTCACGAAGCTCGGGTCGTCTTCAATAGAGGGAACCTTAAAGATGGAGCAATTTCGTATTGTATTTCAAACCTTTACGGCTGCGACGCTAATAACTCCTGGAGCTCTACTTTCTCCTGACCTGAATAAAGAGACTGCGTGAGCATAGTGACTGGTTCAGGGAGGTTTCCATCACACTGAACCCCAGCTGAGTGTCACGCTGCTATTACGATTTGATTTATGGTCCTACAGCCCCGTTTTCTAGGCGATTCACTCCTGCATTTTATATGTATCACTATTGAGGTCAGCCTTAATGACTGCATGCTCTACAGGTAATGCCCTTGTTTAAGTGAACGAAAGTGAAAATATATCGTGGCGACCTTGTTAGATAATACATGGTCTAAAGTTGGAGAATAGAAGAAGATGAATAGTAGGGTTAAGGTATGATTGTTTTTTTTTTTTAAATGAAGTAAAATAGAACTTACATGCACTCAAGCAAAGAAGAAACCGGGATGAAGAAATCAGTGGTTTTGGCACACGGTTTAGATTTGTTTGTCTATTGTAGTATGTTACAAATGTAGCCTGGCCCTGCCAACACTTTGGATTACACGATGATAGAAACACACGGCCTGTGTCGTATCAAAACCATACTGCTGCTTAAATATGAATGGGTTGCAAGAGGACAAATCAAAATAACATAAAGATCTGAGATAATGACAGTTTGAATTTTCCGTTTTATAGACAGCCAGCTGAGTAAACTCCTACATTGCCAAAAAGCGATGGGAGAGGAGAGGACACAGAACTGTCCGGACACTGTACTTTTCAATTCACTGGAGTGCCACACTCCGGAGTCAGTGTGATATCTCCACATAACAAAGGTCCCGTAAAAATTTCGGCCCGGTGGTTTCATGATTTAGACTGGTCGACATGCCCACGGAGTTTTGTCTTTGTCTCCGCTGATTGGACTACACCAACTTGGAACTAACCCCCGGCTCACATTAACTACGGTCCGGGTTCGGTCCATTCACATTGAGTCCGGCTGACACTGTGGCCAGCTCCGGCGCTAGAAGCTGCGTCAGGTACAGAAACGGCCCTCGCGAGAACAGAAGTGCACGTGAGTTTCCCTCTTGGTGCGAGGTCATAAATAGCCCCATATATAGGTAGTTTTTGTCAACAAAAGCCGTATTTGCCAGTACAACGACTCTCCCCAGTGAAGTGGATGCTTTGCACTAATGCCCCCGTGTCACTGGTAATGGAGAAATGTTTACATTTACGACTTTACACGCGTTTACAGGTCGTAAACGAGACCAAATAAGTAGTAAGCGGACAGATTTTATTTTGAAATACACCAGATCTTCCTCTCCCACGAGACCTGACTTCCTGTTTGGTACGTGTTTTTCTGTCAGCTTGATCCGTTGGGGCTCCGGTATCCGGCAAAAATAGACTTCTTGCGGATTCTTTCTTTTGTGAGTGTGTAACATTGGTTTTAATGACTTTCTAAGTTTGCGGACGCCGTACCGGACCTTAACCGGATTCAATGTGAGCCGGGGGTAAGGCGCCCTTAAACACCCCTCTGAGTTAGCTCAAGATCAAATGGTACCTTCCTGACACAATTCATTATTTTGGCACCTCATGTTATCCTTATAAGTCAGCTAAACTGCATGCCTAAAGAGGAAGCTTTGTGTTATTCCAGCCCCCCAAAATCATTTACAGTGAGTCATGGCTTGAGGGTCATATTCTTCAAAATGTGCAGAATAATAAAAAAGCAAAACTGAAGTCAGCACCATAAAAGTACAGTGTAATAAGACGAGACTTATCTATTCAGTTTGTATTGGTGTTTGTTTACACAGTTTTGACAGTTTAAGTCATTTTATAGTCAGCCAACATCCTATCAGATACAGGTGCAATAACCTGAGAGTAATGATAAGCTCTTTCCCTGAAATTGGACTTAATTTGGTAGCAACGTGCATCAAGTGAAGTGTCAAAACACATGCATAAATATGGATCATATGGATTTATGAGCGCGACAGCAGAAAGGAGGAGGTATAGAGCAGTTAAGTTAGAGTTATGGGAGTGAATGGTGGGTTTATTCTGCCAATTTTACACGTAAATGGGCTGTTTACTAGTGTGTCTCTGCATTCATCATTGTTATCAGAAAAACAGATAGGCAAACTGGAATTCGATGCAGATAGAAGAAGAAGAAAAAATGGAATATATACTAATACTATAGCTTTGGAGTAAATGTAACACTCCTGAATTCATGAGATTTTACTCGCATGAAGCTTGAAACTGAAACCTGTCACCCGTGGCATCAGGTACACACATCGCCAATATAATATAGCGGTGAGTGAGCAATGCCACACAGGGAGAATATGAAGAGGGGCTCCTGTTTTATACGAGAGGGAAAGAGAGATAAGTTCCAAAACTGGAAATGACTCGTGCTGCTGCGTCTGAAGCCTTAACAGATGCGTTTGGTGTGTGTTGGTCTTTAATCATCTGCTGCTGATCCGGGATGAGGATCACTTTCGGGACGATCTTTCGTGATTCGTGACTAAAGCCTAGATTTTGGACTGTCCTACATTTTTTCGGGACGTATCGTCACCCTAAATGGGAGCCACTTAGGAAAGTCAAAAATATTATTCATACTATTGAACTATGAAAGGAATCACTTTCGCAGGACTCCACCTCACTCTCAACATTTGCACTTATTAAACTTAGTTATTACGCACCAGCACTATTCAGTCCCACTTTAAAGGATGGATCGATGCTGGGTTGTGTGAGGTCTTGAGAGAACGGCCAGACCTTTGATATGTAGAGGCGCCAGAGGAGATGAGTAGCAAAGCAATGAACCTGACAAATACAGACATGCAGGATATCATATCCTGTAGATCAGAGGTCACTAAACAGCGGAGCTCGGTCTGGATCCGGACCCATGCGCCAGCCTGTCCAGACCCAAACCTTGGATCCGAACTTTGGACCCGACCGTGAAGCCCCTCAGACGAGCGGCTGCGTGTGTGCTCTCTCTCCCTCTCCCCCTCCTTTCCCTCTTTGACTGCAAAGCGGTAAACTACAGCCCAGATGAACAGAAAGAGAAAATCCTACATCTTAGCTCCATGACACTTGTTACATTTTTAGAAACGGTTTTGGAATGACTGAAATACGGTGAGCTAAAAAAAGAGAGAGCGGAGGATGCCCTAATTAAATATGCACGCGCGGTCGTAATGTGCACATAGAGCGGCTGCTTCCCGATCGGCAGCGAGCAGGTCTGAGTTGGACTAAGCAGGGCTCAGTGTGTTGAAATGAGCAAAGAGCAGAAACACATCATATTATATGTGCACATAGTGTATAATATATATATATATATATATATATACATATATATATATATACATCCATATATATATTATATATATATATGGATGTATGATTCGGGGCGTATTGTTTTAAATGTTGTAATCTGTAAAGCACTTTGTGATACCTTTCAGTATGAAAAGCGCTTTATAAATAAAGTTTGATTGATTGATATAATAGGCTATGCATTGTGGTATTTATGAGCCAATACTTATCTTTAGAGCAAGATAAATAAATAACAGGATTCAATTAATTGCATTATTTTCTAATCACAGTAATAGGTTTAATAAAGACATAAACATCACCATATAACGTTGAATTAACTCTGTATGTTACGGACCTTTGCTTGACAATTTTATTTCAATTCGAACCGTGGTGAAATTTAATTTGTGACCCCTGCTGTAGACTGTGTGTAGATATACTTTAATATATTTTTTGTTAAAATAAAAAATATCGCTCACCGTGGACAACAAAAACTGAAAAAAAAAATGTGTCTAGATGTAGATTTTTTATTGTTTTAATGAACTATCTTCAGTGGAGAGACTGAATATTTATTCCAGCATATAATCTGTATCACAACAAAGTCTATATTTCCAGACTGGATTTTCTTTTATAACAATAATATGTGATTCCCATCTATGTCAAAAGTTACTTGTCGAATAGTCCTCACGGACCAAATACTTGATAACTGCAGGATTTACTCGACAAAGGAATCAATACTTAGTAGTAAAAATACAGATATCAAACCTGGCAGCAGAGTCGAAAGCCTGGCCTCAGCTCAGCTCAACATATAATTGGTAAATAGAGCCCAAGCGAAGTATGTATCGATGCACCAAATTAGACCATTTTCTCAATGTGCCATTTGCTGTGATTCAGTGACAGAAGGAGCTACTTTCTGGACCATTTAGTTCACAATTGCAAAACATAATAGAACACGTACTGAGTACACAGTGAGGCTAATGAGAGAAAGCAATCTTTTTTTTTTAGCTCTGCATCATGTATTGTACAGTTGTATTTGAAATAAAGACCAGCAGCCAATCAAACCTGTCTGAGGTCACGCCCCATTGCCCCTTTCTATCCAACAGGCCTCTCTGGACGGTGTCATTCATAGTGAGAGCAGATTCACTGTCACCACACAGCTGTTTCATTGCCTCTTATTGTCAGAGTACAGTAGCTCCGGCGCGAAAAGTACCCTCTTCAAATGGGTCAAAGCCAACCCTTGAGCCTTATCCAAAGCTGTATCTAAAAGAGAAAACTAAGCATGAGCTTAAAATGACACCCGGGGTCCAAGTCAGCACTATTTCAAGCAAAATAAAAGGTCTCATCTTTCAAAACAAGAAGGTCAGGTGTTCAATCCTCAACACCGAGCCGGAAAAAGTCTCACTGCCGGAAAAAAACCTAATGCCGAGGTGAACGTTTGTAGCGGCCTTGGGGAAAAATAGACGATGTTTTAACTCTGCATGGTAACGGTAGAATGTTCGATGTTATTTGTGTTCAAACATAGAGCCATATGGAGAAGGATGAAAACCCCGAGAGAGGACGTTTCACAGGGAGCTTTGTTATACTCCGTTCCCCTGTAGAGAAGACGGAGAATAAAGGCAGGAGCAGGGGTGAGGAAGAAGGAAAAGTCAGACTACAAACAGACTAGAGAGGAGCTTTTTGTGTTTACAGTCGAGACACGAAGAAATAAACAAGGTCGTGATCATGTAGAGTAGAAGGGCGCCGGAAAGAGGCAGTGCACTAACCAAACATTCAGACAGATTCAGTCAAATAAATACTAAATGTGAATGTAAATTAAAAGATTGTCAAAGAGATCATGTCGCTGTGCCATAAGCAATCGCGGTAATCTGAACAGACGCAGATATAGACCTCGAGATCTGGGATTTCTGAGAATTTCATGGCACCCAGGAAGCTTTTATCAACGCCGCACGGAGAAATAAAATGGTACTGCACGATGTTTAAACTCATTTCAGCCGCCTGTTTCCTTCGCAGGGTGGCTGGGCGCACCCTCCGAGATCGGGTGAGGAGCTCAGTTACCCGGGAGGAGCTCGGAGTAGAGTCGCTGCTCCTTCACGTCGAAAGGAGCCGGCTGAGGTGGCTAGGGCATCTATTCCGGATGCCTCCTGGTCGCCTCCCTCGGGAGGTGCTCCAGGCATGTCCTATTGGGAGGAGGCCTCGTGGAAGGCCCAGGACACGCTGGTGGGACTATGTCTCCGAGCTGGCCTGGTGTCGTCTCGGGGTCCCCCCAGAACAGCGGGAGGAGGTGTGCGTGGATCGGGAAGTCTGGGCATCTCTGCTGAGACTGCTGCCCCCGCGACCCGGCCCCGGATAAAGCGGAAGAAGATGGATGGATGGATGGACGATGTTTACACTTTAAACTGTCAGAATCAGAAAGACATTAATGTTAAGAGAAATGCTCATTATTTTCAATACCTGGGAATGATAGCAAAGTGAATACTACATATGTTATGTTGCCTGAGTTCGAATGCAGAAATGTTCCACAGTCTGCGAACAACTGGTGCCAAAGATATGCAACTTTTCCATGGACTCTACAGTTACGAGGTCAAGTCACCTCTGATAGTAAAAGTGTGTGGCGTAGTGTCGAACTGACTCTTGATGCAGCGTCTCACCTCTCCGTAGGTCACAACCACTCACCCAGGCTCCGACACTATCTACCACATTGCTCCGGTGACAGTAAAACACCTTTAATATCTCAACCCAGTTCTTGTAAGAACGCCACGTAATTTGTCGATACAAAGATGAGCGCGATAGGTGAGGAGTCTGCTCCTAAATCCGCTATGACAGATTTATATGGCACTCTGAGAGCCCGGGCCCCTGCTGAATCTGAAATAGGTGTCACACACAGAATCGCAGCCCCGCAGACTTCAGTTGTTTGTTTTTTAAGTAATACCACATGGATGCCCCCGAGGCAGCAGCGAAATCAGAGCCGTATGTTGGGTTTGTTGCTCACAGAATGTATTCCTTTTTACAGAGGAAACAGCGGTACGTTTGTTTTTGATGTAATGGTTCTTGGATACAAGAACTGTTACTCAACAAAGCGAACAAAAAAAAAAGTGTATTAATTTTTTTACTTTTTAAATGAATTGTATTTTGTCATGTCCCTAATACACATGAAAGTAAATGTCTCGACACAATACATGCTATTTGCTGTGAGGCTGAACTTCTCCACCTTCAGGCTTGTTTGCTTTCATTTAGGCAGCTGCAGCTCTCCACAGAACCCTTTCTCTGCCGTCCTGAGGAGCGTCTGGATGTTTCTCTGCAGAGTCTTCCTTAAAACCACATTGTAGCTGTCAAATATTTGAGGAGATTTGTTGTGGAGTGCCTGTCTCCTACGGTAGTTTTAAACCAATGGAGCGCAGTGTTAGTGAGAAGACCAGATGGAGACCGACTCAACACGTCCCACTTTAGATCAGCTCCAGCAGCAGATGAGAGGACAGTCCATGGGCCGCACACGGGGACAGACCAGGGAAAGAGTGGCAGATGACACATGTGAGCTCATGTGAGAACTGCCTTCAAAATGACAAAAGTGTAGGCCGACTTACACATTAACATGTAGCTAACTAAAAATAACATTTTGACTGAATGTGATATCTGTGAATTAATCTGTGTTTCATTCAAGAGTCTGATCGATCCAAAACAATATTACAAAGCAGATCTAGACATTCTAGGCATTTTTAAAACAGACTGAACAAGGCATTCATGACCATACAATGTTCAGCCCAATCCATGAGCCTCAAGTGATGAAAAATTAATGAAATGATAAAAAAAATCTTCTAAATTGCGTCCATAACAGGAAAAGGTGAGGCTAAATTATGTGTACGTACAAGTGGAGTTAAAAGATATCTGGTAGAGAGTTTTGAAACAAATCAAATACATTAAACTATTCATAAAAAGCTGTTTCAAATTCATTTATTGTTAACTCAATAGCAAGCCAGAACATAGCATAGTTATGTTACTTGTCACTTGCTACTTTGTGCCAGTTTTCCTGTGTGGTACTAAATAATAGCGACTATCGGCTCCATTTCAAATCAACTTTACAAAATGGCACACTTTCGAAACAATTGACCCGAGTCATAGGCTGCTCCCGATCAGATGCAAATTCCTTCATTATTTTTTTGTTATTGCTGACTATACACCAATGGAAATATTAAATTACTGGATCTGGGCATTGCTTTGCTTATACTGTACCAAGCCTGAGGTGTGTCTTAGTGGCTGCTGATTATAAAGCTGCATCAAACTCAAACGACAAGTGGTTACCATGGAGACCATTGACGACTTAAAACAGGAAAGCCGTATCTCTGACACGTTTGCCGTCATTTGGCGTAAAATAAATGAGTAAACACATGGGTCTTTGTAGTCCCCCCTAAGGTTTATGACAACTCCCGTCCAACCATCGCAAGTGCTTTGTGTATTTGTCACAGCGTACGTATCTCCAGGGGGACTTCAATGAGTTAGACGCAAGGAATGAATTAGAGCCACATTACTAATTAAAATTACTCTTATTACCGTTATCTGCGCTTTTCCCTTGACAACGCTATCTGCCAAACTGCTGTCTTTATTACAAAAAAAAAAATATGCAGAGTGTACTTGTGCAGAGTTGGCAGAAAAGAAAACAAGCACTGGCAAGAGACCTTGAAGGAATGTGCATGCAATAATTAATGTTAATTTAATGAGCTCGCCGTATTTTCATTAGTTATTAGCGTCATTATCTGGAAGAAACGACTACATTTGAACTAGGGCTGCAGTTATTGTGATCATGACTGAATGATTGGTTTGTGGCGGATATCCTTCCAATTAATGGGCCAATCCACGTGGAGGAAGCTGCCACAAAGTTCAGTGTCTTCAGGGCCATCGTTATTCCCTCATAATGACCTCCAAATGTATTGGCAATATTCAAAGACCCTGTGGCGTGCAGTTGGTCAGAGAACATTGGCTAACCATTTCTGGATTTTCTGTTCGGAGACTTCTTTCAAAAATAGAGCTATTTTGGCATGATCAAAAGCAGCGATATTTTCATTCATTGCTTTAATTCCTATTTTCGTCGAAACCCTAATTCAAGTGTGCGGTTATATTCATATCACACTGTGTATTCTATGACTTCATAGTGAGAGCGCAACATGAAGCGGTGTTTATCCGTAAATTCAACTGTTTTATAGTCCGTCTGCGGTGTGCTCGAAATGTGCCAAATCAACAAACTAATCGGATATTAACTATCTCCCAAACTGGAAATGGAAATGTGGCGCATAATTACAGCCTTAGGAATAAAGTTAGAAGACTAATGAATAATAGATTTATGAGAGCTATGAGCGCAAGTTCAAATGTGGGCATAAATCAATTTATTTGTTTTCGTTTTTCTGTCATTATATTATGTTACTGTGTTAAGTTGTGGGATTTATTCATTTCTCACTTAGCAAGTGAAGTACTAAAAATGATATAACTAAAGAATGATTTCCTATCACATAAAGGAGTGATAGACTCTTGAACAATGTCCTTGCGACATTAAAGGTGCACTATGGAACTTTTTATGTGAGAAGAAGAAAAAATATATGTGTGCGTATTTGAACTTATGACCCAGTGGCTGAATGGGTGTTTACTTTTGATCACGGTAGCCTCTGTAAGACTCAAATTGTTTTGTAGGTTTTCTGGTGAGAGGGTTTGTCAGCCGTGGAAATCTCCCAAACATTTGATCCGGAAGCATAAACCAGTTACATAATGCACATTTAACACCTCTATGTTTTGTGGTGATCCCGTCCTATGAATATATAACAACAAAACGCTAATCGCTTTCCATCTTCATTAGGACACAGGCTCTCTTCCAGAGTCTCGGCTCCAATCTTTATTCCTCCCACTCGCCTCACCAGCGGGACCTGTGCCCTCTGACACTCGGGGGGGCAGGCTGTTTGTGAGCGGAGCCGTAGGGGTCTGTGTTGTGGTCACTTCCCCTTCGCTTCAGTTCCAGCTGTGTCTCCCTCACCTCTGGCAAGATCACGGAGGCTCCTGACCTTACCAGCATGAGGCTTGCCTTGGAGCATCCCTCCCCGGTCAGTAATGTCATGAACAAAGTGCTGTTCACCGTGTCTCGCTGTTGGCACTTACTCATCCGCCCGTCTGTGGCTCTGCAAAGGTTCTATTAAATCCAGGCTTTACCGCTTAGAATGTATCCTCACTTTGCTCAGCTATACCTGTTTTTTTTTCTGTTTTGGGGGGTTTACAAACGATGTAAGAGGGAGCCAGTAGATTTTGTTATTCCCAACTTCCCTAACGCATTTCTAACACCCCTTTTCTCAACAGGGATAAGGCATGATTCACAAACTTTGCAGAGCAAGCCTCTTAGTTCACAATCAATGAAAATGCTTTTCAAACAGATGCACAACATACGAAGTTCTTTTTTCCACAAATGCAATACACTGAAGGACAAAACTAATGTCTTGTATGTGGCCAGTTGTTTCCATGATTACTCACATGTTCAGTGTTCGTACACTTTGTTAAATTAGTTGAAAGACTTTGTTTTGTTATTAGCAAATTGGCATCAAGTCCAAGCCATTATTGAAATCTGAATTAGAGCGAGATCCAATTATCAGATGTGGAGTAGCTCGGAGCTCATTAGCATTCACGGAGGACTGTGCTACTGCCTGCTTTGGTTTTTCCTTTTTTCTTTTACTTTGCTGAAAAGACGCGGGAAACTATAACTGGTGTCAAGTATACAGCTCTAATACCTCCCACACAAACCTCTCCGGCTGTCCACACTTATTGGGCTAACTGTCCTCTCCAAGTACATTGTTAAAGTAAATGTGCCTGGTCAGAGTGAGCTCCACTCTATAGTACGGTGCTCCTCTGGGAGGCCAAAAAACACTCATCGATTCAGCTCGTCTGCCATGGACCGAACCAGCTCTGTGTGAGTGCAGAGGGGGAAGGAAACCCGGGCGGTCCGACAGTACAAATAAATGAAGATGAACTCCGGCAGAAATTAAACTAGCGGACCTAATACGAGGGGGGAATAGACAGCATTCTTTGAGTCGGGTTACTGACAGAGGATAGGTAGAAATATGTACAGGACAAATTTATTTTTTTCTATTTTAAACATTTCTAAATAGGTTAGGTTACTTTACTCGTACCCGTCGGTAAATTTGTCTTGCATTTCTGAGGAAAAACTTGTCAGGGATTAAAACACATTATACAAAGATAAACATCACACACATGCTTAAATATAAAGCGTGTAAGTGCTCCAGACACCACAGGAATGGAAGCCGCTAGGCGATAACAAAAGCAAAAAGCAGTGTCAGGGACGATTAGATCCCAACTTATTCATCAAGGAAATGGCAGCAAAGCTTTTCTTAAAACGGTTCGTACTGCTTATTGGCATTAAAAACCGATGTGCAGATGGAAGCAAACACAATTCCAAATACAAAGGGTGCTCAGTGTCTTTTAGGATGCTTCGTGCCATCCTCTCTGTCTATTGCACAGAAAGTCCAAACCGGTCCGAGTCTGGCCGATGACTTTACTTGACCAGCCGATTCAGGGAGTTTTGGTTTCCAACAGTGGAGCTTCCATACCATGTGACCAAGGAGAAAGTTGGTCGCATATATGGGACATTTATCACAGCGATTAATGTTTACCACTGTGAAATGGATGTGCTGTCCTTTATGTTAAGCAGGCCAACGCATTAATCAAATTACTTATTTGTGTTATGTTAGTGAGGCAGGTTAAAGCCACCCTCGGCTACTCCATTTTGCCAGACCGGAATGGTTGCATCCCCACAATGCTTCAGTAGATGCGCCACCTTCAAGACAGTGCGCCACCTTTGTCCCGTAGCAGCAGACGAGCGCCGCAACTCCGTCGCCTCACAGTGCAGAGCAGGGTTCACTACTCCACCTACTGACCAAAATTATTGAAAAAGACATAGCCGAGGGGAGCTTTAAGTCTATGTTTGGCCTAATGATACCCTGCCCAAAATGACCCTATGTTTTAGAAAAGCCCCAAAATACAGTCAGTCCTGCAACATTTTGAGCTATAGTATCTTAATCCGCCTCGCTATTATGGGCAGCAGCGATTTAATAATTTATACTATCAATACACAATGAAGCCATTAAAGGCATGAGGGGTCTGACGGTGTGGCCTAAACGACAACACAGAACGTCAGTCCGACAATAAAACGAGCCCTGAATGCATATGAAACTCAGAAAGGCATCTCCATTGTCTTGGTTGTCTGACTGCCACTTCGGCATAAGAAATCAATAATTGTCAAACGCCTTTACGATAAGCCAACGAGTGTAGGTGTAGATTCTATTCTTTGTGTTCAATGAATAGGTAAGAAAAGGCCATGCGATATCGACGGGTAAGGTGATCTGCAGAGACTTGCATTCCTCTCTCCAATAACGGCAGCTGTTTAGATAAAACCATTCCTTTTCTGAAAGAAGAAGGAGATATAAAAAAAAAAAGCCGCAAACCAATAACAGCGAGAGCCTCTAATGCTGCCGTATTGATTTCAGCAGTGTTGGATTTTGCACAAAGCCCTGCAAACCGCCACTTTCCTGATTTATTGTGGATACAAAGACAATTTATCTCATCATTGCATTAAGGCTCCACAGATACTATATTTTATGTTTTGACAGAACGGAAAGGCATCACATGCGGCTTAGTTTATCCCATGCAATTCAAATATTTGTACCCGTAATTTGTAAAGCCAAAAGAGAGCCGAGGTCCATGGGAAGTGTAAAAGGGGGAAATGTGGAAAAGCCATCAGATGTCAAGCAGGTTCTTCTTGCTTTTCAGTAATTAGCGTGAGGTGTGCTGGCTGCGTACTGCAAGACTGATTTCTGGCCTCACAAAACAACCAAACATCGAAAGAACGGATACACCGTGTGAATTGTTTCAAAATTTGCATGTGACTCATGTATCCCAAAAAAAAGGTGCACACGTTTGCATTTTGCCATGTTGTGACCGCTATAGACGCACTACTATAAACATCCACGGGTGCTTTGGTACAGGAAGTAAACGGCGCTGCTATGAAACCTGTCATCGCAATCCTCTACAGCCTGAGAGACTTTAATTCCTCCCTCCAGCTCGCGTCGGAGCAGGTGGTGTGTTTAAGGTTTGCCTCGGTGCCTCTGCATGTCGGCAATTGGGAACGATTAGGAGAAGTTCCAGCATTTAAAGAGCTAAGGCGCAATAAACATAGTGTGTGAGGTGGTTTATCACAGTGTACACGAGAGAAAAATGTCACGCATAGCCAGAACTGTCGACAACACACTCCTATTATGTTTAAACATAAATAAAAAATATTTCACTCTAATGGGGGGTGGGCCGAGATACAAAGCTCACGAGACGAGACACGAGATTGAGGTCACGAGAATGAGACGAGACGAGATTTTGACATAATTTGTCCTTATGCTTCCTTTGTATGGAGCAATTGTGTTGTAACATGAGGGTAATTAAAGATTTTACCAAAATCATGCAGGCTCTATTTGTGTGCATAGTTTAATATTAGAACAAGGCTAATACATTTGACTCATTTGACAGAAAGTGCACATTTCCTATTGTAATTATGAATAATTAAACAGAATTTGAAGCTTTAAAGTTGATTTCAGGAGGAGACCGGCTTTAGTATCTAAGCAGTCTGTGTCAGATTATACAGAGTTTAAAAATGTTTAAAAATATGTATTTTCCTCCCCCTACATGTTCCAGCCATGTCCTAATGTGTAGAATGAGCCCAGACCTATTCACCACAACTGCCTCTAAAATTCTGCTCGGTCACTCAAAAAGGTGTTAATTCGGGTCCGAAGCGCCGTCATGCACATGTAACACCTAAGAGGGGTAGTACAGGGAAAGGGCTGTATAGTATGTACTAGCATACAACACAGTGGTAGGGTTATCTTCTATGGACCAGATCAGAAACCTAGACCCGGCTACAGGAGGAGTGAAATAAACCTTAAATAAATAAGAGACCACAGACCAGGGAGTAAAGTTAACTGCCGGCTTCTTATTATTTGACAAATGGACAAGGGACAAGGACATACATTAACAATAAACGTTGAGAAAATCTTTTTCTGTTAAACCTTTTAGTTTACCTTTAAAAGATTTAGTTTCTTTTAAGTTCTATCTAAATAGGTTTATTGTAGTAGTAGGTTGCAACCTTTAGTTCTTATAAATTTCAGTTCAAGTTATTTCTTTACTTGAGTTGACTCTTCGTTTGAAGTTTAGTTCTATTCTGTTCAAGTTCTTTTATAATAATAGGTACCCTTTAAGTTTAACCATACCCATTTGTTTTGTTGTTTACAGTAACAATAATACTGTTGTAATACAATACTCGTGTATGGTCTATAAAATAAAATATTCAAAACTTTACAAAACTCAAAATATTCAGCAAAAGACTGAACAATCTGTATACCACAGAAAAGTCTTTTGATTCAGAGTTTACTAATCCTTTGCTCTTCTGAATTAGCAGTCCAATGGTGTTATCCTGAATCCACTAGTTTTGGTGGAAAGTGGATAGATCCTACCAGTTCAGATGTAAACCATGCAACGTCCAGTAGATGGCAAATCCTGGCTCACGCACAGTTCACACAAGGTCCAATGGGTGGCTCGCCATCATGGATCCAGCACGAGTCAAATCTTCAAATCCAGCGTCTGTCTAATCGACAATTCTTCATCCCAACCTAAGTTGGCCTAACGTAAACAACATAAAATAAGTAAAGATACTTAAAATAAAACGCTAGGTAAGTCTAAAACTAAGAAAATGTACATTTCCGGTCTTAAACCCCGCGCTTGTTAAAATGGCACCGACATGGCGGACAATAAAAACAAGATGGAGCATTGACCTACAAAGCCAACGCTTGGATAGGCTTAAAATGTACCAAACATTTACCCTTTTCGCATAAAACAACTTAAATTAAATACCTTAGCTTTCAGCTTTCATGAAACAACAATTACTGTATACAAATATAGTTTACAGAAAAGGAAATACATGGTTTCCACTCACCAAGTCCCGTTAATCCAAGTACACAAACCTCCGAGACCACGACTTGGTTGGAAAACCATCAATACCTTTGTACAAGTGTGAAAATAACTCTTAGACAACTGTACACTCGTTGCTTTACAAAAAATAAATATATTTCTTAAAACTCACCGAGTCCTGTTGCTTGGCAAGACACCAGGACAGGTCGGAAAACAAAAATACCTTCTTCGAAGTACAAAAATGACTTTTAGATCGGTTTAGACTCGTTTTCAGCGCTTGTTCCTCTGCTATTTTCACTGCAGTACTTTTGCGTGTTTTGCTCGTTTAGCACTGGGGAACTTTTTCAGCAATACGATTGGCTGTTGTTTGGTGCAAGGGCGTCACACAACGTGCCCTTCAAAATAAAAGTCTACATGGATTTTAACCATTTTAAAACGTAAATAATAATGATTTTGCATATTTAGCACGTTTTTTAACTCAAATAATATACAATAGAATGAAATATAGCTTTTTAGATGTTTTTAGATACATTTCATCGTATGAACTTATTTATTGGCTTTTTACATTCATAGTATTTATTGCTGTTTTTATTAACATGCTTTTAATCTGGTAGCTCTGTTAACCTCTGGGTTACACCCTCCCCTCTTAACTCTATGCAAGTCCCTTTGCATATTGCATAATTAAACAACTTTTATTTCATGCACTTCGATGGAACTGGTGACAGCTTCACTTATGCTTTGGAAGAGGGACTGAACAATGCTTACGAGGGGGTTACCCAAACGCGGGTAGGTTAACTGTTTGGGTATCTTTCTCTCTCTGAGAGACCTTCTAACACTTTGGTCTGTGTCAGTGTCATTGGTTTCTGTGTCATTTTCATCCGTAGGTTCATCTTGGTTTGTTCCTTTTTCCGTTGTCTCATTTGTACTTTTGCGTTTTCTCCATTTGTAGGTATTTGGACTTCTCCTTCCATTGCAGGTTCAGGTAAGTTCTCCATTTCAGGTAGATTTCCATTTCCAGTTTCATTTCCACGATCCGGTAAGTGTCCATAATCAGGTGTTTTGTCATTTTCGGTTGGTACGTCACATTCGGTTGGATTGTCATATTCGGTTGGTTTGTCATTTCCAGTTGGTTTGTCACAATCAGGTAGGTTTACAAGTTCTGATTCATCCTCATCCTCTGGAGCATTGTCAGGATTTGTAACAGGTTCTGGGACTGATTTGGGCTCCATAGTAGGACAAGTTTTGGGAGGAATGACTACTCTGTACTCCTCGACAGACCTTAAGATTTCTTTTAAAGGACCTGGGGGGTTATACTGTAAGTAGTCATCATATTCCTCAGAGTTGTAATCATACTCTGGTTCATCAGAATCAGTTGTTGGATGTTGGCGTGTGCTGGGCCTGCAGGGCTTTTCTTTAACAACAGGGGGAGTATCAGGCAGAGTTGGCAGGAACCCGCATGGCAACAAGAGGTCTCTGTGTAGAGTTCTGGTGGGACCATCTTGGTGCTCAGGCTTGACTGTATACACAGGTAAGTTGTGTTTTTGGCTTACGACAACATAAACTGTGGACTCCCACTTGTCAGCTAACTTGTTTTTACCTCTGAGCCTGACATTTTTAACAAGCACACGATCACCAACATCAAGGACAGATTCAGTAACGTATTTGTCGTAGCGGACTTTGTTTCGTTCAGCAACTTTGGCAGCATTCTTTGTAGCCAATTGGTAGCTCTCTTGGAGATGAGTTTTCAGTGCTTTGACATACTGCGAGTGAGATTGCTGCTGACGTTGGTTCAGTGGAACATTGAAGGCAAGGTCAATAGGTAGTCTGGGCTGCCTACCAAACATTAACTCGTATGGCGAATAACCTGTACTGTCATGTTTGGTGCAGTTATATGCGTGCACAAGTGGTTTAACATAATCACGCCAATGTTTCTTGTCTTCGTCCTTGAGTGTACCTAGCATGTTTAGTAGTGTCCTATTAAACCTTTCTACAGGGTTTCCCCTGGGGTGATAGGGTGAAGTTCTGACTTTTTGAATTCCTGCAAGGTCACAAAGCTCTTGGATTGTTTTCGATTCAAAGTCTGCGCCTTGATCACTGTGAATCTTTTCTGGGAAACCGTAATGGATTATGAAGTTTTCCCACAAGGCTTTGGCTACTGTTTTAGCCTTTTGGTTTGGAGTGGTAGTAGCGATTGCGTATTTTGTAAAGAAGTCTGTCATGACTAAGACATCTTTAGTATTACTGCGGTCTGGTTCAATAGTCAGAAAATCGATGCAAAGTAACTCAAGGGGTCTGGTGACTTGAATATTTACAAGGGCCGCTGCCTTTTCGGGCAGAGTTTTTCTACAAACACACCTGTGACACTTTTTGACTTTTTGTTCAACATCCAAGGCCATTTTTGGCCAGAAGAATCTGGATCTGGCTAGGTCAAGAGTTCGGTCCATACCGAGATGACCCATGTCATCGTGAAGACTTCTTAAAACCATGTCTTTCAAGCTTTCAGGAAGAACGAGTTGAAACAGAGTTTCATCACCAACCTGTCTTTTTCTGTACAGAATCCCATTCTGCAACTCAAGTTTGTTTAGCTCGCGCAGAAGGATTGGAAGGTGTGGGATTTCTTTGCGTACAGTAGGAGGTGTTGTTTCACCTGTTTCGAGTTGGTGTATGATTTCATTTATGGCAAGGTCATTTCTTTGTTTTTGCTTTAGCTCATCTTCTGAAAGACTTGGAATGACTGGAAAACCGTCACACTGATCAAAGCAATCCGGAACGGCTTGAGCGGACATGGACAAGGATGTTACGAGAGGGCAGGTAAGAGCGTTGTTGTCTGTATCAAGAGGCTGGAGAACTAGATGTTTTTCACAGATTGCACTGACAGCATTTTCAGGGACGTGAACGAAGGGATTGGTACCAGGTAAGTGGTGTTTGACAAACTGGCAGATTCGTTCTTGTTCTTTCAGGGAGACAAGATCATTGACTGGCTCTGGATGGGGACGGCGAGACAAGCCGTCTGCGTCCGAGTTTAGTTTGCCGGCCCTGTACTGAAGCTGGAACTCGAAAGATGACAAGGCGGACAGCCAGCGATAACTTGTCGCGTCCAACTTTGCTGTAGTCAAGATGTATGTTAGAGGATTACTGTCCGTTATCACTGTGAAAGGACTTCCGTAGAGATAGTCACAGAACTTTTCTACGACTGCCCACTTGAGGGCTAAGAACTCAAGTTTGTGAGCAGGATAACGTGTTTCGCTTTTAGACAGTCCTCTACTCGCATATGCGATTACGCGCATCTCTCCCTCCTGCTTTTGATACAGGGCTGCCCCTAGCCCTGTCGTGCTTGCGTCCGTGTGAAGCACGTACGGAAGTTTGGGGTTTGCGAACCCTAACACGGGAGCGGTTGTGAGTTTGTCTATTATTGTTTCGAACGCGTGTTGGCAACTTTCAGTCCATCTTTCATTGAAAGGAGCTTTTGGCTCAAAGTACTGGACACTGTCGGTTTTAGAGGTGTGGTTCTTTCTAAGCGGCGGATAACCAGCGGTAAGGTTTGTTAGAGGTTTCACGATCTTTGAGAAATCTTTAATAAACCGTCTATAATATCCGGCGAAACCTAAGAATGAGCGTAACTCTTTTAGATTTCTGGGACTTGGCCATGTTTTGAGTGCGGACACTTTCTCAGGGTCTGTTTCAACACCACTGGTTTTATGTCAAATGTTACAACTTGCCAGCTAAACTTATTGTTTGAACTTACCTATCAAGGTAATGGTACAACCCTGTGGGAGGTCCCTTCCCATGAGAGGTATAACAGGAGGAAGCCATTTTTGTTCATGCAAGTGACATGGGTCATGGAGAAGTTTCTTTTGTGTGAAGAATAAAGATTGCCTGGTAATAGTTATATGTTTGTCGAGTCTGCCTGCTCATTTCGATCACTCTGTCCCCACACCTACATATTCCCTTAAGCCCTATAAACAGTCTATAGGAAGTAGGTATATATCTTAAATTGCAGCCTAAAAAGGGGAAAAAAAAAGAAATCACAAAATGACATTTTCTGTTATTCAGGAATAGCTAAATAAAAGTCAATATGATAGAAAGGAAACCCTCAAGGCCAGTGTTTCTCTCTTGAAGTTGTAATTCTGTTATCCCCCTCGAAACCACGCCCACTTATTTTGCTGATTGTTTTTTCTCTGACAATAGGCCCGCCCGTTCAAACTGCTCCACTTGCTCCGTGGCCAGACTAACTTCCCTGCGTGGAATGGACAGGGAATAGTATGTCAGAGCCAGGCAATCGAAAACATACCTGGAGTAGAATAAAAGAGAGATGGCCCATGCCTGAAAATGTGTACACAAAAAAATCAACAGGCGCTCAATCGGAGAATGCTTCTTTAGGCTATACGGGGAAAAAAAAAGATTAGTCCTTCTGGGGCGCTTCAAAAAGATAAAACAGTCTTCCGCGTCACCCTGCAACTGTCCCCGAAGACGACACAATCCAAGGCGCACAAACATGACAACAAGCAGCGAACAGTGTTGTCTTTGGGGACAGTTTCACGGCGACGGTAAAGTCTGTTTTGCCTTGTTTGAACCCTCCCAAAGGACCCACCTGGAGTGATGTTTTGTTTCGTCCTCGCACGCGTCGGTAATCCTGCATTTTCAAGTTGGTCTCCTTCGTCGTCACAATGTACTATATGCCACGCAGAGATTTGTAGGCATTGTTTTGGGGGCACACAAACAACACAGCAGCAACCCCACTGTAGAAATGAATTCATAATGTTGACGGCATTAACCTCTTAACCCTCGCCTTAAAGGAACAGGCCACCGTTTTTCCATACTGAGATATACCTTACCTGAGCTTAGACGAGTTGAAACGTACCTGTCTCGTCTTTGTGCTCAGTCACGCAAAACGACCAAATATGTTGTTCCTATCGCTCCAAAACGGGGCTGAAGTTGGAAGCTCTTCCACGGGCACAAAGACCAGACAGGTACGTATCAACTCGTCTAAGCTCAGGTAAGAACATATCACAGAATGGAAGAACGGTGCCCTGTTCCTTTAACCGAGTGCATTTTGTCCTCATTTGAAAGCTAAGACCTACAAAACTAATCTAAGCTTCTTCCTTGATTGTCACGATTGTGTCCTTTTTGTTTTGCGCTTCCAACCCGTTTTTATTGCTTTGTGACATGTCTTGGTCATATTTTTGGGTCTTGATCGCGATTAGGCTACATTACACGGCAAAGACGCGACAAAAAAGCAGTGAAAACCTAACGTGACCAAAGAAAAGTGACATAAAAAAAAGTTACGATAAAAAAAAGTGACAAAAAAGTGATTGAAATGCGACAACAATGTGAACAAAAATGCGACAAAAAAGAAAAAACCTTACAGTCTTATAGTTTAAAGTGTTTATAGTTTATCATTTATCTAAAGCTGGGGGGTCCAAAGTGCGGCTCACGGGCCAAATGTGTCCCTCAGACCAATTTTTGGTGGCCCTCGGCCTTCTTGCTGAATCGGTACACATTATCAGAGATGGTCCTTTTTATTTTAAATGTAATAATTCTACACAATTCTAACCTAACAACTCACATTTTATTATAAGACAGAGCTGGCATGAAGGCTTTAAGCATAAATAAAAGTATAGGGCACAAATTTAAACTCTGCTAGTCAAAGATTTCGCGGCACTAACCACCGATATATGGCCCTTCACCCCCATGTACGCTTCGCTATGCAGCCCCCCATGAAAAAGGTTTGGACACCCCTGATCTAAAGTTATATGTTATGTATAAACCTGTTCATAACCATGGCAAAAAAACAATTCTGTTTCTGAAAACATGATAAAAAAAAAAGTTTTGTATGGCTTAGCTTTCAAATGAGGCGTTAGTCTGGCCTGTTAGGCTGTTGAGAAGCTTTTGGGTTTAATGGGTTAAGCAGGAAAAACATTGAACAAATTCGGTTTAGTAATCTGTGTTTGGATTTTTTATTGGCATTTGACCTCAAATCTTTTCAATTAAGAATAATAAAAAAAAAAAAAGTATATCCTTGAAATCAACTTTAGGGGCTACTGTTTTAGGCTATTCTAAAAAAAAAAAATATCCAAGACTTACAAGTTAAAAAGTTCTTCCATTTTATGATTGCTTTACCTTTCACCATTTTTCTTTTCTTTATTTTTTTTTTTTTATGTATGTATTTTATATTTCCACTTCCAATCGCTGTCTCTCCCTTCACCACGCTCAAACATGATTAAACCTCATAAAGAGTCTGACGGCTCCCATGGCACGGCTAAACTCCAAAGTAATTTTTATTAAACGCTGATTTAACGTTCATTTTCTCCATCACGGACGGCCATCATCTCAGCATCTGTTCTGCACAGTAGCGCGATCCAATACAGGTGTGGGGAAAGCACGGGACGCAAAAAACATAAAAACACTTTGACGGAGAGAAAGCAGGAGTCACGTGATGGAAACAAGAGACGTATTTCGAGAATTTTGCTTAGGAGTCCCACCAAAAAATACGTTTTTATTCATGAGAAACTTATTATACCGTGCACGATTCTACAACGGGTCAGTCTTTTTGATAAGCAGCAGAAGAGTGCCATTTGTTGACAGAAGCCGCTCCACATCAAACATGTTTCCAAACTCGGGCATGAAGCTCTGCACCACTTAAACACTTGCCCATATAAACATTCGGTTCAAATGAGTTATTCTATTATGGGTGATAGACACTTTATGTGAAAGCTATCTTCAACCGCGAGCCAGCAGATACAGTGCCTTGTGAAAGTACTAATACACCTTGAACTTTTTTCCCATTTTGTCATGTTTACAACTCTAAACGTAACGTTTTGATTTTGATTTTTTTTACTGAAAGTTCACACACAAGTAACAGACAACTGTGAAGTGAAAGCAAAATGATACATAATTCTGTTATTTTACAAAAAATAGAACAGTGAAAAGTAGGGCTTGTATTCATACAGCATTTTCTGAGTGCATTAAATTGCCTTTATAACATTCCTAATGACTGCAGAAAGTTCACACCTTGCCTTAAATAGAGTCTACCTGTGCGTAATCTACTCTCAGTATAATTACAGCTGTTCTGTGAGGGCCTCAGAGCTATGGTCGGAGTGTATTGGTCACTAAACAACATCATGAAGGCCAAGGAGCACACCAGAGAGGTCAGGGATAAAGCTGTGGAGAAGTTTAAAGCAGCGTTAAGTTATACAAAGATTTCCCAAGATTTGAACATCTCACGGAGCACTGTTCAATCCATCATTCAGAAATGGAAAGAGTATAGCACCACTGCGAACTTACCAAGACACGGGCGTCCACCTAAACTAACAGACCGAACAAGAAGAGCACTGGTAAGAAATGTAACCAAGTGCCCCAAGATACCTCTGGAGGAGCTGCGACGTCCTGCCGCTGAGCTGGGGGAATCTGTACACGGGACAACTATAAGTCGTACTATACACAAAGAATGGCCCAGTCCGAGTCCTGACCTAAATCCTATTGAAAATCTGTGGAAAGACCTGAAAACTGCTGTTCACAAACGCTCTTCTTCTAATTTGACAAAGCTTGAGTTGTTTTGTAAAGAGGAATGGGCTAAAATGTCAGTCTCTAGATGTGCAAACCTTGTAGAGTCAAACCCCAGAAGACTTTCTGATGTTATTGCAGAAAAAGGGGGTTACACAAAGTATTAATTCATGCTGTATGAATACTTGTGCACGCCCCACTTTTCACTTTTTGAAAAATAACAGAATCATGTATCATTTTGCTTTCACTTCACAGTTGTCTGTTACTTGTGTGTGAACTTTCAGAAAAAATTCAAATTCAAAATAAAATCTGTGCAAATGTTCAAGGTGTATTAGTACTATCGTAAACACTCATGTGCAAACCTCTTCAACTAAGTTCAACAAAGACGCCAGTTCAGACCTGTTTGCGAGACAGACTAAATCATACGCCCTGGACTCTGACCAGCCTGGCCAAAATAAACATAAAAGCGCAATTCCACAAAGACAATATTGTCTTACCACCCGCATTAACCCCACACATATTCTCCAGTTCGGCTTTACCCAAATCTAAAAGCTTTTCAACTGGAGAGCAGCAGTGTAACACCTAATTTGAAAGCTAAGGCCTACAAATGTTATTGATAACTTTGTTGTCACATAGTCGCTGTGTTTTTTTTTTTTGTCAAATTTTTGTCATGTTTTTGTTGCTTTTCATTAGGCCATACTTGAACCTAAAAGGCATTTGGAAATGTTATGCATTTTCTAGCTGAAGTGATATCTTTATGCTTATGATAGGAAATTACAAACAAAACAGCTCAAAAAGGGCCATCTTATCTTTGCAAAAACTGCTTGAAAAGACATTTGATGCTGATTTTGAGAACTTTTGGACTGTCCTGAAATAAGATTGCCAATGGAACATGCATTAAGTCAGCCTAAAATAAGAGACATGGACTTGGACACTTAAAATAAGACAAACACACTTGAAATGAGTTCCAATGAGTTCCATTGGCAAGTATCTACCCAATTATTCACATTTCTACATAATTTAAAAACAAATTATTGTGTAACATAAAGTTATAAACAAGTACATTTCAAAAATGTAGCTTAATTTGTATTATTATTTTTTGGGGGGTGTTCCAAAGCCTCATAATTAGCTAATTTTCCCCCTTTTGGTGATGAGCAAAATATGTGTCTGTAACCATTATTTTATTTTATTTTGTATTTGTTTTTGTGAAGCCCTCACCCCCCGCCCCCACAGCCCTACAGCCCCGCGTGAATCGTAAAATGTGTTATTTCGCATGTGTCACTACCTGTAAGAGAAATCTCGCCTTTTGAACAAAACCGCCCACACAGCCGCCCAGTCTCCGTGCTCTCAGTGGCGCATCAATGTCAGACCACAGCAACACATGAAAGACCTGCATTTGCATTTAGAGAGTGCTGCGGCTGATTTCTTTGGAGGGCAGGACGAGAGAGAAAAAAAATAAAAAAATAAAAAAAAGTTGTGACACCAGGTGAAGAGAGTGTGACTGAGCGCGCCCAGTGGAGCTAATGTCAGACCAGGACAATTTGCAGCTCACCTCACATGCACTTTATAATTGGACATTATTAACATGGACAGAGCAAGGGAAAGTGTTACCATTTTGCTGCCTGAAAGTTGCTTGATGTGTTTAGAAAGTCGTCTCTGGGAAGAACTGGGATGGGAAACGCGTTTTGTTGTTACCATTTACAATCTTGTGACCAAAAGCTGATCTACAAATGAAAGTGGTTTGGATCAGAAAAGACTATGTATCCTGTTCCTCCGGGGAATTTCCGATCACTACGTACCGTATACTGACCTCGTGCGGCATTCTAGAGCGCAGTTATCTCCGTGCGTCAGACTATTTTGTTATATCAGGTCTAAAACATGTTTATATTCATTGTACTCATAGGTGAAAGGCTCTTTTCCCCTGAGATCCCGATGTTTTGTTGAATAAATTACACTTGTTCAAATCAATTTCCACCACCCTGTTGCCCCTTTACTGTTCATCCAGGTCTTTTCTTCTCTGCTCATTGTTTCGCGCTCACGGTGATAAGGGAAATAGATTCAGCTACTTTCTACAGATTGAAAAGAGGGCCACATTGTCTTCTCTGCGATGGGATCTTCATAGTGTGATGCGCGCAGTGTTTAGGTGTTTTCAGAAAGCACATGGAGGAGAAACAGCGGCGAAAAGAAAGCATTGCTAATGTATTATTTCTTCGTCTACCATTACTAACGATTGTACTTATATTTGATCCATACCGTGCAACGAAACATTGGACGGCAATGGAGGTGATCATACACGGAATTGGAGACTTGCTCAATTTTAAGGTGCCTTTCATGGTGCAAGTGTATACGGCAGCTGAGAAGAATATCGGAGCTCCTCCCCGTTCCGTTCTAGACATTTATTCCACCCGTCGCAGGTGATTCAACGCAGTCTTCACAAAGTCTCCCCGATGTGTTGCCTTAGTCTTCTGTAGCCTTAATTTTTTGGGTTTCCTTTCCTAGAAGAATTGTAAAGCAGACTATGCCCTTTGATTTGCGATATACTGTATATATACTGCCTGAAGTTAGAATTGGACGAAGAATGTAATCCCATGCTGCCAATCGTATGGCAAGATTCCAAAAAACATCACCACTTGATATACTGCAACTTTCCCATCGCAAGAACAAAACAAAAGGCGGGTAGAGTCAGAAAATATCTTGATTTAAAAAAAAAGTCGAATGTATGAATAGCTATGCTTTGCCCTTTGAACACGGCACACGAACACAACTCCAGAAAAGTACCAGACCAAAAAAATAATTAAATAAATAAATTAAAAAAAAGGTCACACGGTCAAATCTTCCTTTTGGACTGCGTTTAGCTTTGATAGAAACACGCGTTTGCTGTGGCATCGTTTCGATAAGCCACTGCACTGTCGAAAGGTCCAGTATTGCATTCACCTTTCACCGGGATCTTTGTATTGTGGACGGGAGAGTGGGACCACTGCTCAAAGCCTTCTCCAGCACGTCCCAAAGATTCCCAGTGGGGTTAAGATCTGGGCTCTGTGGAGGACCATCCATGTGTGGAAATGACGCCTCACGCCCTTTCACGATGTGAGCCCGATGAACGCTTGCATCGTCACCGTGGAATATGCCCGTTCCATCAGGGAAGAAGAAACCCACTGACGGAATAACCGGGTCATACACGATGTTTAGGTGGTCAACTGATCTCATTCTTTGGGCACATATCGTTGCTGAACCTAGACATAGACGGCAGCGACAGCAACCCCAGATCAGAACAGTTAGTTAGATCAACAGATCATGTTGCATTTGTGATTTTGTGTTGCTGTGTAAAATTCAAGTTACTTCAGGGGAGCTTATACAAATCAGCTCTCTTGCTAAGTGTTTAACTGGAGTATGCACTGTGCTTCGGACAATGTTGGAATGTTAACCTGCCATCCTTCCAAGCACACGTTACTACCATGGTGCTTACTCGTGTCTTGACCTCCAAGAATACTAGAATAAGTTCCTTTGTTTTGGCGGAGTGTGATCAAGTGTTTCCGCGCTCTGATCGTCGCAGAATGACAGAGAAGGTCAGCAGACCGGCAGACTGACATAGTGCTAGATGACATCAAAGTCTCCATTTACAAGAAGGGTATCAGTCACTCTTCATCCAAAGTCAAATGGGCACAATCACAGTCATATTTAATTTAACAGAGTGATATTTATAGAGCTGGAAGCCTCCTCGACCTCCCCCCGTTTCCTGCTGCTCTCACCTCCCAGGAATTTCTGCTCGCAGCTTTGCAAAATGATGTTTTGTCATTTCAATTCACATTATTCAAATACCCCCATAAATATTTATAGCGTGGTCTGAGATGGGAAGGTGAGCGAACGGGAGATAGAGGCCAGAGGAGGCTTCTCTCCCACCCTGTTCTCCGGTCACGGTTTTTATTATTCCGCGTAATATTGGAAAGTAGTGATTTATTACACTGCCCAAATGAATGATCGCAAACAGTATAACGGGCGAAACAACATGCATTAAGTTCAGTCTAATGAAACACAGATCAAGTATGCCGACGCCTCTCATCTATTCTGGTCCCAGAATTTTAAAACAACAACAAAAAAGTGCTATTTTTGCAATGGCTTACCAACATAAAGCTGAAGCATCGCCCTGGAGACGAGCTGATGAAATCCCAGCAAAGGCCTGAGGTGAGGCCAACATGCCCTCATGTTTTTGGAGGTATTTCTCACCAACACGAACACCCATGGGGAGAGTAATGCTCGTAACACCTTTAATGCCAACTGTTTAGATTTCTGTACCCAGGACTCTGGAGGTGATCGTGCTTTTACCGAGGCTGCTCCAAAACTTTGGAATGAGCTCCCTCTACTAATATCGGCCTGACCGATGCACCGTGTTTATTTGCCTTTTGCTACGGCCCACTCCTTTTGAACAGACTAACTGCTCAAATAAACAGATAAACTAAACTGAACTATTTCTCTCTCTTTTTTTAAATCAGTTTGAGGCTAGACTTTTTTCTACATACCATTGCCAGAGCCGCCACAATTGCGGAGGCAAACCAGTGCGCAGCTGCTTTCATCGACTTTACATAAAACCGTCATTATGTTATTGACTGTGATGATGTCACCGGGCCCAGCGGGGGGCAGGAGCTAGTTTTACTTATTAACAGCATTTTACTTTAACAAGGCGTAGCTCAAAAGAAAATGTATGAATTACAGAAATGATCATTAATATCCGTCACTTGGTCCATGATCTCTCTGTACAAGACCAACAATTTCCTCAAAAACAAAATAGTTTTTCCTCTATATAATAGTGTTGGCCTTTAGAACGCTGTGATGTCACCTGCAACCCAGCAATATAGAAGGGCAACAGAATAGCAATTGTCAACACATTTCAATGTTGCTTGTACACATGTTTACTTTCTTTAGTTTAATTTTGAATGTGCCCTACAGTGTCTAAAAACGGTTGCGTTAAGGAGATTATGGAGAAATTATTTAAACAGAGAAGCCAATCCGTCCTAATAATAAAAAAAAAAAAAAAAACTGGTCCTGTCGGAGTCCTATAATAAACTTGACCTGATTTGCGTCTCTCTGCTGCAGCTTCTGAGAAAATATTTTAAAAGGTAGAGGTTGGCCCGGGCTGAATGCCAACTTCATAACGGATCCACGTAGCAAACAGTGACTCGAATCATCTATGGTTGAAAAGGTCATTTTCACTGAGCCTCACCCTCCACTCTACACTGAACTCCCACGTTCTCAAAATATAACAGAGTGAGGATTTCAGTAGTGGCTCAGAAGGTAGAGCGGGTCGCCTCATTCGACAGTCCTTTACCGGGTATTTGTGCTGTGAATTGGAGTTTGGATGTAAAGTGGAGAGAGCTGCATTATTACAATCACATGTGCCTGTCACGCATGTGATTGGGCACTGCCGCTGTGCCACTTCTGCCAGTCTACCCCAGGGCATCTGTGGCTACAATAGTATCTTACCACCACTGAGAATGGAGTGAACGAATCATGACCTGACCCCTTTTCGCAGAGCTTTTGATTCCTCCAAGTATGGTGATGGAAACTTCTACAGACTACAACTACATTTCTATCAGGAAATATTTGCTTGAAAGTATCAGTGCATATCCAATTATTCAACCTAGCTCTAAACACTTCAGCTATTAGAGCTCATCAAAGTGAATTAAGGGCTCGTGATGCTATCATTTCAGCCAATCAAAGAATTACAGCTGCTCTTGTCCTCTGTAAAAGTCGGGTTTGAAAATGGTCTCCGATTTAGCTGTCTAATTAATGCAGTCTCAAACACATCTAGTGATTTTGACATCGCATTAGTCAGTCTTTCATTTATCCAAATTGACACTTTCGGTCTTGGCAAAGTCCACATTGGAACGCGCGCAAAAAGACACCAGCGCCTCGATAACTGTCACAACGCGCAGGCGACGCAAAGCCCGTGATGCGACTGAGCCGCAGCAAAGCAGCACATTCACATCCAATGACCTATGGATCGAACCACGCACGGGAAGCTTTTCACGAATGCAAGAGACTGTCATTCTGCGTCCAATCATTTCACTCACGCGGAGATTAAAGAGCCCTGCGAGCAGTGGGTTGTGAAATGCACAGGCAGAAATGGTAAAAGCGTTCCCCTGCAGTGCAAGATCAAGATAAATAGGTATTGGTGTAATGTAAATGCAAATGAAAGTCATCTCCGTTTTGACTAATGGGGTGAGGCTTATCTTCATTCAAAATCACACTATGAAGATTATTGGGTGAGTAATTGTGGATGCCGTATGTTACACTGCATTGATCGAACGCATAGATATAGTTAATGCCATATTAGGCGATATGTTCCAAAAATAAAATCTCAAAAATGATGAATAGATTCTCTCAAAGCCAAGGCATTTTGTGACCGTCCTAAAAATACCACTACTACTGTGTATAGGACTACAGAAATTAAACACAGCTTAACAGCAATAGCACAAATCACGGTAAAATCCCTGTATTTATTTTTGAATGAGGTTTTTAGCCAGCACAATATGCTTTTAGTCACCCCATTTGGAGCGTCCCATGCTGAGCTCAACAGCTTGGGTTTCTTTCACTTTTACTAGAATTATATCCATATTCATAATCAAACAGATGAAGCTGAAATCAAATCAAAGCCAACAGCATGCTCTGTAGAGGGAAAAATGAGTCAACAGGAAACGGCTCGAACAAGCTGGGAGCACGCCACTTGGTATATTCAGTTACAAATCCCCAAAAAGCGGAATTTACTGCATCACATGCTCTATATAAAGACAAAATGGTAATTGCTTTTCGGTTTTCATCTGTTAGTGACACCTGACAGCTGCATAAAAACACTTTATTTGATTCATTTCTGAAGATAAATAGTTCAAGATGGCACTGGAATATTACTGTATAAAATGAAACAAAAGTCGTCGTTCCACCCGGCCGCGGATGCCACGATCTACGTGCACGTATCGACACTACCCCGCAGACCTTTCCGTTTCCACCACACACACACACGCATTTGCACGCTGTACAGATGGTCATTAAATGCTAACACTAGCTAAAGCTGCGCTAACAACGGCTAAATGCTAATATCAGCAAAATCCCCTTTTAGCACAGCGGTGTGATGTTGTGAGATATTAAATCCGTATGACCCATGGGCGTCGGAACCATTCATTGTGAGGGGGACGTGTCCCCCCCACTTTTGAAAAGTGGTTGATTGGTCCCCCCCCCCCACTTTCACAACGTGAATTTTCATTGACTTTACATTTACTAGTTTAGACTGGACCTTTTCAATAGGCTCCCCGAGGCCAAACAATTAAATATGACCCGCGCCTTATTTTCCATACATTTAAAAACATATGTATTGGCATTATCCCATTATCCGCGCCAGTATCGCGTCGCTCCGCGGCGCATACGCTCCGCTTTGCGTAGCTGTGTTCATGCGGCTCCTCACCTCAGAGCGGCTGAAATGTAAACATGTCTCTGTAAACCGCTGAAAAACGGCTAAAGTGAGAATACTGAGGATTATTGTTGGACGGACGGACAGATTTGACCACACCGAAGCACAAGGACTCGTGCATCGTGTTTCTGGAGTTTTTTACGGATTCTCACATGGAGGAGCAGGGCTTTTCGCGTCCTCGGCAGGTGGACAGCGTGTTTCCCTTCTTCATCGGTACAAAGGGCCTGACCAGTAACTTTAAGGTGAGGAACATCAGTTTTGGATGTGTTTGTAAAGCGAGTGATGAAACTGATGTAGCGTGAGTTTGGGGAAACTGCACCGGGCTAGCACGAGTGTTCAACCGGTCAATACGCCCGGTAAACCTCACTGTCTGGAGTCTAACTTAACCAAATAACATCTGAATTATTCATTTGATGGATAAATGTTTGCTTCCTTTACCCCTTGACTAAATTTTATCTGCGTTTGTGGGAAATGTGAAGATACGAGCGTTGAGATGTTTCTTTGCGATGGCGGGAGTTAACGGGTGTGGCTGAAGCTAAATGTGGACACAAACACGAGCGCGCCGTCTCATAAGAGTTTCATTCACTGAGTTTTTTTCACAAAGCGTCATGAAGCCAGGACTGGACAGGAGAACAGCGGCTCCACAGGTGTTTGTTTATCCGCCCTATATGTCCACCCAGCTGCCAGGAGGAGGCGCTGCTGAGCCGATCGAGTCTCTCACGTATTCTTGAAGTAGCGCTCGATTTGGATGTAGTCCCGCTAAAGCAATAACATTGCTCTGTGTCCTGACCGTGTCCCACTGTAGTTCTTAATGTTAAGAAGTCGACCCCCTCCATTTTTGAAATGTGTCCCCCCCACTTTCCAAACGCTTCCGACGCCGCTGGTATGACCTGCGTGTCAATAGTGAGGGCTGTCCACGCTCTCGTTGCCAATCAGAGGCCAGAGTCTGTTCACGTCACATCAGACATGGGTTAGTGCGCTTTGGCCACAGCCAGAGGTCGGGCCCAAAACCTAGCACTGGCCTTTGTTATGGAAAAGCTCGACAAAGCAAGAGTTATTTTATTGTGAGTAAATATCCATCCATCCATCCATCCATTTTCTCCCACTTGTCCGTTGCCGGGTCGTGGGGGCAGCTGTTGGAGCTGCCCAAGTCACATGGCACCTGTCCCCTATGGCTCCTCCTGCAGGTGGTGGGTCCACGGGAGGACGGCCTCATGGTTCCAAACGGTTCCAAACGGGCCTGTTGGTCTCTCATAGGGGGCCCATTCACACTCTCATTCATACACCAGTGTACGCAGACACTGGAGGCAAGGAGGGTGAAGTGTCTTGCCCAAGGACACAACGACAATGTGCACCTTCAGGAGGCGGGATTCGAACCCCCGACCTTCCGATCATGAGACGACCCGCTCTACCATCTGCGCGACCGTCGTCGTCGTGTGAGTAAATAATGAAATTAAATAATCTGGATTCTGACATGTATGACTTCGTAGATCTCCATTCACTGCAGGACGGGCCTGCGTGCGTGTCTGTTAGGCAGAGGCAAAGACAGCACTGACAATTCTGTGTTCTTCTCTACTGCAGGACTGAGGCCTACTTCTGTCCGTAAATGCTCTTCAGGTATATACTGGACAGTGGGAGAAAAAATGTATGTGAACATTTTGGAATTTCTCACATTTCTCCCTAAATTGGTCATACAATGTGGTCTGATCTTCATCAAAATCCTAAGAATGAATAAACAGTGTCTGCTTACACTAACGGTGCCTACACACCTAACGCGGATCGCACAGCAGGTGCGGTTGATTCCTGTGTATTGTCAATGTAAATCCGTGCACATGTCGGGTGCTCAGGTACGTTGGAGCGGCATGAACACGTGAGGAGGCAGACGGAGTAAAAACACACATTTGCAAAATGTATTCATCATCTGAATTTGGAGCAACATAACCACCTCTACTACATCATGAAGACACAAGTGAAACGGAAACACTGTCTGGAATGAGGCACTCTTCATGTCAAGCAACAGCTGTGGTTTGAAATGCCTTTCCTGGGCCCAGGCATTCGGATCAGAGGAAACATACACTTCAATAAACTTATGAAAACACAAGCACGGGCAAAATTAAGGACGCACTATATTACAAACATTTTCATTCATATCTTAATGCTTTGCAGCAAAAGCACAGAGGTTTTTTCTTCTTCTGCAGAATTGTGCAGCAGTGGCTCCTGAAGTGAACACATACGAGCGTCTGATTGCAAGCCTTTCAAGCGTCCAAATAAGAGCAGCACGATCCGTACAGTTAGGTGTGTAGGCACCATAATACCATCTCAAAAACTACATGTTATCATATTTTTAAAGGCCATAACATGTAAACATTCACATTGGTCCAAGGTTCATCCTGATCGTTGTGAGCGTCTAATCTGCAACTACACAAAAGCAAGTTATTGCTGCAAAAGAAGGGTCAGCCAGCTATGCAATACAAGGGTTCACTTGATCCACACTTGACGTTGTGTGTTCCGCCCAAACTATTTAACTTTGGTTTAATCAGTCCACAGAATATTTTGCCAGTAGTGCTCTTTTGCAAACCAAAGTTGGATTGTTGGCTCATTCAAAGCAGATCTATCTTTTGAGCTGTACCGCCACAAAAGCACGGACATCCATTTTCCATTTGAATGCAATTTTCTATTGCATTCTTTATTTTTTTGTCAAATAGCTTCAAGATAAAAGCAAACAGAATAAAAGGTAGCCACAAAGATCAGCCAGATATGCCATTTAGATAATACCTAATGGCTTAAGATTTCAAACAGAGTTAATTAGAAACAAAGTTATATTATGATGATGGCGTGTGCTAGTGCGGATACATCACAGATAGAGCTGATTGGAACACTGCTGTGATGTCAGTGTCATAATAGAACATGATAATTAAAGTAAAGTCTGCCTTAAGAGCCTATAAGAAGAAGAAGAAGTTGAACAAGTTGAGACAGTCGGACTGGATCCCATTCTGCACAACGTAGCCGTTACAGTACCTCTTTGTCAATAGTGATTCTGTCTCGAACGTGTTCATGGTCAGTCCTGTAATCAGACCGTCTGACGCCGTCATACAACATCTTCAAAGTGCACCATTCAAAAGACTGGTTTCATATACTTGTAGATCAATCACTTAAAGCCGTTCTCTCGGTGAGCCAAGCGTCTGGCATATTAATCAGCCTGCACTCCAGTGGCTCAGTTTCCAATCTCTGACGGAGGCAGCAGTCTCTGCACTTGAAGCACATCTCTTTCGTTTTGCCAATCTCTTTGTCCCTTTCACGACATTATGTTTGCAAACACGCCACGAGGAGGTTAAATAGAGAGCCGCTTATGGCGAACCCACAGATTGCTCACTGTATGTTTCAATAACACCCGCTCTCAGTAAAGAAACTGTCCTTGATGCCGGGGATTTCAATCACGGCTCTGCCGTCGAGTTTCTGAAGTACAGCAATATTATGGAAATGTACCGCAGGGAGAGAGGAGTTCTTTGCAAAATAAGAGATTTTCAAATATTCCAATTTCACGTATGGACAACATAGATTTCTACCCCATGGAACCAGATTACCCACGGAGGAATGAAAAAGGCATCTGCATTGGCCTTTCTGAATAAACCCTTTTCATCTTGTTTCTAGCCTAAAGCTGCCTCCGGAGGAAAGCTCTGTCTAGGGGCATTGCTAACGGCTGAGTTATGTATAAGACCTGAACTTCCCCTAAACTTGGTTATTGTTAGGATACACTATATAGACGCATGTGTGCAATATCTATGTGGGAGACAGTTTTATCCCATATTTCTGGTCGCAAAGTTTGAAAAAGCACAGACACAACATTTCAGTCCCGTACTTTGATTTATAAAGTCAAATTGTTAGCTTTATTGTAAATGTGTTTTGTCCAGTGAGTTCATCCATCCATCCATCCATCCATTTTCTTCCGCTTTTCCGTTGCCGGGTCGCAGCTGTTGGAGCTGCCCAAATCACATTGCACCAGTCCCTATGGCTCCTCCTGCAGATGGTGGGTCCACGGAAGGACGGCCTCATGGTTCTAACTGGGCCTGTTGGTCTCTCATAAGGGGCTTCTGAACCGCTCTTTGTCTGACCCGTCACCTAGGACCGGTTTGCCATGGGAGACCCTACCAGGGACAAGAAGCCCCCGGCAACAGAGCTCCCAGGATCATTCGGGCGCTCAAACCCCTCCACCACGTTAAGGTGGCGGTTCCAGGAGGGGCAGTGTGTTCAATCATTTGTAATAATATACAATTTCCCCTTGAAGTCCCATGACATGCTATTGCCGCGAGATGAATAACACCTTGAAGTGCTTTCAGTAACATGATGGGAACCATTACTTGCTGCAAACATATTGTCACCAAAATGTAATGGCATTTCGGATAATAGGGTCTCGTTTTAAAGAAAATGAACCACTCACCAAAATTGCAAGTAAGAGCCATTACCCAATTCAAATGACAATACTCAGCCCAATTACTTTGTCACATTATGAAATTAAAATAACAAATCAGCTTTAACCCTTTATAGGGCAAGTGCACATCAGTGAGGTAAAAAAAGCATGAAATCCTCACTCAGCCAATAGGAAGCCACAGGTCATGCTCTAAACTTCCTGTTTTCTCTGAAGTCTGAAAAAGACCCAAGGCTGCAACCGTCCATCCATCCATCCATTTTCTCCCACTTGTCCGTTGCCGGGTCGTGGGGGCAGCTGTTGGAGCTGCCCAAGTCACATAGCACCATGCCCCTATGGCTCCTCCTGCAGGTGGTGGGTCCACGGGAGGACGGCCTCATGGTTCCAAACGGTTCCAAACGGGCCTGTTGGTCTCTCATAGGGGGCCCATTCACACTCTCATTCATACACCAGTGTACGCAGACACTGGAGGCAAGGAGGGTGAAGTGTCTTGCCCAAGGACACAACGACAATGTGCACCTTCAGGAGGCGGGATTCGAACCCCCGAAGGCTGCAACCGAAACCATTAAATTGTAGCCTCTAAGTAGCCACTAGCAAGTAATCCTTAACCTTTCATGGGGTCAACTGTTAGATCTCTATGCAGTCAGTGAACCAGAGCTTCAGCAGCATTTGCCCATTTCGACCGTCCTTACCCAGGGGAAGGGGAAGTGACATCACCAACAGCTGTTCCTCTTCGCAAGCCACCACCTACTGTATTGCATATGCAACAACGTAGTGTCCAAATAAAGACATTTAAGGAGAAAAAAAAACAAAAATCCAAATGAGCCCTCACATTTTCCTTTAGCCTTATTTTATCTCAACAGCTGTTTCATAAAGCTACAGTATGCAAATAAAAAAAAAGTTTCTACTAAATTAAAGCAAAAGCACAAACTGCCTTCATTTAAGCCATCTACTGAGGCAGCTCTTTAAAACACTGACATGTGACTGTGCTGTGATGACTCTAACATGTATTTCGTCACTTTTATAACATTTGGCTTGTGCAGAATCTCTTTTTTAATTTTTATTAATTGTGCCCCTGTCAATCAACAGTGGTTGCGCATGAAGAATCGCTCGAGGGTGGGGCGAGGGGGGCGGGAATGTTCTGCAAAGCCCCAAGATCTGTCCCAAGACCTCCCAAGACATCTCCGCTGACATTTTGCCATTATTGGTGAATAATTGTGCTAAGTGGTGATATATGTGTTGGTTTTGGAGGACATAGTAAAATAACAGCATGAAAAAGGCAGGCACCATATTTGATCATGGTTCACTTAAACCTAAAGTGAATTTGTTTTGTTCATATTTGGACATGCCCATTGCACCTATAATTCATACTTACAGTATTTTCTTGACAAAAGAACCAGGGACTATGTGTTTATGTTGCCAAAGGTTATTTTAAGGCGAACAATTTTTTTTAGGCAAACACTATTGGAGGTGACTGACCCCTCCAACTCTACATAAAGCACAATCACATTACAAAAACTCTTGCCTATGACGGGTGTGATCATTCAAATCACAAAACACAACGTCTCCTGAATACCAGCACCCTCCGAGAACTGAAAGTACTTTTTATATATTATTATTATTTTTTTACCCCTTAAAGTGCAACGAACTAAATATGGTGACTTCATTTCCAGTATTTTTATTTTTTTTTACCAGTTTAGCGCAAGGAACCATAACTACCCATAACTTCACTCACATTGATTTGCTGCAAGATAATGAAACATTTTGAAAAGTGTTACAACAGAACTATTGTGTTATGTCCCCAAATAACACTCTTGAGTTTAAATTATTTATTTCAAAGCATTTCAATGTGCGCCCTATAAAGGGTTAAATATCCGTGACGTTACTCTACAAAACATCTCTGTACTGAATAAAATCCTTAACAAGTAATCCCTCTGCCCCTTTTTTTCTCTCTCTTGCAGCAGAGAGACACGTCGCATTCTCGGCCAGTTTTCTACTTTGGCTGCTAATCGAATGGGCACTGCCAAAAGCACCCGACCGTGCGTCCATGTGCTATAATGTGAAATGAAATGCATTATATTCTTTTTCACACTTTCTGTTTGCCAGACTATGTGAGATCGTTTGTATCTGCGAGGAACAAAGGCTAAATAATAAAGCTGAGGAGACCGGTCTTTGTAATGAAAACGAGCCAACAATGCAGCAGACGTTAAAGTAGAACACAAATGAATAATGCACTGTCCCTAGCATCCTTTAGATCCATTAATACTGTCTACTTCTGTAAAAAAAAAAAAAAGGAAAAAAAAACTAGAGATGCCTGCGGGAGGAAACTGTCAGAGCCAAGGAGTCATTTAAATATGGAATGTGCAGTTATTACATCTCGAAGGCCTGTCTCTTTGTTGAATGCACAAACGCTGCGGATGATGGATGCCACTGCCATAAAAGCGCACTTTTCCCCTCGCTGTACATGCCACTCTACCTTTATATGCTTTTCTAGCAATGTGTTCAAATGCGTGATTCATTGAAGCAATCAAGAGCTAACCAATTCTTTGAAGTGTGTGTATTCTGGGAAAAGGGGTACATTGCATAATAAACCAATAGAGACGTTATTATGAAAAATACTGGAGTTAAGGTCACATCAATTTGGAAACATAAAGCGATATCTTTGAAAATGTTGGCTCAGACTAACAGGACAGTCCTAAAATGCTTTATACAACACGATACCTAGACAATTGGAATTTGGTGTACTTGGTCTTTACTTGCAACCGGTGCAATACATAATCCACTTTATGCACACTGATAAGCTGTACAATAAAAAATAAATAAAAAAAAACAAAAACAAAAACAACCCATTTCTCATTCAACCAGTAGTCCCTAACTCTAGCGCAGGAATAAACTGTGTCAAAACCAAAACAATCCCAGAGCACTGACTGGGAGGTCCCATCCCAACACAGAGTATTGAAAAACAAACATGATATCTGCTCGCTTCTCCTCCTTCGGCATTTTTTATTTTTTTTTGGTATCCCAACAATCAAATTTGCAATAAAGTCTTCAGTATGAGCTCGTTTGACGGCTCCGCCTGACCGAGGTGACCAATTTAGCTCACGTCTGTTTTCAACGCACAAGAACAAAGCACAAACAAGCTGGTCACGCTCAAAAGTACCTTCTCTCATCGAGGAGAGACAATAAAATAACATATGCCTCTATTTCGTTGTCCACGCTGGGGTATCATTTTATAAAACAACCTGTAGCACAAAGAAATAGTCCTTGATGAATGGCAGCAGCACTTTGAAGTGTAAAGAGGACTTTTCTTTGTTTTCACTGAAGCAAACCTTTGGGCCTGGGATGTATGTTGATCCAAAGGGCAGGAAGTGTAAGATTCCAGTTCTGGAGGAAGAAAACCCTTATTGAATAGTAAGCACAAAAAACCAACTCACTTTGATGTTTAATTGAGCCTATGGGCTAACAGCGGCATGGAAGTCAATCCAAGTGAGGTAAAGGCATTTACTACATCTAGGACAAAAGGGAAAGGCATGTGACACAGATATAATCACATTTACTGATTAGGGCTGGGTGTTTTAGGGGACAACATATTAACGTGCACATTTTGATTGCTTTTGATTTATGTTTTAAAATAAGGGTTTGTATTGCCAGCTGGGAAATCGATTGTATTCATTCATTTTGTATTCTTTGAAGTCATCTTGCAGCCCTAATAATAACAGCACCTGATTTATTGTAGTTGTAGCTTCCTGCCTCCTCCTCAGAATCAGAATCAGAATAGGTTTTATTGCCATTGTTTCAGAACAGGGTTCACAAAACTAGGATTTTTTCTCGGTGCAAACGTGCGACATAAAACATATAACACAGAATTAAGATAAAACATAAGCTAAGAAGTTTAAACTATAAGGCTATAGTATAAGACTATAACAGTGGGATTGTATTTACAGATGTGTAGGCATATAAAGTGATATTAAGTGTTATAAAGTGATGAGTGACAACAGTGGGTCTAAGTGTGGACACACCACACACTGCAAGTGCAGAAACATCCATGAGTCTGTAACTAAACTACAGAGACTTGTTATTGTTCATGAGTCTGATGGTGGAGGGGAAAAAACTGTTCAAGTGGCGGGAGGTATGGGTCTGGATAGACCGTAGCCTCCTGCCTGAGGGGAGAGGGGTGAATAGTCCGTGTCCAGGGTGAGAAGGGTCAGCTGTGATCCGACCCACACGCCTCCGGGTCCTGGAGGTGAACAGGTCCTGGAGAGATGGGAGCTCACAGCCAATCACCTTCTCTGCAGCAGCACAATGCGCTGCAGTCGGTGCTTGTCCCGTTCTGTAGCGCCGGGGAACCACACGGTGATGGAGGAGGTGAGGATGGACTCGATGATGGCCGTGTAGAACTGCACCAGCATCTTGGTTGGCAGCTTAAGTTTCCTCAGCTGCCGCAGGAAGAACATCCTCTGCTGGGCCTTCTTGATGAGGGAGCTGATGGTTGGCTCCCATTTTAGGTCCTGGGTGATGGTGGTGCCCAGGAAACGGAAGGAGTCCACAATGGAAATGGGGGTGGAAGAGTCTGTCAGGGCAAGGGGGGACGGTGGGGCTGTGTCTTTCGTAAAGTCCACGATCATCTCCACTATCTTCTGGGCGTTCAGCTCCAGGTTGTTGTGGCTGCACCAGGACGCCAGCCGTTCCACCTCTCTCCTGTAGGTGGACTCATCACCGTCCGAGGTGAGTCCGATGATCCTGGGTCGTTTGAGGAAAATTGCTGTTGGAGACGGGCTGAATATACAGATTTGGCATTTCCCACTTCCCTTCTAAAGTGGTATTTTGCCTGTCTGTATCGTTCTTTTTCTCCGTTTCTGTATGCCACCTCTTTCTCCTTGCGAAGCTGCTGGAGTTTGGGTGTGAACCAGGGCTTATCATTCTCATAACAAATCCTGGTGCGCCTTGGTACTATGCGCTCCTCATTGAACTGGATATATGAGGTCACAATGTCTGTGTATTCATCCAGGTTGATGGAAGCAGCCCCAAATGCCTCCCAGTCTGTTGTCTCCATACATGAGCGCAGCTCCTCCACAGCTTCAGCAGTGTATCTCTTTGATGTGCTCACTACCAGTTTAGTGAGTTTGAGTCTTTGTCTGTATGAGGGGATTAAGTGGACCATCCCGTGATCTGAGAGTCCGAGTGCAGCGCGGGGGACAGCGTGGTATGCGTTGCTTATGGTGGTGTAACAGTGATCCAGCGTGTTCTCCTCTGTGGTGGGGCATTTAATAAACTGTCTGTATTTGGGTAATTCCTGGCTGAGGTTCCCTTTGTTAAAGTCACCGAGCACAATGACGAGGGACTCCGGGAAAGTCCGCTCTACGTTCAGAATCTGCTCCGTGAGTGTGCGCTGAGCTGCGTGCACATCCGCCCTCGGAGGTAAATAACAACCAGGATAAATGAGACCATCTCCCGCGGTAAATAAAAAGGTTTACAGTTAATGATCAGATATTCCAGAGCAGGAGAGCAATGTTGGGATATCACAGTCACATCAGAGCACCAGCTGTTGTTGATATAGAAGCAGACTCCACCGCCTTTTGCCTTCCCGCACAGCCCCGGGTCCCGGTCCGCGCGGAGCAGCTGGAAGCCCTCCAGTTGAACAGCGGCCTCCGGGACCTTCGCGCTGAGCCACGTCTCCGTGAAGCACAAAACACATCATGTGGAGAAATCCCTGTTTCTTTCATTAGCAGTGCTAGCTCGTCCATCTTGTTGTGAAGTGAGCGAACGTTTGAGAGAAAAATGCCAGGTAGAGGTGTGTGCGCTCCTCGCCTTCTTAGACGCACGAGAGCTCCCGCTCGCTTTCCCCTCCGGTGGAGTTTCCCTCTTTTGGTCAAAATATTGATCAAATCCGCAGCTGACGCTAAAAAAAGTGGTAGTAAGTCCGTATGGGCGATTGATCTCATGTTCAGTAGCTCTTCACGAGTGTATGAGCACGCGGACACACGATTAACGCACAAAAGCAAACATAATAAAACGTCATGGCGCCATCCTGACAGGTGATGGGGCACATTGTGTCTTTACAATATCTCACTGTGTCAAACAGAAGTCTGAAATTGAAAACAAACAGGATTTGTCCCTATGGCAGCAACGACGTGCTGAAAAAACGTGTTTAATTTGGTATTAACTGTCAGCAATCGGTAACACAACTTACATAATTGCAAAATATTTCTTTGCTGAAGTGAATTGATCTACTTGCCTCCTCCAGTTTGTCTGTCTGCTCCAGGAACCTGTAGGAAGTGGAGGAGCTCTACCCACTGGGTTCAATTTAGAGGATTTCAACAGTTTCGGTCTAGAGAAGCACTAAAAAGGCCCACATAGAGACTTGAAGAGTAGAGGGTTGTAAAAGCACGCAATGAACTGTCAAACCATTATTCGGACCTTCTTCTTTGCCTCCCGGGACCCTCCGCCTTGAGTCCTGTCACAGGCTAAACTCAGAAGTGTATCTCTGTTAGTCATGAAACCAGCGTTATACACTCACAGGAAGGACTTTATCAAGGACCGTCTCAGTTTGGCAAGGAGTTTGAGCGTGTTTATTTATGTCTGCCAAAGTATTTTTTGAGTTATAAGATCAACAGCTAGTGCTTTAACATCACAGCCGATACTGAGACTTGTTTGCGTTGATCTGGAATAATAACGAATCATGTAGGAATAATATCGAGTCTGTACCATATGTTTGCTGCTATCATAAACGTGAACACATGCTTCATAAAACTTCTCCTTTAAAATGGAAAATCCATCAGGCCATACAGTAAGTCTTTAGTCGAAAGAGATGAAGTTACAGGAAATTAGAACATTATGTAAAATATTCCTATGCCTCTTTATTTCAAAGGGCAGATGTTCTTATTACACAGTCTTGTATAACCACATTTGGCTTGATGTTTTCAGTGCAGTTTTAAAGCAGCACTTTAGTGAATAGCTGTAAATGGTGGTGGTGGTAATGTAACATTGAAAACACGTGACACATTTTCAGGTGAGGTCATGTGGTTATTTTCCATTAAATTTTACTACTCCATCACACAGGGACTCTGAAGCTTTAGAAATAAGTTTTAGAGACATAATTACCATCATTAACACTTGTGTGACATTGACAAAATGTCAAACAAGTGTTAAAAAGAAAATAAAGCTGACAAAAAGAAAACAGCCCACACAGGCGTGAGCACAGCTGTTTTTTGAGAGAGAACGGGGGTCTTTGTGTTGTAAATTCAAAAGTCAGTGGAACCCCCCAAAGTCAGCGATCCAATCAATGCTTCTTTGTGACATTGAATGAACATATAAATAAATAAAAAAACTGTGGTGTTGAACATTTCTATTTTCAAGCAGACTTGTGAGCTTTGACGGCACGAGATATGAAAAGTTTGGCCCATAGGGTTTTAACAAAAGTCAAGTGCGCAAATCAAACCACACTTGAATCTAATTAAACCACCTGAGAGAGAGTTCATGCGGACAGATAAGAGCTTGTCAAACCAAGTGGTCATAGAGAAAAAGATTGGGGGTCTTTGATGCCACATAGTCCACTTTAGAATCGGAAGATGAGGACATTAATAACAATAATGGTGCAGAAGTGGCTCCATTTCATTGATGTACTTTTCAGAGTGGTTGGGCAAAATCCATCCTTTTTGTTTTGTTTACCTATTAAACTCTCCATTGGGATACTTGGATACAGCTGCTGAGTGAGCATTTACATTATAGCATCCCTGGGACAGTAACCTCTCCCAGACATAATCAAATGCAAGGTTAAATAATAGAAGCCATGCTGACTTGGCTCAAGTTAGTAAATACGTATATAGTCAGTTTAGTGTATTTGAGGGAGAGACTGTGAGGTAACGACACAAAAGTTTGGTCCATGTTCTTTCTGTGACTTTGTTCACGTTAAATGGTTGTCTTTGTGCAAACTGTGTTTCTGTGCTTCAAACGGGACAACGTTAGCTTGCAGTTTCGAAGATGTCATTTTATTTATTGGTTTATTTGGTTGGGACAGTGCATGTTAATGAACATACATAGGTCTCATGCATGTAAACAATGCACTAATTTCCATCCGTCGTCCCCCATGCGCACTCTCAAACATACTCTCATTCATCCTGGCCTATTGTACATGTTTTTATACGTTCTATTGGCAATAGAACAAGCTTTGTGCTGAATAGAGCTTTAGCTATTGTCTTTTTGCGCCAAGGGTGTGAGAGTAACATCATTTTCACTATATGCCTACATTTGATTAAATTAACATTAAAACCAACTAAACTGAAATCTTTGGGGAAAAAATAAGTGCAAAATATTAATGGTAATGGTAATACAATTAATGGTAATATAATTGTGGAGGAAGCCGAATCCCTGCTATCTATGACTTGAATGGGAACGATCTGATCCACCGGACAGAGGTGGATATTGTTGGCTTGGAAGCCTCTGTCCTGCTGTGTCCCTCTTCACCTCACTGTGGGAGGTTAGATTAAAGTCTGACACTGCCAGCATGACACACAGCTTTACAGCCATCCAGAGTGCCACTAAACCTGGAGGAAGGAGACATCTGACTGTCACAGTGGGACATGAGTGGACATTTTATACGGTTTTACTCATTATGTCAAATTCTTCTCATTCAATTATACATATTGTCAATTATTAGAACGTATACGAAGGCACAGAGAAAGTGCTGAAATAACTATGTCCAAGGTGAATAAAATTCAACATGGACAACAATAATATAATTTCCCCCTCACTTTTAAGGCATAGGGTTAACATCAATAGTCCAAAATATAACTGTGTAAATTGCGATGTCAAATCAGTAGCTCAGTACAGTGCTCCCAGGTTTGTGGATTGATCTATTGGTGTTTCTTGATCTCTTGGTGTTCGAGACACTTAACTCATCTTTCCCCAATTGTCTGCGCACACCGATGTGTGAACGGAGGAATTCTCAATGTATAGTGCTTTGAGTGTTCAGTGGTGAAGTAGTGCAATATAAAATGCGCTTCATTTGGTCTTCTATGTGTTCCTGTATAGAAATATTGGTTTTGATGTTGTCATCTGTGCTGGTTTAGATTTGTATTGCGGAATCTTTCTCCTCTTCGCCAAAAAAAAGTTTTTCCCGCTCAACCGCTGAACATTATGTTCTTCCAGGTGGAGGATATTGTAGCCACATCTGCCCTGGAGAAGACTAATCACACAACACAAACCACTCACTCATTCACAACATTTACACTGCCAAGGTTAGTGAAGCGTCTTGCTCAATGACACAACTGCCCACTCTAACATCTGACCACTATCTACCCACTGGACACTTGAGAGCTTACACAAACTTTGTTTTGTTAGTGATAAACATAAACATTTCTTTCATTATCTTCCATCCATGTGTTGTTCAAGTGGGTCTCTATCTCTTCAACACCTCTCGCCACTCGCTCTTTGCGTTAGGGAGCTTCAGATCAGGCCCTGCTCCTGACTCATTTCCTGTGGGGATCGATGGCCACATTCAGTCAAACGAAGTAAAACTAATGGCTTTAGTGGGGGTTGGGGGCGGGGACAGCGTGCGGAGTGGAGGTCAGGGTCAGACAGATAAGTGCACATGTTCCCTAGTGTAGACACTTTAAGGACATCTGCACGGAGATAATGTCCAGGGTGGCAACACACAAAGAGATTCCTTTCTATGATTGGCAAAACCTTAATTCCGAGCATTTCTGTTTGGTGATTTGCTTCATCTGCAAAAAGAAAGCTATGTTCGAACTTTAATTCACTGGGTCTTTTGATTAAGCTAATATTAAATTAAGCACAGGGGAATCAATGCATTTCAGAGTAATTGTGCCTGATCCTAAAACAAAGCGTGATGAAAATATGTTTTGTGGCTTTGAAAATTACTCTTGAATGGAAGTATCGATTGCCGGTGCAGGTGAAGTCTGCAAAAAGGTGGCAGCTCAAATGAATTAGAGTCCCAGATCAATGGGGCATTAAGAAGGAGCGGTCTGCAACTGACCATGGTCTGCAATGGTTCACCCGGTTTCACATTTAGATGTAATCAAATCTGTCAAGTATTATTCAGAAGTAGAATAAATATAGCAGCATAAAACATCATAATGTCATGGTGTGTCAGATGTGCCCACAATAAAATGATCAAACTGTTTATCTTATTTCAGTATAATGTATAAGCTATAAAAATATTTTCACAATAATTTCATTATGAAGCATAGCTGTCCTGGTCTGGACTGAAGTCCCTATATAACAATAAAGCAAGCACGATGTAATAAGTACTGTATAGCATTGACAATGAATCATGTTGCCCGGAACAGATTATGATCCAGCTATCATCATTATTGATAAAGCACAATGTAAATGACCTGCAGTTGACCTTGAATCTATATGATGTGTCTCTGAACATGACTCAGAGATGATCATTATTGAACAAAGGCTCAGCTCTGTGTCAGACTGATCTCGCTCTATCGACTCCAGTGAATGAGAAAGAGCTGCTCTATCAGCAGCTTCTGTTTGTCTGCCGTCTTCTCCCCATTCACACCACTCTGATGAATCCCTCCCTATACTGACTGTTTATTACACAGTGCTCCAAATCCAAAGCAAGGCGACTATATGTTGGTAATTCAGAGGGCTTCAGAAAACAAGAAATAAATAAAAGCAACAACAAAAAAGTCACTGAATTAAACGGTATGCATATTGAACAGCCCATCCCTACATCTACTGTATATCTGATGGGTGCGCCTGTCAAAACTAACATGAGGAAGCTCTCTAGCTAGAGAGTGAAACATTGACATCTGTCAAAAACATTTAGGTCCAGCCGTATGGTTTTGATTTTACAAGACTGATCTGGATTTGACTGAATAAATCCATTTGTAGTCAGTTCAGCCTCCTCAGAGTCACTCAAATGTGTTACATGCTACTTGCTACTATCATATAACTAATTTTGACATATACTGATTAATTATAGCTATTATTCATTATAGGATCTGAACGTAAAACAGCATTGTCTTCATAAGATCCCTTATTTCAAGTATTTCCTCACTCTGCAAGGAAAGGGTGAAGGTGTTTTGTCTGTGATTGCAGACAGTATAGAAAAGCACTCAGAGATCGCATCATGTCTTTTATAGACAATCTCAGGTGAAAATGGCTAAATGTCAGAGGGCCAATCGGGATTTGCACATAGAGAGGAATGCTCCATACGCATATAAAGGCATATGGCATTTAGATAAGGCACCCCACCTGTTTTCAATACCATTATTAATAATGAAATATGGGAACTGGGACAGCAAAGAAACCAATACATGAGGGAATGCATGGCGTCCATATTTCAACAGGAAGAGGAACAGTCAGAGATGCTTTTGTTTCTTTGCATTAATACAACAGAGGTGTTTATTATAAAGTCATGTGTCAGTGCAGCAACAACAATTGGTAGAGCAGGTCATCTCATGATCGGAAGGTCAGGGGTTCGAATCCTGCCTCCTGAATGTGCACACTGTCGTTATGTCCTTGGGCAAGACACTTCACTCACCTTGCCTCCAGTGTCTGCGTACATTGGTGCATGAATGAAAGTGTGAATGGGTGACTGGTTGCTTTCCTGTAAAGCGCATTTAGTGCCTAATGCAGGTGGAAAAGCGCTATAGAAGTTGAGACCATTTACCAATTGTTGATTACACGTGTAGTAGGACTGGCAGTCTTTACTAAAAGCTTTTCAAATTTGGATACCAGCAAAGCCACTTTATATTATTTTGCTTGGTACTGGTACAATTTGACAACAGAAGGTCAAAAGGAACAAACTGCACTGTCAAATACACAATGCCCTCCAATGGAAATGACGGGAATCTGCACTATATGATACCAACAAATAAATAAATAAAAAAAACAACTGTGCTCTGGCCTTGCACAGACTCTTCAACAGATGAAGTGGCATACAAAGAAGATGTTTGTATTGAATGCTAGTTTAGTGGAGGGGGAAATTGTTTGCATGGATTTTTCATATGCCAGTGTGTGGGTTTGCGATAACCTGGAGGAGGGATTTTTTTTCTAATCTCTTGCCTCACTTCATTTCGCCCCTTAATTAACAGCTAATCTACAGACTTTAAAATTACATGCAGCATTTTTCGAGGGCCATTACGATGGTGACTTTGAGCCAAATACACACGTGTGATCTTATTTGGGGGGAAATCTACAGATTACAAACATTAAAGGTCCTGTAACTGATTCTTTTTTCTGACGGTGAAAGGAAAATAAGAGCATCTTAATGTAAAGCAGTTTCACAGTAGTTGCTGTGAGGGCAGCGACAGTAAGGCCGATCTTTGCTCCTTGAAACTCACACTTACAACTCATGGGAAAATGGAGATGTTAGAAGTGTGTTATAGGAATCTGGAATTTCATATGTGAATTGTGATGTAACGATTCACCCAAGCCCCGATTCGATTTGCAATTTCGATTTTTTTAAACAACATGACCCTTTCAGAGGACTCAAGACACAGGGTTAGAAAAAGCGTGAAGAATCTGGACAACATATTTCTCTTCCAATCCAAGGCATGTGCTTGGACATTATTTGTAAAGGTATCGAGATCCTTATAGTCCAAGGAATGCCACAGTAAGATGTACTTACAGAAATGTTAGGTGACCTAGCAGGTCATCTACGATGCAATGCTTTATTAACGTCAGATTTGGTAAGAGTTTCGACATTCACTATTGGATCAAGACATGAGCTTTGAATATAAAATAATTTCTGCACCTTCTACGAAAATAAAATAATAAAAACAAGGTTAATACATGGTGTGCCAAGCATAATCAGCACATTAGTCAGACATTTGACCTTTTCAACTTTATAGATTAGATTTGACCGTGAATAAAAGTGATGTTATATTTTTGTGTTCATGTAACAGTGCTGTGGATTACTCCCCATGGTAGGTGGCCCAAGGGCAGATCCAGGACAGAGTGGAAGGACACTCCACAGGCTGCGCCTTAGTGATTCTCTGTCAAAGGTCGGATGACTGCATCTTCATACCTGTGTTGATTTTATTAACAGTCTTAGCAGCCAAAACTCATTCCTAATACATACTTTTGTAACCAAGGACTAAAGGTGAAATGTCTTTGGCATTATTCAATTTGCAAAAATGGATAGATTCCCGATTTTAAGTTCCCGATTTTTTTTTTCTTTTGTTTTAACATCTGCATTTTTTGTCCTTGACAAACTCTAACTGTCTCAGTAAGAGAACTGTACATGACAAACAAAAAGACATGAAAATGAACTATAATCATTTTGACATGAGCGCTTGTACATTTTTTCAGCATAAAAAAGATATGTAGCAAAGCAAACATTTTGAGACTTGAAGCCATGCATGAATAACATAAAATTATGCATGAATTAATGCATGATTTCATGATGTATTCATGCATGAATACATCATGTCATTCATGTCCTTTCATAGATGACTTCATGTTCTTTCATAGATGACTTCATGCATGAATTAATTAAGTAACTACTGTAATGAATTCATTACTGTAGTGTAATGTTTCTAGTGATGCAATGTGAGAATACAACTATTCCGGTTGGGCAAAATAGAGTAGCTGAGGGTGGCTTTAACATCGATTCTTTTATTTTTTACATCAATTCACCTTTTAAGCAATTAAAATCGATTTGAATGTGACTGTGAATGCTTTCATTTGACACCTCCAAGAAATGATCTGTAATGAATGTAAGTCTCTGATTAACTTACTTAATCTCCAGTGGGACATAAGGGGGCGATGAGTTGTCTCCATGTTGTTCTTGGGGCCCTGTTTCCTCTTTCCAGGTGAACTCCATCTGGGATTACAAACCTAGTCCATTCTCATGACATGTCCCAGCCACTTTAATCTCCTGTACCACACTGGTACTCTGGTTTCTTGTTCTTTTATAGAGGCCCTTGTTAGAGATTTTATTGGGCCAAAAGAAGCGGCAGATTTTCCCGAGGCAACCATTGTAGGAGGCATCAATCTTTTTCATCTCGCCTTGAACCACCCCGCCCGCCATATCTGATTAAGGGATTATTGCAACTAAAGGGATAACACATCACAGATACAGTAGGTTAGACTGTTTACTCCGATATATAAGACAGTGTTCTTGAGTCTCACTACAATGCATACAGTAAAAGTACATCTCTTTGTGGTTTGTTTAAGGATATTGAAGAGAAAGGTATCAAATAAACAGAGGCCAAGTGGAGCAGCAGGCCGTAAAAACAGCTTGCATCGAAATAGGACATCACTCCCCGGTATAACAGCGCAGTGGAGACAGATGGAGTTTCAGCATGAGAAATCAGTCACAGAGGAACATTTGGTCAAAAAGGATGTAGATACGCATGTTCACTACGCTTTATGATACACTGATGTTAAAATATTAGCACTAAAGGTTTTAACCTCTCAATCCACACCTAAACTGAGCACATTTTCTCCAGTTTGGCATCACCCAAAACAAAAGGCAAAAGAGAAATATGAAAAAGCAACGAACAAAAAGCCACAAAAAAGCCATAAAAATAAAAAAATGACAAAAGAGCGGCAAAAATGCATCAAAAATACGACAAAAAAGTGCCAAAAACGCGGCGTCCAAAAAAAGTTACGATCTTTTTTTGTAAATCTTTGCTTTCAAATGAGGCCTTTTAGCTTTTCGATTTGGGTAAAGCTGAGCTGGAGAAAATGCCCTTGGTTCAGGCGGGTGGGTAAGAGGTTAAATAATTGTTTCCATTGTTTTGTGGATCATCTTTTCATCATCAGGACTAACAGCTGAACACTATTTCGTTGTACGCTTGTACAATGACAATAAAGCACTTACTTACTTTTTATTGGCCACAGTGTGCACAGAGAGAGTCCTTAGCTTTAACTTTCTGCACCACATTACCATGACAGTAAATCATTAATGGCCTAGAGTAGATATATTTTTAAATGATGCTTGCCGTTCTTGTACAGTAGTACAGTCCCATTTCCTTCAACCACAGTATCACACAATCCCAAAATGTGTTTTGCCAAGAGAGTATGACATCAGGCGTGCTTCTTCTATACAGACATCAGCTGTCATCCTCGATACTGTCCTGTGTTAAACTCTCCCCCCGTAACTCCGTTCACTGCTCATATCAGTCTAGGCCTACTCTATAAAACTGAATGCACACCAACATGTCATTTCAAAACACTCCAAAATAAATAAAGTACAGAAGTAAAACCGCCGGACATCCGAAGATGAACGCGATAGTTATCCATTCACTGTGTATCCATTAAGTGAAGCATAAATCCTTGAATCTTTAAGTCCCGTGTCAGTCAGAAATGTTTGGGATTTTTAGCAACCCATATTAAAAATGTGTACCCATTCAGCATGCGAGTGGTGTGTGAGTAAACCACGTGAGCGTGTCTGAGGAGCTTAGCATGAATAAAGGGGGTCTTCTTTGCGCAGGACATTATATTTAGTGCTGCCTCAGCGATTAGTAAATCCACAAATTCAAGTGATGTCACTGATGGCGCATTAGGGAATTTCTAAAAGCCAGCCGTCTCTGTATGAATGTATGTTCTGTTCGGTTCTCATTACTGTCTTATTATCAGCAAGTGACTGTTTTCAAATATTGCGCTTATTTCTAATTCATGTTTGTAAATATTATGTCATACATTTTATGACAGGAAAAAAAAGCACCAAAGAGGATTATTGGGATCATTTACATCCCACCAACAAACTCCTACATGTTATTGTAAAGATGGTAGCTGCTCTTTTTTCAGTCTGCTTTCCTTTTAGTCTCTATCTGTAGAGCTTGGAAAGCTTATGGCAGAGGTGGGCTGAATATTTACATCTACACCTGTTTCAGCCGCATGTTGTTTGTGTATTTTAGCTCAGAAGAAGCAGCAGCGATAACAAAACAGTGAGGACGCTTCCCCTGTCATACTTAATACAGCAGCTCCTTATATAGGCTCCACTAAAGACGGCTGCTTTATAATGACCCTTGAACCAAGATAACAAATCACAGGACTGCGTTATAAGGACAGCTTACCGAAGTCTGCTTTAAATGTACTCACAGTGTTGAGCAAGGGGCTGATGATACTGAATTGTGAGACGTTTCAATTCATTTTTTTTAACACACTTTTACTCAATCCATTAAAAAAAGTAATGATCCAGTGCAACGTCATCAATATCATCATTCTTACCATAATCCTGCGTGTGGTGGTATTATCAGGCACAATGGACAAAGACATAACAAAAATAGTACACATTTTTAAATCAGTACCAACTCATGCCCCTAGAGGCCATAAGTGCCACTGCAGGTGCCGTAGCATTAATCTACTCATTAATTGTCCGTGAGAGTAAATACTACACTGACAGAAAATACAAAGGGAGTGAGGGATATTGTACACTGTGCCACAACCCAATTACACAATGGAGATAACTGTCACTTAAACTTTGCTGTAAATACTGCTAAAGTAGTGCTAGCCCACAGTTAGCTTTGCCCGTTCACCTGCTAGCTTCTTCTTCGGGATTCCATTAGTGTGTATTACGCCTCAGGGTTGGAGGCAGGGAAAGTTGTAAGCGTGACCAAAGACACTAGGGGGAGATGAAAGACCCCCAAATCATCCCATCAACACTTGTATTACCCCCGGAGGGACTATGAAAAGGATTTATAAAGGTAAACAAGTTACTTTTGACTTCCTTTAATAAATCATGTAACAGTTTTGTGTAGTGACCTCCTTTATGCATACAGTGTGAGGTTGTGTTGTATATTGACCCTAATGAGAGATACAGCTCCTCTTTGTCTCTCTGTCGGTCTGTGTCCTGATTATAAAGCTCTGTCTATTTGTAGTTATTTTATCCCACGGGTTTCCATTACACACAACATGCCTTTTCTCATTTTGTTTTAATTCACTCCTGTTCTTATTTCGTTCTTCTTCCGAGAGATATAAACCGACAGTGGGAGGTTGAGAAAAAACAAAATAAAATACATAAAAAACACAAATAATCATAAGAGTAAAACTACTTTCTACATTCACTAAATCAACTATCTGTATCATAATTTTCTCAATTTCTCCCATTCAGACGCTAAGCAGACCCGCCCCCTCACAGTTTCTGAGATCAGATGAGAGTGGACGTTGACAAGGTGCTGTGGTGCTGAGTGCAGCTCTGAGCCAAGACTCATATTAAAGAGGAGAGATTTACACAGTGAGCCTGGAAGCCACACCACCTGTAATATTAGATACACAACATATTCTCCCTGCACTGTCTGTCTGCCTGAGCATCCCCGCACACGGTTTTATTAAAAGAGAGCGGGACTGTTGGCAACCAAGTTCTGCCAAGACCAAACCTCCCAAAAAATAGAGATGATAAGAGCTTACTATTTTACTTCAACATATTCTCATTTGATGTGCTGTGTCTACTCTGATCCTGCTTTAAATCCTGCCAAAGGTTTCAACCAGAAGGAATAAAAGCATGCGATGTGTACAACCAAGCCAAGCATAATCGGCACATTAGTCAGACATTTGGCGTTTTCAACTTTTTTGATTAAATTTGACAGTGAATAAAAGTGACGTTAGATTTTTGTGTTCATGTAACAGTGCTGTGGATTACTCCCCATGGTAGGTGGCCCAAGGGCAGATCCAGGACAGAGCGGAAGGACACTCCACAGGCTGCGCCTTAAAGTTATTTTAATGGTTTTTAAATGTCTTAATGGTCTTATCTTTCAGAACTGCTTTTACCTTATGAACCTTCACGGCCCCTTCGCTCCTCCGGCAGGGGTCTCCTAGTTATTCCTAAAGTCAACAGAAAGACTCACGGTGAGGCGTCTTTCCAATATTATGGCCCTTGTCTCTGGAGCTCAGGACCGCAGAGAACGTTCATGTTTTTAAGAGCAGGCTCAAGACCAACCTTTGTAGCTTAGCTTTTAACTGACATCTATTTATTTAGTCCTAATGATATATTTTGTGTGTGTGTGCGTGTGCATGCACCTGTTTGTTATCTGTAAAGCACTTTGTGATACCTTTCGGTATGAAAAGCGCTTTATAAATAAAGTTTGATTTGATTTTTTGATTTAGTGATTCTCTGTCAAAGGTCGGATGACTGCATCTTCATACCTGTGTTGATTTTATTAACAGTCTTAGCAGCAAAAACTCATTCCTAATACATACTTTTGCAACCAAGGACTAAAGGTGAAATGTCTTTTGCATTATTCAATTTAAAGTGAGCCTGGAGTTAAGACTGCAGACAATGCAGGTGAATAGGAAAAATAAGTACATTTAGCCATATCAATTTGATACTTCTGCTGTAGATTACTGGCATAAATATGAGAAGATTATGTTTTCGTATATAAAATAAGATGTTTTATGCACAATGCACATACTGTACATGGCTAAAATTGCCGATATTTTCAGCGACAAAGTCTAAATAATGGATAGACTTGGGTTTAAATATTTGGTTGTATTTACTAAGATTGTTTCATAGGGGATTTGGAATATCTTCTTTAGTTTTCGAATAAGCTATTCATAAGTGAAAAAGATTGTAAAAAATCGAATTACACCTTTTTTTTTTTTTTTTGTGTTCAACACTCAATAAATTGGGTTAGGAATAAGATACAAAAAGTCCGTCCGAAAGAAACCTTCAAAATGTTGTTACGTCCAAGACTGGAAAGTTTGGTGTCCGTAAGAGCTACTAAAGTGATGAGGTCATTGGAATAAAACCTTGTAACTTGTGCGTATGTGCACGTACTTTTCTGCCATGTTTTGCCCATGGGGTTCTCCCAGAAAGGAAACGACTATATATGGATTGTAGCGTCATCTCGGACACCCTTTGAGGGACACGTGGAGACTATGTCCATCTTTGTGAATGAATGCGTGAGGGAAAGCCAGCTTTGCGAAGCAATGTTGTAGCTACTTCCTGGATATCTCCGCCTCGCATGCGGACAAAACATCATAAAATAAGCCTCGGAAGTTTTATATACTATAATATACTCTGGCATGAAAACTAAGATGTTAAGGGAGAATACTAGCCAGCGTTTTCCATACTGAGATATGTTCTTACCTGAGCTTAGACGAGTTGATGCGTATCTGTCTGGTCTGTGTGCGTGCGCTCAGTCACGCTCTTCCACATTGTCCCTATTTAAATACGGCTACGTGAGCAGTTACACAATCCAAGTATAGTTACACAAAATTAAACATGTCGATTTTCTAAGCAGATAAAAAGTGGTACCTTACAATACAGTAGTACCCGTTTTTATCCGCTTAGAAAATCGACATGTTGAATTTTGGAAAACATGGAAGAGCTTGGTAGCTTTGATTGATTTCGTGACCCTCTGAAAGCACCAGAGACATTGTGTGAAGGATTTTTTTTTTGTCATGAAAAAGATTATGACATTTTGCTGAATACAATCAACTTCGTTCATTCAAGTACAGTCTACTGTAAATAAAAACATGGAAAGGTTACAATCTGAAAACACTAGATACCACTCACATTCCAAGCCCAAAGTGAACTGGAGGACCATATAGACGAGGGAGGGGATAGGGTGGAGCAGTATGCGCATTCTCTAAATCCTCTAACCAGGGGCGGCGCCAGTGGGGGGCTGAGATTGCCAAAGCACCCTCAAAGCACCCCCAAAGATTTTGGCCACTAAATCAAAGGAGCACTAGTTATCTCTAGAAACATTCCACGGACGTTTAACATGAACAGGAGTGAGTAGGACAGGTTTAATTCCAACTAAAGTACGGGGCATTGTCCAAGGCCCACTGTGATGTTAATGCGGCCGTGCATCATAAAACCGTCTCACAGAGGCTCCCCGGTGCCGCTGGAGTTAAAGGCAGGTCCAGAGCGTCCTGCTCCTCCACACAGCACCTTTACCGCTCACGGCGCCTTTGCAGCCCAAAGTCTGCTGTTCTGTTCGCCACCCCAAAAATGTAATTTTTTGAGAGCACCCCCAAAAAAGACCTCAACACCCCCTAAGCACCCCCTGGGACAAATGTCTGGCGCCGCCCCTGCCTCTAACACCTCCTCCCGGTGTGTGGTCGGGGTCAGAATAAGTCACTCGAATCCTTACGGGCCATGACACCGGTCAGCTGTTCGGCAGAGTTTGGCCTCCGAAAGATACGAATTGCGCTTGATGATACGGGCCTCTCACCCCTGAATAAAAATTAAAATGTATTGGGCTCCGAGATGGCTGACATTTCCCCGACAGACTGTGGACCATAAAATATGCAGCATCCAGAAATGCATGTCTGGGTCAAACGTTCCCGTCAATCTGCCGTTAGTGGAAAAAACGGAACAGATCGCTGTCTGCGAGGCTGGCACAAATAAACGGGGCCACCGCAGGCTACGGTTTGAGGATCGGCGAAAACTAAGAACGTGTTGTTTTATTTTAGATCGCCTGCTTTGTTCTGGTTGAGTTATTCTTATCCCGTCGTCAGCAGACTCCAAATGGATATGACGCCGATGGGGATTCATCACCGCGGTTGTTGTTCTACACAAACCAGAGCTGAGTTTTAACAACGCAAAACAGAGCATAAAGAACAAGGTTAGACTTGCTTTAACCGTCCACGATAAAGCCTTCCATTTCCACAGCACCAGTACTGCCGCTTTATAGGCCGATACAGCCCACTCTTCAATAAACCCTGTTAATGTAGTGGATAACACCATCTCATCTGAAAGTCATCACTAAATACCTGCTTAGCCCCTACTCAGTGGGAGTTTATTAGCCATAGAAAAAAAGGGACATTAAACTGTTGACTGGAAATCGAAAGCCTCTCTTGTTTTGGACGATTACCCTATGAGCCATTACGGCACTTTCTGCGTGAGGTTGGCAAATGGGACACACCGCGCACACACACACGATTGTTCTCGCTGAAGATTTTGTTCTTTTTTTTTCCTCGTACAGATTTTGCAGTGTCACACCGATTTGTGGTGCTCTGTTGTACAACATTTAGGGCAAGGATGACCGAATCTCAGCGGATTACAGCAATATTAGTATTTGTGTTTCCCAGAGGTGGGAGTAAGTCACTAAATGCAAGTCTCGAGTCAAGTCCAAGTCGTGAAGGTCCAAGTCCCAAGCAAGTCCAAGTCGATTGGTCACGGGGTAAAGCTTTTTTCAAGTCAAGTCAAGCCTTTCTTTAGCCGGCAGGTCACCTCAAGTCGCAAACGTCAGCGTTAAGCCTAATTATTCTTTTCAAAATGTGTTTAATCTACTTTAAAATATAAAGTGCTTTCTCAAGATTTCGCGATTTTGAAAATTTAGGCTAAAATCAAACTTTTAACAATATAATGGATTTGGATTTAAAGTCTAATTAATAATTAATTGCCACAAAATGTAAAATATATATATTTTGAATACTCCAGTCAATGTACAAAATTACTGGGACAGCATATTAAGGAAGGGGGCCCGGGGGGCCTACTTTTAAAACAGAGTCTTTTAAACATGAGCTGCTTTTCCCTGCAGTCTGAAAGATAAATATAAAATAATATTTTTATTTTTGGCAGTTTTTCTGTCAGAGGTTCCCTGTAATGCCTCAGCCCCTGTATACTCGGATTCACCCCTGCTCAAAGTAGATTCCGCACAGCCTTCAGTCCCGCTGTCACTGTGCTCTGTGTGGCTGCAGAAAATAGCCTCTAAATGCAGTAACTTTCGTGAGAACGCCTTGAAACACCGAAAAGCCCCCAAGATTTCTGTCATTAATCTAGCTCTTAATGCATCGTCGTTCTGGAGGCCGCCTGTCTGCACTGTAGGTACAGGTCCTGTTTTGAACGTTTTCCTGTCCTTAATAAATGTCTATGAATCTTCACCTCTTCACTCACTGCCTTTTCGCGCTGTGTTGATTAGACGCGTCCGTCGGAAGCAGAAAAAGCATGTGGCCAATTACCATATGTAAACATAGAAACGCCGCTTTTACGCAAGGCCTCAAGTCCAAGTTAAGTCTCAAGTCCCAAACAGCAAGTCCCAAGTCAAGACAAGTCTTTTTGGAGCTTTGGTCAAGTAAGTCTCTAGTCTTGAAAATTGCGACTCGAGTCTGAGTTGAGTCAAGTCATTTGACTCGAGTCTCTCACCTCTCCCACCTCTATTAGCATGTTTGTTTTGCAACTTAGATAATATAATGAACTGAATTTGGAAATGGAGTAACTTAGAAAGGAATAACGGGAGGAAAGATGTATTATTCTGATTGTTTTTGTTTTGTTTTGTTGTTCATTTTTGGGTCCGGCTCTGGAGAATTGAAATGACTAGTGTTCTATTGTGCCCAGTTTTGGGGACCATTCGTGTTCATAATTGCGTCTCTCGCAGATGAACCGTATGACTCTCGATAAAGCATAGAATTAGCCAGACAAAGCTTAAAACTTAAAAAAGAATGTTTCAGTGTGACATGGTACGAAAGGAGGCTCTATTGTAAAACTAATGAGTTACATAAAATTGCCAGCTTTTGTTCTCTTCAGGCAAATAGATAACCTGCTTGACACCATTACAAGAACATTCTTTTTTTTTTGTTTTCACTATGACAACGGAAAGCAGTTCATCTGCACTCTTCACTTTTACTTTTAGTGTATAATAATTATTCATGTCATTTATTTTATTTTCTTCTAGGTGTAATATTATATAGCCTATAACTTTAATGCCTCCCTGTTCTGTAAAGCCCTTTGAATGACTCTGTGTACAAACTGTGCTCTCCTTATAATCAAAAGCTGTTTGTTGCTGTATGCAATGTTTGCTACTGGTTTTAATTCACATACTATTTTCATGAAGTTGTTATTTTTTTCAAGGTCATTGTCATAAATATGATCAATTAGGATCACACCATCTGCTACCCCGGTGATTATCTGCCTATGTGTTTTTGCTTCTAGTTTCACAGGCACATGCTAATGGGAGGTTTTGTGGTGAGAAAGCTGTGACTAAGGTTTACCACCCTAGTCCAATTATTGCATGCAATACGGCTTTATTACATTTACGTTAAGTATGAACAGTGTAGGACAGTAACTGAATACTCATTTTGAGTAACTGTACTCTTTCATTTGAGAGTATTTATAATACAGTTACTTTCCTAAAATCAAAGACATTGCAGTCGTCAATCATTAAATTACAGCTTCATATGGCACATTAATAATAAAGAAATGATCAAAACGATCAGAAAAAAGGTCACGGTTCATACAAACACATGTGCACTGTGCGTCACGTGATCTGCTGCTCCAGGTGTATTTTCAAAGCTCTTTTATACGTCCCTAATAAATGGTTGACGTGTTTTTAATCATACGCCACATTTATACATAAATATAATGTAAATCAACGTGAAGGTAATCTTAGTATTCAGAAGTAATGGAATACGTTCCAAAATACATTCCAAGTCAAGTATTCTCTATCTAAATACAATTTCATGGTATTCTCCCTAACATTGAATTGAAGCAGGGCCGGTGACTATGGAAAACTACAGTAATTGTCACTTTAAACAGTAGATACCTCCAGCCTTAATTTGTCAATTCAACACCTTAGCAGTTTGTTACCGCCCATAGGCGTTGCATTTTTTTTTTATAACCAGGGCTCTCAAGTTTTGATCAGTGCTTGGCATCCGACAACAGTGGGAGTGAAGCAAAGTGCGGTAAAAACATGGAAGGGATAGTCCCTCAATAAAGGCACTCAACATTTGACACTGTTTGAAACTGTGCAGTGCACTTCTCCAGCAGGCATCAAGCTTCCTTATAGAAATATAATATAACTCCTGTTTAATCCTGTGTGTGGGTCACTGGAAGCTAAAAGTCAGTGAGTAAAAGATACTCGCTGAAAACAAAATAACTTATTCACGTTTGAAAACCCTGCTCTAAGATTTGAGTTTTGAACTGCATTACTGTGGCAGACTGAGAAATGTAAAGTGTGTGGGAGCGTGTGCTAGAGGTGAAATGCGTGTGTCACGCGGTCAATGCATGGCACTTGAGAGCTCCATTTATGACATAATAATGTAACCAGTCTGCTTTTAGGCAACAAGTTACATTTGATTGTTGAGGGGAACAAAGTGATCGCTTCAGTGGGTAGAATTGTCAGTGAAGTTACATTTGACATTTGAATGTTTCTCCTTCAGGTGTGAAGGTGCATTTGAGATTGTGCGTCTAATCCTCTTTAGCGCCTGCTGAGGCAGTCACACTGTATTTGGTTCACACACACCTCAAAGTCAATGCTACACTGGAGCTGAGAATGAGAGCTCTATATAGTGTAAATACTACCATTTAGAATTAACAAAGGATGACATACAGATGCTAAACGTAATGATATGATATTTAAATCTGCATAGATTTGTCACATTGGAAGTTCAAATAATCACTGTGAAAAAGCTTACAAAAAACACATAACCAATTGGGTTTTTGAAGTGGTAACAACATCTATCCATGTTGTATGTTTGATAAAAAGAGACACTGAGCACCAAACATTGATAACACTGGCAACAAAGTAACCAGCATAGGCATTGGCATCACCCACTAATCAAGACGTGCGCCCCTTCAATGAAGCCAGACCAAAGATTCCAAATAAAACTACAGGCCCGACAGCCTCTGATAAAGTTATTTTCTGCGTGTACACTTCTTAAAGCGCACTTCATCTGCAAAATCACCACTAACCCGGTGTCGTCAGAGTAAATCAACCACTGAAGCAGATGTTTTTGCTCCGACAACCGGAGCAGCGATGAGCAAACAGCTTGTATTTACTTAAGATTATGCCGAAGTAAAATATGGAGCTCAGTCATCTCAAATCTAAAGTAGCCGTTTCGCCGAGCTCAAAGCAATGGTCCATGATAACGCAGGGAACAGCTAAAAAAAACATGCAAAAATGTTCATTGGCTTTAGAGAGAACGTTTGCATTGGTTTTTATCCACGGTCTCTCAAACTCACACAAAGTCTCATTTGACAGCGGATTCAGTTACTCCCACGTGCAGGGTTGAACTCTTCACTCTCACTCTTCACACGTTGCACACTCACAGGAATCCTTTGTTCCTTTGGAATATTTAGGTTTGCGTAGCCCAAAGCACATTCATTTTTTTTCTTTTTTCAAACATTTGGAAATAAAAAAACTCATTCTGTGACCTCTGTTTCATCAATATTCAGTTCAGGTCAGAGTTCAACATGCAGAGTCCTGGGTTAGAGCTGCTGTATCTGCCCAACACCATTTTATAACACAAGCTCAGAATGATCAACTGTAGATACAAGCGTTTTTGTATTGTATCTCCTTCAAACTTTCACTCTTAAAAGTAAAAATAAATACAAAATATATTATTTTAACCTCTTAACCCCCACCTGAACCAAGCACGTTTGGCTTTACACACAAATCTAAAAGCTTCTTGAAAAGTGTCAAAATAGCAACCAAAGGTCCGATTAAAAAAGCCGATGAAAACTCCGCAAAAAAGAGCAACAGAAAAGAGACAGAACAGTGACAAAAAAGCGACGAAGGCAAGGATTAAAACACAAAGAGTGACAAAAAGGTGACAAAACGGGATAAAAAAGCGGTGATAAAGTGACAGAAACGTGATGAAAACGTGACAAAAAAGTGACAAGAACCCAACAAAAAAGCGATGGGGAAAAAAAATAAGGCCAAAAAGTGTCGACAACGCGAGGAAAAAGCCCCATTTAGATGAGTTTTGTAGGTCTTAGCTTTCAACTGAGGCATTACACTGGCCTATGCCCTTACGGATTGGGGTAAAGCTGAACTGGAGAAAATGCACTTGGTTAAGACGGGGCTTAAGAGGTTAAACTGACGACAATAGGACAATGATGGAATGTTTTGTATAAAGGTAATGCGATATTTCAGTCAACAGAGGTCAAGAGGTCAACAGGGAGCATTCGTATTAAAGGGCTGAAAGAGCTACTAAACACCCCTTCCAGAGCTTACTCCACCAACTCCCAAAATTAAAAAAACTCAGAGAAAGAGGCGTGGCGGGAGGCTTTGGGGGGGACTCGGGGCGGGGGAGTGTCCCAGTCACCAATCACACTTTCCTCTATCAGAATCTGGGTATTTTGGGGTTACATTTGTCTTTATTTAGCAGGAGAGGTCGGGGATGTGAGTGCTGTGGTTCACACACAGAGTCGAGTGGAGCGGAGCCCGGAGATCAAATCCCCGCCTCGGGTCTTCTCTCCTCATCCTCCCGCTCCCTGGCCGCTCTGTGACCGCCATGTTGTGCTCACGTCACAAAACAGCTACTGAACTACCTGACTAAAGTAACTACACTAGAAACGCTGCGCTAAAGAACTTACTAAATACTATGCTAATAAATTGCTAACCTGAAAATTGATGTAAAACGCTCGCTCACTATTCCAACTCCAACAGCACAAAGTGACGTCACACAGCTGGCAGAGCGAATGGGGAGGACAGGCACGAAATTCAAATGTAGTGCAGCCGAAAATGTAGAGAGGGCGCTACACAGGCGGTTTTAGGCTCAAAAGTGAGATTTTATCTAATTTGCACTAAAATGTCCAAAAATTTACCAGGACATGTAGAGAGCACTATAAGGAACATATTTATGCAGTTTATAAGCTAAAAAAAATTGATTTGGTGCTTTAAGTTGAAAGTGTTTTTTGTATTAGTATTCAGAAAAGGGCAAAGGTGCTTTCTACAAACTTTATGAACGACAGTTAAACTTGTCTGAGTGCGCAATGAATTAGATATTATACAAGACTGCAGCACTAGGACCCACTTTACAAGGCAATAATAGAGTTGAGTGTGTGACCATGATACAAGTTTAGTGGCAAACGGTGACACTGGTAAAAAAGAAGAAAAGGATTTGTCAAAAACTGAAGGCTCTTTTTTGAGAACCCATATTTACTTTTGATGTATGCCTGTGACAAAGTACTGACCGTAAGCTGTGGACATGTCCTGAAATCTACAAATGCTGTCGCTGTGGGAGGGGAATCACACACACTTACATCAGAGCTGTCAGGAAGAGGGACGGCTTGCTCTTGCAGCCATGTTGGGTAAGTGTCAATAAACATGCGCATCCATATAGTGACTGCACATAAAGTAGAGGAGCTATTCTTCACCGACTCTCAGTGTAACTTCTCCTCTGAGTCCGACTCTGAGTGGCTCTGAAGAAGAGCGGGACGAGGACAGGGTGAGGTCGTATGGAACAGCACTAGCGGTTTTGCTGAAACCATCCAAGTGAAATGCTGAGATGGAGAAGATTGGAGCATCACTCGACCTTGACAAGAAACTCGCATAAAGAGCCGTCCTTTAAACAGTGTCTGGGAAAATGGGACCGAATGAAAATGACGAGAATGATGGGATATCGGAATAGAATCAATGATATCCAAATTAAGAGAGTGATGTGAGATTTTATGTTTTCAGATCAGTGTGTGTCTACGAGTGAAAATATGACCGTAAATGTGCAAGAAAAACTATTCTCCTTGATATGATAAAAAAAAAAACACACACACATTAAACATTACATGTCTAATTGAGACTTAAAGGGACTAGATTGAAGTTTGACATTTTCATACTCGCTACTGCAACATCAGGTCTTAGGCGTAACTGCAGTTTCTATATTAAACTTGTGCATGAGGGTACTTTGGACCCAAATCAACTTTTTGAGTACCAGTGCAGGATTTTAGCGGCAGTTGTGGTGAATTGGTCTGGGCTCATTCTACACATTAGGGGTAGAAAATACATAATTTTAAACTCTGTCTAGTAACTTTAGTAGGATGCATGTCGTCAGATTTTTGCATTATGGCACGGTGCATAATTACACCCCAGTAATTAATTGTTATTTTTACTTTCAGCGAACGGTACTACCAAATCAATGGAGCTGTGGTGAGCACACACAAAACTGCTCAGAATGGGACGAGTGACATATTGGCTTTAGAATGGGAAGGTTTTGAGTCCCAACTATAATACAACAACATTTTATAACATGGTTGTAGCAAAAATGTGGGTTGCAAGACATGTCTCCTTTAAAGCAAACTTTCAGTAGAACAATGGATAACTGCTGTATGACTGTGAGCTTACACAAACAAATACAGTCATGTACGGATCAAAGTCTAATCGTCCTTTCTCCTGCCTCAAATATTACATTACACACAGCTTTAGTTTCACGGATAAAGCTTTTTGTCACAGCCAACATTTCTGTGAGTGTGGCAGATTCACAAAGAGCCTTATTGCACCATGCAGTGCATGTTTACAGCATTTTATCACAGAGACTATGAAAGGAACAAAGAACTTTTTACCTTTTATACAGAAAAGCAACAGTATATCTGACAATAAGATTTTCTATTGTAATTTAGTAAAAAAATATGCAGCAAACTAATATTTATGGACAAATAGTCACATTGCGTTGTCCGTGTCTGTGTGTAATAAATAACACTCATCACCACAGTTTTCCTCCTGATGCTCACACAAAACAGTAAATAATCTATGCGTTGAGCTCAAGTAGGTTATGGTTGTATGAGTGTATGAGTGCACTTGTCCTTATTCTGCACTAATAACTTTTGTATTATGCACAACATGTACAGTAAGGACTGCATTGTTTGTGTTAAACCCACTCATTACAGTCCCATTATCGGAAAACCCAAGGCCAGAGTCAGCTTTTATACCCACTTCATAAATTATTAAAACACAGGAGAAAAGAAAAATATTATTATAGCCAGCTGAATACAATTATTTCCATTCTTCTACTGCCTCCACAGATGCAAAGACGTCTGCTCCAAATAACGTTTGTTAAATTGCTCTGTGAACAAAAGGCTCCTGCCTAATTCAAAGAAAACTACCTTCATGCAGCCGATGCATAACAAATATATAACAAATACATACACATGGAACATAAACCACTATAGTCTTGGCACATGTGCTACTGTAACAAGTTATTCAGAAAATGGGTCTTTTGGAGATGTATTTTCATGTATTAGAATATGACATTATGCGATTGTTTTGACAAAATCTTAAGTGTTATGAAAATGAATAAACAACACTTGAATTACTCCTTCCCCTTTTCCTTTTTTCAAATAGTTTGACATATAGACTATTCTCTCAAATGCTATGGGAAGAACAAAAGGACGCTGAATGTAGATTAGTTTTTGTGTGTCACATTACGCCTTAAAACACTGCATCTGTGAATCTGACATCTCACCCACAACTGCATTACAGATGCACAACGGGAAGATTTCTCACTTCTCACGAAATGCATCTAGCCTGTATTTCAACGAGATAACGAGAGATACCTGAAGTTTATGATGTGGGTTAGGGTTGATTCCAATACTGCACATTATAAAGAAGGAAAACAATGCGATAGATTGTAAACATTCTAATATGCACAGGTCAAAGCTGATGTTAAACAGTCAAAAGTCAAATTCAGGAGTGTTCTATACCACAAGGACAAATGCCTTTTGACAGAGTCACTCCTAAACACAGTGCCACGGGGAGAGCTCGTATTAAAGTCTGTTGACTGTGCTGAGGTGAGACACAGGTGAATCCCAGGCCTGTGTCAGATGGCATTTTCCAGTGTGAAGAAAAACGAGTGGTGACAGGCAGTAGTGCATACGCTGAATACGAATGGAGACTCGAGGTTACAATGCACTGTAGGGTTCATTTCCAACAACACTGGACAAATACGGCAATAGTATAGTAGGCAAGGCAAGGCACGGCAAGTTTATTTGTAGAGCACAATTCATACACAAGGCAATTCAAAGTGCTTCACAGTTGCATAAAATGACAAGAAAACAGATCAAATCAATCAATAAAACATCAACATGAAGTTAATCAATTACAGTAAAAGGCAAGAGTGCAGATAGAATACTTTCAGTTTTCATATGCTCGGGTAAAAAGAGCTGTTTTCAGCCTGGATTTGAACATTGTCAGAGTTGAGGCCTGTCTCACATCCTCATGAAGACTGTTCCAGATTTTAGCTGCATGAAACTGAAACGCACCCTCACCGTGTTTAGTCCTGACTCTGGGAACCACCAGGAGACCCCTCCCTGAAGTTCTCAGGGCCCGAGATGGTTCATACGGCTCTAACATGTCAGAGATGTACTTTGGTGCTAAACCATGAAAAGACTTGTACACAAGCAGAGCTGTTTTAAATTCTATTCTCTGAGTGACAGGAAGCCAGTGCAGAGACCGGAGCACTGGACTAATATGGTCGTATCTCCTGGTTCTTGTCAGGACTCGAGCAGCAGCGTTCTGGATGTACTGCAGATGTCTAACAGCTCGATTAGAAAGGCCAGTGAGCAGGCCATTACAGTAGTCTAACCTGCTGGAGACAAATGCATGGATGAGTGTCTCTAAGTCTGGTTTTGACACTATTCCTCTGATCTTAGCAATGTTTTTCAGATGGTAAAAAGCTGATGATATTATTGCTTTGATGTGGCTGTTTAAGTTCAGGTCTGAGTCCATGATTACTCCTAGATTTCTAACCTGATTTTTTGGTTTTAGAGAGAGAGACTCAAGGTGACTGATAACACTTTGTCTTTGTGTCTGTGGGCCAAAAACAATGATCTCAGTTTTGTCTGAGTTTAGTTGGAGAAAGTTGTTTTGCATCCACAAACTGATCTGTCCGATGCAGTGACAGAGAGTATCTACAGGCCCATGTTCACCTGCCGTCAGTGACACGTAGATCCGAGTGTCATCTGCGTAGTTGTGGTAAGACACATTGTTGCTGTTTATTAGCTGACCCAATGGAAGCATGTACAAGTTGAATAAGAGGGGTCCCAAGATTGACCCCTGGAGGACTCCACAGGTCATGGACATTTTGACTGAGACGCAGTTGCCAATTTCCACAAAGTACGTCCTGTCCTCCAGATAGGACTTGAACCAGTTTAGCGCAGTACCAGAGATTCCCACCCAGTTTTCTAACCTGTGAAGATCCTGTGTTCCACTGTGTCAAAGGCAGCGCTCAGGTCCAGCAGAACTAAAACTGAGACCTTACCTGCGTTGATGTTCATACGGATATCATTTGTCACCTTGATCAGAGCTGTCTCAGTGCTGTGGTGGGGCCTAAAGGTAAAAGAGGCCGAGCAGTCACAGTAATAGCAGCAGTAGTAGTAGATTTTCTGTATTTTTTTAAAAGGTGCAACCACCCAGTGATCTTTAGGCTAGCTCCTGCACTACCGGTTCATGATAGGGTTGCCTTCCTCTAATCAACCTGGACACAAACTGCACACAAGCTCGCATCTGTGTGCCTGTAAGCGAGGTGGGATTCTCTGGCAAACAACAGCCTGCTGGAGTCAGCTGTGAGGCTAAGCTTTGTTTTTCCTCATTGGTACGCACTGGGATAGGGTCCAATAAAATAAATGTAGTAGCATTTAGTTGTAGCTAGCTGTGGAAGTAACAGTAGTAGTACTAGCTGTAGCAGTTTGTATGAGTGGGATTAGAAAGCAGTAGCCTTCAGATGTACAGGTCAGGTTTTGTCTAAATATTTATTTGTATCTTTCTTTTCTTTAGACATTGTTAAATGCTTACAACACTTACCTATTTTCTTATCCCTTTAATGGTTTTCTTAGGGAACACCTCCCGAGAGAGGTGACCAGGAGGCATCTGAAACATGCTTGAGCCACCTCAGCTGGCTCCTCTCAACCTAAAGGAGCAGCAGCTCTAATACGAGCTCCTCCGGGGTGACTGAGCTCCTCACCACCTTTTTCCGGTGGAGAACCCCGGCCTTGGATTTAGAAGTGCTGATTTTCATCCCAGTCGCAAACTGCCCCAGTGCACGCTGAATGTTCTGATATGATGAAGCAACAGAAAATCATCTGCAAACAGCAGAGATGAGACCCTGTGGTTCCCAAACCGGATCCCCTTAAATCCTGTGCATAAAAGTATTGAACAGAACCGGTGACAAAGTGCAGCCCTGTTGGATACCAAAATGCACTGGGAACAGGTCTGATTTACTGCCTGCAATGTGAACAGTTTATTTGTTGTTATTTGCTTCCCAATAACATAAAAAATACCAAATGAAAAAACAAATAAATACAATAAAAAATAACAAAGTCTCTTTCAAGGTGTGACCATTAAAGGGTTAAGAAAAGAGAGCTAAAAACAAATAAAAATGTCCCGGTCCCAGAGTCCCAATGGATCAATGGTCCATTCCCCTGCTACGCTGGCAAGAGCTTGACAGGCTTTTTTTCCACACATTGAAAGTGATTTAACTTTTTTCTGTTCTCCCAAACTGTTCTGGTGGGATGTAGTCAGAGTTCACATTTCACTGACACATTAGCGCTGTGGGAATAGCGACATTTCCACCTACTGCAATTTCTGTCAAGCCTGGCTGCTTCATTGCCAGCCATTTGCCCTTTCTGAATGGTTGCTTCTTAAAACACCTTGGACATAGAGCTGTTTAAAGACATGCCTTAGCCTGGTCCTTGTCAATATTAATAATGTAAGAAGGAGAGCCCAAGGACGGGGAAATCCTTTGGGATATTTATTCATGTATGTTTTATTGAATTTTTTTCAGTTTTATCAAAATAAAATGGTCTATGAGACCCTGAATCCTATTCCCATTACTGCTGTTTATCCAAAATGACAAAGTAACCTAATTTGTTTCTTTGTAAATTTTCTTTTTAAATGTGCTCATAGTATCTATACCTCCACATTAAAGATAGGAACCACAGCTCTGATTCTATACCGGTCTCCCCTGGCCTCTCGTCTCTCTTCCTCTGGTGGTTTACTGATGTATGAGTGGAGAGCTAACTGCATCCTCCAGGGCATACAGAGTGTGGAACTGCACCATCAAAAACCATGATCAAGGAGCGGAAGGACTATATCCGTAGGTGTTGCCTGAAATCAAGAGGCACTTGATAACTAAAAATAAAAATAAAATAAAAAAAAAAGCAATAAAATATGAACCATTGTCACAGCTGAAAAACACATTGTGGACCATCATTTTAAATTGGTGTCACTAGGTGTTTGTTAGTGTCTAGTATATCAAACTAATGGTGTATATTTGACAGAGAGTACCAGGCTCTCAGAGGAAGGGAGGACATTGACTGTAGAGCATTTGAAAAACAGCTGAATGATTAATCCACAGGAAAGACATACTCTTCTCTTTGCACATTTAAAACCACTGTTTCAGTCTACATGAAACAATGAAGTCCCCATATCTCTATTCAGTATCTGCTGAGAAATGAGTCCCGAATTCTGTGTGTGTTCCCGGGCCCACCTTGAAATGTATAGCTAGATTTGCACTTTAAAAAATCGTTCTCTCCAAAACTCAATGGCGCATGGATATCATTTGTTTGAAGAAAGTCCAGCCGAGAAAGTGAATCTACAACTTACTGTCTTAACAAACTTGGAGTAAAATGTAAGTCCTAAGCAAAGTGAAAGGATTGGATTTAAATTAATAAATGCATGGTCTGCGGTGAAGGCAAATTGAATGCTAAAATGATGTCAGCAGTTTGAATCTTATAAACACACAGCATTGAGTCAAAACAAAACAACTGGGCTGGTGAACAACTGTGGTTATTTCACTCCCCCATCTAGGGAGCTTCCTCATGGCAGCTTTTGGTGATTTCCCACACAGTTATAGTTGTGGGCGATGGTGGTGAACTTCCAGTGATGTCCGATGACATCCAGGTGGCTGTGGCTGATTTTATATTGTAACATATGCCCTTTAATAAACCTGCTGCCGAAATGAGTGCAAGAGTGGCAGCTCTCTTCAGTTTGGCTTTGCCCAAATCTACAAGCTTCTTGACTGGGAACGGTCCATAGGCCAGTGTAACCCCTCATATGAAAGCAAAAACAGAGCTAAAATTTTGTTTTTTTTGTCACATTTTGTATCTTTTTTGTGTGGATTTTACAAACTTTTTTTGTTGCGTTTTTATTTTTGTTTATATCTCATTTTCGTCGCTACTTTTCTACGACTCTTTTCTTCCATGAAGACCAAGCCTGGAAGTGAGTATGGCTAGGAGACACCAGCACACATTTTATTTTTTAAGACTTTAAAATGACAACCTCCCCTCCTGGAACCGCCACCTAAACGAGGTGGAGGGGTTTGAGCGCCCAAATGATCCTTGGTGCTCTGTGGTCGGGGATTTTGTGCTCCAGGTCCTAGGTGACGGGTCAGACAAAGAGCAGTTCAGAAGCCCCTTATGAGGGACCAACAGGCCCGGTTAGAACCATGAGGTCGTCCTTCCGTGGACCCACCACCTGCAGGAGGAGCCATGGGGGCTGGTGCAATGTGGCTCCAAAAGCTGCCCCCACGACCTGGCAACGGAAAAGGGGACGGAAATGGATGGATGGATAAAATGACCAGCTCGTCAACTTTATTTTATTTTTTAAAGAAAATATAAATAGAGAATCACACAGGAAGAGTGCCTTGGATTATTCGTTTTCGCTAAAATGTTTGTAAAGTGATGTAAAAAGTGTGGCGTAATCATTTCAGTTCAGTTCATGCCCAAGGTTGAGCCGAAGATTTCTAATGATTCTGATATTATGATGTAACTCTTGGCTCGGCACACCCTTTGTCCTTTTAAGTAAATCTACAAGTCAAAATGTATTATGCATCGTTTTAGTAGCTTAACCTACAGATAGCAAAAGTAACTGTCAAGGACAAAGCACTATTTTACAAGTAAAATGATGCAAGGATTAGTAAGTGGGAGGCCGATATAAAACACAATTTGTATTCACAAGCGTTGTTGAACTTTTTAAGAAGCTTGTACAAAAAGTTGCAGGAATGTAGTATTAAAAGACAATTGCATAATATTTTCATCATCATTTAGAGCTGGAGAAGAAATCTCTGTGAGAACGCATTTGAAACAGAGAGAAGAAAAGAGAAAAATCATGCAAACTTTGTCAACAAACTTGTGGTGTTTGTTATATTCCGATCATTAAAATTTCAACACGGTACACCAAAGGGAATCAGGTATAATGCAGACAGTGATGTAAGTGAGTGAAATGCAAACTCTAGTCTTTAAAAAGCTTAAGAATCACTGCGCTTCAAAGTCAATCACCACTTATCTCTCTTCTCATATATTATTCTTTCATACGAGGAGCATTTAAATTTAAGGGGCCTCAGGTGAGAGGTTTTGAAGTCAGTGACCACATCTTAACATGGGTTTATCAGTGAGTAATTGAGAGTGTTTTATTACCGGCATATATGTTGGGTGAATGTGTGAGCAAGCCAAAGGCACATTTCTGCCATCGTTGTGGTAGACAATAATGTTTTTCTGTTCTATTCTAGCGCAGCTTTTCAGGGCAAGTATTTTTTTATAATCGTAATAGAGGTTCCATGTTATGTCAACACTGAATTATTGGCGGTGGCAGCTCCTCATTGACAATAAGAGAAGCTTCCCCAAAAAATTTACCAAAAAAATAAAATAAAAGAAAAGTGAGAATCAGGTGTTTCCCTGTAGTCTTCCTGTCCCCTCAGAAATGCTGAAGCTTTATGGACAATCCCATTGGAGCGCCACGCTTGTGGCAGCCTGTGATTGGCTAACTGTGCTAACTATGAGGCTCGGCTTTAAAGCAGGGGGTGGTGTTGTAACACCCACCAGCTGAATAGTGATTGGCTGCCTTCTGCAAAAAGGGGACCAGTTTTGTTTGTTTTTGTTTAGTCCAACTTTGGACATGGTTTAATTCTGGTTTAGTCCCAGATGTTACTTTGTTCCAGATTAAACCTTGTCAGCGTTGTAGCTTGGACTTGATTTAGTTTCTGATAAAGAATTATTACATTTTCCTCTAAATATTAGGCCTAACTCAATCGTTAATTGCAACATTTAGTCAACAGTCTTAATACATATAGATAATATAGTTTGCTTGCACAAACAGTAACAGGATAGTGAACAAGTTGCCGAAAGCTTTATGTATACTTTTTACACTGTGATGGCAAATGCTGTGGCAAAATGAGCTGACTTGTGCTGTTGTCAAGTCCTGACACTTGTAAGTTGCTAAAAAGCAAATGTTCTTAATTTTACCATACAATGACAATAAAGGAATTGAAAAAATAAATAAATAAATATCTTGAAGTTGTATGGAGAACATGGTGGGTTAATAAGAAAGCTTCGTAACAAGTGTCTCCTGGCTCTACTATATTGTTCCACTCTTTTTGGTGCTGGCCTTTCCCGCTGAGACATAACTGCCCCTTGCTCTACAGTAAATCCAGCAGCGTTGTCTCTATAGGAGCAGCTGTCCTCACTCTTTCACTTTGTATTCTTAGCAGCAGATTGCGTTGGTCTCTTCACCCCTTGCGCAGGTCTCATCCATGCTCACATCCTTTGACATCCACACTCCGTGACTCCTGCCCCCACATGCGTTTCTCTGTACCTTTCAGTGCTTTAGTCCCGACCCAATAAGTCCTCACGCTGAACCTTACAGGGATCCTATCGCCTCAACAGCAGCAGCAGCGCGACCTTTGAAACGCGCTGCTCTGCGGCTGGTTTGATGGAGTTCAATTAAAGTTAGATAAAGTGCAGGGCTCTTGCAAGCGCAGTGGGGAAAGCGTTCACCAAACAAATGGAGAAAACTATTTTGGTAAGTCAAGTTTTGAAGACCCTTGAATCAAAACAAATCACAGGTACATTTTTTTTTTATTACTATTATTTTGTGTGTGTGTGTGTGTGGGGGGGGGGGGGGGGCTAATAGAGGGCCTGCTTTCAGGACAACAAAAGCTACAAAAGGGGATATGTTTTTATTTATTTAAAACAACCGGGTTTGCTTATTTCTGTGGGACCAATTACCATGCGTTGTATTGTACACTGGTGTCGCCATTAAAACTGCATGTGCAGACCCTGAACCCAATGAGAGGAAAGGCAGGACTAAAGAATAAAACATGGAACCATCACAATGGACCTCCCTTATATGCGCTGCTCACTGCTTTGTGCTGACTGAAACGTGCACTCGAGACAAAGGGACCCGTGTTGAGTATAGAGCACCCACCGTCACTTGCTCAATCGAACATGGGAGCAGGGGTTAAAGTGGGTGGGAATGCCTTCGCATGGCAAAAAAAAAAGTTAAGGATTGCGACATTTGCATACATGCGAAAGTCTGCCTGGAAAGAAAACAATCGCGTCTGACAGACAATCACTAACACCCGTGTCTCCTCCTCACTGATCAGCCCGATGAGCAGCTCTCAGACAGAGGAAGAACAGGGGCGGAGCTGACACGGGCAGAAGGACTTGGGTCCCACAGCAGAGGGGCCCCACAGGGAAACACTTACACAGGATTTTGACAGTACATAAAAACAATATATAAATGGATTAAATAATAAAAGTAGTCTAATTGCAGGTATAAAAATCAGTGTTGCATTTTCCTTTTTTTTTTCTTTAGGAAAGTAATCATTATGTAGACAGTTATGATTTCATCACTGTATAAGCTTAATTTAAACAGCATATTTTTGGCTAAAATACACCATATTGCACTAAATTGTATCCGATTATCCAAAAAATTTCCCGGTGAGGACTGGCTGTTGCTCTAACTTTCTAGAAATCATATTCTGTGAAATGGTCTAAAACTTATTTTTAAAATAAATACATTAAAAGTAATATAAAACACCTTCTGTTACATGCAATCTACACACAGCCTTTCATATAATCCACCTAATGTAGCGTTCTGAGTCTTTGAGATTAGAGTTCCACCACCTCCCAAAATCCACTTTAACCACTGCATGGGACAATATAACAACGCTCACACATGGCTTTATCCACAGGTTGACTTTCTCACTTTACGCCTCACCACTTTACACGTGTCATGTAAAAAGCAAGAAGTGAAGAAAAGCTTCGACTGAATGGAAAAGGTTTGCCGATGATTTCAAGAATTCCACAGTTGCCGAAAACATTAGAGTTTAAGTAACCTTTCATTGAGACAAGCAATGTAAAACCTCTAAGATCACACACGTAAAACATTTCCTGCTGGAGTCTTGTTAAATATATAATTTATGCCCAAGCACACAGTAGCTCTTTTGTTTCCGCAATCCCCAAGACCCGCAAGTCTGCCAGAACTGTTGATGGAGCAAGATTAAAACTGGATAAAGGTCAACTGTTAACCTTTTAAAGATACATGCAACGAGAAGCTGTAGAAGCACTGAAGCCTGAAGTATTAACCTAGAGTAGCTAAATGACTTGAACTCTTTTATTTTTGTCCGGGCAAAGCAAAAAGATATGGGATTATGCATTATGTAGTTGATTTATTCCAGGTTAGTTTACATGGTACACCCCCTGAGGCCTGAGCTCTCTCCTTCAGTGAGATACAGCTCTTGCCAGTGTTTCTCAACGGATGGTAAGAGCCTTCTGGTAAGAGGGTTAGCTCATAAGAGATACAGTATAATATGAGCAGATTAAATTATATATATACAAAAAAAAAACTCATCCCATATAACTGAGAAACAATTACACTCTAATATATATTTATTTTATTGACCCTCATTCCAGCCGGGGAATTAACTGCCTTTCTTGCATTTTCGGTCCATGTGAACTCTTCAGTCGCTGCTTATTATTAGCTACAAAGATTTGTTCAAAGGGGATTTTGGATATTGGTTTTTGAATAATCTCTTCATGAAAAATTCTGTAAAATGTCTTCTTTTTTTTTGGTTAAAACCTCTCCAGTTGAAGAATTGATACACTTCTTCTTTTGCAATTAATTGGGCCTCATTCACAAACGTTCACAACCCGTTCTTACGTACACATTTGTTCTTAAAGCCTTCTTAGGAAGATTTTTGGCATTCACAAAACTTGTTCTTAGCTGAAAACGTTCCTCTGTAAGAACAAATCCTAAGAACAATCTGGAAGCATAAAACAAAAAACTGTCCAGTTCTGTACAAGATCCTGCTCCTGACATTCTGAGTCACATATACTGTATTTGTACATATTAAATCATGAATTAATTAATTCCATACTGTAAATATCATCATAAATTAAAGTTGCCTTTATATAGAAATAAGTTGGCAATATCACTTGTATCCTACTTTTATTAATGGCAAGTAAAGTACCAATGTATTATTACTGCTAAAACGTTTGAATGCCGGCGTTCACAAATAATGCAGCATTAAATGCACTGCATAAACGTTATTTGATAAAGTCAAACACGGTCCTCGATCCTACAACTTTGTGTTCCCGAGGCGTGCGCTCTACTCGGTGTACTAATAGGGCGGTGTACTAATATTTAACGACTGACCCGCTGGAAGAGAAGGAAAACCCTTCCGCGATGTACAGGTTATATCTATTTACATATTTCGTAATATGTAAACAAAAGTTTAGGAGGGTCCTTGAGCATGTGGCGCCGATGGCTGAGATTTTTTTCTTTTGGGGTTTTGTTGGTTATTAGTTTTGGATTTGTGTTTGGTCATTCATATCCTCCTCTGAGTGCACTTTTTCGTCATTATATGGTGAATCATAGGCGGTGACATATGCTAATCAGTCCTCTTGCGCTTCCAAGTTGGGATTCACAAAACTCAGAACACACTTGCGAAGTATTTTCCCTACTTAAGAACGTGTCATGAATCTAGCACAGTTTCCTGACACTGCCTTCGTAAGAACGGATGTTTGTGAATGAGGCCGATTGTTTTTAGTTGGGAAATGTTACAATTTGATCTGAGATTGCTCGTGAATATTCCCAATATTATGACATTCAGTTCCAATGGAATTTTAACACCTTAACGCTTAGTCTCAGGCGATACGATACGTATCCCGATACAAGGGTCGCGATATGATACGATACACTATATCCCGATATTGAAGTATTAGACGATTATTGCGATAATTTTTTTTACTACTTTGGAAACAACTATTCAGTAAACTAGTCCACCTTCATTAGATTTATATCAAATACATTTGATGTATCTATCTATCTATCTATCTATATAAATGCTTTTTCACTAATGTGCTTGTGACTGTGGTGTTGTATGGTGATTATGTAACTTTGAACAGAAAACAGATTTCTTAGAAACCTAGTAATGAAACCAAAATCTGGGAATGCACGTTTTCTAGTATTTCTATACTTGGGAGTCCTTAGCGATCAGTAATAACTATTATGAGTTTCATCCATTAAAATATACAATAACTCAGACGGGGTATTTAAAATCGTATCTGTTCCACAACGGGTGTCACTCGTAGATCAGGGAATGACAACACGGGCATCACCGTGACTATAGCGCTCATTTCTTCTAAATCTTTTTGTTAGCAGTAGCACACAAACAAAACAGAGGGGAAACTAAATACAGCAGGCTCTTTTTAAACTTGTGTCGTAGTAGTGCAGTGGCGAGACACAGGTTTAACATGAGCATGCTGTATTTAGTTTTCCCTTGGCTTTGTTTAATTCCGTAATAAAATGCTACAAAGAAAAATATTCTCCGAACGCAGCGGCGACACACTCAGCAACACATGCACACAGCTGGTGGCTCTCGTAATAATCCAGGTCTCTGTCTTTGCTGTAAATGCCAAAGTGAGGCCAAATGTAGAGTTTTAAAAGAGCCCCGGAGCGTCTCATAGCTCCTTCTCCTCCACTGTAAACTCTTCCTGTGTTTCTCTAACTCTCACTAGATTCCAGTGTTACTCAAGCGGGCTGCGCGGTGCGCTGCCATCTAGCGGGCGGGAGGAAAAGTGCAGGACCAAAGAGAGATGCTACAATGAATATTTCTCCAAAAATAGATGTTTAAATATTGATACGGGCGCTTTTTGTATCAATACGAGAATCATGCGACGTAATATCGCGATGTATCAGCGGATCACCCCTACTTAACACTATGATTTCACTTTGTATGTCTTTCCAATAATTAATACATTTTGGACATTCCCAAAATATGAGAGTGTGGTCTCCTACCTGACCACAGCCCCTGAAGTTCTTCCAAACTTGGATGTGACAAAGGGACTTCTAAAAAAAAGATATTGGGCAAGTTTGAACCCTTCAGCAAACACGGAATCTCGCTTTAAGGCACAACAGGTGCACTAAAACACACCCAGAGCAAATAAAAGCTTCTCAAATCACATGGTTGGAACAGATAGACAGCCACACACACACACACACACACACACACACACACACACACACACACACACACACACACACACACACACACACACACAGCTGTGTCTGTATATATGGTTTATGGAGCCAATTGACCTGACTACTCACCAGCACTACGAGAACCTAAGGGGATTAGCAGGACTATGCTACGGTCCTCATAAACCAAGATTTTGTATTTTCATTTTTAGCATATAAAGAGCATAATTTCATTGTTTTTCTGAAGTCCTTTTAATGCTCAATGATAATATATCATGCACATATCAAGTTTTTTTAAATTCTTAGCTTTTAAAGACCATAAATTCAAAGTTTATTTGACGTCCATATAATACCCCAACCTGACTTCTTGTGTATGGAGTGTATGATGTGCTCCCCCTACCCTACTCTGGCGGTATTGAAGGCTCCATTGTGATTGGTTCTTTATGGGGACACGTGCGGGATATGTGTCCGGGCATGTTGAGTGATTTAGGAAGACATCTAATGGTAATGCGAAGAAGAAGGACCAAGAGAAAGTTCACTCCAAAGAAGACAAGAAAATATATTGGTAAGTATCTAGTCCTTGTTAAATATACGTTATCAAGTATTTTCTGAATGGAACTTAGCCCCGGCCTGGAGGATTTATCCCCGGGCTGGATGATTTGGGGACCGGGCTATTGGGTTTATGAGCTGGCTGTGGAACTTAGCCCCAGCCTGGAGGAGTTTTCCCCGGGCTGGATGAGTTGGGGGGTGTAGTCCGAGGAGGGGTGCTTAAGAGTGGGTACCTGGGTCCGAGATGTGGGCTGTGTGTCCCCGGAGGTCCAGAGGAGTCAGGGGGCCGAGGGTGTGCAGGTAGGCCGGGGTGGGAGTGCCCTGAGCCGGGTAGTGTTAGTGGAGGAGTGGGTGGGTGGTGGCTGTGGTGGGTGTTGGTGCGGGGCTGGTAGCTTTAGGAGCAGGCTGGTCCAGAGGAGGTCCAGAGGAGTCAGGGGGCCGAGGGTGTGCATGTAGGCTGTGGTGGGAGTGCCCTGAGCCGGGTAGTGTTAGTGGAGGAGAGGGTGGGTCATTGTGGTGGATGTTGGTGCGGGGCCGGTAGCTTTAGGAGCAGGCTGGTCAGAGGAGGTCCAGAGGAGTCAGGGGGCCGAGGGTGTGCATGTAGGCCGAGGTGGGAGTGCCCTGAGCCGGGTAGTGTTAGTGGAGGAGAGGGTGGGTCATTGTGGTGGATGTTGGTGCGGGGCTGGTAGCTTTAGGAGCAGGCTGATCCAGAGGAGGTCCAGAGGAGTCAGGGGGCCGAGGGTGTGCATGTAGGCTGGGGTGGGAGTGCCCTGAGCCGGGTAGTGTTAGTGGAGGAGAGGGTGGGTCATTGTGGTGGATGTTGGTGCGGGGCTGGTAGCTTTAGGAGCAGGCTGGTCCAGAGGAGGTCCAGAGGAGGTCCAGAGGAGTCAGGGGGCCGAGGGTGTGCATGTAGGCCGAGGTGGGAGTGCCCTGAGCCGGGTAGTGTTAGTGGAGGAGAGGGTGGGTCATTGTGGTGGATGTTGGTGCGGGGCTGGTAGCTTTAGGAGCAGGCTGATCCAGAGGAGGTCCAGAGGAGTCAGGGGGCCGAGGGTGTGCATGTAGGCTGGGGTGGGAGTGCCCTGAGCCGGGTAGTGTTAGTGGAGGAGAGGGTTGGTGGTTGTGGTGGATGTTGGTGCGGGGCTGGTAGCTTTAGGAGCAGGCTGGTCCAGAGGAGGTCCAGAGGTTAGGTTGGAGCGGGCGCGTGCGTTTGAATCTTGTTTGCAGTGGTTGGTAGGGAATTAGTCCTCGATTCTGTTTGCTACTATTTAATCATACAGTTGGGGCCACTAAGGTGTATGGGTCGTCCTCTAAGAAAGCGGGGTAGACCAAGGCATGATAGTGAAGGGGAAAGTAGTCAGGAGGTGAGGAAAATGACTCGCGTGGAAAGTGATAGCGAGTTTAAGATCATCTTTAAGATTGTAGGTAAAGATGCAAGGGCGCTAAACCCACTTAAACTGTCGGAAGAGCTGAAAGACAAAGTTGGAGTCGTGTTGAATGCCAAGGTCTTGGGGAATGGAAATATATTGGTATTTTGCAAATCGGAAACGCAGAGAACAAAGGCTCTGAAGGTTAAGCAGTTGCTTAAAACGCCAGTGGAGAGCTTTATCCCTGATCAGGACAAAAAAGCAAAGGGAGTCATATATGTTAGTCCGGAGATCTCAGACCAAGAGATTGCTCAGAACATAAAGGGCGCAGAAGTTGAGTCAGCCCGAAGGTTCAATCAGACTGGAAATGCGGTGCTCCTTACCTTTAGACAAGAGGCCATCCCGGAAAGAGTTACTCTGGGATATATGAGTTATCCTGTAAGGCAGTACAATCGGCCCCCACTTCGGTGCTACAAGTGTCAGCGCTTTGGTCATGTGGCAGCGGCCTGTAGGGGGGCAGCCAGGTGTGGGAAGTGTGGAGGAAATCATAGTTTCAGTGAATGCACTGTTGAGCAGGCAAGGTGCTGCAATTGTGGGGGTTCCCACATGCCTTCGTCTAGAGAATGTGAATTTCACCAAAGGGCAGTAGAGGTTGAGAGGATAAGAGACGAAAGTAAACTGACCTATGCTGAGGCAATAAAAAAAGTTGGTGTAGAAAGGAGACCTGGTCCTGCTGAGGTACGGGCTGCGGTGAGTTGGCCAAGGGGGGAGGGGAAACAGGTATTTGCAACTCAGATGTTTAAGAATTTTATGGTAGATGTCCTATGGGCATCTAGGAGTATAGCTAAAAAGCCAGAAATGGTCAAAATGGTGGAGGATGCTGTGGAAAGATTTTTTGGGGGCGAATGTGGGGGGCCTCCTGACTTGCAGAGACAAGAGGAGGAGGAGGAGATGATTGGAAGGGGACTGGGAGCGACCTTTGGGTCAGACACGTTTGATGATTGTAGTGACCGGGACATGGATGGGGGCCAAGGGGTAGGTAAAAACTAGGTCGGATGTTTTGCATTTTTCAATGGAATGCAAGAAGTTTGTTAGCAAATGGGCAGGAGTTGAAAAAATTTCTTGATGACCTTAAGTACTTACCTGAGATTGTATGTGTGCAGGAAACGTGGCTGAAATCCTGTTTGGACTTTGTGATCTCTGGCTATGAAAGTGTCAGGTATGATAGACAGGACAGGTCGGGAGGGGGTTGTGCTACCTTTATACGGAGAGATGTGCAATTTCAAAAAATTTATTTGAAAACTTCTCTTGAGTGTGTTGTGATTCGAGTGTGGGAAAGAGGTGGGTGGATATATGTGGTGAATTTTTATAACCCTTGTTTACAAATTAAGGTTTTAGAATTGGAGGAGGTCAAAGAACAGGTGGGTCGCCCGGTGGTGTGGGTGGGGGATTTTAATGCACATAATCCCTTATGGGGAGGGGTAAGTAGGGACGCTAATGGAAGTGTAGTTGAAGATTTTATGGATGATTGTGAAATGGTGTGTATGAATGACGGGAGGTCAACGAGATATAACATTCAAACAGGAACAGAGTCATGTATCGATTTGGCGTTAGTGTCCAGTGAGTTAGCAAGAATTGGAGAGTGGAATGTTTGGAAGCAGGGGAATATTGGTAGCGACCACTACCCAATAATTCTTAGATTTGGAAGAGATTTGGGCACTAGGGAAGAGGGGTGCCCGCAGTATCTGGATTATGGAAGGGCAGATTGGGATAAATTTTGCAGGCTGTGTGATGAACGGTGTGGGGAAATAAAGGATAGTGGAACTCTGGATGAATGGAGTGACAGTTTGTGTAAAGTTATAAGGAGTTGTGCAGTGGAGTGTGTCCCAAAAAAGAGAAGTCCTAAGAAGAGAGTGCCTGTCCCATGGTGGAATGAGGCCTGTGGGGAGGCAGTTAGGGGCAGAAATCGAGCATTTAGGTTGCTGAGGAAATACCCAACCCAGAGTGGAGCAATTGAGTATAAGAGAATGAGGGCTAAGACTAGAAGAGTGATAAAAGAGGCTAAAAGGGAATGTTGGAGGAGGTATTGTGGAAAGCTCGGAGCAGAGTCATCAGTAAGGGAGATCTGGAGAGCAGTTCATCGTATGGCAGGGATAACGCGGCGTAGGCAGGTGCCAATATTGGAAAACAATGGAGAGTCAGTTATTACAGATATGGAGAAGGCTAGTGTGTTTGAAGATACGTTTAAAGCGGTGCATAGTGGAGAGAATCTTGGGGAGGAGAGTGTAAGGAAGCGCAGTGAAACGTTGAGGCAGCACAGGCACAAGTTGGAGATTAGTTGTGATAATTCAGATGTATGTAACTTGTTCTTTTCAATGGGGGAGCTAAAGAAAGCAATAAGTCGGGGCAAGAAGTCCGCTCCCGGTAAGGATGGTGTCAACTATGAGATCCTCAAGAGGGTAAGTGACAGTGTCTTGGATGAACTGCTTGCTCTAATTAATAATATATGGGAAGAGGGGATTCTTCCCAAGGCATGGAAACAGGCAGTAGTTGTACCGATTTTGAAGCCAGCTAAGGAGCCATCAAAGGCGGGATCTTATAGGCCCATTGCTCTTACATCTGTCTTATGCAAAGTTATGGAGCGAATGGTGACAGATAGGTTGGGATACAAATTGGAGAGTGAGGGGAGGTTTTCTTGGGTGCAGAGTGGGTTCCGAAAAGGGAGAGGGACAATGGATGCGGTGGTTTGTCTGGATGCAGATATTAAGAAAGCGCTGGTTAATAAGGAGGTACTGGTGGCAATTTTTCTGGACATTGAGAAAGCGTATGACATGTTATGGAAAGAGGGGTTGGTTATTAAATTATACAATGCAGGGATTAGAGGGCGCATGTTAAACTGGGTCAGGGACTTCCTTCAAGATCGAGTTATCCAGGTGAGGGTGGGAAGTACTCTATCTAATGGGACAGTGGTGGACAATGGCACCCCTCAGGGGAGTGTTGTCAGCCCAGTTTTATTCAATGTTATGGTAAATGATATGTTTGATGAGATAGGACCCGGGTTTGGAACATCCTTATTTGCAGATGACGGTTCTGTCTGGAAGAGAGGCCGCAATGTAGCCCACGTGATGTCTCAGGTTCAAGGGGTCTTGTATAAGATTGTTGGGTGGGGACATACATGGGGTTTTAAGATCTCAATTGAAAAAACAAAGTATGTAGTGTTTGGTAATAAAACAGTAAGAGTCCAGGATTTGTACATGTATGGGCAGCCAATTGAGAGGGTAAAGGATTTTAAATTTCTTGGTGTAATTTTTGATGAGAGGCTTACTTGGAAAAAACAAATTGAAAATACGGTTGGTAAATGTGGGAAAGTGATAAATGTGTTGCGTTTGCTCGCGGGAAGTTCATGGGGGGCATCCAGGGAGACACAATTAATGATATTTAGAGCAATGATTCGGTCAAGGTTAGATTATGGGAGTGTGTGTTATGGGTCAGCAGCGGCTACTCATCTCAAACGGTTGAGTTGTGTACAGGCAAAAGCATTACGGGTTTGCTGTGGGGCCCTTCGGACATCCCCAACCTCTGCCTTACTTGTGGAAATGGGTGAGACGCCCTTGTCAATTCGGCGGTCGAAGTTAGCTATGCAGTATGTGATTAAATTGATGGCCTATCCGGGGAGGCATCCGGCCAAGCTGGTTTTAGATGCAGTTTGGGAATGGGGGGCAAAGGCAAAGGGTGGGCCCTTGGTTTATAGAATGAGGGAAGAATTGCAGAGGCTGCGGGTGGGGGAGGTAGGAGTGGCCCCGCATTTGGTGTGGACTGATGTGCCTCCCTGGATATTGCCCACTCCAGAAGTAGACATGTCTGTGATGAGGCTGGCTAAGGTCGGCTTCAGCTATTCGGGGTTGGTGAATCAGGTATTAGGTAGCAGCTGGGAGGGATTTTTGCAGATCTATACAGATGGGTCAAAGGACCCCAAGTCAAGGAGGACTGGATTTGCCTTTTATGTCCCAAAGTGTGATATTTTGCAGTTTAAAAGACTCCCAGATGTATCAGTGTTCACCGCTGAATTGATGGCTATAATTTCTGCTTTGCAGTGGGTAGAGCACACTAAGCAAGGGAAAACAGTGGTGTGCTCTGATTCAGCTTCGGTCTTGGAAGCATTAGAGAGTGGTGGAGCGAATGCCAGGCCGGACCTCATCGCAGACTTGTTGGCTATTTTGTACAGAGTTGAGAGGGCTGGGGGGAGTGTGGGATTCCTGTGGGTTCCATCTCACGTGGGAGTGTATGGAAATGAAATTGCTGATATGGCTGCAAAATGGGCTTTAAAAAGAGAAATTGAGGTCAAGGTAGTTCCGGGAGTGCTAGAATGGAGATCAATTATCAAAGGGTATACTACAGCTGTCTGGCAGAAAATTTGGGAGAGCGACACTAAGGGTCGCCATTATTATGCTTTAAACCCATCGGTAAAATCAGTGGCAATGTACACAGGGAAAAGCAGGAGAGCGGCCGTAGTCCTGACCAGGCTTAGACTGGGGCATTGTGGCCTTGGGTGGGACCTTGTGAAAATTGGGAAGCACCCGGATGGGTTATGCCAACACTGCAAACAAGAACAAACGGTCAAACACGTTCTTATTGACTGCCCAGAGTATAGGGTCCAACGAGCGGAGCTATTTCGAACGGTCGCACCTGGGCATCAGAACAATAGTGTTAACCTACAGACTCTGCTAAGTCCTTCCCAGGGCCAGGATTTCGCTGTAAGAGCGCTCCTGGACTTCCTAGTAGCCATCGGGCTGATGTGGATGTGATCTTGGTGCGATGCGGGAGATCACCTAGAGAGGCAGCAATGTGCCTGGAGGCACCTAGTCTGCCGGAAAGTACCCGAAGAAGAAGAAGAAGAGGAGGTCCAGAGGAGTCAGGGGGCCGAGGGTGTGCAGGTAGGCCGAGGTGGGAGTGCCCTGAGCCGGGTAGTGTTAGTGGAGGAGTGGGTGGGTGGTTGTGGTGGGTGTTTGGTGTTGGCCTGGGTGGTTCTTTGTAGTTTCAAGTATTGTCTGTTTATCTTTCAGAGTGACACTGGGAAGGACCAAAGGCAGGAGATGGCACAAGAAAAAAACAACCCAGACTCAGACCCAGACTATGTGGGTGATGAAGATTTAGATGAGCTCCCCCATCCAAATATATGGCTGACACAAAAGTCGGATACAAGTCTTGCTCCTGCTTCTAGTGCACCGGGAACCAGCCAGCAAGGTAGTTCTTCATACACCTCAGAGTTGCATTCAGAGAATGGTCCACAAAGAGGAGACCCACAGCGGACAAGTTCCATAAATTACTGCTTTGTCTGCGGTAAGCCCCAGAAGAAAATATCGAGACATCTTAAAACACACAAGACCAATGCAGAGATTGTACAAGTCTTTTCCCTTACTGATGTCAAGGAGCGCAACAAACGGATTGAAAAAATTAGGAATAAAGGGAACTTTTTACATAATCAAGCAGTATTACAAAGTGGGAAAGGGCAATTGAAAGTGAAGCGACGATGCAAAAAAAAAGCTTTGGATGGAAAGTTTATTCACTGCATGTATTGTCAAGGCATGTTTCTCCGCAAATAACTATGGAGGCATACTCGCAGGTGCCCTCACAAACCCGAAGATGCAAACCAAGAAGAGACGTCTGGAAGGAGAAGGATCCTCGGCTCTGCATCAGCTCAGGATGCCGCCTTATGTGCGCAAATCTCGGGTGGGGTTTGGAAGCTTCTCAGTGTTATGAACGTGGATGAAGTTGGATCAGTTGTGCGAAATGACTTCTGTATTCTCCAGTTTGCCCAGTCACTTTACAACATTCATGGACAAGATACAACAAAGTATGAATACATAAGACAAAAACTGAGAGAAGTGGGACGTCTGCTGCTGTGCTTGCGGACAGATTTCTCTGTGCCGACCCTGGAAGATGCTGTTAGGCCTGCAAACTTTGAGAAAGTGGTACAAGCGGTCAAAAAGGTAGCAGGTTTTAATGATGACAATCTTTCGTACAAAACCCCGAGCCTTGCTCTTAAACTCGGCCACACACTGAATAAGATCTGCGACATCATCCACTGCAGGAGCTTGATGGCAGAAGATGAGAAGCTGGTGAAGTATACTGAAACATTTAAGAAGTTGCTCAGTACCAAGTGGAAAGAATATGTATCTCACAATGCCCTTAACACACTGAGCGATGCCAAGTTTAATAAACCGTTAACCTTACCATTCACTGAAGATGTTGTGAAACTTCACAAGTTTTTGGAAAAGGCAGCAGAAGAGGCCACAAGCAAACTGCAAGAAACAGATGATGCTCAAACTTATGCCCGTCTTGCCATGGTGTTGCTCACACAAATCATTGTGTTCAACCGCCGGCGAGCTGGAGAGGTTTCCAAAATGCCTCTGAAACATTTTCTGGAGAGGGATAATCAACAACTTCATGCGGATGTAAGCCTTGGTTTATCGGACACAGAGAAGAAGCTCTGCCGGTATTGTAATGACAGTTTTTAGAGTAATTAAATTAGAACCAGTCGCAGCACATACACGGACTAAACCCTGGGCCTTTAATCAATGCAGAGACGGCCGTCTGACGCCATGCTGAGTTTGCACTGAAGGCCTTATGCATCACACCTGAAGAATCACCATTGCCACAAAGGCCTCTGCTGGCTGCTCCTTTCACACTTAAGACAAAGGCCTTCCTGTGTCTTGCGCTAAAACAAAAGGTGATGTTTGCATATGATGATCTGAGCAGGATCACCCCCATGCCTGTGTGACGTCACGGTTTCTGTGTCCTGCTGTGTCCCCCGGGACTATAAGAACTCTCAGTGTCTCTGCCTCGAGAGAGCTCACGATGGATTTCTGTGTTCTCCGCATATATATGTGTAAAATAAATGTGTTTACATCTTTGATTTAAGACAAATATCATTCCAGCTTTTTCCTTTATTGGGGTATGAAATTCCACGACAGTTTGGCGTTGATGGCATGTCTTGGCCTGGGTTTTATCGGCGGGGACGAGCGGGTGCGTTCGGCCGACCTGGAACAAAACCAGCCTCCGCTCTATTTGGAGACGAAAGGAGGGCGCGCTCGTCTCGCGCATGAAAAGGACCTTTGGCCACACAAGACCAAAAAGAACCTGATTTGTGGTGAGTTTTGTCTTTTCAAACATGTAAAGCCCAGGGCAGCGCTTAAGTGTACACGGGTATTTGATTTATTTACGTATTTTGGGGTATTTTGTTCATTGCCATTTGTGTAGGGTATGAGATTTAAGCTAGCGGCTGCGCGTTAGTATTGCTCTGTAAGCAACCCTGAACTCTTTGTGCCTTCAGCCGGGCCCGGTCCGTTTCAAGAATGCGCGCCCGTTAGGTGTATTGAACTAACGGGGGGGGAACGGATCGCTCCAGAGTGAGGAAGAGCAGGGAGAGACTAAGCGGGCTAGATCCATTTGTTCTTTAAGAGAAAATGGAGGGAAGTACACTAGAAAGGGATTCAGACGTCCCGTAACAATGGCAATGGAAAAACGGGTGCAGCTCATTCGGATCTTCCGGAGGGAGGTTTTTTATGTCCTTTAATCGATTACGCATCTTGCGTGAAAATTAGAAGAAGGAAGGGAACGATTACTTGGTTTTAAGAATATCACGGCAAAAGACGTTAGAGAAAGAAATATAAACAATAGCTCCTCCGCTTTTCACCGCAGCGGAGAACACACAGGCGAACGCGTAAGGCGATCAGCCCCGAGAAATATCCCCCAAACTCCCCTACTAACAATAAGTGCGCACCCAAACAAGGCGTTGGGGTTTTAAAAAATGAGCAGACGACTGTTGTCCCCTTTTTCCTCTCCCTGTCCAGGTCTGTCGGCGTTTTCCTCCGCGCCCTGCCCTCCGCCTCAAAGCCCCAGCACCAGCCCCACGCCCCAACCACGGCGGCGGCTCACAGAGTCTCTCGCACCAGCTGATACCCCGCGAGAAGTGGGCCCAAACCCGGGAGCAGAAGAAGAAGCGGCGGAAGCAGATACACGCTCAGGAAACCGAAGCTCACGACTCACTCCGTGGACACGTTATGTGAGACACCGACAACTGCTTTCGAGGCCAGAGACAAACTGCTCCAAATCCCGTGACTTTTGAGGCAGCAGCGTGCAACAACAAACGCACCCGCTGAAACCCCGTTGAAAGTTGCCCCCGCACCGCAAACAGAAGAAGCCATTGGGACCGGCACGTTTGGTTATTAACCAACCCTCATGGACCACAGGCTAACGTTATTTGAACGCTTTGGGCTACCTGGGCCTCCTGCGGACTTTGAGAAACTTAAGCTATTTGCCAGAGCCAGGACTACGGTGCTGCGGAGCGCGCAGGAACATGTGTCACGGACTGGCGGCAGCTTTTCCACAGCCCGGCGGAAAGACTGTGTGCTCGACATGGGTCGAAGGACTGTTACCGGAGGAGGCGTTAAAGGCAGAGGGCCTCTCAAGCTCACACGGGGCCAGAGGACGGCAGAGGCGGGCGTGGAGGAAACGCGAGCGACTGACCAAACCCGGGTTCACATTCGTCACCAAAGCGACCGCTCATGTCACGTAAGTTTGAACAAGAACAAATTGCAATTGGCACTTTTTAGAGATAATTCATGCTGAATTCCCGTAATATACGCTAACAATCTGTGGTGTAAAAGTTAAAATTCTGGATGATTCAGGGACAACAAATCCTGTGTTAAAAACAAAACATAAGGTGACAGATTTTGGTCCTTTCTCAAATGAGTGGTCGCTTCACAAAACTCATGGCTTCAGTGTAGTGAAGATAGGCTAACGGAGTACGTTTATTGGGATAGGCACGACTCCGCGGTATTACCTAACGTGTTACAAACAAAAACATTTTATCGACCCACTGTGCTCCACTTTGCGCACAGTTTTGTCCGAACCCACGTCTGCAGCGTGGAGGGAGGTCCATGCATGTATTAAGTGTAGCAGTGCTGGAGGCTGGACACAGGTCCAAGATGGACACTCGTGGTTCTCCAGAAATGCAAACGCATGGAGAAGCCCTTGTTATTTTTTATTGTTTTCTGGCCGCAAGACGACATGTGTGTTCTGACCCTGACAGCATCACTTCAGCCCCACGGGGGGCGGGGGTCATGCTGCCAGCGCCGTATGCAGCGACCACGCTGGTGCTGCAGACGGTCCCACTGAAGGATTTTGAATAGGCCTGATAAAATTGGAGTGGCGTTTTGGATTTTTGCCACTTGTTTGGGTTGAATGAAACCGTACATTAAGGAGTTACACGCTGGTTTGAATCTTGTGTTTTAGTGCCTTTTGACTCTTCACCAAGTTTGCATAAAAGCAAAAAAAAAACAAAAACAAAGAGATAAACCCGAACAAACGGTGTGAAGGGTTACAATTTTATCCCAACAGAGATCTGTTTCATAATCTGATGGACAGATGCCAAAATGCATACCTAAAGTCAACATGATCAGAGGGTTGAAACAATTTTTTATTTTCTAAATTGGCTGGCCAAAGCTGATCTTCTAAACTGAATTAAACAAAGAATGAACAATCAACATGGTGAAATCAAAATGGGACTTATTTTTATCACACTCTCGTGGGGCAAAAAGCCAATCAAAATAGTGCATGACGTTGGTAACTCAGGTCCTTATTGTTTTAATGCTTTTGAATTTACTTTTTACTTAGTTTTGGGGTTGTGGTTTTTTTTGACATTTTGATTTATTTATTTTTCCTTTTTGCACTGCGGTGGTGTCTTATTTTTTTCCACTAGTGGAACGGATGGGTGAAAGACGATCACGCCTTCAAAATAAGAGCGCTCAACAAATTCTGGGCTGAAAGATATGAAAAGATATGAAATTTGATGGCCTGAACAAACTTTTTTTTTTTACAATGACTTTCTGACCTGACCTGACAACTTACTGCGCAAGCGTTTTTGTTTGTGTTGATGTCATTGTGTGTCTCAGTTGATCGTTGTGTGTGTGTGTGTGTGTGTGTGTGTGTATATTTGATGTGTGTTTCTGGTCATTTATTTACAGGCATATGACAACAAACACGACCCGCAGCGGACACAGGATAACTGTGCTGGATAAATTCTGGATAAATTCTTGCTTTTCTTTTTTTTTCAACAGGCTGAGCAGTGCATTTAATGACAACTAACCACTAACAAACTGACACATAACACACCATTGTTTCATTTGAATGACTTGAAACTAACGAACCGTTGCTGTTTCTTTTGGAGCAGGATTCCACAGGTACAGACCGGCTGCTGGAAGTGTGAGAACATACGAGTGTCGACAATTTTACAACCGAGTCTGTTATGTTGTGTGTTCTGAATTTAATATTGTTTGCCCAAACACCATTCAGCACAAACTGGTCGCGCTCGCTGGGGCTCGTGAGCAGGCAGCGGGTGAAGGCAGCGAAGGCAGACAAGGCATACCTGCCGCCATATGCAGGCACTGGCTACTCCAGACGAGATGGAGCTGTGGGCGGAAAATGGCCTTGGTGGGTTGCTGGGTAAACCTCAAACCGGGTTTGCCACAGCATTTCTTCAGAGACTTTGTGCCTTTAGCACATGGCCGAGACCATGCCTGAAAAGGAGGGATGTGTAACTTAAATTACACACAATTGAGGTTCTGCCAAACCTTTGGCACAGAACCCGGGTAAGTTCCAAATTATTCCTTAGGCTGCCCATGCCCCGCCCCATCGCACCATGCCAAGGTAAGAAATACTGTCTGTCTGGTTCTGGTGGATCTCTGGTCCAAATGGACTGAAGTATTTGCATGCAAACACGCCACGAGCAACGCGGTGGTGAAAGCTCTGCTCACAGAAATTGTGCCACAATGGGGTGTCCCGGAAAGGAAAAAAAAAAAATAATAAAATAAAAATAATAATATATAATTTCTAGTGACAATGGCAGTCACTTTGTAGCAAAATTATTGAGGAAGTAGGTCAATTTCTGGGCATTGATATAAGGAAACATTACGAGCGAGAGAATGGCACTCTGAGGTCAAAACCTAAACCCATTCGAAACCCTCTTTGCCAGACCGCCCAACTTGGGAGCGGGACCCCGACCTAAAGATCTGCCATGCACCTTTTGTGTGATGACGACATGCTGTCTTATTGTAAAGAAATGAACGCACTACTGTAATCTATTTCTGCCTAGGTCAGAAGCGCCCTGCCACAGGCGGCGCAGGCGGCTCTGCACGAGATCGAGCCATACGACTGGGTCCTGGTGAAGGAGACAAGACGGGAACATGGATCCCATCCTCGTCCTCCTGGTGACGGACACGGCCGCTAAAGATCGCAGAGAGGACAGCTTGGATCCACGCCGACCACTGTCGTGCAGCGCTGCCACCGAGGGCCATAGACGAGGCCACCGAGGGTCGGGACGGAGGAGGCATATTCACGGCTCCCTAAGCATAAGGGGTCGGCCGGCGTGAGAACCCCGTCACTGGAGCAGGCCCACAACAACAACAACAACACCCAGAGAATCCCAGCGCTCCCGAGGCGCATCCCCAGGAACAACACGACGCCCCAACTCCCTTGCCCCCGGACCCCAAGGTCACACCCCGAAGTGCCGAGGCCAAAGCCCCAACGCGATTAGGGTCTTGCCGCTCCAAGACCGAATATCTCCATGGCCACTAACGCTTCACACACGCTCGTGAGCATTTCCGCGGAAAAGACTACTGAACCCGTAGCAGGTCCCGTACGGCTAATACCGGCATGGGCCCGTGGCCTATTATGTTGGAAACACTGTCCGCACTCTTATCGCTGTCCGGATCCATTGTGTTATTATAATGTGCTCTTTCTTTTATTGACAAACATGTTTCTTTTCTTGTCCACTTTGGACAGCAATAATTTAAGTGTTTCAAGCTTGAAGGTGATGTGATTACAATGCCTCTGGTATTTAACTGAATGTGATTAATGCAAAAATGGTTTTGAATTATCAAAAGAGGGGAGTGTAATGACAGTTTTTAGAGTAATTAAATTAGAACCAGTCGCAGCACATACACGGACTAAACCCTGGGCCTTTAATCAATGCAGAGACGGCCGTCTGACGCCATGCTGAGTTTGCACTGAAGGCCTTATGCATCACACCTGAAGAATCACCATTGCCACAAAGGCCTCTGCTGGCTGCTCCTTTCACACTTAAGACAAAGGCCTTCCTGTGTCTTGCGCTAAAACAAAAGGTGATGTTTGCATATGATGATCTGAGCAGGATCACCCCCATGCCTGTGTGACGTCACGGTTTCTGTGTCCTGCTGTGTCCCCCGGGACTATAAGAACTCTCAGTGTCTCTGCCTCGAGAGAGCTCACGATGGATTTCTGTGTTCTCCGCATATATATGTGTAAAATAAATGTGTTTACATCTTTGATTTAAGACAAATATCATTCCAGCTTTTTCCTTTATTGGGGTATGAAATTCCACGACAGTATCTAAGTCGCGTGGAAATTATGGGTAAAAGAGGGAGAAAAGTTGCAGTTCTTCTCCCCCGACCTGTTGTCAATGGTCTTACACTACTCACAAATAAGAGGAAAGAATGTGGTGTGTCTCCCTCAAACCCATTCTTATTTGCACGACCCAAAGCACCAACCCATTATAGAGGAAGTGACTGCCTGAGACGTTTCTCCACACAGTGCGACACAAAGTACCCCGAGCACCTCCGGTCGAACGGTCTCAGGAAACATGTGGCCACGCTATCTCAAGTCTTAAACCTCCAGGAGAATGAGCTGGATCAGGTGGCAGACTTCCTTGGACATGATATCCGCGTACACAGGGAATTCTACAGACTGCCTGTTCCAACAACACAACTTGCAAAGATATCCAAAGTATTGCTTTTAATGGAGAAGGGATCCATTTCCTCGCTAAAAGGAAAGACGCTGGAGGAGATTGAACTTGAAGGTTTGTTAAATGTATCTCTTATCTGGGTGTGCATGTAGGCCGGGGTGGGAGTGCCCTGAGCCGGGTAGTGTTAGTGGAGGAGTGGGTGATTGTGGTGGATGTTGGTGCGGGGCTGGTAGCTTTAGGAGCAGGCTGGTCAGAGGAGGTCCAGAGGAGTCAGGGGGCCGAGGGTGTGCATGTAGGCCGAGGTGGGAGTGCCCTGAGCCGGGTAGTGTTAGTGGAGGAGAGGGTGGGTCATTGTGGTGGATGTTGGTGCGGGGCTGGTAGCTTTAGGAGCAGGCTGGTCCAGAGGAGGTCCAGAGGAGTCAGGGGGCCGAGGGTGTGCATGTAGGCCGGGGTGGGAGTGCCCTGAGCCGGGTAGTGTTAGTGGAGGAGAGGGTGGGTGATTGTGGTGGATGTTGGTGCGGGGCTGGTAGCTTTAGGAGCAGGCTGGTCAGAGGAGGTCCAGAGGAGTCAGGGGGCCGAGGGTGTGCATGTAGGCTGTGGTGGGAGTGCCCTGAGCCGGGTAGTGTTAGTGGAGGAGTGGGTGGGTGATTGTGGTGGGTGTTGGTGCGGGGCTGGTAGCTTTAGGAGCCGGCTGGGGATCTTAGCCCCAGCCTTGGTGAGTTTTCCCAGGCCTGGTGGCTTTAGGAGCGGGCTGATTGAATTGAATCCCCCTTTTGTTTTTAGATGAAATTCCCATCAGTGCAGATGAGGCCGAAGAGGAGAGTCACAGTGACTCGGGGGACTCTGCTGAGAAACAAGCGGCAACTGTGGTTATAGATGATGACCCGATCGACATAGCTGATGGAGATACCTCTGATTTTGAAGGCAAGTTCTTCTGTTTACTCCTGTAGTAGTCTTGCTCTGACTTATTCACATTGTTTTGTTTAAATTAATTCCTAATTTTCCTTTTCAGAGGCAGCACAGAGGCCTGCAAAGCAACCTGGACCAAAACGCAGAGTGACAAAAAGAGCATGGTCAAAGACTGAAGAAGCAGCTGTAATGCGGCATTTTAAAAAACACATCAAGAGAGGAAAACTGGCCACAAAAAATGAAGTAACTCAGTGTAAGCAAGCAGAAATGGCCTTAAGTCAGAGAACACTGCAGAATATAAGAGACTTTGTGAGAAATCGTGGACTAGCACGTAAAAGACAACTAAAGGTAAAAGATGGATAAGCATGGAGTGTATGTATGAAGAACATTAAAACTTTTCCAGCCTCTAATTGTGGTTCATCCATCCATCCATGTTCTCCCACTTGTCCGTTGCCGGGTCGTGGAGGCAGCCGTTGGAGCTGCCCAAATCACATAGCACCAGTCCCCTATGGCTCCTCCTGCAGGTGGTGGGTCCACGGAAGGACGGCCTCATGGTTCCAAACGGGCCTGTTGGTCTCTCATAGGGGAATTGTGGTTCAGTTATGTTTAAAGTCCTCATAATTCATCTTTGGTCCTCATGAACCACCTTCTGGTCGGTGGCTGTGTATAGACAACCGTAGCTGATACAAGGATGTTAAATAGACCTACATTTTTTTCAGATTTTTTACAGTTAGTCTATCCAGAGCTTATCTCTCTAGGACCTTGGGAAACCATAGTCCTCTTAAACCACACCAGGGTTGGTTTTTCCAAAAGGTCAACATAAACCATAAAACCACGTATGTGTGTGTTGGTGCAGGATGCTGAAGGCAAGATATCAAGCAGTCATTTCCAATGAGATTTTAATAAAAGGGTCTCTTTGTTTGGTTATTGTTCACAAGTTACGGTTATATACAGACTATCACTCCCGCAGTATGTTCTTCATGTTCTCTTTAAAGCATGTGCGTAGCTACGACTGTAAATGGCACACATGTGAAACATCAATAAACCTCACTGTTCTGGTTATAATCAGAATGCTATTTTCAAACCTTATTTCATTTCCATCTTCATTGAGTGGATGTAATGAACAAGCCATTTATGTGCAGTCTTTGGAGGAACACAAAAGAAGAAATGTCTATGTCCAATTAATGAACAAAAGTGTGCTAATGGTTCTAATGAATCATTAAACTTGACTACCAGCTAATGATATTGTGAAATATAAAATTCATGTGTTATAACCTGCAGTTCGCGGACTACTTAGTGTTTTGTGTGTGTGTTAGTGATGGGTCGGTACTTTTAAGTGAACGATGAGAGCCGAGTCTCACAAGTGAGCGTTTTTTTTTTAGTTTTTTTTTTAAGGTTGCATGTTTATCAAGCTCTACATACACTGCTCTCTGTTACATTAGAGACGAATAGAGAAGGGCAAAAACTAAAAGAGAAAGAGAGTAAGAGAATGGGTTTGGAGAGAGAGGGAGAAAGGATACTGTAGGTAAAACATCTGCAGCTGCAGCCCGTTCGCAAGGGTTGCTGTTTACACAAAATCTAGATCTCTACAAACTTAAACTAATCCATAACTGTAGTCAGTACATCTCTAGCTTTTAGCCAATTCTCATTTGAGAAAGATCCGCCTCATATTTTCGGTTTTATGGTGAGATAAAGTTATGCTGGGTTTGTGGAGAGAAAAATAAACAATGCGATCACGCGTGGAGCGGCGATACGTCGCAATGTCGGCCCTTTCCACATGTGTATGAGCGCATTGCAAAAGGCTAAAGTTTGGACTTCAGTGATGTTTGGAGTCTGTATTCCTCTCTCAGCGTGAGGCTCCAGCAGCTACAAACTGAGCAAGACTATGGCGGAGCTGACAAACGCAGCAGAGGGACTGGGATGGGAGAAAAGGATTTTGACTGTGAATATAAAAGGAGTACATATATGTACCAGCCTTAAAACTGCGTGTGTTGCTATAATAAACAATGGCTCCACCACCTGGAAAAGTCAACTTTGATTCCTGAAGACAAAACAACACCACTATAAGCCCATATCACTTCATTGTAGCAATGGACAAAAAAAAATAAAAATCTGTTTTTATAGTTGTTTTGTGAAGGGAGTAGTCAAAAGGCTCAGTTAACAAGCCATGAATCTAAACCTCTTCTAAATTTAAACTGTATTATGTAACAAAATGAAGAGCCATTTGGGAGCTCTCTTCAAATTAATTTTAAACAAAATAATGCCACAACTGCGACTTCATACTGTGGCGATATCGTCTCAGTCTACCAAGGACACACACATGCAACTTGCACAGTATAGGTTTTGTGCTGTGTTGCAAATAACCCTAAATGACCCCAGATTACATTTTCACATGGTCAGAACCGACCGAGGCCGACCGCCCACACATCAAATATCTCTATTCCCTCCTCTTAACACAGAGAACCCTGATTTCTAATGCGTTCCTTTGGTGAATTTCCATATAAATAACAGTCTTCGCTTATCTAGTTGTCTTTAAAAAAACCCAAAGGGAGAGAGAAACAGACTTTACTGAGGCTATTTTATATGTAGAGAGAGAGAGAGAGATAATCGTATACTGTCCCTCTCAGTCTCATTATACTCTATGCACTGTTTATCATCTTTTTGTTTTACCCCCAAGCAAATGTTTCTTTCGTTGAAATGTCTAAGCTCTTAGTCAATGTTGTTCCATACCAGACTCGATCTAAAGCAACAATTATTAAACTGCATTAGGCATCCTTTCAACACGATTAACAAATGGAACCAATGCTGTTTTGTTATACTGGTTTATCCACTGTATGATTGGTAGGCAAAAGAAGGTGTGCCTCTTTTTATATGAAATGAAATGGAAAAGAACAGCACAATGATAAGATACACACACGATCTTTATAAAACAAGCAAAACATAACCTTTCATCTTTGTTCAACTGGCTTCAAAGAGTTGCTAACATAAGGGCATTTAGCAAAATACATGAATTCTTGCCTTTTATTTCACATTTCCAAAAAAAAAAAAAAAAACATTTTGTCCCGTTGATTTACACACACATGGGTTCTTTGTTTATAATTGAAGGTTAAATGTGAAAGAAAAGCTAGTGTAGAGGAACTGTATGTGCTATATGTGATGTCAAGAATCATCTTTGATCGTCAATTTCCCACTCGGTGTTTTTTATGGGTGTGGTGTCGAATCTGTTACCAAAATGTATCGAGTTTAAGTATTATCACATTACGGCCTTGATTAACATAAGTTGCTATTAGAGCTGCCAAACTGGCTCATGTTGTTGGCTCGGCGCCTCCCTCTCAGCGCCGCGGAGACAGCGCAGGTGAGAGGAGAGCCGGTGTCTAATCTGCAGCAGCTTCCTCCAACCCACTGGACTGGATCACTGCGCCCACACAGCGCCCACACGCACACACTCCAGGTGCCTGGGAAGTGTTTCATGTTCCCCTTAATCTCTCTTTCTCTGAATATTGTCTGGCGTATGATCGATGAAATGTCCCATATGCTGGGAACCACTTGAGCACAACAAATCAAGCCGTCAAGATGGGTGAAGGAAAGCAGCAACTACAGTGGAAGTAAATTCCTAAAGAAACAATGGCCAACAGCTTTCGGTGTGTCAGGCCTCCAAAATATTACAACAGTCAAGAGTTTAAAAGGACAACAGAGGCTAGTTAGCTATTTGCTAACTACTGACTTTAGAAAAAAAGAAAATACCAAGCTCTTGAAAAGACAGCAACATGTTTGTATAACTTTTTGGTTTAGACAATTTGGGATAAATCTTCAGTTCAAAATGTTTTGATGTCCATGAGTTACCACATAGCCGATTAGCCGAAAAACTCTAAATATGATTCATATTTTTGGATTCTATGTGGACTTTTACGGCACCATGTAAGGAGGAGCCCGGCCTGCTGAGAACCACAGAGCTTGAAAGGCTTTAACTCGTGCACCCTAGAGGCCATAAGCGCCACTGCAGGAGTCGTAGCATGTTGCGTATTTTTACTTATTAAATGTATGTGAGAGTGAATACTACGCTGTCAGAAAAGACAAAGGGAGAGAGGGATATTGTACATCCAATTACACAATGGAAATATTTTTTTTCACTCAACCTTGGCTGTAAATACTGTTTAAGTGGTGCTAGCCCGCAGTTAGCTTTGCCCGTTAGCCTGTTAGCTTCTTCTTCATGATTCCATTAGTGTGTATTGTCCCTCTGACCAGGTGGCAGTCAAGTTACATTTGTGGTTTTCTGGCCAGAGACACCAGGGGGAGATGAAAGACCCCCCAATCATCCCATTACCACTTGTATTACCCCCAGAGGGACTACGAACAGGATTTTTTAAGGTAAACAAGTTACTTAGCACTTCTTTAACTTTCAAAACTCATTTCTAACATCCCAGCTCTTCACAGGAATACGTTTATATAAGCACATTTACAACTTTCAGGAAGCGATCCTGTCATTTCTCGAATGTCTGCAATTACTACAGTGAAGGACAAAACAAATGTAAATCCTTAACTAGAAATCAATCAAATCATTAAATATCAAAACTGAACATCTTTGAGGACACTGCTTAAAAATACCTCCTGTGACCTCCTGAGTGCTTTCATGTGTGGGTAAACATGAGGTGCGTTAGTGTTTGTGGTATGAAATATGCAGCAACTTGAAGATTAAAGGTCGCCATCCCACTGGGTTTCTCCTAAAGAGGGACAGATGGCTGCATTACAGGTTTGACATTGGAAACACTGCAGTCAAAGTCAGATTTTTCAAATATCAAATATGGCTCATAATGAAAGGTGACCCAATAGTAAAGCTGGAAAATAACTGGATCAAAGTTGAAATTAAATGTATGTCCTTCAGTTTACTTTACAACAGACACTTCTTTAAAAGGTGCATTACATAACTATTGCCATGTTACATATACTTTCCATCCAGAAAACCAGAAATCGAAAAAATATATATATCTGAAATAAAATTGATCCTGGATGGAAAGCAAAGGTTCCAAGCTAACAACCCATAAGTCACCAGGTCACGTAAAGTTACTGAAAGTCACTGAAATATGCACATATTACTTTTTTTTTGCACATATTACGTTTTTTTTCCCGGTATAAAAGGTGTTGCACCTTTTAGATAACAGCCACTGTGAACAGAGAAATGCCAATAAAACAAAGCACTTTCTCCAGCCACATTCAAAATGGCTGAGAAATATTGATCAAGCCTCTGAGCTTGCCAAAGTCATATCTCAAGGTCTGCGGCAAAATGAAAACAAACAAGACAAAACTAATAAAACTCTGTGGAATCTGTTTCTTTGGTTGTAAATTGACCGGCTGAGGACAGAGCCTATGACGCAACCGAAAGTAGAATGAAATTGACCAATAATGGGCAACGTGCCTATAAGAAAGTCCTGATAAATGCTCTTCAGACCTAACAATAATGATGGTGCTGTGGTCAACGAGATTCAGGATTGCTTTGTGTTGAGATCTCGCAAAATTAGCTGTGAGTGTTATTGTACGTGTCTTTTTTCCCCCCTTCCCTGTGTCTTTATCGCAGGTGGATGACAAATGGCATTGCTCGCAGCCGCAGAGTATGTGGATGAGCCGCTGAGCTGTGGAAGACGGAGTAGATTTTCGAAATGCAACCAGAGGGAACGTTTACAAGCAGCTGGGTTTACAGGTACATCAGAAAACCCAATCTCCGTCATTATTTTCACACGGACTTACAGGGGAAAAAAAACAACTCTCAGTTTGAAAAGTAGAGATGGCATTTACCTGTAATTTAAGTGAGGAGCTATTCTGTGCTGTGATCATTTCCGTTTGGGTCATAAGCGCCTCACTCGTTATTATCGCTGAGTAATCCAAGCTTGGACCAGAAAACATACTGTACAAGAATATAGACGTGAAAACAGAGAAAAATAGTTCAAATATTGGTGGGTAACATAATTTCTTATCTGTATTCTGATTTACTGTAGCACATGTACTTGAGTATTTTTAACTGTACGTCAAGATTAGCGTTATCTCGCACATGTCTATCATTTTCTGTACTGGCTAGGATTCGTGATTGAACTCATTTACTGTCCTCACAACAACAACAAAAAGAATCCTCAATATGGTTTTCCGACTACTTTCTTTGCTCTTACGAGATATGGGTTCATATCTTCTGACAGGGTCCAATGACGGTTCAGGCAATAAGAGAGTAAAGCCAGGAGTCATAAAGTCATGCTCCCAATAAAAGGTTCTGACAGAGTCTGAGGCAGCTCATGACAAACGCTGCCTCAAGAATTTGACCAAACATGTGTTGTTAGGACTGATGCATAATGGCAATGTTGTGCTAATAAAGTGCTCTCAGCGTCCCAGGCAGTAATTACACTGTCACTGATCCTAAAGAGCCTTGAGGCCGTGCACTTCAGGGCGTTAGGGAAAAACGGAATTCATTGAGACAAATCCTTATTATGTGGTCAAAGTAAAAGACAATACTTTCCAGCTCAAACAGACGGGTGCAATAACATTGATGAGAAAAAACAAAACAGTAGACAGACGTTGAGAAAATATCTGGTGGCTGTGTGTGTACTTAAAAACTCTGCACATCACTCAAACTCAAACCATCCTGCATCAAACCACAAGACATGACACTGCACTGTTTACATATCCCTAATCAAAGTCCGTCCATAAATAACATAAGCACTTGACATCCAAACCGTACCGACCTCTGGCTCGTTTGAGGAAATGTTCTGGATGCCCCGGAGGCCCGCAATCACACGTACACAACCGAACTGAGCCACATGCCGATTACGTCATCATAAGGAGGTAAGCGCAGCATGTGTAATGCCGAGGGGAAGAAAACACAAGCCCCAAAGCATGAAGCCCTGAAAGTCTACTTTAATAATAACAATAATAACTGAGCTGGACCTCAGCCGGTTTGATTGCACTCACACTACTTTACACAAACAAACCACGCTAAAGGAGCTTTTCGTGCTGAGGCATGGTTCGGATAGACAAGTGTGAGTGCACTCAAAGTGTCCTTTGCTTACTGCAGGTCTAAAAAACAAGCTAACGTAATGTACGACTGTGCTTAAGGCATCCAAAGTTTTACGATACATGTGAGCATGTCATTCTTCATTTGAAAGTCTACAGGAGGGTTGTCCTAACACTGCTCTGGGACAATTCAGCAAGAGGCAAAAGACAGTTCCTTTAGTGTTGATTTATAAACTAGTTGGGTATGGGGCTTAAACCCATACAAACATTTTTTTTATGCAAACGTGACTGTTTTAAATGTAACCATGGAGACCACATGTGATTGCACTGATATTCAGCTCTGGTGTAATGCGTGTACATGACCCCCTGTCAAAACAATTATTATCTACATCAATGAAGTCAATCAATCACTGATCACAAAGTGATCACAATCACTTCCCATCAAGCCTGAGGGAAAGTCAACATTAATGTGATGTGTATGCCGAACATTAATGTAGGGACCCTTTTTTTATTTTTTATAAATGAATGTTTCTCCTCTCGGGGAACCTCTTATGCTTGAGCAGGTTTGTACGTTCTTGATGGTGTGACTAAATGACAACACAGAACATCAGTCAGACTGAACTGTGCATAGATGAATAGATAATGATGCAGTCCGGATAGAACTGCACCGCCACACACGTGTCTGTTGAGCACTACACAAGACGCTTTCTGCGATCAATAAACGTGCATTATAACAAGTGGAAAACAAAGTAATTACATACAAAATACTGTATATTTGGTATCCCATGTCTTGGTGGCAAAAATATGCAGCAAACTCAGAGCCATTACTCAGTTCAGAACAGATTGTAACCGTGACCCTGCAAAAACTGACTTCCATTATGAAAACCAGCGAGCTTATTCCATTATAAAGCCAGACTTTGTTACCCCCATTCTGTAGCGAGAGTTGTAAGTAAAGGCACCCCTCACAGCTGACTGATCACTTGATAGACAACTCTTCCACTTCCTTGTCAAGTGAAAGATGGTCACGACTCACAGACACAGGCTCTGGACATGTCCTGTCACAAGTGAACAATGTCGGGCAAGGGGAAGGTGTCTTGTCTCCTGTCACTCATACAAAACGTGAGGGAACCTGACTTTTCTCAGATGGAACAGAGACAGCGCTTGTATCCGGTTACAAAAGAGGTGACTACTGACCACATGACAATATGCCAAAACGGGAACACACTAGCGTTGATAGAAAACACACATCACATCTTATTTTGTGATCGAAGGCAACATTCGCATAACACGCTACTGCATTACATTATTTATTTATTTATTTGAACAGGGACAGTGTACAATATACATTAGCCTCAGAAAGGAGAGATGCATTGTACCAGGTTATAGCACTTGTGCCAGTTTCCACCTGCAGTCCCTGGGCCTATTGTACATCCAACCTGTGTTATCATGGGGTAAGCAGACTTGAAACAGTAACATTGAAATACATGTAAAATGCTTGGGATCACTGTTGCTGATATGTAATAGCTCCAAACTGCAGCAAGTGAAGGGATGTTTGCGAAATTTCATTGCACAATGGCAAAAAGAGTGGTGGTTTTACCTGTTTTAGTGTTTAGTGGAAAGGCAGACCACATCCAGGAAGAGCAACCGCAAGAAAGAAAGAAAGAAGGAAAGAAAGAAAGAGGGAAAATGGTTAGCACTCAAGCAATAAATGGATGTAAACTTGTAATCATACAGCAATAAAACAAAAAAAAAGAAAGTGTCACAGTCACCTCGAGTCTCTCTAAAACCTAAAAATCATGTTAGAAATCTAGACGTTACCATGGACGCAGACCTGCACTCAGAGAATAGAATTTAAAACAGCTCTGCTTGTGTACAAGTCTTTTCATGGTTTAGCACCAAAGTACATCTCTGACATGTTAGAGCCGTATGAACCATCTCGGGCCCTGAGAACTTCAGGGAGGGGTCTCCTGGTGGTTCCCAGAGTCAATAATAAACACGGTGAGGCTGCGTTTCAGTTTCATGCAGCTAAAATCTGGAACAGTCTTCATGAGGATGTGAGACAGGCCTCAACTCTGACAATGTTCAAATCCAGGCTGAAAAGTGATTTTTACCTGTTCACATGATAAGTGAAAGTATTTTATCTGCACTCTTGCTTTTTACCACAATACATTTTTATGCCAATGTTTTATGGATTGATTTTATCTGCTTTCTTATAATTATATGCAACTGTAAAGAACTTTGAACTTTAACCTGTGTATGAATTGTGCTCTACAAATAAAAGTGCCTTGCCACACAAGAATCTGAACAATAAACCCCTCCAACAAAGTGTTGATAGACATGTGCCACTTTAGTTTGGCGAATGGTCCAGGTCTCTAAGTCAGTGGTTCTCAACTGGTGGGTCGGGACCCAAAAGTGGGTCGTGGAATCCTTTTCAGTGGGTCGCGAGCCTTTCCTTTTATTATTTGTATCATGATTTCAGCTTCGGCTTATGAAAGGCTTAATCAACAACACTTTGTAAGGAAATAACACTATTTTATATTTTATTAAACAAAATCAATTCTGTTTTGGGTCGTGGCTTGAGATTTTATGGTGATGGTGGGTCCCGGCACAATATCAGTTGAGAACCACCGCTCTATGGGGGTCTTAGTATCAGGAAAATATGTATTGATGGGACAGTGGAAAGATTAATACTCACCCTAAACATTGGTTTTGGTTTGTGAGCCACCCACATTTAGGGCTCCTTTTGTTTGCATCCCATGTAGCTTTATCTCTCATGTACTGTGCACAAAAGGGAGGGAAAAAAAAGCTAAAAAAAAAAAGCTTTCTTTGAGTTTAAAGAGGTGTACAGACGCAGAGCATCACAGAGCAATGCAGAGGGAAACCTGACTTTGATTCACACATATGAAAGAGACAAACAAAAAAAAGAACAACAAATCTGGAAGCGTGGCTACAGGCTAGACATTGGCAGAGGTGAAGATGAAGAGTAGAGCGCAATTATTAACAACCCCTGGCATCTTTGTGTGAATATTAAACATTACCCTGCTGAATCCCGTCAAGAGCAGTCACTGCCGGCTGTCTTGCTATATGTGTGTGTTGCTTTTTGAAGAGTGTATGGTTAAACAGATTAGCGCTGGGAGACATTTTTTCACAGACAAAAGGGAAACAGCCTAACGACAAGCAGATGAGTAAATATACAGCACGTTGGAATTATACTTGTTCTACATACATTTCTGATCCTCTAATAAAATGTTCATAAATAAATGAATACATTGCGGTGACTGATGGTTTAGCATTACAGCCTCACATGTAAAAGGTTCTGGACTGGATTCCCTGCTCCTCGGGAGACGTTGTCTGCCAAATTTGCATGCACAATAGGCTAATCCAACAGCTGACTATTCCTGATGACTAATCCAGATGATACGGCCCCAACAGCCTTAAAGGATTGTTCACATTCAGTAGACTTAACAAGTGTTTAAGCTGCACCCCAAGCCATTGCACTGGCTATTCGGAAATTGCACCATCTCTTCTGCTTGGTTTATCATTCTGTATTCTGTAGAACATTCAAAATCTCTACATGTGTGTCACCTCGCTTTACATGTCGTCTGGACAGTGAACATCCCCGTCCCAAACCAGGGGCTGGCTCTTGTTACACCACAGAAATGTACGTCAAAGCTTAACAAATTCAGCCACATAAAACTGAAAAATCCTCTCTTGCCTCCGTGTCTTGTTTTTCACAGTGAAGTCATAATGTATGAACTTTATGGACTTGCTCAGAAAGGCAAAGGAGTGGCTGATATACAGAGAGACTGTCGAGATTGGGGGAAATGTATGGATTTCCTATGAGAATCATGTATTTCACTCTACCAAGTATAAAAACAGGACAGTACTTTAAAGAGACGGGAGGCATATTTAAAAAAAAATTTGCCACAAAGGTCTAGTGTGTGCAGAATCAAACCGTTTCCATGACATATCTTTGACAACGTCCATAAAAAAACTGCAAGAAGTCATCTCACCATCTTCTGATAAATGCTTCATGTGGAATAGTTCTCTGCACAAATACAGGTTGTGGAAACATGCCAGGATGGATAAGACTTCAAAACATCAGACTATGGATGTCAAACCAGCTCAACACAAAAACAGGTGAGCCCATATCCAACCTGTTCTCAAGTACTTTCCAGTTCAGTACAGCCTGCCTCTCTGATGCTGCATGTCTCCTGCAGCTTGAGAGCAGAGCTGAGCCTCTCTGCTTTGAAGTCTAAAGTCTGTAAATCTCATTTCGACTGTCACTGGTGAAAACATGCAGGGGTCTGCTTGTGGGAACTTACAACTTTCATGGAAATGTAAGCTTTGGAATTGATCTAAACCACATCAGGAATGGACTACATGATTCAGACACAAACATGCACTTAAAGAAAACGTGGAAAGTTTAACAGCAAATCATTATGACATAGGCCATGTCCTTTTTTTTAAGCAAATATTCATCAAGAATCTACCACTTCCAAATGATTGTTTCTAACTAATTTGTTTAAATCAGAAGATACAAGGGAAACAAGCATTAAGATTTGCAGCCTTTGTAAAGTGTTCAATCAGTCAATCAAACTTTATTTGTAAAGCGCCGAAAGGTAAGTGCTTTACAGATTACAACATTTAAAACAATACGCCCCGCATCATACATACATCCATACATATACATATATATATATATACAAATACATACATACACATTCACACACATACATACATATATAATACACGTACATACACATAATATACAATATATAATTAGGACTAAATAAATAGATGTGAGTTAAAAGCTAAGCTAAAAAGGTGGGTCTTGAGCCTGCTCTTAAATACATGAACGTTCTCTGTGGTCCTGAGCTCCTCCGGCAGGTCGTTCCAGAGGCGAGGGCCATAATATTGGAAAGACGCCTCGCCGTGAGTCTTTCTGTTGACTTTAGGAATAACTAGGAGACCCCTGCCAGAGGAGCGAAGGTGCCGTGAAGGTTCATAAGGTAAAAGCAGTTCTGAAAGATAAGAAGGACCAAGACCATTAAGACATTTAAAAACCATTAAAAGAACTTTAAAATCAATCCTGAAACACATGGGGAGCCAATGCAGCGACTCTAAAACCGGTGTAATGTGGTCCCGCCTCCTGGTCTTCGTCAGGACACGAGCTGCTGAATTTTGTAAAAGTTATAAACTTGAGATACTCTTTTTGGGAAGAGCAGACAGCAGGGCATTACAATAGTTGATATGAATGGTGATAAAAGCATGCATGAGCGTCTCCGTGTTTGCTCGAGAGAGAGAATGGGGCGGGGCTATGTTCTTTAGATGGTAAAAACCCTATCTTTGTGATATTCTTAATGTGTGGAATTAAAGTCAGCTCAGAGTCAAAAATCACACCCAGGTTCTTCACCTGTGAGGAAGGATTAAAAGACAATGACTGTAGACCTGTCAATCACACACATTTGAACTAGACCAGGTTCCAAAGTAGAAAAATGTCTGCAACCCTGGCTGACCAGGATACAGTAGATGTTTGGAGCAACAGCATTCAGCTTCCACTTATTATATTATCAAATCAAATTATCAAATTCTTAACAACCTCATACCAGTTTGGGGAACCTATTGCCAAAAATGAGGCCATGGGAGTCAATAAGACTTTGAGCAACCACACACAAAAGCATCTCAAATCAAACAAAAATCATTTTACATTTTAAAGAGTTGGTATATTTCTTTGAATGACAAAAAAATACATATATCGAGTTTCTTTTTTTTTTTAGCGGAACTTGGACATAACAACCCTGACACAGAACAATCAGGGCTCACCTCACATGCACTCACTGATAATTGCACTCCATTAACAAGCTACATAGCAGAACAGAAAGAGGTCACTGGCCAATTTGGGAGCACTGCTGAAGGTCGGGCAGTTGGCAGGCACACAACACTCTTCTGGATTTGGACCAATTCCAACATTTAACTAAAAATTACCAAAAGACATGTGGACTTTAATTAAGATTTAGCCGAAGCATGAAATTACAAGGCAAGGTTAAAGTAGATTAAAACGCTAGCTTATTTCATTTTCTACAAGTCTGTGTTTTCATTTTTTTTTTTTACAAAATGCTTTGGGGGTAGAAAAAAATACATGATACAAAAACAGAGCTACAGTGCTTTCTCATTTATTCTTTGACATTTGTTGTTGTCCTCACATAAAACATTTTTTTTCCGTCTATCTCGCCATGGAGCCTCAGTCCTGACTGTCAGCAGCAGCAGCTCCTAATCTTGTTTCCATCATGGCGCCAAGTCAGTATGTGTTGTATGTATGTAATACAGCACAGTTCAGGGGGGTTGGGTATTTGTGCTATGTCATTGTCTCAGTATGACAGGGCGCTGGCCTAAGCATGCAGAACAAGAAGAACCAACAAGACTCATATCTCCATTTACAGGAAGAATATCACTCAGCCCTTGCTGTCAAAGTCACAGAGGCAGAAGTCATGAAACCCATATATTACCATGACATTGTGGGCTCTCTCCTGTTTGCTATAGTCCTTACCGTCTTGCAGCCATTTCCACAGCCTGCTTTTCAAAATTATGCTTTGTCATTTCTGTTCACATTATTCAAATAGAGTCATAAATATTTATAGCACAGTCTGAGATGAGGAGGTGAGAGGAAATGTGATGGAGACAGGGGCAAGCCTTTATTGTCGACATGGCTGGTCATGGAGATTATTCACCCTGATATTAAAATGCTCACAGATCATGTGCTACAGGCAACAGTCCACCACAGACCGAAAAAGTATTGCCAAAGTAATAAATGTTTCACATTAATCTTTACTTGCTCCCAAGCCCTAAGTGTAAAGTTTCACTATAAAATGTATTGTAATGCACATTTCTGAATAAGTGTGTATTACATTATTCATTATTTTTTTTTAATGGAAAAAACAACATTTGTAGATCACACTTTTTGGATTTATTGTTTTTTATTTGTTAATTTGCACTCAGGCATATACCTCTATAGGTAACTTTAAGTCAAGTTATGGTTTAAAGCCAACTGACCAAAGTGGTCATAGTGGGACATAATGTGTAAAGAGAACATTATGCTGCGTATGCTGTGCAAAGAGTATGTCATACACCCAGGAAATGTTTATATAAATTACAAATGGTTGTCTTACGACTGTCAACTTTAGCTAAACCACCAGCTGCCAAAGCTTCTGTTAGTTCCTCAAGAAAGTATTACAGAAACAGTTTGACATTTGAACAGCGATAACATGTCATTTTCTGATATATGTCTGTGGGAAAATAAACGGTCTTAGAAAGACTCCTATGTGAACCAAACTTTAAGAGCTGACAAGAAAATGAGAGCAGCGCTCCGGCAGTTATCCCATTCAAGCGGGATAGAGAAGCTTTGTGTTAAATCCACCCATCACCTGTTGAAAACCCTGGGAATGAGAATACAGAAGAAGGCACAGAAAGAGCTGGGGGAATCTGAGAATCTGAGGGTGGTGAGGTGAAAGAATTACAGTCCTGAAGGTTGGCCATATGAAAGATCTCAAAATCACACCAACATCTTAAAAGGTGGCTCTCAGTCTCAACTGAAGATGCATAAAAAAGTCCTAAATACATTTGGACACCTTATCATTGGACCCATTCTCAGCTGGCACTTTTGGTATTAAAAGTTTAATACATAAAACAAATCACTAGATATTAACAAGACATGCTTTATGGTGGGGACAATCCGGATGCAGAAATCATCAGAACAAGCACAGTGAAGATGAAATGAGGTTAAAGCAATCAATAAAAGCTGCTGATAGAAAATATATTTGTGTTAGTGTATCTCTCCTAATAAAGTAACCATGGATTTGGTTGTATTTTAAAAAAATCTTTGCGTCTGAAGCTCATTTCAAAACGTACTTATCTACTGTATCAGACTCAGTTCATCTGACTGTCACAACAGACTGTAATGAATCAGTGATCTGACTCTGTGTCAGTGCCTCAGAGCAGATCAATATTCCTTTAAAAACTCTTTCTGAGTGTGTTGGTCTGGGCTAAATGCCAGCTCCATAACTGAGCCGTGCAGCAAACAGATACTGACACCGGCCACACTATTATCGGCATGTTCATATACACTGAATGCCACCCACTGCAGCGACCTCCCAAGTTCACATGCAGACAAACACAACTGAACTAGCATGTTTAGTCATTTTTATGGGCATTATAGTTTGACACATGGCTTTCTAGACATGTTAAAGCAAATTGAAAATGTATAGCCCTGCTAAAAATAAGTACAATATAGCCCTGAAATAGAGGTAGTGTTGCTTAACTACCTCTGTCTCACAAGCTTACAGCCACAAGATACACAGGCAAACATTGACATAGAAAATAGATCATTTCTGAGAGTGGATATGCATGTCTTGTCATACATTGAAGCGGTCAAAGGACAATGTGAATTTGCTCTCACTCCAACTCAACAAAATGGGGTAGAAGGAGCTCCTTTAACTGCTTTATCTTCTTTCATTTCTCTGCATGTAGCTATGGGATTTTATTTAATATTTGACATAATGTTCAATGAAGGTACTTGAGTTATCTTCTGTACTCAGTAGTTGAGGTCTTCGGTCAACTCCTGTACGACTGAGAACTTACACAGACATTTGACATAATGGTTTTGCAGAAGTGATACTGCATTTTGCTCTTGAGAAAATTCTGCACATTATGATTCTGGTAAACGCATGATTGGCAATAGAAACCACAAACATCCTTGCCCATTATAGCAAGATGCACTTTAGATTAGAAATCCAGCCTATCCCCAAAGGACACTGGCAGCAGAAACAATGGTAACCTGCCATAAGAAGCAGAAATACAACAGAGGAGGACAGTTAGCTTTGTCCGAAATGATTATAATTAAAAAACAAAAGTGGCTTTGCACATTTAGGAGTCCTCTTTTACAGGTACAACAGCGCGACATATGGGATGCACACTCAGAAAATTACAGAACCACTGTTCTGTTTCAGTGCATAACACAGGCTAATTGCATTACGACATGTTAATGAATGACTCTCGACTTGATGTAAATGCTACAAACTCATTTGCATTCTGACTAATGGGCTGTTATCACTCGGCGCGATGTTGAGATTAGATTAGCAGCGCTGTGCCTATTGAGAAAAGAACAATCAAGCTGTAAATCATGCACATATAGACTTAATGCTCATATACTGTAGTAAATAGAGTGATTATGGCATGTTCCATGCAAGGCTTGAGGCTTTGGAGTTGAAACTGTTCAAACGAAAGAAAGAAGGTTGATGGTCGCCATTGTGTAAATCCTTTGGCGATGCTTTTTCTCTTTACTGTACAAAATCCTTATCTCTCAAATGTGTCAGTGTGTAGTGTATAAATCTACCCCTTTTTCAGCACAGACATTAGTTATTTGAACAATATAAAAATAGTCTTACCATTGACCATCTCTGTCTATGTCTTCATTAGTCCCACAAACAATGCCAGTACTGCTTACCTGTACTGCAGACTGGGGACAGAGGATCAATGGACTCTTTTTCTTGTGAATGCAGGTCCTTATGAAGACGCTGCACGAGAAGTCACTGAACACACAGGTGAGTGTTGAAAAGGAACAAACTCTGTAGCTTCAATATAAACCCAAAAGGATGACCGTCAGGATGCTCAAAGACTGAACAGTTTTATGTATAGCACTTTCCAAGTTTATCACTGTTTCGTGACCGTCATGGCAGGGGGCTGCCAGAATATCAGAAACAACAGTGCACTGAAAACCAAGGAGGACTTCACACATTTCAAAAAAATGCTAGACAGTCCTCCTGCGATAACCCTGGGGAGGGTACATTTTATGAAACCACGCGGGTTTTCATTGTATGCATTTTTCTCGTTTAAGTTTTAGCGCTTGGCTTGGATTGACAGGCCCTCGAGAACCGCGGAGGCTTGATACCGCAGATTTCCGCCTTTTTATCCTGTGTTGGAACATGCTCTGTAGGAGGACATTACCCTGCCATCATGGATTCTGCTATTAATTTAAAGGGGAGAAGTGAGGCATGATAATAATGTCAATGTGGGGACCCATCTGTAGATTTTGAGTGATAGGTTTGGTCCGAATTACCCATAAATGAAAGATAAGGTTCTTGTACATGTTTAAGCTGGTTTCTGATGGAAGAAAAGGAATAGGCCACCGTTTTTGCATACTGAGATATGGTCTTACCTTAGCTTAGACGAGTTGATGTGCACCTGTCTGGTCTTTACGCGACCAAGCTCTTCCACGTTTTCCCTATTTAAATATTGAATACATTTTGTGTGACTCTACTTGGATCGAGTAACCGCTCACGTAACTGTATTTAAATATGAAAAAGGAGGAGGAGCTTGGTCGCTGTTCTAACTTCACCCCCGTTTGGCCCCATAGAGGAGAGGAGGAGAGGCTAAATGCTAACAACATCTTTGGTCTTTTTGCGTGACAGCGCGCACGCGTAAATACCAAACAGGTACGCATCAACTCGTCTAAGCTCAGGTAAGACCATACAGTATCTCAGTATGGAAAAACGGTGGCCTGTTATTTTAAAGGAACAAACTCCCCACGAAGACGGGATTGAACTCCCAACATTCTTGCTCTGAGACGGAAGTGCCATTGTGCGGCATTCAGCTGAAACCAAACAAAACTAATAGTACTCGACTATTGTGTTGTGAAGACCATACAATAGAGATAATACTGGGCACAGCCCTGAAATGGAAAGAGAACCAAAAGAGCTGACTATTTGGAGTGCCAAACCAGCACTTCCACAGATCCCTGAGTCAACCCTCTTTAAAAACGAGAGCGGATTTAGCGTGCGGGGGAGGGGGGGAGCAAATCCAGAGATGAATAAGCAACAGAGAGCGCTCACTGTGAATGTTATTAGTGAAACGGCTGGAAGTTTGGCCAAGAAAAATAATCCCAGCCCATGATAAATGAGTGCGGTGTAATGCCTTTGTCTAGTTTCCCCCGAATACAAATCACCTCGGTTTGGTCATTTGTGGAAGACAAATAACTCGGGCCGAGCAGATGCGGTTTGTACTTTCGTGCAGGGATTCCTGCTCTCTTTTACCTCTTATTATCCATATCAGTGCCTTCTAGAATGTATCACTGTCTCCATCTGTTTGTCGAGAGTAACAGTTGGATTCATCACTTTAGATTGTGCAGCTGCAGAGGATGGGATGAAACAAAACCCACTACAAAGATCATCGAAAGCGGGGAGGCAATCACCATCTGCTATTTTGTACAATAATGTTTGGGTGATACTTTCTGTTTTGACATTTTCTTCTCACATGGGTGCATCATTATTTTGGACGTTTTCTTAAGGGTAGTGCTTCTAGAATGTGCCGTAAGTGGTTCTGACAACGGAACTCGTGTTGTGTAACGTCCTAACGCCCACCTGAACCGAGCACATTTTCCTCCAGTTTGGCTTTAGCCAAATCTAAAAGCTTCAAAACGGCTACAAAAAACGAGGATGAAAACGCAGACGAAAAAATGCCACAAAAATTGACAATGACATGGTGAAAACATGACAAACATGACATGACAAAAAAAAGTTACAAAAACGTAGCGAGAAACATGACAAAAAAATGTATATATAAAGGGCCAAAAGGGCGGAAAAAGAAAGAAAGAAAGAAAGACAAACGAACAAAAACCGTGACAAAAAAACGTGGCGAAAACACAACAAAAAAGCGATGAAAAAAGCAATAAAACAGCCACAAAAAGTGACCAACAAACTATGAAAAAGCAACAAAAAACCTACATGACAGAAAAGTGACAAAAACGCAACAAAACGCAGCAACAGAGCGCCAAAAAAATCACAACAAAAAATAGCAATGAAAGACTGACAAATAAAATATAAAAAATCACGACAAAAAACGTGACAAAAAAGTTTTTAAGGTCTTAGCTTTCAAATGAGGCATTACACTGATGCCCTACAGTCAAGAAGCTTTGAGATTTGGGTAACGCCGAACTGGAGAAAAATGCGCCCGGTTCAGTAAGAGCTGCATATGGAGGTACAAGCAAAAATGAAGCACGCCATTCCTGATTTGAAAGCGAAGAACCTCTAGAATTCAGTCACTAAAGCTGGAATTGTGAATGTGTGAAAGAGTAACTAAGTGAATATGCCTTCACTTAGTTTTACGCACACACCTGCACGGCTGTATTCATTTTGAGCCGTCTCAGGCTGGTGTATAAAGTAGTTTTCCCATTCCCATGCAGAATAAATTAGCCGAACGGAAATGATTTAAACAGTGTGTATTTTCAAACAGTTACAATCTGGGGCATACCGGGGGTTGATCCGACCAACTGTTCCTGTTTTCTCCTCTTTTTGTGTTGTTGGGCCAGAGCTCTGGAGGGTTTTCCATGTGTGGAGAAATATGATATTTTTTTCATTTATTTTTTTTATTTATTTTTTTGCACCTGCTTATTTCTGCTTTAAAAATGCCAACTTTAAAACTGCCAACTTTATTTTGGTCAGAGATGGAGTTGCTAGATTTGGGCAAATCTGAAAGTTTTCGTCGAAGAGGCGTCCCCGGTGGCATTTCGAGTCGTGATTTCTTTCCCCCAAAAGATTACCCAAGGAGAGAGCTGTGTGTGGAAGTGTCGTTATGGAGAGAACACATTTGAAAAGCAAACAGTGAGCGGTCGTTGCGGTGAGTCCAGGTGTTAACCCCTTAACTCCCACCTTAACTGAACACATTTTCTCCAGTTTTACCCAAATCTAAAAGCTTCTCGGCTGGTGCTTTACAGCCTATAAGCCAGTGCCACGCCACAATTGAAAGCAAAAGGCTTGAAAAACTCATCTAAGCTGCTTCCTGGTTTGTGTTATCGCAATTTTTTTTAACATGTTTTTATTGGTGTTTTTTTGTCGCCATTTTGTCATGTTTCCATTGTTTGTTTGTTTTTTGACAAATTTTTTAACATATTTGTTGCTTTTTCGTCACCTTTTTATCACGTTTTAATTGCTGTTTTGTCATGTTTTTTGCCACAGTTTCATCGCGTTTCATTGCTTTTTTTTTTGTTGCATTTCTTTTTTCTTTTGTGTGTGTGTGTGTGTGTGTGTGTGTGTAATGTAACTGTGATCAAGCCACAAAAATGTGACCAAACCATGTAAAAAACAAGACGAAAACGTGACAATCATAACGAGGAAGAAGCTTAGATGAGTTCTGCAGGCCTTAGCTTTCAAATGAGGGGTTACACTGGCCTAAGAGCTTTTAGATTTAGATAGGCGGGGGTTTTAATGGTGAAACAGAGTTAGCCTTTCAACAGCTTTTCAACGCATCTTTACTACTTTATTTATTTCATTTTAGAAAGAGAGAAAAAAGTTATCATCATTATTAAATCATGTTTGGTACTGTACCGGTCAGTTATGCCAACAGGTCGGGGCTCTAAGCGTGTTTTGGTCCGGCGGTGTGCTCCCTTGTAATTCATTATGTCAATTTAGGAGCATGTATCCCCGCAGATGAAGCCCAAGTGAGAAGGCTAATATCAGGCCCGTGGGCTTCTGCACCAGAACAGTTTTAATGAGAAGAATGCAAGTCTGTTCAAAGGAAACATTTCATTAGGATCAAACAATGTGTCTTCCGGAATTTCATTTCCCCTAATTAATCCTGCCACAATTATGCACGCAGGTTGAAGGATAGGGCAACAACCAAGAATGCACAAAGGAGGATAACCTAAAATATGTAAGTTATGTAATCCTGATGAAGGTTCTTTTTTTTCTTCTTTTTTTTCTCCAGTCCCAGAGTGTGCTGAGCAATTTCCAAACTAATCTGCCAGAGGAGGAACTGGACAGCCCTCTGAAACAGGCGGGTCATAGTTTAATACTTACAGTGCCTTGCGAAAGTATTCGGCCCCCTTGAACTTTTCGACCTTTTGCCACATTTCAGGCTTCAAACATAAAGATATAAAACTGTATTTTTTTGTGAAGAACCAACAACAAGTGGGACACAATGATGAAGTGAAACGAAATTTATTGGATATTTCAAACATTTCTAACAAATAAACAACTGAAAAATTGGGCGTGCAAAATTATTCAGCCCCATTACTTTCAGTTCAGCAAACTCTCTCCAGAAGTTCAGGGAGGATCTCTGAATGATCCAATGTTGACCTAAATGACTAATGATGATAAATAGAATCCACCTGTGTGTAAACAAGTCTCCGTATAAATGCACCTGCTCTGTGATAGTCTCAGAGGTCAGTTTAAAGCGCAGAGAGCATCATGAAGAACAAGGAACACACCAGGCAGGTCCGAGATACTGTTGTGGAGAAGTTTAAAGCCGGATTTGGATACAAAAAGATTTCCCAAGCTTTAAACATCCCAAGGAGCACTGTGCAAGCGATAATATTGGAATGGAAGGAGTGGAGAGACCACTGCAAATCTACAAAGACCCGGCCGTCGCTCTAAACTTTCAGCTCATACAAGGAGAAAACTGATCAGAGATGCTGCCAAGAGGCCCATGATCACTCTGGATGAACTGCAGAAATGTACAGCTGAGGTGGGAGACTCTGTCCATAGGACAACAATCAGTCGTATACTGCACAACTCTGGCCTTTATGGAAGAGTGGCAAGAAGAAAGCCATTTCTTAAAGATATCCATAAAAAGTGTCGTTTAAAGTTTGCCACAAGCCACCTGGGAGACACACCAAACATGTGGAAGAAGGTGCTCTGGTCAGATGAAACCAAAATCGAACTTTTTGGCAACAATGCAAAACGTTATGTTTGGCGTAAAAGCAACACAGCTCATCACCCTGAACACACCATCCCCACTGTCAAACATGGTGGTGGCAGCATCATGGTTTGGACCTGCTTTTCTTCAGCAGGGACAGGGAAGATGGTTAAAATTGATGGGAAGATGGATGGAGCCAAATACAGGACCATTCTGGAAGAACACCTGATGGAGTCTGCAAAAGACCTGAGACTGGGACGGAGATTTGTCTTCCAACCAGACAATGATCCAAAACATAAAGCAACATCTACAATAGAGTGCTTCACAAATAAACATATCCAGGTGTTAGAATTTTGTAAGAAACCCTTATGGTTTATGTCGTCTGTACTCATTTATATACGCATACAAAAAAATAAGACATTTAAAAAACAACAACAACGTACAGAAGGGGGAGTGCTCATGGGCGTGTCAGACAATCTATATGTCTAAAGGCTTCTTGACTGAAGAGCAGCATCATAATGCCTCATTGGAAAGATCTACAAAAGTGATTGTCACAGTTTTGAAGCATTTTTATTTATTTTCAAATGTACTTATTTTTTACTTTTTCTTTGCTCTTTTTGTTGCGTTTTTATTGCTTTCCCAGCACTTTTTGTTGTCACACTTTTGTCATATTTTATTGTTGTTTTTCATTGCTTTTCCAGTGCTATGTGGAAAGAAGGTTTTATTGAGGTGCCTCAGGACACAACCTTTTTCTGGCATATTAAGTATTGCTGGTCGTGTGCTTATGTCCTTTGGTCAATTCCTAGTATGTGTCAAGAAAAGAAATAGAAGTAATAGAAGAAGAAAAATAAAGAAGAAGAATAGAATAGTGCAGTTGTGTTGAGAGCAACCCCTAACTTGAAAATGAGTTTGTAAACACAGGATTACTGGAGCCAGACATGACGCTGTGGAGGAGCAGCTTTACATCAATGAAGCTGAAACATCCTTTAACTCATAAACAGCAATAATCTCTCTCGAGGTATTTATAATACGATGGAACACTCCACTTTGTATTGACGTTTGTGTCTGGGAAGACATTACCATTGAAATTATATTTGGACAAAGAAAACAAATGGGAATGTTTTTATCTATTTACTTGTGATTCTTTCGTAACACAATCTGGCAAGCAAAGGAGACAATGATCAGCTGCAGCCATATATTTTCAGCTATAGAATGTTTATCTCATTAGTCGTCACACTCATTGAGGTTAATGAAAAGCTACAAATAAGTTTAACGGCAATAGTTTCTATAATATGTGCAATGCAGTTCCAGTGTGATAAGGATTGATTACTATTTATAGGAACTACTACTGTGCAACTTCAGTTTTGTCCTTGACCTCAAAAGGTTCTATGCACGCAAATGACATGTGAGTTCCGTGTGCAATCTCCTTTCCTCTCTCGCTATTTTCCCAAAAAGGATTAGCGCTGTCTTGCACAAATCAACGAATAGTTCAAGAAAACATCACTTGACAGTGAGATACTGATCCGAAGCTATGTGTTAAAAACATTACGTTGGATGTGAATTCTTGACTGCAGGAAACGTCTGTTTTTTGAGGTAGGACCTTTTATCTCAGAGCTAAAAACACCACCACAATAATTCAACGTCTAAAAAGTATTTATACTAAACTAAAGACAGGCCCATTATTTTTTGAGCGGCTCGTTCAAAATCTTTTTTCAAATTTTGAATTTAGTTAGCCGTTAGCTTCAAGACAAAAACACCTACTGTGATGAGCATGGAGGTTTTCCTCTGCCATGGAATCTGGAGACTTTGTTCAAATGTTTTAGTCAAGACGCTGCTACTTACTCATAGGGAAATAACAGACACAGGGAGAGCAGCTCCTCCTGAGGATCCACTCGGAAGTCTCATGATGCTCGTGTGCATATATAGCCAGGTAAATGTATTTGCGTCGTATGCAGCGACCTTATTATACTATCACTATGTATAGGGCCTACACACCTTTTAAACTGCTACAAAAGAGGATTTTAAAACAGAAGTTTAATCGTTCTCCATTTGACAAATTCTATTAGCATTCAAATACTTTCAATACCAATCAAAAAGACAAATGCCAGTTAATGAACTATTTTAGGTGCATTTTCAGTCCTGGATCAAGGCCAATTATTAAGCAGAAAATTATAAATTTCACCACTGCCTTAATGATCCAACTTCACAGAGGACCACATTGGAAAGAATGTTTAATTCATGGGTAAAATTGGCATGCTAAAACTGTAAATACTTCAAGACACAACTGCTTCTCCGCTCTTCTTTTGTAGAAGAGCAGATGGTGCAAATGGTGCCCACTTGCAGGAAAATGTCGAGCAGTAAGTACACACAATACAATAATCCCCCATAATGTGGGACACCGGTGTGATCTTTTAGAGTTTGCGCTGTCTGTCTGTGGTTTCTGCAGGAGCTGAACCACAGAAGGTAATGCAGAGCTTAGCTCATTACGCTAAACTAGCGCACCAATGCAGAGGCTGCTCCACTGAGCTCCGAGTCATTTAGGCCACGGCTCAGCGAGTATTTTCCTCACTTCAATGAACTGGACATTCCCCTGTGCACGAATGCTCTCCACCACCAGCATCGTTTGTTTATCTGTTGCTTGTTTTCTGAGAGGGCGGACTAAGATGTTCGAATAACTGGCAAAACGCAGATGTGTGAAAAGCTGGTGTTGCACGAGAGACTAAAACTACCAGAGATCAAATACCTTTAATTCCTTATGCGTGGGAAGATACTTTCTTCTCTAGGGAAATGACATTGTGACAGTCATGATGGCAGCGTACCCTCCGAATTAGAAATGCGTCAGGGTTACTAAGCACAGCCGAGGGACGACAATGCTCCCAGGGAATCCGAGCATGTTAATACTGTTGTGAAGTGCTTTTTGGGCAATTTTGGCGCCTAAAGTAGTTTGTTATTCCGTAAGGGACACCGGCAGCTTCAACACAATCACCAGAAAGGCCAGCCAATTTTGGCTGGCCTTTCTGGAGGTGGTCCGGAGGATGCTCTCCAAAATCAGGGCTATTCTGGACTTTTACACCCACCTGCTACACCAATGCGCAGGTCAGCTGGAAGGGCTCATTCAGCAACAGAGCGGTCCTGTCACGCTGCTCCACTCAGAGGCTCAGGAAATGCACTTTGCACATGGGATGAGGTTTACTTTAACCTCTTAACCCCCGCTTTAACCAAGCGCATTTTCTCCAGTTCAGCTTTACCCGAATCTAAAAGCTTCATGGCTGGAGTTCCCAGACTATAGGCCAGTGTCACGCCTTATTTAAAAGCTAAGACCTACAAAATTGATCTAAATGGATCTTTTACCCTACGTTGTTGCCGCAACCTTTTCATCACTTTTTTTTGTTACTTCTAACAACTCTACGGTTGCTCTTTTGTGTCTTTTTTGTTGCTTTTTCGTCACACATTTTTGCCACTGTTCTATTATTTTTTGGTTGCTCTTCTGTTCATCCTCGTTCTCGGCTAATTTCTGTCGCTATATTGACACTTTTTTTAGGAAGCTTTTAGACTTGGGTAAAGCCAAACGGGAGAAAATGTGCTCGGTTTAGCTGGGGGTTAAAGGGTTAATAAGTCCCGAGTTAGGTCTTTTTAATTTTTTTATTGAAACTTTTTCAATTCTGACTCAAAAGGGTCGAGTAACTGTAACAAATGTACACATCAACAGTCATCATAAATAAAAGAAAGCTGACGTGGCTCCTCACTGCTCAGCTGTAGCGGATGACAGTTGGGCCGCGGTGGAATTGCTGCAGATGTTTTCACACCGTTATGTCATGATTGTAACAGTTTTGGATGATTCACGGTCAATTGCGCGGAAATATGGAGCACGTCCCTGGAGAGCAATTTCACCTGCAGAAACACCACTGTACTGTCTGCCCTCTGACACTGGAAACCCTGATGGTTACTTCAAGCCTATACGGCACAGGAAGACCTATTTACGTACTTACTTATGGTGTCGGACAGCAGGGCGTACGTGCTGCCTTTGTATTAATGCATTAGAATTATGAATACCTGCAACTTCACCCCAGCTCTTCAGGGAGCACACCATTCACTAACAGAACACTTATAGCATGAATATGAGGCCATAAGCAGACAAGTGTAGAGCATATAAATGATAAGAGATGGGCTAATATGAATTGAATTGACTGTGAAACAGCTGGTCACTTACAATAGACCAAATTTCCTCTTGGCCTTGAGTCATTTAGAGACATAATCGTTCCATGTCACGTCCAATAAGAAGCCTGATCTACTAAATTCCTGATGAGGGTCTATGCCATTTTGTGAAAATATATTTTAAAGTGACTAGATGCAAGTTGGTCATTTGTATACTCGCTACTGCCACCTCAGGTCTTACGCGTAACTGCAGTTTCTATATTAAGCTCGTGCATGACGGCAATTCGCACCCGACTTAACAACTTTTTGAGTGACAGTGCAGGAGTTTAGAGGCAGTTGTGATGAAAAGGTCTGGGCTCATGCTACACATTAGGACATTGATGGAACATGTAGGGGGAGGAAAAAACTTAATTTTAACATTTCTAAACTCTGTATAGTCCCTTAAGTTTGTGAAATTATATATTTCATTTTAATTTGACAAACAATAAAAGAAGGAGCATACACATTTTAATGATCACTTTATTTAATTTCTAATCTCCCAAAAATGTTTCTCAACTTCCAAGGAGCAATGCAGTCACCACTAGCATGCAGGTCCGTTGATACTGAAGGATAAAAAATAAAAAAATCATTCCACTACTAGAAATAAAGGTATTCATACCTCTTACCTCCGGCCTTAATGGAGTGCATTGTTTTCAGTTCGACTTTACCCAAATCTAAGAGCTTCTGGACTGGAGAGCTACAGTGTAAAGCCTCATTTGAAAGAAAACTGATTGTAACTTTTTTTTTTGTTGCGTTGTTGGCCCGTTTTTTGTCACATTTTTGACGCGTTTTTTGTTGCGTTTCCTTCTGTTTTTTTGTTGTTGCTTTTTTGTCATGTTTTCACCACATTTTTTGCCACTTTTTTGTCACTCTTTTATTGCTGCTTTGTTGTTTCTTGTCACTTTTCTCTTTTGTCATTGTCGCTTTTGCGGCATGTTTATGTCGCTCTTTTGTCACATGTTTGTTGCCTTTCTTTTGTTGCGCTTTTCGATTTGGGTAAAGCCAAACTGGAGAAAATGTGCTCGGTTAAGGTTAATAGATTTTTGGCAGTGCAATTTTTTTCCCCCACCCATTTGTTGAGGAATATAATATGAATTCCGACATGCAGCGTAGGATTTCTGCATTTTCCAATGACAGTTTGCCACTAAAACGCAGTCCTCTGTTTTCTTTCAATTTACGTCCCCAGTGGATTCAATAGAAACCTCCTCTCTCCCTCTGAATTGGCCTTTTGTAGTCTATACACCCTCTTCAAATGGAATGTATTTCCGATCTGTGTGCTTCGCCGACGCAGCGACAGTCTATAAACCTCCGTAGAACCAAAGCCATACAGTGTTGCTAGGCTCATTTAGCTCCTCACAAATGTCCCAACAGCGCAGTGTCCTCGGGGGCAGACGTGAGGCAGGCAGACTGCAGATGAATCAGAGGCTCAAAGGGTGAGAATAGCCAATCTGAATTCAAAGCTGAGCAACAAACAGAAATGTGAATATAGAGCACACCCAGAATGCTATACTTTTGCTTTTACCCAGCACTGCGATATCTGCACATGAATGTCAAACTGAATGTCAAACCAATCAAAATAACATGATTTCTCATAAATGGATCAGTATCAGCTGGAGCACGCTCTTTGCTCAGAGTGGACTTTTTGTAAACTTATCCATGTGGATTACCCTGTGTGGTGCCTGGGGTTTACTTTCATTTCTAAAATCGCTCAATTCAACACCTGTGCACTGTGAACATTATGGCCCATGAAGAAGACAATTGGATGATTTTTGAAACATAGGCCGTCTAAGTCTAAAAGTTTGGTTGATTTAGTGTTTAATGTTATCGTCTGTGCGTCTGTGTAGGCTCTCAAGGTTCTTGAGTCGTCTACTCTGTAGGTGAAATGTAGAACGTTTCGTCTCTCATCCAAAAAACTTCAACTACAGAAGACGACTCAAGAACAACCTCCATTGGAGTTATCTTTTATGATTACTTTTTTTTTCTGTCATATGTTCCGACAAATTGAAGCGATTCCCTTGGCCCACCTCACCAGACAATCACAAAGACTCTGCAAACTAGTAATAAACAGTATGGCAATAACATTACAGTTAGTCTAGCCAAGGCTGACCTAAAAAAAACACAACTCCTCAACATCTGATGTGCAGTGTGTCATTATTCGAAAAAAACATTTACCTAATAAAATAGTCCAACAGAATTCTCCAGAGAAGCTTGCTTCCTAAATCTTTCCCAGCTACTACTTGGAAAGATCCCCCAAGCTCAGTCCACATCATTCTAAACTAGGATGCGATGATATTAAATAATGCACAGCCACAAGCTCCCCAGTAGATCTGAGGTCACTAAACGGCGCACCTCGGTCCAGATCCAGACCCATACGTCGGCCCATCTGGACCAGAACCTTGGATCTGAACTTTGGACCCGACCCTGAATCCCCTCAGACAAGCGGCTGCGTCTGCGCTGTCTCTCCCTCTCTGCCTGCACCAGGGTTGTAAACTACAGCCCAGATGAACAGAAAGAGAAAGTACATCATCTTATGATACTTTTTACATGTTTGTTTCAGAATGACTGAAATACGGCTCTCTGAAAAACAAAAGCGGAGGACGCCCTAATTAAATATGCACGCGCGATTGTAATGCGTAAATAGCCGTTTCCCGATCGGCAGTGAGCAGGTCAGAACCAGGAATAAACCTGGACTGAGCCAGGACTAAACCAGGACAAAACCAGCTCAGAACAAGGAATAAACCTGGACTAATCCTGGACTAAGCAGGACTCAGTGTGTTGAACTGAGCAAAGAGGAGAAACACATCACTGTCATATGTATAACAGAGGCTATAGTAGCCTATGCACTCTGCTATTTAGGGGCCAAAACTTATTTTTAGGGCAAGAAAACAAAACAATAACAGGATTCAGTTTTAACAGGATTACATTATTTTCAAATCACAGAAATAGATTTAAAAAAGGCTTAAAAATCTTGATATAAATATGAATTCACCCCGTATGTTCCGGACCTTTGCTTGACCTTTTTTTTTTCATTTCGGACCTTAGTAAAATTTAATTTGTGACCCCTGCAATAGGTGGTTGTATGAAAAAAGAAAAGAAAAGTCTTGTCGTTATCTTAATGTGGAATGTGAAGTTATAGCATCTCAAAAGCCTGTCTCTTTGAAGCACGCCCAAATGCCGCAGATGATGGATGCCATCGTCACATGAGAGACATTTTATTAGACCCACATGCCGTTGAGCCTTTGTGGCTTTATGGTGTTGGTGATAAAGTATCATTCACAGACGCAATATAATTTAATGACAAGTTGCTGCCCATTAACAGTGCCGACTTCATGTCTATGTACTATATACTGGAGTAACCGTAGGGCTCTGCAAAGAATGAATCTAAGCCCAAGCGAGGAAGTGGAAGAAGACACTAATCGGAGACACTGAACTAGCACTCAGGGAAGTTAGCATTTTGTTGGAAGATGACAATTGTCTAAAGAAATTAAATTCCCAATAAATAATGGGGCTAATGTCAATGTGTGATTGTACTGTTCTTCACCTGAGTTTAGGGATTTTAAGGTGAGGTTTTAGTTTGCTTTATTCACAGAATGACTTTGCATCTTACGAGAAATGTAATTTTAAGAAAATAGTATTTACAACAATGCTTGTGTTGCTTGCTTATTTTCTAAAGTCTTGTTATCTTGCTTTGCTTTTACCTCATGATCAGCGTATTCTTCCTTTTGCATCATCTTTCTGAAATCTGACAGATGATGGAGTACATTGTAAATCTAAAAAAGCCAAAAAAATATGATACTGTAATGTCTGCCGCCTCAAACTGTCCCACGCTCATTGCTGCATTTTCGAGTATTTGACCGTGTTCAGTTGAATGACCCTATTTTACCGCTGTTGAAAGCTGATACCACTAACAGTTGGTGGTAATGACATTGGAAACACCCTCGAAGGGCGAATTCCCCGGTGAAGCCAGATGGATATTAACAATCCAATTTGATTATTGCACCACAGGGATGGGGAATAATTTGTGCAATAGAAAATAAGCCTGTGGATAGATTGTGGCCCGAACAAGCGCTGTACTGTATGCTAACAATGGGTTCAGTATCTGTATTGGCAAAAGTGACTATTTCAACTGGACTTGTACGCAAACTGCACTCCAGGTTTGGTAAAATGAGTCAGAACTCAAAAATATGCGGTGAATCTGTAAATAATATAGAGGGAGTACGGTGAATCATGCAGCCTTAGCACATTCACAACCAAACCCAAAGACTACTCCATGTAATACCTTCAACCAATAGAAAAAAGTAATCTGTAAAATCATGCACCAATAAACACCTTAAAAGAGAGAGAGAAAAAAAAAACTATTTTAATTAGATTAGAATGCTGTACTAAACTGAGAGAAAGTTTATTCGGATGATTTGGCCCATCCCTGCACAGCAGCTTGCAATTTCTCTCCCCTCTCTATCCTCCCTCGCTTGGACACTCTTGCACTCCTGAGACGCGCCTCGTCCCAAAATGTTCATAAACATGAACTTCTTAGGATGTTCATGTTTATCAGCGTCCCAAGATCTTCATAAACATCTTTTGTCCCTTTGTCCCATGGATCAATGACAGCCTAAAACATTTTTTAAAGTATGCTGCTCATTTACCATTTTTATACAGAACAGATCAAATGCTAACGTTAGCTGCAAGCGCAAATGCCTAAAGCTGTTATTGCATTAGCCTAATTGTTTATTCGTGCATCTTTCCAATTATTAAAGTTCTTTTCAGGCCATTTATCCTTCAAACTCCACTCTGTTTATCCTGCTCATGCTGCAACAAGTGGAAACCACAAACAAACATGCTCCTCTGGCTCTGAAAAGGCTTGTCCGTATTGTAAAAATGTTGCAAGCTTAGCTTTTCACTATTATTTTACTGAAGTCGCCAAAGAACGTCAGAGCGGACGTGTGTCTCATTAGCATTACACTGACACATAAAATGTGCGCATTTAATAATATTTTTCATGTAAGTGCCTGCTGGAACTGAACCAGAAATTCAGTTCCAAACAGCAGGTGGCACCCTCTCAAATAACCGAGGCCATATATCTGCAGTTCTGCATGTCCTGAGCTCTGGTCTGCAGATTCATATATTTGTATGGAGGATACTCACTCACATATCCATCCATTAGGCCTCAAAAGCACTTTCACCTTTCCAAGGTTAACTGATGGAGTCCACTGACCTTAGAAATCATATTTAAAAACCCTTTCAGAGAGGAAACATTTATAGAGGACAGTCCACTGTGGGTTCGTTTGAGTTTTGATGGCAACAGAAGATGAAAGTATGGCCCTGAGGGCATTGGTGAGGAGTGGCATATTCACTTTCAGTCTAATTAAACTTCAAAATCAAAAAGAGCTTTTAAAGGTGGATGCAGTAAAGTAGATGTAACGTTGAAAGCTTCTACTCTGTGATAAGTCTGTCTTTAAATCTAGAGCTAGGAACTTGGTCAGGATTACCTAGTTGTGGGATTTTAGGGTGAAGTATGTTTCATGTGTCAGTTTCTAGAGTGATAACGGAACTGAAACCCACACAGATATGGGAGGACCATGCAAACACCATGCAGAAATGCTCCAAAATTTAGAAATGATATTCTCAGTGTGAGAATGCCATTCACTCAGCCTTTGTACAACCAGGCCGTGGGCCAATCGTCATGTATTTACTTATTAAGTATTCATCTATTTCCTTATTTGGGTTTTTGGGCCATAGAGGCTTTATTGGATAGGACAGTTAAGGGTAAAAGAGGGTAAAGATTGGGGAGAGACTTTCAGCAAATTATTGGAGCCAGGGCTCACATCGTTGAGGTCATAGCATTGTTCTGTGTACATGGCAGCAGCCTTATCCACTAGACTACCAGCTGTGCCACTCATGTATTTTTGCTTTTACTTAATTTCCTTTATTCAAATCTATTTCCCCAACCAAGATTCATTAACAGGGTACACCAAGGACAAAGGCACCTTTAGTAATGAGACTAATACGAAGACATTTTGCCATTATGCTAAGAGTCTCTGTTTTTACTTATTCATGCACCTCTGGGCACTCTTAGATGTGTTTTGACATGCTGATGGGGCATCTACACTTTAGGATCTTGGGGACGACCAAGTCTCCCAGAACTCATCAAAAGCACACAGCAACTCTGCAGAGTTGAAATACAGTATCATGATGCTATAGCATCATATAGGGAATATTTTGGAGGTAACACAGTACATAGTTCACTCTGTCAGATTTTATATCCCACTCCAACCTACAGGAGGCAACGAAGTGATGATTGGTATTGATTAAAACAACTCCCCATGCACTGGACCAAAACGAGAGCTACTTTCTACACTGTAAGTAACAGGGTGGTTATACCTTCAGGCTGATACAGATGGAGCAGATGAAAAATGAATTTCAGACCGCAACGCTGAATGTAAAAAAACAGGTCTTAGTTTCCTCTGAGAAACATTGCCCACCAAGGAAACGTTCACGCACCATGCTGTATAAAATCAATACAAAAGACTTCCAATCACTGCTGCAGTCTTTGTCCGCAGAACAGTCAAGTTAGGAGCAAGTCTGAACACTTTACGTGTGTTAGAAAAAGACTCAAAAATGACAACTAGCCAAAACATTGCATTGCTATCGTTATTTCAGATTATATTATGACCCTGAATTCTGGTGTGGTGTCTTATTATTTATTTGACAAACTAAGCAACCCAATGACTGATAAACATTATTGGATTATTACGGTTAAGTGTGATGAGTGCTTCTTAAGTGTCTTCAACATGATAGTAAAAATCAGAACGTGTGAGGGACGGCCTCCTGTGCCTCTTGTGTATGGATTATTTTAAGGGCCGAACACTTACGTCTGTACATCTCTCCAACCACGTGACTGTTTTCACCTCCTTCTGTCGGTCATCACGGGACTCTATCTCCTACAATGCCTTTGGTGTCTGCCCTTGTTGGTGCAGCTGCTCTTGACTCATTTCCTTTGGGGATCGATGGTCACATTCTGTCAAATGGACTAAAACTAATGGCTTTAGTGGGGCTCGGAGGCGGGGCCAAAGTGCAGAGCTGAGGTCAGAAACAGACAGATAAATGCATGTTCCCCTAGAGACACTTTAACCCTCATCCGACCAAGTGGGGACAAAGCGGCTGCATATTTTCTCAAAGTGTTTATCACACTGTGCTGAAGCTGCTGACACACAGTCATTTGAAACTGAAAGTTACTGTTTTAGTAAGTTATTCCCACACTGCCACCATGCAAAGTAATCAGCCCTATTGCCTGAAATCATTGTTAAAATATATATATATATATATATATATTCTATTCTGTTATTTCAAATATCAAAGCTGAGGCCCCCAAAGTAATGAGCTCCATAGGCACGGATGTCCACTGTGTTCAGTGTGTTCATCATTAACAGTGTGCACTGAATAGTAACAGCAACTGGGATGAATTTTGTTTACCCTGTGCCTGTTTGCAATTTTACGAAAATGATCACACAAAAACTAGAGTTTTACTTCACATGATAGGAGACATCATTAATGACAATCATTTTGTTGTTTTGATGTTTTTTCTTTGCAAGGTCCGTTCTGAACCCACCTGGTTGTTTATCCAAGTAAATGGTATAATGATGGTTAAAGACATCTGTTGATAATATCCGGACTGGAAATTACACATTGCCCTCTGCCTTTTTGACCAGCTTGATCGAAATCTAATCTAATCTTGTCTGTGTAAGTTCTCAGTCGTACAGGGGTTGTCCATCCTCAATGAAGGTACTTGATTCATCTTCTGTACTCAGTAGTTGAAGTCTAATCTAATCTTGATTTTCCATAGGCGATTTACATATAGAAAAATGTGAGAGAAAGCTAACTGAACAAAAACGTAACAATCCTCTCTCCTTGCAGGGTTTATATCTGTGACGGCACTTGATAAGCCTCAACGCATTGTAGATAGGTTACCGTTTTATGTTCTTCTTGGCTTTTAAGCTCAAATTGGCAGCAAGAAAAGGATCCTCACAAAGACTGAAATACCGACTAAATGTCATCTTGTTTTCCTTTTTTGAAACTGTCGCATAATGCCCTGAGGCACCATCTTCCTTCCCACATCGCATTTCTGTAGTTACACTTCTAAACAAAGGCTCGATGTGACTGAGGAGCGCACATTACCTCCAAAGCGCAAAGGATCTTCATTAAAGTGTACATTAGTGAAGAGAGCGGATGCTAACCGTTTGGGCTAAATGGACATCCCATTGATTCTGCTAAATGTGGCATATTTATTTCAACAGTCAGTGTGGCGTTTTAGTCAAAAAGAGAATAGGAGACGGAGACATACGTATTGTTTCATAAATGTCAGGTTTGCAAATGTTGTCGGGCGAGTTAGAATTAGTTTCAATGCATCGCTCTTCTCTAAACCCTCATTGTCCATACATTTCCTTGTGCTCATACCATCTTTTGTTACAAATCAAACACATTGTAAAAGCACAGTGGGGAATGAGGAAGAGATAATGTGCTCATTAATGTCCCGTCACTTCAGGGATCTTTTTTTTCAGGAGCTGACATCCAGATCACAAAAGTCTTTTCTTCTGGAGCAAGATGTCAAACGGTCGGCCGACTGAGCGATGTCAAATGCTTCGATAAGAAATGACAGGCTAACCCTAAATAGTGTTCTAAGGGGTGCCAGAGTGAATAACTTAAATATAGCTTCCCTTTGGTATTTTGAGTTATATTTTCCCAAAGATGGACTTGGACATCTGCACTACAATTGTATTGCATCCGATGGTTAGTTTTAAAGCTCCAATATTATGGTTTATTCAGACTTTACAGCTATTTTACACTTAGCCCTTTTTTGTATTACAGCTTTTAAACAATGTCGAGAAAATGCCTGTAGTTCACACTAAATTCGATCATTTAGTTATACAGAACACCAGCAGTGGGTGCCCTTCTTCCTCTGTTGCCACGGCGACCACTTACTGAAACATGTGGAACAAAACACCAGGTTTTGTTGTGAATTAATGAAACGATTTATGATGCAAGTCGTGGGGACCTTTAAGTTCAACAGGTGTACTAAAGTGTTTGCGATCAGGTTTAACAGGAAGTCCACAGGAATTAATGATCTACGACCGGACAAGAGCACAAACACGGGAGGTCTTTAGGAACAAAGTGACTCATCCCATTAGACAACCCAATAACACAAACAACATCTGTAATAGCTGCTTTGACCGCCATTGACTTTGCTCTGTTTGTCTTTCAGAACCCATTAGACGAACGGGGGGAAACGGCAGCGAGACTTTTGTTCAGAGGAGCCGTTCAACACGGTCCACAGCGCTTTGACCTGTGTCATAATCTAGTAATGGCAAAGAACAAATAAGGATCATTTCAAAAATATATTTAATTCTGTACTATATAAGTCAATTCTATGTAAATCGGTTAGACTAATTAATAGAGCGCATTTTGAAAACAGAATGTTACAAAGTGCAATACATATTGTGACATTGGGCAGATAAATAAGTTGTTAACTATGAAGAAAATGTGGATGTCTGAAAAACAGAACAAAATGCAAGACTAGTGTTTTACCCTTTACCTTTGTTCATAGACCTGAGGGCACAGCGTGATATAAAACCAACTCGCTCTGCTAATATAAAACTGAACCATTTCTTTCATTAACATGCTTGAGGATGGAGATATGTGAAACACAGTCTGGCAAAGAAGAAATAGGCTACAATTATTTGAATATTAAGAGAAATATATATATACTATATTCATGTTAATTAATTACATTTCCTTTGGATTTCAGACTTTTTTTTTCCGGAAAAAAAACAAAACATTTAATTGCAAGCAGGTTAGCGTCTTCTTCACAAAACTACAGAAGTGTCATGTGTCATGTTTTCCTGCACGGCAGACGCTGTGGATCTGTTCTGACAGGATCCAGATACAAGTCAGACAAGAAACAAGACACTTTAGACACACTGTTTTTTTACTCCTGTGAGTTTGATCCGGTCCACTGCGCCGCGGCTAGAAGCTTTTTTTTTTCTTTTCAAGCATCTCTTCCCTTTCCTCTAAATCTATACTGAGGCCTGTCTGTATTGATGTGTGAAATACCAGCAATAAAGGCTGTTGAAGTCAGTCAGTGTTTATAAGACTAATGTCTTTTGATCAAGTAAGAAGAAAGACTACATTTTTATGACCTTGCACAGGAGAAGAAGAAGAATAAGATCTTTATTGATATAGCGCCTTTCACAGACATGGTCACAAAGCGCTTTACATGAGACCATGTTACATTCACTTTATACTCGGCGGTGATAAACTACGATAAGCTAGGAGACAAGACATTTCTTTTCTCCAAACATCATAATTATAACAATTATTCATAATCAAATGTTTATCATACTGAAAAGTAAAACCCCACGGTGAAGACATGCCAACAGGCTGAATGAGATTCTTTGAATGAGAAAACACCGCCTGGACATAATTAGAGATTAGCCCTCTGAATTGAGGATTAATACCAATGTTTTCACATGTGCATGTTCTAAAAACATAATCAAGGCTAAGATAATCCCTAATTGTGTTTCACTTGGGCATCTGAACAAATGGCTTACAAAACACAGAGCTCTCAGACAAATGATAATGCCATGTTAATAAGATGAAACAATTACCGCTATTGTTTACCAGACAATTGTCCTTTGTGCAAAATAGCAGAAAAAGAAGCAGTGCGGTCATAACGCTCTACCTACGGGTGTAAACAAAGTTATCTGGATGCCCCGTTACTTTAGAAAAAGTTGTGTTTATGTGACGTCACAACATTCTTAAGAGCCTATAGTTTGAAATTAAAATGGGCAGCCAAAGTTAAGGTAGGTGAAGGTAACTATGGTAACTGTATTTATTTTATTTGTTTTCACTTGGTTTATAGATAATATCTGTAGTATTCCTGGGCTTATCCACCTGAAATGACAATAATAAAGTGTTATTGTACTATGCTAAATAAGTGAAAATAAACGAACGATTGGATGCCTCTATGAATCTGTTGCCAATGTCAATAGAATACTCTAGTGAGAAAACCTACCGCCTTATCACACATTTCTATTTTTATGGCAGAATGATTATTGACAATGCAGTGATTCAGTAAATAGACTGCCTAGCGGTGTGTAAATGCCAGGTCTATATCAGTGAGTCTGCGGTATAAGGTCTATTGAGTGAGTATAAGGTCTATTGAGCAGCAGCCCGCTCTGAGTGCGGAGCCGCGGCGCTTATCTCGAGGGTTTTCAACATATTTCCGAGCTCAGCACTGGCACTGGGAGACTTTATTTACCTGCAATATCTGTATGAAACTGTTTGGATTGAATTAGGCAGGTCACATGGGATCTATCCATTCTGAGGATTGAGTTAAAGTTTTCATAATATTTTTTCCCCTTCCTTTAGAAATGTTGAATTGGTTTATCTATAACGTCTATGTGAGCTATAGTAAACCTGAGTGACAGTGATGGCTGCGTGTCAAGCCTTGCCGACATTTGACAGACAGACCCTTCAGGTGAGTGGAGATGTGCTCATCATCCAAACCTGGTCAATATGAGTTACTCCCACTGAAATAATCCCACTCTTCTGGATCATAAAACATGAATGCAATATGGAATGGAAACGTATTTGAATAGCGCTTTTCACATGACACAAGTCACCCAAAGCGCATCACACAGTTTTAGGGAATTTGTACTTCATTCATTCTACACACGTAAGTACTAAGCTATGACTGCACACATCTGGGCCAACAGTCCCCTCTGACCACCACCATGCATTCACCCTGGCCTACTGAAACCGGAGTATCTGGAAGAAACCTACAGAGACACGGGGAGAACATGCAAACTACACACAGAAAAGCAACAGAAAAGAACAAGCACAAACCACTGGACCACATACAGTATATATTCTGAATCCAATATGTTAATAAAAGTGCAGTCATCTTTCAAGATGAGTAAGAGTACATGGATTAATGAAAGTACCTTCAATACAAAAATACAAATATTTCAGTCTGTCACATGTTGTCAAGTGCAAGAAATGTTAGACCTGAAAATACTAGCAGTACTGTATAGAGGTAGCAAGATGAAAATGAGATACCCCCAAAGCGAGCCTTAGGAATCATAATTAATGTCACTCATAATCCTTCAAGGAGATAATACAATAATCCTTTCTGTAAACAGTACCAAACAAAGCCCTCTTCAGACAACATTAAAACCTTCAATGAATTATAGGCTTTTGAACCAATAACAAAAAGTCACTTTATTCTTACAAGTGTATATTTTAACCTGACAAGCGAAATGTGTTTCATTTGATTGAAATATCAAAATCATGAAGTCCAAGAGAGAACTCATAGCGAGATGCGCTTGTAGTGCAAAACAAAGACAATGAACAAAACCCTCTCTCCCTCTCTGAGATTGGGTGGAAGAGATAAGTGCATTTATGTGGCCAAACAAATATGCAGTTTTCAATCAACATTTGCCACCTTTTTGATAAAGAAAGATGGCGAGCATGCTGCAAGCAGAGGATTGGCTCTGACAGACACCTCAAAAATGAGCATCTGTCTATTTTCGGTACAAAATGCATTTAAAAAAAAAAAAGTAGTGTTAACTGACTTGAAAACATTTGCAAAACTTTCCCCTTTAGGGCCTCAACACTTTGCACTTGTAAAATCAAACAGCATTTATTTAGTTAATGAAGCACTAGTGATGGAAACAGGATGAAAAGTCACTCCCCAAACCACACGGTTAATGTTGTGGATCATCTCGACATCCCCTCATCTGAAAGTCATTACTTCAAACCTGCTTAGCCTCTACTCAGTGGGAGTCAAAGACAATTAGCCATAAAAAAGAGACATTAAACAGTTAGCCCTGTTTTAGACAATTAAGCTCTGACCCATTATAGCCCTTTACACTCAAGGGTGACAAATTCAATTTCTTTTCCACATGTCCACGTTGTACGATGTTCTTCCATTCCTCACCTCAAATTAACAAAAAGGAGAAGAAAAAGTTTTTGCATTCAATAGTTGCTCACGGAAATTCTTTCACCCTGAGCCGGATGTAAAATTCGGAAAAGGTGATTATCGTTATGCAATGTAGAATCTGGTGTTTGAGGTTCCACCCTTATTATGTAACTAAACTGTAGAGGATTTTGATGTACGGTGAATTAATTTCAAGCCAATTCCTACGCATGGCATCGGCATAATGGAAGTGACGCTAATCCTAGGATTGAACAATTGCAGTGAGCAGGTCACGTGCACTGAAAACAGTTTTTGGGTGACCGTACTTAACAAAAAAAATACTTCAATTGGTAACACACAATTAAAATAAGTATATTCATCTTATCTTTTAATGTTGCACAGATTGATGTTTTAAAGTCAAATTCAATTTAAATAATTATTTTATTTAATACAATTAGCTATTTTACTCTAACTTAAAAAGGAATAGCAAAACTAACAAAATTTAGATACTGGCTACTTTACTATAGCTTAAAAAGTAACAGAAAACTAACTTAAAGGTTTTGTGCTTGCAATTGCCCCTAAGGCCAAACGTGTAACTGCAGCCTCGATGATAAGCTCAGGCTTTACGAGCACCAGAAATAACAGTCCCGTCCTGGTCAATTTACAGATTTGCAGGCATGACTTAAAACATGCAAAAACGCTACTGTTTTGTAAGATATTTAGACCAAATCAGTTTGAGTGTATAAGATGCGATACTTGAGCAAGTGCAGCAAAGTGAATCGAGTGAAGAAGCCAAGTAATACAGATAAACAAATAATTGACATTTGAAGGAGAAAAAAAACAAAACTTGTATACTTTGTATGCATAAACGTGGGCCTAATTGTAATAACAAAATAATTCCACTGGTAGTAATGCTACTAGGAAAAGCCTAAATTGTCTCTTCAATTCCCTGGGCAGAAAGTTAGCGTAGCTAACTCGTAAACTATATTGTAAACGGCACATGTCCACTTTTTGTACTCGTTTCACTACTTATAAATCCGTAAACAGTCATGCTTATTTTGCGGCAGCACCATTACCACTGTAACTACTTAAATGTTTTGTAGGTACAGCACAATTACTGTTATTACTGACACTACTAGTCTGCTACTAATACTACCGACTCGACTTTCGCCTATTTTGTCAAACTCGAATAAACTCTTCGTTTCTTTTCGTTAGTTGGGGTCTGGGCTGGAGTTTCGATGGTGCTTGAAGCCGGTCTCCTTTTATTCTCTGCTAAATCAATCCTTCCGAAGTTACCACTCGCTCGGCAGCGTCAGTATAGCGGAGATACAGCTAACGCTACAGCTAACGCTACAGCTGAGCGTGAACTTGCATGACGTCATTACGCATTACGCTGTTTCCTTGTTCGTCCTGAACATAGACTATTTAAGTGACTTTACAGGCATATAGAGGCAATCAAGGTGAAAAGGCCAGGGCTCATTCTACTGAACAAGGCATTGCTGGAGCATTGCTGGAGGAAGAAATTTTAAATTTGTATACATTTATTTGTGGTTAAACTTATGTATAGTCCCTTTAATATTTAGATACTGGCTTAGTCTAACTTAAAAAGGAACAGAAAACCAACTTAATATTTAGATACTGGCTTCTTTACTCTAACTTAAAAAGGAACAGAAAACCAACTTAATATTTAGATACTGGCTTCTTTACTCTAACTTAAAAAGGAACAGAAAACCAACTTAATATTTAGATACTGGCTTAGTCTAACTTAAAAAGGAACAGAAAACCAACTTAATATTTAGATACTGGCTTCTTTACTCTAACTTAAAAAGGGACAGAAAACCAACTTGATATTTAGCCTTTTTTAAATTCAAAATATTGCTATTATCTAATGCAAAATTAATTGTTAAATTAAATTAAATTAAATTTAATAAGTGTATTCAAGTAAAAATTCAAGTAAAAAAATAAAATCTGTCATACATGAATGTTGGCAGGCACCAGAAGGCCCCTTAGAAAAGTAATCTGATTGCTGAATTCTGATCACTCCTTTAAAAAGTAACAAGATCTAATTTACGGATTACCCGATTCTAAGTTCAATTTAAAATTACTTTATTATTTACATTCAGCTGCCAATAATAACGGCGCCACCTCCACATGAAAATCATTTTCCAGATACTCTCTTATCTTGCTCCAAAATGGCTCCAAAATGACAATACACACCTCAAAGTCTTCTGCCTGGACTGTTGGATGGAGGTGTTGTTCTCCCACCCTTGATTAACAGGTTCTCACACAAATAAATAAATATTCAAAGACAAATTGCAGATGAACTGTCCCCGGCAATATGTAAAAAAAGAAAAACTTGGCTTTGTCTGTGTTCCTTTAATGTGAGTGTTTATCTCAGAGATAATGGATAGTTTCAATAAGAAAAAAAAAAACTATGTAAAATTTAAACAGAATGACACTTAATTCAAAGTCAGGGCATTTATATTGTAAACAGGCTTGTTTAAATCTTTGCACAACTTTTATTTTTTATTATTAATAATAACAAGAAAACGCTGTTTTCTTTTGCGTTTAAATATACTGCTGGGTCCTTAAGCAACGCCAGCTGAGAACCACCGGTCTACATTGATGGCCAATGTACTGACAGCTAAACATACATAAAGTACAGGACAGACTACTGAGAAAGTGTGCTGCTTTTGGACATGATTTAGTGTCTCAGATATTGTTCTGGTGAGGAAACGGATGAAAGAATATCAATCTGAGCTCCAGCTTTTGAAGAGCTGCAATAAATCTTTGCTAAGTGCCGTTTGCCAGGTCCAACAGAATGTTTTTAAGTAGCCATTTTTGTACTTTCTACATATTTTTCATAACATTTCCTTTTTATACGCGTGTTAAATTAAAAGGAGTGGGGAAATGGCTTGCCTTTTTTTTTTAAGTTTGCCAGTAGTTGGTCTTGTAATGACTCATTATACGGCAGGTTTTGGAACAGTTTTTAAGATTTAAATTGTAAATGAAGCAGAATTAAACAGTTGGGTAATTTTCCACTTACATGTACTTTTATTGCTGATTCATATTCATGGTCACACCTGCAGATGGAGAGCTAAGTTGAGAGTCTAATCTCTCTGACACTCTTCGTTTGGTCTGTAATTAACTGAATCCAACAGGCAAATGAACATCTTGAAGGTGGGGAATAATTTCTGCCAAAAGAACACTATTTATAAATGTAAGTTAAGTTATTATGCAATCTAATTACCTATTGGTGTGTTTAGATTCTTAACCCTGTGGCACTTCAGACTTTCTATAAAATATTTGCTTTTTGTTTGTTATTCATTAAAGAATAAAATAAAAATTGCAAGTTCCTCTTGAACTTGAACTGGTGATTACAAAGCACAAACCACCACAATTACCGCTCAATGCCACTAAAAATGTTCAAGCAGGTCTGGGCAAATCTGGCAAAATCAAACATGTATCATTTAACCTCTTAACCCCCACCTGAACCAAGCACATTTTCTCCAGTTCGGCTTTACCCAAATCTAAAAGCGACTTGAAAAAAAGCGTAAAAAATGAGACAGACACACGGATCAAAATGCAACAAAAAAGTGACAAACAAGTGGCAAAAATGACAATAAAGTGATGGAAAAAGTGTCAAAAATGTGACAAAAACACAATCAAAAAGAGCAACAAAGAAGTGACAGTATATGAGGAAAAATATCAGTTTATATCAGTTTGGATAGTCTTAGCTTTCAAATGAGGCGTTACACTGGCCAATAAGCTGTCCCCTTTTAGAGTTGGGTAAAGTAAACTGGAGAAAATGTGTTCGGTTAAGGTGGGGGCTAAGAGGTTAAGTCTAAGGCAATCATCAACGCAAAACAAGCAATGATCTCCCAACTTACAGAAACAAGGCACTCTATCCAGCAGGGAGCACACAAAGGGAAGTTTAAACGGTCATCTTACCTGAAAAACAAGAACGACAGTCAATGGTGAGGAAATACAAAACAAGAGTGAGTCCGTGTGGCTGAGATATTGTGCAGTGCCTAATGTTTTCCGGGGGAAACTACAAAACGGTGACGGAGGAGGATATTGAAGTAGACAATCGCTAATAGCTTCCCCCACCTGCAGAAATCACGGAGATGTTCATTCACCGCTGTGTATCGTGGCAGCTACAACATTACAAGTCGGATAAATAGATACACTGAGATGACGCCAATCATGCCTCTTTAAATTTCTCTCTGAAATGTGTACCACCTTTGTACTTCCCCCTTCAGCTCTGACCTGACTGCACTATAATGTAAAAGCCAGCTCTCACCTTTAATCATCTTTTGAACCCCCTAATACCAGGTTGCTTGGGGCCCCTGGGGACCCTTGCTACGCCACTGCGTGGAGCTACGTTAAAAGAGAGAATGGACATGAGGCTAAAGCAGAGAAAGTAACACGGGGAGAATAATTAGTTTCTGCTTCAGTACTTCTATATTAAAGATATGAAAGTGAACAGCTGCAGTGAGTTGCTGTGTAAATAAGAGTGAAATAAATTAAGCTCTGGGAGACAACAGAGTCTCAGTGTTCATCCGGATGGAAAATAAACAGATCAACGCAAGATAAATGCTTATTAACTTTGCACAGCACTCCGGGGATCAATGTGGCATGGCAAACATTGCCGCACTGTATACAGACAGAAATTAAGGACATACTCGGGAGAAATCAAACCATGGTCTTTCTGCTCAGATATAGTTTAACATAGACAATTATTCCATTTCATCCGTAGCTTTTTTTTGCTTGAGCTTGTATGACGCACACCTTTTGTTTGTGTAAACATTCATAACCTCTTCACCTCAATCAGAGCCTGGCTTGGACTTAAAATGACCTTCGATTAGAATCGCCATGACAACAGGACTGCAGTCAGAATGAAAACACAATAGTTTCATTACCTGTTTTGAATTGCATTCTTTACACCCAAATTAATTAACTCGGGAAATGCCGACAACACATGTAGGAAAATCAGGCACCAAAATAAATGATTCCAATAATAATAATAATAATAATAAAAACACATACAATTATTTTCTGTCCAGATATTGCCTGAGGTGGAAATTTGTCAACAGCACCACTCCAACAGAAGACGAGAAGCAGCTGCAAATAAAAATATATTTTTCTTTTCTTTTTTCACTAAATAGCTAAATAATTTTTCACAATCAGAATGAGTCAACACAGGACAAAAATCCAAACCGTTGAGAAAATCGAAGATATGTCCGAGTGCTGATCCTACTGTTGTGTCTTACTCAAATCAATCCAAATGTATAAATGTATTTCTCTTGAACTCAAACAGGTTCACAACCGCAGAAAGACACATGATTGAATAGCTACCGTGTGCCTTTTCTTCACTTCCAGCAACAGAATATTTTAATGGATTTCAAGCGCTTTATTGTCAGAAAGGAATGTTAGTTAAAAATGTGTAGTGGAGATGATGCTATCCCCCATGATCCTCTTCAAATGACAATGTATAATACTAATCATATTAATAATGGCTTACTCTTTTATTGCGCCTGTGTTGACAAGTTTCTGAAGGCCCTACACCAGGGGTCCCCAACTGAATTTGAGCCTAGAAACCGGTCGGAGCCCCTTGCTTCATACTTGGTGGTGGTAGACTGTAGCCATAGATTCCCTGAGCTAGACCTACGGACGCCAATCTGCGACATCAGGTCCTCCGATGTATCACAATGTATCACAATGTATCACTCAGTCACACTGGGAGAACGGTCTTTCCCAAGGACAAAGCGACAATCTGCACCACCAGCCTCTCGTTTATTTGGAATACGGAATAGTGTTGCTCGACTCGCCCCATATAGACACCAAAACCGAAAGTGTCAAAGTAATTCAAAAGCACGCTGTCACATAATACATTACAACAAATTGGACTATACTGCAACCATTACATGTATGTAAATCGCAGATATAATACAAACAGAAATATACACTGGTGACATGTTTTTGTTCAATACATGTACAGTTAGTTTTGCCCCTAATCCTGGCAGATATCTTCATGAATCTACTCTGGAGCAGATAAATCAGTAGAAGATAAGTGTCACTGTGGGCGGGGAATCGCAGCAAAAACACTCACATATATCAGAGCTGTCAGAAAGTGGGATGGCTCTTTAAAGCTGCATTGTTTAGCGAATAATAAATAAACTTGTACATCCACAGACAGTGGACATCATGTAGCGATTTCACCCTCCACCATCCACTGTCACTTCTCTGCCCAAGCAGTTGCTTGAAACATGAAAAGAACAAAGGATGCCTTGCTGCTATTGTGCAATTTTTGCATGAGGAAAACAAACGGCAAGTGGCACAATAGAGCGTTCCCTGTAATTTAGTGCGCAATTGAGTCCTATTCAATGAAGCGCCATTATTCATAATAAACAGTGTCTAGATGTTTCATAGAAAAAAATGCATTATTCAATAACATCCATCCAAAAAATGTGACAATCACAAGTATTAGTGATTTACTGATTCTGACATATGAATACCCTTTATATATGAATTCCTCAGACAATCCTCACAGTCTTCTGCCTGTTGCTCCTCAAGTCTACTTACCAGCTGTGCATGGCATGCTGTTACTTTCATTTGAGGCACTAGTTTCCTCTGAGACACCGGACTATTGCTGCTGAGTGTCGCAGTAGTGTGTTGTTGTGCCATGTCATTACGGAGTACACCCGGCCCGCTGTGCGACACACCCTTTACAGGAACATTCATAGTCAATCTTGACTCTTGGCATGAGGCATACAGAGCTGTGAGAGGCAAACACAGCAATACAATAAAAGATTGTGGTTTAAAATATTCTACAATAACTGCATTTTGAATAGTATATTGGAACAGTACACATGTTATTCAGCGGCGGTTACATCTCCAGCAGTCTTGAGACCTCTTTATTAAAAAAAACGTATATCTAATTGTTTATCCCGTTTTGTGCGTGGGTCGCTGTAAGTTAGAACCAGTCAGACACTGATCCCGCGCTGGTTAAGCCCCAAACCTTAGCCGTCAGTGGCTCCTCTGGCTCTCTCCCCGCACTACCGTCGAACACTGGGAGGAGAGTGAGGAGAGAGTTGAGTCACTGAGTCAAAATTCTTCATGTTTACCACATCAAAAGTCAAATCTTAGAGCGGGTTTTTTTCAGCGTGCCGAATATGAATTGTGGGGCGTCTGATAGAAGTGAAATGGGCGTATCAGTGCGTGAAGCTCGAGAGCCCTGGTGAAGATTCATTCGGGAGTTTTCTGTGGGTTTATTGTTATAATAACTGAGCTTGCGGTGGTGCAAAGTCAAACTCTGTCGCCCTGCAAAGGACCATTTTATGTAATGCAATGAACGTCCATCACTCATTCATATAGAACAGATGATGCACGGTGGAAACAGCAAACTCCAGGTCCAGGTAGAGCAAATAGATATTTTAAATCATATATTACACCAAGCAATTAGTGTCTGGGATTTCACAGCTTTCCATTTGTGACAGCAATGAAGTATCATCGAGCAGCTTCAGTAATTACATTTATTCAAATCACTTAAATTTACATCTGCACTTTCCCCCCTAGATAATACAACGATCCAACATATTATCTTTAATACATAAATTATGCACATTAGACAATTTGATGGTTAAAAAAAAAAAAAAAGTTGGTAGAACATTAACTAATTGGAGCATGAGACTTCCAGATCTAATTTGGATTTGATTTCATCGTGAAGATGAGTTTTGAGGATTGGCTACACCGACTATTGAAATAACAGTGAGTTCAGTGCGCGCTCTCTCTCTCTCCATGGACAAACTTAAGCGTAAATGCTTATTGAGCTACACTGAACACATGTAATCCTGTACTGTCCAGGGAGCAACTATAGAGCTGGAAAGATTAAACTTCTGTGCATGTGTTGAAAGACGTGTGATTTGGGAAAAGTGTGTAAGAAGAGCTCCTCTCGAAGAGTTGCTTCGGAAAGGAAACTGTCGAAATAAAAAACAGAGGCTAGCAAAAAGGGAAAGAAAAGCAGGCAATAGCTCAAGTGTGGTATTATTTTTCTCCAGTCTGTCAGGCTGATAAAAGTTGTCCTTTCGCTCCTTGGATATGAATGTTTCAGAGACATTGGAAGGACTTTTCCAGGAGTCATCCATTTTAAATACACAGTTTCAACTCCGAATCTCATTTCACTCATGCATAATGTATCTAGTTTGAATAGAGTTACCCAGCAATGTCAATTTCAAAAGGCCATGGGGAAGGGGGGGGGGGGGGGGGGGGGGAATAAAGCAGCAGATATTTAAAAAAGAAAAGAAAAAAGATAGATAATGTAAAGCCGGGGAAACTATATCCTCCATGTAATGTTAGTCACTGTGCTGGGGTCACACGGTCCCATCTGTTCATGCTCTGGTGAACCGGTGGACCTTGCCCCGAGGAAAGACCACTCAACCTCAGTGTAGCCCTTAACAGTGGCACAAAAGGTTAGACATAGATCACTGTTTATTTTTTTTTATTTTTTTGGGGGGAGAAGTCCAAAGAGCGGGACCCGCAGTTCATTGGACCGTGTACAGCGCGTTAGCAATTTCAAAGAGTTCACGCTGAAAAGGTCCAGGATACTTAATAGCCACGAAAACGGGAAACAAAAGGCCAGTAATGGTAGTGCTCGGGAATGGGGGCTGGCAGTTAGGACGTGTCCTATTTGAATGCAGAATGAAAGATGCAGGGATTTCATTTGTGCATTTAAACATCGGCTGTTCTTAGGTAATTTGACGGTCTTGCAACGTAGAATTTCCAAGACACATGGACCACATTCTTAGGGGAACGTCATGAACTAGACCAAGGGTGTTGGCTGTTCTATTGGTTTAAAGACGCTAAATGTATCCTTAATGACACACACATTGCATTTTTGGTACGCATTTGCCTTGGCAAGTTTTCATTGTATAAAATCGTGGCTGCTTTGTCCAAATAGTTTGTTTTCTTTGCGGATAACACTTGCGTGCTCAGTTTTGTGTGAAGGTATGCTGCTGTAGACCGTTTTGCTCGAGGTTATGAAGATATCAGGCTGTTATTGGTTAAGGTCTCCGGTTAAAAGCTCCCCTTTGTGTTCGTCCCTCCGTTGCTTGGAATGTCAGACTTTGCCAAACACATCTGTAGCGACGACCTTGACTGGCTCGGTATAGGCAACACTACATTCAACTATGTGAGGGCAGTCATTCGTTCAACATGAATGAATCAAACCTGTTACTAACCCCAAATATAAAGCAAAAGTGGCACCCCTGCAACTACCACAAATCTTTCCAATATGCTTTTTAATTGTGACATTGATAAAGCACTCTCAAACACTTTCATTATTGTCCTGTTCGGCTTCTAGTTCGTCAGAGAGTCAGTGAACACGTCGCTTTATTTTAATTTCCCATAGAGGCAATACATCACTCTTTGGTCGGTCTTGTTTTGGCACAACTCCATATATCCTTACCGTGACTTTTTTTTCTTTTTTTATCTCAAGAACATCAACCCAGCTGTGTCTAATCTGTGAAATATTGTGGGTGCAAGCGAGGGCGCCCCAGTCACCGCTTACACAGCTCTCACGTTCATTACTAAAAACGACATGACATAGAACAATTCTCTCAGGCAGAAGAAGACGAGCAGAACAAAACAAAAAAAACAGCATTATCAGGGGATTAAAAGCCAACAAGTGACCTCTGGGTTTTACAAGGCACATTTCTCTAATAAGGCGCATTCCTCTGCAGACAGTGACTTGGGCAGACGGCAGTATAAAATAGATCACCGCGTGGCGGATTCCCGAATGGTTTACGCTTCAGTGATAAAAAATGACAGGTTGCAGCTACACCACGGGCTTTACCGCCTCTGAAGTGGCAGCAATGAACACTTACTGGAAGTAACATCTAAGGCAGGGGTGTCAGACTGATTACGTTTTATCGGGCAAACTGCATGCGTTCAGGTTTCTATGGAATTTACTATACTAATATCACAACGGCTTAGTCATCAATATAAATAATTACACATTCCCAGCATGACCTCTTTCTTTACGACAGATTTTAGACCATACGCAACACGAATGATTGTCCTCAGAGCAACTGTGTTATTTAGATGCAAGACATATAGTCAGAGGATGGTATAAAGCCCCATACGTCGGCATCTTTCAGGCAAAACATAAAAGGGAAAGTGCCAGACATAACAGCCCAATACAGACGGGGATAAACAATGGTGGACACGGACTGAAGCCTCTCACTGCTGTTTTATCTAGTTCCTCTAAAGACTTTGTGCTGTGTTTGAAAGCTTCTTTAACAAGCCTCTCCTAAAAAAGACTGCTGCATAACTCAAAATTATGAAGGCGTCTGCAGGATAAAGCTAGTTTCTTTATTAATCTTAATGAGAAAACTTTGTTAATTTGAAGAATGTTAACCTCTTGACCCTCGCCATAACCGAGCACATTTTCTCCAGTGAGGCTTTACCTAGCCTGGCATGAAGCCAGACTGACTTATGTACTTATAAATACATATAAAGACAGTCTGGAATTGTGGTAATAGGACGCAATTTCCAAATCGAGACTCGAGGCGGGGCTAACGATCGCAGTTTGAACGAGAGCGAACAAATCAAACACAAAGCGACCTACGCTTTGCATTGACGTCCTCCGTCATGGTTGTTTGTAGTCCACAACATGCAGTTGAGTAAATGTTCCGGTGAAAACCCTCAGAGCAGCTTCTTGCTGTGGCTTTAAGGGCAAGTCCAGCTAATTTCAAACAGACAAACGCATCTTCACTGTGTTGGTTACGGCCCGGCGGAGCACTGGTGTTTGATGGGAAATCCTAGCGCGGAAGATGACGCACGGTTAACTCCCGCCTCCCGCGCTTTTATTGGCTCGTCTTGGTTTTGCGAAATTCAAATGACACAATTCCAGACTGTATCCCCATGTATTTCTGAACATGGAGGATCAGTCTGGCTCGTGCCAGGCTGGGCTTTACCCACATCTAAAAGCTTCCTGCCTTTACAGCTTACAGCCTATACGCCAGTGTAATGCCTCATTTGAATGCTAAGACCTACAAAACCGATCGTAATTTTTTATATGTTTTGGTCGCTTTTTCATAGCATTTTGAACGAGAGCGAACCATTGGTGCTTTCTCATCAGTCTTTTAATATATTTTTGTCTGTGTTTTTAATTGTGTTATTGTTGCTTTTCCACCACGTTTTTGCTACTCTTTTGCTGCGTTTCTGTAACATACTGGAAGTCACGTTTTTATCTCTCTTCAGTCATGTGTTTTTTGTTCAGTTTGGCATTTGGGTAATGCCAAACTGGAGAAAAAGTGGTCGGTTGAGGCGGGGGTTAAGGGGTTAGATTAGAAAACATGTGTTAGTATTTTCTAGTTTTCTCACATTACAAAGGTTACTACTTGCCAAGGCCGTCCATGCAGGCACACGCTTGCTCATTTTGCAATATTGTTTCTACCATTTGTTTACAGAAAGATGGATGTTGTTCCTGACAGTTGTGAACAAAATGGCTTGTCGCAGTGTTTTTTTGTTTATTTTTGTCTGGATATGTGCTGGCAATTCCCACCAAATGGTTCCATCAGGGAAAGCTATTAAAATAGAAACAGGATATTACCCAAACAAGGCACACAGACTTGGAAAAAGCACTAATATGAGCAGTTATTTATTCTCTTTGAATATCTCAAAAAATCAATGATGGAAGAGCTCTGAGTCTTCAAAGGACTTTGTTGATCAAAGATTGATAAACCAGAACTACTGCTAGAAAGTTAAACACATTTTAATTTAAAAAACAGACACTAGATATAATCGCTAAACTGCTGTATGAAAAGGGTTGGAAACTACAATCCGAGGCAGGACTCCGTGTCATGTCTTATTTTGCTGAGGTAATGTGCTGTTTAAGCTGAAATGTCACTAAATGGCTGCGAGTCAAAGAGACGTGTGTCTGGCACCTCATGTCCCGTCTCCTTGCGTCAATTTTCTTCTCTTTCTTCATATTGTCCAAAGTTACATCCCAAAACCAAAATGCTGCTCCTAATTCCACTGTGTTTTGGCGTGTGCTCCATCTGGCCTCTCCGTGTCCATCAATAACGCGCATCTGAAGCAACTACGAGTCGCAGCTCAGACCGGTATTTGTTTGGCCGAAATAATAAATAATAAATAGTTTATTTTGTATTAATTGGGAGTTTGATTTCCTAAAACTTTTTCCAACTAGTTAAAGCAGGCGTTTTTTTTATATATAATGTATCTTTTTCATTTATTTTTAGACTGTACTGTTAAGTTCAGACAGTTTTTAAGAAGTGCAGTCCACATGTTTTGAATAGGTCAGGCAACAATTTTGTTTATTATGAAACAGACTGATTTACTGCTTGTGTTAGGTGAGCAATACATGAGAAGAGGACCTTGCAACAATAATCATATATTTAATCGCAATCGCAATATTGAAGAAAAGCATCGCAATTAGATTATTTTTCTAAATCGTTCAGCCCTACTTCTGGTGGGAGTTATGGAATCATTCAGAGGAGCCGAGCTGTATTTAAACAGAAAAGAAACCGCTAAATACAATTATGAAGGTAAGCTACATGCAAATGTCATGCTAACACCAGCTAAAGCTTGCTATGGAAAAGACGGGTTGACCAGGCATTTGGCTGATACGTGCCTGCATGTGCCATGACGCCTTAAAGTTCAACAAGTCACAGCCCATTTTCCTTAAGACCCTTTGGAGACTGTTAGTTGACATAAGAAATGGAGTGAAGCAAGGTTTGGTGAATCCCAGGTCCTTGTCTGAGAAACCAGCTGTGACACACTGCAGCAAGCACACTTCTTGGATGTGAATGGGGTCTCAAAGTTACAGCGCACTTGTGACAAAAATGCAATACAAGGAATACATCCAAAAGTATTCATAAAGCAGTAGTTTCTGGAGAAGTATTGAGGCTCTTTGATGGCATAATCCACATTCATTCAGACTGACTGACAGATTTGAAGGAATAAGCCAGAGGGCTGGTTAAAGGTTTTCCCCGTCACACTGCCAAGAGCCTGACACATTTTTCACACAAATTCTAAGTGATTTATGTCCACTTTCTCCAACTCCACACTGGGGCACATCGAGCCGGTGGATAGTCATAGTTCAGAGTGAAGCCACACATTGATACCACGGGAATAGTAGCGTTTGCACCAACTGCATTTGCTGTCAAACACTGCAGCGTTAACAAACACGTTTGTCACGCTCCACTTAGTGCTTCAGGTGTGATGCCAAAAGTCCAAACAGAATTCACCTCACACTGTTTACGAGGGGTGTAACGGTTCAGATGTCTCGCGGTTCGGTTCGATTCGATTCATAGTGCAGGACCCAACGGTTCAGTGCATCCGGGCGCAAGGGTGATATGAATAACAAGTTGGTTTTGAAAGCCTAAATGTTCATTATTAGGCAGTATTTATAATCTCATGTTAATCTTAAAAATGCAACGATTTTTTATCTTGTTAACTAATTTAATGCTTATCTGGTCTTTCCAAACTGAGAACAGAACTGAACCAACTCACTGTACCCATGGAAGCGCCTTGAGTATGTTCGAATCTCGTCAAATAGCCTGTCCGCTTCAATGTGATGCATCAATACAAATATACAAACACGATAGCTTGGTTCCATTTGATCTGCAGCTCCGTAACCAAAAGCCACGTGCAGGCGGGAGGACCACACTCTATAGAGAATTCTCTGGATAAAATAGAAAGAGAACTTGTGCCTTGGTCACATCGGGATAACCTCCACCAGCCTCGTGCACAAGCGCTCTCTCTCCGGTGGTTCAGTGATGTATGAGCCAACAGTAAGTGCATCCTCTAGACACACAGGCTGTTATTTGTGCTGTGTCCCAGAGGAGTCCCTCTGATGCAGAGCACACACACTGCTCCTGAACGCAAGACTGCGGACTGCGCTCAACAGAAACCACCGGGCATTGACCACACAGACCTGATTTGGGGCATAGTTTTTGAAAATGGAAACAGTCAAATTAATCATCAGAAAAATTACACAATTATCTATATAAAAAAAGCAAAATACTAGGTGACCATTTTAAGCAAACACACGAAACAGAAACACATAAGGGCACAAGGGCCATTATGAATCCACCATAAAGACACTCTCCGTTCTGCACTTAAACCGTGGTTTTTCAGTCTATGAGAAATAATGAAGTGACTCTCTCTTTCTTTATGAACTATCTGCTTGGAAAAGATGCACAGAGGCTTCTATAGCTCCACTTTACCCATCTCTATGTCAGTTTCCAAGAAAAGCGATAAAAGTCACTTTTCTCTGAAGACTTAAAGCTGTGGGATGAGAGAAATTATTTCTGTTATTTCTCCGAAATGCATTAAAATTCAGAACGTATCCTCTCCATAACCTCAAGGAGAAACCTATCATTAAGCTGCTCATGATAAGGAATAAGTCTGTGCATCTGTGAGTGATGCAAAATGCTGAATTTTAGTATTTTGGTGAACTTGAATTTCAGACCATGTAAATACCGACGCGATGTGACACCAAGACCCTTATTTATCACCAAAACATGAATTCTACAGACAATAGCTTCAGGCAAAAAACATATTTTGTAAAGTCATTCTCAAGTCTGTGCTTTGAAATGAGGGGTGACAGAATTCATCTTTCCTAACGATCACCAGAATGGCTAGACCAAAGAAAGAAAATTGTCAAATCTCAATGATCTAAAATGACTTTGGAAGTAGGGTTATTATTTAGTCCAGTGCTCACGGAAAATGGCACTTTAAGTCATTTTACAGCTCACAAATATCCCACTTTTCTCTCTGCTAGACCAGAAATCAGATACCCACCCATTTGCAAATCAAAAATGGACTACAACTCCAGCGTGTAATCAAGAAGCTTGGGGGAATGGCGTAAAATTAATGGCTTGTTACGCATCATGCCGTGGAACCATTATCTAACATATTGTATTTCGTCTTCCCAGAATCGGAGGTGGCTTTCCCATTGGGAGAAACTGACACCCCTACAAGTAAATAGCCCCATCATTTCAGACACAGGAGCTCTCACCTCAGTCAAATCGTCCATTAGCTGATGTGCTTCTCTTTTTAGAGCTCCATTCTTCCGAAAGCCCGAGCATCATCGAAACATTAACATCTAACTCAGAGGGTCTCATTTTCTCTCTTTCCCTCTGTCTTCTTTTACAAACTGGATGAAAATTCCCTCCATCTTTTATCAGACAAACTCCAGTCCCTCCACAGATTGTTGACCATCTCAACATGCAGTACATCCAATGCTTTGATGAAGTTTATAGACATGGTGTTAAGTTGGAAAAGTTTATTTGTCTGCATTAAAAAAAAGGCTGGTGAAAGAGCGTGATTTAAAGATGGTCAGGCCCATCTTTGCTTGCATATTCTTTATCTAATCTGGCATGCGTGTTTGGGCTCATTGTAAATTGCAGTCCATTGTTTTCTGAACAAAAAAGACGCGGACATTTCAGGTGCCAAATGATTATTGTGGCGATTCCTGCCAACTGTGAACTGAAGAAACCCCTGGGCTCAGAGAGGGATTGAAACAGATGCATTGAGTGTCTATCGGAATAGAACAAATCACCTTCTTTTTCACACATGCAGACAACCAGCTAACATATACTGTATATATTTTTCTTGTCTATCATGGTAAAGAATAACACTACACAACACAAATACATTATTGTTACAGATTTGGAAAGGGCTGTATGATATGAGAATATTACAAAAGCAGTTGCCTTGAACATTGTGATAATGGGATAACCCTACTAATATTCTTTGGAATTTAATCAGAGTTTGGCAATCTACAACACCTGTAGCGCTTGGAGTATGTCACCACACCCAATCTAACATCTGATGGGACGTAACGTCTTTGGCCCTTTGACGAAGAGAAATGGATGGTTCTCGAAACGTCGGGAAACTATGTCACCGGCCTGAAGACTAGTTGGAGACTAGATGGAGACTCGAGTTGCCGCAGGTCACGGAGATTTCTCATGTCCCCTGGAGATAAGACGTGTCTCCAGGTATTCTTGGTGAAATGGAACAGGTTCAATTTCAGCGGAGAAACTCTCCATGTGGTCTCCGAAAGGTCTCCACGGTCTCAAGCAGTTGTGCCATGAATACTATTTCAACCAATCAAATTGTATTTGTATACCGCCTTACAACAGCCAGAAGGTGCACAAAGCGCTTTCCAGTAAAAACATCAATAGACAACAGTAAAGATAGCAGTCGAGTCAGAGGGTACGTGTTAAAAGCTTGTCTGAATAGATGTGCTTTCAACAGCGATTTGAAATACTGAACTCGATGATGCTTCGTATGTGTGCTAGAAGTGAAAGTTTTGGACTTTTTATATTTGTTGTCTTCAAACCTGTGCAACCTGACCAAGGAGATCTCAAAGAGACTCCATACGACTCTTTGAGACCTCCTTGATGTCCAAATTGGTATCCAGGTCTCGGAGTCATTGCAGGGACGCAGGGCTGGACTGGCCATTGGGAGCACAGGGAGTTTCCTAGTGGGCCGAAGTACTTTTGGGCCGGTCGGGCCAGTCAGATCGAGAGATAAGCCCTGTAATACATTACACCAGCCTACAATAAGCGCCAAGAGCTATGGGGATTCCTATAATTATATAGATGCAATTACACAATTTTTCCACTAGAGGGATGTGACACCTTTTATACCCTTCTGGTGGCAGGCTTTCTTGAGTTATGGCCCCAGATAATCTCATATAATGAGCAAAGGGCCTCTCGGACGTAACACACGATCATATTTGCCAATATAATGGGAATAATAATAATAGTTTATTGTAACACCCTCTGAAACCCACACAACCTCGGTTCTCTATTTATTATACATTTTAGACAAATGTTTGCAAATAAGTGCATGTTGGGAGTTGTCAGGTGACTTGCCCTCCTGCCCCTCGTCGTCAGTGCGTCGTCAGTGCCTTTTTGGGACATCTATTTTCACTACACACCTCTCTAACTCCATGGTGAGTTTTACCATTTCATTGCCTAAATCTACAGTGTGATAATTTGGTTGGTTTTGAGAAGTTTATTTGTGTTGCAGTCTTGAGGGGAACCTCATTAATGGAACGCACATTTTAAGATTGTTTAATAATTTTACCAAAGTTCCATCAAGTTGTAAACAAACAAGATTAAAGTGTTGAGTGCTATGAGGTGCTTGAATTCGGCAGAAACAACATTCAGTTATTGTCCTCAATTCGTAGCTTATACTGTTTTAGTTCAAGGCAAGGGTTTATTGTTTTGCTCTTCACTTCAACTATTGCATTGAATATGACTGATTTTTTTAGAGCCAAAAGCCCCGGGCCGATTTTTTCTGCCAGTCCAGCCCTGCAGGGACATCACAGATATGTCTCACAAGTTGAGGACAACAAATAGTGTTGCCAACATTGCCACCGCTGCTTGAGACCACGGAGACCTCTCAGAGACCATGTGGAGACTCAGCTGAAATCGAACCTGTTCGTTTTCACCGAGACTACCTGGAGACTCGCCTGGAGACTTATCATCTCCAGGGGAATTCTCAGAGACATCTTTGTGACCAACGGCGAATCTAGTCTCAAATTAGTCTTGAGGCCGGAGAGATATGCACGCAATCAGTCCGAGTTGTGGAGACCTTGCGAAGATGGCCAGTCATGGACTATTGCGTTACCCAATAATGCAAGAACAGAAATGTGGCGATACATTGTGCAGCTGTTATGTGCTAGTGTTTATTTATAGCATTACATCCTCTGTATTGATATTACGTTGATGAATTAAATTGTAATTGTGAAGCAGAGCTGTAAAACATGAACCTGAATAATCTTTACTTTACATTTTTTGCATTTCCAGCCCTCTGCCCCTGTGCTAGTCTTCTGATCCAGGCCCTGCCCTCAGTCTGTGTCCAACATCATCAACGTGAGCGTTATCTTCACAGCAGCAGAAGTCCTGGCTGCAGATATAGATACTGTACATGATGGAGTTCTGTCTAAGTGTGATTAAATTAAGTGTTCTTACACAAGTGAAAAGCTCTCAGTGGGAGACGGGGGGGAATAAACAATGAGCTGCTGCATAAATACATCTGGGCTCTGATGATAATCTGTTTTGCATACAACTATTTGTAATCGCTTTGTTCTCTTTATTAGTCGTTTGTTATGTTATTTTATTTATAAGGACTTTTATGATTTGGGGGGGATAATAGAGTGAGAACTCTTGCCTCAAAAGGTAGTGGATTTGATCATATATTTCAAACATAGTTGTTCTCCACATGGATATATTTTCTCCATATGCCCTAAATCAGGGGTCTACCGCGCTTTAGATAGATAGATGTGTGTGCAATGTAAAATTAAGAATGAAGACTTAAGACCTGCTCATGTGGCTCTTTGGTTGTTAACAGAAGGTCTAAACTTGGACCTAATCAGGACTAATTCATGGCCAATTCAGTTCTAGACCAGGGCCAAGTCTAAAACAGGACTAAGACTACCAGAACTAAATTAGAACCGAACTAGGTCTAAATCACAAACTAGAATAGGTCTAAAACAGAAGACCAGAACTGAACAAGATTAAATCAGAACAAAACCATGTTCAGACTACACCAGATCTGAACCAGGACCAAGTCGGGACAAAACATGGTCTGAACAATACTAAGAGATTATGCATTTTGACCTGACAAACACTTTGCTTTTTGAATAACCATAAACTCACACACAACACTCCCCGTGGCAAGTGTAAACACCCAATATGCTCTTGTGAAAAAAGGTTTGGTCATAATTGCCACAGATTAACCCTCCATCTCCCCACTTAAGATCTTAGAAGATTACCAAGATGCTGCACTTCAGATGGGTATAAGCTTTAAAAAGGCAGACTCAGTAAAGCGATTCAAGTACAAGTAACATGATATTTATTATTCCAAAGCAGAAGCCCATCCAAATGTGCTGATGGCTGAGTGCCATTAGGTAAATCTGTAATAATGTACCATACTTAAGTCTAATATTTTGTTCCCCGGGGAAGCTTCTTTTTATGGGTCTTTTTAAGCTGAGGTGAGCAGTTTGCGGCAAATGTCTGCACAGCTTGTTTTCTAACCGGGCACTCGCAGCAGGTTTATAAGCTGTAACACAGATATTAAACGGGCACAGGCTGATGAAACCTGCAGACGACAAATGAGTGCCAAACAAGAGTGCCGCCATGAACCAAAGTGTCCCATATGTTCACGACAATAACCCTGGTGTTCCGCGGCAACAGGAAAACACTCGTAAATAAACCGCATGCACTTTATACTTTTAGATCCACACAGCAATGACTTTAAAAGCTGTAAGAAAATCACATCTGCCAGCACGTTTGCTTTTGTTCAATCTCGTCAAGTCTCAGAAGCTATTACCTGTATGGGGTGAGCCACGCTTCTGTAAGTCTACCCCAACGGGCATCGTGTGTGGAGTGAATGAAAATGTGTTCGTTGAAAAGCGCTTTGTGACCATGTCTGTGAAAGAAACAAATAAGTCTCCCCCTCTCCTTAACCTCTCTCCTTAACCGTCCGCATCTTCTCCTGTTTGCCATTAAATCTAAAGGCTTCTTGGAAATAGCGTCAAATTACAAAAAAATAACACAAAAAAGCAACAGAAGTCTATTTATTTATTTATTTGAACAGGGACAGTGTACAATATACATTAGCCTCAGAAAGGAGAGATGCATTGGGCGACACAACAAAAAATAAAAACAAAAAAAAAGCAACGAAAACACAACAAAAACAAAAAAAGAAAAGAAAAACATAGAAAAGAAAGCGACAAAAGTGTAACAAAAACAACTAAAAAGCTGCAAAAACACACACAAAAAAGCCACAAAAAATGTGACGACAAGATGACAGATTCGAAGAGCAGGAAAAAGACCCGGCTTCTGTTGATTGATAAAGAAATAACTTTGAACAGAATTTCTTGTTATTTCTGTTCCTAAACGACCCTAACCTAAACTTAATGATCCTAGCCTAACCCTAATGCTGCGTTTACACATAAGCACGATGCGTTACGAATGCCACAAATGCACATTCGTGGCCAAGGATCACGAATGTGTTTCTGTCAATTTTGAACGTGAAAACAGTGATTCTGCTCTACGAATGCCCTACGAATGCTCTCACGCTGAATTACGAAGCGCCACTATTCCTCACGAAAGGACACGCTCCGTTGCAAACTCCACGAACAGAGGGTGATTCGTGACATTCGTGGAAGATTTTTTGACAGACAAAAACCTTCTCCACGAACGTCACGAATGTCACGAACTGATGCGTTCTGTTAAGAATCCCATTGAGATGCGTTAAGTCACGTCACGAACGTCACGAATGACGGAAAAATGACATTCGTAACGCATCGTGCTTATGTGTAAACGCAGCATAACCTAGCCACCGTAAACTAACCCTAACAATATAATTGTAAATATTGACAAATAATACCTTTGTGGATCTGCTCCTACCAGCAGAGGGCGCACTATCATGGCAAATCCGCCTCACCGTCGTGGATCTGCCTCGGTTCCGGGCCTGCAGCTTTCTATTACTGGATTTGAGTAATGCCAAACAGTTTTAAGAGATTAAGGCGAGACACTACAGGTGAATAGTGAAAAAATAAATAATTTAGACATATTGATTTGAAACTTTTGCTGAACATTACTGATATACATATGAGAAAAACATGTATTGCAATTTTTTTGTCATTTTATGTTTTCATATATAAATAAGGCAATTTGTGTATGAAAATTGCCAAAATTGCCTATATTTTGGGCAACAAAATCTAAATAATGGATTGAGCCAGATTAAAATGTATGGTTTTATTTTATTGACATATTAGTAACTAAAAAAATTTTCAGAGGGGATTTTGGATATACGGTTTAGTTTTTCAATAAACTAATCATAAGTGAAAACATCTATAAAAACTCAAATTCCACCTTGTATTTTTTGGGTTCAAAGCTGAATAAATCAGGCTTGGAATTAGATATTGGGAAAAAAAAAAAGTTGTTTTTTGAAGTCTGTATATATACTATAAGGGCTCACCCGCTGCCCGAGTGGGGCCTTATCCTTATTCAGAGAAAATAAGCCCTGAACGTCTTGTACCCTTCCGCCGCTCTTACTTATTTTGCGACTCCCAGAAGGAAAAAATACCATATTTGGATTATAGCGTCACTACGGGGACCCTTCGCAGGACACGTGGATGTAAAATCTGTCAATATTTATGAATGAAACCCGTGTGGAAGACAGCTTTTCGTTGCAGTGGAGTTGCTACTTCCGGGTTATCTCCGCCTCACTCGCGGCAAAAACATCAGAAAATAATACAGGGTAAGTTATGTAATTTTTATACTCTGACATAAAAACTAAGGAAACTAGATACAAATCTCCACTTCGACCACTGCGTGAAAAATCAATACTTTCACCTGCCGTGTCTCGCCTAACTTGTTTACCGTAATAAATCATTTTTGTAGTCCCTCTGGGGGTAGTGTTAATGGGATGATTGGGGGGGGGGGGGGTTTCATCTCCCCCTGGTGTCTCTGGCCAGAAAACCACAATTGCAACTTTCACCAATACACACTAATAGAATCGCGAAGAAGAAGCTAACAGGCTAACAGGCAAAGCTAACTGCGGGCTAGCGCTACTTTAGCTGTACTTACGTCAAGTTTGAGTGAAAAAAAATTATCTCCATTGTGTAATTGGATGTACAATATCCCTCTCTTTCTTTGTCCTTTCTGTCAGCGTAGTATTTAATCTCACGGACAATTAATGAGTAAAAAATCGCAACATGCTACGACACCTTTCTAAATATATGTTTGGTAATATCCCCACTGCTTGTAAGTATGGAGGATAAATTAAAGCTCAGTTTTGGAGCAGCTGCAAAGTTGAACAAAATATAATCCATTTGTCTATGTCTTCATCTAAGATGCAGACATTTTAAAACCTATAATGTTTGCTTAATTAAGTTTGACATTAAGAGAAAATGTGTGAAGATTTATGCTAGAAGCAGATGGGGGCTCAATAAATAAAGCGAATGAAGAAAGCCAGAGCATGCAACAAAACTCATTCAAACAGCCACTTGGCTGATTGTATTAAAACTTTTCTCATCTTTAGAAAATCAGGCCGCACATTCACAGCTGCTTCTTCTGCAAATCTGGAACAAGTTGCATCTGTGAACAACGATTTAAAATGGGTTTGCACTGATTTTAATCATTGGTGTCAAAAATGTGCATCTTCTTTTTGAGTAAATTTGAATCAAATCTTCCATTGAACATTCCCCATATAGCCTTGTAATTGTCTATGATTTAACCAAATAAAAAGAAAAAAGGAAAATAAAAGAATGTCTATATGCTATTAACTCTAATGCACAGTGCTCAACAGAAACCCTGGATTTACTCTCTGATCATTTATTAGGCTTGAAAAGATAAGACTGAGCAAAAGTTTAGTTTTTCAGTTTGTCAAAAGTTGTAATTAAAACGTGTGAGGCGGTTTGATTCATAACAACCAATGTGTCAATCACAGACTGATTACTAATGTTCAGGCAGAAAAACATGTTTACTCCAGATGAGCTCTGAACATGTCAATCTACCCTCCCATAAGAAAAGAGAAGACCTGATCGGGGAAAGTAAAACAAAATAAATAAAAAAACATCTTTGCATTGTAAATTATTAATTCCTTCAGCTGTTGGTTTAACCGGTGCCTCGGCTTTCATGTCTTCCAAAATAACAGGGACAAAGGAGTTCCTTAGCCCCTCCAAACCTATAAAGAGTAAGCTGAACTTTTCAACTAAATATTGTTAAAGTTTGAAACTCCCTTGAGCAAACGTGTAATCCCGTTGTAAGGCATAACAGGTGCACCTAAACAACTCCAGACCCAAGAAAGCCCCTACAATCTTATTCCAATTCGAGAAGTAGAAGTACAAACACAGCCGTAACCAAAGGCTCGGGAGAGAAGCCGGAATTTGGTGATTTAAGCACATTGGAGGAAAATAAAACTCTCTATATACAAGAATCATACAACAATCTGTCAAAAGTGAATTTAATTGACGTACAGTATGTGGTTCAAAAAGCTTTATAGGGATCATTGCTCTTTGAAAACTGTGGCGCAATAGAAAATACACTATGAATACTTATGATTATTCATAGTATATGAATACTATGGGATGTTTGGCCAGCAGGATCAAACACCCCGTTCAATCCCATATTGTTAGCACAAGGTCACCATGGAATACCCAAACATTTAAACAAAGAGGCCAACCACCCACACATAAAATGTCTCATTTCGTTCCTCTTAACTCTGGGAGTCCTACTGTCTGATGTGTTGCTTTGCTGCATTACCATATAAATAACTGTGTCTGCTTATCTGGCGTTATTTCCAAAAAACCCTGTGGTCAAACAGGAGAGGGGGAGAAAGAAGGGGCACATTTTTAAGTAACGTCTAATGCCCGTCTCCAACCTCACATTCACACCCTCCCAATGAGACTGGAAACATCGCCAGAGTGTAGCATTATGTCTTTAATCATTTGGTGTAATGTATATCCCGTCTTATCTTGGTAGTTACGTGGAATATGATGTCATTAAAGGTACGGTATTGTGTGTGTGTGTGTGTGTGCGCACGCGTGTGTGTGTGTGTGAACTAGCTTGGCAGATAGCTAACAGTCTCTAATAAAAGACCAGGAAGCGTTTTGCTGTTATATAGGGACAGATACAGAAACATAGACAAACTGTGACATAAGTCTGATGTATCATAGTGCTTATAGCAGAAGCTATAAATCCTGTAAACCCTCAAAAAACTGCATTAGCGAGCGGTTAGCACGATGCTAATTTACATTTAATAGGAAATGCTCTAGAGATACGGTATTAGCACTAAATATTTTCTAATAAATTACGAACTGGCAACATGCTAAAATGACTAAATGTGGTATCTAATGGAAGCTACGATCACTATCAAACAAATACAGATATTTTGTAGGGTCAAAATAAATTGTTACAGGTTGTGAAGTCTGACTTGCTGTGGGACTGTTAGGAACATAACGGAACTACGGTAGCTCTGCGTGGACAAAAACACAAGAAACTTAAACCACAAATAACCTTTCCCACAAGGGGGCAGTACAGCGTGGCATTTTGTGTGTTGTCTTTACAAACTGCTGCCTTTGAAGCTTTGTCTCATAACTAAAAAGTTGAGCAAAGGACGACAAAGGAGTTTTTTCCTTGTACTTTTGTTGTCTTTAAGGCACGGTTTTCATTCAGCCCGGGTAACATTTCTGTTTAAGATATGTAAAATAAAGCTGCGCATAATGTTTTTGAATTGGCCAAACAACCCCTGAGGGCTCTGCGGAGGCATCCATTCGGAATATCACAACCTTGTTTCCATCGACATCTTTGTTTTTGAGGGGTTGTCCATTGTTTTGCTAAATGCAGGGCACCGTTGCTTACGTTGCGACTATGGCTGCGCGCGAAAACAAACACATTTCAGATTTAGTAGGAAAATATTTATAGCCCCCACTTTGACTCACAGCACCACTTGTCAGTCTGTCTCTTTCCACAATTATCCAGTCTGGTCTAATTGAGGCATTATCATAATATTGCATACAGCCTTCATTACCATGCAATGCCAGAGAGGCTGCCAGACTGGCTGATGAGTTTGGCTCTGTGCCTCTCCCTCTCGCTCTCTCTCTCTACGCCACACAGGGAGACGGCAGAGCAAGGTGAGAGGAGAAACAGTAGTGTCTAATCTGCAGCCGCTTCCTTCAAACCACTGGACCGGATCAGCGCGGCCAACACGCAGCCCACAGACAGACACGCTCTCCAGGTGAATTATGGGGAGGGTTTCATATTCCCCTTAATCTTTATTTCTCTGTGAACATTCTCAAGTGTCTAGCGCTGGATATGATCTATATCTAAAGTCGGATATAAATAGCATAAGCTTTGGTCGGCCCACAAATCAAACAGGACTGTCAAAATGGTGCAAGAGAAGAGGCAAAGATAAAGTGCGGAGAAATAAGGACAGAAGTGTTTCACGGACAACGGAGGAGTGATAGCCTTCCTAACGATATTTGAATTGCTGTGAAATCACAACCAACAACTATGCTGAATATTCATTTGTTTAAAAGATATCTATGAAAATACATTAATTCTAGATAAAACAGTGTCTGAGTGACTAGCACGCACACATTTCTGTACGAACTTTGCAAAGAAGCTTACACCAAACAGGATGTGCAGGTGGGTCCACGGGAGCAGCACTGGTCCTGAATGGCTGCCCCACCGGCACTTACGGATGGGACCATTTTTTTTCTGCACTTTGCAATGACACCAAGGAGGACCAAAGTGCTTCACAGAAAGACAATTCGGAAACACAAAACTACTACATCCCAGACATCATTCAGTGAGTTCTCAGTGTTAAAAGTCATCTTGAAGTGATGAGTCTTTAACCTGGACTTAAAAAAGGGACAGGTCCGTGAGAACAAGCCATGTTTGTAAAAAAGGAGAACCCCTCCATGAATAGGAATGGAAGACTTCGATATCATCTTTCTCCAATGTACAGAATCTCTAGGGCTCTGTCATGTTAATGAGGCTAAAACTCAGCCCAGGACAGATTAGAGCCGTTCAGACTGAAACTTAGGTGTGAGTTGGGTCGTTAGGACATAGAATTACAAAAGACTTAAATAACAAAGATGTTTACCTTCAGCTGAGAATAGCTCTTAATGGAGGGGAGGGACTAAACCAAGCTGAACTCCTCCCTGAACCTTAGTGTGCTGACGAAGCCTTTTGGATGAGAGGCGAAATGTTTGACACTTTAACTAGAGTACAGAAGACGACTCAAGAACCTTCATTGAAGTCTGTGAGAACAGTTTAGGCACTGCAACGGCAAAGGAACGATCACCCCACTTTTTGGAACGGGACCTGGGCACGTCCAGAACCATTTGATCGGAGAACCGGAGAGCTCTGATGGATGCGATAGTTCAAAACTCTGTTAAATAAAAAAGAGCCAGGTTGTGAAATGCTTTAAAAACAATCAAGAAAATTAAAAAAGCTAGAGAGCGTTACAATTGTCCAACTGAGAACTGATAAAAGCATGAGTCGCCTTCTCCAGTTTGTCACGTATACAAGAGATAGGGCTTAACCCTGGTTAAGAGGTGCAGCTGGAAAAATAAGCTTTGACAACAGCCTTTATTTGGTTGGATGAACTTCAGTTCTCGGGCAAAAACAACTCCCAGGTTCCTTGACTGCCTCGCTGAGTGGGCCCATGACCTTTGATCGATTCTGAGGGACGGAGCCAAACATAGCAAACTCCGCTAACTTTAAAGTAATAGTCTGTAAGTTTGCAAAGCGAGGAGAGATAGAGTGAAAGTGAGTCAATGTGAAATGGATAAACAATACTGCTCTTTTGCTAGCATCTTAATCAATGGTTAAAAAGAAAATATGAAACTACTAGTGCTGAATTATCACTATATTCACAACAATTCTTATAAATACATTATTCTATTTTATAATATTACAATGAAGTTTCTCTGTAAACTGATTATGATGCTCGAATATGAGCAAAACACTTGTAACTTTTATGGACGTGCCTCCCTCCAATGTTTCCCACCTGGACAACTGGAACGCTACAACTCACGGAAAACGTTTGATCCTGGTTGGATTTTCCGTTCGCAACATGAGGAGAGCAAGAACAGAATTTTAGTAAACAATCAAGCTCCTTCCCCTCACCTCCGGATTGGACGTGACAGGCTGGTTCACAGGAAAAGCTCGTCTCATTGGTCAACGCGGGAGGATACTCTGATTAGTTACTGAGTACAAGGAGGGACAAAAAATAATATATATTACTTACTTTACATCAAAATGCACATTTTATAAAATGTGTAATACAGTTAAACTTTCAGACATCTTAATGGTAAAAAAAATTGATATATATATAAATAAAACAAATGAATGAACGTTCCAATAGTTGTCTGTGTCAAATGTTCACTGAGACAGACACTTAATGGACCCGATTTATAATCCCACTCAAATAAAAAAAAAAAGAAAAGAAAAGACTGAGCTATTGGCAAATTGGCAGCAAGACTAACTCATTAATTAAATCTGATTAAGTGTCACAAAAATGTGATTATTTCACAGTGATTTGGCGGAGGCTTTTGTGCTTGGATCTCCCAAATTTGCAAAAATGATTATAGGATAAAAATGTTCATGTCAATCATCTGGGAGAAAAACAACGTCTTATCTTAATACTATGCTATAGGGTACTAATGCTGCAGTATTGTGTAGTATGTGCCATTAGGTTTACAGAGACCTCACAGCATTAAGGGAATTTTCTTTAGATTAGGACGATTTACGAAACCCACTCCAAGCCAAACTGAAATGAAACAGGAGAGTGGAGCCTATCTTAAAATTATTCCCTAAAGAGCAGCCGGACTAAATGTTAAGTCTGAATGACAGTCAATGTGAATCTTCCTAATCTTAAACCAAACCATTTTCCTGACATATCATCCAATTACATTCTGTCACTCTCCCCCAAAATCTTATCGAGAGAAAATGAAATGCCATTGCCGGTCCTTACCAAGTATCTGTGTTTGCTGTATCAAAGCAAAACAAATCAGAAAACTTTGAAAATGTAACAGTTCTAGATGCTGTTGCTCCTCAGTTCATTCTTTTGTTTATGAGACTGAAATTTAGGATTTAGTGATTCTCTTTGTAATGCATTGATACATGTGTCTTCTGATGTGTTGCCATGATAGTTTAAACCTCACAGTAAAACAACCAAACACATCTATTGCATGATGTAAAAGTTGCTTTGGTGATTTTTTTATGCTCACCTAAATAAGTAGCAACAGTTTACAAGTTTACATGCAACTTTAAACCTTTAAAATCTGCCCTAAAAATGTACGCTACAACTGTAAAGCATACTAATCTTGTTTCCTTTGAATGCTGTATCACTCTAAACACATTCTATTCATATGTAAACACGAGCTTTTATTGCACATCGTGTAAATCCTTTTGCTCTCCAGTCCCAATTCTACATTGGGAGCTTTTGATATCTCCTAAATCCTCCTCAAAGCATTTTCTTCCATTTATATATCATCATCCCTTTCTTAAAATATGCATGATGCAAAATTGATAAGCATTTAGCCCCCCAGTCAAACCCGTCATGATAAGTGTCATGCGCCAGTGGATTTTAATCCAGTAGACACACAATTCTAGGTCAAACTGTTGAGATGGGGCTATACATTATTGAATCGCCATTGTTATTGTCATCCATCTCTTCTCTTCGTTTATATTGAAGTTTTTGCAAAGCATGGAGAAGAGGAAATGAGCGAGTGTCTCAATCCCCCATGTCGCCCCCTCGGTGTGATCCTCAGAAAGCCTGTGCAGTCATAGAAAAGTGAAGCCGCTCGGCACAGGGAGGATGTGGCAGATTGCATTTGTTCACATGAGTGACACTGTGAATGTGTAACAGACTGAATGAGAGGAGAGGGACCAAATGTCAGAACAAATTGATTCGAACATGTTGCAGCGTTAGATCGGGTGGGAATTTTTAGTGGAAACTCCATGGACAAAACAATTATAAAAACTGTTTGCAAACTTATATTACTGCAGGACATTTACTTCGCCCTCAACACGAAGGGTGATCCCACGCAACCAACACAGTCTCTTTAGTGGCAGCTGCCGTCGGGGAGAAGACTGCGGTGTCTACATGGTCCGGCCGACTAAAGCACGGCTTTATCCACCGGGCCATCAGGACGCGGAACTCCGTCCCCACAGCCAAACACTGAAGCGCTTGATATGGTTCGAGAGCTGTGGGATTGTTTCAAAAACACACAAATAAATGTTTTCAACCTAATGTTTTAAAGCCTTTCAGTTGTTTCAGTCGTCAATGCCTTTGAGCACAGCATTTTACCATTAAATATGTTCTTTTTTTATTCTAACAAATCATTCATCAATAGTCTTCTCAGTTTTTGTGTTATCAAGCTCCTAAGCATTGCATAACCACTGTGTAGCAGCCCGTGCTCACATTCCCATGCCATATATTATATGATGCCAAGGGTGGCCACGTCACCTTTGCGAGACTCGTGTTTGTTTCTCTGGAAGTCTCTTGGAATTTCCCCTATTAATTGTGTTCAGTAACATTTTAAGAGTTGGTGAAATCATTATGGCTAGCCGCACGCAAGAGCTTCACCGTCTAAGACTGGACATAAAGCGATTGACGGAGGATATTAAAAAGAAAGAAGCGCTTGTTTCCGACCTCATGGAAATATCCCATCGACAATCACTCCATATTTCCTCTCTGACTGCTGCCCTCCAAGAGACAGTGGTCGGAGACTCGGTTACCTGTCCCTCACCCTCTAGCTCAACTCCCCACCCGCAAACCGTGCACAGAACAAAAACACTTGGATCCACCTGCTTGAGCCTCACGAACCGCTTTTCTGTATTGGCGGAGGACTCACCTACTCCAGCTGTTCCGGCAACGGCGCTCTCCAATCTGGACCCGGCGATGGATTTCCCGGCTCTCCAAGGGGGTGGCGCGGATCCCCGCTCGGCCCAGCCTCACAAACAGGGCGAAAAAACATCGGCCAGGCGTAACATCCTAAAAGAGGCGGTCCGGAGACGATCCAGTGGATCCTCGGGTATGGCTCCGGTCTTGTCGCTGTCCCCGACGCTGCACGCGCCCTCGCAGCTGCTGACGGTGTCGCGGTCTCATCAAGCCGCGACACCGCCGGTGGCCCCCCCGCGGTCCTCTCCGGCGGAGCCACGGACACAACAACCCGCGGTGCAGCCGGTGATCCCGGACGAGGGCGCGCAACAACAGCAGCCAGGATCCACTCCTGTCGGGGCGGGACTTGAACCTATCGGTCAGCCCGTGGCCCTGGTCTCTCCTCCGTCCTCTCCACATGGTGATGTTTCCGAGTCCGCCCACCAGCCAAAGCCACTATTCCCCACGACAACACTCATAATAGGAGACTCCATTATCAGAAACGTCCGTTTTTATAACGCCGCAACCCACTGCTTCCCAGGTGCTACAGTTTCCAGGATAACGGAAGAACTCCCAGGCATTCTCCGATCCATGCCCCCATCCGTCCACAGAGTGATCGTCCACGTGGGTACAAATGACGTATCGAAAAGACAATCGGAGCGTACAAAACTGGATTTTAAAGAACTCCTCAGCGTTCTGAGTCCATGGGGTGTGTCTGTGTTCATCTCGGGCCCCCTCCCCACGCTGAATCGTGGCGATGAACATTTTAGCAGGACCTTCCATCTGAACTGCTGGCTTAAATCCGTATGTAGACCTTTAACCTCTTTTATTGATAATTTTAGCCTTTTTATGGACCGACCCTCTCATTTCCGAGTCGACGGCTTACATCTGAACTTGAGGGGCAGCCGTCTGCTCACAAAGAACATGTCCCTGGCAGTCCACTCCGCACCTGCGCGTGATTGACGGTTTGCCTCCCGTCAATCACGCGCAGGTGCGGCTTCCGCCCCCACACCCCCTCCTATCGTTTCCACGCCCCCCTCACAAACCATTGCTGTCATCACTAGCAGAGAGCGGACACAACACAACCCTCCATGCAATTATCCTGTCCATATTAACTTTTTAAAACCCATCCCCAAAGCCCCCCCACAGTCCACAGTTAATCCATCTCAAACCACAATAAACATGGCTCTTTTAAATGTCCGCTCTCTGCAGAACAAGTCTTTTATTGTGAATGACCTGATTTTAGATAATAATCTTGATTGTTTGTTTTTAACTGAAACCTGGCTGGGTACAGATGCGACCGCGGTTCTTGCTGAGGCCTCCCCACCTAATTTTAGCAGCACCTTTTCAATAAGGAATGGAAAAAGGGGAGGTGGCACTGCTTCCATATGTACAAACAGTATTGCCACCAAACCTATTTTATTTGATCCATTCCCCTCTTTTGAGCACCACGCAGTTGTTTTTAGTAATCCCCCCATTTTATGTGTCACTATTTACAGACCCCCCAAAAAATGCCCCCTTTTTGTTAAGGAATTTTCTGAGTTTTTATCACTTTTACATAGCTCTTTTAATATGATTCTTTTAACTGGTGATTTTAATCTACACATAGATAATCTTTTAGACCCTGTTGCTAGGGATTTTTTAAATGTTCTTAATTATATGGATTTTACCCAACACGTCACGCAGCCAACTCACGACAGAGGACACAGTCTGGACCTGGTCATCACGTATGGCCTGTCCACAGCTGTGTCCTCTGTCACTGACTTGGCCGTCTCTGACCATTACTGTGTGTTTTTTAATATCACCAGTTTTACCCAGCGGGAGACCTCGGTAAGAGCTGTGAGGAAACGTCATCTCACCCCTGAAGTGGCTGCAAATTTTATTGATGTTTTAGAGAAATATTCTCCTATTGTTCTACCTGCCCCCTGTGATTTTATCTTTGAAAATTTTAACAGCAAACTCAAGTCAGCGCTTGATTCTATCGCTCCTTTAAAATCCAAAAAACTCCCCACAAAACCAATTACTCCATGGAGGAATGAGGAAATTAAACAACTCAAAAGACAATGCAGGGTGGCAGAGAGAAAATGGAGAAAAAACAAAATTACCATAAACTACCAAATCTTCCGTGAACAACAAACAACTTACAATAACGCAGTAAGAAACACAAGAAACAATTACTTCTCAAAAATGATCAACAACAATAAAAACAATCCCAAGGTACTCTTCTCTACAATAGAACATCTAATCAATCCTGATTTTAACAAGACCAATTTTACTCCAAGTGACTCCCTTTGTGAGGCGTTTGCAGACCACTTCAGGGGAAAGATAGACACTATCAGATGTAATATTTTATCTACTCAAAATAACACGGTTTTAATTGCATCTGGTTGTCTACTTGTTCCAGAGGAAACACTGCACAGTTTTGTCCAGGTTAATGCTGAGATGCTTGATAAAGTTTTCTCCTCAGTGAGGCCCACCACATGTCCTTTAGACCCGGTCCCAACCCCGTTTTTTAAAACGTTTTATGGATCTCTTAGAGACGAGCTTTTAAACATGATGAATTGCTCTCTTCAGACGGGGGTCTTCCCTGCTGCCTTTAAGGGGGCGGTGGTGAGGCCTCTGCTGAAGAAGAGCAATTTGGACCATAATGATTTTAACAATTTTAGACCGGTATCCAACTTACCATTTTTAAGCAAAATCTTAGAAAAACTTGTTTTTACCCAACTTAGCGACTTTATAAATGCACATAACGTCCTTGAGAAATTTCAGTCTGGCTTTAGGGTAAACCACAGCACCGAGACAGCCCTTTTAAAGATTTTAAACGATTTTAGATTAAATTATGATTCCAAAAGGCTGACAGTGTTGGTTCTACTGGATCTGAGCGCCGCTTTTGATACAGTCGACCATACTATTCTTTTAACTCGTTTAAAACACATCGGCCTCTCTGGTGCTGTCCACCAATGGTTTACATCCTACCTCACAGACAGGACATTCATGGTAAGTGTGGATACCTGCTCCTCCAAGGTCCATAGAATTACATGTGGTGTGCCCCAGGGTTCGATTTTAGGCCCAGTGCTTTTTAACCTGTATATGCTCCCTCTTGGTGATGTCATCAGGAGACATGGAGTCAACTTTCATAGTTACGCTGATGATACACAGTTGTACATCTCCATGTCTCCTGATGACACCAGGCCAATGGATGCACTTTTTAACTGCATTTTAGATATCAAATCCTGGATGGCAGAAAACTTTCTCCAGCTTAACCAGGACAAGACTGAAGTTTTAGTCATCGGTCCTAAGGCCCAGAGAGAGAGACTTTTACCCAAACTACAGTCATTGTCTTTTAATCCTTCCTCACAGGTGAAGAACCTGGGTGTGATTTTTGACTCTGAGCTGACTTTAATTCCACACATTAAGAATATCACAAAAATAGGTTTTTACCATCTAAAGAACATAGCCAGAGTCCGCCCCATTCTCTCTCGGGCCAACACGGAGACGCTAATGCATGCTTTTATCACCAGTCGTATCGACTACTGTAATGCCCTGCTTTCTGGTCTTCCCAAAAAGAGTATCTCAGGTTTACAACTTTTACAAAATTCAGCAGCTCGTGTCCTGATGAAGACCAGGAGGCGGGACCACATTACACCGGTTTTAGAGTTGCTGCATTGGCTCCCCGTGTGTTTCAGGATCGATTTTAAAGTTCTTTTAATGGTTTTTAAATGTCTTAATGGTCTTGGTCCTTCTTATCTTTCAGAATTGATTTTACCATATGAGCCTTCGCGGTCCCTTCGCTCCTCTGGCAGGGGTCTCCTAGTTATTCCTAAAGTCAACAGAAAGACTCACGGCGAGGCGTCTTTCCAATACTATGGCCCTCGCCTCTGGAACGACCTGCCGGAGGAGCTCAGGACCGCAGAGAACGTTCATGTTTTTAAGAGCAGGCTCAAGACCCACCTTTTTCGCTTAGCTTTTAACTAATATTTACTTATATTAACCTTATTTACCGGTTTTAGTTCTATTATTTGTTTAGTTTCCCTCTTTTTATCCTGTGCTATTTCACGCACAGTTTTAGCTGTTTTTAATGTATCTCTTATTAAATATTTATTTATTTATTTTTTATTTATTTTATTCATTTATTTTTTATGTTTTCCTAGTGGTTCCTCTGAGGGAGCCCTCTGCCCCGGGAGTACTGGTTGGCTGTGGCCGTGCGGGCGCTCTCCTGGGGGTGCCTGGATGGAAGCAGGACGTCTCTCCTACACCTCCTCCGGGTACCCTGGGTTTGCGCTCTGTGGCTGTGGCCGATGGGCTGCTCCTGGTGCAGACGGCTCCTTGGATGATGTTTCCTCTTTCGGTCCATCTGTACCCAGCCTTACATACTCAACTCTATGTCCATTTTTATTTAAGACTTTTAACTGCTGGGCTGTCTGTACGTATATGTGTCTGTGTGTCTGTGTGTGCGGGTGGTGGGTGGTGGGGTTGTAGTTATTTATGTATATTTACTGGTGGGGACGATTTTTATTATTTTTAATGATTTTTAAGCACTGTAAAGCACTTTGTGTTACATCTTGTATGAAAAGCGCTCTATAAATAAAGTTTTGATTGATTTGATTTGAAGATGCATCGTTCATGATAAACAGGAGATTATTCGAAGAAAAGCTTGGATAAATGGACTCTGCTGGAAAATAAAGATTGAGACTGATCAATGGCACTTGGAATGTCTTCATGCTAATCTCGCAATTAGCTCCAGGATTGTTATTGGACTTGTCTAACATAACCATATGGATTTGTTTCCCCATCCTACACCGCCTGTTTGTGCCGTGGATGTTTGATAAATATCCTGTGCTCGCAGCCTTTATGTGGATGAGCCGCTGAGCCGAGGAAGATGGAGTAGACTCTCTAAACGCAGCTAAAGGGAACATTCAGAGGCAGCTGGCAGATGGATTTTCCTCCAAAATGACTCCCAGCACGAGGCTGCTGATTGCACACAGCCCTCACCTGTTGTTTCCCTTTTAAAATGTAGCTCTAACAGTTTGTGAATCTCGTTGGAACGTGGCCAGAACCAAAGTGGAATCAATTTTGAGATTTGGATTTTGATGGAAAGCTGGAGGAGCGCGGAATAATTTTCATGAACAAAAAAAATATTTAAAATATGGCAGGGTTATTAAAGTTGTCTGAAAAATATATGGGGGAACGGTCCCGGGCTACTTAAAATTCAAAAAGCAGGACAGGCCGAGATGGAGAGTAATAATGAACCCGGTAGAAAAGATCAAAAGTGGAGAAACTAATTTGTTCACAGTAGCAGCTGGATTTGTTTCTCCTCTTTATTTTTAAACATGCCCCTAGACTCCTTTACATTTGCCCAATCCTTCAACTAATGTCCGTCAGGAGCAGTGTGGACTCATCTCCAGAGTTTACGCAAGGACTCATTGAGTTTTGATCATCCATTAACCATTGTTCCGCTTTAAAATCAAAAGCGAGACTTCAACAGAGATACAACAATTCAAGGAAATTTCCCTCGGTCCTTGATGAACCAAACCAGCTCTGTTGACAGTCGCACGCAATAAAGGAAATTGAAGAAGACAATTGATTTGCATTCACAACTCAAGGTAATTAATTCTTTCTCCCTTTTTTGTTTTTTTTCTTTCACCAATTTGACTGACAGCTGAATCAATACAGTTCGCTCCAGACACAAGCGGGAGCAACTTATTAATTCCTGCCGCATATTGTTGGTCGTCTTTGGTGCGAAGGTTATAGAAATCCTTTGCCTTCAAGAGTTTTGCTTCTTAGGAAATTGAAAACGCACTTAAAATACAATAAACAAAGCGTTGACCCCCTCAATGATTACTTGACATTGGCTTTGGAGAGTGGACTTATAACCGCACCGAGGGTCGGAGAAAGGTCATGTAATAAGAAAGTGCCATCATAAATCATGAAACTCCACTCCCATATGTGGTGCAGTGTGCAGAAGTGGGAAGTCAGTCACATTTACTTTTGAAGATTGTTTTTTTTTCCTTTAAGGTAAGCTTTATGTAGTACTAGTAGAAATGGTGATACAATAGTTATTATTATTTTTTTTTTTTCAATCGAAACAATACCAATATTTCATATTAATCGATATTGATACCAACACTGGTCAAGTTGTATGGGTCAATGTATTTCAAACAAAAACATACCCACATCTAACGCTTCTTGAACAAAGCGCCAAAATAGCATCAGAAACAAGGATGAAAAAGCAACAATAAAGTGACATGAACACACTAAAAAAGTGATGAAAAAGAAATGTAAAAGAAAGGCACACAAAAAAGCAACAATAGAGCAACAAAAATGTGCCGGAAAAGCAGCAATAACACAATAAGGAAGTGACAAAAACGTGACGAAAGCACGACAAAAGGCAAGGAAACAAGCGATCACGAAGGCAACAAAAAAACAAGACCAAAAATATGACAAAAACGCGGAGACAGCGCAACCAAAAAGTCACAATCAGTTTTGTAGGTCTTAGCTTTCAAATGAGGCGTTACACTGGCCTAACTCTCCAGCCGAGAGGCTTTTAGATTTGGGTAAAGCCGAACTGGAGTAAAGGCGCTCGGTTATGGCGGGACTTAAGAGGTTAAATGACAAACCGAACATGAACGTGCAGCTCCAGTCTCCTGATATGGATGGCCAGTTCAATGCTCTTCTGCAGTGAGGTGTTTTGGCACAAGCAATGAAGTAAGTTCCTCTTTTGTGTCAATAATTGCGGCCGGTTTTTCTATTCAATATAGTATTGATACTTTTACTGGATATCGACACTCAAAGTAGCCATTTGGTATTGATATATTGACACTACGGTATCGATGCGCCCACCCCTATCATCAATTATCATGACTCATGCCAAAGTGCGTGAACTGTAAATTAATTCAAGTTTGTTTTGTTAAGGTATCTTCACTCTACCCTCAGTATATTTTTGATTTGACGGTCTGCCGCAGCTAGTGGTAAACAGTGTGCCCGCAGACTGCCCATGAATGTAAAAACAGTCAGGATGCCAAACTCGTTGTTAATGCTGATGCACAATGGCAGTGCCGTTTGTTTGAAATCTACTCCACATCAAAGCTGTAATTACACCGTTCCTGATCCTAAAGAGGCTGCTTTCAGTTCAGTGTGTGGAGAGTGACAATAGTTCCTACACAAAAGATGACACACCCTTCACATTTCCACAGAGAGCGGCGAGTTTAGGAATAATTAAGGTAAGAAGAAAATAATGAGATCTAACGCCAAAAAGGAAAACGAAAAGTGCGAGATGTCATTTGCTGTATAAAGCAAAACACCAACTCAGTGTCAACGTCAATGGAAAAAAAGCAAGCACATTCATTCTGCTGCAGCCAATGGTTGGTCTGAATTGGGGACAAACAAAAATGCTATTTGCAGAGCTAAATGCAGTGTCCATCCAAACTATATTGAAATATAATCTACAGCACCCCGATCAGTCACACACACAAACGCACCGCCGTCCAGAAGCCAGCTTGGTAATACATAGTGAGCAGGAACCCCGTTGAGAACACTGTCACACTGGGTTACATCAGCCGCTCGCTGACACGTGAGGACACCGTGCAGTTAGCTGTCATGCTTTAGCACAGTTTGAATCCATGCCGGGACGAAGAAATGCAATGTGGTCACGCGGTCAAAGGATCTGAACAAAATCGTTTTTTAATGATACCTTCATCTTTCCGCTGAGCTCAAGTCATTGTATATTTGTGTGCTTGGTTGACTTGCTGTGTTGGTTCACCTAGAAGTAGTGGTTTATTGTTCTTCATCCATTATGCACATTAGAATACATGTCACATATTTTCAATGTTCTGGAACATTATACTGTTGGAATACTTGTAGTGTATGTGTGTGTGCTTAGTTATGCATGACTGAAATGGTTTAGGCTGATGTCAATATGTATTATGCCTATACTTATATATAATTGTGAAACTAACTATGGGACATAATATGACCGTTACAGACAGTACAAAACCTGATCCAATAAGGGAATTGATGTCTAAAAAAAACACACACAAAAAAACACCTATCTTAAATAAATTACTTGAGCATAGATGAAATAGCAGATTACCCCTGAGTATCACCTGAAGAACCCCAAGTTCCAGCAGTGGTGCACATACAACTGTTTGAGTATTACTGTTCTAGGCTTTTCCAAAGAGTTGACATGTTTTCAGGCCAACAGTTTTAAAGGAAAGACACGCACATCCACAAAAAAACAGTACAATGAAAAAATGATAGATCCGCACACTGTTATGCTCACCAGTTATGTATTGCTCTCACTGGCAGTAGTAACGTTTCAGGACTTAGCCCTTATCAGATTGATGTCTTGACTGATAAAGGGCTAAAGCATGGTTCACGCAGGAAGATTTTAAAATTGTCGGCAGATTTTTCAAACCTCAGACACCCCACACATCGGATAAAAAAAATCACAAATTTAACAGTTTTGGTCATACAGTGTGTGTTGTGCAGCCACACGGCAAAATCAACACATCACACATGAACCGATTTCACTGACAAACACTCCCAGGTCAGACAGGACATTTCACAAAACCTCTTGAGATCAAACATGACTTCAGAGTAAACAAACATGGCGGAAAAAGAAGAAGCAGTGGCCATAGTTTGTGGTTTGTTTTTAACTGAAAAAAAAAAACAAAAAAACATCTTTGACGTCCACCAGACTTTCTGGTGCCAAAACAGCGGTTTTAATTTTCGATTCCCCGTGCTTTCTGATGCTTCCTCGTCACCTCGCTTTGTGATTGGCTACACATCACAGTCAAGAGGCTGTGGCTTGTTTGTCCTCGGGGCTCACCACACCATGAGAAATCAGGCCAAAACAATCCAACATGTTGAATATCCCCGATTTGAGGTCGGAGGGGCAACATCCTTCTGAGCAGACGAGAGCAGTTTTAACACACCACACATGGCAGGAATATCTGATAAGATTATCTTACGATAATCGGAGCGTCCTTAAGCTTGTCAGAAGGGGAGAATCGGGGCTAAAATAGGCCTAATTATTCTGCCAGGTGACCCAGGCTTGAGGCCCGAAACGTTACTACTGCCGGTGAGGTTAAGGTTAAAGCAGTACTAAGTAACTCTCACTCCTAGAGGCCATAAGCGCCACTGCAGGTGTCGTAGCATGTTGCAGTTTTATACTCCTTACTTGTCCCTGAGAGTAAATACTACGCTGATAGAAAAAACAAAGGGAGCGAGGGATATTGTACCAATTAAACAATGAAGATATTTTCACTCAAATTTGTCTGTAAATACTGTTTAAGTGGCGCTAGCCTGTTAGCCTGTTAAGCTTCTTCTTCCATTTGTGTGTATTGCGCCTCCGACCCGTAGGCAGCGAAGTTGCAAATGTGGTTTTCTACGTAGGGACTACGAAAACTGCTTTAAGGTTAAGGTGTACTTTATTGTCCCTGTAGAGAAATGTGTCCTCTGCATTTAACCCAACCTTTTGATGCCACTGGGGCAAGCTGTAAGGAGCAGTGCCGTGCCCGGGGACCCATCTCTACATGTGGAGCCTGGCTGGAGGATTAACTTATTGTACATGTTTTTAGTGGCAGAGGAAACCTACGGAGACACGGGGAGAATATGCAAACTCCACACAGAAAAAGCCCTCTCCAGATGGGAATCGAACCTGGGATCTTCTTGCAAGCGCTAACCGCTGTGCTACCGTGCCGCCTCAATAAATAATAAGTAGCAATAAATAATTGGTGAGCATAACAGTTGTGCGGATCTAAAATTTTTTCAGTTTTTTCAGGCCAGGCCATTGCTTTTCTGAGCTGTAAACCAATAGCAGAGAAAAGCCTTTAATGTCTGTGTATTGATTTCAAAAGTGCTGGATTTGGTGTACAGCCTGTCAACATTGTTTACTGTGGGCCCCCCGAAAATCAGACACTTTATCTCATCATTGCATTAAGCTCTCATATAATTACAGTTGTGGAGCCTATTGATTTCATGCACTGCTGTGAAAGGAGATAGGAGACACTTACAGTGCAAAGATGTGATTATAAATAGCCAATAATCGGGATAGAGAGTGTGGTGGAATGCATTATGAAGATTAATTTGAAAGCAAAAATAGCCTCTTTGATGTTGTCAGCACTTCACTTGGAGATCTCATTTCGGGGCATACGGACAGTGTGGATTCTCTGTTCGACTCAAAAAAGAGAATAGTGTCTCAACCCGGCTGGGGTTGTAGAGTATTGCAGCACTGAATCCCAAATTCATTCATTTGAGAAAGGCGTCCAGCAGTGAAAGGACTTTATGGATTTAGATGGGCCTGCTGGGTACATGTGAAGTGTGGCTAGTATTGGTTGAGATGTGACCCCTGTTAAAGGCAGTGTATGAAAGATTTTTGTTCGTAAACAATTTAGAAACATGTCCTTTTTGTGTCTTCAGGTGCAAGGTAAACATGTTAAAATTAAAGGTTCAATTGAAGTGTTTAACTAATTCACATCAATTACAAACGCAAACCACTGAAGGCCTTTAGATTAGGAATACCTCAGATTATTTAAATTGTCAAATCGCCTGTGCCTCGGATTATTATTGTCTGAGTGGTTCGTAAGGAAAACTTGGCATTGAACCTAGTCACAATGTGTCTGTGTGCCAGCTCTTCCTGGTTTAGCGAGTGTGGCTTGTGCAGTGGGCTCAATAGTTGGAATGGACCATGGGCATATTACCCAGTCAATGAGAAGGTAAATAACAACATTAGACAGCATGATATCCATATTATGTAAATGGTAAAACTGGCAAAGCATAATAAACAGCGTGAGCAATGAAATAAATGAGCCATTCATAGACAACGGGGACTGCAGAGAATGCCAATGTGCAGCCAGTGAAAAACACCAACCCCGAGTACTTGTGTGGAAATACAGGGGGAGATACAAGCTCTGAGGAAAGCACATCATTGAGCTGGAAACGGGAAGACGATATGTGAGAAAGGAACAAAATAAAGATATAGAGCGCATGTCAAAATAGGATGGACATGTGAAATTAGAGTAAACATGTGCAAATGTTACTTCAGACTTTTAAAATGCGAAATATTTAAAGTTAATAGTTTAATCGCAGAGCAAAAGAATGAGCAAAACACAAATACCTGCCCCTTGTTTTACAGAGTAGCTGTGAATTTGTATTTGTAGACAAGTTGTCTCCGTAGGGAAATTTGTCCGCTGCATTTGACCCTTCCTTCAACCAGTGCCTCGGGGCAACCTGTCAGGGGCCGTTTGAAACCCGCGCCTTGAGCGAGGATCTAGGTTCAAACCGGAAGGTTACACCAGGAGCTGAGATTCCAACAGCAGGGGGGATCCCGGCTCCCATGTGGTGCAGGTACCACACGGGAGCACCATCGCCCCTCTGAACACAAAGAAAGCTGCAAAATTCAAAAAACAGAAAAACCAAGGCACTCTCTGATGAAGTTAAAATGCCTTTATTGTTATGGCATGTCTAAATGGACAAACATAGCCCCAACGTGTTTGTCCATTTAGACATGCCATAACAATAAAGGCATTTTAACTTCATCAGAGAGTGCCTTGGTTTTTCTGTTTTTTGAACTACTTTCCCTGCTCCAAAGAGCACCTCTGGTTTTTATTACTGTGGACGTCCAGGAAGCGCTTTTCCCTTCTTCTTTTTGAAAAGCTGCAAAATTGTTGGACATCTACAGAGAGATGGAAAAGAATCCGAATGATGCAGCGCCTTTCAGATGAAGGGAGAGAATGCCAAAGAGGAGGCCGGACGCAACAGCAAGAGAAGAGGATCTGGTGAATTTAACAATAGAATCAAGTATTGTTAAATAGCTTGTCCAATGGGCAAAACAGAGGAGCGAGGAGCTGCCCGAGGATCACAGAGAATATTTGGATCGCAGTAGTTGAATGAAGCAGCATGGAGTGGATTAGCTGGACTGACAATGAATCGTAAGTTTGAGCCGTCTTTTATACTTATTCGCGGTTTTACTATACTATTTCTTTATGTACATATTAAGTTGCTAGCGCGCTAAACTCCGTGAAGTCGTGGCCTCCGCTCCACACACAAACCCTTGCTGTCCGCCTCTGACATTCATTCAAACATTTCCACTTTGTGTGTTTGCGTGGTGCAGGGGTGTGATGGGGACATTGTACGGTGAAGCTTAGAGGCGTCCAGCTTGTCTTTTCCTCTGCAGCAGAACAGCGCTAGCGCGAGTCCGACCGCAGCATCCGTTTACTTATTGGTGCAGGAAAGGCCACATTTATTGTTTTTTTATCATCAAAACAAACAAAAAGATAAGCGCCACTTAAGCAGTATTTACAAGTTTGAGCGGAAAAAAACATCTCCACTGTATAATTGGGTTATGGCACAATGTACAATATCCCTCTCTCCCTTTGTCTTTTCTCAGCGTAGTATTTACTCTCAATTAATGACACGAGAGCTGCAGTGGCGCTTGTGGCCTCTAGGGGCAAAAGTTACTTAGTTCTGCTTTAACCCACCTCATTTCAAACTTGTAGCACGTCATTGCAAAAAGAGTTTCGAGGTATAATGATTGACTTAAATCTTGATATTTTGAATCAATTAATTTGAGGCGTTACGGTTGCGATGGGCATCATTTGACGACGCACGATAGACTGACAAGCCGCTGTCAGAGCAAAGTATTAAAATTCTCCCCTGCTCATCACAGTTAGCCAGACAAATAACCTTTACACAAATCACTGTCAGCAATAATGAACTGAGAAAGTCTCCCAACATGAGCGACAAGGCGCACATGCTTTCATCAGTCAAGTTTAATTCAGGGGCTGTCAGGAACTAAAATGCCCCACTTTCATCCAAACGTATTAAATGTCATTTGGAAATCAATTTCGATAATTGAGTCGTTGATCGTTCACATGTGCATCTCACGCGCTTAAATGAAAGTACCTGTCAGATAAAAATTGAAATAGACTTCAAAATAAATTTATAAAGTTGTCCATCATTGGCAGATTTAAACAACAACAAAGTTGGTGCAGGAACTGGTGAGGGAAGTTGGTGGAGGAAGAGGGTAGAATTTAGTTGGATATAGTTGGATATACAAATCAAAGCACATTACAATGAAGTTTTCTAAGACAAATATTTTCAAGGAGGATTTCCCACATATATTGAACACACCCCTTGTTTCCGACAGAGAGAAGCACAAGTGAAGTGATGGGGAATGTGTGACTGTGGCTGCATCTAAAAAGTGGAAAAAAAGCTCCTTCCTCCCTCTCCTTCCTTCTGTTCCTTAACCTTCAAGTTAGGAACAGGAGCTTCAGCTGCTCCTGCTGCCCGTCAGGACAATCTGAACCTTCCAAACCCAGCGATGGGAACAACCAAGAAGTTATGTCGGCAACAGCTGATTCAGAAAAAAACAACTAAACCCACACAATGGAAAACAATATACAGTAGGCTCCATATGGTCCCGTACGGCAACGAATTTAATGACAATTACCAACCGGACAAATATGACCTGAGCACCTGCACAAATGTTCAAAATGATGTATTCAATAAACAACTCTTTATAAACTGCACGGTTCAATTATAACAAACTCTGAAGGTTTCGAACATGAACCGCTGCGATATGAAACTACACAGATGAAAATACTGTTTCATCCTCAACTCTGCTGCGACGGCTCTGCCACAGAAATAACATTTTCTGGCCAAATATGCCAAGTCGTGTCCTTTAGTTCGCTCCAGACAGCGGCTTGTTCTCTTGGACTTAATGCAAATGAGCCATGTGGGCTTAAGTTTCGTTCTTGTAAAATGTGAACAAAAGTGTGTAACATTTCCATAAGTTAATAGATTTCCTATAATCCAACTTCCAGGTGCTGCTGTGGCTTTCATATATTTAGGACATAGCTCATATGTTCATTGAATAAATGTCACGCAGCAAAACTGTCAATCATTTCACACTTGATCGGCCGGGTCGGGAAACCTTCGAGCGACCGCGTAATGGCTTGTGGGATTTTTCTTAACTCCGAAGTTCCGAAGCCACAGGATGTATTAACTAAGTAAGTAAGGAAGTGCTTTATTTGTCATTGTACAACAAAATTGTGTTCAGGTGTTAGTCCTGAGCCGCTGCGACTGAGCGCGCTACCACTGTGGGCCAACCTGACCAGCATGTTTTTGGAGGTCGGGGAAACAGGAGCACACGAAGGAAACCTGGCTGGCTGCTTTCAGTGCGACTGATCCTCTGAAACGGTGCACCGCCTCCTGGGTTTGTCCCCGTTTCAGAGCGTGGTGTCCTGCACTGGTCAGCTCCTCAGGCTCCTCCTTCCTCTTCCTGCTGCGCAGCTCCCTCCGCCTCACAACAGTCTTTGACCATCTTCTGGGAAAAGCTTAGTTGATTTATTCTCCAGTGAACGTCCATTATCCAGAACAATAGTAAGGATAGAAGGCAGGTGTGGCTTAGATGTGAGTCTTGCCCGGATACCTCCTCGTTGGTCCCTTCCTTGTTTCCTGTAGCTCCTCTTGTGACGCCTCCACTGTTCTGCAGGTGTAGGGGGCTCTTCAGTGTTTCAGAAGAAGAGATTTGTAGATCACAAATGTATTTTAGCCCGTAAGCTAGCTGTTTGTTGGTTTATTAATCATACAGCACCTTTCCACCTCCTAACTACACTCACACTTTTGGATGCTCCTTGTCATGGCTGACGATGACGCACATACGGGTGAACAATGAGATGAAGGAGGTCCCTAGGCTTATTTACACTTTTTCGATGCAGCCCGAGTGTGCCCAGTGGAGCTTATGTTCCCTTGACACAGAGAAATCACGGCTCACCTGCGCCACTGATAACCACACACTCTTAACAACTGACACAGTACTTATGTGTCGGAATAAACAAGGACACGCCGCGAAAGGTAAGAAAGAGAAAAGCTGAAAGGTGCTTGAAGGTCAGACTGTTTTTACTTAGGAGACAAAATGGCCCGCACTGAGAGAGATTGAATTTACGGAAAAATACAACCTTTTTCCTACCAATTATACAAAGGACTGAGGTGGAATTCGTATTTGGTGAACCATGAAATTACAGGGTTAAAGTAGATTATGGAGAAACATTCGGAGTGACTTAAAAAGACTATTCAAAATGGCATTGCTCATGAAATTGTAACACTTTGCAATCAACCATTAACCGTGAGTGAAAATGAATGGCTCATTTTGCTAAACGCATCACAGCTATTAAAGGCCCAATACTGTACCTGATTTTTGCTTACCAACAATGAAAATGGAAGCTGCTAAATTACAATACTAGATACAATCAGGGTTCGAAATTAACACCCGCCAACCCGCCAAATGCGGGTTAAAAATCATTTTGGCGGGTACCGATAAAAAACCTACCAGCCAGTTTGGCCGGTGATGCATGAGCTAGTGATGGGTCGGTCGCGAACGAGTCGGTACAAAGAGCCGGCTCTTTTAAGTGAAAGATGAGAGCCGAGCCTCACCCGCGAGCCGTTTTATTTATTTATTTATTTTTTGCATGTTGCATGTTTATCAAGCTCACCGTGCCCCGCTTTCTGCTACATTCAAGAAAAATAGAGAAAGGCAAAGAGTAAACGAGTAAAGAGAATGGGATCGGGGAGAGAGGGAGAAAGGAGAACTCTGCAGGCGCAGCCCGTTCGCGAGGAATGAACCTGCTATTTACACAAAATCAAGATCTCTATAAACTTAAACTACTCCATAAATGTAGTCAGCGCATCCATAGCTTTCAGTCACTTTATATTTGAGAGAGATCCGCTTAATATTTTCGGTTTTATGGTTAGAAAAAGTTACGCTGGGTTTGTGGAGTGAAAACAATGCGATGACGCGCGGAGCGGCGAAACGACGCGATGTCGGCCTTTTCCTCTCATGTGTATGAGCGCATTACAAACGTACAGGAGTCCTGGCTTAAGTAATAACTTCAGTTATGTCTGGAGTCTGTAACTCTCTCTCAGCGCGAGGCTCCAGCAGCTCACGGAGGCGGAGCTGAGGCCGCAGAGGGACTGGGGAGAAGCTATGGGAGAAGCATTTTGACTGTAAATAAAAGAGTACATACATGAAACTAATGGCAGCTTTAAAAGTGTATGTTGCTATAATAAACAATGGCTCTACCACCTCAAAAAATTTACTTTGATTCCTGAAGACAACACAGACCACTATAAGCCAATATCACATTATTATAGCAACTAATAAAATTAATTCCTCTTTTCTTTTTAATTGCTTTCTTGATTATAGTTGTTTTGTGCAGGGAGCAGTAGAGAGGCTCATTTAACGAGCCATTAATCCAAATCTCTCCTAAATTTAAAGTGTATATATTAAAAAAACATAAAGAGCCATTTGGGGGCCAAAAGAGTCGGCTCTTTTTGGTGAGCCGATCCAAATGATCCGGTTCACCAAAAATAGCTGAAAATCCCATCACTAGCATGAGCCAATCATGCAAATCATGTCAGAGACGCTCTGGGTGGTTTGTCCCCTCTGTCCTACATTTCCCATGAACACTACACTACTGGTGACGTTTTAGATACCTATTATCACATTTTCATCCAGTGGCATTCATAATCTCTTATTTTCGCAACGTAAAAATTTGTCTAATGGAAATTCTGATTGGCTGGTAACTTCAGAAAGTTACCAGCCACTTTGGCTGGTGATCAAAAAAGTTAATTTCGAACCCTGGATACAATACTGTTACAATAAACATGTGCATTCACTTTTCCATTGATGATAGCATGTTTTCCAGGCCCCGATGCGACAAAACAGCCTCACACCATGATTCTCCCTGCACCATGATACTTCACAGTGAGGAAAAGGGTTTTGATGTTGGCGTTCAGTAAAATTTTCCCTCCACACATGACGTTGTGTGTTCCTCACATACTATTCAACTTTGGTTTGCGTAAGAGCACTTGGATACACATGACTTTGTGGATTCCTCCCAAAAAAACTAAACTTTGGGTTAATCAGTCAACAGTATACAAACTACTGGCAAAATATACTGTTGATTGATTAACCCAAAGTTTAGTTTTTTGGGAGGAATCCACAAAGTCATGTGTCGAGGAAAAATGAAACAGCACACCATCATCAAAATCCTATCCTCACTAGGAAGTCTGGTGCAGTGAGAATCATGGTGTGGGGCTGTTTTGTTGCCTCAGGGCCTGGACAATGTGCTATGCTCAATAGAAAAATGTGTTCACAAGTTTATCATGATATTTTACAGAAAGACCTGGGACATTCACAACAGCATGTGAACAAGTAAGTGAACCCCTGTATTAAATAGCTAGCTGACCCTTAGTTTGGAGCAATAACTGCTTTTCTGTAGTTGCAGATTAGATGCTCACAACGATCAGGAATTCATCTTGGACCATTCCTCTTTATAAAACTGTCGGAGTTCAGTGAGATTCGGGCGGTGTACTTACTTATTCCACGCTCTCCTGTGAATGTTTACATGTTATGGCCAATAAAAATATGATAAAATGTAAATGTTTGGGTGGTATTAGTTTAAGCAGAAACTGTTTAATCATTCCTGCGATTTTAATTAAGATCGGACCACATTTTATGACCAATTTAGGCAGAAATGTGAGAAATTCCAAACGGTGTACATTTCATTTAGTTTTTATAATTTTTTTTTTTTTTTTTAAGTATGCTAAACATGTAAACAGGAGGCGGTCATACACTGAGCCCATACAAATCAATATCCAAAATATCATGTTTTATAAAAAAGGAATAGACTAAAGTGTTGCTTAGTTTTGGCTGTTCTCTGGACTCAAGGACAGTTGAAAACATTTAAATACAAAAATATGTGCATGCCTCTACTGCATTTTAATCAACTGCTGGCAGCACTTAAAGGGAAATGAAATGGAATTAAAAGAGATATCACACACAAGGACAAAACCTATGGTTTGGTCACTGCAAAAGAGGACTCAGTACACTTTAATGCATTCCAATCAGACACAGGTCAACAGCCCACACTATTCTGTATTATATTGAATTGTATTGAACAGGTTGACAGACTGTCCTCATTTCCGCCTAATTTAAACTGTGTACATTATGCCCATGGCCTGTTTTAACTGCCATAACAATAGAATTTATATAAAATCAATCTGGTGGTTTACATCACTGCATCATGTCTCCGTCACGTCTTCGGCTCTATGGCAAGACACACAACATGCAGCGGTTCTATTTTTTATGGACACCGCAGCATCATCAATGGCTGAGGTAAAGGGTTTCAATGCCAACTATCGGGATATTATTGGCCCGTACGCTTTATCTGACAGGACAGGTCAGTGTGAGAGGGAGTGAAAAGCGGAGAGACATTCAGCACATTGGAGTCGGGACTTGAACCTATGACACTAAGGAGGGAACAGTATTCTGCCATAATATGTGCAGCAGCCTTCATCCCTCTAGTATTGGCTACACGACTGGTGCATATCGCAATAAATGCAGGAAACCACAGCAGAGAACAGTGTTATGCTCAGCTCATGTGCTACATCTCCCACAGTCCCACTTTCTTTTGTATTCACATGCACTTACTTTAAGCACACATTTGATCCAAGAATGGCACGGAGGATTTACATAAAGCTCATGGTTTGAAGTTGAAGCAATCATACTGCAGTAGGGCTCCACACTGCTCTGTTCTATGCCCACAAATTATTCAAATCTTGTGTTTCAGATGTTCGTGCTATATGCAAATCCTTTGATTACAATTGCTTTGTGCAGATGATAATCTCCGAAAATGAACAAGAGATTTTATGCCAGCGTGAATACAATTATGCATAGACACAAACAGGCTATATTCAACCTTTCTTTTTATCCCAAATCAAGAATCAGGAAATAAGGTCGAGATATTGAGAACTAGTTTGGTTTGAGGACCATGATAATTTTTTGGAATGGAAGCTTATGTGTATCGCGCTTTTTACATGACACTATTCACCCAAAGCGCCTCGCAAAAGAGTGTGGTTACATGCGCTCGAGTAACCTGGTAATGACACTATTCTGGATATGATGTTTACATGCGTCCGAGAAACCAGGACACTCATATCCCTGTTTACCTGAGCAACTGCAGTATCCTGGCTATTTAGGCTCCAGACAGGGGCGGAGCTAATGACAAATATTGTAAGGAGCGAAATACTTCAGCAATGTTGCTAACACATTTTTCTGACATTTCTGGAGCATAGGGACAAGAACTATCCAAGACAGCACAACAGTAGAGTTCTTTCCCAGCTTCAGCGAGAGACGTGAGAATTGGAAAAAAAATAAATGAAATTGACTTGATCCGAGAGCAGTGCTGACTTCCACGGATGCCACGGGGCAAAAAAAGTAGTTATTTTTAAGGTTGCTTCAGTGTTTTGTTAATTTTCAGGAGACACAAACTTTTAAAAACCCAGGTAACAGATAAAATGGCTGTAGGAAAGTGTTTGCTCCTGCCGTATCAGTTTCAAAAGTTTGCACATGCTCAGTACGTCAGCAATGGTGGAAAACAAGGATACGGTGTTTACATGATACAGTATCTTGGAAACTGTGGGAATATCCCAATGAGAATCTCCTGGTTTCTAATAACCTGGATATTGGCTCATCCAGGAAACTGAAACCAGGATTCTGTGTTTACTTAAACCAGACAAAACCAGGAAACTTACAATCCCCATTAATAACCTGGATACCCGAGTGCATGTAAAACTCCTATAGTGTCGGAGATTTGTTCTACATTTACCCCATACTTGGCAGACATTCGAAGAAAATTATGAGCATCACTCTGAAGCAGGTCATGATAAATAGAGACCCATCGCAAAACGTTCAAATGGCTGAAATGGCTATCATTAAAGGTCTGCAGACATGTTATCAGAATGACTGTAGTCTCCTTTCATGCCATTCTTTTAAATGCACTGCCGAGGATTCTATCCATACACCATCAAGCCCCACTACAGCAGTAGAGCCAGCAGCCTCCTCAGTCTACCCCTCTTACCACTATCACTGTTTATGCCCCAGGAACAAAGACATTTTCCCACAAAGCTATTGCACCCTTCCATCATCACACTGCCGACATCTGCCGAGTGTGTTATAGCGCACCTTACTTGTTTGTCTAAGTTTCTCCTCGTTGAAAATGGATTGTGAACACTGTGGAATAACTCCAAATCCAGGCTTCCATTTTTTTTTTCCTTTTTAAAAGGACAGGAGATGGTGCAGTACACCATCTCTTTTACAGCACAAGGGACCCGTGTTTATCACTCTGCGGATCAAAGCGCTGATGGACGGCTGCCTTGACAGATATGACCAAGCTTAGAGCAAGATCTCTCTCCTGCAGTGATGTGGGAGAGTGGATCTGTGGGAAACACCCGAAAGGTAGGGAGAAATGAAGCCCGATCTCAGCAGTGGTCGCTGTGGTTATTATTCCACTGTAGAGACACAAAGTCGTCGTCCCCCCCCCCCTCCCGCGAACCCTCCGAGGGGATTATTGACTCAGTTGTTCTGAATACTAATCTGGTTACATGGTATCGCAAAAAGGGGAGACGGTAAAAGGAAACTGTTTTGTTCAAAAGACACATTGCTTCATAGATGGTCAAGGGGAGGGTTTGTACAAGGAGAACATGAATACTACACTTTGGGAGGTCATAGTTGGCTGATCTGCAGTAAATAGAAAGAAAAAAAAGAGTTATTATGGGTGTTTTTATTGGTCAATAATAAATTCATCGAAAAACAGGGCCGGCCCCTCCTCAGTACTGTCTTTGTAACTTAGCATTTATAGTAAAAAGTGAAACAACTGAATATAAATGCACATTTTTGTGATTGACAAACTGTTTTGGATGGTTATGTTTTGCACAGCAGACATACTAGAGACAAACTAACAATGCTCAGACAATCTTCAAACAATTTTCATAAGAAGTGGCATCCACCGAAATCAGCGGGGGGAAAACAATAACCAAGGGAAGTGTGGGTAGAGCACCGAAAAGGCTGCCAAAAGAAACAGCATGGGCTTCCAAACAAACAAAAAACAATGCATTTTGAAAGCTTGAGTTAGTCGCCAGATATGTTTTTATGCATGTTTTTGTGAGTTTAACCAACTGACAGAAATGGTTTAGGACAGGGGTCTGCAACCTTTGACATCACCAGAGCCACTTCCAGCCGTATCAAACCAAGTCTCAAGAGACTGGGCAGTGGTGCTTTTTACCCCCAAACTATTCGACTTTGGGTACATCACTGAATATTTTTCCATTAGTGCAGTGGAGCATCCAAGTGCTCTTTCGCAAACCAAAGTTGAATAGTTTGGGAGGAACACACAACGTCACGTGTGGAGGAAAAATGGAACAGCACACCATCATCAAAACCCTATCCTCACTGTGAAGTATGGTGCAGGGAGAATCATGGTGTGGGGCTGTTTTGTTGCCTCAGGGCCTGGACAACGTGATATCATCAATAGAAAAATTAATTCACAAGTTTATTGAGATATTTTGCAGAAAGACCTGGGACATTCACAACAGCATGTGAATAAGTAAGTACACCCTTGTATTAAATAGCTGGCTGATCCTCCTGTGAATGTTTACATGTTATGGTAATTACAAATATGATAAAATGTAAATCTTTGGGTGGTATTAGTTTAAGCAGACACTGTTTAATCATTCCTGCGATTTTAATAAAGATCAGATCACATTGTATGACCAATTTAGGCAGAAATTCCACATGGTGTACTCACTTTTTCCTCCCACTGTATGTGTGCTGTCTCCCAAGAACTTTTAAAGTTATTTCACAGTGTTGCACTACCCTCTTGTGGTGAGTCTGTTCATGACAGGCTTTGTGAAAGGAAGTTGTTCGGCCGCCATCTTTGTTGTTTAAAAAGTGAACACAAGCAGTAGTTGCTGTAGGTCTGCTTTCGTGCAAATAGCTTCAACGGACCTTTTGGGAGCATATGCCTGTAAGTTGTTAATTTAAGGTGTGGTGTACGAACAGGTCTAATGTTATTGTTATGCAAAAACGGTTTCGATTGTTATGCTAATTAGCCGCGGCTAAGCTAGCGGACTTTCTCCTTTATTTTTGCATGTGATATTAGTTCAGCTACAAGCGTTTTATAAGCCATATTTGTGACATACTGTCAGCTGTTTTTTATGCAAATACTGACGGCATTTTTATGTTTGTTTATTTGCAGTTTTACAAAACTTTTGATTGGAGCAATAAACGAAGTCATTCAGCATTGTCTTCATGTCAAATCTGTTCGCTATCTGCCAAACTACACACCAACAACGTCTAGGGAGGGCAGAATAGTATGTATCCCCTCAGTCAGGGAGTGATCAGTAGTTTATCTGTAAAATGGGATGGACTGTACATTATGTCAAAACAGAAATCAACATAACCTTGTCCCCCTCCTTAAGCTCAGCAGAGGTGACACAAGGATCACGATTCTAGCAGCAGTGAAAACCCTAACCATACACAGAGCACAGGGCCGTGCTGTATACACTGCAGGCGATGTCACGGCGCAAAGATGCATTGAATAGAAAAAGAGCTGACTTCATATTGTTCCCGAGCAGCACTTTCACAGATCCCTGAGTCAAGCCTCTTTAAAATGAGACAGAAAAAATGCACCCACAGTATTAACTAGAGTCATCATAACAGAGGACTGAGCAGAGCATAGGATCTGAGTAATCTTTCGCACGGCAAATATTGTAAGGTTGCACGGTGGCTCGCACTCTCACCTCCCCAGTCGGAACAAGAAAGTAAAAAAATAAATAAATACATTCAAAGCTGTTGAAAAATAGCAAATTATGCAATCGCCATAGTCAAATGTGAATATGCATGTTCTTCGTATCAAGTTTAAAGCATGTACATTTACTTATTATGGCAGATGGAGACAATCAATCTACATTGTCCTACACTCCACACAGCACAAAGAAGACATCAGTGAAAACCCCTGAGTCCAGCTGAGCCCGGGCATGTTTATCTCATAAGCTCATCCTTAGTCATTTGAAGTGGCAATAATACATTCTAATTGGATTCCTAAGTAGCACAAGAGAGAACATTTAGGAATATTTGGCCTCATAATCCTAATCCATATGACAAAGCAGAGTTGGTGGAGTAATATTCTGGGACAAAGAACTATTGTCTTGAAAGAACATTATTTAATTACTCGACTCTCAAAAGACTGTGTGTCATGCTGTATTCATTCCTTATCTCTGACTGCATCTGTGTTGGGAAACTTTCTTTCCACAACTTTAGAGACCTACTCTCTTAAATTACCTGCGGATAATATGTAATTTCTTGGGCATCACCGTACCTTACACGCGCTGCTTTTTAAACCACATTTGTATTCACCCGTCTCCGTAGTGTTTAAATCCTTGCTTTCTTGTCCTGAGCCCGAAGCCTTCTCCCGAGATAAGCTCAGTCTGTAGGCATTGCTAATGGCGTTCTCGAGTATACCGGAGACATGCACTCCCTGTGTTCATGTTTTGTTTGTCAGTCATAGAATAAATCACAGTACTTTAGTCATTTACTAAATCGAGGGAATTTGTGGGATCCAGCCAAGAGGTTGTTTAGATAATTAACAAGTAAATACAGTCACAGAAAGCATACAATGTCCTGTTTATGACTTTAGCAATAGGCACAATAGAAGCAATAGGCGACGCGGTGGCAGCTCGGTGGTCCCGAGTTTGATTCCCACCTGGAGTCTGTTGTTCTCCCCGTGTCCGTACGTTTTCTCTGGTTTCCCCTACCACTAAAAACATGAATGAATGTAGTGAATGAGCGGTTGGTGGTGGCCAGAGGGCCGATAACATAGACTGGTAGCCTCGCTTCCATCAGTCTACCCCAGGGCAGCTGTGGCTATAGTATCTTACCACCACCGAGTATGGCATGAATGAATAATGACGACAGTGTAGCGCTTTATAATAATAATAATACACTTTATTTATCAAGCACATTTAAAACAGCCAGATTTGAACTGTTCCACAGACTGAGAGGACCTGATAGACAAAGGAAGACTATTCCATAGTCGGGGCGCTGCCACAGAGAAGGCTCGATCACCTCTCGTTATTTTCCTAGTTTTAGGAACATCCAATAGGAGCTAGTCAGCCGACCTCAAAGCTCTGGATGGAGTATAGAGTCGCAAGAGATCACTCAAATAGAGCGGGCCCAAGGAGTGGAGACATTTAAAAACAATCAACAAAACTTTAAATTGAACACGAAAGCTGACAGGGAGCCAGTGTAAGGAGCACAAAACAGGAGTGATGTGCTCACGCCTCTTTGTATTAGTCAGGAGGCGGGCTGCAGCATTTTGTACACTCTGCAGGCGCTGCAGGGGGCGCTGGTCCAGTCCAATATACAAGGCATTACAATAATCCAGGCATGACGTTACAAAGGCATGGATAGCTTTTTCAAAATCACATCGAGGAAGGTAGGACTTAATTTTGGCCAAAGTCCTCAGCTGAAAGAAGCTGGACTTGATGACAGAGTTGATATGTTTGTCAAATTTAAACAATGGTATTGTTTTTTTGATGTACTATTGCATTGTAAATACAAAGTATTTACAATACTAGTAAATACTTAAAAACTATATTTTGTGGCCTCACTTGCCATGGGATTTTAGCCCTTTTTCTCTTTTTCTACTCCCTCTTTCTTCTATCCATTATTGAACTATGTTACGTGAATAAGCCTTGCCCTAGTCTCGTTGGGTGTTTCTCTTGCTATCACACCTGCCTGCACCAGCACCTCTCTGCTCCACCTCTGCCTGCTGCTTGGTTGGGCCACCAACGTGTTCGAAACAGCACTGCTAACTGCTTGCTTTGCAGCTTGTTAAAGGGCCGCAAGACCCTGACAGCACCTCCAACTCTTTGCCTTTCGTCCCCCGTCTCTGTTCTGATCACTCTCCCCACGCAGTTTCTCTATTTCTTTCTGCCCCCTGGCCTTATGTAGTATGTGTAAGGAGGACACTGAGAGGCCAGCCGGTGGCCCTCGAACCAGAGGTCCTTCTGTGCTCTTCCAGAATGAACATATGGCCAGTCCGCCCCTATCCCCCGCATGAGTCTACACCCCCATTCACCCTGTTATGTCCAATTAAACCTATAGGTCAAAGAATAAAAAATACATTAGAGCCACAGGTTAAAAAATAGCCTATAATGAAGTGGCCATTGGGTGAAATGTAAATGATTTCTGTGTAAGTATGCACATCTTGTCCTCACATACTGCATAATTCATAGAACTGGACCGACACATGTTCACTGAAGAGAGTATTAAAGATCAGAGCAGATGGAAAGATCCTGGTTTTGATGTTTGCTCAATGAATATTTATCTAAACCCACATATCCATTTACAGTATTTCAAGCCGCACCATTTACATTTAGTTAGCCTCTTATGTGGCAAGAAGAATAGAAAAAATCCGCACAATTGCGTTTTAGCTCCCAAGAATGGTTTTAATTTGTACTCACACCACTCATGTGTTACCTTTTTTGATCCAGCACACTGCTCAGTCAGGGATGTGCGTGTTTTTTTGATTGTGCCTCTTATGTGGCAACACATTAAGTTAAAAATATATATATTGGTGGATATGTGAGCAAGCAAACTAATCATGTGTCAAGGTTGAGATTGGTTTCTTTCTCTCTCTCACTCCCTTTTCCCGCATCTATAGTGAGCAGCTCTGAAGTGTAAATATGAATCTCCATACTCAAACCTTTTAACTTTATTAAACTGCCACACACCATTCTTTATGCCGCCCATAGACATTTGGTATAAAAAAGCTGAGAGACGGAAGTGGCGCTAAAGCTAAAGTGCTTTCATGTCACCTTGTCAGGGTTTATTGTGCCTCTCTCCTGTGGCTTGTAATCCTGATTGCCACTGTAATGCAGTTTTATGGGCTCTTGCAATGAGATTTTACCATCATTTTGTCTTTCAGAACAACTTTCCTCCAAATTGGTAAATGCAAAGGGTAACTGAGTGATTAAAGCACCAGCATTTTAACTGGCATGTTAAATGAAATGAAAAGAAAACACTGAACTAGCTAAGAAGTACAATTAGTAAAAGTGGTTTAATGTAATAAAACTAAAACAACATAATGCTGTTGACGCCAACATTCTTAAGAATTCAAGTGAAGTTAGTATTAGAGTATTTCAAAAATTTCCCAAAATGCTCAAGTACAAGGCCAACATATAGAATAAAACCACAATATGGTATTGGTCCACAATAAAAGTAATGGGAGTCAGATACAACGTTCAACATTTCAACATTCTCTTTGTATAGTTGCCTTGGAATAAAGTCAAATGTTTTCGGTTTAAACATTACATAGCATTTTCTTATAGAAAAGGCATGTCTTATCACATAAAAGTAATAACAGCATGGACACATGGACGACTTGCTGCAAATAAAAAGAACACAGACTACTTTAGTATTGGAGTGAAATGTGGGTTTAAAGCCTCTATTATCCTCCCTGAGCAGTTCTGTCAGTGAGGCACTTCACCTGACCAATATAATTCAACTCACACTCTCTCACTAACCGGATTTCTGTATGCACAGAACACACAAACAGGCTGCCTGTGGTCATACTCTGGTCCATATGAGCGACACATGCACTATAGCTAATTGCAATATGTGTTACAGACCGTATGTTCATCCTCCAGCCAGGCTTAAGTGACCAAGTTCACTCTGAACAAACTGCTTGGCATTGAGTGAAACACAAATTACAAGCATGTGTGTTAACCTATGTAGAGATAAAAACATATTTGTTTATTTTCAACAACATTACTGCATTTAGAGCCCTGTTATGGCGGTTTAGTAAGATTTCCCTTCGGCAAAACTGACAGCAGTGAGCGGCTGAATCGCCCAATAACTGAAAGGTGATTGACAGCTTGGGGAGTGAGCTACAAGCACATGACAGTTCTGCTGTGAGCTGACAGCTTAAATAAAGAGTCCACAGTCCACTGAGCCCTGCCTCAATGTGCTGCTGCCTCTGCAACGACTAATGATGTGCAACCGGAGAACGGCGCCAACATGGAGGTCATTTAACTGGACGTGACTTAATTTCTTACACAACGCTACAGCACACACAACATCTGTAGTGCATCATGTCCGTACAGCAGCTTTGACCACCATTGACATTGCAGTGTTTGCCTTCCATAATCCAGCACACAAACAAGGATAAACTGCAGCCACCAAAGTAAGCATTTGGGGCAAACCTCCACCACCTACTCTCCATTCCCTGGTGGGAGGAACAACCTGCGTTCTGTCTTGTGCTTTATTATATTATATGCTAACCATGCAAAACAGACTGTCATGCCTGAAGTAATACTATTGATACTAATAATTGGCAAAGGTCCATGTTCAGAACAAACTGAAGCAGTCTGACTTTCTGTAAGCGTGTAAAGACTTTTCCTCACTGAGGTGGCTCAGTGTAGCGTTCTAAGGTCTTTCAGGCTTTCAGCAAAATTTGGGAACACATACATTTCAGTGTTCAGGTGAACCTGTACACTTTTGTGGTACTCCCTATCCATATCAGCATTGCTCTAATGTGTGGCACTTGCTAGCACTCTATCAATGATGCACTGACAAATAAAGAATGAAAATTTAACAATTATGCATTATACTATGGCAAAAAACTATTATATATATTTGTTTGGGTCCAAAGAGGTATAGACTGGCTCTCCCTACAGAGATCTATCTTTAAGAAAAGGAAGTCCTGGGCAGCTAATAGTTTAATGATTCGCTTTCTAAATCATTTCATCCTAACAGCTATATGCGTTATTGACTCTGCTTGAGTGTGCAATACCGCCCGCCGAGAATAACAGCACATCGTATATCTGCAGTGACAAAGACAGCCATAGGAATCTCATCTTTTCGAACAGTGTGCGTGGAAATCAGCAGCTAAAATAAACACCACAGGAGCAATGAAAATAAGACTCATTTTGTGCTAAAAGCCTAAATCGATTCTCTGCTGGGGCCATCTCAACAAATAACACTGAATCAGCCGAGTGTCTCCCTCTCCTGCTGAATCCACAGGCATTTTATCCCAACTCATATTCCATAGAGTAGCATTTAGGAATAAAAAACAAACGGGTCTGCTCAAAAAGTAGAGTTCACATCAGGTGACGGAATAATACTGAACTACTGTACACATTTGGTCCACTTGAAGCAAATCCTGGTGTCGTTGTTGGGTGTTTTTAGAAGCTATGTGCTTCTAAAAAAGGAACATGTTAAAAGTCGGATGAATGAAGCAGAGATATGTGTGTTGTCTCTAAATTGTACAGTTGTGTGTTCAATCTCCACTCTCAGGACTCTAGTTGGTCCAGGTCGGTCTAAACAGCCGCTCCGAGTCCGGCTGAAACAGGTGGTCTCGGAGCGCCTGTGGTGTGAATGCAGCCGACCTCAGGCCAAACTACTCTCGCTCTTTTTTGCACGGAGAAAGAATGAATATGCGTTGCATGCATGGGGACGTTTGGATTACTGCTTTGACGAGGCAAAATGAATCAACTTTAAATAATCAAGATACGTCTCTCTTTCCCGTCCTTCCCTTCCTGCTGCAGTTTAAAGTGCATTTCTCCTCGCTTCGTGTAGGCTATATCAGCCTCCCTTTTTTTCACCACGAGGGAGAGGAGTGACTATCGCATAACTTCGGGGAAGTGTGCATGTACGTGCGCGAGTGTTGGTTGACAGGTTGATGCCCATTCTCATGGGAATAAATTCAGCAAACAACTGATTGTTGTTACGTTGCTGATGGTCCAATGTCTGTTGCGGGCACGTGTAAACACGGACTGAACTAACTTGGGAGTAAATGCAGTTGGAACTAGGGTGGTCTCGGGCCGACCTATAAGGTGCTCCAACATGTGTGAAAACAGAATTGAAGAGAATGTCGTTTTAAAGGAAACTGTTGTTTACTTTAAATTGCAACGTAACCAAACAGTACAGCTCCCAGAACTCACACCAGCATGTTGGAGGTGGCTTTAGCTCAAGGAGTAGAGCCCTCGGTAAGAAACCAATGTCGCTGGTTATCTGGAGCCTCTGAGCTCAAATCTCAGTCAGTCTCCTCCACTCTGACCAAGGCCAAAGAAGAAACCATGCACAGTAGCTCAGACACTGGATGCTCCAACAGGAGTACATCCATATGGGTTTCTCTGACAGTTCAGGCATTGGATGCTCTGTCTGGACTGTCTTGAAATACAGTTGTTTTATAGTAAAGTGTTTTTTTTTTTTCATTACTACAGAAGTGCATAAAACCCCTGCAGCCACAAAACTGTTACCCAGACAACAACAACAATGACAAAGATGGGATTCAAATCCACATTCACAGGTCAGGAAAGACATGTCATTGTCCTGTGACTCAACCACTCAACCACTTCATCATACTAAAAGTTGTTGTCAGGAGTTTTTCTACTTAACTTTGTAGATGGTCACTGTTCATTTTGCTCAGATTAATGACATTTAAAGGCTATTAGTCAGAGACAGCGGTGACTCAGTGAATAGTGCCTTTGGATAAATGTGTGCCGTCTGTTATCCATAGCTTGTGGGTTCATCTTCCACTCTCTCACAGAGACTGAAGCAAATGTCAATTTAAACTGAAGTGTTTTTCCATCAAAGTGCAACATAAACAATCGCTCCCAGAATTCTCATATAGACAGAAGTCACATCAACATGTGACAATACAACAATACATGTTGGATTCGAACCCACAGACTCTGGTGAGGAGAGACTTTAATGCCTTAACCACTCAACCTCATCTGCACACAAACTGAAGCACATATTACTTTTACTTCACTTTATGGACGTGCACATGGAGGACATTTTGCTCAGATTAATACAATGTAAAAGTTCAGGAGCCACTCTGGCAGCAGCTCAGTAAGTAGAGGGTTTGGTTACAGTCTTGTCATCTGTAATCCAAAGATTATGGGTTCAATTCATTGCTCTCTTACAAACGCTGAACAGAAGGCAATTTTAAACACAAGTGTTTATTCAATAGTGTGTGTGAGGTTCCTGTCGCGGTTAAATTCTTTCTTCAAGTTCCAGGTTGGAGGTGGCTTTATCTCAAGGAGTAGAGCCCTCGGTAAGAAGACTGGTGTCGCTGGTTATCTCAAGTGTCTGAGTTCAAATCTCAGTCAGTCTCCTGCACTCAGCCAAGGCTAGAGAAGGCACAGTGGCATACAGACACTGGATGCCCCACCAGAAGTGCATCCAAATGGTTTTCTCAGACAGTTTAGAAATTGGATGCTCACTAATGTCTGGACTGTCTTAAAAGAGAGTAGGTTTATAGTAAAGCGTGTTTTCATTACTACTAAAGTGCATAAAACCCCTGCAGCCACAGAACCCCTACACAGACAGAAGTGGAGCCAACAGTACAATGACAGGCCTCGAACCCACAACCACAGGCCAGTAAAGATGTTTCTTTGTCCTGTGACTTAACCACTCAACCACTTCATCATACTGAAAGTAGTTGTCAGAAGCTATTTTTACTTAAACTTTGAAGATGGTCGCTGTTCATTTTGCTCAGATTAATGACATTTAAAGGCTATTAGTCAGAGACAGCAGTGACTCAGTGAATAGAGCCTTTGGATAAATGTGTGTTGTGTCTAAATCAAAGGTTGTGAGTTCAATTTCCACTCTCTCACAGACACTGAGAGAGTGGAAGAGAATGTTGTTTTAAAGTGAAGCGTTTTTTCATTGCAATACCAACGAACGCTACCCCTCCTAGAATTCTCATACAGACAGAAGTCACACCGACATGACTGCAATACATTTGGGACTCCAACCCACAGACTCTGGTCAGGATACACTTTAATGTCATGCGCTATAACCGCTCGAACACATCCACTTAGGAGTCTCATGTATTATTTTACTTGGATGGGCACAGTTAATTTTGCTCAGATTAATGACGGTTAAAGTGAGTTGATTGCAGACGGCAGTGGCTCTGGGGGTAGAGCCTTAGGATAAATGGGTGCCGTCTGTAACCCAAAGACTGTGGGTTCAACTTCCACTCTCTCACAGGCACTGAAGCAAATGACATTTGAAACTGAAGTGTATTTTTATTCAAGTGCAATGCAAACAAACACTGTCGCTCCCAGAACTCTCATACGATCCATTCAAAAGCTTGACATGTGATTTCCATCCATTCCAGCAGAATTTGATACTGTTCACATGTATCAATTACACAATGTAGTTGGCCATATGCTCGACTACATCAATCTGAGCTGACAGGATATTGATACAGGGGCAGCCCTGACATGAGACAGAAATGACTTCCCACACACACGCACACAGCTTGTTACTGTAGTGGCACAGAGTACAGTCCGGAATCATCAATTTTCTCCTTGAGCACCGTCCTCAATCTACTGAGGGCCATACTGGACCTGTCTGCACTGATGTGAGGTTTGATGGATAGGACGGCTCTCCAGACGGGTCTCTCCCAGGTTCAACTATAAAGAAGAATACAGCACGAAGTTCAATATTATTGTATGATTGCTAGCTTCGGAGGCAAACTTTACAGAAGGTATTTCCGTCAAAATGAATGTTAGACACTAGGGCTGGGCGATATGGCCAAAAATGAAAATCTCGATTTTGTTACTCAGTTTTACGCAATTTTATTGGATTTTTTTTCTCTTTTAAATATTCCTTGTCTGCCCTCAAAAGTAAAACTGGGGTTTTAAAAAGATTTTTTGTTTTCTCATCCTCATGCCTCTGCTGTGATTGACAACCGTCTCCATGGAGATTCATGGGGAAAAGGGTGGAGTTAAGCTGCTGCTGTGTGCCTCCGCTCAGAGCATGACTGAGGGTGAGAGAGGGAAGAGGATCAGATTGGGGAAAACTCAGTTTTATTGGAAGAAAACTCTTTTGCGCACTCCGAAAGCACAATGGTTTGTAAAGCAGCAGAGATCGTCAGAAAGTCTCTGGGTTCTCTTCGGGTGACATTTCCGAAAACAGTCCCTGCGGCACGGTTGAAGTCGCTGCTAAATTGGCAACACGGCGCGCGTGTGGGGGGGACATGGAGCGGCGGACACGATTTTATAATTTAGCTATTTTCCACATCGTCCGTTTTTAAAAGCATGAATTAATTGAATTAATTTGATTTATTGCCCAGCCCTAGTAGACACGTCTGGTAATGGGCCAAATAGGTCAGAGTTTTAAGCCTAACATGTAGCTCTAAAATGTCATTGTATATTACTTAGTGGCACATTTTATTTGTATTATTAGACTGGGCACATTTAGGCCAATACATTCTGACTCAAACCATGCTCCATAACAATAAATAAGAGGAAATAATGTTTTCAGTGCTTTTCGGTACTACTTTACTACTACTACAATTATATTCTCTTGACCGTTACATGACTACATTATATACCTGTAGTAGCTGCTTAGACATGATTAACACGGGTTGAAACCAAAGCATGTCTTTGTGTTTGTATTGTTATTGATTGCGCACCCTTTGCTGTGTTCATAAATACCACTTGATTTTCTACATTATATAAGATGATACTGTATGTATATTACTGGATTCCTGGACTGCACACTGCTAAAATAACCAGTGAATTTAAACTCCACATAATCCAATTCTGCAGGTGATTTTGCGAAATTCCCACATCTGCACCTGTTTCTGCAACCCTCATTTGTCTTTTCATTTCCGCGCCGGTCGACAAATGTTGTTTCCCGTGTTAAACCAGGGTAGCCGCAGAAGACGCAAAGGTGGGACCTGAATTCTATAAAGGCAGCCTGCTAAAAAACGTTGCTGATCTGTCAGAGGTCAGTGAAGTGTGATGGCAAGCAGACAGGTCAAGTCTTTTTCATGTTCAAACTGCAGGAGCCATCAATCACATGGGTAAAATGTAAATGTGCACTCCACACTCACTCCGGTCTCAATACATTATTCATGACACACACCGAAAATCAGCACCACACGCACCAGTCTATGTCCACTATGTGTAGATCAAAGATCACACTCAGACATGCGGCTTTATGAAGAACAGAGGCAGCAATAACGATACTGAAAGTAAAGTATTCAATTCCAAAAGATACGAAGAAGTAATTTTTAACCAAATTACACTTTTTTCATTGCCTATTTAGATGCTAAAACGTACTCTTATGTAGAGACTGACTACTTTGAATTTTAAGAGTGGCATGATCTTCAGTGCTTGTCCGTACTGTACCTGTTCGACTGAGTTTAGCTATCTCTGGGAAAGAGGGCAAGACCTTGAAATGTCCTCATTTGATGATTTCAATTACATCTCCAAAACGTTCTGAATTCTTTGCGCAGTGGAATCTCAAGTAAAGGTCTTGGTATAAATTGGCGCTATCCCCCAACCGTTTCAAGTTAAAAAGGAAACTGAGCATCATTTGATAGTTTGCCTGTTTTTAACTGAAAAGTATTCAGCACCATGGACAGAGGCATTACTGCAACTACGTAAAAAATGGGAGCACAATAGTCTAGCCTCTGAAAGTCAAAACATTTCAAGCACATCAGCCTAAAAAAGCATTATATTGGACATGACTGAAGCCATACAGTATACATTTTACAGCTCTCTCAGCAGTGACCTCTTAAAGAGATTAATTCCCAGTGCAGGCACATCATTAGCTCTGACTCTAATGAGAGCTCAGCTCCAGTTAGTCTCTCTTGGTCTGTGCCTTGAATATAGAGCTCTGTCTGTTTGTGGCACCTTGATCCCAGTGGTTTCCATCACACACAGCCCCAGCTGATCACCTGGACCTCTGAGAGCCTCTGATTTATGACTGTGTTGTTCTTATTAAACTTGAACTCCCTCTGCTACAGAGCTGCTCTCAGCTGCTGGGAAACCTGTGGAAGACAGCACAAACACAGTCTTTAGTTTCCCTAAAGACTGTGTTTGACAACACTTCACACTGACAGTTACAGCAGCACTGTCTGCTTTGGATCCAGTTCAAGTACTGGGAATGACTTAATGCTAATATTAAAGCGGGATTAATTACAATAACTATAAGATTAGAAAGAAACCTAAGAAAATACTACAATATTATGAAATTCAGGAATTTGTTTCTTCTCTGAAAAATGTTCTTTCCTCAAGAAGAGCTACACTGACTGAATGTAATTCACCAGGCAAAAAATAATAAATCATATATTATACAAACTCACCACTGAGACAGCTCACAGTGGAGTCATATTCATAATAAATTGTCAGCCACTTCCTGTAATACCTTCTTCTAGTCAATAACTGTGATAAATGACTGCCTCTTTCTCCATTGCTATGAGAATCAGGATACAGTGGAATAGACAATAGAAAAGAATAGAGGAATTCTGATGTGTGTTTAAAAAGGTAATTAGTTATAGTTACTCACTACTTGTTCCAAAAAGTAACTGAGTTAGTAACTGAATTACTCTATAATGAAAGTAACTCGTTACCAGGGAAAGTAAACACTGCGTGACTGTTTAAATAAGATGTTTTTATTAATTGTTTTAGCAGTTTTCAAAGGTCAGTAGAAATGATTAGAACAGGTGTTTGTATTTATGTACTATCATGTAAAATATGTTCATAGTAACTGAATGAACTGAATGGGGGGTAGAGAAGTGGGGGGAGCCTCTGTGACTGAATGGTATTGACCAGTATTTGCGCCGCTGTTTTATTAATGTAGGAATACGACCGTATTCAAAGAGAAAGAGGAGGAACAGGAGTAAAAGAAACATGTAACAACACAGCCATCGTTGGCAGACTTTACCCCCAGGCATTGTGCAAGTCTCTCCGTTCAATCATCAGCAAATAATATTTGCTGATGATTAAGGTTAAATGCTGTCTCTCTGGAGCGGAGAGCGGGGCAAGAGGAAGAAGAAAAGGCGCTGAGAGAGAGAAAGGGAGAGGGGGGGAAAGACGCGTCTCCACCGATTCTGCGTCTTTGGGTTAAAAATAAGTTCCAACACGACAGACCGATGATCACCAACTGGATTCTACCCCGCGGCCGCACCGCGCTGTGGGGATGACGAGCCGCGGGTCGGGGACACGCGTAGTTTTTGGAGCAGAGAGCACAAACACTCTGCACAGACAGTGTGAGTACTCCGTGAGACAGGGAGAGTAATGAATTAGATTACTCCGTTACTGAAAAAATAACGTCGTTACCGAACACTGTTCACGAGTACATGATACTATACGCTGGCCGTGTGAGACAAAACTTTCCAAGTTCTCTTCTGTTTAGGCAGTAGCTTAATTCAAATCAGCCAGACAGGGCTTATTGAGAATCATTGTCGATGGAATAAGCCGTTCCCGATTTCCGCGATGCTGACTTTGCAACAGCATTGACGTTCTGATTAAAAGCAGCTGCTGCGCGTTGATCAATAGCTTTGTTACCTCTTCATTATCGAACACACATTTGGGGCTGTGCTAACTGCAGCCAGAACCGACAGGACCACAAGAAGATGTTGATTTAAAGCCTTGCACTTGGGCTAAATTCTGAGTCAATATTGAGTGGAGAGGAAAACAAAGATATGACAATTACTTTATAAACAATGGCATAGCACCACAATGTCTGAGGGTAGAAGAGGTGTTCAGCTTGATATCCAAAGAATGCGTTCATTTATTGTGTACTTAAGTTCAAACCTAAGCTACTCTTCCAGCTCGGTACCTCTGCAGGATCTCAACACCCGGCCCCCCCTGGGTGGCACTGTACTCGCTCCTGTCCAGGTTGGCCCGGCTGCACTTGTTGATTTCCCTCCGGGGGACAATTAGCTCTACCTTAACATAAACCATCCTGAGTCAGGGTGCAATTAGTGCTGTGGGCCTCATTAAAGGAGATGTGTCTGGATTATGGGAGACACAAACAGACATCATTCTCCTCCTGCTGTCTGGCTGCCACCGTGTCTTTCACTAAGCCTGCAGACACAACAAACCACTCATTAGCATCGCACGCTCTCATTTGTACTCATTAATAGAAGGATATTGTGAGGAAAGCGCCATACGTGTTCTGAGCATTAAGGCAGTTTTATGATGATAATTCATTGTCCCTCGCGCACTCACAAACATGCATCCATTCGTCCTCTTATGATTATAAGAGGACGAATGGTCCTAAGGGTATCCATTCCTGATACCCTTAGCTGCGATGACTTCCTTAAATTCTTTAATGATAAAATCACAACAATTAGAGATACAATAAATGATAAACTTCCCTTGTCTTGTTCTGATCTAAATCCAGCTGTAGAATCATTGTCTCCTTTTGAAGTCTTAGACAGGTTCATAACTTTAGATGAGGCTGAGGTATTATCAATCATTATGTCTTCAAAACCGTCAGCTTGTCTTCTAGATCCAATTCCAATAAAACTCCTCAAAGAAATTACTCCTGAAATCTCACATACCATATTGAAAATAATTAACTCGTCTTTAGAAAATTGGTATATGCCAAAGTCCTTTAAATATGCTGTTATCAAACCACTTTTGAAAAAACCCAATCTCGATCCTGATATTTTAGCAAACTATAGGCCCATATCTAATCTGCCTTTCATTTCAAGAGTCCTTGAACAAGTAGTGGCTAAGCAGCTTTGCCGCCACCTACAGGACAATAGTTTATTTGAAACATGTCAGTCAGGGTACAGAACTTATCATAGCACAGAGACCGCCTTAGTCAAAGTTACCAACGACCTGTTATTAGCAGCTGATGCCGGACTAGCTTCAGTCCTGGTTCTGTTAGACCTCAGTGCAGCCTTTGACACAATCGACCACAATATTCTCCTGCAGAGGTTAGAAACGGACGTAGGCATCAGGGGAGCAGTCCTCTCTTGGTTTAAATCTTACTTATCTGATAGGCACCAATTTGTTAATGTAAACCAACAGTCTTCACCGTGTTCCAAAGTGTGCTATGGGGGGCCACAGGGTTCAGTGCACGGGCCAATTTTATTTATATTGTACATGCTTCCATTAGGTAACATAATCCGAAATCACAATATAAATGTTCACTGTTACGCGGACGACACACAGCTGTACTTCTCAATGAAACCAGGTCAGACAGATAAATTAGATACGCTTAGTTCCTGCGTAAAAGCCATTAAGACCTGGATGACTGTAAATTACCTCCTCCTTAACCCTGATAAAACCGAGGTTATTATATTAGGTCCTCAAAAACTGAGAGAGTCTTTATCTCAGCAGATCACCTCCATGGATAATGTTAGCGTATCGATGAGCTCTACAGTAAAAAACCTTGGAGTTCTGTTTGACCAAGACTTCCCCTTTAAAACACATATAAACCAGGCTTGTAAAATTGCGTTATTTCACCTGCGCAACATTGCTAAAATACGAAACATCCTACCTAAGAGTGATGCAGAAAAACATTCATGCATTTGTTTCCTCAAGGCTGGACTACTGTAACTGCCTGCTAGCAGCACGTCCTAAATGTTCCCTAAAACGTTTTCAATTAGTTCAAAATGCAGCTGCAAGATTGTCAACGCGTACAAAGAGAAGAGAACACATTACACCTGTGCTAAAGTCGCTCCATTGGCTTCCTGTTGAGTTTAGAATCAAATTTAAAATCCTGCTCCTCACATTTAAAGCCTTAAAGGGTTTGGCTCCGCTCTATCTCCAGGACATTATCGTTCCCTATCGTCCAACCAGAGCACTCCGCTCTCAAAACTCAGGGCTACTGGTGATTCCTCGGGTCTCCAAAATCACTGTAGGAGGAAGAGCCTTTAGCTCCAAGCTCCGGTTTTATGGAATAAACTCCCAGCTCACGTTAAAGAAGCAGACACAGTCCCTACATTTAGGACTAGGCTCAAAACGTACCTCTGAGAATTAGCTTATGATCAGGTCAGTTGGGTAAAGCTCTAACCCACAGCCTGAAGTAAAGCTGCCTTAGAAGAAACACTGCTGTGGGAAGTACGGTACACTGAGCGCTATCGTCTTCTTCTTCTTACTGCAAACTTTGTCAATATTTGTTTTATCTGTAGTCTGTTCATTAATATTCACATGGTGTCTCCTGTGGAACCCTGTCCACTGGGTTGACAACAAGGACTGGACGGTCTGCGATCTGGGCCCGTCTGCTGAGGGACTCCTTCGGCCCTGGGTCTCTATAGCCTGTCCGTCCATGGGAGTGGATCTCTCCTCCTGTGGTTCTCCCAAAGGTTTCTCGTTTCTCCCACCGGGTTTTTGAGTTTTTCCTTGCCGTGCTGGAGAGTCTAAGGACAGGGGACACCCGCGCTGCTCGTCGCCACCCACTGCTGACGCTTATTTGGACATTATGTTTGCCTGGATACTTGATTCGCCTGAACGTTACATTGTCTTATTTACTGCTCTGTTTTATTGCCTTAATGTTCGGTGCAGCCCTATGAGGCAACTCCTGTTGTGATATTGGGCTATACAAACCATTGATTGATTATTATTATTAGTTACTGTGCAGAGATGATCAAATGTTTTTCCACTGTCACCGCCCGCCTGTCATATTATGACTTGGTGCCAGCTTGTTGGAGCATGGCCGGCGGTCACAGCAAATTTTGGAAAGCTAATACCTACACAACTCATCTAAATCGGTATTGAGGAAAAATAAAGCCTTGTGACTTTTTTTTACATTCCTTTCAACACTTTTTTGTCGCGTTTTCGTAACTTTTCTATTGCTCTTTGACACTTTTCTGTGGCTCTTTCGTCGCTTTTTTGTCACTTTTTCACCCCTTTTTTGTGCCATTTTTCAGTGGCTCTTTTGTGGCGTTCTTTGTCGCGTTTGTCACTTTTTCGGCACTTTTTTGTTACATTCTCATCCTCGTTTTACCATACTCTTGTTGCTATTTTGACACTTTTTTTCAAGAAGCTTTTAGATTTGGGTAAAGCCAAACTGGAGAAAATGCGCTCTGTTCAGGTGGGGTTGAAGAGGTTAACAAGACCATCTTCAACTCATAAACAACGGTATCCAGCTGACCAATCTTTCCTTTTTATCTTGATATAATCTTCAAATAACAATTGTCTGTTACTGTGAATAGTGTAAGGATGCCATAATTGCCGGCAAAACGGAAGCCTGTCCCATTCTGGCTGAACAATTGTAATTCCTGATGGATCTTCGCCATGGATGCTCCAACCCAAGATAAGGAACGCTTTAACTAGACAATGCTGTTGCCCTTAAGATAAGTGAATGTGAAATTTTCGACGGGAAGTCAAGCAGTCCATTTAGAGATATGAGTGGGCGTCTGTGTTCACCTAATGAGCAGAACCAGGGAAACTATGTAAATTTCGGCTGTTTCGTTTGTATCCCCCTTAGGCTGGAGATCTATCTGACACATTTCTGTAACAAGTAAAAGCCGCGCAGTTCAGCCGTAAAAGTTTAGTTTTCTGTCAATGAAAAAGACTGACAGTTGTGGGGGGAAAAAAAGGTCCTTCAAATTCACATTTCAGCATATTTTCAACATTGATTAAATGTACTTATGTTCAACTGTAGAAACAGGTTACGAAAAAGAGCAATAGATTAATAAAAAAAAAACATGTAATGTTACTTCGCCTTGAGGCCAGTGTTGTTGTCAGCGTAAGCAGCACAGATTATATCAATAACTGTACAAAGAGGGAAATGTCAACAACATTTTGGTCATGCATTGATTATGATGGAGGAGGCAGTCAATAGTAATAGAAATGGAAATTCATTATTGTCCACTTTGGTCAGTAACACTATTGTAAATCGGTATTGGTGTTGTTGTATAGTCACAAAATACATAACAGATTGTGTGTGCAGTGCAACACACGCCCCATTGAATTAACCTCTTAACCCCCCACCTGAACCGAGCACATTTTCTCTAGTTCAGCTTTACCCAAATCTCAAAGCTTCTTGAAAAAGGCTTCAAAGTAGCGCCAAGAACAAGAAAACAACAAGGATGAAAATGCAACCAAAAATTTGACTAAAATGGAACAAAAGAGTATCCAAGAGTGACCCAAAAAAGCCAAAAAAATTGGACAAACCCCCAAAAATAAAGCCACAATAAAAAAAAAACACAAACACACAATAAAAAAGCAATAAAAAGAGTCAAAAACACAACGCAGGGAAAAAGATCGTCACTTTCAACAACAAAAAAACTCACCACAGCACCATGGGTTTGTGCTACAGGCGCTACACACATACATCAGTGGGTATATTTTGTTTTTCAAAAGACGAGTTAACTTATTCTCCTTAATGATTTGAAAATCGCAGCCTTGGTCAGTGGAGTCTGGCTACAGGGCAAAATTCATCTACCGTACATTTTCGGTCCGAGTGGATTTCATATTTTAAGTTAGAGTAAGGCAATTCATTATTAAGTGTCTCTTGAGAACTTGTGCAATGGAACTATGGCTTGTTAATTAATTGGACAAGACTCTTAATAATAGATTATACTGTCTAAGAAAAAAAAAGTTGACCGCTTAAGAGCAAATTGGAAATCTTTATATGGCCCATTTGTTAGACTGGTGACATGTATTGTATTCCCAACTGCAATTGTAAGTGGTGGAAGTGGTGCGTATTTCAGACTTTAGTCAATATTACTGTGCACCCCCACATGAATGATTACACTTTCTCCAGTTTGGCTTCACCCACGTGCCCGAAAAGCAACAATAATACAACAAAAAAGTGACTAAAAGTAGAAGAAGAAACAGGCATATTAAACAGGATTACTAAAACCTGTGTGAATGAAGTAAAGTCATTCTTCAGGTATGGGTTTGATCTGGGAAACGCGGTGCAAAAAGCGGCACTGTTGAAAGAGTCCAGAGACATGAATCCCTTTATCTGGGGATCATTCGGGTGAAGTGTTAAACTTTGAGCCAAACAAACTTGAGCGGTCCATCCATCTTTTTCTATATTTAGCGTCACTCTTTTGGCAAAGGCCACAAACTCTGACAAAATGCCAAAGGGTTGGACGCCACAATAGACTATTTCATCTGAGGACTCAATGCGCTGACCTTCTTTCTGTTATTCAAGTACCTTTTCAAGTACTGCTGTGCCGGGGGTATTCTGTATATCACGCATCCAACCGCTTCCTTTCTTTGCCTCCCCTTCCCCGGCGAGTGTCTTTGTAAGAGGCTTAAGTCACATTTCACAGCTCAGGTTATCCAGTGGGCGATGATTCAGATGCTTTTGTCAAGTAAAAAAGCCACAGGATAAATCCTTTTTTGTCCCTTCTGTTCTCGACTGTCTTCTCCCATTCGTGGATTATGTCTGATATGGTATGGCTCTTAGGCAAAGTTGGCAAAGGGAAGTTACGTTGCTGTGGTTCAAATTTAGCCAGCGATCTAGAGTTTTGAGTCTTGATATTAATGTTATGTTATGGATCTGTGTCGATTTTAGCCAAAACAGGGGCCAACAAAAAATTAAATTCAGAGCTATCAATTTGAAACTTCTGCTGTTGATTACTGGCATACATATGAGGAAAAAATGTACTGAAAGTTTTTTGTCATTTTATGTTTTCATTTAGAAATAACGCCTTTCATGCCTGAAAATGCCCAATATGTCCTATATTTTCAGAATCAGAATCAACGTTATTGTCATTGCGTTACTACACAACGAAATTCGATTTGAGGCTCGATTAAGTAGGTCCATTAAAAACACAGCATACCAATTTTCGGCAACAAAATCTGAATAATAGATTTGTTGGCATTTTGTTACAAAGATTTTTCAGAGGGGATTTTAGATATCTTGTTCAGTTTAAAAATACAGTGCCTTGCGAAAGTACTAATACACCTTGAACTTTTGCACATTTTGTCATGTTTACAACCCTAAACATAAAGATTTATTTTGATTTTTTTACTGAAAGTTCACACACAAGTAACAGACAACTGTGAAGTGAAAGCAAAATGATACATGATTCTGTTATTTTTCAAAAAATAGAAAACCGAAAAGTCGGGCGTGCATAAGTATTCATACAACATGAAATAATACTTTGTGGAACCCCCTTTTGCTGCAATAACAGCAGCTAATTTGTTGGGGTATGACTACACGATTTGCACATCTAGCGACTGACGTTTTAGCGTTTCAGGTCTTTCCACAGATTTTCAATAGGATTTAGGTCAGGACTTTGACTGGGCCATTCTAACACATTAATATGTTTGTTTTTAAACCATTTCATTGTAGTGCGTTGTGTTTAGGGTCATTGTCCTGCTGGAAGGTGAATCTCCGCCCCAGCCTCAATTCTCTTGCTGACTCCAGCAGGTTTTCCTCCAAAATGTCCCTGTATTTGGCTCCATCCATCTTCCCAACTATTCTTACAATCTTCCCAGTCCCCGCTGAGGAAAAGCAGCCCCATAGCATGATGCTCCCCCCATCATATTTGACACTGGGGATGGTGCACTCAGGACGATGAGCAGTGTTAGGTTTGCTCCATACATGTTTTGCATTTGGAACATTTTTGTCTCATCTGACCAAAGCACCTTCTTCTACATGTTAGCTGTGTCCTCCATATGACTTCATAGCAAACTTCAAACAGGGTTTCTTATGGCCTCCCTTCAATAATGGCTTTCTTCTTGCCACTCGTCCATGAAGGCCAGATTTGTGTAGAGTACGACTCTAGTTGTCCCATGTACAGATTCCCCCAGCTCAGCGGCAGTACGTCGGAGCTCCTCCAGAGTTATTTTGGGGCACCTGGTTGCATTTCTGACCAGTACTCTCCTTGTTCGGTCTGTTAGTTTAGGTGGACGGCCGTGTCTTGGTAAGTTCGCAGTGGTGCTATACTCTTTCCATTTCCGAATGATGGATTGAACAGTGCTCTGTGAGATGTTCAAATCTTGGGAAATCTTTGTATAACTTAACGCTGCTTTAAACTTCTCCACAGCTTTATCCCTGACCTCTCTGGTGTGCTCCTTGGCCTTCATGATGTTGTTTAGTGACCAATACACTCTGACCATAGCTCTGAGGCCCTCACAGAACCGCTGGAATTATACTGAGAGTAGATTACGCACAGGTGGCCTCTATTTAATGGTTAGGGCAAGGTGTTAACTGTCTGCAGTCATTAGGAATTTTATGAAGGCAATTTAATGCACTCAGAAAATGCTGTATGAATACTTATGCATGCCCGACTTTTCTATAAAAAAATGATCTCAATTGCGTCATTGAGTTGTGGCACAATGTACAATATCCCTCTTCCACTTTGTCTTTTCTATCAGCGTAGTATTTACTCTAACGGACAATTAATGAGTAAAAAAAAAACATGCTACAACACCTGCAGTGTCGCACCATGAGTTACTTAGTTCTGCTTTAAGAGACCAATTTAGCTCAAAACCTGAACATTGAAAACATTGAGTTTTGCCTGCATCGTCTCCCCTTAATGTTGTGTTGAGCTCCTTTTCTAAATGACCATGTAAATAACTGCCAACGTTTATCAGGCTTGATTTAAGAGGCACAAGGAGAAGGAGAAATAGAGGTGAAGATAAATGGAAAACAATTTTAGTGAGCTTCTTGACACCGCCGTTCCCAAAGCGGTTACTATTTTGCCATTTAGAAAACTATACAATATATACGCCATTGAATAGGCAAGTAGTAAAACGTGCTAATTGACATACTAAGGTAATCACGAGTTGCGCGGTTTTAACACACTCGCACGCTAACCACAATCCATTATGGCTAGCAAATGAAATAATGTCACACAATTTTTCAGGTAATTAGGTTCTCCATAAACAACGCTCCCCCTGCTATAGTCGCGGACTGACAGTAATTGCTTCCTGTAGGGAGAGAAAACAATCCAGCCTAAACTAAGGGAGCTGTTTTACAATTGCACCACAATGGCACCTTTCAAAAGCAGTAATTACACAGTCATTAGGCCTGACGTTACGGAACTATAAGCACCTTGTTGGAAAAAAAAGCATGAGAATTTACCCCGGCTAAATTTAGACAATGTGCACAAAAGTTTTATAGTTAGACATATGGCATCATTTTATAGTGATGCCATTTGTCTAACTATAAAACTTTTGGGGTTGCCAAAATACAGTATAAAACGCATAAACACCCCACAGAAAAGAAAAAAAAACAATCCATTCTGACAACACCTGACTGCATTCATTCCCAAAAAAAACAGCCTAATAACTAATGGTGACGCACAAACTGCTCATTATGGCCCAAAAATGCACACCATGCACAGCATTTCAGAATTGATCATTGTGAAGCAGCACAGTGCTATATTCACCATTGTTCACACCTACAGATAAGCAGTCTTCCCAGCAGCACGGAAATGCTTAGGAGCCGAGGAGGAAAATGTCACCATCTTACCTGCAAGATAAGAAGAGAGACAGACAAAAGAAAAGATTAGTGATACTGATTAATTAAACAGTCAGAGCTTTTGTTCCGCTTCACGTTAACAAAATGACACCATGTGTGTGTTTTGCGTTTACTTTATGTGAACTGCCGCAGCAACTTGTTCACAGAGTATGTTTAACAGAGTGTGACTTGCCAGGAACGCTCAGAGAAGCCAAACGGGGAGTGGCAGAGTGGAAGTGAAGAGGTGATGAGCCTCAGAGCAAAGATGGAGGAAGATAAACGAGACACATGCAGCGGTAATGCCTTTGCCACTCACTAGATATTCACACTGTGCATCCAAGGCTTATGGTGTGACAATAAAAAAAAAAAAAAACTGTTGCTCAAAATTGACACAGTGTTGACTTAAAGGTCATATATCATGCAAAATCAACTTTTGTTTGGAGCTTTTAACCATATTGTAATGCTATTTCCTTATCATCAACACCCCAGAGTGGTTCTTGGCTTCATGCGCACATGTCTGAGTAATCCTCATGAATCCTGCTCTCTCAGCAGCTGCTCCGCCCTCTCCTGGTAAACGACTGGCTTTGGCCATCTTACGTAAGATTGTCAAACCACCCCCATTAAGGAAGTGCCCAACATGTCCGCACTGCCCCTACAGAGTAAAGGTATACGCCCTTTTTCAGAGGTGCGAGCAGCGAGAGGTTGGACAAAGTCATTTTTGTGCTGATATTGCACCACCACCCTTTTCTTACCTAAAGATAATGTCTTGGCGAAAATGCACGTTTAGCTGCGAGAGAAACAGGACTTGACTCAATCTTCCTAAAGAAGAGTTCAATCGTCAGAAATGGACGGAATTTCTCTCTGGGATTCAGCAACTAACCAGCCACAATATGTTTCTACCAAAAGTACCAAAGTCGATTGTCCGAGAGAATAACTCTTATAACCGGCACGATTCCCACAATAAAAAACACTAGATGGAGAGGCCAGAACAACAAGTAAATCAAATGTGTGTTAGCCATTTATGAAGCTGTGTTGCATATGTCAACTTCTGATATCTGCATTATGAAGTAACTTCACAATGCGACATCATGAAATAGGCGGCATCATCTTGGGGAGCGGTGGAGTTAACTGAATCCAAGCGTCCTGTCTTCCGGGTTGGTAAAATACTCACCAGAAAATACGTACATGTCTTTAAAAAAATGAGTACACTTTACTGGTAGAGTTACAATATACAGCGGGAAACAAAAATACACATTTGCATTGTTTTCTCACTGTGTGACATGAAACCTGAATTAACGTTTTGGATATCCTCCAACAAGCTTCTCACAAGAAAGAAAGGAATTGTGGTCCATTCCTCCAAACAGAACTGGTGTAACTGAGCCAAATTTGTGGGTCACCTTGCGTGCACATGCCTTTTCAGCTCGGCCCATACATGTTCAGCTGGACTGAGATCAGGATGTTGTGATGACCACTTAAAAACATTGACTTTGTTATGCTTAAGCCACTTTGTAACCAGTATTGGCCATTATGCTTTGGGAATTGTGGCTGATGTCTTGAGATGTTACTCCAATATTTCCGCATAGTGTTCTTTCTTCATGATGTCATCTATCTTGTGAAGTGCACCAGTCCCTCCCGCAACAAAACAACCCCACAGCATGATGCTGCCACCCCTGTATTTCACCGCTGGGATGGTGTTCTCAGGCTTGCAAGATTGCCCCTTTTTCCTCCAAACTTTACGATGTTCATTATGGCCAAAACATTTTTTTTTTTTTTCATCAGGCCACGGGATCTCCAAAAAATAAAGTCGTTATCCTCTTTTTATTTGCAAACTCCAAACTGTCTTTTTCCTGTTTCTTTTGGAGTAAGGGCTTCTTCCTGGCAGAGTACCCTCTCAGCCCATGTTGGTACAGTACTTGTTTCATCCTGGATGATGAGAAACTCTTACCAGGTTCAGCATCTTCACCAGGTCTTTTGTATTTGTTGTTGGGTTGATATTCACATTTCAGACCACAGCACGTTCATCTCTGGGACACAAAACCTGCCTTCTTTCTGATCTGAATGATGACTGGACATCTCCATCATTGTTTTAACCAATAAACGTGGCACCTCCAAGTGTCTTGAAATTGCACCCAAATTGCTTTCCCAAATTGTTTAAAGGTATAGTAATCTTTGCTTATGTAAACGTCTGATTTTGTAAAAAGAAACAAAAACATAAAAAAAAATAATAATAATAATAATACTCGATCTCTCATTCTTGTGGAATTTGATAAATAGAAAGATTTTTTTAAATTCTAATTGACCTAAAAAAAATAAAAGTGTATTCTGGTTTCATGTCAGACAGTGAGAAAACATTTTTTTTTTATTAAGCGTATGTAAACATATGGTTCCCGCTGTATCATATGAATGCCTATAGTTTACTTTGGAATGGCTAAAATAGCATGATATAGGCCCTTTAAAAAAGAAAGCATAACAACCAATTGGCTCTCTGTAACACACACACGCACACACACACACACACACACACACACACAAGCTACTTTGACGACACTTTATATGCCACAGGAAAAGCAACCGACACAAAGGACATGACAGGACCTTAAACTCAAATGCAAAACAGTATCAACGGGTGCCCAAAAAAGGACAAATTTACATAATTTCCAAATGTCAGAGTTGTTGTGTGTTTTACGCAGTGGTGGTTCTCAGCGGGAGCCTCTCAGTCAAAGTTATGAGCCGCGGTGTATGTGACGGAGTGAGCGGCGAAAGTAAAGTTCATTAAAGAAAAGAGATTAATTAGGTTCTACATCACTACTTCCACATTACAGATATAAGAGCGAGCAGCTGCAGAGTCGATTTAAAAAAAACAAAAAAACAAGAGTCCACGGAGACTGCGGTGCCCTCACAGCATCTCAGAGCCCATTCAAACAGAACATACAAAGGCCAACTGCTTCAAATGCTCACTAAGTTTAGGCTGCGCAACATTGCGGCAGGAAAAGCAAAATGAAATACTAAAAGCTCAATAGAAACAATATAACGATTCAATTCAAGAAATTCCTTAAGCAGTTCAACTCTCTGTCCTGGATTGGACCGGTACCTTTACTGAACAGTATTTACGTGTGTGGACAAGGCACACACAGTTTAGTTTTGTCGTTTTTGTCACTTTTTTGTTGCATCTTCATTACGGTTTTGTCACTTTTTTAGATGCTTTTTCATCACTCTTCAGTCGTGTGTTTCGGTCATATTTTTATTGTATTTATTTAAGTTTTTTGTGGCTCTTTTGCCACTTTTTTCTGCTTTTAGATTTGAGTTATGCCAAACTGGAGAAAATGTACTTGGTTATTAAACAGGTAACAGAAATGTAATGCCACAAAGATTTGTAATCTTTTTTTTGTGTCTTTTTTCAATTCAACTTGTTAGAGCAATGCCACTATTTTTAAAGACTTTAAATGACTCGAGAAAATGCAGTGGAATATAAACATATCCTTGGCATTTTTGTAAATAAAGTAAAGTAAACTTTATTTGTATAGCGCTTTTCACAGACACAAAGTCACAAAGTGCTTCACAGTAAAAACAGATAGAAAAACCTCTTGAAACACAACAAATGCCGACAATCATTGGCAGCGTGAGTCGATTGGACTAGAATGCTTTTGTAAACAAATGTGTTTTAGGCACTTTTTAAAGATGTCCATGGAGTCTAGAGAGCACAGGTCAAGTGGGAGTTCATTCCAAAGTCGCGGCACGGCAGCTCCCCGAGTTTTAAAACAGGTACGTGAAACCATCAATAATTCTGCCCAGAAAACCTCAAGTTCCGGGTCGGGCTGGAGGGCTTTATGAGGTCAACAATGTAAGGAGGAGTTTGACCATGTAGGCTCGAAACGTTAGCACCAAGATTTTAAATTAAACACGAAATTCAACAGGGAGCCAGTGAAGCGATTTTATCACAGGACTGATATGGGCCCTCCTGTTGGTGCTGGTCAAAAGTCTTGCGGCTGAGTTTTGGACTGACTGCAACCGAGCCAGCTCTTGAATAATCATTTCAAGCTCTTCTCTGGACATCAAGGACCTGAGCTTGGCGATGTTACGCAACTGAAAAAAACAGTTCTTTACCAGCTGTCTACAGAGTTCCTCAGCTTTGCTTTGGCTGAAAGGCCCAGATCACCCAAGTACTGTTTGATAGTACTACTATGTGGGGCGATGATAAGTTTTGGCAGAGTTCAGTTGAATGCTATTTTTACTTAACCACTGCTTCAATGTGTGAGACAGTTGAGTAAGGAGCTCAGTTTGTGGACCTTGGAAGTCTTAAAAGAACAGTGCAACTGAATATCATGAGCAAACAGATGATAGGACACATCACTGAATTGCTGGATTATCCGACCGAGAGGAAGAATATACAACAAAAATAGGAGAGGCCCCAAAACAGAGCCCTGGTGCACACCACACAGCAGATTGCTGGACTCAGACATTATATGATTGGCAGACACAATGAAAGTTCTACCACACGGGTATGAAGCGAACCATTGAAGTACTGGGCCCGACGTCCCAATAAAAGCGTTAATTGAACGTGCTTTGGAATGTACATTTGCTATTGGGAAACATGTCCAGTTCTCTTCTCTCAGCTATGGAAAACCCCCAAAAAGGGCTTAAAACAGTGTCAGGATAATAACACTAGTGAATTAAACATATGAAATTCAAAAGGATGACTTGTTGTTGTCTATTGGAACATTCTCCGATTTCGTTTTTCAAGGATCAATATGAAAAAAAGAGAGGAGCATTTTGCAACTTGACAAACAAAGTTAAATTAAAAGACTCACATCACTAAACAGTGGTAAGATAAGAAAGTAAATAAACCAGATTCAGTCCCAGTGCTGTGTGAAATCTGAGACTCCAAACACATTTCCCTTTTTGCCGCCGCAGCTTGTGATTCAGGACACACTCGCAGACTAATTGATCATAATCATTCACAACCCGTCGTGAAATTGGGTGGCCAGCCTTTTGAGCTTTTTGATTACCAGAGTTATCTGATTACCCACAAACCCCCCGTTTCATCAAGGAAGCAATTATCTCTCATTGTCAGTGATCTGTAACGGTCATGGAACATCGGTTGATTTGAAGTTTCGAAACTGTGAACTTCCACGAGGCCTCCTCCTATTGGGAGGAGGCCTCGTGGAAGGCCCAGGACACGCTGGTGGGACTATGTCTCCGTGCTGGCCTGGTGTCGCCTCGGGGTCCCCCCAGAACAGCTGGAAGAGGTGTGCGTGGATCGGGAAGTCTGGGCATCTCTGCTGAGACTGCTGCCCCCGCGACCCGGCCCCGGATAAAGCGGAAAAAAATGGATGGATGGATGGAAACTGTGAACAAAAAAGTCGCAAGATTCTACTTTTTTTATTATTTTTTTTACTCATAGCAGAAGAAAAGAGCCAAAAGCAACATGTGACAATATGTTTGCAAAGTCCGGGGGAAGTCATGGATTATATCGAAGATTAGAAATGTGGCAAGGGGAGCTTTGAGTTGATGTACTGGTACCTATAAGACCAAATTTAACATGCAACACATTTCTGAGGGAATTTCATGAAGCGATGTCTGCGCTGCGAGTATAATCCAGCAGCTTTGGTAATTACAATAATTTAAATCACTGGAATTAATAAAGACTATGAGTGGAGATCCAAAGGGGGGTCTTCAGTAATACATCATTTGATAACAAAGCTGCCATTGCATGACCATTGGAGACCAAGAACAACAGGTAAATCACAAATCTAGTTAATGGGCTTCCGGCACTGTCCTGGGAGCACAGTAAAGACATGATTATATGGAGTTCAGTGTTATAACCTGTGACAAATACAAGCTTTTGTCAAACAGATGCTCAATAAGCCATTAATACGGAAACTCATGCAAGCCAATTTCCTGGTAAAATCACTTATTGACAGAAAAGTTGAAATGGCAAAAAAATCTCTTTCAACATTTCAATGCATTTGCAGAGGCTGAATGAAGGATTATTTGTCTCCAGCTGTCAGACTGATTAAAGTCGTCCTGTCTCTCCAAATGTTTCAGATACAAAAGAAGGACTTTTCTGTGACTCATCCCTTTTCTCTATTTTACCTCCAAATCTCATTATTTCACTCATACATTTGTATGAGCAGGAATAATAAGATGCGTCCCCTCCTGGGACCGCCACCTTAACGTGGTGGAGGGGTTTGAGCACCCGAATGATCCTGGGAGCTCTGTTGTCGGGGGCTCCGTGCCCCTGGTAGGGTCTCCCATGTCAAACAGGTCCTAGGTGACGGGTCAGACAAAGAGCGGTTCAGAAGCCCCTTATGAGAGACCAACAGGCCCGGTTAGAACCATGAGGCCGTCCTTCTGTGGACCCACCACCTGCAGGAGGAGCCATAGGGGCTGGTGCAATGTGATTTGGGCAGCTCCAACAGCTGCCCCCACGACCCGGCAACAGACAAGTGGAAGAAAATGGATGGATGGATGGAATAATAAGATATTTCAGCTGAAGCGTCACCAAAGCCTTTGAACAATTACAACAAAAGGGACAAACGCTGCTGTCCAATTGCAATGCATTAACCTTTCTCACGAGGTGTAATATAGAGTGTTGCCGTCTATATCAGGGTCGTGATACCATCTGTTCATGCTCTGTTGAACTGAAACACCTTGCCTCAAGAAGTTAATTAAAACCCTCATGGACCTAATCCATGCCCAGTTGTATAGGTCACTGTTATTTGTCCAAAGTTCTACCATTGGTGAGAGTAAAACAACATATCAATGTTCTGGTTCTTTTTTCTGAGTCAGACACCTCTGAGCATATTTACTTCACAATAACATGTCTTTATGTTAAAAAAAGAGGTTGAGTGCACATATTTTAGTGGCTCTGTGCCAAAGCCTTCATATCTGTGTGTTGTGCCTCTCTGTCAAGTAATGCAAATGACGTTCCTGTAAGTTATTCTGTCAAGCTCTCATTCTGACATATAGAGGATGTTCCTTATTTTTAGTATTACAGCTTGTTATCTTGACATACAGTCAAATGTGGCTTACATAGGTTATGTGAAACAAAGCTGTGATGGTTTAATACCCTGTATTGGTATAGCTCATCTTATATTAAATATTGTGTGAGCATTTACTTTGAATGTGACAGAGAAAAGTTAGCCAGTCAGAACAACTTTAAGATGAGCGCTTCATATTGAAGTGGACTGCACGAGCCTCCCTGTTGTTTCAAAGGTCTCTTCAAGGTGTGTTTAGGCAGATGAGAGGGCTTCTCAAGTAACAGAGCAATAAGAAAATACTAAGTATTTCTTGTCTTGTCCCTTCACGGGAACCGTCTTGAAGTGCTTTATTGTGAGATTCAAGGTTTCAACCATCATGGACTAAAGTTGAAGTGGGAAAAACTTTACTTATCTTACAGATAATATCTGTAAGATATTATCGAAGATGGTGTGGACATCAACATATTATGTTGATGTCCACACCATCTTCGCACAGTGAAATAATGTTATTTCAATCATGAATGGCTCCCTCCGTCGATTCATGATACTATGTACTTCATTTGACTGCGTCCAATCTATAGCAGCTGGAAATGATCATAAATATAGATTATTATTGAAACACAAACAACTAGGTGGCATGAGTGATAATAAAAGTGACAAAGAAACAATTGCAGAGTGGATTCTGGGGAAAAAATAAACTAATGATTTAAGTAAAAAAAAATATATATATATTATGTACATGCTGAAAAAGACACTTTGTGGGCATGGATGTTCTCTTCAGTATTATTATTTTTTTAAATAATTTTATTCTAAAGGATAATTTCATTCATGTGTTATTGTACAATATTATTGTATGTTCTGTATTTCCTTTTTTTCCCCTTCTTCTCGTGCTGCCTCCATGAAAGGTTAAATGTATGCCTTTTGTTTTCATTAGCCTTTAGTTTAGATCCGTCTACTCTGCCCGCAGTAGTTCTTCTCTGACACCAATAAAGCTTGCGCTGTCATAAGGGGCTCAGCTGAAATCCGTTCACAGCGGCGGCGCGATAAGAGAACAGAGACACGGGGCCTTGCGACGACGGAAGAGCAAGGACGGACGAGAGGACGCACATCTGCAGGAGGTGAAGGCGAGCGCTGAATTTTAAATCTTTAAATCCACTGGAGTGCGCCCCGAGTGTCGTCAAATAACTGCAGGTATCTGGCAATATTCACAGGCCTGGGCCCACCTTTGTGCTTTTTTAACAGGGCCTATAAGCTTTAACAGTGTGTAAAGGCTATTGGACAATTTACCTTCATGTAGGGGGGGAATAAACACGCGATCTCCTCTTTCATTGATATGCTCCGGCCCCATTTGAGGAGGTAGATCAATGGCGGATTGTATAGCGAGGCCTGGGAGAGCAGTCTGAGCCCTTCCCTTTCAAGTAGAGAAGACAAAGGGGCACGAGGAGAAAGGAAGATCAAACACAAAGCGATGGGATGGAGTTTGCCCCAGACTTATGAATAGGCTCAAGGAAGCAAACATTGCCATCTGTAATGCTGCTCAAATCAGCAATTGCATTAGTTCCCGGGGCAATCGGCAAGTGAGATGAATGTTCACAATTAGGTTTCAACTTTTAAGATCTGCAGTGTGACTGTGGATTCTACCCAAAAGCTGCGATGTGAAAAGAAAACTTGAAGACAGTCTTTGATTGCGCTCCAGTCCAGTATGTGGGGTCTTTGCATACTGTATGTGTTCTCTTTGTGTCCGGGGTTTTAAATGAATCAATAATGATTGTAGATTCAGAAAACTTTGTTGATCCCAAAGGGCAATGGATTTGTAGCAAACCTCGGAGCATTTCACAAACAAGTCATAGTCGGGTCAGTCCCAACAGTTCAGACGAAAGTAGAGGCTCAAATTAAACAATATTTCAAGACATCCAGAGACTGCATCAGTGGAAAATGGCATAAAATTTTATTTTCTATAATCGCAGAACGTTTTTTTTATTGTTTTAAAGAGCAAATCTCATCCATCACGTTTTATAAAATGCCTTTACGTCGGCCAGCTTCCCAACTACCCTATTTTCCGTGTGTACTAATGCGTTTCAATTTTCTCAATGAGGCCTGGCTCTCTGAAAGTTAATCACATTACCTTTCTCTTGTTATCTCATACCATTAACGTCGACATTTATAAGGCACTTTAAGTAGATTTGGAGGAAAGTACATTAGCCTGTTAAGTAAATTAGAAAGGCAAATGTATTGGGCTGTGACAAATAAGTTTCTCAAACAGTAAAGCTGGTTTACTCCCAGAAGGGAGACTCACTTGTCGACTGGATGGAGCATGTTAGTGAGCAGCAGTATTTGAAGTGAATAAAGTAAAGGCAGGGACAGATGTTTGTTCGGAGTGTAAAAATGTGAGTGTTCCGCAGCTCTTGTTCTCCATAGACTGAGAGAGATGAGGCTCCACTCAGCTCTGTACTCCACCTGCTCACTCACAACTTGTGGGGACTGAAGTAGCGATGGCTATGACGCCTTCAATTACTGCCAATTAAAAGGGGCTCCAAACTAAAGCAGACAAGATCCCCCAGAGGAAAAAGGAGAATACTAAGTTCTGAAGCAACACATCATGTTCACAAATCACAGCAATGCAGATAAATCCCAGTCTATACAGCTGAAACATCAATCAATCAAAGTGTATTTCTAAAACACTATACAACAACACTTGGCAGACCAAAGTGCTTTACATAGAAACACAAAAGAACAACATGTGAAACACGTCAAGATAATTGGTTTTGATGAACACATCTATGACACACAAAATGGACACATTTGGACAAAAGAGAATCTGACATTGGTTGCTCCATTGCTACATCGCCGGGCATAACCCAAACTGAAGAGAACAGCAACACACTCTGGATAAAAATACAGACTCAAAAATACACTCGGAATTTTTACTGAAGTCAAGCTGGTTAGCTAAGGCTGAAATGCTACCAAGATCCACGACCTCCTACATTCACACCCATTCTAAATGATTTATGTCTACTTTAAATAACTTAAAATTCACCTAGTGAGCCATACTCACAGTTGTGAGAGGTGCCACAAATCTCCGGGTACCATCTTGTTTTCAATTAGGGATCTCAGCCAATGAACATGTCTGCTTCGACAGAGCGCATCACCCAAACACACAAAGTGTGTGTTACAGTAAATAAACAAACATGGTTTGCACAGTTTCTGTTTGGCCAGAGCTGCAGTAGAATGTTGTTTTGACCAGGCAGAGTAACTCAGAGAGAACTGGCATCAAGATGTACCAGTGATACCAAACAGGAAAATGTTTAAGTTACACAGACTGTGGTCACTGTAGTACACAGTACGTGATATGCAAGTATACGTTGTATAACCACTAAAGCCTGCAGGATAGCTGTATGCTCACCTCAAATTGAGGAAAGATATGTAGCACTCATTTGTGTTGTGTTTGCGTTTTCAGTCAATTTAGAGACCAGCACAACCTTCCTACCTTTCTGCTGAACACGAGAGAAAGGTCCAGCAGGCATCTCTCCCCTCTCTTTCCCTCTCTCACTCGACACTGACATGCTGCACATGGGCAGAGCTGGGGCGCCGGTAAAACAGGATGAACAAAGTCATCCTACCAGTGCACAATGTCTCACTGGTTAAATGTTAATATAACAACATAGCCTAAATGAAGGCAGCTATAAACTAAACTGAAGTCCACATGGCGGATTAATGCAGCTGTCGCTAATGAACTAAACTTGTGTTAATCTCTCCCTGCATTGCCTCTCTCTTGCCCTCAGAGGTGGAAGGCAGATCTGGCCATGTAGTCCGTGTTTTCACTCTGCACAGTGCAGTTAAACTTAGATTTATCAAATTTAATCTATGAGTCGTCTGAGAGCTGCAGAAGCAGAGTTGACAGAGGAATCAAGAGACTGCGCCCCCCGAAAGAAAAAAATGGTCCATTAGGCTACATAAAAAGTAATTAGCCTAAAAAAAATTAAAAAGGTCACTCCTATCTTCTCAGCACATACATCTCCACCAGCCTTTTGCATTTATCAGCCAATGACTCCAAGCACTCACTTCTGGTAAAGTCAGTTATGAGCCAACAGTAAGTTGGTTATACATCCTCGAGACACAGGCTGTTGTTATTATTCATTGTGTCCCAGGGTCTGATGAAGAGCACGCGCCCCTGTACATAACACCGAGTGGGACCCAACATCAACCATGACCAATATCAATATTGGTCAATATCCTTAATGTATGAAAAGCTTGGAACAAACCACATTACACAAACTATATTTCCTCATGTAGCTACATTTTATGACAGGGCCTACTGTATTCAATCTAGTGCACAGGTCCTATAAAGCAAAAAAATAAAAGAATCAATCATGACCGTTCTAAAAAGCAATGATGTAAATTAGTGTGGCTCAGTTATCTTTTACCAACCAGGATGATGCCTCTTCTTGATATGAAAGAAATACAATATTGCATCTGAAGGCATATGTTCTATAGACAAAGTTGGTCCAATAAATAAAGTCCATAAAGGACACTAATAGTAAAGCACAGAGGTGGGAGACTCCTCTGTTAAACCCATCCATCAAGTCACAGCACATTTACAGATACATGTCTCCAGAGGCTAATGCACACAACTAAATGTGAACCATCATAAATCCACAGTATAGCACACTCCTCTATATGCACATTGAAACCTCAATGAAGTCTCTGAAATAATGAACTCTCTTTCTATTCATTACGAACTATCTGCTGAGGAAAGATGCACCCAAATGTGAATAACCTCTGCAGCGGTACACATTGTTTAGCTCTTTGTGATGGCACCATTGCTCGTAAGATGAAAAAACAAAAATAAAACTCCCATAAACTAGAGAGTGAGAGCTCAGTTTTTCCATCACACAATGTGCCAGCTGGATTTACACTCTAAACAGCATTTTTGTCAGAGAAAGCTTCGTCCGATCAGGTTAAGATAAAGGTTTTCAATACGCTCAAGGGAAAAAAATAACATTAGAGGCATTTAAATCTTTTCAATCTGAGCGTGGGCTTAGCTAAATGAAAAGTCGGACTCTTAGGATTGACCAAATATCCAAAGTGAACACAAGGCTATGGCTATTGTTGCACACATTTTAGGCACAAAGTTTGCTGCGTTTCAAATTGGCCTGGCTTTAATATCCACACGTATTAAAAACTTTGAGGCAATAAACTTGTGGCCCTTTCCATTCAATAAAATATTCATGGGCTGCTGACAGTGTATACAGTGGAATTTAAGGAAAGGCTGAAGCGGTGCCTACTGTGAAGTCCATTTACTTCCATTACCCCACTACATTATACTTTCTCATGGGCCATTGGACTGTAGTAATAACCGGAGCTGGAGGCCTCAGATCATTGTCTTGGTCAGGAGCCCGGGGCTGACAATAGGGTCTCTTATATGTTGGAAGCAAATCTTAACGACATCTAAGTGCCACTGGCAGAGGGACCTTATGGAAAGCTTATGGATAATATTCTCATGAGCTCTCTGCCAATATGAAAGGACGTGTAGATAGGGCCTTGGCGTTTGTTCTGCTGTGCATCAAAAGTTTGAAGTTAAAGCTACTACTGTATTTTCTGGACAATAAGTAGCATTTTATTCATAGTTTGGCTGGGTATGCGACTTACGTACACTCAGGAGCGACTTATATATCAAAATATATAATTTCACATGTTTGTTATTTTCACAGACAGCCGCTAGAGGGGGCGCTCTAGGCTTATGTACCAGTATCTGCTTCTCCTGTACCACTGAAGATTTAAGAAACAGTAATCGAGCAGCAGGAAAAGAGTTTGGAGTGTGCGAGAAACTTGTGAGGGACTGGAGAAAAGTGAAGGTTACTCTAACTGCAATGAAGAAAACAAAAGCAGCGAATTGCGGGCTAAAAGCTAGAGGAACAAGTTCGCAAACGTGTGATTGAACAACGTGCTGCCGGAAGAGGCTTGTCAACAGTGCACCAGGGTGGCTGGTACGACAAATACTCCGGAATGACATATATATCTTCTTTATGCATTTGTTGGCTGGTGCGACTTATATAAGTTGCTTCGGGGTATAAGTTATTCTCTATGATTTGTTTTCGTCAGTAGGTGTATCATGGTGCGGGGCCATAAAATGTAAAATCAATTTCATCTAGGTTAATTTTATGTCGCAAAATAGCATATGGTTGATGGAGGTGTACAGCCAAGCAACATTTCTCAAGAGACAAACTGATGAGAGTGCGTCTCTTCCATCGGTCTGTATTGGAGTTGGTGAAGCAGAAAGTGATCACGCTGTAGATGGAGTCGCACACATCATGGACCAAACCACCTGGAAAATGGACTGCTGCTGTATAAGTGGGCGTTTGTGACCGCACAAACGTGTAATGGTTAAACACCGGGCAGAGGGTGTCAACAGGCCATCCGAGGCGGGTCAATATTTGTGCAGAAAACCCGAGCGTAACTGTGATTGTACTTCAACTATGTATTCAAATATTGTCGGAATGCACCGTGAACCTGTTTGCAACCTTACGTGAGGCAACAGAGGTAATGCATTTTTTAGTGCGCTAAAAAACAAAACATGCCTCAAATAGACACCGGCCATCAACTCTTCACAGCTTATCTTCATTTACAAATTTACGGTATGGAAATAAACACTCCCACAGGGCTTTTAGCTATGTAGAAATGTATTTTTTGCAGCAGGGTGTGCAGAAGCTGGGATTTTTGTTTTGATTGATCAACATGTAACCAGGAAAGTCCCACTGAGGTTCAGAATCCCATTTTCTAGAGGAGAATCCTGGTTCCAAAGGGGACTCTTTAGTACATGTTTTAAGAAATAAGGGAAACTGGAGAACCGGGGGGACACCTACAAAGACACAGCAAGGACATGCAAACCCCACAAGGAAAGGCTTTACGCAGTTTGGTAATCGAACTATAGTATAATCTGTCCTTTAGCTTAAAGAGTAGTTGTCTGGTTTTCTATGTCATAAACTTAGGCATGTGGCCTCCTGCTGGCGAGATAGCCATTGAGACTACAGACTCGGAGTGACAAGAGAGCTAAGCCAGGCAGTTACAGTTGTATACTTATATTTATGTACATGGCACCTGTGCAGGATTGACATTTGGTGTCCATCTGGTACAAATGCTTTGATATAGGGGCAATGATATTGGTCCTTGTGCTATATAAGGTTGGCGGTTCTGTAAAGTTGCAGACTCTCCTGCAGCATTGTTTCCACTCTGTCTTCTGAGCTAATAAAGGCTTCTAGAACTACTTTGCTCTCTAGCATTTTTTGTAGCTAAAACATCGACAATATTCTTAGAGAGCACCGAATGTAGCACAACCATTAGCACATACCCAACCTTAGTTTAAAGTGCAGAACTGCATCAGCGTTTTAATAAAACAAATATATAAAGTGATGCAATGATGAGCAATAGTAAAGATAACTAGAAGGACATTTTGACTATTAATGTGCACACTCTTGCGCCGTAGAAACCACAGATGAAAGAATTTCAAAGTAACATAAAATTGCAACAGTGAAAGTTTTAAATGGTTGTAGATATTTCCTCTAATGGCCTCTCTGCATGTGGAGGGTATATCGCCCTTTTACAGTACCTTTGGGGCATAAGCTCATGCTGTGATTGGCTTTTTCTTCCCAAGTCCTGCTTTCAGCTAAATTCACCATTTAGATCCTCCACTCCCAGACTTGGACTTCAAAACACAACATTAAAACGCAGGTCTGTAAAACCAAAGTAAACCAGCTGTACTGTCATGACTTGTAAGATCATTTAAAGCATTTTGTGGGATCGCAATTTCTGGCAAGAGTAGAGAGATGAAATGAAATCAGCCTCGACAGGACCATATTTCACTCGGAGAGCACAGGTGAGCCCCGCTGAGTCTGAAACAAGAGCTTTTACGATTCTCCGGTTTCTTGTAAAGTGTCGCAAACAGAATCACAGCCCCATAGACTATACCGTTTGTTGTTTAAATAAAACCCCACTGATGCCCTGAGGCGCTGCTGGAAATCAGAACAGTGTGTTGCATTTTTTTCCTGTCAGGATTCATTTCTCTATAGAGCTTTCATCTCATAAACCACAGCTTCTTCATATATAATCTCATACATGGAGATTTTAGACAGTAGCTTTATTCCTTCAATCTCTAGTTATTTTAAAATCTGGAAGATTTATATGATAACTCAGTGGTTATCATCAAATTCAATACAGACGGACGGTACTGACAATAATGAAGACCAGACCAGAGATGCTTAGTAGAGAGTAGCTTGGTGAGAGAGTGTTTCGGTACTCTTCCTGTGAGTAAGTCTATAACTGGCAAAAGCATCATATTGGCCAATGATTAACGTAAAGCTTGTATTTTTTTTGTACTTTATCCTATAGGTATGTGTTATGTTTTATTGTTTATGAACTGGAAATATCAGGATTTGGTACTTGATTTAGTGTTTTAACAGTCAGATTTTATGCCTCAACACCAAAACCTAAATCCGTACTAAGAGTATTTCACCAAGTCATCTTTTTGTTCTTTTACAGGAGTAGTTACGTGGGTCTTTTTGCTTCTACTTGAGTAAAGTAATGTCGCTTTTTCAAATTACAGCACTGTCATCTGTACTACAATTCCAGCAACGTGAAAACATCCATTTTCCACACAGCGGTCAATGTTGAGATTTTGAGCTAGTTCGCTCCCTCAACATCTCAGTTTAAATGTCAGCATATGGAAAAAACATATTTTATGACATGTCTACTAGCAAGCCGGAGAGTTCATGGATGTAACTAGAAGAAGAAGAAGAAGAAGAGGAACTTTATTTATATAGTAGCTCCTTTCACGGACATAGTCACAAAGCGCTTTACATGACACAATTACACATTCACTCCAGACTCAGTGGTGTTCAGTTTCTCCAGGGGGAGACGGACAGAAGCGCTGTCGTGACTGCACACATCTGCGCCAACGGTCCCTCTGACCACCACCATGTATTCACGCACACACTTCATTCATCCAGGCCGTGAAACACAAGCGCTAACCGCTGTGTTACCGTGCCTCCAACATAAAACATTGCTGCAGTCCATGCATAGTCACAAATATTGACATTATTCACTAATATCGACATATTTGGTATCTACATGTAGCAGGAAAGGCGACCAAGATGGCACTGTCTCTTTCTGGGCGACAGAAATATACACACGTATATGCGTAGACATTAGAAAACTTTCGGGCCCGTTCCTTATGTATAAAATATCTACACTTTAGTTGCTCCTACAGACTCCAAACTTCCCAAATTTATTTTTTGAGGGATTTTTTTTAAATATCTAATTCCCAGCCTCATCTAATGTGCTTTGAACCACAGAAAACACAGCAACATTTTATATTTTTACTAAATCTTTTTCACTCATAATTTTTTTTTTTTTTTTTCAAAACCCAAATTTCAGAGATTTTTTTTTTTACAAAAAATAAAAAAACATGGTCTGCCTGCATGGACAGAAGGAATGAGTATTGATATGGACGTGATGAAGTCAGTGCGCGCACCTGGCATTTGCTTAGGTTCGTGTCAACCCTGTGATATTTACAATGGCTGAACTTTTGCGTCGCCTGTGTTTTATTACCGCCTGAATTAAACATGACAGGAGGAGGAGAGACGCAGCCCGGGCGACTGGAGCCGAGCCAGAGATGAGCGTCGAGCCAAGAGGACGGCGGAAATGTCTCCATCTCCGTTGCACTATCCCTGGCCTCCTGACACACGCAATCGATAGCAGCAATTCTATTACAATCACCGCCAGCATTTTCACACTTCTGCTGAGTATTCAATTTGGTTTAAAGATGGGATTGTAGGAGGACTTAAAAATTTGTGCATAAACGGGGACATGAGTGGGTGGGATTTGAAATACCATTCACCAAAGTGTAAATGTCCAAGTTATGGGTTAGGTTTTTTTATTTTTTATTCCGCATTGAAATGGATCGTGAACACACTGCCTGCCCAACTGCCTCCACACACAATCACACAGCTACATCCAAAAGACAGTGAGTGGTGCAATGTCCAGCCTTGAAGTCTTAAAGTGTCAAAAAACTTTATAAAACCATATTGCTGTTGGTACACTTTTGTTGTGCCTCTGAGCAAAGTACTCTCCCTAATTACTTCAGCCGCATGCGCTCATTAATAACTTCAGTCATGCTGTGTTGATCAGCCTCAAGTCAGACCTTGAAATAAAGCACCGCATATTGCAACTTACAACAGATTGCCACATACATTTGGTGGAAAAAAAAAAGATGGTGCTTTGAAAGAACTGTTGTAGGATTATTGAGCATGTGTATTATATAACAAAACTACAAACCCAACTGCATACTGACAACAGACGAGTTGGCTTCAGAGTTCATTTCTTGAACCAGTGTCTTTTGTGGGACCAATTCCTCAACACACTGGATGAATCACACATCAGAGCGCCATTGAAACAGTAGTCCTGTTTCAGCAGTCACATTACAAAGTGAGTTCAACAACTTTCCACAAAAACACCGCTTTTATGCCGCCTTCTGAGAACGGGCTTCTCGGGTCTCTGCAGACTTGTTAACTCAATTATTCTTCAAAAGATTTAAGAGCAGTCACAAACAAGAGAGAAACTTTACTCCTTTACTTACTTTTCAAACTAAATTAAGTGTAGCCAAAAGGGCGAGATGCGCCATCTGTTGTAAAAGCATAATTTCAGTGTTGGCGAACCAAAAACCAGACACACAGTAAAGCGGTGCTTATTTTGTAGGTGGAGCGCCAGAAAACTTTAGTGATCCAGGAACAGAGTCGTCTTTGAAGGACAATGTGTTTAGAGCTAAGGTCCTACGGTGCACACAGGAGCAGCCCTCTGGATGGGGCATAGACCACCAGGAGGAGACACACTAGTACACATGTCCCACTTTAGATCAGCTCCAGCAGCAGATGAAAAGACCTGAAAGGACAGTCCAAGGACTGGACACAGAGTTACAGATAGGAGCCTCTGGCTGCGTGAAAGACGACACAGAGTTCAGCTCATGTGAGAACTGCCTTCAATAGGACAACCGCAGGCGCTGGCCTACATACACTCCTACATTTACATTTTACATTGCTCGGGTTTCAAGAAAATCAAACAACTTTCTCTGGTTCTTTTCCAACTCATGAAGAAAAAAAGCTTCAATTAGATGGGAACATTTTTGAGTCTGCCAACACTGAAGACCAGTTACCAATTACAACTACAGAAGTAAATAGTAGTAAACAGTACATATATACACACACAGAAGTGGTCTGAAGATGCCCAGACTATATAACAATGGAGAAATGATCAGATTATCAGTTGATCAAATAAAATGCTGGTGCATAAGCATTGCAAAGGATGACTTTCTATTAATCTCAGCTAGAGGTTAGACCTGCAGAGTGGGCACTTCCAGGTGGGACGGGGGCCTGGGCCTGTTTTATTAATTAAACATATATACACGGTGGAGCAGTCTCGGAGTGGTTGTTTTTGCTGACACCAGAGAGACCCCACAGTGAATTCACTGCACCCAGCGCTCTTACAATCCACCTGGGAAAGGCCCATAATAACCTTTTAGAAAATGCATTCTATTAGTGAGTGGAAAACAAACAAGCATGTTTTCTCTCTCTCTCTCGCACACACACACTATATCTCACTGTAGACCAAGAGGCAAACCCAATAGAGGAGAAAAAAACATCGGCTGTCTAGTGGTTTGGATACAGTATCATTAAAACACCACAGTAGATTGCATATTGGGGGAAACTTCTTTGAGTTTTGAACTTCTTTGAGTTGAACAGATTACATTAATGCAAAGCAGTGTTTCCCCGACCAGAGGTACAGGTAAACCTAGAAGTAGGCCTGCCATAATAATTTTTTTTTAGGACGATATCGTCTCAGAAAATATCGTGATAAGCGAAAATATTGAGTATAATGCAAATACTGTAGGCAATAAAAAGAAAACTAAGCAAAACTATTTTAATTGAAATGTATTGAACTCTGACATTCAATATTAACACCTTATACCAAACAAAGTGCAAACTAGAAGGGTCGACATATTCTCGGTCACTGTATCCACCTGTGCTTCTCAACCTTTTAACATAACGTACACTCTCACCAGGTTCTTTTTTTCTTTTTCATCTTTAAAAATATCCCAATAACAATAATATTGATATTTCATCTGCATTATTCTGGTTAAATATTTCCTGACAAAAACTCACTTCTGTGTTAAATAAAATCTGTGTTCTTTTTCCTTTTCTTTTAAAATATAACCTCCTGTACACACGGCCGTCGGAGTGAAGCAGCTTTTTTGGGAAACTTGTGGACTGTTTGTCAAACCGCTGCAGCATTTCTCTATGTAGACCTAAGCACTGAGTAATGTTCTCAGGACTATCACGCTTGTATTTGGACAGTCAAGCGCGCTCTGGTTCCTCTCGCTAACAGTAGCGCTGATTAGCTTTGATACACTGACTGGGCGGTGGTTTTGTTTCGTTCTCAGTTGGACATACCTGAAGTCGCATTAATGTTGTTATTCTCTCCGTGATGAGTTCTTTTGGCTGGAATTCCAAGTGTTTTCACACGAGTCCCTCTTTGCTCCGTGATACAGTTCACAGAAAGTGTCGGAATCAGCAGCCCCGTAGAAGCACGGCACTTTGTTTACACCCCGCGTCTCTCCAAAAGCAGCACTGATCTATAAATGATCTGGATACATGCGGGAATACGGCTGATGTGCTCAATGCTGTCTTTATGTACAGGGAGACAGGTTGGTTGGACGCTCCGCTCACTCAGCGTTGTGATAGCGTCAAGGCCCTGGGAACCCAGGGGGCTGAGGGTGCTGCAGCACCCGCTGGTGGATAGTTTGCGAACTGCAGGCAATATTAATACATAGGAAATGTGCAGAGAAAAAGCGTTTTTGGCGTACATTTTTTCCCTCAGCACCCCGTAACTAAAATGTCTTCCCACAGCTCTGGATAGCGTTCATGTTTCTGTATTTATTTTAAGCACATGGATTTATCGAGACTAAAAATGTTATCGTCCTTCATTTTACTTATCGAGCGATAACTCGATATAGTAATTATCGTGGCAGGCCTACCCAGAAGTGGCGTACGATTATGTTTGACTAAGAATATAGATAATGTCTCCAAACACTAGACCTATCCACATGAAACCAAAACTGTCAAAAAGTAAGATGTCTTTTCTGTCAAACTGTCAACACAAATACAGGGAGATTTGAATTTCTTCAGTCATTGTCCAGTCTAAAATGACTAGATTTGACATTAGCCGATTACTCTCAAAGACAGTGAAATTGCTGTGAAATTGCTGAGGTCCTATTGGCCCCTCTCTCACTGCTAAAATATGACATCAGGTGCTAAATTGTCAATGTCACTTATTGTGTTCCTTTGTACTCATAGCACAAGAGAAGATAGATGAGCCTCACATTAGTCCATTTTAACTATTGCTCACCCTGGCTGCATGGGCCCCAATCACGACGCAGCCTGTTTGTTATTCTCTGTGCATCTCTAACATCTGTCCGGCTCACATCTGAGGAGCTGCTGATTATAAAGCCTCATTGAGCAGAAGACAGGGCTGCACGTGCTGCCAACTTTAACTGGAGACACCACATCACTGACATGATTGCTGTAATTAGCCGAAATATTGTATTAGATTGCAAATAGAGAGCCTTTGTCGTCCTCTTTCAAAGCAGATCATGTCAAATGAGGCCGACTGGAGCTTCACAACATTTCTCCTGCTGCCTAAAGTGCTCTGATACTGGTCTGTGTATTTTATTACTACATGCCATAGTCTGGTGAGACCAAAATCATTCCCCTCTATATTTTTTCATACAGTGGGGATTCAGTCTGGACTCCCCGCCCCCGTTGGCGGTATCTGAAAAATCAAAACGATCCCGTACAATCAGATTTGTTTATTTGCGCCACGTGTTGTTCACGAGCAGCGTCACGGAGGTCCCCTCAATAACAATCTACGAACGGTGCATGAGAGAGACAGTCAACAGTCGGTGAGTTTCGTAATTCATATATTAACGCAAAACCGCTAATAACACCGCATCAACGGCAGACGCCAGCCCTTGGTTGATTGGTTACTCCGCTTCCTGTTTGTCTGCGTATGTACGGATGTGGGAAATGGAATTGACTCACTCGCTGGTACAACGGTGAGTCTGGTCACCGTAGCGTCAAAGTGAGCCATGCTACTAATCCATAATTCTTTCTTCTAGACTAGACATCACCAAACTGATGGGGCTGAGCTTGCTACCGGAAGTTTGAAGGTTTGATCTAGAGTTTAGAGATAGGATATCAAGCAGTCAGGTTTGGGTCAGGCTAGGGCTTCAAGATTATTATGTTTTATTATTATTAATCCTATCATCTCTAATACAATATAAGACATAAGATTGGTCTATTGGATACAAAGATAAGCTAAAATAAGATAATCCTTTATTGATCTCACAATTGAGAAATTCACTTGTTACATTCGGCACTCAATAAGATCACTCAGGGTGTTCAAAATAGACAGGAAATGTGCAAACATTTAAATGGTAAAAAAAAGAGGTATACTGTATCGTATGGACAGTGAGTAAAAGCAAAAATCTTAAGGGGCAGAAATATAAACAATAATACAATAAAATAAATATTAGAATAGACTATAAAAAGTAGCATAATAATGCAATAAACATCCAGACCACTGTCACATTTTTTGCACCATATGCGGCGTTTATTTCAAACTGTAATTCATACATCTTTGAAGTAGACTGACCTATTGTATATGTTTAAGGAAAAGCCACATGGTCGACAAGGGTCTAAGACTATTCACATGATGAAATGGATCAAAGAGATCAAAGTGCAGCTGTGGTCCCGCTGTATAAAGCATGAATTAAACATGTGGCTTGTCTAACACCTGTTGGTCTCTGCTCTTTGTCTCAGAGCCAGATCCCACCTCCCTCAGGACCAGGACCCAGGCTCAGGTCTCGATCACCAGTCTGAGGTGGGTCCTCTGGGACAGATCATGTCTTTTGGCGACTGCTGTCCCTGTCCGGTCCCCTAATGCTGAGTCTGCTGCTGTCAGTCTCCTCAGTGGGAACTATACAGGGGCTGCACACATAACAATATTACAGCATACTCAATCAATCAAACTTTATTTATAAAGCACTTTTAATACCAAAAGGTATCACAAAGTGCTTTACAGATTACAACATTTAAAACAATACGCCCCGCGTGTATGTATATTATATATATATATATATATATATATATATATATATATATACACACACATAATATCATTAGGACTAAATAAATAGACGTCAGTTAAAAGCTAAGCTAAAAAGGTGGGTCTTGAGCCTGCTCTTAAAAACATGAACGTTCTCTGCGGTCCTGAGCTCCTCCGGCAGGTCGTTCCTGAGGCGAGGGCCATAATATTGAAAGACGCCTCGCCGTGAGTCTTTCTGTTGACTTTAGGAATAACTAGGAGACCCCTGCCAGAGGAGCGAAGGTTCATAAGGTAAAAGCAGTTCTGAAAGATAAGAAGGACCAAGACCATTAAGACATTTAAAAACCATTACAAGAACTTTAAAATCGATCCTGAAACACACGGGGAGCCAATGCAGCGACTCTAAAACCGGTGTAATGTGTTCCCGCCTCCTGGTCTTCGTCAGGACACGAGCTGCTGAATTTTGTAAAAGTTGTAAACCTGAGATACTCTTTTTGGGAAGACCAGAAAGCAGGGCATTACAGTAGTCGATACGACTGGTGATAAAAGCATGCATTAGCGTCTCCGTGTTGGCTCGAGAGAGAATGGGGCGGACTCTGGCTATGTTCTTTAGATGGTAAAAACCTATCTTTGTGATATTCTTAATGTGTGGAATTAAAGTCAGCTCAGAGTCAAAAATCACACCCAGGTTCTTCACCTGTGAGAAAGGATTAAAAGACAATGACTGTAGTTTGGGTAAAAGTTTCTCTCCCTTAGGACCGATGACTAAAACTTCAGTTTTGTCCCAGTTAAGCTGGAGAAAGTTTTCTGCCATCCAGGATTTTATATCTAAAATGCAGTTAAAAAGTGCATCCATTGGCCTGGTGTCATCAGGAGACATGGAGATGTACAACTGTGTATCATCAGCGTAACTATGAAAGTTGACTCCTTGTCTCCTGATACAGTACGTTGTTATAAAAATGAATCTGTAGTAGCATTGTCTATTTTAGTACACATAATCCCTGTGTTACTTATTTGTCACAAATATAATATAATATGAATTGTGTTTTTGTGGTGCTGAAGTCATTGCCTGTGTTTTAATCCTCTCCTCCTGCTCTGCGTTCTCTGTCCTGCTGGACCTCTCTCACATTTGTGTTGGTCAAGTCCACTCCTGGCTCCTCCACAGCAAGGGGTCAACCTGAATGGTCACTGATGGTGTACCGGTGGTAGGGAGCACTCTGTGTCTGCCAATGTTACTGTACTGATTTTGAGGCATAGATGTATGAGTTGAATAAGATTTGTGAATATCTAAGGTGGCGCTTTAAGAATGTTCTATTTTATATTATATTATTTTGTAACTGCTCTTTCATTGTACTTTAATTTCCGTTTGCCAAGCCTTAGCTGTTTAAAATGCGTAATACAATTGAGATATTCAAACACATCAGACCATGTTTTTGTATTAGCCAAATGATCAAGTGCCTTATATACGATTATGTGTCATTATACAATTGTAAACAAAGAGAACATTGTACAAAATTGGAACAACTGAAGCCCAACATCCACATCTGATACAGCCACAAGCTAAGTGCCATATATTTCAAAGTGTCATGTTTAAAAAGGTTAGGGAGTCATGTCAAGAGCTGTCATTCATTTAAGTTTCCTTTTCCCTTCCTGTAACAATTGGATTAGCTAATATTCGCTTCGCCCACAGGAGACAGATGAAACAAAGCACTGATAAATGTTCCCCCGGCAAAACAATGATGACTGAACTATTATGATCAATGCAATTTGAGTTTTAAATTTCAGCTAAAGCTGGAGTGTTATTGGACCGGCCTATGGATTTTGCTGCTCGATGTCTATACAGCAAATGTATAATAAATGGCTTTGTTCCCAGCCTGTGTGAGTGGATAAACAGCTAAGCTGAGGAAGATTAAGTATCTTCTCTTCGTGCAGCTAAAAAGAACATTCTGAGGCCAGAATTTGAAAATCAAATTTAACACCTCCACAAAATGTACGTTGTAGAGCGGAAAGTTGACATTGCTCTTGGATTTATAATTTTACAGACTATAGAAGAATTTGGGTATTTGCTCCTTTTAAATTGAAATGCGTCTTGGATCTAGATTGTCTCCACTTCCATGAGTGTCTGTGTTTATTTATTTGAAAGAAAGAAAAGTAAAAGAACACAACACATGAGCTAAAAAAATTGCTTTCATATTGCATTGTCACCCCCTTACACGTCACATATTGAGGCTTATTGCCAGCATCAGTCTGAGCAATACATCTGTGCTAGAATATAATTCATGATGTAATGTACATTTTTACCATAATAATAACATATTCTAAATTTGGCACAGCGATGTTTCTATCCAATAAACAATGAAAGCAGCGCATGCAAAAACAGGCGTGCGGGTCCCTGATGGTGTGACTAAAAGACAACAGAGAACATTTGTCAGACTGAGCGAAGTGAATAGATGAATACATAATAAATAATAATGTGCACTTCTGTGGTCTGTTTACACTGGCTCTGTGCGGTGAGTGCCATCCCGACATAAGGCAGCAATAAATGGAAATACATTTACAATATTAAAAATACATTTAAAAAAAGAGGAAAGTTCTCTTATTGTCAAAATACAGGTGCCACAGAGGAATGAACAGAGTAACAGAGTATAGTAACAAACCTATAGAATATATAGTCTAAGAAGAAGCCCTTTTAATTGCTATGCTATTCATTTTTTATAAGTTGAGACCTCTGAATAGAGAACTGTGGTCTGTGAAAACGAGGTCTCCTTACAAAAGTGTCCATGAAGGTCAGATGTCTATGAAAAATGTAATGTAGTCCCTCCGTCAGGGGGGGCTGCACAGCACGGGACCTCCCACCGCTGTTCCAACCTCATATGATATTCTATTGTTCACATCCTCACTTGTACTTTTCCACCATTCAACAGTGCATATTGATGCTCAGCACTTAAATTCTCCACAGTACACCTTCAGCGCGCGTTGCTGCCATCTCTTTGCATGGCCCGGCCTTGCTTCCAACACACCGGAGAGGGACCTGACGCCGTGACTGACAACCCGTCCCATTAAGTCGGGGACAGAATCCAATTGGATCACGGTAAACGCTTCACAGAGCTTGTATTGACCCAAAACTCTCCTACATCTTCTACTATCGCCCGCTTCTCATCAGGCTTTTTCACTCAGCAGAAATGGCAATAGTAGGGCGGACTGGCCAAATGCATTCCAACCATTAAGCACGTAATATATAGACAGGGCTAAATGCCAGTGTAGGCAAAGTGCTCGGATTCAAGGTCTTTTACGGCTGCAAAAAAGACTTATGGATTCAAAAACCGCAAGATGTTTGGAATACACAGCCAAAACATGAATAAATAAATAATGTTTCTTTCTTTAATAAGCCATCTGTGCACATAATTACTGGTAAAGCATAATAAATTACCATTAAATAATCAATTTTTTTAGATTATTTCAGATTGCATTTGCTGCTCTGTATTCCATGTTATCATCAAGGAAATACTAAAAAAGATTCCACGTAATTGACAGGTTTTTATTTATTGGGTAAGGTTTGTGAGCAGAGAAGGGTCACGCTTTAGTCCATGCACTTGAGTCACTTTTTTGAGTTTAAGGAGTACTGACTGGAAAAACACGGGATAATTGACGCGTTTTAACATTAATGTTGTCCGTGTTTCTGTAGGACAATAAAAAGTGTTGCACCTGCCAAGACATTGGGAGCTTGCGGGGCAGACAGAACGGGTACGAGCCTCCACAGAGCTCCAGAGCCTGTCAATCATACATTTTGGCTTCAACTTTCTATTGCTGCCGTACAAAAAACTGCTTAGTTAAAATAATATGATACCTAGCACAGCATTGTCGCATGGGTCATAGCATTTTTTTAGAAAATGGAGCCAGGCTCTGAAGCAGCTTAAATGAGGTCCAAACTACATAAGAATTATGTTTACAAAGTGTATTTTGGAGTCGCCCCTGGCCACCAGGGGGTGGTATTCCCTACCGTGAGAACCTAAAAATCTGTAGTTGTTAAAAAAAATAGCTGTCAAAGCCTGACTAAAACTTAACTGTGCTGCCGTGATGTCCCTTTATCAATGCTCAAAGGCATGTTTAAAACATTTACACACTTTTTAAATAAATGAGCAGATTATGTGATTCGAAACAAGAAAAATTGGATGGTGTCTTTTGTAAACCTGGAAGTCTCTTTTATTGACTAATGGAAAGACTTCAAAGTAATTTCCAACCAGATAAAAGTTAAAGTTTTTCTGAAGGCCCCAAGTAACCCAAGGTTTGTAGCTATTTAGAGCAAAATGCAAGGTCGGGTTGCTCATTTTCACAAGCAAAAATGTCCATACAGAGAAGGGAAAAAGGGAATTATGTGTTACATCACCATTGTCTTAAGAAGTGCATACTGTAGCAATATCTGTGCCCATGGTACATATGTCTTAATGTCACTGCTCTTGGCCCTGAATAACATTATGGTGCCATTTCAATAATTTCTTCTTCTATTGTAACCGAGTGCACAACGATAATGGCAGACAAAGTATTAATTTCACAGTTGATACCCCATATAGTCTTATCTCTCTGAGGCAGTGCTGGATCATTTGCTGAGTAGGCACTTTGATGAGTGAAGATTTTCTCGGTATCAAATCCCACTGCACCAAACATGAAAATTGTAATTACTCGTTCATTAGTAGATAATATTTACCATAATGTGCATGCAGGTGCAAGGAGTCACTAATCTATTATTTCTTACACCTCTTTGGCAATATTATGCAGCTCTCATTTACGACGATTACAAAAAAAAAAAAAAAAAAGCAGCGAAAGGGCTAAAACAGCATTTTAGTTTGTTATACTTTGAGCAATGACAGTGAATAAATCCTTGTTCAATTACTTAACTTGGGCGGTGCTCATATTTTGAATCTCAATTTGAAGGAACCATTAGGAGCGGTAACAAATGATCTCAACAACAAAAACACAACAGCCTCCTTTCACTCCCAAGGTTAATAGATGACACTGAGATGACTAATGTCTGTCAGCCGACTGGAGTAAGGAAAAAGCGGCGCGGTTGGTGGTCTGATCCCGTCTCTGTGTCTGTGGTCACTATATTTACTTAAGATTAGAGCAATTTTCAGGGTGTCAAAGGATGAGTGCTCCACCACTGACTCAGTTTGATTTTGACAAGGAAAAAAAATAGTGACAGTTTTTGATGTTAATTTGCACGATGTATGAGGGGAGTCAGTCTTGCAGGTTGGATGTTCTACTCCGTTGGAAGATAATGTGAACAGTCTAAGCTACACAGCAGAGGGAGACTGCTGCATAAACGTGTGACGTCGGGTAGAAATGATGAGGGATGCGATGAGTTCTAAGGAATGTCACTGTCTAATACTATAGTCAAAGATCATGCGTGTCATATTAATATCTCCTTGAAGGGAAGGACCTAATCCTCACCTCCCCGCTATTTCTACTGCCTGCTTTTCAAATTTATGGTTTTTCATTCACATAATTTAAAATCCGTCATAAATATTAATGCCCAGGTCTGAGGTAGGAACGTGAGGGGGGGGGGGGGAAGTGAGATGGAAGCAGAAGAAACTGTATTCCTTGCTTATCCCTGTGGTCATGGAAATGATTCAAAACAACATCTGAATAGTCATTATTGGATGCAAATGAGATACAGAGAAACAAAGATAGAGAGATGCAGAAACCAGATGTCTCTGGCATAGATCAAGCAGGGCGCTGCTAACAAAGGCGTGGCAGTAATACTGTTGACCAAAACACACACAAAATCGCATGACTTTATTAAACCAGGAAAATTCCACTGATGTTCGGAGTGTATTTTTAGGGGAATCCTGGCCTTGGAAGGAACCCCATTATATTTTCTTTAGTTGAGAAGTATACGGGAAACCAGGGCACTCATAGGATATCTGAGCAGCAGGCACAGGGAGAACACACAAACTCTGCACAAAGTGGTCCCACCCGCGAGTTGGAATCCTCCCCTAACTTTGGAAGCTACGGATTAGCAACTCGGCGAAAAGCGTCTTTTTATAACAAATAAATATAACGATACATGTTCTTTGTGACACACTTTTCAAACATCACATTTATTTCATTAAAAACATAGACAATTATAAGATTTCTTTAAATGGTACATTTTCAATTTAGCTTTAAAAGAGTCCAGGTCCTGTGTTTCTCTCGGCTCCACAGCGGGGGAGAGAGCAGTGTTATAGAAATCTGGGCCATTGACTGTCTACTCCTCTCATCATGTCACACATGCTTTATGGACATTTGACCTTTACATACATTGACCTATATTCAGCATGCATTACTTCATTTGTTCCTTCTAGATAAACAGCCATCTAATCTACGGAGATGTCCTTGTCCACGGTGTTTAATGCACAGTGTATCTGCTGTATCTGTGCATTTAATCTTTGCATCTTGACGAATTTAGACTACTCCGACCTGTTACACCATCGGTCCACTCTGATTGTATGACCTTATACAGTTTGTTTGCATAAATACAGTGTCCTGGCGACAGAGCATCGTTGCACCACCTGTGCAAAATGTCTCTCCATATGCTTATGTCAAATAAACCTGCACGCTTGATGCAAGACAACTTTCATTCTACTTAGACTAAACGAAACCACACGTTTTTTTTCCCCCATAACAGCAGCGAGCTCTTTCCCCTTGGTTCGCAGTCCGGTGCTAGGAACATGAAGGAGGAGGCTACTGGATGAATTTAACTTAACTTTAAAGCACTATACACCTATTCTATGTATGAAACTCATGTTTTGTTTTTTTCTTTGTTCAATTGAATCTTTGTGGTGAATAGGCTTTGGACTTTAAGTGAAGACTTTAGTAAAAAAAAAGAAAAAAAAAGAAAAAAGATTTTAAGCAACTAACTAACAACTGAACTATTTTGTAAATTAAACAATTAGCAGTTTGTACAGAGTGCTGACGTTGTGCGTTTGTTGTTTGTTCAAAGAGAGGGCACATGGGGCACAGAGTTTCCTGTAACACCAGACCCTTCTTGCTGCGAGGAGAGAGACCTAATTTCTCTGCCACTATGCCGTTCAAAAGCTGAAGAAGTATAACACTGCTCGGAAACTGCTTATGTTCCCAGGCATTAAAAACCTGACCTTGCCGGAACTGGAAACAGCAGGAAAAAAATACACAAAGCGTTAAATATCGTCAATTAGGTAGAAATACTGTAAGTACCGTATGTGGACAACTGGAGAATAAGCTTGTCCCCGTCCCTAGTTCTCTCTCAGAAATCCATACATACTATATTGGTTTTGATGCACCACCGTTTCCGAAAAATCTCACCAGGAAAGGAGTTTCAATATATCAAGCATCAACTATCTGTGTTCATCTTACTGTCACAACCTACTGTAATAAATCAGTGATCCATCTCTGTGTCACAGCCCCAGAGCAGATCAATATTCCTTTAAAAAAAAAAAAAACTCTTTCAGTGTGTGTTGGCCTGGGCAAAATGCCAGCTCCATCACCGAGCCGGGTAGCAAACAGACACTAACACTGATCATTGCACTCTTACTGGCCTTCTCCTATTCACCGAGCGCCACCCACTGCACTGACCTCACGCCTGCGATCCCAGCCCACGAAATTTCTTTCTCAAACCCATAACCTCGACCAAACAGTGACAACGAGGATGCAGTGTTACAGTTTGGTTTGCTACATGGCGCTGCGGGCTGTGGGAACGACACTGTGCAATTAATTCACTCAAGTCCAAAGCCCAAATCAGAAACAGCGGAGTAAAAGTATCAATAGGGTCAAGGATGGAGTGTATAAATAAAACAAAAATTTTTTTTTTTGTTCAGGTGAATATTTGCTGTATGAATCGCTCTATTTTGGCTATAATTAAAATATGGTACAACGGTAAGTCGATGGAAAAATAATGTAAAGTAATTATATGAGAAAGTGTAATATAATGGTCTTATTGCTCGAGTACAGTTCGTTGTACAGTTTATGTATGATGACAAATAAAGCAACAAACAGACGAGTAAAAAGTCAAGCTACAAGCACATGAGGAAACAAGCTCCACCCGAGTAAATCCTGGCTAAATGTTGAAAATGTGGAGAGGCTAAGTTTACGGCACTTGTTATTCCAGCTCATCTGGCACACACTGCACGGACGCGTTACTCAGAATTGTACACATTACAGCGTCTCTTTCCCTGGATGGTGTGATTTATTACGGAGACACAAATAAGCCAGTGCATTGCCAGCCTGGCACAGCGCTCCTACGCGATCCACAATGTATTATTCAGAGATATTGGAACAAAAGAAATTGTATTCACATTAAGAGATTTACTTTGAAGAATAAAAGACCTTCTGGGTTTGTGGCTCTCATGGCTCTAATAGGCACTTCGTCTAAATCAAAGCTGGGAATTTCGGAAGTGGGAAATACAAGAGGATTTTCTTTTCTTTTTATGTCGTCAAAGATGAGCTGTAATCTTAGAAATTAACCAACGTACTTTTTGAGAACCGCGACCGTGGATAGTGCTTTGACTGAAACGCGCTTTTGTAGTCCAGTATGAAGAAGAAGAAAAAACACTATATTTTTGATTCTACCTCAAATGGTGTAACCGTTTTATTCAGTCCGAGTATCCTAAATGTTGCGCGGCAAATCGAGGTCCGTTCCAAGTAATACGTATCAGTAAAATTAGAACAGGCTCGGTTATGGATGAATTATCTGATTGGATCAAGCTGATGGAGCTGAGATTTCCCACGCACAATAGCGTCTTTAAAAAGGGACAGTGAAAACAAAGTCTTCAGCGCATTGAGGTGAAAGCAGATGTTCCCCATCAAAGACAATAGAGCTTGATCATTTCGGATAAAAAAATAAATAAAATACAAATAAAATAAAAAAACGGATATGAGCTTCCTCCTGCTTTGATATGAATGAAAGTGTGGCGCAGTTTGGGGGGAAAGGCCTCGGTCTTTCGGTGAAGATCCACTGAGCCTGATCTCGCTTCGGTTCTCAGAGCTCACCCTGTGTGAAGAAGAGGCACGCTCACACTGCAACAGTCCAAAGAGATTTGAGTCTGCCGCACTGAATACTGATGCGGCTCCCTGAAAAGGCCGGGCGATATGACGACAGCAAATAAGATCCCTGTGACGATCCCTCCTGATCGTCGTGACCTGAGCGGATGATTTTGACCAATGGCAAACTCTCAGTAACCACAGCTATGGCTTTTGTTACCTCTAAAATAGGCAAGGCAAGGCAACTTTATTTACACTGCGCATTTCGTACACAAGGCAACTCAATTCGCCTCTAAATACAATACTAGTGCACATCAGTGATGCGCGGGTTGATACGGTCACCCGCGGTTACGAGTCAACCAAAACATTTTTTTTATGATACTCGGGTCGCGATCGGTCGGGTCCTTTGAAATAAAGATGCCAGTTTAGTTTAGTTTATTTATTTATTTGAACAGGGACAGTGTACAATATACATTAGCCTCAGAAAGGAGAGATGCATTGTACCAGGTTATAGCACATGTGCTAATTTCCACCTGCAGTCCCTGGGCCTATTGTACATGTTTTTAGTGGTAGGGGAAACCGGAGTAGCCGGAGGAAACCTACGCAGACACGGGGAGAACATGCAAACCCCACACAGAAAGGCCCCGTCCAGGTGGGAATCGAACCCGGACCTTCTAGCTGTAAAGCACGAGCGCTAACCGCTGTGCTACCGTGCCGCTAATGACGCTGCGATGAGCATTTACTACTTTAAAAAAAATGCGGGTCAGGAAGTGGGTCGGGGTACAATATTTTCTTTTTTTTCTGAAAGCGTCGGTCGGGTGCGGGTTGTTTATACATTGACCCAAGCATCACGCATGGATAAAGTGGAAATCGTAAGCTGGGCTCTGATCAAATCGTAGCATGACTACTCTTCACTAGATTCGAACACAGATGCCAAAAAAATGAAACTGTGGCCAATATGTACAACGGATTCCTCCTAAATGTAGCCTTAGGCAAATCAATACATGCATTAGCTAACCTTGAACTCACCAAGTCTAGCGTTATACGGTCAGAAATACGGACATTGACATGGTGCACAAAAGCCCAACCAAATCAAGTGGGGGCGTCCTCTGAGGGTCCCGAACTCGCTCCCGGTGGTCAAGCAACAACTGTTGTGTCATTTTGGGTAAATACAAATGTCACAAGCAAATTTTAATTCACCAGCAAGGACCACAACCTCAAAATAGAGTGAATTAGGCATTTATTAAACAAGCAAAGATGACGATTGAATTAATTAATTCTTCTCCCAAGTGTCCCTCAGTCTCTAAAGTGTTGCCAGAAGCCTTTACTAAACTAGGCCAGGGTCTGCAGATGGCTCGGAGCTACTGTACTGTATCCGGAGCCAAAACTTACACGCAGCCGTCCAAAGTCAAATGAGTTCAAGTTTTTTTTTTCAAGCGCATATTTTTACAACCCACATCTTCAAAACTTTCTTAACCAAAGTAACACTTTATTGTCCAGGTGCCAGGAGTCTTCAGCACAACAACGGCCCAACACACACAGCAACAGAGTGAGTTTGTGATACTTAGAAATAAACGATAAAACTCAAGTCAGTTACATTTAAACAACGTGAAATGAAACATATTTAGTAAGCAATACAAGTAATTAACCAATCATCTGTCATTCCAAACAGATAAGTCACATTTTACACAATATAAGCGCTATTGTGACGTCAAAACTGCTGGAGCATTCTAGGCCAATGGAGAAAGAACATTACAAACAAACACTATATTTACCATTAGTAGCTGACAGAGTTGTCCCAAAATCTCACATGTTGATATGTTTGTTCTGTTGTTGCTTATATTCCTCTATGCTTCACATTTAAAACCCAAACTTTACATCATGCTCAGTCCTTAGGTTGAGTTCCTGATATGTGCTATGTTGACGAAGTCTAAAGTCAGACAAATGTCAAATGTCAAAATGCAAATGCTTTGACCTGGAATGGAGATTTTTATTTTCATGATCATGTCACATTTGATAGCTGTGTTTTGTCCAAGCTGAGCATTCATCGCAAACATTGTGACATTTTTCAGAGCAGAAACCTTGAGGGAGCGATGGCTTTGTCACTTCTTAATAAATGTCTCCCGGCGCCCACATTTCTGTGTGTACCCATTAGAAGGACTAGGAGTGGATTGTACTTTTTTGGGGGGGATATTAAAACCAAAACACTTTTTCAATCTGTGTCAAAAACAAGAACAGAAATGTCATGGCAACCTGACACAAACTAGATTCCCTGTAGCGAAAAAGGAACATGTGCCAAACACACAGTGTCCACAGTCTTCGGCATACCAATGCTTTTCCATTTAAAACTGCCCCAGAGTCCTTACACTGAGAAAAGGAGTGGGTGAAATCAATTCTCAATTTGAACCTTAGAGGTTAATGCATTCATGTGGGCATGATCAAGCTATGTGGCCCTTGTGTGGTTTAATTTCAACTTTTAGCAACTACTTATCATGCAACAATTAAAAAGTATAAGATAAAATATTGTCCAAAGTCTGTCGATAGGTTATTTCCCGAGAGAAAACATCTATTTATAAGATATGGTTTGCTAGGATTTCATTGGGTTCTTATAATTACACAATTTCAGGACAATTGTGACATTCAATAACCGTGTAGAATATTTTATAGTGATATTTTTCTAACCATTTCAACATGGAATTGTAACATTTTAGGTAATTTTATTAGCCGCATATTGTGTCAAGACAGGACTAAAAATTAAAAGGTTTAAATGCAGAGGTGTGGCTCGGGGGTTTTCATAGTTAAACAAGTCCTTTTTGCACATTTAGAAAGTCGCTAAAGTTATAAGTGTTGGCATCACATCCGCGAGAGGCATGCACTCTTTCCACATGAGCTGCCACAAGCATAATCTAAGCCTGGTACATCTCCATACAGACAGCAGACAGAGTTATACAAATTAAATATAAAATGGATAATGTCGTTCTTTTTTAGCCCCACTTGTCTTTTTCAATCCATTATTCTTTTACTCTCACAGATACTTCTTTGTTGTGTGAAGCCACTTTGGACTCTCAACTTGAATTAATATTGACGTTAATTATTATCTCAATATTACAGACCAATAAAGGAAAATGCACCGAAATCTATCTAAGATTCTTAAGACTTTCACATAGTGTGCAGACTTATATATCATATCTTTTATATCTTGCTATATCATGCAAAATCGACTTTTTGGAGCTTTTAACCATGTTGTTACGCTATTTCCTTATCAACAACACCCCCAGAGCGGTTTTTGGCTTTATTCACGCAGTTCTAAGCAATCCTCCTGAATCCTGTTCTCTGAGCCGCTGCTCCGCCCTCTCCTGGAAAACAACTGAGTTGTTACCTCTGTAATGTAATGCCTTACGGCCTGATTTTAATTTATAAAACAGCTTTTTCATAATTTTTGTTGTGAGAGAGAAAAAATTATTAACAAAAATCAATAAATAAAAAAAGGAACTCTCCGACGCATCTGTGCTGTCCCGGGAGGGTAAACAAACGCACCCCCGGAGGATCCGAACAGAAGTCATGTTTGTGAAGACGGAGCTCTTTCTAACCTACTCTGGACACCGCCTGTTCTTTTTTCTTACACAACGATAATGTCACGGATGTGCGTTTGGCTACGAGAGGAACAGGACTATTCAACCTTCCAGAAGAAGAGTGCACTCGCCAGAAGTTGGAATTTCTTTCCGGGATTCAGCTAGCTACTATATCAACCAACCTGATGGATGCTCGGTGAACCTTGGCCTGAATCAAAGTGGATTCACTTTTATAACCAACTGGAGTGCCATAATGTAAACACCCGATGACGGGGAGGCCATGCTGAGCGGTGAGTCAATCAAAACGCGTGTTAGCGTGTGTGTTAGCCATTTATGAAACTGTGTTCAAACGTCCACTCCTTACAACTGCATTATGTGAAGTAACTTTTTGCAGCGATATTTATATTTATAATACTGTAAATGTGGAATGAGCGGAGAGAGGGGCAGAGTTAACTGAATCGGGTTTGGAAAAGACCCCCAGAAATACTTATATTTCTCTCAAAAATTAGTACTCCGTTGTGGTAGAGGTACAATATATCATGTAAATGCCTATACTTTACTTTGGAATTACTAAAATAGAATGATACAGATCCTTTAAGACTTTTGCATAGTGTGCAGACTTAAGACTTTCGCATAGTGTTCAGACTTTTGCATAGTGTTCAGACTTTGGCATAGTGCACAGACTTAAATCTTTCGCATAGTGTGCAGAAACATCTGTTTGTTTTAGGCTGTGTTAGAAAACAATGTGAAAATCTGAGTCAAACGGCAGATATCCAGATATACAATGTAAGCAAATGTAACAATAATAATAATTTGACCAGATATTGTGTACCTCTACACAGTCTTACACAGCAATTATAATGAAAATGAAATCACCACCTGCCAAATCCAAACCGAGCGCCCACATCACACTGGGCCGTCCTGCAAACTGAGGACACAGAGGGTCATTGCACAGGGCTGTCATCGGTGGAAATGCTGGTGCTTATGGAGACACAAGTCACTGAACAAAAAATGAGCTGAATAAACTCTGCAGTTCTGTCCAACTTTACACCTATATGAATAACTTCACATTTTCAGTTCAAGTACGATTTTCCACATGTCATAGATGTTTCAGTTGCAATGAGATACACACGAACAACCGCGGACAGTGATGGATGGTTTTGGCTCCTGCTTTCTGCTTACATCAGTGAAATCAATATATCCTGTTTGCGCTGTATGACCATTTCTACATGAGAATGATGGATACCCATTTACCATGAAGATAGAGAGAAAAAAAGCCCGCGCTGAAAGCAAACACGACATAAATTCTGTCAGTGATGGATATGGTGTTTGCTTCACATGAATAGCATTAAATTATAAACTCTGATGGGTAACAGGGATTCTGAATTGTTTAACTAGCGTATCAGTAAGATTAGCTCAAATTCAAGTCACGCGAGTCAAGGGGAGAAGTCCAACCTACAAGCAAACGTGCCTACTCATGATTTGACATTATTTTACCCACAAACTGCAGTCAGCTGGTGAGCACTTAGAGTTGTCATGACTGAATACAATAGAGGAATGGACAAAAGAAGCACGATACAGTGGGTAAAAAGAGCTGACTTCATGCTGTGCCAGCGAGGCACACGTCAAGCCTTTAAACAATCAGACACACTACACTGTATTAAAACAAGTCAACACAACAGTGCCAGTCCAAGCGCCAGCTAGCAAACACCGTAACACAGTAACCGAGAGCTCTGTTTGCTCACTGTGAGTGACTTAAGTTTGGTAAAGTTGAACTAAATATCTTGCCAAAATAAATCATTAATCGGCTGTTGTCTGCTTTACAGAAAAATAGCCTCTTTTGTTTAGAGATTTTAAAAACAACTGGTTTCATGGAGGACAGACTGTAATCGCTTTGTAATCTTTTTTCTCTCATTATGCCTCGTTGTGCAGATGCGTCAATTTGTTTGGTGAAAACAGTATTTAGAGCAATTATCTTTCACAACTTGATCATCCATTTGCATCATTTTCAGCAAATAACAAACACAGATTAATATATATAGGAAATAATATATATCAAGAAAGTAGAAAATAAATTACAGTATTTGCTGAAAAAAATAACCATCGAGCTGCACAATGCCATCAACACTCACAAAATTGATATACTTATTTCAAACTGGCAATGTTGAATGATTTCAGTTTTTTTAAGCTTGAAAGCCTCATTGCATAAAACCAAGTGGACAAAAACATGAACAATATACGGAATAGTGTGAGTTTTTCTTTTCTTTTACCGTAAAAAAAAAAATACAAACATGGGCCAGACCGGGGGTTAGTCTGGCTTTCGGACCAACTGTTATTGTTTTTTCTCAGTTTTTCTTATCTCGGGAGAGATTCCAAATTCAGAATATGATTTCTGCACCAGTTTCATCGAAATTATGGAGGGTCCGACTATGATCCACATGAGGCTATTCTGACAATGGAGAAATGAAACAAGAGTTGGAAGTACTATTTCAAAGTTGGCATTAAAAGTTATTGTGTGAAGCCAACGGAGCTAAATCATTTGCAACCTAATCATTTAAAGAATGAAGAGAGCCAGGTGTTTAGGCTATGGCCTACCGTGTTACAGTGGTAACAACACGTGTTCCTTCTCACTCCCGTGTAACACTGAATAAATGGCATTTGGAATGTATCAATGATGTGTCAATCAAATAAATGTGACCAGGTCGTTCAGTCTTAAAAAACATTCCAAAGGTTTAATAGATTTAAGAGTTTGGGGTACTTTGCAGTCTCAAAGTAGCCTTAATCAGGCAGAAATAGATGTAGTGAGGAATTGTGTTGTGCTATGATCAGTCATCTGTGCCAACACTGCTAACAAGGGGACACATTAAAGACCTTTGGTGCTCAGGGCCCGTTTTGTTTTTATATTCATTCATTATGCTAATTTAGCTGCACCATTCCAGCAGTTGAAGCCTGACAGAGAGGGCTGATATCAGCCCAGTGCATGTGTCTAGTCCAGTGTCATAATGGTGTTGTACGGTGAAATCTGACACAAAGGAATTTCATTACGGTCACATCTTCATCCAAGCCTTATGTAATGGGTGGTTAACAGAGAGGTGAGCACTTCTAACTCACAGAAAAAAGGTCCAAAGTTTGATTCCTTGATCACATTTATCTGCTACCTGTTTCTTATGATGCCTCCCACTTGTGCTGACAGCGGAGCACGGCCCATGGTGCTGCCCGTAGCTGTAAGCACAATGCACCAGTGGCCAATATACAGCATGCTAATGCTTGTATTCTGACTCGTTGCTCCCGGTGGTTCTAGTGTTTACGTCATGTGGTCTAGTCCAGTGGGTCATTCTTGCTAGTCAAAAGTGAAAGAGAGACAGATCACTAAATGGAAGGGCAGGACACTGCCTTCACAGTTATCTTGCTGTAAACATTGAAAACCCCTGGGTTAGGTAAATCCTTGTAAGTTTTCTGTAGAGTGAGGAGTAAAGCTCAGTGGTGTTGAACAGAGCAACTCTTGACATGAAAATTAGTCTGTAAACACAGGATTACCGCAGTCGGAGCCGACACTCGAGAGGAGCAGCTTCAGATCAATGGAGCAAAAACATCTGTAACTCAGAGACAGCGACAAATCTCAAAAGGTATAGAAGATTAAACACTACAGTTTGTTTTGAGTTACATTGTTTATGGAAGATGATTACCATTTAGATTATTTTTCTGCCACAAAAACCCAGATCGGTTTGATCCACCTGTCTTTTGTGAATCAAAGCTGTGAACCGAAGTGTATAGAACAAAAAATAAATAAAAAATAATCTGATGATGTTAGTTTAGCAGCACCGGTACAGAAGAGATATCACACTGATACCACACATATATAGAGCTGTGACTGGAAACTTGAAGAGTTAAAGACAGGGTTTTAATGACATACTCTGGAGTAATGAACCCCTGTCTGAAAATTCCCTTCCTTTCCAAGATGCTCGCTCAGTCTGTCAAGATCGACTCGCCTTAGTGCTGTTGCTTAAAATTTACTTTGGATTTATTTGCTTTTGCTGACGATATACTTACACTGTGTTACGAAATAGTGTAATGTAATTTTATTATTGCCAAATCATTATGCAACTCGGTGAAAAACAAGAAATTACCCATCTCACATATAAATTTTTATATATTTTAGTCAAAATGATCAACGGACAACAAACAATTTACAAAACAACTTAAATATTAAACAAAAACAAAAATCGGACTTTACCCAAACTTTGGCCATGCAGTAGAGAAGTCTAATGCATGGCAGTAGATTTGGAAGTTGACTTTAAGGTTTATGTGTTTTTATATATTTGTTTATTTGAGCAGTATACATTCTGCTCAAAAGGAGTGGGCTGAAGCAAGAAGCTTATGAGCGCCTAACGCCAAAATCAGTGCAATAAAAAAGTACATTTCACAATGGTACAGAAGGAACAAAACAACAAGACATCATCCAAAGAGAATTTGATACATTTCAAGCAGCTACATTAGCACAGACCAAGTTACAAAACAATATTTGAACTGTTTATATAATTATACTCAACAAAAATATAAACGCAACACTTTTGTTTCTGCTCCCATTTTTCATGAGATTGACCCAAAGATCTAGAATTCATTCCAGATACACAATACCACCATTTCTCACAAACATTGCCCACAAATCAGTCCAAATGTGTGATAGTGAGCACTTCTGCTTTGCTGAGATAATCCATCCCACCTCACAGGTGTGCCACATCAAGATGCCGATCCGACATCATGATTAGTGCACAGGTGCACCTTATACTGCCCACAACAAAAGGCCACCCTGAAATGTGCAGTTTTTTGCTTTATTGGGGGTCTGGGGACTCAGAACCAGTCAGTGTCTGGTGTGACCACCATTTGCCTCATGCAGTGCAACACATCTTCATCGCATAGAGTTTATCAGATTGTCAATTGTGGCCTGTGGAATGTTGGTCCACTCCTCTTCAATGGCTGTGCGAAGTTGCTGGATATTAGTGGGAACTGGTACACGCTGTCGTATTCGCCAGTCAAGCAGCAGCAGAATACGCCAGAATATTTTCATACTTTTCAGAGTATGTTAGATCTATTTTCTCTCCCTTTTTGATTGACAAAAATATAATAATTTGCCACACCCGATATCGACTGTGGACCTCCTACAAGAAACATCTCCCCCTGATTTCACAGAAGCTCATCGCCTAAGATGTTTCAATCTAAAAGGCTTCCAAAATGCTTTTGGAAAATGTGAACAAAAATAACATCACGGTCACAAAAAGCAACTTACCAAATCATTCGGAATACGATGTATCAATGTAAAGCAAGCAAATTATGCAGAATCTACTTTCACTTTATCGTTTTAAAAGTTGAGAGCACTTAAAGGCTTTCGTTTCTGCAGGAGCTGAACCACAGCAGGTAATGACGGGGCTTTCGGAGTGTCTCATTACCCTGAACTAGTGCAGGGATGCCGAGGCAGCTCCACTGGGCTTCGAGTCATTTAAGCCACGGCTGAGTGAGTATTCTCCTCACTTCACTGCTCAGTGCCCTGCCTGTTTACACACAACATGTTTTTATACAGGGAAGGAATTGTATGGTGACATTATATGGGTTTAGGGCAATACAGCTGCACTGGGAGCTGGATGAAAATGAAAAAAAAGAAAGAAAGAAATCCACACCAGAGTGCATGGACACGTCTCAGAGTTAATCCCAGGTGTGTCAGCCGAATTTTCTGTTCCAGGGGGGAAATGGTGTGTGACAGGCATTACAGTAGCACATGCTCAGAATAAAAAGTTACTTCCCTTCTCTGTTGTGGAGACATGCTCAAGGCGGCATTGAACTTTTATTACAAAGGACGGAACAAAAAGGGCAGACAATTTAAGAGTATAGAATAGAATAAGAATGAGAAAACGAAATGTGTAGGTTTTGATTGTCGATTGGGTCCAGTATTTAAACCGATTTTCACAGATTATCACAGATGTAATACAAAGATCTGGAAAGGGCACCACCAGTCTTTGGACAACCTGTAATTTGATTTGTGACTGCTCCGCGGTACTACAGCCTGGCCCAGAAAGAATTTCTCCGTAGAAGCGTTATGGAAATCATGCTGTAACAAATGGCGTGTTCAACTGAGAGTCCAGCTTTCAGAAAGATTGGACTTTATGATGAGTATTATCGGTGGCGTGCAGTGCCTCCACACACTCATACACTGATGCGTGAAAGATGCCCTTCTCTGCCTTCTGCCCTGAGTCAACCTGCAGAGACGTGCAGAAGGCAATTAGCACCAAGCTTGAAATTTCACTATTACACCGCCCATACGCTTAAACTAAACTAGCCATTGCCTCACAGTACAACACATGTGCAACTACACATTAAGGCGAGACACTGCAGGTGAATGGGGGGGGGGGGGGGGGGGTTGCTGAACATTACTTAGACATTACTTCTTATGTTTTCATATCCAAATTAACATAAGGCATTTTGTGAATAAAAATGGCCAAAATTGCCAATATTTTCAGCGACGGATAATGGATAGACCCGGATTTAAATGTATGGTTTTATTTTATCGACATATTAGTAACAACGATTTTTTCAGAGGGGATTTTGGAGTTTTTGAAGTGGAAAAACCTGTAAAAACTCAAATTTTGCCTTGTTTTTTGGGGTTAAAGCTGAATAAATCAGGCTTGGAATTAGATACTGGGCGTCTCGCAGAAGGAAAAAATACCATATTTGGGTTATAGCGTCATCCCAGGACACGTAGATGGAAAATCTGTCAATATTTGTAAATGAATACAAGTGGGAAAGCCGGCTTTACGAAGCGACGTAGCTGCTTCTTCTGGGTTATCTCCGCCTCGCTCGTGACAAAACGTCATAAAATAAGCAACGTACAGGGTAAGTGTTGTCCTTTTTATACTCTGACATGAAAACTGAGATGCAAAGGGAGGAAACTAGCTAGAAATCTCCAATTTGACCACTGCATGAAAAATCAATACTTTCACCTTAAATATTAGAAACATCGCTCAGTTATTCCACTTGTCACCGTCTGAATATATAGCACCGACATCGATGCAGTCACTCGCTGAGTCGTGCAAACTTCATTCATTTAATCCTCCTCCGGTCTGTACAGTTGCCCGCCGCTCCAGTCCTTCAGTTTTTCAAAGCCGCATAATTATTCCAGAGACAGGCCGGTGTTCACGTGTGGTCTGAAAGTCTTTACAAGCCCCTGTTCTTGATCTAAGCTCGATGCCATTCCAGTTTTGAATATAAACAACAGCGATGGGGATGGCAAACATATCCAGTTCCTAGATTACACCAAAGTAGAGCCTTTCAAGGATAAAAGTTGGGTGCCACATTTAAAAACACAGCTCGCTGGCTCTCACTATGTGATCAATTGAAAGCGACGCTAATGTCACCTTGAGCCTTCTAGCAGGCCTTGGGGACATGTAAACCCCAGGCCCCTGATCGCCGGGAGGGTCTGCAGCTTACGTTGTGCTGTATTCGCCTGTTGTTGTAGTTCTTTTATGGAGGAGAGCCTACAAAAGTGGATCTGAATGCCGCTCTCAGTAAAAAAGGCCAAAGAAATCTCATTGTATAAAAATATGGGTATGCTGGGTAATTGTAAAATTACTTATAAACTATTATCAACAAAGTATACCAATATTTTAAAGACCGAGAACTTTGTACAATGATATGAGAAACTGTGCTACAAGGCTTTGCGCTAGAACTAAATTTACCTCTGCATTTATTATAGTGAGTTAAAGTTAAATTATCTCCGCTATCGTTTGCTATTCCTGCCATTCCACCAAGCCACACTTTGTATTTGTTCTAGTTAAAAATAAAAGACAAACTAAACCGTCAGGGCCAGCTCTTGTCTGTATTTTTGGCACGTGTAATCACTCCACATTAGCAAAACGAGCATCTTGGATTGGAGAAGGGTGCTGCACTGCCAAATGACAACAAAAGAGAAACATTAGCGCCAGGTGTTAATTTCCTGTTGGCTCTGGGCGGTTTTAACAAATTGATTGCTTTATTCATATGGCGCTGACATTGAGGAGCGTAATGATCTCATTTGTGAGCAGAATTAGGACTATTATGTGGTATTCGGTGACGCTTACAGGTGAGGGTCCTTAAGGAGTCAGAAGCATTCAATGAAGGAGCACACTTAGTAATTAAAACAACTTTTATTTCTATTCCTTATCCCTCCAAGGAAATGATAATGTAATGGAGGGTTATCCCAACAGGCTCCCCTTAAGCCTTCGACACAAAGCTACAGGAGGTTTATTCAGCCAAGATGCTGATTCCGTAGTGATTTCAGTCGGTAAAACATTATAGCATTACTACAGCACCAAATACATGTGGACTACAGAATCACTGCTCTGACAGTCTTGTTAGGAAACAAGTGGGAAGTCTGGACTATTTTTGGTGAGAGATGAGAAACAGATTTGACTAGACTAGATTAAGGCCGGCGCGGATCTAATTTGAAGTCACAAGACGCTGTTTCTTTGGTAAAATGAGTAAATCAATCTGGACTCTCCTTCTGAGAAGAACACCGCTTTAATCAGACCGGCCCCGGCTCCAGACGGCTGTTAGTTCTATAAATATTATTTTTCCTATAAGACCTAAGACCAAATTCAAACTAACGAAAGGTACACGGATAACTAAAACCTGCGCATGCACGTGAGGAATAGAATGTTGGGGCCATATGAAAGATTTGCCGTGACAGCCCATAAAAATAATGAATGTTCGCGTAGTGCATAGTGGCTTCATCAAGTGTATGTATTTATTTTCTTGTAGCTGTAGAATAAAATGTGTTTTGCCCCTTGATCCATTGTTAACCTTTTACCCCCCACCTTAACCAAGCACATTTTGTCCAGTTCGGCATTACTTGAATCTAAAAGCTGAATGCCTCATTTGAAAGCTAAGTCCTACAAAACTTTTTGTAACTTTTTAGTTGTGTTATGGTTGCTTTTCCGGGATGTTTTTGGCGCTCTTTTTTAACTTCTTCACGCTGTTTTCCAAGAAGGTTTTAGATTTGGATAAAGCCAAACTGGAGAAAATGTGCCCAGTTCAGATAGGGGTTAAGAGGTGAATGCAGACGTTTGAATTAACTAGTAGGCTAGTTGTTGTTATAGTTGTAGTTTACATTACTGTGACAGTATTGCTCCTTGAAATATGTGAAATGTGCTCATAAACTCATCCCTGTGATGAATTGAGATGTTAGAAACGCTTCACCACCACCGTTTAAATTGTGCTCGATTCCTCGTTCATTGTTTGTTTGCCCCAGTGACCTTCATCGTCTCGACGTAAGTCATTGCATTACCCATCATTCCCTTTGTTTCCTTATGTATACCCTCCTGCTTACACCAGGTTTAATCAGTATGCTCAGAACGGGCCTGTACCACTTGGCCTGTAGCTCATTCATCCAATCAGCTAAAAGCCTTCACAGTTTTGAAAGTAACAGCAATAAACAAAATGCAGCAGCCCCGGCCCCCCTGCTCTGACCGGGGGCTTTTGGAGAATTCTCATAATTACATCCATCACAAAGACAGCGCCGACAGTGATTGGTTCATTCTTTGCCATGACTGTGGGCTGTACATAATATCCAAACAATGTGTCCTACTTCTCCAAAACACAGCGGGGGGGGGGGGGGGGGGGGGGACGCTCGAATCGATGCAGATAAGGAAGCTTCTAACAAGAAACCATTTCAGGAAATAAGACGATCCTTGTTTACTTCTGTGCAAATGCCCCTGAGGAAATTAGTGCCACTGATAATATAAACAACAGACTAATGAGAGCAAAACAACATCTGTGAATCCAGATTATTTTTCCACATTTCATTAGTTTTGGGTTTGAGATTTAACTTCTTCACATTCTTTACTCGTCTGCGCGTCACAATACAAAGAACAACATGATTGTAAATGAAGCTTAATGGAAAGTAAAACCGTTGTGAACCATTAACATTTTTTCTTACTGTCTGACATGAAACCAGAATTACGTTAAAGCAGACTTTTCTAGGCCCATTAGAATAAAAAAAAGAAAATTTGCTAAATGCCAGAAGAATGAGCGATAGATTTTTCTACACGGTTTCATATTATTTTTTACAAAGCCAAAAATGTACGTATATTTCATTAAAATTTGGCAGCATTGCCTTTAAATTGTATAACTTACTTGGGTCAAACATTTTGGATATCCTTCCACAAGCTTCTCACAATAGTTGGGAGGAGTTTTGGTCCATTCCAAAAAGAACTGGTGTAACTGAGCCAAAATAGTAGGCCACACGTGCACCAGTCCCTCCCACAGCACAACAACCCCACAGCATGATGCTGCCACCCCGCATTTCAAAGTTGGGATGGTGTTCTCAGGCTTGCAAGACTTCCCCTTTTTCCTCAAAACGTAATTATGGTCACTATGGCAAAAAAAAAATCAATGGCCAAATTCATTCTGGTTTCATGTCAGACAGTGAGAAAAAAACGCAAATGTGTCTTTTGATAAAGTGTATGTAAACATCTGGTTCCCACTTAATGATCCCACTCTCTGGATGGTTTTGTTCATTTGGAAAAAAGTTCGAAGGAAAAAACCAAACAAGTTTCCGATTGCACCATCATTAGAAGCGAACTTAGTTAAGGAGACAGTTCATCTTCAGACATCAATGCCTTATCCCCTCGATCTGTTGCAAGGGACTTAACACACGCGTTAGGGTAGACAGGCTTTGAAAGAACTGTCTTTGACGACCATCTGTCTCCCAGCTAAGGACATTTAATTAATGTTTAGGAAGGGTGTGTAAGCCTTGAAATCACACTTTGGAGTCCGACATGCACACCGCTTTGAATGTTTGTGTTGCTCATTAAAGGACGGTTACTTTTACCAAGTGTCTAAACTTCAACAGAGATCAACTTTTTGTCAGCACTCTGTTGGCAACATTACTTTGACAATATACATGGTTATAATATCATATGCAGCGAATGTCAAAGGAGAAGATTTGTTTTTATCTGATTGCCCTCGCATTGATTTAACTGTAAAAAGAGGTAATGACAGTAACAAGTGCTAATGCTCTATAATGAATCGTTTCTTCATCCATCCTTATTTGTTCACAGAAAGACGCCACACACGCCCTGCATTGTTTATGGAGACAAATTGACTTGTCTTTTCATAAAAGGGCATTAGTCACTTGTTTGTCATATAATTAGTTTGGTCCGTAGGGGCTCGTCTGAAACACTTGTGTGTGTCAAATAATAATCCAGCCAATCGGTATTGAGTTATGTCTGAATTATAGTGTGCAGTGCTTTAATGTATTGTTGTTGGTGTGTTCATTTTCAGACTACAATAAATTACACATTCATGAAAACAAGTGAGCTGAACTTATAACAGGGGTGATTTGCACCAACACTCCCTGTAATAATATGCAGTTTGTCTTTTAAAGTCAGCACGGAACATTTAAGCTTTGTGAAAAACATAGTTGAAATGCATAAATCAAGCAATTGTCCCCCAAGAGTTACAAACCAAACTATTCCTCTATGTAACATAAATAATTGCTAGCTGAGTTTTGCTTTAGACGCAGATGAGGAATCCCCCATCCTGCATTTTCTTCCAGAACCGGAACAACTTCAGACATTAGACACAGAGTTCACAATTAACAAAAAAACAATGTAAAGCCGAACAATGCCTTTGCGCCGGGTCCAGGGGAATGTTTGGTTAAACAGTGAAATACTAATAATCACAGAAGAAATTCACTTTAGTAGTTAATTTCCTCAGAATATTTAAGTTGATTTTACAAACGTTATCTATGATTACTGCCAAAATCGCCACGAGTACATGATTCATGCATATTCATGAAACAACATGGCTTGTCCTCTCTCATAAGTTATGTATGCCTCCTTTTACCCCAGAACACTGAAAATCACAGAGCTCAGCTTCTCTATCATTCAATCCCATGTTCTGTCCCTGTGGACTTGTTAGTCCATTCTAAACCACAGCCCGTCAGACCAAATCCTCTTTCCTTTCTGATTAAGACCATGGACCATGTTCTTTATAGCTGTCAACCAACTCTGATAGTGTATCTTGCAGTATGTCGGCCCGCTTTATGTGCTTGTTATCCCCCTTTAAATCAGCATAACCACAATATATAAAACAAGGGGAAATGCAACGTCAAAATATATTGTTTATCTCAAAGTTAAATATAAAGCCTGACACATAGTGATTTCTGGACATAATCACTATAAAACATATATATCCTTAAACTACTTAGTGACAGTCATTTAGTAATATATGTGATGTAGGTACATGGGTGGGTAACTGAAAGTGAAATCTGACTAAATCCAATCAAAAGCTTGCGACATGCAACAGAGATATGTATGTAGTATATATCATGTTTCACAGACACATGGATTTACCTTCAATAAAGAATCCAGATGAAAAATTGAGCACCAGTCAGCATTAAGTAATGACAAAGAGCAAAAAAAGAACATAATCATTAGGAAAGAACAATACATAATTCATCCTTTAAAATACAAACTGGTATCACAGCTGTTTCTACACAAACACTTGTGTTGTGTGCATTAATAATGGATGGAAGGCATCTGAACATGGATTCAAAGATCACAACTAAGGTGGGTGGTCCAATCAATATGGACAGTGTGTGTAAGATTATCAGCAGCAGAAAAGAAAGGGCTTCTGTCAGCACAAACAACTCAATAACAACTATGTACTAGTAGGCGGTGTTTGTGGGAAATATAAAGGCAATGGGAACAGTGTAGAGAAATCCAATTACAGTGCACAGACCAGCGTTGGAGCTATACTTCTTTTGTTTCTTATTTGTCCTTTTCATTTCTCTTTATGAAATCGTGTACACTTCTCACAGTGTTTTTCTTTAAGGCTGCAATTCTATATTTCTCTATTGCTGGGGGCTGCAACAGATGCAATACATCTATAATTTCATAAGGATGAGGCACGGAGGCACACTTCCAACATAAGAAACAAAGGGACCGGCACGTAGATGTTCAATGTATGTATAAGTAAATTAAATTCATATTTATATTCAGAAATAAAACTAACAGTGACAGCTTGGACATACATAAGTACCTTTTTTTTTGTATGCCTGCAATGCTTTGATTCTTATTTTATTAATGGGATTGTATTCTGTTAGAAACATCAGGCAATATTTTTAGTTTAGTTTAGTTTATTTGTTTATCTGAGCAGTATACATTGTATTTTTACATTACTTACAATGTTGACTGTGTTATTTATTGTGTAATTGTATGTTTTGTATTTTTTCTACAGACCCAGGGAAGAATAGCAGCAGCTTTCTCCAAAGCCACTAGCCACAAATGCATAAACGTTAAACATTATTATTTAACAACAAAGCTTAATTCTCTGCCTGAGGCGTTCTGTACTGCCATAAAACAAAGGACTGCAGTGGTAAACAATGGTGACATTTATGTCTAAAATGCTTACATTTTCAACATCCTCTTGTACTTTGAAGCCATCTTTAGTTCAGTTCAAACCCGGTAATCCAACTCTCTCACATTCACAGACTTTTATGTGGTCGGTTGGTTGTCACAAAATCCATACACGTACAAATATATTTATCAAGTTATAAATAAAAATAATGACAGAAAAAATCTGACTAGACTTGCTGGAGGAAAAAAAAAAAAAACACACCCACTGATAGTGACTAATAAAACTGAATTAGGGAGAAGTAACTGAGCCATACATCATAGATTATTTAAATCTAACATAATTATAAATTATAACGTAATGGGTCTCATGCATGTAAACAAGCCACGCCGGATTGTAGCCTTGGGCTAATTTGCGACCGTCGTCCCCCATGCGCACTCTCAAACACACTCTCATTCATCCTGGCCTATTGTACATGTTTTTAGTGGTAGGTGAAACTGGAGTACCCGGAGGAAACCTACGCAGACACAGGGAGAACATGCAAACGCCACACAGAAAGGCCCCGTCCAGGTGGGAATCGAACCCCGGACCTTCTAGCTGTGAAGCACGAGCGCTAACAACTGTACTATATAATAATGGATGCAATGTAATTGCATTCATTATATTTGAGCCCCTCCTGGAACCGCCACCTTAACGTGGTGGGGGGGTTTGAGCGCCCGAATGATCCTGGGAGCTCTGTTGTCGGGGGCTTCGTGCCCCTGGTAGGGTCTCCCATGGCAAACAGGTCCTAGGTGACGGGTCAGACAAAGAGCGGTTCAGAAGCCCCTTATGAGAGACCAACAGGCCCGGTTAGAACCATGAGGCCGTCCTTCTGTGGACCCACCACCTGTAGGAGGAGCCATAGACCCGGCAAAGGAACAGATGGAAGAAAATGGATGGATGGATGGATATTTGAGCATTTACCAAGAGTGTATACATTTTCTTTTGAAAACTAGTCCCTTCACCTGAGTTTAATATCATATTTCACACTGTTGCATCAGCTGTCATCAGCTCTCTTTATTAAGTGTTGATTGTGTTTTCTGTGCATCTGTGTTTTTGTTTAACTCTGGTATGAAGATGAGAATCTCATTTAATAACAACATCACACAATCACAGTAAAAAGGGTAGAGGGATTATTATGTTTACTACTATTTTTTGTCCCCAAAGACAAATGTGTCCAAGGCATTAATCCACTGTCTCAGGAGCAATGGGTGACCACAGTGATGCGCCCGGGGAACTATTTAGTTAACTATTAAGTTAGGTTCATGGTCAGAAGTACCTATGATTTCAAGTGATGGAGAAAGCTACAGCATGAGAGTGAAAACCGCCACACACGCACGCACAGGGAGAACTTGCAAACTCCACACAGACATAGGTCCCACCCTACATCCGGGTATCAAATTAATATGTATACATAAACAAGCCCAGCTCAATGTGTGATCATGGTTGCTGTGATCGATCGTATCTGTTTGCATTAGCTTTCTCCAAACGGGAATGCTCCGTGCATCATTAAGGACCAAACGCATTCCCAGCGCAGATCCAGCCACTAAAATAATGTGTTCTCTTGACACCGCTTTTAATCCTGGGTGTTAAGGAAAAAGAAACTCTTCACAGGGCTGCTGTAACTAATTCTCATCATACAACAGGCTACTGGACTAGTTGACAACACTTCTTAGGTAAAACACTATAACAGATGACAGCTTCAGAACTGTAGTTTATTTTCACTCCGATGACATTTTTTTAATGAGCCTAACCAAACATTACAGTCGAACATAAATGATGCATCACCAAATGTGCATCTGCTCCCTCCTCCATGACTGACAGTTTGGGGAGTTACAGGCACATGGTAGTTAAAATGACTGCTGTGGGGAAAGTCCAGTGAGACCAACACTCCACTGAGCTCTGCCTCAGTGTGCTGCTGAATCCTGATGACAGCAACTATGAACTAGAGCAGTGGTTCACAAACTTTTCACACCAACTGCCACCTCATAAAATCCAGGCTAGAAACAGTTATATTATGCTTTTAATTTAAATAATGAATTCTTTGGACTGTTTTTTTTACTTGCATTGGACCTTTGTGTGGCTATAAAGCACTTTAAATCGGCCTGTTCGCTATTAACCGCTTAAAAGCGCACGGTAGTACAGCGGTTAGCGCTCGTGCTTTACCGCTAGAAGGTCCCGGGTTCGAGTCCCACAAGGACGGGGCCTTTCTGTGTGGGGTTTGCATGTTCTGCCCGTGTCTGCGGTGGTTACCCCACCACTAAAAATATGTACAATAGGCCAGGATGAATGAAAGTGTGTTTGAGAGTGTGCATGGGGGACTACAGATGGAAATTAGCCCATGGCACTGTCCCGACCAAATAAACAAATAAATAAAACCGTTTAGCTTCATCCAAATTTAAGAGCTTCTTGAAAAAAGTGTCAAACTAGTGACAAAAAATAGACGTAAAAGCCATAAAAAAGGGACAAAAAAGCGATTAAAGTGACACAAAATGTTAAAAAGGTTATGACAATGCAAGGAAAAAGATCCATTTAGGTGAGTTTTGAAGGTCTTAGCTTTCAGTTGAAGCGTTACACTGTTCTATAGGCTTATGGGTTTGGGTAAAGCTGAACTTGCGAAAATGCCTTTGATTAAGGCGGGGGTTAAGAGGTTAACAAACTTGCCTCGTCTAGCATGTACCACAGTTTGAGAACCACTAGTACAGTTTGTGGTTCTATTAATTATACAAGAATTACGACGTTCTGAATCTAACTTGCACAGTTTTTTGTGTGTTTTTTTTCATACACAAAACGGCAACTTTTGAGTTAATGTATAATTTGGATGCAAAAGTATGAGCAGTTGCACATGCTCAATATGTGGTGAGACTCTTTATGTACCTACAAGTATTCAGTAAAAATGAAATGCCCATTATGATAGATGCTAGCTATAGTAATGCATCTTAACATCGGGGCAGAGTATTGTGTGTGGTCTGCGATGATGACCCATGTTTATTGGCTGCCGTCAAATGGACATGCATCAGTGGGCAAGAAACATCCGTCTGAGCTGACAGGACGCTGATACTGGAGGTGGAACCAATATAGAGAGAGGTTCCCTCACACCCTCCACTCTGCATAGCGGCTTATTGCAGTAGCACAAGTGATTTTATCCAAATCATACACAAGTGTGTCATTAGGACGGATGCTGCATGTTGAGTGCATCACTAAAATAACTTTATGGTAACAGAATTTTGTCTGAGGTCTCTAACCACACAGCTGGATGTGGTTAGTGTAGGATGTCAAAAATATCCACATATGAATATTACCAGTGTGGTTCCACTTGAAAGTCATTTCCTTGTTTGTTTTTTAACCAATAAATTAGTGCTTGGATTTCCACCTTACCACATACAAATGGACATAATGGCATATATTTGGATTTGTTTACTGTTGGTTTTGAAGTATATCCATCTCCATAATGTGTTTTATCCTCTGAGACCTCATAGCACAGGTTGGCTGGCTTTGTGAAAATATTTACAGAGACATCCACCAGCTGCTCGTTTGCCCTGCATTAGTACAGGGATTAGTTTTAGTGTCAGGCCACAATGTTTCACATACCATCAGCTATATTTCTACAGAGTTGGCTTCTAACTTTTAACCAAGTTAAAACTAAGTTGAACCTAAGATTTTTTTTTTTTTTTTACTAGTTTCAGCATATTAGTCTCTCTTTATCCGTCTCCTCCAAAAAGATTAATTGCTAAGGTCAGCAGCACCCCGATAAAGAGAAAGGTCACTGTTTGTTCTGCCCTTCAGCACCACGGACAGCGACACTGTTCACTGTGGACACATGGTTTCAGTGAAGAAGAAAACTCACACAAAAACATCATGGAACAATGTGCTCAGCTCTAAAGCTGCTCACATTTTAATCTAGACTTTACATGACATGCATTCATATTCTCCCTATCCATTGTGCTCTCAGCAGTGACCTCATAAAGTGAACCATTTCCCAAGCAATTTCAGACTCTCAGCAGCATTTGCCGTGACTTTAATGAGAGCTCAGCTCCAGTTTGTCTCTGTTGGTCTGTGCCCTGAATAAAGAGCTCTGTCTATTTGTAGTGCCTTGATCCCAGTGGTTTCCATCACACACAGCCCCAGCTGATCACCTGGGCCTCTGAGAACATCTGATTTATGACTGTTTTGTTGCTATTAAACTTGAACTCCTTGCTGCGCAGTTGCTTTCAGGGTGTGACTTTTTAAAACTCAAACAATATAAGTGTGTTGTGAAAGCAGCAAATGAAACAGGGCTGCAAGGAGAGATTAAGAATTATAAACACATGGCAACTAATAGATGAAACAAGCTGGCAATGGCATGTAGACTACAGTGAAAGTAAAAATATAAACACAATACTCAGAAATGTCTGTCCGTCTGCTTTATATGTGGATGCATACAGTCTCATAAAGCACCAGATACACACAAATCAGTTGTGAGATATTCTAAGACAAATGTTGGAAATGACAAAACGTGTCCCACTGTATGTTCCAAAAATCAAACGTCCGCTCAACATGTTTTACTCTGCAGTTAATGATTAGCAGGACCTGACCAGTCTTAATTTCTGCAGGCTCAAAGTTGAGTTTGCACTTAAAGCAATTTCCTGATTACAGCTGCCTTCTGCTGTAGATCAATCAGTGTATCTTTTACAAATCCATTACTATTTTGCCTGACGAAGGCCACTGGCCAAAACGTTGCATTCAATAAAGGAACACTGGTGTTGCAAGTATACAGTGTGCAAGAGTTTTTTTCCCGTTCTACATTTGACTTTTATGCATACTCCTACGCACCTGTTCTATACAAGAGATGTTCAAAGTATATCGTCTTTACAAATCCATTACTACCCACTAGGGTGGTCCTTAAATTCTGACTTTTAAAACGTCATCCTCCCACCCTCCCAAAAGATTCTCCCTCAGTAGAAACTTATTGGTACCAAATATCTCCATGATTGGTCAATATTTAGTGTATGCTCAAAGCGACTCAAGTTTCAATATTAGGCGCACAAATTAATGGCATTTTCATGTTTTCATGTTATAATATAAATTGCTGTTAAACACAAGAATGACAATTAAAGTGCTTGTTAAAGTCATCAGTAATTAAAGAGCTATAGGCAGTGTTCTCAAGAACTGGCAATGTCATGTCAGTGATAGTTCAATAGAGTGCTGGCGAAATCTTCATAGGTCAACCGCTCTATGTGTCATTTGATGACGTGGAAGCAAGACCCTTGATCACTGTTGCCTTCTTTGGATAGGAACCATGACTTGACGTATGCTGATACTCCAAACACACAGAAGTTGCCAAGACCTTGTCTTTCTCTGTTGGTCAGTTTGAAGCCAGCATCTCTGAAGATAAACATTTTTAGAGCGTAAATCAGCCGTGCCATGAAATGAGCACGGTGTATGGACCTGGCTTCATGAACGTTATGTCACGTGATGGCACTCCTCCCAGAAACACTAGACTGAGTTCGAGAAGTTCTCGGTAATTAGCACGAAGGTATGTTAGTTCGAGTTGACTGATCACAAAGTTCTTAATATCCGAGATATTCGGAACCGCAGCAGCAACTGCAGGATCTCCTATCCCAGGCTCGTAATCAGCTGCCACAAGGCCAGAATATCTTAAACCTTTTCAACAGCTGGATCTCGAAGCCAGTCAACGTCCCATTGTATGTGGCCATACCGCCTTTGCTATGTCCGATCCCGTCAGACCTTGGAAGCTAAGCCGGGAAGGGCCTGGCAGGACTTGGATGGGAGACCGTTTGGGAACACCAAACGGTGAGTGGTTGGTGGCTGATGTGCGCAGACTGGTTGCCTCGCTTATCATCACCGAGTTGAGTGAATAATGCACCAAATTGTAAAAAGCTACATTGAGCGTCTGGAAAAGCGCTATATACGACTAATGCATTATTTATATTATTGTGATGCTGAAGGCTTCTTCCAACATTATCTCATGAATGTGATGGTGGCACAGATACAGTACCTTGTTCTCTAGCAAGTTTTAAATTAGCACACATGCACCACTCGAAGCTCAGAGCTTTAATGTGATCTTTGATGCCCCAATCCAATGATAGACAGTGCAATAAAAAAAAAAAAATGTATATATATTGAATGAAAAATGAAAAATATATAAAATGGCATCTGTTCAATTCTCTTAAAGGGGGGGTATTATGTAAAATCGACTTTTTCAAGCTTTATATCATGTTATTATGCCATTCCCTCATTAAACACATGCCTGGAGTGTTGCCTTGGCTCATTCACATATTTTTGAGTAATCAGTAAAAGCTTAGACGGCAGCCATTTTAGGTGTAGCTATGCCTCAGTCCTCCTAGGAACGCCCCCACCTCCTGGAGACGCCTCTGGACCTTTCGTCACCAGCCAAGCCACCAACCACTGCTCCTCAGCTCAGCAGAGCCCCCTCCACGCACAGTGTTGTTGTTTAAATGCCGCTGAAGGGGGCGTGTCGGAAAGCTTCATAAAGAGACAGAGGCCTATTTCAAGACGTTCAGTACAGCCATTTTGAGAGAGCAATTTTATTCAAGGCAGTTATTTTAATTTGCATATACAGACCAGTATGCTATAGACTGGTGCTATGTGTTTGAAAAAAGCATAATAGCCCCTCTTTAAAAGTGTAGTTTACTTTACTCAAGGAAATGTAAATGAGTAAATTTACTAATTACTAACCAATCTGCTGTGAAAATGTCTATAAACCGTCTATTCACTTCATAAAGTATGTTGAAGAAAATGCCTTGTACTTGTGTGGGTATTCGCTATCGGCAAGTACTTAAATTAATGTACTCGTATTCATATCGGTTTTAGAAAAAGTGGTATCGGTGCATCCCTAATTGTCACATGACCAAAATATGCAGGGATACAGGTAAATAAAATTTTTATTATTGGACATAGATCTGACACTCACCTTAAGGCCTGTTTTTACAGAGCACGTTGCGTAGTGCGTCTTCATCTTTCCGGATAGAAAGCCTCAATGCATTCCCCTTCAGCTGTTTATACCGAGCGCGTACGACACAGCCAATCAGCGAGTTTGTTTACAAGTGACGTCATTTTCTAAGAACAAACTAGTCATGGGAAAATCTTGCTTTTCTCTGTTTCTACCAACTTCAACCGGCTTGAGCATACCCTAAATACACTCTGATCTCCAAAATAATTGGTAGGAAAGAAACGGTGGGTCCTTTTTTCATTGTAGATAAGGACCACCCTACTACCCACCTTCAGAGTTGAGCTATATCTGCCATTGACATTTTATAAATAAATCAGACTGTACTGAGGTATAGTTTGTACAGCTTACTTTCCTGATCAATCCAACAACAGTCAGTCACTCCAAAGTCTTCTGCTTTTCCAGTCTCTGTATCTCTATCTGATAACTGAAAAGCACAACAAACGTATTCAATTATATGTTTATTCCCTAATTAGTTCAATAATTAGATTAAATAATGATAAAAACAAACACAAAAAGAAAGGGATTTATTCTGTGTGTGTGTAATAGTAGGGAAGTGCCATGAACATGTGTTAAATGTGATTCATTTTTGTGGATCCACTTTAAAATTTGAACCAAGGACAGAATACTCCAGGGACCAATTATGTTTGTGGTGTGAAACATCGCCACATTTGTGTGCAATACATGACCTGATTAATGCGAGGACATTTTTGAAATAATGTCCAGTTATTGTTAATTATCACCAGCACTATCCATCGGGACAATGTTGGTTGGCAGTTGTTTTATGTTAATTTTAGTATATAGCATTAATATACTGTACATAAGCAAATAATGGTGCTGCATCGGATAACCAGCACACAAATCACTTTGAAATAATATTGTTTTAAAGTAAAGTTTAGACAACAATTATAATACAATCATACTTACTACCAGATTTATGTATAGAGGTTCAAATTTGTAACATTTTAAGAGAGGAGATAACAGGTATAGTCTATTATACAGTGCTATAGTATTACCAGTTCAATGAATCCCCCCATTGAACTGGAACCACATCATTGCATTCCGTTTGAAACGAAAAAGGTCCTACAGCATTCATGTCCTTTTGCACTGGTTGAATACATTGTTCAGCAGAACAGAGCAAAACAATATTTACATTTTCATGTTATAGAGAAAGATTCAGTGGAGCAGAACCAGGCCTGAACCAATGCGAGTTCCATTTAATGCATTTCCTGAGGGCCGCTAGGAGAGATTGTTTTTTACCCATTTGGTCAGTGCATTAATGACCTTCATATTTTTTACAAAACAGAAAGGTTGATTGTTTGACAGTGTTGGACAGCACTTTGCCTCCTGAATTTCCTCACATTGGCAAATCCGCACTCGCAATTGCTCACTCTCTCCAACGAGACAAGTCGACAGGTTATTAAAAGCCTTGTGTTGACTACAAATACACAAGTTATTAGGATAAAAAGTGGTTTCAGAGAAATGGTGAAGGCACAAAGAGACACGGACAAGACACAAATCCACAAATCTCCTTCTGCTGAATTGGAGGAGAGTGTTTGGCGAATTACCATATAAATAACTGTCACTGTTTATCAGGCTTTACTTAGGAGGCACGACAGAGCACACACAGAGGAGGACATAGGAAACCAGGCAGCAAAAGACTCATTTATGAATGCTGAATCAGTATGTTACATTTAACATTCACACAACTGCACCCCTGTGAACTGCTACCTTAATGTGGTGGGGTTGTTTGAGTGCCCGAATGATCCGAGGAGCTATGGTGTCTGGGGCTTCATGTCCCTGGTAGGGTCTCCCATGGCAAACAGGTCTTACGTGACGGGTCAGACAAAGAGCAGTTCAAAGACCTTAAGAGTTTAAGAACAAGGACCGTGACGTCGTCCGGTATGGCGCAACCAGGGCCCCACCCTGGAGCCAGGTCTGGGGTTGGGGCTTGAATGCGAGCATCTGGTGGTCGGGCCTCTGCCCACGGGGCCCGGCCGGGCACAGCCCGAAAGGACGACGTGGGCCCGCCCTCCTGTGGACCCACCACAGAGGGAGCCGTAGGGGTCGGGTGCAGAGTGGACTGGGTGGCAGTCAAAGGCAGGTACCTCGACGACCTGGTCCACGTGCGCAGCTTCAGGCGTTTCGGGACATGGAACGTTACCTCGCTAGAGATGGCAAACCATCTAGCGCCTCAGGAGCGGCTGCCCATAGTTGTGGCCGTAAGGTCTCTGGCGCCTGTTGCAGCGGCAACCCCCGAACCTGGTGGCGGCGCCCGGAAGGGATGCTGTCAAGCTGAAGAAGGAGTCCTACTTGGCCTTGTTGGCTTGTGGGACTCCGGAGGAAGCTGAGAGGTACCGGCAGGCCAAGCGTGCTGCAGCTCGTGCGGTCACAGAGGCAAAGACTCGGGTCTGGGAGGAGTTCAGAGAAGCCATGGAGGAGGACTATCGGGCAACCTCGAAGAGATTCTGGCAAACCATCCGGTGCTTCAGGAGGGGGAAGCAGTGCTTCACCAACACTGTTTACAGTGCGGGTGGGGAGCTGCTGACCTCGACTGGGGATGGGGTCGGGCGGTGGAAGGAGTACTTCGAGGATCTCCTCAATCCCACAGTCACGTCTTCCGATGAGGAAGCAGAGGCTGGGGATTCGGAGGGGGGCTCGCCCACCACCCAGGCTGAAGTCACCGAGGTGGTTAGAAAGCTCCTCGGGGGTGGATGAGATTCGTCCCGAGTACCTTAAGTCTCTGGATGTTGTAGGGCTGTCTTGGCTGACATGTCTCTGCAACATCGCGTGGCGGTCGGGGACAGTGCCCCTGGATTGGCAGAACGGGGTGGTGGTCCCCCTCTTCAAGAAGGGGGATCGGAGAGTGTGCTCCAATTACAGAGGGATCACACTCCTCAGCCTTCCCGGCAAGGTCTTCCAGGGTGCTGGAGAGGAGGATCCGGCCGATAGTCGAACCTCGGATCCAGGAGGAACAATGCGGTTTTTGTCCCGGTCGTGGCACACTGGACCAGCTCTATACCCTTCACCGGGTGCTCGAGGGTTCGTGGGAGTTCGCCCAACCAATCCACATGTGCTTTGTGAATGTGGAGAAAGCGTTCGACCGTAACCCTCGTGGTGCCCTGTGGGGGGTGCTCCGGGAGTATGGGGTCCGGGGCCCTCTATTAAGGGCTGTCCGTTCCCTGTATGACAACAGTAGAAGCTTGGTTCGTATTGCCGGCAGACCTGTTCCCAGTGTGTGTAGGTCTCCGCCAGGGCTGCCCTATGTCACCGGTTCTGTTCATTACCTTTATGGACAGAATTTCTAGGCGTAGCCAGGGGCCGGAGGGTGTCTGGTTTGGGAACCTCAGGATTTCATCTCTGCTGTTTGCAGACGATGTTGTTCTGTTGGCTTCAAATCAGGACCTTCAGCGCGCACTGGGGCGGTTTGCAGCCGAGTTTGAAGCGGCCGGGATGAGGATCAGCACCTCAAAATCTGAGGCCATGGTTCTCCACCGGAAAAAGGTGGTTTCCCCGCTTCAGGTCGGTGGGGAGTCCTTGCCCCAAGTGGAGGAGATCAAGTATCTTGGGGTCCTGTTCACGAGTGAGGGACGGATGGAGCATGACATCGATAGACGGATCGGTGCGGCGTCAGCAGTGATGCGGTCGCTGTATCGGACTGTTGTGGTGAAGAGGGAGCTGAGTCTGAGGCAAAGCTCTCGATTTACCGATCGATCTACGTTCCCACCCTCACCTATGGTCATGAGATTTGGGTAATGACTGAAAGGACAAGATCGCGAATACAAGCGGCCGAAATGAGTTTCCTTCGCAGGGCGCACCCTCCGAGATCGGGTGTGGAGCTCAGTTACCCGGGAGGAGCTCGGAGTAGAGTCCCTGCTCCTTCACGTCGAAAGGAGACAGCTGAGGTGGCTAGAGCATGTATTTCGGATGCCTCCTGGTCGCCTCCATCGTGAGGTGCTCCAGGCATGTCCTATTGGGAGGAGGCCTTGTGGAAGGCCCAGGACACGCTGATGGGACTATGTCTCCGAGCTGGCCTGGTGTCGCCTCAGGGTCCCCCCAGAACAGCTGGAGGAGGTGTGCGTGGATCGGGAAGTCTGGGCATCTCTGCTGAGACTACTGCCCCCGCGACCCGGCCCCGGATAAAGCGGAAGAAAATGGATGGATGGATAGATGGACAATCTATCCACCATTTGACAACCTATAACACTATTATTCATTGACTCTTGGTCGTGGTAAGCGACTATTGCAGCCATAGTTGCCCTGGGATAGACAGATGAAAGCGAGGCTACCAGTTTAAAGGCTGTTGGATTGAAGCAGTGCTCTTGCTATTGATAATTTCTCCGCCATTTTGATGGACAGGGGCGCAAAATAAATCAGTCGTGACGCTTTTCCTGCACAGCGTCTCTGCTGCAGCCTTCACACCTGCGCCTCAGTGACAGTCACTGTGGAGGTGGGAGTGGGAGGGGGCCTGTACCAAGGAGAGGAATGACACATACTTGAGAATTTAAGTGGCACTCCCAAAGTACAATACAGTGGTTAGCAGGAAACCTTATACAGGTACACTATTGTTATTCCTCAAAATATAGTAAAGCAACTAAGCCTTGAAGAAGTGGGAAAAAGTAAAGCAAATAAAGTTTAGAGAAAAGTAAAGTCAATCATTTGCAAAACTCTTGTGGTATAGTAAAAATCTGGGGAAAGAAATGGAGAAAAGAAGAAAATCATCTACTCAGTGGATATCAAATATTGTACACAATAATTCATATGGATGAGGGAAATTGTGTTCCTTATTTCCCACATTCAACACCATGTTTGACACTTGTTTTGTTAAAAGACAGAACAGAGTGTTACTGTTAAGCATTCGTCTTATTCATCTCTCATATCACCGCTCTAGTCCAGGCTTTGGAGCAGCAGCATTTAACAGAAGAACAGTGTGAAACACTGTATTTATCTGTAACTTTTATTTTCTGTGTATGAAAACATTCTGTGTATGAATGTTTGCTTTGCAAAGCCGTATAGCACAGGGGCCTAAATTCTACGGTGTATGATACTAAATGTATCTGGAGCGTTTTTATAAACAAGTTTTGGAGTTAGGATAAAAGGCAACAAGGATCATAACACTCAATCAATGCAATGCAATCTTTCATTAAAGTTACAATGTATTGACATATAAAAGCAACAAGCCATGTGCATGTAGGAAAAGGCTGCAGGCTGGGTTGCATATATAACCTAACCATAGACCGTAGACGTAAGTGCTAACCCCAACCCGTGGAGTTAAACTATGTTGATGCAACTTTCTCTCACAGATACTAAACTGTCAAAATGGGATTTTTCTGAAGCTTTACAGTACTTCTTCAGATTGAAGAGCTGCAGTCGATCCTGGGAGCTCAAAATGAATATTTCATGCATCATAATGAATAATAATGAGACTTGAGCGCGTGGATCAGTGCCACAGAAGAGGCTTCAGACTCGACTAGATCAAATACCTGCAGGTGATTTCCTTTAACTGCTAAGACACGACCTACATCAAAGAACACACAGTATTTCCAATGTATCCGGCAACTTTTATGTAAGATATTTATTAAATTAATCAGGGTAAAAAATGTGAACCTTTGACACTACATATATTGTATTGAGCCGTTATCAGCAGCACTTAAAATACATCTACATTAAACCGCGTGGTTTTAACATCTTTTGGAAAAACCTGCTGCTTTATGCTGTGTGTAAAACTTCTATGGGGTAATAATATTATGCTGCCCAATCCAGTACAACATGGATTGGGTTTGTCAAGTAAAAGTTACTGAAAGCCAAACAACCCAAACAATGGTTGTCCTTTTTGTGCTGTAAATCTGTATTTATTTATTTGATCTCAATAAAAAACATATTTTCAATTGGAGCATTCAAATAAGAGAAGTACTTCAGGAAACGTAGCCTTCGTACTGATGAATGTGCCATCAAGCTAATTATACACTACTGAGTTTGCAATGGCTTGTCTTTTTCCTGCGAGTCAATGAGAAAACACTCAGTGATGCTAGAAAACTTTTGAAAATATGAGCCTGACCTTGGTTCATGCAGTTACAAATGAGAAAATGCAGTGTCAAAAAATGCAACTTAGCCAGTGCCATTACACTATATCAGCTAATGAAGCAGACGTTTTGCACGGACAACAGCGAGACAGCAATGGGCAAACAGCTTGTATTACTTGACATGTGCTATATTGCAACTCGGCTGTGTAGCCAGAATACATGCTTTTCCTCTTCCAAAGACGTGTAGTCTGGGATCAGGGGGTGATTTCTTATCATTCCCGATGGGCGTGATTAACAAGCATATTATTAACCAACCAGAGAAACGCCGGATATGACGCAGGCGGCATATATTTTTAACAGGGAAGCTAATGTGTGGATGCTCTATGTAATTTTTACCACAAACACTGAAGGATACAAGGAGTCATTAGCAACTCGGTTCCAGTTTTAAACGTGGGAGAATTCAACATGAATGCACAACGACTGTTTCAATCAATGTACGTTTGGAACAGGACAAAGACACTTTCGATCGATGGCATCAAGGGAGATGTTGAGGAGAAATGTTAGAGGAGATGAAGCGTCTTCATCTGCGTACATTCACATTTTACCTGTGGTTAATTCGGTTTCTGTTGGGACAATGTGATTGGATCGATATAAAACTTTAATAGTAAATCAAAGACGTTTGATTTACTGTTAGCAAAGTTCCTGACGGTCCTGCTTTTGAACAGATGCAAAAGACAGGAGTAGATGGCTGTAGCTCATTGACGCTAGCAATAACAAAACTGTTTTACCAAGCTCTAAACGGATACAAATCTAAATCAAATCTAAATGCCCATTATTTATATTGTATCGTTTAATGTGCAGAATAAGTATTATTTAGCATAAGAACTAGGAATTAATCACGGTTTCACGGTTGTAGTAATTTTTGAAGAAAATAATAACTTTTTGTTACATGTAACTAAACTATAGTCTAGACGGAAACAATATTTACAACTTATTAAAGTAATACTTACTATTAAGTCCTTTATAATCATATGAAACATAATTCAAAATAATCCACATTGACATTTACATAATTTACAATAAGCTTATACCAATGGCTTATACGTAATTTTTGTTTTGTTGTAAATAGCCTGAATAATGTATTGCTGTTTGCTCTTGTGTTTTAGTCAGTGGCTGTGAGATAAGTTCTTATCTTTGTCCAAAACATTCCCAAACATAAGCCTCCTAAACTGAGCCGCAAACGACGCTTTACTCTTTACAAGCAGCACAGGCTCATGGCGGATTTACAGGCTCCACCTCCCCAGCTCTGACAAAGCATGTTCCTAATAAGAGCATAAGGGCGGGATCTTCACTGAAGACTCGGCCCTTGCGTGACGTGTAGCTCACGCAGCTCCAATGCTAACAGTCCGACCCTCATTAAGTATGAGATTTCTAACATTTTTCTTACTTTAACCAGCCTGGTTTCTTTAATTTTAACTAACCCAGCGTTATCACAGGAGGAATATCTAGCTGTAGAAAGTTAAAAAAAAATTAGGCACCAGGCTCTAAAGTTGTTTTTAATGTGTAAGGATTCCTAATGGGAGACTAGCGGCTATATGGAGGTACTACAGCAATGGCGGAGCAATGACGGCCACCAGTGTTCATAAAGCAGAGCAGCCAGCAGCCATTGAGTTTCAGTCATCAGTGGAGTGATTAGCTCTGCAGCTAACGCAATGCTAACGGAGAAGAAAGCAATAGTCCTTCGCGGTGGATGCATTATAAACGCTGGTATTTTCACTGTACATCCACCATCTACCGTGCACCTTAACTAGACTGAGACGTGAACAAAAGCAGGACCCATGTGGCCCAGCTGGATATTAGCTGGATATTATTCTGGGTAGTTGTTCTCCATTTTCCAAGGACAGAACTAAGACTCATGCCCCTTATGTACAGTGTGATTGCACAGTGAAACTTTATTTTGTCACATTTTATTGTCCATTTCCAATGAGAAAGTAACAATATAAACATCACATACAATTACATGCCAAGACCATCAAGTCTTGGGCACATCAAGCTAATGCCAGTCTGTCCAATGCGTGATTCTCCTCAAGGTTTCTTCTTCTGCCAGACATTCGGACATTACGTTTGCCTGTTTCATCTGTTTTTCTGTTTGATCTAACCGGCAATACTTGAGAAACCTTTTGATACAACTACTGTTGTGTCATTGGACTTGACAAAAACAAACTGATTTATTTATGACTATACTGGGGGGGAAAATGACCAGCATACCAGCCCCAAATTATACATTTAACTCACCCGTTGCTCATCAGGCTTGGCGTATTCTATAATCAAAAGCTGGTATGGTAAATAGTCCAATGCAAAGTTAGAGAAAGAATGACTATTTGGTGTCCTGGTAAAAATGCTTTGTTGTAGGGCTAATAATAAACAAGCCTCTGTGGTATATAAGTGGACTGTTCTGTGAATCCTGCAGACTCTCCTGCGACTGTCATCATGCTGTCCTTTTGGGTTAATAAAGGCTTTCAGAACTACTTTGCTCTTTAGTATGTTTGTTATTGCTACACAACCACCAGCTACATATAAAGCAGCATTTTAAGCTGTGCTTGTTGAATTTATAGTACACAATTCTCTTCCACAAAGGGCGGTAGCCTGTCATTGCATAGCGTCCTAACGTTAGCTGCCGAGTGCTAACCAGCTTCTTTGTTAGTGTTTTAGGTGGATTTAAGCTTAATCACTGGGAGAAACGCTGGCGTAAACTTGGAGTGCTTACTTAAAGAAAAACAACATAGCAGCCAAATGTGAACCAGAAATGGTGCGCATAGCCATCAACCCCCTTTCCCCTGCTGGCTGGGAGTTGTGCCACTCCCCTGCTGCTGCCAAAGGACATTTGGATCGGTGGCTGTCATGTAGATTGGGACAAGACTGGTTTGACAGGTTTTGGGTAAAAACAGAGAGGAGTCGAATCTTTAGCCTAGCCGGATTAAATTTCACATATAAACGTAGTGACTGTGGAAAGCAGCCGTGATGGGCTGAGAATGCCAATGGTGTGTTAAGTCAGAGAAGGACTACTGGCAATGTCATTCGGGAAGGAGGATTTTGAGCAGATAAAGGAATACTCTTCTACGTGATCACATTCACTTATGCAAACTTAACACAAAGGATATTATCTATTCCTCAATCATAGATATAATTGTCACTCTCCGTCCTCTTCTTTCTCCCATATCTAGGACAGGCACAATGAAAATATTTCTCTTTTGCAGCCCAAATTCAAACAAAAGTCATGTACAAAACACAGGCACAAAGCAACCAAATATTAATATAAAATTCTCACTGTCTGAACATAATGATATCTAATTTCTCAAACCAATAATTTTGCCATTTTCTATTGTCAAGGATAACATGGCATTGCAAAGTATGTTGCATAACAATTTCAGTTTCTTACAACTTGTATTAAAATAATCATGCCATGTCAAAAAGGAAAAGGTTAATAACAAGGAAAAAGTCGAGGCCAAAAGTGCATAATTACCATCTGACCCAAGCCATGTCTTGCTGCCTGGTAATTATATGGAAATGTGGCACAATTTGCATGAAAGCTGAGGAAAGTGGGTGTCATGAATAATGAAAATTGGCAATTGTTTTCTAAATCAGCACAAAAACTGGAAGTAGGCGACACGATTCTATATACATCTTTATTTTTACCACCCATAATATTACTTTGGACACAAAATCAGTCAAAATTGTTGAAAGCCAATCATGAATTCTGGACACATAGGACAAGCAGATGGGGCTGAGGCGACGGAATGTGCTCCATATTTTTTGAGTAACTGAATGTGGATGGCTTTCCAGTCATGTAATAATGATTTAGATTGTGTTGGAGGGTCACAGTAGGGGGAGGCTGCAAATATAAGCTACAAAATCTTTCATAGCTGATTACATTTAATTGTGGACTTCCAATTCATTATCCAAACATTCAACTTGTGTGGCACCTTAAGAAAGAGATGGCATTGTTGATTAGTGAGATATTTAATGTTTATTACTTGTTTTTTTGGTTGGAGCATTGCACGTTAATGAACGCACACAAGACGCCTGCAATGTCTCTTTAAAGCCATACGCTAATTTGCATCTGTTGTCCCACTTTTAGACACGCACTCAAATACTATACCCGAGACAGTAGCAGCAAGGCGTATAAAGTGCCCTGCCCAAGGACACAATCACAACGAGTCCTGGCCAAAGGGTTAATGAACCAGTAGCATTTAGCAGGGGTTACTTGGAATTACCTTTTTTTTTTTTTTTTTACAGCTCACTGAGAAGGACACACCTAATCCACATTGAAACATACTTCTGTAAAACCAAGGACACTACACTGCTTTTTTCTTCTTTTTTTTATGACAAAAATATACGAGGCTGAACAAATCTCGGTTTTTTTACAAGTCAGGCAGAAGGAGAGCACAGCAGCAAGGCCACTCTCACAACAAGAATAAGAAATCCAACAAGTGTCCTCTGGGTTTACGACTCACGTTTCGCTAACAAGGCAAGACAGGCGTCTGAAGGAAAATGGTGCTAACTGTAGACCGGGGTTGACAGCAATAACACGGGCAGAAAGGAGAGTAAAAGCTTTCAGTTTTCTCACAATGTGCTTATGCTTCAGTAAAGAAAAATTGTATGGTGTTGTAGGAGCCTGGGATATTGAGACATGGAAATTTATAGGTGCAGGCCAGTTCGGGAAAGAGAAAGTGTGTTCATTGGTGGGTAAAATTAGTAATGACTACCCATCACTAGTGAGTGTCAGACATCCAAACCTTGCATTTCAATCTGACAAACGGTACCTACAAAACAAAATCAAAAGGAAACTCAATGGCACAGTAAACGTTGTTGGTTCTCACTGGTTAATGTTGTTCAGTGATGGTTGTTTTTGTTGGTTGTTATTGGTTGAAAAAGGCACACAAAACACTTTGAGTCCAAGATGTAAAGCTCAAGGAATTCAATCCCACTATTAGTGCTGAAGTACAAGTTGTTCTTTCAAGTCTCAATTGTTAAACAAGTGCCTGAATGTGCCCTGACAGTCCTGCTGCAGTAGGACCTCGCTGTGTGTGTCCTTTCTCATGTAATTATCAGCTCCTGCTACAGGGACAGAGGGTGTGATCTCCACTGGGCGCAGCTCCCACTGTCAGGACGGCACAAGTCCAAATTAACTCCAGAGACTCAACTGCCTGGAGCAACATGATACAGGACATTACATTTTGGACAAGGCCAGTTACATTGGAGTTGTGCTGTGCAGACAATTGTATTAAAAGCGCTGTTAAGAGAGGAGGGAATGGTTTGGGAGCTTCCTTTCGAGGACTTTGCCTTATCATCAAACACTGTTGTTGGACGAACACTCTAACCAACAGAGCAACGATGTGTTTATTTTGCACCTACAAACTCACCGTGGGATCTGCTTTTATGCGTCTGTTTGTATCTGTACGAGTAACAGCATTAAATAAAAGCCATCTCACAGCGACTGCATTCATCGTCGTCTGAATACAACAGAAATCATTTGTTAAACAGAAAGAAAAGGCAAGTCTAAGGTCAACTATTATCTAAGGTGTCACTTTCAGCCATTTTTCCTATTCACTCTGTGCTCTTTCATCACATGCCTTATACTCCTGTCAATTCACCGTCACAGATTGTATCCTTTCCCAGAGAGAGCATAAAAGCAGCATCTTCAAGAGACGTCGCAGAAAGGAAAAACTACAGTGTAATAGTCAGGTCTTTTGTAACATGGGTGCTGTCATTTTCATTTGACAGACTGAGCTGGTGAAAAGGCGGCTAATGATTGTAACCCATCATTACAGGTAAAAAAAAAATTAATGTTCTGTTCTGGTGTGGCCTTTTCTTTGAGTAAGGGTCGTGGAAGGCTTTGCAAGTAGAGAGGAAGGTATCTCATTTGACATGATACAATGTGGTCAACCTAATATTACGTAACATTAGTCATGGGAGTGGCGACTGGAAAGAAGAAAGAAAGAAGACCAAGCAAGAGCGCACCAACCCACACAAAAAGGTCCCGCACAGACAGCGAATTGCATCTGAAACCTTAGCGTGATTAACTGCTGTGCATCTGTGGTGTGTTTCATACGTTGAGTCAAACGCAACAAAGACGTTAACATTAATATGCAAGCTACAGGGTAATCTATGTGTGTTTGTTTTGTCAAAAGAAAGATATTTTTCAACACAGATTGTGATCGGTGCTGCCAGAAACAGGCTTCACTAGCTCACACTTTTTGGAACTGTCCTAACATAACAGCTTACTGGACTAACATTTTTAAATTGATGTCTGATGTTTGTGGAACACAGTTACACCCTGACCCTGTGTCTGCACTTGGAGTACCCCCAGTAACTGCTATTCTGACTAACAAGCAGCATACTGTTATTAAATGTGTCTCAGTGCTAGCTAGAAGACTGATCCTGTTAAATTGGAATAAAAAAGAAAACCCTCCAACCTTTATTAATTGATTACATGAGGTAATGAAACATAATGCAATTGGGAAAAATCTAATATGAACTAAAAGGAAAGGTAGATGATGTTCATCTGAAATGGGATCCGTTTCTGGAGCACGTTGACAAAATTAAACAATTATGAATGTAATAGGTATAAATGAATGGCCTGCCGCCGCCTTCCCCTACCCTTATATTTTATTAATATTTTTTCTCCCTTTTTATTATTTTTGTATAGCCATTATTTCTGTTTGTTGCTCTTGTTCTGTTTTGTAAAAAAAACTACCTCTGCAACAAAGTTACTGTCCGATGTTAACAACACGTGTTAACGTTTGGTTCAAAGAAACACTATAATAAAAATTTGGACATCGGCTTACGAGTGTGCGATGTTGTTTTTTGATTTATGAAGATGTTCCCCTACATCTGCACCTCGGAGACTACTTCTGGTGTGCGTTTCTTCTCTTTTCTCAACAACACATGTTAATAGCACATGTTGTTAACACATCTTGTGTTATTAACATGTTGCTGTTAGTAACATGCAACATGTTAATATTATTAATAACTACATATTTTCACCAAAGGCAACTACTGCAGCTGCTTTTGTTTGTTCATAAATCTGTAGGGACACAAGATACAAAACCCGGGTCAATGTGGTGGTGTCGAAACTGCCAAAAAATGGTGCTCTGAGGAGAGGGAAGGACACACACAGAGCAGGTTAATCCCATTGGTGGACGGTATTTTAATTCTAAAAAGGAACAAGCCAATGACATTACTGCAGCGCGGAATACAAATGCAGACTCAAGGTTACTGTGCACTTGTGGAAGAGTGAAAATTACATTATAATTGAAATAAATCCTCTTAAACATGAGAAATTATGAATGTACTCGGCTAATTAGTTCTTGGTAAATGTTTTCAGTATAGATATTAAATTTAATGCTCAAAGGCGGTCCGGTCGTTGTTCTTCTAAATGCTGGGTTGGTCCCCCTGTCGCGCAGCCAAGAGCCTGACAGCTTTTCTCACACATATTTTGAATGATTTATGTTCACTTCCAATTCATTTACAGTTCAGCAGACTGTGCAGGGCTGCAACGGCCAGAGGTACCCACCGTTTATACTGTATGAAATAGTCCACAACATTTACCAAGCTGCCAAGTTCAGAAGACCAGAGCTACCCAGCTAGATAATCTGGGCCCTAAAAGGTCTGGCCCCACCCAAAGTTTTTTAACATAACCAATCATCTATGTATCTTAAACAGCTAATTTAAATGTATTTACATACTATAAGGGTTGGGCCTACAATAGAATACAATACAATTCTATTGTAGGGCAACATTGTATCAATGCAATAAAGTCTGGTGTTGCCTATTAAAAAAATGAACGTAAAATATTTCAGCACACTCTGGAGAAATAATAATAATAAACAACTTATCTTCTATGTTCAAAATATTTTTTTTTAGTTTTTATTTTCACAAAACAATTGCTGCTTATCAATCTGAATGACCCAGACTAGAGTTGTGCTCCGTCCCACAGACTAATTTCAGACTGTGAGATGCAGCCTCACACTGGTCTGTGAAGTGTAGACCCTGGCTCCAGTCAATGCAACAGCCTAAAGCTTTAGTCAGGACACTTAGTTTGATTTTAGTTTGATTTAACTTTTGTAGCAATTTGACTGCGCCGTGAGTCGGCTGTAGCAACTTGAATGACCGAGGTCAGGGATAAAAGATCACACAGCGAGCTCTGAGTGGCCGAACTGCTGCTGCAGCCTCAGGGCAGTGGTCGGTGTTTTGGTGAGTGTCCCCGGTTTGAGTGGCCTGGCTATAGGTGGCTGGAATGAGCTTGGAGCTGTTGGGGAGCGCGAGGAGAGAACGCTCTGCTTTGGTGTCTCAACACTCGAAGACATGATAAAGATGAAATCAAACCTTGTGTTTAAAGCCTGCCAGGCCCTGCCTGACTTCTGACATGTAATGGCTGTGAAAGAGCAGTGACAGAGGCCGAAGCCTTATTGATGAGCTCCAGTTCTACCAAACACCATTATGAATGGAGGGGGGTGTAAAATAAGTACATGTTTTTAGTCATCAAAAGAAAATAATATTATATTACAATTGGATATATTTAGGGCCCACAGTCTTACAGCATTTAAGCCTATTCATATGTGGGTCTACCTGCTGAAAAGTGTCTTGATCCTAATGGGCTCTTTTCAGCCGCGGGCCCATAGACTTCTTTCTAACCTTCCACCACATGTATGTGCACAATAGGATACGGCTGAGACATCCACCAAGAGAGTTCAGCTTCTTCTCGACAGCCAGTGACTGAAACTTCAGTCAGTTGGACCTGGCACTGGTCCCACTGAGAAGAGCTGTGTAGGCCAATATAGTACAATAGCCTGTTATTGTTATGTTTATGTATTCTATAATTTCTATATTTTAGTCTAGAAGGATTAATCGAGTATAACATAACATAGGTGTGTTTTGGGTGTAAGGAGCTGTAGGGGCAAATCTAAGAGAATTAGGAAACAAGACTGAACAATAAAGGAGAGAGCTTCCAACACTGTTTATAAAAGAGGTTGATAATAAATAATATTCATATTCAGAACTGCTTGAATCTTGAATATTGAGGACTAAAATATATATATACTACTTTCCTGCAATGGAAAATATCAAGCATCAGTGAAGCGACAAATATAGCATTTATGCAATTTGATGTGATTGTGCGGAGACCCAACACTACTGATGAAATCACAATGAGACTCTTTTCCAAAATCACGACTGTCATTATGGAGACATTCAAAATCAGTGGGGCAAATTGCAGAAAAATAACCGGTTGTAAACAGAACAATCAGTGTGTGCCTATTGCTGGGTTGCAGGTGACATCATCACATTCTAGAACCTGCAACCCAGCAATTGCGCTCAATAGCGGTCAAAATAAAACCAGACAGTAATATGATGCACACGCTGAATGGAAAGGAAGTATTTGAAAAAACAAATATGATCCTGTGATGTTGCATACAACTTGTCAGTTTTAGAGTTGCCCGATTATCCTGTGGTTGATGTCTAAAGCTAAATGTGGAATCGATTATCATTTTTTAAACTGCCTGCATACCGCTATAAATTACTAATCACCGAAATTATTATCTATAGGACCAAAGAAACTTTATAGCACAATCTTATCACCACAGAGACCAACAGTTTATAGTGATGCAAGACATGTTATCCTACTGTCGTAATCAATGAAAATACTATTCCCTATATCATATTTTAATTTACTTAGACACAATTCATTAAGGTAGCAGGCTCACATAGACTTACAGTACCACACCGGGTAATCCATCAAGTCCAAGCACATTCACAGATACAGTAGATGTCTCCAGAGAGAAATGTACATAACTAAATATGGATGGTCATAAATCCACAGTAAAGACACACTCTCTTATCTGCACAAGACACCACTGTGCTTTACTCTGTGTGGAATAATGAGACCTGAATGAACACCTTTCCGGTCGGACCGATTTCAGGGACGGACAAAGCTAGACCAACGCGAAAAAAGTTCTCAAGAATATCAAAATATTCGTTAAGAAAATTCAGGCCTGCTGAGAGGGAACAAAATGCCCAAACCGCCGAAAATAGAGGCGAAGCAACAGGCAGATTCGGCGGTGGAAGAGGAATACGTAAGCCTCAGTCGAGTCACGGAGCTCATGGAGCAGCAGAGGGTCATGTTCAGGGAATTAATTCAACAACAACAGGAAAACTTCAAAGGATTTATTAAACTCATCATGGAATCAACAAACACCCGCATGGATTTACAGACTAAGGACATTCAAGAACTAAAAACAAGCCTGCAGTTCACGCAAGGTGAGGTAGACACTTTGAAAGAACAAAATCTGAAACTCACGGAGCGCACAAACACTTTACAAACGGACTTTTACAAAGTATGTGACAATTTACACATCATCACGGACAAACTGGAGTATCTGGAGGGGCAGAGCCGCAGAAACAACCTGGTATTTGAGGGAGTGTTGGAGTCGCCTGGGGAGACCTGGGCCGACGCCGAGGAAAAGGTGAAAGAAATACTGAAGGAGAAGCTACAGCTACATCACGCGGTGGAGGTGGAGAGGGCTCACCGCGTAGGGAAACCCGGCGGAGGGAGAGACTGGCCGAGACCCATCATCGCCAGACTACTGAGGTGGAAGGATCGTGAAGAAATCTTACAGCGCGCCAAACGACTTAAAGGAACAAAAATCTTCATTAACGAGGACTACACCGAATCAATAAAAAGAAAACGTAAAGAACTGATGCCGGAGCTGAGAGCTGCACGAGAAAGGGGGGAGATCGCCTTCTTGCGATATGACAAACTCATTATACGTCCACGCAGCAGTACACCACATCCAGTATAAACACCGAGAAAAACGTATGGATTTTGGTATGTAAAAGCACATAATCTCACATGTCTAGTAATACATATAGTTCTATAGGAAGCACCGACTTGGACTTTTCAATAAGGAGAATTGCTGAAGCAAACTCCCAGGATTTTACATTCTCTCAATACGACCTACAGAACACTGAGATCGACATCGACCCGGAAAATAACTTCTTTTCTAGAGCTACCAATGACTGTCAATACTACACAGAGGATCTGTACAATAGTAAAATTAAGAACATTAAGGCATTCACTGTAATCCACTTCAATAGTCGAAGCCTCTATGCAAACTTTGACCACATCAAAAGCTTCTTAAAACAGTTTTCCACACCATTCAGTGTCATTTTAATCACAGAAACATGGATCAATAATGACAGAGAATTTGAGTTTTCTATTGAGGGTTATGAATTTATAAGTATGAACAGAAGGAACAAGCATGGAGGGGGCGTAGCTATGTTTATAGACTCCAACTATAGTTACAAAGTAATGGAAAATAAGACAATGGTGGTGGAAGATACACTTGAATGCCTTACTGTTGAAATTACAAGGCAAAAAAAGAAAAATATTATTGTGAGTTCTATCTATAGAACACCTGGCTCTGATATAGATGTTTTTTCTAAGTGGATGGAGGAGCACTTTTCAGGATTAAATCATAAAGTCATGTTTGTGGGGGGAGACCTCAACATCGATTTGTTAAACCCATATAAACATAAAAAGACGGACGAATTTATAAATACTTTATTCAGTATAGGTCTGTTTCCTCTAATAACCAAACCTAGTAGAATAACAACCCATAGTGCCACCTTGATTGATAACATTTTCTCAAATGAAATTGAAAGTGATACAGTCAGCGGGTTAATGATAAATGACATTAGTGATCACCTTCCAGTTTTCGTTATGTATAAAAATGGATATGTAAAAGATGAAGAGGAAAATAAGTATTGGTTTAGAAGGGTAAAAACAGAGAAAACTATTGATGCATTTAAAAAGGAGCTTTTAGCTCAAGACTGGAGTATTGTGTACAGAGAGAATGACACGAATATGGCTTATGATGAGTTTACGCAAGTATTTCAAAAGGTATACGACAAAAACTGCCCAATGAAGAAATACAGTAAAAACAGAAAGTATAAAGAAACACCATGGATGTCTAAAGGTTTACTAAATGCTTGCAAGAAAAAAAATAATCTTTACAAAAACTTTATAAATAACAAAACAAAAGAAGCGGAGGATAAATATAAGAAATATAAAAATAAACTGACAGGTATCATTAGAAAATGTAAACAGGATTATTATAATACATTGTTAGATACTAATAAGAATAATATTAAAGGTTTATGGAACATCTTAAATAGTATAATTAGAAATAAACCAAGAACGATTAATTATCCAAAACATTTCAAAGAAGAGGATAACACGTTAAAAAATATGAATGAAGTTGTCGAAACATTTAATAAATTCTTTGTAGATGTTGGACCAAACCTTGCTGCAAAAATTGCAAACGTTGAGAATTATAATTGTGAACTGATAGAAGCAAATCCTATGTCCCTGTTCCTCAAACCTGTGGAGGAAAAGGAGATACTGGACATTGTTAAAGGGTGTAAAAATAAAACTTCGACCGATTACCATGACATGGACATGAAAACTTTAAAAACTGTTATTGAAAGTATCTCTAAGCCGTTAACTTACATCTGTAACTTATCGTTACAAACTGGAACTTTTCCTGATACTATGAAAGTAGCAAAAGTGATTCCTCTATTCAAAGCAGGAGATAAACATCTCTTTACAAACTACAGGCCTGTTTCCCTTTTACCGCAATTCTCTAAAATCTTAGAAAAGGTTTTTAACTCTAGACTTGACAGCTTTATCGAAAAGTGTAATTTACTCTCGGACAATCAGTTTGGTTTTAGGAACAATCACTCAACCTCACACGCGCTCTTTGATATAACTGAAGAAATAACTAATGCTGTAGATAACAAGAAATATGCAATCGGATTATTTATTGACCTGAGTAAAGCGTTTGATACAATAAACTATGATATATTAATTAATAAACTAGAACATTATGGAATTAGGGGGGTAGCTCTACAGTGGGTTACCAGTTACTTAAAAAATAGAAAACAATGTGTGAAAATCGGTGATTATCAGTCGAGTTGTCGACAAATTGTCTGTGGTTTACCTCAAGGTTCTATTCTGGGCCCAAAATTGTTTAATATGTATATTAACGACATTTGTAAAACATCTGAAGTACTTAAATTTATCTTGTTTGCTGACGATACAAATATTTTTGCATCAGGAGACGACTTACAGCAGCTGTGTCGGATTGTTAACTTGGAACTCAAAAGTGTCAACAAGTGGTTCAAACAAAATAAATTATCTCTAAATCTGAGTAAAAGCAAAATGATGATATTTGGCAACTGTAACTCCAATGCTCAGGAAGCAATTCAGATAGAGGGTGTTGTTATCGAGCAAGTGCATGAAATCAAATTCCTTGGTGTGATTATTGATGACAGAATTACTTGGAAATCTCACATTAAATATATATCTACGAAAATTTCTAGAAGCATTTCAGTAATAGCAAAAGCAAAGCACATTTTAAACATCAAAGCTCTACACACCTTATACTGTTCTCTGATTTTGCCCTACTTATATTATTGTACTGTGGTTTGGGGTAGTACTTATAAAAACACAGTTAAACCAATAATATTGTTGCAAAAAAGAGCTCTCCGAGTAATTCATAAAGTTGGGTTTTTGGACCACACAAACTCATTATTTTTAAAATCAAAGATCATGAAGTTTTGTGACATTGTTGAGTTCCAAACTGTTCAAATGTTATTCAAAGCAAGGTATAAATTGTTACCAAACCAAATACAAAGAAGGTTCCAAGAACGTACTGGTCGTTATGAATTACGTGATGAATTAAACTTTAGGATTCAGAAACATAGCACAACTTTGAAAAGTTTTAGTCCAACAGTTAATGGTGTACAATTGTGGAATAAACTGGAGATGGATTTGAAACGATGTCCAAACATCAACCTGTTCAAATTTAAATACAAACAAAAGACTTTTGAAATATACAGACAAGAAGAAATGTGTTGCCACTAGGGGGAGCAGTAGGATGGATTATGTGTATTGTTCCTCTATAATCTGGAAGAGTGTTGCTGCTTGGAACGGTTGTCATTCTATTGCTCAAACTCACAAACGGAGAATTAGGGTTGGCAGGTTATGGATCTGTTGAGAGGAATCCTCCCAACGGGCTCAAAACCTTGTCTTTTAATGCACCACTCAGCATAGGAACATCATCTACAAATCAGCTGTTAGGGGGTTTGTTGAAGGGGAGTTACTGCCCTCTTCAACTGGCTCACTCTCTGGCTTTTTAATGCACCACACTGTGCAGGGCTTTCATCATACTTCACATATAACTCAATTAAATAAATATATAATAATGATGATGATAATTAAACCCAAATTAAAATTATACTGAGAATGGTAATGACAACTGGAAAGTATCAAGATCTCAGATTATAATATCTATTAATGTACCTTTATACCATAAAAGTAACTCTGTAATCACGGGTAAAAATATGCAAGCAATATATTAAGTAACACATTTTTTGACTTGCTTTGTTCTAGACATCGTATATGAAACTAGATTGTTGTTGTAGCTGTGCGTTGTTTCAATTAATTATATAAAGAGTTAATATATTTTTGTTGTTTGTTGTAAGTTGGTCTGTATGAATGTAGCTGCTTGAAATGTTTTGAAATGTTCTTTTTTTTATTTTATTGCACTTGGGGGTGGGGGCTCATAAGCTTTTTGCTTCAGCCCACTCCTTTTGAGCACAATGTGTAGTGCTCAAATAAACAAATAAACTAAAAACTAAAAATAATGAAGAGAGTCTCGACATTCATTATGAACTATCTGCTGAAGAAAGAAGAACCCAAATGAGAATAACTTCTGCAGCTCAAAAAAAAAAAATCCGGCTCTTTATCAATGTGATTTTCTATTACTGTACACTTTCCGAGTTCTCAGTATTTCATTATGAACGACCCTGGGCCTTTTCACAGATCCTGGTCAGGTGATCTGAGGCCTTCAGCTTTGTCTTATTAATGTCCAATGGCCCATGTGGAAGAGTAATGTGGTGAGTAAAGATGGACTGCACAGTACGAGGCAGGTTAGCATCGCTCTGAATATTGCTGTTTGCAAATAGCGTACAATGTCAGCGAAAGCCAGGCACAAGGTGTGGAATTGAAATGTCTAAATGCTGCACATCATTGATCCAGAGTCAGCTAAAAGTTTGGGAAACAAAGTGAGTAGTGTTTTATAGAATAATCTAGACTAGGTTTGCAACATTAAGCACAGGGAGAATATACTTGTTTATTATGTATTAGTTTAGTTTATTGGGTAGGGACAGTGCATGTTAATGAACAAGCCACATCGGATTGTAGCCTTGGGCTAATTTCCATCCGTCGTCCCCCATGCGCACTCTCAAACACACTCTCATTCATCCTGGCCTATTGTAAAGGTTTTTAATGGTAGGGGAAACTGGACTACTCAGAGGAAACCTACACAGACACGGGGAGAAACTTCACACAGAAAGGCTGGGTCGTTTGCGGAGAATTGCTGTTGGAGACGGGCTGAATATACAGATTTGATATTTCCCACTTCCCTTCTAAAGTGGTATTTTGCCTGTCTGTATCGTTCTTTTTCTCCGTTTCTGTATGCCACCTCTTTCTCCTTGCGAAGCTGCTGGAATTTGGGTGTGAACCAGTGCTTATCATTCTCATAACAAATCCTGGTGTGCGTTGGTACTATGCGCTCCTCATTGAACTGGATATATGAGGTCACAATGTCTGTGTATTCATCCAGGTTGATGGAAGCAGCCCCAAATGCCTCCCAGACTGTTGTCTCCATACATGAGCGCAGCTCCTCCACAGCGTCAGGAGTGTACCTCTTTGATGTGCTCACTACCGGTTTAGCGAGTTTCAGTCTTTGTCTGTATGAGGGGATTAAGTGGACCATCACGTGATCTGAGAGTCCGAGTGCAGCGCGGGGGTCAGCGTGGTATGCGTTGCTTATGGTGGTATAACAGTGATCCAGCGTGTTCTCCTCTGTGGTGGGGCATTTAATAAACTGTCTGTATTTGGGTAATTCCTGGCTGAGGTTCCCTTTGTTAAAGTCACCGAGCACAATGACGAGAGACTCCGGGAAAGTCCGCTCTATGTTCAGCACACAACCAGGATGAATGAGACTATCTCCCGCGGTGAATAAAAAGGTTTACAGTTAAATGTATAGGTAACCGAAAAATAAAATAAAGTAAGTATTATTTGTAGTTATATGTGTTTCACACATGACATTGGCGTGTTTGGCCCACAACCCACAGGCACTTTTTCATTTTGGCCTTTGGAGACAAAAGGTTTGGGCACCCCTGCTACTGCTACAGTGCCTTGCGAAAGTATACACCTTGAACTTTTGCACATTTTGTCATGTTTACAACCATAAACATATTTGAGCCTTTGAAGTTTAAACAGGCTTAAAATGATAATACCTGAAAATACCTACATGAGTGAAATTACAGCCTGTGTTCCCTTTTATCCCACCTTTGTCTATTCCTTTTGCCAGAGTTAGGATCTGGAGTGTAAAAAACAAACAAAAAAGGACATACAGTGCCTTGCAAAAGTACTAATATACCTTGAACTTTTGCACATTTTGTCATGTTTACAACCCTAAACGTAAAGATTTTGAATTGTTTACTGAAAGTTCACACACAAGTAACAGACAACTGTGAAGTGAAAGCAAAATGATACTGTTATTTTACAAAAAATAGAAAACCAAAAAGTCGGGCACAAGTATTCATACAGCATTTTCTGAGTGCATTAAATTGCCTTTATAACATTCCTAATGACTGCAGAAAGTTCACCCCTTGCCCTAACCATTAAAATCGAGGCCACCTGTGCGTAATCTACTCTCAGTATAATTGCTGTTCTGTGAGGGCCTCACAGCTATGGTCAGAGTATATTGGTCACTAAACAACATCATGAAGGCCAAGGAGCTCACCAGAGAGGTCAGGGATAAAGCTGTGGAGAAGTTTAAAGCAGCGTTAAGTTATACAAAGATTTTCCATGATTTGAACATCTCACGGAGCACTGTTCAATCCGAAATGGAAAGAGTATAGCAGCACTGCGAACCAAGACACGGCCATCCGCCTAAACTAACAGACCGAACAAGAAGAGCACTGGTAAGTAATGTAACCAAGTGCCCTAAGATAACTCTGGAGGAGCTGCGACGTACTGCCGCTGAGCTGGGGGAATCTGTACATGGGACAACTACAAGTCGTACTCTACACAAATCTGGCCTTCATGGACGAGTGGCAAGAAGAAAGCCATTATTGAAAGGAGGCCATAAGAAATCCTGTTTGAAGTTTGCTAGAAGTCATATGGAGGACACAGCTGCCATGTGGAAGAAGGTGCTTTGTTCAGATGAGACAACATTTTTACTTTTGGCCCAAATGCAAAACGTTATGTATGGAGCAAACCTAACACTGCTCATCGTCCTGAGTGCACCATCCCCAGTGTCAAATATGGTGGGGGGAGCATCATGCTATGGGGCTGCTTTTCCTCAGTGGGGACTGGGAAGATTGTAAGAATAGTTGGGAAGATGGATGAAGCCAAATATAGAGACATTTTGGAGGAAAACCTGCTGGAGTCGGCAAGAGAATTGAGGCTGGGGCGGAGATTCACCTTCCAGCAGGACAATGACCCTAAACACAAAGCTAAATCTACAATGGAATGGGTTAAAAACAAACATATTAATGTGTTAGAATGGCCCAGTCAAAGGCCTGACCTAAATCCTATTGAAAATCTGTGGAAAGACCTGAAAACTGCTGTTCACAAACGCTCTCAAAGCTTGAGTTGTTTTGTAAAGAGGAATGGGCTAAAATGTCAGTCTCTAGATGTGCAAACCTTGTAGTCATACCCCAGAAGACTTGCTGCTGTTGCAAAAGGGGGTTCCACAAAGTATTAAGGAATTCTGTATGAATACTTATGCACGCCCCACTTTTCACTTTTCTATTTTTTGAAATATAACAGAATCATGTATCATTTTGCTTTCACTTCACAGTTGTCTGTTACTTGTGTGTCAACTTTCAGTAATTCAACATGACAAAATGTGCAAAAGTACAAGGTGTATTAGTACTTTCGCAAGGCACTGTATGTCATTTTTTGTTTGTTTTTTACACTCCAGATCCTAACTCTGGCAAAAGGAATAGACAAAGGTGGGATAAAAGGGAACACAGGCAGTCATTTCACTTATGTAGGTATTTTCAGGTATTATCATTTTAAGCCTGTTTAAACTTCAAAGGTGTGAGAAGAAAATAAATATTTCCAGCACAAGGACATCCTTTGTACAAAAGAGCAGCCCGTTATGTTGCTATTTTCATATTACAGAACATCAAGGACATTTTGAGTCAATCATGTTGTTTAAAGTAACAGTTTAAAACGTTGCTCATATTTTCGTCATCATTCAGGACTTGGATATATTTGAAAAGGTTCATAACATATGAACGAAGTGGTGTTTGCTCTTACCACTTTATCTTTAGTATTTCAAGGTGTTACATGTAGATTGAATGTGATGTAAGTGAATGAAATTATTGGTTTTAAATCAGAGTCAAAGTTCCCTACACCCCATTAAAAGATTGCACAATATGCCAATAGAGAGGAAAAGGATACCAAGCGAATTTGCCAAGATTAGGAAATGAGTTAAACATAATTAGATACAGGGAATTGTAGCATGTTCAATTATAATGCGGATTTTGCAGAAAATTTGTCTTTAGCAACTTCAGTATTATCACCTTTTTTTTTTTATCACGAAGAGGATGTCTTGCTAAACCTGTGAGATTTCTGTCAGGGCTGAGAAGAATCATCAACTCAAAGTGAAATAAATCTCGTAAAGAATGTTTCTCCTCTGCCACATATCACGGAATTTATTTTTGCAAAATAACAGGCACCATCAGTGGTACTGGTTCACTGTGATAGTATAGCCGCAATAGTTAAAACACTGCAGGTGAATAGGGAAATAAATAAATGTAGAGACATCAATTTAAAACTTTTGCTGTACATTACTGACTGTAATTTTATTTTTTCATATAAAAAAATAAAACATTTTCAGTGACGAAATCTAAATAACTGATAGACCCAAATTTAAATGTATGGTTTTATTTTATTGACACATTAGTGACAAAGATTTTGTCAGAGGGGATTTTGGATCTTGTTTAGTTTTTGAATTAAGTAATCCTAGGTGAAAAAAAATCAAAACTCAAATTCTGCCTTGTTTAATTGGGTTCAAAGCGGAATAAATTAGGCTGGGAATTAGATATTATAACATCCCTCTGAAAATATCTTAAACATCTTGTTAAGTCCAAGACTGGAAACTTTGGAGTCCATAGGAGCTACTAAAGTGACTATGTTGTTGCATGGGTGGAGCAAAAACCTTATTTTGAGATAACCAGCGTCTCGCAGAAGGAAAAATACTATATTCAGATTATAGTGTTATCTCCGGCACCGTTCGCAGGAAACGTGCATGTAAAATCTGTCAACACTTGTGAATACCCATGGGGAAGACGGCTTTGTGAATTGATGTAGGTACTTCCGGGCTATTTCTGTGTCTCGCATTAAGGTTGGAACAAAGGATAGGATTATGGTTAGAAAAAAATGATACTCAGATACTACTCGATACTAAACCTTGTATCAAGATACACATTGAAGCAGGTACTGAAGCTTTGTATGGCTGTACTTAAATATAAAAAAATGACTATAACAATGTTTTAATATTTTCTGAAAATTGTATTATATGCTACACCAGGGACCTGCAACCAGTATTATGAGCTACTTGTTGCTCTCCAGCCATTTGTAAGTAGTTCTTCAAAGGCTTTCTACGTTTCATCAAGCGCTTGATGAGTCACATTTAAAGGGCATTTTCTTTTTGTTATGAAAATGGTGATACTAGAGACAGACACTGCAGGACGCCTTCGTCAATCACGGCATCGGGTGTTGATTTTGAACAGTGGCTGTCAAACCGCGGGTCGTGTACACATTAAGGGTTTTAATAGGCTCCAAATCTGATTATCAAGACAATAGTTTCCTTTCACATCATCAAGCTAGGGGGTTATGCGTCCGCCAGTCACTTCAGAGGTGGATAATTTCTGCTCTACATCCTCACTGTGTGCCTTCATACATTATTCATGAAACCGCACTGTATCTGAGTCAAGCTATTAGAAATATCTTAACCTCCCGGGATTCACATCTTTACATAACACATGCAAACTGAATGGACAAATCTTCAAGCATGCATAAACTCCCCTTTTGTTTGGACTGATATGCAGCGCTTCCCACACCACTGTTTGAGTAATCTGATTGCGGGCAGATTCATCCCACTTGTTTTGAGTATTTCCACCACATCACTCACATACCTACAGACGTGATTTTCTTTGTTTTCTTCAACTTCTTTTAGCGGGATTTCCAATTAGTGGCAGCACATCTGTTAACTAGAGATTTAAACCATGTCCTGGTGTAGAAAACAACTTGTGTGTGGCGACAATTCATGATTTATTTAAGATAAAGATTTCCCCATTTCTGTGGGACCAATTACTCCTTACAGAGGGCCGAGTGTGGATGAATCATACACTGGAGCCTCCATTAAAACTGCATCTGCAAACCCAAGAGGGAAGCATGAAGGAACGAGAGAAGCGCTACACAGAAAAACATGCAGAGATTAAACTGAATTCACCCGGCTTTTGACATGAACATCAAAATCCACTTTGTTTCCTTTGAGCTGAGTTTTTATCTTAGGGCAGAACATAACAGACACAGAGGCAGCTGTGAGGAGAGCATCCACGACTGTCACGGTCCTGTTAAAACATTCATAAAAGTGTGTTATCATAGCTAATAAAGAAACGGGTACACTTTGTAAAGAATGATTAATAATACGTGATGACTGCAGCCCAATCTAACCGTTCACTCTCTACACACATAAAGTGGAATTTGTCACTGCGTTGTTCCACATGTCTCTCATTTATACTTATCATTCATTGCATCCATTGTCTACAGAGTGAGGAGGTTGTATTTCAACAGACGGCTACTAAACCTTCAGGTTTGTCACATGGATGAATTTATTAAATATTTCATGTCAATGTCAATGTCAATTTTATTTATATAGCACACTTAAAACAGCCACAACCGCCCAAAGTGCTGTACAACAAACATTATAAAATACAATTGATGAGTAAAAACAGTCACAAAATATACAACATGAAACAATAATAATAAAATACATGGGATCTGCTCAGCTTGTGTTGAAGGCCAAAGCAAAAAAATTCAACAACGACTTAAAAACATGAATGGACTGGGCCATTTTGACATTCAGCGGAAGGCTGTTCCAGAGTCTCGGAGCCGCTACGGCAAAAGCCCGGTCTCCTCTGGTTTTACGCTCAGCTATTGGCACCTCCAGAGTCATTTGGTTGGTCTTTGCGGTTATAACTTTATAACCGCAAAGACCAGTTCACCATCACGTCCTCGTAGGACAATTTGTCCTCTGCATTTGACCCATTCTTCAATGCCACTGGGACAACCCGTCAGAAGCAGTGGCAGGGATGTTTCTGTATTTCCCGCATCTTTCCTTACTAGACCAATATTAAAATTTTTATAGATTATATTAGAATGTAATTTGCATATACTAGGAATCACTGAGACTCATCTGGAGTCTACATTTGAAGACTCCTCATTATATATACAAGGATACAATATATATAAGAAAGACAGAAGTGCAAGGGGTGGCGGGGTAGGAGCAAATACCAGTAAAAATAAGAATGGATCTAACGTTACCCAATATTGAAGCATTATGGCTTCAAGTTCATATTCCATATTTAAAGCCATTACTGATTTGTTGTTGTTACCGTCCACCCAATGCAATTTCTGCTTATTTGGGTGATTTACGTATCATGATAGACAATGTATGTGATTGTCAAAATGAAGACTATATTGTGGGAGACCTTAATATAGACTGGAATTCACTGCAGTGTCTTTTGAGGAACAAGCTTGAAGCCATTACTGAGGCATCCGGTCTAACACAGCTTGTGACCAAACCAACTCGGATATGCTGCAGAACTGATGGAACAAAAACATCTACCTTGATTGACCACATCTTCACTAACTCTGGTGACCTCTGCACTGCAGCTATATCCGTCCCAGTAGGCTGTAGTGATCATAACCTAATAGCAATGGTGAGGAAAACCAGTTCCAAAAGGAGGACATACAATAATTGTAAAAAGGTCATACAAACACTTTACTGAGGGTAGTGTTATTGAGGATGTCCATATTTGTTGGGATGATGTATTGATGACTAATAATCTAGCTGATGCAGTAGAAGTCTTTAATAAAATGTGTTCACAAGTAAGTGATAAACATGCTCCTCTAAAAAAGAGAACAGTAAAAAAAGTAAGAGTGGGTTGGATTGATGCTGAACTTAAAGACTGCATGGTACAAAGAGATGAGGCAAAAAAAGTGGCAACTATCTCTAATTATGACTCAGATTGGCAGGTATATCGAAAGCTGAGACATTATGCAACTACATTAAACAAAAAGAAAAGGAAATTGTATTATAAAAATCTGATCACAAATGAGAAACATGATAGCAAGAAATTATGGAATATTCTAAATAATATGATGGGAATAAATTCTAAAATGACTCATCATTTTAATAAGGAACAATATTAGTTTATTTATTTTTGTTTATTTGAGCAATATACATTGTGCTCAAAAGGAGTGGGCTGAAGCAAAAAGCTTATGAGCCCCCACCCCCAAGTGCAATAAATAAAAAAAGAACATTTCAAAACATTTCAAGCAGCTACATTCGTACAGACCAACTTACATCAAACAACAAAAAATATATTAACTGTTTATATAATTAATTGGAACAACGCACAGCTACAACAACAATCTAGTTTCATATACGATGTCTAATACAAAGCACGTCAAACAAATGTGTTACTTAATATATTGCTTGCAGATTTTTACCCGTGATTACAGAGTTACTTTTTATGGTATAAAGGTACATTAATAGATATTATAATCTGAGATCTTGATACTTTCCAGTTGTCATTACCATTCTCAGTATAATTTTAATTTGGGTTTAATTATCATCATCATTATTATATAATTTATTTAATTGAGTTATATGTGAAGTATGATGAAAGCCCTGCACAGTGTGGTGCATTAAAAAGCCAGAGAGTGAGCCAGTTGAAGAGGGCAGTAACTCCCCTTCAACAAACCCCCACACAGTTGCCCTAACAGCTGATTTGTAGATTATGTTCCTATGCTGAGTGGTGCATTAAAAGACAAGGTTTAGAGCCCGTTGGGAGGATTCCTCTCAACAGATCCATAACCTGCCAACCCTAATTCTCCGTTTGTGAACTTGAGCAATAGAATGACAACCGTTCCAAGCAGCAACACTCTTCCTTGAATATAGAGGAAAAAATACACATAATTGATTCTACTGCTCCCCTTAGTGGCAACGCATTTCTTCTTGTCTGTATATTTCAAAAGTCTTTTGTTTGTATTTATATTTGAACAGGTTGATGTTTGGACATCGTTTCAATTCCATCTCCAGTTTATTCCACAATTGTACACCATTAACTGTTGGACTAAAACTTTTCAAAGTTGTGCTGTGTTTCTGAATCCTAAAGTTTAATTCATCACGTAATTCATAACGACCAGTACGTTCTTGGAACCTTCTTTGTATTTGGTTTGGTAACAATTTATACCTTGCTTTGAATAACATTTGTACAGTTTGGAACTCAACAATGTCACAAAACTTCACGATCTTTGATTTTAAAAATAATGAGTTTGTGTGGTCCAAAAACCCAGCTTTATGAATTACTCGGATAGCTCTTTTTTGCAACAATATTATTGGTTTAACTGTGTTTTTATAAGTACTACCCCAAACCACAGTACAATAATATAAGTAGGGCAAAATCAGAGAACAGTATAAGGTATGTAGAGCTTTGATGTTTAAAATGTGCTTTGCTTTTGCAATTACTGAAATGCTTCTAGAAATTTTCGTAGATATATATTTAATGTGAGATTTCCAAGTAATTCTGTCATCAATAATCACACCAAGGAATTTGATTTCATGGACTCGCTCGATAACAACACGCTCTATCTGAATTGCTTCCTGAGCATTGGAATTACAGTTGCCAAATATCATCATTTTGCTTTTACTCAGGTTTAGAGATAATTTATTTTGTTTGAACCACTTGTTGACACTTTTGAGTTCCAAGTTAACAATCCGACACAGCTGCTGTAAGTCGTCTCCTGATGCAAAAATATTTGTATCGTCAGCAAACAAGATAAATTTAAATACTTCAGATGTTTTACAAATATCATTAATATACATATTAAACAATTTTGGGCCCAGAATAGAACCTTGAGGTAAACCACAGACAATTTGTCGACAACTCGACTGATAATCACCCATTTTCACACATTGTTTTCTAGTTTTTAAGTAACTGGTAACCCACTGTAGAGCTACCCCCCTAATCCCATAATGTTCTAGTTTATTAATTAATATATCATAGTTTATTGTATCAAACGCTTTACTCAGGTCAATAAATAATCCGATTGCATATTTCTTGTTATCTACAGCATTAGTTATTTCTTCAGTTATATCAAAGAGCGCGTGTGAGGTTGAGTGATTGTTCCTAAAACCAAACTGATTGTCCGAGAGTAAATTACACTTTTCGATAAAGCTGTCGAGTCTAGAGTTAAAAACCTTTTCTAAGATTTTAGAGAATTGCGGTAACAGGGAAACAGGCCTATAGTTTGTAAAGAGATGTTTATCTCCTGCTTTGAACAGAGGAATCACTTTTGCTACTTTCATACCATCAGGAAATTGTCCAGTTTGCAACGATAAGTTACAGATGTAAGTTAACGGCTTAGAGACACTTTCAATAACAGTTTTTAAAGTTTTCATGTCCATGTCATGGTAATCGGTCGAGGTCTTATTTTTACACCCTTTAACAATGTCCAGTATCTCCTTTTCCTCCACAGGTTTGAGGAACAGGGACATAGGATTTGCTTCTATCAGATCACAATTATAATTCTCAACGTTTGTAATTTTTGCAGCAAGGTTCGGTCCAACATCTACAAAGAATTTATTAAATGTTTCGACGACTTCATTCATATTATTTAACGTGTTATCCTCATCTTTGAAATATTTTGGATAATTAATCGTTCTTGGTTTATTTCTAATTATACTATTTAAGATGTTCCATAAACCTTTAATATTATTCTTATTAGTATCCAACAACTTATTATAATAATCCTGTTTACATTTTCTAATGATACCTGTCAATTTATTTTTATATTTCTTATATTTATCCTCAGCTTCTTTTGTTTGGTTATTTATAAAGTTTTTGTAAAGATTATTTTTTTTCTTGCAAGCATTTAGTAAACCTTTAGACATCCATGGTGTTTCTTTACACTTTCTGTTTTTACTGTATTTCTTAATTGGGCAGTTTTTGTCGTATACCTTTTGAAATACTTGCGTAAACTCATCATAAGCCATATTCGTGTCATTCTCTCTGTACACAATACTCCAGTCTTGAGCTAAAAGCTCCTTTTTAAATGCATCAATAGTTTTCTCTGTTTTTACCCTTCTAAACCAATACTTGTTTTCCTCTTCATCTTTTAAATATCCATTTTTATACATAACGAAAACTGGAAGGTGATCACTAATATCATTTATAATTAACCCGCTGACTGTGTCACTTTCTATTTCATTTGAGAAAATGTTATCAATCAAGGTAGCACTATAGGTTGTTATTCTACTAGGTTTGGTTATTAGAGGAAACAGACCTATACTGAATAAAGTATTTATAAATTCGTCCATCTTTTTATGTTTATATGGGTTTAACAGATCGATGTTGAGGTCTCCCCCCACAAACATGACTTTATGATTTAATCCTGAAAAGTGCTCCTCCATCCACAATATTATGGCAGGAAAGAACTGCAAGTTTGAGTTCATTAATGTTACTGTTGGCCAAGTAGAAACATTACTGTTAGAATGTAAAGAAAAACCGTCTGGTGTCGATAATATTGATTCTAAATGATTGAAACTTGCTGCAAAGTTAGTTGCTGTTCCTATTGCTCATATTCTAAATTTAAGTCATAAGGAGGGGGTCTATCTACAGGCTTGGAAAATAGCAAAAATTGTGCCTTTACCAAAAAATGCTACTGTCCCTTTTTGTGGCCCTAACAGTAGGCTAATCAGTCTGTTACCTGCTCTGAGCAAAATTATGGAGAGGATTGTATTTGAACAAATCCAAAAATATTTTTCTAATAACAATCTGAATACAGATTTCCAACATGCGTACAGAGCAGGTCACTCGACTGCTCCTGCTATGGCTCAGATGACAAATGATTGGTTGATAGCATTAGACAACAAAAGGTTAGCAGAAGCTGTATTGCTGGATTTCGGCTCAGCTTTTGATCTTATAGATCACAACCTTCTGTTGAGTAAAATGAAATGCTATGGGTTCAGTCCATAATTCTCTGTGGCTTAAGAATTATTTAGAAAACAGGAAACAAACTGTCTTTTTTAATGGAAGCTTCTCAGATGTAAAAACAATCAGCTGTGGTATACCTCAAGGAAGCTGCCTAGGACCACTCTTGTTTTCTATATATACCAATGACTTGCCACTAGTGTTACAAAAGTCAAAAATAGCAATGTATGCCGATGATTCAACCATTTATTGAGAATGGTTGAGAAGTTCAAATTGTTTTAAAGAAATAATTAACATCAGTATTTGAGTGGGTCACTAATAACAAGCCCCTCCTGGAACCGCCACCTTAACGTGGTGGAGGGGTTTGAGCACTCGAATGATCCTGGGATCTAAGTTGTCGGGGCTTCGTGCCCCTGGTAGGGTCTCCCATGGCAAACAGGTCCTAGGTGACGGGTCAGACAAAGAGCGATTCAGAAGCCCCTTATGAGAGAACAACAGGCCCGGTTAGAACAATGAGGCCGTCCTTCTGTGGACCCACCTGCAGGAGGAACCATAGGGGCTGGTGCAATGTGTTTTAGGCAGCTCCAACAGCTGCCCCCACGACTCGGCAACGGACAGGTGGAAGAAGATGGATGGATAGATGGATGGACAAATAACAAGCTATTTCTAAATATTGGAAGAAAAAAAAAAAAGTATTGTTTTTGGATTAACCCAAATTGAGTCTTGTTGTGAAAGATGTAACTGTTGAGCAGGTGCGACAGACCAGACTTCTTGGTATTGAAATTGACAATGAACTATCCTGGTCTAAGCATATTAGTATGGTGGGCAGTAGAATGGGAAAGTGCCTCTCAATATGTTATCTTCTAGTATGACTGCAGATGTTATAAAAACACGTGAATTGTCACAGTTAGAACACTGCTCGGAGATTTGGTCTTGTGCTGCTGTAACAAATATAAAAGCTTTACAAACCGTCTAAAACAGAGCAGCTCGTTGTGCACTTTGGTGCTCACTCATAACTAATGTGAACTGGATACATAATACACTGTCCCTGCTCAAGGTAAAAGAGAGCTTTACGGCTTCTTTAATGAATCTAACAAGAAATATAATTATAACTAACCTTCCAAATGTACTATACACAGAGTTAAATTTGAGTTTGGATGATCATAATTATGAAACCAGACATGCCACAGAGGGCATGTCTGGCACCCCTGGTAACAGAGGTTACCAGGGGTGGTGAAAACTGGTGTAAATACTGTTTTGTGAAGCAGCATGCTGGATTGACTCCAGGAAGAATAGCTGTACAATTCAGTCAATTAGACCTAAAGTTGTAATATTACCTGGAATTGTTAATTTACTATTCCTCAGACTGTATGTTCTGCATCACTTAAAAAAGTGATAAAAAGTGCTTCAAAACCACGGTCCTTGTGCCATCTTAGCTAAACCTAGTGCCACCCCACAGAAAAAAAGTCTGAACACACCACTGTGCAGTGGGCGGCTGCAGTGTCTGGGGACCCATCGCCAGATGTGGAGCCAGGCTAATGGTCAGAATTGCCTGGCTGGAGGATTGGCCTATTGTTCATGTCTCTTGGCCCAGGGCACTCTTGTAAAAGAGAATTGTAATCTCAAAGAGATTTGTCCTGGTTAGATAAAGGTTTGAATGAATGAATGAATGTTAACGGTAGATGAGAGAAACAGCACACATTTTCTGTGGTATTGTTTCTGTAAACTTCCACGATGTCAAAAGACACAACGTTGCATTATTTTTTCACCCAGATGTTGTATTGTTGATGGGAGAGTGTGACCACTGTGCAAAAGCCTTCTCCAGCACATCCCAAAGGTTCTCAATGTGGTTAAGATCTGGTCGCAGGCTCCCTAAACTGCTCTTTCAAAATGTGAGCCCGAATTCAAGCATTGTTATCTTGGAATATGTCCAGACATGGTGATGTTCATGTCACTGTGGCATCTATTATATTATAGATATTATGGGCTTATAAAAGCTTAACAATGGTTAGTCAAACTGGGTTGATGGTATCACAAAGGCATTAAAAACTGCTAGTGTGTTGGAAATATTTTCTCAAAAATTAGTTGAATTCTTTCACGGCAAAGTGAATATTTGATTACATTTTGAATAATTATTACATGATGCAGTGTTATTACAAAACGTCTTACCCAGGGACCTTAATTAGAACCAAATATTCAAGAGATTTACATAAAGCTGTGATCATTGTTTCAGTGTTGTGAGGGGTGTTTGCAGGTGTATCCCAGGGAGAAATTTGTCTAAGCCCTTCTCCGTCACTGCGGCGCACAGACTGGCACTGGGATGTTAATGACTTTTACTGAGCTCTATGTCGCTCTCTGCGGCTCTATTTTAGGCTCCTACTCCAGTGGATTCATCACACAGAGAACATGATTATCTGAAGGCCTACTGCGAAGGCTATGATTTATGACAACAGAAACACGTTGGTACTAATTTTAACCCTATGTATAAGTATAAGAACACAATAAATTGGCACAAAAAGAAAATCTTCAGCCTGTATTAATTATTGCAATTTCATTATATGACATATTCACTTGTAATGTATGTAGTTGTGGAGTTATTTAGCTTCATTTCACATCATCAAACTCTCCCATAGGGCTTTCTCAACTGAAGCAAGTGTAATATTTGATAAAGGTCAAAATCTAACCTTTTAAAGATACACAAACAGGAAAAACGTGCCACAAGAAATAGTTCAGAGTTTGATGCAATGTCAATAAGCTAATTATTTTGGGAGGTTTTTGTCTATGTATGCGGGATTATATTGATGTTAGATGTGAAAGTTCTACAAAAGGAAGTCATAGTTATTATTTCTTTATGTATTGTCCACAGAACAGAAAAGCAAGGAGAGATATGTGCCGAAGTATGCTAAAACCCTTGTCCAAGCCCAGGCTGAGGGTGGAGGTTTAACAGTCCCGCATCTTTCCATATCTGTTCCAATGTATTGAACCGAGCAATTACATTACAGGGTCATTTACCAACCGCTTTTCACCTGGTAAGAAACAAAACAAAGTTGGCGCAAAAAAGTGTCTGCCGAACTTTAGCCTGCATCTGCAGCTCACCGCTCCGTCTGTGTCTGTGAAAAAAGGTTTTACTATTAAATCCAAGGTTTACGCCTGAGCTTTGGGGGCTGATCCTCTATTCTTTTGTTAGAGTCTCAAACTGCCGCGCTAAGAGAATGTGGGAAAGTAGCTCCGGCTGCTCCACAAGTGGCATACAACACATCTCACCCCTTGACTTGCATGAATGCCCTCTCCACCCACAGTGTATTGATTGCAAACATGAAAAGTGGAGTGGCGCTAGAAGGGACAATACTGAAATGCCGCAGTCTTATACATACAAATACTATCTATGCCAACAGTATCACCTTGCACTAGAAGGACTTGGCATGGTGTGAGTGGACAATATTTATTTTGTTCAAAAAGCACAACAAAAACACTGCCAGCTGAATAGCAAACTTTAAGCCACGGTGACAAAGACAGAGTGCTTCAAAGTGCTCATGAAACCCACATACTCTATTGACTTCTGCTGTACACATAAATACACATATTCAAGTGATCATGATTATTCCATTGATGTTGGCAGGTTCTGTAGCTGTCCTATTCATTCTGGGCTTCAGGCAGCGCACGGCGAGGATAGTCATGGAGATCAATGCAAGAAATAAAAGCTGGTCAACTCGTGCCACTGTGCCTCCCGTATTACACCATGATCGTAATTAGAATCTTGAAATGTTTCTGAAAAGTTCATATGACAACTAGATATTTCCACCTCACTGTGTGAAGCTCGCAGACACAGACACACCAGGTGATTACGGAGAAATGTTTCTCATTCCGCTATTCAAGTGTTCAGGCATTGCACCTGATCTGTGAAGAGTCCTATATATTTAGAAGCTGTGCACGCTGTCAAATCATGCTGTCTGAAAAGATTAAGGAAAGTAGCAAAGCTGAAGGGAACAAGAGCGATAGAAATCTGAAAAAGTTTATTTGTACAGCAGAATTTGTATACAAAATACTGTGGTTCAAAGTGCTTCACAGAAGAGGATTGTAGAGGTTGTAGAGTCCTCCCACAACTTCCTAGGACTCAGGGGAATAGAGAAACATTGCGATGAAAAGTTTCACCGACTAAACCTCAGTAAATATGGACATGCTGCGTCATTTTACCATAACCTCTGTTATGGTATTTTTGATTGCTGCGCAAAATGCAGCAGCTAGCAACAGTATTCTAATGCCAGTGGCGGGCCGTGGGGTTTCAGTCAGGGCCTTCAATAGCAACCTGGGTTCACGCAGTCAAACGCATATAAACTGATCGACAGTAGGCGTATGGATAAAACTGCCTTTTGCGTGGCATTTGTTCGCTAAAGGATTTGTCAACAATGCTAACGCAGCGGTGCCTCCGACTCCAAACAAAAACGCCTTCGGGAACACTCGTGCTAGCATACGGAAACACACGACACATGACAGACGGAGACGAGCGCGTTGTAACGTGGAAACAGGCGGATGTTTTTAGGAGATGTTTTGTGGACAGAGCGAGATACCAGAGATGAACTAGAACGCAAATCAACCGTAATAAAAGATACTAAAAGTTTTGTGGTATTTGACATACCTTTTTTTAAAGCACTCGTAGTCTCGTATCTGTTGCCTGCCCGAGTCCCAGCGCAGCTGACGCGGGGAAACCCTTCTCCTGTCCTGGGAGCCAAGCGTCCACGTCCCGCTGTCGTTCCCGCTGCTTTGCTCTCGAAGCTCTTCATAATGAAGGGCCGCCAAATATCCGTGATCAGTAAATCCACTTCATTTTGCCTCGTTCGGACGTTTCCAAGAGGAATATCTGTTTTTCCCAGGCGAACAAAGCGTAGGGGAAGCTGCTGAGCTACTGCAGGCCCTGGGGGGCGGACTGTCAATGTATATCGAATTCTGATTGGCTGATAATTCTGTCAGTCACGCTGGCTGTCAATCATGTGTGCGGCCTGACAACACAGGGCCTGCAGAATCTGTTCTGAAGGCCCTGAGGAGGAGCAGCTCGCCAGAGGTGTTTAAGGCACTTTTTGAGTAGGAAATTACAGTTACACATCAACAAAACCAATATAAGCGACTCAACTGTACATTATATAAATACATTAGAAATTAAATATACTGTAACTAATCAAAGCTGGGACAGAAATTAAAACACCTAAAGTAATAAACTAAAATCTGCCACTGCTGGAGTGGCCAAGTATTTATGTTTTTATAAGATTATAGACCAGACATGAAAATATTAGTTGAAATGAGCATATCAGCATCAGCCAATAAAAATCCCTAAAAATCGTCCGGCCTTGGCCTTCGAAAAACCCATATCGCTCGACCTATTAGATTGGATAGACCTGCACACAAACAGCGCCGTTTTAAAGTCTAATATCTGAACCACATTAGTCCAGTGCAGAGACCTGAGCACTGGACTAATGTGGTCATGTCTTCCGGTTCTAGTCAAGACTCAATACAACAAATCAGTCACAGCTAGGCCAGGACCTTTGCAAAGTGTAATGAAAAATACTGTCAGAGCCACTCAATGTGAAAAACAATTTATACCATCCAAGTGAGTGTTGGACATGAACTGGCAATACCATTAAATCAAATGTCCATCATGCAATATACGGGAGGGATCATAGGGGCCAACACTCTATTGTTCATAAAAAAAATGTGAACAGAAAAAGCAGGGGGAAGGGAACTTCCCCCAACAGGCATGTTGCATCGTAGTCGGCCTTAATCAGCCTCTAAACCTGATGTAACATTTTTGTGATCATCCCACCAGCAAGTGTCCGGTGAGCCATGGACTGTTCACAGACTTTAAAAAAAAAAAAAACAGCATTAGCATTGATCCATCCCTGCAGTTAAACATCAGTCAGCGAGAGGAAATGTCGAGCTATTAGCAAATTGGCAGCAACGACCCAGCCATTATTTAAAGCTGAATTAGTTGAAGCGCGATCAAACTGTCAGGCACGAGGAGACGGACTCCATTAAGAAGGAACAGACTTCAGTATTTCTTAACTTTTTAAACCGAACACTATAAAGCAAGCAGCAAATTATAAGAAATACAACCTGATTCTCCGAGACAAGCTTTAAAATGGCTCAATGAAAATGCACCCATTTTAATCCTTCAGAAATTAAAAATGGGGGTGAAAAAGCATAGCCTGGTACTACATCGAACTCGTGGTAGCCTGATTTGGGTTTTGCTCAGGATTAAGTTGAAGTTTATAATCCTCCCGAGCTACGTTTACAGTATAATTGACTAGATAGGAAAATCTGCCAAAAGGAATAGCATAAATTAAGTCTGAAGAACAAGTACCCTCTTTTTGTTTTTTTGTCCCGCTCACCAAAACCCTTCTGTTGCAGTAACTGGCACTCTATTTGGATAACCGTTGAATGCAGTTCCTTAGGTGTGTTGGTGATCATTTGCCAGTCATGAAAGAGTGAATGTCTGCGTCCCGTCAGCGCAGTAGTAAAAGCTTAGTGTTATAGAGTATTATTTGCCTTAAAAGCCCTTACAATGTCACACTACATACCCAGGGGAGTGTTAAATCAGAAGCCGCCCCTTGCTCACGCTGCGTGTCGAATGGTGCTGGTGGTGAATCGTGTCTGTGAAGTCTGCGCGAACAAAATTTCAGGCGGTTGTTTACGCTATGCTGCGTATTGTCCGGGTAAGTCTAATCCTCAAAGTCCTACAGTCAAGCACATGCCCTGTTATTGTACCTCCTCCATCTCTCTCTCTCTCTCTCTCTCTCTCTCTTTCTCTTTCACAACAACCAAACACCTGCTTGAGAGCATTATTAATCCGAGCTGTTACTAAAAACATCTGCCGTACATTGTCTCTCCTACTTTATGCGTCTTCCCCTTTGTAGACAAATGATAATTCGTGAATAAATACTCATAGTCACGCACATCACTCGAAAAAACCATTTTGGTGACTGACAATAAATATTCAGCTGAATCCAAATCTATTAAATCCACTTTTCGCATGAGCCCAAATCCCACCGAGTTTATCTTCTGTCAACTTCAGACAGCTCCAATTAAGTCTCAGACAATAGATATATCCTCCCTCATCCCCCATCCTTCTCCGTCGCAGAACCCAAACACGTAATTCATTAGGTCCCTTCACATCTAGACGATCATGACGTTGGCGTCTAACAGCTGAGCCCGGACGAAGCGTAATAGATTTCAGAGTCATCTCATTCAAACACGTCAGTCAGTGTCAATAATCTCTGTCAGCGTTAAGCCGAGTCTGTGCATCTCATACTGTATCTGCATGTCATTCAAGGACAAGCGAATGAAGTTCAGCCCAAAGTGCGGATGGCAATTACAAGCAGAGTCGTTAGCATTCTGTAAAACTCGCTGTATTTAGCTTTTGCAGCAGTCCTCCTATTTCCTGAATCAAACAGCGCGACGTTCAGATATAACCATCGCTTTTCTGAAAATCAAAGCCGTAAACCAATAACAGCGAAAGCCCTCAACAGGTGTATTGATTTGAAAAGTGCAGGGTTTAGCAGAGAGCAGCTACAACTCCTCCTGATTTATTGTTGATCTAAACACTTAAATCCCATCATTGCATTGGCGCGGCATTAAATACGGTTTTCTAAATGTATTGATTTGATGCAAGGGGGAAAAATCAACTCTCACTACTCAAGAGAGATACTTTATGTTGTACTTAAAGTAAAGCGCAACAACAACATGGCAGGCAATTTGTACAGTTTAAACAATATATAAAATGTCGCAGATGATTAATGGAGGTGTATGGAGTCATATATTTGGTAAGCGAGGTTTTAAAAAAAATCATTAGAACTTCAATGTAACACTGTTTATCACACCACATTCTGGGCATATGGTCCTCCCTGTGAGGGGTGGGCACAGAGATCCGGTGAAGCCACAAACTGGAATAGAACAGTGTGTGATTTCCTGTTGTCACATTATGGCTAACTCTGATTAATTGGACAATAAAAAACACTCTAGGGAGAGTGTGTTTTTCACTTACAATTGCTTTTCAGCCCAAACCAAATGAGTAGATAACGCTCGTTTTGGCTCACGCTCAGATAGGGACACATTTCACAAATGGCCATGGCCAGCAACAACCGATTGATTTATAGTCTAGCTCAGCCATTCCAAAAGTCCAGAGCGTCAGAACGCCATCTCACGTTTTTATACATTCAATCACAAATAGCAATAAATTAAATTCAATCAGAAATGAGACTAAAATCATTTTGGTAGTGCTTTGATGCAAAATGTAATGTGCAGACAAACTGCACACTGGGTTCCCCTCCAATTCGTGTATGGTTCGATCATTGGATATTCCATTTTAAGTCCAAAATAGGAGTAAATAAAATCATGCATCTGTAATTTAGTTGCAACAAAACCAAAATCCATACATGAAAAACAATGTTGCTTTGTCCGATTTTTTTTTTTTCAGCTGATTGCACTTTGTCCATGAGTAACTTGTCCAGATCGACCCTCGCTCTCCGCCTTCAACTCGCGCTTTTGGACAGAACTCCATTAACAGCCAGAGATGAGGATCAATCTGTCGCTTCACCTAGTTCGTGAAAGACACAAGATTTTGTCGAGGACTGTTGTGCACCATACTTTGAGTGGACACCGGGACACTGTTCCAGGTTAGGGAGGGAACCACTGCCAGCCTCACACTGTCCAGCTTTGGAGGCATGAGTCGCAGATCGCTGTAATCATTGAGTGGCCGGCACATACTTTGATAGAAGTGCAACTCATGTTTAATGCTGTGTTTACACATAAGCACGATGCGTTACGAAAGGCATTTTTCCGTCATTCGTGACATGACTTAACGCATCTCAAATGGATTCTTAACAGAACGCATCAGTTCGTGACATTCGTGGAGAACGTTTTTGTCTGTCCAAAAGTCTTCCACGAATGTCACGAATCACCCTCTGTTCGTGGAGTTCGCAACGGAGCGTGTCCTTTCGTGAGGAGTAGTGGCGCTTTGTAATTCAGCGTGTGAGCATTCGTACAGCATTCGTAGAGCAGAATCACTGTTTTCATGCTCAAAACCGATAGAAACCCACGCTACGCCGAAAAGTAAATGTTTGTACCTGCAGTAGCTATGCCAAGTGTCACAAAGTGCCGACGGCCTGACAGCGGCAGAAAAAAGTTTTGAAACGGTAGTTGGTAACTGTATTTTCTTAATATTGACAACATGGACATACCTGAGGCTAGAGCAGAAAGCAGCGCCACAAGGGACCAGAGGAGCGAGGAGGAGCAAACGAGAATGGGAGCGCTTGTACACACAGAGCCGGTGACTGTGCGGCTGTCGGTCTGGTCCACATGACCCGTAACAGCCCGTGGCACCGCGCAACACCACGCAGCAGCGTGGGACACATATTCGTGACGTGCGTAATAATTCGTGCCATTAATCGTAGCCAATGGCCGCTGACTGCTCTGCTTTTTGACTACGACACTGGAGGCCGCCATTGCTCCACCTTTGCTGTAGTACCTCCATATGACCGCTATTCCCCCATTGGAATGCATTGGACTTTAGACACGTTAAAAACAACTTTAATGCCCGGTGCATTAAATGTTATGTTTTAGAAGTGGCTAGAGCTAGATATCCCTCCTGTGATTACGCTGGGTTAAAAACAATCTGGGGCACCGAGCTGGTTATCGTAGTATACATGTTTGAAATCTTGCATAATTAATGAGGGCCTGTTAGTGGCGGCGCGTAAAACCTCTACCCCGAATCATCGAATTCCACTCACATTCGTGATCCTTGGCCACGAATTTGGATTCGTGGCATTCGTAACGCATCGTGCTTATGTGTAAACACAGCATAAGGAAGAGTTGACGGAGATCGGATCCCTGCCGGCAGTATGGACAGCATCATTGAGTGGTGAGAATGAACCTGCCCTTTACTGGTCTTGATTCTTTCTCTGTAAAAGCTAAAGGTAGCAATGCAAACGAAACAAGGAACTTTTCTCTGCCATGGTTATGTTTTTTTAGGGGCTGCCGATTGTCCTCAGTGAATGTGCTTTGCTACTGCAGGTGCTAATGGCAGGTTAGCAAAGGTACCCTAGTTTAGCGATAGAATTGAGGGTGTGGTCCTGAATCTGCAGCAGCTTCAGCCTGCAGGTTCTCCACCGTGCTGTGGTAAACCTGCAGGCCAGATTCACCACAGATTAAATCCGATTAAATCCGATCCAATCCCAGATTGGCCACCGATACCGTTAATGAATATCTGATTGGGACATCCCTAGTTCAATCTATGCTGGTTACGGTTAGTTGGACAAATGATCAATTCATTTACATATCCCAACTCCCAGTGTGTTCTCATTCCTGGATACAACAATAATCGAAGCATACACAGATTCCCTACAGTGCCCTGGATCCGACTTTAGGAACACACCTGGCCTAAATCTATTGTAAGGTCCTTATTGAGTTTCAGTTCAATCAAAGACTCAGGGAAAAATGCAACCAAACCAATTTTGCAAAACAAACTCTTTCACCAGCTCAGGAGCCTTGAGTTCATTCACTTTAAAAATAATAACATACCTTTATGTGAAGAATCCCACAGAGTTGGTGGGTAGATCGGGTCAGGCAGACCGCACAGGGAAAAAAAAAAAAAAACATGTTAAGATTCAAACAAAACAGTAACTCTAACAGAATTTAACAAAGCACAAAAAGGCCAGAGCAGATCAATGGCAGGCTGTCTAATGACAGTGGAAAGACAAACTTTTCAATTTGAAGGTGAACTCTGGAGATGAAGTGACGAGAGCGAAAGGAACAATATAAAAGCACAAGACGGTGGTAAACCCCACATTTGACTTTGTATATTCGGTTTTGAAGGCAAAGGACTTTTTAAACTTTCTGGTGTACAGTGACAACATATGACAATGGAAACTACAAACATCGAGACTACAAACATCCATTGAGGTCTTGGCGCGTGAAAAGTTAACAAAGCTCTTTTGAAACCTGTCAGGAAAAACCTCTGAAGCCTGGATAACGATAATTGCTCTCTGTGACTTTTGTACGGCAGGGATCTGTCCAAGAACAACTGGCTCTGATTCGAAAACGTGGTATCACCAAAAGATTTCAAGAGACGGGACAAGATTTGACGGCTGGCCCTTTACACATTTGACAACCATCACAAAAGCACTACACTGTATTTAGTTGCAACAAAAGCTGAACGGTCCAAAGAATTGTCAATGAAAATGTGCACGGACGCAATTAGATAATGTTTTGCTCAGGCAGGACCGAAGCCCAGAGCATAAACATGATAAATATCTTCCTCCACCCGCTGAGGAGAGGTCATAGGGCATAGATATCCTTTGATAGAAACAGCAACAGTCTGTGGTCCTTCTCTGCCTGCCGAGACTGCACAGCATGGCACCTCTCCTGCTGCTTGGATGTAATCTGTTCCATCTCTCCGAGCCGTGTTTCCGTCGAAGGCCAGAATATAAGGGCCTTTGTCCTCTATCCCTCTCCCGTCTACTTTATCTGCAGAATCCACAAACACCGACAGCAGACACCCAGTTCTTGTCCGGACATCGTCGTGTAGTGTTTGGGAAACTGCCTACACTCAAAGCAATTCAGAGTAAATGCAAGCACAAAACTCGGATTGACAAAAGCGCCCTCTTTCTCACTCTTTGTTTTTGTACTTGTTCATTTTGGGGGTTTCTGTCACGGGAAATGCCTGTAGGGTATACAGCTGACTACACATAAACCGTCAAAGAAGGTTAGTGACACCCATACAGGTGATGCTGAAATTACAGCAGCATAAAAATAAAAAGTAATAACAGTTTTAGGCACACAGATCAGGAAAATCATCATCAATTACCAGAGAAGGTACCATTTAGAATGATTTACTTCTAAATGGATAGTAAAAAATAAATAAAACATCCTATTTTCTTTTGTGTCTATACATTTAAGATGGATCAGACTGTGCAAGTAAAAGGTGCAGTTGGCAGACTAAAATCTATAGCGCAGAGTTGTAAGAAAAAAGCTATTTGATAAAAGTATCAAGTAGAGAAATGTTCTCTTTTTCTCATCATTGACAGCTATATAACCTTTGGAACAATTAAAAAGTCATGACTTCCTTTTTTTATCAACTCGGGGTGCTAAGATTAGAAACCGGACACTTTAGTTTTCATCAGTCAGTCTTAATCTAATTCTGTCAGGCAGTGAAGCGTCCCACTTTCATCAAAACGTATTATATGGCGATTCAAAGTCCCTTTGATTGACCACGCATTGGCACAGAAACATTTAAAGATAACACACTGTGCAAAGTATTGGAAACAAACAACGGGTCATGGTTCTGAAATAAAGCGTCGACGCATTATTATTTCACATAAATGAATAGAATTTATGAAGCCACTTGAAACATAATAGTTCAAAATATGTAGGCAATCCACTCATGATAAGGCTGTGCTGGAGGTTGGAGAGTGCATCCATATTACTTTCACAGTTCAATTTTCCATCCTTATAAACTCTAGACCACTTGAACACCAGTCCTCCACACAGGTCATTGTGTAGTCAGAGAAAATGATGAATGTATGAGGACTTCTCAGGCTGGAAACATGAGACACTTAGAAATCAACGGAAGCGCTCTTCACAAAGACACACTGCTTGTTCGGTTTTGCCAGACTGAATTTTCTATCATAAATGATAGACCACTGGACCATTGTTGGCAAAATTAGAAATAGAATACCAGAAAACCCATCTCGTAACACTTGGAAGGAAGATATAATGCCTATCCCTAATCCCCAATGCCCCTTTCCCTGGTGTACCTTTTACACAGCTCTCTGAACACAGGCACAAAATTGTCACAAACATACAACCAAAATCTCTTTATTTCAAGTTTCATATCAAGCTCAGCCAAGGAAACACATTAAACCCCCCCAGAATATTCTCTAACGTGAGCAGCTGCACATCTGCCGCTGGTAAACGCTCTCTCTCTCCCCTCTCTCACACTTGTTGATGTATTTCACCGAGATAATGGCGCGAACTCAGGCACATTATTCAAAGTAAAACCCATTTAAAGTTATCAAATCGCTCAACTCTGACATTTTTTTGGGGGGTAATTTCACTTTTGCTTCAGATTTGTATGATAGCAGGCTACGTCTCATCTTAGCTGCAGCTCAGAATGGATTATACACCAACGCCAGATAAATGGCACCGCGCTGAATCGGACCCGAAATTTCAGAAAGATGGAACAGAAGACTGAACCACCATTTTATGATGACCCCCATCAACATGGGCTGTCATCCGAGCGAGTATTTCTGTAAGTGAACATTATCTGTGATAGGACTCTCCCTCATCTCTGAATGTCACAGCCCGAGAGATTTCACCTGTTACGATTCGAAGCATACTAAATAGGCAGACACATAGCATGGAGCGGCTTGATATAATGGCCCAAACCTTCGCAATATTAGCAAATGCAAAGTCCAAATAAGATGCAAACAGCTATATAGTGTAAGACTAACATTTTCTTCATCCTAACTCTAACGAAAACAATTGCAAATATTGTTCGGTTTCATTCTTATTTAGCCTGCTTTCCGTCCAATTTAAGTCTTTGATACATTATTATTTAAGGGCCTATCCCTGTCTCTCCGCAACATCTCCGCAACTCAGACTGATTGCGCACATACAAAGGGCCTATCGCAACGGCCTAGAGACTAGCTGGAGACTAGAGTCGCCGCTGGTCACGGAGATGTCTCCAATACATCCCCTGGCAATAAAGCGAGTCCTCAGTGGAAACGAACAGGTTTGATTTCAGCCGAGTCTCCGCATGGTCTCTGAGAGGTCTCCGAGAGGTCTCAAGTAGCTGTGGTTGGATACCAAGGAGATCACAAAGAGTCGTATGGAGTCTCAGAGACGTTGCAGGGATGTTACCTCACAGGTTGAGGACAGCAAATAGTATTCGCGACAGAACTGCTTGAGGCTGCACAGACTTCTCGGAGACCATGCAGACGCCGCATGGAAAAGTTGGAAAACGTGTTCGTTTTCCGTGACCAGCGGCCACTCGAGTCTCCAACTAGTCTCCAGGCTAGTGAGATAGGCCCTTTAGACAGATACTAAAACAGAATAACAACAACAAAACTTGAAATTGTTTGGTAAAATATTGTTATTGAAACACTTGTGAAGCCGAGGTATAGGGAATTAACTTGTGTGAATGAGCAATAAACATCATTTGATTTTAATATTATTTTGGTATAACTTAATAATATTATGGCTGGTATAATATCTCCAAGCTTATTTGAAGTCAGAATGCAACACATTTGAGCAAAGGTACTTGAGATTCCGCGGATTCCAAGTCATCCAATTTCATTCTCATTCATAAACTAATTTGTCTAAATTAATTTGTCAAGCCGACATCCGAAGGGTGACAAGGCGTTGATGAGCCGCAACAATAGCAAATCACAACGACCCCAGTTATTTCAGCAACCAACACAATACCGGCTCATTTCCTGTGAATAAAACCTGCTGACTCTGTAGTTTAGACCTCTCCAAAAAGATTTCTATTAGTTTAGCAGTTCTCATTTCAGACTTCTTATACGTTACTGGACATGTTTCAAAATGTGCACAGTTAACTGAACAGACTTGAAATCTGGTCACAAATGCTGCTATGCGACAGAATAATGATCTTATTTAGTATTTTTTTCCATAATCGTGAGTCAATTTCTGCAGAGTAACATAGTATATAGTTGAACAGCACAGCCCCTACTACTGAAGGAAGCAGTCATCAAAAAGCATTTCAAAGCTTATGATGAGGTGTTATGCAAATCCTTTAATGCAAATGGTCTTTGAAATTAACTTTTGTGTATAACTTCGGTGTGTTTAAATGTGACTTTATGAGAATATACCGACAACAATAGTTTTCCTCATTCAGCACAGCCAAATCCTCACATCAAAGAACGCATAAACATCTTTTCATATACTCACACACATTTTCGTACAAGTGTAGTTTCAGTTTTTATAACAGAGCTTGGGTATGTCAAACTCTGCTGCAGAAATGGCAAAATTCCTGCATTTGGCACAGCTTTGACCGTTTTAGAAATGCCTCACGGAGCCAACGGTAGCAACGAAAACAACGGTGTTCAGACAAACTTAAAGCGGCTTTTTTTTTTGGTTAGGTGGTATCCACTGAAACCCACAGGAGGAAAAACAGCATAGACACGACAAAACAATGGAAGACTTGGCTGCCCTTTCAATGTGCAAATATATTGGATGTTTTATATTCAATTCCAGACCATATTAATGACCAATATTAGTGCAAGGTCATCAACACCCATTTCACAATTTACCGGCCCCCTTGGCTTGTTTTTAGCGTCTACTTCTACTATAAACGTGCCATCAGTCTCCAAATGAAGCTTGTGTCCATCAATGGCAATTTTGCATCTCAAAAACCTGTGATTTTGTTTTTCATCATCATGTCTGCACCCCTTTTTTGCCACATCAGTCCAGCCGCAGTATCAAATATCAGGATTTTTGGTCATTACGTACCAACCAAACCATCTACAATGCAAATGCTATTCCTCCCATAGGCTTTGGCAGCCTCTTTGTCAAATAACACTTATTTTTTTTCTTCCCCATTCATCGCCACATCCCTTTCAGTTCAACACCAGCAGTCCTCATTTGCCTCACATCCCGCTGATTTAATTAACAATCATAATCGAAGGAGCAGCCTGAAATGACACAGATGAAGCTGAAATCAAATCAAAGAGCCATCAGGATGTGTCTGACTGGAAAGATGGCAGCCCATTTTGGCTGATATGTTAGGCTTATTAGAACACTGACTAACAGCGTGATTATAATCAGGTTTTGTTCACATTACACCCTGCACAAGATATAACATAACATTGATTACATCTGCATTAAACCTTTTAAAAAGACAGGAAGTTCAAGGTTTTATGTTGAGGCATGTCACGAGACCAACTAACTCAGGGCAGAATGAGAAGCATGTGGAGAGCACTGCTGTAGCGCTGCCTCTGTGTGTCTCTTTGTCTAAACTGAAGCGAGCTTTGCGACTGCTTGCACAGTAACTCGCTTGATATTTCACTTAAAAGCATGTGCAGTGTTTTGGCGGCCTTAGCGTGCGAAAATGTAATAAATAAACAAGGTATGGTTGACTGCTGTCAATGTGTCAGCGGCCACCTCCGGTCGTTTCACAGCGTCATGTGAAGATTGTGGGATGCAAACCTCCGTTTTTTCAATGATTTACTGAGAGAGCTAAGCGCCCATAGTCTGTCAGTGGATAGGTGCAATACTTCGCCCAGTATGATTGTTCCCACACTCCTCCCAAGTTTTCACCACAAAGATGAAGTAGTTCAGACAGTTTTCAAATCACTAACCTGAATACACGAGATGAAATGGCTACTCTAAGCTTGAAAAAGTTTTTTAAAAAAACACACTGGGCACACTAGGGGGTTTTCTGACCAACTGTTGTTTTTCTCCCGTTTGTGTTAGTGGACCAGAGCTCTGGAGGGTTTCCAAATGAGGAAATATGTGATTATTTCAGCACCTGTTTCATCCCCATCTCTTTCGAATTCTGCATACAAAAGTAGCCAACTTAATCAAAGAGAATCTGGTGAATACTGGTCCAGCAACGGGGTCAGCATTTTCAAACGTGTTTAGAAGAGAAGTGTAGTGATGCAGTTCTGGTGATTTATTTTATTTTATTTTTTTTTGTAATGGAAATAACACACTTTTACTGTAGCTTTTGGGAAATATTTATCATTAGATGCCCTATATCTCAGTTGTGGCTCCTAACTTCCCTTATCGATGATCTTGGAGTCTGGAATTCGGAAACCTGCTTAGCCCCTCCTTGGTGCCACTCCACTCCGATGATGATGGGGGTTCAGTCAGTAACATGCAGTGCCCATGGGACGTAGACTTTCACAAAGATCTGTAAAAGACCCCAGGGGGACTTTTTCCTACCGCTCTGCCCCGAGCCCACCAGTGGAGACGCGCTGAAGGAGGGATGCACTGCACCAAATATTCTGTGCTAAAACTTTCACTGTTTCTCTACTCATGAAGTTAAACTTGGCAATGCTTCACAGCACACCACACGAGCAAAAAAACATGTTAAAAAGTAAACATCACGCGTTTAACCAGTGGCCTCAGCACGATAATATACAGCACAGTTATTAATGCCATCATCACGTGTTCCTTCATTCTGCTCCTTCAAAATGTACTCATTAGAAACGTGGTTATCCCCGTTCCAAAGCTTGAATTGTGTGCTGGCTCCCATTTTATCTTTGGTTATGTTGTTTACAGGAATGGTATTAAGCACGGTGGTTCCCAGGGCTCGGTACAGAGTAAGCTCTAAACCTCAGTGATGTTGAACAGAGCATCTCTCGACATGAGAATGAGTTTGTAAACACAAGATTACTACAGTCAGAGCTGACACGGCGGAGGAGCAGCTTCAGATCAATGGAGCAAAAACTACTTGAAGCATTTCTCCAGAGATATACATACATCTATAGAGATGATGAAACACTACACGTTGTATTGACTTTGAACGGTTTTCAAAGAAGAAGACCATTACCATTTAGATTAGTTTTTGTTTTTATTATTGATTTTCATATCAAATGCTTTGTAATCAAATCTGAGACACAAACCATTGATCTGTACAATGAGAAAATGACCTGGTTAAATACACGTATTTAAAAAAAAAAAAAATTAAAAATAAACTGAAGCGCTTTAGCAGCCACCAGAAGTCATACCACACAGACAGGACTTTGGACCCCAAGTCCCAGCGTATTATTAATCACATAAGCTTGTTCTCATAATGACACTCATTTGAAGAGGCAATAATAAGCACTAATTGGATTTTTAAGTAGGGCCCATTGAAAGGACGTTTAAGAATATTTAGTCGCATAATCCTACTCCACATGACAAAGCTATCTGCTGAGTTACTGTTGCAATAAAAGGCCCATTGTCACGAGGGAGCTCTGGAGTAATATTATGTAAATAGGCGTCTGACTGGGCCTTTTCACAGAGTCGGGCCTTTACTGAACGCAGTGAGGAGAATTTAATTGCTGTGCCTCTGATGTTGTGACCTTGTCCTGTCAGTGTCCTTACCTTTGAAATTGCTTTGAAAAAATAAAAAATAAAAAAGACAGCTGAAGCATTTAAATGGGGCTTTTTATTGGACTTGAATACAGATTTAATTGCAGCTTGCCCGTCATGTTTTTTTTTTTACTGCCTACACTTTTGGAGTGCAATAAAGCGCAGGTTACTCTGAATGTGATTTGTACACAAGGACTGCCAGCAACCAGAATCACATGTTTAAGTTTAAAGCCAAAAAAGATGATAGAGATAATGCCAATAAGGGACCTTAGGGACCAGGTCTGCGAATTAGCTGTTAGCTCTATGGCCTATGAACATGGCATTGGTTATTTGTAACAATGCTTCTTGTTCTGTCCCTATCAAATAAACATATAAAAATAAAGAAAAAAGAGATATATAGGCTTTTTGTGTATTTAGAAAACATAATACAGTTGTTTCTACAGTATATACACTGATACGTATATCCCCACCGTGTTCAACTCAAGTCACAACATTATACAGTAATACTGTCAAAGAATGAGCCCACACCTTAAGTCACCAGATGCTATGTATCACTAAAGCCAATTTTTGTAATCACAACAACATCTCCAGCAAACAGCAAAAATCCCAGCACCTACCCCAATAAAGTCCTGGTAAAGAGTGCATGCTAGGGCAAGAGACATTCAACAGAGCTGTCTGAAAGCCAACTTATACAAGTAAGTTTTAACTTTAGTTTCAACGACAACAAGAGAGCTGGCTTCGCTGATATCAGAGGGCAGAGTATTCCATATAGGAGAATACATAGTGAAGGCAGCGTCGCCGATCTTTTCACCTCTGTTTCTTGGAATTTCAAGTAGACCTAACTTTATTGCTGAGTTGCCATGTAACAAAAAAGTGTACATTACGCATAAAACAAATGAAAGCAAGAAACTTTACCAATTGGGACACTTATAAACGTCTCCTTCTACATTTCATCACCCGAATCAGGTCTATAGCTATTACACCATGGCATACAAATATGGTGTATGCCAGGTCACCGCTGAGCTATTCTGTGCAAGTCTGTGACCTTTCCCTGTTCATGAGGAGAAAGTCAAAGCCAGTGACAGCAGAGAGCAGAGAGAGCGAAGAAGGGTGTGTGAGAGTGTGTATGTGATGGGGGAGGGCTGGGTGGATTTGAAGGACTCTCATACTCAGCATATCACTAAAATCCAGTAGTAGAGTATGTGAGGTTTTTAATCAAAATTCTTCAGCATATTTCATCCATGAAAAAGATTTATGAAGGATGAATGTATAAACAGCAATTTACAGCAAAAACAACCATACAAGCTTGCCGTTTACTTATTTATCTTTATAAAAAAGCAACTGGTGGAGCCGGGCCCAAAAGTGGATCATGTGACTATTTTTAATTTGAATACTTTTATTAAAATTATCTTTATTCAATATTCATGGTCAGCCGTATAACCACTTCCGCAGGACCACAATTCTAGAGTAACAGAAAATATCCGCGGGATGATGACTCTTTTTCCGCTGATGGCATATTCAATCTTTCCCTGTGACATTACTACTTTGCACTTTGCAAAAACGGACAAAACAACAACCAGCTGAAATGGCGTCATAGCATGATATTTCACTTTGTGGGGCCTTATGCAATCATTCTTTTAGATCGGTTTTAGATCCCAGAGCGGTGGGATGTGGATTGATGGTATAGGCCTCATCTGTTCTTATCTCCGTCACTTAAAGGAAAGCTCTCAGTAAGCCAAGTGTCTGGCATAATAATGAGCCTGCTCCACAAGGCAACCGTTTCCCTCTGAATCCAATCTCCAAAAGATCCACAGTCCGTTCTCCCGAGACAAATATATCCACTTTTCAAATACACAGACTGCACTAGAGCCCTCTTTTTAATGTCTATAAAAAAATGAAGAAAATAAACAACCCTGTGACATAACTGTTGAGTTGCATCAGATTGCAATTGGAGAAATACGAAGAGTATAAGAAGATTGAATCTAAGGACATAAAACAAACATCACTTTAGCTTTTGACTTTCCCTTTGCCCAAATCCGCAACAGTTTTTTTTTTTTTGGTCATATTCATAATGTAAATTCTCTATGACCGACACCAAAGAGTTTTGAACTTTTAGACATCCAGGTGAGAGAGATGCCTCATCCAGTATTTGTATCGCTTTCATAGTATCCCATGAGACTAGTCTCTCTCAACTGGCCTGGGAAAGACTAGGGATAGTTAAATCTGGGCATCTCTGCTCGGATTGCTGCCATGGTGACCAGACCAAAGGAAGAAGGAAGGAAGGAAAGGTGGATAGACGGACGGACAGATAGACGGACAGATGTACGGACGGCTGGTAGGCCTTAGTGTGAACTTGCAGTGGGTGCATTTCTCATGATTTTAAGATGGTAAGGATTACTTCGGCCATTGAGGGCTTAGTGAAACATACAGTAGACATCTTTACCAATAAATAAAACTGATACTTGCAATGGAAACCCCCCGGATATGTGTGAACCTACAGCAAAGGGCATGGACACAGGTGTGCCAGCGGAATTTCTGCTCTGGGGGGGAATGGTGTGTGACAGGCGTTACCGCGACACACTCTCAGAATAAAGAGTGACTTCCTCCTCTACACTAGAGGCATGCTCAAGGTTGCTCTGCCGCGCCTTTATCACAAAGGACAAAATAATAAAATGGCATGAAAAGACAATGAAAAAAATATTGACAGACCAGCAGTGGGCATGCAAATTTCAAGGGTAAGAAGTACTCACAACATCTCAAATTATGTGCATATTATATAAAGACCAACTGGGTTTAGGCACCTTGTGTACTTTGCAAACAATTGTGCTTCTGACTGCCTTGCCTTCCCCCTGTTTTTTTTTTAAAGAAATTCAGCAAATTGCAGGCTAGTGGGATGAAAGCTTTTTCCCAATGGAATTGATGCTGGTGTTCCAAACTTTGAGAAATATATTCAGGCCATAACACAAAGTTAAACAGGCAGTGATTTGTGTACGGACATATGGATCAAGTTGGCTCCCATGAGTGCTACATTACCAGCAGTGTGCCTGTGCATGCCAATAATGCAATACTGTATCCCCTAGTGCCACCTGCAGTGCATAAAGACATACTTACATTTGCACTGCCTGGGGGAGAAGAGAAGGTGGTGGGGTAAGAATATGGTACTGTACATTGTAGAAACCTTAGACTTTTCTCTGTGGAAATACAGTAGTGAAAAATGCTGCGGCTATTTTGAGAGAAGGCACTTTAAGACCTCTCATTCAAAGTTACAGAGCTAAAGAAATTATAGCCATTGGTTGTATCTGAGAAAAAAGTTACCGTTAAGTAAGGGCGCATTGAGTTGCCTTGTGTACGAAATGCGCGGTATAAATAAAGTTGCCTTGCCTTGCCTAAACTAAATAAATAAATAATAGAAACAAAAATCTCCTCCAGCTGTTCTCGGGGGATCCCGAGGCAACACCAGGCCAGCTCAGAGACATGGTCCCTCCAGCGTGTCCTGGTACTGCCTGCTGGCCTCCTCCCAATGTGACATGCCTGGAACACCTCCCAAGAGAGGCGACCAGGAGGCATCCGAAACTGATGCCCAAGCCAGCTTCTCTCGATGTGAAGGAGCAGTGGCTCTACTCCGAGCTCCTCCCGGGTGACTGAGCTCCTCACCTTCTCTAAGGGTGCGCCCAGCCACCCTGCAAAAGAAATTAATTTCTCAAACTCAATGAGTGAGGCACCTGATCTGGTCTTTTCCGGTCATTACCCAGATCTCATGACCATAGGGTTAGGAAAGTAGGTAGGTGAGGTTAGGAACGTCGATCGACCGGTAAATGGAGAGCTTTGCCTTGCCTTACATATTGTGAATCCCTGATCTTATGTGTGACTGTTATTTTACCAATTAACAAAACAATAAACTAAGCATTACCTCCAGGTGTTAATTTCCTATTGCCACTGAAGTATTTGAACCAATCCAAGGTGTTGTCATTGACTGATTCAAACATCACCAACAAAAACAACAGCAAGCCTGAAGCCATAGTCCTCGTTAGATCTGGAGTCTCATTTTGTCTGGTTGCTTTGAGCTACAAACACACGCCATGAATAATTATTGGATGAGTATCAAGTGCACCAATGGGAGAGCTAATTACAGTATAAACTAAAAGGAAAAAGAAAAACACAAGGCAATCAAGCCTCGTTCTGCCGGCTGGGAAAACAATCCCACTGGTGGAGCACTGGTGGAAACTCCTACACCAAACACTGTTGAGCGGCAGCCAGGGGAGGAACAGGCAGGTGTGTCTCCATGGAAACGATTCTTAAAAGCACTTACGGTGACACACCACATTGCTCATATAACAAAGTGTGAGAGTGAATAGCCTGAACCTCCAGCTGGTTATGCCTAAAAAGGAATCTAGCTCAAATCCAGATGAGCCGACGAGTGCAGCATTGTCGTCGCCCATTGCTCCAGGTTGTCCCATTCTCATTTCCAGTCAATTTTAAACAATAATTTCGAAACCTTTTGCTCATGACACTTGAAACTACTGTGAAATTATTGTCAAGTTTAAACATTTTGTCAACACTCTCTTCAACGCTCTTTTATAGTAATTAGCTACTACAGTATTTTGTTTCTTGGCTGATTGTGAATGTATCGTCGCGCAGGAGAAGCAAAGCATGTCACATAAGATTACAAAGAAAGCTTTATTTATTTTCACGGTGCACCTTTCCAATTTCAAAGTTACATGACAGATTCATGTACGGCTGTCATCACATGTCCACCGGTGTCTGTCTGCGCGAGTGGCCTGAGCCCTGAAGCTTACACTGAACCATGAGATCAGAGCCTGTAGAAGCTCCACATGAAGGAACTCCCGATAGACTTTCGAGAAGCTAAATAAATGAATACTTGCATGAATGCATACATAATGCTAAGTAAATAACTAAAGTAAAGAACAGAGAACAAAGTAAAGAACTTACAATTTGATTTAAAGGTGCATTATGCAACTTTGTATGCAAAACAAAAGGTGATATCTCTGCACACTTGACCTTGTAGTGACCCAGTGGCTGTATGAGTGGTCAGCATGGAACAAACAATTGATCCTGTAGCGTCCTAGAGACCACCGTGATCGAAAGTAAAGGTGCCATGCTGAACACTGATACAGCCGCTGGGTCACAACAAGGTCAAATACGCGGAAGTATGTACTTCTTTTTTTTTCAGTTAAAAAGTTGCATCCTTTAAGAATAAATTATTTTTAAGTCATACATCTGAGCACATATTTGTTAGACGTAAAGGTAGGTCATCACTGATCTATATATTCTTGATGAAATTGTGTGTAGGAATTGTGAGAATGCAGTCAATGAATGTATTTGCTTCAGTTATTACAAACAATAGATTGTGTGTCTTGTTTCTTCAGTTGCTTAGAAATACAGTAGATTCTCATTGAATATAAATAGAATCTTATGCTACACATTTCCTCAATTTGCTGTCCTTCATCTCATCTTTTATTCATTTATAAATTACATTTTGTCTCAAACTCACATCGTCTTTTTTGGCATGTTGTTGTGTATATGCGCCTCTCTAAATAAAATGTATTTCTGCTTTTGATCCAGTAGAAGTCTGTAGAGCCCCCTCATGTCTCTGTAGAGCCCCCTCATGTCTCTATAGAGCGGATATTTCTGAGCTCAGTTCGCTCCTTACAAATATCCCTACAGTGCAGCGTCCCCCAGGGCAGATGTAAGGGTCTATATGCGGCTGAGGGGGAGAGAGAGAGCGCCAATGGAAAAGTGACTGAAACGGTGAAGAAATCCTGTTTGAATTCAAGGCTTATAAATAACAAGTGGCAGAAATCCCTCTCAAAAGCAGCGGTTTCAGTCATAGTAAGCTGCAAGAAAAGACAGTAGTGGTTATGGAACAGACTATCACGCAAAGACTCAAATTAATCACATCATTATGCATATTATTCAAGGCAGTGTTGACGTCCCACTCCCTGTCAGTACTTTTGAAGCAACAATGTCACACTCAGAAGCAAATTGATCCAATTGTATGCAGCTATAGCGGAAAGAAAATCTCAAGTCTGGCCATGTAGAGAAATAAGGATATTTTGAACGGTGCCGTGGTCTAGGAAATTAAAGGGTAAGGGTTGAAGAAAAACAAATAAACATTGCATTGCATATTGAACAATTGAGCAAATGCAGCTGTTATCCAAATTCCGTTACTGCAGGGCAACAGCATAGATAAAGAACCCAAATCAGTGTCAGTGGTAATACATCTCAAATCGGTTAAAGCCGCCTTATTTTTGTATTCATTCTAAAGTTGACTGATTGACAGTTGTGTCCAAAACCTTTCTGACACATTTCTAACATCCCAGATCTTCACATGGATGTGTTTATAAACACGGTTCACAGCTTTCAGGTCACTGTCGCAACACTGTGAAAAACAACATAGGCTTTATAATTAGAGGCGCAGTGTCTTTTCACAAATGTCTGTTTGTACAATTTACAGAAGGAAGAACAAAATATTTGAAATATGAGGTACAGGGCCTTTAAGTTTAAAATTGATATGAACTTTGGGACCAATTACATTGAACTGTATGTAACTTTTTATACAAGTTGCTCCAGAGGCTGTGGGATAGTCAAATGTGCCGCTTTGGCCAGTCGGGAAGGAGACCCAAACTTGTGACCTCAGATAAGGACTGTAACTAGGACTGATATCAAATTCTTCAATCTCCCCAGGTTGTCCGGTCAGAACAAGGAAACAGGATTCACACTCGTGCCACTCTTTATTGATGCTTGTAATGAATGGGGCTGTACATGAGGTCCACGTTGTTCATGGTTTCTATAAACATAATAAACAGAATAATGAGTAATGACTATAAAGACTAAATGATAACATTAAAGGAAATACTACAATAGGAAATCTAAATATTACTTTCTGTATAAAATAATAAAGAAACACCAAAATGTAGAAATAACATTAAGATAGATATGTCATACATACATTTATCACATTATATATCAGTTATTATAATAAATCTAATAATCAACCCAAACTACAAAAACCTGGATTATAATTATGCTTGGCACAGAAAGGGTTAAATTTGGCTGGATCCTGGCGCAAGGTTGGGATGCATGCGCGTAACGCATGCATTACTACGTGGGTCACGTGGGTAGAGTGAGGCCTGCACATAAGCGATGCGCTCTTCAGAAAAACACGGTGAAAACAGTAAAACACATAACTAAAACGTACGGACAGTGGCAGATACTATGGAAATATGAATAGTTAGCAGATATTAATGATCCGATCACAGTTTAGACAATCTTTGGACTTATTAGGAATTGATGGACAAAAGTGGAAGTACCAAAACTACTACAACCACACCAAAACAATAGACAGGCAATATATGACACAAACTTACATTCTCATGGACACATGAACACATGGGTGAAGGAAAGGAGGTTATTCTACGCCATAACTGGAGGGAAGATTATGCGTCTGTCCCCAAAGATACCCGTGTACTGACTTGGCAGAAAGTTGGGAAGGGGGAAACCGACTCCTGATTGGTGGGGAGAAGAGTGAGGTGATTGGTGATTGGTTGCTAGGCCGTTGCTGGGCTCTTATATAGATAGCATGGAAATGGGAGGTGAAACTACGATAAACTAACAAATACTTAGCACAAATCAGAACCTTGTTAACAGCCGCCCCAACTTTGGGCAACAAAGTTTAACACAAGTCAATCTGGAACATCTTGAGGAAGAGCGGGCAGCTTGATGAGCTTAGCGACAGGTCTGGTGTAGGATTTGTCTTTGACCTGTACTTGAGCAGTACGAATCCTACCGTCAACTCCAGGGAAAACAGATGTGACTTTGCCGACAAGCCACAACGCACGTGGGAGCTGCTGATCAACAACAAGAACAACGTCGTCAATACAGATGTTCTCTTGCTCTTGTTGCCACTTGGAGCGGCTCTGGAGTGATGGTAAGTAGTTCCTGATGAAATTGATCCAAAACTGGTCCGCTAAGACCTGGCAATGTCGCCATCTGCGGCGACTGAGGAGCTCTGTACCAGAGTACACAACTTGAGGAGTGGATGGGTCCAGCCGCCCCATCAACAGCATGTTTGGAGTGATTGGATCTGGGTCTGCCACATCGGAAGAGGTGTAACCAAGCGGCTTGGAGTTGATGATGCTCTCCACTTCCGTAAGGATGGTTCCGAGGACCTCCTCGGTGACTGTTTGTGATCCCAGTATGGCATGCAGCGCTGACTTGATGGTGCGGATTTCTCGCTCCCAGGAACCCCCAAAATGAGGTGCACTAGGTGGGTTGAAGCGGAAATGGATTTGCTGGCTGGCGAGATGTGACTGCAGAGCGGGGGCCAGAGAGTTGAAGGCTTCTTTAAGTTCTGAGCTGCCACCTTTGAAGTTTGTGCCCTGATCTGACAGCAATTCGTGGGGCTTTCCCCGCCTAGAAATGAAACGGCGTAGACTCATGAGAAACGAATCAGTGTCCATGCTGGCCAGCAGATCTAGGTACACTGCGTGTGTGGTGAGGCATTTGAATATTATTCCCCATCGCTTCTCATTGCGCCTCCCTATCTTAATGAGGAAGGGACCAAAACAGTCCATGCCAGTCGAGTAGAAGGCTGGATGGTGTAACCTTAAACTGGAAGGCGGGAGGTCGGCCATTTTGGGAATGATGGGTTGGCTGCGCCACTTGCGGCACTCTGGACAGTGATGTTGATGCTTGCGAACAGCCTCTCTGCCTCGCAAGATCCAGAATCTCCTGCGCAGCTCAGAGAAGACTCTCTCAGGGCCTGGATGAGCGAGCTTGCTGTCATAATCTGCAATGATCAGCTTTGTGATGGCGTGATGAGGGTCTAGCACAAAGGGATGCAAAGTGTCTGAGCTGAGAGATTCACAGCGTCTTAATCTGCCACCGACGCGGATTAACTGCGTCTCTGAATCATATTCCGGGGCCAAAGTGATCAGCCTACTGCTGGACGGAATTAGCTTTTGGGAGGAGATGAGAGAAAACTCCTCTGGAAAACAGTCGCTTTGCACTTGTCTGATGAGAGAAAGTTCAGCCTGTCTGAAGGACTCAGCTGTGGGTGTAGAGTCAGTGGCCGCCCCGTGACATACTCGAACTGTGGCTTCCAGTAGCTCTTGAAAGCTGTTAAACTTGCTCACGTCAGGCAAAGGTGAATGAGGGGGAGCGGAGATGAAGCCGCAGAACTTGACTTTGCGCAGCTCGGCTGAACCATCAGGGCATGTGATGTCTGGACAGGAAGGCCAAGTTGACTCACTGTCGTGAAGGAAGGCAGGTCCGGATCTCCAGCGGCTGTGACTCTGGATCTGTGAGAGGGTCAGTCCACGGGTTATATCGTCAGCAGGATTTTCACTGGAGTGGACATAGCGCCATGAGCTGCTCTCAGTTAACTCTTGGATGTCCGCAACTCTGGTACCGACGAACACCTTGTAGCGGCAGGAAGGAGATAGCAACCAAGCTAGCACTGTGGTGGAGTCGGTCCAGTAGGTGATCGATGAGATGGGGACTGTGAGTTCTCGTTTAAGGACTGCACCAAGCTGGGCTCCGACGTGGGCAGCGCAGAGTTCCAGCCTCGGGATGGACTGCTGGCGGACGGGAGCAACACGGGAGCGGGCCGCCAGGAAGGCCAACTGGACATCACCCTCGGCGCTGACAGTACGCAGGTAGGCGACCGATCCATAGGCCCTCTCTGATGCATCAGAGAAGACGTGGATGCTCTGGGAGACAGCTGGGAGGTCGGTGGCTGAGTGGACATAACAACGATTAATAGTAATGTTAGGAAGTAACGGAAGTTCACTCACCCACGCCTGCCACAGCTGGAGCAGATCCTCGGGAAGTTGAGGATCGTCCCAGTCCCGTTTCTTTCCCCAGAGGTTCTGCACCAGAACTTTGGCCCGAGTGGTGTAGGGAATGAGCAGTCCTAGGGGGTCATATTGTTGGGCTAGGACCCGGTAGATGTTGCGCATTGTGGGCTCAGGTTGCTCTGTGTGGCGGAGGCGATAGGTGAGAGTGTCTGTTCTGCAGTGCCAGTGTAGTCCAAGGGTCCGTTCTGGTGGCTCTGCACCCTCCATTGACAGCCACAGATCTCTGCTTTCAGAGGTGAGTTCAGGTGGCAAGTGACTGATGATGTCTGGAACATTGGTGGCCCATTGACGCAACTCAAAGCCACCCGATTGGAGCAGAGTCTGAATTTTGTGGACGAGCTGCTTTGCTTCTGAGATGGACGAGAAGCTTTGTAAAAGATTGTCCACATAAAAACAGTTCTCAACTGAGAGTCGAGTGTCTTCGTCAGAGCTGCTGTGGTCTGTGACATGCTTTTGGAGGGCAAAGGTCACGCAGCAAGGACTGCAGGTGGTGCCGAAAGGGAGCACCTGCCACTGGTAGATGTCGGGCTTGTTACTGCGGTTCATATCCCTCCAGAGGAAGCGGAGGAAGGGCTGATCCTCCGACAGGAGGCGGACCTGATGAAACATGCCCTTAATGTCACTGCTCACCGCGGTGGGATACTGTCTGAAGCGGAGCAGGACCCCGAGGAGACTAGAGCCTAAGGTTGGCCCTGGAAGGAGATGTTCATTCAAGCTGGTGGTTTGGAAGGTGAATGAGCAATTGAAAACAATGCGGTCCTTGCCATTGTGATGGACCATGTGATGTGGGATGTACCATGATTTTCTGCTCTGCTCTTCGGGTGATGTGAGCTTTCTGATGTAGCCTGAGTCCACCAGTTTCTTGATCTCTTGGCTGTATGATGCAGCTTTGGCTGGGTCTTTGGTGAGACGACTCTCTGTGCCTCGTAGATGACCGAGAACAGCTTCCTTTGGGGCACTGAGAGGAGGAAGACCTTCCTTCCACAGCAGAGGTGTGGCGTATCTCTGTACGTCGTCAATATTAACTCTGACCGTCTTCTCCTCCAGCAGTTTGATGGCCGCATTATCCTGTTTGGATCTGGTGATGAGCTTCTCATTCCGATATGGGAGAATATCCATCTGCCATAATCTGGACACGTGACTGAGAAGGTCAGCAGAGGAAGTGATAGTATTGACAAGGAGACACTGGGGGGTAGAGGTTTGGTGCAGTAGGACTTTAGCAGGACCTTGCAGAGTCCAGCCGAGACGAGTCTTCAATGCTGCAGGGCCCCCTGGTGGACCTAGGTGTACAGGCTCAACTGGAGAGAGAAGATGGGGGTAGTCTGACCCAATCAGCAGGAGTGGTTGCGCGTGATTGATTGAATGCAGCGGGAGGCCTCTGAGGTGGCGATATGTTCTCTGCAGGGCCTCGACAGGATGAGAGTGTTTGGAAAGGCCAAGCTCGGCTGCAGTAAAGGCTTTGTGGATGCGAAATCGTTTCTGAGGATGGGCAGATGAGGATATAGAGAATGACACTGACTTTCCTGACACAGTTTTCACATCTTGACGGATGGTTCTAAGCGCCAAGTCTTCACTCTGTCCCTTGAGATGTAGTTCTTGAGCTGCACTGTGAAGCAAGATTGTGCGCTCGGAGCCGTCATCGAGGATGGCATAGGTCTCTAACCTGTGTTTGCCGTTGTGGAGAAGAACTTTGACCATCTTCAGCAATACACAGCTACTCCTGAGGTCTGGATCAAGGTAGTAGCTAGCTGGTTGTCCGGTCTCTGCGGCTGGACAGGCTGATTTGGTTGCGGGAGTGTTGACCTCGTGCAGTATATCAAGGTGAGTCTGATTACACTGCTGACACTTAGCCTTGAGGTAGCATTGAGCAGCGAGGTGATTTCTGCCACATCTCCAGCAGCGCCTCCCTGTTTTGATCCATGACACTCTCTGATCAGTGGATAATTTCTTAAACTCTGAGCACTGATTGAAGTAATGTTGGATGTCATCACAAAAGGGGCAATACTTCTTGGGTTTCTCAAGTTTGGCGCTGTTGTGAGGCCGACCTTGTGACAAAGGAGTGGGATCAGAGCCGAGCAAAACTGTGGTAGGGCGTGCACTGGACTTCTGCAACTTGGGCTTGGAAACTTGGGCTTGGAAACTGGACGAACGTTGGAAACGTTCGTCTCGTGGAGGTCGAGAATGATATGGTTGATAGTCCTCGTCCTGAACACAGACCTCGTATTCAAGCCAATTAGCGAAGTGCACCAAGGTTGGTATTGGAATGCGGATGGGGTCTATGTAGCGCTTGAACTGTGCTCTGAGTTCATGCGGCAACTTGGATTGAAGTCGTAAGGTGTGTGACCCGCAATCCAGCTCAGTCTTGCCCTCCTTACCCAGTTGATCTAACATGCCGACCAGAGCTCTGACTTTGAGGCCGAAGAGGCGAAAACTTCGACTGTCCCCACTTCTGATTGGAGGCTCGGACAGGACTTCGTTGATACGCTGCAGGGCTAGTTTGTGAGGTTGCCCATACATTTCAGTCAGTGAGGCCATTGTCTTTGAGTAGGGAGTTGGACTATTGCAATAAGAGTCTGCAATGAGTAGCGCGTCTTCAAGCTTGAGGTGATCAACCAGTATTTGGTATTTGAACCGCTCAGTTGCGTCTCTGGGCAAGAGGTTGTCGAGCGCTATCTTCAGGCGGGCAAATTGACGTGGATCATCCTCTGTGAAACATGGAACGTCAGGCTTTGGCCCCCTGTATATCGCCTCCACAGAGGGCGGATTGTGAGGGAGAGTGTACGGCTCCACGTACCCTGGGGTGGACTGAAACCCTACCTCATATGACGGTGTATATGACACCGGAGGCGGTGGCGGCGGCAGCATCATATGAGGCGGAGGAGGTAGAGGCAAGCTCCTGGGTGGAGGTGGTAAAGCGTCAGGCCAGGGCGGAAGATCATCCACTGGTTCTTGAAGATTGCGGTTAGGAGTGGATGTTCTCTCAGGAGGATGATAAGGCGTGTATGTGGCGGCGCTGTCCTCAAACTGAGCTGAATGCCTTTGATCGAGGTGTTGAGGCTGAGGTGCTGATCTCAGGGAGAGAGAATTAAAGAGGTCTTGCATATCTCGCCTGAGCTGGTTATTATCCTCTTTCATTTCCTGTAGAGCTGACATAACTGCTTCGGAGCTGAGCTTCTGAGGCGCAGGGATAACTTTATCTGGATTGATGGCTGGAGCAGGAGGATGAAGAGCTGCTCCCTCGGTGGAGTGGCCATGGAGTGGAAGAGAGGGAAGATGACGTGGTGGGAGATTCACCAGGAAGTCATCGAGGTCGCGAGGCCGACGGACATCACGGTGAGGACGAGTGTGCTCCATTGTAGAGCTGAGGAAACTGAAGATCCGGCTCGAAGGACCATGTAAAAGAGGTGTCGGGAAGGAGACCCAAACTTGTGACCTCAGATAAGGACTGTAACTAGGACTGATATCAAATTCTTCAATCTCCCCAGGTTGTCCGGTCAGAACAAGGAAACAGGATTCACACTCGTGCCACTCTTTATTGATGCTTGTAATGAATGGGGCTGTACATGAGGTCCACGTTGTTCATGGTTTCTATAAACATAATAAACAGAATAATGAGTAATGACTATAAAGACTAAATGATAACATTAAAGGAAATACTACAATAGGAAATCTAAATATTACTTTCTGTATAAAATAATAAAGAAACACCAAAATGTAGAAATAACATTAAGATAGATATGTCATACATACATTTATCACATTATATATCAGTTATTATAATAAATCTAATAATCAACCCAAACTACAAAAACCTGGATTATAATTATGCTTGGCACAGAAAGGGTTAAATTTGGCTGGATCCTGGCGCAAGGTTGGGATGCATGCGCGTAACGCATGCATTACTACGTGGGTCACGTGGGTAGAGTGAGGCCTGCACATAAGCGATGCGCTCTTCAGAAAAACACGGTGAAAACAGTAAAACACATAACTAAAACGTACGGACAGTGGCAGATACTATGGAAATATGAATAGTTAGCAGATATTAATGATCCGATCACAGTTTAGACAATCTTTGGACTTATTAGGAATTGATGGACAAAAGTGGAAGTACCAAAACTACTACAACCACACCAAAACAATAGACAGGCAATATATGACACAAACTTACATTCTCATGGACACATGAACACATGGGTGAAGGAAAGGAGGTTATTCTACGCCATAACTGGAGGGAAGATTATGCGTCTGTCCCCAAAGATACCCGTGTACTGACTTGGCAGAAAGTTGGGAAGGGGGAAACCGACTCCTGATTGGTGGGGAGAAGAGTGAGGTGATTGGTGATTGGTTGCTAGGCCGTTGCTGGGCTCTTATATAGATAGCATGGAAATGGGAGGTGAAACTACGATAAACTAACAAATACTTAGCACAAATCAGAACCTTGTTAACAGGAAGAATGTGCTTTATCTTCATAGCTGTAAGCTAGCTCTTCATAATGTTGGAGCAAACAAGTAAAAGAAATAAATAAATAATTTCATGGCCACCCAGTCATTGGAAAATATTACAAATGGAACACTTACACACCATACATCAGGAAAAGTATGTCAAATAATAAAGGGTACATGCCATTTTCAACATTGGTGAAAATGTCTACTCTCCAGCACAGATTTTCACCATTGCCTGCCTCGGAGAAAAGAAGACAGCCCTCATCCTAGTCATTTGTATGAAGTTGGAGACGCTCAGTGAGTCGGAAAATCTTCAGTCTGCTTTGCTCCAGTTGGTTTCAGACTATGATCTGGTATCCAAACTGCAGCATGCCATTTTCTTCTCCAGTGCACCTGTTGTGTGCATTGTGCCTGCAGCTCCTCCTGTATATTCTGACAGCTAGAACAGGGAGTTGTGCTGTCAGCAAAAACACAACTAAAACATAGCAGAAGTAAATGTAAAAAAATACAATAAAAATGACAGGCACCGCTTAAGGCCTGGATTGAAAAACCGGCTCCCTTAAGATTAAATGAAAACTTTGCACACATGCTGCATTTGATTTTGATTGGGAATAACTGCTGAAAACAAGTTGCATACAGGTTGCATACACGTGTCACTTGTCTATAAAACAACAGACAAAATCTATTTCACAATAAGCCAGAATGTATTATACCATTCATTTGCAGTATAAAACCACATTGGAAAAAAGGTGCAAGGAGTTCCTTGAGGTGTCATAAATCTGCATATAGTTTCCCCTGTTTTTCAACAGTAAGTGTGTGATTCTTTGATTGTGTTTATTTTTTAACAGAGCAACACCCAGACACTCACACTTTCTTCCTTCCCACCCCCACATCCTGTCAGGGATCTCTCCAGACTGACTCAATCTATTTTTTTGAATCGTGCTGAAGGCAATCTCTCCCGCTCTGCTCTTCTGTATTCTTAATAACACAAAAGCGTTTCACAATGGGAGCTCAGTTCCTCTTACTTCCTGGAGCTGTTTGTTTCAGAGCCCCGAGGTCACATATTGCCGTAGCACTAGGCTGCAGCTAGGGGCAGGCTTTAGGACATATTAACTCAAACTTTAGAGCTTTTGGAAAATAAGCCGGTCAGACTTGCAAACTTTGGGCACATCTGAAACAGGAGCACCAGAACTTAAAACGTACAAAATGTCCATTCAGTAGAGACACAAATTGCCGTATAGTACTTTTTATTTGAGAGCACATCATTTATATATATTTTTTTTTTTCAGGCTATGCTTCTTGAATGTGAAGCAAAATCTTGTAACTAGGCAGAGTTCTTGTGTAAGACCTGGACAAATGTAGAGCACCTAAAGAAATGTATTATGCTGGATGACAATATGGAATCTATAGGTCCAAATTCATAGAAAAATGTAATGTACAGGACGTTTCCATCACGGTAGAGATGTTTAAATATTGCAATAAGTTGTACATCGTTTACTTGAAGCACTTATAGGTTAGTAAAGGATATACAATGGCAATATAATTTGACCAATATGAGATGAGAGAGTAAGATGGATTGATGGTGACCGGTAATACCGCTGTAGACCATTGGTTGGGCACCTTCATAGGTCTATCTCACCTGAAACGCAAAGAGATTGTTAATGTGTATTATTGCACACTACCTGTTTGCCAGGCTATCTAGTTACTGACATTCAAGAATTATGCACTGTTTATGTATTCCTTAAAGTTGCAGTTTCAAAGTCAATCCTGTGGTGACGCACTAAGCCTTTATAGTCTCTTGTGTAGTCTCGTGTGAGCCGCTTCTCCACTGGTTCGTCTGTGAGTGAAATGCTTGAATACGCATGCGCAAGATGGCGGACGCTTTTTTGTTTGTATAATTTTGTTTCTTACTATTCATCGTCAAAACCCATAATTTCACCAACGATAAAATCCCTTTTTTTGCGGGACCTAGAGGTAGACAACAAAGTGTCGCTGTATCTGGAGTTTGTCTGAAATCCATAACACCGATCACTGACTGTACTGGCTTTTTGGTTTTATGGCTAGCCACACCGAGCAAGAGCTTCACCGTCTAAGACTGGACATAAAGCGATTGACCGAGGATATTAAAAAGAAAGAAGCGCTTGTTAGTGACCTCATGGAAATATCCCATCGACAATCACTGCATATTTCCTCTTTGAGTGCTGCCCTCCAAGAGACAATGGTCGGAGACCCGGTTACCTGTCCCTCACCCTCTAGCTCAACTCCCCACCACAGTGCACAGATCAAAAACACTTGGATCTACCTGCTTGAGCCTCATGAACCGCTTCTCTGTAATGGCGGCGGACTCACCTACTCCAGCTGTTCCGGCAACGGCGCTCTCCAATCTTGACTCGGCGATAATCTTGATTGTTTGTTTTTAACTGAAACCTGGCTGGGTACAGATGCGACCGCGGTTCTTGCTGAGGCCTCCCCACCTAATTTTAGCAGCACGTTTTCAATAAGGAATGGAAAAAGGGGAGGTGGTACTGTACAAACACTCTTGCCACCAAACCTATTTTATTTGATCCATTCCCCACTTTTGAGCACCATGCAGTTGTTTTTAGTAATCCCCCCATTTTATGTGTCACTATTTACAGACCCCCCAAAAAATGCCCTCTTTTTAGTTTTTATCACTTTTACATAGCTCTTTTAAAATGATTATTTTAACTGGTGATTTTAATCTACACATAGATAATCTTTAAGACCCTGTTGCTAGGGATTTTTTAAATGTTCTTAATTATATGGATTTTACCCAACTCGTCACACAGCCAACTCACGACAGAGGACACAGTCTGGACCTGGTCATCACGTATGGCCTGTCCACAGCTGTGTCTTCTGTCGCTGACCTGGCCGTCTCTGACCATTACTGTGTGTTTTTTAATATCACCAGTTTTACCCAGCGGGAGTCCTCGGTAAGAGCTGTGAGGAAACGTCATCTCACCCCTGAAGTGGCTGCAAATTTTATTTATGTTTTAGAGAAATATTCTCCTATTGTTCTACCTGCCCCCTGTGATTTTATTATTGAACATTTTAACAGCAAACTCAAGTCAGTGCTTGATTCTATCGCTCCTTTAAAATTCAAGAAACTCTCCACAAAACCAAATCCTCCATGGAGGAATGAGGAAATTAAACAACTCAAAAGACAATGCAAGGTGGCAGAGAGAAAATGGAGAAAACACAAAATTACCATAAACTACCAAATATTTCGTGAACAACAAACAACTTACAATAACACAGTAAGAAACACAAGAAACAACTACTTCTCAAAAAGTATCAACAATAATTAAAACAATCCCAAGGTACTCTTCTCTACAATAGAACATCTAATCAATCCTGATTTTAACAAGACCAACTTTACTCCAAGTGACTCCCTTTGTGAGGCGTTTGCAGACCAGGGGAAAGATAGACACGATCAGATGTAATATTTTATCTACTCAAACTAACACGGTTCTAAATACATCTGGTTGTCTACTTGTTCCAGAGGAAACACTGCACAGTGTTGTCCAGGTTAATGCTGAGATGCTTGATAAGGTTTTCTCCTCAGTGAGGCCCACCACATGTCCTTTAGACCCGGTCAAAACCCTGTTTTTTAAAACTTTCTATGGATCTTTTAAAGACGAGCTTTTAAACATGATGAATTGCTCTCTTCAGACGGGGGTCTTCCCTGCTGCTGTTAAAGGGGCGGTGGTGAAGCCCCTGTTGAAGAAGAGCAATCTGGACCGTAATGATTTTAACAACTTTAGACCGGTATCCAACTTACCATTTTTAAGCAAAATCTTAGAAAAACTTGTTTTTACCCAACTTAGCGACTTTATAAATGCACATAACTTCCTTGAGAAATTCCAGTCTGGCTTTAGGGTAAACCACAGCACCGAGACAGCCCTTTTAAAGATTTTAAACGATTTTAGATTAAATTATGATTCCAAAAGGTTGACAGTGTTGGTTCTACTGGATCTGAGCGCCGCTTTTGATACAGTCGACCATACTATTCTTTTAACTCGTTTAAAACACATCGGCCTCTCTGGTGCTGTCCACAAATGGTTTACATCCTACCTCACAGACAGGACATTCATGGTGAGTGTGGATACCTGCTCCTCTAAGGTCCATAAAATTACATGTGGTGTGCCCCAGGGTTCGATTTTAGGCCTAGTGCTTTTTAACCTGTATATGCTCCCTCTTGGTGATGTCATCAGGAGACATGGAGTCAACTTTCATGATTTCATGATACACAGTTGTACATCTCCATGTCTCCTGATGACACCAGGCCAATGGATGCACTTTTTAACTGCATTTTAGATATTAAATCCTGGATGGCAGAAAACCTTCTCCAGCTTAACCAGGACAAAACTGAAGTTTCAGTCATCGGTCCTAAGGCCCAGAGAGAGAAACTTTTACCCAAACTACAGTTATTGTCCTTTAATCCTTCCTCACAGGTGAAGAACCTGGGTGTGATTTTTGACTCTGAGCTGACTTTAATTCCACACATTAAGAATATCACAAAGATAGGTTTTTACCATCTAAAGAACAAGCCAGAGTCCGCCCCATTCTCTCTCGGGCCAACACGGAGACGCTCATGCATGCTTTTATCACCAGTCGTATCGACTACTGTAATGCCCTGCTTTCTGGTCTTCCCAAAAAGAGTATCTCAGGTTTACAACTTTTACAAAATTCAGCAGCTCGTGTCCTGACGAAGACCAGGAGGCGGGACCACATTACACCGGTTTTAGAGTCGCTGCATTGGCTCCCCGTGTGTTTCAGGATCGATTTTAAGGTTCTTTTAAAGTGTTTTAAATGTCTTAATAATCTTGGTCCTTCTTATCTTTCAGAACTGATTTTACCATATGAGCCTTCGCGGTCCCTTCGCTCCTCCGGCAGGGGTCTCCTAGTTATTCCTAAAGTCAACAGAAAGACTCACGGCGAGGCGTCTTTCCAATATTATGGCCCTCGCCTCTGGGACGACCTGCCGGAGGAGCTCAGGACCACAGAGAACGTTCATGTATTTAAGAGCAGGCTCAAGACCCACCTTTTTACCTTAGCTTTTAACTAATATTTGCTTATATTAACTTTATTTACCGGTTTTAGTTATATTATTTCTTTAGTTTCCCTCTTTTTATCCTGTGCTATTTCACACACAGTTTTAGCTGTTTTTAATTTATCTTTTTTTAAATATTTTTTTATTTTTTATGTGTGTGTGTGTGTATATATATATATATATATATATATATATATATATATATATATATATACATATATATACATACACACACATATAAAAAATAAATAAATATTTGTATTGTATTTATTTATTTATTTATTATGTTCTCCTAGTGGTTAGCTGTGGCTGTGTGCTCTCCTGGGGTGCCTGGATGGAGGTAGGACATCTCTCCTACACCTACTCCGGCCCCCCTGGGTTGGCGCTCTGTGGCTGTGGCCGATGGGCTGCTCCTGGTGCAGACGGCTCCTTGGATGGTGTTTCCTCTTTCGGTCTATCTGTACTCAGCCTTACATACTCAACTCTATGTCCATTTTTATTTAAGACTTTTAACTGCTGGCTGTCTGTACGTATATGTGTCTGTGTGTCTGTGTGTGCGGGTGGGGTGGTGGGTGGTGGGGTTGTAGTTATTTATGTATATTTGCTGGTGGGGACGATTTTATTGATTTTTAAGCACTGTAAAGCACTTTGTGTTACATTTTGTATGAAATAAAGTTTTGATTTGATTTGATATCGCCAAATTCCATCAACATCACTAAAACATAGGGTTGGGTGATTTCCCCCCCAAAATTTTTTGTGCCATTTTTTAAAATCAAAAATCGATTTACGATTCGATTTTTTTCTCCCCCATTTTAAACAAAATAACGGCGAACTGTAAATATATTTTAAATATATATATATTTATTGTATTTAATGAAAGTGCATCAACATAAACAAAATTGCAAAGGCAACCCTTTCTCTAACTGAAAAGTCACCGTGCAGAGTGCAACAAAGATTGTTAAACATCCAAATTATGTATCAATATTAATAATAATAATGATGCCTTGCACTTGTAATGCGCTTTACAAGCCTGTATTACCAAGTTTCTCTAAGCTACACTGTCGTCATTATTCATTCACTCCAGACTCGGTGGTGGTAAGCTACTGTTGTAGCCACAGCTGCCCTGGGGTAGATGGACGGAAGCGAGGCAACCAGTCAGTGCCATTGGCCCCTCCGACCAAAACCAACCACTTACTCACCACATTCGCCAGGCATCCTGGTGTTACCAAAAGGTCTCCAATCCAAATACCGACCAGGCCCTTCCCTGCTTAGCTTCCAAGGTCTGACGGGATTGGGCATCTCAAAGGCAGCATTGCTGTATTTCAATTGAGCTAATAAAACAAGGTGGGCTCTGTTCTTCTTGGCACATTTATACATCAGGACCTTCTTCAGAGAGGGGGGCAGAGATCAAAACAATAAAATAAATAAAACAATTATAAAAATAAAAAAAACATTATATATTTAAAAAAAAACGATAAAAAAAAATATGAATAGATTTGACCTACCAACTCGATTTTTAAATGTAATCGATTGTTTTCACAGCCCTACTAAAAAAGCAAGTGCAATCTTGACTAGTGTGCCATCAGAGGTAGGGGAGGACTGACGCACTGCAATGAAGTTTAATTTAGCGACACAATCATGTTCTCATTAAAATTCAGTTCATGGCAACTCTGCTACTCCACCCTTATGACAGCCAATTACCGGCTCTGAAGAAGCGAACAGCGTAAACAGCGCGCTTGTGTGCGAAGAGACAGGAGAAATATGGCAGTGTTCGCTGTTGGCCATCAGACTTTGGAGCACGAGGTTGAGATGATCTGAATGTATGCATTATAATGGCTCTACAATGGCCCTTACACGCAGTCACTGTCAGGCAGGAGGCTCATTAACCAAACCTTATAGTGCAGTGTCTGGCTGAGAGGGGCTTGTTTGCTGCTCTCAGTCCAATTCTGCAGCTGTCTAAGCCTCTTTTATCACCTTCCTATATGTTTTTATTTATGCACACAACTTTCTAGTTTCCTGCTAGACCCTTCAATATAGGCCTATGATTTTTCCAGTAGACCTATCATACCTAATTGACGTATGATATGCAAATTGCATAACATTGCCAAAGGAAGAGTCCCAAAAGAACCAGGTGCAGCTGCGCTTGTTATGTTATGGTAAAGATGAAAGTGAAACTGTGAAAGCGTATGGACATTTGGTAATAGGTTCGCTCATTTGTGATTCTTTTGTAATTATAATGAATTCATGAAACAATATAGATAATATAGAATGACTTTTGAAAACGTTAACTATATTGTATTGCCTATTTATCATTATTTGATCAATTATTTTATGTAAGGTAAAAGCATAAAAGATATGTCCAATAAGTTTTCCATTAAATATGAAAATGTACAAGGCCGAGTGTGTATTCAGAAAATTTATTTTGAGGAAAACAACCCTTGAAATGACAAGTTTGCAGATAAATCCATGGAGGAAAGTTGATTCAGTGAAATAAGAAAAATAGCTTAATGTGTTGGTTAGACATTTGTGTTTCCAGGTGAGTGTTTACATGGTTGGAGATAAAATTTAATGAAATGGGATTTTGCCCTGCAGTATTTCTTAGATTTGCTTCTAAAACATTGACATCACACAATGTTTGAGCATGGACTAAAAGGATAAAAAGGCAATTCATCGATGTTTGGCCTCATACACCTATGATAACGCGTGTAGCATTTCTGATAATATCACAAAGTTGAAGTGATCCTTTTCTGTTTTCTCCTCAGTCATATATCTGACTGTGATAGATTCAAGTGTAAATGCGACGCTCCACAGTCAAAACCTTTTAACTTTATTAAACTGTCACACACCATTCTTCATGCTGTCCATACACAACCGTTTTCTTTAATGGGGCGAGGAGAGATGAGGCGACGGCAGAAGCACAATTTTCTGATCGCATTTCACCTCGGCTTAATTTGTTTTTATAAGGTTATTTTATGTGGGCTGTAAAAAAAAGAAGTGTTGCTGTAATAAAGTTGCAGCAAACGTCTAAATTGGCAATTACAGGAATGTGACTACAATCTATTCTATTCACTACAAATTAAAAATGTGTAATTTTTTCAATTTGGAGCCCCTTTCAATTTTAGTTAAAATGGCAACACATTATAAATACTTTGTATTTGAATTGCAAGATGAGTGATGTAGAAATAATTCTTTGAAGATCATCTGATGTAAAAAAAAAAATAGAAGAATGCTTTTGTGAAATATTGTTAGGAGATTGAAAATGTATTGGAGATTGCAGTCTACAGTCAACTGTAAAGGTCCTAACATACAACACTGACATGTTTTAGCCATGTCAAAAACATACCACACACTACAAATAAACGTCTTCAGTTAAGTTTGTCTGCCTTCAAAGTCAGGTCAAACTATCTTTCCTGTGAAGATCAGGATGGACTGTCATTTTGAGCCTGCCTTTTCACGGTGTAGAGATAGAAGGTACCAGTCCGTATATAGAGCTTATTTAGGAGCGCCACATCTACACAAAAATACACAACATCCTTAGTTTGATTTGATAAAATGTTTCACTTACAAACTAAATGAAAATAGTTGTTATGTTATGTAACGGCCTGTTCACTGGTCTTTCTAAACAAGCTGTTAGACAACTGCAGTATATCCAAAATGCTGCGGCTCGAGTCCTGACAAGAACCAGGAAATACGACCACATTAGTCCAGTGCTCCGGTCTCTGCACTGGCTTCCTGTTGCTCAAAGAATAGAGTTTAAAACAGCCCTGCTTGTGTATAAGTCTCTTCATGGTCGGGCACCAAAATACATCTCTGACATGTTAGAGCCATATGAACCACCTCGGGCCCGGAGATCCTCAGGGAGGGGTCTCCTGGTGGTTCCCAGAGTCACCACCAAACACGGTGAGGCTGCGTTTCAATTTCATGCAGCAAAAGTCTGGAACAGCCTCAGTGAGGACATGAGACAGGCCTCAACCCTGAATATTTTTAAGTCCAGGCTAAAAGGGCACCTTTTTACTGTTGCCTATGGAGATTGATTGTTTTTTATTCATTTTTAACAAATTTTAGTATGTACGTGTACATGCATGTGTATGTGCACGCATATGTATGTATATATGTGTATGGATATGTGTGTGTATGTATGTATGTATGTATGTATGTATGTATGTATGTGTATATATATATTATGTAATTTTATCAATTGATTTGATTTTTGATTGTGTTTTTAATGCTTTTTATTGTGTTTTGAATTATTATTTTTTTTAATTGTGTCTGGTGTTGCTGTGAGGCACATTGAGTTGTCATGTACATTAAATGTGCCATACAAATAAACTTTCCTTGCCTTGAAAATAGTTGTTATGCTCTTTCCATTACTTAGTTTTATTGAGAAAGTGGGAGAGGAGACCACAGCAGTGAGAGGAGGGAAGAAACAGGGAGAAAAGACAGACTTAGTTACAAAAAACATATAATATTTTGAAGGTAAGAAATTTGACAAGTTTGTAGGCACCTTTTAGTTAAACAAAAAGCTATTTCTCCCCATTTTTCCACCAAACGTACGCCCTTGCTTTGCGTCCTTCCAGGGATATTTTCAAAACACATCCAAAATATCAAGGCTAAGTGCCCTAGCAGCATCACTATTTCCGTGATACTAACCGGCTTTTTTTTTTAATAAACTATTTAAAGCCACATAGCGAGTGCGGATCTACTCTATCACATAGAGTAATGAAGACTGACATGAAACAAATCTGTCTCCTTCACCTACTTTCCCCAAAACCACAGAAACAGGACACAGGCCTCTTTGGTATTCTAAAAATGAAATCTAGTTTAAAGCCTTTTATTACGAGCTCTGAGCCGTTCTGACAGTGACAAAGTTTCACCTGACCGATGTAATTCAGCAGTCAGCACGAGAGGACAACACACGAGGTAGAAGCACCAACAAAGCAAAGCAGATTGATTTTAATGGGGGTGGGGAGTATTATGCTGGTATATGGTGATCATTTCATCTAATTTTGGACACAAAATAATGGTTCAATATCTTACTATTTGTTTGGCAGAAAGTGCGATATTGTGCAGAACCAGCCGATGTAAAGTCGGTAGACTTCACACCTCTGTCCCTTCAGCCTCAGTCACCACAGAGTAAACCATGCTAGCTTTGTGAATCCTGGCATTGTCATCTTTGAAAATGTCTGTACCATCAAGGAATAAATCAATCCATTTGTGGAATAACCTGGTCCTGCGGGTCCTTAGTGTTAAATATTCAGTGGACCTTCTTTTTCTTCTCTTTTTCAAACCTCCAATGCAAACCTTTGGAGCTAACCTGCACAGCAGACTCCAGAAGACAGGACCCAGTCACCGCAAAAGTGAACATTAGAAAGACTTCAATAGTGCACCCTCAAGAGAAACCTCAGGCCATGGGTAAATTTATTTTTTTCATCAAAAGGCCAAGAAGCTTCAGGGAATAGAAACCATTATTGAATAGTAAGCACAGAAATCCAATTCACTTTGATGTTTAATTGAGCCTATGGGCTGGAACTGGCACGAATGTCAATGTGAGTGAGGTAACACATGATTAGGACAAGAAAAGACACTGAACTGAAACTAAGGAGGAGGACATTTTGTTGCATTAGGCCATTTTTCCGAATTTCTTTTTTTTTTAATAACTGGAACCACTGACAGCTCATAGACCATGCCTGTCTTCACTTGGGAGTTTAATAAAGGCTTAAATGTGAACTTATTGAAGAAACTGTAATGCGCTTTCACCACGAAGATCAACTCCGTGCCACATGCAGAGCGAACGTATAAGCCTTAGTTTATTAAGAAGTTTCTATTCTCTTTTATAGTTGTAACCGCTGATTTAGTTTGTATCTTCATAACTAATCGTGACAGCCGCGGGGCACACTATAAATCTCTTGGTGAAGTCTCGTTGTGCAAAACAGAACAAAAGAAGGATCTGCCCCGCTGGGAGTAACAACTGAAATGGTCAAAAAAATAATAATCCAATTTGAGACAAAGTAAACTAGGAAACAACGAGGTGTCTCCGCTCGTGAAACTTTTATACTGTGAAATACCATTGGTTAAAAAAATTATTCCAAAATCTAGAGCCATTAGTAAGCTGAAAGGCAGACTGGCTCCTGCAGACACCCAGTCCAGTATTTGTTAGCAAAGCCACATAAATGTGATATCAGTTCTAATGTGAGGTTAGACAACACAAACACACATTGTGGCTACAAACCTCTATGTTCTATTAGAGGAATTGGGTGCTCTAACATGATGCCACTCACCTACCCCAGTCGCTTGGGGCTCCTCGGGGTTACATTTTGTCTTACTGCGCTGTACCTATGCTAGTCTCTTCTACAGGCTGTTAATGTCAGTGTCTTCGCCAGTGGGATCTCTATAGCAGCGGCACAGTAACCTCTGGCAGCGCAGCAGTGTGGAGGTGGGTGATTTGGATCGTGTTCCCTGACCTCATTCCTCCCTCCTGCTGTCTTCCTCACCTCACTGTGGGTGGCTTGAGCTGCCCGACACCGGCACAGTTTTACTATGTCCTCACTGCCACTAAAGCCCGGAGGAAGGAAGAAACCATCTCTGCGACATAACTCCTGATCAGATAGAGTTCCTTCCTTGTTAACCCCTGACTGTCAGTTGGTTTGTCTGTGAAATCTACAAACGGACTAGGTGTTCGCTGTCATTCAAGTGTAGTAAATATACTGTATAAAACATAGATAAAATTGATTCATTTTTTATTATATTTCTATCCTCATCCTTATATGGTAGAAGTGATTGTCTATCATCTGATCTCTGCCCTCGACTCATTTCCTGTGGGGATCAATGGCCACATTCAGTGAAATGGAGTAAAACTAAAGTATTTAGTAGGGTCTGGGGGGAGGGGCCTGTGGAGCTGAGGTCAGTGTCAGACAGATAAGTGCACATGTTCCCTGGTGTAAACACAATAGGGACATCTGCACTCAGATAATGTCCAAATCAAATCAAATCAAACTTTATTTATAAAGCGCTTTTCATACCGAAAGGTATCACAAAGTGCTTACCTTTGGTGCGCCTTCTGCTGATAAAAACAGGAATATCTGTAATGTTGGGTGTGGAGGGAGACCTTCATGCTGCTGATTTTATTGTAAGTTCAATGTTCTGTAAAATCAGGTGGGATCCGGTGAAGTTGGGGTGTAGTCTGTCCTTTTTGAAAAGTCCAGGCCTGTTAAAAAATTTTAAGAAATTGTCCACGTATGGGATGTTATTCTTCGTGCAGTAGTTCTTTAAAAACGGGACGCAGAGAATGGTCCAGAAACCACGCAGGTTTTATTGTTGTTTTTAATGGTGTTGATGAGTGAAATGAAGTCTTGGTTGAGTTTTTCTGACTGCTGAAGTTTGAGGTCGTTGGTACCGGCGTGGATGACTACTGTAGAGACTGAAGGATGACTGTGGAGAATGTTTGGGGCAGAGTTATTGATGTCCTGCACAAGAGCACCTGGGTGGCAGGAGGTGTGGCCGTTAATCACCCTCACGTTGCGGACCATGGATGTTCCCAACACAAGGACTGATGGATTTGGCTTCACCGCGGCATGATCCCGGCTCCGAGTCTGATCCACATCCACAGTGGAGGAGCGCCCTCCTGCTGCTCCATCTGCGCGCCCGGACGGAGCAGCAGACGTATCCCCCCGGTCACTTGGTCCCAACGTGCCCGAGGAGGAGGCGCCAGTCCTCGGACTCGAGGTGCGGGAGGAGGGGCCGCGGACTTCGGGCTGCGTCTGAACTGCACACTTGCGTGTTTGCTTGCAGCCACAGTCCGGAAACTGACTCTCATGCAGGGGTGTAGTGCACACACCCCAGCTGACCGAAGCTGTGGGCTCGCTGGAGGCCAAGAGTCCTGGAGGGGCCGTCCGGGATTGAGTAAGACTGGGCAGAGGAGGAAAATTTTCATTGTCTAGGATGTTGAATCTATTTGCCAGCGTTATGCTATCGGCGTGACGGGAGCTACGCTTACGGGGAGCTTTGCTAGCTGCCACAACTATCCATTTTTATGACTTCCTCCGTGGAGTCGAACTAGTCGGACCTTTGGGCCCAGCGCCGATTTGAAGCCAGTAGTTTTCGCTGCGAGGGACAACATCGGCCTGATGATGTGGACAGGTAGCATTGGAGTGTGATGAGACATTTCCGGAAGAAAGCTCCGTGTCAGCGAGCTGCGCACTTGTGAGTCCTTTTCCTCCTGGATTTTGAACAGCATGGAAATCCTTTCCTTCAGACCAGCACAGTCTCGGCAAATGGGCGTGGAGGTGAGTCGTGTAGCCATTAGCTAGCTGCCGGTTAGCACAAGTCCGCGCTGAGGCTAGAATGTGTTTAAAAGTTGTGAAAGTATAGATCCAGGTGAAAGCGATGTAATAACGAAAGGGAACCCCGAGGCTTAAGAAAAAGTTTTATAAAAATCAGCTAAAACCACGTTAAGAGCACGTCTGAGACAATGACAACGCTAACGCAGTCCAGACTTTCTGTGTCTCTTAGCACATCCCCAAAGACAAGGCACATCTTGGTACACTGTCTAAAGTGGACATTGTTTAAAAGTTAGCCCATTCTGACATGTAACGGGTGAAGAAACTGATGTTGGTAATAAAGCCTGTTTCTGCACAGTTGAATACAGCCATCACTGATTATATTTTATTTATTTATTGGTTTATTTAGTCGGGACAGTGCATGTTAATGAACATACATGGGTCTCATGCATGTAAACAAGCCACACCGGATTGTAGATGATGTGGACAGGTAGCATTGGAGTGTGATGAGACATTTCCGGAAGAAAGCTCCGTGTCAGCGAGCTGCGCACTTGTGAGTCCTTTTCCTCCTGGATTTTGAACAGCATGGAAATCCTTTCCTTCAGACCAGCACAGTCTCGGCAAATGGGCGTGGAGGTGAGTCGTGTAGCCATTAGCTAGCTGCCGGTTAGCACAAGTCCGCGCTGAGGCTAGAATGTGTTTAAAAGTTGTGAAAGTATAGATCCAGGTGAAAGCGATGTAATAACGAAAGGGAACCCCGAGGCTTAAGAAAAAGTTTTATAAAAATCAGCTAAAACCACGTTAAGAGCACGTCTGAGACAATGACAACGCTAACGCAGTCCAGACTTTCTGTGTCTCTTAGCACATCCCCAAAGACAAGGCACATCTTGGTACACTGTCTAAAGTGGACATTGTTTAAAAGTTAGCCCATTCTGACATGTAACGGGTGAAGAAACTGATGTTGGTAATAAAGCCTGTTTCTGCACAGTTGAATACAGCCATCACTGATTATATTTTATTTATTTATTGGTTTATTTAGTCGGGACAGTGCATGTTAATGAACATACATGGGTCTCATGCATGTAAACAAGCCACACCGGATTGTAGCCTTGGGCTAATTTGCGTCCGTCGTCCCCCATGCACACTCTCAAGCACACTCTCATTCATCCTGGCCTATTGTACATGTTTTTAGTGGTAGGAGAAACCGGAGTACCCGGAGGAAACCTACGCAGACACGGGGAGAACATGCAAACTCTACACAGAAAGGCCCCGTCCAGGTGGGAATCGAACCCCGAACCTTCTAGCTGTGAAGCACGAGCGCTAACCACTGTACTACCGTGCCGTGCCGTCATAAAGACAATGTCCAAAGTACAAAATGTCAGACGCTGAATTGAGGATTAGCATGGATTAAATAGTCCTGTGTAGACAGGAAGAGCATAAAGACCTTTCGAATAAGGGTAGAAAATACTGTACAGAGACAACAATGTATAATGGAGGAAATCAATCAACCAAGCATCACCATAAAAGATGTAATCTTAGTACATCTTATTTAGCCTGTGAGTCAAGAGAGAAGGACCTATGGCCTGATGAAAAAACAAGTGTTTGATAAGTGTCAGAAGGAGAAAGATAATGTTCCCATTAATGTTTTTATGGTTTTTATCCACAAGCTGCTTTCAAAGGTCAGATCAACCTAGTTACAAAGGGCTTGTAAATATTATGTATTATGTCCACAGGTGCCAAACTTGGATTGTGTCTATTTCTGTGGACATCACAGGCCTCTCTCTGGTCTCCATGTGAAGTTAATTAGACTAACCTCTCTGTGGATGCATACAGAGCACATTTGAACTGGGCACTGGCAGAGGGACATGTCACCACCACAGTCCTTGGGAAATAAACACAGGTTTCACACAGCAGCTGAGAGCAGCTCTGCAGTAGAGCGAGTTCAAGTTTAATAAGAAGAAAGCAGTCATAAATCAGAGACTCTCAGAGGACTATGTGATCAGCTGAGGCTGGGTGTGATAGAACTACTGGGATTAAGGCATTACAAATAGACAGAAAGCTATTCCGGACACAGTCCAAGAGAGAGAGCAGAGCTCTCATTAGAGTCAGAGCAAATGTTACATCTGAAACTGCACTGGAAATGGTTTGAAAGAAACTGGAAACTTTTAAAGAAATTCAAAATGTGTATGTGACGATGGTTGACATGAGCAACCTTTGAATAGGTAATACTCTTTATGTACCTCTGTCCATGGTACTGAATGTTAAACAACATATTCTGGTGAGCTGTGAAAAGCCGTGTTAATGGCAGTCTAGTACAATAATAAATTAGGTGTGAATATGGTTTATATAGAAGCTATTGCTGAAATAGTGCTTTAGGGTTCAACTCTTATTACTGTGTAGTTGTGACTTCACTGTCTCTGTCCGTGGTGCTTAAATCAAGTATTAGCCCTAGGAGCATTTGAAATCACACACTTTTGGCATTTGAACTATATTTAAACTTGTTTGGAGTTTGTGTTCAAACTCCAGTTAATCAGCAAATATTACCATATAACGATTGAATTCAAATGACAAAGAAAAGTTTAGTTAAAGCATTAATGAAAATTTAGAAAATAAAACTCTACTAAAGACCCACAGACATTCCTCTTCTGCTGCCTGTTAAATACAGTATACATTGCTTGTCAACTCTCCCAGCAGTTAATATTTCATTGTTATTTCATTATTATTTTATTTTATATTTACCGTCAACTTTATTCTTCTGCTTTTCAAAGTGCTTATTCCAGCCAGTGCCTTGCAAACTCACAAGGGAGATATTTTTATGGACTCAAGTTCCTGATGTATTCTGTGTCAGATGCTTCCTGTAAGACCTGCAGCTGGTCAATAACTCCTCTGTGATAAATGATTATGTCTGTTTCCATTGCTCGGAGCATCAAGAGGAGGGATACAGCAAGGGTTGGGTAATAGTTTAACCAAAAATATTCCCCATGATGTGAATTGGTCTCTTAACGGAACGAACAGTAAGTCACGGGCAGGAGGAGAACAAAGTGGACCATGAGCAGAGAGAGTGAAAGCAGCGGAGTTGAGCTGGTCCAAGTGTGGTCAACGTAAACACTAAAGATTTAGCTACTTTTCAAGGCAAAAATAAAATGTTATAGCGTGAATAAACAAATGCCCTTTTCAACTTCAACAGTTTGAACAAATACAGCTATGTGTGTTAATGATGTGCGTAAACTAACAGGTGGTACAAGACAAAGCAGGGCAATCTGATTTAGCACCAGGCCTTATGATAAAAATGTTCAAATATCTTAAATAAAAGTTTGTTAAGCTTTGAATGTCTTGAGGCTCCGTCCACTCAAACTGAGGACTGATGGACTTGTTTGTGAGAACAGCAAGAGTGGGCAGGGGCCAACATAAGCTGTCAGAGCAAGGAGACAGAGGGAGCCAAAGTTAAACTGTTTTACATTTTTATATTTCTCTGCTAAAAGTTAAGTAGTTGAACGCCATTGTACAACAGAACACATATGTTTATTTGAAACGTTTTTTGTTTTGCATATCTTGCAGCATGTGTGAATCTCATAATAATAATAATAATAATAATGCCTTACACTTGTATTGCGCTTTACAAGCCTGTATTACCAAGTTTCTCAAAACGCTACACTGTTTTCATTATTTATTCACTCCAGACTCGGTGGTGTCAAGCTACTGTTGTAGCCACAGCTGCCCTGGGGTAGACTGACGGAAGCGAGGCAACCAGTCTGTGCCAGTCTGGGCCCCTCCGACCACCACCAACCACTCACTCACTCACCATATTTACCCCAGGCTTCCTGGTGTTCCCAAACGGTCTCCCATCCAAGTACCAACCAGGCCCTTCATGTTTAGCTTCCAAGATCTGATGGGATTGGGCAGAGCAAAGGCGGTATGGCCTTGTGCAAGGGAACAAGTAAAGTGTGACAATTTTTTTTTTTTTTTTTCATTTATTACCGGTTTGGAAATAAAGCAATGACAATGTTAATCCTGCAGTTTTCTCCATCTTTAAACAAATACAATTAGCCTTTAAATACATAGAGGAAATTGTGCTGTCTAAAAAGAGAAAATCTGCAAAAAGATTGTGCTCAATTTACAGTAAGTTTGATGGATGTTAAAGCTGGGACGGCAGATGGAATAGCTGAGGGCAACTTCAATGTTGCTCGCAATTCAGAGCATCAGCAGATAACACTAACACATACAAATCACTTCATACCATTTTGTGCAAAAAGTCAAAAGATGAATCAATTGAGAGAGAGAAAAAAACAAAAACAATGCCACCAAGTGTAAAGCTAGTGAAATCTGTAACCTGTCTGCAACCACCGTTCATGAAGACAGCGGTGAGATTATAGGCATTCTCTGGGGACATCTTAAACCCCTAACAATGGGAAGTATCAAAGACCGGTTCGGTCAGCCCTATTCTGAGAGAAACGCAATACTGTCTACTCTATATTTGGACACAGAGATTCACAGAAAGCACCGCAGACTCATACTGGCAGGGTTCCGAAAATCTTAATTCTGCTCCAAGAAAACGGAGGTGTCCAAACAGCCTGGGCCGTGAGTGTTGACTCCTGTCGAGACCTGGAAACACACTCTCTTCCTCAAAGGATTTGGTGTTCATATCTTACAAAACTCTTTCAAAAGTTTAGCAAGGGATAAACATAGTTTATTTTGGAGTTGGAAAATGCAACTTTTCAGGGATAGATTGACATAGCTAAAATAAGCCTGAATATGTTTTAGTTTCCATGGCAGTGGCTCTAACTGCAACAACACCCTGACAACAAGGTTTTCGGTTTAAAAGCTTAGACTTAAAGGAATAGGCCACCGTTTTTACATACTGACATATGTTCTTACCTTACCTTAGACTAGTTGATATGTACCTGTCTGGTCTTTGTCCGTGCGCTCTGTCATGCAAACGGAGCACAAACGCAGCCTCTTCCACATACTGTATAGTTCCAAATCAGCTCCCGTTAGAAGCTACCAAACTCTTCCACGTTGTCCCTATTTAAATACAGTTACGTGACGTGTTACACTACAATGTATAGTAACACAGAAATGTAACATGTCGATTTTCTCAGCGGATAAAAAGGGGTACTATATTGTGAGGCGTAATAATACGAGGAGCACTACGTCCGCGCACTAACACCTAAAGACTTCTCCCCCGCTCACTTCCGTCATTAGAAGCAGCGTGACTTGTAGTGAGCGGGAGAAAAGTCTTTAGGAGTTAGTGCGCGGACGTAGTGCTCCTCGTATTATTACGCCTCACAATATAGTACCCCTTTTTATCCGCTGAGAAAATCGACATGTTACATTTCTGTGTTACTATACTTTGTAGTGTAACACGTCACGTAACTGTATTTAAATAGGGACAACGTGGAAGAGTTTGGTAGCTTCTAACGGGAGCTGATTTGGAACTATACAGTATGTGGAAGAGGCTGCGTTTGTGCTCCGTTTGCATGACAGAGCGCACGGACAAAGACCAGACAGGTACATATCAACTAGTCTAAGGTAAGGTAAGAACATATGTCAGTATGTAAAAACGGTGGCCTATTCCTTTAAACATCTCTTCACTTCTCATCTCAGCAGTACAAATCCATCTGATCTAAATAATTAATCCGATTCACTCCTGAAATGCAACTTTGAGTCAAACGATTGAATCCAGCCATATATTTAACAGAACGTGTTCTCACATAACGAAATAAAAAGAACAATGTCACACTGACTGACCACAAAAAAGCTGACCGATTCCAAACACCAAATCTGTGTGCGTATCTTTTTTTCCTGAAGTTCCATGTACAGCTTTCTGGCACCTGCATTTTTCCGCATTCATCACTGAAATCGGAAAGCATTCATTGCATATCAGTCCTGTGCGATACGTTACACCTATCAGCACATAAGAGACAGCGGGTAATGACCTTCAGCTTTGTTCAGAGCAATACAATCTCTTGGTGTGACAGGCCACTGCGCTGTTGGTCGTGCAACCAACCAGAAAAAGACGTGTCCATCAATGCAGACTTACCAGAAAGCAAAATAAAGCAATTTAGAGAGTTAATTTTAAGTTCATTGGTCCACAAATTAAAAATAATAATAATAATAATTAAAATCAACACTTTCTTTTAAGTGTCAGCAAAAGCTGTTTTTCCAAAAATTGAACAAGTACAAAGTATTTATGCTAAAGACATTATCATTTGAGCCGCTCGTTCAAAATCTTGGTGCTATTTAATTGTTTCATTTGTGTTAGCCGTTAGCTTCAAGACAAAAACGCTTGCCGTGAAAAGCACGGAAGTTTAGTCCGAGGAATGATTTGCTCCTGACACGATGTTTTTAACATGATGCTGCGACTGTCGACCAGTAACTCACTGCCTGCCATGTAATCTAGAGATATTTATTTTTTTAGACAAGATGCTGCTACTAGGGAAACAACGGAGACAGGAAGAGCAGCGCCTCCTGAGGATCCACCCGGATGTATCGTGACGCTCGCGTGCATATAGCCTATTGATTGTCCATCCCTTGTTGTCATTGCGCCTTTAAAAGCCTGGTTTGGGTCTGTCAGAAGCACCTTTTGTCAGACTAAGAAGCAAAGTCACCGAGCAGGAAGACATCGACAACAAGAGTCAGATGTAAAGGACCGCAAGTAACTGCCTTTTAAAACAGGCTGTTGAATAAATGAACAACACAGCCGCATCTTAATTTGAATGTTTTTTTGTATTTGATATTTCCTGCCCTTGTTCATTTTTGTGACGCCTAAATAAAGCCACTTATTTGTTAACTTTATTTCCCCTCAAACAATGTCATATACCTCAAAAAGACTGATCTAATGAATGTCTTGTCATGTATACAGATAACGGAGCAGGGAACTACAGTACATGAGCATCTTGTTGAATATTTTTGTAAATGGTCAAGTGGCTGCTTAATTGCCTGTAACGTCTGCCTCACCCCAGTCTTAACATTTACAAGAGGCCACAGCTGGAGGCATTGCTGGATATGAGTCGTTTTGTGAGTTTTAAAGAGATGAATACAAGTTTGTGTGAGTAGCGATAGGTCAAGTGTCTATCAAGCCACAGCAGGTGAAAAAAAAAACAATGTGCAATAAATCGGGAGGTTAGACAAGGAAAGAAAGGGTGGCGGAATTGGTAAATCTTTGTCAAAACAAATCACTTGAATCAGTCAATGATGTAGACACTTAAACGCCAGTCATGCAATTATATTACCTCTTGAAAGCAAATAAAACTATCCCAAAAGTGAGCAAAACATTAAGATGACTGTTCATCCCCCACGAAAAGTGAAGAAGAAGAGAAGTCAAACTGTACTTTTGGATATATGCGTGGGCGGAAAGTAAGTGTTTGGCTAATGAGCGATTTGACTGCTTTAGTTGGATCTCCTCTGGCAAAGTCTGACCCGTTTGACACATGTTCATAACAGGGAAAACCAACAGCTTTCAGCCAAAAGAGTCAAATATTTCAGTCAGTGAGATAAGACTGACAGCTTGGAACCATTTGACGGTGTTCCGTTCAGTAGCGCAGGAAAAAATGACAAATGACCTCTGCAGAATGTACTGTATATTCACACTGATTTTCGGAGATAATGCTAAACTGACAGTTGACCTTCACTTGGTATGTAGAACATATCACGTTACACTCTAAAACATTTAGCAAAATGTCTGTGTAGGCTCTCAGTCGTACAGGAGTGGTCCATCTTCAATAAAGGTTTCTTGAAGAGGTACTCTGTTGTTGAAGTGTCAAACGTTTCGCCTCTCATCCAAAAGGCTTCGTCAGCGCACTAAAGTTCAGTTCAGCCCGCAGTCAAGACAAAGACCATCAGGAGGAGTTCCACATGGCTACGTCCCTCCCCTCTATTAGAAGACCCAAGAAGACCCAAAGGACAGGACAGACAGACTACAGAGCCCAAGAGGGAAGGGAGTCTCTTGCCGTATGTAGCTGGGATCTCAGAGAGATTTTTTAGACAACTTCGGATTCCAGTGTACCACAAACCACTGAGGCAAAAATGTGTTCATCCCAAAGACAAAACCCTGAGCCACAAACAAAGTAATGTGGTTTATTCTATCCGCTGCAAAGAGGAAGAATGCAAAGAACATCATATTGGAGAAACTGAACAAGTGTTTCAGAAGAGGCTTTTTCAACACCACAGGAAAAGTACAAGCTGCCTTCAGTCAGCAGATCCTTTCCTCCTAAAAACCATCAACCACTTCTTTATCTAAAGAAAAACTTTGGTTTGAACGAGGAGTGAAAAAAGCTTTTTTTGTGAAGAAGGAGAACCCCTCCATGAACAGGAATGGCGGGCTTAGATTTCATTTGTTTCCCTCTTAGAACAATCTTCTTCACACCAAGCCGGCAGGGCTCTGTCATGTTAATGAGGCTGAAACTCAGCCCAGAATAGTTCAATAGGAAGGTAATTGGCAGGGATCAGCTGAGAGTAGGGCCGTTCAGACTCAAACTCAAGTGTCTTGGAGGTCGTTAGGCCTTAGAACAACAAAGATGTTCATCTACAGGTCAGAGTAGCTGCCAATAGAGGAGAGGGAAGGTAGCCAAGTGGATGGTCTTGATCTCGACTGTGGGCTGAACTAAACTTTAGTGCGCTGAAAAAACCTTTTGGATGAGAGGCAAAACATTCGACACTTCAACAACAGAGCACAGAAGACGACTCACGAACCTTGATTGAAGATCTAAAACATTTACTGTGTGAAATACTGCCTGCATATAGTCTGTAAGTAGCACTAAAAGAATAAAGAGCTTGGACGAGTCATTGCCAAGGGAGTTGGTATTTGTTGAAATAAATAACATTGTTTTTGTTTTGGTAGTGACAGTGCATGCTAATGAACAAATATGGGACTTAAAGTGATAGTCGGTAAGTTTGCAAAATTACTAGAGAGTAGGGCTGAAAGATATATCGTTATTGTATCGATATTGATATGAACATTCAAACATTAAAATCGAAAAAGCAAGATATAAACGATATAGATTTTCATCAATAAAATTGCACTCTTAATATTTTTCTATTTTTATGAAAAATGCTTGGTTTTCACCTAACCCATAGATATATCGTAGTTATATGGGAGCCAACCATCTGCTCCCTCATCAAGAAGGCCCAGCACCAGGATGCTGGTGCAGTTCTACACGTCCATCATCATGAAATCAGATTCCTTGGTGTGATTATTGATGACAGAATTACTTGGAAATCTCATATTAAATATATATCTACGAAAATTTCTAGAAGCATTTCAGTAATTGCAAAAGCAAAGCACATTTTAAACATCAAAGCTCTACATACCTTATACTGTTCTCTGATTTTGCCCTATTTATATTATTGTACTGTGGTTTGGGGTAGGGTTAGGCTTATAAAAACACAGTTAAACCAATAGTATTGTTGCAAAAAAGAGCTATCCGAGTAATTCATATACTGTAGTTGGGTTTTTGGACCACACAAACTCATTATTTTTAAATTCAAGGATCATGAAGTTTTGTGATATTGTTGAGTTCCAAACTATACAAATGTTATTCAAAGCAAGGTATAAATTGTTACCAAGCCAAATACAAAGACGGTTCCAAGAACGTACTGGTTGTTATGAATTATGTGATGAATTGAACTTTAGGATTCAGAAACATAGCACTAAAACTTTGAAAAGTTTTAGTCCAACAGTTAATGGTGTACAATTGTGGAATAAATTGGAGATGGAATTGAAACGATTTCCAAACATCAACCTGTTCAAATATAAATACAAACAAAAGACTTTTGAAATATACAGACAAGAAGAAATGTGTTGCCACTAGGGGGAGCAGTAGGATCAATTATGTGTATTGTTTCCTCTATAATCTGGAAGAGTGTTGCTGCTTGGAACGGTTGTCATTCAATTGCTCAAATTTACAAATGGAGAATTAGGGTTGGCAGGTTATGGATCTGTTGAGAGGAATCCTCCCAACAGGCTCTAAACTTTTAATGCACCACTCAGCATAGGAACATCATCTACAAAATCAGTTGTTAGGGCAGCTGTGTGGGGGTTTGTTGAGGGGGGGCTACTGCCCTCTTCAACTGGCCCGCTCTACACTCTGGCATTTTAATGCACCACACTATGCAGGGCTTACATCATACTTCACATATAACCCAATTAAATACATATATAATAATAATAATGATAATGATGATAATTAAACCCAAATTAAAATTATACTGAGGATGGTAATGACAACTGGGAAGTATCAAGATCTCGGAGTATAATATCTATTAATGTACCTATATAACATAAAAGTAACTCTCGGTAATCACTGGTAACAATCTGAAAGAAAGATACTAGGCATCACATTTTTGTACTTGCTTTGTACTAGACATCGTACATGAAACGAGATCGTTGTTGTAGTTGTGCTTTGTTTCAATTAATTATATAAACAGTTATTTTTTTGTAAGTTTGTAAGTTGGTCTGTGCGAATGTAGTTGCTTGAAATGTTTCAAATTCTCTTTGGATGAGGTCTCTTTGATGTTTTGTTCCTTCGGTACCATTGTGTGAAATGTACTTTTATTTATTTATTGCACTGGGGGGTGGGGGAGCTCATAAGCTTTTTGCTTCAGCCCACTCCTTTGGAACAGAATGTATACTGCTCAAATAAACAAATAAACTAAACTAAACTAATACACTTCTGTAAATATGATCCAAATATTGATCTATGTCAATTGTTGTCGTCTTACCATATTTTACTTTTTATTTTGTATCTTATTTATTTAATATGTTTATGCATGCCCCCAAAGCCTTATAGTTTCAAGTTGTATAGCTTATGTTTATCTAAATTCTGTGTTATATGTTTTATGTTGCACGTCTGCACCAAGAAATATTCCTAGTTTGTTAACCTGTTCTCAATCAATGACCTATTCGGATTCTAATTCGGATTCGGATTCTGATCGATATCGAGATATCTGGCATGAATATTGAGATATGAAATTGTGTCCATATCATTCAGCCCTACTAGATACAGTGAAATTTGAAAGTAATCAAATTTCTCTCCTCTTTAACCAGAAAGCCCTTCTCAGTTTGCAAAATGCGGACACCCGGAAAATAATTTTCAAAAGTAAACAATCAAGCTCCCTCCCCCACCCTCCCGAATGGACCACATTTTATAACATTTGTAAAACATTTAGACTTCCAGACTTCAAGTATATAAACATGCCCCGTTGGACTGTAGGGCTGATTTCCACCCATTGCCTCCCAGTCGTACACAAAATCACTCTTATTCATCCTGGCCTGTTGTAGATGTTTTTAGCCGTAAGGGAAACTGAAGTCCCTGGAAATAAGAGAGCTAACTGCTGTGCCACTATGCTGCCCCCAACCATTACTTATTAGATGAAAAACATGAACGTGTTAATTAGAGCAACGAACTGTCTCTTTGGTCCCCGCCATTACTTCTCACACTCATAGAAGAGCAGCCATTCCATCAGCAACATCACATGAATGGAGAGAGGGGGACGGTCATCTTACCTGAGAAAAACAGACAAGAAGATTACAATTAGAAAACATTTAAACTATTATCAGCAATGCAAATCAAACTGCAAATGGCAAACATGTAAAGCAACATTCAAGCAACTATTAGAGAACATTGTAGGTATACTTCAAACAGGAGCTGCCGTAAAAGCATTTGATGTAGACCCACAGAGATATTCACACTGATTACCGAGCACCTCTGCCGACTTTTGGTGCGACCTGATTAGCCAAAGGGAAACTAAACTATGACACAGGATACAACCGTGGCTAACTCAAATTCAAAGCAGTATCAACGGGAGCCCAGAGAGGACAAATTTACATATTTTTCACATTTTGAAACACAGTCAAATGTCAAAGATGTTGTGTCAATGGCTGCACAGTGGGAGCTCTCAGTCTGTGTGGAACGGCAGACAGAAGAAGACAGATCACAGTATTTGTTATAAAAATGCAAAAATACCCTAACTGTTATTGTCCGGGAATTCTTTTTGAATACAGTATTTCAATTAATAATACACATATCAAAAAAGACTATTCTCCAAATCACTTCCCTCTGATAGCTGCAGCAGACTAGCAAAAGGTGAAAAGCGTGTGATACATCCACACATTTGATTGAGGTGTATTCAAAACAGAGAGGGACATTTGAGTATTTTGATTACATGGGTGTATGTGTTACATGTAGTTGTGAAAGGGCAAAGCAATGTTTGTATTTTACTTTCTTAGGACAAAATCACCATTTGTTTGGTTAAAACTACAATACCACATGCTGTAATTTACACTTGACTTTAATTCAGCCCACCAGCACTAGTGAAGAAATATGACAGACGAGGTTTTATAAGCCTTTCTATTGCTTTGGTATGAGCTGTATGAGAATGTTACAAGGGTCACATCAACACATTATCTTAAGAAAACAAAAGCTCAGCCGTCTTGGATTTGTTTCAAACTTGGAATGATTGTTGTTGCTAAAGACAAAACTAGTGATGGGAATCATTAAGGATTAATCAATATTACTGCTCTTATCAATCCGATCCTATAATGCTTCTCTTATCTGCACAACACAAACATGCTGACCTTAAGGCAATGCTAGGTTTTTTTGGTGGGAGGGCGGTTTAATTTATTTGAGCAATTTACAAAAAGGTAGATTGCAAGGTTACCTCATTGCACTATAATACAAACTCAAAAGGAGTAGGCAAGAAGCAAGAAAGCTTATTTCTTAGGTTGAGCGTGGGGTTTCTATTTCTTTCTTTCCAGCTCTTCTCACATCTACACAATTGTTCTGTTCATAACACTGAGGTCAGAGAATGTGTTTCATACATATGTGTGCGGCAACCTTACCGCCAAGGCCATCGGAGCAGTGGATTGGTACGTTTGATGTTGATTGTATGCAGGAAGTGAGAAAAGAACTCGTGGTTATAATGTTGGCTATTAAGATACAGTATGATTAGTTATTTGTCAAACTATATTTAGAAAACTTTTGTAAACATTTACAATATTCACAATACTTTTCCAATCTTTGAAACTCTTTGTGATTTTTTTATTCACTATCGAGATATTCAAATTCCCCTAAATGTGCCGCCCTTGCGGAAATTGAAAATGCCAGACTGTCATTATTTTAAATAAAAGCTGCTGTCAATTTGAGCAAATGAACAATGAGCTAAAAGCCCCCTTTTTGTTAGCTTTACTTTACCCTGTCACTCATGATCGGGCAGGCAGATCAGCACTGCAGCTTACTTTGCGAGTTTGGAATGAATATTTATGGACTAGATTAAATAATAATGACACTTGAACGAGTGGATCAGCCGCATGTAGATGAAAGAAAATGATTTAGACTTGGGTGGATTCAATATACAGGAACTGAAAGAGAGAAAAATATATCAAGATACTGACTCGTCAAATATCAAAAGCAATGTTTCATGTTTTTTTGTCAATTGTGTTCATTAGGACCAGGCTAAAAATGAAACAAAAGGAAGTAAATCATGACTACAAATATAAAGTTTGCACACAAAAAAGAGTATACATTTCAGTGAGAGATTCTGTGATATAGTATAGCTACATCACCAAATATTGCATATATGTTGCAGTGCATCAGTATTGTGCAGCCGGAATTTGAATTGTCCATCATGATGTTAAATTGCTTCACTCACTCACTACAATCTACTACAAAATTATATTCTAAAGTGACAATAAAATTCCTTCTTCTGAAACACTGAAGACGAACCAAGGGAGCGGAGGGAGCTGCAGGAGCAGGAGGAAGAGGAAGGAGGAGGTGGAGCTAACCAGTGCAAGACACCATGCTCTGAAACAGGGACAAACCCGGGAGGCGGTGCACAATTTCAGTGGATCAGAGGAGACTGAAAGCAGCCAACCAGGTTTCCTCCAGGTACTACGGTTTCCCATACCTCCAAAAACATGCTGGTCAGGTTGGCCCACAGTGGTGGCGCGTTCAGTCACAGCGGCTCAGGACTAACACCTGAACACTACTTTGTTGTACGGTTGTACAATGACAATTACTTACCTACAAAGGGCAAAGGGCAGAATTAATAAGATACCTACTACTTGATAGAGTCAGAGATGGACAGCCTATAGCAGAGCCAAAAAATTTGATATCTTTGGATTAATAGGATTAGGAAAGAGTAAAATGGCTGGACATTACATTTGTATGAGTCCAGTAGAGGGGGTAGCATGTAGCCAAATGATTCATTGTGGCAACTCAAAGCAACAAAGACCAAATTAATAAGTGGCCAATAAAAAAGCACATGTTGTTTATTAACCTCCAGCGCTACTGTTAATTTCTTATCTCGGGCCAGTAAAAGGTTAATTATGTCATGTTGCTATTGTAATAGAAATAGAATACACAAAACTGCTTTAGATAAATTACCTTCTGGATGATAAACGGTGGCACAATATCTAATACACAACAGGGTTTTTCAAAGGATTTGTGACCTGAGGGGCCCATTTCTGAAAAGAACAGAATCCCAAGGTCTCCCAAACGTCTTCCACTCCCTCAGTGTGGTGTTGCAAATGAATTCATCCCATGTGTAAAAATACATTTAAGTGAATTTGTATACAGTCATTCTGAGTGATTTTATTTCTTGAAGTATTTAAGAACATACAGTATCGTTACAAAATCTGTTAAAATTATCTGTAAATTCCAATTTTTATATTTTTTATAAATGGCTCAGGGTCCCAGGCAGACCCCAACTTGAGAATCACTTATGCAGTATAACATCATCTATTTTGGTTAACGTATAGAAACAGTATAATTGTGCCAGAATACATATTTGGTTGATTATTTCACAATCAAAACCGGACAAATTCTCAGCAATTATCGCAAGACGCCACTATTTATACTTGCTCAATCTGAAACAAACAGTACATAAGTAAATTACATAAGGAATACAAACATGTACTTTTGACCTAAAGTTGAACAGGCAGTAAATATCTGCCTCCGTGGCATGAAGCTCAATCATCTAATGAAGCAGATGTTTGGTTGTGACAGGCATAAGACAGCAATGGGCAAACAGCTTGTATTTACGTGATATACACAACATTGCAAAGGCTATAAACATTCTTTATTCGTGAGAGAAGTCATAAAAAGAGACGAACTATAGCCGTTCTGCTGAGTTCAGTACAAACTGTATGATCACTTCAGATGTGTAATGATCCATGCTAATGCACAGGCAGCAGAAAACAAGATGTTCAGTCAAATTAGCGGGAACATCGGAAACTGCTTTGACCAAATGAATGCAGATTTCACTCAGACGGAAAATCTTATACAGTTCCTTTGCGAAAGTATTCGGCCCCCTTGAACTTTTCGACCTTTTGCCACATTTTAGGCTAATTTTTTTGTGAAGAACCAACAACAAGTGGGACACAATCATGAAGTGAAACGAAATTTATTGGATATTTCAAACATTTTTAACAAATAAAGAACTGAAAAATTGGGCGTGCAAAATTATTCAGCTCCTTTACTTTCAGTGCAGCAAACTCTCTCCAGAAGTTCAGTGAGGATCTCTCTCTATACATCTACCCAGCTGAAACATGTACACTTATTTTTCCTGTCTGTCTTCACATGTTTGATGTCGTGCAGATGCAGAGATGTTCCAATTTGCAATTCAGACAATAGAGAAGAAGAAGATCTTATTTATATATCGCCTTTCACAGATATGGTCACAAAGCACTTTACATGAGATCATTTTACATTCACTCCACACTCGGTGGTGGTAAGCGGCCTTTGTAACTTCCATTTCCCCTGGGGGAGACTGACAGATGCGCTGTCGCGACTGCACACATCTGCGCCAATGGTCCCTCTGACCACCACCATTCATTCACGCACACATATCAGTCATCCTGGCCTATTTGACATGTTATTAGTGGCAGGGGAAACCGGAGTACCCAGATGAAACCTACGCAGATATGGATATAACGTGTTTTATGTATACAAGCTTTCCACCTCTGTTGGACACTACACCAGTTGACAGATGCTTACTAGCAGGAATTTACCTACCGGACTTCAGGTTAAATGTCTGGGATCTATTAACTAAGACACTGCCTCTTATTTTTAAACCGTGAAAGAAGGAGTAAGTTAAATATCTCCTGCTGCCCAAACTCTTTTTTTTAGCTCTCCAAATCCCTCGCACACAACACTTCTGTTCATGTGAAATAATCAAATGCACATTTGCGGCGGGTGTACACCTTTGTCAGATGGCACCATAGAAAGTGTGGAGCTGTTTTTTTCTCAAATGATTGCATTTATGAGGAAGGCCAAAGAGAGGATAAAGTAATTTACTCCCCAACAACAACAACAAATAATTTGGTACGCAGCTTTAATCATGCAGAAGATACTGTATTTTGAGAGAAGTACAGATGTAAAGGGTTATATTTGTTTTAGCTCCACTTCAACATTTTTACAGTTAATGTTACGATATAGCGGCACCTGGTGCAGATAAATCAGCAGGAGTTAAGTGTCACCATGGGAGGGGAATCACAGCATAAATACTCACATATATCAGAGCTGTCAAGAAGAGGGATGGCATTCTTTATCGTGAGCAGCACTGTAGGATTAGCACCAGTAGATAACATAGTCATTCACTCAGAAAATATCATGCTGAGAGGTCATTCTTCACAGTCAATATGTTACACTTTAAAGCCAGTGAAGATGAAAACAGGGGTGGTAAAACTGAGGTCAAACGAGTCAATTGTGGAGAGAAGATTGGATCGCCACTCAACTTTGACATACAATAAAAACACAAAAAAGATATGGTGAGTGAAAGTAAACAGTCTTATATTACATTAGTTTGTGATTTCTAACTTTGGACACCTTAGATATCAAAGAAAACATCAGAATTTATTGTATATTTATTGATAAAACAAAGTTCTTCTGGTTGGGCCTATTGCTTGTAGTGTTGGACACGACTGGACTATTGTAAGGCAGCTGATGCAAAGTTATGTTAATTAGCTCACGGAAATAATGATCCTATCACTCGAATTCTGTCTTCCCTTCACTGGCTCCCGGTCCACTACTGAATTCATTTCAAACCTCTTTTATTTGTTCCAAGTGCCTCAATGGCCTTGCCCCACGTTATCTGTCTGACCTTCTAGTGTCATATTCCCTGGCACGTTCTCTCAGGTAGCAGGTCAAGCTATGCTTGTGGTTCCTCAGTGTAAACACTTTCTAAGTGTAACCTTAGAAAATACTGAGCATTTTCTGTTGTTGGTCCCAAACTGTGGAATGAACTGCCCCTGTATTGAACAGGTTGGTTCTCTTTGGCGTTTAACTAGTTTGAAGTATTGACTTTTACTGTTAACACACTTTTGTGCCACTGTTTTGCATTTTCCTATTCCTCTAGAAGAGTTTTTTTTTTAGAGTCTTAAATCAGAACATCAAGGCAGTCACCGCCTGTTTGTTCTGCACACAATGAATATGCTAACTGACTATGACATGTCAGGCAGTGCCATCAAGCATGATTTTGAAAGGGGACTAACTTTACCTTTTTGGAACAGGGAAAAAAATTGTAAAATGTAATTGTTTCAGTGCGTTGTCAGAACACCTTTAGTGTTGGTTGACAGAGATCCTGCCCTGTGCTGGAGTAGAACTCAGGGCAGACTTCATTGCAACGCACACATTAGTAAACAACACAATTCCCAGGTAGGTGGCAAGCGTATTCGTAGACTGCTTGGATAAAAAACACAAGGTATTATTTCAAACTTCCTCTAACAAGCTGCTGTGAGAGACTTCTGTCCAATTCAAGCTGTGGAGCATACAGAACAAAACACGCCAAGCAAATGATAAAAATACTTGCACTGAATGTGAACACAAATTGGTTGGTTGTCTGTAATGGAACCATAAATCACACCCCAAATGTTTTAAGCTATTAAATACATAAACGTTTGCTCCCTTAAGAATGCCATCCTTGATAAAAAAAAATAATAATAATTTAATAAAATCTTTGACTTGTTTCAAAGACTTTTTGACCTATGCATTTTACTACCAACAACCTCATACTCTGCACACATATGAACTATAGGAAGCAGAACAAATACCAACACATCCTTATTTCAGTCAGTCAATGGAAGGTTAAGCAGGTCAGTGAGGCCAACTAAATCAAGTTTATTTCTGAAAGAAGCTACCAAAACAACACCGTACAGGTGTGGGGAAACACAAGATATAACATAAGCACTGGCATAAAAAACAAGGAAAGCAGAAGTATTAGCAAATGTTTATACATAGCATATGAGATTTGTCTCCTGAGATTTGCAGTTCAGGAGTTAACCAGGTGCCAGCATTGGCCCAGACAGTCCAGCTGCACTCGCCTCTCGGTGAGTGTCCTCTCTCATGTAATTATCAGGAACAGGGGGCGGCCATCTCCACTGGGCTCAGCTCAGCTGCACTAGAGACTGCAGCTCTCAGAAGGGATTTCAAAACCAGGCCACTAGAGCTTGGCCAAATTAGCTCCGGTCGGCTCCATGGGGCAAAATTACACAAGCCTTTACAGACAGAACAAGACAGCTTACAACAGACTTATGCTGTAGGTGGGCTGAAGAGGAAAGGCTACTCGGTTCACTAAGCAAGTCCAAGTCATCTTTTCGGTTCAGTCTTAAAGTCTTAACTTGTCATTTTACGATACTGTTTACTCTTTAAATATACAGTGTATTTCATAGATGCGTGTTTGAGTAATCCTCAGTCTCTTCTCCTCCTCCAAAGCTCATAACGCTTTTCGGCCATCTGCTGATGTAATGAGTTGTTCTTTCTCTCTCACTCAGTCTCTTGCTCTCCATCTCCATCTCTGTCTCGCCACCTCTATCTCTGTCTTCAACTCAGACAAATGTGAAAGTCAAAAGCAGTATTGTACGTATGATAAATTATTCTAGCTGCACTCTTTGCCACTTAATCTTATAATGATTATTGTTTATGTCCTATTTAGGGATGCTTTGGGAACTTTGGCACCGATCAATATTTTTTCAGCCGATTAGGCCCAATAATTATCAGCTCAAACTGCATTGATTCTGCGGCTCCAGCTCGCGGCCTTTCTCTCGGCGGCGGCGCCGTCCCGCTCCTAGTGCAGCCCGGAGCTGCTGCAGATTCAACACTGCAAATTTACAAAAGCACATATACGCTCTCCCTAAGCGACTATTGCACTGTTTTACCTGAAAAATATGAAGAGTATTACAGCGAAACAATGCTGTGCAGGCGCTCTCTGTGAAGGATGGGTTTTTTAAACTTTTTACATCAAAGTCACTTTAACATAGTCACCGCAAAATGTGAAAAAGAGACTAATTGCGCACCGCAGACCCGTGCGAACAGAGCGGGTCCTAAACCAGACATGGGCAAACTAAGGCCCGCGGGCCACATACGGCCCGTTAGGCTTTTTAATCCGGCCCGCCGAACTTGTCCAAATTATAGTAAAAACCTCCTTTTTTTTCCCTTTCCCTGCAATGCCCACGTTTCCCCAATAGATGGCGCACTCAACACATTGACCGTTGTTGGAGTGGCGCGTATTTCTCTTTATTTCACTTTAATTTTCACTTCGTTTCACGTCACCATTAAGCCCTTCTGTGAAAATGAGCGGACCAAAGAGAAGGAAAGTGGACAGCTTTTAATTAAGAGCAATGCGCATTTACGCACAGCAGCGGTACAGTAGCTTAATTAACACGCCGCACATCGCTCTTAATTTAAATTAAAATTTTCAGCTGCAGGTAGGATATTTAATACAGCCTATGTCTGTGTGCCTGGCAACGATACACGTGTACTGTTTGCGCGTGAAGGCGAGGGCGTCCGTGGCGAGTTTGTAGAGCGCGCGGTCAGGACAATCCATCCATGATTTTGCGGAGTTTAACACAAGTAGATATAATGCTGCGTTTACACATAAGCACGATGCGTTACGAATGTCATTTTTCCGTCATTCGTGACGTTCGTGACGTGACTTAACGCATCTCAATGGGATTCTTAACAGAACGCATCAGCTCGTGACATTCGTGACGTTCGTGGAGAAAGTTTTTGTCTGTCAAAAAATCTTCCACGAATGTCACGAATCACCCTCTGTTCGTGGAGTTCGCAACGTGTCCTTTCGTGATGCGTAGTGGCGCTTCGTAATACAGCGTGAGAGCACTCGTAGAGCATTCGTAGAGCATTCGTGGAGCAGAATCACTGTTTTCACGCTCAAAATTGACAGAAACCCACACTACGCCCAAAGTAAATGTTCGTACCTGCAGTAGCTATGCCAAGGAAAAGTGTCACAAAGTCGGCCAATCCGCGCTCCAAGCCACGGACAGCACCTGGCGCTGCCGCTCCGCGGGGTGCTGAAAGTGTTCCTCCGACCTTTCTTCCTCCTGGGTCGTACCTGATGTTCGGGAGTTGGAGCCAGACGAGCCCAATGACTCAGGGGAGAGCACGGCCTCTGCTCCGCCTCCAACCCGGCGGCAGAAGATCACTCCACATTCGCCCAATTCTTGACAGATTTCGGACAGAACGCGAATATTCCTAGTGACCCGTAACAGCCCGTGGCAGCGCGCAACACCACGCAGCAGCGCGGGACGCATATTCGTGACCGTGCGTAATAATTCGTGCCATTAATCGTAACGCGTAGTAACAGGTCGCAACAGTTAGTGGCGGCGCGTGAAACCTCGACCCCGAATCAACAAATTCGTGATCCTTGGCCACGAATGTGCATTTGTGGCATTCGTAACGCATCGTGCTTATGTGTAAACGCAGCATTATTGAGCTTGAGTATTTCGTTGTGTAATAATATGTTTTGAATGTTGAAAGTGATTCAATTTTTCAATAAATGTTGATTTCTTTAACTTTGCACCTTCGATTGAAACGTATTAAAAACAGACGCAATCTTGATAAATCACAGTGCGTATGTTATTTTAATCTATTTACATTTCCTCCTCCCAGTATCTGCGAAATAGTATGTAAATGCCATATCTTGCATATTCCTTGAGACAAATTTATTAACTGATAAGGGCTATTTTTCACATTTGAAAGACAGTTAATAAATTGGGTTGTAGTGTTCTTACTGTGCTATGAGGTTTGCACACACTACATTTAATGCTTTAGTATATCCGGCCCAAACACTCCCTCCAAATGCTCCTGGCCCGGCCCCTCTGTCAAATTTTAGAACCCATTGTGGCCCGCGAGTCAAAAAGTTTGCCCACCCCTGTCCTAAACCAATGTATGAACGAAAGAAGTTTTACATAAAATGAGCCTCGTGTTTTCTGCCACACGATGCATAAATGCACAAATTAGCCCAATGCCGGTGAGATGGTGCCACGCCATTGGTCCGACAACCCAATAGTCCAACGTCTCATTATTCTGAAAATGTATCATTGAGCCGAGGTGCCATTAGTCGGAAATCTCTCTCCACTTGTGTTGTGGATTAGAGAGCCATATACAACCATTGCACCTAACCTTAAGGTCAGTGGACTCTTGCCTGAACCTAATTTTATTTTTCAACCCCTACTCAATGGGACATTTTCAGAATAATGAGACGTCGGACTGATGGGTTGTCGGACTAATGGGCCAACCCCAGACAGAGTGTCTTGCTTTGGTGCTATCCTATCTACTTCATGTGCAATGCAAACTTGAATCTGTCACAGGCACAGATTTGGCATCACTTCTCTCTCATGTCAGCGACAGGTCAGAGCAGCACAGGACAATAGATACATAATTATCGGTGGCATTATCGGTTATCGGTGGTCTAGATTAACGGCTTATCGGTATCGGTTCAAAGTTCCATTATCGTGCATTACTAGTCCTATTGATTTGTGCACCTTAACGTACTAGTTATGTAAAGCACATTGGATTACTTTGTGTGAATTGTGCTCTAAACGTTCAGCATTTCTTGCTTATAGTTAGAAGCAATTGCTTTGCTCAGAAATTATGTCTGGATTACCAATAAATTAAATGTGAAATACAAATTTCGGAGAAACCAAAACACTCAACTTTATCCGTTTTTATATATCCGCAGGAGTGTCCAATTATTTGTATACGGCATGTGGGCCACGGATTGGTGTTCAATGTGGTCAACGTTCAACTGGGTGCATTTAAGAGACACTTTAATTGATCCCCACACCTTTATTTAGGCCTGGAACCTTAATGCCAGTTCTGTATAATATAATGGTCGTTTTTGAGGTTTGTATTAGTATTATTCAACAGTAAAAAGTACCACCGCTGGCAATGTGCCAGCGGTGGGCACGACTGCTTTTAGGAAGGCTGTGTGGGTGGGCGTGTGTAATAACTTTCAAAATTACTTGTAGATGGATGGTGGAAGTGGCTGTGTGGTTGTAGTTAGCTCGATTTCATTTAATTCTACAACCACAGGTTAAGAACATTCCCAAAGGGGCTGGTGCAATAATTCATTCTGTTCATTATGTAAAGTATTGAATCATGCAAATTAAAAGAGCACACAAATGTCCTCCCTTAGGCATGTTTGAGTTATACTGCATTTCTTTTACACACATACAAATGTAAGCCTCTTTCCAAAGGGAGAACTTTGTCATAATTGGGTCATGATCCCATTATGTTTCAATAATAAACATTTTCCCTCAGCGTCATTGTACCTTAATGTTTTCTTTTTACATTACTACCCATAAAGAAAATTATTATGTGGTTACTTTGAGCTCTGGCGGCCCTTTTGTTGATCCACTAGAGAAATCGCCACAAATAAAAATGCTAAGGAAACTAATACTTCCAACCACAACAATCACGGTGTTGTGAAAGCGCAGGGATTGTCAACCTGTAAAAACAGGACTGTCCCACTTACACCTAACTGTTCTTCAGAAGAGCATGTCTGTATTGCTCTACTAACTCCCTCAGTTTCCTGATGTGTTTGTTTTTGTTCACTTTTGTAAAAGAGCGCAAAGTGTTGTGTTATTGAAGACTCTACACTTTGAACAGAACGACTGTAAGAAAATCCACAAACTCACTCAACACGACATTATGTCAATCTCTCTCCCTTAACAAAGCATGGATTGTACGTTTCTCTTGTAAACAGGACACTATGTCTGTAAATGTCCATCTTTTCTTTAACACGGCCATACTGCCATTTCTGTCTTCATCTCCAAACCAAACTTGACTTTTATTGTCTCTTATGAGACTTGCGACTCGCCCTTTGGCAAGAGTTGCACAAATCCTAAATCAGACCAGTCATGTAGCTCAGGGGGAGACAGAGATGTGTCTTAAAGGCTTAGCGTTAGAGATTGATATTTTAACACTTGATTCCACACCTTTAAAATGTGCAACACTGTCATATGAACATTTTATTCTTGAGCAATAAAACAAAGTGCTCTAAAATGGTGGGCCACTATTTGTGGAATCAACAAATGCCTGATTAGCTGAGTAGCTTCTCCACATGACTGCATTGTACCTTTTCATCACTCCATTTTTGGTCAATCAGCTTTTGCAATGAAGGCCGCTAAACTGTGGGAAAGCTACCTGACAATATAAAGAGGGCATTAAAACTGAACTCAAAAAACATCTAAAAAGTAGCCAGGGCTGCACACACTAGCCATGCCAGTCTTTAGTTTCACAATCCCTATGGTACTGACTCTGTTTGTATTTGGAGTTGTTGATGTGTCTGGTTGTATGTGAGGAGGGCGAAGGGTTTTTATTGAATCTGTAATGTTGTATGCGGTCTTTCTTGTCTTGTTTTTTTTGTTATGGGTTGTCCGTTTCCTGCCAGGGACTGCAGAGGTAAATTAGCCTTAGGCTAACTCTGGTACAATGCATCAAATTGCAACATTTATGTAATAATTGTACATGGTCCTTTTTAAATAAATAAACTATACTAAACTAAACTAAACTGACGCATGACCATCTCGGATGTGCTTCAAATGTGTCGTTTACACCCAACAGTAAATGTGTGAGGGTGTTGGGCTTTTTTCATTTTCTTTGTTGTCTTTGTCTTCTTCATTTTTGTGTTCTTCTTTTTTACTTTCCTTATTCCTCCCAAAAACAATGACAGTCCAAAATCATGGCTTCTCCAATCTCATTTTAACTGCTCGACCAATAGCTCTTTTTTTTTTCTCTCAATACAAAAGAATATGGAAACATAATGTCATTTGCGGTGCCTGTTACTTCACTTATGCCGAATAGACTAGTGTATATGGCTGCCTAACAGTGTTTAATTTTGCACAAAAGATGTCATAGACGTTGAACCATGCTCTGTCAGTGAGGAGATTAAGCTTGACAAAGCGAGAATATGCAGGCTAATTTCTGGATGAAAATGTGTTTTATAATAGCTGGTGCAGAAATAAAACAGTCATGCTGATTTCATGACAACAAAGGAAAGATTCTGTGGAGAACCAACAGCACTGATCAAATTATCTTTCCAACAACAATTAGCCATCGCAGCAGCCATTGTGTTGAACAAAATAAAATCTGTATCAAGAAAAGTCAAGTTGTTTTTGTTTTAGGGTTAGACGTTTGAATTAACTAAAATATATCCTGGATCAGAATCAGAATAGTTTTTATTGCCATTGTTTGAGGTTCACAAGGTTCACAAACTAGACTACACGCCTCCAGGTCCTGGAGGTGAACTGGTCCTGGAGAGATGGGAGCTTACAGCCAATCACCTTTTTAGGTAATCGGCTGCACAATGCGCTGCAGTCGGTGCTTGTCCCGTTCTGTAGCGCCGGGGTACCACACGGTGATGGAGGAGGAGAGGATGGACTTGATGATGGCCGTGTAGAACTGCACCAGCTGCATTCAGACGGCCACGGAGCGGGGGCCAAGCGCCTAGATTAGTATTGGACTCAAAACAACTCCTCATGGTTCATTCTAAAGAAGCACTATTAATTATAAGATAGGAATACAACTGATATGTCTCCTTAAAGTGAAACATGTGTTTTATGCATATACAAAAAAAAATCTAAATGTATATGATGTTATTAATACGCCTAAAGTTATATTTCCTTATGTAATCCAAGTACAAGATTGGATAGACTTGATATTGCTTTATAAGAGTGATTGTTGTACGTTCGCTGCGCAGCCCACACGCGGAAAAAATGCGCTCGAGTTCCATTTTTTGGTTTCAGGAGCGGAGGCAGCAGCGGCCCGCGCCGATTCCCTGCGCGCCGCCTCGGCGCCGGTCTGTACACACAAGAGCTTTCTCATCTGCATAACAGGACGCGACTTGAAGCGAGCCTTGCAAATGCACATGGAGAGGGACTCAAAAACAAATTCGTTCACAAATCCGCGTGCGGTGTGAAACAGGCCTTACATTTCGAAGCGCGTCAAAGCACGTCTACATAGGGTTAACATGGAAGTTGGTAGTGTGGTCGCGTTTGGTCTGTACGCACCTTAAGAATCTACATAATTTGAAAGAAAAAAGTCTAAAATAGCAGGTGACCTGGTGTACCACCAGAAGAAGCCCAAGTTCGAGAACCCTTGATACTTGCGGATGGCGGTTAAATCCCAGCACCCACTTTCGACCTAAACTTTCTATAATGTTTCTACATGTACAAAGATATTTGTTTCTCATCTGATGTAGACTCGGGAACCAGGACTCATCTTCAACATATTATAGCAAGCTGTACTCACAGTTTTAACTTTTACTTATTTAATGTCAAAAAGAGCCACAGATCAAAATTATATTATGTGTCTCTTTTGTCTGAAGGCTTGCCCTTGAGAAAGCATAAAGCTGAGGTTAATGGAGGTAAATGGACTTCACAGAAGGAGCCACTTCAGCGCTTGTCAGTTAGCATACACAGAATGAGCTGAATCTGTGAAGTTCAACCCCGTTAGAAACAAGGGGGTGACAGGAGCGTAGGAGAAAAAGTACTTAACCTGACAAGGCAAAGAAATTCCTGAAGGAGTTGTCAAGTAAAGGCGAGACACATCAGGCAAAACTCTAGTCGTTTTCAGATTATGGGTCAGTTTGCCTTAACGTGTAAACTTTCACTTGTAAACACGAAAAAATATATGCACTCGGAGCTCCTACAGACACCAGACCTTTTGTACTAAATAGGACTTTTCAAATCTAGCTAGCCTGATTTTGAGCTTTTAACGCTAAAAAAAAAAAACAAGGTAAAACTTTCCCACTTTTCCCCACATACAGTGTGCAAGATTATGGCACTGTTGAATTTAAAATCAGATGTATGGGTTGGATGGGATAATACAATTTAAAGGGGCAGCACCTTTAGATACATTTCATTGTTGGCACGGCATTATATTGTGACAGGAAAAGCTTGTGGACAGGGTAAAAAAAATTAAAAATTAAAAAAGAGCAGAACATTTCCATTTCCCAAACCCAATTCATAAATATAAAGTTACAATGAGCAGGGACATTTTGCACAGAGTTCACCGTCAAAAGCAATGGCTCGGTTATTTCCAATGGCCGATGTGATGCAATGACGGGCAATAATGCAAACATGCACACAATTGCCGATTCATGTGGCGTGCGTTTTTAAGAGGAAGGTTATAGACACTCGCGTCGCTTTAACAGGTACAATTTCCAAGGTAAAAACAGAATGCTAATGTTTAGTGCTCGAAAATATGCGCGGAGAAAGATTATAGTCTGCTGGGCACAAAATGATTGAGTGATCAAATTGTAAAGCCATTATCTCGGGTTTATTGCATTACGTCTCCTGAATTCAGAGCCATTTTCCCATCGGGAGACACGGAGACCATTCGCCCACACAAAACTGCCTAAACGGGTTCTCCTTTGCAGTGTCAATCTGTTTCCTCCATTTCCTTAGAGAGGACGAGGTGGGCGATGTATCGGCTACTGATTGTGTGTTTGTGTGTGATTATTCATGGGTTTGGTCCACTTGGAGCAGGAGAAGAAATGCTGCTAAATGGGGAACAATAATACATAACATATTTGGGGGACAAGTAAACGAATAAGTCCAAACTATTACCAATCGGGTTATTAGGATTGACAAAGTTGCTCATTTTCTACAGTATCCAATGAGGTCTCCATGGAACACTCAATAACTTCTCACAATGTGTCGATTGCGCCTCTACGGCCCCTCGTCTCTGTAGGTAACTTCAACTCGCAACCCGTATCTGCCACGAAGATCATTTTAACCGAGTCAGAGCCGCGTCGACACCTGTGATGTCTCGACTTGTGGCATTGTTTCAACATGATTTGTAGACGCGACGCTCAGCGAGACAGGCGCGACTCTGCTCCTAAATCTGCTTTGACAGGATGACATTTCAGCGTGAGAGAGCACAGGTCCCTGTTGAGTCTGAAATGAAAGCTTTATTATGAATCGTCACTTTTGGATGGTGTCACAGACAGAATCAGTCCCGCAGACTTTAGTCCAAATAATACTGAGAGTAGGGATGGAACGATAATGACACTTTGGGTCACGATTATCTTGGCCAAAATAATTGCGATTAACTATGTTATCACAATATTTGCTGATGGTTTAAAAATGTCACTGAAACTTGCAGAAATGACAGAAATTATGGGAACATGGTATTGAAATATTCCTCTTCATAGAGTGAGACATAGTACATAGTATTTAAACAAAATCAACTCAAAATTCATTGCTGGTTTTAAAAGGCAGCACTACTGTATATGAACTCAGAAGAACCACCGTTACCATAAAACAATTATTCAAGGCTTAGGTTGTGTCAGCAGCACGTTGGAATTTGATTTCAGAAGAAACAGTAGAGCCATGCGGTGCTACGAGCTAGCATCGCATTAATCAATCGACTTGCTGCCTAAGCAAAGATGACAGACTTTGAGAAAGTGTCTGACTGAAGCCTGTTTAATTCAGCATGTCATGTTAAGTTTGTCTGTCTGTAGCTTTGCAAACCATGCAGATACTTTTCTTCGACATGTTCCTCATGTCGGAGTTTCATCTTAGTTTTCTTTTGCTGTCAATCAAAAAAAAAAAAAAAACACACCTCAGACTTTACTTTCTTCCAGGAAAGGGTAAAGTGTGGAGATATTTGGATCCACCTTGTTCATTTGTCATGACAGCGGCGCTTCTTATTGACTCACTCATTCTCCCCAAGAGCTTGCAATGAATAGGGGAGTCAGGAATAATCAAAAAAATTTGCAGAACGTTTATCATGATTAACAATATTATTGTTTATCAAACCATCACAAACTGTGAGGCTGCAGTTTGATCCATTTGTGTATTTGACTACAATGTACATATCATCTCCATGCAATTCAAGAAGTGTATTTTCTTTATCTAATATTTTTAATAAGTCGTAGGAAATGTTGGCTTCGTTACGTCTGTGTTCATGCTCTGTGCTAAGCTGTTTCTCTATGATAACTGGAGATTGGCAATGCACTATGTTACAGAATACATTGCCAATCTGCAATCAGTTTGATAAAAGATCGCTGAATACAATCCAAGCCATTGTTTACAGGACAACAAAAGGCTCTACTGTAATCCCAGCCACCAGAATGATTAGCTTTGTTATCAGGAAACGGCTACATTGGGGAATGTATTCTTATGGGATTCACCCAGATGACTTGACTGCAACTATAGCAGCAGTTAAGTTTCTTCCACACACACAATAGTTTAATCCTCGAGCTACTGCAGGTACTCTCACCAACAAACGTACAATTGTTCAACCCTCGAAAACACAGATATTGATTATAATCAATATTCATTATATGAAGATCTTAGTACATGTATATATATGCCAATACTTTATGAGTGATTATACCTTATTTTCCAAATTCTGCCCTGAACCGCTCAAAGGGTCATTCCGTGCCAAATCACCCAAATTCACAGAATCTTCCCAGGTTCTCAGATTTGGATGAAACTTTTTATATATATATTTTTAGTTCCTCCATATGTGTAAAGAAGAAGAAGAAGATCTTTATTTATATAGCGCCTTTCACAGACACGGTCACAAAGCGCTTTACATGAGAGCATTTTACATTCACTCCACACTCGGTGGTGGTAAACTACGTTAGTAGCTTCAGTTTCCCCTGGGGGAGACTGACAGAAGCGCGTTGCGACTGCACACGTCTGCGCCAACGGTCCCTCTGACTACCACCATTCATTCACACACACCATTCATCCTGGCCTATTGTATGTTTTTGGTGGTAGGGGAAACCGGAGTACCCGGAGGAAACCTACGCAGACACGGGGAGAACATGCAAACTCCACACAGAAAGGCCCCGTCCAGGTGGGAATTGAACCTGGGACCTTCTAGCTGTGAAGCAAGAGCACTAACCGCTGCGCTACCGTGCCAGCAGTTTGAACACATGCAAAGGGGGGATCAAACATAAACAATTTTTTTTGCAGCTTTTAAATTCAAAAGTTCACTAGTTCATCTAGTTTGATGATTGTTCGTGGAACTATGTTTAGTGGACATGACACAGACCAAAGCTTAGCCCTATACATGTTTCCATAAAAATTTGGTAGCCTATAAATCCAAAAGTTTACAATCTAAAAAATGTTTTGGATGATTGTTTCTGAAACTATGTTTAGTAGACATGACGCAGACCAAAGCGCTTACAACACCCTGTTTTGTAAATAGTCTAAAAAATATATATATATATTAGGAGCAAATCACTTTGCATGCCCCCGGCCTTGGTGGGGATCGAACCCGGACCTTCTAGCTGTGAAGCACAAGCTCTAACCACTGTACTACCGTGCCACAGTATTGTTTTGTTTATAAGTAATGCCAAGTAAATGACTCACAGCATGTGAGGATAGAAATAAACAAAGGGCCTTTATTGTGAATTAGGTTATGCATTATTGTTTTTCCCATAGAATGTAATCTGGTTTGTTGAACCCCGGCGGGGAGCTGTACACAACTGCACATGAATACATGTGGGCTTTGAAGATAAGCTGTTTTGCATATGAACGTTTGGTGCATCTTCTGTTGTTGTGCATTTTTATGTCCATGCCATTGTTTTAAAATATCACACGTAATTGCAAAAACATTACATCAAGAAAAATGTAACTCATGAAATGGGCAGAACAAAGGCACAAAGGAATGTATTATATTCACAAAGAGAATATTGATTAATAATTGTAAGTTGTACACAATGTACAATGGGTTTTCAGTTCATTTCTTGTTAAGCCACGTTTATAGAGGAGATAAAGCTGAGGTGAGCAGCTGCAATAACTGCACAGCTGTTTAATCTCCAAGCACTTGCAGCAGGTTTATTTCCTGTGCCACAGACATAAAACAGACACAGAGATTAAACTAGGGATAAATATGAGTGGCAAACAAGCTCGGAGATCTCAAGTGCCCCATATGTTAGATTTAATAAACCGTGTGTTCAAACATCAATAAACCTTTTCCGAAAACAACTCCCTTTTATGTTTATGAGACCTGTTTTGTTCCTGTGACACACTCAGCCTGTAAAAGCCGAAACAGGCCAGTTCACTGCAGGACGGATTTTCAAATGGTAAATGGTCTCAACTTATATAACGCTTTTCCACCTACATTAGACACTCAAAGCGCTTTACAGCAATGATCCACTCACCCATTCACACCGTCATTCATACACCAATGTACGCAGACACTGGGGGCACGGTGGGTGAAGTGTCTTGCCCAAGGACACGACGACAGTGTGCACCTTCTTCCGATCATGAGACGACCTGCTCTACCATCTGCGCCACTGTCGTCCCAAATCTATAGTCAAGTCAACTTTAACTTTTGAAAGTAATGCTAATCTACAATGTAAATGAAACCTGCCTCCTCTGAAATAAACACACAATGATGGAAGCAACCTCTCTTTGAATCAATCTGTATTTGGTTTCCCACATTTCTGATGATTTGATGATTTGCTCAAAAATAGCAGTTTGCTTTTCAACAGTGAGACTCGGGTCCCACCGTGGACTGATATACATTTGCTTTTATTTAGTACAATTATTTTTTTATATAAAAATTTGACCAACTTTCAAGTGTTGAAATGTCCCGTTTTCTAATTTAAATGCCTCTATTGCCATCCTCACTCCACTTTCAATCATACTCAATGTAGCTATTCTTTTAGCGTCGCTGCAGACCTTTTCAAACTTCTGCTGAAGTGAATGAATGTTCATGGTTAAGATGCATTTAAACATTTATGCACAACAAAAGAGCAGATGGCACACTATTTACGCCAAACAGAAGTTGCAAAACACACAAAAAGCAGAGGAGACGACTGGGAGGATAATGGATTGTTCAAATATTTGCTTAGACTTTGTTGATTGGTAGAAAACTTTGCTTCCGGAAAGTTCCAAGACAGTAAGAAGTAGTAATTAAAGCCGCAAGCGGCATCGAGAGGCCCTCGCGGGTCTCGTTGGCCGGTTGACGCCGGTTGACGCACGCCGCCGCAATAACCGGGAGGCGCTGCCGCGCCCTACGTGGTTATAATGTCGCTGCCACCCTAGGTCGAGATTATAAAAGAGGAGAAGGCGAGAAATGGCGCCTTCGGCGCTGATTACTCGGTCCAGGAGGTCGGCCCAAAATGGCCGACCTCCTGTTGGTCGCCTAGCAACCATGTAATGGACGCCTCCCTTAGTGCCTCCATTGCCGCGCCATAACCCTACCGAGGGCGCCAACGTGGCCACACTACATTTTATTGCCCTGATGTGCCATTAATCTTTGAGTAAACATCAAAACGAGATTTTTCGTGTCTCCATGTGCATGATGGCTCCAACCTGCAGAGGGCGCTAGCGTGCCCCAAATCTTTTTTATTTCACAAGCAGCATCGGACGGCCCTGACGGGCCGTACTTCAATGACTACTGTCCACACGCTCCTGACAGAGGGCGCTAACGCGCTGTAATTGTGTATAATGTGTGATATGCGGGTCAGTCCCATTGGAATAACATGGTGGGCCTCGGTCGTCTCCATGGCAACACCGTACAAAATACGGTATGGGTCTCATTGGCTTTTTGGATCGGGATGCCATCAGCTAATATTGTGCCGAATTTTATTCATTTCCGAGAAACAAATTTTTTTTCCATAATGCATTTTTTGTTCTCGGCCTAGAGGGGGCGCTATCGCGCCAAATCTCACTTTTTCACATTTGTTGTGTCCGGGGGTGAAAGGTCAATAAAATGTATATTTCCGATTTTTAATCGGAGTTCGTTTGTGCAAATGGGAGCATTTTGTTGTTTTCGGTAAGTCGCAAAATTCTTCGTAAAGATTGCGGCTTCGCCGCAAACAAACCGTAAAACTTAGCCAAAAAATTTGGATAACTTTTGATGCCCCACATCTCGGGATGAGCTGGAGCGATTTTGGGCTCATTTGGTGAAACGCCCTAGGAGGAGTTCGTTAAAATGCGATGTCAGCGAAAACGCTGACTCAGCATTTTCCGGACTTCCTGTCAAAATGGCGGACTTCCGGTTTGTCAGGGGGCGTGGCCACAATAATGTTTTTTGGTTGTCGTCACGTGACGAATGTCTGTACCAAATCTCGTCGCTCTACGACAAAGTTTATGTTGGCCCCCTCCCCATAGGCGCAATGTATTTTCACTTTTGTAGGTGGCGCTATCGTGCCATTTTTTATTTCCCCAAAACGAAACACATATTTTAATTAATTTTTCACCGGATCTGAATTTTGGGCAAAGTTTGGTGAGTTTTCGACTATGTTCAGGGGCTCAAATTCCTGCTCAAAGAGCAGAAGAAAGAAGAAGAAAGAAAGAATAATAATATTTCCTGCAAAAACAATATAGTCGCTTTCGCGACTACAACATATTATACATTTTTGGAAAGCTTTCGACTTCCCCCACGCAGCCGTGGGGCTCGGAGGTGGATGACGAGCGCGAAGCGCTCGTCATCCACCTCCGTATGACAGTTGGCCATATACCCCCATTCATTTTCATGCAATTATAAGTATAAGGGCCCACACCAGAGGTGTGGGCAGTCACTGTTTTACACGGTGAGTTTACGTTTGACATGGGGACAGCGCTTCGCGCTGTTTTCGTGCGCTCCGCGCACCTCGGTTCAGTGCGCTGCGCGCACTGCGTTGCGATTACAATAGGCCCTTGCTACGGCAGGCCGCTCGGGCCTAATTACGAGTTCATTGGCTATACACAATCCTAGAAATTATACACAATATATTTTAAAAAAATTAAATAAAAGTATATTAAGTCTTGCAATTAATGTACTTGCAATCTAAACATACAACCTTTTCACATCAACGTTTTGAAATGATTGAATTGTTGCAGTTTACTCTGGTTTCTGCTCGTCATGTCGGCTACAGGAGATGTGTACATCACTTTTGCTCAATGCTTCACCGTCGGATCGTTTTAACAGTCCGTTAACCGCAAAACTTTAGTCAGGAAAAATACAAGGCACAGACTTCGCAAATACGATCCTTGCTCCATTGCTTTCATGGGGATATCTACACATTAACTACAGAAAGGATGTCTCAGAAAATGGATTCAAAATGTGCACGAGATGAGAGCGTCTGTGGAGGAGGACGGAGGAGATTGTGGTTCAGTTTAGACGAAGAATCCTTTAGGAAACAGTAAGTGTCTTTCCCCATTTAATGAAAAATGCCAGTCAAAGTCTGGAAACAATGTCCCACAGCAAATGAATGGGAAGCCGTGTTGTAACTTTAGTATTGTAAACACAATGTGGATTGCATGTACAAGCTTAATTCAGCGTGAAACAATTGTACAGTTACGAAAAAAGCCCACGCCAAGAGGGAATAGGACATGTTTGCTGTATGAATGCAGGAGATGATGAAGAACAGAGGTTTCTTGTTTGCTTCAGTCTTGTTGCAGCTACATTTTCATAGACTCCGCACACTCAGTCTTGTCTCTCACCTTTCATAGGTCTCAGGAGGGCTGTTTTTATGAGTCTCAGAAGATTTGTTAACACATCTTTGTTCATGTTTGCCCAAAGACTAGAGCAATTTTGTCTCTATACTTATAAACCTTTAAAATGTGAGACAAGACGAAGATGCACATTCCATTTTGAAGATGCAAATTCATAATTGAGCTAAGAAAGTAAGAAACTGGATAGAGGACTCCACCCACTCACACAGCATAATGGCCAGCCCTGTGGGTATGACATAGGACCAGGAGGAGACACTCTCACTCACACATGTCCCACTTTGGATCAGCTTCAACAGCAGAAGAAGAGACCTGGGAGGACAGTCCAAGGACTGGACACAGTGGGACAGACAGAAGCCTCTGGCTAAGTTCAGCTCATGTGAGATCTGCCTTCAATAGGACAACACTGCAGGTACTGTCCTACATGCAAAGTACAAGCTACATTTACATGTGGTTTGGGTTATTTAAGAACATTTAATTCAAATTAGAAAATGCCTTTGAAGTTACAAGTTTTACAATGTGTTTTGTGTGTGTGTGTGCGTGCGTGTGTGTGCGTGCGTATGTGCGTGCGTGCGTTTGTGTGTGTGTCCAAAGATGGTCTTAAATGTAAGGTGTGTCTAGTTTAGTTTAGTATAACAATCAGAGCATACAAAACACAACAAAAGCTGCTTCATTTCTTGTACAATGTCTAGTACAGAGCAAGTAACCAATGATGATCATTAATATATGTCTTACAAGTTGTTACCAATGCCAAACATTGGTACATTACTAAAATCACCAGTGTAACATTACCGGAAGTCACTATTTTAATGTTATAAAGGCACCTTACAATGCAGCAGTATATATTATACTTGCTACTTCCCAGTTGTCATTACCATCCCCAGTATAATATCAATTTGTGTACAATTTCCTCTTTTTTTTTTGTTTTTATTAATTTTATTTTTTTTTGATGTATAATGTATTATGAAAGCCCTACATAGTGTAATGCATTGAAAAGCATTTATACTTATTATACTCCGAGATCTTACTACTTCCCAGCTGTCATTACCATCCTCAATATAATTTTTATTTAGAGTTTAATTAATTAGGCCCGAGCGGACCTGGCAGGTCTCGGGCCTTTTGTAATTGTACAAGCAGTGCGCGGAGCGCACTAAAGAAAGACGTGCGCGTAGCGCACGTCCCACGGGAAAATTGGGGAGGTCGGCGCTCAAGAAACAGAGCGCGGAGCGCTCCCCATGTAAGAGACAGTAATCAGGGGGCTCCCGGCACCAACACCTGTCCGATGATATAGGCGTGTGCCGCGAAAGCGGCACATTTGTTGCTGCTCGTAAAAAAAAAAGGTGAAAACCACAGTGAAGGCGCAACATGGACAAGAAAGTGGTCGATGACGAGCGAAGCTCGTCATCGACCATGGCCACTCACCAAAGCCCAAAACACTGATACAGTGACTCGGGGCATCGAGCCCTATCTGGTGATATAAGTATTTGCCGCGGAAGCGGCAAATTTGTTCTTGTACTCACAAAAATACGAAAAAAAAAACGGATAGAGAAACATTGAGAAAGAGGAGGTAAAAGACGAGCGCAACGCGCTCGTATTGGACTTTGAACCTTACGGTTGGATTACTGGACGTGAGACCTTTCCGAATATATAAGAATGCGCCGCCGAAGGCGGCGCTATATTGTTATTGTATGAGTTTTTCTTATTAGGCCCGAGCGGACCTGGCAGGTCTCGGGCCTCTTGTAATTGTACAAGCAGTGCGCGGAGCGCACTGAAGAAAGACGTGCGCGTAGCGCACGTCCCACGGGAAAAGAGCGCGGAGCGCTCAAAACCCATGTAAGAGACAGTAATCAGGGGGCTCCCGGCACCAACACCTGTCCGATGATATAGGCGTGTGCCGCGAAAGCGGCACATTTGTTGCTGCTCACAAAAAAAAAAGGTGAAAACCACAGTGAAGGCGCAACATGGACAAGAAAGTGGTCGATGACGAGCGAAGCTCGTCATCGACCATGGCCACTCACCAAAGCCCAAAACACTGATACAGTGAATCAGGGCATCGAGCCCTATCCGGTGATATAAGTATTTGCCGCGAAAGCGGCAAATTTGTTCTTGTACTCACAAAAATACAAAAAAAAAAACGGATAGAGAAACATTGAGAAAGAGGAGGTAAAAGACGAGCGCAACGCGCTCGTATTGGATAATAAACCTTACGGTTGGATTACTGGACGTGAGACCTTTCCGAATATATAAGGTTTGCCGCCGGAGGCGGCCCCATATTGTTATTGTATGGGTTTTTCTTTTTATTAGGCCCGAGCGGACCTGGCAGGTCTCGGGCCTCTTGTAATTGTACAAGCAGTGCGCGGAGCGCACTAAGAAAAGACGTGCGCGTAGCGCACGTCCCACGGGAAAAGAGCGCGGAGCGCTCAAGAAACAGAGCGCGGGGCGCTCCCCATGTAAAAGACAGTACTCAGGGGGCTCCCGGCACCAACACCTGTCCGATGATATAGGCGTGTGCCGCGAAAGCGGCACATTTGTTGCTGCTCATAAAAAAAAAAGGTGAAAACCACAGTGAAGGCGCAACATGGACAAGAAAGTGGTCGATGACGAGCGAAGCTCGTCATCGACCATGGCCACTCAACAAAGCCCAAAACACTGATACAGTGACTCGGGGCATCGAGCCCTATCCGGTGATATAAGGTTGGCCGCCGGAGGCGGCGCTATATTGTTATTGTATGAGTTTTTCTTTTTCTTCTCCCCCCAAAACGCCAGTTTCGGCACTTTCCCACCGACGAAAAGTCCTGAATTTTTGCACAAAATTCAATTAGGTGAAAAAAAAAAACTTCACATCTCCAAAAATTAAAAATTAAAAAAAACGGCGCGTCAGCGCCCCCTGGAAAATCAAGTTTACATTGCGCCCTATGACAAGACCCGAAAAACCCGAAAAACGTACTTCGTCGTAGACGAAAAAAATTGGGCACAGTTATTGGTCACGTGAAGCCAAACAAAAAAACACATTACGCGGTTGCTAGGCAACCAACAGTATGGCGGCCATATTGGCCCGAAGAGGGACTTGGCGCCGAAGGCGCCATTTCATGCCCACGCATTTGAGCGAACTCGTCCTAGGGCTTTTAACGCAGCGACTCCCCGTTCGCTCCAGATCATCTCCACATGTGGGACATCAAAAGTTATTAAAAACTTTTTAATAGGATTTTTGGTTTTGCCGTGGCAACGCCATGAATTTGGCGTCCGTTTTCGCCGCTCGCCGCCGCGTTCAAACAGTCATAACTCGCACATACTTTGGCCGATTTGCGCGTAATTTTAATCGTTGGTCGAGTCGTCGATCCCGGATGTTTTGATATAGGAAATTTGAAAATTGCCGCAATAGCGCCCCCTGCAGAGCACAAAATAAAAATGAATGGAGCCAAAAATTAAACTTTGTCGTAGATTCATGAAATTTGGTACAGACATCCGTCACGTGATCCCGAACAAAAAATATATTGATGCCCCGCCCCTTTTCCCACCGTGTTGCCATGGCAACGACCCAATGTCAACTTTGCCGCAGCCACACCAAAATTGGTACACGCGTGCGTCATGACTGTCCGAACAAAAAAGTACATTACATGGTTGCTAGGTGACCAACAGGAGGTCGGCCATTTTGGGACAATCGGCGCCGAAGGCGCCATTTCTTTTGCCAGCTCTTTTATAAACTCCACCGAGGGTGGCAGCGACATTATAAGCAGGTAGGGCGCGGCAGCGCCTCCCGGTTATTGCGGCGGCGTGCGGGAACCGGCGTCAACCGGCCACCGCGGCCCGCGAGGGCCTCCCAATGCCGCTTGCGGCTTTAATTCTTATTATTATTTTTCCTCTCCCCCAAAATGCCAGTTTCGGCACTTTCCCACCGACGAAAAGTCCTGAATTTTTGCCCAAAATTCAATTAGGTGAAGAAAAAAACCTTCACATCTCCAAAATGTAAAAATTAAAAAAAATGGCGCGTCAGCGCCCCCTGGAAAAACGACGTTAACATTACGCCCTATGGCAGGACCCCCCAAAAAACCGCAAAACCTGAAAAACGTACTTTGTCGTAGACGAAAAAAATTCGGCACAGTGATTGGTCACGTGAAGCCAAACAAAAAAACACATTACGCGGTTGCTAGGCAACCAACAGTATGGCGGCCATATTGGCCCGAAGAGGGACTTGGCGCCGAAGGCGCCATTTCATGCCCACGCATTTGAACGAACTCGTCCTAGGCCGTTGAACGCAGCGACTCCCCGTTCGCTCCAGATCATCTCCACATGTGGGAGATTAAAAGTTATTAAAAACTTTCTAATAGGATTTTTGGTTTTGCCGTGGCAACGCCATGAATTTGGCGTCCGTTTTCGCCGCTCGCCGCCGCGTTCAAACAGCCGTAACTCGCACATACTTTGGCCGATTTGAACAAAAATTGAATCGTTGGTCGAGTCGTTGACCCCGGATGTTCTGATATAGGAATTTTGAAAATTGCCGCAATAGCGCCCCCTGCAGAGCACAAAATTAAAATGAATGGAGCCAAAAATTAAACTTTGTCGTAGATGCATGAAATTTGGTACAGACATCCGTCACGTGATCCCGAACAAAAAATATATTGATGCCCCGCCCCTTTCCCCACCGTGTTGCCATGGCAATGACCCAATATCAACTTTGCCGCAGCCTAACCAAAATCGGTACACGCGTGCGTCATGACGGTCCGAACAAAAAAGTACATTACATGGTTGCTAGGCGACCAACAGGAGGTCGGCCATTTTGGGAAAATAAGCGCCGAAGGCGCCATTTCTTTTGCCAGCTCTTTTATAAACTCCACCGAGGGTGGCAGCGAAATTATACGCAGGTAGGGCGCGGCAGCGCCCCCCGGTTATTGTACATTACATGGTTGCTAGGTGACCAACAGGAGGTCGGCCATTTTGGGACAATTGGCGCCGAAGGCGCAATTTCTTGCCTATGCTCTTTTATAAACTCCACCGAGGGTGGCAGCGACATTATAAGCAGGTAGGGCGCGGCAGCGCCTCCCGGTTATTGCGGCGGCGTGCGGGAACCGGCGTCAACCGGCCACCGCGGCCCGCGAGGGCCTCCCAATGCCGCTTGCGGCTTTAATTATTATTATTATTATTGATTTATTTGAGTTATGTGTGAAGTATGATGTAAGCCCTGCACAGTGTGGTGCATTAAAACGCCAGAGTGTAGAGCGGGCCAGTTGAAGAGGGCAATAAGCTCCCCACCAACAAACCCCCATCCAGCTGCCCTAACAGCTGATTTTATAGATGATGTTCCTATGCTGAGTGGTACATTAACAGACAAGGTTTTGAGCCCGTTGGGAGGGTCCCTCTCAACAGATCCACAACCTGCCTAACCTAATACTCAATTTATAATTTGAGCGATAGAATGACAACCGTTCCAAGCAGCAACAGTCTTCCTTATAGAGGAAAAAATACACATAATCGATCCCACTGCTCCCCCCGTGTCAAAATAAATTAACCCTAACGACAAGCTTAAGCGACTAATAATAGTAATGTACTGTACTTTTCAAGCCTGTGTTACCAAGTTTCTCAAAGAGCCACACTCATTATTCAGTCACACCGTGCCTTCTGTGAAGCACAAGCACAAAGCGCTGCCCTACCCACCAAGTTCAATATTTAAATGTTGATAATTCAGAGGAGCTTAAATCCACGTGTGGTTTATGTACATACTTTATTATTATATGCCTAATTTAATGGTATTCTTAACACATATAAAGTGGCATTTCTGTTACTGGAGGCATTCGAATTGAACTCAAGTCTTCGCACATTAGATGGAACATTCCCTCTGCGCCTGATGCATATTTAATGAGTATGCAAAAGCCTTCACATTTTGTATATTTGAAAACATTTAGAGCTAATGGTGAGGCCGCCCTCCAATCGCCACGCCTAATGTCGGGAAATGTGCAAATGTTTTAATGTTTGAGCTGTGAACATCACATCATTTGATCAAATGAACGCTGCCGTGTATCTAAATGCCATTAAATAAAAGCATGATGGCAAGCCAAGGGCAAACAGAACCAAAAGGAGTTTAAGTTTGTAAAATGTTACTTTTTGTGCCAATCCTACCACAGAAAAATGTCCTTCTGAGTCTTGTATTTATTTCTATATCTTCTTAATAACTATTCCTTCTTCTGCAGTCACACATAGATGTTCTCCCTCCCAGGAGAATTGCATTGGATGGCTACAATGGAGGGGGGGTGTCTCCGCATCGAGTCACATTGTGGTATCACTTTATTTTACAGCACCTTGATACATTGTATTTAACTAAATTTAATACAGTGTAATAATATTATTCCACTGTGTATCTTACCAATAGGTACAAGTTATTACACACTGTTACAGAGCACATTACATTGTACTAAATTTAGTTAGGTACAATGTATCAAGGGTACTGTAAAATAAAGTTTTACCCACCGTACTAATTTGAATACATTATTGTGTATCTACTCTTTCCCCACAAAAACACTATCAGGCAAACCGCTCTCTTTATTACATCAATTATTCAGACTCTATTTGTGCAGGATTTGCAGTAAAAACTGAAAAAACTGGCAGCAAGAAGCATTCAAGGAATCTGCATAAAAAGAATGTGCAGTGTTCAATAAGTGAAACTGTGAGCTTCAAATCTCAAGAGAAATTAAGAGTTTTGTGCCACTGCGGGTCCAATGCTGACGTGACATAAAGTAGAATCAAAATTAACACAAAGTAGAGCCAAATGTTCATTATAAAGAATCTTCATGAAATTAACTGAATGGGCAAATTCATTAGAAACTGAAAGGCAGAAAGATAGTTAGCGCTAAGCCAAAATGCCTTACTGTTCCTTCCCTGAGTCTATGGTAGACCAGTATTCTCTGTCTATTTTTTTCTGTTCTCTGAGAGTTTGCAGTTTTGGAAAATGAAAGCGAGCAAACAGAAACTTTTTAACAGTGAAAACTTGATTATAGCAGTCTGTTTTTTCCTCATCCCACAAACTGGAAAACAGAAACTTTCCGTTCCTTTGTACTACTCGAGCTCTTTGAAATTCTCTTTCCTTCTCCTCAACAAATTGGAATGTTATCCCAGAATTGAGTTTGTTTGTGTATATTTTGAAGAACTATATTACTGGAGAAAATATTAGGCCTCAAAAGTGCTATGCGTATGGGCCACCAAAATAGCCTGCTTCAGGGAGTGAATGAGCCAAGAGAGCAGCGTTTTGTTTTTTTCCCTTTTCATTCATAAATATCACTTAGCTCACCATCTCTAAAGACATTATGGTAAAGAAAAAAGAAGAAAGGGCGTGTCCCAGGTCACACCTTCTGCAATGTTACGAGTTCACCTAGAAATTATGTGTGGGTCTGGTCTATAGAAAACATTTATTTAAGGGATGCACTGATCCGATATGTATCGGATATCAGAGCCAATACTGAAAAAATTACTATATAGGGTATCAGCTACAAATATCCGATACTGAAGCGATACCTGTTTAAAAGCACAACATTCACCAACTAAATCTAAGCGAATATGGACATGCTGTACCTCATTTTAAATTCAATCGCTGAGTCGGAAAAATGCCGTGACGTGCAACAGTATGTGAATGTTAGCGGCAACTTGGATCAGATAAATGAATAAAATATCCACTACTGTTTGTATTTTAGTTCCTACACACCTAACCGCACAGACCGCGATGCTGATTCTATTTGGACGCTTGAAAGACTTGCAATCAGACACTCGTATGTGTTCACTTCAGGCAGAGCGGGTTATGAATTACCACTGTTCAATTCTACTCAAACTGCTGTCTAACCAACTACCGCTGAACTACCCATGTGCATTATAATACTGTAGCACACCTTCGAGCCCGAGTGTGTGAAAAGATTGAGTAGACTCAATAAATGTAGCTACAGGGAGCATTCAGAGGCAGCAGGGAAAGAAGAAAATCTCCTCCATCATCTTGCATCATTATTTTGGATGGTCTCTTTCTTCCTCCCAGCGCCTCTCTGGTGATTACACACTTCCATCATACGTTGTTGACGCCGCGTCAGTTGGACTTTGGTTTTGGGCAAGAATGGAGGGGATGAACATTATTTGGTTAGGAGGAAGATTTGAACAGCATTAAAGCAGAGTAAATTGCTAACATTTATGTCATTATGTTTCACTTTCCTACTGAAAATCACCTAAAAAAAATGGACCTGCTCCAAATACTTAATTTGGTTAGCCCATAGCAAAAAATATAATTGTCTGTGTCTTGGTGCAAAAAACCTGAAATGTTCCACAATGCAACTTGATTTCAGACAAATCTTGATCACTGTCTTACATTCCGTTGGGTGCAATGCATTAGTGATCAATTAACCCAAGTTCTTGGGTGACTTTTACTCCAGTCCGACTCATGTTGACATTCACCTCTGTCCCTTTAAGACCCTACTTTGCTGCACACCAAAACAAACTCTCCCGGCTCTGGGCTTGTATGTTGGAACATCTGCACTATCATTCTGTCACAAAGTCTACTGGTATACTTTTCAGAGTTACAAATAGCAATTATTGATTTTTGACGTCTAACAAAACTACAATTTCAGCTCCTCAATTTTGTCTTAAAATATGAGCGTAACACACACAAAACAGTTAGTTAATCCCTACTTGTGAGGTTGATGCCATCTCCTTCCTGCAAATCTGTGTGTATTGAAACAATTCGGATTTCAACCACATGAAAGGCCCGTACAAATATAATTAAGGTTTGAAACTATCCATTTTCTTTTCGTGTTACTCGTGGCTTTTGTTTTGAGATCAGGGGTGCCACATTATCCGTTTGAAAATAGGAATGTAAAATTGCTGTTGTCTAAAAGACAAAGCTCCACAAACAGCGCTGCACTGAGGATACGTGTGCGCACTCACTGCAGGATTATGTTGATCTCCCGAAACTATAATGAAGACAACACAACAGAATACTGCACACGGCCGCATTTTACCGCTGCGGAGAACACAGCAAAAAAAGATGACTTCATGTTATGCCAGAACAGCATTTCTATAGATCCCCGAGTCAACCCTCTTTAAAAATGAGACACACCCTTTAAAATCTCAAACAATGTCCGCCTTTGCATTGTGAATGCTATTAGCAAAACGGCAGATGTTTGGCCAAGGAAAATAATCTACTCCATGATGAATCACTGTGGTATAATGCCATTGTTTCCTTAAAACAAATAACCCCTCCCCACTCGGTCATTATACAAGAAAAAAAAAAAAACACTAATTTAAAAGGGGACAAGCTGATTTATTTAGCTCTGTTTGTTGCCTTGCCTCTTAATTCCTCTTCCGGCTCGAGCGATGCATCACTGTCTTCATCTGTTGAGTATAACATTTACATTTATTGCATCACCACATGGAGCTGTTTGCATAATTTCCAAAGTAAAGAGACCAGAAGGATAAAATATACAGAAAGTTAGAGCTCTTTCCAAAATCTTGCTGAGGAGCCTCTGCTTGTCTGGTGAGTGGAGAAACAAGGTAAATGGAGGACTAGCAAACAAAAGCCTATGCAGCCAACAAAACTACCGACTGTTGACTCGCAGTATGGTTGGGCCACAGTAGGGCTGGGCGATATGGACCAAAAGTCATATCCCGATATATTTAGGTTGAATATCGATATACGATATATATCCCGATATTTTTTCCACAAAGTGAGAGCTGTGAAATGAAATGTCACTGCCAAATAGGAGTGTTTTAATATTTAATATTGCAATTTTTATTTTATTTATTTTTCTTCTACCCCATTTGCTGTTAATAACTTTATGTTGCATATAACTAAACTAAAGCCTAAACTGAGACAATGAAATATGACTTATTAAAGTATTACTTACTTTTTAGTCCTTAATAATCATGAAATATAATAAATAGCCCAAATAATGTATTGATATTTGCTCTTGATTTAACTGTGTTTTAGTCAGTGGTTTTGAGATAAGTTCTTATCTTTATCCAAAGCATTCCCAAACATAAGCCTCCTAAACTGAGCCACAAACGACTCTTTACTCTTTACAAGCAGCACAGGCTCACCATCTCTGCTCATCATCAGAGCGGGTATCAGTGATTAGCGTTGTGGCTAACGCAATGCTAACGGGGAAAAAGCAATAGTCCTTCACGGTGGCAGCATTACAAACGCTGATATTTTCACTGTACATCCGCGATCTACCGAAAACCTTAACTAGACTGAGAAGTAAACAAAAGCACATGGCGCAGCGCACGTCGCCACCATATCTCGCCGCTACATTCACTTCTGTCCAAACCATCTCCAAATGATTGAGCCACTGGTTTTTGTTTTACCAACTCAGGGGCTCTCCTCCGCACGCTCCGCAGACTTTGTTGCTTTCTTCATGTTTGTTGAATAGTGCCGGCTGCCCCCCCCTCTCCCCTCTCCCCCTCTCCCCTCGACGAGGGGCGGGGCCGGGGCGCTGGGAGCAGTGCAGAGCTCCGCTCAGCGGGTTGCCTGAAGCAAGTATTACAGCGCAAATTTGGACTATATCGATATATACGATATGGTCTAATTCCATATCTCTTTTTAAAATATATCGATATATCTTAAATATCGATATATCGCCCAGCCCTGGGCCACAGTGTTGTGTCATTTGAATTCCGTTTGCTAATTTAAGCCAAGCATTCCCACAGAGCCCGAGTGAGAAGGGTGATGTCAGAGCAGCACGCATACAAGATCCAATGTACAGTGTAACCCGCGGAAATGTCCTGTGCGCCGCTGAATAAAGCTGTACAGCAGTTTAATTGAAGCCGCTCTAAAAGACAGAGTTCAAGGTTCGAACAAAGCCAGGCTAAGGCCAGCTGAGCCCCATCTGAGCCACATGAGCCTCTGTTCTCTGAAGGACACTGGTTTAAAGAAGCAATATGCTCATTGGATGTCTAAGTAGCACAGAAGACCGGACATTTAAGAACATTTAGCCACATAATCCAAGCCCAAATGACAAAGCTGACTTGCTGTGATACAGTATTCCGGGACAAAAAACCATTGTCTCCCGAGAACACTGGAGTAATATTATATAAATAAGCTTCTGACTTTTTCATAAAAGACTGTTTAGAGCCATGCCATAAGCGAACTGAGTGGGAGGGCTGTAATTGCTTCTTTTCTCATTTTGTGACCTTGGAGAATAAAATGTCCTGCCTTTACTCTGCAAATGGCCATAAAAAAGCAGAATTAGGAGCATAGAAGCATTCAAACTGGACTTTCTTTTTTTCAATTTGATCATTCCTCGTTCTACCAGGAAGTACAGCAGTGAAGCCAGACACTCGCAATTTACAAAGTGTTTGTGTGATTTCTATCAAGGACAGAGTTCTGAAACCCAGCTCTGGGAAGGAATCTACAATAAATCTGGTGTGTCTTGAAATGTGTTGGTCCACTATGTCCAAATAAATAAATAATGAATCTTAAAACAACTGGACACAGAATGCAGTGTTGGCTCTTGTATGAGCTATCCAGGAGTACCTGGAGGAAACCTACGCAGACACGGGGACAGTGCTTTAAGTGGGCCGGTACGCGCCTCAGTACCGCCACTTCCAAAAATAGCTCTTGAGCGTAGCGCCACCTCTCCGTGCACCAAGAACGTGCTTTTAGCGTACCGGTACGCTCATTTGCACATCTGTTTTAATCCTTTGGCCGCTCCGCCGCTTTTCAGAGTGCCCTTCCCAATGCACGCTTCCTACTTCGTCCCACCGTGAGCAGAGACCACATTACCCAAACACCCTTGAGTTGTATAAGTGAAAAAGCCATGCGTCGCTGTAGCCGCTGTAAACAACTTAACGTGGTGCTCGTCCACACAAACAAGCGGATCCTGGAGAGGGTGTGTGAAACGCAACCATCTCGGTTAAAATACAAACACTTGACTATGCTCTCCTGGCGACTGGGTCAGAGTAGTAAAAGAAGAAAGCCAGAATCAGAGGACTCGCGGGCTGACCCCACCTGTGCCGCAATCATTGAGGTTCTCACATGTGGCGACGAGCACGAGAGTGATGTGCCCCGTTTGACCTCGTAGATGCGATAAAAACAAAAGGGTAAATATGGAATGAAACAAACCAAATGATACAGTCCAGCGTTATTACAATAAAAACCTTGAACATGTGCTTCATGCAGTGCAGAACCACTGATTTAAAGCTAGTCGACTATATTTTTGGCAATTAACAAAAAACAAAACAAAGCAATGAATAAAAAGCAGGTGTTGATTTCCATTTAGCTGTGAGCAGTTTGATCAATCTCCAGACTGTATTATTGACCATGTTAAATGCTGCCAGGATATTACATTGTGAGAAGCCCATGGGTTACTGTTTGAATTAGGAATTACAATCTGACTATAGATCCCTAATAAATACCAAAAAACATTTGTGTTGTTGCTTGGAGCTAAAAGTCACTTGTTCAGCATCATCTTACAACAAATATTTTCTCAATGCCTGTAAACTGAGTGCCTGACATATGCTCAAGTATCTGCTGTGACATAAACAATACGTTGAAAGGCAACAACAAAACAACTCACCTAATGCCACATTGTCCGCCTGTTCACTCAGCCCCACTCCGCTCCAGGTCGCCTCCGAATGACAGTGACATTAACGCCCACTACCTACACTTCCGCCCCGCTCTTCTCTGCCGGGCTGCAGGTCCTCGAGGAGCTCGAAGAGAGCACGACATGCGCTCAAGGCAACGAGCTCGTGGAATAGAACTCTTAAATGCATTTTAAGAGCCCACGAGCTGTAAACTCCTCCACAGAGGAGATTGCTTTGACACTAGTCCCCTTCTCTTTCACTTTTACAAGTTTTTGTTCTCCCGTGCGAGACCGGCAAAGAAAAGTTATGTGAATGAGAGCAATAAAAGCTTCATCAGGTCGTGTGATTGTTATTGTAGCCTTACCTGAGAAACTCATAGAGTGGCAATATCGAGGTTATATGTTGTAAAATAGGGACATTTCCATTGAAGTAAAGCCCGTGCATAGGGTATTTGCTTTGAATATCCAGGAATATCTTTCCTCTGTGGTGCAATCTGAACTGTGGAACTTGATCCAGCCGGACTCTGAGCTGTATATAGAGTTAATCAGTATTTTTGTCGGGGTAAAATGGAGTGGCGGGCAAGTGAGGGAGGCCCTCGGAGCAGAAACAGAATGTTTCTCAATTTGCTGCGGAGTGCAGGGCGGGGTGGAACAAGGACAGTGTGAAATCTGACTGTAAGCCATAAGCTGCTGCTGTAAAATCCCCAAATGGTTAAAGAGTAAAACATAAGATATGTTGGTTTAAGTTTCTTTGTTTTCTTGCATGAATAACAAGAAATGATGCATGATTTCATGATGTATCCATGCATGAGGATGTCATGATTCATCATTAGTTAACATGACTTCATGTTCTTTCATAGATGACTTCATGCATGAATTAATTAAGTAACTACTGTAATGAATTCATGAGAACATCTTGTTAATATATCATGATCTTAGAATCATGATGAATTCACAAAAAACATTAACTAATCGTAATTATGAAGTTTATGCATGAATATCATGATTCATCATGATTTTTAAGAACATTTGTTTGCAGGATATACCTTAATACAACATTTACTGCTGTCATTAACTCATCATTAGCTAATCCTTAGTTCATTCATAAATTCATGATGATTGTGTCCCCTATACTAACATGATGCACTTTTATGCTTTGGACAAATTTGTGCAAGACAAAAAAAATGAATGAGTCTTAATATAAGTTATTTTTTTAATAACTTATAAGCATAAATAAAAAAAATAAATGTTAACTTAATTTAAACTCATAATGCATTGTGGAGAGTTCTAAATTATAATGTCTATGATGTTTCTGTTTCTTTTGTCCTTGATTAATTGTCCAAAGCATAAAAGTGCATCACTTTAGTATAGGGGATGCAATCATCATGAATTTATGAATGAACTAAGGATTAGCTAATGATGAGTTAATTACAGCTGTAAATGTTGTATTAAGGTATATCTTGCAAACATGTTTTTGTTTTTAAATCATGATGAATCATGATATTCATGCTTACACTTTATAATTACGATTAGTTCATGTTTTTGTTAAAACATTTAAATGTTTTAGTGAATTCATCATGATTCTAAGATCATGATATATCAACAAGATTTCTCATGAATTTATTACAGTAGTTAATTAATTCATAAATGAAGTCATCTATGAAAAAACATGAAGTCATGTTAACTCATGATGAGTCATGATATCGTCATGCATGAATACATCATGAAATCATGTTATTCATGCATGACTTCATGTAACCTTATTATAAACTGTTACCGTAACGGTTTGAGTGATCTACTGTCCAATTCTGTCTCTTTGTTTTGTGCAAATCAAACACAAGCCAACCTCCAACAACAAACTTTTGAAAAGCACTTTGTCTAAATCAGGAGCAGGTGTGTCTCCATAGAAACTGCTTTCAAAGTCAAAACAACACAAAGCTGTTTGATGGAAGACTTTTATTTTTATTTTTTTTAAGCATACTTTGTTTACGAATTCCAGTTCAACTTTCCTTTAATTTGAGGACAAAACAACTCTTTACATGAATCTTGCTTTGAATGTGCCAACCTGAATCAAAGAATCTATGTAGCTTTTATGTTTACTCTGGACCAGGCCTTTTGTCTCTTTTTGTTTAAAAGGACAGACAGATGTGTGTCCACCGATGGTGTTGCACTGAAATTCCAAGTTAGACAGGTGGAGACATTGCATTAATACATTTTCTTAAATTCAAAAGTGTTTTCAGTATTATTAAATATAGTATTAGCATTCAAATTATTCATCAATTGACAGATCCTTTTCTTGTCTTTTTAATGCAACTTCTTAACGTAACTCCTTGGAACAATCATTGCTTCTTCCCCACGTTTGTTTTTGTGACGTATGGTTCCCAACCTCGGAAGTCTGACAGCGAAATCACATGCGAAAACTGGTGTTAGCTGAACGGTTTTACCGTCTCCACACAAGAAGGGTCGAACAACTTTCAAATCTTTTAGTGGATAAAGCTCAGGACTGCTAAGGACCCCCCTGTCCCCTCCCCGCGCCCTCCACTTGCGATCAATTTTAATGCTAAGGGCCCCACAGAGTCATAGAGAACAACCTGCAGACACGCTGGTGTGGCTGTGAAGATGAGGTCATGAACCCATTACCTGGATCCTAATTGAGAACGGAATGATGGAAACTTGCATGTCACTTCCAAAGAGCTACACTGACGGGGACAAAAGAGGGCAGATTTGCACCATTAAAATGGCGGAGAATTGAGGCAAAATGACAATGTGCTACGGTATCAGACGATCTGTAACATGTTTACATTTTTCCCTCCTCTAAAGTTTATATGAACTTTAGTGTCCCCTACAGATTGCAAGGCTCGTCAAAGCGGCTGTGAAATTGAAATTAATTGAATGCAATATCCTTGTCCTTAATGTGATGATGTACCTACACTGCAGGAAAAACAGCAAAGCAAGGCCCCGTCGCAGGTGGTTGCATATAATGAAGAACCCAAAGAAATCCGTAGATGTAGATACTGTACAGCGGCTCTTATTAACAAGGCCACAGTGAAAATGATTGTTTACTGTCGGTGCGGGCACAAGGCTCGCTTCCACATTCAATGCAACCCACTCAAAACCTTGGCAATATCTCCAACATCAATAGACCACTTCACAAAATGAAACTGAAAGAGTTGACTAACTTGGATCGCCTTTTGTGCCGAAGGACCACTAGGGGCCGCACAAAACTGACTGCTGCAAGCGAAAAGCCCATTTCATCCGTGCCAAACACGCATTAGAGCCACGTCGTCATAAAGAACTCAGCGTGCACATAACATTAAACCAAACTTCATTTACATTTTCGCATTCACTACTTTACCAATTGCACTTAGGCTATCTATTTAGCGTCATAATCAGCACTTAAATATGACTAAAATCACCACGGTGCACCAAAGAAGATAAAGATAAACCATCCCCACAATTTGGACAAAATGCCCTGAAGTACTTTTAGAAAATGGACTCTCAGTGTGGCCCACTTGCTCAGCATGGGAACATCTACTACACGAGGCTTAGCAGTCACTTGGCAGTAACTTTCTTTGTGTCTGTGGAGCAGAAGTAAATATTCGTACCTCTAATAGCCTGAAGTGGACAAATTAACTCCTGGGGCGGTCATTCAGTCTCAACCTAATCGCTGTTAGCTGTTGCCTTCTTCGTGTTTAATTTGTTTGACACTTTACACCCCTCTCCTTCCTTTATTTGTTGTTGTTTTTTTTTTTGTGTGGGAAGGGCTGTGCTTTCCTTTTTCTCTCGGTTCAGGAGCACGTGCGCATGACCTCACTCGTCAACGCGCGTGCAGAAAACAGCAATGTGGCATGCATTAACTTGTAATCCATCCTGCCTTTGATGAACATAAATCAGTTTCCTTGACACGAGTCCAGGTCTAACCTGTACGCTCAAACTGGCTTGGACTGTATCTCATGCATCCAATCAGCTAAAAGCATTCACAGTGTGAAAGACAATGCAAAAAAACTAAATGCAGCACACTGGCTCTTCTGCTCCGACCCAAGGCTTTAGGAGGTTCCCTCATAATTACATTAAAATTAATCAGGGACTGCGAATGGTTCATTTTTTCATAATGACAGTGAGCAGTAATGGTCTTGTTATTCTTTCACAGTACAACAAAGATCCGGGGTTACAGATGAGGACATGTCGAAAAAGACATGCAGGAAAGCCTTGGAAAATTAACAAAACACTATAGACTGAGATTCAGATGAATGAAAATGTTGGTTAAAGGAATGTTTTTCATAAAAAATATTTCCTATAGCATCCAATGAAAATCTTCATAATAATAATAAGATACTGTTCGTACTCCGGGACTAATCCGTTTAATTCTACTAAAATGAATTGGTTAATATTTACAAGTTGGGGGTGGTGTGCCGTTGGGTATCAAGAAAGCATCAGACCTGGGTGATTGTGGAGTTGAATGAGCTTAAATTCTGCATCTTAAATTCAGCTACAACGTCTTTCTGTGACTTCCAGACACAAGTAAAATGCTGATAAAATTAAACTTCTTCGTAAAAGTGTCACGGGATTTTTCAATGTTGTCGCCATGAGAGAAATCGGTAGTCATTGTCGTGGGTGAAAACCAAGATGCTCAGTGCATCAGATGTGATCTTTCCCTGATTTTGGCACTGCAAAATGTATGTTGTTCATCAATGCTACCTGTTGTGAGCAATGTGCCTGCAGCAACTATAGTCTGACAGCTCGAACAGTGGAGTTGTGCTTAAGGCAAAGCTCCAGTAGGAAGTGCTGAAATCAATAACTTAAATAGGCTCAAAATTCATGGACTTTAAGGTTAAAAAAAAAAAAAAGTTGCACTTTATTGCACAGTATGGCAACCGTACATTTCATTGCAACAAGGGATAACCATGGACCAAGCATTTGGCAGGCGGGTTTCCATTATTAATCTCTCACCAAAGGAGGACATTCTAATACATTTATCTCGGTTAAACAACAGTGGCAAACATTTTTTACATTTTGCTCAGTAACCAGAGGGTTGGGGGATTTGAATACTGACCAACTCAAAGTGGGTCAGTATTCAAGACATTTACTTACATTGTTACAGTATGTGAAGTATATCTGTCATAAAAAAAAAAAAAACGTACTTACAATTTACTTACACATACATGTTGTTTACATTGGCAACCCAGATAAAGTGGGGGAAGGCTAAACAGAGAAATATAACATATTTGTTTATAGTATGAAAATGGAAAAAAACAATCTCACAGTTCCTGCTTTGGGCCTCCATAACTTTACAACCATTCTCCAGACTCATTCCCAATGCACTCTCCTGTATTGTGCTGCAGGCATCACATCCTATTTGTACCTATAGGCTCCTCCAGTCGGTTCCACTGTACTTTCACTAAAATAAACTCAGAGGTGATGGAAGGCACAGATCTGGAGCCGAGTTCCTTTTGTTTCCTGGGGCTGTTTATTTCAGAGCTCGGGGTCACAAATTGCAGTAACACAGGGCTGCATTTAGGGGCGCTCAGACTCCTGTGGACTGAGAAAGTATAACTTTCTCTCTGCTTTCTAGAAATGCCTATAATAAAACTGTTGGCTTTGGGAAAAATCAGGCAAGTGCATACCTTGCATACGATGTATGCAATTCATTGTAATACTTCAAAGTGACCCTCTCTTTTTTAATAAATAAAAGTAAGAAAAATTGTACACAAATTAATATTATACTGAGGATGGTAATGACAACTGGGAAGTAGCATGAACACGGAGTATAATATGTATAATATGCCCTGGTCAATATTACAACCCTGCTCCTTGTTATGTCAGCCAGATTGCTGTATCATGTGACGTCTGCCATTAAATATTTTTTTTTCATTTCATGGTCAATTCATTTAAGAGAACCTATTGCAGGTAAATGATAGTGACAGTTAAAACCTCATGTTACTGAATCCAGTGACTGACTTCTATTTGACTGATTTTAAAGTCACGGAACACACATTTTTAATCTGAAACACTTTCATCTTGCCGAAAAGTTGTGACCTTCAAACAAACGGAACACAATGAATCAACAAGGCATTTGTCAACCGGTGTCGAGTAGCATTCACTTGACGGGTTTCGATTTTATTTGCGGGAAACCAAGAGAGGAATAGGCCACTTGGAACCATTATCGGGGACATAGCAGAAGCAGGTCTTGAGGTATCACAAAGTAATGACAAGCGACATGGAATTCCTTAGTCTCAATCACCACAACATCGGGCATCTGGCCTTGCTTAGTATTTTTCAAATCTAAGGTGTTTTTTAAAGCTTTTATTTTGAGCCCTGAGCAGTTCTGTCAGGGAGGCGGTTTGACCTGACAAAGATAATTCAGCTCACTCTCTCCCACTAACCATATGTCTGTCTGTGCACAATGAGAACACGGAAAAGATAAGCCACTAGTCACACAAAATTGGCAATAAATACAAATTGTCTTTCTGCAATTCTAGATTTTGAAATGACAAAAGAGAGAATATTTGTGCTTAAAGTACAGCAAAAAAAAAAAAAAAAAAATGATCCAATGTCATTTGTTGGCAACATAAACGTGGATCAAGAGTGATACATAAACCTTTTATTTTCTATATAACATAATCTTCAGAGAACACACATTTTCCTACCCAAGGCCAAACTCTATATGTCGTCAAGGACAAAAAGTAAATGTGGGTCCATTAATAAATACAATACAGAGCTGTGAAACAAGTGCTGCAGTATACAGTAGCTGAGCTCACACTGTCACACAAGGCAAAAAGGACATACACGTTCATTAAATAGAGACGGCAAAGAAGTTTTGGAGGGAAGAGACTCTCTGATGCCGAGTGGAGCTCAGCACTCGATACGAAGAAGCTCTGGTAATTAGACAGAATAGTGAACTGATTTGTGGGGTAAAGGAAGACACATTGTTACATTACACCACCCGAAAGAAATGTATATAGTAGAATGGAAGCTGACTCTACACTGACAGCTCACAGACACTGCTTTTATTCACTGAAGTTTAAGGTTTTAAAGTGAACTTTTATAATGAGCTTTCACCAAGATGCTCAACTCACTGTCGCATATCGTTCCATTTCCATTCTCATCTGACCTGACATTTAACCACTTTTAGTCAGGTACTACTTCTACTTCTGTTACAAAAACATAGAAATTGCCTTGCTTCTCTTCAACAATGTGTGTGCTGGTGTTGCTATAAAACACTAGATTGCTCTATTAAAAGTAGCAAAGCTTCAATAATTTACTTTCTATCGGTGTATTAAAGATCATGTTCAATCATCCTGACTGAAGACCGACCATTCACTAATCTTTGTAAATAATTGACAATAATAACAATAAACAGGAGATAAGATTTTTTTTTGATTATATTTCCAGCACCGGCAAATCAATGCACGGTCGGCTCATCGCTCCTAGTCCGCTCCACTCATGTGAAGTGACACTTCCAACATGACAACAACATTTGTAATGTTGCTCTGTGTTTGCCTCAGGCTTTGTCAAATGTGGCTACCGCTTTCTCACAACACTGACTGACAGTGACATGTGCACACTGTGTGTTTCATACTGTATCATTTTAATAGTTCTTTAGAAAAAACTATTAGTTAAAACAGCTGCGTTATTACACAGTTCAGATAGTGGCATAGCCTTAGATTATGAGGCATCACAATTAGCCAAACATGATACACACCAGATGTCCAGCCCTCAGAGACAGGACAAAAAGTGGATGTTGACCTCATAAGGAGAGCTCTAGTGGATGACATCGGGGTTCAGGGTGGAGAATTCAACTTGATTGTGGTATTTAAAAGATTTAACACTGTATCTAACATGTGGCTCTTAACATGGCTTCAGTCTGGGGTCAGGGCTAGAGTCTTTGTTGTCCTAGTCTGGGACCCATGAGGAAAGGAGCACACCCAATGGTGCATTCACACTTAACTTGAAGGAAGGAAAGGACTTTATTTGTAGAGCGCCTTTCACAGACGTGGTCACAAAGTGCTTTTGGGACAGTTTACAGTCATTCCGTACTCAGTGGTGGTATAAGCTACTGTACCTTAGTAGCCACAGCTGCTTTGCCTGATGAAAGTGAGGCTGCCAATCTGCGCCATCATTCCCTCTGACCACCATCAACCTCTCACTCTCACAGACACGCTAATGTACATGTTTTAGTGGTCGCAAAACCGGTGCACCTGGAGGAAACCTATGCAGACATGGGGAGAACGTGCAAACTCCACACAGAACTAGCTTTAAAGCACCAGCGTGATCTGTTGCGTTACTGTGCTGCCCATCGTGAAGTCGAAGGTGTCCTACCAAGGAAGATCTTCTTTTGTGCCGGTTGTTCCCAGGAAGTGCACCAGGGCGGACTTCAAATAGACCAAGTGTGACTGGGTCACCTGATCTCCACACAGGTCACTGTCGCGTTATAAGACGTGGCATGCATCGGTTTCAGGTGAGACTTTGCTCTGTGTTTTATTTCTCTACGTTTTCTAAGAGTAACATGCATGTGAACAGTATAACAACTTCCCAGTAAAACCAGTTCAGACTTAACAATACAAACACAGAAACTGTGCAAATAACTAGAGCTACAAGGTCCATTGTTCTACTGGGGGACGTCAACGCCCACGTGGGTAACGACAGTGAGACCTGGGTGGGGGTGATGGGGAAGAACGGCCTCCCCGATCGGAACCCGAGTGGTGTTCTGTTATTGGACTTCTGTGCTAGTTACGGTTTGTCCATACCGAACACCATGTTCGAGCACAAGGATGTCCATAAGTGCACGTGGCACCAGGACACCCTAGGCAGGAGGTCGATGATCAACTTTGTAGTTGTGTCATCTGATCTCCGGCCGTGTGTCTCGGACACTCGGGTGAAGAGAGGGGCTGAACTGTCAACCGATCACCACCTGGTGGTGAGCTGGATCCGCTGGCAGGGGAAGAAGCCGGTCAGACCTGGCAGGCCCAAACGTGTTGTGAGGGTCTGTTGGGAACGTCTGGTGGATCCCTCTGTCAGTAGGGTCTTCAACTCCCACCTCCGGAAGAGCTTCACCCAGATTCCGAGGGAGGTTGGAGCCATGGAGTCCGAGTGGACCATTGTTCTCCTCCTCCATTGTTGATGCGGCTGCTCGTAGTTGTGGCCGTAAGGTCTCTGGTGCCTGTCGCGGCGGCAACCCGGTGGTGGCGCCCGGAGGTAAGGGATGCCGTCAAGCTGAAGAAGGAGTCCTATCTGGCCTTGTTGGCTTGTGGGACCCCGGACTCTATACCCTTCATCGGGTGCTCGAGGGTTTGTGGGAGTTCGCCCAACCAGTCCACATGTGTTTTGTGGATCTGGAGAAAGCGTTCGACCGTGTCCCTCGTGGTGCCCTGTGGGGGGTGCTCCGGGAGTATGGGGTCCGGGGCCCTCTACTAAGGGCTGTCCGTTCCCTGTATGACCGTAGCAGGAGCTTGGTTCGCATCGCCGGCAGTAAGTCAGACCTGTTCCCAGTGCGTGTTGGTCTCCGCCAGGGCTGCCCTATGTCACCGGTTCTGTTCATTACCAATATGGACAGAATTTCTAGGCGCAGCCAGGGGCCGGAGGGTGTCCGGTCTGGGAACCTCAGAATCTCATCTCTGCTGTTTGCAGATGATGTTGTTCTGTTGGCTTCATCAAACCAGGACCTCCAGCGCGCACTGGGGCGGTTTGCAGCCGAGTGTGAAGCGGCCGGGATGAGGATCAGCACCTCCAAATCTGAGGCCATGGTTCTCCACCGGAAAAGGGTGGTTTCCCCGCTTCAGGTCGGTGGGGAGTCCTTGCCCAAAGTGGAGGAGTTCAAGTATCTCGGGGTCATGTTCACGAGTGAGGAACGGATGGAGCGTGAGATCGGTAGACGGATCGGTGCGGCGTCAGCAGTGATGCGGTCGCTGTATCGGACTGTTGTGGTGAAGAGGGAGCTGAGTCAGGGGGCAAAGCTCTCGATTTACCGATCGATCTACGTTCCCACCCTCACCTATGGTCATGAGATTTGGGTAATGACCGAAAGGACAAGATCGCGAATACAAGCGACCGAAATGAGTTTCCTTCGCAGGGTGGCTGGGCGCACCCTCCGAGATCGGGTGAGGAGCTCAGTTACCCGGGAGGAGCTCGGACTCGAGCCGCTACTCCTCCACATGGAAAGGAGCCAGCTGAGGTGGCTAGGGCATCTGTTCCGGATGCCTCCTGGTCGCCTCCCTCGGGAGGTGCTCCAGGCATGTCCCACTGGGAGGAGGCCTAGTGGAAGGCCCAGGACACGCTGGTGGGACTATGTCTCCGAGCTGGCCTGGTGTCGCCTCGGGGTCCCCCCCCTTTTGCTCCATGGAATCCCTGCTGTGTGAGCCCTGCCCTGGGATTGGAGGACTGGGTTCCCGCTCTGGGTGGCTACTACTTCCCACTCCTGATTGGTGCGGCGTCTGAACACCTGGCCCCAAGCAACCACCTGCTGCGGCCACGCCTATATAAACCCACACCATGGACCAGTTGGGCTGCTGGTCTTTGTGGCCAGTACGCCATTTTGTGTCTGTGTCCCGTTGTGTCAGTAATGACTTTCTGTGTGTCTTGGGACCACTTGAGTTTTGGTAGGCTGCTGGCCTTGGTGGCCAGTACGCCTAATTTTGTTTTAGTTTAGGTTACACTTTTGTTAACCTTTAGTTTATATTGTAAATATCCCCTTTTGGTTGAGTGTTTTGTTACCCCTTTGTTAAATGTATCTTTTAGACTCCTTTTATAAATTACATCTTTATTCATCCATTTTTACATCTTGGTTTTTGTTGCAACTTTTAATCTAGCTGAGACTTTCACATGGCGCAGATCGAACTATATATGACACAGCGGAATGGTGTATGTCTGATCCTGAATCTCTATTGCATAAATGTACTTTTTGTTTGGTTTAGTATGCAGTGCCAAAATAGGTGTGATACTGTTTCTGGATGAGCAGAGCAAAAAGAACAGCAAGTGTCTATATCGGACTCATGTCTTAACACACACACTCCATTGCAAAAACATGCCAAGTCTTGCAGTATGACGGAAGCTCAATCGACATTATAGACGAGTATGAAAAAAAAAAAAAAATGAGGCTTCTTTGACGCAAATGAGAGTATTTCTTTTCTACAAAGAATGTCTTCACACTCTTCAACACTTAAATGTAATTGTTGCATCACTGTGTGAAATCCTTTGACTTTCTTTTGCTTTAGTCTCCTTACTTTATTTAAATAGCATTTTCCCCAACTGCAAAAAGCTGCTGCCATAAAAGAAGTGGTAATGACATTGAAATAGCACTTGAAGGACGAACCGGTTAGAACCGCCAAGCACATGGCTAAAACTGTGGGCAGTTGCACTGAATGTGAATGTTTTCGAAATACAAAATGAGATGTTAGTTTTAGCCGTTTATTTTAATGTTAGCTCCCCTGGGCATACTTGGAGTAGACACATTTAGAGCTGCTGATGGAGCATTTACATTTTAGTCTCATCTAGGGACAGCCATGTTTCACAGCCTTCATCAAATGCACAGCAAGAATCCAAGATCTACACTCCACACGTCAACGTTACAAGACGGATCATATATATGGTTTTGCTGTGGATTTTATTTCCCACTTGAGCTACAGTGGAGAATGCAGGCTCCAATGTACTGTTTAAAGCAAGTCAGTTTTACATGCAGGCTTCGACTTATAACAGACATCTATTTTTATTTCACGTTTGTATTTGATTATGCGTTAAAAATGTGGCCCCCTTTACAGGCTAGAGCAGTGGTAGGCAACATAACCGAGACCAAATTACCCGTTAACAACACTACTATTTTTTGACGAGGACAAAAAGCGTCCAACCGAGCAAAAACGCCAATACTCCTGGGCTGGAGGCTTCAAAAGGTTTTACAAACGTCTTTTCTAAACACTTTTTGCAGCATTTTTCTATCATGTTTGGCTAATAATAATCCAATAGTCTGCCTGTTTATTACATTGCCTTCAAAAAACCCCGCGCCGCCATTACTCAACCCGCATAAAACTCTCCTGATTGTTATTAATTGCGTCGCAGACAAAACAGGTGCAACAAAACAATTAAAAGCCAAGCAGACGTGAGCTGTGAATGTTAAGACAGCACAATAACCAGGCATCCGGGGAACAATTTCAACTCTGCTCATTTATATTGCCTAATCAAAGTCAAATTGAGAAAAACGCAGAACAAACAATAATGATTCGAGGAGGGCAATACTTTATTGTCCTCTGCTTATCCTTAAGTGCCACTAAACCAAACCTTTTAGCTGCCGCAACATCTACATTTTTGGTCAAAGTGAAAAGTGAGAGGAGACATTAAAACAATTTACCGGAGCTAAATATTGACCAAAAGGAAAGATGCAATGTACCAGGTTATAGCAAAAATGCTCATTTCATCCTGTAGTCTCTGGGCAGGTTGACGTTACAGTACAAAAACTGATTTTTAATGTAGATGAATGTGTGACCATGGATATTTGACATTTTAACATCGTCATTAACATACATTTAATTCAAATGCGTTTGAACCATTCTAAAACGTTCCACCAATCCTTTTTCTGGGTGAACAGCCGCTCCCTCAAGACGTCGTTACTGATCATGAGTGCAAGTTTGATGTTGTGGAAGCCATTTTTTTTTAGTTAAATGCGCAAATGTTTTATATGTAGTCAATGCAATGATCTCTGTCGGCAGTGTGTTCCACTGACCCATTGCGATTACAGAGATGGCAGATTTAGCGAGGGCAGTTTTACCCCTCCCCCCCTGAGAAGTGGAGCGAGCCATTTTATCAGTACATAAAGTTATACATATATACAAGGATCCACTCACCCATTCACAATATCATTCATGCACCAATGTACGCAGACACGGGAGGCAAGGCGGGTGTTGTGTCTTTCCTAAGGACCCAATGACAGCGTGCACCTTCAGGAGGCGGATTCGAACCCTCGACGTTACCAACATGAAACGACCCGCGCCACCGTCGCCCCAGTGGGTTAAAGTTGTAGAATCATTTGGCCATTATTAAAAATCTAAAATTATACTGTCAAAATCACACTGTGGCCTGTATCGCTGGGGCTTCCACAGCTATCCTGGCCTCTTCTCACTGTGACAGACCGCTCCGTGTCTGCTGCCAGTGGGATCTCTATAATGGGAGCCAGCTCACTCGTCACTCCGCACACGGCTGGTTTGCCAGTAGCCCGCTGACAGTGCTGCGGCGTGGAGGTGGGTGCCTTTTGGCAGCGGCTCGCGTTGCGGTTCCCACTCCTGGTCTCCTCCGGCTGTCTCTCTTCACCTCACGATTTATTATACAACCATCCTCCTTCAGTGCTACTAAATCTGGAGAGTCAACCAAAGCCGTCATGTTTTATGTATTAAGACAGTGGCTCTCAGACTGTAGTGAGCTGTTTTACATGTTTGTTTTTCCCCTTTGTGTGTTAACAGTAGTCCACAATTAAGACATACACACAACCACATGTTGTTGCAGGAGTACTTTTGACAAGTACAAGGAACAAACATACGGATTTAAAATAGATACCAAGAGAATTATTATTTTACTTTTACACTGCGTTGACCTTTGCTGCAAGGTACAGAGGAAAGAGAAACGTGCATAATGAAGCCCTATAGCAAGATTTTTAGATTATAAAAAACTGAACAAGAATCTTCAAAGTCTAAAACAACATCATCTCTACCTGGCCTTGTGGGTTTGTTTTTTCTTTCGCTGTCTAAGCGGTTTCATCCTCTCAGACAGACACACGCTCCTGCTTTTGCTCTCGGAGCCCCTTTGAAACGGTGTCTGCAGAATATCACAGATTGTATCATGTCTTTTAAATCTTTTTCTCGATTGGAAAAAAAAAAAAGAAGGCAAAATGTCAGAGGCGGCCGGCGGATTAGCACCAAGAAAGTGGCCTGCCGCACAGGGCCCAGAATAGCACTGAAACCTGGCATTTACATATGAGACATCTGCCCGTCTCAGGCCGAGTGGAAATATCGCAAGCACGTTATTAATAATGTAGTATTTAGGTGCTGCGGTGAGCATTGGAAACTAAGTTGGCCCGGAACACAGACCGTCCATATTTCATTAGAACTAGAGACTGCCACCTCTCTAGGGACCGTAAGGGCTGATTTGTATTGCAGTATGTTTACAGAGTAAGTGAAGGAGGACAGCAGCATTCATATGGAGGCCAAGTATAGCGAGCGTCAAGCCCCATGTTCACTTTTTAATGCCCAAATACCACAAGCACGAAAGAAGAAAAAAAAGTTGCACATTTCATTTCTTAGGATTTGCAAAAATGTCATCAAACAGGAAAGATAGTTTGACGAAACGGGAAACTTTGTAGAATGTGGTCAATTTGATCTAAAACTGTAGCTGAACATGTTTTAAACCATAATTTTGGTATTTTCGATTACCTTGAACAGTAAAAAGTGTTGAGTGATGTCATACCTTTCCAATAAATTTAGATTTAATGCCAGTTTGATTCAAATCTCATTGAATTACTTTTTTAATGCCAAGCAGACAGCCTGAAAAAAGAATTATTTGTATTTAAAAAGCAATTGATGAGTAAACACTGTTCTTAGACTCAATGCTTGCTTAGAGCGCCCTCAACTGGCAGCAGGCATGGGTACCAGGGGTTCAAACAAAATACATTCCACCATTTTAAGCTATCTGCATGCTAACAATTTCTTAATAAGAGTAGTTTGAGCCACCCAAAAGGTGGGTCCAGTGACTGTTTATCTCAAAAGGTACCAAAGTTGGGCCTTGGGCCAAATTCAGTCCTTCAAGGAGGTGAATGTTGCTTGTAAGAAATAGCTATTTCAATGTATTTGTCAGCAGAAAACACTGTAAATATAGATATTGGTACACCCCAACAGTGTGTCATAGTCACAGATCTGTTTACATTCAACCTTTATACACATAAAAGTATACACACTCTGTATATAGTGTGTATATATAGAGTGTGTTAATATACACTCTAAAGAAAAAAAGTTTGCCAACCATGGTTTAAGTGGACAAAGGACATAGAAATACACAGCAGGGCACTTTAGAAGTTAAACAGGATTACTAAAAACGTGCCTGAATAAATGTGAAAATACAACTTCAGGGTTTTTTTTTTTCTTTCTTGTTTTTTTTTTTTTTTTGATGGAGGGAACAAAGCAAAGCAAAGTCCCCTTTAATACAGACATCTTTGTGTCATTCTGTTTTGTTCACTTTATGTGCAGCACTACAGGAACTGTTTCATGTTTACAGAATGTGCAACACACATAAAAAAAAGGTGGATTTGGATGTGTCAGACTTGTATTGATTTTAAAGTTATTTTAATGTTTTTTAAATGTCTTAATGGTCTTGGTCCTTCTTATCTTTCAGAACTGCTTTTACCTTATGAATCTTCACGGCCCCTTCGCTCCTCCGGCAGGGGTCTCCTAGTTATTCCTAAAGTCAACAGAAAAACTCACGGCGAGGCATCTTTCCAATATTATGGCCCTCGCTTCTGGAACGACCTGCCGGAGGAGCTCAGGACCACAGAGAACGTTCATGTATTTAAGAGCAGGCTCAAGACCCACCTTTTTAGCTTAGCTTTTAACTTTTGTATTTATATATGATTTGGGGTGTATTGTTTTAAATGTTGTAATCTGTAAAGCACTTTGTGATACCTTTCGGTATTAAAAGCGCTTTATAAATCAAATGTGATATTGAGACCCGTAACGCAAATTGGGTTGTAATAGATTTGAAGGTAACGCAAAGAGAACATTGTACTTGCAGTATGTGCCACGAAGCGCGTGGTATCGGGTGTGAAACCTTTTTCATCTGTTCTACACTTCATTTGCACTCTTAATTAAAACTCAATCTGCAATCACAGTCAAGTGGAGTCAGCATTTCATATGGTTCATTCTTGGGCCATTATCAGAGACTTGCGAGCTGCATGGGGCGCAACTACAAATGTTAGAATTAATTGTGCTAAATAACTCTTACAAAAGTGTAGAGTAAGACAAGAAGGTGGGAATGGTTTAAGGTTTTAATTTGACTTAATCATTTTCAGTCTGCACTGCCGGGAGCCCAATACAAGAATGAGAGGCTTCATGGTATGGACACAGCCTGTTACTTTAGAGGGGGCACAGAATATGGGTCGGTCCAGTGCCCGGACGGCGCAGAGACCTCCATCCATTTTCTCTTTTAACAGTGCTGGACTTGACGCGAGAGCTGATGGATACACCTACTCTACATGTCCAGACGACAGGTGCTGGATTTCCTGCACTGCCACAGACTGTAGACGATTGCCTTCCGATCCAGCACATGGGGAAAATCACCTACATGCCAAGAGACATATACACTCAGAAAAAGTGGCAAGTCCAAGTAAAAACACGATAGACTTTCAACTTCAGTTAAAGCAATGCCAATACATTTCTAAATTTCGAAGACTATTTGGGGGTCAAACGGGCTTGCATATTTATGTGCCAGTCTGTCTTCTCTCTGCCACGGCAGCGTGTGATCAGTCCGCGTGACAAAATAGACACAATTTCAGCCTAATCTAAATGGCACCTCAAATATATACCTGCTTCAAAGGGTTAGCAATTCTCTCAGAAATCTATTCCTCTGCAAATGCCTGGTAATTTTTTTTTTATAAACATCTTAATCTTCTTCAGAGCCCAAATAGAGCCATAAAATGTAATGAGAAAAAGAAAAGGGAAAACATCTCCAGGCCAGTGAAATGTTTTTGCTTGACTGGATTACCTGTCTGAATGAAGGATTAATAAGACTGTTCATGTGTGGGCGTTTAAATGGGCAAATGTTTAAGACCACCAAATAGCTTTAAGCCTGTAATCCTTCCACTGCAGCCTCGATCTTTCTCATTTCAAATAAACGCCACGCTGCCTTTCCACAATGCACTCGGCGTTGTCATTGAAAACCCAGAAATATGTGCTCGTCATAATTAGGTTAATGTCTTTTATATCTTTTGAGGGGGTATGAAAGCATTCACATTTCATTCACCCGTTTGGATTGTGTTTATTTGATCCAAAGAGACAAGCTTGAAAATAGCCTGGTATCCCAAAGGAATGAAGGGACAAGGATTAAGTGATGCTTACAAGATTTAGAGTCCATACAGGAGTTTGCAAGAAAGTTGTTGGTTTCTTTCAACGGGTACACATAGCTTTTTTCAATGGGTAATACAAAGGATAGCGAGAAGTAACCCAGTCTATGGGTTGTGAATAGACTGTGGCCATCACCCCTGAATGAAAAAGGTGAATTCTGCTGAGGTTATTACCATTTTCTGATTCACCATCATGTCCACAGTAGCAGTAATCACTTTTTCTGTCTCCGTCTCTCTGCCTCTGGATGTACACGTGTGACAGTGTGCGTTGCCAGTTAGTGTGTTATTTGATGTGACAACTTGATAGTTAATGACAGATAAGGTATAAGACGAGACTGTACCTATTTGTAACAGTTGGAGCCAGAATCACATGTGCATCATCTACACGACAAGGTGTTAACTGGCAGGCAGGTTTTCTCAAAATTGTCAATTTGATTAGTTACTCACTCAACCGGTCTAACTTTCAGGAGTAAAACATTCCACAATGTTGGGCCTAGACCAGGACGTGTAGGACGTGGAAGTCATGAAATGAGAATGAATCCTTCACCACCAGTTAGCCTTACAATACAGTGCAAAGGCTTGTTCAAATCCATGTGCTCTAATACAGTTGGATGTCAAGGGCAATGTGTAACCAGCTGATCCCCAAGAAGAGTCGAGTCTTGTTTGACGTTTCATCTTCAAACTGTAGGAGCCATCAATCACAGGAATGAATGTGAATGAGCTCTCTGCGCACAACCCCCGCGTCTCTGAGCATTATTCATGATACAGTATTACAGTGGCATGCACCAGCCGTATCCCATATATAGTTCAAAGAGTATGTTCTAAGAAAATAAATGTCCCACTAATAAAAGACTGGTCATCTATGGACAGTACAGCATTAACTGTTACTGTTTTGGTCAGTTTGGGGAAAATAGAGAAACATTTGAGACATTGCGGGACAAACCTGTTTAAATAAAGGATACATTAAAAAAAATATATAGCTTTTATGTTAATAGTTAAATCTCTTTATAATCTTGCACGATGTCGCTGCCGTACCATGACCTGGCTAAAAATAAGGGGAAAAAAGCCACACAAGGTTTGAATTATGTATAGTTACAACAGCACCTCAAGTATAAGTCCGTTAAACACAATGTAGAGCCTGTGGCAGTGGTAGTTAATTGGCACAATCCCCTGGAAATCACTGCATTAGCTTTTCACTTAGACAATAAGAAGAAAACCATGAAGCGGTAATAATGCAATGGTGACATTAAGTAAAGTATGTGAAGGGATATTTGATAGATGTCCTTTCAGGCTATAGATGGTAGAAAAAAAAGAAATTAAGGTAATGTGCAGGATTCAGCACCATGGACAGCAACAGAGCCTGAAATGAGGGGAGTGTTGTGTCTGAACAACTTCTTCCAGTCATTTTTAATGCAATAAATGTTTACAGTCTCACTGAACAAGTGGGGTTACACATTCCACACCTTGGGCAGTGATCACAGCTGCACAATTTCCAGGGAAGTGTGTGATTCAATGCAGCATTTGCTCAGAATCTAATGAGAAGTCAAGTTTGTCTCGGTTGGTCTGCATCTTGAAAACAGACCTCTGAGACTTTCTTATTAAACTCTCTCTGCTACAGAGCTGCTCTCAGCTGCTGTGAAACCTGTGGAAGTTTCCCTTAAGACTGTGGTGACAACACTTCCCTCTGATAGAGATCTGCTTTGAATCCAGTTCAAGTGCTGTTTATGAATCAATGTTTGTATGCCATAGCCAGGGATAAAAGGTCTAATTACAAACACAAGCAGAGAGGCTTCAAAATTTCCAGGGAAAAAAAAAGTTACTAAAAGCTAACAGAGAGGTGGCCATTAAGAACCATCAGCTATGTGTTAAGTCTTCAGGATTTTTTTTTTAGCACATTTTAGAACATTTACTTTTAGCACATTGACTTTTCCTACCGAGTCCTCAAATAACTTAAAGAACATTGTGATTTTGTTAGTGCACACACAAATTACACAATCTGTTGGCTTCAATCTCCGAGAGCGGACATTGTTAGTCTCTGGAAGTGCACTTAAATCAACTGCCACACAGTGTTTATTTAGCCACAAATGAGCGTCCGTCCGCGTTGCTTGAGGCCAGTGCAAAGCAAGTGAGATAATGGGAAGCTGCATTTGCATCCTGCAAAGTATTTTAAGGTAGTAAAGTAATAATGAGGCCAAAGTTCATTATACAAAATAATGAAATGTCCACAAGGCAGAGACACGAACAAGCTTGAAGACATTTGTTTACCAGGGATAATAGTAAAAGGTTTATAACGAAACACTTGTAAAGCACGCCTTTCAATGGTGGCACACTAGTTGCATACAAGCATAATATATTTAACTACCAAGTACAGATTAAGACTTAAAGTGAGACACAGTGGGCTAAAACATGTAGCTACCCTTAATTCTAAATTAAAACTTGAAATCCATTATTCACAAAGAGAAACTCATCATCTCGGCCGCATCCACCCTTCATCAACTAAGGTCTCTGCCCGACATTTCTACCTTTAGTCTCTGCGTTGTAAACCATCATAGCCTGACAAGCAAAATCTCTCTGTTCCAATTATAAACATTCATGTTTGTTAAATATCAAAGTCAGTCTCTTCCTTGATCCGACTCCAGCTGAACTCACAGTCAGAGGCACGGGCGCGGCAAACAAAGACAATGAACAAAGAACCCGCTCCGACTGTGTGGTGAGATTAGCATAAGTAAATGAGAAGGCTTTGGGTAAATAAAGATGCTTTTCTCTTAAATATTTGTTATTTAAGAAATGTATTAGGCTCATGGTGGCAGTAGCTTTGTGTGCATTTGTTGAGGGAGTTTGTGACAAGTTGATTAGGTCTTAGTGAGAGGCCTAGTTTCGGTGTGCAGTCGGCAGATGAAAATATTTTAATTAATTTCCTTTTTACTTGCCAATTTTCAGAGCAAAAGTCCTGCAAGGCATCACATAAAAATGGAGAGTTGTCTATTTGTGTACACATTTAGCCCTCAAACTATGTTGATCATGGTGCCATTGATTTGTTGGCATATTGTGAGCTAAAAGTTGCGACTTGTACCGTTTTTGGGTTTACGGTGGTTAATTCCCCTGACTGCCAGTGGAGGACACTCCAAGCAACACACGCGCAGCTTAAAAGAGCGGTCTGTGCTCATCAAGAGTCGTTTCCATAGGACACATGAATTTAAAAATAAAACACAAAATGTCAGATGCCCAAAAGCAGGTTAATAATCCCCAGTTATGCACGCTATGTCCCCTAACAGTTTAATAACTGCATTACTGTGTGGTGAAGAATTAGAGGATTTGGAGTGAACGATTCAACAAGCTGCAATCTTTTGACTCTTAAGAGTTTTACTGAGGTGAACTTACAGCTAAAAAGCCTCACTGCACTTCAGCTGTTTGAGGATACAGCACGGGATGAATATGCGTTTTCAAGCTTCAACTAAAAGCCAAAACTACCGTAATTTCCGGCCTATACGCCGCTACTTTTTTTCCCCACGCTTTGAACCTTGCGGCCAACATGATGGTGCGGCCAATATAGAGCCGCTAGAGGCGTCTCTAGCAGTAAACCCAAAGGGTGACGGGACTTCTAATCTGCTCTTGGCTGAGGAACGGTACATGAGCAACTTTTAAAATGATGAAGGCTCACTTTAGCCTAAATGTCGAAGGGCTTTGCTCGCCCCAACGCACACAGAGACGCCTTGACGCGCAGCAAAAGAGCCGCCTCCTTTATTTTCTATGAGAGAACGCACACCGAGGTTGCAGTGACTCGCGGCGACGCTGGACCCCGCGCCATGGTTCTGCCGAATCCAGACACGGATGGTCAGACGCTGACCATCGTCAGGGCTCAGGCACTTGGGGAAGCATGTTAAACTCGTGTCAACTCGCTATTAATCTACAAAAAAGAGCCAGGTTTGCTCTCTCTCTTACAACACGGACATACATGTCTCCTTTTATTTATGATAAATGTATAAATCACGTGTGTAAAGCCCCGCACGGTTTGAGAAAAGCCTCTGAAGTGCCGTGACGTGGCGCGCTGTGTTCTGTGTATATATATATATATATATATATATATATATAAATAATTCCCTGACAGACTGTGAACTGAACAGAAAGAAATGCATTTCAGAGTCTCATGCAGGACTAGAAAACCTGCTGAAAAATGCATGTAGGAACATTTTTGCATTTAGCGGCACTAAACGTGTCAATACTGTATATAATGGACTCAATTATTAATTAAATCATTCAATTAATGAATACAGAGGCAAGCCGAAAAGGGAATTAGTCCACCCAGAACCCGAAGCATTAAATGCCAGTGTGCCCTTCCAACTGTGAGCTCCTACAAAACTGGACAGTGCAGGTAGATTAAAATTTCCCAAATTTCCCTGAGAACATTTCTGAAGTTTACATTACAGTCATTTCCAATATGTTGTGTGGATAATACTTTAACTACACTGGGGCTTACGTCATACCAATAGACCAGCATTATATTTGTTTACCCTAAACAGAGAGATGTGAAGTTATACAGTAGGAATCCCTGGGGTAGGATGCTTTGGTTCTTTACATCCAATTTGTTGTAATTTGTTCCTTTCTTTTTAGTAACAACAAAAGACAGCTCCACAGGGATGCAGTATTTTTCAGAGGCGCAGTTCCCTTCATGATAATTTCTCAATTTTCTGTCTCACTCTGCACCACTGGAGAAAACAATGTTGATTCAAAACTGCTCAATACTGTCTTTCATTTAAGTCCAAGGCATCTGCCACTTAAGATGAGACGAGACCATTTGAGTCAAACTTAATCCAATTAGTAGAAATCTACTGTAAACAGTGAATTGTTTAATGCAAAGGTTCTAAAAAAACAAGCAACTCCATAGCATAGTTTATGGATTTTTCGATGTATATTACTTATTCAATCAATAGTGTGTTGACTTGATTTAATATTATGTAATGCTGTGAGTCACTGGTTCTCATGATGTGACTTTCTACATTTTAATTAGAACATGTCATGTATGCTTAATGTCTTTATTTATTTATTTTATTTTTACAGCCATACAGACATAATTTCCTCCAATTTAGGTCTTGTTAGACCTGGTCCAGTACTGATTTAATCTTGAAATAGGTCTGGTGGTGCTTGGAAGGTCAGATATTTCATGAGGTGGTACTTAGGGTGACAAGTTTGAGAACCACAGCTGTAGTGGTACTTAGGAACCTGTTTTGTTTGTAAAAATATGCAATAGAATAGAATAGAATAGAATAATGGATTGGATTGCACCCCTGCACATTAGTAATTCAGTATGTTGCTCTTGGGCGTTGAGACCGTCTGTGGCTCTGAACTGTGGCTATATGTCAACAGCCCGCTGTGCTCTTTAGCAATGACCTTTTCTGTTCAGCAGCTCTGGAGACAGCTGTGTGGGAGAGTTCCTCTGGATGCATATTTGTCACATCACATGTGCAACCATTGCTTTCTATTATCAGTCAATAATCGTGACTCAAAAAATAGAAATCGTGACACCCCTAGTTGGAATACAAGCAGAACTGAAGCAGAGCTAAACTCAAATTAAGTCCATAAGAATCATTTTATTCGCTAGACAATGTTTCCATACCATAATTAATCGTGTATACAGTATGTGCGTAGTATATAAGATTAAACAGCTACAAAACCAACCACACCAGGCATAAACTAGAAAGGTTAATTATCGCTTCATACTGTATGACAAATGCTCAAATAACAATAACAGATCCCAACATTAATTACTATTCTCTTCTTTTGAATAATTAATGTTAAATGGTATGCACCACTGTTGTCACAAGAATAGCAAATAAATTAGCGCCCATGGTTTTGGCATTTGATATGTTGTGACATTGTACACCTTTTCTTTGTATCTTACACACAAGAAAACCTTTGCTAATGGACAGTCTACAATTCTACTCAATTTCTACTTATTTAAGAGCACACCGTTTTTCACAACACATGCAGTCATTGTTTGTTATTAAACATTTAGTCAAATAGACAGACTAGATGACCTCTGTAGCGTACTTTTTGAATTCACACAAATGATATTATTTGCGCTGCACTGTTCTGCCTCAAACTCTGAAATGTATACAGTATGGACCCGTCTCCTCGCTTTCACTCCTAACCACACATATTGATTATCTGCTTACTTTGCGAGCGGTGGAGCGGTACATCTGCTAAGCTAGTACAGAAAAGTCGAGGGCAGATGGGCCAGTAAAGAGTTCGGATGCTGCTTTGGGACATGATTTAGTGGTACCAATAGTTGTTCCTGAGGGAAAACAGACACAAGGAAATCAATTGCGAGTTTGACCCGATGGAAAGCTGCAATAAATCTCTGCCGCGTGCAGTTAGCCAGGCCTTACGCACTTTGTCTTTAGGAAGGAGCGCTTTGTCACTGTGTCTTTCTATTAGTTGGATTCATCACAGCATTAACTACGATTTACCGCATTATCACTCGATTTAAATCTTTAAACCAAGTCCAGAGCAGAGTGATGCACTGTTCACTTCTCCAGAAATCCCAGTAGGGCTGTGCAATCTCAATTGGACAATCTCAATTATTGTCATGTTTTGTTTTGTACTGTTTTTTTTTTTTTCATTTGTTTTTATTTTATTGTTAAATCTATCACCAGTTCAAAGTACTAACAAAACACGCTTTGGAATTTGAAAGCGTAAAATGTTGTGGGTTAAACAGTCCTGGAACGTTCCATTTATTGGGTGAAATGTGGTGTGGCATTAGGTTTATTAAAAGAAAAGCAAAAGTCTTGTCTATGTTCGTAACCATACATTGTTTTATGTGAAAAATAAAATTGAATCAAAAATCAAGCTTGATCAATGTTAAGGGAAAACATTTTTGACTACTTTGCCATATCCTCCAGCCTTACTAGTACCAAAGTCTAGTACCCGCATCTGTGTAGAATCAGAAAACGTCTTAATGATACAATTCTGTTACATTTTCAAGTATTCCATATGGGGCACATTAGCGCCAGGTTTGATCGATACTTTAAAACAAAATGAATATTCATTGTCACACCTGAGGCTGGAGGTCTGAGAGGAGGCATTAGCACATGGGGGGGAGGTCTAATCTATCTGACACACTTCATTTGGTCCATAATAACCTGAAATTAAAGGGCAAATGAAGGCTTCACTGAAGCCAATTTAAAGGTTATTGCCGCAGGTTCATTGGGAGGATTTATGGAATTGGCATTGTAAAACCAATGTTCTCAACCATAATAATTACGCAATCACAGCATTGCAATACAGTATCAAGTGTTTTCAATTGAGATTTACATGGGTCTGAAAAGAAAGATTTTTTTTAAAGCGGTCATCCGGCAATGTGTTTTGAGTTGTAGACATCAAAAGGCTTAATTCCTCTAAATAAGAGAAATGTCTGTCAAGAGGGTAAGTCAACACTTGAGATACCCCAATTAAAATGTCAATGAGTTTGCTGCCATATTCTTGAACCCCACAGACTATTAGACACACTATACAGGTCAATTATTCAACTCTGATGGAGCTAACAATTTGCAAAGCAGTTTGGAGAACAGGACTTTGATGGATGTACTGAATGGATAGAGCACAATACACTTTGCCAATATGGAACAAAGCTCACCAAAGGCCGACAACAAAGCCCCAAGACAAACATGTATACTGGCTTCGTCATAGGTAAATTTGACTTGACCATTATAATTTCAAGTGGACATATCATGCTTAAAAAATGACTTGAAACATTATTGTGGGTGTCTCACCATAGATATTGTATGTTTTATAATCTGAAATTATGTCTCTGTATGAGTTAAATAGTTCAATGAAATACAGGCACTAGAGCTGGGGCACCTCCTGGTCGCACCTGTAGGAACAAATTATTTACTTTCACTTTTGATTCAAGGCTTAATTTACAGCTTCAGCACGCAGTGATGAACACACTTTAAGTGCAGATCAGCTCAGAACCGATATCATGTTTCGTGCTCACTTTAAGTTCCCACATCCGGATTTATTTACGCTTTTACGACTACTTCAGATACGCTGGCGTTGGTATCATTCGAAGTATAATTTAATGAGTCTGAAATTGCCCGCTGATTATAAGATTTTATACAATGCAGGTATACAACATGTCAGCAGAGTTTGCTTATTCCTGTGTGCTTTGTTGGATGGGAGAGGAGATCAGTTCACAAGATTGGTGAAGGTGTCTAAGGTTATAAAAATTGAAAGTGGATTCTTGGAAATTCCAGTCAGTCGTACACCAAAGTCGGGGCTGGTTCCAATCCAACCACACTTACAGAACAGTACACTATACGCAGTCCATCTCTCCATGAAGAAGGCAGTACACATGAAGAGCGATATGAAGAAATGGCCATCTTATCTGAAAAATAGGTTCCCAACAAAGTTCCCAGTTAGACAAAAGGAATTCAACTGCACCAGTAGTTTGAGCATATCTTTGCAGAGAGATCACCCTGTGTAATATTGTGCGCAAAAGGGGAAAGATGGGAGGATATTGAAGACGACACAGCGGTAGTTGCTCTACCACCCACTAGACTCAGCGGGGTATTCCCAGTAACATGCAGCCTAATCTGAAGGAATTTAACATGAGTGATTTTGACTTGGAAATCATTAGGCAGGGTCTGTCTGCGAATAACAACGTTACCTTTGGTTTATTACAACCACTGCGATTACAGGGGACTCGGCGAGACGTCAAACTCGGATGCAAAATAGTATCAATGGGGAGGCCAAAAAAGGACACATTAACATATTCTCCTATTCTGATTCAGAGAAAAATGTCAATGATGTTTTGTAAGTGTTTCATGCCGTGCTGGTGCACAGTGGGATGTGCTCGGTCTGTGTGAACTTAAAGCTAACGCTAGAAAAGTCCGTGCCAGAAGAGAATAATTAGTTTTTACTTCAGCACTTCACTATAACAGTGCTGTATTTGGGTGAATGAACAGCTACAGACTTGGAATATAAATAAGCGATGGGAAGAAAGTCCGGAGAGACTAAAGTGCCACAGAGTTCAGCCAAGTGGAAAATAAACAGATCCGCCGAAGATAAATGCGTATTAATTTTGCAGTGCACTTGGAGAATTAATGTGGCGTGACAAACACTGTCACACATACACTAAAACTGTGCTAATGTAATTAAGCCACTGCTTTAAAACCATGTGTTATCAGTTATAGAATAAAACAAAAAAGAATTCAAACAACTTGGCCTTTGACTGGCTCCTTTCGACACAGCAAACCAGGCACAGGCAGACTTAACTGATTACACGGGATGCCCTTCCCGATCTTCCCTTCCTGCCTTTGTCATACTGTGCTTTGACACATTACCTGATATTTACTGATGTTAATTTACAGTCTGCTGGCGCAGGAGCGCATCGATCTGATACTGGTATCGGAGCCGATACCAAAAAAAAAAACGATAATGGATATCCGATACTGAACCGATACCAGTTTTGGCTCTCACCACTTTAAAAACACAACTTTTACTGACTAAATCTGAGTATAAATGGACATATATACTGAGGAAAAATATAAGAAATATAAACTAACATGTATCATTAGAAAATGTAAACAGGATTATTATAATAAGTTGTTAGGTAGCAATAAGAATAATATTAAAGGTTTATGGAATATCTTAAATAGTATAATTAGAAATTAACCAAGAACGATTAATTATCCAAAATATTTCAAAGATGAGGATAACACTTTAAATAATATGAATGAAGTAGTCGATACATTTAATAAATTCTTTGTAGATGTTGGACCGAACCTTGCTGCAAAAATTGCAAACGTTGAGAACTATAATTGTGAACTGATAGACACAAATCCTATGTCCTTGTTCCACAATCCTGTGGAGGAAAAGGAGACGTTGATTGTGATTGTTAAATCGATTTTTTTAAATCGACAGATTGCCGTGACATGGACATGAAAACTTTAAAAAGTGTTATTGAAAGTATCTCTAAGCCGTTAACTTACATCTGTAACTTATCGTTGAAAACTGGAAAATTTCCTGGTAGTATGAAAGTTGCAAAAGTGATTCCTCTGTTCAAGGCAGGAAATAAACATCTCTTTACAAACTACAGGCCTGTTTCCCTTTTACCGCAATTCTCTAAAATCTTAGAAAAGGTTTTTAACTCTAGACTTGACAGCTTTAATCGAAAAGTGTAATTTACTCTCGGACAATCAGTTTGGTTTTAGGAACAATCACTCAACCTCACACGCGCTCTTTGATATAACTGAAGAAATAACTAATGCTGTAGATAACAAGAAATATGCAATAGGGTTATTTATTGACCCGAGTAAAGCGTTTGATACAATAAACTATGATATATTAATTAATAAACTAGAACATTATCAAATCAAATCAAACTTTATTTATAAAGCGCTTTTCATACAAAATGTAACACACCAGTAAATATACATAAAAACTACAACCCCACCACCCCACCCGCACACACAGACACACAGACACATATACGTACAGACAGCCAGCAGTTAAAAAGTCTTAAATAAAAATGGACATAGAGTTGAGTATGTAAGGCTGAGTACAGATAGACCGAAAGAGGAAACATCATCCAAGGAGCCGTCTGCACCAGGAGCAGCCCATCGGCCACACCCACAGAGCGCCAACCCAGGGGGCCCGGAGTAGGTGTAGGAGAGATGTCCTATCTCCATCCAGGCACCCCCAGGAGAGCGCCCGCATAGCCGCAGCCAACCAGCACTCCTGGGGCAGAGGGCTCCCTCAGAGGAACCACTAGGAGAACATAAAAAATAAATAAATAAATAAAATAACTAAAAAATAGATAAATAAATACAATACAAATTATAAATATATATATATATATATATATATATATATATATATATACACACATAAAAATAAATTAATATTTAATAAGAGATACATTAAAAAACAGCTAAAACTCTTTATCCTGTTAGCACAGGATAAAGAGAGGGAAACTAAAGAAATAATAGAACTAAAACCGGTAAATAAGGTTAATATAAGTAAATATTAGTTAAAAGCTAAACTAAAAAGGTGGGTCTTAAGCCTGCTCTTAAATACATGAACGTTCTCTGCGGTCCTGAGCTCCTCCGGCAGGTCGTTCCAGAGGCGAGGGCCATAGTATTGGAAAGACGCCTCGCCGTGAGTCTTTCTGTTGACTTTAGGAATAACTAGGAGACCCCTGCCAGAGGAGCGAAGGGACCGCGAAGGCTCATATGGTAAAATCAGTTCTGAAAGATAAGAAGGACCAAGACCATTAAGACATTTAAAAACCATTAAAAGAACTTTAAAATCAATCCTGAAAATGGATCCTGAAAATGGATCCTGAAAATGGAATTGGGGGGTAGCTCTACAGTTCCAGTTACTTAAAAAATAGAAAACAATGGTGTGAAAATCGGTGATTATCAGTCGAGTTGTCAACAAATTGTCTGAGGTTTACCTCAAGGTTCCATTCTGGGCCCAAAATTGTTTAATATGTATATTAACGACATTTGTAAAACGTCTCAAGTACTTAAATGTATCTTGTTTGCAGATGATACAAATATTTTTGCATGTTAACTTGGAACTCAAAAGTGTCAACAAGTGGTTCAAACAAAATAAATTATCTCTAAATCTGAGTAAAAGTAAAATGATGATATTTGGCAACTGTAATTCCAATGCTCATGAAGCAATTCAGATAGAGGGTGTCGTTATCGAGCGAGTGCATGAAATCAAATTCCTTGGTGTGATTATTGATGACAGAATTTCTTGGAAATCTCATATTAAATATATATCTACAAACATTTGAAAACATGAAATGCTGTTAAAGAATAATATATTTGAGTTATGCACAGATCAATGTATGTGAGTTGTCCTGTAATGTCTTTGTTGATCTTTACTTTGATATTTGTATTATTTTAAACAAATTGGCTACACTGTTAAAAAAAAACTGTCAAATTTACGGTAAAATACCGGCAGCTGTGGTTGCCAGGAATATACCGTGAAAAAAATTTTGAATCTGTAAAACACAATACGGTATACTAGTTTTGTAACCCTAAATTTTACAGTAGACTACGTATTTTTTTTACCAAAATCATGGTAGAAAAAAATAAATATATTTGTCAATTATACAGTAATGTAATGTAAAAAATGCAACTTTCCATTGCTTTTTACGGATATTTGCAGTAAAATAAAAGTAAAAATATAATAATATTTACAGGAATTTGTTGTTAATTTAACAGTAACAGGATAGACCCTATTATGGTAAATAACTGTAAAAACAACAGAAATATGTTAAACCTTATTAAAACCTTTGACAGTAAAAAACACAGTGAAATTGTATAACAAATTACAGCATTTTATTTTGACCAGATACATTTTACGGTAAATTCCTGGCAACCACAGCTGCCGGTATTTTACCGCTAAAAATACAGTATAATATGAGGAACATAAATAGTTTACCGTACATTTTACATTTGCAACCACTAAATATAGAAAAATCTAAAGATGCTCATATATAACCAAGGTAGTGAATATTACTGATAAACAATGAGAAAAATTGACTATAGTCTGTCCCACAAAACAACCAATGAAAATCTATGCTTTATATTATTTAGCTTGAGTGGGACTTTCTTCTGAAAATCAAATTCTTGAGGGATATTTCTTCAAACACTCCAGCTATATTGCCGGTGCACAGGCCCAATCCCAATTCTCTTTTCTACCCCTACCCCTTCCCCTAGCCCTAGCCCTAGCCCTTGCCCTACACCCTGAAACCAAGGGCTAAGGGCGAGGGTTGAAAAGACCGCCCTAAGAAATGGAACAGCCCTCCATTTGACTGCATTTACTATTAACACAGATGAATCCGGTTATGTAAATAAAAAGCAAGCCTACTTGTCTCTATAGCATGTTTCTACAAAACCAGTTCATCACTTGATTGATGCTGTTTTGTAACACCTAAACAAGCACCTAAACTCAGCCCAAACCCTACAGATTGTCATCAATGTCTGCTTCATTCGGCGCTACATTCTCCTTCCCCCTGTCCGTGTGTCGCTGTGGCTGCAGCCAGAGCTGCCAGAGATTAGCCGATCCGCTCGTCAATCTATCAAACTTCATTTATAAAGCGCTTTTCATACTGAAAGGTATCACAAAGTTCTTGTAGCCACTCAGCGGGGACGGGCAGAGGTTAGACCCGCTCACAGTGCGCACAGTGCGCGGACAGGCACCCGCAGCCTCCGCTCTGAGCCCCGGGCCTGAGCGGAGGCTGCGCTCAGAACGGGGACAGTCAGCCTCGGACCCGGGCTCAGAGCACAGCGGCGCGGGGAGAGAGTCAGCCTCGGACACGGGCTCAGAGCACAGCGGCGCGGGGAGACAGACAGCCTCGGACCCGGGCTCAGAGCACAGCGGCGCGGGGAGAGAGTCAGCCTCGGACACGGGCTCAGAGCACAGCGGCGCGGGGAGACAGTCAGCCTCGGACCCGGGCTCAGAGCACAGCGGCGCGGGGAGAGAGTCAGCCTCGGACACGGGCTCAGAGCACAGCGGCGCGGGGAGACAGTCAGCCTCGGACCCGGGCTCAGAGCACAGCGGCGCGGGGAGAGAGTCAGCCTCGGACCCGGGCTCAGAGCACAGCGGCGCGGGGGGACAGTCAGCCTCGGACCCGGGCTCAGAGCACAGCGGCGCGGGGAGAGAGTCAGCCTCGGACACGGGCTCAGAGCACAGCGGCGCGGGGAGAGAGTCAGTGTAAGCCACTAAACAGGTGCGCATGGGCGGTGACCCATGAACTGCTATATAAATGTGCGGTTCCGGTTTTTGGTCGCTCTCGCTGCCTCCACATGAATAAACGGGGACACGGTCCAGACCTGTCCTCCAAAAAGCCCCTCTGCTTTGCCTTATTCTCCTCATCACATCGGTCGGTTACATTGGTGGCAGCGGTGCTGCCGTCGCCACCCTTCCCGGTGGTGGCGGCAGTTTGGACGGACTTAATTAAGGGTACGCATGGGCTAGGCTACTAGCTAGCGGTACACCACGGTGTGCGTGGCTGTGTCGTTTCGTCGGGGTGCAGTTCTCCCCCACATAAACGTGGAGTCCAGGACATGTGTTTGAGAGGAGCGTGGAGCATGGCTGTTCTGATTGCCACTGGACGAACAGACTTTGGGGACGCCTTGGCCGGGAAGCGGTGTGAGTGTCTGGGGGCGTGTGTGCTGCAGAGGGGCGCCTGATGTTTCAGCGCCAACCGGGGCCAACGTCGGGGTGCCAGATGTCCAGTCCCCTTTGGCGCCATGCATGTGTGGGGATGCCCGAATCCAGTGCCGTCCTTCGGGAGCCAGCGTTGACGTGGTTGTGCCTGCTGGGGTGTCCTGTCGCCATGTGCCGGGAGGCCTGATGTTTCCTGTACATCCCGCCGGTGCCTGGATGCCGTTTTGATTCCCAGCGTGTCTCGACGCAGCCTGTGCGTCCTCCTGCTCTCCTGTTAACTCCTACCTTTCGTGACCCTGTCTGGGAAGTTCCGTGATGGACAGTATGCCGTGGACTCGGACTGTTTCCCCCCCACGCCTCGTAGTGTGCCGTGTTTGTTTATGCATGTGTTATGAATACATTTTTTTTTAATTTATTTTTTCATTGTGGAGTGTTTGTATCCTCTGTTTTAGTGAAATGAGGACATTTCTTGTGTGAGGGGGGAGATATGTAAGCCACTAAACAGGTGCGCATGGGCGGTGACCCATGAACTGCTATATAAATGTGCGGTTCCGGTTTTTGGTCGCTCTCGCTGCCTCCACATGAATAAACGGGGACACGGTCCAGACCTGTCCTCCAAAAAGCCCCTCTGCTTTGCCTTATTCTCCTCATCACATCGGTCGGTTACATCAGCCTCGGACCCGGGCTCAGAGCACAGCGGCGCGGGGAGAGAGTCAGCCTCGGACACGGGCTCAGAGCACAGCGGCGCGGGGAGACAGACAGCCTCGGACCCGGGCTCAGAGCACAGCGGCGGGGAGACAGACCGCGGGTGCAGCAGCGATGAACCCCGTGTGTTATGACATTAGCGACGTATCGAAAGTTTGGAAAGAAATGCCAAAAGTCAGTCCAAACAGCGCAAATACACGGAGCATTTGCAGCAGCAAAGCGAAAACGTAGAACTGACACGTATAAAGCAATGGACTGTTCTAATTGTTGCACAAAGCGAATAAAGTCATGAACGAAGCGTTCTGAAACTTTATAAATGTTGTAAGAGTGCTTATTGATGATGTTCGTGAATTCATTTCGCAGCTTGTTTCCGTGTTTTGTCAAACTCCTCCTACCCCTTCGTCTGAAGTGTGCATCTGAAAAACCCTCGCTTGAAGGGCTATGTGGCCCTCGCCCTCACCCCTACCCCTCACCGCAAAATACAATTGGGACACCCCTTCGTCTCTCGTGAACGCGCAAAACGAAGGGAAAGGGCTAAACGGAGGGCTAAGGGGGAGAATTGGGATTGGGCCTAAATAAACCCACTTCAAATGTCGGAAGAGACTTCTGGAGAAGAATTAATTTTCCTTTACCATTTCAATAATAAAGATATAGTTATTATGGGCACACAGTTGGATATTGTCCACACATGTCTTGTTTCGCCCTGAAGGTACTTATTTTGCATTCTATACATTATCCCGCTTATTATACGGCTGTTTGCCTACTGTACACACACAAATAAACTTCATACACTTTTATGAAGGCAGAAAGGTTTATTTAATGATTTCCGCGGCAAATAGTTCCCAAAAGTTTGTTTTGTTGATTCCAGGCACTGTGGCTCGGCTAGTAGCAGCACGGTTATCTACTTATTGCTAGCCTAGCTACTTAGTTTAAGGTGCAGTTAGAGAGGAGGAATGGTGGTGAATCTCTGGGTAAGTTGAAAGTCGGACTCCCGTTAACTTCATGAGTGATTCTCTCGCAGGGACGGGGACAGAGATAGTGTCCGCCTGTCCGCTACTACTACTTGCGGAATGATATGAAAGACATGTATTACAAGCATGAACTCCGTTGCCATTGGCAGCGGTCATTATTTTCTTCAGAGGTCTTCTATCAGAAAATAATGACTGGTAGAACGTTGGGAAATCACATTCAAGTCAATGGAGCGTTCTACTTTCATTGTGAAGAGCCGTATAATAATAATAATACTTAAGTCAGAAGCCATTAGAAATATGGAAAATAGATAGTGCAGTCATTGTATGAAAAAGCTGGAAAGGCAAAACCAGGAAAAGAAAACAGAGAAAGGGCTTGTTGCATGTTTTAATATTTGAGAGACTGTAGCCCTTACCCACTTTCACAAATGTTTAAAATGCAGTTTGCTCAAAACTATTTCATCATAGTGCAGCAAGTGCACGTTCTTCACTAGACACAAGGTAAAACAGTGGTGCAGTGACTGAGCGCAAAGGTCCCGGGTTGAATTCCCAGCCTGAACTGGATTTCTTGGTACAACTTGTGCAATGGCAAAATGGCTTTACCTGAAGGAGTGAGAAAATAGTTGTGTGACTAGCGCCTTGCTAAACAATTGCCACTTTGTCACATATTAAAGAAACAGGTGTATCTATTGAATGGATGCAGATATATTAAAGTCACATTGTGTGTTAAATGTGAACAGTGCAAGTACATGAAGACACAGGAATGCCCTGAATACAGCAACTGCAATCATAGATCACATGGAACCAAAGAAAACTTCCCATCTGTATTTAGTCATGCATCTTTGTAATGATCCTCTTGCCATTTCAAACTTCAGTCATGGCAGGTGCATTTTTCATCCAGACACACTATATTTCTTGACTCGCCTGACCTTTACTGAGCCAGACAACATTGATTGGACCAACCGCTGTGCAACATCTTAAGTGGGTGCACAGATCTTTAATTGTCGCAAATTGAGGCTGTCCGTCAGAAACACCTTGGCATTTACCATGTTGTTCAACTCATACATGGAGCTGGACTGCAGAACGCAAACAATTATTATTATTATTATTATTATTATAAGTTGAGTTTGCACTATTTCAGTCTGTAATATAAAGAAAACCGACAGAGAAAGTGCAGGTGATGTAGACCCCAGTGCAGAATAGCTACACTTCCTCTAACAAGCAGCGACCAACGCCTTGACTTTTCAGGCTTCGACACAAACTCTGAAACAAACAACATATACAAAAGTAAACATAAAAGTGTGCAACATGTTAGTTGTGTATCCAGTTATAGTTGGACACACAAATAATGGTCAAATAGATTTCAAAATAAATGAATTGGAGGGTATGCAAAGCAGATTATGCACAAATGGCAAGTCCGCTTTGCACTGATGCCATGATTATGCTAATTTGATTGTATGTGAATCATAAGACAAAAATCATACCAACCAAACGGCACCCCTATTTTTGTTCAATGAAGCAGTTTGCATTCCTCCAGTACAATCATCTATATGGTCACTGTTCAAACATCCACTGCTCTTTCCAATTCAGGTCTATTGTTTCTGGATTTCAATCACCGCCCTGCCACAGTGTGTGTGTGAGTGTGTTGCTGTTGAGGTCACAAAGTTATCAGGATGTATTTGTTCAGGGCTCCTGCTGAAGCAGATAAGCTGCCCTTTATTTTCCGCCTGCGATGGCCGTGACGGTAAAATACATCTGTAGTTACAGCCTTCACAGAGGGAATTTGACATGGGAGCAGGTGCCATTCATGCAATCGGAAACGCAAGGCTTTGAAACACATGAGAAAAGGTATGTCACTACGCTTTCTTCTAGTTAATAAAAATACACAAAAATATTATTTAGGTGGTGCCTCACTAGTCAATGTATTGTATAGAAATCATTTGTAAAACCTCTAGGACAGTGGTTCTCAACCTGAGGGATGCATTCAGTAAGCATTGAGATCAGATTGAGACCTTTAAGGTTTACATAGAGGCTCATCCTCCTTTCTGATTGGATTATCAGCTTGAGTACAAAAATGTCTATATTATCCGATCTGACCACTTGGATAGACAGAAGGTGCTAGAACACGTCATGGGCCATCATTTCTGGCATCTGGTTTTCAAAATGAGCTTTAATGGTCTAGATCTTACTTGACTGTCAGTTTTACTGTGATGGACAGAAGAGAAGTGAAAACTAGTCAACAGATGAGAATCATCTGAACAATCAAATGAACAATTGAAAATGTATTTACTTGTGAAGACACTGTGGATTCAATTAAATAAAAGTAAAATACACCAAACTGCACTGAGAAGCCTCAACTGTGTTAGGATCAAGACAAACACTACAGGACTAGAGGCCCGCAGCCAAAATTTCAGCAAGGTTAGTTACGTATTAAGTAACAGAAAATTGGCTAAATATCCATGTAATACATCACTGTCAAATTAGGACGCAATCACTGGGCCTGTAATTTAATAGTATGTCTCTACCTCAATCAGCTTCAGTAAATTAGGAATATGATGTGGAGGCAATAAGTGGAAACGTAATACTTACATACAGAAGAAACTACCATTGTGACTCATGTAATGCAACGAGGTAAGATTTTAGCATCTATTTAGACCAAACATTTATGCTATTGCTCTGTGGTTTACTGTGATGTGACGCAAACATTATGAAGATAGGTAAATAAACTGATTTTCCATTTCAATTTACACTAGCCTGGCCTAAAGTGATTTGAAATGTAGCTCCTAATTTATGTGTGCCTTCCGGTAGGCTGAAGTGTCAGGAGCACCTTTCTTTGATTCTTCAAGTGGCTCTTTGAGGTGTGTGGGGGTATGGATGAGAGGATAAGTAAGACTAGAAGAAATTATTCAAGTACTAGACCTTTTAAAGAAACTGACCTGCTGTGCCCTTAAGAAAGTTTCAATGATTGTTGCTGGAGTTTGCCTTACCTAAAGTTAAAGTGGATTATTATAAAATATAAAATGACGACGTTTGACAAAATATTTTGTCTTGTGTTAATCAGTCAAACCAGTAATTCTAATGTTGTTAGATGCAACAAAGATGAATGTAAACATGATTAAAAAAGGCACACGTTTTGATGCTAATATTGCAAATTGTTATTACTATTACAACAAAACTAGGTAATCATTGAATCATGTAACGTTTCCAAATGTGCAATATTTTGCAAATGTAAATTCAACTTCAGTTGTAAAGCAATGAAATAATTATGAAATAGGTTTGATACTACAGTATTAATACTCAGCAGGCATGTATGTGAGAAACAAGTCTGAGATTGTCATACCAGGCTGTTTTTTTCATAAATGTGTAAATTTGACATGAAATTACCCTGCAGTGAAGTCCATAAACTGAATGTGAGATGTTGGCCATTCACAAAAGAGCAACTGTGAAGAAACAAGTCCTACATCAAATCGAGTATTGTATAGTATATACAATATATATTGTATATTCTCCCCTCAGACCAACAAGTCTCCATAAGAGCCCCCATACTCTTGTTATTGCATCATTATTTAGTGCCTGACTTCGAGTGCGAGCCAGTGGGAGCGCTACAGCAAAATGTATTCCAGTTCAAGACAAAAATGTGTTGTTCTCTCTGCATGAAGTTAACAACCAGCATATTTCACCAATCTGGCACTTAACCAAGACATGCTGAACGTAAATAAGTCAACACAGAATCCCGTGGCTTTGGGTATTACACTCCTGATGAGCATCATTAGCAGTGTGGAAAAATGGGTCAGTTAAAACAAGTGCATCTGCATCAAAGCGCTTAAATATCATGTCATTTCAATCACTGCTGGAATCTCAGAGATTTTAAGGCTAAAGTAAAAATCTTATTTACAGAGCAATTCTGTTACCAGACCCTCCTGCAAGGCAGGGCCTGGAAACTAGTTGGAGACTAGAGTCGTCACTAGTCACAGAGATGTCCTTCAATACGTCTCCTGGAGATAAGGTACAACACAAAACAGGTTTGATTTCAGCTGAGTCTCTGCATGGTCTCCGAGAGGTCTCCTCTTGCAAACACTATTTGTTGTCTTCAACCTGTGAGATGTTTCTGTGACGTCCCCGCAATGTCTCCGAGACCTGTCGGATACCAAGGAGATCTCAAAGAGTCGTATGGAGTCTCTTTGAGATGGTATCCGACAGGTCTCGGGGACATTTACTTTTTCAAGTCTCCATGCAGTCTCAACTAAAATCGAGCCTGTTCGTTTTCACCAAGACTACCTGGAGACTCGCTTTATCTCCAGGGGATGTCTTGGAGACAACACCATGACCAGTGCAACTCGAGTCTCATGCTATTCTCCAACTAGTCTCCAGTCCGGTGAGAAAGGCACTTTAGCGATAGTCTAAAGTAAGTGCTATGGATTTCCCCTACCATTAAAAACATATACAATAGGTCAATCCTCATTAGCCTGGCTCCACATCTGGAGCCTACTGTGGCTGCTCTCTGCTCCTACAGGTCGCGCCAGTGGCATTAAAGGATGGGTCAAACACGGATAAATAAAGTATCCTTAACGTTAACTTTAAGACCCATTGATGTCTGCTGTTCTCTTCCAACATTCGCAATGCATTGTGGTCTATATTGACTCGTCCAGAGACTTTCGCTGCTCACTACTTCCCAGAATGCATTGTGGGAAAGGCTGAGTGCGCTACTTTTTTGTTCTCTCTCTGGACATTCGGACACCATTACAAAACGGCAGCTGTGCAGAGAGTGGACTGTTTTGGGGCTCAGCTCAAAACAAACTGAGTGCTCCACATAACCCAATGCACAGTAGTTTTATTGAAGTACTTTGATATCTGGGCAATTAATCGAATTTTAATAATAATAATGCATTAGTCTTTTCCAGACGCTCAAAGTCGCTTTTACAATTTGGTGCATTATTCATTCACTCCATACTCGGTGATGATAAGCGAGGCAACCAGTCTGCACACATCAGCCACCACACACACACACACTACATTTGCCAGGGTTCCTGGTGTTCCCAAACGGTCTCCCATCCAAGTCCTGCCAGGCCCTTCCCTGCTTAGCTTCCGAGGTCTGACGGGATCGGGCATAGCAACAAAGCAACAAATGCTCTGCTATAAGTTGGTGTCTAGTGTCCATTGTAACCAAGAAAGGCAAAAACAAACTATTTCACGTGTGCATCATTTTGTGTGTTTTGTTTAATATAACTCCACTCAGAGCTGTGAACTATCAGAGAAATTCAGTAAAACACAAAAAGGTGCTTGGCCTCATTTTACCTCATTGTCTTTTACAGCCCATAAAGAAAAGCGCTGTATTCGCTTCGGGTGCGCTTTTATTGATTTGCTTTCTTTCTGCCAGTTGCTTCCATACGATACCCACGTCAGCTATGTTACGCCATGTTGCCGAAACTACGCTTGAGAAAGGTAGAGTCGCGGCTTTTGTCTTTTGTGTTCGAACTGATTTATGGAGTGCGGGGCATGGAGATCCCAGAAAGAAACACTCACAGCACTTGGCAAATATCCTGTTGGTAGTAAAACAAGTGCATAAGAAATACCTCCACACACTGCAAAAGGTTGCGCACACAGAAGAGACTAGAGTTATCGAAGCAAAATCACTTTACTGAACCACATCACAGACAGAAAACGTTCAGTCTATCCACACTGACATTTTGTCCAAGCTAACTACACTTACAAAACATTCTGACAGAGAGAATGCAATCTGTTAATTAAGTGTGATATCGGCTTCGTGACAGAATTGGATCTCCTTAAGCATAAACTTGTTGAATGGATGTCTCAAACATCGAATTAATGCCGTCACAAAAAGTCCAATTTCATTCAGAGTGCTCGAGAAGTTTGTGTCAAATACTTTGTTCTGTGGTGAAGCTGCTCTTTGGTGTCAAGGGAGCACAAAAGAAAAGAAAACCCAAAAGCACTCTTCATTTACATTTTTCGAAAAAGCCTTGATTTGAAGGGACTAATCCGTTTTAAATCTTTCAAAAACAGTGCATGCTTGTTGTTTCGGTGTCGTTTTTCTTTCCGACAAGGCCATGTTAGGCCATGTCAGCTAAAGTACATGGTGTCATTTTGAAGCTTTTCTCCATGTGCCCCAGGTTTTCTTTGCCATTTTCGAAATAATACATGAAAGGCACAATGCAAAGGTCACCAAGTCCGCTTTTGCCTCCGCCTCAATGTGTCCCCCGACCCATGGATCACAGCCGCCAATATTAAAAAGCTGTCACCGCAAGCAAAACAGATACTAGAATATGCTTCTTTTCATCTGGTTTAAAAAAAAAAAAAGAGAAAAAAAAAAATCCACGAGGTCAGCCTTCACTTTGATATATTATGTTAGCAAATGCCAGCACAGGCATTGGTGAAATATTACACGATTTCCATGAGAAAATCAATAAATAATCGTAAATGTTTAACACTGTCGACCGCTATCAGGGATGAAAATGTGTATTGAGACCGGATATTAAACTTTCCCTCAAGCCTCATTTGTCAGGACAGTTGATAAGGGGAAGGAAATTATTAAGGATAGCTGGGAGAGACATTGAATAAATTATCCCCTGACAGAAATCTACAATAAGTTGTGTTGCAGATGGAGCGTTTGCGTAACCTCTCATTTAAACTCATACTCGAGTCTGTATGTCCTACATGGGCAGAACCGCAGAAACACACACACACACACACACACGCACACGCACACGCACACATCATAGATTCCGGCAATCTGTGAATGCTTGTGTTTTGATTGGTTAAAGGCACACCGCTTAACATTTCACACAAAAACTAGAATAAAATACAATGTATTTATTTTATTACAGATATTTCTAAGTTGAAAAATTCCCTTATACAAATCAACAAACATATCTTAGCTGTGAGCGGCTCACCTCTCCTCAGACCTGTAACTTCTTAAGGAGCAGGATGTCTCCAGCTCGTCTCCATGGAGATGATGACTAAAGACTGAATATGGTCCTCATCCAAATCCACTCTTTGATTATCCACTGCAAAAAATAGCAATTTCTTTGTCTAGCTGCTCATTGGGTGCATGTTTTTTCATTTAATTTTTGGCAACAGTAAAGTCCAAAATGTTACGTGGTGTTAACAAACTGTCTTCGATCTAGTCTTGAGACAGCGTTTCCTGACTTGCTGCATGCGACACGCCTCAGGTTAATCCTTACAGATGTCATCTCTGGAGAAAGGCATTACTTTACATGCTATGCTATATATAAATCAAGAACATCAACAAAGCCAGCAATTCACATATCCATCCATCCATTTTCTTCCGTTTTATCCGGGGCCGGGTCGCGGGGGCAGCAGTCTCAGCAGAGAGGCCCAGACTTCCCGATCCACGCACACCTCCTCCAGCTGTTCTGGGGGGACCCCGAGACGACACCAGGCCAGCTCGGAGACATAGTCCCACCAGCGTGTCCTGGGCCTTCCACGAGGCCTCTTCCCAGTGGGACATGCCTGGAGCACCTCCCTCGGGAGGCGACCAGAAGGCATCCGGAACAGATGCCCTAGCCACCTCAGCTGGCTCCTTTCGACGTGGAGGAGTAGCGGCTCGAGTCCGAGCTCCTCCCGGGTAACTGAGCTTCTCACCCGATCTCGGAGGGTGCGCCCAGCCACCCTGTGAAGGAAACTCATTTCGGCCGCTTGTATTCGCGATCTTGTCCTTTCGGTCATTACCCAAATCTCATGACCATAAGTGAGGGTGGGAACGTAGATCGATCGGTAAATCACATATCTGTAAATACTATTGCCGTCTTGTGAATGGCTAATTAACAGGCCTTTGAGTTCTACACCATGCTATAGTTTTAGTGTGGTCCAATCTATATTCTAGACTGCTGGAGAGTGTGGCCAAGCATGTGACAGCCTTCCTCACACATTTCTGAATGATTTATGTTCACTTTCTGTAACTTTACATTTCTGCAGACCTGCGCTGGTGGGATGCACCCAGAGTTCAGAGCTGTGACACCGGAGGAATAGCAAAAGTTACAATGGCTGCATTTTAAATCAATACTCGCTTTAATTTACTAGTCTGGAGCAGTTTTGTAATGAAATGAATGCATTTTACCTAGAGACGTAATGTTATACTCAATAGCATTACGTCCCCCCCCCCCCCCTTCTCTCTCTCTGGTGGTTCAGTGATGTATGAGCCAACAGTAAGTGCATCCCCCAGACACACAGGCTGTTATTATTTGTGCTGGGTCTCAGCGGAGTACCTCTGATGCAGAGCGCACTACACACACCAAACTAACGCGGACAACATAAAGACTGTGCTCGCTGCGAGTCGCAAAAACATCACTGGGCATGCAGACATCATCCTGGCGAGGTTTGATTCAAAGAAAAGGCTGATACAGTAGGATTTTCCTCACATTGATTCATCTTTTTTTTCTTCGTTATTAAAAATAAACGACTTTAACTAATATGGTGCAAGAGCGTACCTATTCTTAAGTCTTTTGAGGGTTGAATAGTGGGAATTAAATTCTAAGAGCACCCTGCTGCTCCTTTGTGAGGGGCGTAATGTCAGCCTGAACTGCTGCTCTCTAAGAACGCTACTTTCCTCCAGCTTTTTATCGCGCGCACTTGGTTGATCTGCAGATCGTTGGCCATTTTCACATTTACGGCTAAAGAGTGTACTTTCGCAAACAGATCGCGCCATTAAAAAGTCAGAGGCCAGCTTCTTTACTCAGAGGATTCCAGAGGACTGTGGCTTAGAATAGAAAATGTTATTCTATTTAGGAAAGTACGACATAACGATGAGTAAAGTCTGGATTCTGCTTTCATTACACTGGATTGAGTCGCTCCCTATAAGTCTTCTAAAGAGAAACTAATATGCACTGGTCTGACTTGGAGATGCATACATGTTCCATAACATTGTGGTCAGGCGGAGAGGGGTCCCTAGGTCTGGCACAAAGGGTCACATACATTGCCTGAAAAGTTGCAGCTGGAACAGTTCTTCACTTGCTCCATTTCCATGAAATTACTCAAGAAAATACTTCTCGCTGTTCAATCGCGAAAGGCTTTGGGCTGCCGTTTATTCCATTCATAACCTAACATTAAGAAACCAGGACACTTCTACCGCACACTTCACTGAACCGTTCCTCACAGTTGATTAACTCTGACAGTGTTTATTGGTGAGCAGGAAGATCATTAGTAAAAGGACATTTTCTGTTGTTCTTTATTGACCTCATCCTCATTAGAGACTCTGTCAGACAGTAAACAAACCAACCGCTGCTACTGATCAACAGCCTTGGTACAAATGTGTATCTATGGCATCAATTAATTCAGACATTCATCTCCAAAAGGTCAGCACAATTAGACTATGGCATTTCGGTGGGTGGCAGTTTCAGAGCCATCTTCACACCGGAAGGTTGACAGTTTGACCCTCGCTCTGATCCATCCATGACTGTTGAGGCGCAAATGTGCAGTCTATATGTTTGAGTGAGTTGATTGGTAATTGAAGAGTCAGTTTTCCTGGATCACAGACACGTTTTCCGACAGGGCAGAAGGGATGGTGGCCTTCACGCTTTGGGAAGTTCATCACGCTTTTAAATGACCTTATTACGCAGTCCGTCTTTTAGATGTGTCCTAAAAAATGCCAGAAGGACTGTAACAGGTGAGATCCCATCAAGCCAGACAAGTTGTCCATCCATCCATCCATTTTCTTCCGCTTTATCCGGGGCCGGGTCGCGGGGGCAGCCATCTCAGCAGAGATGCTCAGACTTCCCGATCCACGCACACCTCCTCCAGCTGCGACACCAGGCCAGCTCAGAGACATACTCCCACCTCCGAGCTCCTCCCGGGTAACTGAGCTCCTCACCCGATCTCGGAGGGTGCGCCCAGCCACCCTGCAAAGGCTGGGCGCACACGCTTGTATCCGCGATCTTGTCCTTTCGGTCATTACCCAAATCTCATGACCATAGGTGAGGGTGGGAACGTAGATCTATCGGTAAATCGAGAGCTTTGCCCCACTGACTCAGCTCCCTCTTCACCACAACAGTCCGACAAAGCGACCGCATCACTGCTGACGCCGCACCGATCTGTCTATCCATCTCACGCTCCAACCGTCCCTCACTCGTGAACACGACCCCGAGATACTTGAACTCCTCCACTTGAGGCAAGGACTCCCCACTGACCTGAAGTTGTATGGAATACATTTGTTTTGTTTATATTCGTTTTTAATAGCTGTGCTAAAGTGATGCTCTTTCTAATGAAGCTACAGTCCAAGTAAATCCATGGGTTGTGTGCCAGAGCCAAGCCGCTGTTGAACAGGAAACAGATCATCAACTCAAAATGAAATGAATCTCGTGACAAAAATGTTTCTCATCTTCCTCACATCAGCATGAACAGTTACATTTTTTTCAGATCCATCTACTTCATCCCCAGTCTTTTTTTCAGACTGGGGATGAAGTAGATGTCTTTTTAGGCAGCACCAGTGGGCTTGTGTGATGAAGGTTTGGATGAGCTTTACTAGTCAGGAAAAGATTTGTCATTTAGAATCTATTTCTTACAAAAGGAGGATTTCCACTTTAAAGTAAGGTTGCGGTCGTAGTGGTTTTAAAAAAAAGGCACAACAAATGAACTCTTTGGCAAGAGAAAAGGCTGATTGATTAAAGTTATGTTGTGCTTTGACAAGGTGACGTCGCTTTCAAAGCCCACTGCAATATTGAACAGTGCATCAACATGCAGAAAACCCTAAAAATTATAATAAAGGAGTATGAAAATACAGGCGCATTTGGCTTTGAAAATGTTGATAGCATTTTATATGTTTGGCTGAGGATCGTTTGTTGTCAGCCCCTTGAGCTGGATTGATTTCCGCTACTCTGCATACTTTTATACATTATTCATGACACCGTAATGTACGTCTGAGCCAAAAAAGCATTAGAAGTACCCAAACCATCACAAGCTGTAAACCTTTCCAAGATTCATATCTTACAACACAATGCAACCGAATGGACAAATCTTTCCCATTTTGCGCGGCGCGTTTTCAGCGGTTTTTTCCAGTCCTTTTGTTTGGCTTAGAAAACACATGAATATGCAATGTCTCCCACTGACAATTGTTTGCTCTGAGTAATTCAAATGTGGGCAGATGACAGCTTGAGCACCCCAGAAGATGAGACACATCCATCATCCATCCGCACACTACGCAGTTCAACCATTACAGTGCAAGGGGGAGATTTTTTCCGTTCTTAAAAAAAAAAAAAATACAAATGTTTTTTTAAAATCACAGAAAAAGCACACAAGAGCCATTTTCTGTGGTATTTATTGTGATTATAAAAAACAAAATGTATTCAGCATTCAAGCTCAGAAATAAATGATGCCGCATGGTGACCTTTTAACAAACTGCTGATGTGCTATAAGAGTTTGTTTAACCCCAGCTAAGAGATATATTTCAATATGGGGTTACATTAAGTGGATGAAAAAAAGCTGCGTCGTTTCAGTTCCCACATGCAGCCTGTCTGAACGGTTTTCATTACCAACGAGTAAAGGTCAACGCTTAACCTTTGAAAGTTGCATGTGCACAAAAGCTTGCGAGCGTGATGGCAGTAATCCCGATCCAATCATGGAAAGAGAATAAGTAGATTCTGAGGAAGAGAATACAATGCGGGTGCAGGTTGCAGTGTCTTTGAGATGAACACTGCCATCTTTTTACTTTTTAATAAAGGCTTCAGCAGCGAACATATATAAATCAAAGAGATATATCAATAAGATGCGCTGACAGTTTCAGACATGAATGCCTGTGATGTGATTTATTTTCCCTTGTAATGTTGAAGACGTTGAACGAAAGTGAACATGTGAAGTAAAAATATTTGTGGTTGTACAATCCTTTCATTCTCAGCGTAAAAGGACCCCATTGGATATAAAAAAACAAAACATGAAAGACTTCAACACAGGTAACTCCTGGGTCTGACAGTACCTCCCTCCTACTACTGTTATAAAACTAAACACTGTCCGCTCGTCCTGAGGGAACTGACACCGGCCTTATTGGTTTTGATCAAACGCGCGCATTTGTCGGCGATACGCGAGAGTCAAAATGTCTTTCTCTGAACTCAAAGACACGCTCCCCACATCTGACCTCAAACTCCTGCGCCGCAGATCTGTAATTTGCTCCAGGGTTGTTTCTCCACACAGAAACGCAGCCTTTATCCGGTCTCTTGAGGCCTTTCTAGTTGAATCACAGGCATGTCAGTTATTTTTTCATGTTCATATACTGCCTGTTTGTTAAGCATCTAACTTTATATTTGAAAGACGAGCAGCGCTGCCAAAGCAACTATACTCCGGGAATTTATTTGTGTAGGTGTCAGAAGTGAAATCCGTATTCTAAAATATGGATCAATAACCCCGTGCAAGAGACAAAAGATCCAACCCACAACTCCAGTGCAAGTAATAGTTTAATCAATCCATGCTACAACAAACAATTTTCTCTCATTCGCTCCATACAGTTAAAAAGAGTTAAACCGCTGTAACAAAAACATAATCCCATTGCCCTTCAGACTCACAATCCAGCCTTACTGTATAAGAGTGCAGCGAACTAACTCCAAGCCTTAAGATGAAAAAAAGGCTAATTATCCTAGTCCTTTCGCAACAAAAACACCCCGCTAAAGAAAGTGCAGAAAGAAGTTGAATCGATTACTCATCGTGTGTATGTGTTCATCGCTCGGAGAAACGTCGCCCGTTTGGAGTGCTGTAAATGTCAGTCTGCAATCTACAATGTAATGCAGAGGAAATAAAGGGAAAAGCTTTTTAAAAATGCACTTAATGGCAAACAAATTAGGGGAAGCATGTTAACTTTTTCTGTGGTAGGCCATTAGTCATCTTCCGCACGACGCAGGATCTGGCATTTAGAGTGCGTATTTTTGTGAGCTCCCGAAGGTTCTTGAATAGCTTCTTTAACCCTCAAACAGAGAAAACATGTGTGGTAGGTAGGGCTGTAATCAACCAAGGAAAAGGTTGGTCGACCAAGAGTATGGCACATGTAGCGATTAGTCGACCAAAAAAAAAAGTATTATTATTCAATTATTAAAAACCATTATAAAAACGGTGGTGCAGGGTCGTCTCATGATCGGAAGGTCGGGGGTTCGAATCACGCCTCCTGAAGGTGCACATTGTCGTTGTGTCCTTGGGCAAGACACTTCACCCTCCTTGCCTCCAGTGTCTGCGTACACTGGTGTATGAATGAGAGTATGAATGGGTGAAGCCCCCTATGAGAGACCAACAGGCCCGTTTGGAACCATGAGGCCGTCCTTCTTTGGACCCACCACCTGGAGAAGGAGCCATAGGGGCTGGTGCGACCCGGCAATGGACAAGTGGAAGAAGATGGGTGGATGCTGCAATTGAAAGCCCCTGCATAGTAAAGTCTAGTCGACCAATGAAAATCTTGGTCGACCGCGACGGCATCGACCAATTAGTCGACTAAACGACCGAAGTTTCCAGCCCTAGTGGTAGGGCTGAAAGATATATCATTATCGTATCGATATCGAGATATGAACATTCAAAATATCAATATCGCAAAAGAAAAATATATCGTTATCGTATTTATATCGAGATATGAACATTGAAAATATTAAAATTGAAAAAGCAAGAAATAAACGATACAGATTTTCATCAATAAAACTCTTTTGTATTATGATTTTATTTTTCTGAAAAATGCTTAGTTTTCACCTAACCCATAGGTACATTGTATCGTATCGATAGAGATATCTGGCATGAATATCGAGATATGAAATTTTGTCCATATCGTTCAGCCCTAATGTGTGGTACTTTTACTGGTTAGACCCCTTCCACTGGAGGTTTATTTGCCTTCTGAAATGAGCAAGATCATTACCGTCACTGCCATTGATGAAGCTTCATGATTCAAGGGCGAAACATACGGTTTCCCTTTTACCGCAATTCTCTAAAATCTTAGAAAAGGTTTTTAACTCTAGACTCGACAGCTTTATCGAAAAGTGTAATTTACTCTCGGACAATCAGTTTGGTTTTAGGAACAATCACTCAACCTCACACGCGCTCTTTGATATAACTGAAGAAATAACTAATGCTGTAGATGACAAGAAATATGCAATCGGATTATTTATTGACCTGAGTAAAGCGTTTGATACAATAAACTATGATATATTAATTAATAAACTAGAACATTATGGGATTAGGGGGGTAGCTCTACAGTGGGTTACCAGTTACTTAAAAAATAGAAAACAATGTGTGAAAATCGGTGACTATCAGTCGAGTTGTCGACAAATTGTCTGTGGTTTACCTCAAGGTTCTATTCTGGGCCCAAAATTGTTTAATATGTATATTAATGATATTTGTAACACATCTGAAGTACTTAAATTTATCTTGTTTGCTGACGATACAAATATTTTTGCATCAGGAGACGACTTGCAACAGCTGTGTCGGATTGTTAACTTGGAACTCAAAAGTGTCAACAAGTGGTTCAAACAAAATAAATTATCTCTAAACCTGAGTAAAAGCAAAATGATGATATTTGGCAACTGTAATTGCAATGCTCAGGAAGCAATTCAGATAGAGGGTGTTGTTATCGAGCGAGTCCATGAAATCAAATTCCTTGGGGTGATTATTGATGACAGAATTACTTGGAAATCTCACATTAAATATATATCTACGAAAATTTCTAGAAGCATTTCAGTAATTGCAAAAGCAAAGCACATTTTAAACATCAAAGCTCTACATACCTTATACTGTTCTCTGATTTTGCCCTACTTATATTATTGTACTGTGGTTTGGGGTAGTAATTATAAAAACACAGTTAAACCAATAATATTGTTGCAAAAAAGAGCTATCCGAGTAATTCATAAAGCTGGGTTTTTGGACCACACAAACTCATTATTTTTAAAATCAAAGATCATGAAGTTTTGTGACATTGTTGAGTTCCAAACTGTACAAATGTTATTCAAAGCAAGGTATAAATTGTTACCAAACCAAATACAAAGAAGGTTCCAAGAACGTACTGGTCGTTATGAATTACGTGATGAATTAAACTTTAGGATTCAGAAACATAGCACAACTTTGAAAAGTTTTAGTCCAACAGTTAATGGTGTACAATTGTGGAATAAACTGGAGATGGAATTGAAACGATGTCCAAACATCAACCTGTTCAAATATAAATACAAACAAAAGACTTTTGAAATATACAGACAAGAAGAAATGCGTTGCCACTAAGGGGAGCAGTAGGATCAATTATGTGCATTGTTTCCTCTATATTCAAGGAAGAGTGTTGCTGCTTGGAACGGTTGTCATTCTATTGCTCAAGTTCACAAACGGAGAATTAGGGTTGGCAGGTTATGGATCTGTTGAGGGAAATCCTCCCAACGGGCTCTAAACCTTGTCTTTTAATGCACCACTCAGCATAGGAACATAATCTACAAATCAGCTGTTAGGGCAGCTGTGTGGGGGTTTGTTGAAGGGGAGTTACTGCCCTCTTCAACTGGCTCACTCTCTGGCTTTTTAATGCACCACACTGTGCAGGGCTTTCATCATACTTCACATATAACTCAATTAAATAAATTATATAATAATGATGATGATAATTAAACCCAAATTAAAATTATACTGAGAATGGTAATGACAACTGGAAAGTATCAAGATCTCAGATTATAATATCTATTAATGTACCTTTATACCATAAAAAGTAACTCTGTAATCACGGGTAAAAATCTGCAAGCAATATATTAAGTAACACATTTTTTTTGACTTGCTTTGTATTAGACATCGTATATGAAACTAGATTGTTGTTGTAGCTGTGCGTTGTTCCAATTAATTATATAAACAGTTAATATATTTTTTGTTGTTTGATGTAAGTTGGTCTGTACGAATGTAGCTGCTTGAAATGTCTTGAAATGTTCTTTTTTTATTTATTGCACTTGGGGGTGGGGGCTCATAAGCTTTTTGCTTCAGCCCACTCCTTTTGAGCACAATGTGTATTGCTCAAATAAACAAATAAACTAAACTAAAACTAAACTAAACTACAGATTGCAGATGATGATGGATCATAAACTTGTGTCCAAGATTTACATAAAGAGAAGGAGAAAAAAACAAAACACAAGGGTATTGGTTACATTAAAAAGCAGAGATGACATTCAATTTTGTTTTCCTCCAAGAAGCACCGCGCTCTGTGTTTGTCACACCACATTTGATCTCCAGAGAATTTTTGATGCATTGATGCATTGGATAAGGTGTAAAAGCACCAGAGGCACACTACGAATCAAAATTATTGTCATTGTTTATCTGTATTTTTGAGCATAACTCAAAAATCTGCATAAGTGCTCCCAAGAGAACAAATAAACCGAGTGAAAATATGCGATCTTGGCAGAAACAGCTGTATCACGGCTAATGATCAAAGTAATGTACATTAACGTTTAAGTTAGGAAATGTATGTGTAAAGTCAGTAAGAGTGAAATATAAAGTGTATTTCATCCCAATTGGTGCAAATAAACATGCAGTTTTATAATCATCTTTTGGTTTGTTAATCAACTGCAACATGAGAAAAGTGTGTGGGAGTTTTTTTGTAGAATTGTTGCATTGATTTTGCTTTTCTTTTTTTTTTTTTTCAAGGAGTGTTTAATTGCAAATTCCTCCGTTTCATAGCCAGGGCCTGCAGTGCTGAAAATGTGTTTGCAGAAAACCAAACTGCGGTTCCCCAATTACTGTCTGTTTGTAATTAGTATCATTGTATTGTTTTATTTACTTTGGAGAACAAACCACCACCCACTATGACAGGCTTTAGTAGATGAAAATAAGATTATTTCAATTCTGAGCACAAAATAAAACCTTCCAAGCTGACAGTCCCAAACAGCACAAGAGGAAAAGAGTTTAATGTGGAAAATATTCAAACAAATACCGCTAAACAAAGCAGCATTTGAAAGATTTCACTTTTGGTTTACCACATACTGTACTATATTCTACATTCAATCAATCACTTTCTATCAATCAAAGCGCTTTACATACATTTCATGCAACACACAGTGCTTTACAGACCCACCCCCCTCCCACATAAAAAACAATGCTACACTCATACTCACCCCATCCCCAGAGACACACTACACAAGCAAACCCACCCACACACACAATACAATGATGGACATAAGGCTGAGTGCAGATGAACCTGGTAAGGAAACACCATTCATCCAATTTAACAAATCAATTACAGTAAAATTACAGTAAAAATAAATAAATAAAGTAACACGAGTTGTTGTTCTAGCCCTGACGAGTGTTATTAGTCAATAACACTCATATATAAATAGTGATGCCTTACTCCACCTACATTTAGGCATGCAATTTGCATTTTTCCAAGAGAATGTTATCCTACATTCTAACTGTGTGGTAGTGTGTTGCTGATTATTTAAATGATCGTCTCATTTCAAGTCTTGTGAACTTCATGACATTGACCATTTCTGGATTTCTAGATTTTTGTATTGCAAATGTCCATTTCCAAATTCCAAATATAATTTCCTTAGATCATAGTGAAATGTGAAATGTGATTGTTTGGTCAACATAATACTGTATAGCAGGATCATTTCTGCTCCCGTGTATTGTAAACGGCCTCTTCACCAGAGCGATCTTCACAAAGTAGCAGCTCATAACTACCAGTAGTTCAAATTTGTCCTCTGTGGAGGACATCTGTAAACTTCAATATCTCTTACCCACTCCATACTACTGCATTAACTCCCTTTGCTATCTACAGAGGACATTTAGGGCTTTTCAATGATACCAAATATGAAGGGGTGGGGCTTTGGGTTGGGGAATAAAAAAAAAAAGATGATTAGACCATTTTTCCCCCCCTGGTAGTCAGGAGGATAACAGCTGGGTGCAGTGATTGTTAGCATGGGTCGAGTTTATTCCCGGTTAACAGAAGTTTGCTCATCACGATGAGCAAACTGGCCGAGTCAACCTTCGCAGTGGTAAATGTGTGCGTAACTGCAAGTCCAGGGCTCCCACAAAAGTAACCTCTTAATGTAAGAAGCCGTTGCTCATAAAATGAATGGATACTGCTGGACTGAGCCACATTGAACAAATTGATAAATGTTTAAGTGAAAACTGGATCAAACAAGGAGAAGGAAATGCTTTCGACACCCTGGTCTCATAATTGATCCTTGCATTTGCTTTTGTTGTTGTGAGAGCCAACCACTGTGCCACAGCTTCACCCAGAAAGCAAATGTTCTTTAGGCTAACTCGTACAAGCACCTCGTCTGATTCAAAATAATTTCACCACTGGGCTGGACACCCACACAGAAAGTATCTCATTTCACTCTGGAATTCCCCACGTCTGATGTGTTTCTTAGCTGAATTACCATATAAATAACTGTGTCTGCTTATCTAGCTTTATTTTCCAAAACCCACAGGGAAGAGAGTGAGAGAGACTCCCGTCTGGGGCCCATTTAAAGACAGTACTAAAACTCTGCCTCTTTCTATCTCATTACACCCTGGCATTGTCTCTCCAGCACTGTCCTATGTGACACTTTGAGCGGACACCTCCGACTGTAAATCATCGAGGTCTATCCAAACACGGCAGCGACACAACCTTCAGGAGGCAGAGCGAGGGAAACTCGCGAGGACGGAGGTGTCTCAAACCAAAATAACATCTGCAGAAATGTCCTTGCTCCATTGATTAACACGAACTCCTTCAACATCAAGCCAGGCCATAAATTCTTTACTTTGACCTACACAGTCTCATCTGAACAGGACCAGTTCTCCTTCGCCAACTGCGTGCATTTTTACACTCTTTGCAAAACCACTACAAGTCCTCCAGAAAGTGTCAGAGAAGGTCTTGCACGAATACAACCGGTGATAAACATGGGTAGCGTTGAAAATAAACCTGACGTGAACGTTGTTATGGCTGAACAAAGTAGCCTCAAAGTCAAGACGCACGCAGTTTTAATGTCAACAGGCAATTATCTCTAGGGCTGAACGATTTTGAGAAATAATCTAATTGCGATTTTTTTTCTTCAATATTGCGATTGCGATTAAATATGCGATTATTGTTGCAAGGTCCTCTTCTCGTGTATTTTTCACCTAACACAAGCAATAAATCAGCCTGTTTCATAATAAACAATATTTGAAGTGAAAATTGCAACAAAATTGTTGCTTGACCTATTCAAAATGTGTGTGGACTGCACTTCTTAAACTGTCTGAACTTAACAGTACAGTCTATAAATAAATGCTAAATTATATAGATATTAAAAAAAAATAACTCACTGATCCAGTCAGTAACATCACCCAGACTAAAGTGCAGGAAAATAAGAACAAACGTCTGCTTTAACTAGCTGGAAAAGTTTTAGGAAATCAAACTCCCAATTAATACAAAATAAGCTATTTAATTTATTAAATAGTACTTTATTATTTCGGCCAATCAAATCCCGGTCTGAGCTGCGACTCGTAATTGCTTCAGATGCGCGTTATTGATGGACACGGAGAGGCCAGATGGAGCACACGCCAAAACACAGTGGAATTAAGAGCAGCTTTTTGGTTTTGGGATGTAACTTTGGACAATATGAAGAAAGAAGAACACTGACACAAGGAGACGGGACATGAGGTGCCAGACACAGACACGTCTCTTTGACTCGCAGCCATTTAGTGACATTTCAGCTTAAACAGCAAAATAAGACATGACATGGGCTCCTGCCTCGGATCCTAGTTACCAACCCTTTTCATACTGCAGTTTAGTGTTTATATCTTGCGTCTGTACGACCTACGGAGCGCATATGCAGTAGATGCAAAGGTAAATAAAGGCACATCGCCTCCGCGGATACTTAATGGTCATGAAACGTCATTATGCTTTTGAAATAAGTTCTTTATCCACAACATTCCCAAACATAAGCCTCCTGAACTGAGCCACAAACAACTCTTTACTTTTTACAATCAGCACAGACTCACCTATATATGTCTGTGGAGGCAGAGGCGTAGACTCCGGAGGTGAGGGAGTTTCTGTGATCACCAGAGCGTGTAGTAGCGGCGACGGAATGGCGTGATTAGCGCTGCGGCTAACGCAATGCTAACGGAGAAAAGCAATATTCCTTCGCGGTGGCTGCATGATAAACGCTGATATTTTCACTGTACATCCACAATCTACCGCGCACCTTAACTAGACTGAGACGTAAACAAAAGCACGCGACGGAGCTGCCATATATCGTTGCTCCATTTACTTCCCAAATCGCGTGCCCTGCGATTACGAAATCGCGTTGTGTAATATCGCGATAAAATTGCAAATGCAATTAATCGTTCAGCCCTAATTATCTCATAAGAGGTTGTCACGGCTGTCTTCATCTTCTACCTTCATCATCCTCCATCCACGGCATCCTCTTTCCTCAAACCAAGTAATTTAATGTCCTCCTTTACAACACCCATAAATCTACACTTTGGTCGTCCCTCCTCCACCCAACCCCACTTTGAAAGGACTTTTGATTTGCTGCTTCAAAAGTTCCATCTACTTACCCAATCTACCCTAATGGGGGAATTATCATAATATAACACACCGTCTTTATTAATGTGATGCCATTAAGCTGGATGATATAGTTGGCTCGGCACCTCAGCGATGTTATCTCTGGCCGCGAGTGTGTGGAGCTTATATAGAACAGGCTGACGTAGTGTGAATTATGGTAAATGTTTGATGAATCTTTTAATATCCCACTTGGATTTTTATCTAAGATCGGTCTGAGGTTTTATCCATCCATCCATCCATTTTCGGCATTTTGGTACACACATAACAATTAGTCAGATTCTTACTGTGTACAGTCCATCCATCCATCCATTTTCTTCCGCTTTATCCGGGGCCGGGTCGCGGGGGCAGCAGTCTCAGCAGAGATGCCCAGACTTCCCGATCCACGCACACCTCCTCCAGCTGTTCTGGGGGGACCCCGAGACGACACCAGGCCAGCTCGGAGACATAGTCCCACCAGCGTGTCCTGGGCCTTCCACGAGGCCTCTTCCCAGTGGGACATGCCTGGAACACCTCCCGAGGGAGGCGACCAGGAGGCATCCGGAACAGATGCCCTAGCCACCTCAGCTGGCTCCTTTCGACGTGGAGGAGTAGCGGCTCGAGTCCGAGCTCCTCCCGGGTAACTGAGCTCCTCACCCGATCTCGGAGGGTGCGCCCAGCCACCCTGCGGAGGAAACTCATTTCGGCCGCTTGTATTCGCGATCTTGTCCTTTCGGTCATTACCCAAATCTCATGACCATAGGTGAGGGTGGGAACGTAGATCGATCGGTAAATCGAGAGCTTCGCCCCCTGACTCAGCTCTCTCTTCACCACAACGGTCCGATACAGCGACCGCATCACTGCTGACGCCGCACCGATCCGTCTACCGATCTCACGCTCCATCCGTCCCTCACTCGTGAACATGACCCCGAGATACTTGAACTCCTCCACTTGGGGCAAGGACTCCCCACCGACCTGAAGCGGGAGAACCACCTTTTTCCGGTGGAGAACCATGGCCTCAGATTTGGAGGTGCTGATCCTCATCCCGCCCGCTTCACACTCGGCTGCAAACCGCCCCAGTGCGCGCTGGAGGTCCTGATTTGATGAAGCCAACAGAACAACATCGTCTGCAAAGAGCAGAGATGATATTCTGAGGTTCCCAAACCGGACACCCTCCGGCCCCTGGCTGCGCCTAGAAATTCTGTCCATATAGGTAATGAACAGAACCGGTGACATAGGGCAGCCCTGCCGGAGACCAACACGCACCGGGAACAGGTCTGACTTACTGCCGGCAATGCGAACCAAGCTCCTGCTGCGGTCATACAGGGAACGGACAGCCCTTAGTAGAGGGCCCCGGACCCCATACTCCCGGAGCACCCCCCACAGGGCACCACGAGGGACACGGTCGAACGCTTTCTCCAGATCCACAAAACACATGTGGACTGGTTGGGCGAACTCCCACAAACCCTCGAGCACCCGATGAAGGGTATAGAGCTGGTCCAGTGTTCCACGACCGGGACGAAAACCGCATTGTTCCTCCTGGATCCGAGGTTCGACTATTGGCCGAATCCTCCTCTCCAGCACCCTGGAATAGACCTTACCAGGGAGGCTGAGGAGTGTGATCCCTCTGTAATTGGAGCACACCCTCCGATCCCCCTTCTTGAAGAGAGGGACCACCACCCCGGTCTGCCAATCCAGAGGCACTGTCCCCGACCGCCACGCGATGCTGCAGAGACGTGTCAGCCAAGACAGCCCTACAACATCCAGAGACTTAAGGTACTCAGGACGAATCTCATCCACCCCTGGGGCCTTGCCACCGAGGAGCTTTCTAACCACCTCGGTGACTTCAGCCTGGGTGATGGACGAGCCCCCCTCCGAGTCCCCAGCCTCTGCTTCCTCATCGGAAGACGTAACGGTGGGATTGAGGAGATCCTCGAAGTACTCCTTCCACCGCCCGACCACATCCCCAGTCGAGGTCAGCAGCCCCCCACCCACACTGTAAACAGTGTTGGTGGAGCACTGCTTCCCCCTCCTGAGGCGCCGGATGGTTTGCCAGAATCTCTTCGAGGCCGACCGATAGTCCTCCTCCATGGCTTCTCCAAACTCCTCCCAAACCCGAGTTTTTGCCTCTGCGACTGCACGAGCTGCCGCACGCTTGGCCTGCCGGTACCTCTCAGCTGCCTCCGGAGTCCCACAAGCCAACAAGGCCAGGTAGGACTCCTTCTTCAGCTTGACGGCATCCCTTACCTCCGGGCGCCACCACCGGGTTCGGGGATTGCCGCCGCGACAGGCACCAGAGACCTTACGGCCACAACTACGAGCAGCCGCATCGACAATGGAGGAGGAGAACATGGTCCACTCGGACTCCATGTCCCCTACCTCCCTCGGAATCTGGTTGAAGCTCTTCCGGAGGTGGGAGTTGAAGACCCTACTGACAGAGGGATCCACCAGACGTTCCCAACAGACCCTCACAACACGTTTGGGCCTGCCAGGTCTGACCGGCTTCTTCCCCTGCCAGCGGATCCAGCTCACCACCAGGTGGTGATCGGTTGACAGCTCAGCCCCTCTCTTCACCCGAGTGTCCGAGACACGCGGCCGGAGATCGGATGACACAACTACAAAGTCGATCATCGACCACCTGCCTAGGGTGTCCTGGTGCCACGTGCACTTATGGACATCCTTGTGCTCGAACATGGTGTTCGTTATGGACAAACCGTAACTAGCACAGAAGTCCAATAACAGAACACCACTCGGGTTCCGATCGGGGAGGCCGTTCTTCCCCATCACCCCCACCCAGGTCTCACTGTCGTTACCCACGTGGGCGTTGAAGTCCCCCAGTAGAACAATGGAGTCCCCAGCCGGAGCACCATCTAGTACCCCTCCCAGGGACTCCAAGAAGGCCGGGTACTCTGCACCGATGTTGGGCCCGTAGGCCGAGACAACGGTGAGAGACCTGTCCCCGACCCGAAGGCGTAGGGACGCGACCCTCTCGTTCACCGGGGTGAACTCCAACACGTGACGGCTGAGCTGGGGGGCTATGAGCAAACCCACCCCAGCCCGCCGCCTCTCCCCGCGGGCAACTCCAGAGAAATGGAGCGTCCAGCCCCTCTCCAGGAGTTGGGATCCGGAACCCAGGCTGTGCGTGGAGGTGAGCCCGACTATATCTAGCCGGTACCTCTCAACCTCCCGCACAAGCTCAGGCTCCTTCCCCCCCAGCGAGGTGACGTTCCATGTCCCGAACGCCAGAAGCTGCGCACGCGGACCAGGTCGTCGAGGCACCTGCCTTCGACTGCCACCCAGTCCTCTCTGCACCCGACCCCTACGGATCCCTCTGCGGATGGTGGGTCCACAGGAGGGCGGGCCCACGTCGTCCTTTCGGGCTGTGCCCGGCCGGGCCCCGTGGGCAGAGGCCCGACCACCAGACGCTCGCATTCGAGCCCCAACCCCAGGCCTGGCTCCAGGGTGGGGCCCCGGCTGCGCCATACCGGGCGACGTCACGGTCCTTGGTATTAAACTGTCCATAGGTGTCTTCGAACTGCTCTTTGTCTGACCCGTCACCTAAGACCTGTTTGCCATGGGAGACCCTACCAGGGGCATGAAGCCCCAGACAACATAGCTCCTCGGATCATTCGGGTGCTCAAACAACCCCACCACGTTAAGGTGGCAGTTCACGGGGTCTGAGGTTTTAAGTAAATGTAAATGCGGTCTTAGATGTTGTACACAGAAAATGAAACCGTCCAAAAATGAGGAAGCAGAGACGAGGGAAAACAAATGAAAGACATTGGTGAGCAAGCATCACAGACTGGCAGCAATCTAAATCCATTGATTTCACACATCGGTCTTTGTACTAGACTAAGAATAGGCTTAGAGCCTCGATTTGAAAAGAGGATCACTTGTAGCTCAATGTAGTTACAAAAGCATGTCTTGTGCAAAGAAATACAAATCAAGTGGTGTCTGATAGTTGTACACTTCAGCTGTTCTCAGAACGAGATCTAGCGTTATCTGGGTGCAAAAAGCATTTTAGCTTTGCGTTTTGCAATCACATCACCAGAACGGGGTCAGCCCTGTTCCCCGGTACCCATGTTCCTCCGTCAATAGAAGTGGGGGGTATTAAGATTTGGCACCAGCCCACTATCCTTAAGGTTAGTGGCTAGGGCAGGGTCAGGGTTAAGCTGATTGATATATGCAAGTACTTGTTATTTTAAGTGATGTATCAACTCACCTACAAAATAAATAATCGCACCCGGGGGTACATAGGTATGCACCCCACCAGAACAGCAAGAACATTTGTGGTTACTAATGCAGCTATGAAATATCCATTACAATAAAAGTAAGTGCTTTATTTGTCATTGTACGAGCGCACAACAAAATAGTGTTCAGGTGTTAGTCCTGAGCCGCTGCGACTGAGCCGCGCCACCACTGGGGGCCAGCATGACTTCGGAGGTAGTAGTTGTTGTCAGATCAATTAGTCCTACATTACGGCGCTAAAAACTGTATTCAGACGGAGCCATAAACTCTTGATGGACTTGGATGAAATACATTGATTTATTGTTGGAAGCAAACATTAGGGAGACATGATCTAGAGCAAGATCTAACTAAAATCTGCATATGCCGACTTCTCTTTTCCAACCAACTTTCACTCTGGCTTTACAAGTGCGTGTGGAAGGCGTACCAATATATAAATGTGACAACCGAAGTATCAAATCAAAGTAAGGTGTGCTGTGCGTAATGTTTAATTACATTTTCATTGTAAAAGATGGAAATGAAAGGCCTGTTCAGACATTCCTTTCATTTCCATGTTTTTAGGCATTACTCATTACAGGCATTACTCATTACTTCACTTGCACTGAAGCATTTATCGCGCCAACACAAGATCAAGAGCATTATTATTATTGCAGAACAATCAAACGAGAGGTTTAAAATCAGTCAAATTGTTTAGATCCTGGAGGAGAACAGTGACAGCCTTTCGCTTTATAATGCTACATAGGGAATATTCATGACTCCCCTAATAATATAATTGTCAGAATCCTCCGCACAGAGCACACAGATGTTTGTCACAGCTACAAAACAGGTGTGATATCCGAGTGAAGGGTAGCAGTCTGACGCTTGTATTACAGTACTGTGAATCCGCTCTCTCTTTTTCACGCACTAAAATCCCCAGGAGCAAATACTTAAACACCTGCCTGATGAGACAGATGTAACTACTGTATAAGACATCTGTTGAACAAAACACATTTTGCCGCACCATGAATCACAGCATTCACACCGTTGATACGTTTTCTGTCATATTGAATTTAAGTTCTTTCACTCAAGTCGATAAAATAACTCACAACTTAAGCAGGACTTTACTAATTCTTTTCAATAGTGTTTTCCCTTTGAAATGTTTTGAAAACTCGACCCATTTTTAATACACTATTTTGCAATGCTTAATGTGCGGTTTGTTTAGAGCTAATGAGAGAGACCAGGCTGAACTCAGAGGTCATGGTCATTGAGTGTGGCGCCTGAAAGGTGACTAAACCAGAGCAAAACAAACTAAAACATAGCAATTTTGGTAAAGTTTTGGTAAAGAACTTCACTTTCATTTCTCATCAATGCCAGGATGAATAGTCATAATCTAACGACTAATTGGGTAATTTAATCATTGACTAATTACCATGTGTTTTTTTTGTAGGAGGTGAACACATCTCAAATGGGAGCGTTGGGTCAAATTTTGTGGGGAGTGTTGGGCCACACATTGATGTCCCAAGCCTGTTTCATGTTTCAGTGTTGTAACTTTTACCAAATTAACACTAACAGTTATATTATCCTGTTATAGATGAATGTTAGTGTGTCAAGTTCAACCCTTCAGAATAGTGGCCCAACACATCCCCTTGGACTGTCCCAACCCTTCCTGGTCACAGGGAGCATTAGAACAAATCATTGCAATAATTTGAATTGAATTTATTGGGTTTCTGATGAATATTAAAGCTTCATAATTTAGAGGTATTTTTAGAGTGTAAATACTTAGTATCGTGCCAAAATGTTGTAAGCCTTGGCAGTAAAGCTAAAAAATGCCCTTTGTGGCCCGACCCTCCCCACTCTGCCCGAATGCTTTACAAGTTTGTGTGCAGCTAGTACAAGTTGTGCAACTATTGTGTTAATATATTGTAATAAGTTAATGCCAAATGAGAAAATGCAGCTCTCAGAGCGTGTCATACATCAGCCTGGTAAAGGTCATGGGCCTATCTTAGGTTTGTATGTTATGGGAGAACAGTCGCAGTGAAATGTCATAAATATTGCAGCTGAAGACGATAGCGGGGTGTTGTTGGGGAAATAATGCAGCTTATTCTAATATAAACGGAAGCATTGAATATAAGTGGAGTCATCTGTTGAATCTTTTTTTTTTTTTTAACACAGAATTCCCAATCCCTAGAGTTCATGACAGCATTTGCCATCTCCCGTTCCACCTCACAGCTTCTCTCTGCGTCCCCACGCAGCCCTGAGCAGGTTTCTGATTGGAGCGCAAGTGTGAAAGAGTCTTGACAAGCGCTGAAAATGCTAAATCTATGGCTTCATTCGTGTCAAAGTGAATATTTTTTTCCCTGGAGCAGAGGAAGCAGTAGAGTGTTACTGTCGCCGTCTCCGCTCCCTCCTCCGTGTGATCCTCAGAAAGAGTCTGTGCAGCCATAGTAATGTGCAGCAGCTCACAGCACAGGGCGGAAACAGTGGCAGATGCATTCTACTCTCAGGTTGAGAGAAGGAAGCAGTTTGAGTAAGATGAGGGCGAAGGGGGGGAGGGTTACTGTATTTATCTAGTATGTATTCTTCAGCTTCGTCAAAGTTCAAACTCAACCATTCGCACAGTGAATTACTGCCGACCCTCTAAAAACTCCTATGTGATGTGCTCAAGCTCTTTTTGGTTTTAAAGTGGATGACAGGTTAAGATTAGATAGTGTGGCTTTTTAATAGTCACTTCAGTGTACATATTATATGAAGCTGTGCAGATTTACATTGTGAATATGCAACATGTTAAAACCAATGAATCACAGTCTACAATTTCGCACCAGTTACCACGCAACAGGTCTTATCTTTCACATCGGATGTACCAACATAAATCAAATCACTTGGATCCTAATGTCTGCTCTCCCCAAACGTTGCCTTGCGCTGTCGTTTGTCAATACTGAAAATACAACCTAATAAACGCATGAAAGTGTCTGAAAAGTTAGAGGAAATGGTAGCATTAAAACTTTGACAATGCAATTCAATTCATGTTGTTTTTGTAGAGCCCAAAATCACGACGGCCGTCGCCTCACAGGGCTCAACAAAGGTAGATAATTTTAAGTGGAAGAAGAGTTTGGAAATCAAAAGTAGGACAAATCAAAAAAAAGAAATGAAATTTGAAGGTCAGACGGTCAAGCAGCGGATGGATAATTGATAATCAACCAGAAAGAACAGAAAGAACGGCTACGTTTACATAAACGGACACATCAGATAACTGGGGTAATCAGATAACCCAACAATCAGATCTGATGTTGTATTCACTTCAGAAATCTGATTATCCAAAACTTTGGATATTACATGAGCCACAGCAGTTCTGGATTTTTAGAGCAACCGAATGTTCTCCCCACCGCTCCCTGCAATCATCTCCACCGAATGACTGTGCCTCCATATTTGGACTTGGTTCAATCAAAAGGCTCGATGTGGCATTACACTCTTGTGCATGACAGCCCAGTGGAGACAGCACAGGTTTAGAAACTCAAAGGTCCGGGGTTCTAACCTAGTCAACTATGCATTATTATTCTTCGTAGTGATCTCAACAGTTAAATACAAATAAATCACACTTTAATTTAACTTTTAATTAAGATGTAAGTCACTTTTTAGTTTTTTTCATAAAAAAATTAAAATGTGTTTAGTCTTTTTACTATATATTTTAGTCTTTGTGACATTAGTTTGGCCTCTTTGCTTTATCTTCCTGTATCTACATGATATACACAAGTGTGAAAGATCAGAGAGAAATCAGGTTACATCTTTATCAGATCATGTATGTCAGATTATGCTGTTTACATGTCCCAGATTATGCTGTTTACATGTCCCAGATTATGACCTTTCTATGTAAACGTAGCCTGTGAAAGAGAGAAACCTCAACATGAAGGAGAGATCCACTCCCATAGACAGACAGGCTATATACTGTACGTGCACAAACCCTTTTAGTTTTGTTTTCCTTTAACAGGATTATTCTCATACACATGCCCACATATTAAAAACCAAAGATTAAATATAAGAATACAATAAACCTCCACTCAGTCTTGTACCATTAGATTGGGTTTGGCAAGTGAAGTTTACGTTTAGATTACTCTATATTGTATGAAAATGGAACGGAAATATTGGAAAGCAATAACAAGCAACTCCCCACAAACTCCAAATGACCAGTAAAATCAAATAGATAAATCCACTGCCTCCTGGTAATGTGAATGACGCAAGACTACATTACAATATAAACCGTAAGCGTCCGTCACAGAATCAGTGCGCCCTCTCTAGTCCCCTTCTCTCCCCTATCCTCTCCTCCCACGCTGTTCCCCTCTGTGGCCTCTTCATCCCCTCCTCCACCTCCTCCTCCCTCACACTTCACAGGATCCAGGCTTCTGTCCAATATGCGAACGGTGTTATCTGCTTGGTCGGAGTGTGCTCTATTCTAGTACAGCGTTCCTCTGGGAGACAAAAGACACTCATCGATTCAGCTCATCTCCCTGTGATGGACCAAGCCAGCTCTGTAAGTGCAGAGGAGGGAGGAAACCTGAGCGGTCCGCCAGCGCAGATGAATGAAGATGAGCTCCAGTCTAAATAAAAAGGCAAGGGAAGGAGATGTATCACAGCTGTATATCACTCCTCTAGGTCAGGTTACTCATAGTGCAGACTGTCAATTTGCGCTTTACAGTAAGGAGGACTCCTTAAAGGAATAGGCATTGAAAAGCTTGCATTGATCTGATGGTTATTTGCCGACTCTTAAAAGCTAATTATCCAATTGCAGTTCGGCTTTTCGGGTTGCTCTGAGTTTAATCACTTATGGGCAGAGGAAAGATCCTACCAGCATTCAAAAACGTTCAAATGCATTTCAAGCATAGTCACGGGCAAGCGAGCATAAACTGATCATAACTAGCAAGAAGTTTTATTAAGTGGCACAGAAGAGTACATACCTGTGGTTTGAAAATAAACTGAATGTGCCGTACAATTCTGCTCTTATTAAGAAGGCCCAGCAGAGGATGTTCTTCCTGCGGCAGCTGAGGAAACTTAAGCTGCCAACCAGGATGCTGGTGCAGTTCTACACGGCCATCATCGGGTCCATCCTCACCTCCTCCGTCACCGTGTGGTTCCCCGGCGCTACAGAACGGGACAAGCACCGACTGCAGCGCATTGTGCTGCTGCAGAGAAGGTGATTGGCTGTGAGCTCCCATCTCTCCAGGACCTGTTCACCTCCAGGACCCGGAGGCGTGTGGGTCGGATCACAGCTGACCCTTCTCACGCTGGACACGGACTATTCACCCCTCTCCCCTCAGGCAGGAGGCTACGGTCTATCCAGACCCATACCTCCCGCCACTTGAACAGTTTTTTCCCCTCCGCCATCAGACTCATGAACAATAACAAGTCTCTGTAGTTTAGTTACAGACTCATGGATGTTTCTGCTCTGTTGCACTGTGTGGTGTGTCCACACTTAGACCCGCTGCTGTCACTCATCACTTTATAACACTTAATATCACTTTATACGCCTACACATCTGTAAATACAATCCCGCTGTTGTTCAATGTCAAATTGTTGTTGTCTTACCACACGTCACTTTATTTTATCTTATTTATTGAATATTTTTTATGCATGCCCCTATAGCCTTATAGTTTAAAGTTCTTAGCTTATTTTTTATCTTAATTCCGTGTTATATGTTTTATGTCGCACGTTTGCACCGAGAAAAATTCCTAGTTTGTGAATCCTGTTCTGAAACAATGGCAATATAAAACCTATTCTGATTCTGATTCTGATTCAATGACTGACTCAGTTGATGAGGCCAAGATGGGAGCGTGCCAACCACCTCTTTGTTTCTGCTAGGACGCACATTTCATGCAGTTTTGAGAACTTACTGTGAGAATGTCCATAAATGTGCAGCCGATAGCCTAATGGGTAAGGTTGCTGCAAAAATATGCAGCGTTGCGAGAGTCCCGGCCCTGACAATTAACAGACTGTCTTTCCACTCTGTTCTTCCCCTTTTCACCCTATGCTGTCAAAACAGATAAAGTCTATGCCCTGAAAACCTTTCTTTAAAAAAAAAAAAAAAAACTTCTCATGAGTGATGTCTTTAAATGTTGGACCTCGAGTCTGTAATAAAGTTGATCATATATAGTTTATGTTTATTTTACGTTTGTCTACTTTCGTCAGAGATGGTTTGTGTAGGGTTGTGTGGAATCATCCTGAAGCCTCTAATTTTAAAAGTAGCATAGATGCGCAAAAACAACAACTTGAGATTCACCAAAATTATGCCAAGGCCACCATGCCTGAATTCAACGGAAACGGTTGAAGACAAGAAGCAAATAAGTATTCCCCTGACACAATCATTATGTCATAATGATGCCATGTAGCCTATCATCGGACTCATGTGTCTAGCATGCATACAGCACAACCTAGAGGTGATTGGGGGAAACACATGTTGCAATTCCAGAATAAAACAAGTGCCAACTGATGGCTGTCAGTGTAGTTTAAACAAGAAAAAACAATAGTCAAAATCGCAGTTCATATACTATTCAACATCTATCTTTTAAATCAAAGTCACTGACAATATCGGGCTCTTTTGATCAACCTGCCTCCTCACTGACAGCTTATTATCAAAGCTTTGTGTCTGCCATAATAGGGTTCAAAATAATTAACTTTTCTGACATCTATTTCAAAGTATTGAGGTGGCACATCAGGAAAGGCCACTTCATAAACAACAATTTGCCCACTTAATAGAACTAAGAGAGGCTCAAATGGCAGCAAAGCCCACAAGGTTTCTAAATGCAACAGATTTCAGTTCAGTTTGGACAAAGCAAGTAGCTGACACGTCTCTATGAATGATCTTATCTACTTCTTTCCCCCCAAAAAAAAATAACGCACATGTATGAGTTTATATATTTGTGTCTAAAGCACTGGCTGTTCTACCCACACGGACCACTTTGGCATTTCAATCACGCATGAGCCACGGATGGGCTACTATGTTTTATGTGGCAAAAGCGCAACAACTCCAAGTGCCCTCCCTGCATTTTTAACACATTCGCCCCTGCTGCTGCTGCTGCTGCCATCATCACACACTGAGCAAACAATGTCAAAACAACAGATTGGTGTTGAAAGCTTTCAGGCTGCTTTCACTGGAATGAAAACGTGCCAAAGGTGAGCATCCTTGCCTTGAAATCCGAAGAGGAACGCTGCGCCGGGGATCCAAACGCTGTAAATCCAGAAGTAATGCATGTCGTCCTTTGATCGGCTGCGGCGGCTCAAACCTCCGAAACTTGGGTGTCCAGTCCTGGCGGAGATCCGACGTCCAACCGGGGTATCGTCTTCGCCTCGTAGCAAGGAGCTATCCGCGGGGGAAAGACAGTCGCAAAGTGACTGACAAACAGCACAGAGCACGACACGGAGCAGCAGAAGTGCACACGGAGGCGCTGCTTGAAGAGGACCGTCTCACGGAGCAGCTGACGTGGTTTGCGCGCTCGCCTCCTGTCCTATAGTGCCATCTAGCGTCGGTAAAGTCGACCCGGGTTTACAGTCGGTTCACAATGTTTCCAGACTCCTTTCAGTGATTTCTAGTTCTAATTTCTTAGCAATCTGACAGTAAACCATGCAACATTCCATAAAGGAATCGATTTTTTTTTGTATTATTATTTAAAAATGTATATGGTTTGTTTTTGGGAGGGGGGCTACAATATTGACATTTATAAGTGCAGAAGAACGTGCAACAACATTAAAAACACACAAGATTTATGCAATTCCTGGCTCATAACCGGAGTTATGCGCATACAAGTATTTCAGCTCTATTAGATGCCTTTACCAGTAATAGCTGGCCGATATTATACTGGTGAAACTCGGAAATTAGAATATCTTTAAAAAAGTGCATTGGTTTCTGTGGTTCGGCTTGAACTGTGAAACGAATATATGATAGACTCATTATAGTAACACTTTATTTTAAGCAATGAAAAAAAAAGCATTGAGAACGCAACAAAAGAGCCACAAAAACATGGCGACAACATGACAAAATGTTACAATCTTGTGTGTAAGTCTTAGCTTTCAAGTGAGCTAAGCTAAGAGTTGTGCTTGGTTAAGAGATTAGAATATGTCTTTGTGGAAGTGCGCATTTACGCTAATTTGGGCCAGGCTGGTCAGAGTCCAGGGCCGTTTTTCAGTCCCAGTCCGCCCCTGGGTACAATGTATCACGGTAGTGTAAAATAAAGTGTTACCAAGCCAGAAATAAATGCACTTTTGAACGATATTCTAATTTTCCGAGTTTCACCTGGATGTATAGCCTACTTTACCTATGTTAGTCTATTGACCAGGGCCGTGCAGAGAGCTACAGAGGGGCAGGGGCTCAAAAAAATCAAAAAGGGCACTACATCACCCCCCCTCCCCAAAACTGTCGGCTTGTTGACCTCATTGGTCCACGGTTATGAGGCCGACTGATACAAAATAAAGAGCGATTTGAAGCACAATGTGTGGAGATCGTTGTTCTGTGCAGGAGAGGCCTCTGGTGGGCAGGGGGCGTTGAAAACACACAATGAACTAACGAGGGGCATGTTCATTCCAGATTTGATTTAATAATATAAGCTAATAATGCTAATGGGGCAAAAACCAATGATAAGGACCGTGGCAAAGCTTTGGATAAACAAAATATAATACAAATAAATAAAAGGTATGGAGGGAAAAGGGCACTTCAGGGGCATGGAGCAAAGGCGCAGGTGCTCAAGCCCCCTCCGCCCTCCCCTCTGTACGGGCCTGCTATTGACATTGGTTGCTTGTAACGTGCTAGATTTATGTACAATTGCAGACTAACCCATCCCCTTACTCCCAATCATTTAGTTGTTTTTGAACTTCCCTGAAAGTTCAGTTCTGTGGTAAATCCCACTCATTGCCCCGGTAAGGAAAATGTACAGCTACTCAGTGTATTTTATTTTATTTTTTTAAGAAATAATCAATAACAACAAATGAATAAGATGGTTGTATGTATACTTCCTGGACCCATTACATTTGTGAAGGGGGAACCCCCAAGCCCCAGCGCGTTATTAGCTAAGCCCAATGAGCCGCTGTATACATTGTGGCAATCTGTCGTCTCAGTGGAGCTGGAGGAAGCGTGTCTGGAATGAATCAGGGTTAATTGAAGTTGTCATGGAGATTTTAGTCAAAGCTTGGGGGCTCATGTGATGCCGCAATCAATCCGCTGAAAGTCGATTCAAAAAGATGATCGGATCCCCATGGACACGGAAGAGCATTAGAAATCACTCTCTCGTTATTTAATATCAGATGCAATTTGGATTCATTTTTCTCGATTGGGTTTTACATTAGGTGCTGCCAAGTCTATTGTGTGGTTTTAGTGTGTTTTAATTGCTTTTCTGACTTGATTAGATGGTAATTTAGTAGTTGGAAATTAAACTTCAACTGGCTAAGCTATTTAGATTAATATAGATTAGCAGATATGGAAATACTTCAACATTACTCCAATTTCACCTGCTCTGACTTTTTGGGCAAATTGTCCAATTTACCCAAAGACCTCTGGACAACGTTTCAAAGTGTGATGTGCATCAATTGGACAAGGATTGGAGAGAGTTTACCTATAGTGATTGAGATGGTGACATTACTAAGTCAAAGAAGCTCCAAAACATTTGCAGACACTCCCGATCCGCAGTAGTTAGTGGCTTATTTATCAGAGTAGTTCACTAAGGGCTGAAGCATGTTAGAAGTGAAAGATGAAACATCAGAGAAAGATGTTGACAACAACAGGGAATTGTGTTTTTTTATTTTTTTTTATTTTAACTTAACCACTATAAACAAGCCAGGCCTAAAAAATATTAAATCATGAGTATTCAAATGTCTTCAGCTCCACCATCATGTGAGAGAGGATTCTGTCCTCAGCACCATGGCTTGTCTCTGTGCTGTCCCGGGGTATTCCCAGGCCAGCTAAGAGACATGGTTCCTCCAGCGTGTCCAGGGTCTTCCCCGAGGCCTCCTCCCAATAGGACAGACCCAGAACCCCTTCCGAGGGAGGGCGAACAGGAGGCATCCGAAATAGATGCCAGTGCCACCTCAGCTGGCTCCTCTTGATGTGGAGGAACAGCAGCTCTACTCTGAGCTCCTCCCAGGAGACTGAGTTCCACACCCTAAGGGTGCCAACCACCCTGCAAAGAATACTCATTACGGCCGCCAGTATCTGCGATCTTAAGCTACTACCCAGGTCCCATGACCATAGGTGAGGGTAGGAACGTAGAACGACCGGTAAATTGAGAGCTTTGCCTCCTGACTCCGCTCCCTCTTCATCACAACAGTCCAATACAGCAGCCGCATTACTGCCGACGCCGATCAATCTGTCGATCTCACGCTCCACCCATCCCTCACTAGTGAACAAGACCCCAAGATACTTGAACTCCTTGAGGCAAGGACTCACCACCAACCTGGAAAATAGCTCCCAGTCTATTTCTGCTACAATGACTGTAGACCTGTTGATGAAGAAAGCATCATTCCATATATAAGATTTCACAAAGATTCAATCAGGATTCAAATACAGTTTGACTAAAGGCACAGCTCTTCCTCTCACAATGTATTGTGCATCAGTAATCCAATTGAGAAATACCACAAAAACTCTCTGGTGCCTAATGTGTGTCATTGCAACACAAGCAGTTGTGCAATATGAAGCGGCTTACGAAATCAAATATTCATTAATGACTACCAAATGATTTGTAAGCATAAATAATTAAACCGGGGCCCTGTTAAGCACTGTTTAGCGTTGTGCGAGACAGATCAGGGGGTTGTCAGCTCTCCATGTTTCCCTTGGTTTCCCCGGGGTATGGTGCACTGCAGATGGCGCGGTGGAAATTGCCAATAGTACCTTTGCCATTGTCAGGAGCATCAGAGCAGAGGATACGCTGTCGCATATAAGCAGACAGGGGCTGGTATGGTCCATTTGGTTTTTCTCGACCCAGTACATTGCAAATAGATGAAAGACTATCTATCTTAAAGAAATCAGGCTCATTTTGAATCTTGCTTTTATCTTGCGAAATGGTTGTTTCCCCCCAGGTTTTATTGTAATGCATGTAAACAACACAAAATGACAGGACAGGATTGAGGCACTGATGCACAAGCAGAGAACGAAATGTACTGCTCCTGAGATACAAGAGCAGTACTTTAACAATGGGATGAATTGTTTTAGTGATGGTATAAAATAAAATAAAAAATGTATAGCCCACTGACTTCAGAAACAGCTTTACAATTTTAATTGGGGTGTTTCGTTTCTTCTTCTTCTTCTTCTGGCTTTAAGAATGGCTCTACAAGTAAAAAAATGTGCAAAGTACCGGGGGTGAAAAAAGGTTTCAATTAGTCCTCCCAACTTTTTACAATTTTAGTAAAACTCTCCACTACCCACTTTGGCAATGAGCGTGTTACTTTTCCCCTCTGCCAACAGACTGTCCAAAGTAAAAGCATAACCCGGGCAGCAAGTTGGATTAAAGTTTCCCTTTTCAGGAATATTTGTCAATGCAGACTTAATTTTATTCGATTTTTTCCTCCATGAAGCAAAGACACCCTCGAGCTCGAGCTCGAACACTCACGCTCCACAAAAGATTTCTTCCCTCCTTTTTTTTTTTTTTTTCCTGATGTAACTTCTGGCATTTCCCGACATGCTGCTGCGCTCCTCAGCTGTACAACACTGGGGCTTTGATCTAAATTTGACTCAAGGCGTTTGGATCACACAGCTCCTTGTGGACACTGTGATGGAGTGTGGCTTGTAGCTTATAGTCATCCAGAATGCTGTCCCGCTGTGGGGAGGACAGCAACAAATGTGGATCCCCTACCACGCCACTGTCTACTGCCCGGCAACATGCGCAATAATTCTTCTTTTTAGTCTTACACGGCCAACAATACTGTTCAGTGTAATGAGATTCATACCAACCGCCTAATTATAACGGTATGGAAATAGTGCTGTATGTGCAGGCTCCAAAGTGAAACCAATTTAGACGTAGCTAAAACTGTAGAGTGCAACTAAACATGTCCTTGTATTAGTAAAGTTTTTATCATGTGGAACTATTAAACTTGCAGTAAAAATGACGAAGTGTGCCTTGTTGACAAGAAGCTTGAGGGCCACTGGAAATTGGTGTGAGGGCCGCATTTGGCCCCCGGGCTGCACTTTGTTTTAGGCAGTGCCAAACATAGACCAATGACTTTGTATCAGGAGTGTCCAAAATACATCTCTTTTTGGACAATCCCAAAAAGAGATGCATTGGTTTTATTTCCATTGTAGTGCATTCTCACTGAAGGAAGATGTATGAACATGATGGAATTATGTTTTAAACAAAAAATGACCTAAATTATTTTTCTTTGATAACTGCTTTGCACACTTTTGACATTTTCTCAATGGGCTTCACGATATAGTAATAATAAATGGTTTTGACTTCGCAGTCTGTTGAAAACCATGTTCAGGTGGTACATTGAGAAAATGCCAAGAAGAAAGGATGGTAACACTTTATAATAAGGTTACATGAAGTCACGCATGAATAACATGGAGTTATTCAATTTTGAAGAATTTCAATTTATTTTACCCTTCTTTGTTTCCTACATAATCGCATATGTTCATTCATAGTTTAATGTCTTCCAGGAGAATCACACAATGTAAATACTGTGGAAAATAAAGAAATGCCAATACATTTATTTTTTTGTTTACACACTTTTGACGGGCACTGTATATCTGCCCATTATTTGACCCATCCTTCAGTGCCACATGGGGCAGGAGCAGTGGGCACGGTAATTGGGAAGACGCAAATTTGAAAAGAGAGGCGGCGGAGTGGTCTCTGAGATACACGGAAAAAGTGGGAATTTGCGCCGCTTGAAATGCAACTCTGACAAGTTTCAAAATATGTTTACGCCTCTTCACAAATTGAGCTTCTATAATTGGATACATTTATTACACCTCTTGGCAATGACTAATAAGCGCGACTATAATGACTCACGCCCGATGAGGTAAACAGATTCATGCATTTCTGTCACTACGCAGTAGGACTATTGGCGCGCGCATATCCAAAGACAATTTACCTGCAAGCTGAAAGAATACTGTGTAGACATAAATACTGTCACATTTTCTGGCACCGGCAATAACAATAGTAATATGCAGCCCACGTGCTCTCAATCTCAAACTGATGTCGCCTATAGAGCGAAGCAGAGGACTGTAAGTTGTGGTAGGAGGAAGTGTTTGGGCTTGAGGTGTTTGATCGCTTTACTTGCTAAATGGGAACTCAAAGTAGCTGGCATATGCTAATTGGTGCACTAATGTATTCTTGTTGACTCCACCTCTGACCGTGCAGCCTGTTGCTCTGTTCAGAAGTGTGCAAACGTTCCGTCACAAAACCTTAAGTGGAATATAGATGTTTTTTTTGTTTTTTTTTCAGCTATACACTTTGCTCTCCTCCATATGTCTCCGCAGAAAGCCCGCACAGATTAGCATGCATTATCACTTCCACGTTTCCCCCCCCCACTCTCCTAAACTAAATGGTTTATAGGGAAGCGACTGCTGGGGGAAGAATTGCACAGCGGTACTGTAAAAAAAAAAAATAATAATAAAAATAAAAGATTAACATAGCGATTTGAACAATTTCGCATCTCCGCTTTTATCTCAAGAGATGTTTCTCCCCCTCGGGCTGTTTTCTTCATTAAAAGGTAAGCATCCAAAGTGGCATAAAAAGAGTGGGCCGATGTGCAGGTGGAAGAAATCTCCACGCGTTGGTATTGCCGAGTCTACGACGCGGCATTGCCGCGGCCATCACTTCCACTTCCCCTGCTCGGTATCCTACTCACTGGAAGCACTGGGGCTGTCCACTCCTGACAGGCCCCTCCAGAGGTATGTCGCCACAGGTGTATTTGCATTTTCCTTTTAACACGTTATGGCTCTTGTAAACAATGCGCGCACATAATCTTCGTCTTCGGTAAATTATGCTTTTTTTCCATGTGACGGAGTTAATAATTCAGGAGGCAGCAGAACGGCTACAGCAGCCCTTCCACAGGAACACAGCGTACAGTGAACATTTGCCGTGAGTCAGTTTGTAAATGTTGGCGAACTGCGGGCGACTCATGAATTATTCCAAAGTGATTTCTTTTATTTGTCACTCGGCAGAAAGGAGGGAAGTACACGACGTTAAGCTGCCTTAAAACCAAAGAGCGACCCTGCCTCCCGTATTAGCCGCACACGAGCGCGTTGTCACAGCGTTGTGCTTGTTGTTCCGGCGCGCTTAATGGCAAAACATGTGTGACACGGCTTGACTTTGAGTAATGGGATGTGAAATATTTACTCTCAAGCAACGACGCATCGGCCACACTAAAAGCTGACACTGCAATGTTGGCAGAGGTGACAATAGAGAATGAATGAATATTTATGAATGTACACTGTGTTTCTGGTATGGAAATGTTCTTCAGGTTGTACTTGAGGGGAGATAGCAGAAATGTTTTGCTAAGATAAGGAGGCAGGAGTTCAGGAAAACAGGCGCTGAACTTTGCCTGTTAGTAGCTTCAGAAATACTGAATTAAATCATCAGGCCTAATTAGGGCTGGGTACTGTTACCAGTCTAAAAAACAGAAAAGATCCGCACAGCTTTCTTAGCTCCCAAGTAGCGATTTATTAATAGCACCTAAGTGGTAACGTTTCGAGCTTGGCCCTTCATCAGACTGATTGTATATTCACTTGGTCCGGCACGCTTTTTAAGTTTTTTGGGATGTGCGTGTCTTCCTCCTTCGTACTGTTACCAGTCTGCCATACTATGGTGTATCGAAGAAAGATCTGTGTTTTGATGCTGTTGCCCAGTGTTTTTCCCAACTTTCCTCCCATAATTTTTGTTAATTTATTACTAATATTTTTTTCCCCTTATTCCCCCCACATTTTACTTTTTTCCCCCCTCATTTGTGGCACAATTTATCCCAATTTCCCCCATGAACCCAATATTGTACATTTGCAGATCTTTCACACATTATTGTTCTGTTTTCTGGTTCTAGATGACATATATATTTTAGTATAGGTGTTACTCCCTCAGAGGTTTTAATCAAGGCTCAAGTCATTCTGGCCATCATGTCTTTACATGCCTCGTTAATGCCAACAATGCCGTCAGAACTAAGAAAGTAAAGACAATAAAACTTAAAATAATGTCACAAAATAACACACATGAATATCACACAGAGCTTAAATAAAATACCTCATTGGCCGCTTAAACTCCAAGGAAAAAAGTTAAAAATCTCAGCTTCAGGTGAGTGCCGGTGGCCACATGTTGCTCTGTGCCACGCCTAAGCTGTCCCCCTAGCAACTCAATTAAAGCGGAACCAAAAAATACGTTCTCCTCCATGGTTTTACATAGTTTTAAGAAAGAAAATATAATTGCAAAAAAAACTAATGAAATATGAATATTACCTATGCAGTGAGCAGTGAGCCAAAACAAAGAAGGAGGAAGTTTGAAAGGACCCCAGAGGACGCGTGTCTGCTCTGAGGTTATCGCTAATGACGGGTTAAGTCTGGTTTCATGTCAGCGTTAAAAGATGCAGCGACCGCGGATCAAACGCCTGGCATCTGAGGATCCGCTTTAGCATACAAACAGTGTGTCCTCGTGCATTATTCATGAGGCTACCACTGTTCTCCATTTGGTGCGTGCGTTTTTCTGTGCCTTATTTCACCAAGGCAGAGAGGACACCGTAAAAAAAAAAAGGGGTGTTGGAAGTTTTGGGATGCATTTTTCTTTCTTTCTTTTTCTTCCTGCAAATTAAAAAATGATTCTCCCTTCCTAGGACCTGGCTTCGCAGACATGGATTTTTATTTTTCCTTTCTTTCATGTACAGACATTTCTTCTTGGACACAGCTGGGATACTGATAGACAAAACTGTGCTTTAAATATCTCTGCCACAAAAAAACTACAGCTGTGAACCGGCTCTGGAAACAAATGAGCAATTTGCATAATAAATGGTGGGCTTTTTTTTTTCTTCAGTAAAGGGAATTTCGTTTTCCATAAGAATATCACTCTCCGTGTATCTAGACCCTTTGAGCATTTCTCCAAAAAGATGGAAATGACAAACCACATTCATCATTCTCCACTGCTCACATTAGGCCAGGCCACAGTTTACATGGTGATTTCAGCAGTCACTTTAATTTCACACCCGTAAACGAATCAAACCATTCACTGGCAGGAGTCAGCAAAGGGTAAATTATGTGATATTATTATTCAGTAAACAGGACAGAAGTGCAGTGTTGGTGTATGGGAACATGTAGGTGTGATGCTCTGTGCTGAGCCCCTGAAAGCCCTTGGCAAAGCACAAAAGCTGAAAATGAGTTGGATTAATGCTGCCCGTTCAGCACCATGCCTTTGTGCCTGTGTGGCAGAAATGCTATAAGGCTCTTTGATATATATATATATGTGTGTGTGTGTGTGTGTGTGTGTGTGCTTGTGTGTGCGTGTGCTGCTGTTTCTACGATGCCTTACTGTTTTGATTGGAACCATGGGCCGTATGATAATGTAATGCACTCATGTAAAGCACTAGGGACAGTTCCTGATTTGTATGTATTAAAGATGTACTCCCAATGCTGGCCTGGCACTTAGAGCTTCATTCGTTTATAAAAATCAACTCCCTTCTTTGGATGGCGAAAGCTACTTCTGCTGCCATAATGAGTGGCTGATTTGATTTCACAAGCAGGAAAGCTATTTTCATATACACAATACAAAGTTGTGGCGTGGTATTTATAACGGCAACGTTTGGAGAGCAGTTTTCGTCAAACACAATCACAGTAAGTCTGTTCAATATTATACTGCACGGATCAGAAATGTGGGGTATTATTTCAGTGCTATTCTTAGGTAACAAACTGCTGCACATGGGACCATTATACATTCAAGTCCCCGCGCCGTAGCTAGAGCTGGAGTAGACTGACAGAACGTGGCTGCCAATGTGCGGCAATAACTCACTCGCACGTCCCGTATACTTGAATGGGCGAGGTGAAGTGCCCCGTGGACGAACTCTCCCCTCTGGTGCGAAGCGGGCCCCAGCCTCGCTCAGATTCCGAGATTTGACAATATTGGCGGTATCGCCGCATGGAAAGCAGACAGAAAGAGAAAAGAGGAGAAGTCGAAGGCACGTCTGAAAGGGCACTGATTCGGGTGCTTTCCAAATGAACAGGCTAGAGGAGTGAAGCAGCAGATGGACAGTTGTTCCCAGGTGTCCCCTGTCCTTAGACCCTCCTTCACGGCATAGAAAACCACACACACCCGCGTCAATGCAGCCAGTACATGCTCCCATTTTGCAGACGCGGTTTCCAGTCTTACTTTGAAAATCTTAAACTCAAAATTCAAAAACACGCGCAGGTGGTTCCATTTAAAATCCCCCCGGCGTATACAGTCAAAATAATGAGCCGACGCAAGGCTGCATGTTTTCCACATCCTGGCTGGGTTGCATTGTCCAGCCTGTTGAGCAGCTGATTGCCTGTCAACGGTCTTAAAAGAGAAAGGAAAACATAAAAAATACAAACTTGTCAGTGAAGCGGGGGGCGCATTCACAGAGCTGTATCCAATGTATCCTTGCCCTGTTCACTGACTCCCCCATCCCATGGGACTCTGAGGCTGCAGCGCTGCATTACTGTCACCGCGATGCCTCCGCCGTGTCCGCTCGCTCCCGTGCGCACACTGTTTATGGGGCCACATCCGCAGACCAGTGTGCCGGTCATCTGCCACCTGTCTCCACAGCTGCTCTACGTTTGTTCATTACTGCTCTCCGTGCGTGTTGAGCTTTACGAGGCACTTCCGCACATTTTCTGGTCGGCTCCCGTATAACATTTTGTGCAAAGAGAAATGGCCGGAGCAATGCTGGGTTTGTAACTGGCCTTCTCGATGGCGCCAAGGTGTGACAAAGTGTAGCCATCGGGGCACATGAAACACACTCTAGTTGCCTAAATTAATTAATAGGTACATTATTGTCCATACCAGCAAATATGGACAAGCAAACAAAGAGAAGAGGTAATTATATTTAATGATTTAACGGAATACGGGAGTGTAAATTCCAGATAGCAACGCACAGAGCAGATACTAGGAACTACTTACATTGTACTGTAGAGTGTTTGAGTTTCCTATTACAGATGCTCCAGGCATTTTCCATATTTAGTGAGAGTGTCGGGAACAGTAAGCACCAGCCAATTACCTCAACACCTTGTTCTGTATAGTAACGCTGCTATAGTGGTACAAGACCAAGACAAGCTTTCCATTATTTAAAATTCGGTAATGCAGGATACTCCAACCCGTAGTGTAGGAGCCTCCGGCAGCTCTTCACCCAATATTTTCCACATTTCTCTATAAGCTGTATGATTCAAATTTAAGTACGGTCTCCACATATAGATCTTTTTATATGTATTTGTTTTTGACATAACCATAGAGCAAAACCTGCAAAGAATACAGACACAGTAGTGAAGTATCTATTTCATTGTGTTGAAATACCGTGGCTAGAAGTGATGCGCGACTCGGCTTTTTTTCTGACCCGCCCAAACCCAACCCAATGAAAATCAAACCCGACCCGAAAAAATGTGTCTCAAGTTGCCGACGCGAACCCGCACACATTAAAAAGCCGCCGCGTGAGCCGCGCTTATGGACTATGGAAAGAGGAGCAGAAACTATCACGAGGCTGTACTTTTACCACATCATAGACAACTCTTTCTGTCAAACAAAACTAAAGTGGAGCAGCCTTCCCCTGACGCTGTGAGAAGCTGCTCTCCTCAGGTCAGTCATGATACTTTTACCACATACAACTGGACATTCAACAAAACATCGCCTACTTTGAGTGGCATTAATGGATAACAATGCACTTTATTATGAAAAAAATATCTGCACGTTCACCCGAAGTTAGTTAGTTTGCACTATTGGCTACTAATGTCCAGGGTGTACTTCGCCAATATTACTGAAGTATCCTCCTTTCTTTCGTGTGTCAAGTTAGCAAAAAATCCAAATGTCCACCCTTCAGTCCCTGGACAGTTTGATGTTATACTTACAAAAGTCAAATGTTTACAAAATGATACAAGCTCAGTCACATCTTAAAAATAGTCTCACTTCAGAAAACTATCATTCACTCACCATTCACATCACAATCATTCAATGCGTAGAGGTTTGCTGTGACAATAACCACTGGTCAGGCGTTTAATCGCACAATCGTCTGTGCACCAGAAGCCTCGCTGCTCTATGAGAAAACGATTGACCAAATGTGCACACATTTGTTCACTGGGAAACAAGGACACGTTGTATCACTCCATTCTATAAGGTCTCCATAAATGTGGTTCTTTAGGCTTCGGCGAGGACAAACGACCAGGCTGTAAGCTGCCGTGAAGGAAGCAGAAAGAATGAATCGGTGGCATCTTGGCGAACAGCTGGGGGGATATCGTACTGCCCTGTGAATCTGGGAGAGAAAGCGAGCTGAACTGTGTTGGTGAAGTGAGAATAACAAGCCAAGAGCCCAATCAGAAAATGACTGAGTGCAAAGGGTCATCAGGGCCGCGTTCGGGAGGCGGGTGTGAGGTGATTTGCTAGGAGAAAAAAAAAACGTAGACTTCGATTGCGTGAGACTCGCGATTGTTCAAGAAACCCAGTTAACACCTGTTTCTCAGGGCAATCACAGTGCGCTTGCTTGATAGGCTTTGTAGTGAATTGGCTCTACTAAACTTGCTTATGGTTATCAGGTCACTGTCAAAAGGCTTCTGCTTTAGGAAAGATCAACAACACACATTGGACTTTGGTTGGTTGGTAATGATAAAAGTGTTGCCGTGCTACTGAATGTTAAAAGCCAGTCTGAATAAATGTGTCTTGAGCCTGGATTTAAAAGGGCCAAGATCAGTGATGGACCCCAGTGGCAACATATAAAGAAAAAACAACATGGGACCCAAAATAGAACCCTGGGGCACTCCGGACGACAAGGAGGCGACAGTGGAGGACAGATCACCAATCATAACAGAAAATGTTCTATTACTGAGATATGATTGGAACCACTTAAGTGCAGCACCACAAATGCCAACATGATGCTTCAGGCGAGACAAAAGAACAGAAGGATCAACAGTATCAAACACTGCTGTTAGATCAAGAAGCACTAAAACAACAGGGCATTTAGCAACAACAGACAGGGTCACATCATTGTGTACCCTCAACAGCGCAGACTCTGTGCACAGTTCTGAACCCAGATTGAAATATTTCAAGAATCTAATTCTACAAACCTACAAAACAGTTGATCCTGGAGCATTGTAGAGGCCACCGTGATCGAAAGTATAGGCGCCATGCTAACCACCCATACAGCAAAGGGTCACAAAAAGTTAAAATATGAACAAATATCAAGGTTTTTTTCACATACAAATTTGCATCACCCGGCTTTAAAGCAGTACTAAGTAACTCTTGCCCCTAAAGGCCATAAGCACAACTGCAGGTGTCGTAGCAAGCTGCGATTGTTTAACGTATTATGTCCGAGAGAGTAAATACTAAGTGAAGGGACAGAGGGATATTGTACATCCAATTACACAATGGACTTTTTTTTTTTCACTCAAACTCGGCTGTAAATACTGTTTAAAGTGGCGCTAGCCCGCAGTTAGCTTTGCCCGTTAGCCTGTTAGCTTCATCTTCGTGATTCCATTAGTGTGTATTGGGTGCTCCGGTCCGGTGGCAGTCAAGTTGCAAATGTGGTTTTCTGGCCAGAGACACCGGGGGGAGATGAAAGAAATCAAGAAAGAAAACTTGTATTATCCCCAGAGGGACTACGAAAAAGATTTATGAAGGTAAACAAGTTACTTAGTACTGCTTTAATTTGATACACAAATTAAAGCACAGCAAATTGATTAAAATGTGTAAGCATAATGATAAGGAATTATAACTGTATAAATGTCTAGACTCTCAGTCATCCAGGAATTTTCCAGTACAGTATAGTAGAGATTTTCACATATAGTGTGTAGTATTGACTGGCTGAAGGAGACATTTTGTTTCAATCTTCAGAAGCTTATCACTCTTGTAGTTAAACGTCAGACATGATCTCACGACTACATAACTTGGCATTTATTTTTATTTGTTAAACTGCAACAAGCAACGTTTGTCTTGACAAATATAAGCATAATAATTATGTGCTGTATGAGTTGCCAGAATATGTGCGAAACATACGGACACAATGGGCTGAGGAGTGGAGATGGAAGCTGATTGTCTGACAGCTGGTGAAGCCTTAACATCAGCTATAAATCTGATACCCATCATAGTTTCTTCAATATCCTCTGCTCCCTGCCTCACAATCACTTGCCTCCTCTGCGGTAACTGCGTCTCTTTGAGCAGATCCAACGTGGAGTGTGAGATGAGATTGTGGCTGGGCTTTGTCTCGGATCGAGGAGGATAGATAGAGGAAGCAATGATCCTTTGTTTCACTTGAATTGTCCTCACAAAAGCATTTCATTACACAGATGTTTCTCTACATGGCCGCGCAGGTTTATCACAGGCTTAATAGCTTTGCAGAAGGGAGGAAAATCGCCTGGTAAAGTTTTATTGGCAAAAAGCAGCTCAAACCAAGGCAGGCATTAGAGAATCAAATACAAATCTTACACCTTGCACTATAGTTGCAAAATCCAACCAACTAAATTCTCACTCATTAAAAGACGGGTCCAAAATGTACAATCTGTATTAAGGATAGTCTGGCATCATCAATAGAGACCCCTATCTAAATGGAACTCCTTATGTTCGCAGTGACCATGAAATTAAGCATCATATTATGTCTGTCAGGTTAACAAAGCAGATGTAGGAAAAAGGTCCCCTTCCTCTTCACATTTTTATTCAGACAGTTTCTTCATAGAAGTTCATAAAGAAATTATCCTCACAAGAAGTCACAGTCATCTATTTCCCCAATGCATTAAAATATTACAGACACAAAACACTGGCTCAGTTCCAGAAAGGATCTGGCCTCATGTTGATGTTTCACTGGCTGAAAAAGAGCCTTCTACCAGTCACACTGTGAATGTTTGATTCAATGCCGCAAGCAAATGAGAAAGGAGGTGGGAGCGACGAAACGCTGCGTTTGGAGAATTTGTTCTTTTTTTTCCTTCCTTATTTCGATGTGGAGCGGTGTCTATTTGGTGTCTGTCACAGCCCACTCACAGCACTCCCACCTGCTGCATCACAAAGCAGGAAACTACAGCGAAGGTTGCTGGTCAGAAATCGAAGTTGTACAGCAACACAGATGGCCATTAGTTTCTGTTGAAGTGAAGTATTCTCTGCTGCATTCTTGCCTCGAGGTATATTTGAGTCAATCTTACATCTTTTTTGTACAGAGTGAAGCACCTCATTTATTTCAGTTGTTCATTTAAGGTTAACTACAGCAAATAATTTATATAAAAAAAAAAGAATTTAGTCAGCCAACAATTGTGGAAGTTCTACCACTAAAAAAGATGAGAGAGGCCTGTACTTTTCATTGTGGCCATACCGCCTTTGCTATGATCCCGATCCCGTTAGACCATGTGCCAGGCTTCCTGGGAACCCCAGGAAGCCTGGCACATGTAGTGTGTGTGTGAGTGGTTAGTGGTGGTGGCTGATGTGCGCAGACTGGTTGCCTCGCTTACCATCACCGAGTATGGAGTGAATCAATAATGCACCAAATTGTAAAAGCGACTTTGAGCGTCTGGAAAAGCGCTATATAAGACTAATGCATTATTATTACTTCTTCTTCTGAGACGCTGAAGAGGCACCAAGAGCCTCCACACCTGCAGCACAGTGGAGGCGTCACAAGAGGAGCTACAGGAAACACAGAAGAGACAAACGAGGAGATGGTGAAAGACTGTTGTGGAGCGGATGGAGCTGCAGGAGGAGGAGGAAGGAGGAGGAGCTGACCAGTGCAGGACACCATGCTCTGAGTCGGGGACGGGCCCAGGAGGCGCTGCACCGTTTTAGAGAATCAGAGGAGACAGAGGGCAGCCAGCCAGGTTTCCTCCAGGTTCTACAGTTTCCTGGAGCTCCAAGGCCATGAGGTTCAGGTTGACACACAGTGGCAGCGCGGCTCAGCCGCAGCAGCTCAGGACTAACGCCTGAACCCTATTTCGTTGTACACTTGTACAATGACAATAAAGCACTTACTTACTTATTATTATCATAGGTATACCTCAACTATGAGAGACAAAATGAGGGAAAAAAATCCAGAAAATCACATTGTCTGATTTTTAATGAATTTAAGGTAGAAAATAAGTATTTGGTCAATAACAAAAGTTCATCTCAATACTTTGTTATATACCCTTTGTTGGCAATGACAGAGGTCAAACGTTTCCTGTAAGTCTTCACAAGGTTTTACACACTGTTGCTGGTACTTTGGCCCATTCCTCCATGCAGATCTCCTCTAGGGCAGTGATGTTTTGGGGCAGGCGCTGGGCAACACGGACTTTCAAAGATTTTCTATGGGGTTGAGATCTGGAGACTGGCTAGGCCACTCCAGGACCTTGAAATGCTTCTTATGAAGCCACTCCTTCGTTGCCCGGGCGGTGTGTTTGGGATCATTGTTATGCTGAAAGACCCAGCCACGTTTCATTTTCAATGCCCTTGCTGATGGAAGGAGGTTTTCACTCAAAATCTCACGATACATGGCCCCATTCATTCTTTCCTTTACACGGATCAGTCGTCCTGGTCCCTTTGCAGAAAAACAGCCCCAAAGCATGATGTTTCCACCCCCATGCTTCACAGTAGGTATGGTGTTCTTTGGATGCAACTCAGCATTCTTTCTCCTCCAAACACGACGAGTTGAGTTTTTAACAAAAAAGTTCCATTTTGGTTTCATCAGACCATATGACATTCTCCCAGTCCTCTTCTGGATCATCCAGATGCTCTCTAGCAAACTTCAGACGGGCCGGGACATGTACTGGCTTATGCAGGGGGACACGTCTGGCACTGCAGGAATTGAGTCCGTGGCGGCGTAGTGTGTTACTGACGGTAGCCTTTGTTACTTTGGTCCCAGCTCTCTGCAGGTCATTCACTAGGTCCCCCCGTGTGGTTCTGGGATTTTTGCTCACCGTTCTTGTGATCATTTTGACCCCACGGGGTGAGATCTTGTGTGGAGCCCCAGATCGAGGGAGATTATCTGTGGTCTTTTATGTCTTCCATTTTCTCATAATTGCTTCCACAGTTGATTTCTTCACACCAAGCTGCTTACCAATTGCAGATTCAGTCCTCCCAGCCTGGTGCAGGTCTATAATTTAGTTTCTGGTGTCTTTCGACAGGTCTTTGGTCTTGACATTGTGGAGTTTGGAGTGTGACTGTTTGAGGTTGTGGACAGGTGTCTTTTATACTGATGACAAGTTCAAACAGGGGGCAGTAATACAGGTAACGAGTGGAGGACAGAGGAGCCTCTTAAAGAAAAAGTCACAGGTCTGTGAGAGCCAGAAATCTTGCTTGTTTGTAGGTGACCAAATACTTATTTTCCACCATAATATGCAAATGAATTCAGTAAAAATCAGACAATGTAATTTTCTGGATTTATTTTTTCTCATTTGGTCTCTCATAGTTGAGGTATACCTATGATGAAAATTACAGGCCTCTCTCATCTTTTTAATTGGGAGAACTTGCACAATTGTTGGCTGACTAAATACTTGTTTTCCCCACTGTATGCACTGATCATGAATATAAATGCAACACTTTTGTTTTTGAGCCCATTTTTCATGCACTGAACTCAAAGACATGAAACCTTTCCATATAGTGTTCAATAATCTGTCCAAATATGTTTGTGAGCACTTCTCCTTTGTCAAGAGAACCCTACCCACCTCATAGGTACAGCATGTCAAGATGCTGATTCGACCGGATAAATATTGCACAGGTGTGCCTTAAGCTGGCCACAATAAAAGTCCACTTTGAAATGTTCAGTTTTGGTTTATCAGGGAGCTCGGGGGTCTTTTGCCTCACGCAGTGCAGCACATCTCCTTCATAGAGTTGATCAGGTGGTTGATTGTGGAGTGTGGAATGTTGGTCCACTCCTTTTCAATGTCGCTGGATATTGGCAAGAACACCCTGTCGTATCCGCCGATCCAGAGCGTCCCAAACATGCTCAAAACATTCTCACACATGAGTACGTTAGCCTTGCAAGAACTGGGGGGTTTTCAGCTTCCAGGAATTGTGCACAGGTCCTTGCAACATGGGGGAATGGTCGTGGATGAATGTCACAATGATGGGCCTCAGGATCCCATCCCGGTATCTTTGATGCTGACTAACCCTTTTGAGTTTATTACTTTGGAGCCTCTAGAAACATTCTTTGCATTTCTCAAAGTATGACATTCTCAGCAACAAAAACTACGTACAGATGGTAAATGCTTGATGATCTCAACTACTGTTTTTCAATCTGCATTAGCCACTCAAAGCGCTTTACATCATGTAACCACTCACCCATTCACTCTCATTCAAACTGACACCAGTGTAGGCAGACACTAGAGACAATTCTTTTCCTTCCATCTATTCATCAGAACCCTGTCAACCAACCATTCAACACTGCTGCTCTGGCCTCCTCCCAGCGTGTATCAAAATCTGTGCTGTACAACATTGTTGTACTTTGAATGTGAGTTTCCTCATATTCAAAGTACAAATAGTAGGAAAAAAACAATACGATACACAGTGCCTTCTATTGTTCAGCAAATCAAGAAAGTTTGGCCAAAACATTGCCAGGAAGGGTTGTCAAATGTCTCCATCGTGTACAACAGTGAATAGGGGTAAAATTACTGCCACACAGCCTGTATACTCCCACCTGGTCTGCACAAAACAATGGCTCCTTATTGTGCATTCATATATACCATATGTTGTTCAGATTGAATTTACCTGTTCCATATTACCACTCATTACTAACTCATGCATAATACAGGCCTGCCAACTTGTCGCGAGTCACGGGAGGAGATATAGAAAGGTGTCATGTCTTTCGCACTCACATTAATATGAATGCTGAGGGGTAGGTATCTTTAGCCTCTGGGTGAGAAAAGTTACGGACAGTATCGCGTGTCTGGCTGGTCCCCGGTGACGGCGAGATGGGGCTTCAGCGCCACACTCGGCTCTCCCAAAATAAAAGCATCAAAGGACAGACAGCGGCTTCAGACGGATCCAGCTGGAGGGAGGTCAGCTCTGTCACACACCTGCAGCATATGAGCCACTCGGGGGGGGGGGGTGTAAATATGTAGTATCTGCGTCTGCCACAGAAACATCACGTGCATCAACATGATCAGGGAAAATCAATCTCATATTGTGACTTGGCCAAAACTATGAAACTATTCACTAAGTATACACACAAAAAAGGTAAAAGTAAGACCTCTTTTACAGAACATACAGTGTGTATAAAGTCTATTTCTTTCATTTTCACACAAATAATTCAGTACTACCATAATTCAGTATTTAGGGCTTGACATTAACCATGACTTTAGCCAACGAGACAAACTGGCAGCTCTTTCTTCTGCCACGATAATCAAATAATCAAACATGGTATGTACTTTTTGCTTGCTTAGTGACAATGTAGAAAAAGGATCTTCACAGCACTGCTTTATATTCACACCCTATCAGAATAGTAGTGATGTTTCGGGCCAGGTGCCTTTCATCGTCAGATCCTCTTTTCAACACTAAGAAAGCTTTGTTTTATTTATCTTTTTTATATTAACCATGATAGAAGAATCAAAAGGCTTTTATTTGTTTCATAAATACTTACCTTGTGGCTGGTGAAAAGAGTGTTTTCCAATTTTTTTTGTGACATTTTGTTTTCTTCTCAGCTTCTTTTGATCTTGCTTTGATTGAAAATCTGTGCGAAAAAACAAAACAAAACAAATACAAATACCAAGTTTAAAAACCAAGTTGAATATTGTTCCACAGCCCGAACAAAGCCTTACGTCGTGCGGGCTTGGCTGTTCCACTGTGGATTTCTTACAAAACCAACTTACCTCATCTCCTTTTGATCAGAGTTTAAATTGTTTTCCGTTACTCTGAGCCGACTGCTTTCTTCCTCCTCTGACTGTGAACCTGTCCACTACCAAACTTAATGCGTTTTATCACCTCTTTTTCTCTCTTCTCTCTCCTCCACTCCCTCCTTTGATTCTCTCCCAGAGGCTGCTGTGACCCCGGGCTCCGGAGGTTAACTGCATCTATACAACTTCTTCAACTCCATCAGACCTCACGAGATCAGTACCAAAAAAATAAAAAATAAATAAATAACTGTACTTTTACTTCTCTTTCATAATTGAAAATACTTATAGAATTGTGTTTTGATGAGCTAGGGGAATCACTGAGTCGCCTCGTTTACGTCTTAATCTTATTTGTTTGATGCAATTCCCATTCTGCACTGGCAAACTTGGCTTTCAGGGCAACGCCAACATCAATTTCGGTGGTGTCGCTTCCAGCAGAGTGAAGTTACGGACAGTATTGTGTGCAACGACAGGTCCCTGAACAGTGACACCGGGCTTCAGCACCACGGAGAGCTCCACACCCCACTCTCCCAAAAATAACAGCGTCAAAGGACCAACAGCGGCTTTCGGAGAGGGGGTCAGCGCTGTCACACACCTGCAGCATATGGGCCTCACACGGCGAGGGAAGCGCTGGCACATAATGGGGGAGCGAAGCACAGGCTCAGAGAGAGAATATTGACAGTGTTTTATGCACGCTTTGGGTTCCTAGTTTATAATGACTACAATTGCAACAGACGAGGAATAACTGAATCTTAAATCCTGCCCCCGCATCCAAGTGCCTAAGGAAAAGGAAGAAGTCAGATACTAAATATTTGCTGCTACAAAGTCTAATAAGATGGTTGATTTTGGTTTTCACTTTGCCCGTTCGCTGTCCCATAATGGACCAGTAGATAAGTGTAATGTCAATCATGTAAAAGTCAATGAATTTGTGGATCTCTTTAACTGTTTTTTAAGTGCACAGCTAAAAACACAGACTATCTTTACAGTTTTATTTCTGAACCACTGACGTAAAAAAGCAGAGGTACAATAAATGCTACATTTTTGTGGTTAAAGGGACTACATGGAAGTTGACTTTTTATACTCGCTACTGCTACTCAGGTCTAATGCGTAACTGCAGTTTCTATATTAAGTTTGTGCGTTCGGACTCGAATTAACAATTTTAATGAAGTGACAGTGCAGGGTTTTAGAGGCAGTTGCGGTGAATAGGTCAGGGCTCACTCTACACATTAGGACATTGCTGACGCAAGTAGGGGGTAGAAAAGTGGTCAGCATGATCAGCCTTTACTTTCCATCACAGTGGTCTCTAGGACGCTCCAGGATCAATTGTTTGGAAGGTTTTCCCTGCGGACCGAGCCTCTCACCAGGAAACCTACCCACACAACTGATCCTGGAGCATTGTAGAGACCACCATGGTGGAAAGGCAAGGCGCCATGCTGACCACTCATACAGCTGCTGAGTCACTACAACTTTTTTGTTCATAAAAAGTTGCACAATGCACCTTTAAGTAAAAGTACAGATACAGCAGCAACCAATTACTTAAAATATATATTTAAAGAAATATTATTATTACAAAAATAATTTCAAAAAAAATATTTAATTTTGAATTCACCTAAAAAATAAAACAGAGTAAAAGGTACAGGTACAACCTCTGAAAAGACTTGAAAAGGAAGTGTTGGTCATAAAATGTACCGAAGTAACCAAAAATCTGCACTTTTAACTTATACTTTTTACTTTGTTACATTCCACCACTGTCAAAAAGCAGAATTCATTGCAGACTTTGAAACTGCAAAAAAAAAAAAAAAGCAGTTTTCAGCCGAGAGACAAAAACAGGAGTCTGAGCTCTGTGCCTATAATGGGAGGGCCGGGCCCAGGGGAGCGCCCGGTGTTTGGGAACGCTTCGTGTAATAGACGTTTAAAGTGATTTCTCTGAAACACCATTGCGTATTCATTATAGCCCCTCTGCACACTCTGATTGGACTTTTGTATCTTGGTTGGTGACCAGATGTCCGCTGCCGGGAAATAGCCTTTTCCTCTTTCGGTCTTGTTTCTTCCCATTGCAATAAAACGTTGCGCATGCGGAAAGCCAATTCACGCAATCAAGCCTCCAACATGAGGCTGTTCACGTTCGGAATAGTTTCATTGGCATCATATAGACATTGACCAGCTCTGGGTCTCATACATACCACTGTAAAGCTGACTTTTCTGGCACTGCAGTCTTAAAAGGTCACTGGCTTTCCTTCACCCTGAACTTGGCCCAGACAAGTAAGAAAGCGGAATAAAAGCAGCCTGATGAAAAAAGAGAGATTAGAACTAAACTGATTAGGATGAATGACTCTCAAAAAGGCAATAATTAAGATTGCATTAAGACAAGTGTTTCTGTCAGCTCCCCACTCCACTCCAGCGAATTTAAATGAGCCCATTACCAGACGGTTAGCGCAAGAAACTTCATCCTCAATAATAAATGTTACAGAATAAATCATATTTAGCCGTGAGATTTCATTTCTGATTGATGAAATATGTATAATCGTGTACAAGCTAATTCGGCATTCACACAAGTTAGCTTCACCGAGGGTTTTGTTAAGTATAATGAACGGAAATTAGAATATTTGTTTTTTTCCTTTCAGAGGAGATCTTTGTACTCTATTAACACATGAAAAAGCAAGTTAAAACCTTCCTCGATCTCCCTCTTTTAAAACTTTGTGCAAAGCTGGATTGTTTTTTGCGGAATTAAATCTCGCTCGACTCCATCTCCCACTGACCCGCCTCGGTCGTTTCGTTTAAAATGGATGTGTGCTACTGGAATGGAGAAATAAAAGGAAGTGTAAACCGACACACCTGACTGGACGCACATTAAGAAAGCTCTGTGGCCCTCACAGTTCGGCCGACACAAAGGCAGTAGGTGGGAGACAGCTGCGCCAGAGCGGTTCAGCAGGAGGCAGGCCGGTGCCTTGTGGACTCTGGAGAAATGAGGGTCAGAAGGTGACGGGAGCAGAGGCGGGAGTCACAGCGCCTCAGAGAGAGAGCAAATAAACAGGGAGGACTAACGGGACAGAAAGGAGAGGAGCCAGAGGGCAGTCCTGAGAAACTGAAGGAAAGACACTGGACGCTTTGAGACAAGTTCCCCGGTTTTTTGTTTTTTTGTACCCAATGTTGTCGAGAGCAGCGGACCACTGTCACCGAGACGGTTCCCCCTCACGGACTAACAACCGGGAAACACTGGTGAGATACTGTACATCAGAGCAAACGGACTTGAACCCCCACCAGGCTGACGGAAAGTATCATTTTGGTTGACGCTGCACTTTTGGTGTAACTTAAAAGAACAGTATCGAATTCACAGAACCTCTACTGAAATCAGAAAAGGGCCGACGGGGATTAAAGATTTAATCATATGGGCGGCGGCTGCCAGTCGCATTTTAAAATGGACTTTGAAATCTTGAGCTGACTGGAGGAGGACTTTCCCTCTGACATCTCCGACCTCTGGAGCTGTTGGTATTCTGTCATTGTCGGCTGGAGTGTGCTTAAAAACTCGTGGGGCTAGATGAGCTTTTGGGCACTTCATTCCCTTTGACATCTTTGCACACGGCCTCGCATCTGTCATCGGTGTCTCGATGAGCAGTCAGTTTGCCGGCAGTAGATGTCACAGCGCGCCTGTTGAACCCTCAAACACCACTTGCAGGCGGTCCTCATGACATGTAAATCCATTTTTTTGTGATTAAATTGATTTGGGGGGTTTGCGAGATTTAGATTTGTCATATAACAAGTAAGTTCTATTCTATTCAGCATCCATTGTAAAACCTACTTTAAATATTGCATTGCAGGACAATCTGAACAGGAGGGAAGATGATGCTCAAATGTACTTTTGAATCATCGTTGAATTTTTTTAAGACTCTTTTTAAGACTGTTCTGGACTTTCCCGCCCTCCCACTCTCTACAAAGTTGCAGGTCAGCTGCAAAAGCGTGTTCAGCAACAGACGGTTACGGCCATGCTGGGAGGCACAGGAAGTGCCTGTCGCCATCCAACCACTGAACTCTGTGCCTTGAAATAACTGTACTTTGCATATTCTACCTCTCTGTAAATTCTGCATGATATCAGAGAGAGAGAGAGAGAGAGAGAGAGAGAGAGAGAGAGAGAGAGAGAGAGAGAGAGAGAGAGAGAGAGAGAGAGAGAGAGAGAGAGAGAGAGAGAATGAGAGGGAGAGTATGAGTGGGAGAGTGAGAGTATGAGTGGGAGTGGGAGAGTGAGAGTGGGAGAGTGGCAGAGTGAGAGTAAGAGAGTGAGAGTAAGAGAGTGAGAGGGAGAGCAAGAGTGGGAGAGTGAGAGTGAGAGTGGCAGAGTGAGAGTGGGAGAGTGAGAGTAAGAGAGTGAGAGTAAGAGAGTGAGAGGGAGAGCAAGAGTGTGAGAGGGAGAGTAAGAGTGTGAGAGGGAGAGTAAGAGAGAGTGGGTGAGAGTAACAGAGAATGAATGAGATAGAGAGGAGTGAGTGTGACAGAGTGAGAGACAGAGAAAGAGAGCGCAAGAGTGAGGGAGAGAAAGAGAGGGAGAAAGAGAGAGAGACAGAGTGAGAGAGGGAAACAGCGAGAGAGAAAGAGAAAGTTTGAGTGAGGGCGAGAGAGAGAGAGCGAGAGTGAGAAAGAGAGAGCGAGAGAGTTGTCTCATCCTAGTTTTTAACCTATGTTTTATTTGAATCTTATGGGGTGATGTTCACTTCATGAAGTCCTCGGTAACTCAGAGTGTCCCTCCCTCTTGGTGGAGAGACATTTGACTATAACGATAAGAATTTCGCCCGTGGTCTAATAAAGTCTTTATGATTCAGATTCTGCAGAGACACGTCGTGGCACGCATGGTCATGGACATCACTCCACACAATGTATTCTTCTTCAGGTAAAAGATTTAAATGTATGACTGAAAAACTCAATAAACTGACAGAAAGCGTGGGAGTCCGTATATTTCCAGTGATGTGTAACAGTGATTGACGGGCAGAAGAGCAGGCAGCACGTCGAACACAGAAACAAATGGGAGCGGCATGCAAAACAACCCACTGCGGCGCCAATGGAACTATGCGTAAAGACTGCCCCCTACTGCTCAATGTGAGAACTACATGGTTCGGTGACAGCCATCAAATAATCTATGGAGACAGCAATGATGTGATTTAACATTCATCATGCAGAGACATATAGACTTGCTCACGGGTTAATGGCTATGTTTCTGTGATGTATTGCTAGTATACGGCATTTTTCTATCTTTTTTCTATCTAAGATTGTTTTCAACTTCTCTTGGGAATTGAACCCACAGGCGCGTAAGGGAATCTGGCACACGTGCATGTTTTTCATATTGTTATTCAGATCCTCTGTCTTCTTGATGTCTTAGCAGCCTACAGCGGCACCAAAGGCTCGAGAAAGCAGATTCATTGAACGCTTTTTGCTCAAAGCTGAACATGCCTTATTCATACTAAACGTAGAGACGACGCTGAGGGTGATGCTCACCAAGGACAAGAACAGAACGGGCTCTCCTTCCACATAACAGGGCGCCGCATGAAAAGATGTGCACGCAAAATAGATTTGGATCTGCAAACATGTTGTTGCACAGAAATCCAATTTAAATCGAGAATGACAAGGTTATTTACTATCATAGTCATGCACAAAAGGAAATGCTGATAAACGTTAAATAAGATTTTTTTTTTAAGTATTCAAAACGTGCATTTGCATATTTTTTGTGCCCTGTTCATTTAGTGCATAATAAATCACCACCAAACACCAGACCAAGCTTCTTTTTTTTCCTACCGCGCAATTATCATCAAAAAGACAGGAGACAGCGTAGAATGTATTAACATTGTTTATTCACTACATTTTCCAGTGTTATTTTCCTAAGTAATTTCAACCCGACAGTAAGAACATAATTTTAAATATGTACACTTTTACCATTAGTAATATATCACGTCTTTTGATCTATGTACACTACCCAGACTGTCCAGAGCAGAGCCTAAGACTGCTTATTCAAAATGAGTGACACTGTGTGTTGTTCTACCCTCATTACTGCCGCTTTCGGACCCCCAAAAAAAGGAGAAAAAAATCCCATGTTTTGCGGCAAGCTCGACAAACAAGAGTTACGGGTTTGGATCTACAAAGTTAAGATCATTTGGAAAACACTGACAGACAAATATGTATCAGACTCTGACCTCTGCACAGACGGCAGCAGCTTTGATCAGGGAGAACAAAACTTGCACAATGTAGATGGGCACACGCTGTAGCAAAGACCAAAAAACTTTCAATCAAAAAGAAATAATGCATGTGCGAGGGACGGTGCCTTCTTAAGACCTTTGAAGAGTTGAGTTGGGGGAATAGTTTAGTTAAGACACAAAACTTTTTTTTTTTTCCTTTCAAGTCGTACAAAGTTCTTCGATGTTTTTTCATTTTGTTTTGCATTGTTACACACTACTTTATACAGACGCACTTCTTTTAACAAAGCACCGTTGATTTGACCCATTTACTTCAACCGGTATCATATAACCTGGTCCAAAATATTGATAATCCACATCTGCAGGTTTTGCATGTGTGAGTTCACTCGTCGATTTTCTGAGAAACTGCAACTTGCCTCAATCAGAGACAGCGCACAGCTCGTATTTGGATTTGGAAGGCACACTACACCCTGTTGTCTCAGTCCTCCTGCACTCAATACAGCAGTGACTGGCAGAGCACCAGGAGCCCAAAGGATTCAGGGTTCAGGCCCTGTTTGTACCCTTAGTATTTGGGCTGCTCACGTCTTTCAGCTTAATATTCTTTAAAGAGGGGGTATGATGCTTTTTGCAGGTATTTGGTAATCATCTCAAACACATCTTTATCACTGTCTCACACTTTGTTGGTGAGAAAATGGCGTATTCATCCACGAAATATCCAGTAGGTTCACTTCCTGGTTTTCATGCAATCTCCCCTTAAGCCCCACCCACCCCCTCTCATCTTACTCTCCTTCAGCTGCTTCAAAAAAGAGAAATATGGCGAGGGTTTTTACTTTGCAATGAAAGGATTTAGCTTAGCACGAGATCGAGAGGTGAGGAAAGCATTTCCTGTATACCCAGGACATCAGGAAACGCTTTTTGGGGAAAAGAAGGAGCTTTCTGGGAGCTGTCGCCGTGGTGCTAAGAATAGCCATTGGCAAAGATGCGCAAGTGTATCGAAACACTGCTCCAAGTGCGTTTTTGATGAAGGAACAACATTGTAACACAGTTCACTACCGCTCAAAGGTTTGGGGTCACCACTTAAAATGGCTTTCATTTTTTTTTAAAAACACAGTTAAACAAAACGAGCATGTGGTTCAGCCATTGCTAATGATAGCCAGGAAGAGTATTATGGTAAAGTGGGTAGGTGATGATCCTCCTTCTATTTCTCTGTGGAAGTCGTTGATTGTAGATCTTGTAACAATGATTAAACTTGGACATTATATTAATGGTACTTTTCAGCTTTTTATAGACAATTTGAAGAAGCCACTGGAAGCAATTGGTATTAAGAGTCAAACAGACTCAAACGGACACTCACTTTGGACTTGAGCTACTTTAAATGTCTTGGAACCGTGGTTTATCAAACATCAATGTTTCTCAGGCCAGTCTGTAGTGTTGTTGTTATTGTTGTTGTAACTATAAAAAAGTTATAAAAAAAAAAAAAAAAAAAAAAAAAAAAAAAAAGAAAGCACAGATTTTTTTTAACGAGGATAACATTAAATTATTCAGAAATACAGTCTAGCCATTGTGAATGCCTATTCTAGCTGGAAACTAGTTATATACTGTAGGTGTGCGGAGGCACACTTCTAGCAACCATTGCACCAGCGTTCTAATGGTACATTGTGTTCGAAAACTGTTGCTGTGCTGATTAGAGAAGCTATAGAACTGGCCCGGGTGACGGTAGTGTAAATTTTTGCAACATTTTTGCATAATACCCCCGCTTTAAGTAATCATCGTGCCCTCTGTGCATTAAAAATGTGACAAACAACACAAACACATTGATTCAGGCTAATTGATGAGCTGTGCGGAGTATTTTAGCTTTTCATTAATCTAATTCAATTGTTATTTTCATTTACCTTCTTGTGGTATGTTTCTGCGCAAGGTGGAAATATCAGAAAGAAAGATTACATGTATATCCGATAATGCCATGTCAGATTATGATGTTCAGTCATTTAAGGAATCAGATGGCGATCCGATTGTGGGTGTAACATTAAAAAAAATGCATCACTAATGTTACTTATGTTGAGGGACCACAGGGGACATTTCGATTTGATCTGGACTAACAGAAAACAAAAACAAAACAAAAAAAGAAACAAAAACATCACCTGTTGCATGTATCACGTAGCCCTAGCTCAATCAAATATTGCATCAAAGATTAAAAATATGATTAGTTGGCGCATTAGTCAGTGAACAGTAAAAAAAAAAAAAAATGTTAATATATTTAATATGAAACTAGACCTGTGACATTTGGTTAAAACTACACAGTGATTCTTTCCAACAATGGCAATTAGGTAACATAAGAAATGATTTCCTAACTTGAGGTTGTTGATTATAACAGTATTAGAAAGTGCCTCTTTAAAAACCCGGCGTGAGAATAAACTAGATGTTTATAGTACCTTGTTGTAAGACCTGTATTTGGCTCTAGCCCACTGCTGCATGCGTATGTACAGTAGAAAACAGTTAGTTGTACGGAACATGTTATTAAATATAGATCTGTTTCTTTATAAAGAATTTATGAAATAAGACATCCAGTCATCCATGTCTGCGTGAGCAGCGGCTGAGTGGACAGTGACAATGATATTGAGAAAACTACAAGACAAACCACTATCCAGCATCAATTCTCGGGCTGTGATTTTAAATGAGTTTAGCTGTTGCTTGAATAGACCATCTCCCTATTAAGACGAAATAAAGAGTGAGTTTGAGACAGCAGTTTTGACATAAAGTTGTTTTTTTTAAAGTGCTAAATCATAACTACAACATTTGCATTCACTAAAGTGTTTCATCTCTGTATTGCACCAAGAAAACCTCTCACCCTAAGCGTCTAAGGCCATCTCAATCTGTTTTTCATTCTCATGCTTTTGCTCTCCAAAAATTCCACGTTATTATTGTTATTATTATCATTGAAAACCTCAAACAAATGCTAAGAAGAAATCATATCAGAAATCATTGGACACATGCATATTTGGAAAACCCAGCTCTTTTCAGCCTGACCATGCAGCATGGACAAAAGCAGAAAACTTTCAAAATCGAACCGAAAAGAAACCAAAACAACAAAACAATGACAATGACCCAGCCCTGAATAAGACTGTTGTGCAGGAAACCTACTCCAGTTCTGACATCATCCAAGTGGAAATACTCCACAGAAAACACTGAATACTAGAACAGTCATTGTTTAGGTCTGTTTTACAAAAAGAGTCCTGTCCAGCAAGGAATTGGCATGAAGCGAACTCTGGCTGTAATCCACTTGGAGATACAAAGGTACAGAAAGACACAGTTGTAAAGGGCAGTGGGCTGTTTCAGCCCATATGTTTTCTTGTGTTTGCAGTTATCACAACCACACACTATAGTCTCACAGAGTCCAATATTCGGGCCTTAGACCAGTGATCCTGCTCTGCTCTGTGCAGGCACCATCACTGGCACTGCCCCCATGCGCTCCAGCGTGGCCTGGCTCACCGCGTACGAGTGCGTGTGCTGCCCGTGTGTGGATGTCACCACGGGCTTCAGGCTCACAGAGCCATTACTGCGCATGGCAGGAGGCGAAGGCGCAGAGTTTGTAGTCACTACCAGAGTCTTAGGAGGCGGCAGAGTATGGCTGCCATTAGCAAACACGGTGGTGCTCTGAGCGGGCTGTGTGTGTCGGGACAGGGGCGCTGAGCCAGGGGCTGCGGCTGAGGAGCTGTGGGTGTGTGGGGCACCCTGAGACTGTCCATGAGAATGTCCATGAGCCCCGTGTGTGCCATGTGATCCATGTGTCCCATGTCCTCCCTGTGCACCGTGCCCCGGGTGGGTCCCATGTCCCCCATGTCCAGCATGAGGTCCATGTCCAGCATGAGGTCCATGTCCAGCATGAGGTGCATGTCCTGCGTGTGTCCCCCCCTGGGCAGCAGTAGCAGTGGAGAAGGCTTGCCGCGTGTCCCCGTTGTAGCGCGTGTAGGAGTTGGTGTCGTAGTTGGGTTTGGGGTTGTGCCAGTAGCGGCTGTTGTAGGTGTTGGTGGAGGTCAGAGTGTCGTTTTCTGAGGACGATGCATCTGCATGAAAAGCCTTCACTGATGAGGACCTCTTTGGAGGAAGATCATCCTCTCTGGAATAGTTACACATATGTTCATCAGAATCTTTCAATTCTTTTAATTTTCTAAGACTAAGCATTTTGTCAACAATCAAGGATCACCAACTAAACCCTAAGTGGGCTTTTAAATATTACATTAAGATTTAAGACTGTCTCGCTGTGTCAAAATGCAGAATCTACATAGTTAGAATTAACTTCAGCTAAAAAATCCGAAACTTTTCTGCATACTCCATGAGGCAAGTTGCAGACGAGGGGTTCTTATTATTGATACAATGGCTGCGTGGAAAAGTAATAAGAGGCATAGAAACATGGCTGTTAAAATGTCATGTTATCTCTGTTCTAATGTATTTATCATTTATTGAGTCATTTATCTTCCAAATGACTCATGAAATTCTAAATACCCGTTAATGTCACATAATTATAAATAAAAATGTACTGCCAGACGAAGTTATATTTGACCTGTCAATCGAGAGTTTTAATTGCACCTAAAAGATGACTCATGGAATTGCTGTGGAATTTGTACAATGGACTAACCTGATTTCATTGGGAATCTCCTCCTCGTCGTATTTGTTCTTGTTTCTCCAGTAAAACAATGAGACCACCACTAACAGAGCACAGATGATGACTGCCAGGATCCCTGTGGCAATGGTTCCCGCAATCAGGCCAACACTCTGGGGCTGAGCTGTACAACAGAACAACACAATATGGTTACGTGAAGTCCCAGATTGGCCCTTCTTGTAAATGCTCAATGTACACTTCTGTGCGGTTAAAAAACAGTTTAAAAGAACAGAACATTCTGCAGCAAATAAAGACGTCCTGAGAGGCGGCAGTAACAATCGGCCACAACCCTGAATGCCGGCGTTTCCATCCCTGCTCTGACCATTTCCTTCTTTGGGAAAATGTCTAGCTTTTGAAGTAGTGTAAAAGCCTGTTTATTCATCTGATTTTTGGGTAAGTAAGCGCCGACACTTTTTATGGACACGAGGTAGTCAGGCTCAAAGTGCGCCAAGTGTGAGTGGCTGCCAAACTGCAGTGCATGGAAACTTACAAATAATAATTACAAATAATGATCCAAAAGGAAATCAAGAGGCACAGTGAAGGGTAATCATCTGTGGCAGCACGCATTGAGCTCAGCCAGGCGACAAAAACACGGACGTTGTTATAGCAGTTGACAAAGAGGGGACGCCAACAAGTGTGGAGAAGGAAGTCAATTGGGCTCTGAAGTGTCTTGACAAAACCAATTATTATTATTAGAGTCAACAAGAGTCACAACCCCCCCCCCCCCCAAAAAAAAACAAAAAAACATCGAAGTTCACTATTTGGTCAAGATATTCTGCTCTGACTCGTCCATGTCTTGAATAATATATCCCCAAAGGGAAGTTTGTCCCATGCATTTGACCCATCCTTCCATTCTGCTGGGACAACCTACAGAACGCACAGGGCGGCCGCAGTGCAGTGCGAACATGCTAGTTCTCATTCTCATTCTCTCTGTCTATTTGGCAAGCAGTGTTTTCCGACATTGACTTGACAGACACTGTTGGCACTTAGCTGTCTGTCTGCTTCATTGGACATTGAGCCTTGAGCTGTCACAAACAAAATAAGAGACTTGAAAGCCAACAATCCCTCTCGTCGTGAATTGATAGCCAATCAGCTTGACCTTCTTTCACCGGCAAGACGCCTATTTTCCTTGACTGATTCCACGCCGTTGTCGCCTTTCTAATGCGCTACACTTGTCCTTTTTATTATTGCCTTGTTTTGATCGCTCGCCGAGACAAGTGCCAATCAGAGATGCACTTTCAGCAGACAGCATTTCCAGGGCTGCCAGGTCGGACCCGCCGTGTCGGAGCATTAGGGTCACTTTAGAAGAGGTGGATGAGGCAGTACTTACGGGCCACGACCTGCACGTTGAGCAGACAGGTGCTCTTGCCGATGGCGTTGCTGGAGGTGCACTGGTAGAGCCCTGAGGTGCTGGTGCTAATGTTTCTCAGAGTCACAGTTCCCTGCATCTGATCTAGAAATAGACGAATAAAACAAGTCAACAGTTATTATGCAAATGGAGCGACAAAGGTTGTGCAAATTATGTGCAAATTCCTTTCTTTCACAAATGATGAGATTTGGGTTAGTGTTCACGCTGCATAACACTGGGCACCGGTATTTGTTCTTTAAAAAGCTCCAAACCAGGCTTTCTGGTAACACTTTAAAATAAACATGATTTCATGATGTATTCATGCATGATGATATCATAACTCATCACAAGTTAACATGACTTCACGTTCTTTCATAGATGACCTCAAGCATTAATTCATTAATTAACTACTGTAATGAATTCATGAGAAAATGTTGTATGTAATATATCATGATCTTAGAATCATGATGAATTCACTAAAACATTTAGATTTTTTGACCAAAACATTAACTAATCATAAATATAAAAATTATTCATGAATATCATGATTTTTGAGGAAAATTAGTTTGCAAGATATACCTTAATACAGTGTTTTTCAACCTTTTTTGGGCCAAGGCAAACTTTTTTCATTGGAAAAATCCCGAGGCACACCACCAGCTGAACATTTAAAACAATTTTGCTCTGTAGCCTATATTCACAATATAAAGTGGTTCTCAGCAAAGTGTCTTGAATAGGAACTAGGGGAAATTGGATAATTTCCCAAGGCACACCAGACAATATCTCACGGCACACTAGTGTGCCACGGCACAGTGGTTGAAAAACACTGCCTTAATATACCACTTACTGCTGTATTTAAATCATCATTAGCTAATCCTTAGTTCATTCATAAATTCATGATGATTGTGTCCCCTATACTAACATGATGCACTTTTATGCTTTGGAAAAATTTGTGCAAGAATAAAAAAAAGTGCTATATTTTAACATATTTACATCATGAATGAGTCTTAGTAGAAGTTTTTTTTAAAGTTTAGCGTAAATGTAAGCAATAGGCAGTGTTTATGTTGATGTAAGTGAAATTTAACGGACCACAAAACTTTAACTTGATTTAAACCAATAATGCATTGTGGACCGTTATAAATTATAATGTCTATGATGTTTGTTTTGTCCTTGATTAATTGCATTAAGTAATCTATGAAAGAACATTAATAAATATAAATAATAAATAATAAACTAATAAACAAACATGAAGTCACGTTAACTCATGATGAGTCATGATATCATCATGCATGAATACATCATGAAATCATGCATTAATTCATGTTATTCATGCATGACTTCATGTAACCTTATTATAAAGTGTTAGCGGCTTTCTTCTTTGAGATTTTAGGCTTGTTGTAATGTTATTCCTCCAAGAAGACCATGCCTGAAAGTCCTATAAATGCAGCATATTAGGTTTGTGTCAAAAGATACAGATTTAGCAGATTTTGAGCTGAACAAGGGCCAATGTTAAGTTTCTCACGTTTGCATAGTAATGTATGTGAAAGTCTTTGGTTGTCTCGGCGTGTTCCACAACAGCGAAAGTTTTCAAAAAGTAGTCACCTGGGTTGGTTATTTTAATGTTATTCATTTTATTTTATTTTATTCTTTTATTTTATTAATTTATTTGAACAGGGACAGCGCACATTGAATCAACATCTCTGTAAATGTGCCAGTTTTAGCTTCAAATCTAGTTTTGAAAATGTTTTGTCTCTAATTCATGAACACAAACCTCACAAATGAAAATAAAACTATTTTAAAACACAGCATATACCATACTATTAGTTTGCCATTCAGCAGCTTCATTGTTAACGTTTTGTAGATGTAGCCCATGGATTTAGCTTTTTACAATCAAAATTTATTGTGATATAGATAAATATAGAAAGTTAAGACTCTAATGTATCATTGAGCATTAACAACATTACATTCAGTTTGTATGACTTTTAAACAAGGTCAGTTTATTTATTCCAATGATTCATGACTTCATATATATATATATATATATATATATATATATATATATATATGAACATGCGTGTATGCTGAAGGTGTATGTGAATGTGATGTTGCTATGCATGAAGGATAAGGGTAGGTTAGTTCTTTGAACTTCTTCCTACTCCTTTTGAGCACAATAGTCTCGTTTTTTTTTTTTCTTCTGTAAAAGATCATTACTGCTTTCTGCTCAAATGAATAAATAAATGAAATTGAACATAAGAATATAAAAAACATAAGCCAAGCCTTTCAAGTGCCGAGTGGTATACAATATTTAATGACTGACAATGACCACTACACAATTGGAAAAGAAAGGATAGTGCACCAAAGCAGTACAATCAAATGCTGAAAAACCAAGCTCCCTTGACAATATACTATGTAGAGATTCATTTGGTGTTCAGCATGAGACAGATACCACTTATATAGTTACTTTGCCACAAACACACTGTAACCATTCACTCATCCGCATCACCCCTCGGGGTCAGGAGGGCGGGGCTGCAGGTTGGGCGGGAGGAAGTGGAGAATGGCACCATGACTTCTTTGGAAAGATTGTGTTGAAGATTTACCGGCAAAGGTCGGGCAAAAGGGCACTCCGATGGCCAGCTTGTGTGTAGTACCTTGCATGGCGTTGTGTGGCAGCTTGGGCAGCGCGTCCACTTTCTCCCAGGAGTAGGAGGGCGTGGGGATGGCTTCCTCTGAGCTGCAGAACAACATGACGTCGCTGCCCACGTCGAGGGTGCCCTGGATGCTACACGCGGGCACCGAGGGGGGCACTGGGAGAGGGGGAAAGAGGGAGTCAAACAAGGTCTGTTTTTTCAATAATGCTACCTTCATAAATGCTTCACGTCGCTAAACAAGGAAGCAATTTATTATTTTGATTATGACGATCAGGCTAAAAGCAGTAAAAGCCTTCTGCAAAAAAAAAAAAGGTCCTAATGCCATAATGCACCAGCCTTTTTCCTAACATTAATCTCATCCGTGCGTGGTGTGTGAGAGTTACCCAGGACCGTGAGCCCCACGACCCCGATGTTGCGGCCCCCTCCGTCAGGGAAGTTGTTGACCAGGCACTGGTACGTCCCGGTGTCCGACAGCTGTGTGTTGTTGATGACGATGGAGGCACTTGTGCTCGGCATTGTGGCCACGAAGCCCACGCGGTCACTCAGATGGTTAGCCAGACGGAAGACCTGCCCATTCTGATAGATTATCACCTGGAATCAAGAGGAAATGGCTCAGTTTCAATAGCACTGGACGCTATTTACTGCAGTAATCCACAAATGATTGAGCTAATCCAACCAAACAGACAAAGTCCACATCAAGGGAGTTGGTTTTTGATTTTGTTTGTGAACTGGGTCCCAATAAAGACACTACTGTGTGCCTGAAACTGTGGCGTTCAACTGTATGGCGGGCGCTTCTTTCTAATGATGTGCTACTGCAGTGTGCCAGTAGATGGAGACCTAGTACTGCTAAACGAGCTCAGCGGGGTCGCTACAGTGGACACGGAGAAGAGAAAATGACCGGGTTTTTTAAGGCACCAGACAAACAGACAGACTCAACTGAAAGCTTTTCATTTGTAAGTATCCATTTCTTCTTCTCTGAACAGTCCTGAGAGACCATCTAAAAAAGTCTCTCTGCTAGATAGTTTTATGGTGCTCTTTGGATAAAAGCTTCTTCTAAATGGAATGTATTGAAAAACATAAACTTGCAAACTGCTGTGTGCGACCAAAAGTAGAATCAGCGAATGAGCATTATAGTAGGATCAGACATATTAGGTGTTTTGTACAGAGAGGTCAGCTACTGTTGTTGAAATGTATGTCAGAGTATGTCAGGGCTTATAGGAAACATGTGACAGTAAAAATAAAAGGGCGCAGAGGATATGGATATGGAGTAGCAGTAGTCGTTTATTCGATCCAATAAATACAAGACACAATAAGGATTTAGGCTGAAGTTATAGTTATTTTAGCTGACCCTGTGCACGATCAGAATCAGAATCAGAATCAGAATTCGTTTATTGCCAAGGTTTGTGAACAAGGTTTACAAACTAGGAATTTTACTTGGTGCAAACGTGCGACGTAGAACATATAACACAGAATTAAGATAAAAAATAAGCTAAGAACGTTAAACTATAAGGCTATAAGGGCATGCATAAAATAAAAAATATTAAATAAATAAGATAAAATAAAGTGACATATGGTAAGACAACAACAATTTGACAATGAACAACAGCGGGATTGTATATACAGGTGTGTTGGCATATAAAGTGGTATTAAGTGTTAATACCACTAGCCTCCACAATAAGAGACAAAAGCCCTTCCAAAATAATACTAAAATATTTCACAACTGATAACAGTATCAGTAATAATATGGGGGCGACGGTGGCGCAGATGGTAGAGTGGGTCGTCTCGTGATCGGAAGGTTGGGGGTTCGAATCCTGCCTCCTGAAGGTGCACGCTGTCGTTGTGTCCTTGGGCAAGACACTTCACCCACCTTGCCTCCAGTGTCTGCGTACATTGGTGTATGAATGGGTGAGAGGTTCCTTGCTGTAAAGCGCTTTGAGTGCCTAATGTAGGTGGAAAAGCGCTATATAAGTTGAGACCATTTACCATTTACCATTTAATAACATCTGCCGATACAGAGGAGACTTGCATTTTCTTTTCCGATCAACCAAACTTAAACTGTCCTTTGACATGCAATACATTTTCAGCTTGTCATTCCTGAGCACGGGATTTTTCAAAAATAGTCCATTTAAACCACCTTTTAAATATTTTATACGTTACCTTTTTTTTTTTTTTTTATCCCAAATGCGTTATTAAATTTAAGTTTCAAACACAGTAAAAGTAACTATGGTTTTCCTCCAAATTATACAAACTATGCCGCTACCCTCTCATTTAATTTGCCTTCCACTTTCATAAGTTTCACACTTGCATGGCACTGTACAAGCCTGACAAGCCTCTTGCAGTCATTATTGGTTCCCAAAGTTTTTTGGGGGATTTGTACATTTGCAGTCATTGAATTGTATGTATTTTGATTAAACCAAATATTAAAAAACCTAATACAAACTAACATCATTAAAACAGATTTGAAATGTGTTGCACCTTAAATTATTATAAATGCAAATAACATTTTATAGAAGGGTTGTTTGTTGAGTGATTTTTGGAGTTGTGGCCTGAAAAGTTTGGGAACCCCTGCCATACGCTTTAAGCCACTACTTTAGCCACAGCTGCCCTGGGGCAGACTGATGGAGGAAAGGCTGCAAACTGTGCCATTGGCCTCAGCATCAGTCACTCACACACACACTACATCCACATTCCACACAGGGAAGGCGGGTGACACTGTCTGTAGTGAGTCGAGGGTAAACAGATTGCTAAAGTGCTAAACAATGCTAAACAATGTATCCATAATTGAATTCCTGGGAAACATTTCAAAAGAGACTTTACATCCCGAGGGGGGAAAAAAGCAAGTGGGCTGCTGAGTAATCATTCAAAATTTTAACATCCAATACTGCATGCTAGATGTTCAGAAATTGCAATTCAGAGTCTCTGAAACAAGGTGTGCCGATGCTGGGAGATGAAACCAACTTTGAAACCGCTTCAGGAGCAGAGTGACTGGTTTGTTTCAGAAGCCGGAGTTTGGTAACAAAATTAGCCCGAGCGACTCATTTGTGCGAGCGAGCCACATGCAAAACAGCTCTCACCCTCAGCTGGCCCAAACAAAAGATGAAGAGGTTATACACACACACACACACACACACACACACACGCGCCGGAGCAGGACGGGGGAATCAGAGGGGCTATTCAGTTTGGTGAAAAGACCCCCCCATTCAATCGTTCAAAGCGCCAGCCTGCCAAACAAGCGGTGCATGTGTAAGACGCCTCTGTGAGAGTGATGAATAATGTGCGCGCGCGCCCTCTACTGCTGCTCGCCGCTTATAAATTGCCCGGCTGCAATTTCCTGAGTGTGGCTTTGTCCTCTTCTGTGCAGATGAATGGGCAGCTCCCGTGCTCCTTCAGTGTAATGAGAACCTGCAACTGCTTCTTCAAATACATGCGCGCCAACGACATTATCATCACTATATCTTTTTCCCTCCGTTTTTCTGCCGACATGGCCTCTTTCACCCTCACTGACAGTCGGAGCTCCAATAACAGGCTGATGACCTAACAATATAAGCCACATGCTGTGTGAAAGTGATCCAATCAATGGGCTGCATCACGTGCCATGTCCTGTCGGCATGAATGAACCGGGATTAGAGGGGCAGAGCCTTGGCTATACATTTTACCTGGACATTACGGGGGATGCTTTCATATTAACTTTCCGCCAAAAATAAATAACCCCCTAAAACATGGGTTTAGCAATGTTTACGTAATTCATCAATGGCACCCACTGATAGCATGCATGACAGTAATGAATGAGAGCAAGAACTTTTTAGAATCAATTTGAAATTTCACTCATCCATAAAAATATGAAGGAGGAAGAATTTAACCAAAATATGCCATGGTTTACCTGTAACCTGTACAACTTTTACAACCCTAAACATAAAGATTTGATTTTGATTTTACTGAAAGTTCACACAAGTAACAGACAACTGTGAAGTGAAAGCAAAATGATACATGATTCTGTTATTTTTCAAAAAATAGAAAAACGAAAAGTGGGGCGTGCATAAGTATTCATACAGCATGAAATAATACTTTGTGGAACCCCCTTTTGCTGCAATAACAGCAGCAAGTCTTTTGGGGTTTGACTCTACAAGGTTTGCACATCTAGAGACTGACATTTTAGCCCATTTCTCTTTACAAAACAACTCAAGCTCTGTCAAATTAGAAGGAGACTGACTCCAGCAGGTTTTCCTCCAAAATGTCTCTGTATTTGGCTCCATCCATCTTCCCAACTATTCTTACAGTCTTCCCAGTCCCCGCTGAGGAAAAGCAGCCCCATAGCATGATGCTCCCCCACCATATTTGACACTGGGGATGGTGCACTCGGGACGATGAGCAGTGTTAGGTTTGCTCCATACATAACGTTTTGCATTTGGGCCAAAAAGTTACATTTTTGTCTCATTTGACCAAAGCACCTTCTTCCACATGGTAGCTGTGTCCTCCATATGACTTCATAGCAAACTTCAAACAGGATTTCTTATGGCCTCCTTTCAATAATGGCTTTCTTCTTGCCACTCGTCCATGAAGGCCAGATTTGTGTAGAGTACGACTTATAGTTGTCCCATGTACAGATTCCCCCAGCTCAGCGGCAGTACGTCGCAGCTCCTCCAGAGTTATCTTGGGGCACTTGGTTGCATTTCTGACCAGTGCTCTCCTTGTTCGGTCTGTTAGTTTAAGTGGTCGTGTCTTGGTAAGTTCGCAGTGGTGCTATACTCTTTCCATTTCCGAATGATGGATTGAACAGTGCTCCGTGAGATGTTCAAATCTTGGGAAATCTTTGTATAACTTAACGCTGCTTTAAACTTCTCCACAGCTTTATCCCTGACCTCTCTGGTGAGCTCCTTGGCCTTCATGATGTTGCTTAGTGACCAATACACTCTGACCATAGCTCTGAGGCCCTCACAGAACAGCTGGAATTATGCTGAGAGTAGATTACGCACAGAATCATGTATCATTTTGCTTTCACTTCACACTTGTCTGTTACTTGTGTGGAAACTTTCAGTAAAAAATTCAAAATAAAATCTTTATGTTTATGGTTGTAAACATGACAAAATGTGCAAAAGTTCAAGGTGTGTTAGTACTTTTGAGAGGCACTGTAAATGTTAAGTCAAAGTAAAAGCCAAATACGAGTAGTTTTATTGAAAACTCACTATAAAATGTAAACATAAACACTGTATAACAAAGCTCCATATGGTGCACTTTAAATAAAACAAATATCTTAAATAAAAATGGCCTATAAAATAAATATAGGGCAGCATTTACATAGGCTATAAAGAGAGGAAATAAAGTGCACAGTTTTAAGATAACTATGTCGATATATGTAATATGGTCTATCTCCATATCTCTCATTTACAAATGCAGTATATCGATATATCTTAAATATTGATATATTGCCCAGCCGTACTCAAACGCAATGGTAATTTTCCGAGTGGCGCAGCTGTTGCACTATGGGCCTGTGCCACTTGTGAGAGGGCATCGCTTATGAAAAGAGAAGAGGACTGAGTTGTAGTTTATTCCAAGCAGCACTAAGAGAGGTGCTCTCATGGCAGCCTCACATTCTTTATATCACGCTGCCTCATGTTCTTCCTTAAGCATTATAGGTTCTCACAGGTCAAACTAAAAACCTTATCAAGCCCATCATAAACTAAACAATGTTCGTGTCCCGAGAGAAAGAGATGTCGCCTACATCCGGTTCTGCTGTGGCGCGGGTCGGCACTCGCTCGTCCGTAATTGCGTTAACGTGACCAAAACAAAAGCACATGTTCACCCCCCACTCCCCCTTTTACCCCTCTCCCTCACCGCGGAGTCTGGTTGAAGGAAAAAGGCTGTTGTACATAACATTGCCAATGGTCATGGGTGACGTAATTCCCACTAAAATGCCCAAGTCTAGGAGCTGCAAGATCTCAAAGTGCGCTCCTACTAAGCGCAAAATGTAACGTTATAGTCTGCGTTTAGATACACAAGCTCTTATATTTGCTCTCTGGATGTGTGGAGGTTGCAGGTTCACTCGTCAGCGCTTCATGTCTCCAAAAAAACGGTGATTCTAAATTTCCCCTGTAATGAACGAGCAGGTGTCTGTCGCTGTGTCACCAAGTACAACCATATGTGACAAATTAGCTTGGACTGATTCCAGACACTTGCAACCTCCAATCTCAGTAAGCAGAGGATAAATGTTTGATTTGTATAAACAACATAGTCATCGTATTTGCATTACAACTATATATTTTCCTTTACAGCAAGTTTATTGTGATTCCATTGACCTGCCAACTGATGCACGTGTATACAAATTACTGCGGCACGCGCTTTCACTTCTCAATTGTTTGTGAATATAGAATCAGTCTGATAAAGACCTTGTGAACATTGCCTTGTGGTAAACATAATGTGCTGAATCGTGTTGCCGTTCTTGCGTACATCATTCATTAACAGCTTCTGTGCAGCATTAAGCACTCCACGTTAACAGCACCACCGAGGCCTGCCCCACTTTCACAAATGGACCAATGCAGAAGTGGATAAGCCTATAGTTTGTGTGGGAAAAACTAGATATAAAAGTCAAAGGTCGAATCAATATATTGTATTACATGTATCAACAGGCTTACAGAAGTCTTTATCCATGCGCTTTCATTAGAGCGGCATTAACGCTTTTCCTTTGCCCCGCCTGGTGATTTATCCAAAAAAACGACCAGGGATTTTTAGAACAAAAGCTAAGCTACTCGCCTGCCTTGTCATGTAATGTAACATAAAAGAACATCACTTTCCTTGTGAGCTTAAACTCAATGATCAGCGTTAAACCAGTGGGTGCAGCCATTTGGTAAAACATCTTATGGATTCTTAAAGTGGACATGTCATGCATATGGAGCAATACAACAGACTTAAAAACCTTCTTATGGGGGCCTCAGCGTTTTATAATTTGAAAATATGTCTCTCTCAGGCTTAAATAGTAACAATGAAATGCTCCTCCTGCTGGCAGCTATAGGAATAAATTATTTAGATGACTTCCAGGTTGGATAAACAGACTTTGAGCACAGAACGGCTAAAAACTCAATAATGTTGGACATAGGCTTTAAAAATGTGCAGGACAGTTTTGGGATTGAAACAATGACGCGAGTGTAAACAGGAAGTACAGTACGAGGCGCTGACACCGTAGAAGAAGAAACAGCTAACAGCTATGTCTGAGGATTACTCAAATCTGTGTGAATGTTGTGAAGAACTAATCCAGGTCCGTCTTTGACTATGGAACAACATTAAAACAATAAAAAACCTCGATTTTGCATGATATGTCCACTTTAAACAGCGATGCATTTACAGGTGGTGGGACGCAGGCTTCTTTATTATTTACATTTTTTACCTCTACTTGAGCAGTATTATTTTGATATAACGTGCTCTTGCTTGAGTACGTTTGGTTTGTTCCATAAATGAATCTGTAAGTGACAAAAGCTTCATGCTGAAATTGGAAAATGTATAGCATTTAATTCATCCTTGTATCTTATCGTCAGGATATTCCTGATATTTCATGTTTTGTCTGTCCTAACGCATCTACACCAAATTGTAGATCAGACTTTTATGCTCAATGACTTGAGTATTTTCACCCTAACTTTTACTTGAGAAGCCATTTGGGTCTAAACATTTTACTTCTACCAGATTTTAAAGTAACTTAAAAGTACTGTTACGCGAGTAAATACTTTTGGAAACGTTCTACCTGCACCGCTGGTTTTATCCTAGTCGTTAGAGGATGTTTCTAGTCTCACTGAGGATTTGTGTTATTTTTTTTTCTTCTGGGAGGTAGAATGTAAAAAGCAAAAAGATGAATTAAAGAAACAAATAAATAAAATGTAAAACTACTCTACTCTACCGCCTGCGGGGAGAAGCCAGTCCAAGGCATATTTATATTTCCCTGTGTCCGCAGCATCCACTCACATCAGACTGCGCCTCTCTCCCACACGAGGATGGGCTTGGCTTTGCCGCCGTGCCCGGTGCAAAAAGGAGGTCATGGCCGGACTTCAGATGGCAGTCGGCCCTAAGATCTCAGCTGGACTGGGCTCTGCTGGCCCGCACGCTAAACCTCTGCCGCAGCTCTACACAAAATCCGCTACAGCAAAAAAAAATAAAAAATAACAACATTACACTGGTGGTCTTTTTAGAACAGCTTTAAAAAAAAAAATCGACAGTATCAACCATATCAGTCACACGCATCGCACGTTCCCGTATATACAATAGTCTCACGCGGGTTTCTGGATCACGCAGCCCGGATCTGATTGACCCTAGAGATGCTTTTGGCTCAAACGCGAGTCCTTTTCAAATAAAGCCTAAATAAACCCCTAAAGCCTGAGGCCTCCCTTCAATTTACTGTCTGTAAGCTGCCACTGTTATCTCTTCCAATCCTCTGAGGCATGCACTGAACAATATGGCAAATGCCCCCGCTTGCAAGCATCACTCGAGTCCCTGTTTTTTTAAAAAAAGGTTGCATGTTGTAAAAGCCGCTGTAACTTTGTCTAACATCTACAGCGATGTGAGCGTGTCTGCATTTGCATTAGACCTTCTTTAGTCATTAGAAATACTTCAATAATTACTGTCACTTGGGATACTGTTACCGCTTTGCTGCTCCGTTAACTCCGCTTTGCATTTTTTCTTACGAGCTTGCGGCGAACACCTGTACTTTATGGCCGAGCAAGGCGTTCTGCTGAAAAAAAAAAAAAACACTGGAGAGGAACGCGATGTTTCAGGGATATTAAGTTTCTATATTGAGAGCAGATACTAAAACAAGAGTGGCTAGAAAATGACTTTATATACGCGGGTGCTGACGGCGCATAACTTTGTCCCGAGAGAAGGGCCGAGCAAATAAAGAGGAGTTCATCTGAGCTGATCGATAGCCGGATCATGTCGGTGTAATGAAAGAATGGAGATCAGAGCAGCTGGCGAGGGCAAGTCACCACAAAACATCACCGTCCGTGTCCTGCGTGGATGTCAAGGCCTCGATTGAACCTGTGAGTTTCCCTGAGAGGAAGAAGGTGCCATATAAAGCTATGAGTTGGATTTTAATGCTAGGAGGAATGGTAAATTGAACGTGACACAGCCTTAATGATGCATATTGACTTCAAACATAGAAGAACAAGTGCTGCATGATAAAGGCTGTTGTAGTGTTCTGTATAAAGATAAATACTTTACACCAGCGGTTCCCCAATCTAAAACCACAGCCTAAAAGAAATGCATTAAAACCTAAAAGTGAGTTGGCAACATTGGCATTTGTAAGGTCAAAAAATTCTTTGATCTTTTGTAAATCTTCTTCATTTACTGAAAATAATGAATGCGGCGATACCTTTGAAATGCCAGAGAAACATGCGAGTCTAAATAGGTCAATAAAATCTGCGACAACTACATATCGAAGTGTAATAAAGCCTTATTTGGGCTCATCGGGTGTCCACTTTGGAACTTCCCCAATAATGTGCCAGTGCTGAGCTGAATTTGCGTGCTTCAAAAGGAAAAGCACTCAACATCATCCATTAATCTTTAACAACTCTGTCCTGTTTATGACAGGGCTTCCTGACATGAGGTTTTATAACTGTCTTGAATATCAAGATGATTAGATTATTGCATTTTCTTTTTACTATATTATATATACTATATTAACATGGTAAATTTGTACACATTTTGTGAATTTCTCTATTGTGAGATCAATAAAGTTCTATTTTATTTTGTAAACTAAAAGAAGACAAAAACAGAACTTTTGTACATTTATAAGCATTTTTGTTTTGGCATTACCCAAATTTAAAAGATTACAGCCAATAGGCCAGTGTAACGCCTCATTTGAAAGCTAAGACCTAGAAAACTGATCGAATTGGATCTTTTTCCTCGCGTTGTTGGCGGGTTGTCATCGGATCTTTGCCACTTTTTCATTGATTTTTTGTCACCCTTTTGTTGTTTTTTCATCCTCGTTTTGTTTTCATTTTTATCACGATTTTGATGCTTTTTCAAGAAGCTTTTAGATTTGGGTAATGCCAAATTGGAGAAAATGTGCTCGGTTCAGGTGGGGGTTAAAAGGTTAAATCTCAGTTAGATGAAAGAGATTTTGCGATTTACCGTGACTTAATGCGATATGCATATTAAATATATATATATATATATATATATATATATATATATATATATATATACACACCTAATTATGCGTTAACAATACTTTGGCAGTATATTGTGTAGGGCTTAGGTATTGATACATGTTTTTTGATACCGATATAAATTATCAACACACTGGTGTTGTTCAAAGGTACCCAGCCCCAATATTGTGCGACCAAAGTTTGTGATTTCCGCAGGGTCTATTGCATCTACACATTCAGAAGGCTGCCACACAGAATGCACAATGTAACGGTAAGATTTGCTTTTTTTGCACCCTTTTGAATCCAAAGTACAGATGTGCGGCCGGGGCATGTATTGTTACAGCATTGTTATCCAGGTTTTAAAGGATCAAGCCCGACTGTGAAACTAAATCTATTGTTGACAGTGTGAGCTTTTGTGTATGAGCTGTGTGTGTGCGTGAGAGGAGAGAGTGAGAGAGGGGAGGATTATATCACTCCAAACACCTCGCACTGCACAGGCGGGAGAGGGGTCACTATGTAATCACAACTACAGCCTGATGGACAGATTACCAAAACATGGCGCCAAAATGCAGGTACAGCAACAGGACACGCGCCTACACCGTCACAATGCACAATCTCAGGTCATGAATGTAAACAAAAAGCCCTAACACAGGGCAGAGACAACATAATCATGGGCAGCAATTGTCTGTTAAAGTAATTTATCACATTTTTGCTGTATAGCCTATAGTTTGGGGGCTTGACAGAAATATTACGGTAAATGACACATAAACATATTGTTGTAGAGCACAAAGTCCGTTCATCAAGCGGAGATCGAGGGAAAAGGTTCGCCGCTAAAATCTGATGTTTAGTCGATTGATTTGTGTAAAATGTCCAGTCGACACCGCACTGTTTCTCCACGCGGCCTAAAATCGGCTTTGGGTCCACGTAGAGCCGATTTTATCTTGACTCCTTCAGTCCTATGCAAACTAATACGAGTGAAGGGGCGGGCACAATTCATGGCGGAATCAGGTGGATAGAGCTCATGCAGATGATGTCACAACAATGAGGGCTCTGTCTGGGATGAAAATGTTGTGAGCTCACACCCCTCTGTTTGCAACGGCTACAACTGCGGATACAAAGGAACATTTTCTTCACCAAATACGTTTGGGGTAAAAAAAAAAAAAAAAAACATAAACTAAGGCGACAACTGACAGCCAGCGGATTGAGGAACAGGGAGTGCACACTGCTTTGTGCACACATCAGACCATACAACAAAACCAATCATGCTCCACTGTATACGAGCTCACATTGAAACAACACACGCTGCCTTGTCATCTACCATACTCCGAGCATCACACTCCAGACGTCGCACTTCATAACTTAGAACCATTACATCATACAGCCCATAATCTGCGATCGGCCGGCTTTTAAGGCCTGGACTACATTAAGGCCCGGCGGCTAAAACATACATTGTGCTAACGGGGTTGACACAGAACCAGCACGTCTGAGAAGTTGTCAAGTGCCTAATGGCTCACGTCGTATATCAAGGCCTTTATAATAATAACACTGTACATGTGAAGGGAGAAGAGTTAATAGCGTGAAAGAGTGGTCCGGGAGAGAGCGGCTAATGCGGGTCGTGACAGACTGGTGTTGAGTTAATTCTTAATGGCTTTCAGCATCAACTTTAATCACTGACGACGCCGGTTTCCTCTGAAATGACCTTGTACTGGAGGCACTTCATTTGTCAGGGCCCACCTCGCCGAGCTCACAGCAGACCGGTGTGCATGTGTGGTGGGGGGCACCTGGTGACAATGCACAGATGTGAACCCATAACGACTGTGCATGTGTGTAGCGGACAGGCACGTGCTGCTGCAGAAGTGGAAAAGTAAACTTCAAGTTTATCAGATTAAATAATCAGCTATAATCTTTATGAATATATTCAGCATGATTGAAAAATGCTTTGATTGCAAATATGAAGGGAACACATATCTAAATTAATCTAAAATAGTTAACAATTAGTATTATTTAGTAGTGGAGATATTCAGTTGTATTTTTATTAAATGTCCTATATTATGTATTATTCAGACTTTTACAAGCACTTTATGCCTTTTAGACTTGATAGTTTTGGTAGTTTAACTACTACAATCAGTTATAAAATTCCACTAGAGGGTGCACTTACTTGTTTAGTGAACCAGCCACTAAGGCGGCAATGTATAAATGAAACTTGTGTGTTTTGTGAGTGGAGTAAAGAGGGAGACTAAATATGCAGGTTTACTGAAACATGCCTAGATGAAACAAGACACCACTCCAGATCCGTTTTCTCATGAGAATCATTATAACATGGTTTAAACCATAGGAAAGTTGTGTAATGTAGGCCATTTAGGGTAGAGCGAGTCATCTCATGATCGGAAAGCTCAGGGGTTCGATTCCTCCAGGAGCACACTGTCGAAATCACCACCCATGTCGAATTGTATTCCTTCAAGCCATGTCAAACTGAGACATGTCATTTATTTGTTATAATTTGCACTTCTCCACGGTATTACTGTGATAAAAAATGTATAAAAAATTAGTTCATAATATTTATGTGAAGTTCCCGAAAATGTGCAGAATGCACATGTCCACTCGACTATAGTCATTATTTATGCACATTTTCTTGAAGGAATAACCGGGAGTCCTCATCAAACGCATGCGCAATAGCAATAAGTGATTCATTTCGGCAAGGGTGGCAAATTCGACATGAACACCGGGGCAGTCGCCTACGGCGCCATCTGCTGGAGAGGGCTCCGAATTGCGCTTACATTTTTTAACCCCATGCTCCCGCCATCTACAACATCGCTGATTTTCGGACATAACTTTGGAACAGAAAGTGATAAAGAATCTTTTTTGTACAAAACTAGACATGTCAAGCTTTCAAGCAGAAATAGAGGTTCCTCCTCCAATATAGCTGTTGTGCACACGTTACATGAAGCACATGTTCCAATTTGTTTTCTTTTTTATGAATAGATAATTGTAATGTATTATAACAATCATAACCATAATAAGATAAAAGTTCAATCTCGCCTAAGGCTAGGGCCGGTCCTTACGACAGTGTCTGCGTACATTGTTGTGTGAGTGAGAGTGTGCCCGGGTGAGTGGTGCCTTGCTGTAAAGCACTTTGAGTGCACAATGAAGGCGGAAAAGCACTATAGAAGTTGAGACCATTTATCTTGATGCCCTTCCTAAAGCAACTTTTATGGGCTTGGGTCGGCTAACGCCAGACTAAAATCACAAGTGATATTTAGTCTGGGGACCACCAATTCATTTTCTCGTTGGAGAGGTGTGGTTTCTGATTGTCCATAGCCGTTCATTGGGCGCTACGAATGTCTGTCATATGACTCTGCACGTAGCCATGGCCAATCGTATCATTGTACCCGCTGTAAACTTTCGAGCTAAACTATTTAGAACATGGTCTAAAGCTTGATCAAAAGATGCCGTCGCGTCTGCTGCTGTCATGTTGGATCCATAAATAGACGTTTATTTTTTAATCCGTAAACAAACTACAAGCGTCCAAATGTCGAATAGTGCGTCATTGTCTTACCGTCCCTCCTCGCTCTGTGATTGGTCCCCAAATCCATGCGAATATTTCGGCCATGGTCCCCGGGCTGCTGTGCAGTTCGAAATGATTCGAGCGCACACAGCAGTCCAGCGTGAGCCAGGCTAGTCGGGTACAGGGGTCCAAATGCTTTCTGATCAGGAAGCGAAGAAAAAATGTCTCAGTGTCACGACTTGCTTTCAAATGTTATGCAATGTGACCTGACGACATGCGTAGCGGCGCTACAGAGCATCCACACGTGTATCAGCTGTTTTGACCAAACGCGCTCCGGACGTCAGCAGCTCTTCATCCATGTGTACGTGACATGATCAGCTCCACATGAGTGTCCGTTAAACCTCGCGCAGTATATATAACTTTACCACAGGTGCGCGCGGACAGCGGCTGCCTGTGCGCCGACGATGCACGGTCATCGTTTACACTTTGGCGACGCTCACGCCCGCGTAAATATAAATAATCCCTGCGCGTGTGCGTGCACCAGCAGCCCCTTCGCCTCCCGCTCTCGCTGTGTGTGAAGAGAGAACAGCTGCGGTATAGAGCCTGTGGTGGGCGAGCGGTAATTAGTGCATAAAATGATTGTGCTCTTTGGATCCGCCGGTTCAAAGTGGGGGGAGGCAGGTGAGCGCGCATACGGCCCGCAGCTGCACTCAAACAAGTCGAACGGAAGCGCAGACGAGGAAGAGGACGCGAGGGCCAGAATAGAGAGGGAGAGAAGGTGAGAGAAATTACACTGAAACGTGCCAGACGGGAGGAGACACCTTGTTTCCTGTTGCCACGTCACCTTGTTTCCTGTTGCCACGTCACCTTTGCGAGACTCGTGTTTGTTTCGCTGGAAGTCTCTTGGAATTTCAGTAACATTTTAAGAGTTAGTGAAATCAATCATTATGGCTAGCCGCACCGAGCAAGAGCTTCACCGTCTAAGACTGGACATAAAGCGATTGACGGAGGATATTAAAAAGAAAGAAGCGCTTGTTTCCGACCTCATGGAAATATCCCATAGACAATCACTCCATATTTCCTCTCTGACTGCTGCCCTCCAAGAGACAGTGCTCGGAGACCCGGTTACCTGTCCCTCACCCTCTAGCTCAACTCCCCACCCGCAAACCGTGCACAGAACAAAAACACTTGGATCTACCTGTTTGAGCCTCACGAACCGCTTCTCTGTATTGGCGGAGGACTCACCTACTCCAGCTGTTCCGGCAACGGCGCTCCCCAATCTGGACCCGGCGATGGATTTCCCGGCTCTCCAAGGGGGTGGCGCGGATCCCCGCTCGGCCCAGCCTCACAAACAGGGGGAAAAAACATCGGCCAGGCGTAATATCCTAAAAGAGGCGGTCCGGAGACGATCCAGTGGATCCTCGGGTATGGCTCCGGTCTTGTCGCTGTCCCCGACGCTGCACGCGCCCTCGCAGCTGCTGACGGTGTCGCGGTCTCATCAAGCCGCGACACCGCCGGTGGCCCCCCCGCGGTCAGCTCTCGCGTCACGGCCACAACATTCCGCGTCGCGAGAGGTATCCCCGCGGTCCTCTCCGGCGGAGCCACGGACACAACAACCCGCGGTGCAGCCGGTGATCCCGGACGAGGGCGCGCAACAACAGCAGCCAGGATCCACTCCTGTCGGGGCGGGACTTGAACCCATCGGTCAGCCCGTGGCCCTGGTCTCTCCTCCGTCCTCTCCACATGGCGATGTTTCCGAGTCCGCCCACCAGCCAAAGCCACTATTCCCCACCACAACACTCATAATAGGAGACTCCATTATCAGAAATATCCGTTTTTATAACGCCGCAACCCACTGCTTCCCAGGTGCTACAGTTTCCAGGATAACACAAAAACTCCCAGGCATTTTTCAGTCCATGCACCCATCCGTCCATAGAGTGATCGTCCACGTGGGTACAAATGACGTATCGAAAAGACAATCGGAGCGTACAAAACTGGATTTTAAAGAACTCCTCAGCGTTCTGAGACCATGGATTTTTAAAGGTGTGTCTGTGTTCATCTCGGGCCCCCTCCCCACGCTGAATCGTGGCGATGAACATTTTAGCAGGACCTTCCATCTGAACTGCTGGCTTAAATCCGTATGTAGACCTCTAACCTCTTTTATTGACAATTTTAGCCTTTTTATGGACCGACCCTCTCATTTCCGAGTCGACGGCTTACATCTGAACCTGAGGGGCAGCCGTCTGCTCACAAAGAACATGACCCTGGCAGTCCACTCCGCACCTGCGCGTGATTGACGGTTTGCCTCCAGTCAATCACGCGCAGGTGCAGCCTCCGCCAACACTCCCCCTCCTATCGTTTCCACGCCCCCCTCACAAACCATCCCTGTCATCACTAGCAGAGAGCGGACACAACACAACCCTCCATGCAATTATCCCGTTAATATGGACAGGAATTATCCTGTCCATATTAACGTTTTAAAACCCCTCCCCAAAGCCCCCCCACAGTCCACAGCTAATCCATCTCAAACCACAATAAACATGGCTCTTTTAAATGTCCGCTCTCTGCAGAAGAAGTCTTTTATTGTGAATGACCTGATTTTAGATAATAATCTTGATTGTTTGTTTTTAACTGAAACCTGGCTGGGTACAGATGCGACCGCGGTTCTTGCTGAGGCCTCCCCACCTAATTTTAGCAGCACCTTTTCAATAAGGAATGGGAAAAGGGGAGGTGGCACTGCTTCCATATGTACAAACACTATTGCCACCAAACCTATTTTATTTGATCCATTCCCCACTTTTGAGCACCATGCAGTTGTTTTTAGCAATCCCCCCATTTTATGTGTCACTATTTACAGACCCCCCAAAAAATGCCCTCTTTTTGTTAAGGAATTTTCTGAGTTTTTATCACTTTTACATAGCTCTTTTAATATGATTCTTTTAACTGGTGATTTTAATCTACACATAGATAATCTTTTAGACCCTGTTGCTAGGGATTTTTTAAATGTTCTTAATTATATGGATTTTACCCAACACGTCACACAGCCAACTCACGACAGAGGACACAGTCTGGACCTGGTCATCACGTATGGCCTGTCCACAGCTGTGTCTTCTGTCATTGACTTGGCTGTTTCTGACCATTACTGTGTGTTTTTTAATATCACCAGTTTTACCCAGCGGGAGACCTCGGTAAGAGCTGTGAGGAAACGTCATCTCACCCCTGAAGTGGCTGCAAATTTTATTGATGTTTTAGAGAAATATTCTCCTATTGTTCTACCTGCCCCCTGTGATTTTATTTTTGAAAATTTTAATAGCAAACTCAAGTCAGCGCTTGATTCTATCGCTCCTTTAAAATCCAAGAAACTCCCTACAAAACCAATTACTCCATGGAGGAATGAGGAAATTAAACAACTCAAAAGACAATGCAGGGTGGCAGAGAGAAAATGGAGAAAAAACAAAATTACCATAAACTACCAAATCTTCCGTGAACAACAATCAACCTACAATAACACAGTAAGAAACACAAGAAACAACTACTTCTCAAAAATTATCAACAATAATAAAAACAATCCCAAGGTACTCTTCTCTACAATAGAACATCTAATCAATCCTGATTTTAACAAGACCAATTTTACTCCAAGTGACTCCCTTTGCGAGGCGTTTGCAGACCACTTCAGGGGAAAGATAGACACTATCAGATGTAATATTTTATCTACTCAAAGTAACACGGTTTTAAATACATCTGGTTGTCTACTTGTTCCAGAGGAAACACTGCACAGTTTTGTCCAGGTTAATGCTGAGATGCTTGATAAAGTTTTCTCCTCAGTGAGGCCCACCACATGTCCTTTAGACCCGGTCCCAACCCCGTTTTTTAAAACTTTCTATGGATCTCTTAGAGACGAGCTTTTACACATGATGAATTGCTCCCTTCAGACGGGGGTCTTCCCTGCTGCCTTTAAGGGGGCGGTGGTGAGGCCTCTGCTGAAGAAGAGCAATTTGGACCGTAATGATTTTAACAACTTTAGACCGGTATCCAACTTACCATTTTTAAGCAAAATCTTAGAAAAACTTGTTTTTACCCAACTTAGCGACTTTATAAATGCACATGACGTCCTTGAGAAATTTCAGTCTGGCTTTAGGGTAAACCACAGCACCGAGACAGCCCTTTTAAAGATTTTAAACGATTTTAGATTAAATTATGATTCCAAAAGGTTGACAGTGTTGGTTCTACTGGATCTGAGCGCTGCCTTTGATACAGTCGACCATACTATTCTTTTAACTCGTTTAAAACACATCGGCCTCTCTGGTGCTGTCCACAAATGGTTTACATCCTACCTCACAGACAGGACATTCATGGTGAGTGTGGATACCTGCTCCTCCAAGGTCCATAATATTACATGTGGTGTGCCTCAAGGTTCGATTTTAGGCCCAGTGCTTTTTAACCTGTATATGCTCCCTCTTGGTGATGTCATCAGGAGACATGGAGTCAACTTTCATAGTTACGCTGACGATACACAGTTGTACATCTCCATGTCTCCTGAGGACACCAGGCCAATGGATGCACTTTTTAACTGCATTTTAGATATCAAATCCTGGATGGCAGAAAACTTTCTCCAGCTTAACCAGGACAAAACTGAAGTTTTAGTCATCGGTCCTCAGGCCCAGAGAGAGAAACTTTTACCCAAACTACAGTCATTGTCTTTTAATCCTTCCTCACAGGTGAAGAACCTGGGTGTGATTTTTGACTCTGAGCTGACTTTAATTCCACACATTAAGAATATCACAAAGATAGGTTTTTACCATCTAAAGAACATAGCCAGAGTCCGCCCCATTCTCTCTCGGGCCAACACGGAGACGCTAATGCATGCTTTTATCACCAGTCGTATCGACTACTGTAATGCCCTGCTTTCTGGTCTTCCCAAAAAGAGTATCTCAGGTTTACAACTTTTACAAAATTCAGCAGCTCGTGTCCTGACGAAGACCAGGAGGCGGGACCACATTACACCGGTTTTAGAGTCACTGCATTGGCTCCCCGTGTGTTTCAGGATCCATTTTAAAGTTCTTTTAATGGTTTTTAAATGTCTTAATGGTCTTGGTCCTTCTTATCTTTCAGAATTGATTTTACCATATGAGCCTTCGCGGTCCCTTCGCTCCTCTGGCAGGGGTCTCCTAGTTATTCCTAAAGTCAACAGAAAGACTCACGGCGAGGCGTCTTTCCAATACTATGGCCCTCGCCTCTGGAACGACCTGCCAGAGGAGCTCAGGACCGCAGAGAACGTTCATGTTTTTAAGAGCAGGCTCAAGACCCACCTTTTTAGTTTAGCTTTTAATTAATATTTACTTATATTAACCTTATTTACCGGTTTTAGTTCTATTATTTCTTTATTTTCCCTCTTTTATCCTGTGCTATTTCACGCACAGTTTTAGCTGTTTTTAATGTATCTCTTATTAAATATTTATTTATTTATTTTTATTTATTTTATTCATTTATTTTTTATGTTCTCCTAGTGGTTCCTCTGAGGGAGCCCTCTGCCCCGGGAGTGCTGGTTGGCTGTGGCCGTGCGGGCGCTCTCCTGGGGGTGCCTGGATGGAGGTAGGACGTCTCTCCTACACCTACTCCGGGCCCCCTGGGTTGGCGCTCTGTGGCTGTGGGCGATGGGCTGCTCCTGGTGCAGACGGCTCCTTGGATGATGTTTCCTCTTTCGGTCCATCTGTACCCAGCCTTACGTACTCAACTCTATGTCCATTTTTATTTAAGACTTTTAACTGCTGGGCTGTCTGTACGTCTGTGTGTCTGTGTGTGCGGGTGGTGGGTGGTGGGGTTGTAGTTATTTATGTATATTTACTGGTGGGGACGATTTTTATTATTTTTAATGATTTTTAAGCACTGTAAAGCACTTTGTGTTACATTTTGTATGAAAAGCGCTCTATAAATAAAGTTTGATTTGATTTGATTTGAGACGGGGGGGGGGGGGTTTAGACACTTCTCATGTGGGAAAGTAATGAGGCCGTTATATGATGTAAGTGGTAAGGGGCAGCTCGGTACTTACTACGACTTTAGAGTGCCAAGAACGGACTGGGTGGTGCCTAGTGTTCACTGCTACATCTTTAACAGTTTAGTCCTTCAGTATATTGTAAAAGCAGATGCATTTAATTATCAAGCCCCTTGATCGAGTGTGAACTTGGCTATCGAGGTTAGCCGTTTTGGTTCACATTACCGTGGCAGCATTGTGCCTTTAAACTCATCCCTGTGAAGAACTGGGATGGTGGAAAGCGGTCAGAAAGTTTGGAATGAGTAGAACCGTAACTATCGGGGGGGGGGGGGGGAAAGGGAAGTCTTTCATTCTTTGTAGACCAAAAGCAAATCGGGGTTCGGATGCCTAAGCAGAGCCATTATTGGACATTTACTGTACACAATGCTTTGTTTGAGGATTGCTAATTTAATGGCGACTGCACTCAGCATTCAAAGAACTTCGAGGAACAATTCACACACTCATTCGAACTCAGACGCTTCAAGGCAAGGCGGATCGAGTGACAGTAAGCAGTGGTCGAGCTGGGGACCTTTGGATCGGCCACTCTTTAAGCAATGCGGGGGATCTGGTAGCGTGGGTGTTTCATACAATCTTGAATTATACGCCACGAGGAACTTTCCACCTGCTTTCAATTCAACCTTGATGTCTAACAAAGGCAATATCTAAAACAAAACAAGAAAAGAAAGGGAAAGAAAATACCTAATTTGTAGGTCACAACTATTGTTCTAACACCATCAGAATATCATACATGGCTGCTCAAAGGCCACTTCTATTACTACTGACTATCATTCCTTACAGTGTCTAGAGCTAACACCAAGGTGCGGTCAGATGCGCTACAAAGAGAAGCAATTCTTTTTTTGCACACTTTGCAGCTTAGTTTTACGGAAGCACCGGAATGCCTTTACGCAAGCATAAATAAATTGCGGTCCTACAAATGAAAGCACAAGTCAGATGTGCACATTTGCAGTCAATCTGAATTGATTCCAGTGATATTTATCCCTGTGACATTTATCGAGCAGTGTTTCTATTAGCGTTAGAAATGGACTTCAACGTGATCAATTATCCGGTGCTACGAAGCCGGCTGTAGATGCATTGTGTGAACGCTCCCATTTTTAATAGTCCGGGTTTTAGACGGGTTTGACCTTTTCATTGGTCTCTTTGTGCTGTATCTGATCACACCTTAATGTCAAAGGGCCATTTTGTACCTGTTTGGACTGAAATGTTGGCAGGCCATCCACATGATGCATTATACAGTGGTTGTGCAAAAAGCAAATTGTGATATGAACACACAGAGCAAGAAGAAAACAAGTGACTACTGAGAACCCCAGCAAATGTATTAATGTGGAAATGATGAACTAATGGTGTTTTACTTCGTTTTTACTTTTTGGAGTCTAGCTAAAGGTTAAAAAAATTAAACAAATCATGTTCACCTTAAAATGTGGTAAATCTAGGATGTTTTGTAATGACTAAACAGATACTAATTGTTCTGATTGCTGGGTTTGACAGCGTTATGAGGGACGTACCTGCTCGGGCTGGTTGGCGTTGGACAGCGGGATGACCATCCAGATGATGTTGAGGTTGTTGAGGGCAGCACTGGTGGTGAACGAACAGGGCAGGACGGCAGCTTGGCCCCGCGCCACCTGCACACTGCTCTGGGACACGGTCACATCCAGGGCCTCCACACACACTGCGCAGAGAGAGGGAGAGCGCACCGGTCAGAGAGGGCGCCGGAGAGGACAAGGGGGCGAACAGATAAGACGCAGAGCAGAGGGGCACGTTCATATAGGACCTGGGATGAACTTTGGATATACGTCTGGGTATATAGTACCAAGTCTTTTTCACTGTTCAACCTATGCTCAGGCATTCAGACGGTGGAGAAGGAGCCGGGGAGGAACAGATAAGACCGAGCAATGAAACACCTTGACATATCACCTCGACAATGCCCAAACTTGTCCGGGTCTTTTCACTTTTCTACCTCAATGCATTCATGGAAAAGGTGAGTCGAGGTGTTGGCTAAAGGAGGAACACCTTGAAGCATTGAGGATTGAAACAACAAACTCCCTCCACCTCTTTTGTTTTTAGACATATCTTGTTTTTGTGACGATATTAAAAAGGTTACAAAGCTTTTTCACCTCCAGCACCTGTGAAAATTTTAACTTTTTAAAAAAATTCACAGACCGCACACGCTCATGTTCGTATTCTTGAAGTTCACTGTGCATATATAATCACTGAATATTGACACTACTTCAAGAAATAATTTCATCTTCACGCACGGTAAATAGTCCATGCCCTAACTTGTGATGATGGCCCAAGTTTCACGGCGTGGGATTGTTTGCAAAATGGCCAATCCCCTCTCCTCCTAACCCCACGATTGTGCGAGGCTTTCAAACGAGACACGGTCACAAACATTTGACTAATTTCACGAGATGGCACGCAGCACTCGCAGAGAAAAACACTGCGGACAGCCAAATTGCATTTAATCTACCAAGCTGACAAAAGGAAAAATAGGCTTGTGCTTTACAGAGCTTTTATACACTTTATCTGACAGGTAATGAGGCTCCAGTGAGGGAAAACATTGAGAAACACTGTCAAAACATAAGCCAATTACCATAAAAAAACTTCGCTGGAAAAATGGCACATTTCGATAGTAGGTGAGCAGTTATACACAACACTCTGCTACTGTCATCTCTACTTTTCATCTCAATTGCAAAATAAGCTCGCCTTATGATCCAAGCCAGTCTTTTGAAAGTCTCTCGGCAGCCAGACAAACAGAGATCACACTGAGGAGGATCACATGAAACATGTAGCAGTTTAATGGGAAAACATGATAGAGCGTCTCCAGAGTAAATCATTTGTCTGAAACAACTCGCTTCATTCCTCTTTCAACGCAACATCCTTAGTATTAATAAGAGAACATGCGCACTGGGGATAGCCAGGCTTATTTTTTACATTCTGTACAGGCATGTAGATCAGTGGTCGGACAATTTTGGCCCGTTGCCAATATGTTTTGGCTCACCAGAGGATATAAAAAAAAAATAAAAGCCTAACAGAGACTTAATTGTTCTTTACCCGCAAATGTTTTGCCGATGATCTTTGCGTGTGTTTCCTTCAACTGTTGCAATTTAACTCAAAGCAGCCTACACACGCATGAGTGCCTTCACACGCTCTCACGCCACACTCCTCATATCACACGCTCAACCAAAAAATAGCCCTGACTTTTAAAGACATTTTTAAAAGAAAGATCTCTTCTGGTTAAATGAGCTATGGTTAGTCAGTCTTACATAAATAAATACACATAAATGGGCTATAATTGTTAAGAGACAGTCCTAGAAACCTTCCGGTCGTTGTTTTATCTGTAAGAGGGGGTGCATTTTTCGGCGGTCATGCAGTTTTCGGCGTAACACCGGGCCAAAATCCAGGACGCTTTAAGCGAGGCACTAGATACCTTTTCCTGTGTGGTCAGGCCTCGAACCAGGACCCTGCTGCTCCGGATATAACTGTCATAAAGAGCATTGACTTTGAGACGCCTTGGCTCAGACTGAAGTGGAAAGGACGCACTGAATGACCCATGTTTCGTTTCGTGATGTTGCCGAATATTGTACTCTTTGCAAACGGAGATGACCTCGTTGCAGATGAGACAGAGAGGTTTGGCATTCACATATCCAGGTAGGATGAAACCATATGTTTGTCGCCTTTCCTCCTGAAACTCCTGTTTTCACCGTCCACTTTTCTTTTTTGTCCTTTGGAAAGCGACATGTTTGTGATGCTAACTTTATTTTTTTGCTAGTGCTACCCCATGAACATCCGACAGACTCGGGGACAGTATTGTTTCAAACAATATTTTATTTTTAAACAAAAAATATGTATAGTTTGGGGTTATCTAGTATTGAATAACCATGCATGAATAAATAAATTTTTTATCAATTGACCGGCTGGCCCGCCATCTATCTGCGTAAAAAAATATTGGCCTGAAGTCAAGCCAACTTGCCGACCCCTGATGTAGATCCTCCTTAGGTGTGATGTGTTGAGTTAGAGAGTGCATTCAATTTCAAGAGTGGAGATCTGTTTTTTCTTTCTTTCCAACTTTGTGCAAGGAAGAGAATTTAACAGAGACAGTTCCAAGATGTGCCAGTCAGGTCTATTTGCCATTTGAAATACCACACCTTATGCCCGGATAGACCACCCATTAATAGAATAAATAAATTCCGTAAACAATAATACACAAATGGCTACAAAAAAAACGGGCTTAAAGTGGCTTAAGTCGGGCGCCACAGAATAAGAATTCATTCCGTTTTTTGATAACGGTATTGAAACTGCAATTTCAATGGCAAACAGCTGACAAAATGCTCTGTACAGTATATAAGTGACCCAGTTTCTTGGTCATCAATTCAGACGAATATGTTTTTAAGTGCTGGGAAAACAAACACACAAACCCAGTTTGCTAACCACAAACCGTACATGCACCTCATCCGAACACAGCTGTCAGGTATAACAGACCCGCGCTGACAAATGTGTCCATGCTGGATCCTATTTCGAGACCAGCTAAACACATTACGCTTCAAATTAAGTTAGATCTTCCCCCACAAGCATATATCCCTGTCCAAAAGGCGAGGCGGGAAGTCCTCTTATCTGAGCGCGGTGAGGCGGACGATGGCACTGATACGATTAGCCGTAATTGATCATGTCCTGCGAATCGTCCTTGTTAGCGATAATGGCAGATGATGGTCATGCCACAAAACAGCAGCAGCGGCGACCGCAAGTTTGTCATCTAGCTGTCAAAGCAAATGTCAGCCACGCGCTCGCAATGCATAATTCAATGTATAGATTAGCGTTTAGGCAGGGGAGATATTATGTCGCATCCAGATGATAAAGGGGGATTTACAATCTCCAAAAACCAGACACTGAGTCTACAAATACACAGTACAAACATTCAAATGGAGGGGGGGGGGTGTTGAAAGGGCATTACGTGAAAATCGTACATGCTAGTCAACTATGCAGCTACATTTTCCACATGTATTTACATGCACTGAGACGCCTTTATGTCGAGTTTTGAATACTGCAGTCTCATTCTCGCCGACAGACTGCTTGTTGCTCCTCGTGGCGGCCCAAAAACCTGCCGGACATCCCACGCTCTCCTCCTGTTGGCAGACACCAGGCTCCCCACAGCCTCAGTGCCGGCTCTTTTTTTTTTTTTTTTTTACCATACCAGAGACATACATACACGGAAATTGCTCTGTGCTTTATGAATTATGCACAAAAAAAGCGTTATATCAGCGCTGTCATCTTGGATTTTGTTTGAGGCCACTCTTAAATGCACGGCTTATGAATAATTGCGACGTGTGTGTTATGGCTGTCTTGCATGCACTTTCAAGAGATCGTCGTATGATGCAGCTTTGTAGTCGAGTTACAATTTCTCTAGTTCAAGTCAAGAGCTCAGAATTCAAGCCCGAGTCCACGTTCGAGTCAAGGCCTCAAAGGCATCAAAGTGAGTCCATGTCAAGTCATTGAACCTTGCTTCTACATTAAAGTGATCGTCTGGAAGTCTAAATGTATGACAGATTTTATAAAAATTTCTAAATGGACCACCGGCCATGGGTCTCTATAGCCTGTCCGTCCATGGGAGTGGATCTCTCCTTCTGTGGTTCCCTCTGGGTTTTTGAGTTTTTCCTTGCCGTGCTGGAGAGTCTAAGGACAGGGGACACCCGTGCCGCTCATTGCCACCCACTGCTGATGCTTATTTGGACATTATGTTTGCCTGGATACTTGATTTGCCTGAACTTTACATTGTCTTATTTACTGTTCCTGTGAACCAGCCTGTCACGTCCAATCAGGAAATTATGTTCCTGCTCTCCTCATTTGGCATTTTCGTCTGGTTAAAGAGGGGAGGGACTTGATTGTTTACTCTCAAATCTCATTCTATCTCTCCTCACTTTGCAAACTGTCACTTTAAATGACCGAAGAGACACAACGACTAATTGCACTTTCCATTCGTTTTTTTTTAGAAATGGCTTGAAACTGATGCACCTTTTCTCTCACATCTAGGCTAGGCAAGGCAAGTTTATTTGTAGAGCACAATTCATACACAAGGCAATTCAAAGTGCTTCACAGTTGCATAAAATTACAAGAAAACAGATCAAATCAATCATTAAAACATCAACATAAAGTTAATCAATTACAGTAAAAGGCAAGAGTGCAGATAAAATACTTTCAGTTTTCATATGCTCGGGTAAAAAGAGCTGTTTTCAGCCTGGATTTGAACATTGTCAGAGTTGAGGCCTGTCTCACATCCTCATGAAGACTGTTCCAGATTTTAGCTGCATGAAACTGAAACGCAGCCTCACCGTGTTTATTATTGACTCTGGGAACCACCAGGAGACCCCTCCCTGAAGTTCTCAGGGCCCGAGCTGGTTCATACGGCTCTAACATGTCAGAGATGTACTTTGGTGCTAAACCATGAAACGACTTGTACACAAGCAGAGCTGTTTTAAATTCTATTCTCTGAGTGACAGGAAGCCAGTGCAGAGACCGGAGCACTGGACTAATATGGTCATATTTCCTGGTTCTTGTCAGGACTCGAGCAGCAGCGTTCTGGATGTTCTGCAGCTCTAACAGCTCGTTTAGAAAGGCCAGTGAGCAGCCGTTACAGTAGTCTAACCTGCTGGAGACAAATGCATGGATGAGTGTCTCTAAGTCTGGTTTTGACACTATTCCTCTGATCTTAATGTTTTTCAGATGGTAAAAAGCTGATGATGTTATTGCTTTAATGTGGCTGTTTAAGTTCAGGTCTGAGTCCATGATTACTCCTAGATTTCTAACCTGATTTTTTGGTTTTAGAGAGTGAGACTCAAGGTGACTATCTACATATTGTACACATACGCTGCCTGACCACAAACAAGAAGTTACCATCGCTTTGATTTGAAGCATGACCTTTTTTTTTGGTCAGGCAGAGTATAATAAAGTAAAGTACCATCTATCTACCCACCTCTGCAATCGCTCAGTGCAGCTAATGACCTCCCATTAGTCCACATGACGTCTATAAACTTAGAGCATCCTTATAAAGATGCTGCTGAGGTCACTACTCTGATCTCATCTTCAAACCACTGTGAACAGAGCTCGCTTCCTCAAGGCTATTAATCTCTCTTCTTATTGAAGGATTAACAGTAAAAAAAAAAAGGACGTTCGTGAGTCACTACAACCCCAACAAACTAGCATTTGCTCGGCTGTTTATTGTCAAGAGGGGGGAGAATGAGGGTGATATTGGTTTAAATAGTCAATGTTATGCATTATTCAGGCTTTTTAAAACAATTTGTTAATGCCCTAGTATTCACATCCTAAATTGAAAGAGTGTTCATGTTTAGGAGAGTTTTTTTTTTAAATCAAAACCAAACGGCTTCTTCAGCTCATATGGTCACACAGGGCTGCACAAATGGGATTTTGGTCCTCCTACTGTTGATATAATGGAAACTGAGAACATTGACAAACTTCCCCTGTAAGGTCTTTTTCAAAATTTTGTTCAGTTCAGTTCACCCCCGACTTAACCGAGGACATTTTGTCCCGTTTGGCTTTACCCAAATCCAAAAGCTTCTTGAAAAAAAAAAAAAAAGGATTCAAAATAGCAGCGAAAATGAATGAAAACGTAACAAAAAAGATGTCAAAATGCAACCAAAGAGTTACAAAAAACATTTAAAAAAGTGACAATAACGTGCATGGCAAGAACGCAAGAAAAAAATCTTAGCTCAGTTTTGTAGGTCTTAGCTTTCAAATGAGTCTATGGGCTGTAAGCTCCAGTCGAGGAGCTTTTAGATTTGGGTAAAGCCGAACTGGAGAAAATGGTGAGGGTTAAAAGGTTAATTTGCGATCAGTCCAACATAAAGATGGCACTGAAAGCCGTAGTGCTTGGTGCGATGACTCCTTGGCAAAAGGTGAACCCGCTGTAATGAAGATGGATCTATTCGCCTGTAAGCCTTGTTCGAGCAGCTCTCTCTACGGCCCACAACCGCTGGAGGGCTCCTTTCAAAACACTAGATTATGAAACCTCCACGCACTCAGCCTGTAAAAGCTCCCACAACCAACCATCTTACAAACGTACACTTCCCCGTCCACGGACATACGGCATGAAAATATATGCACAATCTCAGCAGGGACACATGCCCACCCGCCCGACCGGCGATACCACCCACTGTCCCTATCAGCTCTGAGTCAAAGGCATCACGCGTTTGTCATTGGCAGCGTACGGCGGCCCTTCGGGGACACTTCTAAAGGAGAGAGCGATATAAAATGGCTTGACAGCTTCCCATCCTATAAAGTGGAGCTCGCAGTTGCTTGGCATTGCCTCATTACTGCGCTCCTCTCTTCTGCCAAAAGCTGGGAGCGTGTCCGGTAGTCAAGCGCTCCTCCAGACACCGCGGCGTTGAACGGGTTGATACGGTCATGGTTAGCGCCTCGCCTGTCGAATGTGGCCGCGCAGATAACGTTCGCCGTGTAGCCTTTGCGGCTTACAAAGGCGCCACTGGAAAAGAGCGAAAGAATATCACGGGGAGAACGAGACGATTTCAGACTGAGCAAATGGGATCAAGCAGTGACCAAGCTGGCAAATAAAAGATGAACTGAGCTGTCTATGCTTTTCTTTTTTTTTTTTTTTTAGGGATTTGTAAAAGATTATATATTTCTGCCAACAAAAAGGCCTTTTTTGAGAAGTACCTGTGTTGTTTTATCTATGTATTCTTACACACTTTGCGAAACTAAACCATCCAACTGAAGATGCTTCTAAACTAGTAAGTACATTGCAATATGCTTCTTTCAAAAACCAGACACTGATTTATACCCCTCTCTAACGCTACTGAACGATAATTTGTTTCTGTCTATCATGAAATCCAATTATCTTTCTCATGTCTTCCGGCTATTAAGCAGATATAATGCAAATGAACCGTTCACCTTTCACCAGTATGACCATGCCATGCCACTGTATAATTCCATCGACAAACATCTTGCGCCCATCTCGCGCCCTGAGACACCCCCGGGCACAGATCCACTGACTGACAGGAAACAGGAAGCCTCATACGAGCTGCCAATGCTGCGTCCACACACCATTCACCGTCCCCATGTGACGGGCTTTAAACACGAGACAGATACAAGAAATATGGGCCTTAAAATTCATCCGCTGCGAGGTGAGTGACGTAAGGTCGTCCCATCGGGTGCCATTGCCCATGGTAAAAATGGAGAGGTCTGTGTTTTATAGAACATGCACCTACTATTTTAAATCGTTGGCCTTTGTGTGGACAGACGTTTGTGTCTCTACTCAATCAACCCAGTCCAGTCAACGATATTTGAACATTTCTACAATGAAGGAAAGGCCGACTTTGTTTAGACATGAGTAAATCAGAAGCTTAAATCCTATTGCTTTGGGGAAGTTTCAGAGGTTCCAGGTTAAGGTGTTGGGAATAGATTAACCATAAAGGGCTTAGGAGAGAAGATCCGCTACGGTGACAAAGAAACAAAAAGTTTGTCATTCCCTCCTACATTTTTAACAGATGTACTTTCTTTAATATGTATTTTACTCAGGGCAAAGTGAAGCAATGCCAGCGGGCTTGCCTTCATCTTACAAGGAGAGGATCATTTAGAGCATAGATTTTTTTTCTTTTTCTACTTCTAATCTTTATAGCTTTGTTCTTAAAGATTTGCAGAAGACAAGTCAATAAATCTTTAGTTTTAAGCTGAATTTTCAGTCACCAAGAACAGAGGACTATAGGAATTATGTAGTTATTTCTAGAGCCACGTGAGTTTGGGAAAGTCCAAATTCGGGCATTAAAATTTCAGTTAATAAGGGGGAAATATGAACTGCTCAACTAATACTGGAGTGCATTTCAGAACAAGTAAAACAAAACAAAAATTCTAAATAACAGGGACAGCTTATTTTGCTTCATAAAACAATATACTAATAGTGCGTGAGCAGAAAGGTGAAATGAAGAATTTTATGTACCTAAGTATAGAACACTCGAAAACCAAAGCACGGCGTGATCCATTTTGTTCAACTGTTTTATTTCAGCAATAAAATCGCCATTGCATTGTTCAGCTCCTGGGCAAGGACCAAGCATCCTGGTTGCATTACACGACTCCTGCACGGATTCATGAGCTGCCCTGTTGGGAGGGACTCACGGGAAGAGTCGATGAAAAGAGAGCGAAAGGGGGCGGGGGGCTGGGGGGGATACACTTGCGGGATGATGGCAGGATGTGCCCTTGTTACCAGCGAGGCCTAATTGATCAAGTCACCTCAGGCAACGCTGGTGGTGAAAGGTAGAGGAGCTCTCGTTCTCTCCTCCTCGCCTACTCCTGCAGCCAAGTATCAAAACCACTGCTGATTAATGCATGGGAGGGGGGGGGGGGGGGTCAGTCAGGCTATAGTGGAGCTATGATAGGAAACAGAACAAATGTAACACTTTGGGATAGACAGGGAGAGACAATCCTCGCTCGCGGAGTCATTTGCATCCTCTGTGTTTTTTATTCATGGTGCTCTTTTCATAGGCGTTATCTTTTCTTTTTATTTGGGTTTCAAAACAGGGGGGGGGGGGGGGGGGGATAGATAGGCGCACACCAAACCATGAGACCACCCGGTTAAAAGGAGTGATTGATGATGAAGAGACTCACACCTGACTGACTTTTACGGTTCGCATTGGCTGTGTTCAAAGGGGCATAAATTAAGTAAGCATTTTGAAATAGGCAGCCCAGTCAATTATCTGGGATTGACACAACACAAGGAAGTGAGTTCTTACAGGCGAACCCCATTGAAGTAAGGAGAGGAATACTTTACTACTTCAAGGTTGAACAAGTACATTCATCCTCTAAAGGTGAACAGAGACTATTCTTCATTAGGCACTGAAGGGCTTCTTTTTTTTTTTTTTTGCTGTGAGATAAGGTGTACCCAAACTTTCTTGTGTTATTTTCAGAAATTAGGGTTGAGTAATATAGTAAGACAAAAACAAAACATTTCACATGTATATTTGTCTCAACTGACTGCGCATAACTTCAAATCGTAACAACGCCGCCCAAGAAGTGACTTCCTGTTTTGATCCAGCATGCTAAAATAAAGGCACACTGCTCGTCTCAATGATTAGTTCAGCAGGTACTTGCAACATTACAAGAATATAATTAAATACACACATTTTAAGTGTTTTTGTCTGTTAATAGTTGAACTAATGAATAAGATGGTGCTTTTATTTTGGCGTGCTGGATCGAAACAGGAAGTCACTTCTTGGGCAGCGTTGTTATGATTTGAATTAATTCAAAGATTTTACAACTACGATTCCTGAAATATTAACACTTTCCACTCCAGGACCATTTAACACATTTAACGATTACAGAATGGAATAATTGAGAATTGACCAAATTTGAGATTGCGATTTCAGCTCAATTTTGACACAGACAGCCTCAGTAGACAAAATATTTCAACAATTCCATTACGATTTATCCGTTTATCTAACAGCAAGCACAATGTACGTGCTAGCTGTAGCTCAAAAATGAACAACTTTCCACTTTTCGGTGGTTGTAATGTAACCCCAACTGTCCCTTAAATCTCTTTAAACGCCACAATTAACTTCCCCTTTGCCTGCCAAGACGACAGTTGGCCAGTCCTCTGCGTGATAGCCACCTTTAGTCAGCAGCAGCCCCTCTCCGATGTAAGACGAGGAGAAAGGAGGGAGATCGAGCGGAAAATCAAGTCTCTTTCTGCTCTGGGCACAACAGTTGGCAGCTCTGATCGCATTGCATGTCAAAAACATCATCTTTTATTCTGAAATGTTCTTGGGGCCCACATGGCGATTGCCCCAGTGTCTTACCGCGGGTACGTGAGAGCAATTGAGTGAAAAGCGCAGCCGTGGAGCGCGACAGAAGCGACCGCACACGAGATCCTGTCCGACACCTGTGCCCACGCCTAGTCGGAGCGGCGGCCCCTTTTTTATTTTTTATTTTTTTGCGGTGCGACCCGATGGCAACACTGTCCCGAGCAGAGAACACTTGGGCACCAGGGGCGGCCCGACCAACAAACAGCCGGCCAGGTTTGTGTTCGGGGAGACGCTCAGGTGGTGTGCTCAGCTGCTGCTTGCGTGCTTGGAGAGATGTGTTCAAAGCCGGGTGAAAAATAAATAAAAATAGAGCCACAAGCCAAGTTTATGCGAGGTCCCAAACTTTTCGCCCCCGCATGAACGAGCAAACGTGGTGTGACCGAAGGCGACAATTAAACAAATGCGCACTGAGTAGTTAAAGCTCAGGCAATGGGGTAAAAAGGTGGTTTCAGTTCAAACTTCGGCGTCGTTATGAGTTTTGAATCTTCTCAAATGTTGTGCTGGTGCAGACAGATCAATAGACAGCTACAGTAGATAGCGTAGACGGACCAAAGAAGGCTCGTTTGAAAGCTTAATCTCTAGTTTCCAACACAAAAGACCACAAGTCTCTATCACTTTCTGTTCCAAAGTTATCTCCGAAAATCGGCGATGTTGTAGATGGCGGGAGTATGGGGTTCAAAAATTCAGGCGCAATTCGGCGCCCCCCCAGCAGATAGCACCCTAGGCGGCTGCCTGGGTTGGTTATGCCTAGGGCCGGCCCTGAGCGGCATAGTGTTAACTATATGTCAAGTTCTATTTAATCAATTGGAAATAGCTTTACGCAGCTGTTACATGAAATCCTTTACGTTGATGTAATCATCTGCGCAGTTATTGTGCAATTGAGAGTGCAAACACTTACAGTTGGTTGATTATGCCAGGCAAATCGCATTATATACTCTGCACATTTAAGGTTCTTGAATTGAATTTGAAAATAATTGTGCGCAAATGCATGGCAAGAAAGAAGTGCAAACAACCTTGAGATGATGTAAAGTATATCTCTATAGGGCCCGCTACATAAAGGTCACCATCCATATTTAACGTCAAACTGCCTCGGCTTACTGAACAGCACGAATGAATTAATATGCATCTTTAAAGGCCCGGTGCCTCATTTCTTTGGGCCGGTTGAAAAACAATAAAACAGGAAGTGTAAAAAGTTTAACTCATGGATGTTTCACTGTTTCACAGAGCTAATTGGGGGTTTTACCGTTTGCTTTCACGATACACTGAAGGACAATTTCAGTTCACTACCAGAAAAATGTTATAAAACTATCAGGTATAGGGCCTTTGAAAATGCAGGATCTCAAATTGGGAAAAAGGTTTTGCATGCCTCCTTTCTGCTTATTCCTGACAAACTCTTGGCCAATAAAAGAAAAAAAAAAGCTCCAACAATCTCTCGCTCATCCCGCTCTCATCCCAGCCCCGCCTCTTACAGTTGACCTATTAGCCACGCAGCCAACTCGCTAACAGGGCCTACTAGCCTAGCCTACATCGCTAATGCTCTGTTGTGAAGTACAGTCTGACGCCCAGCTTATTGCTTTCATAAGCCACTACTACAGTACGCAGCGTACTACCCGTCTGCTATCTCTCATTATACTCCACTAACGCTCGTCTCATGAGCTCCAGAATATAGTTTTGTAATGCAAAAGTTGTAAAGCAAGCCTCATACTGTTTATCATGCAGCTTCAAAATAAGATGAATAATAGATGGATGGATTCTTGGTGTCATTATTGTGACCTGTTGACAATACATCCTCTTAATTTTGAGATCGGTACAAATAATTCAAACAAAAAGAACATTCTGAAATCATATCTGATAAATAATCTGAAACACATCTTTATCACTATCTTATACTTTGTGTGTAAGAAAATGCAATACTATTCTATTGATCGAGAGCAGATGAAATATTCAGTCGTTGCATTTCCTTTCGAAAGCATTTCTTGGATATATAGGACTTCAGGAGGAGCTTTTTAGAAACAGAAAAGACGAGCTTCCGCTAGGAATCGCCACCGGAAGATCAAAAGATTACTCAAAGGTGCTCCGGTGTTTTTGGATGAGAGAACAACATTGTTAGATGGCAAAAAGCTCTATAAAGGTAATTTTGCTGAAAAAAGCGAAGTGATCATTTTGTAGAAGGTTGCAACGGTTATTTGTTTCCAGAGCCGCGTCACATTGAGCGACTTGGTTTGACCAAGCTGCCGTCTGTGTATAAAGAAGCAGCATAGGGCCACGCAGTGACTGAGCATAAGGTTAAAGTAGGCCACTGCCCTGGTGCACAGATAAGCCCGGGCACTGGAAGACTACGGCTAAAGCAGCAAACAGATGGCCCCGCACATGCAGCCCCCGACACACACACGCACACACACGGTCCCATACGCAGAGACAGGCATGCTTCAGAACACACCGCGTACCAACTTCTGTGGGGCACCATCCGCACCAAGAGCATGCCGCATGGCCAGACCCATTGTTTACCATTTATGCGGCATAAGACCTCATCACTACCGTGTTCTCAACTTGGGTAAAAAGGACCCACTAATACTGCTATGCAATTGGTCCAAACCACCAGTAAAGTTGAGTCTTTCCCGATAAACCAAATGCGGCCGGCCACTTTTGCTGGTTCTCAAGATATACATAAAACTAAACATTATTAACTACCGCAACATCAATAACAAACATTTTTTTAGTGTGAGACGGACCAGAATAGAGGTGTGAAGCCAGAACGGTTCACAGTAAATGTGCTTAACACACCTACACGACTTTATGTAGGACTTTATGCTTCAGATATCTGTTGATGTGTAGCCCTCTGCTTTCTAGCGTTCTACTAAGACACCCTGAACATTGTACATTTTTGGCAGGAAAAAAAAAACAAAGGCGCCCATTGTTCTCAGCAAAGCATGAAACAATTGCAAATGCGTTGCTCAGCCTTAAGTGATAGCGTTCACGCTCAAGACCTGCGCTCAAACTGAAATGTGCCGAGTCATGTGGTCTTCATCCTGTTGCGTTTGAACGTTTCCCCAAACGCGGCGACAACCGTCGCGCTCCCGCCACCTTGTGCTCTATCGTCGCCGTGTGTAGTAACTCTATTTCTTGGCACACTTTGATGTTTGGCAAACCTGTCGCTGTGTCTGCGCGTAAATCCGTCATCCTGGCATTCGCGCTGATCTGCCAGTAAGACGACATGACTGGCAAAGGCCTGTGTTTTGCTATTTGGCAGCTGTCTCCCACAAGTCCTTGTCCACGGGTGACAACGGTCCACTTCTGCCAAAGACATTCAAATGAACTGGAGGAGTGTGTTATTGGGTTTGTTGTATTGAGGGAATGATTGACACTTGACTGGAAAGAGACACGTGTCAAAACAGTGCAGGAGCAGACTTCCATGCAACAAATACATCGTCAGCCGAAGAAAGCTGGCCCCATTTCTCTCAAAATACAATGGATTATTTTATTCCGAATGGATGAGATGCTGTCGTCACTCGTCATACACAGGCCTATTGGGCATGAGCTACATTCTTTTTGATCACATTAGCCTCAATGACCTTACATTGCATTCAGTATAGCTTATTCAAAATAAATCCAACATAATAATATTTCATGCTACAGTTCTAAGTGCTTCTTAACTCTGAATCTGTCCATCATGAGCTAAAGAACCATGAAGAAGTACTGTAACTTTTTATTTGTAAGTTAGTCTCTCAAAGCATCCCACAACCGTTTTCCCTCATGCTGCTATGTCTCTGCTGCTGCCTGGAAATGAACACTGTGATTCTCAGTCTGGCCTCTTGAGTCCAGCCGCATGGGACTAGTGCCTCAGCAGGTGATTTGGTCCGTCCTGGTCTCAAGCAATAAGAGCCTGCTAAGATTTATAGTGTTTCCACCCTGTACTAACCCCCCACTGTGGGCCTTCAAGTCTGTAAGAAAGTCTATATCCTGTAGATATACTACAGTTAATGGGGCCTCTGTGTAACACTTTGCTTTATCCCATGGATGTTTTATTGAGAGAGGGCTGTTCATGCTGAAAACATAAAAATAAATAAATAAATAAAAAAAATCATCAAATAAATAATGAAACTAAAGGAAAGAACGTGAATAACTTGAATAATAATATTAGTTTTGAATCTAGAGAAAAGTTCTTAAACGTTTCAGACCAAATACCACCTCATAGAGTTTTGACCTTCCAAGTACCACAAGACCTAGATCAAGATCAAATCAGGACAAAATCCTACATTGGATTAAACTATGCCCAGGATGGGTGTAAATCATGTTTAAACTTAGAAACATAAAGTATCAGATAAGATAAGGAAATACTAATACAAGTAGCATGTGGAATAGCCGTAATTGGAGTGACCGCTCTGACTTCATTGAGCTAGAATGAACTACCACAACAGTACATACTGTACTAACCTTGGATTGTGACTTTTTTCATACCATTTTAATTTCAAAATAGCATTTGTTCAAAGTTAAAGCTGTGGTTTTGACGTTGAAGCAATTTGGCACCATGAATAATAAATGAAATCACCGGATTGTTAAATGTTGCAATACTCCATTGCAGGATTACATGCAATACAAATCTGCCCATCTCTTTGCAGTAGTATTATGACATAGTATTTTAGGTAGAAGCCTTTTATCAGGAGCACAATCTTCTCCATTCAGAGGCAGGAAGCTTCATCTGTCCTGTTTTGTGGAGCACAGCAGGAGTCACACAGTCATCCACTCACTGACAGACAGACAGACACAGAGGAGACAAGAGTGACTATGTTGTTAGATCATTTCCCCACTGGAGATACCACAATTTCTATCTTCACAGCACAATCTCTGTAAAAAAAAAAAAAAAAAAAAAATGTTCACCTCTATAGACCAAGACATATCGGGCGTCTTGGAGGATGTATCCAAAGTAAGTTGTGTGATTGAAACAGTAGTAGCCCTTGTTTTCAGCTGACCGTGTTTCTCGGAGATGACCCTTTGAACTCTGTGATCCAGTGAGATCTGGAACTGCCCTCAGCTGACTCATGACACATCAGACCAAGTGATGTCTGCCTTTGTTATAAAAAAGACAAAAAATAATCCTTGGTGTAATTAAGGCGAGACACAGCAGGTGAATAGGGAAACTTCTGTAAATTTAGAGATGTCAATTTTAAACTTTTGCTGTAGCTTACTGTCACAAATATAGGAACAACATGTATGGTGAGTTTTGTGTCATTTTATGTTTTCATATACAAATAAGGCCTTTTAAAAATGCATTTTCTAGCCTGGGAATACCCATGCTGCTTTGTGCGCTCAAATCATTTCGAACTTCACAGCAGTCTGGGGACCATGGCCAAAATCTTCACATGGATTTGGGGACCAATCGCAGAACAAGGAGGTACGGCAAGACGATCACGCACGAAAGTTTACTGCGAGTACGTCATACGTCATCTGATACGTGATGATACGTGTGGCTATGGCTACTGCAGACACATATGATAGACGTTCGTAGCGCCCAATAAACGGCTATGGACAATCGTAAACCACACCTTTCCTACGAGAAAATGAATTGGTGGTCCCCAGACTAGCGATAGCCAGACTAGATATTTTCAGCAATGAAATTTGAATAATAGATCGAGCCAGATTTAAATGTATGTTTTTTGTTGACATATTAGTTACAAAGACTTTTTCAGAGGGGATTTTGGATATCTTGTTTAGTTTTAAAATCAGTTGTTTATTAGTGGAAAAATATGTCAAAATAAATAAATTGCCTGTATTTTATCAATTCAAAACTCAATCAATCAGGCTAGGGATTAGACATTAACAATCCCTCTAAAAAAACGTCCATATTGTTAAGTCCAAGACTGGATAGTTTGAAGTCTGTAGGAGCTATACTGACGTGATATCGTCGCACCAATTTGACAAAAATGCATTTTGAGAAAATGGTTCTTGAAATTACCTTGTCCCATATAAATCTATGGAGAAACATTGAATAATATATATTTTTTTTGTCTGTTTCCAGGTGAAAGCTTCACAAACCAATTAGTTTATTTAAACGTTAGATAGAGTGTAACAGTATAAATATAGTATAATAGTGTAATTATATATTGACAGTTGAATTTGAGCTGTTTACACTGCGCTCAACTCATTTCTAGCACTCACACATTCCTCCACACTTTTAACTAGGGATGGGTACCGTTAAACGGTGCCTACTTGGAACCGACCGAAAAGCTCCGGTCGGGGGTGGTATCGAAAAACTAAAATTCTTTCGGTGCCAACTTTCGGTTCTTTTTCTCTCCAGAAGTCAATATATGACCCGCAGCGAGTCTAAAAAAAACATGAACGTGTGCGCAGATAATGAACCGCTTCAGCGCAAATGGAGCGAAGCAAAACTATAACTTAAAACTATAACTTAAAGAGAAGCAAAGCTATAACGTACTAAACATTTGTAATAGAGACGGCTCAGCCGCGGTCTGCGCCAGGACTAAACCAGGTCCAGGACTTACACCGGTTGTAAAACCCAGAGTCAAACTAAACCAGTTATTATAAACCAGGACTGAATAAGAAATTTTAGTTTTTAGGCAAATTGAAAAACAAAACAGAGCAGTGACAACAAGAAAGACGTGTTTACCTTTAGCGACAGACCCGGAGGCTGAGTTTACGGGCTGTTGTTTACAACTTTACAAGCAGCTGCAGCGAGAGGAATATCAAAGATTGTTTGTGGAAAAGTGAGCGCTCACTCTGTATTAGACATTTTTTGTACAGTTGTTGTACATTATTAGTGGCAGAGTGAGCGCTCACACCATGTAAGGATCTTTGGCGGGAAAGTGCTTCGTCAAAGCGCAGTGTGTTTAGAAAAGTTTATCCGAAAGAAACCCGTGTCCTGATGTGGATCTGTCTCTGCAGCTCAGGAGGTAATAACGTCCTTTATTTCTTTTTATCACTGCTTAAGTGGAAATTGTGCTCAAAACATGAAGTTACAGGTGACGCTGCTGCGACCTGTGGAGCTTCTGTTTTGCGGTTTTAGGACTTTTTCCTTTTATACACGTTATTTTAATTGAATTAAAATGACATAGGTACCGAAAAAAGTACCGTTAAGGAACCGGCACCGAAAAGCAGGTACCGTTAAAGTAGTGGTATCGAAAAAAAACGAACGGTACCCATCCCTACTTTTAACTTTGTCCAGTTACTTAATGAACACAAAATAAATACATTTTCATCAAAATCCTCGGTCAAAAAGTCACACACAGCAGCTGAGTTTGTTTGAAATGGTAATTGAAAGCAAAGGGCACCGTTTTTGGACCCAGCCACTTTGATGCATCCGTTTTGAGCAGCAACAGGAAGCTCTTTTTCACATAAACCTATGCTGCTTTTGGATGTCTGATGTGGGTCAAGCGCTGGCTCAGCAGGCACCAGGGTGCAGGCAACATTCTCATTCTGCACACTGGTCAAATTTACATCCCATTTCATTCAGCGCAAAACCTCACTGTACCGCACACACCTCCGCCGTTCCCCCACCACTCAGCAAAAACAGCGAGAGAAAAAAAAAAAATCAAAACAAACATGCTGACTTGACACTCTCCGGGCAAAAAAAAATATAAGAAAAGAGCGTGTTCCCAGGAAGCGCAGGCATCATAGTCTGAACAAGTTTGCGAAAGACGGTGTCAAAAAAAACTACTTCTCAAAGTGGAGCGCTTTGTATCAAAAGGTCTCAACACCCATCACTGAAGCTTTGTATAGTTTTGGATATCCCTTGCAGGGTATTTATCACATGAAAACGTATATGTGTATATCAGTGACGTGCGGTCAGGGGAGGCATGTGAGGCAGTGTCATCATGAAAAAATGCATTAAAAAAATAAATACAATGAACTTTATAAAAACAAGTCCCTTTTCTGATGATGACTGGCACATTAGGATTTTCAATAATTTACCATGGTGGGGTACGGGGTCCCGGCCATGCATGCTTTGTTGTCTTTTAAAGCAGTACTAAGTAACGTGTTTACCTTAATAAATCCGTTCCGTAGTCCCTCTCGGGGTAATACAAGTGTTAATGGGATGATTGGAGGGTCTTTCATCTCCCCCTGGTTTCTCTGGCCAGAAAACCATGCTTGCAACTTGACTGCCACCGGGTCGGAGCAACCAATACACACTAATAAAACCACGAAGAAGAAGCTAACAGGCTAACGGGCAAAGCTAACTGCGGGCTAGCGCCACTTTAAACAATAACGCAAACAACGCAAACAACGCAAGTTGCGTTTTCCTGCAGTTTTGTTTACTATGCTTCACCAGGAACAAAGCTCACCGTACGTCACGCGTGTATATGTTGGAAAAGGGTACTCAGAGCAGAGCAAACAAAACACCTGGACCCATCATTGGTTGTCAAAGATGGGAGTGAACCAGTTTAAAGAACGGTCAAAACAACAGCTGCTGGCTAATAGTAAGGCGTTCATTGTAGCGGAAGCAGTTTAAGAACTGATAACCTGAACAACCTCTATGTCTAGACTATAAAAAATGACATCAGCGGGTGAAACTGAGCTGTCTGAGCTCTTGGGGAGGAGACAGAATGAGCATGCAGGATTAAAACATGCGTGGATGAACATTATAAAAGTTTTAAAAAGTCAGAGCGGCAAAATATCAACCCCCTTAAGACAGAAACAAACCATTTTGTACACAGGTATTTACAAGCTCACTAGGGCCTTGTGGCTGGTCTTGCTGCATGACCGGCGGTTAGATAATGTCGCCAGTGAATATACTGGCCTCTTGTGTTCAGCCATGCTCGCCCGTGTGCGTTTCCCCATCTATGCCGTGTGAGGGTGTGTGTGTGTGTGTGTGTGTGTGTGTGTGTGTGTGTGTGTGTGTGTGTGTGTGTGTGTGTGTGTGTGTGTGTGTGTGCTTGACAGAGCAGAGCCCAATGCAGGGCACATCTGCTCCGGACGCCCCTGGCACCGCCATATGCCTGGCAAACACGCCTCGCAATCCTTCCCCACAAAAGACCCAAGAAACAGAAGAGTTCTTGGTGAAAAGGGAAAATGAGTGTGACGAGTGGAGAGCGACGACGAAGAGGGCAGAGGAGGAGCAGCTGACGGTGAGGAGACACACGTGCGGCCCATTAGGATCAGCAGACCAGCCCCGACCGGCCGACCACACACGGTTTAAAGGCCTCACAACGTGGACCCCGCTTATGTAACGCACACTTAGCACGGGTCGGTGGGACATTAGGAAGTGGGGAAAAAGTCAAAACGCAGGTTAGATATTTGAAGAAGGTCACCTACAAAAACAACCTATAGACTGTTTCTTCAGTTCTTGTCCCCACCATTGACGACTAGGCTGGTACGGTACACTGATATAAGCAATGTGGTTGAAGTCTTTTGCCCAAGGATACAAACTCTTACACTTGATTCAACCACGGTCCTGCACTGTTTTTCGTGAGACAGCTTGAAAGCACCAAATCTGCTGCAATCTGTCCATCAGTTTCCCCACAGTAGAGGCGCGTGTTTGCTTTGTGAACTTTTGACTATTATTTATGATGCAGTACAGTATAGGAGTTGCTAATGGTTACATCATGTACGGGAAAAGAGTTTGACGGTTATCACTGACGATTAAAGATGAAAAGGTGCTTAAAAAGCCGTGCAAAGGGCCTGATAATGGATGACAACTCATTTGTTTCCATCTGCCCAAACAATGGAACGGTACGGAAGGCACGTGAGAGAGAATGGCTGTCTAAATGTCAGCTCTGTGAGGCAATTTATAACCATCACGAAAAGGTATCTCATAGTTACGCCAACCCTCCATGTATCGTAATGAAAATAACATGACTTTCCCACTTCAAAAGACACAGACAAATGAGTATGGTTGGTTGGAGGACGTGGTTTTAAAATTTATCAACTTTGATGCTTTGACTCCATCAGGTGGAGAGGCAGGGAGTGTAAAATGGGAAGGAGATGCGGCGGACCCAAAGCTGGAATGGCAGGATGGTTAGCTTTATTTGAAAGGCCAGACTTCTCCATTGCTCAAATCGGTCAGCTGTCCAGATTGTTTGGTCCAATTTGCAATCCCACATATCAGTTCTCATCTTTTTCACCCGCTATTTGAAATTCCTGCCCTGTACTTCCTCCGCCCACTCCCCCCTCTAGCCGCCTGGGGCACCTCGCGGAGGCTGGGTTAATATGAGGAAATCAATACCTCCTGTGTGCCTGCTGGAACGGGGCCTGGCGCGTTTGTGCGGTAGGAGCTTGATAAACGTGAACGCATTGATCTCCGTTGCATGTTTTCTGTGCGTGGCGCTCCATAGAGACTTCTTTGCTTTTTGACTGACAGCTTCAGAGCCCAGAGGCCGCAGAGGTAAAATATGACTGTGTTATCTGCGTGCTGAGTGAGGCCGCCTGGTCATGTGAAACTGACTGGACAAGATCATTTCATTGAGAGATAGCAGGTCTCTCCAGAGTTGAATCACTTTTATGTAAAAGTATGGTGCGTTTTGTGGACTGGGGAATATGGGAATACAATTTCACTTTGCAGCCTTATATAGAGCATATGCAGATGATGCCACAGTAGAGCAACAGCAACCAAATGAGTGGCAACTCGTCCTTGTTATTTGCTTTGACACTCAAAACAGTGATGGTCCTGTTCAGAAGACAAATTAATACAAAACAAATACATCTTTTCATTCTAAACAGAGCCCTAAATATGCATACACTTCTTTCAAAGCCACTCAACAGCCTATTTCAGTGTATTTGTTGTTTTCAATAAAAGCTTTACTCTTTTTTCTTTACTTATTCCCATTTCCTCTTGTTGCATGTTGAAATTCTGAATTTTTCAACTGATCCTAAACTATTGATCAGATTTTTCTATAGCAGGAATATATTATTATATTAGATTTCACTATAAATCCATTTGAACACTGAAACACTTTCACTTTATTCCTAATGCTGTTCTTACACCTAAATATAAACAAATCTGTCCAGATTATGTTACAAGAATGGATTATTTTTTTCAAGTATGTAAATATTATCATTGTAAAGGTTGAAACGTATTTTTTTAATGCCAATATTGATCAATTGTCAATGGCTGTTCTGTTTTACATGACGCCTCGATGATCCATCTCCACAGTGTGTCTCAGTGAAGGAAAATCCATACGAGCCGGACAGGCAGACCGTGCCATTATAAATGGAGCTTAACATCCATCCAAAGGGTTTAAAATGTTGACGGTTTGATATGTGTCTGACTTAAAATATCGCCCAATAGCAGATAAATGGTTTCCTTGCAGATACAGCAGCAGCTGGCTCCATTTCTGTTGTGAAATCACCAAATGACAGAGTAAGAGGCAGACCCTGAGACCAAATGACCTGATGTGATCCCAGTGAAAACATTACTGTATACGTTTTCTCTGAACAGTCCCATGGCACATTCAAGAAGGTGGTGAAATCAGATACAGAAAGAGCATTTCGCATGAAGTTTCTACCAGATCGATTTGTAAGGCACTGCATTCTGAGAGATTAAGGGTGACCAAGACGGTCCATTTGAACTTGAGTTCACAGGTTGTTCTGCTCACTTTCTTTTCTTTGTTCCATCCCCGCTATTGTCACATCTTCCTGAAAAGGCACACATCCACTTATACGAACTAACACAAAAAGAGCCCACCCCTCAATAATCAGTCGCGCTATTCACTGGCCCGGGGCTACGCGCAGAACGAACGCATTCACGGCATAATTACTGTGGAGGCAGCCGCACACTTCATCAGTCTATTCCTGTCTCAAAGAGTCCCGGAGAGAACAGCGGAGAGAGGCTTTTTCCAAATGATACTATGATATTCTTACACCTTGGAAAGAGTCAGAAAGATAAGAGCGGTTCTGGAAAGCATCGGAGTGACATCTTGAGTGATTCATACATCTACACCGATAAAGAAGAAGGTTGAAAAATGTTTAAGACGTGGACCGATCTGCAAGACTATCAGTCTTTTGCCGCAAGGGAAGATTAGTGGCAATGGCCAGCAGCTAACTCAATAACAATGAGCTGATGATGACTTCTGCAAAGGGATTGGAATGGGAAGTGGCGTAAAGCTCTCCCTGGAAGTGGGCAAGGGTTATTTTGTTGTAATGTTTTACTATACCATCCACATCAATTAAATACTACAAATAAATAGTGATAGTGACACATCCCTATAGGCCCCTTCTCCAGCATAGAGGCCAGGTGAGTTTTGTTTGGCCACTATTAGACAGTTTACAGTGCTTGATCATTAATCCTGAATCGGGGCTCCTAGAATCTCACATGAACCCCTGGCAGAATGGCAAACCTGCTGAGATACTCGAATCCGTTAATACAGTATAGAGTTGCAGTAATAGTAGCAGTAGTACTAATGCTACTGTATGTAAGTAAATATTATGCTCGCCTTTAACAGGCCGGACAATCTATATGTTTTCATCATAGAGTTAACAACCAGTCAATTTTATTTAGCCTTTTTTTTCCTCTTCTTTCTTCGGGGGCTGGCCACGAAGGGGTGTTTTTTTTTGTTTTATCCTACTTACTGTTTGTGTTCTGTTATCTGGTGTGTTGCATGGTTTACAGTGAACTGATTAAGAGATGGTGTGGTTAAAAAAATGTAAAAAATTAATAAATAAAACTGCCAGTGTTATTGAACCCCATCTATGTAATTCTGACAGGAATAATAAATAGTTGATTACAAAGCAAGCAGTCGTTTACAATATTGATTTTATTGGCAATTCACCAATTGATATAGCAGACACACAACACCACATCTCTATCTTCTTCCGATGCGGCCACACATGTGTACTATTCCCTTTTTACTTTTTTTAATTTTTGAAAGGCGATTGTCCATTTGGAGGGGCCTCTGACATGCAACCTCTGCCAAACCAAATGAACACAAACATCACGTCACACTATATGACTGTAAGATATCTTAAAAATCTTTCTCGCGGGGGAAAGCTGAGTGGCAATATGGCATCAGTCTAAAAATCAGAAACAGGCAGAGCGGGCCATAACGGCGGAGGTGTCAGAGGGGCATGATGATATACAGGGAAAGATATCGAGGTCAAAGCCTTAATGTTTGGTGATGTACGGCGCTGAGGGGTAACAGGGCAAACCCACACCGGCGCTTGATAGCAGAAATCAATGCCGCCGTAAAAGATGGGGAAAGGTAAACGGCATGTTAGGCCCATGAACATGAAGGAAGCCCGGGCCGCCCGATAAATGTGCAGTGATTAGTGGCCGAGGGGTGGGGGGCACATGTTTGGGGGAAATAAATTGTAGATCCATAGGAGCTTTAATGAGGCTCAAATAGACTGGGATTGATTCGCAGGAGCGCGGACCCACATTCAATAAAGAAAGACGTAAGGGTAAGGAGAGCGCTAATAGACACAGTTCATTTTGATAGCTTAATATAGCCCCTAGGTGTAAGTGTATTAGTCGCTAAATATAGCCAATGCTGGGGTCACAAGCATTCCACTCTGTGATAAGCTTGGATACATGGGTATCAAGGTAAGCTCCTTTAAAGGCCCCATAGCATCCTAAACTGACTCTTTATTTTTTAGCTTTTAATGTTATGATATTGTTACCTCATAAAAAAAAAGAAGTTGTTTGTGCTTTCTGCAGTCTCAAAGTCCAGACAGCTTCATCGGCTCATTCTGATCATTTCAATGCTCAAATTGTGTTTTTATCTTCATTATATCTTCATTCCAAATGCTTCACTCACCCTCTTTAAAAGACTACCCCTGTTCTCCTCAGATTTATTTTAGATTTATGTTGTGTTATAAATAGGAAATATCAATGTTAAGGTCCTAAAGCATAAAAATAAAACGTTCTTTTTCATCAATTTTTTTTCCGTTTCTTGTTGATCTGTTGTTGCTTTTTGATGGCATTTTTGTCACAATCTTGCCACTTTTTTGTTTTTTTTGTAAAGTAAGTAAGTAAGTCAGTGCTTTATTTGTCACTGTACCTGACTGGCTGCCTTCAGTGATCCTCTGAAACGGTGTAGCAACTCCTTGGTCTGTCCCTGTTTCGGAGCGTGGTGTCCTGCACTGATCAGCTCCTTCCTCTTCCTCCTGTGCAGCTCCCTCCGCTCCACCGTCTTTCACCATCCTCTGGGAATTGCTTAGCAGCTAATCTGTTTTATTCTCCAATGAACGTCCATTAGCCGGAACAATAGTAGGGACAGAAGGCATGTGTGGCTTAGCTTTGAGTCTTGCCCGGATACCTCTTCCTTTGTCCCTTCCTTGTTTCCTGTAGCGCCTCTGGTGATGCCTCCACTGTGCTGCAAGTCCATTTTGTTGCTGTTATACTTTCATCGCTTTTTGTTGCATTTCTTGTTACCTTTCTTTACTTTTCTTTGATGTTTGTTGTGTTTTCATTCTTGTTTTCTTCTCTTTTTTTGTCGCTATTTTGAAGAAGCGTTTAGATTTGGGTAAAACCAAACTGAAGACTTTTTTTGTTTTACATAAATCAGATGCCCTGCCCGTCACCAAAAGTGTACAACTAAACTATACTCACATCTGTAGAGGCCATAGACCATTTCCATTTGCTTTAGAACCAGATATTTCCAATGCAATTTCAACTGGTATTCCTTTATTCAACACAACGCAGGAATGTATCAATGTTTTACAGTTGATAACACTCATTCCAATTATTCTGTTTTTGTTTCTTTCATTAAGAAATCTGTCAGAAGAACTATGCTGCTTTTTGTCCCTGTGTTGTTGTCCCAATTCAAAGCAAGTCGCTTTGCTTTGTTGCCGTCTCCGTCATTACAACCATCTCAATCAGAATTGTAAAATGTTTTCTGATGCCAGCGTCTCGACTGATTTACAAGTGTTTGCGATCCATCTCCCTCTCTCCCTGGCAAAATTAAGGCACTTATTGACAAGCCCGACGCCCTAAACCCGGCTGTTCATTTTCATTATGCGCGTCCGTCAATAGCTTGGGTGAAGGCAGTCGCTTCGTAAACCGGTAGCGGGTCGTTGTTGCCGTCTGTCCCTTTAGAGAGGAGCTCAGACATCAAGGGAGTAATGTGGGCCCCGGCCAATAACAGCATTTCCATCACTGCGTCATTTACCATTCAAATTAATTCCATCAAAAGCAATGCTGAATGTTCAATGAGGAGCTGAGTGAGGCGAGCTGTCAGCACCCACTTTTCCAGAGAGAGAGGGAAATAGACCACAGATACACGGAAAGGAAGCTCTAAGGTCAGAGTCAATAAGTCCTTTTTTCTATGGCATTTAAATATGATAGCGCTGACAAGGAAACTCCAGTAAAAAGTGGGGAAAACAATAGAGAGATAGACTGGAAAAGCAATGTTTATCAAAAATGTTAGGTGTAAAAAAAAAATGCTGGGTTAACAGAGCATAAGGTGAATAGGTTGTGTTCACATGATATATTTACTGTACATTCAGAAGAGCCCATATTGTGGAGGTCCGGTCAGGTTTCTATAGCATATTGGATGATTGTTGACAGCTGAAAGGACTTGGAAGTAATATGATGGAAAATTCATGAACCCAATCGCCAACAAACAATGATAAGGTTCAGAGTCAGGTATAGCTCCTTTAACTCTCACCGGAACCGAGCCCATTTTCTCCAGTTTGGCTTTAGCCAAATCTGAAAGCTTCTTCTAAAAAAACGACAGATTAGAGTGGAAATCGAGGATGAAAACGCAACAAAAAAGGGACCAAAAAAAACCCGACATATACACGGCTGGAGGGTGATGAAAAAGCAACATAAAAGCCACAGAAGAACGAAAAACGGGACGAAAACGTGAAAAAAACACAACAACAAAAGTTACAATCAGTTTCGCAGGTCTCAGCTTCCAAATGAGCCGTTGACCGAGAAGCTTATAGATTTGGGTAAAGCCAAAGTGGGAAAAATACACTCGGTTAAAGTGGGGGGTAGGAGTTTAATTACTTGCACATTTATACAAGTCCCTACAGGTCTAAAATGTAAACACTGGATTTTCAAGTATATATTGATACACCATAACAATATTAGTATGCTTTATCATGTACAGATGAATAATGCACCGCATGGATGTTTGAGTTGCAAGCTTTTGCGATATATCCTTTCTTCCACTGTGTGTGAATCCTAACTTCACACTTAGTCACTGCTGACCAATGACACGCCAGCCCCAGATGAATGGTGACCCTATATGAACCAATTAGCCTGTAATGAGAATGTCCTTCTTCGTTCCCTGCGGGTCTGGGATAGGCTCCGCCCACTGTGACCCGCTTTAATGGGTATAAACCGCAGAAAAAGGGGCATGACAGCTTTATAAGTGACAAGACTGCAGATGTGAGACGGGCTTCAACTCTGACAAGGTTCAAATCCGGACTGAAAATCGCTCTACTACTATAGCTGCGCACAACAACAGAAAGTATTCATTCAGGATTTTCCGCTTTTAATGAAATTTCACACAGATTTTGGAAACTCTTTGAACATTTAGGGTAGCTGTGCGTATTAAGTGTTCTCTCGTAAACCTCCCATGCCTCGCCATTATACGCTCATTCCCCATTGATCCCTATTATTGTGCATGTGCAACAAACAATCATCACCATTGATCCTTGCTCCAATCAATATCCGATCTTTACACTGAGATAACACACACACACTGACTACACAGCCAGCACAGCACAGCGCGGCGCTCTGGGGCAGGGCAGAGAGCAGCTCGACAGCTTGCCTGCAGTGGCATGAGCGCGAAGCACGTCAAAAACACTAATAAATAAATCAGTGATTGCTTCCCTTTGTAAAGTGCTGTGACTATTATTGAATATTCATGTAGGTAAATACATTCATGCCAGCTCCTCTCATGGTTCTAGCAGCACTTTTATTTTTTTCTTGCCTTTGTAGTTTCTTACTCCTGCCCCTATAGGCAATACAGTGAGCTAAGCTAAACATGACCGTAGCGCTTAAAGTATGTCGTCTTTGAAAGCACGCATGTCGGGTGTATATGCGCGCTATTTGTTTGACCTGCTATGGTCGATGTGAGGGAGAATTGCAAAGCTGATTACTATTGGCAGTCAGCTATCGACCCCTGTTCCCGTGGGCTAGATATAAGTGTGAATCCTGACGTTACCCACTCCATTGTTTCTGTAATATCCACGTCCAACCGCACAATGGGACCTTTCAGAACAGCTACTGTATCAGCCACAGCAAATGTCTCCTCTGGGACCTTTACTATGCAATAGTGTAGCGCTCGCATTCTCAAGTGCAGCACAGCATTGTTTGGGTAATAGTCAATTGTCCCAGCTCACTGCCTGTGTTTACTGGCGTGCACTCTTCGCAAAGAGAAAACGTTGTTGATTTAGATTTTTTTGATTGATTTTATTTGATGATTATATTTCAGGCAGGCAGGCAATGGGCAACAAAGAAAGAATATATACAGTACAGTATGAAAACAGATGATCCATTTCTACCTGAAAGGGAGTGGGAAGAAGATAACTTATTTAATCCCACCCCCAGTTCCCCATTCAGAGCTTAATACATTCAGCTTCACTGTTACTTTGTTCAAGGATTATTATACACACATTATATCATGGTGGCATTACCGCAGGTAACAATAATTATTACATTATAACAAAACGTATACCAACAATGCAAGGTAAATGAACAATACCAACAATGGTAATGGACAATATACTAATAATGGTAAAAGACAAATTATACCAACGATGGTAAGGAACATTGAGCACTTAACACTATGAGACAACAGCAATTTAAATTAAAGACCCTCATCTCTATATTTTGACCAGACCCAATGTTTATATAACAGTTTAAATCGATGGACAGTTTGGCATTGCTTGTGTTGTAAGTCCAGTTTGTTCCAGAGTTTCACTCCGCATACGGACACACAGAAACGTTTACGAGTGTTTTAAGCTCTCGGGAATGAAAAATATCCAAAACCTCTCAAGTCATAAGCTCGCACTGGAGTTATACAAAAACGTTGTAGGTTAGGCGGTAATAATTTGTTGAATGCTTTGTATAAGACTATTGATGTATTATATTTTACAAGATCTTAAAATTTTAACAACTTTGACTGCGTAAACAGATTATGAGTATGGTCTAGGAAACCAACCTTGTGAATGATCCGCATTGCTCTTTTCTGTAATATGATCAGAGGATTAATTGTGTTCTTGTAAGTATTCCCCCACACTTCAACACAATACGTAAGGTATGGGAGTACCAAGGTGCAGTATAGAGTACGAAGTGCATTTTCATCAAGGTATAATTTTGCTTTATTTATAATTGAAAGGCTTTTTGAGATTTTTGTTTTGATGTTGTTCATTTGTAGATGCAGCACCGTTGATCGACAGAGGAGCAGGCTGGATGTGCACTCTCCAAACGTCCACCATAAAGAATCACCTACATAATTATATAGCCACCGCTGCCCTGGGGTAGATGGATTCACACATTATTTCATACAAAGACAAGGTGGGTGAAGTGTCTTGACCACAAGACCAGAAAATATATCCATTGGCTAGTTCCTACGACGAAACGCACAATTCCCGCCTAGTTCAATTTAGCAAGATTTAAAAAACAAACAAACAAACATCTGAATGCTGAACTTTGGTTGGGACTAACTTTGGAACGTCGCGCTGGGCAATTAATCGATATTGAAATAGCAATCTCTGTTTTGGTCAATCTCAATAATTGTCATGGGACTTAATCGACAGATTTATAGTCATGTCTGTGGCAGACACAGCACACAGTTTTGTGGTTTGAACCAATTAAAGATTTGTATGCGTTAATGTCACTAGCGAAAACATCTGTTTGAGCAGAGGGCTGTATAAAAGTGTGACTAAGATCGTGAGTCAGCTACATTTTTATTCTGAAATAATAATAGCAATTAATATGAAAAAGCAAGTTGTGATTTTTTATTTTTTTTTGTCATATCGTCCAGCCCTATCGGAATGTCAATAGTACTCACTATCTGGCTCGAGATACATGTACATGTGTTCTCCCCAAAGGAATCTTCAGCACAATATGGGATATGTAGACTGAGAGGTAGCACATAAACCCACAAGTAAAAACTGCCCAAATCAATACATGGATTATAACAAATAATCCAGAAGTCAATGCCCAACCTACAGCAGGCACAGATTGGTACGACAAGACACCCGCAGCACATTAGCACAGGGGCGCTATTGACAAGCAATACTTACACAACCTAACATAGAAATAGCAGGGCATTGTCCCCACCATTCCTCTCCCACTTATTCTCCCATATCAGCAATTGTCTATCGCTGCTAATGCATGACACACCACACTGAAGACACTCGCATGTGCAGCCGATGCAACACACACTCATATGAACATGCACGAACACCATTGATGGCAACTTAGCCCTCGTGATTACTGTGACTCTAAGCTGCTTAGGGGTCCTGTCCCATCTGGCCCGGGTGTTTGCGGCATCATTCACTCCCCACCCCGCGAAAAACACACACAGCAAAATATATGGCCCTGCGTTGTCCTACTGTTTTATCCTCTGTCATCCACACACACAAAAAACGACCATCATAGGCCCGAAAGAACGCGCACCAAGGAAGGGAAGGGCCGAGGTGGGGCCGAAGAGAGCATAATCCATGCGTAATCTGGGTTTACCAACTATTAGGGCTCTGCAGTGTTTTCTTATGTAATCTAATCATCCGTAGAAACGTGCAGTCGTCCACCGGGAGAGAGGGATACTGCTTTGTGAGTGGAGAGGTAGGGATGACCATACAAAAGACACCTGGGCCAAAGAAACAGATTATGGTATAATGGTATTTTGAGGTTATCCCCGGATATACATATACTATAGGCAAACGGGATAAAGAACAGCCCCTTTGGGGAGAGGGGGGGGGAATAGAGTTTGAATAAGTGTATTAATATGGACCCATTAAAATACAAAGTGTGCCTGAAGCATTGTGGTTAATGTTAATGTTTTATGGCTGATGAATGTGTTGCAGTTATATTATAGCATTGCCATACAGGCAAAGTTAAGAGAACAGATACTTTTTGGAAGGAACACATTTAAGCACAAAGTTATTGCTCTAAACAAATAAATGCATAAAGACCATTTAAATTTGGAGTTGATTGATAAAATGCATTGAATTAAATTGAAACTGCCATTGATTGAGTGAATACGGTTCCATTCCGGTGAAGAATGTGCTGATATTGCACCAAGATGTACAGTGTAAAGGGTTTCGGTCGCTTTTTCGACTTTTTTTTGTCGAGGGAATGTCTGATATAGGATTTTTAAATACGACTTCTATTCAAATGTGAAGTTCTCATAAAAAAATCCTTTCTACAACTTTTGTTTTTAAAGTAACAATATTCTTACATGGCAATATAGACTGAATATATCAATCACCTACGCATAAAGGTAATCTCAGAAAAAGCAACTCGATTACAGCGCATGAGCTCTAAGACGCATGGTACACGCCGCATTTATAATCGCGTTTATAAAAGCTGGTGTTTTTCCGAGGACACAGAGGAACAGATTGGCAGGACAATATATAGTTTGATACTGCTTTCTTATAAGCATATGGGTAAAAGGGATTAAGTCCGTCCATACACCGCATCATGTAGCAGCAGCTGCATTGCGGTGCACATTGGAACCACAGAGGACAGTCAGGGACCGAAGAGCAAGAGGAAAATCCGCCCAAATCTACAGTCACTGCACATGAACTGGAGGGGATTTCTGCCTGCGTCATCGCTCCGTGAGGGAATTGAAAATGTTCAGGCACTGTCATTAATATTTGAGTGACTGACGGGGAGTTATGCTTACTACACATAAACTGATGTTCATGATTTAGTCCAACTTCAGTCAAAATCAGACCTGCTTTAGTCGGTGAAGTTTTCAAATGTCTTCTTTTCTTACTTGAATCTGAATCATGATTTACCATGTATTAATTGCAATTGTTGGCCAGTCAAGTGGCCATTTCAAGAACATTGAAATTGTTATGTCCTAGAAAGTTGGTGCTGAAGTAAATAAGTGCTTCATTTGTCAGTGTACAACCGCGCACCTTCAATCTTTGTTCCAAAGTAGTTCCTGCCAAAAGCCATACCCCCACAAATGTTTATACCTGTGCTTTTTTCTGTTAGCACTAATACGGTTAGAGCTAGGGTTAAGGTTGGAGATGGTTTCTGGAAATTCTACCTCTGTGCCAAAGTATCAATACTAGAGATGGCCAAAAAGCTTGGCGCTCCGGAGGTTGTATCGCTCTTCCTGAAGCAGATTGCTTCGAAACACTGCGTCGGAGCCTGTTTCAGTAACAGCTGGTCACATGACAGTTTCGAAAACTGCTTCATTCTTTGAGTTGCATATCGTGTCTCAAAGCGGTTCATTGGCTCAGAGCATTTAACTGTGCTGCCAGAGTGGTGAGGTAAACCGCGGATGTTTTCTGGTCCATAAATCGATATGAATCATTAGTGATAGATAAATGTGTTGTATTTCCCCCATTTCCTATTTAACCACGATCATGTGGTGAAAGTGGCCGTGGGCCAGCCAGAATAAATGCTTGTTCTAGTCCTGCTTTTGAAGAAATAGGCTACAAAAGCAAGCGTTTATGGCTGACCAGGTGAGGGAAACGTAAGGAGCGCCATCTACAGCAAATACTGACTGAATGAAATAGAAAGATTGCGCATTGGTGTCCCTCCTCGGAGCAGCAGAGGTGACTGAGACCCTATGATTGATTTGGAAAGAAAAAACTGAATAAAACCTCTATTTCAGGCTGATTTATCCTAAGGCACAGTTGTTAAAGATCGACTGATGTATTGGGTAGAGACTTCAATATAAAGTGGTAGAGACTCGCACGGCACGGTAGTACAGCGGTTAGCGCTCGTGCTTCACAGCTGTGCGTGTGAGTGTGAGTGTGAGTGTGCGCGTGCGCATGCACCTGTTTGTTATCTGTAAAGCACTTTGCGATACCTTTCGGTATGAAAAGCGCTTTATAAATAAAGTTTGATTGATTGATTGATTGAAGAGGGAGCTGGGGGCAAAGCTCTCGATTTACCAATCGATCTACATTCCCACCCTCACCTATGGTCATGAGATTTGGGTAATGACCCAAATCTCCCTCGGGAGGTGCTCCAGGCATGTCCTATTGGGAGGAGGCCTCGTGGAAGGCCCAGGACACACTGGTGGGACTATGTCTCCGAGCTGGCCTGGTGTCGTCTCGGGGTCCCCCCAGAACAGCTGGAGGAGGTGTGCGTGGATCGGGAAGTCTGGGCATCTCTGCTGAGACTGCTGCCCCCGCGACCCGGCTCCGGATAAAGCGGAAGAAGATGGATGGATAAGAGATAGGGACTTACCATTTTTTTGCTTTGGAATTTGCTGATTTTTGTCTTTCAAACAAGCTCCCTCTGAAGTACCAACTAAACATGAATATACAGCGCGCCATGCTGTCACAGTTCAACACTGACACGTTTTGCAGTTTGGGAGCATCATACACAGGATAATAGACAAAACATTTGGAAAATCGTCAGAAAATATTGGCCAAAAAATTGCCCATGCATATGGGCATCGGCCAATAAAAATCGCCCAAAATTGGCATTGGCTTTAGAAAAAAAACATTTTGTTTTGGTTTGATATGCAAGTCATAGAATATCAAGCCAAAATCTATACCAATTGACACCCAATACTGACATCAGGAAACTTGTTTATCCATGGTTTTGACTATAGATTATATTTTAATGTTCACCAATTTAACCATTACCACTTCATGTGGCACTTTTAGGAATGACCAAACAACTGCGCACCATTCTAAACACCCAGCCCATATGTTCAGGTCTAAATAAGAATCATTTCATATACCTGCTGACCTAAAAAAAGGCCCTGTGACACCGCTGGGCAATCAGTAATAGCTCGTTCCGCGCTGACCCAAGTGCCCCTGGCCCCCACTGGGGTGAAAACTAAGAAATCAGAACAAGGCTGGAGGGCCTGGTGCTTCTATTACAGGCTGATTTATCCCACTCCGAAGGCACACCGGTTGTTAAAGATACTAATCACACATCGATTTTCACCACCACCTACAATAATAAGAATACTATTTTAAAATCTCAATAACAGCGAAAGAGAGGTGATAATTATGAGTTGTTTATTTGTAAAGGTTCACGCTATTACACCTTACTATCATAAAAAAAACGTAGAAACTGACTAAAAATCTAGATAACCAGATTTTTCCCCACCTCTGATGGGATTAAGCCACAACCATTGCTCCATATCTGGCCATTTTATGCTGTATTGTTTCAGACTCTCCTTGTGGATAATGAGGTCGCACTGTGCTCGCCTATGAGGAAATTATCTGAAGTCGAGTTTTCATTAAGAGTGGACAAATGAATAGAATCAATAATCAAGTTTGACATTCCAAACCCCTCATTGTCCTTCCATCGCCCGTGAGACTAGATGTGCACTTAAACAATTGAAATAGCTTATTTTTACATTACAACCAGCGTTAATGATTTATACCTGCAGGGAACATTTTAAATCTTATTCCAGGGTTACTTACATGACTTTTTTCCTGTTGAGGACTTCATGTTGAAGGCCATACTAAAAGGAAAACAGTTTTTTGAATATTCTATACTGGTAACATGGCAACATCGATGGATAGGGATTCATTTTGGTTATTGGTAATGTTGATTGGGTATCATCTATTGCTTTCATAACAATATAAAGAAATTGAATGAGTAAATAAAGCTAAACCATCCATCCATCCACCCATCCATTTTCTTCCGCTTTATCCCGGGCTGGGTTGCGGGGGCAGCAGTCTCAGCAGAGATGCCCAGACTTCCCGATCCACGCACACCTCCTCCAGCTGTTCTGGGGGGACCCCGAGGCGACACCAGGCCAGCTCAGAGACATAGTCCCACCAGCGTGTCCTGGGCCTTCCACAAGGCCTCCTCCCAATAGGACATGCCTGGAGCACCTCCCAAAGGGGGGCGACCAAGAGGCATCCGGAACAGATGCCCTAGCCACCTCAGCTGGCTCCTTTCGACGTGAAGGAGCAGCGACTCTACTCAGAGCTCCTCACCCGATCTCGGAGGGTGCGCCCAACCACCCTGCGATGGAGACTAATTTCGGCCGCTTGTATTCGCGATCTTGTCCTTTCGGTCATTACCCAAATCTCATGACCATAGGTGAGGGTAGGAACGTAGATCGATGGGTAAATCGAGAGCTTTGCCCCCTGACTCAAAGCTAAACCAAACTATAATAAGGAGATAAAGATATGCTTTTATGCTCTTTGCTTCAAGTGGATATACGCTAATGAACTAATCTCTTTGAATACAAAAAAGGATCTATTACTGGAATTAAGCACAGATAGACTCCGTGAGTGTTTTTTTACATGGCGAAATAAATGACTTGGTGAAGGAGACGCGAGGCTGCCATCACACTCGCCGCGGCTCCATGTTATGAATGATTCAAGCCTTCATCTTTAACCGTATTTGAAGAACTTTCGATTTCTCAAATGGATCACTTCACATCCTTCCCACGCTGCATCTCTAGATTTGAAAATGTCTAGAGATTTGCCTTATGAAGGCGAGAGAGCCCTGTGTATCCATCTCGACCTATCCATATTTTAATACAGGCTTAAATCAACCTATTTTTGTCTTGACGCGTATGTTCAAGGGGCATGGGCAGCAATAAGCTAATTTGATATCTAGCCTTGGAAGAAATGCAATGAAAAATGCCATTCCGGAAATAGATCATTTGCATAGTCCCCACTGAATATGATTGCATTAGATTATTAAATTGTAGAGAAAAAGGATTGTGGCATAGGGCGTAATGGCGGTGATATTACATAGTCATTAAACAAAGATTTTTGTTGGGGTGAGGGTAGGCCATGTTCTAATGCCTTTGTGCTGTGTTTCTATTACCCAAAGCGAAGACAATTCAGCACAGTTCGAGGTTTAGAAGCGCTGATCGAGTGCGTGTCTGTCCGCTGGGAACCTTTAACACAATATGAAGACAGCTGACAGTACGCGGGCTTTTGTCGAGAGGAGCCACTGCTGTACATCGCAACAAATGCTCCCCTCGCCCGCCTTGTTTTCTTCTTTGTCCCATGTGGTGACACCAACTAATGAAGCCGTGATTGCTAAGCTGTCCCCGCGCAAAACGATTAACAATGATGAGAGAGAAAAAAAAAAACTGTTTGTTCATGACACGGCTCACCTGCAAAATACAACCCCCAGTGAAGGTGACGTGCGGAAAATATAGCCGCTCCCGCCACCGCGATTTAATTTAATGGGCCTCCGTATGGCGCTGCCGAATCAATGAAAGATCATCGCGGATTTCTTCCCGCAGAGCTTATAGTTGGTGGGTATAGGGAGAAGGAAGAGGAGGCTAAATTTATACAGGGATTCCTCAGAGACATCAAGAAGAACTGGCGGCTCTACCGGCGGAGTCACACGAGCCCTTTAGTAGAGGAGGGTCAGGGAGAGAAAAGGCAGGCTATGACTACGCTCAGAGCTTTGACCCATATCTGTACGGCAGAACTGTCACAGCTGGAAAATGGATGGCCGACCTTGGTTCAGACGCGCAGCCAGTCGCGGGGATAGTCCTAGAAAGAGAGCGTTAGCTGTAGGGCCCAGAGACGGCGAGAAGTGAGAAGAGGGGGGCGAGGGGGAGCCAGGTACTTGGAACGAATTTCAACTAAATTATGTCAGCGCGCTTCCCTCTCACTGGTGAAAATTTACCTTCAAGAGATAATTTAGTAACCCGAAAATAAAAAACATCATTGCCTGCGTTGCATTGGTTGTTGTTTTGTTTTTTTCATATGTGAAACTTCTGTCACCTGCAGTTAAAAATAGCTGTTCCTCAGTCTTATGAATTTATTATTATTATCTGTTTTTTGCATCTGTATTTGTACTTCGGTAAATCACTGATGGGTTCATCCGACACGACGGCTTTACAAAAAGTAGGAAAATGATGGTAGTTCCCAAGCCATAGGTTAAACCTTTCTGGGGTGCCATTATGTCCCTGGGCAAGACACTTCACCCAAGGTGTCGATATACCTGAATAAAAGTACATCAACAGTTAGAGTACGGATAAAACCAGATTTTAAAAACAGACTATGCAAAACACAACTGGATCAACAGACTGCACTTTCAGAAAACACAATTTTCTTGAAAAGTGAATAAAGTGATTTTTTTTTAAGCCATAGCTACTGTATACATTACACTATAATAAGCACAATGTTTTCATCCATGAAGCGGTCCCTCCCTCCTTTTATGTGCTCTGAGGATTTCTGCTTAGATCGTCAAGAAAGAAGTTTTGTGTGTTCTTCTGTATCGTTTAATGGAAGAAGGGGCCGCCTTGGGGCATGGGCAGGCAAGTTTAGAATATCAATTAGTATCAACCAATTCTGTGAAACTCTCCTCGGGGGGATGCAGAGTATCTTTTTTTCCGGCTCATACAGAGAATAGGCTTCTGTGGAGATGAAAGGCGGGGGATTGATGGGGTTAAGCAAGTTAAGCAGGGTATGGTATCGGGGAATTTCTTACACTGGACAGTGTTTGTGAGCTATCGAAATGACGACCCCCCATGGGTTGTGTAAGGGAGATTTTGAAAGGCTTTTCAATAAACATGGGCCTCCTCCCAATAGGACATGCCCAGAACACCTACCGAAGGAGGCAACCAGCAGGCATCCGAAACAGATCCCTGAGCCACATCAGCTGGCTCCTTTCGACGTGACTCTACTCTGTGCTCCTCCTGGGTAACTGAGCTCCTCACCTGATCTCGAAGGGTGCGCCCAGCCACCCTGCAAAAGAAACTCATTTCTGTCATGGCACAGATCTCATAACCATAGGTGAGGTTAGGAACGCAGATTGACCGGTAAATTGAGAGCTTTGCCCTCCGACTCCGATCCCTCTTCACCACAACAGTCTTACTGAATATACTGCCAACGCCGCACCGATCCATCTGTCGATCTCACACGCCATCCATCCCCCACTTTTGAACAAGACCCAGAGATACTCCTCTACGAGGCAAGGACTCTCCACCGACCTGGAAAGAGCAAGCCACCTTTTTCCGGAGAACCATGGCCTCGGCCCCAGTGTCACGCAAACTTGTTTTATTGTTTGTAAGATTTAAAATGATGCCCTCTGCTGTTGTGTTGCATACCTGCATTTTATAACGTCTTAACACGTAGGAGTATCATCGAGACACATGCAATATTTGAAGTTGTACCACCAAGACATCAAGGCTAAAATAGTCCCGAATAAAGCATAAAACATGGCCACTAACTACTATTTTATTATTATGTTATTATGACACTCACTTGCAGCATGTTTGAATGTTCATCTTTGTTATGTGAAAACAGAGATGAACAATCTTTATTATTGATATCGTCAGATCTCTTATCAACTTCCTGAGGTTATCTGCGAGACAGCTTTCATTACTGTCATTTTAGATAATAGTGATGATTTGACATGGCGTGCTGCTATCTCTCGTCACGCACTCTGTCACGCCGGGAAATCTTATTGTGGTTTGAGCAAGTACAGTGGAAGCTGTAATGACAACTTCAGCAGCGTGGGAAACCTTTTACAATGAACTGAAGGTGAATTACTTAGTTCTTCATTCAAACAGAGTCACATATCACTATATCTATTATATAACATACTACACTTTGATGTAACCCTATGTTTTTGTGTTTTTATTGGGGGGTTTTGGGCTATTTCAAGCTTCAAATTTGCACGGTGACCAAACAGACAGTTGTGGACACTTCCAAACTTTTGGAAAACCATAGCGGGACACTAACCTAATTATTGCTCCAGACAGAGGGCCCTCACAGAAAGGCGTCCTGTCCCAGGGCTGAGTCAGAAGAGGATGATCAGCACATGATCCGGGGCTATTGGACAAGGTTACGCCTCATCATTCCACATAAGCTACACTCACTCACTCCTACAGACGGGGGAGCCACTGCGTGAGTGCTTTGAATGACTGTTTGTGTTTCACTCTTGAGAACCCCCTCAAGTCTTGGCGAATGTAATAGTGCAAGTTCCAACTGGACAGTAAACTTGGGTACTTGAACAGTTTCATTTTCCAACAAAACATTATTTTCGTTAAACATTCACACTGTGGCAAATTCATATTATTCAAAAAGTATGCCATTTCCATTTCTAAATCTGAAACTTTGCACTGGCAACAGTAAGTCAACCTCTTACCACCCGTCTTAACCGAGCGCATTTTCTCCAGGTCGGCTTTACCAAATCTAAGCTTCTCGACTGGAGCTTACAGCATTGTAGGCCAGTGTTACGCCTCATTGGAAAGCTAATCAATGGCTAAGATGTTATTGCTTTTTTTTTTTTTTACTTTTTTATTGAGTTTTTGTTGCTTTTTAATTGTGTTATTGTTGCTTTTTCGGCACATTTTTTTCAAGAAGCTCTTAGATTTGGGTAAAGGCAAACAGTAGAAAATGTGCTCGGTTCAGGGGGCGGGTAGAGGAACAGGCCACCGTTTTTCCATACTGAGATATGTTCTTACCTGAGCTTAGACGAGTTGGTGCGTACCTGTCTGGTCTTTGTGCATGCCCTCAGTCACGCAAAACGACCAAAGATGTTGTTAGCATGTGGCCTCTCCCAGCATATTCCTATGTCTCCAAACGAGGTGAAGTTAGAGGCTACCAAGCTCTTTCACGGGCACGCATCAAAGACCAGACAGGTACGTATCAACTCGTCTATAAGCTCAGGTGAGAACATATCACAGTATGGAAAAATGGATGGTAGTGCATATTACGCTTTACAATACGGCCCAGTAAGTCTATGTAGTTACTGTAGAACATCCTAGACAACTACAGTGGTTCATCTATGGTACCTATAATGGTACTTTACAGCTAACTGTGAAGTACCATTTTAGGTATGATAGGTACCATAGCTGTCCACTGTAGACGCGAGGCAGCCATCACACTCCATGTTATGAATGATTCAAGCCTTCATCTTTAACCGTATTTGAAGAACTTTCGATTTCTCAAATGGATCACTTCACATCCTCCCCACGCTGCATCTCTAGATTTTAAAATGTTTCGAGATTTGCCTTATGAAGGCGAGCGAGCCCCGTGTATCCATCTCGACCTATCCATATTTTTAAAATTTAAAAACAGACGATGCAAAACACAACTGGATCAACAGACTGCACTTTCAGAAAACACAATTTTCTTGAAAAGTGAATCCAGTGACTTTTTTTTTTTTTTAAGCCATAGCTACTGTATACATTACGCTATAATAAGCACAATGTTTTCATCCATGAAGCGGTCCCTCCCTCCTTTTATGTGCTCTGAAGATGTCTGCTTAGATCGTCAAGAAAGAAGTTTTGCGTGTTCTTCTGTATCGTTTAATGGAAGAAGGGGCCGCCTTTGGGCATGGGCAGGCAAGTTTAGAATATCAATTAGTATCAACCAATTCTGTGAAACCCTCCTCGGGGGGATGCAGAGTGTATTTTTTTCTGGCTCATACAGAGAATAGGCTTCTGTGGAGATGAAAGGCGGGGGATTGATAGGGTTAAGCAGGGTATGGTATCAAGGAATTGCTTAGCTCTGGACAGTGTTTGTGAGCTATCGAAATGCAATGACGACCCCCCCCTGGGTTGTGTAAGGGAGATTTTGAAAGGCTTTTCAATAAACATGGGCCTCCTCCCAATAGGACATGCCCAGAACACCTACCGAAGGAGGCAACCAGCAGGCATCCGAAACAGATCCCCGAGCCACCTCACCCGGTAAATCGAGAGCTTTGTCCTCCGACTCAGCTCCCTCTTCACCACAACAGTCTTACTGTATATACTGCCAACGCCGCACCGATCCATCTGTCGATCTCACACTCCATCCATCCCCCACTTGTGAACAAGACCCCGAGATACTCCTCTACGAGGCAAGGACTCTCCACCGACCTGGAAAAAGCAAGCCACCTTTTTCCGGAGAACCATGGCCTCGGCCCCAGTGTCACGCAAACTTGTTTTATTGTTTGTAAGATTTAAAATGATGCCCTCTGCTGTTGTGTTGCATACCTGCATTTTATAACGTCTTAACACGTAGGAGTATCATCGAGACACATGCAATATTTGAAGTTGTACCACCAAGACATCAAGGCTAAAATAGTCCCGAATAAAGCATAAAACATGGCCACTAACTACTACTTTACTATTATGTTATTATGACACTCACTTGCAGCATGTTTGAATGTTCATCTTTGTTATGTGAAAACAGAGATGAACAATCTTTATTATTGATATCGTCAGATCTCTTATCAACTTCCTGAGGTTATCTGCGAGACAGCTTTCATTACTGTCATTTTAGATAATGGTGATGATTTGACATGGCGTGCTGCTATCTCTCGTCACGCACTCTGTCACGCCGGGAAATCTTATTGTGGTTTGAGCAAGTACAGTGGAAGCTGTAATGACAACTTCAGCAGCGTGGGAAACCTTTTACAATGAACTGAAGGTGAATTACTTAGTTCTTCATTCAAACAGAGTCACATATCACTATATCTATTATATAACATACTACACTTTGATGTAACCCTATGTTTTTGTGTTTTTATTGGGGGGTTTTGGGCTATTTCAAGCTTCAAATTTGCACGGTGACCAAACAGACAGTTGTGGACACTTCCAAACTTTGGGAAAACCATAGCGGGACACTAACCTAATTATTGCTCCAGACAGAGGGCCCTCACAGAAAGGCGTCCTGTCCCAGGGCTGAGTCAGAAGAGGATGATCAGCACATGATCCGGGGCTATTGGACAAGGTTACGCCTCATCATTCCACATAAGCTACACTCACTCACTCCTACAGACGGGGGAGCCACTGCGTGAGTGCTTTGAATGACTGTTTGTGTTTCACTCTTGAGAACCCCCTCAAGTCTTGGCGAATGTAATAGTGCAAGTTCCAACTGGACAGTAAACTTGGGTACTTGAACAGTTTCATTTTCCCAACAAAACATTATTTTCGTTAAACATTCAAACTGTGGCAAATTCATATTATTCAAAAAGTATGCTATTTCCATTTCTAAATCTGAAACTTTGCACTGGCAACAGTAAGTCAACCTCTTACCACCCGTCTTAACCGAGCGCATTTTCTCCAGTTCGGCTTTACCAAATCTAAGCTTCTCGACTGGAGCTTACAGCATTGTAGGCCAGTGTTACGGCTCATGGGAAAGCTAATCAATGGCTCAATGGTTTTTGTTGCTTTTTAATTGTGTTATTGTTGCTTTTTCGGCACGTGCGGAAGTTGTGCTATGTTGTCCTTATCCATTTCTCCAAACTTGACAACTTGAAATAGGTACCTCTGGACCGCTATCTTCTTTAAGAATATGAATTATGACCGTCATTTTCTTTAATAACAGAGAACAAAGTTATTTTTAATGCACACTGTTGGAGTGTTGTCTTAGATTTCCATGACAGCAGATGTTTTAAAAATAAAAGAGCAGCGCATTATCATTAGGGACTGTAATACAAGTTGCTGTGAAATAAACATCGGCTCATTCATCTATTTGCCATCTAATGTGTCTGCTGGGACGGTTGGACTCACAACACTGTAACCAAATATGGAGAGAGAGAGAGAGGGAGGATGAGAGAGAGGGAGGAGGGGATTGTTAAAAATCTCTGTCTAAAAATACAAACTGACAGTCGCATCCACTTCACACTTTTCTCAGTAATACCCACTGAGATTCACACATGAGCCTGAAACAGGGATAAAACAGGATTACAACAGGTCCAAAAAAAAAAAGAAGTCAATGAAAATAAAATGCTAAATGCAAGACTAATATAGGACTAAACCAAACCTTAACTAGGCCTAATCCAAGACTAGACCATGCTTTAATAATGATTAATCTAAATCTAAACAGGGAACGTCACGTCTTGACTCGGGTTGTTTGCAAAATCACCATCCAGAAATCCTGACAGAGGTAGTTATCAAGTATCACACTGCGCTTCACACATACAGAAGGTCCCAGAGCGATTATGATTCAGCCATAAGTCGTTTTCAGCCCGACGGTGGTTTGAAATCAAACGGCTTCAAACGCGCCGCTGTTGCTCCGGGCCAGACTCACGAACAAGTATGATAATGTGGGGTCCAGCTGCAGGCCCACACTAAAGATGAGAGCTCCACTGTGACAAACTGCACTGTATATTAGTTTGACTGTTTCTCTGTAAATGGGATTTTACATACAAGAAAAGTCTCGTGATTTACCTCAAAACTTGACCAAAGCAGTTTTAATCCACCTTGTTGCAACTTAATGTAGTTCTCCAAAGGCCCATATGAGGAAGCACCTGGCTTCTCATTTAATGCTTTTCTTCCCCTTTTTTTGATATACACGTTAGCTGCAGATGCCTCAAAGATGATATAAATGTGTGATCTTGATACAGACACTGTGTAATTTCCACCCGATCCTCGAGATTTTGCACAGGCTCCTGTGAAAAATCACACTTAAAGGGGGCTCCGGTAAGCTGCAGCTTAATTGGCGATGACGTGACGCGCATAATATCGGCTAACTCCCTGCTTAGAACGCACAGGGTAGCGAGATATTTGGCAAACATAACAGTCACGTTTGTGAATGCACACAAGTGGAAGCCCAGTAAAGATGTATTTGCAAATCATGCAAAACAGGAACTTGTAACAGGCACACAAGAAGGAAGGGAAAATGGAGACAGAGAGAGAGAGGTGGGTGGATATAGAGGGAGGGAGGAGAGGAAGATGAAGAAAGATCTTGCATGTGTGAACTCAGTTGGAACCGGGGAATAATGAGCAGGTCAACTCTTTTCATAAATCATCGCGTACAACAAGAAACCGCACACCGGGCCTCGAGGTGAACACACTATCAAGGCTATCATGAGCAATTCAAAAGCAGTTTAGCACACTTTACATATAGTGACTTGCTATCGCATATTTACACTGTGCAGTGAACGGCTCTGACTGCTTCTCAATATCCCAACACGGCTCTTTCACTGCGTTTAATTTTTTTTTACCAACGTCAGCATCCAATACAACAGTGGTTCTCAACTGGTGGGTTGGGGCTCCAAAGTGGGCAGCAGAACCAATTTCAGCGGGTCACAAAGGCTTTCCCTGACCACGCTTGCTGCAAACGGAACTGATTTGAGATCTGCATTTTTAGGGGTCAAATTTGCTTGTGGATTGGACACATTGCCGCGAGTGGGCATATTTTACATTTCATGACAACACAAGCACTTGTATTGCTCCTAATTAAAGATGGTTTATTTTACACATCTCTTGGTTGGAACAGGTGTGTAAGAGAAGGCACTTAAAGCAGTACTAAGTAACTTGTTTACCTTAATAAATCCTGTACGTAGTCCCTCTGGGGGTAATACAAGTGTTAAAGGGATTATTGGGGGGTCTATCAAATTTCAAATCATTTTTGAAATAAAACTGACCTTGCATCACATGAATGATCGCACTCCGCCGCTGCGTAGCTTACAATCACGAAGCTGATGCTGCTTATATATAAGTTATTTTAAATAAAAAATGGTTAAAATGTTTCTATCGACACTATGGCGTTATAAGTGATTTGCCTCAGGTTCACTGTGGAGTGGGTCAGGCTGTTTTTAATGCAGGCTAGCTGTTACCATAGAAATGTGCTAGCCTAACACTAGCCTAGCTCCACGAAACTCTTCAAATATAATGACTGCATGGATTAAAAAAAAAAAATCTCCAGAAATCAACAACACTCTGGATAACTAGGAAATGAGGCCCCATGTCAAAAATCCTGAAATATCCCCTTAAGGACGCTCTGATTATCGGAAGATAATCTTAAAAGATATTCCTGCCGTGTGTGGTGAGTTAAGACCACTTTCATCTGCTCGGAAGGAAATCGGGGCTTTCCAACATGTTGGGTTGTTTTGGCCAAGCCTGGCCAAGCGTCACGCCGCATCCCGTGAGTGACGCTGCTCGTGAACAACACGTGACGTGACATGAACTAATCTGATTGCACGGGAACTATTTGATTTTGCGGATGCCGCCAATGGGGACGGGGGGTCCAGACTGATTCCCTGATGTATACAAAAAAAAAGAGGGTATCGTTCTGGTCTCACCAGGCTAGTTTTGGCCCAATTTCTCACGGTGTGTGGTGTGCCCCGAGGACAAAGGAGGCCGCATCCTGTTGAATGGGGGTCGGTCCATTAGTCCGACGTCTCATTATTATGAAAATGTCCCATTGAGTAGGGGTTAAAAAAATAAAATTAGGTTCAGGCAAGAGTCCACTGACCTTAAGGTTAGGGCCAATGGTTGTATATGGCTCTCTAATCCACAAAATTATTCAATTTTCGGAATAATGAGACGTAGGACTAATGGGTTGTCGGACTAATGGCATGGCACCGTTGGCTGTGACGTATAGCCAATCAGAAAGCAAGGTGATTGGCGCGGCGGAAAGTCCGGTGTACATTGGAGATGTTTTTTCATATATATTTTTTCAGTTAAAAACAAACTACAAACTATGGCCACTGCCTCTTCTTTGTCCGCCATGTTTGTTTATTCTGAAGTCACGTTTGATCTCGAGAGGTTTTGTGAGATTTCCCGTCTGACCTGGGATTGTTCCTAAGTGAAATCGGTTTGTGTCTGATGTGTTGATTTTGGCTGCACCAAAACTGTTAAACCCGTGATTTTTGTATCGCCATGTGTGGGGGTCTCTCAGGTTTGGAAAATCAAATTTTTTAATCTTCCAGTGTGAATCAGGTTTAAGACGAGGTGTGCTAATCCAATCAGCAGCAAATATCCAAATAAAAGCCCCTCCTCCATCTAAATAATGTAAAGGATGCCTTTCCACAGGAATGTTACGGTTATTTGCACTGCAATGGCAATCTGACGTTTGGAAAGTTAGACTTTACACTTAGCATTTAACTTCTGACTGGTCATTAGTTGTTTTGATCGTGAAATTACATAATTTAAATATATATATATATATATATATATATATATATATATATATAATAATCCAGGGGAAATACAGTATTCCATGTTATATTTAATAGATTCAAACTTCACAGAGTTGTAGAGGTTGGAACAGATAAGGCGATGTGGTTCCTGATGCAATAACCTTCACCTGACAATGTCCACTATGCACCAAACCTTTTGGGCAAGGAGCTGCTGATACAACGTTAACACCATTTCATTCTCTCAGGCGTTTGAATAATGTCACCTGAACAAAAAGAGTAGTGTCACAGGACTATTTATATATTTGACATTTAGGCCCAGCCCTATTGTGCGGCAAATCCCTCATCATTACGTCTTAAACCTTGATTAGAAGGGGTTTATTTGCATGATGCTCCCCCGTTAGGCCTATAAATGATTGCATTGACTCGAAATGGCAGCCTGCTTGGTAATGCCTAAAGATTCACAGATTTGGTGCAATCCAGACGGTAATTACATGCGCGTGTAATGTTGTGTGGATGGAGGACTATAGCGCGCGGGCTATTTACACATTCACAGTTGACTCTAAGCTCATTACCAGGCGTGGTGATTGCTGGTGAGGACTAATTATTTTGGCCCGTTTCATTCCTGCCGCTCGTTAGGCATGCACACCAGGAATTTGTCCTCTGGCTTTTCAGCATCGCACATTAAAGGATATTTATCAAACACGTTTAGATGATGAATAAGAACTAGGAGGTCTCACGAAACGGCTTTTGATTGTATTTGATTATAACTATTCAAATTGGGTTCCTGGAATAAATAATTGATTACAACAGTTGCTGAGGATATGATTTGGATTAGCAGCCCAAAAGTACTCAAAACAATTTGAACAGAAGAAGTTCTTGGTATGTAAAATATGTAAAGTATGTAAAGCTTTAGCTAACATAAAGACAATCGGCTCTTCCTTGTGCAGACCATCAATAGCCCGTGTGAATGTAGTGTGTGGGTGAGTAGTTGGAGGTGGTGGTTGGAGAGGTCAGTGATGCAAATTGGTAGCCTGGCGAGTGAGTCTACCTCAGGGCAGCTGTGGCTACAATAGTAGCTTAACACCACCAAGTATGGAGTAAATTAATAATGACTACAGTATAGCACTTTAAGAAAAAAAGTCAACTTGTATAGCGCTTTTCAATGCCTTTATCAGGCCCAAAGCACTTTACAGTAAGGAACCAGTCACCCATTCACTCTCTCATTCATACACCAATGTACACAGACACTGTAGGCAAGTAGGGTGAAGTGTCTTGCCCAAGGACACAACAGTGGGCACTTGCAGGAGCTGGGATTCGATCCCACGATCATCCGATCATGAGACGACACGCTCTACCAACTGCGCCACTGTCGCCCATCGAGAAACTTGTCATCTTGACATTATTATTGTAATGTAGGGAGGCTGGATGGAAGGCCGCCATCTACCCTGTTGAAGTTGGCTGCCGAGGCTTCGTGGGGCTGTCAATGACATGGCTTTTGAGGGATGCAGGAGTCACGGGGGGGAAGCTGCGCAGGGCCACAAGAGAGCTTTCGGAGGAGGCGGAAAGGGCAGCTTTTGGCTCTGGTTGAGGAGAAAGGATAGGAGTTGGGGAAAGTATCGCTAACCTCAATGACGGCTGCAGGGGATAACATTCTCCAGCTGCAGGGAGTGACATGGAGACGTCCTTGTCACTGCTCCGCCACCATGAGACGTTCCAGGATTAAAGGGGCGAAACGTTGGTGATTGGTGGTTCCTGGCTGATGACCCTGCAGCTGACCCTGTAGCTGACCCATGGGCACCGAAGGAGGTGCGACAGGCAGTAATGCCAAGCAGGAAATTACATCCACCTGAACACATCAACTAGTATAATAAGTATAATATTTTTCATTTGATAGTCATCAGAAGTTCTTGGATGCCTGTTTAATTTTTAGAGTTTTAAATGGTCTTGCCCCTCCACCATTAATGGATTTGATATAAAAAAAATAAGCAACAATCGAGTAAATACCAGTTGACCAGAGGAGACTGTAATGTGCAACGACGCAGGACTAAAGTCAGTCAAATGGTGGAGTCTATCAGAAGCCCACAGTCATGGAACTCACTGCCTGCTCATGTCAGGAAACTGTGACAATTACCACACCTTTAAAAAGGTCCTAAAAAAACTGGTCGAAAACAAAACAATCGTGCCCTCACTGGTAGATTAACCTCTTGGGCGTGTTATCTCACCTGTGACTGACCTCTGTGACTGTAACTTGGTCTGTGTACTATATATTTATCTTCTGTCAATGAATGTGTCTTTACCTGCCTTAGGACAACAGATGCAATTTAGTGATTATGCTCATTCTGGTGCATTTACATTGAGGCACTCAGATCTGCTGCTATCACTTATCACTTTATATCACTTTATCACTTTACTTTATACTCATAAACATCTGTAAATATAATCCCACTGTTATTCCTTATGCATGCCCCCTAAAGCCTTATAGTTTAAAGTTTTACAGCTTATTTTATCTCAATTCTGTGTTGTTTTATGTTGCACGTCCGCATCAAGAAAAATTCCTAGTTTGTGAACCTGTTCACAGACAATGGCAATAAAACCTATTCTGATTCTGATTCTGAGGCTTTCTGCTGATGTGTTGATTAATGTGCACTGTCAAATAAATTAAACTATATTATAAGACAAAGTGCATTAGACACTTGTGACATACAAAGAGGGAGAAGTTCCACAACTGTGATGAGAAATGAGTCAGAAGTCAGTTTAGGTCACTAATGTTCAAGTGAAATTGCCGCTTCACTTCACAAGTACTGTGATATTGTTTGCCGCAGAAATTATTCCATCAAAGTGTGTAGTAATTAGAAAGATTATGTGGGGGAAAATCTGTGATATAATCCCTTTTTCAACAGAATCCTGGCCTGAAATATGACCCTATTGTATAGGTTTTAGAGACCTAATACATACAAAGGGAGAACATGCAAACTCCAATCAGAAAAGCCACACCATGTCGATTAAATTTTGCATCATCTTGTTGTGAGGTGAGAGCACTAACCACTGCCCTATGTAATTTAAAGTAAATTGGGTCAACAGTTAAAATATCCCACTTTTTTCACTTTATTTTGCCACAACAAAACTCTCTTGAAATATTAATGGGAATAGCGGTGGCAGTCAATGTGACAGACCTAGGCCATTGTTCAGCATTGTGTTGTGATGCATTTAACAGAAAAGAGATGCTTGAGCAGAATATGAAAACATGAAAATGAAAACTTACAGAATGCCTTGCAATTTCCTAATTCACTAACTTTTCGCTGGATACAGTATAATCAGTGCATTTATCTCAACGGAAACTGAAGTGGTCTCCCAGACTTCCACTCCTTGTTCCCAGACATTACGCTTAATTTAAACAGCCCTTGAGGATACGCTTGGTAAAATATACTATTAGAATAATTGTGCAAATGTGAAGCCCACGAGAGAGCCCGATAGCATCACTGGGCCATATCTGATATCATTTAATGGACACGGTTGGAGATAGAAGGGGCTAATTGCAGTCGCACATGGAGCGCTATAGTGCTGAGGGTGCTAAGAAACACGGGTCAACAGTAGCTCTTTGACCCACTTTCACACAGGGTCAAGCAACACATGGACTAAGATATTTTATTTGATCCCAATGGGAGAAGCAAATCCCCTGGACCGTTTTATGAGGCCAGTCCGGGAGATATTTCTCATACGTTTGAAGTGTGAAAGATTTTTATAGAACAGATTTATCTATGACACTTTTTGAAGCGTGGTCATCATATTCTTTGAGATTGATTTCATGCAGTGAGCTAGCCATAGTGGTTCTCAACCCGTCTCATTTTGGGACTCATCATCAGGTGAACATTTTAATTTTGTCTAGTTTTTTTAAGTTTAAAGCTCAATAAATCAGGCTTCTGGAAAAATGCTTTTGAAAAAAACCTGGAACGCACAAAAAAAAAAAAATACATTCAGGGGAGACGTTGCCACAATGTGAGGGATAATCAAACACCTTATTGTGGGGATTAGGTGATATTTTAAATTAGAAGTCGACATATCGGGCCGATATTTGGCCCGATATGGCCTCGATTTTACAATATCGGCTATAGGCCGATCTAGCGCCAATAAAAGCTGATATCTCCGGGACCGAAAGTGATGGCGCCTTCACGTTTTTTGCATTTGAAAGGGCAAAGTCAGGGCTTGAAAAGTCCTTTAAAAGTCCTCCTACAACGTCCTAGGCCTTTTAGGGAACTGAGAAACATTGTGATGAAAATTGGTTAGGTACAAGTTTGTTAAATACAAGTTAAATCTCAGTGAATATGGACATGCTGCATGTCATTTTAAAACTAAGAATTCAAATCGCTGAGGTAGTTTTAACCTGCGCAAAATGTCACGGCTAGCAACAGCATGGAAGCAATGCTGGTGCATTAGCTAACGGCAGCTAATCACAGCTGGGACAAAAACTAGGATAGAATCACCTAAAGTAATATAATAAAAACAGCCACGGCTGGAGTATTTATGTTTTTACAGGATTATATACCAGACATTTGGAAAAATCGCCCAAAAATATTGGTCGACAATATCAGCCAAGCATATCAGCATCGACCAAACAAAATCCCCAAAAATCGGCATCGGCCTTAGAGAGCGAGAAAGCAAACTATCCTAAAAACCTGAAGGTACAACATAGAGTTTTTGCCTGCAGTGTCTCCATTCAAGGTTATTGAAATAGGAGAACCTTGGAATGGGATTTTATAAAAAGTTTACGCATTTGAAGTATCTGTTAGACTTTAAAGATATAACTCCCTGATAGTTGATACTTGTTTTTCTCACTCTCATAACAAACTCAGCCCTGCTCTGATGGGACTCAAACTTAAGTCCCGAGGTATGTGGGGGCGTCTCGAAGACAGACAGGCAGACCCAGCCCAGGCGTTGGCATTTAGACTTGACAAAGATGAAACTGTAGACCTCCTCTTGGAATAGCCCACTTCACTTAGCCGCACCGGCAACTCGATCCTTGGCTCACTTTCCCTGGGGTCACTCATGCCCCTCTCACCTTCTTTTTTCTCCTCAAGCCACAAACAGATCAGTCGGTTTATGGCATCAGGCTGGCTATAGGTGCGTAAAAAAAAACTCTCAGAATAACCTTTGGCAACATTTCCCGAACCGTTCAAAATGCCTCAGCTGCTACGCGAGTAAAAATAGCGCCATCTTTTCTTGAGGTGTCTCTCAAGAAATCATTAAGTCGGTACGAGGTGCTGATAAGTGTTAAGTCTCTGAGCGGGGAGGAGCGGGATATATGGCCAATTACAAGCCCCGAAGATATGCAAAGGAGGGATCAGGCAAGATAATGGCCGGTCGATTGGAACGCTTTTAGTTAAATGTCAAGTACAGCTTATAGATGTCGAGTGCAAAAGTTTCAGTGCAAAGATTTGTGAAATAGAGTACTGTTTTTTCAGTTTTGAATAAGGTTTGAGTGTAGCATAAGCTTGTTTTTGCGTCTTCAAGGGGCCAGACGTAAATAAAAACGACAGAAGATAGACATCGCGGATAGTATGGATGACTGGAGAGAACATTTATCCTTTCATTAGGGCATCTTTACATCTGAGTGCATGTCTTGGCTCCTTTTCATCACTGTAAGACATGGATCAGGGCCTTGACAGAGGTCTTTGCTTGATAAGTGCTCTGTAACTTGGACACCTGACCAAGACTCTGGCTCTGACTTTTGACAAATTTCCACTAAGGCTATTGAACTCCAAAATCCCACTATCGATGTTCCCTTCATTCGTTTGTGATCATTACAGCACAGTGAAGATACTGCTCAAACTCGCTCATACCATTATCTCCAGCCCTGCATAAGTCAAATCACAAGTCCTTCGACATGCAAGGATGGGATAATCTTTAATAAAAGGTGCTTCAATTGGAAACCCATTAGTTAAATGTCAAGTGGAGCTTACACTTAATCCCGACATCCTTTTCACTCCTCCTAGACATCACCATGAGAATCACTCTTACTTACTATCCTGTCACATGCCTTTTTTTTTCTATCCAACCAATCCATCTGCTGAATGCAATGCAGTTGTACAAATGGAACGGAAACACAATAGGAGCTTTGTGCAGAGCCAGACACTCAGAGCATGGCTGGTGTGGTCACGAGTCGAAGAAACTACTATTAAATCACTGCTTTAGACCAATAGGACACAGTCTTCAGGGGCAGCACCAGGGAGGACATAAAGGTCTCGTAATGGCTGGCGCTAGAATGGAAAAATCGGTGGCATTTTTTTATGTGTAAACCTCATTCCATAGCAAGAAATTTAACTATCCTCACTCATTGAATATTTCACTTTGTATTCTGCACATATAAAAATGATTGTAATTTCAAAATCTGAGCTCACAGACGAGGCTTTGTGCATGATCTCAGACCCAAAACAGCTCGTTTTCATTGTTTTTGCATACAGCAGAGAATTCTGAGGGGGGATAAAGCTAAATTATGTAATAACTTTCTCAGACAGGGAGGCAGTTGGTTTTAGGGCTTGCCTTTACAGATACAGTAAATGCACATATAACGTGACTATTCCAAATGTCAATGAATTGAAAAAATAAAATAAAAAAATCACATATCGCAATAAGCTCTAAGACACGAGTATTTCTTAGGTGCAGCACTGATGTGTTGATAAAAAACACCTGCAGAGTAGGTGAGACGGTGTGATGTCCAGCGACGGGTCAGACCTTCCTGCCCCTCACATGCACAAACACAGACATCAGAAGGGCATCCCAACGGGACCATGGCCATTGGGGGGGGCATGAGCTGTATTGTCACACTTCTCAACAAATCCAACTGGAAAGAGAGGAGTGCCACAATCACTGTACACAGCAGGGGCAGGTATACTGTGTCTCTGGCAGAAAGGCACACCGCTGGCATTAGGAAATTAATAGAAAAATGACAGTCGCCGGGTAAAAAAAGACCTCTGGTGTGCAGCTGATAGAAGTGGTTAAGGCAGCAGCACATTATGGCAGAACCCGGTTCTGTCCTTAGCTTCGTGGGTTTGTGTCCCGAGTCTGTCCCAATTTGCCAAATGTCTCTTCCCTTGCAAAAACAGCAGAAAACAAAACAAAAACAGCAATAATGATAAAATATGACTAAAGCAGCACCAGTTGTGTATATATATATATATATATGTGTGTATATATATATATATATATACATACACACATACATACAAATACATACACTATGTATATGCACATTTACATACACAAATACATACAAACAAACATATACATGTACACATACGTGTCTACACGTATACATAAATGCATATACACATATGCATACACACACATGCCTATTTTCAGTTTTTACACATTTACCATAATTACTGCTATGCATTTAATTTTAATTCAATTCAACAACAATGAATTCTCATGATAAATTCTTGAAGTATTTTAATCATTTTCATCTGATAACCCAATACAAATAACTTGTTCCCATTCTTCTTTAAAGTAGAGGGCTAAAGGCGACCCATTTAAAGAATTTAAAGACCCTTTAAGAACAGATGACAACCTTTCTAAAGGTATTACTGACATTATCTTTTCCCTTGTGGTGGCTCTTCTACGGAAACGCAGAGCTGCCAGTGCGGCTAAAACACTTTTGACTGCGCTTTCTCGTTCGAACGTAATACAAAGTCGTTCTAACGTAGATGACAACTCGTTTGAACGTGATTCCAAAGTCGTTCTAATATAGATGACAATTCGTTCTAACGTACTGTCAAAGTCGTTTTAACGTGTTGCCAAGTCGTTTGAACGACTTCGTAGCGCGTAGGCTAAATGCTAAAAACATCACCTTTACCCACAATGCCATAGGGTATGGGCATGCGCACTTGCGCTAAACAGCACACGCTGCTTATGACAACATGCAACAAAAAGGCTAACCGACGTGAAAGTAAAGTAAGTAAAACTTATTTATTAATTGATATTGTTATTTATTTTTGAACAATTCTCATCATTCTCACCACTGTGTGCAGCAGACAAAACTAAGATGGAGAGAGGAATGGAGGCACTTCTGTCCTTCTTGCGACGCCGTGATATTGGTGAAGAGAACATAACCAAACTGCAAAATGACAAAGTAAGTTGCTGAAGGATCATAAAGTTTTGGATTGTGTCGTCAAAATGCTAAGAATTCAGAGATTTCTACCGCATTCAATCAATATTTAACCAGTGAAGGTTTTAAAAGGTAGCTAAACTGTTGAAGTAAGGATTCACATGAGGTTGTTTGTTTCTAAAACATATTTTTGGCTAGTGTTAATCTATATAGACGTTACTGACGTGTGCCTGCCAACAACATGGCGGGATCCCAAACTCTATTACATCCCTAAACTTTTGATGTAAATGCTCCTCTGCACATGGCTAATTATGCAACATAGACGTGTCCTGTGTTGTTTCTAATTTGAACGTAATAAGTCATCATGACCCTTATCTAAGATTATGGTATTGCTAGCCTAGGGTCTCTTTGAATTTATAGGTACCAAACACAATAGTGCATTTATATGAACCGTTTTTTACAGAAAAAAATTCTATGGATATATTTTGTAATGTCTACTTATTCCAGAATACTTGCATACTATCAATCTATTTGACAGCTAAGAGTTGTTCTGCAGCTCTTTTTGCTTCTTTGCTCTTCTTAGCTAATTCGTTTATGAACAATCTCTACTTGTCCCCACTAAAATGGAAGATTTCTTTGGTTATGTAGAATTGACTACATACATTCTGAAATTGTGTGGTGATTCTTAGAGTGTGTGCTTCTGGCAGAACCACCATCCACAGTATTAAGCTGTTTGAGTTTGCAGTGAACTGTCTGCATAGATTTGATATTTGTCTTAATGATTGTTTCTATTGTAGATTGACACATCCGTCATTGAATCTATGGAAGATAAAGCCTTGGCCGCTTATATTCCTATCTATGGAGACAGAATTGCTACTCGAAGATTTTGTTCTGAGTACCAAAGACGAGGTGAAAAAGATGTACAGAGGCAATCCCTTCTACAAAAGCTCAGGAGAAAAATGGGCATTGACAAAACCTTTGAGGAGCCTGACAAGGAGGAACCTGGGCCATCGTCCAGACGTTCAAGACCTCATATGATAAACAATAAGATTGCTCTTAGACAAACACGAAAAGTGGAACTGGGGTGGTTTCATGAAGGAAAGCAACAGAAGAAGAATCATGGAGGTGGGACCCGAAGACTTGATGTGCCAAAGGACTCAAAAAAAGCGGACATTTTACAAATGGCACTGGATCTGTTCTTTCCAAAAGGGACATCCAAAAAGGGGAAACTGGAAGAATTCAGTGTTGATATTTTAGATTTTCAAGAAGATGCAGTGTTGGATGAAGATGTTACTGTGGGGGAGCTTTACTCTGTGCTCAAGATGGGGATGCTAAGGTTTTATCTTTGCACAAAATTAAAGGAATCCACCAACACTGAAGACTCCGTCCACACAGAGCAAGAGCACACAGTACAAGGACACAGAGAGCAAGAGCACACAGAGAAAGATCACACGGAGGAAGAGTATACAGAGCCAAATGGAAACACTCAGCCAGAAGATCAAAATGTATCACTCTCATCCAGTACCTCTGAAGTCATCATAGGAGCTCATGTAGGTGAACCTTTGCCTTTCCAGCTTGATGATACTGTACCTATTTTTGAAAGCGATGAAGAAGAGCATGTGATTCTCACTGTCCCCACAGCTACCCCGGACACTGTGATTATCATCAATCAGTGTTCCTCAAGTGATCCCACTCCAATTACCACTGAGCAACACAATGTTATATGCCTTACACCAAGCCCACGTTTTTCTCCTGGTGAAGCATCTACCCCAACCAATGCCAACTCTGATCTCACTGATAATGCACTTACAAATATCCACATAAAAATCCACAGAACAAACCTTCTGGATGAATTAATATCACAGTTTATAGATCCCAATCTTCTAACCAGCCATCTCACGTTTGGGTACATCAATGAAATTGGAGCAGATGCCGCCGGAGTGTCTCGAGATGTCTATGCTGCATTTTGGACAGAGTTTTATGATTATGCTACTGAAGGACAAGATATGAGAGTCCCAATACTCTCCCCAAAGAGGAAGGAAGAGGAATGGAAATCCATTGGTCGCATCTTGATGAAAGGGTTTCAGGACCATGGATATTTCCCTTGTAGGATCGCACAAGCATTCACTGTAGCTCTACTGTTTGGTGAAAAATCTGTTACACCAGACTTACTATTTGAGTCATTTCTGTCATACATCAGCATGGAAGAACGGGATCTTGTGAACAAGGCTTTACAGGAGGATCTTGATGATGAAGAGAAGGAGGAACTGATTGATTTTTTAGACCGCATGGGAGCCAAGTCTATCCCAGCAAAAGACAACTTGAAAGCTACACTTTTAAGTGTTGCTCACAAGCTGATTATCCAACAGCCAAAGTATGCTCTAGATAAAATGTCAGAGGTGGTGGGTTCTAAGCTGAGACAAACTTTTGGTAGTCTGGGCAACATTCAGCAAATCTATGCAAACGTGAAACCCACTACAAAGAAAGTTCTCAAGTTGCTTGAAGCTTCCCCCTCTACACAAGCAGAGCATCAGAGTCTGCGATACTTACAACAGTATATTAGAGGACTAGATCCGTCTGGCCTTAGAAAGTTTTTGAGGTTTACTACTGGCTCTGATGCACTTTGTGTTAACAAATTAGAGATAATGTTTACACCGCTGGATGGAGTTGAACGCAGGCCAGTTGCTCACACATGTGGGCCTGCCTTGGAACTGCCTTGGACATACATGTCCTTCCCTGAGCTGCGAGTAGAATTTGATCATATCCTTAATAGCGATTTGTGCTTTGTTATGGATATTGCGTAGTGAAAATATCATGTGCCTTTCAATTATGATACACATGTTGATGTCAAGTTCATTAGGCATGTTAAGCATGCCACAGTTTGCACTATGAGTTGAGAATTAATTGAAAAACAGTCTGTTCTGCAATGGGCTAAAAAAAAAAAAAAAAAATCAATTCATACACACAACATGCATTCATGTTCAGCTTTTTCTATGCATTTTAAGGTGAAACCAAAAGTTCTATTCTAGGCACACTGTTTAAAGTATGTTGTGAATTTTCATATACTTTGTCAGTTTAATTGCACTTTCAGTATTTAAGTAATCCAGGGAAAACAAGTTTTTTTTTCTTAAAAGGTGCAGTTTATTGCACAATTACTGTACTGTTCCTTTTCATGAACACACAACTGTTTTATATTAAGTAGTTGAATAAACATTTTTGAAAAATGTTGTACTGTTTTGTGGAAAATTATAGATATTGTCATATAGTGCCCAAGAAACACCAGAAGGGATTATTGTTCCTCAATAATCATTTATTTGTAGTGTATGTGATACAATATGTTTAATTTAGTACCTTTAATTGAAAAAAATCTATAATAGAGCTATCACATCTTCAAACAATATATCTTAAAATATGAATGCAGGTGGCAGCCAGGATAGCTTAATTCATAACTCTTTACGTATGCAAGTTCTTAGAAATAGGTACAGTTCAATTGCCTCGTCAGGTGTGGATGGGGGATGAAGGAAGTTGTCCGCCATCAACTGACAGGATAATGTGAACACAGTCTCATCACATGGGTAAGGTCCTCGTTGTATGCATTGTGCTCTGCATGTTTGTACTGCTTGCACAGATACATCTTTGAGATAGTCCTCTCCCCCAAAAAGCTGGGGAAGCATGTACATCATGTGAGGCCGGCCACTAGGTGCAACTGCATTCCTGCTTCTCCGAATGATGTGGGTGTTCCACAGGTGAGCAATATGCTGAAGTTCTTCCTGAGAGGCACATAAACCAATTTTTATTTTATTTTAAAGCAGACAATTTCTTACTATTTAATAAATACATGTTGTGCAACATTATGAGCCCAGGAAAGAGGTCAGCTGACAATCTGAACAGACCGGGTTGGGCCATTTGTCCTTGAGAATACCCCATTTTGGCAGATCTTGGAAACTAAGCATGCATGCTTGTGATTTTTACCAGACTGGGAGACCATGTGGAAATACTAGGAGCTTGGGTGAGTGAGTGTTAGTGATAACACATATAGGCAGACTTGCTTCCGTTAGACTACCCTAGGAGATTGTCATGTTCCTTGAGCTCATTATGCTGCTAAACCTGCAGTCGTCAATCAATAGCACACTCCTAATAATTAGCTCGGTGTCCTGAATATGTTTTTGGCTATAGTAAACATGTTTGCATAATGTATCACAGCGCACAATTCACTAATATAACTAATGAAGAAATTAACCACAAGACAAAGGTCATCTTAAAGTACACAAATACACACCTCAATGATATTTAGACAGGTGAAAAGAATCAGCTGCTTATCCAAGAAATCCCCAGTGAACTCATCACAATCTTTGAGTTTCTGAAAGGAATTCATCCAAAATTGGGACTGATGTGTCCTTAGAAAAGCCCACCAGCTCTCCATACGTTGGTTGTGTGTGCTGGATCCATAAATAAAGCAATTTGTTGCATAAGTGTCATTGTGTTCTAAGCGCAAAAATTGCTGCATGTCTGCCACAGTCCCATTTTCGGTCCCCAAGTCAGCACGGATTCTGGCAGCAGTACCTCCTTTTTGTTCAACTTCAGAAATAAAATATCCAGCAATAACTCTGGGATTGCTGTTGGTCGAGTATGCATGAAGCCAGATGATCTTTCGAGAAAACCCGTCCACTGCACCATTGATACAAACACCATAGGGCTTGAGCTTATCATAGGAATCTACATGCCACATAAAGTTTGAACCAGGGTTGCAATAAAGGCGTCTTCTAAGTCGATTTCGTTGTCTAAGCTGTACACCTTGAGGATCTAGAATGCTCAGTAAATGTCTTATAGTGTTCTGGCTAACGGTAAATCCCTGCTGTATGCACCAAAGGTGTTGTAGTTTGTATCCCTGAAGTTGTCCATATGTTTCCAGCTGATTCATAAGAAATAATGCAACATCAAGAAGGTCACTTTGGTTCTTTCTCCGGAAAAGCCGCAGTCTTGACAAAATCCTTCTTAATGTCCGAATGCTCATCACAACTCCATAAATAGAGCTAAGTGAAAGCAATATTTCACTATGGTTGAATCCTAATAAAAAATAGGACTTAATCAATTCATTTAAGTGTTCGTTGTCCATAGTGTCCTTTTATTCCTGCAGTTAAGAAAGCGAGTGGTCTTCTTCCACACCTGTAAAAAATAAAAGAAGTTACTCGGTTTGTCCACCAGAGAGAGACATTCTACACAGAATATATTGACAAATTACATGACGAATTATATAAAACAGAGTGTTTATTTTATTATGGTAATAGTGAGAAGTATTGGTGCTACAGGTCTAAAGGGCAAGCATCAGCACTTTACGTATTTGGATCAGATTTGACAGTGAAATTGTCAGTCAGTCTTACAGTTTTTATAGTGTTCCAAACTGGACCAGCTCAGCTGTTCACTCACAAACGCAAACAAGGCCTGGTCCAGGTGGCTGCTGCTGTTGCAGGCATTGAAGTAAATTAAAGGTTGCAGGCTGTAGTTCGGGAATGTGATGTCATATCACTAAGCATTATGGGATTAGCAGAAATGGTGAACTAATGGAGAGATTTTAAAAGTTAAAATACTGGAGTTACTGTTCACATTAAAACACTTGGACACTACAGTGTGTTAGATGTATTTACCAGCAGTAACTCAGCAGCTAATGGAGTTGTTCCACGGCTTTTATACTGGTTTTAGCTAACGTTAGTCAATGCTAGTATGTCAACAGCTGCAAAGATGGCGGATCTCCATGGTTACTGTGGAATTTCCCGAACTCGCAGTGGTTAGAAGAAGGCAAACCATTTATCGCAACTGCCGATAAAATTATCTTTCTTTTACCTCCTTGTAGATCAAAGTTCAAACGTCATTTTTGTCCACATCATATGATATATTGATTTTGTCTGTCTTTTCCCCATACTACATCGACACCCAGTTCGAGACTACTGCTTACCTGCTTGCGGGAGCGGGTTTCCCCACCCAAAACCTTTGATTTGTGACGCTTAGCTCAACTATAATTATGTTTAAAAAAAGTCAATATAAGTAGCATTTGTCGTTAACAATATTTACTTACTTTTATTTCACGGTCGGCGAGCCTCTTCGTCGCATGTTTTCATAAACCAGCGTAGTACCTGTTGGGCGCAAGTGCGCATGTCCACACCCGGTGGCATTATGGGAAAAGGTAATGTTTTTAGCATTTAGCTAACGCGTTAAAACGACTTTGTATTATGTTCGAACGAGTTGTCATCTACGTTAGAACGACTTTGGAATCACGTTCGAACGAGTTGTCATCTACGTTAGAACGACTTTGGAATCACGTTCGAACGAGTTGTCATCTACGTTAGAACGACTTGGTATTACGTTCGAACGAGAAAGCGCAGTCAAAAGTGTTTTAGCCACACTGGCAGCTCTGCGTTTCCGTACTCTTCATCTAACCATCTTTGTAAAATAGAAGAGCGGGCGGCAAAGAGTAGGATTCTCAAAATGTATTTATGTTTATGTGTAATATTTGTTTCCAATCCTAAAACTAAGTGACAGGGATCAAAAGGAATGTCCGTATCTAGTACATGATTGATCTCTGTTCGAACCGATTGCCAAAAATGTTGAATTTGTGGCCAAAACCATATTAAATGACTGTATGTTCCCAAACTGTCTTTGCATTTTGGGCACATGGGGGAGCTCTCTGAGTCGTATTTACTGTGTATCACTGGTTTCACCTGAAATCTGTGGATTATTTTGTATTGAGTTTCATATGATCTATTTGAACAAGTAATTTTCGTTGTGTTTAAATGTATACTTTTCCATTTGGGTCCCAAAATCTTCATTCCAAATTGTCTTATTTTTTATAAAAAATAGGTTTAACAAACATGTTTAAAAGCAACTAAACTGTTCTGGACTTTAAATTCTTATTTGTAGTCCAAACTCATTCCTAACTTTTCTAATGCATTTCTAACATCCCAATTCTTCACAGAGATTAATTTATAAGCATGTTGCACAACTTTCAGGGAGCGATTAAGTAACCAATTATTCCCTGTGATTTGTTTGAGACAAAAGCTTTACAAACACACCTCCCATTAACTTCTAAATATTCCAACACTTAAAATAGTTTGTCTATGCTCCTTCGAAGATACGGCTGCCTCATGACGTGCGCCACTCTTCACTTGTTGTCGGTATGGCCAACAAACACTTGTTTCATTTTAAACAACGATCGCACCTCTCCCTCTGCTGTTGAAGAGGGCAGCGAGGGGCTGGATATGAATAGAGCAGCGCATGTGTGAGGAGTGGGAGTGAGGCAAGGTTGGGTGCTTCAGCTCATACGGGATAGCCAGTGTGTAGCAGTGGAACGCTCGTCTGCAGGAGTTATTAAAAGAAGTTGGACATCCTTTGTGAAATCCCTAAAACAACTAAATGTACTTGTTTACTAGATTGGCCTGTGAGAGAAAATCTAAGTGCTGTTGTTGTCCCTAGAAATTTGTGGAACGTTGGCAGTACAAATATAGTAGGTGGAAGAGGCAAACAATAAAACTAGAACCAGCAGGAACAGCATTGTCCCTATTAAAGGTTTATTTTTTACTTAAATGATTGTCAACCTAAATGATTAGGTGCCTTTGAACTATTGTAACCGCCTAGTAATATTTGAAATATGTTAACATTTTATTCCATTTTTATTAACAACTTGGGTCAATAGGGGCAAAATGTATTTCCCAAACGTTGTATATATAGCGTGTCATGTCAGCTGTGAATCACTGCAGTTTTAAAATTCCACTCTGATTTGAGTGCTTTACAGGCGAAAAATCCCTCCAGTTAAATGGTAAGCGCTTCTACCACAAAGTGTGCGAGCTTTGCTTCCCAGAGCAATTTAGCCAACAAGAGGACAAGCACTGCAAACCAAGCAGAAGAAGCGCCCGCAGCGACAGAGACGACAGTGTGTTCTTGGTGTGTGTGGTTAGTGGGTATGTGTGTGTGAGTGTGTGTGTGGGGGGGGGGGGGGGGGGGGGGGTGAGAAGTGTCTTTCTCAGCCCTGCTCCAGTCTCTGTCTCGTACTGAGGGCTGTTGCTTCTCTGGTTTTCACTCAGGAACTGCTAGAAAAAAAAAGAAATCTTATGTAATAGGTATGTAATACAGGTGCAAAGTTGATATAGAGTTGAAGAGAAAAGGGGAATTTTATTGTATCATAGTTTAAAATATGGCCCATATACAGTTTACAATACAAATGGTCTCGTATACTTGACCCTTTTTCCTCCATAACATCAAAACATTTATTTTATTTCTCCTGTATTTTTCTTTTACAAGCAGGTTTCATAGCGCCCCCTACTGATATCTGTCACACACAAACAGGTGTGTCACAGCTCTGCTTCAAAGATTGTAGTGCCTAATAATGCTGAAAGTATACCTGTAGGTATTACGTAATTATAGCTATACAACAAATCTTACCAGCACCATTTTTACAGGAACTATTCAGACCGAGCTGAAAAACCTGAGTCGCTCGGAGACTGCATAGATTTTTCATATTGTTATGAATGTTGCATGGCACAGGCCATCTGTAGCTGACATCAGGAAATCGCTGCTCTCATGCGTCTGTGTGTCTGATGGTCAGTCACTGAGGAGCTCCAGGGAGGACGCCTGTCTCTGCCCCAACACACTAGAGGCTACTCAATCACCGCAACTAGGTTTATGCTCATACTAATGATGCATGAGCAGAGAGGACCGTGGCCATTTAGGCTGAGTGAATAAAATAAAATACACAGGGCAAAAAAGGGGCGCCACAGTGTTTGTATGATGCAATTTCAATACAGTATAAAATGTAAAAAAAAAAAATCTGAGGGCACAAAGGGACAGTATTGAGGCGGAGGTAGCTACAGCAACGTGGAGACGATTTTAGGCTGAAGCAAATACAAAAAGATTACCTACATTAAAAAAAAAAAGTATGTTTTGGCAATAGAGATAAATTGTATCTTTATTTCCTATAATGCAAGGTTTCATGGTGAGCCACATTGCAACACTCACAGGTTGTGTTTTAGCACATCCATAGACTCTACAATAAAGAATGGACCTACTTCTTCCTGAAACCATAAGGAAATGGAAACCAGACGTTCCTGGCTCCAATGGACTTTCCATGAAAACGTTTTTTGCCCATCTTTAAGTCAATATTGAACACAGGCTTGTCCTTTTCACCTCCATGTGTTTGTCTTAACATGCACAACATCATACTAATCTTATCCTTTTACAATTTGTATTTTACTTAAGCTTCTAGATTCAACTAAATCAGCGGGTCCTGGTGATCTTGAACCTGAACCTTTTGAAACTTGCAGCACACATTATTGCTCCACCGCTAACAAATCTGTTTAATTTGTCCTTGTCCACTAACACCTTGTCCGTTCTACCATTGTTGAAGGGAGGTGACCCCTCTAATCTAACTATCAGCCTATCTCGAAGCTAGCTGTCCTGGCCAAAGTTTTAGAATCTCTAGTAAGTGCCCAAGTAAAAGAATTCTTTACTGCATCAGATGTAATAATCATTAATGTATTATTCAAAAACAGCATAGCACTACAACAGCAGCCACGAAAGTTTTAAATGACATAATGGAATCTATGGATAAAAACATTTGTTGACCTCTCGAAAGACTTCGATACAGTGAATCACTCGGTGCATATTGGATTGTCAAACCACACTGTTGGATGGTTTGAAAATGATCTTACAAATAGGACACAATGTGCAAAAGTCCAAAATAAAAAAATCAAGTCTTTTAACAGTATCTTCCGGTGTACCGCACGGCTCAATTCTTGGGCCACTTCTTTTTATTGTTTACATAAATGATTTAGATAATGCAGTCAAAAATGAGAATTTGCACTTCTACGCAGATGATACGGTTTTATAAACATCAGCGCCTTCTGTAGAACAAATTGGTTTTAATCAATTACAGGATGCTTTTTATTATCTAAAATTGGTTTTAAATGCAGCAAATCAGCTTCCCATGACTTGTCCCCCATCATTTCAAATCAGGGGCATCAAATCCAACCAGTAACTGAATAAATATCTAGGAATTTTAATTGATGATTGCCTATCTTTTAATACTCATATTAAAAAACAGATTCACAGATTAAAACTAAAACTCGGGTTCTACTTACGTATTAAGTCATGCTTATCATTTGAAGCCCGAATGAAACTTGTGACTGCTACTCTTAAGCCTCTTTGGAACTATTGTGATATAAATGAATGCCTCCACTGATTCTTGTACATGTAGCTGTTTTATCGGAGTGTATTATCTTGATTTAATTAAGCAAGGTTTTCTGTGATTATGTTTGTACAATTGTAACGTGTGTGTAAACCTGTTCCCCTGCATTATGGCCAGGACACTCTTGGAAAAGAGATTTGTAATCTCAATTAGTTTTATCCTGGATAAATAAAGGCCCTATGAAGCTGGCTCTGTCTCCAAAAGCCCAGTCAAATTGCTAGTATGAACGAGCTTCAGCTAGCCTGCGCTGAACTCAATGGGGGAAGCCTCGTGCCTTCAGTCCACTCTTAAATTTACACTGCATGAGCACATCATAACAGAAAGTTAAATCCGCCAGTTCTCTTTGTTCTAGCGTGCGATTATGCCATGAACATATCAGTAGTTAAATCTGTGTCACATAAATAGGTTTGTTATTGAGTTTTTAGTGCTATATTATTTAATACAATAAACAATAAAAGTACAACCCCTGGCAATTTGATAGAATTTTGCAGAAAGCCAGAAGGTGCAGAATTTAGTTTGGACGTCCAAGCTATAAAGCATATAAATAAATAAAAAAAAAGTAAAAATACGGGAAAAAAATAAATACCAACAATGAGCTTTAAAGCCCAAAAGTTGCATGTTGCTATAGAAACTGTACCAAACAGCAACGTACTTTTAGCAACGTACGCATGACAATATTCAACAAAATGTTTCCATCTTTAGCAGTTATTCGATTTTGCTCTGATGTACGGCTAGGTTTTATATACAAAAAGGTCACACACAAACACACTGTATGTACGCCCCCACTAGCAGCGGAAAACAACAACATGCTATGATTGTTTGGTCACGCAGTGCAATGTTCCCATCCCGCCCATTTACCAACACATACCACAGTGACGAGCGAGACGTAATAACAGGGGAAAGAAAGGGAAGCCATATTGTTTTGTTTTTTCCCCTTCATAACCCTCTCACGCTGTGCCGTTCTCATAAACTGCGCGACAAGGACGGTCCAAGTTACCATCACAGCCTTGACAAATGGTCGACTTCACCCTCGTTTGCTCCTCTTTTTATTAACTCGGAAATAAACGTGTATCGAGCGGGGCTCCTGCTGGGTCAATCTCGTGCCGTAACACCGGGCTGCCCGCTTCGATTCAGCCACAGATGTGCGGGACAAAATGGCGTATTCCACGTTTGATTGAGACAACGGCCATAAGGCGCCGTAAAGGTGTTGTAAAAATGTGACTGTGGATATTGAGAGACTTTGGAATAATTCTGCAAATGTAGGTTGACCAAAACCACAACAGAAGTGACAGAATACCTAGCGCCTCTGTGAACTGGCGTCGGAAGCTTTGGTGAGTGCAGCCAACTCCCAGTTCAGCAGCTGCCGTCAAGACCTCCTGCTCCCACTTCTATGCGCTCATTACATCTGAGCTCTGATTAATGTCGGCCTCATAAATCGCCGCTCTTGTTACCGCCAAATAAAAATGAATCGGAGATAAAGGCTGTGTGTGCGGCGGGCGAAGGCGTATTTGTCTGGACGATCTGTAGTAAATACTGTGGGACCACCTGCGTTTTTTTTTTTTTTTTTTCGTTTTTTTTTTTATGGGACAGGGACACAGAAGTGGCACAACCTTCATGCTCTAGTGGCTCACAATGAAACTGGCTGGCCCTCCTGTGGAACCCGCTAATCACAAACAAACAAGTGGCCGGTCATGCACAAAGGAATGCCACCTTCGCCCCGGCACGTTATTGTTATTCTTTTCATCGGAACATTGTCATATTTTGTCAATGCACGGAATTGTTCGAGACCGAGAGGTTATAGTGGGTCGGGGCTTTTGATTGTCAGACGAGCCATCTCTAGTGTTCTGAGGGGAGTGGGATTTGAAAGAATTATACGTGGCTTCCAGCAGCCAAAGACATTTCAGAAAGCATGTGACCCTACATGTAAAGTGGACGCCAAATGTGGCTTATAAACCTGCCTTTTGGGACGCCTCGCCGGTCTTCAAACTTAAAATCATTCGTGTGGGTAGGACTTTGTTGGTCTTGATCTCATGGTGCAGGGAAGAGCCCTCTGTAGGCAGCAGTGGGAATGATTCATATGTACAGCATTATACAAGCCGTCATTTTTTGCTAACAGTATGCTAACAAAATGCCTTCATAAATGTTCCTGAACCTCTTAACCCAGCGTATTTCCTCCAGTTTGGCAGAAAGTTTCTCGACTGGGTAGCAACAGAGTAATGCCTCATTTGAATCAGAATCAGAATAGTTTTTATTGCCATTATTTGAGGACAGGTTCACAAACTAGGATTTTTTCTTGGTGCAGACGTGCAACATAAGACATACAACACAGAAAGCTTGAAAGCTAAGACCTACAAACGTGGTTGTAACTTTTTCACACGTCACATTGTCATTGTGTTTTTGCCACATTTTTTAAACGCTCTTGTCGCAATTCACTCGTGTTTTTGTTACATTTTCGCGGCATTTTTGTCGCTTTTCGGTCATCACGTCATTATCAGTGAGTTAGATTCATGGTTTGCACTGCGTCTAAGTCTATTATTAGCCACAACTGCAACACGCCCAAGCCAGTCCTAATGAATGGAGCACACAGTACATTCATTAAGCGGCAGCGACATAAAAACCTACACCGAATGGATATGCAAATGATCCCAACAACAACGCGTCGTCCTCAGCGCGAGTGCTGCAGACGACACTTTGTTGTGATGACCCATAAATGGTAACGTGAGAAGAGTGCACGTAGTGGTAGAGAACCGTCTGTAAAAGCAATTACGCAGCTTACTTTGAAGGAGTCATTTTTAGCTCGAGCCCACGTGACTCGATTGCTGCAAAATTGCCAATTACCTGGACATATTTAAGGGGCAGACAGAGCAGAGGGGCAGGTGATCTCAGGTGGAGCAGCTAAACACTCTTTTGACCGCATCCTGTCAGTCAAGGGTATTTTTAGACGGGTGGTATTTCTTTGCAATAAACGTACCGGAGCGCTCTGTAGGGAGGATATTTATCAACCAAATGTTAATGTTTCATAGCCTTTTCAAACAAATGAAACAATAGAGTCTGAATGTAATGCAGCTAGAAAGCCCTGAACACAAGAAGATTCAACTTCACTGGAGGAAACCTGTTTTTGTCATGAGGCTAACGGCTAACACAAAATAAAAATTGCAAAGTCGGCGCAAAAAAATATATCGGCCTGTGAGTCGTTTAAATTTGATTGAGTTGTTTACATGTTGTATTGTCATTATTTAACACTAGCCTTTAGCTCGCAAGATAAAAGTTCCTACCTTACAACCACTGGCTTTTCCTTTGGGGCAGGATTCACAGCGAACATGATGTATGAGTGCTTCTTTCCAAAAAAAAATGTGTTAACTTACAAGCCAAATATAATTTCTTCTTCTGATTTTTGCAGTTTGTTAAATGTGCCAAGTTATCCTGTAATGGTTTCGTCTTTACAGGCACACAGCAGGAATCTACCGCCTGCTTGTGGAGAAATAGTTACGGTAAGACTAACGTCAGCACAATCACAGACGAGATGCTGTTCTGTTCAAATCACGTTTCCTTTCAGCCTTTACACACATTTTCACTCAGGATTGTCTTTAAGGGCCTTGAACCGGTCTCTGTTCTCCCCTGGCCCAAAGCTCCGACACTACACGCCAAATACTGATAGACTTGACATCAAAGATTTCCCTCCCTCTGTGACAGCCTAGCACCGCATCGACACAGTCACTCTCACTGCCCTACCTCCCAGTGCCCTCTCCTCCGTATCCCTCCACTCCAGCTCTAGGTGGAGTGTCACCTTGCTCAGTGCGCCCGGCGGCCTGTAGCTAGATGATGATTTATAGCGGGGGAAAGCAGGGGTACGGCAGATGAAGTTGGTGGATGGCTTGGTTTAAAATCACTTGTGGCGGTGTATGAAAGCGTGGCCTGATAAATTAAGGTGGGCTCTGCATGCCAATCACACGGGCTCTGTTCTCCAGCAGCTTTTCAATCTTTCCACACAGGGCCCTGGTCAGGGCAGTAATCATCTTTCTCTGTGTGAGCTAACACAAAGGCCCTTTCTTTAAATAGAATCTCATGTTCAATGCATTTTAAGCCACGTATAAACTCTAGGCCACTCATACCCTGTTTAATCAATGTTCAAACAAGTTGAAAATATGGCATAGAAATAATTACCAGGGTAAATCTACCTCTGCTCCCACTACAACAACTGCTGAACCTCCTCCTGAATCCCCTGAGCGACTGACCTGCAAGCAAAACAAAAGCACTACTTTCGCAGTTTAAAAGTGAAAAAGGTGAGAATTCTGAAAAATAATAAAAACACAAGACAAGAAACACGTTATTATGATTATTCAACTTTCTACTGTATAAAATATATATTTCATGAAGTCAAGAAGACCCCCCAGGATATTCTGTCAAAGAATAATAAACAGTATCAAATTCCTCCCCTCCTTAACCAGAAAGCCCTTCTTAGTTTGCAAAATGAGGAGGGCAGGAACAGAACCATCAAGCTCCTCCCCCTCCCTCCTGATTGGACCTGACAGGCTGGCTCACAGGAAAAGCTCATTGGTCAACGCCGGAGGATACTAAACTCCGATTAGTTAATGAGATCCAGGAAGGAGGGACTTTACAAAAAATAATATCGATCTATTATTACTTACATGATGAATGGTGGTTGATTTTGCACATTTTATAAACTTTGTAATACACTTACACTTTCAGACGATCACTTTAAGATAACAATTTAAAACAACTAATGTCAAGTATTACAGTATTATGAAATCAAATTATAAATGCTTTGATCCTTGGAATGATCATCATCATCGGCTTGATATTATTTATATTATTCATTTGTTTTGACGATGGGAGTCCCCGATTGTTTGCATGAACTCCTGCTTCATGCGCAGGGGTTGTAGCGGTAGTACAGCAGTCGCTTCACAGCTAGAAGGTCCGGGTTCGATTCCCACCTGGACGGGCCTTTCTGTGTAGAGTTTGCATGTTCTCCCTGTGTCTGCGTAGGTTTCCTCCGGGTATTCCGGTTTCCCCTACCACTAAAAACATGTACAATAGGCCAGGATGAATGATGTGTGTGAATGGATGGTGGTGGTCAGAGGGACCGTCGGGGCAGATGTGTGCAGATCACAGATCTGTCAGTCTCCCCCCCACTGATGTGGAGTGAATGTAAAGCTCTTTGTGACCATGTCTGTGAAAGACGCTATATAAATAAAGATCTTCTTCTTCTAAAAACGTCTCAAATTGCAAAGCTCTTAGCATTTGTGGTGCACATGTGGAAAAAGCTAAACATTTATTTTGCAGCTTAGATTGACAGAAAATGACTACAAAAAAGAACACATTTAAAAAACTGAGCACTGAGATGAATATCTATGGTGGACAATGACAGTAGATAAAGCAACAATGACTATTTGTGTGTAAGTTTACACACACGGAATAACAGAACTATCCATCCCGGAAAGTTTGAGACGACCCACATAAAGCTAACCCTGTCCCGGTGGATGACTGTCATAAATCTCACTTCAGAAGACGTGGGTTTACAGGAAGCACGGCTCTCTATGTCCACAACAATGCAGCCTTAAATTGTCCTTGTGAGACAAATCGGGGGTATGCTGACACTTCTGCCTATTGTCCCGCCCTGGAAGAGATTTAGAGACAAGGAGGTTGAAAAATTCTGGATTTGATTTTACAAAAAGCACGTTGTGTCCTATTTCACTATGTTCATTTTGTTTTGTTAGTCCTTCCATCTTAGAATAACAGAGCAGAATCGATCAGGAACAATGTAGACATCTGTCTACAGTACTACTGTGTTTTCATTTATTCATACTTTTTTGTAATAAACGAGAATTAATATCACACACTTCAATGGCAGAGCGCACCCCTGTGATGTGTGGCCTTCAGTACGGGGCCGATCCCCGTGGCTCTTAACTAACAAGAAGACATCGCAGCATACCAAACAGCACGGCTTCTGGACGTTTACTCGCAACGGGCTCAAGCGCTTATCATTGCACTGTGCACTGACAAACAAATAATAAGTCAATGTAGCGCGTCCAGGAACCAGTGGGATGTAAAATGCAATTATAACAGGGGGAATAGCAGATTGCATTTCATATCTATATACATTTTATAATTAGTTTTACAATGAACAATATGTTATTAAGACCAATGGACATACTAAAAACAAACAAACTGGGGCTCTAAAAAATCTGCACACGGACAGACCTAGGGGGTAATTAGGCCCGAGCGGCCTGCCGTAGCAAGGGCCTATTGTAATCGCAACGCAGTGCGCGCAGCGCACTGAACCGAGGTGCGCGGAGCGCACGAAAACAGCGCGAAGCGCTGTCCCCATGTCAAACGTAAACTCACCGTGTAAAACAGTGACTGCCCACACCTCTGGTGTGGGCCCTTATACTTATAATTGCAGCAAAATGAATGGGGGTATATGGCCAACTGTCATACGGAGGTGGATGACGAGCGCGAAGCGCTCGTCATTCACCTCCGAGCCCCACCGGTGCGTCGGGGAAGTCGAAAGCTTTAAAAAAATGCATAATATGTTGTAGTCGCGAAAGCGACTATATTGTTTTTGCAAGAAATATTATTATTCTTCTTTATTCTTCTTCTTCTTCTTCTTTCTTCTTCTGATCTTTGAGCAGGAATTTGACCCCCTGAACGTAGTCAAAAACTCACCAAACTTTGCCCAAAATTCAGATCCGGTGAAAAATTAATTAAAATGTGTGTTTCGTTTTGGGGAAATAAAAAATGGCGCGACAGCGCCACCTACAAAAGTGAAAATACATTGCGCCTATGGGGAGGGGGCCAACATAAACTTTGTCGCAGAGCGACGAGATTCGGTACAGACATTCGTCATGTGACGACAACCAAAAAACATTATTGTGGCCACGCCCCCTGACAAACCGGAAGTCCGCCATTTTGACAGGAAGTCGGGAAAATGGTGAGTCAGCGTTTTCGCTGACGTCACATTTTAACGAACTCCTCCTAGGGCGTTTCACCAAATGAGCCCAAAATCGCTCCAGCTCATCTCCAGATGTGGGGCATCAAAAGTTATCCAAATTTTTTGGCTAAGTTTTACGGTTTGTTTGCGGCGAAGCCGCAGTCTTTATGAAGAATTTTGCGACTTACCGAAAACAACAAAATGCTCCCATTTGCACAAACGAACTCCGATTAAAAATCGGAAATATACATTTTATTGACCTTTCACCCCCGGACACAACAAATGTGAAAAAGTGACATTTGGCGCGATAGCGCCCCCTCTAGGCCGAGAACAAAAAATGCATTATGGGAAAAAAATTAGTTTCTCGGAAATGAATAAAATTCGGCACAATAATAGCTGATGGCATCCCGATCCAAAAAGCCAATGAGACCCATACCGTATTTTGTACGGTGTTGCCATGGAGACGACCGAGGCCCACCATGTTATTCCAATGGGACTGACCCGCATATCACACATTATACACAATTACAGCTCGTTAGCGCCCTCTGTCAGGAGCTTGTGGACAGTAGTGATTGAAGTACGGCCCGTCAGGGCCGTCCGATGCTGCTTGTGAAATAAAAAAGATTTGGGGCGCGCTAGCGCCCTCTGCAGGTTGGAGCCATCATTCACATGGAGACGCTAAAAATCTCGTTTTGATGTTAACTCACAAAGATTAATGGCACATCAGGGCAATAAAATGTAGTGTGGCCACGTTGGCGCCCTCGGTGGGTTATGGCGCGGCAATGGAGGCACTAAGGGACGCCTCCATTACATGGTTGCTAGGCAACCAATAGGTGGTCGGCCATTTTGGGAAAAATCGAGTAATCAGCGCCGAAGGCGCCATTTCTCGCCTTTGCTCCTTTATAATCTCGACCTAGGGTGGCAGCGACATTATAACCACGTAGGGCGCTGTAGCGCCTCCCAGTTATTGCGGCGGCGTGCGATAGCGTTCAGTAACCAGCCAACGAGACCCGCGAGGGCCTCTCGATGCCGCTTGCGGCTTTAATTTGCCTATTCCTTTTTTTCGTTCCATTTAATTTCTTTTGCAGTTGCATCATTTGTTTGAGGTGAAACTCCCTTTAACAAAAGGGCAGAAAAAACACTTTCCAACTTTTTCTTATTTCCCTTCGCCATTAAACATCTTTTCCAAGTTTTTTTCCCCTAAATTTCCCTTTTTTTGTATAATTTCCCCCCCTAAATTTTCTGAATTTTTTTCCCCCCCCATTTTTTGTACGTGTTGTACTAGTCTTTCACTTTTTTTTGCTTTTAAATTTCGATGACCAACAGCATCAAAATTTGAATATAAAGATTTGATTTTTGGTCCCATTATTAGTCCCACTGTGAATACGAATCCTGAGTCCTGGCCCCAGAGGGGAATCTATTGCACATGTTTTTAGTGGTAGGGGAAACATACACAGATACAGGGAGAACATGCAAACTCCACACAGAAAGGCCCTGTCCAGGTAGGAATCGAACCCGGGACCTTCTAGCTGCGCTTCCCATTTAGACACCAGTAGTACCTAAACCTTTTTTTCTTTTCTTCGATACCAGACCCAGAACAGAACCCAGCCCTACCACTGCGCTATATAAATAAAGGTTCTTCTTCTTCTTCTTCTACTGACTAGCTGGAAAGTAGACATTCGGAGTCAGTGTAACTTATATAGCGCGTGGACGGCCCGCGAGCGTTTGTCCGCACTGTCCATACTGCGTGAGTCACACACAGACAGATTGTGGCCTGCGCTCCATCTGAGTCCACTCATATGTCACTGATAGCGCTTGCCACATATTGTTGCATTGCTCAGTCATCTCCCGCCGAACATATTGCCGGCGCCGCCAAACGGGAAAGCGTTGACCGCGAACGCAAAGGGACAGCCCTTTGCGATTCCCATGTCAAGTTTGAGCGAGCGAACCAGCCATGAGTGACAAACGATGGAGAACTTTAACTCCATATTATAGTACTTGTCTAGGGCTATACTGTTGAGGCTACTTAATAATGTATAGACCCCCCTTCGTTGCTTTCTCAACCCCGTGGGCAACATACAACAACATCTTTTTGCTCAGTTGTCTCTCACAATTGGTTTCCAAAAATGTCAAAAACCTCCGTCAGCATAATTTGCACATCAAAAACTGTTTTCCAAAGCGGCACCAGTTGCTCCGTGTTTTATCAGCTCGCACTGTCCTCGCGTTAGTCCATCAGTGCTTTCCCCGCGAATATGACTGACCCACTTCTCTGCATGTGGCAACAATAGCGTCAGCGCACAGAAATGAATCAAATTAAGTGGAATGTCAGATGGGCTAACGGAGCCCTCCTTCCCCTCGCAGCGTGAAAAGGAGCAGGTTTGCGCCTCCGATTTGTCAATATAGTCCTTCTGGCTGCGAGTTTTGTTTCATCTTTAGTGGAAAAAACGGTATGCTGGTGGCGCAAATGGGAGAACACAGTATGAAACGAGTAACATGGTGGACAGGTGCGTTCATTTGAGATGTAAGATAAATTCCAATGTTAATGGTCGCCATTTTCAAATCAGAAAATTTGGAAATATTTTTGTAAGCTACATGATATCAACATGATAGATCTGATATGTATAAATGTATTCTAGACCTCTACAAGCGTGCTCTGAAATGGGGATTATTTAATTAGTTTAGCAGTTAATACACAGTCTTCTCTCAAATATTACCGCCATTTTAACACAGGTCAGAAAAATACTATTTGGATATTATTCTAAAAAATAACAATTCAGCCAAACCATGCGATGAGATCACTTATGAGTCAAAGACAGCACTGGTTGGCTTTGGCCATTCCCCTCGCTCTCCTCCTAAGATGAAAGTTAGCTTTCATACTCCATAGTGACAGAAAGAGCTCACAGTAAAATGCTAGTGATGTTGGGATGAAAGTGAAAGAGAAGTCACAGAGCTGAATGGATAAATAGCACAGAGCAGAGGCTTGGGTTGTACAATAGAAGCAGTGACTTTGTTGCTAATTTACAGAAAAATAATGGCGTTACATCTGAAGCGCCGCGGCCTTGGGGCAAAGACATTTGTTTGTTTGAGCAAGTTTAACCTCCAGCCACTGTGGGTTTTCTGCTGTAACGAATAGAGCCTAATTAAACCAATGTTTCTAACATCTGTTTTGCTCCTCGTTGTTGTCAGCACAGCAGAGGGAGAAGTAATGCAAACAATTACAAACAGCATAGAAAGCATGGTGAAATTAGTGAATTACAATCAGTAATTCTTGGCCACCTCCACGCACTCTCAAAGAACATCCTTGATAATGTGATGGTCCGGCTGGGCGGCGTAGCAGTTAGTGCTCTTCCTTCACAGAAAGAAGGTCCCAGGTTCGATCTCCAGATGAGTCCCGCCTGAGGGAACATGACTTCCATGAAAGAGAGATTTTGCATATCCGAGTTACCTGGTTAAGTAAGGATCCTTTTTCACAATATACAATATCTAATGTAGTAGATGTAGAAGGCACAGTGACTGAAGTGGCTGTGTCCTGAACAGGGGACAATGCAAATTGAACCACCAACCAAGTAAAAAACATGCACATAGTAATCGTTATTCACTTTTCTATCCAACTCTCCAATTCTCATCCCATAATGAAAGATCTGCCCTCCTCTGTTGTCGTGGAATCTAAAGCTCGCACTTTCTGCCCCCTTACCGCTTAATTGTTTAGTCTGACTGCGCCGTCTTCACGCCTCTGTGACCGTTTGTTAATGTGATTTAGGGCGGAATAGCGAGACACCACAAATCCAATACGAGCTTCTAAACACGACATAAATCCGACACTGAGCGGCGGTCCGTGTTCGTGAAAATAAAGCGGGGCGGGACGGCGAGGAGTGGCGGCAAACAGAGCAAGAGCCCGAGATTATCCATGGCCTTTTACTGCTTTATACTAATCCATACTTTACAATATTGTCGCGCGTCACCAGGAGCGCATAAATCTGCAGCCTGACACACAGTCTATTGACACACTTACCAGGAGAGGACAAGGGGGAACAGAGGACATCCCATGTGTATAGAGTGGTTTAGTTTGGCTTTTTCTTCCACCATTGTGCGGCGCTTATTTGTCCCATTGAGTGTTCATTATCAAAGCACTAGTTGTCGTATTATTATTATTTTTTTTATAAAATCCTGACTCCGCAGTACGCTAGGCAGTGTCTTGTTAGCGCACTCCAAAGTCCTCTCCCTGTGCAGCCCCGAGATAGCTGGAGTTGAAGCCATGCTGGATCGTGGCCAGTTCTATGTGGGTCTCTAAAAACAGCAGTAGCTCCAGCACTTTCCCCCCGGTCCCTCTTCCCCCTTCTTTCCTCTTTCTCTCTCGCCTTCCTCCCTCCTGAACGTGCTCTGATCTCCCGAACATCAATCCCCCCCCCGTTCCTCAAAGCGAAAACCGGCGAAAGGGAGATGACAAAAGTGAGATGACAGATTAGTCGCTATATATAGTGGGAGCCTCGTGTCGCTTTTTTCCTCATTCTTTTTTTGCCTCTCTTTGCCCCCCAAACATTGAGTACACCTTTTGGCTTGAGACCGATGCAAATAGACCACTTTTACTCCTTCAGCGCGCTCAGGCTCTCCGTGATTCAGGCCAGTAATGGTGCCAACTCTCAGAGGTAGAGCTTGGAATTGTTAAACACGCGCAATTTACTTAAAGGGGCCATGTGTGTAACGCATTCATTCATCCCGCAAATCTCTGTCACCGGGGAAGCTTTCAGGGTTCATGCAGGTAGAAGCTAGTCATACTTAGGACTTTTATTGCAATTGTATTACCTCAATGAAAAAACGTTGCCACAAACTCAGCAAAACTATCCATTTACAATTTCTAAAGATTTGCAGACATAAGATTTTTGATATTTCAAAGTACAGATACAGACGGCATCTCTGGAATATATGGACATGTTTGAGCGGGAAAACAAAGACGACAAAAACTTTCTATAATTAACCCAAAACTACTTTGACAAATGCTGAATTGTCGAGAGTGTTGACTAAATAAAGATACAAAGACATGGAGAGGAGCAAAGTAGTTCAACATCCCATAAATACGTAAATAACGTAGAATTCTAACATGATGCTTCATATTAGCATCATGCTACATGCTAACACTAGCTATGACTGCCGTTTTTTTTGCTTCTACTGAACAATCTGCTGTGAAAAAACATCCCGATTATGGACCCGATTTAGACTTGACTTTATTTGTGTGTGTTAAATAAGTTTATACGTCCAAAAGAGTGAAACATTGTATTTCCCAAAACATACTTCCTTCACCATCGATGAGGCCACGCCCCCTTGTGTAACGCAATGGCGACTGTATATTCAACAAATTGCACAACTTTTGAGCAACTTCAGCAAAACATGAAGCCGAGTGTGTCTTTGATCGTACTTTTTTTGTATTTTCAATCAAATGTATGTGATAAAAGAGAGGCTGGAAACCAATGTAATGCTTTTCAACGGCATTCACTTTGGCACAATTCATTTGCTCCGTTTTCCTGCATTGCCCTGATAATTGCTCGCTCGTTAGAATAATGAACCTAAGCTCGTGCCAGTTTCTCCCGTCTCAGAAATTGCCGCGCAAGTACAGAAGCACGCCCCGCACTCGCCCCGTATGGCCTATTTCACAGCGCTCGCCCTTCAGAAGTAACGGAGGGAGCTGTACCGCACATCTAACGGTGACATTTCAAAAGATGATCCCCAACCTGTGCGCTGAATGAAACACTTCCTGGCGCCACGCCGTAGCAGCGGCAACGGCACATCTCGAAAGGGGAGATTTGTTTGAACGCTCCGTCGGCAGTTTTGACAGGTCGAAATTCCCCGACAACGGCGCAGCACAAACAGGCCTTGTTGAGGAGCAGATACAGGGAGCTGCTCTTATAAACGCGCTTTTGATAGAGTCTGTCTTCTGGTCACTTCAAAGCGGGCCTGATGGAGCGGGCTAAGATGGGGGAGAGGAAGGAGGGAAATGTCAGGAGGAGAGGAGGGTAGGATGAAAGGAGTGAACGGCATGGAAAAGGCAGATGAAAGAAAGACCAGAGAGACTAAACTACGGTAGGCTAACAGTGGGCTGGAGTTTGAAAGATGCCGAGATGAAAAATGTCGAAATATGAGAGTAAAAGTAGTTCTACAATGAATTTAGGGTACTCAAGTTGAAGTAGCAGGTGTTATATGAGTAAAGACATACTGACAGTAATATACCTCGAGTGGTACCATTTTAAGTTTCAAACTCTATGACCACTGGTGACTGGACTTTCTGTCCTCTATGTTCGCCATGAGACTGAAATCAATCCATCAGTACTCAGGTAGTTGTAGTATTTTAGTATTACACAGAGGCACCTGAAGGTACATGATTTGAATTCAAGAGAGTCTTAGAAGGCACACTGCGTAACAATTTGGACCATATTGTTGGACTATACTGACTATACTGCCATCAGTACAACATGCTCCTAGTGACCAGCTCAACACAGAAAAAGCTTTTACTGCATTGGGTAATCACCAAATGGATATGGATGAGAACCAAACTCCAAATTCTGCTGACTTTAGTTGTCATCTCCATGGAGACGAGCTGGAGACGTACCCCCTCCCGGTAAAGTTATAGTCACGTCTTAGGAGAATTGAGCAGCAGCAAAAGCACATGCTTGTTTGTACATTTATGAGGTATTTTTTCAATGATGAAAATATCTGTCATGGAATAAATGCATGTATTTCAAGTTTATTTATTGGGTACAATTCTACACGGTGTGGCTTTAACTCAACCTTGACACACATTTGGTGTCCGATGCCATTCTGTGACATTATCTGCATACTCTCAATAAAAACACTGAAAGATCATGTACCCAAGGTGCAGGAATGGATATACAATTACTTGTGTATAGCATCACCACCACAAGAGCAAATGACAGGTTCTAATGCTTTAGAAAATATGACTTTGACTTTTGAAGTTACTGACAGGAAGTGACATAGATAGAGGTAAAGTTCCATAGCAGTTTGACTCATTTCCCATTGACGTAACATGGTTGGCACGGCAACAGTTTATAATAGTTTGCCTCTATCTATGTCACTTCCTGTCGGTGTCCGATAAGGAAGTGAAACTATAAACATCACAATTGTCAAACTAAAGAAAGGTGGGTAAACGTTTAAGCTAAATCTTAAATATAATTGTGTTTACCATGTTTTAGCAAAAATTTAATTCAGTCGTGCTTTGGGAACCTCTCTGATCAGTGGCAGTGCCGAAGCCTGTGGGCGTGCTTTAGTGTGCATACGGGAGAGTATGTATCGAAATATATCGGGTGGCCTTCACCTTAGAAAAAGGAAACAAGATCGCTGCTGTGCTGAGCAATGACTTCTTCTCTGCACGAATTTAACATGCGAGCAGATGTGTAGCATGAAAAGACCATACCTCAAACGTTCTCATTGATATTCATTGGTTTTAAAGTGAATATTTCATCTTCATCCCTGCCGAACGTAATGAGATTAAAAAGTCGCTGCGGCAATACGGCGAGACAAGTCGCAATGATGTGTCCGAAATTATCAGAAACAATAACTGGCAAACATCGTTACCCACTGGCGAGCGCTCGGTATCGGCGCATTACCTTTAATTTTAGGGGAATAACAAATGACAGACTGCGGTTCATTGCTTTCCTGCCGCCGTGGAGTGTGTAATGTGTTCGGGATAATGTGAAAGAGCCAAAATCAGGCCTCCTCAAAACAAATAGTCCCGGAAAATCAATGAGACGGCGAGCTGCACGCAACAGATCAGTCGTCTGGTGACAGGGCATTAGGAGCGGGAGGCGAGGGCGCGATTGCAAGGTGGAAACGTACAACAAATAAGCCTCGTTTAAAAGAGGAGGTAAAAAAAATAAAAATAAAAACAATTGGGGAAAAGATACAAATGAAAGGTGCGCTTATACTGTGCTGTGAAGCGAAAACATTTGTGTGTATGATACTTTTTATAGCGTCTGTAAGGAAATGTGTCCTCTGTATTTGATCCTTCCTTCAATGCACGCTGGGGAAACAACACAACACCATGGTACCACAGTTTCAGAAAGACTGCAACACTCAAACCTACAAAAAAATCCCTATAATCAATGAGCGACAAGACGCCGATCAGTGGCGTGTCAGGGCATTTATAGATACAAGCAGGTGAGGGAGCGGGAGAGAAGCTGTGAAAACGACACAAAAATCAAAGTCCCCACGTTCAGGACAAGACGGATTGACCGACGTGCTCTTTTTACCCTCCGTCCCCGCGACGCTACGCAGTTAACAGGGCTCCGCCATGTAGTCGAGTGCCTGTGAGCCAAAAGCTACAATAGACAGTGAGCGGAAATCAATACCTGCCCGGGCCAATTCCTGCGAGCGGCTCCGGTGATTATGACGGCGGCTGTAGGAGATGCGCGCCGAATATGGATCAGGTGCTTGGCTCAAGGGCGCCGGGGCCAGCGGCACAACGTGGAGCATTTCGAGTTGTTAGAAGGTCAGTCGATGAAGAGAGCTGCACTTGCTGGAGTGATTTGTTGAATGATTGGGCTAATGCCGCTCTAAAGGGGGGTTGTGAAGTCTTTTCGCAATCTACATGATCATTATACAGGGGAAATGTTACTTGTTCCTTCAGGCGAACCAGACCAGTATTGACTTGTTAATGACGTTGAACGAGAACTCGGTAAACTGCGTTGGAGTTTGGTGTAGTCTTCTTCTTCTTCTTCTTCTTTGGTGTAGTTGATAAAGGACTTAGCCACATCATAGTGTTCAGTTTTTAATACTGTGATCTAATTAGCCTGATCACTAGCTTTTGGTCTGACGCAGGTGGAGAGCCGCACTATGCTATGCTAGCACTTGGACATTACTCTAAGGCGTAGTTTACACGGCGGCAAAACGACAGTGCGTTGGTATCGGACGGACGTTTCTTTCACACAACAACGCATCGCCCGACACCTGACCTCACAGAAAACTCTGGGGGAGTAGTTCATCAACGTCTCAGCGGGAGCCTCATATGAGCAGGAGGATATGAGGACCAATGCAGAATGGTCATATCACAGCCCTGTCTGAACACCGATTGACTAGACTCTCGATCTCATTATATTGTGTTGTGAAGCTTATCGCATTTAGATTTGGTCAAATAACGCCCTGTAAATCATTTGTAATTACTTACTTTTACTTTAGAAAGCTCCAGAGTTGCCGGAAAAAGCCACAACATTCAAGGAAGCTGTTTACTGGACAAAGGTGTGCACTGCAGTCAGTCCCGGCGTCAAGAGGGGGCGTCGCCCCCTCACGCAGACAGTTCCGCCCCCTCAGTCAAAATGTAGTGTTTTCATTTTTTAAATATATTGTTTTCAGTCTATGATGTGTTCAAAACAACCTAAAACTCGGGAAAGAAACTCCACTGACTCTAATGAACAGTTTTGGAAAGTCAAATTCAGAGTTTCCAGTGGTTCTTGAACCCATCACGCACCTGCTTACTATGTCATCAGCGCATCATCCCGCCATAAGGAGTAGCCTGTAGCCAGCAGCTATATTTTCTGTTCAAAATGGAGTGTTTGTGAGCGTGGGAAAACATGTGCGTGTCCCGACTGGTCAACACTGTCACAACATCGCAGTGTAAGGCTACTACTGCTACGAAGCCTTCAACTTGGCTATAGTTGAAAGCTATTGGCGGCACGGTAGCGTAGCGGTTAGCGTTCTCACTTCACAGCTAGAAGGTCCAGGGTTCGATTCCCACCTGGACAGGGCCTTTCTGTGTGGAGTTTGCATGTTCTCCCCGTGTCTGCGTAGGTTTCCTCCGGGTACTCCGGTTTCCCCTACCACTAAAAAACATGTACAATAGGCCAGTATGAATGATGTGTGTGTGTGAATGTATGGAGGTGGTCAGAGGGACTGTTGGCGCAGGCGTGTGCAGTCGCGACAGCGCATCTGTCAGTCTCCCCCAGGGGAAACTGAAGCTACTAACGTAGCTCACCACCACCGAGTGTGGAGTGAATGTACAATGCTCTCATGTAAAGCGCTTTGTGACCATGTCTGTGAAAGGCGATATATAAATAAAGATCTTCTTCTTTTTCTATAGCTCAGATAAAAGTCGGCGACACGAAGAAGCGGGACGTATTTCAGTGGATTTAATATGAAAAGGAGACGGGCCTTAGCCCCGAGATGGAGACTGCGGGGAAAGCGGAGAGGCGAGCCGCTAGCAGCGAGGTGAAGCTGAACAGTCCGTCTCCAAACTCAGTAAGTGCCGCTAAACTCTGTTCGTGGTTAAAATGTAGCTGGAAAAGGTGGTTCTCGTGACCTTTTGGTGATATAAAGTTGTGCTGTTTCGTGTGGGACTCGGTGTAGCCATGAAATTAGTTGTTTGTGCCGTTGTTTTGACGGAGAAATGAGAGTGAGGCGCGGCTGTGGTTTCTGTCTTTACTTCGCCCTATCATTGGCCGCTGCTTTCTGTGTGTTCACTTTGGGGACGTAAAATCACCCACGTTTCTCCTGTGCGTCCAAAATCGGGCTTAAAAATCAAACATATTTGATTTCCTGCGACTGTAGTCCAGTTGCGTCTGACAGCTGCACACACTACACGATTCGCACGCGAGTCCAATCGTGACCCCTTCCCCCCACACTACGCGACACGACTCTCTGCGACTGCCTTCGACTAGACACGACTCGGGAAGACTCATCGCGACTGAGAATTGTATCAAAATCGGGCATACAAATCGTGTAGTGTGAGCTGGCGCCGGGACTGACTGCAGTTTCAGTGGTTTTGTTGACACCTCATACATTTCATCCACTGTTGCGTTTCCCTGGAGCCTGATGGGGAATGACTTGTGTTGGGATGACAGTGGCGGTTGGTAGAGCGGGTCGTCTCATGATCGGAAGGTCAGGGGTTCGAATCCCAGCTCCTAATGATGCACACTGTTGTTGTGTCCTTGGGCGAGACACTTCACCCACCTTGCCTCCAGTGTACATTGTTGTATGAATGAGAGCGTGAATGGGTGACCGGTTCCTTGCTGTAAAGTGCTTTGGGCGTAATGAAGGTAGAAAAGTGCTATAGAAGTCGAGTCCATTTACCAGTGTGATGTCTTCATTTAGTGAAACAAAGCAGAACTGTGGAGAAATCGTGCTTATAGGACTGCACGGTGCCAACTTGAGATAGGACTAATTCTGTTTCCATTATGATAATTGCCTATATGTGCTCTCTACAACATATTTGTACTGTCCTCAATAATATAGACCTGACCTTTGTAAGTAAAGTTGGCTAAAGGATGTGATGCCTCGGTGTCACTGTTGTTTACAGGTGTTTAAGCACAAAAACAGTACAGCTCAGTTTTGTGAAATCAGTTTTTGTAGTCATTATATTTGATATTATTACACAATAGACAATAGAAGTGTGGAATTGGGGCGCTGGAATGACCATTATAAACTAAACCAGCAACTTTGACACCACATCGAAATGACAAGAAGAATGTACTTATGTTCAGAGCTCAGTTTCTTTGCTCTGTGTTGTGGCAAGAAAGTAAATTAATACGAGTCTTCAATCTTTAGTCTTTAGAAAATTACAGTTACATACACACATTTTTTTCCAAAATTGGTTTTGACCTATCTAGCAGACAGGCAATGTTAAAAATAGCTCTCTAAAATTGAAGACAGCCAGTCCTTCTTGAAGATTAAAGCTGCTCAGGGTCCAGTGTGGTAAGAGAGAGATGTCCCACAGTTTAATGCTAAGACAGACATTTGAAGACAGCTGCTCCTCACCCCCTCCTCCTCCTCCTACTGTCCTGCTCCTGCCCAGACAAACTTAACTCAAGACCCGACACCTTCCTGTCTCCTATTCATCACATTTTATCTATAGAATATGTTAAAACCTTCTAAATTATTATGAGTTTAATCTAGGAGAATCTCAAGTGGTGACTTTGTCAGAAAGAGTGTCCGAGTGTCCGAGTTTATATGGGGATATAGAAGTTCTGTCCATCTCTAATTACACTCACCCCACAGTTTCTAAATTAACCACTCAAGACTAATCTCAAACTTAAGGGCGTGACCCAGACGCTAACCAAAACATGTCTGTTGTTTGTCCCCAGCTGGGATGGATCTGCGATATATGTTTATTTAAAATATTGTTATTTGCCATCCCCCCTCATCAGGGGGCTAGGGTTAGGGTGAGGGGTCAGGGTTATGGTTAGGGGTGGCAAGTGTGATGTAAGTTGTGTTTCACTCACACAGATCTTACACATATTTTTAGAAACCAGAAGGTCTTGGCTTTCAAATGAGGTATCACACTGGCATTATAGGCTGTATGCTCTATAGTCATTATGCTTGGAGATTTGGATGTGCATAATTGGAGAAAATAACTAACCCTTAAGTCAAAAGACATAGTTACTGTAACATTCAAATAACATGTCCAGGATTAGATTGAAACGTACATATAATCTAATGCCAAACGCAAAGGCAAAGCTCTGCACACTATAGGAGGCATGACAATCATAAGGTTGGCACCTCGTATGTGAATAGCTTGAAAAGGCAGCAAAATAATGACATTATACAGTGCTGCATGGTAAGAGAAGGCATAGCAGATGATAAAACGTCAGATACATGTTGTGATAATGACTGTTCAAGGTGGTTCAAAAGAGCCAAAGACATCACAAAACATAAAATCAGTTGCAAATATCAAGTTTGCTTTAAATGAATAATAAAAAACTATCAAATTATACCTCCACTCCCCATGTGACCGTGCCTGACCCACTAACAGCGCAGCACGCTACACAGCAGCTAACCTTGAGAATCACACTCGTTGTCATTTCACCGTGGCCTAAAAATTACAAGTCCATACAGCCCGTTTCTGCCAACCACCGTACCCCATATCACAGTTTAGATGGAGCAGGTCCGCCGCACTCAGAGGCCTTATGATTAATGATAGCATTGTTAGTCCTAATGAGTGCGCGGACTCCAGAGCTGCCCTTATCTTCCGGCTCTATGGCTGGCATCTGCTTACACGTGTAGGGGGAAAGTGGACCTGCAGAGCCGGAGGCTATAGCTGAATCTTTTATTCTTGGCACCATACAGACAATATGTTAACAGACGACCCATGCGTTTTTAGGGGAAGAAAATGGTCAAATATTGGCTTACTTTGATTAAGCTTTAGACATTATCAGTGACAGGTGAAGTGAACAACGGAGAGTATGTCATCTTCATTGCACTTCATATTACCTATTAGGTACATTAGTTCAACGCAGACAATACTGCCATTTTAACAAGTATGACAATGGCCAGGATGAGAGTTGGACAGACAAATTGATACTTTTCCTAAACTGCAGATCTTGCTGTGTGTCTGTCTGCTGGGTTCAGTGTTGTTCTAAAGTGGTTCAGGGAAGACAACGTGAAGAACCAAAAGGTGACGGATATGAAGATCAGTGAAAAAGGGCCAAAACCAATGAGTTACATGTGATTGCATTAATAATGCATGTGGAGTCTACACTAAACATGGTTGAGGCTGCGTTTCAGCCGACAGCTGAAATCAGGAACCGTTTTCTTGTAGCTGTGAGACAGGTCTCGACTCTGTTCAAAACGAGACTGAAAACTGTTCTGCTATGTGCATATGAAAACGGAAAGTATAAATCTGCATTTTTTTATTAAATCTTTATTGATTATTTGCTGTATGATTTATTGATTGTATGACTTTATCATTTTAATCATGTGCACAAAATGCTACAGATAATCTAAGTACTAAATCTATAAACTTGCCTTCTCTTAACTTTCTGTATTTATTCAGTGATTGTGAAATATTCCTTCAATCAATCAATCAATCTTTATTTATAGAGCGCTTTTCATTCACAGGTGCATCGCAAAGTCCTTAACATTTAAAGAGAGATTAAAACATTCTTGCCTGTCAAACCCTCCCACCCTCCCAATATATACAGTTATCACAATACACACACACACCTACACCCCCTACCCTTTCCTCTACACTCACACTCATACACAGAATCAAAATCAAGTACACAAGGCTGGGTACAGATGACCAAGGTGAGTAAACCCCATCAAAGGAGCCGCCCTCCCCGGGAGCAGCAGACCAGCCACGGCCGCCCGGGCACCGACACAGGGGTCCCCATAGGAGGCGTGGCAGAGACACCACACCTCCACCTGGGCACCCACAGGACAGCACCCACACAGCCACAGCCAGTCACCGCTCCCGAGGCAGAGGGCCCCTTCAGAGGAAACATTGGAGATTCTAAAGATATAAGAAGCAGTATAAAAACATTGATAAAAAGTTTAAAAACAAAGTAAAAACCAGTCAGAAACTAGAAATAAATATCAAAATATCAATACATATGAAGAAATACCAAGTTATCAAGATTAATAAATAGATAAATAAATAAATGGGACTAAAATAAATGAATAGATCTTCAGCCTGAACATGAACGTTCTCTGCAGCCCTGTCAGCCACCTGGGGCTGACTGCTAAACATGACTGCCATTCTATGCCAACAGGCTCTCCAACTCGTAGTGAGAACTAACTCACTCATTCACAGCAACGTCACACGTCAGATGATGAAACTGTCGGAATTTGACCTAAATCTGTAAATAATAGTTTTCAATCTGTTGTATTATTTTCTGAAATCATGTCTGGGGACAGTCAGCGCAAGGACAGGTTAATTTGAAATGGACATACGATCGGTGTAAATCCCCACAATGGATCAGAGCCATGCCAAGTTAAGACCCAGAGCTGTTTGTCTCAACACTAATGGGATTAAAACAGCATTCTTCCAAACAAACCCTGTAATTGAGCTAAGCGTAGTTACATTACAAGTCTTGTCAGGACAGTAGTTCGCGTCCGCGAAAGGTGCTGGTGAGTCCGGTTTCATTCCACAAATACTACACAGCCGTGACCCCCTTGTGTGTGTATGTGTGTGTATGTGTGTATGTGTTTGTGTGTGTGTCGTTAACAGCAGCTTTGGACATACTCGGCGTATGTGCGTCTGACTGCGTGGGAAAGAGAGGCTAGAGGTCAGAGCGAGCCGAGAGAAAGTGAGAGAACAATGAGCGCCCAGAAGTCCTTGCAGCCTTTTACAGAGGAAAGAAGTATGTACTGAAGTATACTGACTGCCTAGAACCACGCTAAAGTAAAAAAAAAAACAACAAAAAAACATTTCGTTTTATTGCCCCAGCTTTGCTACTCGTGAGTAAAAGGATCATGCTGTTGCTGTGTTAAAAATATTGGCCTTTTATTTTTGTCTCATTACTCAAACACTGTTGCATCTTTCAGTATCACTGGCTCCGTCTTCAGTCAATTAGTAGACTTGCTACAACCCCAAATAATGCCTTCTGCTGAAGTAATTCTGTGAGGTTTCCAAAGTCAAAGTGTATTCCCGAAAACCTTAAAACATTTGATTTTTTTTTTTTCATATTATTCATCATCATCATCAAAAAAAAAAACACCTCATAGAATATTTCACCGTCCATGCCGAGACTAGGAGCAAATCAGGACTAAAATGGGACTTAAAGGCGTCTAAAACTGAAATGAATTACAACATAATGTAGGCCATGTGTAAACCAAAAAAGACTGAAAAGCTTAAATTGAATAATATCAAAATAAAATGAAGTTTGTTTAAAAAATGGCAGATGACTCTGACAGCCACATGAAGAAGCCCAGGTAACACAGGTGGTACATGTGCCACAGTTTGAGAACCACTGGCAAAGGTCACATGTCATACATTCTCCTACACTGTGACGACTGCTCTTCATGTTGCAAAAGTAAGTAAGTAAGTAGTAATTTGAGAAATTTCCTGTGTGCTGCATTCTGCCCTAGGTAAATCGAAAGGATGGGTCCATGGCAGAGACGCTGATACTCGTTTAGCCTATACTAAGGCTGCAGCTAATGATTATTTTTCTATCGATTAATCTATAGATTATTTTTTCGATTAATTGATTAATCTATAGATTATTTTTTCGATTAATCTATAGATTATTTTTCCTTTTACCGATAATTTTTTCATTTAAAATGAAGGGGAAAACATTGACGTAGGCCAGTATTTTCAAATGGCATGGCTTTTATTTAACCAAATAAAATTATGGCTCAATGTGCAACTCAGTAGCCTATAAAATGTGCAAATCAAAATATTCTGGAACACTCACTGTAAACATTTGAATAAAAGTAAAAGTATTGCTTATTTGCTTTAAAATGCGCAAAATAAAAAATGATTGTATGATTAAAGTTAATTGTTCGTTTGTACATAACTGTTAATGTTGTACAAAGGTAGTTTAGTTAGTTACACAACTAACGTAACGTTATGTAGCGTTAGACACGCGCGTTTTTGACGCCTCTCAGAGCGAAACAGTGCTTTAGTTTATGAATTTACAACGCAGATACAAATAATACATTCATGTTTTTGTGTAATGAAAATTACTCACGCGGCCGATTGACTGGTTGATGGCGATGGCATGAACGCTGTCGGGTGTTTTCGTTTTAAATGTTCGTTCATAGCCGTTGTGCTGCTGTGGTAGGCCATTTCCGCTCGACACAGTGTGCATAAAACAACATTATTTGGCCGTTTCTGGAAATACTCCCACACTTTTGATGACTTTTGGCGTGCCTTTTTCCCCTCGCTCGCATCGCCAGCATTGCGCGCTGCCATGATGTAAACAAGCGACACGTCGACGCACAAAAACTGCGTCGACGTATTTACGTAATCGATGACATCGACTACGTCGACGCGTCGTTTCAGCCTTAGCCTATACCTTTAGCTCACTGACGACGTTACCTGACTCGAACTATGGTATAGTAAAGACCCACTTTGTAACAGGATACATAATAAACATGTCAAGAGTACTTCACCAAGTCCTGTGTTTACTGCAGCGAGGCACATTGATGGTGCGGATGGGCATTGGTTCTCAGATGTATCACGCCTCTCCTGAGCTCCTGTTAGCCATTTGTGATTATCAACTCAAATGTCACAGATGTCGCCCTGTCAGCGGGTGATTCAGGGATGGGGTCGTACGAGGATTACAGAGGCCCGTGCTCTGTTACAGAAGCTGGGGTTGGGACCAGTAACCAAATGCATTGTTGTCAGAGTGGGACTTATTGTCACACAGGTTACGGTAAAGGTCAGGGACATGGAGGGATATGGTTAAAGGGATTACACTGCAGCAATTTGGGGATTGATGAGAAAAAGATGTTCTTTTACGTTTCAGAGGCAAACCGAAAATGTAAACATGAGTATTAAGAATAGGTTTTAAGCTAGTTATTAAGCTAGCTTTATGTCATTTGTGCAAATTTTTTGTGGTGGATGGACGAAACGGCAAACATTTAGAATATTTAGAAACATCCGTTTGCTTGTCAACAGCTCAAATACGATTAAAAAATGTTTTACCCTCTTGACAAATGAAGGCCTTTATGTCTGTCAAATGTATATATAGGTCAAGGTTATTGAATGGAACACGCATTTAAAACATTGAAATGATCTGTCCATAGCTGTCAGCTAAATTGAATAAACTGTCAAAAAATAAATTGCATTCAGTGGGTTTAATTTGAAAAATATCGACTTGTAAGGGCCTGACGCAATTTCAGAAAGACATAGGATACAATAGTCTTAAGTGGCTCAGTGAATAGATGGATGAAGCATTTATCAACGATCCAGTTCTGAACTGTTTACCAGCGTGAGGATTAATCAGTGTCCAGCTCTTTCAATCAGGAGAAAGTCCTTTCTCTCTCTCTGGACATGGCGGCTTTTCTCGCATCATATCTATTGCTAACACTGACGATGGAATATACCTGCTAGAATTACACCGCCCATCCAACATATTCACACAATCGAATCTTCTTCCATCTGAAAAGAGCCCGAGACTAAAAACTGAAACCTAACCATGGTGCCTATACCGTGATACTCCATCCCGCTCCGCTACACTTCGACGCCTCTCGCTTCTCGCTGCTCTCACCTCCTCTTCTCTCTCCATTGTACCGCCATCGTGTGACGTTAACTCCTATTACTGAGGGGTAATAGACTCTCTAACTGTAAGTCCTCTTTGTTATGCCTCCGATGTGGACGACATCTCTAAGCTGATTAGCCGGAGCAGAAGCCTTTTTAGAATTTCAATTACGAGGGCTGAGAATGGCGGAGCGGCAGATTGCACGGCTTATAATCATCACTGGCTTTTTAGTAGCGCTGTTCGAATGCAGTAATTTAAGAAGTGCATTACATAAGTGAGAAGGGGAAGAGATAAGTGATATTATCTTGGTATTTTAGTGTTCACAGTGATAAAAATGTGGCATCAACGGCGACCCCCCTTTGAATTAAACCTAAACTAACTTTCCTAATGCATGTGGGACGAATTTATAAGCACATCTGACTAGGGATGGGTACCGTTCGTTTTTTTTCGATACCACTACTTTAACGGTACCTGCTTTTCGGTGCCGGTTCCTTAACGGTACTTTTTTCGGTACCTATGTCATTTTAATTCAATTAAAATAACGTGTATAAAAGGAAAAAGTCCTAAAACCGCAAAACAGAAGCTCCACAGGTCGCAGCAGCGTCACCTGTAACTTCATGTTTTGAGCACAATTTCCACTTAAGCAGCGATAAAAAGAAATAAAGGACGTTATTACCTCCTGAGCTGCAGAGACAGATCCACATCAGGACACGGGTTTCTTTCGGATAAACTTTTCTAAACACACTGCGCTTTGACGAAGCACTTTCCCGCCAAAGATCCTTACATGGTGTGAGCGCTCACTCTGCCACTAATAATGTACAACAACTGTACAAAAAATGTCTAATACAGAGTGAGCGCTCACTTTTCCACAAACAATCTTTGATATTCCTCTCGCTGCAGCTGCTTGTAAAGTTGTAAACAACAGCCCGTAAACTCAGCCTCCGGGTCTGTCGCTAAAGGTAAACACGTCTTTCTTGTTGTCACTGCTCTGTTTTGTTTTTCAATTTGCCTAAAAACTAAAATTTCTTATTCAGTCCTGGTTTATAATAACTGGTTTAGTTTGACTCTGGGTTTTACAACCGGTGTAAGTCCTGGACCTGGTTTAGTCCTGGCGCAGACCGCGGCTGAGCCGTCTCTATTACAAATGTTTAGTACGTTATAGCTTTGCTTCTCTTTAAGTTATAGTTTTAAGTTATAGTTTTGCTTCGCTCCATTTGCGCTGAAGCGGCTCATTATCTGCGCACACGTTCATGTTTTTTTTAGACTCGCTGCGGGTCATATATTGACTTCTGGAGAGAAAAAGAACCGAAAGTTGGCACCGAAAGAATTTTAGTTTTTCGATACCACCCCCGACCGGAGCTTTTCGGTCGGTTCCAAGTAGGCACCGTTTAACGGTACCCATCCCTACATCTGACTGAGCCTTTTAGGTAGCATTACTGTCAAGTTAATGTAAACAGCAACAACGAACCTGTAAACTTTGAAGAAAAAATAAATAATCACACCCACAACCATCTTCTTCGTAGATGGAATGGCTATGCAGTGTGTAATACAATGAAAGGAATCTGAATTTCTTTGCAATTTTGAAGGATGATTTTTTTTTTTTGTCAGGAGAAAATTGATAAATTATTTGGAGCATAGATACAGACGGCATCTCTGGATTCACCCTTATATGGTCATGTTTGAAGCGGTTGAGGGGGAACACAAAGGAGAACAAACTTTCTACAGCCTAATTCAGTGGTTCCCAAACTTTTTGGAGCCGTGTACCCCCTGAAGCTTTGGGGGATGAGTCGCGTACCCCCTACTTTGACATGATTGAAAACACTGAGAATATTACATGTTATAATGTTTATTTCCTCCATTATTACAGTTTTTCACAGTTTGGGAACCCCTGGCCTAATTAATACAACATTATTTAACAAATGCTGAATTATCAATAGGCATGGAGAGGAGCAAAGTAGTTCAATAGCCCATAATTACATAAATAACAGACAATGCTAACATGAAGCTTCAAGTTAGCATCATGCTACATGCTAACGCTAGCTACGACTGCCGTTTTTTCGCTTCTACTGAAAAATCTGCTTTGAAAAAACATCAATATGGGCCCGATTTAGATTTGACTTCATTTGTGTGTGATAAATTAGTTTATATTCCGCCAGAGAACAGCTAAAAAGAGTTAAAAATGGTGTTTCCCAAAACATACTTCCTTCTCCCTAGGCGAGGCCACGCCCCTTGTAGGACGCGATGCCGACTGTATCCATCAGTTTAAACTCCCTTGCGTGTGTGGCTGGTGTACTGCAATGCCAAATATATCACAATATTACCTATAACTTTGTCAACAAATCAATCATTCAGTAATGACCAGTTCAGACTAAAATAGTACCAAGTCTGGAAACCGTGAGCAGACAGTAATGCATGTCTCGGGTGGATTTGGGTCAGATGCTGAATCTGATGTAGAGGGGCAGGTGTGACTGAGTGGGTTAAATATACGGTACCATAAATCTGGAGCATTGCAACATGTTAGCATTCAGCGCCAAAATATGGTCATATCCGTCCATTGGCAGTATGTGATGATCCTAGTGAGATTAAATCTAGTGGCAAAATAAAAACTGAAATAACTGACCCCTGTTATCAAGCCAGTCTGTGTCTAATACACTAAAAACTATTCAGTAATTGCAATTCTTTAACACCGTAACCCATTACTCATGGTTGTTATTTATTTTGCCGCTTATTACTATAAATAAACTCAATGTCAAAGGTCTAGTTCGGAGTTCGGGGGGTTCAGTGCAGTTAAAAGATTCTAGAAACCACTATTACAGCGGTCAAAGTAATTACGGCGTTCCTCAAATCCACTTTCCTATTCCCCACCAGTGCAACAGCAAGCAAGCAAGCATCCACTACACCTTTAATCCAAAGAAACATCTACAATAAATCACTGAATGACTTAAGTATGTCTACTGTCCACCCCTGCACAACCGTTTTCCTATTTGAGAAGAGTCTCGGGATGCTGCTGTCTTACCTGGCTCTAATAAAGTTCTTACTGTCAGGGCCACATCTGACTGAACGAGACAGAATAAACCTTGTACTGCAGCCTTCACATTATACCGCGCTGTGCATCTCTCGGTGGAGATCATCAGTGTCACCCGAGCATGTGGCAGCGCGCTAAGTGAATCGCTGTTTGTCATGTTTTCACTTGTACCGGTTTTGACAAAGAGTTCATCCCCTGTTATAACACCACAGAAGAGATATAAAGGATGATTCGGGAGCTGGCACTGAATAACTGTGACGGAATTGCGGAGAAAGTCGAGTAGCTTCTCCCTTGACGCCGGCGAGAGGAAAATGAAAGATGAGTTTTTGACAATTCAACAATCCTTTCACAGGTGCGATTGCGTTCTGAAGGGAATACCTTGAAAAGCTCTGACATTTCCATCAGCTTTTATCTCAGATTAAAAACTTCACTATCTGATGGGAAAGTAGTAGCTTAGAGTAATGTTGGCACAATGATTGGTCAAATGGAATAGCTGTACATTTACCAGCGAATAAGTAATCTTTACTTAAGTACTTACTTAGTAAGTCAGTGTTTTGAGTAGTAAAAAGTTCAAGAACCTATAGTAAAACATGGAGGGGTTACAAACTCCATTCAGAGAGATCGTCACTAGTATTGACCATTTGTACACACGGCCACCTTGCACAGTATAGTAACTTTAACTAATTCTCCCCAATCCAATCATGTGCAACTCTGCTTCAAAATTCGCTAGAACCATTTAAAGTACTTTCAAGGAAAGTTTGGATGGATTTATCGATTCAAGACTCAAGTCTTTTATTCCTCTCCAATTACTGTGTAAATTGCAGCTCAGTATGTCACTGAAGTCCTTTCAAATTGTAAACTACCTGAATGTCTTTGCTATATGAGCTGCAGCGAAAAATACAAGAAAAATATATAGGAGAGGGCAGGGACGTGCACAGATAGAGCCCAGGTGCCCCTTTGCCCTGTTCCCTTTAAGTGCCCTTCTCACGGCTACAGTTGTTTTTGTCCCCCAAAAAAATATTATTATTTATGTTATTGTTCTTAGATATTTGCCCTACTAAGACAACAGGTGCTGAAAATACAGTTTTAATGCTCAACAACTTCAAATTGCGCTTCCTTCCTCCTCAGCCTCTCGAGCCGCAGCAGCGCTGACGTGCTCCTGATCACAGAAGGGCAACTGCGCTGTCCCCGTATTTCCCCGTTTGAGAAGATGGTACAGCCCATCACTGAAAAACACGGGAGTAAAGTAAACTGGGTAAATGCGATAACTTTTATACGAACCAGCACGACATGACTGGATTATTAGGGGGAATGGAAACGAAAGGGCCGACAGGGCGAGGACATCAGCGCAAAGATAGTTTTGATATGGACAAAGCAATGGCATGGACAATAAATTAAGTTTTAAGTGTAAGCTATAGTACCTTTGCATTATTTATTTGTATTTGTGCTAGTTATAAGTGATAGTCCTACATCGTTCTCTAACGTCTATCTAGTTTATTATTAGGTCCACATCATTGTACATCATATGTTGCTGTATTAATCAACTATATATTCCCGGGGGGTTGCCCTTCTGTCTTGGTTGAGCACCTGGCCCAAATGTCTGTGCACGTCACTGGGAGAGGGATATTGAGAGAATGAGTGGTCCAGGTAGAGGCCGAGCCAAATGGGGAACAGAGTATGGCATCAAACCACGGGATCACTGGGAGGGCAGGGATAAAACATATAAAAAATACACGGACAACAAAAAGCCAGGCAAGTGCAACATGAGCCAGAGAAGGAGATGGAGCGAGAGATAGAGTGGTACAGCATAGTAGAGGTGAAGGCAGATGGTGAGGATTACCCTGAACTAAAACGCTGAGGGATCTACGGAGGGAAGGCCACAGACGTAAACAGTAACTCCCATCTGCCAGAAATGGACCAAAAAAGAGATGGAGATTCAGCACCACTACTGTACAAAACTATCGTCAAAGTCAACACACAGCACAAGAGGTAGAAGAGGAAGGAGGAGGATCAAGAAGAAGAAAGTAGAAGGAGGAGGAGGAGGAGAAGAAGAAGAAGAAAGGCAAACCAAGCATTGTGTTCGAACTTAACTATTTTATCAACATAAAAACAGCAAGCACAGTGAGTTAATTTTAGCTTTTGTACAAGGACGAGAACAAATGAGTTTCTATTTATACAAAACTTCAAAAAGACATTTTTCCCACCACAGTATCCCTATAGGGTCGAGTAAGAGCTCAAAGAAGTACGTAGGATTATATAGGGCAGCCGCTTTACTTTGGAGCAGGTGCATTTGTGCTGACAACGCCGTTTCTAATATAGTGGAGTTTGACACCTCGAAACACCTTTAATCCACACAGCAAAGGAATATCTTGCAGCCTTGAACCGTACAGATCAATCAGATATAACGTGAAGACCACAGGGTAACAGTTAATGGTGCTGATTATAACTTCATTCAACAGGTCCATTTTAACAACAGGTGACCCACTATAGAGACGAAGGCGGGGCAGCAAAGGGTACATCATAGTGTGTTGGATAGCACAGGCGGGTAGTGTGACTCTGTCTGTCAAAACACAATCAAGTCGAAGTTTCGCTCCGCGCAGCCTGAGCACACAACATCGCACACACAGCTATAATCCCCGGCTAATCACCGTCTCCTCGCACCAAACTCAGCGAGCAGAAACGAGGCAGAAAAAGACAGTGGGAGTGAACTTGCTTTTACCTTTCCCGGTGTGCGGCTCCCACCTCAAACCTGCAACACAAGAAAAAAAAATAATGACAGCATTACAGTGGCGTTCGGCGCGGGGGGAACAATCAGGCGTGAAACAACGTCGGGTCAGTTTAGGCAAAAAAAAAATCAACAGCATGCATCGTCTCTCTTCACGCGTGTGCCGTCCCCATAGGCAGCGGATCTCGGCCTTGTAATTGCCCTATTGAGCCGCGTCACTCTGACTCCTTGCGTTATGTTCCCGCAGAGCACCGGTAATTGTTTGTACATTCCTGTCTGAAGCGTGTGAATAGAAAACATATTGACTCGGGGTATATTTGTGTAAAAGAGAGGGAGTCCGCGTGGTATTGACAAATTATCGGCGCCGACGGGGGACAGTTAATTAAATGGCTTCTCTGGCGTCAAGCGCGGAGTAATTACTGTGCATGCAGCCAGATCCAACACAAGTCAGCGTCCCTGTGTGGACAATGGGTGACAAATGTGGTTTACACAAATAGTGGTTTATTCGATTATATGTAATACCAAAAAAAATGTCATTTTTGTTTTCTATAAATAAAGCCATAATTCCAAAACTTTGATATTTTGGATAGGAGATAACATTGCCACTAAAGCTTTTTGTTTTCTTGTAGCAGAGTACATTTATTTTAGTATTGGTAAAGCTTACTTTTTTTTTTTCACTTTTACGGCATGAAAACGAGAGGAAATGGGTAGCTCAGTTCTCACACAAATATGAAACAGAATTTGTGCATACATTTTCTAAACAAACTGATCCGAGGACGCATTATCAGCTCAAGTGAAATAAATATTATTCGGTTAAATCAGACAACAGTTTTGACAATGAGGTACTGCGTTGAGTAACAATGATATCGAATGACAAGCTTGCCCTCTTCATCAGGCGGCAATTTGCCATGAGGTCACTGGCCCGTCACATCCAATAACATCCTGTATTGACTCTTTACACTGACCTATAGAGCGACCCTCTGCTCATAGTGCAAGCGATGAAATGGTTGCTTATTTCTGTGTTCACACCAAAACGTAAACAAAGATGACAGGCTATAAAGGAAACTCTGCATATCATCCCAAAGTGGAAATGTAATTGTCTTGGCATTCAAATGAGGCTTTTCAATATGGTGTATGCCCAAAGGCTTCATAGAGAGTCCATGTTTGCATCCACAATTTGATACATGATTAATTATGCATGCTTTGGGATTATCTATTAAAGTTTAATAAGCCTCCCAGTGCCAAATTATGCCCACGCTGCAAGCCAGAAGTCAATTTCCCAAAGCTACATGTTTCCCCAGATCCCCGAACAGACCTGCCCACAGGTACCAGTGGTTTCCAGACAGTCAAAGTAATGCACTGGCAGGGCTGTACATGAGAGACGGCAAGTGTCATTGGATTGTAATATGTTTCACTATATGAAATGTCAGCAGAAGAGACTTGGACAAGTGAGTAAGCTGCCATGGATTGGTTATTGGACTTAGGCAGGTAAGTGGTGAAAGAAGATGGAGGCTCAAGTGGCTGATGGTTTCACTGCTGTGGTGGAGACTGTATTGGAAGGTAATTAGTTCAGAGTAAATTGGTTTTGGTCATCTGCCTAAGACCTTCCTGTTAATAGTGTCAAATAAAAACTCCTTTTATGTGCCCATGGTTCTCAAACATCTCAACCAAGTACCATCTTTAAATAAATAAATACCATCAAGTACCACCAGGATAGAAGATCAAATCAATCCTTGGTGGAAAACATATCTACGCATAATTTAAATAAGCAAATAATTAATAAGAATAAAGGAAGTGAGTTCTTTTTAAGAAATATGTTCATAACAGGCTATGATACATTCTTTTTGTTGTTTTTTTTCCTGTGCCTTACCTACATTGTCTATTGTTACCAAGCTCTCATTCATCATGGACAACACCTCTCACCCACTGCACTTGACTGTAGAGAGGTGCTGAGCAGCTCCTTCAGTGGCAGACTGAGACGCCCTTAGTGCAAGAAGGAGCGTTACCACAGGTCCTTCATCACCACTTCTGTCAGACTGTACAACACTACTGTAAATGTGAAATAACTTTTTTTTGCAAACCACGTGCAATAATCTCTGTATCAGTGTCACTTTATCAACCACTGCCAGTGTTGACATTTTATATTCCGTTTTTTTTTTACTCCTTGTATATATTAGAATGACTATTTACTGATGCTTGTTCGTACATTATCCGTGTGTACATTATTATGCACTTTTTCCTGACTATTTGCACTCCCTGTGTTCTGGAGAGCTGACGAAATAAGTGAATGTCTCCATCGTGAGATCAATAAAGTCTAATCTTATCTTTTGTCATTTACTGTTATACTTTCCAAGACTCTGATCCATTTTGGAATTCTTTGTGTGTTACAAGATTACATAACCTCCTACTTTCTCCCCCATTCAAACCAACTTTATTGACTCTCACGGTCATCCATCTCCCTGTCTCACAAAGACAGTGGACAGATACAATACAGCCACGTCACAAGAGCCTGAACTTCTCATTGGGCTGAAGACACGGTGACCACCACCCAGGCTGTAAAACATTCCGGCGTGGGCTGCTGTGGTATACAAATCACATTCACAAGCTACAACGGGACACACCCCTCCATAAAAATACAAGTAAATTTAACTAAGTGCTTCATGGGCAAAGTTTACGTCCATTTAAGCCATGCATCAATCGATTTTAAATACTCTAATGCACCGCACGGTATCAATCATAAAATGTACACCGTAAAGTGGCCCATCAAAATGTTATTAGTGTAATTACATGATATTGTATTTATTATTAAAAGTCTTTGTTGAAACAACCTTGAGACAGGGCAGAACCTTAGGATTTACAATCACTGGTGCCGGTTTTCTTGCCATTTTCTTGCTCTAATGAGAATCCCATTAAATTTCTGAGATGTGCGACATGATTTACAAGCAGCAATCCAGTCCGCACAACAACGCCATCCCCGCGACAACGAGCCCTGATTCGAACACGACCTGGGCCTATAATCTGGTGTATTTCGTGCCTGAGTTGGCAGGCGGCTCGCAGCCCTCACTGTACCTGTCACTCAATACAGCGTTTCATCAGTTGTTAAGCAGCGGCGCCTGACCATTCGCACTTAGATAGCTCTGCAAGCAGCCGCAAAGGATCATGGGAAAATCCACAGTGGCAGAAAAGCAGTGCTGTTGTTGTGAGAGGTTTTCTTTTTCAATGTGCCTCATATATAACCCAGAAAATGAAATAAAGTTATTCAAAGACGTTTTATTTGGCGCACAACTTTGATGACAGCAAAAGATGGACTCAAAATAGATCGGATGGGGCATATTGATAAATGTCTCTTTGTCTGACCTACACGGTTATTTTTGTACTGAATTTTGGTCGCCTTTTACTCGCACACCATTTAGTCATCTTTAACTTTTATTTTTATTATGCCAATAAGGACGAAATGTCACAAAATTGAATGGGCAAAACCTGCTTTCTCCTGAGCTGAATAATTTGCATGATCTGCATGTTATGTCATATTTCACACTACATTGGGTTGCAACTAGGGATGCACCGATCCAATACTGGTATTGGATATTTTGGAGCTGACACTGAAAAAAAATATTATATCGGGTACAAATATCCGATACTGAATCGATACCAGTTTTGGCTCTTAACGCCTTAAAAACAGAGCTTTCACCAACTCCACCTCAGTTAATATGGACATGCTGTATGTCATGTGAATTTGATTGCACAAAATCCCGCGGCTAGCAACGGTATGCTATTGCTAGCAGCAAATTATCAAAGCTGGGTCCAAAGCTATGAGTGCATCACCTAAAGCAGTCTAATAAAATAAAATCGGCCACTGCTGGAGCGGCCAAGAGTTTGTGTTAGTTTATGAAATGCTGTTAAAGAATCACTCATATAAGAAATTTGTAATGCCAGTCCCAAGGATAGTGTTGAAAATCCAGTGATCCTTGTTAAATGTTTTTCCATTAGTTTATTAATTGATATACTTCATTACTGATCTGTAACATCATGAAGAAAAGATAAGACTTTATTGATCTCACACTAGAGATGAGAGGAACATTCACATTAAACGGATAAAAAGGGGTACTATATTGTAAGCCGTAATAACGCCTTAGGAGCACTTCGACGTCCACTTAGAAAATCGACATGTTTAATTTCGTGTAACTATACTTGGTTTGTATAACTACTCGTGGAACAGTATTTAAATAGGGAAAGCGTGGAAGAGCTTGGCCGCTTCTAACTTTACCCCCGTTTGGCCCCATAGAGGAGACGAGGAGAGGCTAAATGCTAACAACATCTTTGGTCTTTTAGCGTGATTGAGCGTAAAGACCAAACAGGTACGCATCAACTCGTCTAAGCTCAGGTAAGAACATATCTCAGTGTGGAAAAACGGTGGCCTATTCCTTTAAAGGAGCTATACCTGAAATTATGTTTCCCCATAAAAGTATGTTGTAAAAAAATAGAAATGTGTGGAAAAAATCAGCCTAATGCTTGAAGTTTGTGCCATATTATGATTTGTTGGCGCTGTGTAAGGTCAACCCAAATATGCTTTTGTCACATATTGACTCTGATGGACGGCTGTGACGGTAAAAATGCACATTTCGTCACATTTTGACGAAAAAGGTTCAAAATTAGGTATAATCCCTTAAAGAAAGTCTCTTGGTATCGGTTAATATCAGCAGATACTCAAATCCCCGGTATCGGTATCAGAAGCAAAAAGCTGGATCGGTGCCTTTCTAGTTGCAACCCACACAATATATGTTTGAGATGGCTAGTACTCACAATATATTTACTCAAGTACATGTACTTTAGTAACTTTCTGAAGTAACTAGATTTTTCATACAGTACTTTTTACTTCTACTTGAGTAATATTAAAATGAAGTATCTGCGCTCTTACTTGGGAAAAAAAAAATAGTTCATGATTTGTGGTTTGTTTCTAAAATGACGTCACTCCACTGAAACCTGAATCCGACTTGTATGCAGTTACTCAGTACGCACGGTACTCAAGTAACATTTTGTCTATGCACTTACTCTTACATGAGTAAATAATTGGACTACCCTTTTTCTGTCCCACCTGGCCTTTTTTTACCCACTTTTTCCACTCACACAGCCATTCCTGAATTAGAGCAGGTGTCTAAATGGTATCTTCCGTCGTAGTGGAATTCTTAGTAGACTTACTTGCAAAACGTTTGTGTAACTTAATTAACATCTCAACTAGGGCTGAACGATTTTGAGAAATAATCTAATTGCGATTTTTTTTCTTCAATATTGCGATTGCGATTAAATATGCGATTATTGTTGCAAGGTCCTCTTCTCATGTATTTTTCACCTAACACAAGCAATAAATCAGCCTGTTTCATAATAAACAATATTTGAAGTGAAAATTGCAACAAAATTGTTGCTTGACCTATTCAAAATGTGTGTGGACTGCACTTCTTAAACTGTCTGAACTTAACAGTACAGTCTATAAATAAATGCTAAATTATATAGATATGAAAAAAAAATAACTCACTGATCCAGTCAGTAACATCACCCAGACTAAAGTGCAGGAAAGTAAGAACAAACGTCTGCTTTAACTAGTTGGAAAAGTTTTAGGAAATCAAACTCCCAATTAATACAAAATAAGCTATTTAATTTATTAAATAGTACTTTATAATTTCGGCCAATCAAATCCCTGTCTGAGTTGATTCAGATGCGCGTTATTGAAGGACACGGAGAGGCCAGATGGAGCACACGCCAAATCACAGTGGAATTAAGAGCAGCATTTTGGTTTTGGGATGTAACTTTGGACAATATGAAGAAAGAAAAGAACACTGACACAAGGAGACGACATGAGGTGCCAGACACAGACGCGTATCTTTGACTCGCAGCCATTTAGTGACATTTCAGCTTAAACAGCACATTTCCTCAGCAAAATAAGACATGACACGGACTCCTGCCTCGGATCCTAGTTACCAACCCTTTTCATACTGTAGTTTAGTGTTTATATCTAGCGTCTGTACGACCTACGGAGCGGATATGCGGTAGACGCAAAGGTAAATAAAGGCACATGGCACATCGCCTCCGCGGATACTTAATGGTCATGAAACGTCATTATGCTTTTGAGATAAGTTCTTTATCCACAACATTCCCAAACATAAGCCCCCTAAACTGAGCCACAAACGACTCTTTACTTTTTACAATCAGCACAGACTCACCTATATATGTCTGTGGAGGCAGAGGCGTAGACTCCGGAGGTGAGGGAGTTTCTGTGATCACCAGAGCGTGTAGTAGCGGCGACGGAATGGCGTGATTAGCGCTGCGGCTAACGCAATGCTAACGGAGAAAAGCAATATTCCTTCGCGGTGGCTGCATGATAAAAGCTGATATTTTCACTGTACATCCACAATCTACCGCGCACCTTAACTAGACTGAGACGTAAACAAAAGCACGCGACGGAGCGGACTTTGCTGCCATATCTCGTTGCTCTATTTACTTCCCAAATCGCGTGCCCTGCGATTACGAAATCGCGTTGTGTAATATCGCGATAAAATTGCAAATGCAATTAATCGTTCAGCCCTAATCTCAACTGTTACGGTCTTGCACGTTACTCCATGCCGCCCAAATAAATGCCTCTAGGCCTAATCAGCAAAATAAGGGAATCCATTATTTACTAGTAATTTAGTCTGGTAGAACAAAAGTGTCACAGCCCATCGGGAAACCTAACGGCTCTCCCGATACCACTGCATCCGCAAAAGCAATGTGAACCTATTTGTAAATGTAACATAAATGCCCCAACACTTTTGAATAATAACTTCAGTATGTTAAGTGTTCACCTGCAAAAGAAAAGTTGAATTTAATTGAACGGTATAGGCAGTCACCACCAAACCAATCTGTTAACATCAATATTTAAAAAGGCAGCATGGTATATAATTTTCTTCCTGTCTGAATGGCACAAAGCCTTTTTCTCTCTTCTGGCGGAAACCATGCAGTGATTAGCGACTCCGAGCGGGCTGCATTTAATCTCAACCTCAGAGGCACTTCACGGGAGAAAATTTCAAACCATTACCGCCGCTCAACAATTTCCAAGCACCTTCAGTTTCCATGGAGACTACAGCACCAATCCCCAAGTACAACACCCCACATGTAAAATGAAATTAAAAAAAAATGTTAAAAAGCCATTGGGAGAGACGCACATCATGCAAGCCTCATCCTGAAATCTTAAAACTGTCTTTGTGTCTACAGCTGATGTCAGACATTGAGTTATACCAGTACCCCCATAGAAAGTAAGCTTCCCCAAAAGGATTGTGACAAATAAATGCCTAAAATAAAGGCCAAAGTGTAGATTTAGAGGAATCTAAAGTAAGGCCAGAACATATCCAGGTCTAACCCAGGACCAAAATTTAACCAAAATATGGCCCAAGCATCAATCAACCAATCAATGGTTTTGTATATCACAATAGGAGTTGCCTCATAGGGCTGCACCAAACATTAACATAGTATAAAACAGAACAGTAAATAAGGCAATGTAAAGTTCAGGCAAATTAATTATCCAGGCAAACATTAAGTCCTAATAAGTGTCGGCAGTAGGTGGTGATGAGCCGCATGGGTGTCCCCCGTCTTTAGACTCTCCTACACGGCGAGGAAAAACTCCAAAACCCAGTGGGAGAAAAGAGAAACCTTGTGGAGAACCATGGAAGGAGAGATCCAATCCCATGGACGGACAGGCTATAGAGACACAGGGTGAATGGGAGTCCCTCAGCAGATGGGCCTAGATCGCAGAACGCCCAGTCCTTGTTGGAGCTTCTATTCTTTAGCTTAAAAAGTCAGGATACACTTACAGGATACACTGACTCTAAAGGAAAAATAACTACAGAACAAATCCATGACTAAATCTAGATCATCTATACATGTTCTTTATCCAGGGTTCGGAGGCAGCAGTCTGAGCAGAGATGCCCAGACTTCCCGATCCACGCACACCTCCTCCAGCTGTTCTGGGGGGACCCCAAGGCGACACCAGGCCAGCTCGAAGACATAGTCCCACCAGCGTGTCCTGGGTCTTCTACGAGACCTCCTCTCAATAGGACATGCCTGGGACACCTCCTGAGAGAGACGACCAGGAGGCATCCGAAAAGATCCCGGAGCCACCTCAGCTGGCTCCTTTAGACGTGAAGGAGCAGCGACTCTAGTCCAAGCTCCTCACCCCGTCTCTAAGGGTACGCCCAGCCACCCTGCGAAAGAAAACTAAGTTCAGCCGCCTGTATCCGTGATCGTGTCCTTTCGGTCATTATCCAGATCTCATGAACATAGGTGAGGGTGGGAACGTAGATCGATCGGTAAATCGAGAGCTTTGCCCCCCGACTCAGCTCCCTCTTCACCACAACAGTCCGATACAGCGACCGCATCACTGCTGACGCCGCACCGATCCCTCTATCGATCTCACGCTCCATCCGTCCCTCACTCGTGAACAGGACCCCAAGATACTTGAACTCCTCCACTTGAGGCAAGGACACCCCATCAACCTGAAGCGGGGAAGCCACCTTTTAAATCTTACATTTTAACTCTAGATCAAACAAATGCACAAAAACAGTTCTAAAATGTGCCGAAAGTCTTCTTTTTTCTTTTTCTTAAATGTTTTTGTTATCATTGGGAAATGGGAGGCGACCCATTCTGCAACTATAATACAGCTACAGAACTTTAAGATACCTCCAGAGAAAGACCTTTCTGCAACATAAAGGGACTGAGCACAAATTGTTGCTAAAAAGTAAGTTGTTTTTTTAAGCTGAACAAAAAAGCTATCAAAAAAGTGTTTAAAATCCTTTATTTTATTTTTTTTAACTAGCAAATTAAAAACAGTAGGAATTTGTTCTGTGTGGTAAGTGGTAGGATTTGCTCAGTCTGAATGTAGCTGAAACATGCTTTAATTTATGCACCATTGTTCACTGTTGCAGCATCTGTCTCTGTGTTTACAAATGCTCTAACTGCTCTCTCTCAGCTCCCTGGCACTTACACCGCGGGCTTTAGAGTCATTACGGGGGAATGGATGTAAAGATGTGGGCATTTGGAGAATTAGTGAGACGGTAATGCACGCTCAGTCTGGAACCTAAGCTACCACTAAGCACTGCGTCTTCAACTCTCGCTCAGCAATCGGCAAAGAACGCAACTGCACATCTCCGAGGCGAGCTTTTGTGTTCTGCGGTCGCCACAGCGGCTCTGCCTATTGCTGAAATTACTCCGCAACTTCTCATTTAAAAGACATAAATCAATTTGTATACATTCTTGCAGTACCGTTCCAAAATGGCGGGTTTGCGGCTTCGCTCGCAGCCCTCCCGTTGTGTGTGTGTAATAAAGGAGAGAGCTGCCCGCTGGACACGGAAGATATGCGAGCTTCAAAGTAAACACAAACGTGAATCCCAGAGGCAACGGCTTCTTCTGTACGGAGCCAGGAAATGCTCACCAGGTAGTGCAGCGCTCTGTAGGAGATAACGCGTCCAAACACACTCCCCGAAGAGACGGACTACTTGAAATGCGTTTGCTGCGGTGGTTTACGGCTTACAGTGTCATATTTACTAGATATCGCCTCGTATGTGAGCAATGTTAATAGAGGAAAGTCATGTTTATTGTTCATTGTTTTTGAGCAGAAACAAAACCAAAACTTAAGCTCATCAGTGCATTAAAAAAGCAGATTCACTGATGACCTTCCGACCTGCAGCGCTCACACGTGAACCCCCTCCCGAGCCCTCATCAACGTGTTTGTTTAAAGTCGTCGTCATTTGTCATAGCGCTGATTAACTGTAGTGTATATTATGTCTTGGGGAATTCATCTAAACACGGCACCCTTGAAAATAACATTCCGTGGGTTCAGAAAGTGGCGGATCCCTTGAATTTCAACTTTATTATGTAGCCGTCTGACGCGATCAGTTTGTTTTGTTTTGGTGATTCCAGTCAGTGCTGCGTATGACTTTGTTGCAGGAGTCCGAAGGCATCCAGATCGCACTTTACCCCATGGAAAATTCTTAATTTAGCAAAGAAATACAGCGTGCAATGAGCAGGCTTTGGGAATTTACAGGAAAACAAGGGTTCACAGAGTTATATTGCTTCTTTTCATGCTTCAGAGATTAAAGCGGGTGAGTCTAACTGGCTTGAAATTAGCAGCTGGATTGTGCATTTTTAATCAGTATTTAAAGATGATTGCCCAGTGATTCACATGCACCACATCACCAAAGAGTCTGAGTAGAAAGTACTACACCTAAGGTAGGAGCTGAAACAGTTCCTCCCAAAGCGGCCCAGTACTCCAGTTCTCTCAAGACGGAAAGCGACCAAACGCTGGGCACTTCCTGCGGTTGGAAAATGCCTATTGTTTGTAATATCACATGTCAAAAAACTGTAGGCTATGGGCGTTGGTTACTAATGTAAACAAATGCCAAACTCTAAAGGAGAATAATATCTATTGTTGCAATATTGTACTATTGTAACTTTCCCACGCTTTACTGCCAATGAGGTAATGAGCATGACTATAGGTTTTACTGCACATCTGGAAACATGATCATTGCTTTATTATGTGTAAAATACAAATGAATCTTTAGCGTGGTTAGCTTACAGGTCTAACATAATGTGCGACACATAAAAAATTGTCTTCTGGCAGCTGAAAAATAGCATGAACGTGTTTCAAAACTTCAAAATGGCTGAACCTCTAACTCAAAAGTAATTTGGTTCTCAGGTTATTCTGAGTGTTTATGACTTTATGACAGATAATCCCTATCATAAGTTTGACCATGCTGACTGCCCTGCATTAGTGTGAGGTCGGGCATAGATACCAGCGTGTGTTACATACTTTGGTATACAGCTTATATAAGCCTGTGTGCAGTTTTTTACAACTGAAAAATAATCATTTCAACGGCAGACTTCCTTGCAACGTAATATCACAAAAAAGTACATGAGGTATGAATACTTCCTGGACCCACCGTCCACACATTTTACAACAAAAGCCCCACATGACATTCATTATTCCATGTTTCTGCTATTGGGGATGCAGGTCAGAAACAAAGCTGCAGCAGGGGGGGTGTTAAAAAGATGTTTTCCTTTATAGAGAATGATTTGTTTGTTTTATGCTCTCTTCACGCGCCTCCTGGGCCCTAACCCACATTACAGCACAAAGACAATTAATCATTGATGAGCAGACCTGCGCAGTTTTGTTCATATTATAAGTGAAATTCAGCAAATGAAGGGTCACTGCTATCAGGTGAATTTGTAGCAAACTGAAAGAAGATGTGTGGCCAACTTTAGCTTTGTATCCGGAGCTAAACATTATGATAACTCTTTTGTGTATTCCAATTGAAAATGATGTGCTAAAAGTCTATTGTATGATCATCTAAACAGGATAAACATTGATAATCATCATGATAAATGTGTCCTGATAACAAATTAAAACACAGCGAATCATTTACTGCATGTTAAGAACTTGGTGTAAGATTTAATACTTCAATGGAGATGTTTATAACTGCAGAGCTACATAAATGTAATAGTGCTGCAACTCTGAACTAATCAGCATAAAAACAATGGTATTTATTTCGTTGTTTTATTTGAATCGAATTTGCCACATGTCTCTATCTCAAAGATGGATCAAAAATGCAAATTAAGGTCAATCTTTGAACATAAAGTGGTTACAATGTGCTCACTTCATTTAGCCCAATACAATGTAATGCCACCTTATGACATGAAAGCAGCAGACAGGAAATCACATCAGATTAATTTCCACCATCCCAAAGCCGTTTCATCGAAATGCCAATCCATATGCCCCTTAGGTTTAGCATTCATCAAAAGACCCATTTTACGATCCATGCTGCAGTAACTTACGCGAAAGACTAATGAGCCACCAATCAGGAGCAAAGCAGCGGACAAACCCAACATCTAACGCATATGCAGAATAATCATATAATCCGAAGCGTTGGTTCGCTCCAAGGAGAGGAGAGGAGAGTCTCCAGGGGTCAATTAACCCAAAGCGTGAACTGAGAACACAAGACCCACTGATCCTAAATAAAGACACATTGCACCTAAAGGAGGAGAGGGTTCACAGGACGTAGTAGGTTATTACAATAATGACTAAGGGGAATACATGTGATAAAATCTGATTAAACACGGATTTTCATAATGGGAATGTGGGAATGGGCCTTTATTTTTTTTTGACATCAGATGATACCCATGATAAGAATGTATTCACCCATCGGGAAAGCCAGCAGAGGCCCATTGACGTGTACTTGGATTATAAACTAAATACTGAGTCATTGACTGGAGTGTACTGTTGCAAGTCCAATGATGACGCGGTGGTCCTGGATACCGTCACTGAGTGGGTATTTTGAGGCAGGCTGCCGTCCTCCTCTCATCACAAGTCAAGCTGTAATTGGAACAAGTGTGAAGAAAAATAGCGTCTACTGGCACCTGAGAGTGTTGGAGCCAACTTAGCAGATCACATACGCTTTTTTTTTTTAATGCGAGGTCAATTTACAGTCAGCCTGCAAGACGGGATTATTTTTATATTTACTGTTAATCACACTTCATCTTTTCTTGTGGGTGTCGGTGCCTTCACGTTGCGCCTAACCTCACGTAAAAGTGAGCAGCTAACATTTTACCTACAGAAATGTTGTAAAATGCATGTGATTCTTGTATTAGATTAGCAGTTCACATTTCACGTTACCCTCCCAAGCATAAAGGCTCTCGGATGTGTTTAGAATGAGACCCAGATCACGGCCTCAGATCTAATACGTGATCAATGTTTTTTTATTTTTTTATTTCTAATCCGTCTCGTCGCTCGCAAAAGAGACTTGACACAGTCACAGCTCTGTCTCCTGCGCCGGTGTCTCTATAGCACAAAACATGCTGGTGTCACTTCCAACACTTTCCCTTTCAGTCTTGACAGGACAAACCCACAGTAGAGACGACACTCGCTTAATTTGGGAACTGAAATGAATAATGAACATTGACTGGAGAGAAAGCACGTCTTTTTCTTTGCCACTTCGGAGAGTGTTTCAGGGAGCTTAATGTGAAATGGCTGAGCTCACTATGACTTCAACTTCAACCCAGGCAGCCCCCTCTGTCAGCAGCTCCCCATTCCTCCGGGGGCACGCACGTGAGGGCAATTGGTGGACAGCAAGTGGCCCTTGTGGATGAATGTGAGAATGACTAACTTACTGTCTGTCACCTACGTGTTTCCCCGTTGTCCAGGATCTATCTATTCCAATGTGAAGTGCATATTTGCTTAAGTCTGCTCCAGACAATAAAAAAATGTGAACTCTGACAAAGTTCAAATCCAGGCTGTTCTTAGTATGACACTGAACGTATTTATCTGCACTCTTCACTTTTAATGAAATGAATGAATGATTATATGGATGTTTCATGGACTGATTTTGTCTGCCTTCTTGTAATTTGATGTAACTGTGAAGCCCTTTGAATTGCCTTGTGTATGAATTGTGCGCTACAAATAAACTTGCCTTGCCGAAGTAAAAATAAAACAATACAGCAGCACATTCAAAAAAAAAAAAAAAAATACAATGCCTTATTACCATGAAACTAAATCAGACTGACATGTGGGGTGACTTCCTGTGAGAGCTTCAGAATGATTTCTCTAACCCTCCCCTCCAAGTCTAAACATGGTCTAAGCCCCTAAAGCCAACAGCTCCATGTACATGAATGCTCTCACACCAGGTTAGTACACCTTATATATATATATATATATATATATATATATATATATATATATATATATATATATATATATATATATATATATATATATATATATATATGAGCATCCTCCTCCTCAGAGCCATCACGAGCGCTATCCTCCGTGTTTATCCATGATAAGCAGTCCACGCCATGGGTCTCACATGCAAGTCAAAGCTGTTACTTGCCTCTGCATTTTACACCCCACTTTGTACTGTGCATAAAACACCGTTATTTGACCACATGCTGTTCCCCTGCACAGGTTTTACATGCACACCGGGAGTCGTTGGTATAGGACCCTGGGCTATTTGGGGTGGTTAAATTGGTCCCATTGCGAGATAAGCACTCGGACCACAGGGTTGACCTCTACCTCCTGAGTCACAACATTAGTCTATGTCAGGCGAATCAATATCCAGCAGCAACACAGAGACATATGTGGGAGAGGAGGTTTCGCAAGTCAGTGAGCCAATGATGGTACAAAGCAAAGGCCATAATAGCACTGGGAATATGGCCGGTTTATACAAGTTTGATTATAGACTGCTGGGTTGCTTTAATAATCTGGGGATTTCAGGGAGGTAAGAGGAGTGCGAGATAATAGCAAATAAAGATGTGTAAATATTAGTTCATCGTATTACCTATGTGGGTCAATTTAATTTACTGCAACGGAGTCAAGGTAATTTAGAAATCCATAGCCTACACAGCTCAACAGCCGTAGTACATTTCTCATGACAACAAAAATATGGCAAAAACCTTTTAGAACTTTTTGATCTGTAAAGTTTCAGATAAATCTTATAATTAAAAATGTGTGTTTTATGGTCAGTCGATTGATTACTACAAAAACAGAACGACAGAACTGAAAATTAAATTGTTATTGCTAGGTCACTTTACAATGATATTTCCATTCCATTACCATAACAAACTAACTACATGCGAACTGCAAAAGAACATAAAACATACACATTACAGCCATAAATCAGCAAAGAATGTTTCGATATGCACATTAAAATAAACTGAACCAATATTAGGTTTGTGAAAAGGAAATTGCATAAGCCTGTTTTGTTTGCCCCTTCAAGCAACAATAACAAAGTGACACATACAGATTTGCAAACAATAATCCGCTTGTATAAATCTGCGCAGCTCTTTCTGAATGGCCCGCTCCAGCTCCACAGACTGAAGATGTCCTGGGCAGATGGAGTGACGGAGGAAGGGCCTAAACTCCTGGTGGACTGTGCCAGGTCTGAAAGCACCACGTTGGGCCTGGCTGCTCGAGCTGCTGAGGAGCTCCAGCCTGGCGCTGAGAACAAGGCCCCACTTGTTTGGCAGGGACAGGAAATGTGGTGCATTCACATGATAATGAGGCTGTGAATGCATGTCCGAGGCGCTTTCCCCGGCCACTGCTGTGTATGTACAGTGGGCCACAGACAAACATGACGTTTTAGCCTTTAGCCAAGTAACGTCGTGACTCTTTGCCAGCCAGACTACGTGTTACAGTTTGGCTGGTAACAAGTCACTGGGCCCCCATCGTCGGGATAAAGGCTGGTTCCAAATAAAACCCTTTCTGCGAAATCGGTATATACAGTATTCGGCCTGCTGCTAAAAAGATCATTAATGTAACATATTATAAATTCAACCTAAAGACTGAGTTTGAACACCGCACACTCAGCAACTACAACAATCCAGCGTTTTGGAGAATGGATTCAGTCGCAAGCCTTCTGTGTCGTACCCCGCAGAGACATGACACCATAATCTAAATGGCTATTGTCTTTGTCCCGCAATTATTTGACTGTACAGTGTGATTAGCTTTGAAATTAGGTCTACGCTGGGTCACAGACCAGCGATGTATGACCCGACTGCCGGTCTCATCTCCACGGAGACGGGAGCGATGGAGGGCCTGGTGGAGACAGACTGGTATTTATTGCGATAGACACAAGCAGCCAGTACAGAGACCAGACTGTGGGGCTTTTCTATGGGGCCACACAGAGGCAGAGGGCCATTAGTGCCATGACACAAGCAGGGGACGCACAAACAATTAAGTTACTGTCGAGGAATCGAGTAAGACTCCCATGTTGTTTATGGCGGTTACTGTAGTTGAGGAAGCCGAGATCAAGTCCAAAAGAAAGTGACTAAAGCGTGCCATCGTCCTGAAACATGCCTAATAGGCTAATCCTCCCCGCTAGGTATTTCTGACTTGTTGTCCCCACGACACGAATGGGCGGACCTACATATTTCTTCTTCTGAAAACACCAAAAGAGGCCCAAAGAGCCCCCCCACACCTGCTGCACAATAGAGGCGTCACAAGAGGCGCTGCAGGAAACAAAAAAGGGACATACGAGGAGGTATCTGGGCAAGACTCGCAGATAAGCCACCCAAGCCTTCTATCCCAACTACTGTTCCGACTAATGTTCATTCACTGGAGAATACGATTATATTTGGATTATATTTGTCTGCGACGCTCCTCCCAGAAGATGGTGAAAGACTGTTGTGGAGCGGAGGGAGCTGCGCAGGAGAGAGAGGAAGGAGGAGGTGGAGAAGATGACCAGTGCAGGACACCACGCTCTGAGACGGGGACAAACCCAGGAGGCGGTGCACTGTTTCAGAGAAGCACTGAAGACAGTACTCCGGTTTCTCCGACCTCCAAAAACATGCTGGTCAGGTTGGCCCTCACTTTCTCACTTCCTCACGAAATTCCGATTTAATTTAAACAAACAAAAACCGCTAAAACATTCGGTCAGAGAATCCTTTCACTCTTCACGGTGCTGTGGAGAGTGAAATGTTGAGTAACAAACTGCCCACTTTAGCATGGTGGAAATCCTGTCACAGGCTTTGGGTCTGGAGAAGAGATTTAAATGAATCTCTTACATCAGCAGTGTGTGTCAAGAAATGTCCAGTTGTACTGATTCACCCAACTCTGATATAACTCTGATATAACCCTGGATATTTGAGTTTTTTTTTTCCAGGTTCAAGTTCATTTGCGTTGAATAGATGTATAGGCCTATAGGTAAGTGGTGGACCTGTTGCAGACTGGTGGAAGGATGGCTGCCAATCTGTGCCATTGCAGAGGGGGGGGGGGTTCTATAATACAAGACTGCAACATTCCCAACATACGCATTTCTCTCAGGCCTTCTGACTTACTGGAATCATACATGTTTGAAAGCACATTCAAATTGCTTCAAAAGAGTATAGAGTGGTTAGCAACTGGTTCAAGCGGCACATTCAGAGCGGAATAAAAAGCAGGTTTTATCTGAGAACAGGAGGCGGGGAGGCAGTTTTTCTTTTCTTTTTTCTCTCCTTTCTGACAAGTGCTAAGAGCCCGGCAGCTTGGAATGATGTGTATAACTAACACAAAACACAATTTAAGCGTTAAGAGGCACACGTGTGATTTCTACTGACGTCACCGACAGAGAGCAGCTAATAATACCCGGCCCACCTGAGTCTGCACCGGCAAAATAAGCAGCGCAAATGAACTGAAGACTAAGGCTGTTCGAGCTATTTGAATATATTTCTATTCATCAGCTCCAAGTGAGTGGCGAAGACGGAGAGAGAAAAAAGGGTGAAATCAGAAAGCTTTTTGGGGGGGCACATTTGGGAAAGTCTGCCAAAGTGAAAGAGAGGGATGAATGGTATCGAGCAAACAAGCGTAACCAAAGAGAGAGAGAGAGAGAGACTTCCTGAGGTTAGTGGACATTTTGTGCCTTCTCAAAGAATGTGCTTGTGGTTTAAGGGAAATAACATTGAAATTATGCAATCATTCAAAAACATGGATAAAAAGCTCAATAAGTCTGCATTTTGCATAGAGCAAATTAAAGCAAAACATACTGACTGATTTTGCATGTAGATTTATTATCAGATACCCTTCCACAACACCTGGTAAGCCAATTTGTTTTCTTTTGCCTCCATTTTTTTATGTACCCACAAATTTAGCCCAAAATGATATGGCAAGTTAATTACGCCACTAATTACTCACTGACCAAAGGTGAGTTGGGCTTTATATCAGTTGTTTCTGTTTCAGAGCCAAATTAAACTTCCGCGTCTCTTCTTTATCTCTATCCCAGCAGCACCCGGCCCCCAGTCTCTCTCTCCTCACCTAATCAGAGAATGCACTTTGGTCCCACACGATTCCTTCATGTCTTGGCTAGGCTCCAGACCCCATACTGGGGCCCTCTCCTCTGCTCACATCAATGCTGGTGGTATGAGAAGTCACATGAACGAATTCTAGCACGTGGAGCAGTCACAACTGGTTTATTCGAGATAAAACACAAAAGGTTTTGTGGTTTATTCGAGATAAAACACAAAAGGTTTTGTGAAAGTGGTCTGCCTTTTCAACATTAGAAAAGAAAGTGATCAAGAGATTCAAAGCTTTAAGGACCCAGCGCAGCATTGAAATTGAGGCATTATTGTAAAACTTCTTTACAGCATAGTAATAAAAGGATCAAACTAGCTTATACATAAAAGTGTAATGGTAACACTTTATAATAACTACACCTTATTAAGCCTAAATAAATGATGTGTTAACACTTAATTCATCATGAACACTTCATTAGTTAAATGTGACAGTTAATGCCTAACTCATAATCAATAGTTCTTTACATACACACAAATAAGGTGTCAATCAATCAATCAAACTTTATTTAAAAAGCGCTTTTCATACCGAAAGGTAACCAAAGTGCTTTACAAATTACAACATTTATCTATCTATCTATAAAGTGTTACCAGTGTAATAACATGGTAATTATGGTAATTAAGGAAATGGGACATACACCTAGTGATTATCATAGCAATATGATAATTCATTATACAATTTCCCTAAACTAATCCCATTAAAAAACTATACTCTATACCATTACGGTACTAACTGCATTTTTACCTACATATTTCCCAAAAAATGCTAGGTGAAATGTCTTCTCTTACATTCTTACAATGCAGAGCTAACTTTACATGTAGCACATATGTTTGCTACATGTTAAGTGTAACTTATTTTTATAAGAAGGTGTAACGCCTTTAAAGTAATATTAGAACTCACAATCTTATCAAGGTCAAAGACTTTTTATGATCTGACTTCACCACAAAGTGAAGAAAGTAAGTAAAAGCGTATCAAACTAAATCTAAAAACTAAAATAGCAATACATCTATAGCCCGGATGGTGCTGCTCCTCAAACGGTGAGCTGCTGAGTCTGCAACACTGCAAAACTAGGTCTTTTGTGTTAGGATAAAAAAAAGTGTAAAATATTGATTTCACTGTCCTGCGCTAAATTTAAACCAGTGCGCCTCTGGTCCCTCTATCATTTATATGAGCCGTCCCGTTTAGCTGCGTCCTCTGCGCTCGCCAAGCCCAGGTGTGAAATCTTTGCAGTTCACCTCTTCATTCTAAAGTCAGTCCACCTTACACTATAGCATCAGCTAATATCCCATCATGCCTCTCTCCCCTGCCCCAGCCCCTCTGTATCATGCGCGGCTCATCTCGTCTGCACAGCCAATTTACTGTACAAATTCTTTGTCCCATTTCAAACAAGGATTAATTAAAACTCCATTCGGAATTTCTGTCCACCCTCCCTCCCCCCCCGCCGTGGTGTAATCCGTTATCGAATGACTGCACTGGCTTTCAGGGGATTTCAACTAGTATTTTATTGTTACGTTGTACAATAGTGGCATTCACACTGGTGGCAGTCTCAATAGGCCCCTGCTATTCTAGACCTGCCCCGCGTCGACAATAACCGCTCCGTATTGTAATCCATATGTGGAGCGCTCATCCACCATTGTTGTATCACAGCTTTAACCGAGGCTGGTACCAGAGTCCTTTATTGCTGCTATTACACCTATAGGCCTATATTCTGCTCCACGCAATGTAACATTCTTATATGTAAATTATCATTAAAGCAACAATGCGGAACATTTGAGGCTTTATGCTGCAAACCTACAAGCAGAGATTGCGATTTTGATTTAATGTCCATTAATTGCCCTGCCCGACGTGCTCCTAATGCAGCTTAGTCACTGAAGATGTCATTTCCACAGTGGGGTTATAAAAGAATAAAGCATTTGGAAGAGAGGACGTAATGTATTTAAACCTCTTGTTTGGCTATCTGTAGTCATAGCAAAGCAGCAACATCAGCATGGAGATGAGCTTGAGATGTCCCGCCCCCAGCAAAGTTATAGGCCTGAGGAGAAGTGAGAGTAAAGACAGGTGTTTATAGATTTAGATATATTTCACACCGCTGAGAAAACCCTTAGAGTGAAAGAAAAGGAGCAATAGGCAGCACCCTTCACCTAATCTTAAATCAGGACGTCGGTCAGGACGTCACGGATTACCAAGATGGAGCTTTAGCCCATAATATGCAAACTTCAAAGATGGATCAGGCCAAGTACATGCAAGTTAACTCCCGCCTTAACCAAGCACATTTTCTACAATTTGGCTTTACCCAAATGTAAAAGCTTCTCGACTGGAGTTTACAGCCTATAAATTGTAAATAAAATAGTCACATTTGCATAGCGCCTTTCTACCTGCTTTAGGCACACAAAGCGCTTTCACTTCATGGAACCAGTCACCCATTCACACACCAGTGCATGCAGACACTGGAGGCAGGGGGGGTGAAGTGTCTTGCCCAAGGACACAACGACAGTGGGCACCTGCGGGAATCAAACAAACCGATCCTTCAATCACAAGACGACCCTCTCTACTCTCTGCGCCACCGGCACCCCAATAGGCCAGGGTAACGCCTCATTTGAACGCTAAGAACTACAAAACACGCACTTTTGTCACTTTTTTGTTGCGTTTTTGTCATTTGTTTTCACTTTTTTGACACTTTTTATGTCGAGTTTTCATCCTCGTTTTTGTCGCAATTGTGAGGCTTTTTTTTTTTTGTTCCAAGAAGCTTTTAGATTTGGGTAAAGCCGAACTGAATGTGAAATGTGAAATGTGCTCGGTTAAGGTGAGGGTTAAATCTAACATTTCTTTTCTTTAGCTTGGCTCCAAATGTCCGCTTTAAACTTTTAAGTGGAAATGATTTCAAGATGACAAGTAGCAAGTTGTCATAGGTGACGGTTCAATGGTCAAGCTGAAGCAATGGATTCTATTGAAACAGATAAAGATTGGGCTAATCCCAGCTTTATTCTTCTATCTTGACATTTGCCCCCCCCCGATTATCAGCACGTCAGCCTGTGCCACCAGAGACGTATACATTCCAACGAGGGGGAAATCACCCTCAAATGCAGAGAAATCGCTCCAGTTTGGGGAAAATGCTGGGTGTTAATAATAAAGCACTCTGCAGCGCACCACAATAGGCCCATTGATCATGTGACGTCGTCGTTAAAGTCCTCGCCTTCGTCTCATGGCTTTAATAAATGGAAAATGTCAAGCGTTTACACTCACACAGAAGATGGATGGCTTGATATTCACCCACTGATTATAATATACTACGTTTAAGAAGAGTTAGCACGGCGAGTAAGTGGGCTCCATACAGCCGCCTCTCCTCCATTTAGGATTTAAAGTCAATAATATTTGGTCCGGATCTGTCTGCTGTGCTGTACTGTGGCGATTGTCAAACGTTTTCCCGCAAAATAGTTTAGCCCGACACCGAACCCGAAGTGAGCCGTGTTGGTGAACAGTAATCGCGCGTCATTGTTTCGTTCGCTATAATTACAGTTGTGATGGTGCACCGAAAGACAACAGCTTAATAGTCTACGCATAATTACCCCAATTGTGTAGATGGTGGCTAATTGGTTTGTGTGTACGCGTGGCAGTGCATGCGCGTGCGGCGGGAGGGATGAGAAATTATATCCACGGGAAAGCCTTTCGGTGGAAACAGCAGGATGAAACCGCATCGCCATATTCATAAATAAACCGAGGACTGATCATCAGCCGAGTCCTCAGGTGTTACAGGGGCCCAACAGTGAGAGAGGATACGAAATGAACTGCGAGAGGGAGAGATAAAAATAGATCAATTTAGTGAGTTCTCTCGGGGAAATTGTGCGTGCTGGGTGCATCTTTGGAAGTGTGTTTGTTTTTCAGTGATAAATTGTGTGGTGGTATCTGTAGCAGACAAAGGCTTGGAATAACTACAAGTGTAATAATAATTGCAACGGTAGATTAATCATTTTTACAGCTAATTTGTATTTTGTTTGGGCGTTTTCTTTCAATATAACTTAACAATAGAGTACTAAATATGCATTTACAGTGGCTTGAAGTGAATATTTCAGTGCAACGCTTGCCTTTAGTACTACACAGTCTGATCTGCCAATCTACACATACTCTAAACTATCGGGCCGATATTTGGGAATTTTGCAATGACCGATCTAGCGCCGATAAAAGCCGGTATCTCTGGGACCGAAAGAGATAAAGACTCAGGGGTGCTCAGAGAAACTTTGCGATGAAAATTGGTTAGCAACAAGTTTGACTAAAGTCGGTTAAAGTTTCACTAAACCTCAATGCTGCATGTCATTTTGAAGAATCTGGAGAATTCAATTTCTGAGTTAGTTTTAACCTCCGCAACTGTATTTTTGATCGCCTCACAAAATGCCGTCACTGGCAACAGTATGCTAGGGCTAACGGCCGCATGCTAATGCTAACGCCAACTAATCAAAGCTGGGACAGAAACTATGATTGAATCACCTATAGTGATTAGGGGTGGGAACCTCTGGGTACCTTATGATTCGATACGATACGCAATACATGGCTCACGATAACGATTATCTCACGATACGCCGATACTGCGATAATCGATATATTGCACAAAAATAAGCTACGATACATCACGATAAAAAAAAACCATGCTATTTTTAACCTTTATTTTAACATACTACATATTATTCATCATTTACATTTCTTTTCATGTGCTTTGTACCACTTTTATAAACGATCCCTGACTTACACACTGAAAATGGGTCTATAGATCTTTCAGCATCTTCTTTACATTGAAATAAACATGAAACCACAGTCCTATTTAAAAAGTAATAAATCAACCCCAAATTAATTGTCTTTATAATTATAAAACACGATCATTAAAAGTAATTTATTTGTGTAACAGTGTTTGGCTCAAGTGCTTAAAACTGTAGTGCTGCCCCCTGCTGCCCTGACTGAATTCTTGATCATTGTTGGCCTCTATTGACTGTGAAAACAGTGGAGCACTGCAAAATATCGCGATATATCGGAAAATCGATATATTGTCACACTCCTAATAGTGATTAAATAAAATGTGCCACTGCTGGAGTGGCCAAGTGCAGGATTATACCAGACATTTGGAAAAATCGGCCCAAAATATCGGCATCAGCCTTAGAAAAACCCATATCGGCCGATCTCTACTCTAAACATGTTTCAGAGTCACAGCTCACGCGTCACCCAGCCTCTCTTCATGTCACCAACAATCGCAGAGGAAATTAAGAAGAGGTAGAGCATTTCCCAACCAACCCCCCCCGTACATACTGTATGAAAGCCCTTTGTCATGTGAGATTCTATTCATTCATTAAAGTACAGAGATGTGCATTGGGTTTATCACTTTATGACTAAGCCAGACAAATCATTTCCTCGGTATGTCTGTGTTATATTGATTTGCATTTGATTTTGATTGGTCGGAGAAAAATATGTCGCAGAATAACACTGTATTTACTTAACATTTTATGAGAAACGTGCAAGAAAAATGTTGAAGGGGGGGGGAACTAATTAAAATAGCTTGAACTGTAAGGTTACAAGTGAATGCATTGCAGTCAGAAAGTAATTGTATGTTTCATTTTCTAAAGCCAGTGTCGGTCATTTTAGCCCTGATCTGTAAGAGCAGAAGAATGTTGTGGTTGCCTGGTAACAAAGTGACCTGACGGAAACTCATTTAGCAGATAAAAATAATACCTGCTTGAGGTGCAGGAGGAACTCGATAGTTTTACTAAAAAGAGGAAGACAATGTTTTTGGATATTACATTTCTTTATGTCAGCACGACTTTATTTTCACTGGTATGATCTAGTTTTGTTTGAATACATCTGGCAAATTAACCCTTCAAATTTCAAAGTAATGTTAATAAAACGTTTGCAGGAAGCTCTTTTCACAATAAAACATAGAGTAGCATTAGATTATATGTGTGTGTCTGTCAGTACAGACTGATTGCACTGCAAATGATGCCAACCATTTCCAATTGCTTATAATATTTACAAAATGGGTTATGTTTTGACTCCTGATAATATTTTAAGAGCCTATCTCATTGCACGGTCAAATTCAAGACACAACTGTGTGAATCTGACCCCACGATGAGGGACCTTTTCATTTCAATATGCTGATTTAGTGAAGCTACATCTATGCACAATCTATCCATAACCTATAAGCCTGCACGGACTAAATGACACACATAATCTGCTGCAAACCCTCCTTAACAGATCATTCGGGACTTAGGCATTGTTCCACATCCACAAATCACCTCTTAACACAAAAACACTACTTAACTTAGCCTTCTATGCTATTAGTGACAAAAGAACTTCAATAAAGAGAGAAAACGACCTGATGCAAACATTAATCCCAATACCGATAAAGAAACAAAAATGAAGTGAAGTTTTTTTAATCAGCTTTTTTTTTTTTTTTAAGCAGCACTATAACAGAAAACAATTGTGTCTTGGATATTGCGATAATATTTATGTGATATTACACTAAACCATTTCAACAGTCAACAGTCCATTATCAGCCCAGACAGAATTCTGGTAATATTTTGTACCAAAACGCAAAAAAAACCTCTCCTTTCCATTTGCATCATGCGGGTTAAGCCTGCACTGTCAATGTTTGGGAATATAAATGCTTATTAAAAGCTCCAACAAAACCGCAAATCCACTTAGACGGCTTTTTGTGGGATAATGGACAAATAGGACACATGCGTGTCAGAAAATAATGCTATCTGCTTTAGAAGTTAAGTGGGCGCAAAACCCCTCATGACTTCATCGGGACAGTGGTAGGTCACGCTCAGTATTTGGCTATAAAACTGTCCAAGTGGATTTGTCGATCCCAATCATATTACAGACTTAAAACTAAGGCCCCGGGCAGTACGTGTAAAACTCTGTGTGCAGGATTACAATAAGAGTTGAGGGGACAGTGTGACATATGGTGCACCCTGATATCCACGCCCTATATTAGAGGGTCAACGGAGAGGGTGCCGCCTGCTTACATACGGCCGTCATGGTGTCCCGTGTTGTAGGTTAGGGCTATGGCTGTGAATCAAGTCAATGGCCAAAGGGTCAACGTGGAAACAGGAACATCCAAGGAGATATAGCTGTAGCTGTTCTATGTGAGGAAGTCACAGCATTGCACCAGACATATAGCATCATAGTGAACGCAGAACAACAACAAAAATAGTGGACCACATCCGTAACACTTCACAGTAAAGACACACAACGCATTACAACACAAGTCAATCTAATAATTCATATAGGTTTACAAATGACATTATTGTATGCAACTGCTTGCTTACAAACACTTATCCCGAATCAGTGCTTTGTCAGTCCGTTATTAGTTCATGATTATGATTCATTTCTAGGGCTGGGTGCCGTTAAACGATGCCTGTGTGGTATCGAGAAAACAAAAACAAAAGTCCAGGTACTACTGGCTTCGAAATAATAAAGATATTGAAAGCAGGTACCGAAAATGAATATACAATCTGTATATTCAAGTTTAGGTGCTGTTGGTTATAAAAACTTTAAAGGACCAAAAAAAATTGGGAAAAATTGGGGGGCGGGAAATGGGGGGAAATGCAAAAAAAAGTATTTTTTTCTGTCCTTTTGTAGTTAAAGGAAGGTTGGTTGTTTCACCTCAAACAAACGATACAAATGTAAAATAAAATATATGGAAGGAAAAGGAATGAATATTATTAATCTGTTTTATGGTTCTATATGACAAATAATTTAGCATAGGTATCGACAACAGTATCGTTCACGTATCGGTATTAAAAACCAAGTATCGTTAAAGTACCGGTATGAAAAAAAAATCAACGGTACCAAGCCCTATTCATTTCCCTCATTATTAGAGACTTGACTGTGACTACTTTCTGGCAAGACTTCAAAACACAGATGACTTACATCTAAAGGGGCAAAGTGTAGGCTAATTTGCCCTTATTATGACTCACAAAAGGTCACAGTGTTGGTTCTACTGAGCGCTGCCTTTGATACAGTCGACTTTTAACTCGTTTAAAACAAATCGGCCTCTCTGGTGCTGTCCACAAATGGTTTACATCCTACCTCACAGACAGGACATTCATGGTAAGTGTGGATACCTGCTCCTCTAAGGTCCATAAAATTACGTGTGGTGTGCCCCAGGGTTCGATTTTAGGGCCAGTGCTTTTTAACCTGTATATGCTCCCTCTTGGTGATGTCATCAGGAGACATGGAGTAAATTTTCATAGTTATGCTGATGATAGTTGTACAGCTCCATGTCTCCTGAGGACACCAGGCCAGTGGTTGCACTTTTTAACTGCATTATAGATATAAAATCCTGGATGGCAGAAAACTTTCTCCAGTTAACCAGGACAAAACTGAAGTTTTAGTCATCGGTCCTGAGAACCAGAGAGAGAAACTTTTACCCAAACTACAGTCACTGTCTTTTAATCTTTCCTCACAGGTGAAGAACCTGGATGTGATTTTTGACTCGGAGCTGACTCATGTTTTTACCATCTAAAGAACATAGCCAGAGTCTCTCTCGGGCCAACACGGAGACTGTAATGCACTGCTTTCTGGTCTTCCCAAAAAGAGTATCTCAGGTTTACAACTCTTACAAAATTCAGCAGCTCGTGTCCTGACGAAGACCAGGAGGCGGGACCACATTACACCGGTTTTAGAGTCACTGCATTGGCTCCCCGTGTGTTTCAGGATTGATTTTAAAGTTCTTTTAATGGGTTTTAAATGTCTTAATGGTCTTGGTCCTTCTTATCTTTCAGAACTGCGTTTACCTTATGAACCTTCACGGTCCCTTCGCTCCTCTGGCAGGGGTCTCCTAGTTATTCCTAAAGTCAACAGAAAGACTCACGGCGAGGCGTCTTTCCAATATTATGGCCCTCGCCTCTGGAACGACCTGCCGGAGGAGCTCAGGACCGCAGAGAACGTTCATGTATTTAAGAGCAGGCTCAAGACCCACCTTTTTAGCTTAGCTTTTAACTGACATCTATTTATTTAGTCCTAATTATATATAATGATGCCGGGCGTATTGTCTTAAATGTTGTAATCTGTAAAGCATTTTGTGATACCTTTCGGTATGAAAAGCGCTTTATAAATAAAGTCTGATTGATTGATTGATTGATTATTCCCCCTCCCCGTCTTCTCATTTGTCTGTCACTGATACGAGGACAAATGGTAATTTAAAGCTACTCCTAAGCTACAACAGCTAAATTGTCCAAATAATAAATCAGAAAATCACACATTCATTATTTTTAGACGTCTTCAGTGGAGCTGCGCCTCACGCCTGTCAAACCCTGCGCCGGTACATGGAGATCTGCTCTGAACACACACTTCTCTCTGGTCCACTCTGCAATACTGTCTTATTTAACTATGTGCTATGAAGTGTCTCACCGCTCAGCTGCGCGCCCGCGTGTGACATGTTCTGGACTGCGGGCACATCCAAGCGTGCTCATAATGCCACATGCGTGATGGCATGTGCACGTAAAGCAATGTAAAATCTACATCTCGAAATGGATCATTCAGAGCCAAGCGATGTACATATTTTTATTTTTATCTTGCTTGGCGTGTGAGTGTTCCGGAGATAAATGCCCACCTGTGGCCCCATTCCTGTTCTGCCTCTGTTTTTGAGTCCAGATGGGATCTCTCTAATGCTTTTTCTCTGTCTCTTTTCATTGCTGTGTACTGTCAAGAATGAAAAGAAAAGTTAATTAAAACTGAGATGGACAGCTAGATAGATTTAAAGGGATATTTCGCGCATTTCTACGGTAACAGTTTGCCTGCGTTAAAAACTGTTTTACCCACTCCACAGTGCACAAATCAACAACACTCTGGATAACTAGGAAATGAGGCCCTATGTCAAAAATCCTGAAATATCCCTTTAAGTCACAAATTAAGAAATGCAGAGTGTCTTCCTTTTGAATCATATGGACGGAACCGATGCAAGACAGGAGACCGCGTTAAGATCTTTCATTTAAATCTGCCATAATAACCAAACCAACCCAAAAAACTTTGCAATATCATGTTTCATCCGATTTGTAACAAACCGCTGAACATGGGCAGTGCGGGCAGGGGGCTGACCTGGCCCCAAATGTAATGAATAAATGATGAAGTGAGCGTCCAGTATTTAGTCAAAATGTAGCGCCCACCTGTGCCCCTCCTGTGTGGATTGCCTCGGCAGCCCCAGTGTTTGAGGTGCAGTCTGTTGAAACAATGGCCACAGATGGGATCCCTCTGTCTTTCTTCCCTCTCCCGCTCTCTCTCGCTAAATGTGCTTCTGTGTGTATCTGTTCGTAACCATCATATCTGACTAGCTCATTGGTTGAGAGCAGTCCCAGAACATCGCAGAACACTTCCCAGCAGTCTCTCTGGAAAATAGGGTTTTACACCGACATAAAAGATAAAATGATCGACAACATTATGGGCAACACCGAGATGAATATTTTTAACATTATCGCAAAACATATAATTAGTAAACCGAAACCGTATTGATGTAGTGATATGTAGTAAAGGAGCAGTCGAGAAGCCGATTTGAGAAGCCTAAAACCAGTGTGGGCTCTATTAGGGTGTGTCAAAGCAGAGGCGATATTGAAAAGTCAAACAATGGCAAGACAGATGTGGATGCCACCAAAATCCAATACACAGAACAATGGGAGTGGAGAGTGCGAGAAGGGGAAAACAGATTAGGGAAAACAGAGAAAGTCTGAAGAGTATTTTGGAGTCACCTTAAAAGAGAACACAAGCAGGACATGGCCTCTGCGGGGTGGAACTAAAGATGGGCTGAAGAGGGAACTGCAGGACTGCAGTAAACCGTCATCCCAGGAATTAGAATGCATATTTAAAGAAACCTACATTTAACCTTTAAAGATGGGATATGAGGGAACAGGAGATACAGTATTAGAACCAGGAGAACAGAAAGAAACAATACTTTTTTCTTTTTTTTTACAACCAACAAAACCTGGTGTAGTTTTACAATATTGTTATTTTTTTTTCACTTTTTCAAACTTCAAACTGTGTCAAACTGAAAGGCTGATTTGAGCAATTTTACATTAATGTTGTCTTTCAAAATTCATATACAATTGTGGATGCTTAAAATGGAGTAGGCTTAAGCAATAACACTTTTTTGTGCCCATCCCATACTCAATCAATCAATCAATCAATCAATCAAATTGTATTTGTATAGCGCCTTACAACAGCTAGAAGGTGCCCAGGGCGCTTTCCAGTATAAAAACAAGAATCACAATAGTCATCAATAAATAAAAACAAATGTACGTAAAAACAGCAGTCGAGTCAGTGGCTATGTATCGAAAGCATGTCTGAAAAGATGTGTCTTCAACTGGGATTTAAAAACACTCAGTGATGCTTCGAAGCTGTACCGGAAGTGAGAACGCACCTCCGGTACAGCTTCGACAGCTTGGGAGTGACCAGCGAGGTGTGTTCAGAGTTCTGACTGGTTGGTAGACGGTTACTAATTCGGCGAGGTAGGCCGGGGCCAGTCCATTGATGGCCTTACAATAGGCCAGGATGAATGACGTGCGTGCGTGTGTGTGTGAATGCATGGAGGTGGTCAGAGGGACCACCGAGTATGGAGTGAATGTAAAATGTAAAGCGCTTTGTGACCATGTCTGTGAAAGGGGCAATACAAATAAAGATCTTCTTCTTCTTCTTGAACACAAACATCAGGACCTTAAACTCCACCCTGAACCGCACCGGGAGCCAGTGGAGAGAGCGGAGGTCTGGGGTGATATGTGAGCATCTGGAGGTGTTGGAGAGGAGACGGGCTGCCGCGTTTTGGACTAGTAGAAAGCGGATTGAGGAGTGATTGGTTAAGTCCAGTGCAGAGGGCATTATAGTAGTCTATCCTCGAGCTGATGAAGGCATGAATGGCTTTTTCATGGTCAGCTTGGGACAAGAGTGGTTTGATCTTACTGATATTCAATTCAATATACATTTACGTAACATAATAAAGTATAGGGTCCTCCCTGAGCTGAACATCCATCCATTTTCTTCCACTTGTCCAGTGCCGGGTCATGGGGGCAGCTGTTGGAGCTGCCCAAATCACATTGCACCAGCCCCTATGGCTCCTCCTGCAGGTGGTGGGTCCACAGAAGGACGGCCTCATGGTTCTAACCGGGCCTGTTGGTCTCTCATAAGGGGCTTCTGAACCGCTCTTTGTCTGACCCGTCACCTAGGACCTGTTTGCCATGGGAGACCCTACCAGGGGCACGGAGCCCCCGACAACAGAGCTCCCAGGATCATTCGGGCACTCAAACCCCTCCACCACGTTAAGGTGGCGGTTCCAGAAGGGGCCTGAGCTGAACAGATACTGATTATTAACGATACAACCATCAGTTTTAAACTTAGACTGCATTTACCAAGAAGAGCTTTAACTGAATAACACAACAGCTTTGTACATTTGTTACACATGTTTATACTGTAAGTACAAGAAGTTCAGTGCTCAGAGACAATGCCAATGTGAGAAAAGTGTAAACACACAACTGATCAAGACACATACGCTAACATGTTTAGGCTGGGTCAGGAATTACCTCAAGAGAGATCTTTCAAAGGTTTTGTGGCCTGATGAGATCAGAGTGACCACAGTTCCTCTCATTATAAGCATTGCCATCTCCTTGGATGCTTCAATCCAACAGCCCTTCCATTTTACACCGTTTGTAGTTTGAAAATGTTAAGAGAAAATAACAATATGGTCATAAAAGTCACTTGCGTAAAAACTGTGCGCGCAGTGTAGTCACCACTCTGTTGTGGCAAACGATATCCACAGTAGCTCAGTGGCTGCAGGACAGGTGGCTATCACTGGGATGTGTATGTTTTAGTTTGATCTTCTGACATAGCAACATTTAACCTGCAGTGTAGCTTTAGGAATATATAGAGCTTTACCGTTCGTGAATGGAAAATACCCTTGTCTTGATAGTATTATCGTGTTCACTGTTACCTGGCCTGTATTGTTTTATATCCTTTCATTTCTATAGACTGCTGTGTAAGGATATAATAGTACACAACAAACCCCGTGACACATGACATGTCTTCTCACACCAGTCTATTTGCTTGCTCTGCTCTTTTCTACGTCTCTGCGATGTTGAAGTTAATGCGTTTTGAGTCGAGGCGTTGAAGGAGGCCCAAAAAAAATAAAAAAATAAAGACGCAGCCGGGTTTTAGCCAACAGTGGGGTTATGAATTACCTATAAGTGAGAAAGCCCTGCACATATTTAATGCACGACAATCTGTCCCCTTTTTTCACTACGTTCACAAGCTTCCCCCTTTTTGGCTGCTTTCTCTGGCCTCGCCTCAGAACATCTGCTGTGATTAGAAGTAACAACCAGGGAATTCAGAAAGATGGATAGAAATGACGTAGAAAATATTGTTTTGTTTCTTTAAATTTGTGTCATTTTGGTGAGAGACAGACCCAAGTACATACGCTTAGGTCACTTTCCGAAGTAACGGGACCTTTTATAGTTTTATTATACAGTACTTTTTTATTCTACTTGAGTAATAAAAAAAAGTATCTGTACTCTTCCTTGAGTAATAGTAACTTGTTCCACTGTTACTATGTTTCACATAGTTTATGTCCCTACTGAATCATAAAGCAGACTTTTACATTCAAGCAGTTAGTCCAAGTACTTTTCTACTCTTACTTTTTTCTTTTTCGAGCTTTAAACCATGTTAAAACATTGTTCCCTCGCTAATCTAGAGTAGTATTTCACTACATTTACGCAGTTTTAAGTAATCCTCGGGTAAACCGGTTTAATTTAGCGGCTTCTTCTTCTAAGGTGTCATCACTTTGTAGTTCCTGGTTACAATTGTGTCACTGTTAAAACCCAAAACTGTCCTCCACATTTTTTAAAGCCCATAATCCAATATTGTATCAGTTCTGAGCCGTTATGCTCAAAGTGTGTTTATCACAGCGTGATGAAGCAGTAAACCACACGTGAATCAAAACTGAAAGGTTGTTTTTTCATATGTTATTGCTACAGCTGGAGGAGCCCTACGTAGTTAAGGTTTTCACCAGCTCTAGCGCCTGTATTTCATTGTTACTTTTTAAATTCTGACACAGACATAAATTCAAATTATAAAACGTGAAATATCAATACTGAGGCACCCAGAGCAATGTCTTTTTTCAAGGCTCATATATGTCCACTTTTAAGTAACTTTACTCCATCCACCTTATTCATCCACATGCAGCTTCTCTTCCATGTGCTCTGTTCTCAAAACCTGGTATTACCAGCATTCTCACGTCATCTCTCGGACCTCTGAAGGCCAAAGCTTTTAAAAACTGTCATTTTACTCTCAGCCGGGTAGCCATTACAGAGACGAAAGAGAGCTCCTTATGTCGAGCAATTTGCTAAATGACGTTTCTTCAGAAGAATGAAATTACTGTGTGTATATTTAGATGATTTCCAGTCAGGACGACCCACAGTCCTATAAGCTGAAACAGGCGCTGTCTCTTTCTCTCGGTGACGGGGTACGGCCTTATCAGGAGCTGGGAGGTCATTTAGCCGCTGTGTGGATCAATTAACAATCAATTTCAAATTAGTGCAGCATTGCCACTGAGCCCGGGGGACTACAGCGGGATACCTACAGTATATAAAGACCCCGCTCCAGGACCAGTGTCAAGAACAAAACCAATTGTGGCTCAATATCAATCTGGACACAATGTAAACCAATATGTAGATGAAAATTATGGGGATGAGCAATCGAATCGAGATATTGATAGTCTGCGATTATCAAGGTAAACTTTAACAACTAAAAACGGTTTCTCAAAACGTTTTCATGCATAAAACACATGTTTTCAAATATGTGTTTCCTGTAAATTAGCACAAATTTTAATACTTTCCTACTTTATGATACAATATTGACTTAATGACTTAGTGCTTTTGTTTTAAGGAAAAGTGGGGAAATGTAGTCTGCTACAAAGCCTGTAAAAGCGTATCACTATATCATATCATTACCATTTGGCTAAAAGGCAAGGTTTTATCATTCTGGCTGCTGCTTCAAATGAGTTTGACACGCCTGAACTTTTCTATTTGCTCCCAATCTAAACAAAAGATACAAAAATTAGGGGTAAACAAGACATCAAGCGGCAGTTATACGTTTAAATCAAATTGCACTCTCAAACTATGGTCAAGCGCATTGATCGCAGGGCGCTTCTTTACAAGTCTACACAATCCTATTGCAGATTTTCACAATCCTATGGCAGTAACAGCATGTGGGTTGGAGTTTGGAGGAAAATTGGAATACTTTGTGTCTTTCCTCAGGATAATTGATCAATATTAGTACAGGCCATATTTCATTAAGAATAACAATAACAATCATAATAATAAGTAAGTGCTTAATTTGTCATTGTACATTGTATTGTGTTAGTCCTGAGCCGCTGTGACTGAGCCGTGCCACCACTGTGGGTCAATCTGACCAGCATGTTTTTGGAGGTAAAGGAAACTGGAGCACCTGGAGGAAACCTGGCTGGCTGCCTTCAGTGCACATCTGAGCCTTTGAAACGGTGCAGCACCTCCTGGCTTTGTCCCCGTTTCAGAGCGTGGTGTCCTGCACTGGTCAGCTCCTCCACCTCCTCCTTCCTCTTCCTCCTGTGTAGCTCCCTCCGCTCCACAACAGTCTTTCACCATCTTCTGGGAAAAGCTTAGCAGTTAATCTGATTTATTCTCTAGTGAGCGTCCATTAGCCAGAACACAGAATTTAGTGGGGAATGTGGCATGTGTGGCTTATTTGTGAGTCTTGCCCGGATACCCGGGTGGATTTTACTGTAATTTATTTGCAATGGGAGTTATGAAATCCCAGGTAGGGGGGCTGGAGAGACAGACACTGTTGGGGATGGAAGAATGGAGACAGCATTTCCTCCATCATCGATTCGGACTCGTGAAGGATTACAATGATAAACACGCCGACGCTCTTTTGTAATACCAGAGATCAACATAACGACCCATAGGGAGACATTGATGGAGTGTGGCTGTAGCTCACAGAGGCAGAGACAATGAATGAGTTTTGGTGGGATCTGCCGGAGCGCATAGATCCTATATAGATCCTATGAATGTGTGATGTGAACTGTTATAACTCACTGGTGGATAGGAGTGTAGAGGTAAAGTTTCTACTTGAGATAGGGCTGCAGGCGACACGAGCAAAAATGTATATCTGGATTAATATTGTGGATATGGGAAAATATCTCAACTATTTGTTTATTTGAGCAGTACACATAGTGCTCAAAAGGAGTGGGCTGAAGCAAAAGCTTATGATTGCCCACCCCCAAGTGCAATAAAATAAATAAAAAAAGAACATTTCAAGCAGCTACATTCATACAGACCAACTTACAAACTTACCAAAAAAAATAATAATATATGAACTGTTTATACAATTAATTGAAGCAACGCACAGCTACAACAACAATCCCGTTTCATGTACGATGTCTAGAACAAAGCAGTCAAAAAAAAAAAAAATGTGATCCTTAATATATTTCTTCCAGATTTTTACCCTTGATAACCGAGAGTTACTTTTATGTTATGAAGGTACATTAATAGATATTATAATCTGAGATCTTGATACTTTCCAGTTGTCATTACCATTCTCAGTATAATTTTAATTTGGGTGTAATTTCCATAATCATTATTATTATATATTTATTTAATTGAGTTATATGTGAAGTATGCTGCAAGCCCTGCATAGTGTGGTGCATTAAAAAGCCAAAGTGTAGAGCGGGCCAGATGAAGAGGGCAGTAACTCCCAATCAACAAACCCCCACATGGCTGCCCTAACAGCTGATTTTGTAGAATATGTTCCTATGCTGAGTGGTGCATTAAAAGACAAGGTTTAGAGCCCGTTGGGAGGATTCCTCTCAACAGATCCATAACCTGCCAACCCTAATTCTCCATTTGTGAATTTGAGCAATAGAATGACAACCGTTCCAAGCAGCAACACTCTTCCAGATTATAGAGGAACAATACACATAATCCATCCTACTGCTCCCCCTAGTGGCAACACATTTCTTCTTGTCTGTATATTTCAAAAGTCTTTTGTTTGTATTTAAATTTGAACAGGTTGATGTTTGGACATCGTTTCAAATCCATCTCCAGTTTATTCCACAATTGAACACCATTAACTGTTGGACTAAAACTTTTCAAAGTTGTGCTATGTTTCTGAATCCTAAAGTTTAATTCATCACGTAATTCATAACGACCAGTACGTTCTTGGAACCTTCTTTGTAATTGGTTTGGTAACAATTTATACCTTGCTTTGAATAACATTTGAACAGTTTGGAACTCAACAATGTCACAAAACTTCATGATCTTTGATTTTAAAAATAATGAGTTTGTGTGGTCCAAAAACCCAACTTTATGAATTACTCGGATAGCTCTTTTTTGCAACAATATTATTGGTTTAACTGTGTTTTTGTAAGTACTACCCCAAACCACAGTACAATAATATAAGTAGGGCAAAATCAGAGAACAGTATAAGGTATGTAGAGCTTTGATGTTTAAAATGTGCTTTGCTTTTGCAATTACTGAAATGCTTCTAGAAATTTTCGTAGATATATATTTAATATGAGATTTCCAAGTAATTCTGTCATCAATAATCACACCAAGGAATTTGATTTCATGCACTCGCTCGATAACAACACCTTCTATCTGAATTGCTTCCTGAGCATTGGAGTTACAGTTGCCAAATATCATCATTTTGCTTTTACTCAGATTTAAAGATAATTTATTTTGTTTGAACCACTTGTTGACACTTTTGAGTTCCAAGTTAACAATCCGACACAGCTGCTGTAAGTCGTCTCCTGATGCAAAAATATTTGTATCGTCAGCAAACAAGATAAATTTAAGTATTTCAGACGTTTTACAAATGTCGTTAATATACATATTAAACAATTTTGGGCCCAGAATAGAACCTTGAGGTAAACCACAGACAATTTGTCGACAACTCGACTGGTTGTGGGTGAAAGGAGACTATCTCTAAAACTCAATGTGTTTAAGGAGAAAATAAGCGAGTGCATACAAATGAAAAAGATGTTTGTTCAATCTTTATTGTTTGTGAAAGTTATGTAATCTTGAGTTGACCCAGGAGTTTTGGAAAATCCCTGCCTTCAGTCATGCTCTGGCTCCAGAAAGACACATGACAGAGGAATAACTACCACATTTATTTTAACCAAAACTTAAAGTCATTGCAAAATGCCTAAACGCTTAATTCTGGCTTTTGCTTTTGTATACATTGGCAACGCGTTAAACCCCTTAGCCCCCGCCTTAACCGAGGGCATTTTCTCCAGTTCGGCTTTACCCAAATCGAAAAGCTTCTAGAACAAAGTAAATGGTAAAAACACAATAATAAAGCAACAATAGCACAATGTAAAAAAAAAAAAGACAAAAACACAAAGAACAAACAAACAAACAGACAAAAAAAGAGGCGAAAAGCTTCAAAAATGTGACGAAAACGAGGCGACATCAACATTTATTTGAGAGTTCAAAGGGCCTGTTTGTCATGTGTGCTGAAACGTCCCGTCTTAGCCCTGTCAAGCCCCCAGAGCCAGCGAGGCAAAACGTCTCATTTGAAGAGGGGCACGTTCAAGAGCAGCGACGAGACGGCGACATCTGCTTTAAATATGGATAAGCTCAAGGCCCTCACACGCTCCAACGCGAACTGCTTTATCAAAAGTTAGCCCCCGTCCCCTCCCAAAGATCCAATCTGTCACGGCGAGCTTCATCCCAGGAGCATTTATAACTTTAAGGCTCGTACGCCGACTCATGTTTGTTGATGAGTTTGTGGATATTTACCACTTTCCTCGTGTCAAGCCTGTTTACAGATGCACTCAAGATTTTAGAATTCTGCTTCTGGTGGGATAAACAGCGCCCAGTTAGCGAATAAAGAGACCTCCTTCCTGTGACTGACTTTAAATATGTTGTTTTGTGCACTTCCTTCACTGACTATTCATTCACTGACAACCCACATCCATGCTCTGTCTGAGCCTCTAACCCAGATCTGAAGCAACCACAGCTGATCCACATCTCCCTCTTTCCTCACTATTCAAGAGCCACATCCAAGCGCTGATCCCGGGCCAGCTCAGATGATGTTCGAGCGCAGATGTTTGGCCCAGGCAGCGGCACCTCTTCTGGGCCCACACGGCGTCTAATGCGCGCTTAAGAGACCATTGGATATCTCACTCCCTCACCCCCCCTTCCATGTCTCTCTAAAATATCTGCCCATCATTTATTAATTCACACAGTCCCGGGACGGCGTCATCATCTGAGGTATGGTCATGCGAAGTCCTCTGTCACTCATACACAGAGAGACACACACACACACACGCACTTTGAGAGCGCTCCCAAGGGTCTTTTAATTTTTGAGAGGTTATTTTTAGTGTCAAAAATAATCGAGGTGGAAGGTTCCATCTGGCCAACACTCTTGTTCCAGCTGCTCCTTTTTAGTGGCAGGCGGAAAACGAGAGAGAAAAATACCGTGTGCTTATGGGATAAAATGCACGACCCGGATGTTAGGAGCATTTGTATGCGAATTAGTGTCTCAAATTGTGTTAAGCTGGAACTCGGGAACATATGGCTGTTCTTTGGAAGACATTGCAATTACTTGAGATAAAGAAATGCGGTAAGCAAAATATTAAATTTAGAAAGAAATCTCAAAGTTTTAACAATGATTTGTCGGGCAGTAGGACTGTGTTTCTTAAAGTGATAGTCCGTAAGTTTGCAGAGTGAGGAGAGAGAGAGAGTGAAATTTAAATGTAGACAATCAAATTCCTCCCCTCTTTAACCAGAAAGACCGTATTAGTTTGTAACATGAGGAGAGCAGGAACAGAATTTTCATAAGTAAATGATCAAGTCCCTCCCCCTCATCCTGATTGGACCTTACAGGCTGGTTCACAGGAAAAGCTCGTCTCATTTGTCAACGCGGGAGGATACTAGCCTCTGATTGAGGAGGGACTGTACAACAACAACAACAACAAAATATTATTTCTTACTTAACATCAAAATGCAAGACCAGGTGGTCGATTTTGCAAAACATTAGACTTGCAGACTATCACTTTAAGTGCCAAAGGACTATTCATAAAGGAGTTGTGATTATCTGTACCAATTTTACTGTAAACTCAATCTTCAGAGGATATAATTCTGTATCTATGAGGCACTGTAAAAGCGCTTGCCTTTTAAATACATAATTGTTTTGTTTTTTTTGCCATTCAGAACAGTTGTAGTGTCAACATAATTCCAAGCCACACTTTTCTCATGTGACTAAGCCATGACTGAACACACCGAACATTGTTTTCAGTATTTCTCTTCTATCAAGCTTTCTCCTACTTTCCCCTATTGTAATGATTGCGACGGAGAGAGAGACAATAGACATAGTTGGGCTCATATAAAATGCTATAGCTTTGTGCGTACTTTCACACCACCAGTAATAGCTCGCCCAGATCAGGACATATTATTTTAAACTGGCTGAAGCGTAATCAATATTTCAACACTTCATTAGGATGATTTCTGTATAAGTTATAAAACAATCTCTACACGAACAGCTAATTTCACCAGTTGTAATTATTGCAACCAATCACTGCTGCCCCTCAGTGAACCCATGTGCATCCAGGCTACACAAATCTGAGCTGTCAATGTCAATATGAACAATACGTAAACTCTAACTTTGACTAAAATTCACGACAATTCATTTACTCATCTGCTAGTGGCTATATCTATCCACACAACTATGAGATTTCACAGCCTGCAGAGTCTGGGTCCGTGACAGGTCCAGCTGACTGAAGAACAGCTTCATCCACCAGGCTGTCAGGAAGCTGAACTCTTCCCTTTAGTCTTCCCTCTCCCTCTCCCTCTGCTGCCCCCCATTCTATACAGCACTTTACATGCGGTAGAATAAGCTATAAAGCTGCACTGAACTGAACAGAGCAACTGCTGACTTCATACAAACATTAGGGGCAGTAACAGTTAAACCCAAAACAACATAGAAACACTTGACTGTGTGCTAATTTCAGCTGTTGCGTAAGCTCCTATTATGCCAGCCAGATAAACAAACATCAGTTGAAAAGTTCAAAGCCACCTCCTTCTCCAAATTAATTTACGGAATTGATTTTGGTGTCGTCCGTGTCATTGCGAGCGAACCGTCCAAACAGCCGCCGATGGGGGATTTCTACTGACAGCAATTCGAAACAGTAACTTTATTAGCATAGAACAGACGAGCACTTCACATTTGACTTCCAGAAGCTCACAGAACTCCGTCACCGCCTTCTGACTTTGATAAGAGGGATAGAAGGATGCAATATTTATGCAGAGCTTGATGGCCAAGTGCAGGACAAGATGAGGACCCCCGACTTGAACTTGTCTCAAAATGACACCTGTCTAAGCCACTTACAATGTTTGTTTTTCTCCCAATAGCCATCAAATGGTGACTGTGTATCTATAATAATACCATATAGTATTCAAAGCCATTTAAAATACATAATATTTTTTAATTCCATCGTGAGACCAAAAATACTAACTTCACTAAAAAAAACTAAATATTAACTTAGATAAAGGATCAGTGTGAGATCAGGACACACTATGTTTCGTGTTGCAACTTAAGACTAGTGCCTTGGTAGAGGACCAAACCAGTTGAAAACCAAGACTAGACCTGATACCCAGTTGTAAGTAACTAAGATGCAAAATCCAAATCCCAAAAAACTTTTTTTTTAGGGTTTTACCCAAGTTATTATGTTGTTCCCTCATCAAAATGTGTTTCATCCACACCGTTTTGTGTAATCCTGTTTGATTTGGTCATTTGTTCTTCTACACCTGTGGCACTCTGACCTGTATTTCCTGGATTTAGTTGCATAATACATCCGCCCACAAAAGTGTCCTTAGCGTTTTAAATCTGACAAATCATCACTGGACCTATTCTGAGCAGTTCTGGGCTTTATCACGGCACCATCGACAAACTAGCACACCGTCTGCATAAATTACAGCTCTTGTTTTTCTCTTGAAAAAGGCAGAAAGGGGGCGGTGGGAAAATTAGAGGGACTGAATCACGTAATAATGTGGCCACAGACTGATTTCCACACATCTTATGGAATATTGTATGACTATCTTCTTTCCAGTAGACAGCCCTTTCAGAGTGGCAGCAAGGTGTTTGGAAACCAAAAAAGGTGAATCAATAGAGTCTGTAGTGTGTGAGAACTCTTTTAAACGTAACAAACTGATCAGGTCAATCTAATGGCCTGATGAGCGTGGCATGTATAAAGTGGAGGTCAGAATACACGGCCAAAACAAGCAACCGCAATCAATACTGTTTGTCCAGACCAGAGCTATTTATAGAAAAGCAAGCAGCGGCTCCAGGATGAAGACAGGAGAAAGTGTCCGGAGCAAGAAGTTTGTGTGTAAGCAAGTTTATTTGAGGCGACATACAGTATGAGTAACGGATCCATGCAAAGTCATTTAGGTTTGGAGATTTGTTGCACAATCTTTCCGGACAAGGACAGAGGGTTGTTTGAGGCTATCCCAGCAACAATGAGGCTGGAGTGATGTATACTGTACCGATCTGACAGAAACACCGGGGGAAAAATGCCCCACTCAAGCGATACTGCTGCTGCGCTAAAAGTACAATGAAACTGGACACTTTTTTTTTCTTTCTTTTTTTATAGTTACACTATTGTCCAGCAACATTTTGTTCACATAGGTGTATCCAATACGACAGGGGGCCCAATGCTCTCTCTTCAATAACACTGTCCTGACCACACCACTCCACCTCACTTCGACTCTAACTGTACAGGAGACCGCAATTTACTGTTTTAATTTGGAGCCACTTAATCGGACCAGCCACGGACCAATCCGGGACAGTGTCTTGGGTTCTCCTCCCTCGGCGGTCTTCTCCCACTTTTATAGAGCTAAATGTAGGCACCTGGACAATCACGGACTTAATTCAATCGGGGCACGGGTAGTGTCCAAATTGATGTGTCACTACAGCAGCCGTGTGTGTCTCTACAGGGGGCAAAAAATGCTTGTGTCCCTCATACGGCCAGGGCTTGGAGGGAGCAGGACGCTATCGAAGCCTTATTCTGCTGTGCTATGCTGTTCTTGTACAGCAGAGGAATCTGGGAGCAGTAAATTGAGGTTAAAGCTAAAGTTAACATTTAGTCGTTGTCCAAAAAGGCACACAACTTAAAATGTGCAAATGCTTAAAAAACACACAACAACTAAAATGATATTAACATATGATTTGGCCAATGGACAAACAATTAGACTTCACTAATAAAAGCAACACACACACAAAAACAATAATACCAACGCACACTCAAACAGAATAGGTTATGCGCATGGAACTGTGTTGCAGTTGTGAAGTTTGATATGAGGATTTAAATTATTTATATTTGTTGTTACCATCCAGTACTTGTTCAATACTGCTTTACATGAACAATACTTGTTTTACATCATACATTTATCATAGCGTTATAGTATAGTTTTGGAAAATATGCTTTTTGTTAACTTGCAGCTGGTATGACGGCTTCTGTATTGATGCTCACTGATATTAATAAACATTATATGCAACACAATATCATATTAAAATGTATTGCTTTATAGGGTGTCTGTTGATTAAATGAGCAAATCCCAATGAATGCACTTGTAACAGGTACCTGCTACACACTGTAAATTAATGATCAAAGCAAAGTAACGTAAGCTGTAAAATCTCTAACTTTCCTATTATACTTCGCTGCACACACGGCCAACTTGCTCAAAAGTCACTCAAGTCACACTACACTATTGGCTACTACTTGTTCTTAGGGGATATAGGGGATTACGAGACGCATAATCACAACTGCTGTACTTGAAAGTAAAGATAAAGACAAGCAAACGTGTAGCATCCCCCCCCCCCCCCAAAAAAAAAAAAACAATGCACACAACATCCGACGAAAAGCCCCCGTGCGTAATACCCTCGTGTGATATTATTACAGAGACGTGTATATAGTGATTTCCCCGGCTCTAAGGGTCTGCCCGCTGCAACTGTCTGCTGTCCCTGCCTCGCCTCCCCGTTAATCGGGCGGATTACCAGCGCAGCCCTCTACCGTCTGCTCCGTTTCTATTTCAAAACACTCCCACCGACGCTGCGTAAAAGCGGACCAGACGCGCGCCGTTACTGTACAATTTCGGAAAGCGATCATCATGTGGGTCTTTGCAAGCAGAGGGGGGGGGGGGGGGGGGGGGCACAACCTTTGGGGATGAGATGGTATGGCGATTTCATTTGTTTATGGGAAAAGCAAAGGGATTTGTCATCGTGATCCAAACATACTGTATTAAAGGAGGTGGATCAAATGGCCGTGGCACGCGTTTTGTTTAGATGTTGAGCACAATGTAATTCCCCCTCGCATCTGCTGCTATTGTCAAATCGTATTGTAGTAGTGACTTACTTATCCACGTGACAGTGCGCGTTTTATATCGCTGTGTAAAGCTCGTAAGTTGGTGTAGGGCAGCGTACTTACCCCCCATGCAGAAAAGCACTGTCCAAGCTATCCATAGATCCGAGTTGTGAAACTTCACCATGGTTCCTGGCTGTGTTTGCCCCGCGCGTCCTCACTTGGAGACCACTTGCCTAACACTTTTGTGTGTGCGTGTGTGTGTGTGTGTGTGTGTGTGTGCGTGTGCGTGCGTGTTTGTGTGTGTGTGTAAGGGTGTGCGTGTGTGCGTGCGTGTGTGTGTGCGCGTGTGCGTGTACAGGGCTAAAGTTGAGTTCACTTCAGAAAAAGTGATATCTTGCAGAAATATTTACATGAACAACCAATTAAACAGCAAATCATAGCAAGTCATCCCAGCGATATTCTCCAATATGGAAAAGCAAAGATGAGCAGAGGACTCTATCCATCCGAGTCTCTCGCTATACTGTCTCCTTCTACTCCTTTTGGTCGCTGCTCACTTCAAGTACAATCACACTCTCGCTGTGAAATCCTCGCCTCGTCTGGGAGAGCGCAAAGTCCACCTGTTGGGTTGGAAAGACCGTCCTTCTGTCGCTGAAAGTGAGGCGTCAGTAAGTGCCACTTGTCCACAGTCTGCTTGGCGAGTGTCTCCCGCGCGTCTTGTTGCGCTCCATGCTTTCCCGTTTGTTCTGTCTGCTGCTGCAGCCGTGCACCGCGCTGCGAGCGCGCCAAGAGCCAGGAGTGACAGGCAAGCGAGACTTCCGGCTACACTGATGTCACAATAAAGGGGGCTGGCACACAGGACTCGCACCTGAGCGTAAATTGGTATTTAAATAAATAATAATAAAAAATAAAAAAAGACTCGCACCTGAGCTGGGTTGGATGGCGACTGGGTGAAATGTTTTCATTGTGTGAGAAATATATATATATTTTTTTTATTTATGTTTTTGCGAATAAGGCTTAATGCAATTTGAAATGTAAAGACTGAAGAGGTATCCCATTGTGTTTCAACAAAGACAAACGAACCACCGACAATGATGAAGACCGATGAAGACAACCAAGAGGCACTAAACTCCAAAAACAACACCAGAAACGATTGCCACTGTCAAAAATGTAGACAAATTAGAAACGGGCAGAGGAGGAGCAGGACAGTTTGTTAAAAGAGACATTTACAAAAGAAACCTTACAGCAGTTCAACCTGTTGTTTACTCTGTAAGGAGTAGGGGAGACCGAGTATGGTTGTAACACTTTTTACTTCAGTACCTGTAACTCACTGAATTTTTGAGCAAGAGTTCTCAAACATTTATACAAAGTACCCACATGTGTTAACTACAAATGGCACCAATTCAACCCTCTGCCAGAATATCACAGACCTTGTGAGTTGATGTCAAATACATGGTGGTCCATTGTTACCCCACTACTGGGGTAGGCTGTAACACATGCAGGGGTAAGTTGTAACAGTTAAACAAAAGAAACAAAAACAGAGTTCTCGTCATGTGATGTGCTTCAAAAAGAGGTTTACTTCAATAAAAGAACAATCCAGAACAAGGTCTCTCTCTCTCTTTCTAACCTGTCGTATGTTTACCTCACGTGGAGTCAGTCCATAATACCGGTCTGCAGCCAACACTTCCTCCTGCACCTCAGAGAAAACTCGGTTGATGCTTCAGTGTGACCTACACTGGGATGATCACTGGACTCCGGTCTCTCAGCTTCTGCAGTGTTTTGCAGTATCTGCTCAGGTTTACATGGCAGATCACATGTGCCTTTGCAACTGATCTGACTTGCCCTTCTTTCTGACCACATCAGATGCTTTTTAAAAAAAAAACATTAGCTGGCACAAATCTGTCAGTCTTTCTTCTCCACTGTTTAGGCATTCTGTAAAAGTATTAAAATCAAGTAAGTGTCCCCTGTCAGCCATTGTTTACCGAGCTGTATCAGCATAATGGTTTGAAATTAGCAGGAGAAATGTGCATCACATTTTGCCTGAGACACTACAATTGAATCTAATGTAAGTCATTGGTTTTATGTGCAATAGTATAAGCGCTAAACAAAATATAGTCTTGGTCACTTTCTTGACTCAAAATCATTTTTTTCTCTCTAGAATCTGCATGAACCTGTTTACAACCTTGACAGTCACCATGTGGGATCAGGGAGGACATGGGTAAACACTGATATGATCATTTGACTCCTATCGTATCCCTGAATGATGGAGTTACAACTCTCCCCATGTTACAACCACCCGGTCTCCCCCACCCCAGAAGGTATGCTCTTTTTGTATACAGTCAAATATAGGCAGAGGATATAACAATCACATATTGACTCAAGTAAGGGTAACGTTACTTTGACATTATTTTACTTAAGTCCAGGTAAAAAGTAGTGACCCAAACAATTACTAACTAGTAAAAAAGTACTTGGAGAAAATATTACCTGAGTACTGAGTACTGAACAAATGAGCGAAAAAGTCTGATTTATTTTGTGTGAAACAAAACATACAATTATGTGGAAATCGTGAAATGTACAAAGAAAATTCCCAGAAAATGCCATGAAATTACAGAAAAACAAAATCACTCTAAAGCACAAGGAGCATGAGACGATCTATTTTATAGATCAAAATGAAGCATTTGCAGCTTAAATATTTACTCACAGTGGAAAAAGAACAATTATTTTTTATTTAAGTTCATTATAATTTTACTCAAGTAGAGGTCAAAAGTACTGCATGATAAAACTACTCTGAGAAGTACAATAAGTACATAGAGTAATAACTTCATAATTTAACTGAGTACTACCTGCCTCTGAATATAGGCTACACATGCATAACATTTCCGCTGTTCAATAGCCTGTGAGAAACCTTCCAAAAAAGCCTTCTACACCAGTGAAACCCTACAGCTGATAGAATTGACATAGAACACAGTGAGAAATCACTCCCCTACTCGACCTACAATTTTAAAGATTCATCTGAATTCACATAACACACAGTCGTGAGACCTTACTGAAACTGTAACAATAAAGTATTTGCACATGATGTCAAAATACACGCAAAAGGCACCACAGAGGACAGAGCCCATAGCTCACCATTATTTCGAACTTGTAAAACATAAAAAGAATAACCTAAGGCAGGGGTGCTCAATACGTCGATCGCGATCGCAAAGGTAGTATTGGATCGCATTACATAAAAAAAAAATTGACGCCAGCCTATCATCCATCCCGTCTTTTGATTGATAAACACAGTGGCGGGCCGTGGGGTTTCAGTCAGGGCCTTCAATAGCAACCTGGGTTCACGCAGTCAAACGCATATAAACTGATCGACAACAGGCGTATGGATAAAACTGCTTTTTGCGTGGCATTTGTTCACTAAAGGATTTGTCAACAATGCTAACGCAGCGGTGCCTCCGCCCCCAAACAAAAACACCTTCGGGAACACTCGTGCTATAATACGGAAATACACGACACATGACAGACGGAGACGAGCGCGTTGTAACGTGGAAACGGGCGAATGTTTTTAGGAGATGTTTTGTTGACAGAGCGAGACACCAGAGATGAACTAGAACGCAAATCAACCGTAATAAAAGATACTAAACTTAAAGTTTTGTGGTATTTGACATACCTTTTTTTATAGCACTCGTAGTCTCGTACCTGTTGCCTGCCCGAGTCCCAGCGCAGCTGACGCGGGGAAACCCTTCTCCTGTCCGTGCGAAGCGTCCACGTCCCGCTGTCGTTCCCGCTGCTTTGCTCTCGAAGCTCTTCATAATGAAGGGCCGCCAAATATCCGTGATCAGTAAATCCACTTCATTTTGCCTCGTTCGGACGTTTCCAAGAGGAATATCTGTTTATCCGGTTCTCTTCGGAGTGGCTGGAATGTCTTGCCCATGCGCGGCTACATTAGCGGTTTCCCCAGGCGAACAAACCGTAGGGGGCGCTGCTGAGCTACTGAAGGCCCTGGGGGGCGTACTGTCAATGTATATCGAATTCTGATTGGCTGATAATTCTGTCAGTCACGCTGGTTGTCAATCACAGGGCCTGCAGAATCTGTTCTGAAGGCCCTGAGGAGGAGCTATTTACTTGTAGATATAAAGAATCCTCAATATATATTTAGAAATAAATATATGTTTTGCATTTTTTTAGTAGGTAGATCAGGTAGAGCTAGCATGCTGTAAAAGTGTGAGCACCCCTGACCTAAGGGTTAAACACTGCTTTTATAACAGTGCAGTCAAAAACTTTATCCAGATTCCGAAATGGCTATGTTATGTGCGAATAGATTTCAGTAGGCCTATTTGAATATTAAAATCCTCCAGGATGCGTCACTAAATTGTGGAAGATCGTTAAAATTAAAATAAAAAGTCTGTGCATGGTGTCTTTTCTCCAAACAAAACAATTCCCTTCAATGAAAATACAGTATCATCAGGGGCCTTTTTTTTTTTAATCATTTTCCAATAGCCTTCCGGTTTCATGTCTGTTTAGCTTGACAGTTCTCAGCAGCAGTGATTTGAGCACGGGCTGTTGCTGAGAGACCAATGACGCCATCCTTCAGCGAACAAGGGGACGGAGAGACACGTGCGCCCCTTGTGTCGAGACCAGCGGCATTCACTCCGGGGCTCCACGTGAAGAGAACAAAAGAATTCATAATTTTATCTTGTCTTTCTTTTCCTCTCCAAACAATATGATTAGTCATGAACAAGATCCTCTATAGTGACAGATGTATTTCCATAAACCCGTGTCTTTTTTTCCTAAGCCTCTCTCTCTGATGAGCCTCTGTGAAAGAATTGAGCTGCTGCTATATTAGGCCCTTAATAACAGTGAGTCATTTGGATCATTTGTAATGTAAATGTCACTGGAGTGTCAATGCGACATTAGGAGCTCTCCTACATGCGGAAAGTACCCCCTGTAATTGCTCAAAACTGCTTTAAGTCATTGCGCAAAAACACTCACACAAGATTGTCAAAACCTTGAACACAGATCGTGGTTTGCACAAAGTTTCCAATTAAGACTCGACTCTCTTTGTCAGAGCACTGGTCACATTTTCGCTCATTCGTCCTTCTCAGCAAACGCAACACCTATTGCAAAAGGTTGAGGCATCTTTAAATGCCATCGATGGAGTGAAACACATCGATTGAATTGTGTTTATTGCTTTGCCGGTCCGTTAAGAAAAAACGGTTAAAGGTGCATTTGGCAACTTTTTATGTGGAAAAAAAAAGAGTTGATATTTGCTGATTTTGACCTTGTAGTGACCAAGTGGCTGTATGAGTGGTCAGCGAGCCGCCTTTACTTTCCATCACAGTGGTCTCTAGGACGCTCCAGGATCAGTTGTTTTGTAGGTTTTCTGGGGAGAGGGTCTGTAAGCATTGAAAACCTTCCAAACAACGGACCCCGGAGCGTCCTAGAGACCACTGTGATGGAAAGTAAAGGCAGCGCATGATAACCACTCATACAGCCGCTGGGTCACTACAAGGTCAAATAAGCACTGATATTAAGAAGAAGAAGATCTTTATTTATATAGCGCCTTTCACAGACAGGGTCACAAAGCGCTTTACATCAATCAATCAAACTTTATTTATAAAGCGCTTTTCATACCGAAAGGTATCACAAAGTGCTTGAGACAACTGTACATTCACTCCATACTGTGGTGGTAAACTACAGCACACAGCTGTGCCAACGGCGGTCCCTCTGACCACCACCATACATTCACTCACACACGTCCTTAATCCTGGCCTATTGTACATGTTTTTAGTGGTAGGGGAACCCGGAGTACCCGGAGGAAACCTACGCAGACACAGGGAGAACATGCAAACTCCACACAGAAAGGCCCCGTCCAGGTGGGAACCCTGGACCTTCTCGCTGTGAAGCGAGAGCGCTAACCGCTGCGCTACCCTGCCGCAACTTCTTTCTTTTTTTCACATAAAACGTTGCATAGTGCACCTTTAACTGTGAGCTGGCACACAGCATCCATTTTTCATCACGCATTAAATCTCGTTCTCTCGCCATCCAAACGCCTATAATCCGGGACTGCATGTTCAACCTGAAAGACATGAACTTCATCCTTCACAGATGCCTGACTCTCTTGCTCCACCACGACGACCGGGATGTGCAGGCCAGCCACGACTGCCACTCCAAGAGCCGCGAGTTGACGAATTATTAAAATGATATCTGGGTCATGATGGGTACCTTCCATCAGCTAATCCTGTCAATGCTCTAAAGCGGATGTACGTAGCTAAAACATCCTACACTGCACACTTGGTTACATCTATTCTGCAACTTCAAGTATTGGACACCCCCAATATACAAGTATCGGACACCCCCCGAGTGAATCTATGACAGAGGGAGCGGCGGAACCTGAACAAGCAGTGAAGAGGAAGTCCTTTGCAACTGCATCAAATTGTTTTTTTTTTTTTAGTACTTCACTCTCCACTTTCCTCCCTCAGCACCAAGGAAAAACACTCCTGCATCAGAGGACAGAGAAGAGCGCAGGACACTCTCCACTTTCGGTCTATGGTTTTATTTTTCAGTTTTTAGATTCATAGCATGCCGTAACTTAATACTTTTTACATATCCTACTGTCCTATACTATTTCATAACTCATAGGGATAAAGACAGTACTTTTGGGGGCATTTTTGTACCTTCTCTCAGCACATTCAGAGTAAAAGCTTAATCTTCCCCAAGAAGACAGGCTCGATGGTTAAATTTACTCAACATTACAAATTTATGTCTGCAGCTAAACCTAACCCTGGAAGAACGCTCTCAAAATTACAGCAGGAATTTAACTGCTTGAACTTGCAAGTGCATGTGCATAGTTTACCTATTGTACTTGTTCATGTTGGTAACAGACAATGGACTCTTTCATCCTTTAAAAGTATATTTTGATGTCAACATTGCATTTGGTGTCCTCAGATGCACCTTTGAGATTTGTCCAAACTGTTAGATTTAATTATGAAAAAATGAGATAGGAAAAAAAAAAAAAAAAAAAGTGTATTCTTTGACTACGCAACAAAGTGGAAATAATGTAAACAAATCCAATTTTGCTGCGAGTCATCATTGCGGCCATTCTAGGATGTAGGGTTTTGACCGTGGTGGAGAAGTTGGATTGGATTTCTGTAGAGGCTCAAGAAAGACGTCCTCTTGATTTATTATTGATTCCTTATGAAACGATCCCATTTTTCTTCTCCTGCATCAAATATTCAGAACCAGGGAGATGCTCACTGATGTGCTGTATTCCTCCCCATCTCATTTTCTTTAGAGTTAACAATGTGTCAATTTGATCCAAATTACTGTACAGTACTGGGTTACATTGGACTGGTTTAGACCTTTTTTAGGTTTGCCAAACATGCAATCAAGCACTTAAGATAATATTCACATAATGCATGCATATATTAAATGTATACATGCAATTATATATACACAAAATGTTACCATAACTAACACGTCCAGGAATAAATGGTCGTAGCCCTACGTATTACAGCTTTGAACTTAGCTAAGAGGGAAAGCAGCAGCATTTCTAGTTTTTAAGTATAGACTACTGTACGTGTGCTGTGCTGCCATCTTGTGGTAATAACGTACACTTGCGCTTAACAAAGAGGACCAACTCGTGTTCAGCTGTCATAGCATTTATTTATCTACAGGGCACTGATACAAATCTAGTGTTTTCATAATTTAAATGAACAGACAATAGAATTTCAGTGGGACTATATGTACAGTGAAGCGAAGCAGATGAATCAGCAAGGAAGCATCAGTCCTGCAAAGAGAACAAAAAGATGCACATTTTAATACAGACTATTTAGTCAAAGAAACGACCTGTGAAAAATAAATTCCAAAAGCCATCAGAAATGGTTATGTCATAAATTGGAGTTGGGTTGTGGCAGGTCAGAAATATGAGAAGCTCAGGCAACACCACAACTCTTCTATCCATATACACTAAAGAAAGCTCTCACACAAAAGGTCTCTACTCTGTTTTGCTTACATCATTTGCATAGACAACCATTACTGCAACGGAGGTGGTTGTAATACTCGCACATAACTATAGCAAGACTTTTGAAACAACTTTTATCAAAAGGCAACTACTGCTAAACTGTCTCGGAATAACATACAACTACAAATGCATACTACAAACACAACCAGTTTGACAAGTACTACCGCTACTGTACCCATTCTACCAGAGCCGTGGAAACATATTTTAATGAGTGCTGAGGGACCAGATTGCCCTCTTAAAAAAATAAAAAGGGTTTCATACTAATTTCCCATTTATTAATATTGTTGTAATGATAAACTATCCATCAGAGGATACTGCAGCACCCTCAGCACTCTGGGTTCCCACGGCCATTGTCACTACACATTATACTTTAACTATAGTAAAGATTTTCACAAACTGGATTGATTGACTTTAGGACGTTTAGTTTTTTTGGGCAAATTATTTGACTCAGAGCCTACACAGTCGTTTGTAATTTTAGCTATGAGAGTGAAAAGTAAATGACCTTGAGGAAGTGTTTAACATCACAAATGCAAAGAAAATAATACGTAAACTCTACTTAATGCAGCCACATTCTTTTCTCATTGCTCATAAGTGAAACCAAGCGATTCATGAAAAGTAAAAGGGCAAGGTGTGTCTGACCAAAACTGAACCAACAGGTTACTCTTGTTATGATGCGCCACACGGGTCACTATATGCGTTATCTAGTTGTCAGTCTTGAAAACGGGTGTGACTGCCAGTGCAGCTCCATTTAGCGTACTTCAACTTAAACGTTAAAACTAATAACAGCATGAGAAATGGGACTAATTATTGGGAGGAGGCTTACGAGTAAAACCAGCTGTACAATGTCTGTACACACATACCAAAAAACGAACAACAACAAAAAAAGAGATCGCCTGACTTTTGGACTTGCCCTAAAATGCGTCAACAATATTACCTGAAGTATTTAACTGCACTAGGCTTTGTTTTGCTTAGGTGTGTTTTTCTTATAACAATACTCCTGCAATGTGACCAAGTAACCATAAAAGTACTACAACTCTGTCTACTATATGACTACGAATGCTACTGCACACTGGCCATTAGATAGTTGGATGGTTCAGATTTTAAAAATACATTGTTGCCCTGTACCTCATCACTGGAGGAAGAGGATCCATGGCCCCCTTTATCTTTCTTGTCTTTCTTATCTTTCTTGTCCTTCTTTCCGTGTTTCTTGTCTTTGTCTCCGTGTTTCTTGTCTTTGTCTCCATCTTTCTTGTCTTTGTCTCCGTGTTTCTTGTCTTTGTCTCCGTCCTTCTTCTTCTCGTGTGACCCGTCGTCTTTTTTGTCCGACTTGTCCTTAGAGTCAGACTTGCCCTTAGAGTCAGACTAGTCAACAACATATTTTCCTCAGATTAATATCATTAGAACTTAAATAGCACTTTTAAAAAAACAATACCCAGACATTTATTGTAAAGGGGGTAAAAACCAAGTTGTGTTCACATAGATCTATGTTCAAAATCTCAGACCTTAATGTTTAATCTACCCTAAAATAATGTTATGATCACAATAAAAGCTGGCACCTTCTTAAATACATTAAAAAATAAAAATCCTGTATTGGATTCGTTTTGTACCTTTTTTTTGCTCCAGGGGAAATTAAGTTCATCCTTTTGTGCTTCCTCTTTCTTCACCATCTCCTCCCCACCTCCACATGCTGCACAAAACAGAACAGGTTACACATTTGAAAGAGATCGACTTGTTAAAAACAAACAAAAGATCAAGTCAACAAAACAATTGAATGCCTTGGGTTCGTGATGATCGAACCCACTGCGTTGAACTAAATGTTTAGTAAAAGTCCAGCAAAGTGAGCTTACCTTCGCTTAAGTTGAACGACATTGTTTTACCGGAGCAGTGAAGCGCATGTGTCGCCTTTTTAACCAGAAACGGGAGACCAACCTTCCCGGACCACGCCCCACTAACGCCCAAAGTGGAAGTGCAACAAAAAAATACCGGACTGTTTTGTTTATCTTTACATCATAATCAGTATGAAATTAATATGTGTTGCGCGTCAACTTTCTAGTTGTATTAGTTAATGCAGTTTGAGGCAGTAATCCCTACAAAAGGCAGGAATATTAGTTGGCTGTTTGTTTTTTGCCTTTCGCTCAGTGTTTCACTTTAAATGTGTCATAAGTACATATGACACATTAGACACTTTTTTTTGCAAAAACATAGTTAACACAATTATATATAAGATTTTGCAAAAGATTGTACCCAGCTTTCTTTAGTTTGGCCATTTTTTTTATGTATAGTTTCACTTCCTTATTGGACACCGACAGGAAGTGACATATATGGACAACGGTCGTTGTGGGCAAGATACAAACTTTAGCTCTCTCTGTGTTACTATTGTTATTCCACGTATTAAACGTTGCTGTAGAGTCCCATAACATGTAAATCTGTCGCCTTTCGGCGACATTCACCGTTTTGACCTCGGAAAATACCATTCACGTGAGGTTTAAGGGGGTGGGGGGCGTGTAACGTGTAAATAAACTAAGCACTGGCTGAGGCTTGTAAAAGTTCACTGGTGCTGTTACGCCAAATATGTCATTTCCCCGTGGCTGCAGGAGCCTCCAGCTCCAGGCTGACTGAGCCCCGCTGCCCCGCGCTCGCTCACTTCACCTGCGCACCGGTGGATGCGGGCAGCGCAACAGCCGCCTGCATCCACCGGCTGTCTGTCTACGCGCTAACCCTGCCCCAACAGACGCACCATGAGAGCGATTAATAGTATGAGACATCGCGCAGACGCTGAGGAGAAAGTTACCGCTGTATTTTACGACATGTGATATTTTATCTGCTTTTACTCAGTAGCTAGCGGCAGCGCGCTAATGCATCAGTCTGCACAATAAAGTTACGCCGCAGATGACTGTAGCTTTCAAATGTGACAATAGCCGCGGGAAACGTGAGAGCATCTACAAGCTAACGGATAGAACTGTGAGGCTAAAATTGACCAGACAGGTGCCCGTGGCTCCGTGCGTGCTCTGCGCTCATTTGATGCGCGATTGTGGTCAGTGGGAGAGGGCTGACCTCTCCGTGTGGACCGTGTGGTCAGAGGGAGAGGGCTGACCTCTCCGTGTGGACCGTGTGGTCAGAGGGAGAGGGCTGACCTCTCCGTGTGGTCAGTGGGAGAGGGCTGACCTCTCCATGTGGACCGTGTGGTCAGAGGGAGAGAGCTGACCTCTCCGTGTGGTCAGAGGGAGAGAGCTGACGGTAGGAGGGAGAGGGCTGACCTCTCCATGTGGACCGTGTGGTCAGAGGGAGAGGGCTGACCTCTCCATGTGGACCGTGTGGTCAGAGGGAGAGGGCTGACCTCTCCATGTGGACCGTGTGGTCAGATGGAGAGGGCTGACCTCTCCGTGTGGACCGTGTGGTCAGAGGGAGAGAGCTGACCTCTCCGTGTGGTCAGAGGGAGAGAGCTGACGGTCAGAGGGAGAGGGCTGACCTCTCCGTGTGGTCAGAGGGAGAGGGCGGACCTCTCCGTGTGGACCGTGTGGTCAGAGGGAGAGGGCTGACCTCTCCATGTGGACCGTGTGGTCAGATGGAGAGGGCTGACCTCTCCGTGTGGACCGTGTGGTCAGAGGGAGAGAGCTGACCTCTCCGTGTGGTCAGAGGGAGAGGGCAGACCTCTCCGTGTTACGGAGTACGATGTAACGTGATTTCGTAATGAATATGTATTTCGTGACACAAAAGTCATTCTGTCCACGAAATAAGGCATGTTACATTTGGCGCCTCATAGATTCCTGTAATCACTGTAGGAAGAAGAGCCTTTAGCTACCAAGCTCCGGTTTTATGGAATAAACTCCCAGCTCACGTTAAAGAAGCAGACACAGTCCCTACATTTAAGACTAGGCTCAAAACGTACCTCTGAGAATTAGCTTATGATCAGGTCAGTTAGGTAAAGCTCTAACCCACAGCCTGAAGTAAAGCTGCCTTAGAAGAAACACTGCTGTGGGAAGTACGGTACACTGAGCGCTGTCCTCTTCTTCTTCTTACTGCAAAACTCTGTCTTATTATGATACAATATTTATTTTATCTGTAGTCTGTTCATTATTATTCACATGGTGTCTCCTGTCCCACTCCCCCTTGGGAGGGCCTGTCTAGATCGAACGGAGGAACCCTGCTGAACGGAGAAACCCTGCCTGGTGGGTTGACAACAAGGACTGGACGGTCTGTGATCTTGTAGCCTGGTGAGACCAGAATGATTCCCCTCTGTATTTTTTTTATCCAGCGGGGGATCAGTCTGGTCACCCCGTCCTCGTTCGCGGCTTCCGCAAAATCAATCCCTTCACGTGCAATCAGATTTGTTTATTTGCCGTGACGTGTTGTTAGCGAGCAACGTCACTCACGGGACGCGGAAGTCCCTCAATAACAATCTTTTTTTTTTTTTTTTTTTTTTTTTTATTTAACAATTCAAGGCACAAGACATCAAAGCGACAGAAACAGAAAAAAACAATATGAAAATTAAATAATTAAAACATAACTAAAACAAATCCATTCACACACACACACACACACACTGAGCAGCTACAGGTCTTCTCCAAAAACATTCAGATTGTCAAACGCATTAAGAAGAGATAGTGCAGATTTACATTTCATACATCTTAAAGATATCAGATAGTTTCCTTCAAGTTGTCTCTTAAACACTGTGAAAATAGGCATGACTTTTTTCCATTTGCAAGAATGAATAAAATATTTCGAAAGGATTAATAAATTGTTCAAAGCATAGTCCGTCTGTGAGTCCTTCAGGGAAATCCCAAAAATGATGTTGTCCATTGTTAGAGAGTCCTGCTGCAGCTGGATTTTCGACGAGAACCAGTCCATAAAGTCTTCCCAAAATGTGCTTGTGTACATACATTGATAAAACAGATGTTCAGTGGTTTCAATGTCTGAGTCACAGAAAGTACAATTGTTATAATCTATACCAAACCTTACTCTGAGAAGCTCACTGGATGGATATATCGCATTCAAAATTTTGAAATGAACTTCTTTAGTTTTTGGACTAACAGGAAATTTTAAATATTTAGTTCTTATATTTGTAATTTGTTCTTTTGAAAATTTTTGAACAATTGAGTTTCTGTTAGATTTGATTGGATAAAAGTGATCATTTAGACACTTTCGCAAAGTTTTGTTTGGTATCTCTTTTCCCATAAAATCTTGCTCATTGATATATAGTGTTGCCAATTTGGGAAGAGGTAAACTCCTCAGATCAGTATTTTCAATTAATTGTTTAACAGATTTGGGAATAGCTTTGCATATTTTTTTAAATTCAGTTATTTTGCATGTTATGTTGTAAGTGGAGATGAAGTTCTCGTATGATAACCAATTACCCTGTCTGTCCATTAGGTGGCGTAAGGACCACACTCCTTTATCCATCCAATGTTGCAGAAACAAAGATTTTCTATTACACAACACATATCGGTTATTCCATATTGGTGTTTGGTGCGGAGTGAAATTGTGGTTGTACATAAGTTTCCAGCTTAACAGAACTTGCTTGTGAAAAGACGACAACTTAATTGGAAGTTTCTCAATATTAAAGTCGCATGCAAGGACAAACTCAATACCTCCTATTTTCTCAAATAACCCCCTGGACAGACAAAACCATACACTGTTCTTCTCTGTTATGAAGGACTTCAGCCATTTCATTTTTAGGACCACATTTAGACATTCAAAATCAATTGCTTGTAGGCCACCATCCTTGTATTCTTTGACAATTTCAGATTTTTTTATATAATGGACTTTATTTTTCCAAATATAATTGAAGTTTAATTGATTAATTTTTTTAATCTCTCTGTCTGGTATTGCCAATGAATAGGCTGGATAGATGCACCTCGCTAGTGATTCCATCTTTGTTAGATACGTTCTTCCAAAAACTGTTAGATCCCGTTGTAGCCAAGAGTTTAGTTTGGATTTGCATTGAACGATTTTATCTTGAACGTTTTGTTTCTCGCTTGAGGCCTTATCTTTGGTCACGTTAATTCCTAAATATTTAACACATGCTTTAATTGGGATACTATAGGCTACAGAAAGGTCGCAATCATGGATAGCCATAAGCTCACATTTATTATGGTTCAGTGTCAAACCTGACGCTTCGGAGAAAAGGCTAATATGTTTCAGAACTTCAGGGATTTGTTCCAATTTTTTTAGAAAAATAGTTGTGTCATCTGCAAGTTGACTAATAATTAATTGTTCATTAAAAACCTTTAACTTCTCAATATCAGAGTTTTTCATTAAGATTGCCAACATTTCTACTGCCATAATAAATAAAAATGGAGAGATATTACACCCTTGTTTCACGCCTCTATTTACAGAGAAACGAGGCGTCGTACCCATTGGAAGAGCTACAGTGCTAGTTGTACCATCATATAAAGATTCGATAATGTTACAGAACTTTGGTCCAAACCCATACTTGTTTAAAACGTTAAAGAGAAATTGATGTTCCAGTCTATCAAAAGCTTTGTGAAAGTCTAGAAAAAGAATGAAGCCATTATCCTCAATCATATCGTTATAATCCAAGAGATCTTGAATTAGTCTTATGTTATTATGTATAGATCTTTTATTAACAAACCCAGACTGTGTTTCACTGATTACTTGAGATAATCCACTTTTTAATCTATTGGTGAAAATATATGTAAACAATTTGTAATCACTGTTCAAAAGGGAAATAGGGCGGTAGTTTTCTAATATTTTGTTATCCTTGTTTGGTTTGGGAATTAAAGTTATGATGCCTTGTTTCATGCTTGTTGGCAAATTCAAATTAGAGATAATCTCTTTAAATGTTTCGAAAAGGAGTTCTTTAAGAGACTCCCAAAAATGCCTATAAAAATTGGCCGTAAGTCCATCTGGGCCAGGTGATTTATCCAGTTTAAGGCACATAATAGCGCTATCTAGTTCTATCAGTTCTATGTCTTTTTCACATTTGTCCTTAAAATCCTTGTCAATTTTTGGAATAAAATGTTCTATTCTGTTGAGGAAGCCCTCTGCTTTTTCGGCTGAATAGGAGGAGGTATATAGTTTTTGATAGAAAGTACTGATTTCTTCTGCAATGACAGACTGATCTGAACATTCGCAACCATTTATTATCAGCGTTTTTATACTATTTCTTTCTTGTCTCGTTCTTTCTAGTCTGCAGAAGTAAGCAGAATTTCTCTCGCCTTCCTCTATCCACCTTGCTCGAGATCTTATATATGCTCCTTTGGCCTTCCTTTCATAAATTTTATCAAGTTTTTCTTGTAATTGCAATAGTTTTATTTGATTATTTTCAGACTGTGTAGGGCAAGTCGTGATTGACAATATATTTTTAATAATGTCTTCCTCTTCCATATCATTTTTCTCCTTCATCTGTTTGCTAAAAGAGATTGATAACTGACGGATTTTGTATTTTAAGAATTCCCATTTCTGAGTATATGTTACTAAGGATTCATCTAATACAGTGTTCTGGATTAGAGATTCTATAGTATTACAAAAGTCATCATATTTCAGTAAATTTGAGTTAAATTTCCAATAGCCTTTTCTACGAGTAGATTTTAAAACAGGAGTTACAAATAATTCCACACAACAATGATCGGTGAGGGGTGCTGGTATTATTTCACAGTTTGAGATCTGATTGAGGATAATGTCTGTGACTAACCAATAGTCAAGTCTGGATTTAGCTGAACCATCTGGTTTGAACCAAGAGTATTGTTTTGAATCAGGATATTTTTCTCTCCAAGGGTCTCGGAACTGCAATGAATCACAAAATTCATCTAATACAGTATTGGGATGTATAGTGGAATATTTGCTAGGAAGTCTGTCTAACCAGTCATCCCTGACTGTATTCCAATCTCCTCCCATTATGATATTTTCCGTTGCATATTTAGTTTTAAGTTCAAGCAAGATTTCTTTGACTTCTCCAAACAGAATTGTATTTCTTCCTTTATTACAGTATCCATAAACATTTCCTAATATTAATATAGATTTATCTACTTGTAAAACTGAAATTAACCAGTGACCATCTTTGCTAACTTCAGTTCTAAGATTTTTCCCATTACAATTATTAAATAGGATTGCTACACCTGCTGATTTTGTTGTGCCATGTGAAAAACATATTTTATCCCCCCATTGTGTTGTCCAGAATGTTTCATCGGTTTCATTTGAATGGGTTTCCTGAAGTAGTACACATTGAGGATTTTTGCTCTTACAGTAAAGGAATAAAGCCTTTCTTTTTACACTATCCCTGAGACCTCTAGTGTTAATTGTTAATAGTTTGAGATTAGTTTTCAAAGACATTACAATCACTCACATACACACTCACACAAAAATAAATAAATAGAATAAAACAAAAACGTAGAATAGAAACCTTCTAGCTTAAGCTGAAAAAATAAGTAAAACTTCAGGCAGGTCCTTATTAACATTGTAAACAATGCCCCCCCCCTTTTTTTTTCCTTCTTCTTTTTTTAACAAATCAATCTCAACAAGAATAAACATTAAACTTCTAGAATACTTCAAATATTTGTCTACTCAAAGCTGATAGTAGATGAAACCTTGTTAGTTTTATGCAGTTACAGCCTGTCCATCAATGACAGCCACGTGTCCTCTGTAGTAGGCCACCTTACCCTGTGATCTGGCCAACTTTATTTTGGGCCAGAGCAGCTCTCTTGCCAGCCGATCTTCCTTCGTGAAGTCCTGGACAAAACGGACCCCTCGCTCCTTGCAGATAGAAGAGTCCTTGGTAGATTTCCACACTGCGTCTCGGTGAAGCCTCCTCACGAACTGCATGATAACCTGTCGGCTGCGCCCCTTATCCTTAGGACCCACCCGGTGCACCGAGTCAACGACGTTCCCGATGTTGGTAGCCCACTGTGGGAAAAGTTGCAGCAGCAGCTCCTCGATCTTCCCTCTGATGTTTTCTCCGTCTCCTTCTTCTTTGAGTCCGGACAGTCGCAGGTTCCAGCGGCGTTTGTACCGTTCAACCTCCCGCACACTTTCTCGCAGTAGCTCATTTTCTTTTTTCACTTCAACATTCTCTTTCTCCAAATTTTCAACCTTTGACTTGATTTCCGCGATCTGCCTTGTGTTCTCATCCAAGCGTTTCATACAGTTAGAAATCATCTCGGAGTTCTTTTCCAGCTGCGCTGCGTTTTTCATCAACTGCTCTGTATTTTCAACCATTTGCCTTTCCATGGCGTCCACTTTCTTCCCCACTGCGTCAACTTTGGTTTCCAAATTTCGAATAACCGCCACTAGGTCCGCAAACGAGGCATCTTTCGCAGTATTAACAGTAGGTGTCGGTTTCTTCGCGGGTGGTTGTTGTTTAGTGGGCGTGGGATTAAGTGGTCTTCTGGTACCCTGTTGCGACGGGTTTGCGTTAGCCTTGTTCGGTTTTGAGGTGTCCATAGCCTCTTCTTGGTTAGCGGAGTAGTTGTGGAGGGCTAACAAGTTTCCCGCCTTACCGTTAGCTGGCTGGAGCGGTGGAAAGTCCTTGTCATTTCTGTCAGACATCGTGTAACTGTTTTTCCTCTTTCACAGTTAGGTAGAAACAAAGTTTGCAGTAGTTTGAGAGTCTTTTTTTGTCTGTAGGGGGCGATGTAATGTCTAGTTAAAGGAATAGGCCACCGTTTTTACATACTGACATATGTTCTTACCTTACCTTAGACTAGTTGATATGTACCTGTCTGGTCTTTGTCCGTGCGCTCTGTCATGCAAACGGAGCACAAACGCAGCCTCTTCCACATACTGTATAGTTCCAAATCAGCTCCCGTTAGAAGCTACCAAACTCTTCCACGTTGTCCCTATTTAAATACAGTTACGTGACGTGTTACACTACAAAGTATAGTAACACAGAAATGTAACATGTCGATTTTCTCAGCGGATAAAAAGGGGTACTATATTGTGAGGCGTAATAATACGAGGAGCACTACGTCCGCGCACTAACACCTAAAGACTTTTCTCCCGCTCACTACAAGTCACGCTGCTTCTATTGACGGAAGTGAGCGGGGGAGAAGTCTTTAGGTGTTAGTGCGCGGACGTAGTGCTCCTCGTATTATTACGCCTCACAATATAGTACCCCTTTTTATCCGCTGAGAAAATCGACATGTTACATTTCTGTGTTACTATACTTTGTAGTGTAACACGTCACGTAACTGTATTTAAATAGGGACAACGTGGAAGAGTTTGGTAGCTTCTAACGGGAGCTGATTTGGAACTATACAGTATGTGGAAGAGGCTGCGTTTGTGCTCCGTTTGCATGACAGAGCGCACGGACAAAGACCAGACAGGTACATATCAACTAGTCTAAGGTAAGGTAAGAACATATGTCAGTATGTAAAAACGGTGGCCTATTCCTTTAAGGACCAAGCGAGCGGAGCTTAAAAGATTGCTTGTGCCCTGTTCGCCATCTTGCCGGAAGTCCTCCGACCCCTCAATAACAATCTACGAACGATGCACGAAAGAGAGAAAGCGCGTCTCCAGTCGGCGGTAAATGACCAAAAAACACATCGACAGTAGGTGAGTTTCGTTATTCATAATCTTGCGCAAATATTAACGCAAAACCGCTAATAGCACCACATCAACAGCAGACGCCCGCCCTTCGCTGATTGGTTTACTCCGCTTCCTGTTTGCTTGCGTATCTACCGCTGTGGGAAATGGATTCGACGGAACGGTGACTTTTCCAGGCTAGTGATCTTGGCCCGTCTGCTGAGGACTCCTTCGGCCCTGGGTCCCTATAGCCTGTCCGTCCATGGGAGTGAATCTCTCCTTAATTCTGTGGTTCTCCTCAAGGTTTCTCGTTTCTCCCAGTCTAAGGGGATACCCGCGCTGCTCGTCGCCACCAACTGCTAACGCTTATTTGGACATTATGTTTGCCTGGATACTTGATTCGCCTGAACTTTACATTGTCTTATTTACTGCTCTGTTTTATTGCCTTAATGTTCGGTGCAGCCCTATGAGGCAACTCCTGTAGTGATATTGGGCTATACAAAACCATTGATTGATTGATAGATGAAGGTAAACCATTTTAAACTGTTGCCGTGCCGACCATGTTAAGACAATGCAAAATGAGTGAGTCAAACTGCTGTGGAGCTTTACATTTATGTATGTCAGCAGCTTAAAATTTCAAATATTTTTTTTTTATAATAAATAATAAAATGATAATTATGCAACTGATACTATCCTTTGCAATAAGTCATATTTTCAAAAGCATTAAAACCTGTCATATGCACTTTAAATGCTATTTTATGTGCATATTCACTTTTTATACCATTTTAAGGAAAGACACCAGAATGATATTCTGATAATGATATTATTCTTTATTCCCAACAATCCACACGTCATACAGTATTTTTGCACCTCATGATTTCATGCATTTCTCTGATAACTCTGCTCTTAAGCTTCCTCATCCATCTTTTGAATTCACCTTAGTAGCATGTGACACCTTGTAATGTTAACTAATATTTTCTCAATAAGTCACTGCTGGTCAGATGTCTAGGAGTGGTACTGCTGGTGCTGGTGGTGGTTCTTATTGGGCTGCCCATCAGAGACTCCATAGGGCTCATAGGGCGCCTTGATGGGGCAGTGATGGTCATGGTGGAGGTGACTGTGGTGGTGGTGGGGGGTTTGGGCACAGCGGAGGCACTGGGAGGGTCCATAAAGACCACGGGTTTGGGCACAGCGGAGGCACCGGGAGGGTCCATAAAGACCACGGGTTTGGAGGGCAGAGGTTTGATGGACAGGGTGCTGGTAGTAGATCCTGGAGGTTTAGAACTGATGCCGCCGCTGCTGCTGGCGCTGGGGGCCGACAGATCACTGCCTCCGGGGCTCAAGGGGGATTCCAGTTTGGGCCCGTCCGCTAATTTGACACTCATGGAGCTCTCCTGGAATTCACAGAATGGACTAATAAACCAAGGGGGTAGCAAAGGTTACGTTCAAGCTGTCCGATTTAACATTGGTTAGCTTCCTGACATGTATATTCTGCACAAAGTAAGACTAGTATGGCGGTGTCACCTTACGGACCGTCAAGACGAATCAAAAGTGCAGGGAAAGGGCTAGATATGCTGCAATTCCAGTGTCGAATCAAAATCACTGAACACACCTCGAAATGATATTGAAGCAGTACTTGATAATAAACTTACACTCTTCTTCTCAGAGTCACTTCCTGAACCAGAAGCCTAAGGGATAAACAGAGCAAAGGACCAATCATACGCTGTTTTCATGTGATTTTAAACTTTGAAAAACTAGATATTCTGACCTTGTCCTTTTTCTCCTCTTTCTTGTTTTCCTTGTCACTATCACCTGAACAACTTGAATCCTAGTCATTAAGGGGTCAAACGTTACAGGCTTTATAACTTGTAATGATAGTGTCAATACTTTAGGGCTCACAAATCACAAATATACACTTACTGTAAAAATGCAATTCATTGTTCATTCATGCATCAATTTAAACACAGTATCTAATCAATTGTAAACTGTATTTGTTACCTTCTTTTTGCCTTTGTCACTACCAGAAGAGTCCGAATCCTACAAAGACACATTTTATTAGCATTGTCATATTGTAATTGTCAAGTTATATGAATGGGTGTTAATGTATCTTACCTTTTTCTTATTCTTCTTTTTCTTCTTTTTCTTCTTCTTTTCATCGTCACTAGAATCGCTTGAAGAGGATGAAGAATCCTGTGAGGAAATAATTGTGAATGTTGCTTGTGAATGCATGCCTAAAGCCAGTGCCACACCGATACGTTCTATTGGCTTATGGCGGCTTTACGTTTACAATTTAATGAAGTGTTTCAAAAGTAAAGGCCATCTTTAATTGTGTGAAATACCTTTTTCTTATCCTTCTTTTTCTTGTCCTTTTTCTTCTTCTTTTTCTTCTTCTTTTCATCATCACTAGAGTCACTTGAAGAGGATGAAGAATCCTACAAAGAAATGTGCAGGCGATATGGTGTCAATATGTGTATGGATAATGACGTCCCAGACTGTGCAGGACAATAACTATACACATACTTAGAATACAAGTATACAATTGTCATTTGGTCATTCTATCGTCATAGTCACACAATCTATGACAATGCACCGCAAAACAAATCCATTAGTGTGATAAAAAAAATTAGGTAACACATTTTTTTTACCTTTTTCTTATCCTTCTTTTTCTTCTTCTTCTTCTTCTTATCCTTTTTCTTCTTCTTTTTCTTCTTCTCATCGTCACTAGAGTCACTGGACGAGGATGAAGATTCTGAAGAAGAATCCTGAACAAAAAAAACGATGCACATAATCACAAAAAACGCAAACCTAGGCAAATGTGTTTCTTTGTTATAGATGGCAAATCCTTTGTAAACCAACCTTTTTCTTATCCTTCTTTTTCTTCTTCTTCTTGTCTTTCTTCTTTTTCTTCTTCTTTTTCTTGTCATCACTAGAGTCACTGGATGAGGATGATGAAGATTCAGAACACGAATCCTGAACAGAAACATCATCAAATTTGAAATAAGAGAGAAGGATATAGTTACAAATAATTATCTTATACGCACATACAAACAACACAGATAAAATCATTATAAAAGACTTGTACTGGTAACATACGACATTCACCAAAGTTCTCAGAGTCATTTAAACAGCATATAAATCTATACATAACATTTTTGAGAGCATCAAAAGTGCAGACATGTTGTAAGTTCTGAACAGCTGGATTTTTACCAAGTCTGAACACTGAACACAGATCTTCTGACAAGTATGTCCACTTTACTGCCCAAACTGCATTCGAAAGGTCAAATATTTGATGAGGTGGCACTTGATGTCAAAGGTCTGAGAACCACTGCACTTACATAGGACTGCATCTGTACCTTTTTCTTGTCTTTCTTTTTCTTCTTCTTTTCATCATCACTAGAATCACTGGATGAGGATGAAGAAGATGAAGAATCCTGAGCACAAATAAAGGAACAGATTTGTTCAGTATATATTTATATATATATATATATTTTACCTTTTTGTTGTCCTTATTTTTCTGTTGTAATATCTAAACTAAAATATCGTCAGCAGGCCTTGTAGCTATACAGCCAATATCCAGAGCCGGTGCTCGCCTTTACGGGGCCCTAAGCAAAAGTCCACTCAGGGGCCCTGCAAAAAGCGCATCCTGAGGCCAATCGACAAAGAGCGAACCCATTTATGGTCAAAAACAGTAACACGCAGTAGAGCAGGGCAGAAGTGGAACATAATGACCTAAATTCAGGCCCCTGCCCCACTGTGTGAGAACCAGTAACCATGTGCCACTGTCAGACTGGTGTTTAGGACAACACTAGCCTATTTCCCCCCACTTTTTAAAATGGTAAATGGTCACATTCTCTCACCTCCGGTCCCTGACGCACAGTTTGGGAACCGCTGATTTAAAACTAGCTGAAACCTGCACCTGACTGGGTGTTTCTATCTTACCACAGAGAATGAGCCTGATGGAAATGCATTTTAGACCAAGCACATTCAGTGTGCAGTTACTGACAGTAACTTGCTCCGTCCGTGAGAGCCACTGGATTCAGCTGCCCTTTGAGACAAACACAACAGCTTTGCTCACTTCTATTCGCCAAACCACTGTCCTGATATGAGTGTCCTCTGCTAGAGACAACAAGAAGATGCACCACCCCGGGAGTGGAAAAGTAGGCGGAGAGTGAGTGAGCGATATCAGAGAGCCTGTCGTCGTAACAACGCATTGATTAACAAGCGAAACAACACCAGAATTTGACTGAGATGTCGGGCCCTTGCAGCTGCGGGGGCGCTACTCAACGTCGTACGAGTTGAAAAAAGCAACTCTGCCAATGTCTAACCTTTTTCTTGTCCTTTTTCTTCTTCTTTTTTTTATCTTTCTTCTTTTTCTTATCTTTCTTCTTTTTCTTATCTTTCTTCTTTTTCTTCTTCTTCTGTATTAAAAAAAACAATAACAATATTGTTTAAGTTTAAGACAAAATATGCATTGACAAACATAAGACCTTACCTTGTCATTGTCACTGTCACTGTCAGACGAGGAGCTGGAGTCCTGTAAACAATACAGTCAGAAACTTTAGATCAGGGACACTGAAACAAATGCATTGATGTACTATTCATGTACAGTTGAATAATAGTAAGCTATACATATTTTAATACCTTCTTTACTTTCTTCTTCTTCTTTTTCTTCTTCTTTTTCTTCTTGTCATCCTCACTGTCCGATGAGGAAGATGATGATGAAGACGAAGAGCTGGATGAGTCCTGCGGTTCAAACAAAGCACCTGCTTTAAGTTGTGGAAGCAAAGGCGCAATGTTCACTGAATGGAAATGTGGGTATTTACCTTCTTTTTCTTCTTCTTCTTCTTTTTCTTCTTCTTTTTCTTGTCTTTGTCATCCTCATCATCGCTGTCAGAACCGGAGCCAGAGTCCTACAGGGGAAGCCAAAATGATAAACTATTAACCGACCACCTCTTTACTTTTACTCAAGTCACAAAATGTAAGTATCGCCGCTGACCTCCTTCTTCTCCTTCTTCTTCTTCTTCTTCTTCAACTTCTTCTTCTTGTCTTTGTCGTGGTTTCCTCCCTCGCCCTCGTCATCTGTGAGGTTGCCCTCCTCAAAGCCGCAAGTGAAGGGCATGGCACGATCTGCAAAGCATCGCAAATCATTATTAACGAACACAATAACCATTTTCTACAAACATCGTGACTTGTAATCCACATACCAGCCAATCCAGAGGCCGAGTCCAATTCTCCAGCGTCCTGTGAGGAGACAGACAGACTAAAGTACTTTCTGTAGCAAGGGGCACGTGCTACATTAAGTGAAATGTGAATGAGTTTCACCTTTTCAGTAACCTCATACATATATTTATCTGCCTCACTGCTCGGTCCTGGAGTCTCGCCATCTGAACAACATACATGAATATCCAAATAGACTTATTAACTCTCCAAATGCATGCCTGTAAGTTGTTGATGAAATGATATGCAGTAATATACTATCAATACAATACAGTTTGATGTGTTTTAAATCCGAGCCAAACTAACTTCAAAAAAGAAATAGAAAAATCACCAGCTGGTGTGGGTGTTGTAAGCGTCTTCTCTTCATCCTAAAAATACACAATAACCTGAGTTACAGTGCGAAGAAATAATTCCATTAACATTACACACACTCTAAAAATATATATCTAGATTAGTTTAAATGAGCTTGTAATTATTATTTTTTTACAAATAAACATTTGTTTTCCTATTAAAGATATTAACGGGAATCTTTATTGACCTTTTTTTTGTCCTTCTTTTTCTTCTTCTTCTTGTCCTTCTTCTTTTTCTTCTTGTCCTTTTCACTGTCAGATGATGAGGATGATGATGAAGAAGACGAAGAACTAGAGTCCTGGAAATATGTACCGCACGTTTCAGTTACAATGTGTGTGTTTTTTTTTCCAAATCAACTGTTTGTTTTTCCCTATAAAGGATATAAACGGGAATCTTTATTGACCTTTTTCTTGTCCTTCTTTTTCTTCTTCTTCTTGTCCTTCTTCTTTTTCTTCTTGTCCTTTTCGCTGTCAGATGATGAAGAAGATGAAGAACTAGAGTCCTGGAAATATGAACCGCACGTTTCAGTTACAATGTGTGTGTTTTTTTTTACAAATCGACTGTTTGTTTTTCGCTATAAAGGATATATACGGGAATCTTTATTGACCTTTTTCTTGTCCTTCTTTTTCTTCTTCTTCTTGTCCTTTTTCTTCTTCTTCTTCTTTTTCTTGTCGTCGTCGCTGTCCGAGGATGAAGAAGAGCTAGAGTCCTGGGGGGAAAATAAAACAAAACAATAAACAATAAAACTTTAAGCACCACCATTGACAAGCATAATTAAGGGCTTTACCAACTGTTTCTAGTTTAAATATAATCATTTAACTTCACAACGTTTTATAGTCAAAGAAAACTCCGGCTATGTTCCCCATTTAAACGAGAGCTTAAAATCGTACCTTCTTTTTCTTCTTCTTTTTCTTCTTCTTCTTCTTCTTCTTCTTCTTGTCGTCCTCACTGTCGGACGAACTGTCAGACGATGAAGATGAGGAGGAGGAGGAAGAGCTCGAAGAATCCTAAAAGAAATGATTTGAATGCATTTGACATCAGACAGAAATGCTCACGCTATCACAAAACTACTTACTACCACTACTACTACAATACATACCTTTTTCTTCTTTTTGCCTTTTTTCTTCTTATCTTTCTTTTTCTTATCCTTCTTCTTCTTCTTATCAGTTTTACCGTCAGGGTCCTAAAGCAGACAGGCGTTTTGTATTTCACCCACAGTTGGGGCTTTATTGCTCTACACGCACACACGTCAGGCTTGAGTGACTCACCTTTAGGCCGTCTGCAGGCTGCACTATCCTCTCTCCTGGAAGCAAAAAGTTGAAAATGCATTGAAAACAAACATTTTCAAGTGGTCATCGAAAGTGTTGGAGCAAAAATCGTCCTAAGGTGAATTACCCTTGGGAAATTCGCCAATTATATTATTTGAGGTGAAAGTTGGGCGTGGAAAGGTACATACAAATCATCTTTGGCAACACAGAAAGAGCACCAACCACAAACCACAGCCTTTTTTTTGGCAGAGGTGGAGAGTACTTTCTCTTTGCAAGTGTTGAAAGGGTTAAGACTCCTCACCGTCTTCAGTTATGATGACAGTCTCCCAAACATATTCTGGGCCGGAATCTTTCTTCTTATCCTTGTCCTTCTTTTTCTTCTTCTTCTTCTTCTTGTCATCCTGCAACGGGACATTAAATGAAGATGTAGCGTAAAACCGGGGAGACTTTATTTCCCCCGATGTTGTTACATGTTGCGGTAAACCAATACGGAGGGCTGCTAAATTGTCATTGAAGTTCCTCTTGCAATACGATGCTATTCAGTATGACAGGAATGTTTGACACTCCTTCTTAGCACAAAGTCTCTGTTACAATGCATGGCTTTTTGTGCTTTTTTTGAACTACTTTCAATGTGGAAGTTCTAGTTAGAGCTCTCCCCCCCCTCCCAACAGTTGCAACAGTTGACCTGCATTGTATGAATAAATAAACACTGCAGTGTTTATTTTTTATCGTTGGGAGAAACACGCATGCATTTGTTTCCTGGAAGCACTGCGAAAACATACCGTGGCAATAGGTGGCGGCTCAAGACGGGACTTGTGTGAAGTTAGCCCCCCCCCCCCCCTCCATAGTGTCCGATTCACTCCAAACTAGTGTCAACTTTTAGCACTTTGTTTAGTGTCCGATTCACTCATAGTGTCATTTTTCCGTTTGTGCACACACAATTTGTATTTTTTGCTATTCTCAAATAATATGTTTCCCCTAAGTAAACAATTTAGTTTATCGTAGCAGATGTTTTACAAATTTGTTATGAAATTCTGTATTTGATGTTAACATGAAAGTATTAAGTTTGACTGTTAGATCTGTGTTGGTTGAAAGGTTAACTCTTTAAACCATGAGGTGCTCCAAACCATACAGGCTTGGCTTGGGGCTGTGGGCCAAAGGCAACGGATGCAACGGTGGCCTGTCTGTTTGGTTAAAGTCATGAATCCCCCACGAAAGGAAACATTCTGAGCACTGAAGCTCGACTTCAAGCTTCAAAAGCAAAAGGCCAAGTGATAAACGATTACTTGTTGTGGTAATCTCAGTTTGGGTCTGAACTGTTGAACCTAGGCAAGGCAGGTTTATTTGTAGAGCACAATTCATACACAAGGCAATTCAAAGTGCTTCACAGTTGCATAAAGTTACAAGAAAACAGATCAAATCAATCATTAAAACATCAACATAAAAATTAATCAACTACAGTAAAAGGCAAGAGTGCAGATAAAATACTTTCAGTTTTCATCTGCTCGGGTAAAAAGAGCTGTTTTCAGCCTGGATTTGAACATTGTCAGAGTTGAGGCCTGTCTCACATCCTCATGAAGACTGTTCCAGATTTTAGCTGCATGAAACTGAAACGCAGCCTCACCGTGTTTATTATTGACTCTGGGAACCACCAGGAGACCCCTCCCTGAAGTTCTCAGGGCCCGAGATGGTTCATACAGCTCTAACATGTCAGAGATGTACTTTGGTGCTAAACCATGAAAAGACTTGTACACAAGCAGAGCTGTTTTAAATTCTATTCTCTGAGGGACAGGAAGCCAGTGCACGGACCGGAGCACTGGACTAATATGGTCGTATTTTCTGGTTCTTGTAATGCCTTACGGCCTGATTTTAATTTATAAAACCGTTTTTTATTATTTTAGTTGTAAGAGAGAAATAAAGAAAATGAATAATCTTTTTTTTTTTAAATAAAGGAACTCTCCGACGCGTGAAGACGGAGCTCTTTCTAACCTACTCTGGACACCGCCTGTTCTTTTTTCTTACCTAACAATAATGTCATGGATGCATGTTTGGCTACGAGAGGAACAGGACTATTTAACCTTCCTAAAGAAGAGTGCACTCGCCAGAAGTTGGAATTTCTTTCTGTGATTCAGCTAGCTACTATATCAACCAACCTGATGGATGCTCGGTGAACCTTGGCCTGAATCAAAGTGGATTCACTTTTATAACCAACTGGAGTGCCATAATGTAAACACCCGATGATGGGGAGGCCAGGCTGAGCGGTGAGTCAATCAAAACGCGTGTTAGCGTGTGTGTTAGCCATTTATGAAACTGTGTTCACATGTCAACTCCTTATTACTGCATTATGTGAAGTAACTTCTTTTCATAGTGATAGAGGTACAATATATTATACAAATGCCTACACTTTACTTTGGAATGACTAAAATAGAATGATACAGATCCTTTAAAGCAGTACTAAGTCGTGCACCCTAGAGGCCATAAGCGCCACTGCAGGTGTTGTAGCATGTTTTTTTTTCTTATTAATTGTCCGTGAGAGTTAATACTACGCTGATAGGGGGGCTGATCAATTACCAATCAGTGATCAATAAGTCAAAAACTTGCACAAACCAATGACACCATTTTGAAGCAAATCGGACACTATGGGGGGGATAAGTTCACACAGGTCAAGACGGGGCGAGAGGACATAGCGTCGATAGAAGCACATCTGCACGTGAACCGCCCGCTCCTCTCCCTCTCTCTCCATACGACCGCTTTGCAGAGCTGTACGCACGGCGAGGAAACCCCCCACGCCACGGCCCACGGGGACGGCAGGTACATGTTTGTGTTGAGTTGGCGGGTCAAGACGGGGTGTGAGAGAGCAGGAGGGCAGGGATACCAGCACAACGCATTGGCAGGGGAAAGCAAAGCCCGGCCCGTGTCCGACCGTGGTGAAGTTGGTTTCACGTTGGACGTTGGATATTCGCCTCCAGCACTAAGATCGTTCGAACTTAGGGACCGTCTATGAATTACTGTCTTTGTAAAAAGGCGTTGGTTTAAAAAAAATAATGTAGGTGTAAATCAATAATGTGATACAAATAAACAATTTTAATGAAAGGAGATAGATTAAATGTAATCTTTAGGTGTATTTTCTACCACATTTAATATTATAATATGTTATACCTACTGTTGAATGTAGCCTATATATTTTCAATAAGCCTATATTCGGAATCATGTGAACCAGCAAAGTAAATAATATTTACCACACGTTTTTATTTTCCTATTTTCATGTTTTGAAACTTTAGAAAAATCATAATCCTGGAAAATCACAAAAAAATACAATATTTTTTTCAATAGGTTTATGGTTATGTGACCCAGTCACCCCAAACCACTTTACAAAATTAGTACTACCTCTAGGCTATGGGGCTCAGACCATGAAATTATGCTTAATAGATTTGGTGTATTTTTCAAGGATTTTTGATTGAAAGTATGGGTTTTTCCTCAATAGCTTTTAAGGCATTTGACCCAGTCACCCCAAACCACTTTACAAAATTAGTACTTCCTCTAGGCTATGGGGCTCAGGCCATGAAAATATGCTGAATAGATTTGGTGTATTTTTCAATAATTTTTTTATATAAAGTATGGGTTTTTCCTCAATAGCTTTTAGAGCATTTGACCCAGTCACCACAGAATACTTTACAAAATTAGTACTTCCTCTAGGCAATGGGGCTCAGGCAATGAAATTATGCTTAATAGATTTGGTGTATTTTTCAAGGATTTTTTTTATATAAAGTATGGGTTTTTCCTCAATATCTTTTAGAGCATTTGACCCAGTCACCCAAGAATACTTTACAGAATTAGTACTTCCTCTAGGCTATGGGGCTCAGGCCATAAAATTATGCTTAATAGACTTGGTGTATTTTTCAAGGATTTTTTTATATAAAGTATGGGTTTTTCCTCAATACCTTTTAGATTATTTGACCCAGTCACCCCAGAATACTTTACACAATTAGTACTTCCTCTAGGCTATGGGGCTCAGGCCATGAAATTATGCTGAATAGATTTGGTGTATTTTTCACGGATTTTTTATATAAAGTTTGGGTTTTTCCTCAATAGCTTTTAGGGCATTTGACCCAGTCACCCCAAAATACTTTACAAAATTAGTACTACCTCTAGGCTAAGGGGCTCAGGCTATGAAATTATGCTTAATAGATTTGGTGTATTTTTCAAGGATTTTTTTAATATAAAGTATGGGTTTTTCCTCAATACCTTTTAGAGCATTTGACCCAGTCACCCAAGAATACTTTACAGAATTAGTACTTCCTCTAGGCTATGGGGCTCAGGCCATAAAATTATGCTTAATAGATTTGGTGTATTTTTCAAGGATTTTTTTATAGAAAGTATGGGTTTTTTCTCAATACCTTTTAGAGCATTTGACCCAGTCACCCCAGAATACGTTACAAAATTAGTACTTCCTCTAGGCTATGGGGCTCAGGCAATGAAATTATGCTTAATAGATTTGGTGTATTTTTCAAGGATTTTTTTATATAAAGTATGGGTTTTTCCTCAATACCTTTTAGAGCATTTGACCCAGTCACCCAAGAATACTTTACAAAATTAGTACTTCCTCTAGGCTATGGGGCTCAGGCAATGAAATTATGCTTAATAGATTTGGTGTATTTTTCAAGGATTTTTTTATAGAAAGTATGGGTTTTTCCTCAATACCTTTTAGAGCATTTGACCCAGTCACCCCAGAATACGTTACAAAATTAGTACTTCCTCTAGGCTATGGGGCTCAGGCAATGAAATTATGCTTAATAGATTTGGTGTATTTTTTAAGGATTTTTTTATATAAAGTATGGGTTTTTCCTCAATAGCTTTTAGGGCATTTGACCCAGTCACCCCAAAACACTTTACACAATTAGTACTTCCTCTAGGCTATGGGGCTCAGGCAATGAAATTATGCCTAATAGACTTGGTGTATTTTTCAAGGATTTTTGATTGAAAGTATTGGTTTTTCCTCAATAGCTTTTAGGGCATTTGACCCAGTCACCCCAAAACACTTTACAAAATTAGTACTACCTCTAGGCTATGGGGCTCAGGCCATGAAATAATGCTTATTAGACTTGGTGTATTTTTCAAGGATTTTTGATTGAAAGTATGGGTTCTAACCCTATTGAGGAAAAACCCATACTTTATATAAAAAAATCCTTGAAAAATACACCAAATCTATTAAGCATAATTTCATTGCCTGAGCCCCATAGCCTAGAGGTAGTACTAATTGTGTAAAGTATTCTGGGGTGACTGGGTCAAATAATCTAAAAGGTATTCAGGAAAAACCCATACTTTATATAAAAAAATCCTTGAAAAATACACCAAATCTATTCAGCATAATTTCATTGCCTGAGCCCCATAGCCTAGAGGAAGTACTAATTTTGTAAGGTATTCTGGGGTGACTGGGTCAAATGCTCTAAAAGGTATTGAGGAAAAACCCATACTTTCTATAAAAAAATCCTTGAAAAATACACCAAATCTATTAAGCATAATTTCATTGCCTGAGCCCCATAGCCTAGAGGAAGTACTAATTTTGTAAAGTATTCTGTGGTGACTGGGTCAAATCCTCTAAAAGCTATTGAGGAAAAACCCATACTTTCCATTAAAAATCCTTGAAAAATACACCAAATCTATTCAGCATAATTTTATGGCCTGAGCCCCATAGCCTAGAGGAAGTACTAATTCTGTAAAGTATTCTGGGGTGACTGGGTCAAATGCTCTAAAAGGTATTGAGGAAAAACCCATACTTTCTAAAAAAAGAAATCCTTGAAAAATACACCAAATCTATTAAGCATAATTTTATGGCCTGAGCCCCATAGCCTAGAGGAAGTACTAATTCTGTAAAGTATTCTTGGGTGACTGGGTCAAATGCTCTAAAAGGTATTGAGGAAAAACCCATACTTTATATAAAAAAAATCCTTGAAAAATACACCAAATCTATTAAGCATAATTTCATAGCCTGAGCCCCTTAGCCTAGAGGTAGTACTAATTTTGTAAAGTATTTTGGGGTGACTGGGTCAAATGCCCTAAAAGCTATTGAGGAAAAACCCAAACTTTATATAAAAAATCAGTGAAAAATACACCAAATCTATTCAGCATAATTTCATGGCCTGAGCCCCATAGCCTAGAGGAAGTACTAATTGTGTAAAGTATTCTGGGGTGACTGGGTCAAATAATCTAAAAGGTATTGAGGAAAAACCCATACTTTATATAAAAAAATCCTTGAAAAATACACCAAGTCTATTAAGCATAATTTTATGGCCTGAGCCCCATAGCCTAGAGGAAGTACTAATTCTGTAAAGTATTCTGGGGTGACTGGGTCAAATGCTCTAAAAGGTATTGAGAAAAAACCCATACTTTCTATAAAAAAATCCTTGAAAAATACACCAAATCTATTAAGCATAATTTTATGGCCTGAGCCCCATAGCCTAGAGGAAGTACTAATTCTGTAAAGTATTCTTGGGTGACTGGGTCAAATGCTCTAAAAGGTATTGAGGAAAAACCCATACTTTATATAAAAAAATCCTTGAAAAATACACCAAATCTATTAAGCATAATTTCATAGCCTGAGCCTCTTAGCCTAGAGGTAGTACTAATTTTGTAAAGTATTTTGGGGTGACTGGGTCAAATGCCCTAAAAGCTATTGAGGAAAAACCCAAACTTTATATAAAAAATCCGTGAAAAATACACCAAATCTATTCAGCATAATTTCATGGCCTGAGCCCCATAGCCTAGAGGAAGTACTAATTGTGTAAAGTATTCTGGGGTGACTGGGTCAAATAATCTAAAAGGTATTGAGGAAAAACCCATACTTTATATAAAAAAATCCTTGAAAAATACACCAAGTCTATTAAGCATAATTTTATGGCCTGAGCCCCATAGCCTAGAGGAAGTACTAATTCTGTAAAGTATTCTGGGGTGACTGGGTCAAATGCTCTAAAAGGTATTGAGGAAAAACCCATACTTTATATAAAAAAAATCCTTGAAAAATACACCAAATCTATTAAGCATCATTTCATTGCCTGAGCCCCATTGCCTAGAGGAAGTACTAATTTTGTAAAGTATTCTGTGGTGACTGGGTCAAATGCTCTAAAAGCTATTGAGGAAAAACCCATACTTTATATAAAAAAATTCTTGAAAAATACACCAAATCTATTCAGCATATTTTCATGGCCTGAGCCCCATAGCCTAGAGGAAGTACTAATTTTGTAAAGTGGTTTGGGGTGACTGGGTCAAATGCCTTAAAAGCTATTGAGGAAAAACCCATACTTTCAATCAAAAATCCTTGAAAAATACACCAAATCTATTAAGCATAATTTCATGGTCTGAGCCCCATAGCCTAGAGGTAGTACTAATTTTGTAAAGTGGTTTGGGGTGACTGGGTCACATAACCATAAACCTATTGAAAAAAATATTGTATTTTTTTGTGATTTTCCAGGATTATGATTTTTCTAAAGTTTCAAAACATGAAAATAGGAAAATAAAAACGTGTGGTAAATATTATTTACTTTGCTGGTTCACATGATTCCGAATATAGGCTTATTGAAAATATATAGGCTACATTCAACAGTAGGTATAACATATTATAATATTAAATGTGGTAGAAAATACACCTAAAGATTACATTTAATCTATCTCCTTTCATTAAAATTGTTTATTTGTATCACATTATTGATTTACACCTACATTATTTTTTTTAAACCAACGCCTTTTTACAAAGACAGTAATTCATAGACGGTCCCTAAATTCGAACGATCTTAGTGCTGGAGGCGAATATCCAACGTCCAACGTGAAACCAACTTCACCGCGGTCCGTGACCGACGCAATGATGCGGGGCCGTCGGGCACAAATGCAGGGCTCTAGTTCTAGTATAGTTGACTAGTACCTTATTTATGCTCTGGACTTCCTTTGCATAGCCTATCCGGTTAATCCAAAGCATTCAGGACATACAGTGACAATTTGCTGTGACTAAAGTGTTTTTTGAGGGAGATTTAGAGCAAGTGCATACTGTACTTGGATCGATCACATGAGAAGTCCATTAGGAGTGGCCATAGCAAGAAGAACAGAGTGGCAGAGAAACACGGTTTTTACAATGCAAAACCAACTTGCAGACACTCCTTGTGTTTTTCATGGTGAAAGGAACACAGGTGTAACATTAGAGCTGCATACAGTGAGCCGGCCATTTAGAGATGGTGCTACTTCACTAAAGTACAGTTCTTATTTTATTTCCAGAATCTATAACCTTTGCAGAATATATGAGAAGGTAGGAGCTGTCTTGAACTGTCAAAATATTATGCATAGGAGTCAATCTGTAATAACATAGTAAATATAATAGTACAGATACTAAATGTTGGAGTTGGAGTTTTAGGAGACGTTAGTATCGGTTGTGTATCTGCCAAAATGCAGTACATTTCTTTCGACTTCTCTAGTTATGGTTTTCTTCTCCAATCGTATGTAATCTTATTATAAAGTATAGGTTAAGTCAAAACCCACCTCACTGTCAGAGTCGCTGTCTGAGGAGCTACTGGAGGAAGAGGACGAGGAAGAGGACGAAGAGGATGAGGAAGATGAACTTGAGTCCTATTGAAATAAACCAAGGCAGGGAATTATTTGTTAAGCACACATTTAAACTGGTATTTGTGCATGTAGTTGTGTGCTAAAGGTGAAAAAAATTGTTTAACAAATGAGTCATACTTTTTGAATTACACACTATGCAGCAATCTCAGTGGGCGGGGCTACTCAAACACTCGTCAAGTGTTTCAGAGGGAGGAACACACACACACCCAATCCAGAAATGTTTCAAACACAACGTGCTGAACTTTACCCACTGTTACTAGTACTATTAGAGTGGTAACTAGTTGAATACTTGATGTTTTTATACTATCTGAGCTGGAGATATTTCTGCCTGGCCTAAGGTCTTGCAATTTTTGGGGCAAATATGAGAATACTACTAGCAATAAAAGCAAAAGTCATATTGACAGTAGAAGCCAACTTCATAGATCTAATTACGTGCACACCTTCTTTTTCTTCTTTTTCAGTTTTTTCTTCTTCTCTTTCTTTCCTATGCCTTCATCCTCGCTGTCAGAAGAGTCCACAGAGCTATCAGCCGTGTAAATTCTCTGCAATAAAAGGTAATAATCAATTAATCAATGTTAAATATTATTGAATCAAAATCGGGCATTTCTGTTTGCTGACCTCTCCATCTCTACTTCCTGTAACGGGGCACAGCGGCTCATCTCCGGTCTCTGTCCCTGGGTGCACTCCCCCAGCGCTCGGGACGACACTCTCACCTCCACCTGTGGAAGACATGATAGACAGACAATTAGGCTATTATTTTTCTCTCCTGCAGAAAGTTCCATTGTGTTTGAAACAAAACGGGGAAGTCATGGTAGTATCAATAGTGGTATTATTATAGAGTAGAAAATAATGCCATTATTAGGGACTTTGCACTAGAGCCCTGCACGGGCCTGATTTCGTGAGGTTCGGGCCCGAGCAGGGAGGAGGGAGTGAGGAGAGCGGGTGCTGTATTTAATGTCACCATTTAAGTTGGTTAAAAAATAGCAGCACAACGCATCGACAGGGGAAAACAAAGCCCGAGCCCGGCCCGTGACCGACGCAATGGTGCGGTAATGGCCCGAAGCCCGGCCCGCGGACCTTCGGGCCGTCGGGCTCAAATGCAGGGCTCTACTTTGCACTATACATTAATTCATTCCAAATATTTTGCAAAGTGTTAACGACTGCTACTATAAGTCTACTACTAGTAGCCTGCAAATATATCGAGTACACCTAATACACGAAAGACTGCCACACCTGCACTCTCCCTTCCACCTTTTTCCAAAATATCTGGTCTTTTACAATTTAGGATTAAAAGGTATCCAAAAGAAAGACCCATAAATAGTTGGCCTGACATTGCAGGAACAACAAGTAATAATTGTGACAGCCACTTGACAACTTCCTCAATGGGAATAGGTTCAAGCAACATCAGTGGTGCTTTAACAGTAATGACCACACTGGCATTGGTTTACAACCAAACGTTTGCACAGATTAACACCCCTAGCAGTAAATAAGAGCACGTCAATTCGAAAATGATGTCTAAACACAGAGAAACCTCAATAGACCTGCTGTAAAGTAATACATAGGTTGTCCCATAGGAATTCTCAGAAGGAAGAGATTAGATAGACTTAAAACAAGTAGAGAGCTCATGTTTAACAGAATGTGATTTACTCCAAGTTTGTTAATAATATGGGTAATAATAGAATAAAACAAACCTTCTGTGGGGAGGGTGGCGACCTCCATGATCCAGAATGCGCCACTCAAATCTCCACCTGAGCGTTTTTAAGGCGTGTGCGCATAGGGAAGAAAGAGGGGAGTGTCCACAGAGAAAGCAGTAAAGAGACAACCTAAGGTCATTCCACACACACAATCTTGCCAAAAGTAAAATGAGAGAAAGCATCTGCAGAGTGTCTAACAATTAAGTCGTCGTAGTAAGCCACTTCATTCATCGAATAAATAATGAATTGGTTTCAAAGGTTTTACTAGGCAAAAAGAGTAGGCTAGTAGACTCAAAATTAAATGAACAAGCAGGTAGGTACAATATAACAAGTACATCAGCCTATATCATTCATGTAATGAAGTAATAGGACTGCTATTTGGGGCATTTGTCAAATTTAAAAAAATTAAGGATTCTATTTTGAAAGTATAACTTTATTGAATGTGCAACAGCTTTACCTGTGTCAACAGGTAGTGCAAGTTTTACCTGCAAGACCAGTTGAATAAAGTGTACTCAAATGTACTTACTGTGCTATGGTACCTTAAAAAAAAAGTAATGCATATATATTGGGGATATATATTTGCAATGATGCCCTAAAGTGTTTAAAAGCAGGTTGTACTGTTAAAGATCAACTAAACACCAGTGCCCAACTACAAAAATGAATCACAAAATCAGTATTTTGTGCTCTGTCGGCTATCGTTGTGCGCATCCATGGCGCTGCACGACAAAAGCGGAAGTAAGATTTGCGTCTGTAAAATAAAAGTCTCACTGGTGTTTAAAGAGAACACAATACACACCATTAAAGATGAGGTTGAGCCCTATAAAATTGCTCTAGGCTTTAAAGACACGTTTACATTATACTAATGAGATTATTTTAACATTGCTCCTCGTTAAATTATCTTTAGTATGCTCTTATTTTGAAAGGCATCGAAAAAGTTATTGTTAGCTTGTAGTTTACTTTGCGCATTGATCAACGGAGTTACAAGAATGAAGCTGAAATCTGTCCCTTTAAAAGTCTAGTACTTAGCAATATTTTAATCCGCAAAACGCGACCATATGGTATTCTTACTAAGGGTTTTCTTGTTCCGTTACTTTACCGCAGCTACAGCTATTGTTTGTTGTACATTATGTTAATGGTTTCCAAGACCAAACCCAGAAATGATCAGTCATATTGTGATTAATATTGGCAACGCTTAAATGTGTGGAAACCAGTATGTCGACCCTCCCGGGGAGTGTCACTGTTATTGCGGCGTTTTGGGTCGGTCTGGTTCTGTGCCAAGGCGAGTCTCCCCGGCCAGGCTGCGACAATGGCAAAGTAAAGCGATCACAGTAGTGTTTTTCCTTCTGTTCACCCTTGATTTATTGTCCCTTATTGTGACAGGTTTTGCTGGATACAGACCTGCCCAAAGACGCAGCGCACTGGGATTGTCCTACCCCTTTGAGGACAAAATCTCAGGTAGTGTAATTGAACTAAATTATTTTACAAACCAATATGAAAATTCAAAATAGAATCCATGTGGAAGTAAAAAGTAAATTTCTCAACTTTTAATGGGAAGTGGAAAGGAAAGCTGTCGCTTTGGCATACAAGTGTTAAAAGCTTTTCACACAAACCTCTCATTTGCTCGCTCTCTATCTCTATCTATCTACAGAGACTTTACAGTGTTGACACAGTGTATGATCCGGAGGTGAGTAAACACACATTTTAGCCACTGTTATCTTTATTGAATTTTCCCTAAACTTTGGCCCTATGATAACGCGGGTGTTATATATGCAACTACTATAATAACTGGGGCACAACTGATGGCACTTAAAATTGTAAATGGTTTCCAGTTGCAAATTGTAAAGAATGCATTAGAACGATTTTTTCCCCCTGCATATTATGTGTAAAACTTGCTAACCCTATTTTCCTTTTGTAGCCTCCTAAGTTGACCTGCATGGACCGACATATTACCTTCAACCACACCATTCCTAATAGGTACGGCTTGTGTTCATGCATTTGTAATGTACAATGTGATTTCTCCTGCTTACATTACTCTGTGTATGTGTTTTGTTTTAGTGGTGCGTTTAGACCAGTGGGTGCAGAAAGCGGCGAGTACCTCTTTTGTCCCCCGCAGAGATGGCTCAATAACGTGCATGTAAGTCAAAATGCAAGTATTGTACTGGACGGTAGTACATTGTACTGTTCCATTTGAGTTGAAATACTGTGCCACTTATCCAGAATAGTTTCAATGAAAAAGTGTCATTCTTATGCAGTTTATGTTTATATTACGTTTATGTGTTGTCCAGCGTGGCGCTACAGTGTTGCTCTACCATCCCTGCTCTCCTCTCGACGAGCGCCGGCTTCTGTCTGCTCTGGCGCAATCCTGCATCCGCGACTACATCCTCACACCCCACAAGAACCTGAACAAAAGCAGGGTTGGAGAATAGCAATATATAATATCTTTCAATCCATCTTTGGGTGCCATAATGTCTTACTTTTTGTGTTCTGCTCAGCCCGTAGCCTTGGTGTCCTGGGGTCAGACGTTGGAGGTATCCACTGCAGCTTCTTCTGAAATATGCGACTGGCTCAACACAACAAGCTCAAGCAAAATGAACGCTGGTGAAATAGCACATAAACATCAGTACAACCTTTTCCTGACAAGATCAGCAGAACAGGACAAGCACAAAGTAAATAAGGTTTGTAATATTTGTTCATCTACTACATTTTTTAGTAGAATTTTTTTTTATCTTAATAACTGAACTTTCTCAGGGATCTCTAAGGCAATGCTGTGAGCAGACCATCTTATTACTAACAACAGACAAGGAGAAGACACAACTGCTTTCAAACATCCAATCAAGAAGCCGAAATCAAATGAAAGAAAGACTGAAAAGGGCAGCGACAAACCTCCCCAAGATTTCAAACAATCAGACCGGCAAAGTTATCCACAATCTTCAAAGCAATGGACTGCCAGAAACGATTCCCTCTCAGGGTACTGCGGATCACAGCGCCCGTTTAAAAGAAAATCCACTTCCTAAAGACTTTGCGTCAAATAGTTCACAGACTACAACCAACAATATTCCTGTGATACATCCAGAAGTACAATTACACAAATCAAGCGGCAAAAAAATGGGAAGAAATAATATGGGTAATGCTGCGGCGAGGAGTAAAGTTGCCAATCACAGAGGCGGAGTTAGAGGTAATGTTGCTGCTCATCCAAAAGACAACAAAGTGATTGATTTAGAAGAAAGGGAAGCTGACCATGAGAACAACGGCGCAAACCCCCAACAGAGTGACTCAAATGGCTCGGACTCTTCGCCAAAATCCCAGCCACCCAGTGATCTCGGCGTCTGTCAGTGCAAAGCGGATCAACCGTCTTGTGAGTGCGGTAAAGGAGCAGGAGACCGGAGCCGGGTCAGGGGCGGCTTTCAGAGGACGCCCCGCACAGATGAGGCGGTGTGGGCTGCGGGGGCTCTGGCCTTCCTTCTGGTGCTCCTCACCCTGTCCATCCTCCACACACGCCTCTACAAACACTGGAGGAGAGGGACCAGTTTCTATTGGCACGATCAACAGCAGGACTACGACAGTGTGGCAGGTACACAAAAGCTTGCATATAACAACCATACTGTAATCAAGAAATCTTTTGGGACGTTTTTTTTTTTAGTTTTGGGGCTGAAAGTAACACAATTAAGCAGCACGGTATTTTTGTATTCATCTTTTGGTGTTTGCCGCCATCTACTGCTTTACTGTAGGTACAACATTTAACCAGTACCAGGGTCAAGTTTGCCTGCTATATTTAATAGTACATAGAACATTTTGCTTTAACATTTTTTGCCCTACAGATGTGATCCGCAGAAGGTTACGCTTGGCCAAAAAGAGGCGCAAGAGAAGCAGAAAAAAGGAGTGCGTTTTGTTGCCCAGCTCCTCCAGCTCAGAGGAATATCCATAGAAGAACATCAGACTGTTTTTATGTGCAACAATGGGGCATTTTTATATTGGCTCTCGACAAGAACACTCTTATACACTCCTTTCCGTTTGAACAGTTTGTCATCACTGGGGACTGTGAATAAGACTGGAGATTAATTGCTTTCAGACACTTACACAAACTCTCTAGAATTAGCTGCGTAAGTGTTTTGTGTTATGTACAATGTTTTATGCTACGGACGTGTAATGTTGCTGTTATAAGCAATGCTGTGGTATGTATGTTTGAGTGGTACAAAATGTAAATGAGCTGAACGATTAGATGCTGCTTAAAGGATGATATCGGTGGATATAGTGAGGTTTAAACAGTGCATCAGTATTGTGTTTTAATGAGATGCACGCTACTCAAAGTGAATGCAACCCAGATTGTAAAATAAAATCATCCAGGTAAAAGGCCACGGTTTGTAGATTTTTCATTGTTGATGTGAAATAAATCCTGCATTTGTCCCGTCCTTCAGTGCCACTGCTCCTGATGCCAGAATCTAGATCAAAAGTACCTCGCTGCAAAGATGGACCAGTACATGTTTAACCTCTTAAATCCCACCTGAACAAAGCACATTTTCGGTGTCAAAATAGCAACAAATGTAAGACAAAAACGTGAAAAACGCATGAAAAGGTGATGTAATGCAACAACAAAAAGGCCATAAAAGAGCCACAGAAAAATAGCAAAAATGTGTGAAGAAAACACGACAAAAGAAGCAACAGAAAAGTTACAAAAAGGTGACAAGAAGCAATGAAAGTGTGGTGACAACGGAAGGAAAAAGATTCATTTATGGGAGTTTTTTAGGTCTTAGCTTTCAAATGAGGCATTACCCTGGCCTATTGGCTGTAACCTTTCAGATTTGGGTAACGCTGAACTGGAGCAAATGCACTTTTAAGAGGAGTTTCCTAGAATGTCCTATAAGAACAACATTGACAGGACAACAACTCATTGATTTATTTATTTTTATTACAAATGTACAGCTTATGAGTTTACATTACAATTGACCCCAGTAAGTCTTTTACTTCCTCTACTTTATACATTATTATCTATTAAAAGATAGCTCTCCCATCTCCCAAAAGAGTTGAAACATGCCAGTACAGGCCACAATGCACTGCCAGTGGCTCCGCTTCAACTGGCTGCAAATAATCTAAACGTTCTATATCGTGGAAAGGTTGGTCCAGTTGTTGAGTCTCCCAAAAGAAAAAAAAAACCTCTTCAAAATCTGGAAAGTACAGTATGTGCTGAAAATGTGATCACGTATTTTTAAACATTCACACGAGAGGCACCATCGAGTGTCCATGAACTTCGGGGATGTGCGTTAGAAACCGGCCGTTTTGAGATAAGAGTGCGACGCCTAAAAAGAAGCTTCAGGCTTTATTATCCTGACACCCAGAGCATTTAGCCACACAGACAGACACTTGCCCGGCCTGCCAGACACTCCTCCTTTCGGTCTTTGAAATATCTATGAAAAAGGCACGTCGTTTGGCAGGCCAGGCAAGACAGACACTGTATCAGAACTAGTTGCTTCCTTTCAAAATGGAAAAATTGCTTATCTTGATTATCTCGGTACAAAAATAAATAAACTATACAATCAAATCACATCAAAATAATAAATTGGCATCTCAAAATGACTCGATCTTCAACCAAATGGTAAGATTACCCCAGGGTCACAGCTAATTTATGTCCCAAATTTAATATAACTAACTATTTTTCTATTGTTGAAAGTGGATGTCACACCTTGAGCCTGACGTCTCTTTGGGCTGACAGTTAGACATGCACTAACCTGTATCTCTTCAAACATAACTGTAAACACTTTATAATAACTACATGATATTAAGTTACAGTTGCAAAGCATTGGCAAATACTTCATGTATCATTTATAACACATTACAATCATTTAGAAGCACAAAAATAGTGATTGTTATTGCTCAGAACATGAAACCTTAACCAGACACACAATATGCTTAGGCATTTATAAATTATTAACCATTAGGAAAGCTTTGTGAATGTAATGAAATGAGTATTTGCCAACGCTTTACAAATGTAAAAAGAAAAAATGTTCAACTGGGCAAAAGGGCCGTTTCAACAACAACTTGGCCCCTGGCTTTTCTGCTGTAGTGTTTGTTTTTTCTCTACATTTTAAGTGGTCAGTTTTATGCGAATGACGATCATGTGCAAGGCATCCAAACATTCAAAACGATACAATCTGAACATTCAGTCTCCCATCCAAGTGGCACATAAGCAATGTCAGTACAGTAAAAGCACGGGGGGGAAGAGCGCTCCCAATGGAAAAAAGGTAAGAAGTTGTCGTTTCAAGTGTAGGTAACTTCGATTTTTTTTTTTTTTTGGAACGCTCGCAGCCAAAGACACGAGCGGAGAAAATGTGCTGGAAAAAAAGTGAATTAAAGCGCGGAATTATTGTTTGACACAGAAGAGCGAATCGAAAGCCAAAAGACACTTAAAATGTTTTAAATACAAATATATCTGCTGTTTTTATCAAGTTCTCGGCGCATCACAAAAAACATGGAGATTTATTGTTTAAGAAGTTGTTCCCAATGCCCTCACACTTAAAAGGCCACACACACACACAAGGTAACGTGATTAACCTCATTCTCAGAAGGTCGCTCATATAGTTTTTTCTTAAGTTAGTGTCAATATGTAACAACTTGGCCATTTTGTGTCCATTTATTACTAAATATTACTCCCGAAATTGAAAGTAAAAAGACAAACTTGCCTGTCCTGTTTTGGAGAAAGTGATATAATGCAATTCAAATTACTCACCAATAAGTAGGGATTGTGGGTGACTATTTTAAAGAAACCATGATTTAGTCATGGTAATTTAGTGTTACAGGCACAGGAGCCTTAAGAACCAGTCCACCACCCCTTTACGTTGCTTAGAGAAAGGCGGGGTGGCCACTGTGCCATTGTCCACCACAGATTCCCTAATATAGATGAATACATTTGAGTGCAACAAAAGAGATCTTAACATAGTGCTTATTTGCATGTTCTTGGCACAGGTAACGTGATTTCTGAGATGATTCGACTGGTTTTTGTCCACTTAAGCGAAATGTTTAAAAGAGACAACGCACTATTGTCGGGTAAACAGGGCCCTTTAACGCGGCCAGAACCGGCCTCGTTTCACATTTGGCAACTAGTAACTCTTTGTAATTCCAACCGCAAGAAATAAGGACCGTCTCGCAGTGAAGTGAATGATAACCCTCCCCCCGGTGTGTCGTCGCCTGCTTCCACTGAGCGAGACCTCGGAAATAACATAAATGAATCAAAATAACAATAAAATATCAATACAAAAACATAGGATGAACAATAACAATAATTAATCCAGTGTAAGTGTTGTAAGTCAGTAATGCTTGTCCTCAGCAGGGCAGACGTACGCCCATCTGCTTATTTAAAACAAAAAATAACAAAACAAAAACAGGTAGAGAGAAATGAAAACATGCCGGATCATGCTGTTCCACCAGTAGTGGGGGCATTGGAGAAGATGCTCCTTTCCTAACCCTCCCAGTGACGGCCTGAAGGGGGCAGACAGAAGGGTGGGCTAGGAGCAGAGTGTAGCGCTACATGGGGTCCTTCTCTGAATTGAAGAAATCCGGGTTTTGGGACGGGTTTTTGTGGCACAAAAGAGGGTGGCCCGGTGGAGTGGGAGCAGCGAGAGAGGAGTGCGCCAAAGTAGGTCTCCTTTGACAACCGTTTCAGAGTAGAAAAAGCCTTCCAAAACTGGGGAAGACAGAAAATAAATAGTGTTTCCAGTTCTCTGTGCAACATTGTTTTTATCTTGATTTGGTGCGTCACAGTTTTAACGGTTTCCAGTCGACTAAAATTGAATGCCCTCATTCAGCTTTCTCTCCCTTTGCTGTTAACTAGCGCTGTAGTGGTTTTACTTTTTGCATTGGTCCAACTTTCATGCATCTCCCACTTGTTGACCACTCCCCTCTCTCGCACCCGTGTGTGTAAAAATCTCTTATGTGATCCACATTGAGAAGCCCTTCGATCCTTAATAGCTACTTTCTTCTTTCTCCACGTCATTACTGTTTTTTCTCTCGCGTGGTGATGGTGACCAGTTGTTTGGCAGCCTTGGCGATATCATAGGCGCACTGTATGACCTGTTGTGTGAGGAGCTGGTAGTCCACGGCGGGGGCCCCGGGATCCGTAGGGGCCGCTTTACGACACTCTACCTGTAACCGCGAGGCGCTGGAGGCCAGCAGCCGCAGGGAGCAGTGCACCGCGTCCAGAGCCGGGCGCTACAGGGGGAAAGATACAGGAGGCTTTTATTTTAGTCCCTTCAACATACAGCAAAAGTCTTCCCTAGCCTCGCTTGGTTTGTAGTTTTGATGCTCCCATTTCTATTTAATTAAGCATTTAACGGTCTATTTTTCTATGTATAAACTTTTTCATCAATGCCACAGTTTGTATAAAATGTTTCATAGCAAAATAAATGTTTTAGAATGGTTTGTGTTTTGCTCAAAAGAAAGTAAAACATTTGACTTGATCATATCAAAACCATGAAAATAAATGATCACGTTAATCTTATTGCAAAAACATATATTGCATTTTTTTCCTCATATTTCTTATAAACATGAATATCTATGAGCTATTATTTTGTAATATATCACTGCGGATTTTTAAAGCACATTTAATAAGCCTTTCAAAATCTTTTAGTAAAGGAAAATCATTACTCCAGACCAAGCTATGTAGGCTGGTAGTCCAACACAATTTTACATTTGTATGTGTTGCAAAGACATGTGCTGATCACATCTGCTTAGTGTAGTTAAAAGAAAAAAAAACTTACTTTGGGGAAAAGGGAGGCCATCTCTGTTACGGCGGAGTGGATCTTTTCTGAACATGGAACAAAGCTATGAACAAAAAACAAAAACAATAATTTAGTCAGCACAAAAGGTGTTTCAAAAATAGACTTGTTTTTTTATGAACAGCTTTGAGGACAAGGTCTCCTACTGCAGTTAATAGGTGTTATTCGCTGTGACTTTCCTCCTCGTGTTGTGACGAAGGGACAGGCAGTAATTATCAGTCTGGCACTTGCCTGTCGTGTTTGAACTCCTGCGCGGCCCTCAGCAGCTCCTGGATGTTTTTGGTCACTTGTTCAGTTTTCAGGATGACGTCTTCTGTGCAGGGCAGAGTGGGGTCTGGTTCTCCCAGCTCACCCCCTCCCTCCTCAGACTCCCCGCGACCCTCCTCCTCACTGCTGCGGCCCATACTGAAAACAAGGCACTTTTTAATACAGCTGCCATAGTTTGAGGTCCCATACAGACAAATATTGCTGCTTAATCTAACCTTAGCGAGACGTCGTATGTTTGCGTGTTGTCATAGTCGCTGTCTGTGCCGCTGCCGTGCTTCTCTGATTTAGGCACCTGCAAAAAAATTAAAATCAATGGTGATTAAACAACTGTAGATTGATATGTTTTACACATGATTCCTCTTAGGAAAGTGCTCACCATGTATCGGCCCATCTCTGCCGTGCTGGACAGATGATGGCCTCCATAAGACACTGGTCCTCCTGTGCTTCCCTTCCTCATCTGCAGACAGTGTCAACGGCAGAGGGACAGAAGAGGGCAGAGAGAGTGGGGAACGTGAAGTATGGAGCAGAGAGAGAGATTAACATGAGGGAAAACAGAAGGGGCAGAGAGAGGACGCATTTTAAAAACAAGTGACATCATTTTGAAGTGGCCATGGTGGCAACAGTATATAGATAACCGAACACTGTTTCAGGCCTCCATGCCTCTACCTCTACCCAGCAATAACACTAGCTGAAGCTGCACAGCTTCTCATCAACACTAATGTTGATTCAGTATTAGCCAATGAAGCAGAAATGATGAACAGATACAGTCCTAGATACATAGATGATATGGAAACAGACAATGACAGACAGATGCTTACATCCAGAGGATGCACGGCTGAGCTGCAGAGCAGAGGACAGTGGGAAACACAGAAAGAAACAGACAAACAGGTAAATCTGTGAGCAAAGAGACGATGTGGAGTCGATTTAATGTCCATGAGGTGTACATGGAAATATGACAGCTGCTCTGAGGCTGTGGATTTCTTTTTGTTCGAATGAACAGCATTGATCTGAAGCACCATCATCTGTGGGCAGTGTTGCTCTGATGCAGTGTGTGCACATGTATTCTGTGTAATAAAAGCCTTATGAAGTGGTCTTAGCTCAGACGAGCAGAATTTGATGTTTAAAAAAAATTAAGCTACAGTATAGGTTAAAGGTCAAAGATGCAGCACTAAAGTTGAGGATCAGAGCTGTTGCCAGGCAACAGCTGGGAGTCCGTCAGGAAACCGTTGTGCATTTCCTCTGTCCCAGCATTTAAGGGGTTTTGTTTTGCCAGTGCAAGAAATAATCCAATGTAATGTGAGCCGTTTGAGAGAAAAATGCACGACTGAGTTTTGAAAAAGAGAGATGGCGTCTGAGCGAGGAGGTTTGGAGGTGAAAGAGGAGATTCAGTGGCAGAGCTGCTCGGAGGTGCTTACAGCAGGCAGGTTAACGGTAGTCTGGGGTCTAACTTACACTGGGCGTGTGGAGGGGCTGCAGGCGCGCTGACAGGGAGTCCAGTGCAGGGGGCCCATGGGTGGGGCCCGGGGCGGCCCCTGGTTCATACATAGACACAGCCTGTCTGTCTCGCCTGTGATGGGAGTGAGGGGCCACAGAGGAAGACAAAGACCGGCCATGGGAGTCTGTGGCTGGACCAATCGCAGTCAGACCTACAGTCACCCCTGTGCGCCCCCCACTGCCCACCCACTGCCCTCCTCCACCGGAACCCCCTAGACCCTGGCCCGCTGGACCCCCAGCCTGCTGGCCCCCCCGCAGTGAACTGTTCTCTGTCTGGATCCGCGTGATCTACAGGAGAGCAGGGTGAGGATGGAGGGTGAGGGGGGGACATGGTAGGGGTCAGCTGAGGTCAAAACACAGGCATCAAAACTTCACAGCTTACACTCAACAACAATATCATGAACAGCACTTTAGCTCTTGCTCTTAGTTTTGACCACAGTGGTAATGTTTGGAGTTCTTTTTTTATTAAGCTAAAAACACTTAGAACCCATTCAGACCAAGTCATCTGAAGACTCTTCAAAAGCATCAGACTTTATCGGAAAATACCTGCAGCAATTCAATCGCTTCATCTACATTTGGAGCCAAATAACACAGATTCTACTGCAGGAGAAGTTGTATGTTGTTTATGAACTCCGCCAGTGCATCTACAAATAGTTTCCACTTTTGTAATACAGTATAACAGTTTGAGAACATTGGAGCAAAAGCAAAGTGTTCAATATGAATGTTTGTTGAGTGTAGTTAAAACAACAAAACAGAAGGGGGACATGTGCAGGAACAGTCAAAGAAAAGGGGAGGGCTTCAAACTAATATATTATTACATTAGTTTTCATGTTTGTCATTAAGTGAATGGATGGAAATAGCTCAGCCTGTCTGAAGCACTGAGTTTATGCGTCTGCCGTATGTGTGAATGCAAAAATACTTCTGTAAGTCAACTAAAGTGTATTACAACAGCCACTACAAAAATGACAGACGTGATGGATACAGTGATGTACTGAGAATGATTAACAATCAATGGATTAAATACAGGTGAAATTATGAAGTGAAAAGATTGAATAAATTAAAAACCCTCCCTGGTCTTAAATCTCTGCTTGTGCATCTGTCTAAAATGTAAATCCACTTTTTGTTGTGTTTATCTCCAGCACACACTGGCTGTTGTCTGGGACATACCTCTTTCTGTAGCCGCCGGAGCTCCTCGCTGAGGTTGTTATTGACCTTCATGAGCTGTTGGACCTTGGCTTCAGACGAGGCCAGGGCTTTCTTCACCTCCAGATACTCTTGCAACGTGATGGGTCCATCTGACAGGTCTGAAGAGTCCATACTCTGGACATAAAGAAACAAAGGGAGACAAGTCAGATATGACTCATTATTTCAAAATCGTCAATGTAACTTGTTTGATGATAAAGCAAAGTATTTCACGTGATGCATGTGGATCATGTGACAGCATAGTTTAAATAATGGCAGCATAGTTTAAATAATGGCAGTGCCGGCCCTCAGACAGATGTGGGAGGAAACCTTTTTAAGGGCTGCAACAGGTCAGTAATCTGACCAAAACGCATCTTAAACAAATGTCATCTGTATAACTATCGCCTTACACCTTGCCTAAACTTGTCAGATGATTTCGAACTGTTAGATCTTCTCTGATTATGTCAAATGCTAACTGCTAGCCAGAAGGAAAAATATCATATTGATCAACGTGGAGTTCCGACATATTTTTGTAAAAGGAGTAAATATAGTTCTTGAACGTGGATGGAAGTTTTCCAATCCAGGAACCATTCACCATATTCCGTTCAAAGTCCCAATTTCACTCCAAACATTGTGCAACTATGATAATAATTGAGGGCAGTGATCAGTTAAATAAAATCTGATTACATCTCTGACTCAAGACGAACAGCGTTATGTGGTATTGGACAGTAAGACTTGGGGTTCATCTTTTATCTTGCTTTTCCACGTGTCCTTTACTTAAGAGTTCACGGAGGGCAGAGGAAGTGCTGACTGGAGCCTGGATGCCAGTGCTGCAGCTGGGTCCACACACAGAGCACTGTCCACCCACACTTCCTGTGACCCGAGTCCAAGGCTTAAACCCCTCCCACTAACCAGGGCAACAATAACCTCCTTCCCTCGGCCTCATAAAACCTCAACCACAGTATATACACCCCACTTTACAGCTTATAACATATAGGAATACGGTGCCTATATTTAGAATGGAATTACTCTCAGCAACACATTTTCAATAAACTTGGACCTCTGAACTACTTCATATGGGTTCTTGAACAGTGTTATTTTTTGTTTAGGCTCTTTTTTTGGCAGGAAGTTTACGGATAAACACTGCAGGTCAAAATTCCACATTTCCACATTGAATAATTTCTTTTTTTTAAAAGACGGCCTTTTTACAGTTGTTTTCTACTTCTCACTGGTGCCTCCTCTTCCTTTCCACAACACACTCCTCTCAATCCTTCTGTGAACAATGGCCTCCTAACAAGGGCCCGGAATAGCTGGTGATGTCACTCATGAGCTATGCTGCAACCCTTATAATGGCCACTCCCTGCAATGCATGCTGGGACAGGCAGTTTGATGGAGGGGAAAAAGACTAGCCGAGGCTGGGGATAGGAACACCACGCTCATCTCTAGTGTTGTTCAGGCCTATGTACGTGTAAGTGGAAAAAAGAGAAGTGAAAGAGAGTACCTTTACCTTGGCCCGGTTGCTGCGCTGGGTGTTGTTGTTGTTCTGCGTGGTCAGCTCACTGTCCGAGTCTTCGTCCGTGGCAACACTGTCGTAGTCGTGCTGGTCGTCGTCTTCGATGCCCAGGTCCAGTGGGTCTGACAAAGGGAGACTGTACTGAGCAAATGCTGTTTGTTGGAAGGGAGCGGGTCGGGTGATATCTCTTAGAGTTACCATTGTCCAGAACGGAGCAACGTGGCTTTGTCGAAATATGTAACGGTCATTCTTATAACTTCAATTGGTATCACGATAAAGACTGCAATTAACGTTTTGAAAATCAACTTTCAGTTCAAAGAACTTGGGTTCAATAAAGATCAATCTATTTCTATATAGGATAGATAGAACTGCTTTTTGAACTGCAGCTAAAGTCAGGATTAAACATTTTTCTAATACATGTTTACCAAAGATCTACATCCTTCTAATTCACACCTGGATCAGAAAGAAACCTGGACTAAAATAGAGGTAAACCAATAAGTCAGGGGAAACGGGTCAGAATCAGAACTAACCCTGGACTAAAATCGGATTATACAGAGATTAAGTAAGCACAAGACCTGGACCAAGTATTTTCATTTCTGAACAGAACAGGCATGAACAATGTATGGCTTGAGGCTGTAATCTTTTGACAAACGCTCTTAATGTGACTCTATGCACAGTTTCATCTGTTTCCTGCGCTCTCTCGCTCGCCCCTTCCCTCCCCTGCTGCTCACCAGTGGGGCTGCTGAGACCTTTTCCCTGCTGTCTCCTCTTTGCGTCACTCAGGATGTCGATGATGAGCGTCGCAAACTCCCGGGCATTGAACCGAGCCAGCTTCTGTCTGCCCTGTAAGAAGGAGATGTGGCCCAGTTAAAACCTCTAGATGGTGCATTTTAACCCGGGTTTTATTGTGCACAAACGCGATACAGCCCCCATGTTGCGCTTTTGGAGACGACTGTGGTGAGTGGAAAATGACAGTTAGAGGAACACACTCAAACACAAGTCTCACACATGAATCCTGGAATTACAGGAGCAAGAAAGCATTAAGAAACTTGAACTACATTTCACAATCGTTCCATTCACAAGAAACGAGAGAAGCACTTCTCAAACATTACAAAGCGCCTCCTGAAGCAGCCTGCCTACCAAAGTTTGAACCACTAGAGTAAAGAGTTCAAAGTGTTTCTCCTCTTCCATAAATAGTCGGCAGTAGCTGACCACAGTGGGCGAAAAGTAAACGCAGCCACATGGGTATTTTTTTTCCTAAGTGTGCAAGTTTATGTTATAACGGTGTACTATACTGCGCAGAGACATGTGGTTTCTCTGTCTAAATGGGATCAACAAAGAAGCGTGGCAGACACACAAAGTTGTGTTACAACTTTCCTACCCTAATAAAAAGTCTTACTATGGACTTATTCATAGCAGCACACAACAAATTTGTTTGGCCAATTGTGTAGCCAACATCTTTCTGAACAAGTGAAAACCTGTAGTGTTTCTATAAGAGGTCTTACCTGGTTGCGTGTGGCAGAGTACTCGGGGTTGACTGGTAAAAATGGCACCGCGCTGCGTTCTGTTACCAAAGTGCTGTGGTTTTGGGTCGTGAGCCAAACTAAAAATAGAAACATAGGGGAAAAAAGCAGATGTCCAAGTGGTTTAAATGCAAGAAATATGTTAATTTATTGCAATATCCCAAAGTGATGTTTAAATGAGGACAAAAATAATCTTTAAAAAATATCCCGAATGTTCACACAAAAGTTATTTTGTGCAGACAGAACCTGCTACTTACCTGTGGGTTCTTCGGGTCGGTGACAACTATTTCAATACAAACAGAACGGGAGCAAAGAGAAGGGAAAAACACTCAAATTGAGACTCAAAAAAAGACATGTGGAGGAGCAGAGAAAAGAGAGAGAGGATTTTAGACACTTCCTCTCTCTCTCTCTCTCCTCCCTCCTTCGCTCTTTCACTCCGCTCTCCAAACCGCGGCTGCCTTTTTTAGTATCTCTTCCAGGCAGTCGGAGTGGCGTCAGTGATCTTTTATGGTAGTGCGTCTTCAGCTCAGTGTAAGCAACAGTGTTCAGGGAAAACAAGAGGGTTTTACCTGCATCGTTTTCCCGGCGGTCTACTTCGTCGTACACATCCATCGCCAGCTCTTCAAACAGACGGTTGTTAAGCTGCCAGAAATACACCGCAATTTGTTATGCATAATTAATCTCAATGTCTTTAAGCATACAAAATAAGCAATCTAAAAATATTTTTAATCTTTGCTATATTAGGAAATGTATACACAGAGCAGTCTGTGGAGACCTTTGGTGGAACCATTGAAACAAGTTCAACCATTCTGAACTTATACTGTAATTGTAGTGGACTTACAGCTTGAAGCTTCTTTTTGGCAGCTTTGGCCAGTTCTGAGAGATCCAAACTACAAGATAAAAATAAAGTCTGTCAGTGCCCTCAAGACCAGAGAGAAAGAGAGTGGAGGGGCAGAGAGAAGTACTGGAAAAGAGGTGGAAAGGGGATTTATTGGCTACAAGGGAAATTAAGCACTACTTTACACTGTGGTGTACAACAGCGTTTTAGAGTAAAAAAAAAAAAGGGGTAATATGAGAAAAAAGTTGTGAGATTGAACTCATTGATGGTTAGTTTGTTAGGCTAAGTAAACCGGGGTAAGAAGTTTCGTGCGATAGTGGCCAGTGAGTGCAAGCTGAATGACTTCACTCTCTGCTCAATTTAGTCAAAAATCCAAATATCAAACAAAAATGATAAACTCCAAAATGCTCAACTGTAAATGGATATACGTTTGGTTAACCAGTTATTCATTTATTTTTTGCACATTAAGCACTTCTGAAAATGTACCAGTTTTAGCTAAAAAGACCGTTTTCAACCGTAGTCCCTGGGTTAAACAGTAGATTGAATGATTATTAGTTATTAGTTCAACAATTACTTTTTTTCCTCACAGGATTTTACTCTAGAAACGTATCTTACCATAAAATAATGCCTTTTACTTTTACTTAATGCTTTTTTACTTTTAGATTTTTCTAATTTACTTCAGATTTGTATTTTTCATGTGGCCCTAAAACGGCATTGTGGTGGTGGGACATTTTAGCAATGGACAAAAATGGAATAATTGCTTTGGATCTACACGGTTGTGCTCAAAACTTTATATACCCTGGCAGAATTCTGATAATTTTTCACTTATAGTTAGTGGTTGTGCAAAGCCATTTATGGTCAAACAACGGAGATGACTCTTTTTAAATCATAATGACAAAAGAAACTACCAAAATGATCCTGATCAAAAGTTCACATACCCTGGTGATCTTGTCCTGATAATATGCACACAAGTTGACACAAACAGGTTTGAATGGCTACTAAAGGTAAGCATCCTCACCGGTGTTCTGGGTTTGTAATTATTGGGTGTGTATAAGAGGTCAGTGAGTTTTGGGGCTCCTGACATACCCTTGCATCTGTCATCCAGTGCTGCACTGGCGTTTCTGGGTCATGAGGAAAGCAAAAGAATTGTCAGAGGATCTGCAAAAAAAAGGCAGTTGAACTGTATAAAATGGGAAAGGGATATATTTAAAAAAAAAAGATATCCAAGGTACTGGGAGCCGTGTTCAAACTCTAAGTGGAAAAGGCAGGATTCTGTTGAAATCAAACCACTGTCAGGTTGACCAACAAACATTTCAGCAACAACTGGCAGGTAAATTGTGGATGCAAAGAAAACACAATAAATAACTTTAGCTGAAATAAAGGAATCTCAAAAAAAATAAAATTGCATCGCTGTTTTAAGATGCACAATAAGGAGGCTCAGGTGTCTTGTTTCCACATGAGGTGATGAAAAATGGAAAGCATGGCCAAGTCACCAGAAGTGAGCCATTACTTCATCAAATGCCACAAAGTATTCACTTGCAAAATGCCAAACAGCACAGAGACAAGGCCCAACATTTCTGAAACAATTTCATTTGGAATGATGAAACCAAAATGGAACTTTTTAGCCACAACCATTTACGTTACTATTTGGAGGAGTCAACAAGGCCTGTGATGAACGGAGCAGCATTACTACAGTGAAACACAGAGGTGGATCAATTATGTTTTGGGGATGTGTGAGCTTTAAAAAGGCACAGGGAACTTGGTCAAAATTGATTTCAGGATGAATGCAGCATGTTATGAAAGAATACTGGAGGAAACGTTGCACCCATCAGGCTAGAAGCTGCGCTTGGACGTTCCAACATGACAACAAGGCCATGTCGACCTCTCATTGGCTCCAGCAGAATAAAGTGAAGGTTTTGGAGTAGCCATCTCAGTCTCCTGACCTCAATATCATTGAACCACTCTGGAGAGATCTCAAATGTGCAGTTCATACAAGACAGCCCAGGCATTTAGAGGAACTGAAGGCTTTTTGCCAACAAAAAAGAATTGGCCAGTTTTACCATCCACGGAAATAAAGAGGCCCATCCACAACTACCACAAAATAATCCAAGTTGTCATTGGAGGTAAAGAGGGCAATACACAGTATTAAGAACTGGGGTATGTAAACTTTTGATCAGGGTCATTTGGTACTTTCATTTTTCATTATGATTTAAAAATAGCAAAATCTGTTGTTTTATCATAAATGGCTTCACACAACCACTCACACAACATGAAAAAAAAAATTTTTTTTGTGTTATCTTTCGTATTTTCTGAAAAATGGTATATAAACTGTATATCAGGAAAGTCCATAGGGTTCACAACTACCGGTACTCTAAATGAGGAAAATAGATACTTCAAAGCACACCTAACAGATACCTGAATGCTCAAAGGATTTTCTAGATGTCCACAGAAATTGTAGACCACGCAATCAGACTAAACCTTTTTTTTCCCCAGCATATTTTAATGTCTTTACTGAGAATCAATATGGATCTTAGCCATGATGTAGCTTCTGGCTGAGGTAAAATGTTAATTGTAGAAAGGAAAAATCAATGGAGATGAAATTTAAAAAGCGCTGTTACTGTAGAAAAAAAAAAAAAGACGTCAGTGAAGTATGAAAGAAAGTGAAGATACCTCTGTGTTGGACATTTAGGACGAGCTCTGGTCCACCGAGCGCAGCAAAACGGAGAGAACAGAAACCGAGTGAGAAAAAAAAAAACAGGACAGGAGCAGGGATAGGAAAAGCCACAACAAACAAATCCACCGCAATTGTTATTCTGAAGCAGTAGCATTTACCAAAGTAAAAAATAAATAAAAAGAGAGAGATGACAAGCCCAGATGTGCAAACAACCCGAGTAAGAAATTGTCATTTGGTTCATTTAAATGCAGTACACGTTCCCTTCAAGAACAAGTTACTTAGTCCCACCGGCACACTGCCACATCCACCATTTCAAAAGAGCTGAGCCAAGAAATGCTGAAATTGATTTATTTATGTCTCTCTGCGCAAACTTTTGCTTAAGTTCACATTTAGGGAGGCAAAATTAGCAATAGAAATACAACACCAAAGAAAGTGACTGGGGCAGACAAGGGCTAAAAGGGAATATATATTTTGGTGACACCCTATGGTCAGAGCATTACATTGCAATGAGAGGATTATCTACCAACGCCAGTGGGAAGAGAAACTGCAGATTGAGGCCAACATCGTGAAGTAAAAACGGAGTTAATCCATGCCATGCGCTCACACCAAGATCCAAACAAACTACTTACCTGTCTGCCATTTGAGGAATTATATAATGGCCGTTCTTGTGGTCTGCAACGGGGCACAAATACAGTTACATGAGGGTAAGACTGGTTCTGTATTCGCGATGGGAGGAGCTGTAGTTGAAGGAGACCCACCTGGGCGTCTGCCACACAGGTAGAAGGCTAACCTGTCCGTCAGTTCGTATTGGCACTCCACAAGACGCTCTGCTAAGTCTATATGTCCCGCCTGCCTAAAAAAAAAAACATGTCTGAGGTTTGAAACAGTGAAGTAATAGGCAGTTTCCTGAGAATGTCCAAATAATGGGAGGACTTATGCATTTATTTTCAAGCCAATAGTGAAGAGTGAAAAGTACTTACAAATAAATGTCATTGTGGGTAATGTAATTCACTTTTGTCGACTTATTATTTGAGTGAAATGTCTTCAACTCAAAACCCATCTCAGATTTGACACGTACCTAGCGTAGTCCATAGGCGTGCGCCCGTTGAGGTCCGGCGCTCCGGGGTCCGCGCCGTACACCACCAGAAGCTCGGCTTGTAGGATCTGGCCGGCCTTAGCTGCAACATGGAGGGGGGTGGTGCCCTTTTCCTGCGAAGTCACAAGCGCAAAAGTCAAACACTTCCTGACGCAGAGGGCCGCCTTAACACCACTGCTAACAGCTCCAAGTGGCTTAGCAAGTGTTTTTTTTTGCACTGACCGGATGAAAGAAGTTGGCCTGGGCACCGAGGGAGAGGAGTCGGAGACACGTTTCCAAACTTCCTGTTCGTACACTCGAGTGAAGTTGCTAAATGATAACAAATGAGAGAGAGAGAGAACTGTGGGTGAGAGCTGGGAAGATTAAAGTTGTACTCTGGGACACACAATGGGCTGAATCCGCTTATTAGCAGTGGAGCTCCATGCTACACAGATAATTATTACATCCTGCTGCATCATTCACCACACTTCCTGCTAAAGAGGGTTTAACAATGATGTAGGAGGAGGAGGAGACCAATTCCACTGAAAAGCTTTAAATCAGTGCTTATACAGTGGGTTAAGAAAGTTTTTAGCACCTCAAACTATTTCTGTTTTGTTATGTATCAGTCCAATACTGAAATCATAAGAAAAACGTGCACCTATTTCCCTTGAATGTTATTGCAATATAGAAAAAATAAAAGCAAAAGATGTGCTCCTCACTTTACTGAGGTCCTTTGTAGTAACGCCATCATCGTCTCGGCAGGGGAGCTTGTGCACAAACGCCAGCATCTGGTATTTGGCTCTGATGAACTCTGACTTTGTGGGGCTGTGAGGGAGACATTGAAAGTAGTGAAGCAAAGCACATTATACTAATAGTGTTTATACTAAACCCTCTTAGAAAGAATAATTGCCAACTTAAAACTGTCCAAAGGACAATAAAAGGAAATTGAGTTCAAACTATTTGAATCTGCATTGGTACAAAGCCATTATGCTAACACACCGCATAATAAAACCATGAAAAATCGTCAATAATTCCATGCCCTCTGAATGGGACACGCATTGTAGTAGCAGCAGTAGTAATAGTAAAGTATACTCACTGGACTTTGTCTTGGGGGTTGGGTTTCCGACGACCACTCTGCACCTGCGCAGGGTCCAGCAGACTGTGCTCCCAAATGGAGTTCGCTCCATTACTGGCCAAGGTCTGAACCATCTGTGAACATAAGCACAATATGGAGAGTTTGTTTACTATTATGGACAGTCATAATAGAGCAACTGTAACGCCGAATTTACACCAGAGGAATTACAGCGCGTAAGCGTTGTAGCGCAGCAGACGCGCATCACTTGTTTCCATTCTAACCTATCATGATATTTACACTAGCAGTGTTATACGCGCGTCAGACGGACGTATTGACGCGAGGCTGCGCCTAAATTAGAATGGAGTTCTAATTTTGACGCGTATACGCGGCAAACTCCATAATTTTAGACGGGAAAATGGCACAGTCTTTCAAAGTAAACTTCCGACACCCTGTCAAAATAAGTTTTCTGTTGATTTGTCGAAGTTCACAACACGCATATTGGTGGTGTCTTTGGCTGTCAAGCCCCAGCTCGGCCACAAGGTGGTAGAAGTCACCTTGCTGATGACGCTGCTGGTTAATTGGATGCACTCATAGTCGCCTGGTCTGTTGTCGCTCCTGTCTCCTCACTTCTTCTACCAAAAGAAGAAAGGCCAAGGTGCGCCTTCTACTCGGCACAGTTTCTATAAATAAATGCACAAGCTAAGCTACGGTAAGCTAAAAAATATGCAAATCATTTCATAAATTGGCAGAGTTCGATGTACGACTAGCAAAACGTATTAACATGAGAAATGTTATTACTTACCCATTTTTATAAGCAAAATTATTCCAAGTGATTTGGGGAAGAGACACCCGAACACAAGCGTAGCTTTAGCTGCTCTGATGCCGTATGTGTAAATGTGCGCTTTCGAAAATGCGCGCGTATAACGCGCCGCGTACGTCACGTCCAGTAATAGCTCCTGGTGTAAATTCGGCGTAAGGTGTTACATAGGATTTTCTGCAGTTCTCATGATATTGTCATGCTGCATAAAATTGTTTGTAAACTAGACTACGTGTTAACGTTTAACAACCCAGCAATTTGGTCCAAACAATGCGAGCGAAGGCCAATTACAATATGCAAACATAGATGAAGAAGACCACAGTTACTGAGAATAGCATCCAGATTGCAACAGTGACAGAAAATGCTGCAGGGAAAGCCAGTGGGGGGAAAAAAAAACATTTGCATTTTCTTCGCTGAGCTGGTTTTGTGCAAATCTTTACCCAAGGCAGTGCATCCACAATCTCATTTAACGCATTGTTTTAGAGAAACAGGGTGCGGTAAGTTTTTAAATGCTTTTTGCTGCTCAGTGCTCACCTGCAGCAGTGTGGGAGGCCAGCCACTGTGCCTCAGGTGCTTCACGATGGAAATGTGGCGGCCTAAACTGCGATGGACCGAACAGCACTCATCACAGATCAGCACGCCTCGGTTTATGCTGCTCCAGCCGGGGTCTGAAGGGGGACAGAGAAATGATGAGGATATTTGGCAAAGCACAGAAGATGAATTTAACCCCCCTGCTATGGAGGGGGGGGGGACCTCTATGTTAAACAGTTTAATCTGTTTAACACTAGAATATTTAGAAAATTCCCATTATAGACTTATATTCTGACTAGCCTTGGCTTTAGCCTCTCTATAAACTGCTTAAATTGCTTGTGAGTCAAGACCTCTGTTTGGTTTATCAGTCCGCTGTAGGCATTTAGGCCTGTGATTTGTAGCGACCCAAATATTTATTATAGCACTCAAATGGAGTGTCAGCAGATTTATAAAAAAAACATTGACTAGTTTCAGACAACAATCCACTGTATTCCTTTAGGCTGAAGTCAACACAAATGAAAGCTTGGTGGTTTTAGTACACGTGTTAATTATTTCTCTCCTAAAATTACATGAGGATACAAGACGATCATAATTGTAACTCTTTTGTTAGCTTCTGAATATGGACTCAAACAATGAGGTGACTTGGACTTGACAACACTGCCTCAACAACTGTTTTAATATGTTTAATTTATGATTCTGCATTCTGTGACAGATTAAAAATAAGAAGCAAAAAGCAGCAATCTCTAGTAGGACTGAAAGATATATCGTTATTGTATCGATAGAGATATGAACATTCAAGATATCAATATCGCAAAAGAAAAATATATCATTATCGTATTGATATAGAGATTTGAATATTCAAAATATTAGAATCAAAAAAGCAAGATATAAACGATATAGATTTTCATCAATAGAACTGCACTCTTTTATATTATGATTTTATTTTTCTGGAAAATGCTTAGTTTTCACCTAACCCATAGTTATATCGTATCGTATCGATATCGAGATATGTGGCATGAATATCGAGATATGAAATTTTGTCCATATCGTTCAGCCCTAATCTCTAGTTTAGGTCACCCATCTGTTTAGGTCAACTCTTTACCATCTCCGTTACAATCCGCAAAAGCTACACAAATGTCTTTTATTACTGAGACCTGAATCCATACAGCTTAGTAACAGGTTAAATAATTACAAATGTGCACCTTATGTAGTCAAGATTTGGTTTATTGATGCTGTTAGGACAAGTATAGGTTGGTAATGGAAAAAAAACAAAACAAGCAGGAGCATAAAGTTTGCAAACGTCTAAGCTTACAATGTTAGCAAAAAACGTACAGTTGTTGGGCCAACATAGTTCATTTGAAACACACAACAGGCAGCTATAGGCAATAGTTGACACGGGTGACACGGACAGACAACGGGTCACGGACTAGGTCATGTTTAAGCCCCGAAAGGACCCTGATGAGCAGTGAATGAAGCAAATACACATGCGCATCAATCTACCATGGCATTAGTCTGTGGCTGGGATAAACGGTCCAAGCTTATGGTATTAATAATGGAGTTAAAATAACCCAGAATACTGACATTATTGAGCCAACAACACATGTCTTAATTTCATCAACTAATACATTTGATCTTTCATAGTTTTTGTCGACTAAGAGTATATAGTATAACACTAACTGTGTCATGGTTTTGAAAAAGGGAGCCATTTCATTTGAATTCTGGGCATCAGCAACTTAATTCCTAAATGTTTAGAGTAACATTAAGAAAGCCCAGAGGGGATGCAATCTACTTGGCTCAATTTAAAGATTGCACATTAAGCTATTAGGTCTAAATAGCAACAATCTGCAGCAAGACACAGTTTAGCCTTTATTACGCTTCAACAGTATAGACAACATACATCATCTTTATGTTAGCTTTCACAGCTTTTTAAGTCTGTTGAAAAAGATAAAACCATTGCAGCTCAAACACGCTAATGAGTCAAATGCCAGACAAACACAGAGTATCATTGTATGGACGACGTAATGGAAAACGCAGCATTTTGTGAAATTCTGTGCAAGATTTTCAGCTCCACATGCCATCGCATGTGAGCCTAATAAAGACGTGACAACATGATTCATTGTTGCCATAAACCATAGACTTCCATGGCATACAATTAAAACTTCCTGCTGCTTGGCTCAACAGTGTGTTATCAATCGTCCTTTGTGCCATCAAGTTAGCCCCTTGTATCAAGTCACACAGTGGGCAGTGGAAGGGACTATAGGGAGGCGGCTTGTCACCACCGGCGGCTCGGTCAGCATTTTGCAGTGTTTAATGCAGAGGCGATAATAAGAAAAGAAGCAATCGACTCCTGGCTTATATTTTGGGAACTGTTAGTGTTTCTTAGGAGTAAGCGACGGTTAAAAAACATATCCAATACAACGGATACAAGCAAGTGGTGCAAGTGCAATATGTTAAAAACAGGTCTCTCTTGCAAATGAGACATTACATTGAGTGTCTAGAGACCAACCTGTATAAATAAGTATACATGTTTTAAGTAACAATACAAGTTAAAGATGGACACAGGCAGCCGCACAATAACAAATTTACAACCAAAACTATTTCAACTATTTCATGAGTTACACTGCTGGCTTTGACCCAAAGGCTTAAGACTCCTAAGCACAGACTGCCACTGGGAGCAGCTGTGAAGAGAGCAGCTGTTTTACAAATATGTGCTACACATGAATTAACGTTTAAGCAATGAACTGCTGTCACACTTGCGAAATACATCTTGAGGGCATTCGGGGGGAAAGCTACTTGGAAGAAATGTAAAAACATCGGCCACATTAAGAGGCTCAAATTGTAGGATTTATTAATTTTTTTATTTGAACAGGGACAGTGTACAATCTACATTAACCTCAGAAAGGAGAGATGCATTGTACCAGGTTATAGCACTTGTGCTAATTTACACCTGCAGTCCCTGGGCCTATTGTACATGTTTTTAGTGGTAGGGGAAACCGGAGTACCCGGAGGAAACCTACGCAGACACGGGGAGAACATGCAAACTCCACACAGAAAGGCCCCGGCCAGGTGGGAATCGAACCCGGACCTTCTAGCTGTGAAGCACGCGCGCTAACCGCTGTGCTACCGTGCCGATTATTTAATAACCTGTGATGAATTGTCCCCAAGGACTTAAACACTTATCAATTCTGTTCGGATTCTATTGCAACATAAAAGGTTAGACAAACGTGCAATGACAGGACAATTGTGTTCTACAAAAACAGCGACGCGACGACAGGACGCCCGTTAGCAGGTGACACTTTTAGCAGGCAGTTTAGCATTTATAACTTATGTAGCCAAAGTTAGCCAGATTAGCTAGCTGACGCCGTAGCTAACTTAGCCAGATTGGTTTTACTTCTGTCTATCTGACGGAAGTCGCCAACAGCGGAGGTAAAGCACACGCAGAGGTCGTGTTGAAATAAAGTTTACTCAAATTTCATCTGTGCCAGAAATTAAACCATCTCGTTGTTAGCCGGCTATGCTAATCTGCTGAGAGGTCTCCCCCAGTCACGAAAATCAAAACAAACGGCTTTGCTCGACAATGCGATACTAAAATGTTTCGAAGTCTGGCACTGAAATAAATACACAAACAACCAACTCTAAACGAAAGCGCACTAGTATTGAACTGCTACCAGACAAAAGCCTTCACACTGAGATTACGCGCATATTCCCCGTGTTTATTTGGGGCCTAATCGCAGTTGGGGAGCCCCGGCCGCTTTCCTGATCCGCGGACCCCCTGACAGTGACAGGAGGCCGGGCCCTTGTCCCAAAACGCTCGCCTTGTCCGTGTATTGTTCCAACGCATCGCTCGGTTTCCTCCATTCACACAAATCCTACCTGGCGCACTGCAGTCGGCGCAGATCTCAGTCCTTTGCAGCTTTCTTGACATGTCGAAAGTGGCCGAGAGATGAATAGCAGCAGCGGTGATGTGCGTCTTTCGCCCCTTTATCCCTGGAGCTACCGCGGTCTGCCTTCAGCCGCTGCGGCTCCTCAGTCCCCGGAAGCCGGCTGCAGTGTGGTCGGCTCTACCGGGGCCAGCCCACAGTGGTGAACTTTCCCGTTGTGTCCGCCTCCACTCTTTTTGGTCCACGTCTCAAATCAGAGCTTGGAGCCAAGTTACTGGAGCGTGATAATGACTGTGTGTTATCGCTAGCTGCGTGAGGCTCATAGCGGACTTTTTTGATGCGTCTGTGGGTGCACTGACACCCTCTGACCGGGAGACGGCAGCTCTGGACCGGTGTCAGCCAAGCAGCCAACTCACAGTGCAGCAGCTAACGTTTACGAAAGCCACCCGAGGGCCAGGGAGGGGCCACTGACAGCGGTGCTACAGGCCGACAGCAGAGTAACTTCACCTCTGCACTCCTATACCTGTGTAATAGCTGTGCACTTCTTGTGTCTTCATTAACACTTGACCGCAAATAGCAGTAGTATGCGGACAAACCGTATACAGCCGAAAGCATTTATTGATTTTAGCATTCATATAAAACCCTTTATTCATTCGAATTTGCCTTTAAAGTGCACATGACACATTAGACACAACTTTGGCTAAATTATAGTTTACGCAAATAGTTCAGATTTTTCAACAACAACGAAAAAAGTACCCAGCTTTCTTTAGTTTGACCATTTTTGTGATTGTCATTGGACACTGACAGGAAGTGACATAGATAGAGGCAAACAATTTGGAACTGTTGCCAACCATGTTATGTCAATGGGAAATGAGTGAGTCAGGAACCTCTTCCTGTCATTTGCCTAAAACATATTTCTGCCCAACATTTCTTCAATTGCTGCTTCACTAAAATAAAATGATAATTTTACAACAGATGTTATTCATCTAAATCAGTCGTATTTTCAAAAACCTGTACGTTCATTTTTTTGACGCACATTGCTTGTGGCTGCACTATCCTATGTGAAAAGCAAATGATCCACGACCAACTGTAACTGTTCACGACCACTTACTGAGTGAGAGTGCGCGCACACATTTCATTGCAGCTTGTCATCATCGCATCAGCCAGCACTGGAGTGGATGCGAGTGAAGAGGCGTGGAGGAGGAGGTAGGACCAGATGCTCCGGAGAGTGGAGGGAGAGCGCGACAAGGTGGGGAATACTGTGCGGCTGGGTACGAATAAAAGCTGCGGGCAACCTAGACTTATCTTTTACATCCATAGTTTCGAAGAGGGCTTTCATTTTTTGGTTGCCATTTTATTTATATTTTTGCACAGCCAGCGGTGTTCCTGGGAGCGCGCAGGGCTACTCCGATACGCCTCTGGATATGTCGCCGCGGGAGGATGAGTGGTGATGTTACATTGGCTATGATAGCGTGAACTGGCGCTAATAAAAGACAAAAAACTGTTGCCCAAACCCGTAGTCAAGTGAGGAGAGGAGACAAACTATGATCCGAGGATGATATCCGCCAAGAAAACTCCGGAGAAGTGCCGTTATCCGGTCCACTATTTGGTGTGGCACAACAAGCATCGCCAGCTGGAGAGGGAGCTTGCGAGCAACGAGCAGGTAAGAAGAGAACAGTGAACAGTATTGGGCCTGTTTTTTGTTAGTGTGACAGGCTACAGGTAGGTGATTTAAATGTAGGTCTGCATATGGACTGACAACATGTAAGATAGTGCGTGTATCCAACATGCATTACCCGAAAATAGCGGTTGTAGCTTTGGAAATAGGGTACAGCAGACTTGTGTATATCAAACCTTTTATCTGCTGTATAGCCAGAAGCCAAACATTGACCATTACCAATTCGTTTATTTTGCTGCAGCCTAATTATTATTGTGCCTATGTCTTATATGACTATATACACACATTTCATCAGAATGTTAAGTTTTTGCATCTAGAACTGGTTCCAAAAGTGCTGCCATGGCCCATGGGGGACCTCAGGAGCACTGCAAAGGTTGTCTGCTCATGAAAGACTTAAACGAAAAAGACTAAAGTTCCTATTATTTCACTTTGTATTACTATTTTTCCTGCAGTTGCTATTTAGGGGGTGCGATGTTCTGGACTTTGGCAATGGCTGGTCTTGGAGAAATTAGTCGTCCATCTATAATTACAGACATCGGCCAGATGTATCCTAATTAATACTTAGGCTATCTCTCCACTAATCGTTGCCACTGCAGTGCACTTCTTCCAGTGGAAAATCAGTTCGGACTTACTGAGCATTATTGACGAGGCCCTGAGGTGCTGTAATGCTCGTGTGCATTTGCAGAAGCAGTGTACAGTCGTCCTGCCCACTCATTGGTGTGGGATGCCCATCCCCGCCAACAAAACCAAGTGTGAGACAATGTAAACGGTGTGGTTATGTGGGTGAGGAGACCTGCCGCCACTGTTGGAAGCAGGCTTTATTGTTTTGTTTTTTCTTTTGTTTGTTCTGAGGTGGCATTGCTTAAACAAATCTACTCAATGAATAAATGATGCAAATTTTACTACCCACCAGCTTGTAAAAGAGGACCTTGATCCTTGTTATTCTAATACCCAAGTCATAATCACTTTATACTTTGTATTTTAATATTTAAACAACTAATAATATTTCAGTGGAAATGTATCTGCCTTTTAAAACAAAACGTGTGGCCATTTTTTACAAGACCAACATTCTCAAGTAATTTAAGCGTTTCCTTTGTCCATAATATCTTCTGATGCTGAATACCTGAAGTTTCCCATTCATTACCCATATTCATTTGCTCTTGCATATTACGTCAATGGTCCATTTGCACATTGCTTTCTGACTTCAGTGTCTCACCCACTGAATCTGTAAACTGCATGTGACTTGATGCAGCCAAAGGATTCCACTTGATGCCTGTTTAGTCTGACAGACGGGTCGTCGTATCACTGAAAGGTTGGCTGTTCAAATCCTGCTCTGGCTACTTCATACTGCAACTATGATGAGATTGCTCGCCTGTGTGAATGTACTGTGTGAGTGAGTGTTTGATGGTGGTCAGAGAGGTCAACCTCGCTTCCATCAGTATACCCCACGCCAGGGCAGCTGTACAGGTAGCCTACCACCACCAAGTGTGCAGGTGTGTGTGCATATTGACTACATGATTTCAGAAGCTGGTCAAGCTTTTTTTATGCCTATGCCTGAGTTCGAAATATTTCTTGTGTGTCAAAAGGATTGCAGAAGAAAGCAGCCTTGTTTTCAGAATATTGCCCTACATAAGGTCCTACTTGGCCAGGGCATTTGCAGACAGATGGATGTAACTTTCACCGTCAACAAACCTACATTTCTCGCTGACGTGCTGCAGTTTCCAGGTCAAATGAAAAGAGAACATTGTGTCATTTATTTAAACTCATTGTCTTTACTGACTTTTGGGCTGTCTCACATTAGCTAAACGTACAAGGTTACACAAGAAATGGCATCCAGCATGAAATTGTGTTAAACTTGGGCATACTTAATTAAATCGTGACATTTGCCGTAGAGCGTTATTACCACACATTCATTCTCTTGGCCGACACCGAGTGATATATAAATTGATCGGACTGAAATTCATCCAAAAGCTACCTAATACGTCTAAACCAGACTTATGACCTAGTAGAAAGAAATATAAAGAGACAAAAGGAGGTGACTTGGATGAAGAGAAGAATGGAGGGAAAGTCAAACAGTTGATGAATGAACCATGTACTATAGTGCGCAGGGGAGGGGCCGGGGACATTAGGGGAGGATAGTGACAGATTCTGACCCTGAACAGTCTCTCCGCAGCCTTACAAAACACAGCTCTGTTGAGAAAAAGCAGCTCTGGATAAAGGATGGCAGTTTATGTTAAATCAAAGCCAGGAAACGTCACTACGATCTCTGCTTTTTGTTGCAGCTTTGGCCTGAGATACATTGTCTACTTTGTTAATGTGGTCAGTGTTATAATTTCTTTTGCCTGCGGTATCTTTGGTGATATAGGACATTGTCTTTTACACCAAACATCCTTACTAGCTCTAGTCTGCACATATTGTAAGTGTTATGTTGTCTGCATATATATATATATATATATATTTATTATCACTTTTTTTAAGGGTTGTACAATTGCTAATTTAATCTTTTTACATGAAGTATTTGTCAATAGGGGTGGGAACTTCTGGGTACCTCACGATTCGATACGATACGCAATGCATGGCTCACTCTAACGATAATCTCATGATATGCCGATACTGCAATAATCGATCTATTAAACAAACATAATATACAATACATCACGATTTTTTGAAACATGCTATTTTGAACCTTTATTTTAACATACCACATATTATTCATCATAATTAATTTGATCTAAATTCTGTGTTATATGTTTTATGTTGCACGTCCGCATCAAGAAAAATTCCTAGCTTGTGAACTTGTTCTCAAACAATGGCAAATAAAATCTATTCTGATTCTAATTCTGATATACATTTGTTTCCATTTGCTTTGTACCCCTTTTTCTTCAATAAATAAACAATTAACTGATCCCTAACTTACTTACTGGGTCTATTGATCTGTCAGTGACATCACTTCATTTGCATTTAAATGTAAAATGAAATCACAGTCCTATTTCAAAAGGAATTAATTTGTGTGACGGTGTTTGGCCAAAGTGCTTAAAATTGTAGCGCTGCCTTCTTCTGTTCTGACTGGATTCTTGATCATTATTGGCCTCTATTGACTGTGAAATCAGTAGAGCCCTGCTACCTCATTAATATGCATTAAGTTGCTCATTAATATGCATGATGTCATCAAAAGTATCGATATCGGAATAAAAAGTATTGATATCGTATCGTCCCACAAAATATCGCTATATATCAAAAAATCTGTATATTGTCACACTTCAATTTTTAAAGAATTTATATGAAATGCCTATTCCTTGATACGCCCAGATGATTATGTAATGTTAAGTACACATGGTAAAGTCTTATGTTTTGTTGATCGCATCAATCAATCTGCAAACTGACTTTCGCAGGTTCATCAGTTTTACACCAGCCATCTGCCTCCTCACTGTTGAGCGCTGCTGCTGCTATTCCAGTGCACATAAACCAAACTGACTTCTTCACTTCTTGCCTGGTTAAATCTTGTGTACTTGTCTTTGTTCTTTTGCGTTCATTTGTCAGGCCCATCCGCAGTCCTCTCACTTTCAACAGCGTAATGAAATCCAAGCGCAAACTGCAAGCACACGAAACCACAAGAAGATGAGGTCAGATTTTGTCGATGTCGATGCAACATCCTAAAGACAGAACATTACACCCTAAACAAGACCAAATAAAGCTCATGTAAAACATCAAGTGCCCTGCCAAGTTACTTTTACATTGGTTCATATTGTTAGGGCAGAAGGCAGAAGCCCTGAGCAAGTGACACAGCAAATAAACAAATGTGACTTTCACATTCCGTTTGCCCAGACCCCAAGCCGCATTGAGGGGCTGGGTGATTCCACTGTGCAGTGCAAGAATAGAAAGAGAAAAAACGACATCGGATTGTACTACCTGGCTAATGATTGGCCGTTCATCTTGAAGATAGAGCATCACACAGCATTGGCTTTAAAGACTTGTGACTCACAGCAGCTTTTATTGACCTTTATAAGACATTTATTTGGCCTATGCTGTGAAGACTTTGAACCTACCTTCAAAGAAACTGGTCAATCAGAAATAACCCAATGAATTTACTTGACCAAGCTGAACTGCAAAATTTTTTTCGCTTGCCAAGAATAAGCCATGTCAATGGTGGCTTTGTATTGAAAATAAGTAATTGTGTGCTACGCTCCTTCTCATGAACCAAATATTGTTAATAACTGATCTTAATTAAGTGCTGTATGCATAAAGCCTCTCCAGTCTTCACACAATCCTGTGTCTCGAGCTTATAGGAGATTCTAAGATACTCTCTAATCCTTTTGTTGAGTGGTATCCCGGTGCACAGAAAGCTTTACATACTTAAGGCCGGATCAGTTACTCATGGGAGGACAAGGCGTCTAAATATTTAATGTTGCATTGTTTAAATCAAGGTGATGACACATGTTTGACATGCAATTTTCTGGATCAGTTATCATCTCCTTGGGATTGTCCAAAGTGTTTAACACACTGTCGGTTTCCTAGACTGCAAGAGATGTCTTAAAGAGCAAGTTTATATAAACCTCATGTGGGAGCACTAATGGTGCAGCAGTACAAAATCCCAAAAGCCACTAGTCTTACATTTGTAAAGGCAGATGTGTTTTATTGTGGCAATCAGAAAAGATATTTAATCCCCTGGACCTCTCATTGTCCTCTTAAAAGACTCTGTGAGGTACTGGGTGATCATAGCGCTGCTCCTGGGGACCCGTCTATTCAGGACAGGACAGGCTTCTGGAGTCAACCCCCGATATAAGAGAAGAACCCTACTGTGTGCTTTCACACATATTAAGGTTTATGATATAGTATACGTAGCCAAATAACAAATAGCTTTTTCTCCAGATATTAATCTATCTGGACTCAGTTAAAAAAAAATGTACAAAGAAAAACATATGAAGAAAAACTTTAGTGTTTTAATAATATGGCTCAAGAGATAGAAGTTTAAAACATAAACCTCAGCCTTTCATTTCCGAACAATTTAACACAGGATAGTTTCCACCACGCCTATGGTAAATGATAAATGGTCTCAACTTATATAGCGCTTTTCCACCTTCATTAGGCACTCAAAGCGCTTTGCAGCAAGGATCCTCTCACCCATTCATTCATACACCAGTGTATGCACACTGGAGGCAAGGAGGGTGAAGTGTCTTGCCCAAGGACACAACAACAACGTGCACCTTCAGGAGGCTGGATTCGAACCCCTGACCATGAGACGACCCGCTCTACCATCTGTGCCACCGTCGCCCCTATAATTGCTACTGGCTGTAGATTTAATCACAATTTGATAGAAATTTGATCAATTCCAAAGCCGTAATATAGACCATAACATACATGGATAGCCATTAGCGCTCACATTTATTCGAGGGAGATACCCCCTCTGCCACAGTGTGCATCGATGTAAGCTCTATACGTCTTCTCTTATTTCTAATTGGATACATCTAAAGCCCACACCCAGACTTAGAAAGAACATCTGGTGTGTCTCACACTAGTGCACTGCATTATGTGAACTCCTCATATGCCGCACACTGCTTAATTTAAACACATTCTCTCTGCCCATCTTTGGAAGGGCTTTTAAGATGGTTCCCTGTGACAAGAAGCTGTCGGCGTCTTCAGATAAACATCACGCAGTCTGATGGAGGTATCAGGGAGCAGCCTTGTTGTGTCTTCCAGTCCAGCTGTCCGCCTATCAGCAGACTGTGAAGATGTCGGCACAAGATGGAGAAACACAGAAACATCAAGTAAACTGTAATGTAGGTCAGGGAACTCACATGGTGCAGCCGGTATTTCCACTGCGCCGGTGTTATTAATAAAGGAGGAGAAGCCAAACGCAGAACAGTGAATCATCAGTCTGATAACATCATTCACTGATTTTCAAAGTAATCACAAAGAAATAGGCTTTTAAAGATGTTGTTCATCTGTACTTGGACTAGTGCCTTGGCTGCAATGGTTTGATTTGATGGCAGACCTACTCTCAGTATGGGTGTGCCATAAAAAAGTGGAAAACACAAAGTTTTGTGTTTTCCCTTGGTATCAAAATACGTTTCACGTGCTGTGACGACACTAACATAAGCCAGGTCTGACTGGATGTCCTCCATATGGCCCATAGTTGCTCATATGGGATTCACACTTGCCTTTTGTAACCCCAAATTATAGCTGAGAATGGTTGCATTTGAGGCATAATTTGGGTCGGCTGTTGCATTGCCTCTAAAGAGTGTACACCGCTGACCATTAGAGCAATTTAGATAATGAACGGAGGATGACCAGATGAAACATAATACCATCAGTTGATGATGATGGAAGTAAAGGCGGAGTAAATGAAACCAGAAAACGGTATGAGACTGCATTCTAAGCAACAACCCTCCGCCACCCCCGTTTCCACCACAGGCACAGCCACCATCTGATACACCACCAGCAGTAGGAGTATAACCCCAGAGATATTTGCCTGGTCAAATCTACCGTATGTTCTCCCTTTTGCGCATTGTTAACATTCCGACTTAATATTCTTTAACCCCCACCGATTTTCTCCAGTTCGGCATTACCCAAATCTACAAGCTTCTTGAACAAAGCATCAAAACTGCGACAAAAACAAGGAAAAAAATGACAACAAAAAAACAATTCTCTCGGTTAAGGAGGGAGGTAAGCAGTGGCGCCTCCAGAAATTGTTCATAGGGGTGGCCAGATGGGGCCACTTAAAATCTTGGGGTGGCAAACCAAAACTAGGTCTAGAGCGGCTTGCCTGGCTGGCTGTGAATTTGGGCTGAAAATATTCATAACTGATACTACAGTACTACAATTAACACTGGCCAGTGGGGTGGCCAATGGGGTGGCCAGGAGTCGGCCAGGGGTGGCCACGGCCACCCCTGGCCACCCCCTGGTGGCGCCACTGGAGGTAAGAGGTTAACACTGCCGCATCTTTGGTATCATTGGCTAACTCATAAGGCTGGTTATAACCACAGACTTTGAAAAACATGGATGCAGCATCGCCATTAGCTGCTGAAGGTTATTCGGAAATGGGAGCCACCTCCGTAAGTTCCTTGACTCTCCATTAAAACTCTTTGGGCCCGATCTTGTGCTTCTCAACGCAGCGTAACAGTTTACACTTCGTAGGAGCGCAGTTTGAGATCTTACCACTCCATACGTAGCACATGGGAAGTGGGAAGTACGTGGGGTGGAGGAAACAGCCTTTTCCTCCGACCAGACTCCGGGGCCTGGAAGGGGCGAGGCATTGCGACCAAGGAAGTGCCACAGCGCGACGGGCTGTAGGCGACATCTCTTCCTCTCGAGACACAAACATCGTTTCGCTCACGATGGGGTTAATAACGTTTTTAGTTTGACCTGTGAGAGCCTATCATGCTTAAGGAAGAACACAAGGCAGCGCAATGTAAACGAGAAAATGAATGTCAGCGGCGCTCCCATCAGAGCAGTCACCTCCCCCGTCCTCTCGTAAGTGGCGAAGGCGCGTAGGCAATAGCTCCGCCACTCGGAAAATCTCAATTTGCTAGGAGCCCCGTGCGCCAGGCACAAGATCTGACCCTTTAAGTCATTGAACACAGGCTTGTCATTTTTACCTCTACGTCTCAACACATGTAACATCATCATCCTATGTTAATTGTTATCCTTTTGCTATTTAGATTAAAATTTTCACCCTCTTCTAAATAATGGAGCTGGCTCCGAAAACCCAGACAAATTGCTGGCATGAGCGAACTTCAGTTAAATAGTGCTGAATACTATGGAGGTAGCCACCCTCACTTAATCCATTGCTTTGCTACAGTCTATGATTACAACCAAGGAAACACCTTCTGTATAAGTTAACTGTAAAATGGATAAGAAACACACACACACCCGCTCACTGCTCACTTTGTTGTTTTCAGAGGACATTATCATACTTTCATATTTCATTATTTCATATTATTTTTTATATTTCATTATCATATTTTCACTGTGCTGTAGCATTTGTCACTGTCTTTGTTGCAGTAAAACATCACAAAAGGGAGGCACGCACGGGGAACCGAGGTTATTTTTACCCCGCGCCCTCCCTCAGCCACGCCGTACGCTCCGTGAACAAACATTTTCTAAGACTTTTTGTGCTCTAGTGTGTGTGTTTTTATGAAAGATTGATGCGGGCCTAAGTACCTGCCAGGCTGCATCAAACTAGGGACCTACTGAGAAGGAGGCGGAGGAGGAAGAGAGGGAGAAAGGAAAAGGAGAGGAGCAGATGCCAGAGATAGTGACGGCCATCAATAATGCAGTGCCCATTGAGTCGACTATTAAGGCATGCAGGGCAAACGAAAGGCTGAGGTGTAATTAGGAGACACGGTTTATAAGGTCAAAGAAATGTGAAGTGAACTAATAAGGTTGTGTTCAAATATGGGAAAGCAGACCGTAATGCTGCTAATACAATACACTACATGAGTGTGCTATACTGTAAGTTTTGAAGCCATTTCATTCAGAATGCTTTTAGTTTTGGAGGGAGACATTTAGTCAAATAAATCGCATGTATTGGTTAAAAAGGTTAGGTTCGCTTTTCAATCTAGAAAAGTATTCTACAGGGGAGACAATCATCATCTTTTAAAGAGTTATTAGAGTCAGAGAATGCTAAGTCTTAAACTTCTGTGAATCCACTTGAATCCATAGTGTCATTACACATCATTACACATAGTCTGTGAGAGTAGGTGTGGCATCGCTATATTCTTTTAAAACAATAGTGCTGTGACATAGAGCCCATAAGATTGTGAAAGTGTAGCAACTTTTGGAAAAAATTCTGCTATCGTTGTGTCTATACCATAAACCTAAGGTTTTGACTGTCCATTCCATAATCACACTTGGTTTGCTGCTTCTTAAGTGAATTAGTTTAAAACTAGAAGTGGCACTGAGGAGAGGAGCTGTCGTTTATCCAACCACCAGTTGTGAGTGAAATGGTGTTTAAACTGAATTGTAATATATTTTTTCGGTTCATTTTAGACTGAAGGTACCAATCCTCATATTGTAAGATACCACATTTTATTTCCTGTCTCCCAAATGTGACATTAACTTAAAACACTCAGTCAGACTGAAGAGAGACAGAGAATCAGGTTCGTAATCCAATGGCCACTCCCTTTTGAGAGTTTCAGTCAATATTTCTTTTCCTTTTTATATATACCCACTAAAATATGAAGGTTCCAAGAGGTCTGTGAAATACCTCATTAACTCTCTCCACACTGTGAGATAATTGTGTGTGGTTAGTTGGCCTGTTCCGCCTTAAGCATGGGCTGTCACACTATGATGTCCAAATGAACAGACGAGCTCACCCACGCACCATCATTCATTTCTTATTCAAGATGGACATCGATTTGAGATAATCAAAACAGGTTAGTTTATCTCCTTTCAAACGTACAGCACTACCTATTATGTTCGTCTAGATCTCCCTTCTGGCATAGTATTCTCATCAGGCCAAAATGTAGTCTGTGGCGTTTGAAATAAATCTGTCAGAACCCAGTCAGTTACTTGAAGGTTCCCTCACGGACTTTGCTTGAACTGTGCCTTCTCCTATTGACTGTTCGTTTTCCTTCCCAAGTGTGTCTTTGTACCATCTGGTCTCCGCGGTGTCCTCTGGGACCATGGGATCTGCCTGGTGTTATAAATACATGCGGCTGATGGTGCGTGAGCTGTGTATTTGCATGGCTCTTAGGAAACTCTCTGTGTCACTATAAACACAAGCTGAGCTGACTCAATTGTTCCTCAGACCTGTCCCCACGGTTTAGCGTCTTTCCCTGGGGGGGACCTCCTGCTGTTACAGGCCACTCCCTCCATCTTTTTGCGTTCTTTGTGTCTGTCTTACCTACCTGACTTCATTTTGTAATCGTGCCTGCAGGCCAAATCCATCAGGCGTTCACAAATTAACTGTTTGAATCTGCACCACATGACAGTATAATTGCTTTCAGTATTGGCGGGTTTTTCATTTTTATTTGGGACTCATTCACTCTCGCAATCACAAACACAATGATTTTAGTCATAGGGAAAAGCAGAACATCCAAAGGGAAGCTACGCAGACACGGGGAGAACATGCAAACTCCAGATAGAAAGGCCCCACATGACGACGCTAACCCATCCACCACCATGGATGCGGTTTCTTTTGTTGGGAAGAACAAAATCTTTTCTTTTTTTTTATCCTTAGTAAAATAAGAGTGTAGTTTTCCTACAATATAATAAAAATCTCGCCCTGTACTGTGGTGTCAACTGTATCTGACAGTGTTGTGCTGAAAGTGTAATCTCCAGTTGATACCATTGAGTTCTTTTACCTTTATATAAGACCATGAATCAGATAAGTTACATGTTAACTCAGAAGTCGGACATTTTCATACTGACCAGAATAACATGCATGTTTGATACGCTCCTAATTTCCCTTGCAAATGACACTTCTAGTAACTGAACACTTGCAGCACTTTACCACATGTTGTTTGACATACTGTTCTCGGAGATTATGCTTCACTACAACTGAGTTGTAATGTCCTATGTGTATTTTAAGAGGGAATTACCCAATTACAGCGTTGGGTAATAACAGAATACATGTATAGAATATTTTGGTATTTATTGGTTGATATTTATTGGTTTATTTGGTCGGGACAGTGCATATTAATGAACACACATGGGTCTCATGCATGTAAACACACCGGATTGTAGCCATGGGCTAATTTCCATCCTTCCTCCCACGAGCACACTCTCATTCATCCTGGCCTATTGTACATGTTTTTAGTAACTGTATTCAGATACTGTTACTCTTTCATTTGAGGGTATTTAGAATACAGTTACTTTCTTAAAATGTTTAATTTTAATGCGTTTTGGGGGAAATGTATTATTAACATGTGCATTTTTTTAAAGACTTTGTCTGTTGACATCAGCCTGCCCAGGGACTGCAGGTGGAAATTAGCACAAGTGCTACAACCTAGTACAACCTCTCCTTTCTGAGGTTAATGTATATTGTACACTGTTCCTGTTCAAATAGATAAAATTAAATAAAATCAAGGGGATACATTATGGTACCCAATCATTACATTTTAGCTTCATATTGTATGATATCGAGAGGGAAAAGATCAAAATGACCAAGTTTAGTGATCTCTGCTGTGTTCCCGGTGTGCTTTTTTGCCTAATTCCTAATTAGTCGCAAGTAAGTTGATTACAGATGGGGCAACATTTGTACAGTCTATGGGGGCAACAAGTAAGCACACACTGTACTTATACATAAATATAAATGCAAATGTTTTTCATCATATAGGCCTATAAACAGTTGTGCATAGACATAAAGGAAATCAATGTGAAAGTATTCAGTATTCTGTAATTAATACAATTGTGTATTTTCCCCAACACTGCCCGTTTAATAAACCTTTTGAGGGGCATACATATCACTGTGACATCAGTACTTAACCTCATAAATGTGTTTTGGTTTCATCTTTTACGCTATTGCTTTATAATCCCTCCTTTTCCTCCTCTCCCTGAAGACGATCCTTATCTCACCCCTCACTGTTTCCAAGAAGCAGAGTTAAAATAGGCTATGGACTACCATGCACTTTCTTTTTTGCTCTCAGGTCCTCAAAGAGGCCAGTGTAATCTCTTGGACAAGAAAGGACACAAAGGAGGTGATGCTCATGGAAAGTATTGGGAAGGTTCTAGCAAGTTTTGTGTTATAGGTGCATGATTGGGGAACAAGGCAGACACGGGTTAATGTGAATTTGTCCTTGAACCATTTGTCGTCTTTCAATTGTTGACTACGTTTGTAATACATTTCTACACAGGTATTAGTATTTATAGAGTCCCTCTGAAAAGCCGACAACACAAAATTAGCCTTTGGTCATTTCAAAAGAGTGATACAGACAAACAACAGCTGGTGCCTGCTGCATCAAATATATATTTAACATAAAATCTTCAACAAACATGTCTGCCCAGAGTCCATTCAATTATTTCAGTACTATAATATGCCGTTTCAAGGTAACGCCAACATTTTCACATTGATCAACCCACCATTTGGCACTCTAAATCTTTTTTCCAAAAGGCTTCTAAAACTCCCCAAAACTGTCAAAGACAAACCTCCTCTTTTGTTGAATAAGCTTTAGCCATAACTCAGGACCGGGACAGATTTGACCCTGGATCAGTTGCTGTTGTATATATGCCGTGGTGTTCAGCAGCTCTGTTCAACCGTGTGACAGAGCGGGTGTCGGCCAGGCAGAAGAAAAGTGCTGAATTTCTACACACACACACACACAAAAAAAAAAAGGTTGTTTTTTTCTGTGCAGAGTAGAGAGTGAGGAGTCGGAGACAGCTTCATGTAGGGAGAGCGGCACAGCCTACGCTCGCTCAAATAATTTATGGACCGTTTTTACCTCCGGGCTGCACAATGATATCGTAATAAGAGTGTGAGCGTAACCGGACAGATTGGACCCGGACATCCACCAATGAGAAAGTTGATAAATGGCACATCTGCAGAGCTGAGGCTAGACACTCGCTCCTGTCTCCTTTCTCTTTGCTTTTTGCTCTTTTCTCCCTCTCTCTTTCTTTCTCGCTCTCCTACAATCTGTTTTGATTTTGTATACTTTGAAGATTTTGTTCACATTTTAAGGGGGAAAAAATACATCTTTTCTTATTTAGACATTTTCGATGAAATTGTGCTTTTTACTATTAAAGACAAGTAAACATGGCTTTTACTTGGTTCGGGAGAAGAGAAGATTTGTACGCGCTGCTACTGCCACGGGATTGGCTGTCATACGAACACTTTCATGTACTTTCAAAATACTTCGCCGCTCGTGATTCAGAAACGGCACAGTCCTTTTTCAGTGTCTGACATATTTCCCAGAAAACTGAATCTTTTACCCACCCCATCTCACCGTGGAGCCGTAGCATCCTTTACGGCGGCGCTGAGCCTGTTTGACTCGCCACATCAATCTCTCCTCAGACAGATGCCTCCCCATGCACAGCTTTTATATTCTCTCTCTTTTTGTTTCGGCACTTGTGTGGTGGTCTGTGAGGCAAATGAAAATCCTTGCCTTTCTGAAATAAATATGAGTTGGTGGCATTGATTTCAGATGACGTTGCGCGGGATTAGACGGACTTGTATAGAGGCTGCGCAATTGAGTAAAATGTGTTGCAGTAACGGCTTGTGGCCCTGTGATAGAAATGTTCCAATATCGCCGACTGGACTGGAACTCGAGTTACCCATTATTTATTTGTGTAATTAAGATTTCTGAGCAGTTTTTCCAGCAAGCAACAAAAAGCTGCTCAGTTAACAACAACAAAAAAAAGGCATAACTCCATCAAAGAACAATGTTAGAGTTGGGGCAAATAAACACACACATAAGAACCTTTCAAACTAGTTCCTGTTGACATGTCTAACCCGACATGTCTAATATATCAGCCGTCCGATATATCGGGCCGATATACAATATTGGTTATCGGCCGATGTAACACCAATAAAAGCTGATAAAAGCCGATATCTCCAGGACCGAAAATGATAGAGAATCACATGTTTTGCATTGGAAAGAGATATAAGTCAGGGTAAAACGAGTCCCCCCACAACATCCTAGGCCTCAGGCGAACAGAGAAACATCACGATGAAACTTGGTTAGCTACAAGTTTGTTAAACAGTAACACAAGTTTTAACAACTAAACCTCAGTCAATATGGAGATACTGCATGTCATGTTGAAGCAAAGAACTTGGAGAGTTCGATCGCTGAAATAGTTTTAACCTCCACAATTGTATTTTTGATGACCGCGCTCAATGCCGCAGCGAGCAACAGTATGCCATATGCTAACGGAAGTATGCTAATGCTAACGGGGTCGGCCCATTAGTCCGTCGCCCCATCAGTCGGACGTCTCATTAGTCCAAAAACGGCAACTAATCAAAGCTGGGACAAAAACTAAGATTGAATCACCTAAAGTGATACAAATAAATGGGCCACTGCTGGAGTTAAAAGTTAAAAATATCGGCATCGGCACAATAAAAATCCCCATAAGTCGGCATCGGCCTTAGAAAACACCCATATCGGTAGACCTCTACTTCTCGGTACAACACACAAATTATTAAGACAATAGTTACAGTATTTTGAAACAGTTTTGTCTGTGCGTGTTTGTGTTTGCAGACGGACTTGGAGACTGTGGACCCCCGGGGCAGGACTCCTCTTCATTTGGCGGTGACTCTGGGACATCTGGAGTGCGCCAGCGTCCTGCTGCAGCACGGAGCAGACGTGTGCAAGGAGAACCGCAATGGGTGGACAGGTAAGGACACACGAGAATCGATACACACCGCGTTTTATAATGCAAGGATGGGACTATGGGTTAGCGTTTGAATCTGTGGATCAAACATGCTTCTGAGACCCGAAGTGATTCATATATGGGCTCCAACTTCCCCTAACATCAATAACCAGCGGGCGATTTTACTTCTTCCGTTGGATTTGTAAAAAAAAAAAACCTTATACCAGACAGGATTCCGCTCCTGTAATTTAAATGAGCCTGTCCTGATCTAGGCTCATTGAGATGAATGAGACTCGCTCTTCCTTTTCTGACCGGCCTTTTCCCCTGTCCTGCTTCAGTGTAAGTGCTTCCCACTGCTCTGCCTAAATGTCTGCTTGTCATACATTTTGAATGAGGTCTGAGTGACTGATCAGTATTGGACCACTTACACACACAAAAATAGAAGAAAGAAATATGTTAGAGCCGTACATAGCGCAATTTGGTTGGATAAACTTGAGAAACGAAAGCTTCCATAAAAACCTTACAGACGTTACATAATTGGGTCATAATCTAAACCACTCACTGTGCGGACTGGTTGAAGAATCTGTTGTACAATCTCCATGTATGAAGGCATCTCCTTTGTGCAGTGTTGCAGGAGGCGGTGAGCACGCGGGACCCCGACCTGGTGCGCTTGGTGCTGCGTTACCGTGACTACCAGAGGACGGCTAAGAGGCTGGCGGGGATCCCCATCCTGCTGGAGAGGCTCAGACAGGTGGGACCTCATACATGTAAACAAACAGGAAATTGAACCTGCATTATGGAAAATACACATGGGATGGTGGCTTTCCGATGGCGTCACAGTTGTACTTTTTTTATCTCCTTCGTGGTTGTTTCTTTCCCCTCAGTGCCATAGCTGCGCGCTTAAGGGCGAGTATATTAATAGTTGTTTTTGAGGTTCCCTGCCTCTGGGAGGGGTGAGTCACGCTGTTCCCAGAGCAGTGACTGGTGCAGGGACCTCTTATGTAAATACAGTGGCAGTTTAGGAGATGATGATAATGATGATGTATGCCCAACTAGAGTTTCTGAAAAGATTGTGAGTATTCCTCACATATGGTAAGTAAGCGCAAAGCTACAGGCGCTGTTCGTTGACACAGCATATTCACAGCGGAGAAGTGCAAAACACTGCACTCTGTTCGTCATATGCTGCTCCCACTGCATCTTCTAATCTGTCTCATCTGTTAAAATCCCACACAAAGAGGGAGCCGCCGCCGCACAAACACTACATTAATTCGCTGGTGTTTTGCATCTGGCGAACAATTTATCACGCTCAAACCATTTCCCCTTTATCAAAGCCAATATTCTCCTCCATTTGTCTCTCTCGGTCTCTAAATGCAGGCGCAGGACTTCTACGTGGAGATGAAGTGGGAATTCACCAGCTGGGGTGAGTCCATTTAGCATTTTTGTGAAATGTCTTACAGTAAAGTACTGCAAGTAGTTTAAAACTTGTAGTATCATCAGTATTATTTGTTTTGTATGTGCGGGATTTGGTTAAGAGACCTGTCATTCCCACTTCCTATTGTGAAGCAGTTGATTTAGCAGAAATAGGTGCCATTTCCCGTATTGGCATTGATTTGTCCTCCTCTTTTAATCATTTATTCATACTTGCAAACACGGCTTTACAAAAGGTCCATGCAACTGTCTGAATTCACCCATCAATCATAAAGTGGAAGGTTTCAGATTCTTTGTATAAAATAGGCATCACATTTTGTGTAAGGTCAGTTGATTAGGGGGGAATACAGCAGCCCAATACTGGACGCTACTGGTTTCTTATGAATTTTTCCTAAATTATATAGATTTGGATCAAATTTATCGATAGTGTAGTGGCTAAATGCCCTTTGCTAATAGCCACTATTGGTTGAAGGTGTACAAAGGTTTTTTAAGCACGCGTGTCTTCAAGAATACCAAAAGAGTCCAGTGGAGACTGTGGCATCATTAAAAATGATTTATTTTAGCTCACCTTTTGCCTTAAATCAGCACAAACAAAGAACTCTGCCAATGACACGGTCAAAAATCATATCACCTCTGCACCTTCCAACGCCTGGTGCCAATTTCCTGTCCCTTATAACAGGTGTGTCGCCTTACAAGAAAAGGTAAACTACAGTGCCCCTTAGGGGCAGGAGGCACACATACACAGGACAGTCAAAATGGCTCCTACAGATAGGAATAATAAAGCATCGTATAACAAACAAGTATTGATATTGATATTGCTGGCAGGTTTGATTTAGCAGCATTATGTGGCAGTTTACTGAAGGGATCCGCAGTGTGGCTTTATTCAACTTATTCAACTTTGCTTAACAGATTCACACACCTGCAAGAATTATATCCATTGAAGTAAATTAAATTATATTATATTACATTAGCCATTAAAAACATTCCCTCTGTGAAATTGTTATTATACATCAAACTAAACTTTGAGGCTCACGTTCTTATTTCCTCGGGGTCAACTTTAGGTCGATGCAGATCGATAATTAACAGTGTCCCCCCCCCCCCCCCCCCCCCCGGATGAGCTCTTGTTTTTCAACCGCTGATTTGTTTTACAATAAGCTTTTAATTGAATTCAGATTAACCTGTTGAAAAATATCTCATTACAGCCAGTAAACAGTTTCAAATCCTCTTCATTACTGTTAAGCACACAGTTAAAGCACTCATTTCAAATCTAGAGATTGTATTTCCGTTATATAGTCAGGTCATTTCCTCAGCTAATATTCCGACTCATTAGAAGGACTGCGCTTCAATCACTTATCAGTGGAGGTACTTACCTTAAGAAACAATATAGAGTATACCCAGTATCTGTCCTATACAGATACTGGGTAGTGATTATCTATGAATAGGACATGAATGACCGATACTGAGGTGAACAGATCGTTAGAGACACTCTACTTCAAAGGGGTTTACCCACGGGTGAGAGTAGCTGTGATTAGAGAGGAGGAGCCGGGCCTACCCTAACTCCTCCCCATTGGTCTATATATTTAGCTGCGTGCAGATTGTGACCTTTGTCGCTGACGAAGCCTTTTGGATGAGAGGCGAAACGTTCGAAGACTTCAACTACTGAGTACAGAAGATGAATCAAGTACCTTCATTGAAGATGGACAACTCCTGTATGACTGAGAACTTACACAGACAATATAGAGAAATATTTATTATGGGCGGGCTAGAAAAAAACAGTTTATTACAAATACATAATAGTATAGCGATGAATTAATATGTCAACTGAAAAGCCGTCCAGGGTCTGTGTCTGTTTCTCGGCGGCACTGATTCAGTTCCCAGCTCAATATAAAAGACAAACATGCATTTAAACTACTAAAAATCAAATCAAGATACACATTCTAATCTGAATGTGTTCTATCATCACGGTTTCGAATCCAATTAAACAGTCTTGCCATTGTAAACTCCGCCTGTCTGGTCGATAATATTTGTCCCATTTGAGTGAGGCGGCTTTGCACTAATATTATTATGACCTGCCTCGGGGCGGGGGGTGGGGTGGGGGGGGACCGTGATGCTTTGCTTTTCCTGTCTTCCTGTTTTCTTGGACACTGACAATTGACTGTACCTCCTCCGCTCCCTTTGCCTCTCACGGTCGAAGAGTGTTTTCCACTGGAAAGCATCTGAGGCCATGTTTTTAAGTGGACTAATTGTGCTGACTCTTTACACATCAGATCTGTTGGGAAATGCGTGTGTGGGGGGGGGGGGGGGGGGGGGGGATATGGGATTGCTGATGTGAAATGTTGTAAACCCATTAAGTGATTGTAAATGATACGACTGGCCTGCGATGAGCTCATGGGACAATTGAATGGGGGTTCCAGCAGTCGCCGTCAGAGTAAGTATAAGCTTCGGGTCGCTGGTGTCAGAGCATTGGCAATTGATCCAAGCTTTACTTAACTTTGACTACGGCACCTACACTTGTGACTTACACCACAAGCCCGGACACGCCATTACTAGTGAATGCATGTGCCTGTGCCCGCCCCGCAGTGCCGCTGGTGTCGCGCATCTGCCCCAGTGACACCTACCGGGTGTGGAAGAGCGGACAGTGCCTGCGCGTGGACACCACTCTGACGGGCTTCGAGCAGATGACCTGGCAACGAGGGAACCGCAGCTTCATCTTCAGAGGACAAGGTAAGAAAGTGTGTTCCTCCTCCACCCCTCGTCCCGTAATGGTGAGAATGTCTAGCAAAACACACAAAATCAGTTATCTATCACACACATCGAACTGCAATATGTGTGTTAACGCTTATGGAACAGAAACAGGAACGACTGGAGCCGACTTGGATAACGTGTATTGATTTACAGCGGAAATACACGTTTTATTATTCTTTTTTATCGGTTTACATTCATGCTAAATAAATAATGAGATGCTGGTTCGCTCTGATGGAGGGGTTGCATTTTTGATTACTCGAGTTACGTTGCTTAACACAAAATAGTTGACTTAATCCGAACAGAAGAGAGAAAGTCTATCGTACACTTTCTATTACCGAGCCAATTTCCACTGTTTGGGATTATTGCTTTTTCCTCCCATACCTTTCTGTCACATTGCGTGTCAACTGCACCCACCTCCATGTATTTTTATCCCTCCTCCTCGCTGCACTTTACTGCATAATGCCGTATTCTCTGCTCTTCTCGGTGACAGCGCAGACGTGTGAGGAGTCCAGGGTGGCTCATCATTAATCTCTAATCACATTAAAGTGAATGTACTGTATTTGATTAAGAGTAGTTTAATTGCTGTGCACCGTGCCCTCCATTAATATTGGCGTTGTCACTAGAATTTTGACCCCAAAAACCAACAAACTGAAGTTGTCCAGTGATTAATGGAGATGTTAGTGCCACCGGGACCTTGGCATCCATGTTAATTAATAGCTAGAATATTTTGCCTCTAAGGGGTGCTAACTGTGGTATACATATAAGAACGTAAAGCATATGTTTGTGCAGGCTCTCAGTCGACCAGGAATTTTCTATCGTACATAAAATATAAATTAAACGCTTCTGAATAATTAAATGATAATAATAATGATGATAATAATGATGCATTAGCCTTATGTAGCCCTTTTCCAGGCCCTCAAAGTCGCTTTACAATTTCGTACATTATTCATTCTCACTGTTTTTGGTGATGGTAAGCTGTTATTGTAGCCACAGCTGCCCTGGGGTAGACTGACGGAAGTGAGGCTACCAGTCTGCGCCATCGGCCCCTCCGACCACCACCAACCACTCACTCACTCACTACATTCACCCAGGCTTCCTGGTGTTTCCACACGGTCTCCATCCAAGTACTGCAAGTACAAAAAGGTTGGGCTATGACTATGGTTTAAATAGCTGCATTTTATCAGTCTACTTTTGTCTGCATTAGTGAGGAGCTTCTGAAGATGGACCGAAATGTCCTGTCAAATATATTCAAATCTCACTTAGATTAGTTTCTAAAATATATATGTATTATTGATAAAATATCATTATTATTGGAAAACTAGCAACACTATTTTTACACTCCCCTTGATACATTGTACCGTTTCGTACAATGTAAAGTGCTGTGTAACAGTCTGTAGAACTTATGGGTCACATACACAATGGAATAATGTGTATTAGCAGTTTAGAGGTGCACAATGTAATTAGATATGAAACCCTAATTTTAAGGGTCTTATACACATGATTCAATTGTGTATGTACTACATAGGTGCAAGCTATTACATTGTACTACATTTGGAAGGTACAGTGTATTAAGGGTAGCATACAATGAAGTGTATCCAAAAAAGGTGTTTTTGTCATTTATTTTATCCTGGGACTATCTAGTATCATATATCGCTGTCTTAGGATCCTCCAGGCATCCGAACTTGGAATTGAAAATCCGTCTTTTTTTTTTTTTTACTGTACCAAAAGATTTAAAACTTTTGAAATGCGGCCCAGCATTATCTGCTCACCACCGGTGTCTCCTGTCTCCCCAGACTCCAGCGCGGAGGTGATGGAGGTGGACCACGACAGGCAGCTGGTATTCTGTGAGACCCTGTGCGTTTCGTCCTTGGCCTCTCTCCCAGCGGGACGGGGCAGCAATGGCGCCGGCTCTGGCACAGGGGGCTCTCTGGGGCTCCTCGGGGCCACTCTGCCCAGCGACGAGCAGGTCGCGGCCCGGCTGTCTGCCCCTGTGGTCACAACTCAACTGGACACCCGCAACATCGCCTTCGAGAGGTCAGGACCACATCACCTGTTATTTACCAGTGGTTCTCAAAATGTTCAGTCTAAGCACCAGGTTAGCAGTCTTGCCCCACTGCAAGAAGGTCATGGGTTTGATTCCCAGGCTATGAAAGGGGCTTTCTGGAGTTTACTTTTTCTGTCTCTGTAGGTTTCTTCTGGGTGTTCCCTTTTTCTCTCCCAATAAAACATGTACAATTGGCTTGAAAAGAGTAGAATAGAATATGTTCTCATTGTTGCAGTGTAAAAACATGTAAATCGAACAATACCTAAATTAATCAAGCTAACCAAAGGTGGCCCACATAAGGAATAAGCAGATAAATTGTAACATGTTATACTTTGAGGTTCTTTGTATGAGATATTTTCAGAGGACCACTTGAATAGTGGGGGAAATATCACCCACAATAGTATCCAGAGAGCTTGATTTGTTTCTGAGGTTCCTCCCACTTACTGTAGTTCATAGGTTGTTCATAGGTTTGATTCATGGACTAAACCTATAATAGCCGGGGACAATACTTTGACGTGTACGTTGAACCCATGACTGCAGCCCCATGTTCTCAATCGACCGAAATACTTTTTTTTTTTCTCTTGTAAAAAAATAAATAAATAAATCACTCTATTGTTAGTTGCTTCTCCCACGCTGCAGCCCACAGAAGAGTCACAAGGTCAGGCACGATCCCTGGTTGTCAAAATGACTCTGTGGCCTCAGCGCTGAAAAGCACAGGCAACCATATGATTAAATCTAGCTCATCACCGATCACACAGAGTAAGCCTCAGCCCCTTGTTGCCTGTCACAAGTTGAGGGAATTGGAAACTGCAAAGTTTGATAGAAAAAGCGGTCACGTGAAGGGAAAAACAGCTTCAAAGGGACTATACGGTTAAGATTAAGTATATTTTCCAACCCCTACATGTTCCAGACATGTCCATGTGTAGAACAAGCCCAGACCTATTCACCACAACTGCCTCTAAAATCACTCAAAAGTGCCTGAGGTGGCAGTAGTGAGTATAAAATTACCAACTTGTGTCTAGTCCCTTTAACTCCAATAAAAAGGCTGACGTAAACATAACATTCTAAATCAAAATAGTTCTAATTCTTAAAGTTGTACATAGTAGCAGTGGGTTGTGACATAAATGTAAATACAGTATTTCCACTAAACATTTGCACTTGAGGCTTATGCCAAGTCGTCTAGTATTTCAGTTGAGGACGCCGTTTGTTTATTGCAATATTTGCCTGTAAAGAGGACATTGATTCTATTCAAGACTATTCAAAAGACATACAACATACACAAACTGATTACATGGAAGTTCAACCAAATGCGATTCTGTGGCAATAACAGAAATGGGCATGGACTGATTTAAAGTAAAAAAAATAAATAAAAAAAAATAAAAAACTGAAGAAAATGGACTAGTTCTAGTTGCAACACAATGTTTCTGATGAACCCTCAGTAAGTGCTAAACACTGGAGACGTGCCTTGTTCTCTTAAAGGAGCTGGATTCAAATCACCAACCTTGCAGTTTCAAGGTCATTGCCTTAACCGAGTGCATTTTCTCCAGTTCAACGTAAAATGGTAACTTATAAAGTGCTTTTCTTCCTTCATCAGGCCCAAAGCGCTTCCGATTATGAGACAACCCATAAAACGTCAACTTTACCCAAATCTAAAAGCTTCTTGACTGGAGCGTACGTACAGCCTATAGGCCAGTGTAAAGCCTCATCTGAAAGACTTACAAAACCGATCCCGATTTTGTCACTTTCTTCCCACACTGTCATACATTTTTTTCGTCACTTTTTTTGTCAACTTTTTTGTTGCTCTTGTGGCTTTTTATGTTACTTTTTGGGGCTTTTTTGGTGCGTTTTCATCCTCGTTTTCTTCTCATTTTTTACTCTTTTCAAAGAAAATGGGCTCAGTTCAGGTGGGGGTTTAAATAACTATGCGGCAGGTATGTGTTTTTAGCTACTAATATGGTATCAGTAGCTCATTTGCGAGATGAAAATGAAAATGTGGGAGTAGAAAAAAATATGTTTTCTTTTCCTTTTCAAAATGAAGACACCAGATCTGTCAGTGTTTGGTCATTAGCGAGGTGTAACGAATTACACTGATGATCACTGCCTCACTAACTTCTTGGCAGAGCCTTCCTAATGCCACGACGGTGCTGCCGAGATAACAAGCAATGACATAAACATTTTTATTTTATTTTGTTGAATATTTACTTACTTTACTTAATATGAGCAAATACAATGTAAAAATGTACCATAAGCTGAGAGCAAACACTTAATTATTGTTTTGCGGCGCGATTTTTGGAAAGCTGCCGTGACATTTTTCTGTTTTGTTGATTTTCCAGGAATAAGTCAGGTATTCTGGGCTGGAGGAATGAGAAGACGGAGATGGTGAACGGATACGAAGCCAAGGTAACGCGCTCTGACAGCTGCTGCTGTGTTAAAGAGACAAAATACATCTGCGCAGTGTGTCGTGGCTCAGTTTGATATTTCCAGAAAGTCCACTTCATTTGGGAATCGTTCAAGTTATTTTAGGCCCTGACGTCTGAGGACATGGGAAAATACATGTGCTTTGACCAGTGATTTTGGCATAGATCTGCCAACTAAAGCTGGCCAAGTTTGATCTCTTTCTAATCATAGTAATCATCATTACTATGTCTGCTTACTGTTGTATTACTAAAATACATACATTTACAGTAATATATAAAACCAGATAAGGACTGTTTGAGAAGTGTGCTCTTGTCTAAAAATGTTAAAGAATGAATTGTATTTGGTTATTAATCCATTAATAGATTGATCTTAGTGTCACTATGTGGTAGCAGCATTTTAATATTTATGATGACGATGCAGAGCCATTGAATTGACACCTTTTTCTTTCTTTGTTAAAGGTTTTTGCTGCGTCCAATGTGGAGCTGATCACCCGAACCAGGACGGACCATTTGACAGACCAAAACAAGAACAAAACCAAAGGTGGATCTCATACATTTGCTGATGGCAACTACCACTAAAAACATGCGCAGTTGGGATGAATGGTGTGTGTGTGCATGGTGGTCAGATGTGTGTAGTCGTGACAGCACCTCTGTCAGGGAAACTGAAGACCCACGTAGGTTACCATCTGTTGTAACGACAGGACCAGAGTGACTCCAAGGACAGACTCCAAAAAGGGTTTAACTGATTAATTCCGAAAAACAGGCAAAGATTGAAAACAGGACCGGAGGTACAAGGTCCAGGGCGGTGGAGGTAACTGGAGGTGAGTCTGGAGCCGGACGGAGAACTGCACAGAAGAGAGTAGTATTAACAGGTTTGTCACAAAAGTTCTTTCAAAGGTTACGTGGCAAAAAATTCAAGAGCCAAAGTAGGTACCACATAAGGCAACAGACGATCTGGCGGAGAGTGGAGTGGAGGTCTGAAGAGGCTTCAAATACTGGAGGCGAGTGGCGATGAGTTGCAGGTGGGCTGAGTGGCTGTAAGCTCCAGGGTGTAATGACTCCGCCCTGCTCCGAACAGACAGGGACAAGAGGGCGGGGCAAGACACACAGATGGGAGGCACTGGACTCCTAACACCATCACCGAGTGTGGGGTGAAAGAAGAACAAATGAATCTCCTCCGCTGTGTGAAGCACTTAGGGTGACTGGTGTCATGTGAAAAAACACTGTACGAATAAGCTTCCATTCAATCTGGTGGTAAATTGGCTTCTTACAGTCAGATAACAACGTTTTTACATAAAAATTTATACAAAAAACTTTGAGGAAAGACTTCATTACACATTTACACGCACCCTACTTTCAAAAGGTAATGTAATTGCAAATTGTGTCTGATCCCTCGCACCAGTTCATGGTACTATGAATGATCGAAAAAATACCTCAGTGTGTCGTTTTGTGGGATTTCATGTGACATAGGATTATAACGTCCTCCATGATGTAACTGTAACTGACAAGTACTCTGACTTGTTGTGACCCCTTGTGGCAAGACAGAATCGGCTCATCCTTAAATAAAACAGACACTGTGTATTTTTGACACACTAGGCTGAACTGCTGGGGACATTTATAAATTATTGGTTTGTTCCCCCGCTGGGCTGCCATAGCTGGCCCCGAACCGTAAGGGCGTGTACGGTTAGACTGCAAAAAGATCAAAATCAAATTATCTCCAGCAAAACACTATCAAGACATTTCTTTTGATTTATAAGAAAAATATCAGACTTTATTTTGTGTTTTCCAGCTGGAAGGACTCCGCTGCAGAACTTCCTGGGCATCGCTGAGCAACACATGGGCCCCAACAATGGAGTGAGTACATACTGGGTTAAATTATGATGAGGCGTAGGTTCATGTGTCTGAAAGGATAATAGCATACGCAACATAAACATAAACCATCTTGACTATGGAATTAACAGGGCAACTTACAACAATATAATATGAAAAATACATTTTTTTTCCGCTAAGACAGCTACCAGTCTAAGTGGGCTTTTTAACACGAGGAAACATAGCTTAACATCAAATTTACTTTGCATTTGGTGAAAGTTGTGTTTTGTACCTCAAAGAAATGGTTGCAAAGTTGAATAAGTAAGTGTTTTATTTGTCATTTTACAAGCGTGCAATGAAATAGTGTTCAGGTGTTAGTCCTGAGCTGCTGCGACTGAGCCCCGCTGCCATTGTGGTCCGACACGACCAGGAGGTCGGGGAAACCGTAGAACCTGAGGAAACCTGGCTGGCTGCCTTCAGTCTCCTCTGATCCTCTGAAACGGTGTAGCGCCTCTTGGGTTTGTCCCTGTTTCAGAGCGTGGTGTCCTGCACTGGTCAGCTCCACCTCCTCCTTCCTCTTTCTCCTGCGCAGCTCCCTCCGCTCCACAACAGTCTTTCACCATCTTCTGGGAAGAGCTTAGCAGTTAATCTGTTTCATTCTCCAGTGAACGTTCATTAGCCAGAACAAAAGAAGGCATGTGTGGCTTAGGTGTGAGTCTCGCCCGGATACCTTCTTATTTGTCCCTTTTTTGGAACCTTTAGATAATGACGCCTCCACTGTGCTGCAGGTGTGGGGGCTCTTGGTGTCTCTTCAGTGTCTCAGAAGAAGACATTTGTAGGTCTCGTTTTTTTTTACTTGTAAAAAGCTGGTTTCTTCAGGAACCATCATGGACTCTTTGCAGCAAAACAAATCCACCGAACCCCACAAAAACACGGCAAAGATGTTCAAAAGTGGATGCAAACAATGTGGCACACAGAAACCACAAATGCAGCTCACAGAAAAAGGCAAATAAGAAGGCAATACCGGCTACATCCCTCGTCAAAGTTCTGAATCTAATCATAAACTTTTAATTGATTTGGTTTTGCATTTCGACATGCAACATTGCGTCTCGTTTAGGTCCTCTATCCACGTTCTCATTCCTTATCGAGACTGTATTGCACCTCTGCAGTGCTGACTAAAGGAAATCAGCCTCATGGCATTTTGCAGATATTTGGTGCAGCTGTAAAGGTCAGAGGCAGAGCTGTCTAGACCCTAACGTTTGAGTCTGAAATAAGAAAGGAAAGAGTTTTGCAGTCTATGCGGACTCCTTAGTGCAAGCAACATATCGAAAAGAGTGGGTGGTTTGTTGGACCAAACCGCACCATTATTTTTTTTCATTAGATTTAATGAGATACTGTGTCTCATAAGCAAGAAATGCACTTTTCCACCTCCTGATGTCATGAGGTGGTGCAATCTTACTCCAGGAAGCGCTTCTGTGTAACTAGCCGTCTTTCTTCACTTCATCATTTTAGGGAATGATCCTTTTCTCGTTTAAACATGTCCTACTATTAGCCTGCAGGCAGCCCGCTTTTATCTGAACTTCTTAACACCATTCTACGTGGCTCCTTTTTGATACGAGGGCTTAGACTCCCATAATACATTTTTGATACAACATAAATACAAAGGCCAAGTTGTCCTAAAGTATTTGTAGAGCAGACTGAATGAAGACTGAGTGTGACCTTTCATAATTCACCGTCCCGGTTGAGTTCTCAAACATACCGTATGTTTTGTGTTCTCTGACTTCATTGTCAGGCCCGCCATTTGCATCGTGGCCACCGTTATTTGACCTGTTTGCCCACGTTTCACTCTGCGCAGGCTTTGGTGATGCAGATGTCGTGTCCCGCCGTCACCAACCCGTCCGCGCTGACAGCAGAGGAATACTTCAACCCGTCCCTAACGCAGCGGGACATCGGACACCCGTGCCAGCTCACCACCAAGACCCAAAGGTGCCTCGAGACACTCATGAACTGACAGCCGGCCACACAGGACGCCCTAACAGGAGAGCGGTGTCACTCAGACTCGGAGAAAAGGGGAATCATCCGGGGGTGACGTGTCTCAATATGGGACATAAACGGCAAGCAGGATTAAAAAGCAGTCCATCTTCTGCGCTGTAAATGTGCATTTGTTGCTTTGTCGTCGTTTTTTTTTACCCTTTCTTGCAATGGGAAACTTGAACTGAGGAATTTCTACCGTATTGTATCTCACAGCAAAAACAATTTCACAAAACATCTTAGTGTCTTTGCTGATGCCTTGTGTCAGTATCTTTTAATGTCTAATGATGATTATTATTTTAAATGGTATTATGTCGAAAGCAATGGAAAGACTCTGACGGACCACTTTACGATATTTGTCAAAACATCAGATACACTTACACAGTAAATGCTATTCTCTCCCAATAATAAGCCCCATCACGTTTGGGAACCACTTTTATTTCACCTGTCGGTCTCTCTCAGTGTTTTCGACTCCTGTCTAGCGGACACAGTGCGGCTCTGCATCTTCCGTTCATTACGGCTGAAATTGTAGCAATGATTGGCCGCTGTGTTTGGACACGACTTTAGCAGGTCTGTGGGCACCGAAGCAATCGAAGTGTTCTGCTGCCTCTAACCATGGGGAAAAATACCGGCTTCTTCCCAAAGTCCAGAGCACCGCAGCCCCGTTATAGATCCTTACTGAGGCGGGCCTTCCAGCTATAAAGATGAAAGATATTGTTTAATTTTCCAACCAGAATTTAAATACACAAATTAAAACCGGTAATAATTTAAGACAAAAAATAAATGTAACCTCCTAACCCCTGCCTTAACCAAGCACATTTTCTCCAGTTCGACTTTACCCAAATCTAAAAGCTTCTTTAACCCTCGTGTGGTCCTTGGGTCATTTTGTCCAAATGGCCCAAAAGCCACTGAAGGATTTTTGTAAAAAGAAGCAGAAAAAAATATGAATGTGTAGTAATTTTCAGTTTCTTTTTTGAAGTGTAAATTTTTTGACATTACCGTCTTTAACCTCTTAACTGCCGTCTTTACAAGCGTTATATATCATTTTTATCAGCTTCACCTTCACAAAACTCCTATAGAGATCATTTTATGCCTATGTCTTACCCAAAATGTAAATATTCTAAAGTGTTGTCAATAAAAGCAGACTAATAAACAGACTGATAAAAGGCCGGTTATTATCTTCAAGGCTGGTTTTGGAGGTCTAATTCTTGTACAACCCAGAAGTGCTTGTACTCTTTCCATTTGTTATAATTTTTAAAATAGAAAAATCGAATCAGTTTTCCTATATAAAAACATTGTGTTGTAAAAATAATTCAAAATTCATATTATTCGTATTAGGACTAAATACATATAAATAAAATATATATAAGCCATTGCGCATCACTTCATCAACATCTCTTTCTCATCGGGCGTATATATATACGATGTCAGATGTCTTTGTCTTCCCCTGCTTCATGCCTTCAAAATAAAAGCATCCCAGAGCCCTCCAGTGCCATGGTTATAGAGCTGCACCCTTCAAAGAAAGCAAAGGTGCCGTTTTGCACAGAAACATTTTACACAGTTGGTGCTGTTAATACAATTAGCAACTACAGTAAGTTGAATGAAAACTATGAAGTATGTCTTTGGAAGTAGCATCAACGTTTCGAGACAAAAAAAACATAATTTTGTGACAATGTCATATAAGTTGTGTTTCACTTACACACATTTTGCATACATTTTTAAAAACTAGAAGGTCTTAGCTTTCAAATGAGGTATCACACTGGCATGCAGGCTGTAAGCTCTCCAGTCAATTAGCTTGGAGATTGGTATGCATATTTGGAGAAAATCCGCCTGGTGGAGGTGGCAGTTATGAGGTTAAATGGTGCAAAATTGAAGGACCACACGGGGGTTAAAAAGCATCAAAATAGCGACAAAAACAAAATGTAAATGAGGATGAAAATGCAAAACACAGCAAATAAGCCACAAAGACGTGACAAAAAAGCACCAAAAATAGGACAAAAAAGTGACGAAAGCGTGGAGAGAAGCTTTTAGATTTGGGTAGAACTGAACTGGAGAAAATTTGCTTGGTTAAGGCGTTTTTAAGTAATACATTTATGCAAATACATATGTAATTGTTATTTCTCAGTTAACTTTCTTTTCATGAGTTTGAAAGGTGCAGCATTAAAACAACAACTTTTAAATCACATAATCTTTGTAACCTTACGTGTTATTCTGTGCAGGTTCAAGGCCAAGCTGTGGCTGTGCGAGTCCCACCCCCTGTCTCTGACTGAGCAGGTTGTGCCCATCATCGACCTCATGGCCATCTCCAACGCTCTGTTTGCCAAACTGCGAGACTTCATCACCCTGCGCCTGCCGCCTGGGTTCCCCGTCAAGATCGGTGAGCCTATCCCTCGAACATAATGAATCGAATGAGGGCTCATTAGCACAACTGTAGGATTTGTGGAGGAGGAGAGCGTGGACATTACACTTTACATTTGAAAGCATAAAAATAAAAATGCATGCCTATAACCTGTGTCTGCGCAGAGATCCCGCTGTACCACGTCCTGAACGCTCGGATCACCTTCAGTAACTTGAACGGCTGGATGGAGGGGCTGAGGAGAGATTCAGAGGAGGGAACTAAGCGGAGCCGTCCCAGCTCAGACACTCCGTCCCCGGGCAGCGATTCCTCCAGCGTGTCCAGCTCCAGCTCCACAAGTGAGTGTCAAAACACAATCTTTTACATTCCTTATGTAACGGTTCCAAATTTCCAAACGTTTCCATGTATTAAAAGCAAATGTATCTGCTCCTGAATTGCAATACTTGTTTTCTATACACATCCCAGCCCTAGTCTTTATGTAATCTCTTAATATCCGTCTCCATACGTGTTGCCCTTTTGCTGCTGTAGCGTCATGCCGAGCCGGAGAGATCCCCCCGTGTGTGTTCGAACCCCCGACTGGCTACACTCTGCTGGGGTCCCGGCACGCTGAGCCCCTGAGGGAGGAGGAGGAGGACCTGCTGCAGTTCGCCATCCAGCAGAGCCTGTTAGAGGCTGGGTCTGAGTACGACCAGGTACTGCTGGAAAATATTGAAAAAGTGTACAGCTGTCATTTGTCCCTTTCATCTACATGTTTTCACAGTGGCATTTGAGACTTCGGAGGGTCATTTTCATTTTGTCAAAAAACTGAGTCTGTCTGATCTACAGGTGACCATCTGGGAAGCACTGACCAACAGCAAACCAGGGACACACTCGCTGTCATGTGACCCCAGCCGACTGGACAGGTCAGACACACATCTTATACTTAAAATAGAAACATTCCTTCTCCTTCTCACAAACAATTAAGCGGAATAGTAGATTAGATTGATTGTTTTATATATATATATATATATATATATATATATATATATATACACAGTGTAATGGTGAAATTGTTGCATGATTTGGGGGTTTACTTATTTATTTCTTGATTACAATCAAGGTTTAGTTCATACCATAGACTGTATAAAGAATAGACAGCTCCTCCTCACTCCTCCCCGTTTACCAAAATGACCACGTTCATGGGGGAAATCATGGTGGATTTACAGGCTCCTCCTCTCCAGCTCTGACGAAGCATGTTCCTAAAAAGGGCATAAGGGAGGGATCTTGACTGTAGACCCGGCCCTGCTTGGCCCTCGCGGGGCGTGTAATGGGCGTGTATTTCTGTTGTAATCGCACCCATGGCCAGGCAGCGACGTAAACGGCCTGTCAATCAAAGTCAGGCCCTCATTAATTATGCAAGATTTCTAAAATGTATACTACGATAACCAGCCCGGTGCCCCAGATTGTTTTTAACCCAGCGTAATCACAGGAGGAATATCTAGCTCTAGCCACTTCTAAACATTAGGCACCGGGCATTAAAGTTGTTTTTAACGTGTCTAAAGTCCAATGCATTCCAATGGGGGAATAGCGGCCATATGGAGGTACTACAGCAAAGGTGGAGCAATGGCGGCCTCCAGTGTCGTAGTCACAAAGCAGAGCAGTCAGCAGAGCAGTTCATACAAGCAATCAAGTGAGTGAAGGCAGAAATATTAACACCTGAAGTAAACCAAGAATCATGTTATGGTCTATTTTTCTATAGTCTACTTGGTTTATAAATAATCCCCTACCCTGTGTAAACGCTTTGGGCAACTGGGGAAAATTGCTAAACAAATTAGATTACCATACATAAAGCCGCATGGATATTTTGCATTTGATATTACTTTTGTAAGTGCAACCAATTGCTGCAAAAAAAATAAAATAATAATAATTGCAGTTTTGATTTGTTTACAATAATCCCAAGCTTGTGTGGCTTTTATTTGCCATCTTGAACTGCACTATTGGCAGTCCTCAGCCTTACCTTAAAGTGGCTGTTCTGTACCACTTCCTGTTTCAGCCCCTCTGTCGGCCATCAGCACCTTTTTATGTTGCATCGTTTATTTTTATAGCTTTCCCTGTTCCTAAAAGGACAGCAGAGTACAGTTATGGGAAATGAGATGCCACATTATGTGGTTATGGATACAATTTGGCCACTAATGATCCAGTCAATGCTGGAGGTAGAAATAACAACTGCAAACAAATGAATATAATGAACTGCTGTGATCATTTCTATGGCGGTTTCGAGTGACCTTTATGGCTGTGGATAAATGAACAGAAACTATTGGCGTTCCGATGCACATCAGTGCCCTCAGTGAAAAGATGGCTCCCCCTTTAACCAAGCTTGGAACTGGCACAAAGAGCAGATTGACCAGATTGATTCACCCTCCCCCTGCCTCTCCCGTCCGCAGGACACCCCAGCACAAGCCCCGTCCCGCCTCCAACCTCTGCTCCACTCCCTCCAAAAAACAACCGTGCAGCTACGACCAACAACTCCGCATCGCCATGGAGATCTCCGCACGGGAACAGGAGGAGGCGGAGCTGCGGCAGCGGCAAGAGGAGGAGGAGCTGCAGCGAATCATCCGCCTGTCACTCATGGAGAATTGATCGGGCTCGCAGGGGCTGGGGAGGGACGGGCTCTGCGTCGCTGAAGGACTATTAAGGAGCAAAGAGCACATTTTAAGCACACTTACTCCTCATGTTTGAGTCAGACCTGTCCCTCCCTGTACTTCTGACCAGTTTACAAAGCAACAAAACGACTTAATAAGAACAAAACAAGTGGAATGTCTCTTTGACCAAACGCGGTGGTCACTCTATTGGGTGTATGATGTCGAGTTGATTTTCCTTTGTGTGCATGTGAGTGTGTTTTTTTCAATACCAGCTCTGCAACGGACCACCGCGATTACGACTTTGTTTTCATATTTGAGAGACTTGTGGCTAAATAACTATATCTTGATATTAAAGGGAGTACATGTAGGTCATAGGCAGCACAGTGTTGAGCTGAGACCAAATGAACTGGGGGAAAAAAAAGGGCCAATTTGAGGCTTAATCAACAGTTTCATCTTTGTTGGAAAAAACCTCCCTGAGTTTAGTTTTCTTTCATCCTGCGTATCCTCAAAAGGCTCTGATGTCATGATGTGACAGGAAGTGTTTTGATGCCCATACACCGTTGGCTAGTCATTTCAGCTCTTAACCCCTTAACCCTCGCCATAACTAAGCACATCAGCTTTACCCAAATCTAAAGCTTCTCGACCCAAGACCATACAGCCTATAATAATAATAATAATGATGATATTGCATTGGTTTTATATAGCGCTTTTCTGAACACTCAAAGATGCTTTACTTTGCACTATTCATTCACTCCATACCTGGTGGTGGTAAGCTACTATTGTAGCCACAGCTGCCCTGAGGTAGACTGACGGAAGCGAGGCAACCAGTCGGCCCCTCCGACCACCACCAACCACTCACTCACTCACTCATTACATTCGCTAGGCTTCCTGGTGTTCCCAAACAGTTCCCCATCCAAGTACCGACCAGACCCTACCCTGCTTAGCTTCCAAGGTCTGACGGGATCGGGCATAGGAAAGGCGGTATGGCCACACTATAGGCCAGGGTAACGCCTCATTTGAAAGCTAAGGCCTACAAAACTCATTTTGTAACACTTTAGCCGCATTTAGATTTTCATCCATCCATCCATCTTCTTCCACTTGTCCGTTGCCGAGTCGTGGGGGCAGCTGTTGGAGCTGCCCAAGTCACATTGCACCAGCCCCTATGGCTCCTCCTGCAGGTGGTGGGTCCACAGAAGGACGGCCTCATGGTTCTAACCGGGTATATGCTGTAAGAAGCTTTTAGATTTGGGTAAAGCTGAATTGGGGAAAATGTGCTTGGTTAAGGCGCACAGAGAATAAATTGCCTTCACTCATACAAAGTATGTCTTATATTTACCTTTTACTGGCAACAGTGGCGTTTGAGGGTTAGTTACTTCATAGTAACAATGGTTCAATTAACTTGAGTGTATTTTATTTTTTCTGCACAATGTCCCGATGTAATGTGTTGTGCTTTGGATGGGATAATGCTGTATAGGACTGACTGTTATTGGCCGCTGTAGGTGAGCACAAAGTAACCACATTTAGCTTCACTTTGCCCTAACCAGGGATGCCCAAAGGTCTATTATCCACACCGTGGAGGGCATCAGACGCTGCCCAGTCATCTCTGTGCCAACTCAGCAAGATGCCTGAGCAGGGCCACATTTGGGGACCACAAGACAACCCCCAATATGACAAGCTTGAAAAAAAATTACAGATAATAAATAGTGCATTTGAATGTGCTATAAAATACTCGGTAGGATTGTCATCGACACAATATTTAAGTCTTTTATTCTTCGTTAAATGTTATCATTTCGCATGATTTAATCCTCTGCACAGTAAATCCCGTCTGTTCTGCCTGTTGTTCCAGCTTTGACTCTTGCAACAGCGAGAAAAAAAAAAAAAGAAGGTATTTTGAGAACCACTGAACTATTCCTCAAAATACTCTTTCTAAACTCGCGTGAATTCACAGTATTGCAGGACTCAAAGGGGGGAATTCTAAAGATATGAACGGTCGATCGGTACCCTTTCACTGCAGGACTCCAAATAAAAAAATGAAAACGATGACACTTTTTGACAGCACAATTCAATGACGATGCCTTCTCTCCTGTGCATAGCTCGCTGGGTTGATGACGACACGTTTTTGTACTCAAAAAGAGAAGCAAAGAAGAAATCGAGAAACTTTTTTTTGGTTTTGTTTTTTTTGGGTGATGTATGCTGAGAAACAGACATGTCAATAAAGACATTCTTGCCAACAGTGATGCGTGTCCGTCCTAATCTCTTTTCATTGGCGCTACCTTTAAATCCACAGGGAGCCGAGGGGAGCTTTAGCTACAGCACACAACTGTAACTTTGGCTGAGTGAGAGACAGAACCAATTAACTTCTCACGAGATTGGAAGGAGCTGGAATTGTCAGGAGGGGAGTCTGTTTTTAGCAGCCGCCTCCTCCGCCTCCGTCTATAGCATGTGTCAAGGATTCCCAGCGAATTACCCACACTCCATCGGGGGTTTCAGCGAGCTAGTTATTTTAATCTAGAAATGGAAATGACAGCTCTGGGAGTCCCCGAGATAATGGACAGCATCCTCATTGAGATTCAAATGTCAAAATGATACTCAGGAAGTATTCAAATGATTCCGCTTTCAAAACTTCGCCTCTGCAGATGCCAAAGTGTGGATTTGTTCATCATAAAGACATGTAGCTGATTCACGAAGTTAGACATATACGTTTTATGCAAACCTCAGCTCAAACAACAACAAACGCTCTCCTCCAGTTGTATTAACGCACAAAAATCTTCCCTCGTCTCGTCCAAACTCCAAATCTAGGAACGGGTTCTTTCTGCCAAAGAAATGGCTGTAAACCTCACAATTATAAAGTTCCGGGACGATTATTGAGATTGACAGAGTAGAAATTGCGATTACGATTACATTTTGATTAATTGCTCAGCCCTGGGGGTAAGGCAGTATTTAGAGTAATCTATGTCATGAAACACTAGGAGTTATAGTACAGGTCTAGGCTGTGTGATACATACCTTTATAATCCGGACAGCAGCATTAAGTATGACTCCTCAATCAGACTGTAGCACTGGAAATGTGCAATACTCACAGTGGCCACTAGATGGTCTAAGAATCAAGAATAAACGATCACTGTAGCTGAATGAGTAAAAAAATACAAGTCAGAAATTGGACATGGCTAAAGCCCTTTATTAAGAAATATCATGTCAGCTTTGTCCTGGTTTAAAATTCTGAACGAAGACACAGAGAGGACCGTCTCTAGCCTTGACTGAGCTCAGTGCAAAGAATATTCCGGATAAGAAACGGCAAATAACAGAAAAACAACATCCCAAAAAATTGTATAAAGTGCACGTTTTGAGAGAGCGCCCCCTTGCTGAAAGAGACAGCAAGGGCCACACACTGAAAAGAAAAACAAAACAGAAAAAAGGGACATGGATACAGTAATAATGCATAATATGGTTCAGTCTTTGTATTGACATTCATCATACCTGAACTCCAGTTTAGATATCACATCCAGTGGTTTAACATGCAAACAGCCTCGCACTTATTTCTACAATTACTCATCTACGTACAACTTGTCAGTATTCTGACAATTTCACACATACATGCGCCCGAATCCAGTTTATAGTTGCTCCAGTCCAGGCTTTACATTGTATTGTACAGCACAGTGACAGCTCTATGCTTTTTATCTGCTGATACTTTACGAGAACGTCTAGACGAGTTTGAGTGCCCTCTTCCCTGTTTTTGTGCGAGTTCTGCCCTGTCAACGACGTCCTCTTTTTGGCAACAAGACGTCGACTTATCCGGAGTGGTTTGGTTAACAGAAAGAGGTAATTTTTCAAGATTCGAGAGATGTGCCAAGACTTTTTGCTTCTTCTTCCACGAGTCATCCGTGTGGAGTTGGGATTTGTAGCTTTTGGAGTGCAACAACGTGAGGTCCAAGTCATTCAAATCATTTGCCGATAGCTCTAGACAGTCAAGTTTGGCCAAAGAGGCGGAGCGTTTCATCAGCGAAGGCGGGGTCAGCCCAGCTTGGCGTAGCCGCGCCTCTAATTCAATAGCTCTATGCCATCCCGGGAACTCCAAAGCTCTTTTTGCCTCCGCATTAACAGACCTTGCAGCAATGTCTAAACTTGAATAGCTATGCGTGTCCTTACAAAATTCAGTGTCCATTTTGTCAGGAAGTTGATTCTCAAGATCAACCCCATCATAAAGAAATGCTTGTAATTCCTTTAGCGTTTGTTGTATCCGCGCGAGCTCCTGGCTGCCCCGCGCTAGCCTGCTTTGGGCTTCACAATTGGGACTACACCCCAAAATCCCAACTTGGTCAGTGTCCGACTCCTTCACAGTTGCCCCGTCTATAGTCACTTCTCTGGGCGCAATGTCTTGGCTTATCGTGTTATGCTGTCTTTGGGATGGGATTGAGGTATGTGAAGATGCGCCTGCCGTCTGGCTATTAGTGTCCTGTGATGTCTCCGTTTGGCTTTCAGTAGATGCGCTTACGGCACCTAAAACTTGGCTACAACTTAAATTATGAAAATCTGAAGCCTCAAGTATTTGAATGTCTTGTTTTGACCCCGTTTTATCACAGTCTTTGGCCTCTTCCTGAGTGTGGCAATGGCTACACGTGTCGAAATTGTTAGAAGGTTCATTTGCCTGCTGCAGAGAGCGGATAAGGGAGTTTTCGTTGCTCGGGGAATGTAAAGGTGACCGCGGACTTGTAGCCAGCATCTCCTGTTTGAGTTTCTGCTCTAGCTGCTTGGTGGCTCGCCGCACCGAACCAATCGGCCACTCGCTGGACAACGTTGAGGCAGACTGGAGTGTTGTAGGGGGGCTGGCGGGGCCTGGGTCAGCCTCAGATTCGGGTTCGGGTTCTGGGCTGCTGAGCTGAAGGGTGGGGGCGATCGGTGGAGGGAGCGGAGATGAGGGGGAGGTGGCTGTGGTGATGGGAGGAAGAGGAGGAGAGACGGGATGAGATATGGCTTCGAGCTCTGTGACGATATGGCGGACCGATACGCAGTTGTCATGGAGAGGGTTGGAGTCGGCAGCGCCGTCTTCAGACTGGGAGGAGAAACAAGAAATCAGCTTAGGTTTGGCAGTGATAAATTGTAGACCATTACACTTGAGCATTACAATGACTTCTAAAAGGAGTTAAAATGTCCCTTCTAGAGGCTGACCGATATAGGTTTTTCCAAGGCCAATGCCGATAAGCACGGCCAATATTTTTGGCCGATTTTTCCAAATGTAATATAATCCTGTAAAAACACACTACTTGGCCACTCCAGCAATGGCCGGTCTTATTTTATTATATTCAATTATAGTTCCTGTCCCAGCTTTGATTAGTTTCCGTTAGCATTAACATGCTGCCGTTAGCATTAGTATATTGTAGCCACGGCATTTTGCACTAGATTGGCCGATAGCCGATATTGTAAAAATCCCCAAATATCGGCCCGATATATTGGTCGGACGATATATCAGTCAACCTCTAGTCCCTTCATCACCATTTTAAATAATGTGCACACTTTGCCAACCTTTATAGCAAACAGAAACTGTGCGTATACCTGGCTGTCTCCACTCCCAGGTTTGTGGTCCTCTGTGGTACTGGCGTCTTGACTTTCCTCCGTGGACGGCGACGAAGGGAGCGCTGCATGTGGACCCTGCTCCGTCTGCCTTTGGGGTCTCCCATCATCTTGGGCCAGTCCTAAAAACTTCTCCCGGGCACTGAAGAAATCTATGCTGTCCGCGCTGTGTGTGGACGACCCATCCGCCTCGCCGCGCCCGTCTGTCGGGTCGTCTATGTGCAACTGACTCGGGTTATTGTTGTCGTCGCTCTGAGCAGGCGGAAGCAGAGGTACTATGGGACTGAGAGGCGTGACCTTTTCGCTCGGCAGATCTGACAAGTCCTGTATGTCTGTATCGGTGGATCCCAATGTAAGGGGCGAGGTATCTTCCGAGCTACTTTTTTCAGGCAAATCCAGAGAAAGCTTGGGCTTGGGCACCGAGTTGGCGAGCTGATAGGCGGCTAACTGGACATGCAGGGTTTTGGGAGTTGGGGGCAATATGTGAATGGAAGGCGGGGGGTGGGATACAGCTACAGGCACGGTTATGGCGGCGCGACACGAACCGTCCGCCCTCTCCTCCGGGATAACAGTCGCCGCGCGCTGTCGTGGCGGCCTGGACGGGACGGGGTCTGGCACTACACCCTCACGGGAAGGCAATTCACCCCCGTCGCTGGAGTCAGGAGAGGAGGGCAAGGAGTTGTTTTCAGGATCTGCCGCCAGAGCCCGCAGCACGGCCACGCCCAGGAAGTGGTTGAAGCAGGGGGTGGAGGGTATGCTGTTGTTGTTGTGGGAGTCGGAGCGCAGCAGGGTGTGGGACGGGGCTTTGCACGAGGGGTCGGAGCGGTCCGAGAGGTCGCTGTCCGAGTGGGAACGCCAGAGCTTGTTGTGACGCTGTTTGCTGTGGGAGGAGAGAGAGAGAAACGTTTACACCTTTTGAAAGATGAGAGCTGAGGCAATCGAGCCTTTTGTGAAGAACAGGCACCAACCTGGCTAGCAGAATGCCCTGGTACTCCTCCAGCTGCTTCATGAAGGATGGGTTGGGTTTGGTGACGGAGCGTTTGTCTTTGACGTAATCGAAGGCGGTGTCCAGGTCCCAGCCATACTCCTTCATGGCGTACGCGATCACCGTAGAGGCCGAGCGGCTGATGCCCATCTTACAGTGAACCAGGCATTTGGCACCCGCTTTCCTACAGGACATAAACCAAGCATATTAGGAGGAATTGATAAACACTACACTTGTGTCATTCTAGTATCAAAGTATTACCAAAATACAATTTTCAGAAGCCCCTTATGAGAGACCAACAGGCCCGGTTAGAACCATGAGGCCGTCCTTCTGTGGACCCACCACCTGCAGGAGGAGCCATAGGGGCTGGTGCAATGTGTGACCAACAGGCCCGGCAACGGACAAGTGGAAGAAAATGGATGGATGGAATTTTAAGAGTGTTTTTTTCTGGCCATTTGTGATCATAAATAGACCTAGTAACCTGAAATTTCTTTTCAATACCGGTACTTTAACGATACTTGGTTTTCTTTACCGGTACTGTAAATTTTTTTCGATATCTACGCCAAATTATTTGTCATATAGAACCATAAAACCGATAAATTATGTTAATTTATTCATTTTCTTTCCATTTGTATAATTTGTTTGAAGTGAACCAACCAATAAACTTTTTTTAAAATCCTTTTAAAGTTATTTTTCACATTTTTGTCCCCCCTAAATGTTCCAGACATTTTTCATTTTTAAAAGTGTTCCACCAATTTTAGACCCAAATTTTCCAATTTTAGACCCACATTTTCCAACTTGTGTTTCACTTTTTTTTTTGATGACCAACAGCATCAAAACTTGAATATATTGTAAAGATTTTATTTTTTCAGTTTTTTGATACCAGTAGTACCGAAACCTTTTTTTTCGATACCCGACTGGTATTGTTTAACTGTACCCAGCCCTAATGATAAATGCCCAAACAGCCTGGATAACTTACTTGGCTTTAGTGATAAACTTGTAGGTCTCGTTCCAGTACTCGAGCAGATTGGTGGCCTCCTCGTCGTACACTCGGATATTGTGGTATTCAAACATCCCTGGGAAGAAGTTGTCGATCTCTCTGGTCACGTTCAGTATGTAGCGCACTCTACGGAACGGGCAGCAGAGAGGGAGAGACGGGTTAAAGAAATGACCTCAACTATAAAACCACCACAGAATCGTATTATTATTAAAGTCATGTTGCAGGCCGCACTCTCCTGCCTCGGCGCAAAACCTAATTTAATGCAACAGTGGCTGCGTGAGTTATAACCACATCGAGGTGATCCTTACCCGCTGTTCTGCAGCTCCTCCAGGTTAGAGGCGTTCCACTCAGAGCCCTCCAGACAAAATGAAGCCAATTAAAATGTGTGAGTGAAAAAACATATATATACAGTAGTTCTGAAAGGTCAGCACAAAGCACCTATATTACTCGTACCACTAATTCACATTACATGAGCTGCTAATATTTTTATTTATTTTTTGGTAGTTCATATTTCCCATCGTTGCCATGTTGACAGTAGGGCTGGACTAATTGCTATACTAAACCATTACAAAGCTAAAATAAAATAAGCCACCAAAGCAAAGAGACTATACACAGTTTCACAGAAAGTAGAATAACTTTGCATGACAAGGAAAGCTCATGCTATTCAATGTACATAATTCAGTAATCTAAGTGAGTTCTCACCAGAAAGACGTGGTCGAAAATCTCGGTGGGGCTGTCCATCTGTCCCAGGATCACGATCATCTCGTTGTCAATGAACTCCTTGAACTCTCGCAAATTGCAAACCATTTGCATCTCCAGCTCTGTGCGGATCTGGGGGGGGGGGGGGGGGGGGGAGATGGACATTTTTGAGACTGAGGCTGTAAACGCTCCGACCTAGTCTCAACATAATCAAGCCTAAGCTCTTCTTAAAAAACACAGGTGCAATGACAGTAGCACTAACATTATGCCTGATTGAAACAGAAATAAACAATTCCAAATTCTTTACCTCTTTACAGGTGACATTTTCCAGGTCTTTCTGCATCATGATTTCTCGGAGCCGCATTTTGATCAGCCTCTCAGTTCGCTCTCTCTCCGTGGGGCTGCAACAACAACAACAACAAAAGCATCATCATCAGTTCCATTTCCCTAAAACAACACACTGAATATATGAATAATAATAAAAGGCTGTGTTTGAATAGGGACTTGTTACAACGCAAAGCAGGCACAAAGCAGCTTTTGTTGACACCGCTGATGTTTACCCGAGCACCGTTACTATACACTTTGGTATGGGCCGCATTTAGCCTTCGTACGTCACACTGATGATGGCCACAAGTGGCCTAATGACCCCTCGGGAGGACAGGCTCACGAAAGGATGCCTCGTGTTCTCTGGAGTGCTTCTGACTATTGTTCCATAGAGTTCGGCAGTGTTATTTAACCTCCTTTTGTCTCTGTGATGGAAAATGTAAGATATGTGTCTTAGAGATTCACAATGTGAACATTTTAGAGTCAAAGAAAAATGAACAAAGACTCGTGCCTCTAAACAGACTTACTCGATGTGTAGCCTGTTTCTTGTAAAGGTAAGACCTACTTGGAGAAACTGCTACTTGAGTGCAGGGGAAACTCTGAGCTTTCAAGTCTGATTTATGTTGCTGTGTAGCACAAGTACGAGAAGCAAACATACGATATTAACCTCTTAATCCCCGCTTTAACATCGCGCATTTTGTCCAGTTCGGCTTCACCCAAATCTTAAAGCTTCTTGACTGTCTGGAGCTTACAGCCTATAGGCCTATAGGCTGTAAGCTCCAGTTCGAAAGCTTTTTTGTCCTCTTTTTGTCGTTGAGTGTATTGCTTTTTTATGTTTTTTTGTCATGTCTACAGCCTGTAGGCCAGTGCCAAGCCTCATTTGAAAGCCAAGACCTTGTAGTTTCATAAAATATGTGTAAGATCGGTGTGGGGAAAACACAACTTACAGGTACGGCAGGAATTTACAAATAAAGTAAATATCCATAAAAATATTGGAATAAATAATACTGAATAATAAACTACATGAAAGAAAAAAAACATTCATCATTTTTTTCCTACCGGATTTGACTTTGCATTTGTGTATATGTGATATTTTTGGACTTTACTTTATCTTTAGCCCACTTAGAAAACCTGTTATTGTCGTAAAGATCAACCCAGGGCAACACTATATTCGCACAGACTAACATGGCAGTAAAATACGCCCGGACATGCCCCTAGACGGCCTCACGGGACCATTACTGGACATTATTATGTCATTAAAATGACGACACGATGTTTAATGAATAACAAGTGAACTGTTATGGAAAGCTGCCATCGGGATTCAAAGTAAAGTCCGTAATGATGATAAGAATAGTAAAGCTTTGCCGCTTCCCACTATCTGCACCTGTGATTAGAGGCTAGACCAGGAAGTTATGCTGGTTTTAACAAAGGCTGGCTCTGCTGTTAGGTTTAGCAAGTCCAACTAATGGGGATTTCACATCTGAACATGCTGGAAATTGTTTACTGAAGCCGCTAATCTTTTCAATAAATAAATGAGCTCAAAGTGGAGATAAAATCCCTGGTTAAATATTTTTTGTGGACACGTGACGGCAAAACATTTGTTTGAATACAACTCTTATTTCCCAGTGGTAGCTTCCTGTTTACAGCAGACAAACTAGACACTGTGTTGTAATTTTGTATCTGAAGAGTTCCTTCAGATCAAATGTAAAGAATCAATGTATACCTGCCATTTTCTCTTTGCATAACAATGTTTTTATGACCAGATCAATTTTAGTACAATCAAAAAAACACACACATCCCTTTCTGAGCAGTGTGCTGGATCAAAAAAGACATCTGACACATTACAATTTTGGGAGCTAAAACGCAGTTGTGCAGGATTTTATTATTCTTGCAGATCTATTTCAGTACCATTAAATTATGAAGTCACTCGACTTTAATCAAATCCATACAACTTTAGTTTCCACAAGCATCACCTATAAAGTGCAGCAAAAAACAGAAGGCATGTTTATGAAAAAACCCAGCTATATCTGCTTTTTTCAATTGAACTACATTACTAGTAAGGATGGGTATCAAACCCCGGTATCATAACGGCCCCGGGGCCCACGTGTGGCGGTCCACCTGGACCGATAAGCTCCAGCCTTAACGGTCTTCTTAACGGGGCCGCTGCATTGCTGCGCTAATCACACTCACTGAAATAATCTCTCTCCGCTCTCATGGATGCGTTTGTTGCATCGGATCTGTTCATCCCCGTTACCCCACACGAGAGCGCACGATGTCGGCCCATCCCCGCGCTCTGCCACTGCCCTGTCTTCCCTCTGCGCTGTGTTAGACATTCAAATGTGCTTAATGTACTCAGAAACCTCCCGAGCGGCTGCCGCTAACCCGCTGTAAAAAGCCAAACGTAACGACTTCGTATTGAACAGAGACAAGCCACGCGCGGACACGTGTGCACGTCAGCACGAGGCGGTGTCGGCCATAGAAATGGTGTCGACCCACTGGACACAAGCTGAGAGGCAGATGACAGGAAGTGACTCGAGTCTAGTTAATTATTTTACTGCACTAAGTTTTCATTTGGACTCAGTCCTCAGAGCTACAGCCAAATCTAACCAACAGCCCTGATTTACTAGATAATATTAATGATTTAAAAAAAATAGTAAAGTAAGTGAAGTCTGAAAATATAGGCCAAGGATTAATGCCTACTTATACACTAGCCTCTCTCTAACTTTTTTTTCCTTTTAAAGTACCGATAAGTGGACCATTAAAGTATCGGATCGATAAGGAGTATCGATGAGAGTAGTAGTATCAATAAATCCTAAATGATACCTATCCCCAATTACTAGAGTAGTTTATTGTGCCACCCATTTCCTAGAAACCCAGGAGCAATACATGTATTTGTTTAAATGAACTGGTATACATACAGTATAAGTTTAATTTGATTCAATTCAATATATTTAACCTCTTAACACCCAACTGAAGCCAGCATATTTTCTCCAGTTTGGCATTACCCAAATCTAGAAGCTTCTTAAAAAAAAAGAAAAAAGTGTCAAAAAAGCAACACAGATGTGTGACAAAAATGCAACAAAAAAGCCTCCAAAGAGCAACAGAAAAGTGACAAAAAGCAAATGAAAATGTGGCAAAAATGTGACGAAAACCAAACAAAAAAAAGGCAAAAAAAGGGACGACAATTCGGCAAAAACGAGAGGAAAAAAAAATCCAATTAGATGAGTTTTGTGGGTCTTGGCTTTCAAATGAGGCATTACACTGGCCTATAGGCTGTGTGGATTTGGGTCGAGGTAAACTGGAGAAAATGCACTCAGGTTAAGAGGTTAAATGTGCTCAGTTTTATTTTGTATATTAATGGCATAGTGGCAAGAGCATTCAACCAGAGATATCAATTGCAGTTTCTCATTCATTCAAGTTTTATTATTTATTGTGGACAATGCCAGTGATACTCTGAGCTAGGTTAATTATCTTAAGCTAACCATGCCAAGGCTATCTTTCAACTGAAATGACCTTAACTTTTATTGTATTCATTCCGCTGCCAATAAGGGCATCGACACCTTCATCTGGCGCCAGTGCCATCTGTCTCGTCCTATCCCTTATAATATCAGACTTTCTGTCCAATCATCTGCCTGCCTGTCACCATTTTTTCCGAACATAAATCTGGCCAGCTCCTCACTCCGCTATTTCCGACCCCGGGGGCTTTCTTAAGTCCGCGTGTGCGTGACATAAAGAGACACCACAAATAGGCAGCAAGCAGAAGAGCGCACGTGACCCCGGCCGGCAGCCACTGGGGGAATTTCACTGCTGTTGGTAAAGACATAAATCCCACGTCCCGCGTCATTCCCTGGACTTTCTTTAGGGATTTTTTTCCCCGGATTTCATAATGTTTCTTGAACTACAAAGCCATCGACGTCCGGCTATGTTTAATATTAACTAAGACAGGCGTGGAGAACATGCCTTTGTTATCGGAGCGTGGGGACATGTGACTTCCCTATCTCAATGTCTAAGTAATGGCCCTCCCCTGAAGTGCGCCAACCTACAACCACGTGGCCTATGGGGGGAAAAATGTTATCCCATAGGCCTGAGGTGAGAAAAGAGACGTCTCTATTTGAGCAACAGGGAAAACAACTTCTCTGAACAGCTTTTCTCTGAATTTGCAGGGCGTTGTTACCGTTTGTGTGAATGCAGGAATGTTTATGAGATTTATGCACTTTCCGTGGACGGGGTCAACATTAAATTGTGGAGATCAAAGTATTTACAGAAAATCCTGATTCATAATACGGTTTATGTGAAGTCTTTTCTAAGCATATTGTTTTATTTAGGATCAGTTCTGCATAACCGCTTCCCAAATTGTAGCAAAGGTTTTTCAAACGGTCAAGTAAATATGTTTTGCATCATATTCAAAAAGCTTAATTTTCCGCTACAGTAAAAACCTCTGGATGACTGAGAGCTTATACAAACACCCCCCAATTTATTTCAAAAGATCATCATGTCAACAGCTTTATAACCTCCGTCTGAACCGAGCACATTTTCTGCTGTTCGGCTTTACCCAAATCTAATAGTTGAAAAACAAAAAGCATAAAAACAAAAAGCGACAAAAATGTGCCGGAAAAGCAACAAAAAGCGACAGACACGTAGCAAAAACGCGACAAAAAAGTGACAAAAAAGTGACAAAAAGCATCGTCATCATCTAACCCCATGTTCAAAATTCAAAATATGTCAAATACAAAAAACAGCTGACGTGGATAATATTAGTTAGCGAGCCGTGCGTTTTCTTACAAGTCGGTGAAGAGGACGGGGGAGTGGGCACGGTGAGACTCCACGTCCTTCATGGCGTTCCACTCGTTGATGCAGGTCTGGCTGGAGGAGACGCGGCTCTGGTAGTAACTGACCCAGGTCAAGAACAGGCTGCCGGGGTAGTAGTTATGGCACCGGGCCACCTCGCAGGCTTTGTGGAGGGACTGCAGGGCGGACCTAGAGAAAAAGAATGAAACAATAAAAAGCCGTCACACGTGCGCATTTGCAATTGAAACCATCAATGTTTCATGTGACAGATGAACTCAAAACATTTTTATTGACCCGTAGGTCAGGGGGGGAAAAAAACTCACCACATGGCTTGGACAGAAACGGGCTTGAAGACATGAACCCTGTTGACCGTGGAGACACTAAAACCGCTGCAACAAGAAAGAGAGGTTCAGAAAAAGCAGGACGCGTTACAGTTAAAAAAAACAAGACAAACGGCTCTGATTCAATGTGTTGGCCCTAGCGCACATCCCTGGGGAGCGCTTGGAGGAAGTCGGAAGAAGGTGTGGCGTCCTGCAAGCGCTGCGCAAAAATGTATGGCAGCTGATATATCTAAAATTTGTGAGTCAATTGATGTATATATACATATATATATAAGCCATTTGTCGTTTTCTCAATTCATGATTACGTTTTTTATTATTTTTGAAAGACACACAAAGCCCCAATTGTCCGAGCCGTTATTGTTTTGCATTAACGCGTCCTTGTGTCTCACCCGTCTCCGTCCAGGTGAATCAGGGTGTCGCTCCACAGAGGCAGCACGAGGCCCACGCTGCAGCAGCTGGAGGGAGACAGGAAGAAGGGAGGGAGAGAGAGCGTTACAACAACAAAGCAGCGAAACGAGCCGGTCAAGTTGGACATAATGCGAGGATGTGTCCATGCCCTGTCCCACCGCACGCCCTCATAACTTCTGTCCGTGTGTTTGCTGCGTGCTGCACTCTCACTTCAAACATGCTTTTATGGAGAAGTTGTAGCGGTGGTAATATTTGGATCAACCTTTAAAACCCCCACCTTAACCGAGCACATTTTCTCCAGTTCAGCTTTACCCAAATCTAAAAGCTTTTCGACTGGAGGTTTAACTTTTTTGTTGCATTTTTTTATTTATTTTATTTTTTTACTTTTTAGTAGATTTTTTTGTAACTTTTTTGTTGTTTTATTTTGTATTTTTAGTCAATTTTTTTGTTGCGTTTTGTTGCTTTATTTTAGATTAGATTAGATTAGATTAGAGTAATGCCGAAAATGTGCTCGGTTAAAATGTGTTTGTTTCGTTTTTCGTTACAGAGGGAGTAGCGTGGTGAAAGCTTTGTAAAAAAAATGAACATCTGCTTTGATGTATTTTGAAGCTAACCTACTCCTTCGGTGCAGTTAAATACTTCTTCCACCCTTTGCAACTACTTCATCTTATCTTCCTCCGCAGCCCACGACTGTCCGGTTCCTCTGTCACTGACCTATCAGAGGAAACAAAGTCCATGCCCAGAACAATGCTCTCCTCTGTGTCCTGTCGGCCGTTGGTGGAGACGACCACCATGTAACGTGTGATCTGCGGGAAGGCACTCTCCAGACGCACAGCCTGCAGCAGACACAAGGAAATCAAATAAGACAACAGCAAAGCAGGACCTACAAAGTGCGATGAAGTCTTAATCACACTACTGCAGATCAATGTAATAATCTTGTGCTCGTGTGTGAAACCTACTGAATAAGTACAGTATTGCTTGGCAAGTATCGTGCAGTGCAGTGTCATGTAACTAACCAGCCGTATGGTGTCCTCAGGCCGCAGCAGCGTGAACATGGTCTGGAGGTGTTTTTGGAGGTCACCTGGATGGAAATAGCGCCGCGTTATCATCGAGTTTCAGCTTTATTTTAGTCCAGAATAATGAGATCCTGGGTACGGTTTCGTTTGGCCTGTGGCAAGTTTCACCTCCTGTTCACACCAGTGACCCGATATCGCCTTTCCCCCGCGCACAAAAAGACTCCGCACATGCTTTTGATTGTAGTTCACCCAAATACTTGTTTAGACAGGCAACATGAAACCCGCTTCTGTATCAGTGGCAACGTTAGTTTATTTGAATACCGCCACGTTGAATTAAGGGCGTTTGTTCAAAGTTCATACAACAAACCTTTATTGTATTTTTGGGGCCAGCAGCAATATACTTTTTATCCAGAGTAAAGATTGAGGTTATTTGTAAACGTTTTTAATGTACAGAAAACTACACTGATTGGTGTGAATAAGTGAACAACTATGACACTTTGTTTCACGCTGTAGCATCTTGAGCTCGTCTGCCTCTGTTGCGACATACTTGTTAGCACCAGCTGTTAGCCACCGATGCGGTTTGTGTTCATTAAAACCAGGGAGGCCTTGTTTAATCTGGAGGTATTCAGGAGGCTTGTTCCTTGAGTTCAAAGTCACAGGAGAAATCCAGAGACGGACCAGCTGTGGTGTTTGAAGACATACTTGTGTAGGGCGGGGAAGTCAAACGGTTAGACTATTTTACTATTAACTGTAGCCTAATTGTTGGGTCACAGACAACAGGTTGTGTTCACGACCCCCAGCCAGGGGGTCTATAAAACGCTACGGGAGATTCAAAGTTTATTAAAGAAATTAACCAAATGCAAAATCCAGAAATGCTGCCATGATAGATACAGGGAGATTAAGAATATTAAATGTGTACTGTAAATTCAATAAAGATTCCAAATGAAATATCCCCTTTTTATTTTTTTATGTAAAAAGAGAGGTCTGATGTAAGGAGAGTGCCTCGTTATTGTGCCTGTATTTGACCAAAACCTCCTTACATTTGACTTTTTGAAATGTCATATTTAACACGTGGTTAAAAATCATTCCTACAATCACATCTTATACATCTTGCGTGTACTTTAAAAACTGGGTACTGGCCACTGGGATACCTGTGTGCTTGTTCCAGCGCTGGCTGAGGCGAGGCGAGGAGCAGGGGGTCGGGCTGTTGCCGCGGGGCAGGAAGAGCGCCGCTCCTTTAACCGTGAGGAAACTCTCACTGATGCTGAAAGACGAGAACAAACAACAGGCCGTGAGTCAGAGAGCCACCCGGGCCAACTTATCGCTTTTGAATGTTTGGGAAACAAGTTTTTACGCAACGCAATATTAAAGCTTGTATGGCTATATAATAATTCCTAGTCAGTGCACAATGACAGATTGATTGAGCACTTCAAATGATGCTTGCATGCATTTTTTTTTTTTAAATACTGTAAAATCTTAAACAATGGGGTAAAGGGGCAACAACAAGGGAAAATTAGGCAAGACCGATGGATAGAAAAAAGGCTTCTGATTTGAAATGCACAAGAGTATCGAGATCAGTTTGGGTCATATTAGCAGTTTCTAAAATCTTGCATCTCGACATCCATTTGTTGCCCTCTGTACTACTTGCTGTCATTTTTCTTCTCAAAATCTGGACTACGCTGCGCATTGTGAAGTGGCTTATGTCACTCTCACAAAGCTCCATTCATGAGATCCGCAGACGCTCTTCCCCCCAAATAACCGCTGAGCGACCGACACGAGGAAAACAAGCTCTGAACACAGTGTACCCTGCCCTCCCTCAACATCTCACATCTGGGCTACACACACACACACAATGCAGCTGCCAATAGGGAGGAGAGTGAAGACGCAGCGTTTGAATGGGAAGAGACTCCTCCAACGTTTCCAAATCTAGATAAGATGATCAAGATAAGTTTAAGCATTGCTGAATCCACCTTTTGGATTTGTACGAGGAAAACATACAGGCAAAGGTTGGAAGAGTGACGCGGGCTCATCAGGACATCAGCAAACACTTCAGCACTACAGGATAAATCATTTGTGTGCGTAAAAGATCACAAGTGGCCAGATTTATTTGCCGCGAAGCCCCGCGGGTCGTGTATAGTGTGTGGCCGTTCCCCCTCTCTCCCGATAAATCGAATTGGCCGTGACGGAAGCTGCCCCGAGGAGGTGCGTATGGCACGATAAAAAACAAGTTCGTTCAGCGGCATTGTGAGGATTCCTTGTGAGCTCGCATGAGAGCGAAAAGACTGGAGGGCTTGTCCAGGCCTCGGAGGCACAGTAACCTACAGTCACACAAAATGCCATTAAAAAAAAACAGGTGGAGAGACCCAATTTCTTGCAGATAACGATCAAAGGGCATGTGACCGAGGAGAAGTCGACCGTGAGGAGCAGCAGCAGAGTATTCAAAAAGAGAAGAGACCGTTTTCTTATGGACAGCTAATCAACAGATCACTGATGTGTCACTCATGTTGTGGTGATTTTCTCCTTTTCATATTGTATTTGTGAGAACTTGTTTAGGAATGCTTTCCAAATCAGATCATTACAGCTCAACACACGAATCAACGATTCAGCTAAAATGTAGGCTTAAGTCTGTATTACGGAGTACAGTTGTGCCTATTTCAAGTTGAAGCATGCCAATTATATTTCTGGGTCATTTGTATTTTTGAAAGAAATGTCCATGTTCCCGTCTTTATGCCTGAACTGCCACCTTTCATTTTAGCATCAGGCCTCGCCCTGACGAGGCAACTGAGATGTAGAGCTAAAATGACAGTACAAAGTAAACACGCGAGTCCCCTGGTGTTAAAAATAGAACAAAACAGAGGAAACACTGGGAGGTGGCTCGGGTTAGCAATAAAAAAGCTTCATTATAAAAAAGGCGGTTTCACAGCCTCCGGGTTCCAAACGTTGGCGGAGGAGCTGACGAAAGCAAAACGTACCAGTAAACCGCAAAAAAAAAAAAAGAGCAAGGTGGGAAGAGACACAAATGTAGGTCAGGTCAGTGTCAATGTCAATCTTATCATGTAAAACTGCGTCTTAAAATGTCTCTAGTCAAAAAGAGCGTGAAGCTTATTGGCATTGAAAGAAGGTCGGCCAGAACAAGTTTGGTTCCAGTGTAGTTAATAATGGAAAAGAAAAACATTAACTACTGCTGTACATCATTTCACAACTTCCCCCTGGAACGTAGCAACAGGCCTGCCCTCCCTGAACCTGGACAGGTCACTGGGGTCTACACACACTTCTTTGGTTTCACACAGCGCTGTCTAGCCGTTTAGCCCCTCTGTCATCTCCTTTTTTGCTGTAACTCCATCCCTCCGTCCTTCCATCCGCCCTTCCTCAAATCTGCTGAGACAGAGCGGAGGGGATGATGGACCGGAGAGAGGCGCGGACAGAGAGAAGGAAAATAAATAAACGCCACCAAAAACTTGCTAAACATGCTGAGCTTATTCCCCCACGGCGCAAGCACTGCCGACCCCCCGACGTATCCGCTTCCTCAATACCAGCGCTGCTCCGTCTCCTGTCCCACTTCCCAGGATTGATAAGAGTTCGAAAACTTCGACATCTATTTAACCAGAGGAACTTCAACTGTTTAGGAAAATAATAAGACACGGGAGACACAAGCCCCAATATTTCCATTTGTTTGAAATTCTTGGGGAAAAAACAAAGAGGTTCGCAGCAAAAACTTTGATAGCATCGCTTTTCCGCTTTGCCTTTCTGGGTTCATCACAACAAATCTATCTCCTACCGTGCACCAAGTCATTGAGTTTGCCAATTTCAATAAACATCTCCATTAGGGCTTGGGAGTTGGGACAGGCACAAACTACACAACATCATTATTTTAGCTAAATGTAAAATGTATTGCGTGAATAAACTTCAGCCAAAAGGTCAAGTTTATCAAAAAGTTCTTAACTAATTAAACTTCAGGGCAGACTTCTTCAACCTTCCATGACGAGCTGCAGCCTAAATAAAAATACAATCAATCAAAATCTAAACTGTGCAAGCATAGCAAACTAAGTGACAGCAAAGTATTTCTATGGGACACTGGGCTCTTACCCCTAACCCTCTGCTCTGCATCATTGGCCCTCCATATTCCCACACGGCTCCGTGTGGTTGGCAGTGACCATGTATAGCAGTGCTACTGTACAATGTCATCCGTAATATAAGCCCGTGCTCTGCCCAAGAACCCGGCATGCAGGGCAGCGGTGCATGTGCAGCCTGCGAACGCAATAATATACTTTGCAAGTGAGAAACGAGCCATGCAAGAGACTGAGAGCTGGAAATAGACATGCTAAAAATAAACTAGTCCTTTAAAAGTCTGACCTATTGAGTTCGGAGAGGGCTCAGCTGATTTACTGTACAAGCTTTACCACCACCACCTCCTCAAATTAATGGCTGATTGCATAACATGAACGTTTATAGAGTTTACACTATAAAATACAGATGCTATAGACTGAGGGGGGTCTACCATCTTCTATAGGACGAATATCCACACCTTTCAGGGATCAAGACGTAGATGTATAGTGCACAAAGGTCTTTGACACATACGTTTACAATATACTGAAAAATTTCAATTCAATTCAAATTGAACTGAAACAGATTCAGATTATTGGCCATTTGCAGTACAAAACCACATTGGAAAAAAGCGGTAGAATCAAAGTATTATTCAATGTAGTGTGTGTTTGAGTAGGAGGGTCATCTTTTGGCCCCTCTGCAGAGATTATGGTCAGGAGGGAAGAGCGAGGGACTTGTTCGGGCAACTGTCACAGACACAATCATAACTATGTAGGGACCACTCGCCATCGCGCGCAAATAACTGGGTGACCCCCCCCCTTTTCCCCCCTCCCCTGGCCGTGGCCATATTAGGAGCAGAGTGGGTTAAATATAGTGGCGCAGTACAAGCGCGCAGGACCAATGCAAGACACAGGGGAAAGACACAAGGCACGGGGTATATCAGGGTTTGTGTTAGCGAGTGTAGCTAATGTCAAGTTAATGAGAAAGAGAACGTCACCTCTCGCTGGTCACTGTCAAAATAAGGAAACGCTCGTAGCTCAAGTAAAACATGCTGTGGGCAAGAACTCGGATGGCCTACAGAAGCTGAAAGTGGTGTGTCAGACAATAGAGAAACAAAACGGTGACCTATTTACGCAGGTGTGCAGTTATTTTTGTTGTCATACGAAACTAAAAATACACGACAGTCAGTGGATGCTAATTTTGAGTTCCCGGACTCACTTTAGTTTTGTTTTTTAAGTGCATTGTTAGCAAAAGTGGGGCGCACAAAGGATTGTAGCAGAGTGTGAGGCCGACCCAGCTCTTATACAAAGCTGGAAGTTATGCCAGCTCAAACGAATGATAGCCCCAACATCAACTGCTGCACAAACAGTTGGCCGCAAAAATATGAACTAGATGACTAGTGGCGGATTCCCACGTCCCTCCTTTCCAGTAATGTTTGTGTACATAGGTCTGTTTGCTTTGCAGCGTGGACTCCGGTAGGTGTGCTAATGTTTAACCAGTGTTTCAAGTGGGTAATTACAGGCCGGGCCGGGCACAGGGTGGACTTAAATGATACCTGGGCCGCTAAATGGCATCTAAAAACACCATTGTTACCTATTCATTTTATTCTGTTGCAGGACACGGTTGGAACGTGACTCCAGTGCATGTGGGCCTGATATAGGTCAGTGCTTACTGTACATGCCTAAAGTCACACCGTCTACATACTGCACAGTTACCAAGGCTGTAGCATTCGTTTGTATAGGCTCCTAAAACTGGGTTTTCACAGTGGTGGTAAGTTACAAGTACAAGTAAAAAGTAGGTACTTTGACTTTACTTAAGTACATTTTATGATGAATACTTTTTACTTTTACTTCACTACATTTTTAAATTGGGTTAAAAGTAAAAGTATTTTATTTTCAAAGTAACCTCTTTACGATGAACTAGTTTAGTCCCAGTTTAGACTTGGTTTAGTGGTTTACTCTTTTAGACCTTGTTTAAATCTGGTTTAGACCTGGTTTACTTCCCGTTTTTGACCTGGTTTGATTCAAATGATTTTGAAAAATCCTGCACATTAAACTCTTAAATACTTTTACTTATAAAGTACATTTTACAATGCATACTTTTATACTTTTACATGTAAAAATGTTATCAGATACTTTTACTTAAGTAAACTTTTGGTCCTGTATCTGCACTTTTACTTATCGAGTACTTCTTCCACCACTGGGTTTTCAAAGGGTTGTCTTTCATAAACTATAGGAGTAAATTAGCTTGGTCTAAGCCATAAAATAAAGAGGTTTCAGGTAAAATGCAACACTAAAAAGAAGGTCCAAAAATACTGTAGTTCTTCTAAACCAAACTCAAGTCTAGCGGCCTGAACCAGGACTATAGCCAGATTAAAGGTGCATTATGGAACTTTTTATATGGAAAAAATATATATAAATATTAGTGTGTATTGACCTTTAGTGACCCAGTTGTTAGAACGGCACCTTTACTTTCCATCACAGTGGCCTCTATGACGCTCCAGGATCAATTGTTTTTAGAGTTTCTGGTTGGTTTTCACTGCTGACGGACCCTCCAGAAGACCTACAAAACAATTGATCGTGGAGCGTTGTAATGGCCGCCGTGATCGAAAGTAAAGGCGCTATATTAATTACCCACACAGCCTTTGGGTCACAAAAAGGTCAGTTGCACACAAATATCAAGTTTGTTTTTTCACATAAAAAGTACCTTTAAATCAGAACATTTTCTTCGTCAAAGAAAAGAGCCTATATAATCAATAACACCAGGTCAATCTTCAAAAAGTAATGTCCACTTTTGAAAACTTTATTACCTTCTGTCAAATCCAAGTCCCAACCACAGACCAAACAAAGGCATTAGTTGCTGCGTGCGCTTGTCTCCTCAGAATAGCAGAGTAAGGTATGGTGGCTGATTCCCGTTTATGGGTCCCATACACTCTGATGACATCTGCGACCCCTTCAGAAACATGCAATAAGGAGGACAGGTCAAAGTTCATTCAGTCGGGGACACAAGCAGAGATCAATTGTCAGGAGTTATCTGCCATTGTTGCTTTGTACTCAAAAACGGATTATACAGAGGGGTCATCACCGGTTGAGCGGTTGGACATGGGGCGCAGCTCATCATGTATGATATTGCGAAAAATAACAGTGAATTTGTTAATGATGTGCCAATAAGGATGTTCCCCGTGCAATTTACCGTAATATTTGGTGCGGACAACTTCTTGCGCAAACTTAACATGCAATAATAAAAAGTGCATTTCCTCATAAAGGCAGGGTGCAGCCCGTAAAACCCAGCATGATCACCTCACTCGGCTCCACTTCGCAATCATGTGCTCAAAGGTGACAGCATGACCAGGAAAGAGGGCGCTACCTGGTACTGACCACAAATGGAGTAACAGTCCGTGCAATTTCTTGGAATCACCCCTGACATGTTGTTGAACTTGTTATATGCGTCGCCAGTTTACAGTAAAAGAAGCCTTTGATCAAGCATTTTAATGAAATTATCTGATGATGGAAACTTGGCACACAAGAGAAGTGCTTTTACCAACATGCCCTTATCACTATTTGAATATTAGGCACCCAACAACATGCGTACACAATTTATTTGAATAATGTCGCTACGTAACTATCAGTTGTAGCAGATTACAAGGAAGTAAACAATGGCGATTCTCAAACTGCAGTACAGCCACAACCTTTGGTACACAGGATTTATATAGGTTTGATTTGGTTTAATTTGGAGAATTAAAAGGGGCCAAGGCCATTTCATACCATGGGTTGTCCTTTAACCGGAAGATTGGCAGTTCAAATCCATGCTCCTGCAGGTCAACAAAGTTGACATGTGATGCAACATTAATGGCTATAGGCCTATATTATGTTATTTCCAATAGCTACATGTTCACATTTCAAATGTCCAATCAATGTCAAACATTATTTATTTGTATTCACTAAATCTCTGGTCATGCAGTTTTCTTTCTTCTCCTTAATAATAATAATAATATATTTTTTTGATTTTATTTAAATAACCACTTTGAGCCCCAGGCTACAATCCGGTGTGGCTTGTTCATTAACATGCACTGTCTCTACCAAATAAACCATTAAACAATAACATCTGAACATCTGTTCAGATTGTGAAAAGTTAGACAGGCATATTCTGGCCCAGAGGGGTATGGTCTAGCCTAGGCTATTTTATACCCCCGGGTATAGTTTGGCCTAGGCCATAATATACCCCGTACCTGCTGGGTTTAATCTAGACGGGGGTTAATTTGGCTTGTTACACCGGTTTAGTTGCACTTTTTCCCCAGTTTTGCACTACACTGTTCCTCCATTTTAATCAATAGGCTCTGTGCGCTTGAGTCAATCATCTTACTAACCTTTGCCACACCTTTGAAACAAAGAAGCACATCACACAAGCATCAAGACAAACAACCTGCTGTGAGTAAACGTTTCCCAATAAAATGTTTTACGACAGTAGGTGGAGGTGATGTCTGAGCCCGTCAAAGCAGGTGATTCACACTCGGCATGACTCTTATATGGACAAAACTGGTGCCTACCGGGAATTAGGTCACCAGGAAATACAGATGTTGCAAACCTCTCACTCAAGTACAGACTATGTTCCCACAAGAATTTGGAGGATGACACAAACAATCAAATGAAATGTGCAAAGGGGTTCACTACTCATTCACAAAAAATGCTATAGTGACCCGCTCCAGAGCAGAAATACCACATTAGAGCAAAGTTAGTGCAACAAACACACAAGTTGTTCACAATAGACTGGCATAACCCTCACTTGGATGGAAGAGCTGCTTAGTGTCATATACTTAAGTCATTTTGAGGTATAGCCTACTTTCAGTTTGAGACCATGTTTTTCTATTTGCACTTGTATTTGCCTGTTTGAGTCAGTAGCTGCGGTGGGGATGACTGTTTGAATAGGATATGACACACGCGCGTTTCCACATACACCATTCAAACCACAAATCACGCAGTCTTCTCCAACTTACAGCTGATTGATTTGGTTCTTGTTGACCACTGCCTCCTCGCTAAAGTAGGGCACCATCTTCGCCCCGCAGCAGGAACAGAAGCTCACCGTAGCGGAGCTCTCCGAGGCGGGCATAGAGCCCAGGGTCATGTCGTCAGAGACGGGCAGAAAGTTGCAGGAGTCCGGGGAGAACTTTTACTCTTCCTCAACAGGAGCGTGTCCTGTGCCCATTTTAGCGATGACCGCTGTTTCTAAAATCAAGTCCGCAGATAAAAAACGATTACGCAAATTGTTCCGCACAGATGTGCTTAGATCGCTTCGAAATAAAATATAAATAATATCCGTTTAATAAAAGAAGTCCAATAATTAGTATAAAAACACGGTAAAAGTCCATAAAACAGTCGATGTAAAAACAGTAATCCCACACGATTGCCGCATGCGGAGCATATGACTGGGAGAAAACTGTCCCGGAGAACTCATCAGAGGGAGGGGTTAACGCACGTGCTTTGGGAACAGGCTCGGCCTATTACAGCACGAGGGAGGGTTGAAGTGCGCTCCTCGCGCCTCTGCCTCCTCCTGTGCACTGTCCTGATACCGGACAGTCAGTGTGAGGCCAGGGGAAATACAGGTGTCTATGGTATTTACACAGCAGGTGGAAAGCAGACACCGTTGTCCTTTTTTCTGAAGGACTGATTTATATTTGACGAGAATGTGGTCGACTTTATGTCAATTAAAAGTCCAAACTGTTCGGATAGACAACTAAGTAACTTAATTTAGTGCTGTCCCTGCACCAAACAGGCATCAACACTCGCAATTTAAAAGAAAAACATATTTGTTGGTACCAGTTTTTGGAACCAATTTATTTTTCGATACCAACTAATTGGTAACTTCACTTAAAAAGAAAGAAAACGTACTCAGCCCTTGCGGTTATATAGAAAAATATCACATTGGGCTAATTTCAAAAGATCAAAACCCATGATAGTTTTTTGAGATAAGCCCCAAATAACCACAATCAGTGACTGACTACTACTCATTCTATTTCCTAATCCTATGATGTATTAATGCAGTTACTGTGTCTGTACACAAGGGTTAAGAAGCAATGTGTCCTGTCCAGTTGAGTTTAATGCAATAGAGTCAATTAGGAACCACATGCCCGTTTCACTCTAGCACTGGGCTGGACTGAGGACCCCTCTCAGCTCTCCTCCCTCAAAACCTTTTAGCCCTGGACCAGAGTAAGTGGTTTGTAAACTTCGAGCTCGTCAAGTTCAGTTTTAGCGTTGGTTGTGATATGGAGCAGTCCTGGTTAAGTCCTAGTTTATTTACCTCGCCAATTTTCCAGTCTTAGTTCAGGTTGAGACTTTCTCCGTGTTGGTTTTGTTTGACCACTAATGACAGAGATCTACTCCTCTCAGACACCTGTGGCTTAACAGTGCCTTGTGAAAGTATTCGGCCCCCTTGAACTTTTTGACCTTTTGCCACATTTCAGGCTTCAAACATAAAGATATACAACTGTAATTTTTTGTGAAGAACCAACAACAAGTGGGACACAATCATGAAGTGAAACAAAATTTATTGGATATTTTAAACATTTTTAACAAATAAAAAACTGAAAAATTGGGCGTGCAAAATTATTCAGCCCCCTTACGTTAATACTTTGTAGCGCCACCTTTTGCTGCGATTACTGCTGTAAGTCTCTTGAGGTTTGTCTCTATCAGTTTTGCACATTGAGAGACTGAAATATTTGCCCATTCCTCGTTGCAAAACAGCTCGAGCTCAGTGAAGTTGGATGGACAGCGTTTGTGAACAGCAGTTTTCAGTTCTTTCCACAGATTCTCGATTGGATTCAGGTCTGGACTTTGACTTGGCCATTCTAACACCTGGATATGTTTATTTGTGAACCACTCTATTGTAGATTTTGCTTTATGTTTTGGATCATTGTCTTGTTGGAAGACAAATCTCCGTCCCAGTCTCAGGTCTTTTGCAGACTCCATCAGGTTTTCTTCCAAAATGGTCCTGTATTTGGCTCCATCCATCTTCCCATCAATTTGAACCATCTTCCCTGTCCCTGCTGAAGAAAAGCAGGCCCAAACCATGATGCTGCCACCACCATGTTTGACAGTGGGGATGGTGTGTTCAGGGTGATGAGCTGTGTTGCTTTTACGCCAAACATAACATTTTGCATTGTTGCCAAAAAGTTGGATTTTGGTTTCATCTGACCAGAGCACCTTCTTCCACATGTTTGGTGTGTCTCCCAGGTGGCTTGTGGCAAACTTTAAACGACACTTTTTATGGATATCTTTAAGAAATGGCTTTCTTCTTGCCACTCTTCCATAAAGGCCAGAGTTGTGCAGTATACGACTGATTGTTGTCCTATGGACAGAGTCTCCCACCTCAGCTGTACATTTCTGCAGTTCATCCAGAGTGATCATGGGCCTCTTGGCAGCATCTCTGATCAGTTTTCTCCTTGTATGAGCTAAAAGTTTAGAGGGACGGCCGGGTCTTTGTAGATTTGCAGTGGTCTGATACTCCTTCCATTTCAATATTATCGCTTGCACAGTGCTCCTTGGGATGTTTAAAGCTTGGAAAATCTTTTTGTATCCAAATCCAGCTTTAAACTTCTCCACAACAGTATCTCGGACCTGCCTGGTGTGTTCCTTGTTCTTCATGATGCTCTCTGCGCTTTAAACTGACCTCTGAGACTATCACAGAGCAGGTGCATTTATACGGATTCTATTTATCATCATCAGTCATTTAGGTCAACATTGGATCATTCAGAGATCCTCACTGAACTTCTGGAGAGAGTTTGCTGCACTGAAAGTAAAGGGGCTGAATAATTTTGCACGCCCAATTTTTCAGTTGTTTATTTGTTAAAAATGTTATATCCAATAAATTTCGTTTCACTTCATGATTGTGTCCCACTTGTTGTTGGTTCTTCACAAAAAATTACAGTTTTATATCTTTATGTTTGAAGCCTGAAATGTGGCAAAAGGTCAAAGTTTAAGGGGGCCGAATACTTTCGCAAGGCACTGTATAAGAGGCCATGGAAGCAGCCATTGTCTGCGTGTTACATAAGGATTGAGAAGAACAAATGAGAAACAGACATGGGACGAACAGATGTCAACGCATGTAAAGTTCACATGGTGGACTCTTAGGGGAAAACAAACTTCTCAGAAAGTGTGGTTAGACTGGACTTGACATGCCATGGCTTAACTCATTTTTCTTCTTGAAAAAAAAAAAAAAGACTCTTTTATTGTACAACTGTGCCAACCGTTACCCCTAAGTAAGCTGACAACAATTTGCAAAACACAGTAAAAACCCGGGCTCACCTCCTCGCACTCACACCAGCTCGCACTCAAGTGGCCTGTTTGCTAAGTCAAAACACATGGGGTTATTGGCATCACCGGAGATCACAATGAGACATGTTATTTATCATTGTTTATCAGCATGGAGAGTTAAGGACTGAAAATCAAACCGTTATTAAATGATACTTTGCAACTCGGAAAACTCTCAAAACCTATTCTCATCAATCCCAAAAAAAGAGAGAGAACGTTTTAGGACCACTGCTCTAAATCCAGACGCCGCGAGCCGCTCTCACCACCATTCCCCAGTTACGGCAAGATTACATAAAAATGGGGCTCATAATGTCACTTTTAGTTCCAGCTTCAATAACAACCTGAACTTGAATGGTGAAGACTCAGAGAAACAGGGGCTGTCTTATGTCATGGTGTAGGCTGTGTTATATAATGCACGCCCTCGGCACATTTACCGGCTGTCAGGTCGGGCAAGCTGGAAGTGACGATTATCTTGTTTAGGCAAGTCGCAATAATTCAGTCGAGATTTATTACAGCGTCGAGCAAATTGCGTAACAAATCTCATTATTCATCAATCGCTTCTTTCATTGTGTTATTGGTTTGAGAACATTTTGTCCTAGTTTTAAGTGACGCCAAGTTCTAAATGTGTCCTCAAAGTGTTCCTCTTCATAAAGAAATGAATCGACAAAGGGTTCGCGGCCACCGAAGTGAAAAGCTACCCGAGTTTACTGAAGTACTTTAATCCCGCTACTGTTTAATATTTACTACTACTGACTACAATGACTACTACAACCACAATCTCGCTCATGGAACACTGAACGTTGACAACTTAAAAATGAATGGGTAAAATCAAAATTAAATGCGTTCAGAAACTAAATCAAAGTAGAGCTCTGCAGTTCACGTCCTGCATCAGTTGTGTCATTTGTCGTACTTGTGTCATTGGGTTTACTCAGCCACATAACACAAACACCTGTTTCACTTCACGACACCACAGATAAATGGATCACCACCACAACACCAAAGCCACACCAGATCGCCCCACCACCGCCTTGTTCTCCAAGTCACCAGGGCCCTGTGGGAACGGACTAGTCTGTGGTCTGTAACACGAGCTGCTGTTGTGATGTTTTGGTCCGGACTACAGTTGCACAATCATCTTTTTCCACTGACTGGGAACGGGCAAAATAAAGAGGTCATAGGGCTTGTTTAAAGAGTCCACTCGGAGTACAAATTTACTCATTCAATCACGTTGTTTTGAAGGGATTTGCTTCAGAATGAAGTACGTCTGAAAGTGTGTTGTAGAAAGAATCCTTTTTAAATGTAGAGTTTGTAAGTACCGTACAGTTTTTGACCATTGTATATGTTGTACTGAGCAGTAAACATTTTCTAATTAAAAAAAGGAAATAATAATAACAATGACAGTAGTGAACAGAGAAATGTAGTTGTGGAAAGTAGGGCTGAACGATATTGAAGTAGCTTGCGATATGCGATATGGCTGTGCAATATCACGATAACGATATTATTTCGGTATTTCACTAAACCGTTTCAAGACGATATGTTCCATGTTGACATTGCTGTAATACCACCGCCTGGTGGCCAGGGGCGACTCCAAGAGACACTTGGGGGCATTGATTCGAATGGGACTTCAGACGTCCCTAGAACGGCTTAAAAGCCTGGCTCCAAAGAGTTTTTCTTTTGCTAAAAATCGATATGACCCAAGTGGGTAGGTGAAATATTTTTAACCACGCTGGACACAGGACTCGGGAACCTTTATAATGAATGGGGCTGAAGGGGACCCGCTCATCTTTATTATATTATATCTATGATCAGGACCAAAACAAGACTAAAATGTAACTAAATTAGTACTGAAGTTTTACACATTTATAAGTTCAATGCATTGTTTCTTTTTGGCTGAGTTTGCCAAAAATGTTTCAATCTCAGTCAGATGAAGACTTTAATAATAATAATGCATTGGTTTTATATAGCGCTTTTCTGGACACTCAAAGATGCTTTACTTTGCACTATTCATTCACTCCATACTTGGTGGTGGTAAGCTACTATTGTAGCCACAGCTGCCCAGAAGCGAGGCAACCAGTCTGCGCCATCGACCCCTCCGACCACCACCAACTCACACACTACATTCGCCAGGCTTCCTGGTGTTCCCAAACGGTCATTGTGGCATTGCGATACGGATATTGCATCACCTAATATGGCGATACGATATTTTCTGCGATGTATTGTGCAGCCCTAGAGAATTTAGCAGGAGATGTTAGTTAAAAAAAAAAATTATCACAGGCAGCACAGTAGCGCAGCGGTTAGCACCTCCGCTTCACAGCTAGAAGGTCCGGGTTCGATTCCCACCAGGACGGGGCCTTTCGGTGTGGAGTTTGCATGTTCTCCCCGTGTCTGTGTAGGTTTCCCCTACCACTAAAAACATGTGCAATAGGTGAATCCTCCAGCCAGGTGATTCTGACCATCAGCCTGGCTCCACATCATGGAGATGGGTCTGCTGTCGATCACTGCTCCTTACGGGTTGCCTCAGTGGCATCAAAGGATGGGTTAAATGCAGAGGACAAATTTCCCTACGGGGACAATAAAGTAAAACAAACAAACCCATCACGTAATGTTCCTATACTGAGAACCTGTTACTATTCCCATCAGAGTAACCCTGCAGTTCATTGGTGCATCCCACTGACTCTGAAATGTCCAACCATTACACTTGCTGTTGACATCTCAGTGGACTTGGACAAACACCAGTAAAATGCAAATGTTCAACTGATGCACAATACTTATTTCACAATGCAATGCTTATTCACACGCAGCCCTGCAGCGGTTCTCTGGAAGAAACTCCTCTTCTGGCACAACTTCTGCAATTAAAAAGGTTGAACTCACTTTGCGGTTCACCCAAAAGCCCGATGCAACTATCTGTTTGCTTACAAACTTATGTATATCACATGCAACCTATTAGCCCTGTTGTTTTATCTGAAAACAATCCCACATGTGTGCACTGGAGATGAACTATTTTAATTGTTTAAAAATCAGATTCAGAGCAGTACACATTTTAAACACATCTATAGGACTGGAGCATTAACATTTGAAACTGAAATATGATCTGAACAATGCAGTCTGTGTCCGCAGTCAAATTGTGATTGTGATTGAATTGCGTTAAATACCTTTCGTGTGCACAATCTGAAGAAGCAAAGCAGGTTATTTTATTTTATTTTATTTTTTTTAAGACAAATACAATAAAACTGTTTCATAATAAGTGAAGCAGCAACAGCTACAACGCCTTATGTTCAAATGTTTGCACACCGCTCAGATGTGCTACAGGAGCACTTAACCTTGAAGAAACAAGGAGGCCAGATAAGACGGACAAAGACCGACTTGTGCACAGAGAACGGGACAAACAGAAGCCACTGTATTTTACTGTATTCAAGCTACCAGGAAGGGTTATAAAGTTTTACATTGTCACGGCGGCCGGTATTGCAGCGCGTGGATGTAGGTCACAAAAGATATTCAGACAAAAAGATATTGTATGAACAGATAAATGCTTTTAGAATCGAAATCATCAAAACTACAAATGCCACCCTTTCGATCACGTTGACCTGGGACACGCTAGCCATTCATCTCGAGTCTAATACTGCGCCACCGTTCAACACTGAGCAGGTGCATGGACCGACAGATGTTCCAGCTCTCCTAAAAAAGCAGAAACGTGTCCACACTCGAGTTTCGCCCCCAAGCACAGAGTTCATAACAGCAGCAGGAGCACGTTCTCGTTCCAATTCCATTTAGACGTATCAGATTCCAAGCCTGACGACTCGCCCGCCGCGAGGAGATCTGGGTTATGCCAGTTATATCACATGCAGAAGTTCAAACATGCTCCAAAGCCTAGCAAGAGGCAGTGAGAAACATATTTTGTTAGCTGCAAGAGCATTGCTATGTCTTGAACTCAGAAATAGGTATGAGCTCTATAGTATATCAACATTTATCAACCTAGATCCCAACGTAAATGATATTACGCTTCACGGTGCACTATTGCCTCTAAGGGGTAAGGAAAGCTATCTGATCGGCAGGCGGATTGATTTGACCACTCACTCAGAGCATGGTGGAAACTGACAGATCGCTCCACATGGGAGCTCGCAATTCAATACGCCACACAAAATGATTTTATATCATATCGCCCAGCCCTTTTAAGAAAAATATCCTTTTTCTTTCTTTTTTTGTTACTGTTTGTTTGCAATGTGTGCATTGTAAGTGAAATCAAGACCAATCTGAGGTGGTATGGTATGGTCTAAAAACTACACATGGCCCAAAACAAAGTCTTTAACTCTTGTAACATGAGTATGTGTGGCCAATAGAAACGTTGATTTGCATCATGTAGTTAAAGTTCTTTTAATGGTTTTTAAATGTCTTAATGGTCTTGGTCCTTCTTATCTTTCAGAACTGCTTTTACTTTATGAACCTTCACGGCCCCTTGGCTCCTCTGGCAGGGGTCTCCTAGTTATTCCTAAAGTCAACCGAAAGACTCACGGCGAGGCGTCTTTCCAATATTATGGCCCTCGCCTCTGGAACGACAGGACCGCAGAGAACGTTCATGTATCTAAGAGCAGGCTCAAGACCCGCCTTTTTCACTTAGCCGTAACACCGTAGCACACACTTGTTTTGAACCCCTGGGCACAGAGCATTAACGGCAGTGGGAAGTTGCTGAAAACACATATCAGAGTGTTAAATGCGCGCTCCATTGATGGGATTCAATGACCTTTAACTGCGCAGACGTCTGACATAATGCAAACAGACAAACAGGGGCAAACCAATTACAACTGCGGCAGGGTCTGATACGTTACATGTGAACAACAATTTAGGTCTGATGAAATGAATAGCACAAAGCCGAAGTACAATATGATATAACATATTAAAAGCAACACAGTCCTACACTGGGCAGGAGCGTAGAACGACAGATCCACATCCCGAGCCGACGTCAAGCAATTTAAATTCATCATTCCCTCTGCACCAGCGAGGGCATCGGATTTAAATAAAACCGAAGCCAACTTTTGCACGTCTCGAGCTTCACTCTTCACAAACAGTTGCACCGGGAATGACACTGTGGTGCAAACAAGAATCATGCATAACATTTCTGCTGGATCCATAGGCGGTGGTCAAATCAATGGGCCCTGTGTTTTCGCCGGTACAGGCCCATTGCTTCTTGGATCCACATGTTGGGTGGAGGAGACCTTATGTAACTCCTATTATGGGTCAGTAAGGGCCTTTTTTTAATCGTGTGTGTGCGCCAAAGCCGAGCGGGACTTTAGGTCAGCGCTTTCTAACGATACAACAGCACCTAATCTGGACCTGCACTTGCACCGCGGGGGTGACTTCACCGGCGCTGCTGCTGCTGCTGGTAGAGTTCAATTACCTAACGGGTAATTGAGAACATGTGGCGCGTCCTTCTCTCAGCGATCGGGGCGCGTTGAAGCAGTGCAGGAGTGAGGTCACTGTGTTTCAGCCTTCAAATATGCGTGACATCAGTTTCATCCATCGCAATGTTTTTTCAACTTCATGTAATCTGCACTCAAACCCACACGGACGTTTGCTTTTAGTGCAAACGACTATTTTGTCTTTCCAGTTATTACTTAGTCGGATGCTTTCAGGCATAAATCTAAGTTTCAGAGCTGGTAAAGTGGAATAGCAAAGATGGGTAATGTAGAACTCGCTCATGGCTCTTGCGTACAGTAAGGTTGCGCAGTTTTGGAGGATTTCAGGGCCAATTTGTCAACTAAATTTGCTAAAATATTGCGTTAACTTTGTTCTAATCTAGTGAATCTAGTGAATTGCACTTAAACTGTAGTTGTACCAAAAAAGCTACCATTATTGTCTCAACTACAAGTACAAGCCAAAGACTATCAGAATCAATCCCTTGCTTTCACTTGGATACACGAGAGGAACATATTGCTCAACTTGGAAGACATAAAGTGATGTGTTTTCATGTCTCAAGTATTTTTACTAGATTTATGGGGTTAGGTTTATAGTGCATTGGCTTGGGTAGTAAAAATGCAGTTATAAATCTGTAATAATCTGTCCAGGGGCCAAAATATTCACTTTCCTTTTTGCATATTGAATTGGCAATGTTATTGATTTATTTTCCCGACCTGCAGTTTGCCACATGGACTACTTGTGCTTGTGAACAAAATGTGATCTATTTCAATAATCTTTCCAAAGTATGCGCATGAGCGTTTGTCCAGCACACGACTTGTCCAGAGCACAGTGTCAGAGGTTTAAGAGCTACAGCGTGAGTGAAAGCGGAGATGCTCCTGGCAGTGGGCAATGCCCAAGGGTCAAAATAAGACACATGTTACATAAGGTACTGCCACTTCTTAAATATGGAGAGACTGGCACTAGAGATGCACAATATATCGCCAAATTCTGGTTATCGCGATATCGGGTGTGGCAATATCCATATTGAATCCAAAATTAAAGAAGCAAAAACATATCACAAAACCACAGTGCTTTCCATCTGAGATTCATACATTTTTATTATTAGTTATTAAAAACCTTCAATAAAACCAAACTCAAAACAGGTGCAAAGTTTTAATCTTGATTTTCCTAGTTTAGTTCAAATGTAAGTTAAATTTAGTGGAACGAATTGTGAAATGGTTTAATAAACATTGCAAAAATATGTTATTGCAATATTCTAGACACCAAATATTGCAATTTCATCAAATACTGTATGTGCAAATAAAGTTATAAGTGCTACCAAAGCAATGGTACAAATAGTCAATTGTTTAGTTAATTTGAGCAGAAAGTAGTTCAAACATCTTTTACAGAAGAAAAGAAAAAAAACACGCCTATTGTGCTCAAAATGCATGCTTTTAATTTAATCTTCAAGACCTAAAAAAGGTTTATAATGAAGAGTATCAAAAGGGATACAAAAAAAAAATGAACAGCAAATGAATAGTCTTATTAAAATGGCTTCCTTCCAAAAATGAAGCCTAACCCATCTAAATTTAACTTTCCACACTTGAAACTGTAGCCTTATCATTTAATGTCAGATGAGCGTTCAGTACCGTGGGAACACTATTGCATGAGAGCGGCAAAGAAAAGCTCCAATCCACAGTCCATTAAAATGAAAAAGGTGCCCAGCCTTTAATGTCCCACTCCCTTGTTTGCAGGTTTACCTATAAAACGCCTAGTAATCGTGAATGGATATCAAGCTGCGCAAGAAGCCAAGGGGCCTTTGAGAGTCGTCAGTGTGATAGCTTTAAAGGGCCAAGGATTTATAAAAAAATCAAAAATAAAAATCTATTGTTACTTTTATACAAGCTGTCTGTTTAAAAAGTGAATAAATCCTGAAAAATCCCCATGATATTGCATTTGTTTTATTCACATGCCACCCTGCCCTACATCCTAATGAGCGTACCGTGCCTCCCTAATCCGCACTGTATTGTATGTTAACTGTCAAATCGCTGCAGGTTTCCATTCATGATGTGTGTCACAATGAGCTGACTCATCCAAACAAAAGGACTGTATTAGGTGATGACGTCCCCGGGCCTTGTGTGAAAGTATGCGAACGTCAAGGAGCGCTAATCCTTTAGGTTCACTGTGTTCGCCTCTGACAGACCAAATATTAACACACTTTTCAAAACTGATGCCATCAACAGCGAATCCAGCGTTATGTAAGGACAAATTATTTACTTGATGATCTACTATAGTGTTGAGGGTGTAATTCTGTCCTTTGTTAGGAAGGATAACCTACAGTTGTGTGTTTATAAATTGATCTGCTTCTGGTTATTCATAGGGTTTTATCCTCAGCAACTCCCACCTGAACCGAGCACATTTTCAATAGTTTGGCTTTACCCAAATCGAAAAGCTTCCTGAAAAAAGCGTCAAGAAAATGAGAATGAAAAAAGTGTCGAAAAATTATGAAAAAGTGGGAAAAAATACAATAAAAAACATTGACAAAAAAAGGGTTGAAAACGCAATCAAGAGAGCCCCAGAAGAAGCAACAAAAGAGTGACAAAATAGGCGATGAAAAAATGGCAAAAATCCCATGACAACACGGCAACAACGCAAGGGGAAATATCCATTTAGATCCGTTTTTGTAGGTCTTAGCTTTCAAATGAGGCGTTACACTGGGCTTTTGGCTGTAAGCTTTTAGATTTGGGTAAAACTGCGCTCGTTTGGTTAAGGAGCTAATACAATAAGCCGACAGAGGCCGTTCATGCTCCATTACTCTGCATTTCGAAGTAATACTAAGCAACAGGATGGCTGGCTGACACTCATATGTCATAGCGTTACTAAAGCACATGTTGTGCGGTGACGGACAGCACCGGTTTGATTAACCCGAGTGCATGTTGTTTTGACTTATGAGAAACAAAAGTTGAAGAAGTTATCCAAACACTGCATGTTTTCGCAGAGATAAACCTTTCGCTCCTACTTTATTGTTGTTGGCACGGACCTGCTGTCTTCGACGTATTGTATTGCATCACATGAATTGAACATGCCAATAGATGTACTAAATATTCAAAACTCAATCTCAAAACAAAATCAGATATGACAGATGATTGCCAAGGGCGCCTAATAATATGACTCACCAACTTGACCAGAAATATATTACATGAATGAAATAGTATCGATCTACTGTTCCTTGTACACTTGCTTTTTACTGTGCTGAAGCGCAGACTCCCCCTAGTGGTGGACACGCGCGCTCACACACTTGCGTCGGTTATATACTGATTGTGTATTGTTTAGTGTGTGATTGAATATGTTTTCCAGGAAATAGCTGCAGTGTGACATAACAGGAAATGGTCTCACCTCCGTTGCTGGGAGCGACGGTCATCCTCCCCACTTCCTGCCTCCTGGAAACGCAAACAAAAATACTCATTATTAATTTATGCCGGCCACTTTACAATATCATCGTAGAATACTAGCCTAAGAAATCCAAAAGGAAAGACCACAGACATGAATGGAATCACTGACAAATGACATATATAACATAGTAATTCACCAGCCCCCTTGATCAATTGGAAACTTTAGGTCTATACATTATGCTGATCAAAAAATGGCACCATTGAATAAAGGTAAATGTAATGAACATGTCAAACGCAGTTTTCCTTCACTGTGGTTTGACCCAAAGTGGTTCTTAATCAAACCGGGGCTTTTCACAGGAAGCCGGGATAAGGCTGATCCCGACTTAGTGTCCAGTCCACGCAGAGTCCCTCTTTTTCCAAAACGCAATCATCCTCCCATCCGACCCACCCCCCCACCCCAACCTCCCCGTCCTCCCGCTCACTGCTGGGGGGGAACACATCTCACTGCACAACTGTACAAACAAGCACACGAAACGTACACACACACAGTTTTAATCCCGTCTGCTCCAGTAATCCCTCAAAAAACCCTAAACTTTTCCTCTGGCTTCAGTCTGTTCAACTGACACCACCCAAGACAAGTATAGTATATTTGTATACGTAATACTTTCTACTTTTCTGGTGTTGACATCCACCTTAAAGACATGACACAATTATTGAAGGAGCGACAGAAGAAATTAAAGGTGTAATTGTTTGCAGCATACAGGGAAAGCGGAATAGTAGAACTGCACACAGTATGGGGCAAAGATTGAGGGTGTGTAATATGACTGTGCTCTATCTCCCGCAGATGTGATTATCGACTTCCCTGTCAATATGTAACCGAGTCAGCAGAACTCAAATGGAAAAGTGGTACCTTTAAAACTGGGGTAGGCTTTACTTTACTGGGAGTATTTGCCCGACATTCTTCTCCACTGCAACACGACTGCATTAGTTCACAGTAACACTCTACAAAGTCATTAACAGCGTTTTACACTTCCTGCATGTGAAGATCATTTATAACATGATTTGGGCTTGGGCTGACCCAAAGAGTGACTTTGAAGGAGAATGAATAGGAAATATGATCATGTATTTGAAGCAGCGCTGTCAATTGAACTTCCAAATGAGCTTTTATCGCGAAAATAAGTCTCTGCATGTGCGTGGCCAGAACTAAAGGATTACACTAACACTATATGGGCTGGTCACCATGGTTACATATAGGGGAGCGGTCGCTATAGCCAATCCGAGGGCAGGATTTGTGTGCAGCTAGGCAGATTAGCGCACCGCTGTATAGAGCATCACCCCCGCTGTGCTCATGTCAAGTCGCGCCAAATCCCAAAATGCCTTTTAATTATTTGGCAAATGACGGATGGAGGGTCTGGTGTTCACAGAGCGGGAAAAAACACAGCCTACAGCGGTTTGTCGCCAATGGAGACAAATGTAGTCAAAACTGTGAGAAGAGCACATTTTAAATACTCTTATTATGTTGTAATCGCATCTTTAGTTTGAAGACTTTTTAGTACAGGAGTAAGAATGCAGGTCCTATAGACAGAGTTTCAAAACAATACAAATGTAGGATAAACAACAGGGCGAAACTATGGCAGACCTGCTAACTCCTTACTGGTGCTTATGTAAAGTTAGGAATGTTGACAGCACATTTCAAAGGTCATTATTGTTTTTTCTATTTTTTATTTGGCTCAAATTTGAAGAAAGTACTTAATGTTATTTACGAGCTTTGGTTTTTACGCTTCCTTTTTCCCGGCGGTAGCAGAGAGCTCACACGGCTCTCTCTCTCTCCTCGTGGTCTTATGACGAGCAGCTGGTAACCCCAACCCCAGGCCTCCGCACCGCCTCAAAGCTACAAACGCACGCACAAACAGCTCCAATGTGGCAAATGACTTTGATCTCAGCGGCCTATAATACAGTGTGTGGCTGTACCTCGTAATCAATGGCAAAATAGAGCCACTGTTTGTGTAATGGCCCTTCTTCGATCAAAGCGACGGCATTAGCACTGGTCCTAATGGAGTTTTTAAGGCACATTTAATGGCAGTAAATTTACAGCATTTCTGAAACACAGTCATTTTAGGGAAAATTACACGCTTCTAAGATCTGTCTGTCTAATATCTTCTGCTTGGGGATTTTCATAATGATCTGTTTATGTTCATTTGCGTGGGAGCAATATACTCCATCAACAAACTCGAATACAAATCGGCGTTCTAGCAATAATACTGTCTATACTAGTTTGGAAATGTTCGCTGTACCAGAGTGCAGCGGCTCCATAGGGTGATTAAAGTAATATTTGGTCTTCAAACGTAGAAGAAGATTTAGAGTAGCTCTCCTAAATGAACACAGCATACCAAAGTAACAATCAATACAGGCACAATGTTCTTATGGGTTGACGCTTGTTGCACAAAGCCTTAACAATGTCATTATGGATCAGGGAACTGTCCCGCTAAGTCTGAATGATCTGACGGGCTAGTTACACTAACCTGCTTCAAATAGCTTATCCTCACCCAAAGTCGATACATACCAGCGTGTACTGTGGCGCGGTCGGGGAAAGGTTTGTGGCTTCACTGAAAACAAGAAATAGTCCATCTTTCTGCATGTGGGACTTGTACTACTTGATCAGTTCACATTGAAGGTTTACAATGTTCACTCACCCTTTAAATGATCTGGATCCAGCGCGCACCGGTTATCTTGTCATTGCATTTAAAGATAGAAAACTATGAGTTATGAAAAAAGTTTGAAAGTTTAAAGTTTCTCTTATGATGCAATATCATCTTGCCCTTGTTGGATAGAATTGCTCAACTACTGCTTTAATAGTGCTGAAATGTGGTGATTTGATATGCTTTGGCCAGTAAAAGTGCATATCATCCATGTCTTGTGTTACAATCAATGCAGCAACATTGATTTAGTAAGATCCGCTGTTATACCATGGATCAATAATAACACAAAAATAGAATTTCAAGTTATTTTTACCTGATAACAAATTGTACCAAAACAATGCGATTTATGAGACTTGCTGTTACTATCCTATTACAAGTTTATTAGAGCAGGTGGGCTACATCCAACACAATGGTGAATATGAACCAGTGAATACATAAATGTACAGTCATTTCCATCCCTCACGTGCGAAAGCAATACCCAAGTCGCCAAATTCCTCAAAGTGAGTTCCCATCAATGATCTGATCGCTCCATCATCATTTTCCCCAGTCTGCTAAAAATAAAGTGATCTGAAATGTCCGCACACTGTGTTCTCAATCCTCTCTATTCGACACACCTAGAGCAGAAATGAACCCCACAGTGCAAATGTCACACCAGTTCACGGGTACTCACAGACACGCAGGGGCTGGAGGTAGCGCTCGGGCTCGGCGATCGCTGGACCGTCACCAGCGCCATCGTGCCCGCGGCTGATCGGGGCCTGGACTGCGGTCACCTGGGCGAGAAAAGCCCCGGGATGCGCATGTTATTGCTCGGCCGGGGAAATATGCCGAGTTCTGGAGGTTATTTCCTCGCTCGTTGCTCCGCTGTCTTCAGAAGTGTGAAGGGGAAAAGAGACGCGAGTGCAGCATCCGATTTAGCGCCTTCAAAATAAAATGTAGGCCCGAACCATAATGTGAACTCACTTAGACGAAAGTGTATGGGGGGAAAATGTGAATGTTTAACCGATTAACCCCCGGCTTAACCAAGTGCATTGTCTCCAGTTTGTTTTTTACCCAAATCTAAAAGGTTACAGCCTTTAGTATGGCTCATTTGAAGGCTAAGACCGACAGAACTCATCAAAAGCAATTCTTGTCGCGTTATTTCATTGCTTTTTTGTTGCGTTTTCGTCACACATTTTTGCCACTATTTTGTTGTCACTTTTTTGTTACGTTTTTTCTCACGTTTTCGTGGATTTTTTTCTCACCTTTTTATAAAAAAAAAAAATTCTCACGTTTGTATCGCTCTTTTGATGCATTTTTGTTGCTTTTTGTCACTTTTTTGTCACGTTTCTTTTGCCTTTTTTGTCCCTTTTCGCTCACGTTTTTGACACATCTTTTGTTGCATTCTCAGCCTCGTTTTTGTTCTCACGTCACATGTGTTGCTATTTTGACAGTTTTTTCAATAAGCTTTTAGATTTGGGTAAAGCCAAACTGGAGAAAATGCCCTCTGTTCGGGCGGGGGTAAAAAGGTTAATGAACATTAGGCACTTTATTATTTAGGCTACTGAACCTTTTGTCTCGAGTGATCTTTACAGCTTTACAAGGAGGGAATGCCTCGCCGGTTTTCTGCGCATGCGCTTTAGAATCCAGCTGTCAAACCGCTGCTTCTCCAGACCACCGCCATTCATCCATTCACACTCGGCACTGGCAGTGAACTTGGGTGATTGTAGATGGGACCCACATGTACGATCTAATCCGCTGTACTACCGTGGCGGCACGGTAGTACAGCGGTTAGCGCTCGTGCTTCACAGCTAGAAGGTCCCGGGTTCGATTCCCACCTGGACGGGGCCTTTCTGTGTGGAGTTTGCATGTTCTCCCCGTGTCTGCGTAGGTTTCCTCCGGGTACTCCGGTTTCCCCTACCACCAAAAACATGTACAATAGGCCGGGATGAATGATGTGAGTGAGTGGTTGGTGGTGGTCGGAGGGGCCGATGGCGCAGATTGGCTGCCTCGCTTCCGTCAGTCTACCCCAGGGCAGCTGTGGCTACAATAGTAGCTTACCACCATCAAGTATGGAGTGAATGAATAGTGCAATGTAAAGTGTCTTTGAGTGTCCAGAAAAGCGCTATATAAAACTGATGCATTATTATTATTATTATTATTAAAAGCATTATTGTTTTGAAATGTGGTAGTTCTAAACTGGTTTAACGTGTTTGGTTTTATAAAGAGGTCATGTAGAACTACAGAACTGTTGCTAAATATAATGGGCTGGTCATTTGAGGAGTCCCGCACCACAACCAAACATATTATGGGGATAAATACATGAAAAATGAATTATCATCATTGTAGAGTTAAACATAACAAGTGTTAAGCCCCTTTAACCTCCCCCAACTAAACCGAGCAGTTCGACTTTACCCAAATCTAAAAGCTTCTTGACCAGAGTAACTGCTCATTTGAAAGCTAAGAACTCCAAAATTGCGTTTTTATCACTTTTTTGATGACATTTATATTGCTTCTTTATCACGTTTTTGTAACTTTTTTGCTGCGTTTTGATCCTCATTTACATTTCATTTTTATCGCTATTTTGTCGCTTCTTTCAAGAAGCTTTTATATTTGGGTAATGCCAAACTGGAGAAAGTGTGCTCGATTATGGTGGGGGTTAAGGGGTTAAAAAGCACACCGGGCATTATTATAACTCTCACTATGACAGTGTTATTTCAGCTCTTTCCATTTCGATTGTATTATTTTGAATTGTTTTGATGCCTGACTCTCAGCGCACATCAGAAGCACATGGCTACTTAGTATGCGTTCTTATGTTTCTCAGTCAGCGTATTGCTGCTGTGTGGATGTTCGCAATAAGCCTAATAGTCTATTATTTATTTGGGGATTTTGCTAGTGTTTGGCAGGCTGGAGCTGTACTGTGGAAAAGATGGACAAATTGGCTTCAGTGGCACTTTTCTTTTTATTTTGGACGTGTTGTATAATACGTATCATAGGGTGTCCTTCATAAAAGAAATACCTCTGTATGTATTCTTGGATCTAAGACCTGCATGACATTTTTATGTTATCTCAGACCGGTCGATATCCCTGGGGAGATGAGAAATGGGGGTGTGATCTCCAAGCTGGGGGAGGAGTGGAGGCCACTGTGATTGAAGAGTCAGAAGAGGGTCACAGCAAGAAGGTTAGGAAATAGGAAATAGACCATGTACTCAAACCTTTGACTTCAAGGTGTGCAGTACCACCAGAGAAAATATGTTTTTGTATATTTGTTTTTAATTTTGTCTAACCTGAAAAAAGAATAGAATAAAATAAAACACATAGAATATGGATCAATGTTTAGCACTAAGGACTAAGTCCCAGTCTCTTGTGCCACTTTTTTAAATAGTGACTGCTAAAAGTTACCAAATTTTATCTGGTTGATGTATTTTTTTTTTACCTTTGGCTTTGTTGACTGATCTCATAGGCCTGTCAAATAGGCTAGACGTTTTCTAAGGTGCAGGACAATCTGGTTTATATACCAGGCAAGTCTACAGCATAAAAACCTGGACAGATCTAACCAAGATTAAACCAGGACCTCTTCAGGTCTTCTCAGACAAAGTGTTTCTTTTATTGCTCTAGTCTAAACTGGAACTCACATCTACCCTGAATGTACAAAAAGCTTACATCAGGCCTAAAGAAGGTCAATATCAGGATTGAACTTGGATTAAACTAAGTCAGGAATCAAGACTCCCATTAGTACCATTAAGTAGTACATGCACGACCACATGAGAAGCACTAACTATATCTGAAATGGCAATAGGTCCCAATGGTCACTGAGGATGTTCTGGATATCCCCCCTTTAATAAGACATGGGTCTCATTTCAATTCACTTCATTGCATTATCTGGGTCACTGCCTCTTTCTCCCTCTCTTTCTCTGTCCTTCTTGACTCTTCTTCCCCTCCTCCATCTCTGTATTGATCACATAAACCATTGAATAAATAGTAGGTCTGAATGTAACTATTATCCAAAGATTGTTAAGTGGTTGATGTTGCCGTAAAGGAGCGCAAAGCTGGAGGGATGTGTGCAAGGTAAACGGATGAGAAAATGCAAATAGTAGGAATTATTCGGGGCTAGGGCTGACAGGTTGATTGATGGCGTATCCCTACAATGTGTTCCTCTCCCCCGCGTCCACAGCGTTGCTTCCATCCAGCCAACCATGAGAGAGGCGAAAGAGGTCTCCGCTTCTATGCAATTTCCCCTCGCATTATTAGACTATTTATTTGAATGACAAAGGGACAGCTGGGATGGGAGGGGTGCAGGAGGCAGAACGAATGGTGGCAGGTGGCAGTGGGACAGGTATACTGAATTTAGGGGCAGGGAAAGACAGGAGAGAGATGGAGAAAATGGGATTAGGATTAGCAAAGAGGATGAGTCGGCAGCGCAGGGACTTAGTGGTACAGCAGAAGCTAAAGACAATCCTCCTGTAATTAAGGACTCGGAGATTTGGATACAGCAGGTATAGGGTATTGTGTGTGTGGTTATTGGGAGGCAGCCTAAATCTCCTCACTGTTGAATTTGAGTTGGTTTCCTGGGTATCGTATATGCTTTAAAGGATATAGAGCGGGGGAGATATGCGGCGTTCTATGTAGCTGACACAGCGGCAGCCTTATTCATGACTAGACAAACAACTGAGCCAAGATTATACTTTTATTATACAAACACGTGTCTTTGTGAGCGGCTCACCGCATGTCACAAGACATGACTGTAACTTCACAGGGAGCGGGGACGTCTCCAGCTCGCCTCCGTGGAGATGTTGACTAAAGCAGCCAAATATGTGAGATTTAAATAGGTTCTCATCCAATTCCATTCATTGATTACCCACTGCAAAAATATCATTAGGGGCATGTCTTGTATTGCTTGCAATAGTATAATCCAAAATGTTATGTGGTTTGTCTTTTAAAGGTGTAACTTTTTATGTGAAAAAAAAAGTAGATATTTGTGTGTATTTTATCCTAACGGCTGTATGAGTGATCAGCATGACACCTAGGGCGTCCCAGAGACCACTGTGATCGAAGGTTTTCACTTGCTAACGGACCCCCTCACCAGATAATCTATAAAACAATTGATCCGGGAGTGTCCTAGAGACCACTGTGATGGAAGGTAAAAGCGCCATGCTGACCTCTCACACAGCCGCTGCTGGGTCATACAAGGTCAAAGACAAGGTTTTCACACAAAAAGTTGCATAATGCGCCTTTAAATTAAAGGCACATTATATATATATATATATATATATATATATATATATATATATGATTTTTTGTATTATTTGTATTTGTTTTTCCTTCCCAGATCGGCAAGTGATGATAGAGAAGTTGTTCATATTTCATAGTAGCCTTGTGGTGTAAGTATAGTAAGTAATAAAAGTCCTAACATATTGTTATAACCACAGGCCTCTCTTTTAATTGTGTCCAAATCACTCTTCATTATTTTTATTTTTACTTATAAGTTTTGCATAATGACTGTAGCCTGGAGGGCAGTTGGTAAGACCCAAAAAGGGCATTGCTATGTGCTAGCTAGCTTGTATTCATTATATAATCATTTATTCCTATATACTGAACGTATTATAACCTTGTGAGTTGTATTAACCTGTGTTTGACTATTAAAGGCATCTTAGTGTCTGGCTCATGCCTTATATGGAACTAACCAGTGCTAGAAGAGTGACAGGCTACACCTCTTCATACTGATGCCTCTGTGACAACCACAACAGGACTTGCCCGCCGTCTGCGGCCGGACATTGGTTTCAGTCTGACTGCAGTTCCTGATGTCTGACTGCAGTTCCTGATCTAAGTTTAGTCAAACGAACACCAGTTCCTCATCTAAATATCCGCAGATGGCCCCAAGGGGTTTTAGGTGTGTGAAGTATAGAAACCATGATAACCGCTGTTGTAAGGATATGTATAATGTGAGCGTTGTAAGGGCTGGCTGCTCGTCTTTCTGCCAGCGTGCGACTGCCTGAGTTCGGACAGCTCAGAGCGACCTGTTGCATTCTGAAAACTCTTTCTTTCTATCGGTCACAGGTCTTCATGTGGTGGCCACCCCCAAATCTTGAGCCGATCGAGAACCAATTGCCAGTCACACTTAGTAGCTGTGGCCTCTCAAGACCATACAGCAGGGATCTCCGACCTTTTTTACCCGGCGAGCTACTTTTACACAACCAGAACGTCGGAGAGCTACTTATGCTTTCAAAAACACTTGTAAAATGCGACTTAGGTGGACTACACCCTGGAGAATTAGTAGCCAAGATAGTATTTCAAAGAAAATGACTTGAGTTTAATGCTTATACTTTACAATATTGACCCCACTGTTCACAGATTGTGTTCAGCATGTTCGGAACAATCAGAAAATGCATCTAAAAGTTGAGTTATCATGCGTTTAGCGATGTAGAAAGTCTTTGGTGAGCTACCTAGAAAGGCATGGAGAGCTAGCTCCCGAGCTACTGGTTGGAGATCCCTGCCATACAGTATCTGATCTGCGAGACCTAACACTCGTCTCCAAGACCAAGATCTGTAGATCGAGAGCTTTTGGCAAACTCACTACCAGGCAATAGAGATTGATCGGGGGCTCTTTTCCTTTCACAAATCTATCAATAAAGACCCACAAAAGACCTTTTGGTGAGTAAGACTCACAGCAAAGGTGTGGAACAGCCTTAGTGAGGATGTGAGACAGGCCTCAATCCTGACTATGTTCAAGTCCAGGCTGAAAGCAAACTTATTTACTGCTGCCTATGGTAATTGATTGTATTTTAACTAATTTTAATATATAATTTTAACATACATGTTTGTATTTTTATGAGTCGTATCGATTGAATTGTTTTATTGTGTTTTTATTGTGTTTATGTGTTTTTGGTGTTGCTGTGAGGCACTTTGAGTTGCCTTGTGCATTAAATGTGCTGTATACATATATTTGTCTTGCCTAATAGTAGTAGTAGTGGTATAGCAGTAGTTGTTGTGGCAAGTGAGGTTTTTATCTTGAATATATTGTCCTTTATGGAGTCATTTCTTGAGCACAGAGAACTTACCTCTAAAAACGATGCCTGATTGAAACTTGTGAAATAGAACTGTTATATACTGTGAATGAAATTTAAAATACGAACAACCCAATTTAACACTTAAATAGCACTGTCTCTGTAATGATATGCCCACACCCCTGTCCATCTCTCTGCTTCACGGAGCTCTAGTCCCTCCTGTGGTGGATTTCGGCCAATGCAAGTTTCCTGGTCAGAAGGGGCCGAGTGATGGCTGGTGAAAACCAACAGAGGGAGACACGACCATGTTCAAAATCAACCAGCAAAGGGGTAAGATCTTTCTACTGTCTCCACTCTCCAGTGCAGTATGTGTGGTGATCTACTCAAATGAACTGTCTGATCCACAATGTTCTTTTTTTTTTAGGCCTAATTCTTGCATTTATTATTAGTTGGATGTGTGGCACAAGCAACCTACTATGGGCCTTTGGTGGGCTTAACAGAAGGGATGACATGTAGGCACACACTTTTTGAAGCACTTAAGATCAGTGATTCTCATTTGGTCAGAATCCAAAAGTGGGTTGCAGCCGGACCATTTTCAGTGGGTTACACGCCTTTCTTAAAAATTAAAATAGTTTTGAAATGTAATCTTGCTATGATCAATCTGCAACTGTTTGAGCAAATATTGCATCTTTAAATTCAACTCTGACGTGTTTTTACTATAAGTTGCAATTGATATTTGCATTAAAATGATCTATTCCTTAACCCCGCAGGTCGCAGCTTCCCATGCAAGGCCTCCTGTCGGGTTGGTGCGTGAGCGATGTGGAAAAGAGAGAGTGCCTCTGACCGCGAGGAGAGCTGCCTGCCTCGTCTGTGGAGATAAGATGGTATTCTCCCTTCGTGCAAAATGAGTTCATTAGAGGAGTGAGAGACAGCCGCAGCCGGGGAAGCAAGGTTTCGGTGTGATAAGGGCGGTAGCGACAGATCGGGAGGGAAAAACGCACTTTCATTTCCTGTTCTTCAGATGTAGGGGTCGTATCAGTGGATCAGCGGAGGGAGTAGGAGGGGGAGAGAGGAGGGAAAGGCAGGCAGTGGATAGAGCAAGTCAGCAAGGTAAATGCCAAGATTTGCTGTCAAAATAGTGACCTTCAGCTAGACTGCTGTCAGAAATATTTATATGAGAACTGTGGGCGGATTGGGAAAGCAGGAGGCATATGTCAAACTGAAGTTAGAAAGTGATAAGGCCTAAGGGTTTTTCCAAGTGCTCAAACTTATGAGGAACTTTAAGTTTTAAAAGCAGCATATATAAGAATAAACAAATAATAATAATGAAAAGGGATTTGAATTCAATTTCGAGATGATTTGATTTGTATATTTCCCTTGCATCTAGTCTTTTTGCAACAATTTGAGAAAGCCCAGATGACGATGTCATGACCTTGGCAGCACAAGTCTGGATCATCCTTGGGTACAATTTCAAGACGCTTGAAGGTTCAGGTTAATTGGTTAAAACAATGATGGAAATGACCAGTCATCATTCAGATCAGAAAGAAGGCGGGTTCTGTGTCCCAGAGATGAACGTGCTGTGGTCAGAAATGTGAATATCAACCCAAGAACAAATGCAAAAGACTTGGTGAAGATGCTGAACCTGGTAAGAGTTTGTCATCATCTAGAGTGAAACAAGTACTGTACTGACATGGGCTGAGAGAGTACTCTGCCAGGAAGAAGGTCTTATTCCAAAAAAAATCCAGATTGAAGTTTGCAAATGCACACAAGGATAAAGACTTTAATTTCTGGAGACATATCCTGTGGTCTGACGAAAAATATATTTAATTGTTTGGCCATAATGACCATCGTCACGTTTGAAGGAAAAAGGGGGAATCGTGCAAGCCTGAGAACACCATCCCAACTGTGAAATACTGGGGTGGCAGCATCATGCTGTGGGGTTGTTTTGTTGCGAGAGGGAGCGGTGTGTGACACACTAATGTGTATTCACATTATTATTTGTTTTGGGTTTTAAGAGGAAGACTGATTTGGGGAAATAACTTTGTTTTAGTTGTAGTTACACACTCACGCCAGAAGGTGGCACATTACTCCGTGAGACAGTATGGTGATGTCATAGGCCCTCCTTCTTCAATATGGCAGAAGCGAGACATTGAGAAACTTTACCTGTCGCCTGTCTTATTCATTTCCCTGTTTTACAGGTTATTAAATGAGTATAAACCACATGAAATGGGTCGGAAAGTACTTATAAGAAACACAGCTAAACGTGTCTTTATAAATCAGTCAATGAACACTGTATTTTTGTTGAGTTGCATGTGGAAAGACGTGAAAAAGCGAAGTCAAGGCGATGCCGCGGGCGCCATTTTGTGTTTGTATATTTTATTGAAAGCTTTTTGGGGAATATAAGCTCCAGATGGTATCCTGACATGCGTATAGGTACCTTCCGCATGACGTCACGCCAACTAAGTTACTCCATCTTGACGGGATACATGCTAATGAACTCGAGATAAACTCACACCAACGTTTCATTTTAAATCTACATTTCAAAACCGCTGAAATGCCTGAAACTTGTTGCGCAGTTGGATGCAACAACGAGAGAGATCCAGTTGCTGGTATCTCGTTGTATAGAATACCAAAAGAGAAGGAACGAAGGGAAAAATGGCTTACCGCGGTCGACCGAAAGTCACCAGATGGCGGAAAATGGGAGCCAAGTGCGTACCAGCGCTTGTGTAGCCAACACTTTGCATCAGGTAACTAACTCAGTTGACGCTATACGGTATATTTTTTATATATCATTCAAATTAAATTCAAAGGAATCAGGAGAACTACCTCGTTCTGACCAGTTAATGTGACACTTCCACTTCCTCCCCACAGTCGGCCACTGTAATAGCCATATTATTAAAGACATTGTCACAAAATGTCTCTAGCTCTTCAGAGGACATAGTTCTATTTGAAGGATTATACAAATGGGAAAGAGGAAGAAGCAGTTTACAGTTACGAGGTTGATACCTTTCTGCATGACCAGGAATAATTGTTAAAAAACTGCTGCCTTGGTGGGTTTTTCTCTTTCTCAGTTTCCGCCAAGGCAGTGTACATCTGAGCCTCTTCCTTGGCTGACATAGGTGGAATTATACAGTCAGAAGCAGTCATTTTACTTCTCTTTGGTGATGTAAACATCATGTCTTTCACCTGTTTTGGTTCCATGGTTTTGATGGACGAAACACCAGACCAGGAACATGTCTTTGATATGGATTTCCGGTATCTGAAGCAGCCATCAGCACAAACAGGGTTGCGGCAACATGTGAGCAGCATTCGCCCAGACCAGCCATACAATTACAGTGGGCTGTGCGGACTTGGCCATCCAGGTTGACAGCTATCCAAGGCCTGAGAGGTGGTTCGCTAGTCTTCATTGAATGCTTCACCTGAAAATACAGGATAACTATATTAATTTCAGTTAATAAAATATACATGTACAATTCAAAATGTTTCTGTGAGCAAAGAGGCCAGGATGAAACGTTTTTGAAGTTGAAACATTTACACAAACACTTTGAATGTAAGTAACATGGGAAGCACTTTATTATTTAGGCCTACTAATAAATGAATCAGACTTGAAATCCAAAATATCCAATATCCAAAATATAACAAATTAGTGGTATTTCTCATGTCTTTACTCTTTTAATGGGATCCCATTGTACTTTTCAATCGCATATGCATATCTCATAAAATTATTGGCCTATTGAAAACAGTTTTAGCATAAAAGGATTTACTGTCAATGTAAGATTTACTGTCCGTTAATCTGTGAAAGATATCTATACAACAAGCTGGGCGTCCAATTCAGTATTATTAGCCTACTGGTTTAGCGAAGTGGCAAGTAACTTACCTTACTCATGACAATGAGAATATCCTTTCCTTTTGGTTGCCATACCGATGTATTCGATACCCACCCTGACTCAAAATAGCTGTATGCAGAAAGGCTTTTATATGCTTTTAATGATTTTCCTGTGTATGAAGACGGAAGTCTATTACTCGAGTGAAGGTACGTTGACCGAGAACTTCACGTCAGTAAATAACTCGGCCGGAGATAAGCTAAAACTAGCTAAGCTAACTAACTATATGTTGAAAAGCAGTCCAGCTGCGAACATTAAAAATACATTGGTTAAAATGAGTAATAAGTTAAGTTAAATAGAATAAATAGCTAAAACGTAATTAAAAAACAGGTAATTCATATTTGTGAATTTTGTCAATGTAAAAATTAGTAATTGTAAAAAGTCATTTAAGTTACTGTACATGAAGGACATTTTATTGCATATTTTGCATATGGAAACAGTTGTTGTAAAGCTGTGAGTTTGATACATGTCATTTTATTAATAAATACAGTGCCTTGCAAAAGTATTCGGCCCCCTTGAACTTTTCGACCTTTTGCCACATTTCAGGCTTCAAACATAAAGATATAAAACTGTAATTTTTTGTGAAGAACCAACAACAAGTGGGACACAATCATGAAGTGAAACGAAATTTATTGGATATTTCAAACATTTCTAACAAATAAACAACTGAAAAATTGGGCGTGCAAAATTATTCAGCCCCTTTACTTTCAGTGTAGCAAACTCTCTCCAGAAGTTCAGTGAGGATCTCTGAATGATCCAATGTTGACCTAAATGACTGATGATGATAAATAGAATCCACCTGTCTCTGTATAAATGCACCTGCTCTGTGATAGTCTCAGAGGTCAGTTTAAAGCGCAGAGAGCATCTTTGAAGAACAAGGAACACACCAGGCAGGTCCGAGATACTGTTGTGGAGAAGTTTAAAGCCGGATTTGGATACAAAAAGATTTTCCAAGCTTTAAACATCCCAAGGAGCACTGTGCAAGCGATAATATTGAAATGGAAGGAGTATCAGACCACTGCAAATCTACAAAGACCCGGCCGTCCCTCTAAACTTTCAGCTCATACAAGGAGAAAACTGATCAGAGATGCTGCCAAGAGGCCCATGATCACTCTGGATGAACTGCAGAAATGTACAGCTGAGGTGGGAGACGTTAAAAGTTTGCCACAAGCCACCTGGGAGACACACCAAACATGTGGAAGAAGGTGCTCTGGTCAGATGAAACCAAGTTACAGGTCTGTGAGAGCCAGAAATCTTGCTTGTTTGTTATTGACCAAATACTTATTTTCTACCATAATTTGCAAATGAATTCATTAAAAATCAGACAATGTGATTTTCTGTATTTTTTTCTTCTCATTTTGTGTCTCATGGTATACTTATGATGAAAATTACAAGCCTCTCATATTTTTAAGAGGGAGAACTTGCACAATTGGTGGCTAACTAAATATTTTTTTTCCCTCTGTATATATTGAGCAAACTGTCCAAAAAGCTTAATATGAGCAATGAGGGAGCAGAGTATATGAGCTGGAGGTCTTGATGAGTTGTAGATAGTGAAGGAGAGAAAGTGAAGGTAGAGCTGGGCACCAGCCTCCTGTTTAATATAGATCTGCTGTGATAAGGTCGATACAGGGAACGCACAATGTGCCCATCACAGGAGCAGTGAGGTGATAGGAAATTGCCACAATAAAGCGCACACACAAACACACACCAAGAGTATATGAGGAGAGGGGCCTGGCACGAAATGAGGGAAGGCGCATCAGGCAAGTTGTCATAAATGGAACAAACGTTATTTAGATTTTGCTGCACTCCCCTTTCTTATATGTCCATTTACTTTAGTCTTGGTACCTGACATGGCATTTTTCAGCCTTTCCCTCTTCCATGTCCAAACTATCGCACAGCATGGATGGTTAGCTGGAACAATAGTGATTTGCCAGGCCCTGTTTAAGTGCATTTCTTCCCCTCTGTCTTCCAAGTGATCCGGTTTCCAAATACTCATTAGGGCTAAAGCCTCCAACCGGACCAGATACTCCTGAATGTACGACACTGCTTACAGCACCTGGCATTGTGTTTATAGCACTATACCAACAAAATAGAAGCTCAGTGGCTTCAGCATTCGTGCACAGATCCAAAACATCTGCAGTTTGAATCCAGCCCTGACCAGTTCATACGGCCAATGTGTGTTCTCGGGCAGGGGCAGACACTTAACCCATCTGGCCTGCAGTGTTTATTTGTTTAGTACGGGACAACGGATGCAAATTAGCCCATGGCTTCAATCCAGCATGGTGTTTTGCCATGCGTGTGTCGCATTTGTGTTCATTCACATGCATTGTCTCAAGTTCGAATCCTTTTGAAGCAGAAGCAAGAACGTTTGTACTAGTATCATGACTGTAGTAACAGGATAAATGAATAGAGTATAAAAAGTTATAACTGTTGAGTAACCTATACCCACAAAGGTATCTTATTATTTCTATTGGAGTGACATTATTTTATAACATTATAGTAGACGCCTATTTGTATTGAAATAAGTAAATATTTTGAAATTGTTACATCTGGAAAAAAAGAGCTCAGTTTAACCCCACAAATAAATAAACCAGATTTTTTCTCCATATACCTTTATTAATATTTTCTGTTATGACCATATATTTATATATCTTTATTCTATACACATACATTTTTTGACATACATAGATCTTACATAGGCTTGAGAGGTCAGTGAGAGGCAAAGGGGGAGTCAACTTCCTTTATCGGATTTTTTTGGCAGTTAACAAGACGATAGGAGGATACATCGACATACACACGTACACACTGTCTGGTGGGCGATATGGCAAAAAAAATTCATATGACAATTTTCTCAGAGCCTAGAATTTTGAATATTATATTGCTTTACGAAATAACTAAAGCTGTCTACTTCTACAGAACTCACATTTCATTGTGACGATCCGCCTGTCACTTACTCAGTGCTGGACAGAGGCCGACCAATACGAGAATGGGGAAAGGTAGACAGCGGGTATCCATGTTTGAGCAAAGAGCTATATCAAACAGAGAAGCACTGAATGGCGATACATATAAACAATATCTCCAAATTGGGAGATCGTCACCGGGTTAGATTGTCATATCTCCCACCTCTACTGCACACACGAGTGAAAGCATGCACACACCCCGAACACACAGGAGACAGGTCTGTACTAAATAGAATATTACAACTATACTATAGATTTGACTTCTAAATACACATTAAAAGGTACAGTACTCGCCATATTAACCTGCTCCCATTGGCTTACAAACACACGCACGCACGCACCCACACACAGCTGGATCTCACATAGGCACATTTTCAAAACACACACACTCATTTTTGGTCCAAAGTAAATAGCATTGGGTCCATAAAATTGATGGTATTATCATCTCTAAGCCTTTCTATGACTATGACACAGAGTAAGTGGGACTCCACAAGGTTCAGTATTGAGACACATGGAGTTTACAATATATTAAATCAATCAAATAAATATATCTCTTATATTGCAATTAAAACACAAAGTTGGTTTTGGTCCATGATTTTCTGTTAACAGTCTCTCTTTTCTACACATTCATATATTTACCACATATATTTATGTATTTATATAATGTTTCACAGTGTTGAGAACTTAATGCGATCCATGTCCCTTTGTCAATAATCACAAAAATAGACAAACAAAAATAATGACAATAAATCTAATACCATCGGAGGCTTTAAAATATTGAAACTATATATATATATATATTTGGCTTTATCAATAAACTTAAAAGATACCTGAATTTTGCTATTTATTGAAATGCAAAACCTAACAGTATTGTATAAAAATACAACCATGACAGACATAGCAGACAGTTGAATTATTACTTTATGTGCTGACAGTATCATTATTGTTTAGAAAGAAAATACTAGAAATGGCTGCCTCCTTATAGGGATAGTCCACTATTTTTAGGGTTTTCAGAGAGCTTTCGTTCCCCTCCTGAATATGGTATTATGCATTAAGAAACAAACAGGAGCACTTAACAGTCTTTGTCTTTTGTTTGGGGTATATTATGTTGGAAATGTGGGCAAAGACAAGGCAGAGAGAGAAATGGGAAATGAGCGTGGAGCGGAGCCTGTGATTGACGGGACAGATGTCACTGCACTGGACATTCTGGACAGACACATCACAGGATTCGGACCGAGTGTGAGAACAGGGGAGACAGAAAAGGCTACATAACATGAAAACTAATTCTAGTCTCACTGAACTGTGGAACAGAAGAGTCCGGGCGTTCATCTGGTTCATCAAAAATGCTGAGATTAAACACTTTTAACGGAACTAAAAAGATAAGCCAATAATTAGTGAGATGTGATTTTTAAGGCCAATTTGCAGCTTATCCGTTTAAAGTGCTTTTACGGCTCTGCTCTTGAAAACGGGGAACTATGGTTGGTGGTTTGAACCCTGCACTTAGTTGTTGTGATCTTGGACACTTACTATGGATGTGTTTTTGTGATCATGTGTGCTTACCACCACCGAGATGTAAAAAATGCAAAGCAATGTCGGAATGTCTACAAAGGCACTCAACAAATCAAGTGCTTTATGGTACAATTTTGTAATGTAGCTATTTAACATTTTAAAACACCATGATGGCTTTATATTTTGATCCTTCAGGAACACTTTTTTTTTATTATTATAAAGCATCCTGTTTGAGGCACACATGTAATAAGTGGACATTCTTGAAGAGTTTGGAGTAAGTGGCTTTGCTCCTGTTTGCGTCTTGTGCTGACAGTTACTGTATCTAGTGAAAAACAGAGCTGTTCACATTTTTATCTACCCCTGAACCTGAATGAAAGATGAATTGTTTATTTTTCCATCAGGAGTAGAACAAATAGGTCTAGTAGGGAAACAAAACAAATGTATGACTGACCCAACATTAATCTGAATACATTAAGCAGAGGTATGAGAAAAGGCAATGATAGGTAGCCCCCTTGTCCTGTAGTTTTGCAGTGTAACAAGTAGAGGGCGCTCTAGGCAGTGTCTAGAGCGGCACCTTCTTGTATCAGGGTTTGGTCAGACTGCGTTTGTCACCATGTAATCTCTGTGGTGCTCACTGGACGGCACTGGCGTGATGCTCATCAACAGACGCTGGACAAAAGGAAAGAGAGAGATGTTAACAAGTCAGGGGCGTGAGAATTATTAACCCGAACCTTTTTTGTATTACTTTTTTTTTAACAAAATAATAATATAATGCACTGAATTTGGCAATAGACTGAAGTGTAATTAGAATTACATAACTAACCCATGTTGGTTCACCTCTATTCCCTCAATGAGCCACGGACTGCATGTTAACACCTTTAGTATGTTGAACAAAGCGGGTTACAGTCGACAGACTCAAACCCATGAACAAGCCCACAGTTACACATGGAAGGGGAGGAGTGTTTGCTCTGCTGACTGTGTACATTTCATGAAGCCTAAGCCTGGGCACAAAGCTTGACTTCTGTGTGTGGACAGGTCATAATAACGCCGCCTTTGTGTCTACTGACAGTAGAGTCAATACTGGACAGGAGCCAAAGACTGACCCTGCACCGGCCGCTCGCTGCTCTCACAATGTGTAAGATGTGAATTTACAATCATGACGAGATCCATCAGACTTGTCTAACCTTAGAAGGAAATGTACTTGAAGTAGCTGGAAGTGTAGTAAAATGTATATTCTCAAGATGATTAGATAACATTTTGTATGTTTAGTGCTTGAACCTAATTTGGCAGAATAGAAAAGCTCAATATAGAGACAGGGGAAATGTGCCTCATCAACTCAAAGATACATACTCTGTCTGAAAGTCATTTTTGATCAATCATTTGATCCAACTTCTCCATGTCTTTGTATGGTTCGGGAAGCAAAGACAACCGCCAGTGAATCACAGACTGTAATCTCAGATGCTACGTTGCCAACTCTCCAGTCTATTTCAAAGAACAAACCTGCAATGTTTTTCCTGTAATGGTATAAATCAAATTATAGTTTGTCGAATGTCATTTTTCCTTTTTGTTTATCACATTTGATCATTTTTAAAAGGCATAAGCTTGTGAATCCAGCATTTATTAATGAGCTCATTTGTCTAATGAACAGTGGACATGCTCTTGTAGTCATTGTCCGTTTGTTGTGATATTAGGTGACACTAAATCAATTCAGTCCAGCAACGATATTTGAAGATATTCACTACAATGGTATAATCCTAGATGACTGAGATCCTACACATAAACTCAAACATTTTGGGCAATATCCAAACAGTGTTTATGAATGAAATAAACAGATGAACCTGTTTGAAAGTGCCCTTGGCGTTGAGCAAGTGGTAGACCATGTAGGCAGGCACACAGATGAATGAGGACACGCCGATGCAGTAGCCCAGGACAGTTGTCCAGGGAGGGTAGTGGTAGTGGAACAACTTCACATCAGGAGGGGAGGCCAGGAAGCTGATGATGATGAACTGGGGGGAGAGAACAGTAAACATTCAAAATATATAGATGTATCATGTATACCAACTAAGGAATATGAATAAAGAAGATATACTGAAATAAACTAGAATGCATGTGTCTGCGTTAGCTGAATAACAGCAGAATTAACTTTTTTTTTTTTTTTTACTACACAAGCTGTTTCAAACACAGAAAGTGTCCTAGCCGGAGCACACATCTTATCACTAAACCACTTGAAGGCTCCTGTATTCAAGCACAACAAGCTAGATAGGAAGAACTGAAGAACCAGTAGACTTTATTTTAAACAGTAAAGCCCCACGATGCTGCAAGTGCAAAGACTCATGGGAGTTTCTCCAAAAGGAATAAAATATACTATAGTTTCTCAAATTAAGGAAAATGTTGACTATATATATATATATATATATATATATATATATATATATATATATATATATATATATATATATGGATGTATGATGCGGGGCATATTTTAAATGTTGTAATCTGTAAAGCACTTTGTGATATCTTTCGGTATGAAAAGCGTTTAAAAATGATAAAACTTAAAAATAAATAAACACAAATATAAAGACCCCCCTCCTGGAACCGTACACTGGAATCCTGTGCTGCCTAAAGATTCTCTGAAGTTTCTCTGAGACCCCGGCTACAAACGGCACTAAGACTCCCTTTCTTCTGGGCTCTGTAGTCTGTCTTGTTCTTTCGGTCTTCTTGCCCTTTGTGCTTTCTCAACACCGAAGAGGAAGCACAAGCGGCCCTCAGTCGGCTGTGCACCTTCACCTCCAACCACTCCTTTGAGGACGGGGAGGTCAAAATTTTAGCTAAAGAAGAACGTTGGTTTGAAAGAGGAGTAAAATAAGCTATTTTTGTCAGGAAAGAAAACCCCTCCATGAATCGAAATGGCGGTCTCAGATTTAATCTTCCTTCATTATACTCCAATCTCCTTCGGGAGAAACCGAAAGGGCACGGCCAGCCCAAGGAGACGGCACCTCAGCAAAGAACAATAGGCATGTAATTAGCAGTGATCAGCCAAGAATAGGACAGATACTGGGTAGTGATTATCTATGAATAGGACATGACTGACCGATACTGAGGTGAGCAGATCGTTAGAGACGCTCTACTCCCGTTTACCCACGGGTGAGAGTAGCTGTGATTAGAGGGGAGGAGACGGGCCTATCCTAACTCCTCCCCATTGGTCTATATATTCAGCTGCGTGCAGATTGTGACCTTTGTTGCTGACAAAGCCTTTTGGATGAGAGGCGAAACGTTCGAAGACTTCAACTACTGAGTACAGAAGATGAATCAAGTACCTTCATTGAAGATGGACAACTCCTGTACGACTGAGAACTTACACAGATTTCTTCAAATCCTGTCCTTGGGTTCATCCTCAGATAAAGATGCTGCATTAACACATCATTTGGACGCTTCTTGTCATGGCGGACGCTGACGCACATCCGGTTTGGCCTTGGACCTCTTACCAATTTACTGGATTCGGAAGGAGCCATGGAGAACATGGAGAGTTGTGCCACAGAGGCCATTTGTTTTATTTATTTATTTATTGGTTTTATTTGGTTGGGACAGCGCATGTTAACGAACATACATGGGTCTCATGTATGTAAACACGCCACACCAGACTGTAGCCATGGGCTAATTCTAGCTGTGAATCAAGCTCATTAGATCCACCTGTTACTGCAGCTGATTAACAGACATGGCCACTAGATGGAGCAAAGGAGTTTTTAACAGGGGGCACTGTTAGATGTTTTTCTTTTTTTAATGGACGATACATTCCTTTCTTCCTATACTTTGACAGTAAATACTTTAAAAAGTACAAGTTGTATGGCATCTACCAGAAGTAATAGCATAAAGGTCAGTGAACCTGGTCACAGGTCTGAACTGGTTATCTGCAACATCGGAGGTGCGGAAAGCTGCCAAATATCTTTAACAAAACAAAATCATATATATATATATATATATATATATATATATATATATATATATATATATATATACATACATATATACGTATATACATGTGACCTGAGGTCGCAGACACATAGCTTCATAATTATTTTGAACTTACCAGGAGAAAGCAGGGGCAGATCGCCACCCAACAAATTCTCCAGAACCACCCCGGATAGAAGCCAAGCATTAAATACACATCGTTACAGAAACGATTGGTGCCTGCAACAAAAAGGGGAAAAGCTCATGTGACACAAGTCACTCAAGGTGCTTCACATGGGACATTTACTCCATACTCGGTGATGAGCTATGTATGTAGCCACAGTTGCCCTTGGGTGAACTGAGCCAACGGACTCTCCAAGCATGTTGCAATTTTGTGTTTTGTGCATATCTGCGCACTCATAGGCAAAGCAAGTTCATTTGTCGAGCACAATTCATACACAAGGCAATTCAAAGTGCTTCACAGTTGCGTAAATATGTCCTCATATGTCCATGTGTTTTTTAACTTTCAAATAATTGTTCATCTTACCATAAAACCAGGAGACAGCGATGACCTCCAGTAGGACCACAGTGATGATCGCTGGACCTGTGGCGTACTCCTCGAATAGCTTCACCACAAAAGCTCCACCCTGAAAACAAGTCATTTAGCACTTTATTTCCCCGTTTGCACTGGAAATAATGGCATTCACTTACATAAGTGAGAGTGGAGAGTGCCCCGAGGTAGCAGACACAGACCAGGCCAAAGACGAACCACTCGCGTCTTTTAGCGAGAAGATGGGGAAACTCGTCGAGCATTGCTGTGATCACCCCCTCCAGTCCTGCAAACTTTGGAGAAAACTGCATGTAGATCTATAAAGGTTTAACTACGTACCCAATTTTTCCTAACATCCCGGGATGAGGCTACAAGCAAGTTTCTCGACTTTCAGAGCAAAATGTTTTGAGAACAACACAATGCAAGGGAACAACATGGATTTTAAAATCAAGTACAAGAAAATATGTGTAAATATTAGTCTATTTCTCTTGGACTGTGGGCGACGGTGGCACAGTTGGTAGAGTGGGTCATCTCATGATCCTGAAGGTGCATGCTGTCGTTGTGTCCTTGGGCAAGACACTTCACCCACCTTGCCTCCAGTGTCTGCGTACATTGGTGTATGAATGGAGTGAGAAGTTCCTAGCTGTAAAGCGCTTTGAGTGCCTAATATAGGTGGAAAAGCGCTATATAAGTTGAGACCATTTACCATTTGTAGACCATACATTGCATAATGGACTAGAGAAAAATGACAAACCCGTTAAGCAGCAGCAGCAGCAGCAGCATTAAAAGAACATGTGCAATGAAAGCTGGCTGTAATATCCTCTGATTCAGGCCTGATTATCACAGGGTGATAACAGCCCTGGTCCTGTCTCCAGCTGGCTGCCTTTGCCCTGATAAACCCAGGCGCATACGAGACAGTATCACCTCTCTGCCTCATATCACAGACTATGAGTTTGATTTTCTGCTCTGTTATTCGAAACACAGAGAAGAATCAATATCCAGTTACTATGAAGAGGCAACAGGTAAACACGGGACTGTTTTTAATGGTTTATAAAGACGCCAGGAGCTCGGCAACAGTACAAACATCCACACAGACAGCAGCAGGGGTAAAGCAGAGGTTAGATGGGACTCACTGTGCTGTCCAGGCCCAGCATGATGATCATTAGGAAGAAAATGATGGCGAAAAACGTGGCGGCCGGCATGTTGGCTATGGCTTCTGCGTAAATGATGAACAACAGACTGGGGCCTATAAAAAGAAAAGAGATGATTGACAGTCAGGGGTTATACTTTGCTTTGGAGACGTTGAATGTCATTTTGTTTACCGGCGTCTTTGGCCACCGCATCCACGTCCTGCTGCCTCATCTCCGCCATGTAACCGAGAACAGTGAAGATCACGAACCCGGAGAGAAAACTGGTCAGGCAGTTCACGGAGCTGGTCACCAGGGCATCTCTGGAAAGCAAAAAGGAATTGATTTGTATTTATTTGCTTTAGATCTGAGAAAGACGAGACACACTGAATCAGTGCGTGTTACTTGTAGCAGTTGTTGTGGAAAGGATTGTAGCTGGCGAAGGCGAGGAGGACCCCGAACCCTGGACCCAGTGAGAAGAAGATCTGAGCCGCAGCATCAATCCACACCTGAAGATTATGAGAGAAAAAGCTAAAGAGCAGTGTGACGTGAGAGTTCCTTTTAAGACATGCACTACAATCTCGACCTTCTCCTGATGTGCACAGGAACTGGCCAGAACATAGTGCATGGTGAGTAAAAAATATAAAAACACTATAGATTAAAGAGATGCTCATTGGAAATTTAAATGACCAGAGGTCACCGAAGTAACAACGGTGGAAACAAGCATTTTATTCATGTCTTCTGGCTTTTCACCTCTGAGTTTTCAAAGCAAATGTGCAGTCTTACAGCATGTCTAATTACTTTGATCTTCAGACGGGCAGAAAAAGTAATCCAAAACTATACTTTTTACCCTTTTTGGCAATAAAATAACAATAGTGACAAAGTACAGCATTGCTTTCGGAGTGAACTTACTGGAGTGCTGAGCAACTTCTGCCAGTCAGGTTTGAGATAGAAGACCACGCCCCTCCAGGCTCCAGGCAGAGTGGCCCCACGGATGAGCAGCACCAGGAGGACCAGGTACGGGAAGGTAGCCGTCACCCACACCACCTGAGACAGCGGAGGAAGGAAGGAAATGTATTCATTATTCTGACAAATAAGAAATGAGTTACAACTAGTGCTGTCAATCGATTCATATTTTAAATCGGATTAATCACACTTGTGAAATTCGATTAATCACAAATTGTGAAACATTTTTCTCAAATAATTATATTAGTTATAAATACTTGTCCAAAATGCTCAAATATAAAGTATTTGCTCACGTTTCATTAACCAAATATTCACAGTTTCATAATTCATAGCCCAACAGCTCATAACAGGGATCTCTCCAACCCTTTCTTGGTTGCTCGTCCAAGGCATTTCTCCCCACGCTTGATTAGTCACATTTTAGGTACAATGTTGGTGCTGAACATTTTGAACAGAATCTACAAACGTTTGAATACATAAATGGAAAAGTACCATAATTAGACAAATAAGTAGCTCTCTGTCGCTTTTTGCTTTTCGCATAAAAGTAGCTCATCATGTAAAAAGGTTGGAGACTTACAATATGTAGTTAATACCAGTACTTTGTCTTTCAGGTGATGTGTGTGCTCAGAAACAAGAGTGTGTTTGGTCAAAACTTATATGATGCGAATAATTTGCGATTTATTCATGATTAAAGGTGCACCATGCAACTTTTTATCTGAAAAAAAAAAAATAGATATTTGTGTATCAATTGTTTATCGGGGTTCGTACCAGAAACTGTCCAGAAACCCAAAACAATTGATTCTGGAGTGTCATAAAGGCCACTGTGAGGGAAAGCAAAGGTGCCATGCTGCACCCATAACGCCACTGGGTCACTAAAAGGTCAAATATGTACAAATATCAAGGTTTGTTTTTCCACATAAAAAGTTACATAGTGCACCTTTAATGCACTCACTATTTTTTCGATTAATTGTGAGTTAAAGCTTTAACTTGGACAGCCGTAGTTACAAAACAAGTGTCTTAATGCTTAAATGTGAACGGTAACTGCAGTGTTTTACGTTTTAAAATCTATTTATTTATTATTATGGAACGCGCGAGGAATCTAAGAAAACGTGGCGATTTTGACTACACAATCCCACACTCTATTACATTTGGGTAAACGATATAATGTACAAAGAACAAACAAACAATGTAGCAAAGAATCATCATCCAAAGAGACAATATATACTATATACTGTGTATCAGAAATGTCTTATAAAAGGTATTTCCATTTTCTTCCAATATTCATGAATGCCGCTGCCCATCTAAAAATCTACATGTTCATGATGATGAGTCTCTGTTTTCTGTGTTTCTGTCAATCTATATATCTATCCATCTAACCGACCCCTCATCAGCCGCAGAGGCGCCGGGCATTACAGTACCTTTCCAGACGTCTTGACTCCCTTCCAGATACTGAAGTAGACGATGGTGAAGATGAAGAGGAGGCAGAGGGCTAGCTGCCAGCTCACAGAGCCCAGGTGATGAAGGCCGTCAGAGCGGTGCACCTGCAGCACATGCCGACTGTTGTGGGCAAATACAGTGTTATATAGTAACATAATTATACATTCAAATAGCATCATGAAGAACAGTTACAGTTAGCAAATGAAATAACATTAGGTAGCACATGGCTATTCTCCAGACCCTTTAAACAGTCTGAAATGCACATACACCTTCAAATCCACTCAGAGGGCAAAGCTACATGTAGTTCCGTTGATAAAACCGAGACTTGATTTGTGTTAAAAACAGGAAATTCTGGCGCCGGGCTGAAGTGGGGAATTTGTTACTTCAAAATGCGATTAGGGAAAGGTATACTCTGGATAAACCCTGGCAATGTCTCACTGCACAAACACAGAGACAAAGACTGAGCCAGCAGATATTAGACTTTGAAAACATTGGGGAATATGAGAGACGCAGAGGTGCTCCTAAAGAGAGGATGTTGACATTGCTTCAAATCACCTGAGATCAAATAGAGGCTGCAGTGGGATAGGGGCAAGATCTTGACTAAACATGGTTGTGTTTGGGCTCCTAAGTGCCTCAATCCTGTCATTAGACAGAGCGGGACTTGTACAAATATGATAAACTGAAGGGCCAGGCTCCAACTTCTGTTATTTGAAACAGTACATGCCATAATCAGGGAAAGGTTCACTGCAAGCGTTGAGACCCATGCATCCTTTTCCCTCACCTCTAGCCTCCTCGACCTTTTCCTCCCATCTCCCACTTACATGCACTTACGTATAGAACTCCTGGGCGGGGGAGGTGGAGGAGTTGGACCAGGTCACGTTGCGGTCGTTCCAGATATAGCTTTTGCAGTTGTCCGTGTTCCAGCTGTTGGTGCAGGTGGACCAGGGCAGGACGGGCCGAAAGGAGGAGAGCAGGTAATACAGCGCCCATGCCATGATGGTATTGTAGTAAAAGGCGATGTAGAGGGCGATGATGCAGATGGCGAAACCTATACCTGCGATCAAAGAAAAATGTAAGGGAAGGGAAACGGCTTTATTTACCCTAATTTCTGATATAAAACACCCAGAATATGCAAACTACTCAAAAATGCTTCAATGACACAAACAACTCCAGGTCTGTGAAAACACTGTAAGGAAACTGAAAAAGTGTCTGTGTCGCTAGTAAAGAGTGATTAATATGTTTAATTGCACTAAACCTGCAATTAATTCATCGTAATTAATTTTTAAAAAAGTCCCTGTAAATACTGTTTAAGTTTATTTTATTTTAATTGTATTTATTTATTTGAACAGGGACAGTGTACAATATACATTAGCCCCAGAAAGGAGAGATGCATTGTACCAGGTTATAGCACTTGTGCTAATTTCCACCTGCAGTCCCTGGGCCTATTGTACATGTTTTTAGAGGTAGGGGAAACCGGAGTACCCGGAGGAAACCTACACAGACACAGGGAGAATATTCTCCACACAGAAAGGCCCCGTCCGTGTGGGAATCGAACCCGGATCTTCTAGCTGTGAAGCACGAGCGCTAACCGCTGTGCTACCGTGCCGCCAAAGTGCCGCTAGCCCGCAGTTAGCTTTGCCCGTTAGCCTGTTAGCTTCTTCTTCATGGTTCCATTAGTATGTATTGCGCCTCCGACCCAGTGCAGGGAAAGTTGCAGTTGTGGTTTTCTGGCCAGGGACACCAGGGGGAGATGAAAGACCCCCCCAATCATCCCATTAACACTTGTATTACCCTCAGAGGGACTACGGAGCGGATTTATTAAGGTAAACAAGTTACTTAGTACTGCTGTAATGAAAACCACCAAAACTTTTACATGACAAAAAAAACACATTTGAACAGAAATCCTTGCCTGTATGTGTATGTTAGCCCGACTGATATATCGGCCGGCTTACATATCGGGCAAATATTAGGGTATGTGAGAGATAAAAAAAAAAAAATGACATCAAATAAATGACTTAAAGCAGTACTAAGCATAGGCAGCGATTTATGATCTTCCCAGTGGGTGCCCAGTCAAAAAAAATAAAAAAACAAGTCGTGGTCGAGATCGAACCAGCACTCTCGTGGTTGGGACCCCGGCCATATGAGCCATGCGTTCTACCTATGGAGCTAAACAAGCGGAACGAACAGCCGCAAACGCACGTATATCGGGTCTGCGGCTCTACAGGTTAGGCATTATTTATTGAATCATTTTGTAATCAGAGCAAATTTGCCTGGGTGCCCAAAGATTTGAGTGGGTGCTCCAGCCCCGCAGCACCCACGGGATAGGCGCCTATGGTACTAAGTAACTTGTTTACCTTAATAAATCCTTTTCGTAGTGCCTCTGGGGGTAATACAAGTGTTAATGGGATGATTGGGGGGTCTTTCATCTCCCCCTGGTGTCTCTGGCCAGAAAACCAAAATTGCAACTTTCCCTGCTCTGGGTCTGAGCAACCAATACACACTAACAGAATTACGAAGAAGAAGCTAACTGTGGGCTAGCGCCACTTTAACAGTATTTACAGCCAAGTTTGAGTGAAAAAAATGGTCTCCACTGTGTAATCGTATGTACAATATCCCCCTCTCCCTTTGTCTTTTCTGTCAGTGTAGTATTTACTCTCACGGACAATTTATTAGTAAAAAAACTCAAAATGCAACGACACCTGCAGTGGCGCTTATGGTCTCTAGGGGCGCTTATGGTCTCTAGGGGCATGAGTTACGTAAGACTGCTTTAAAATATCGGCTATCGACCATGCCAACCCCCTTCATATCGGTATCGGTATTGGACCCCAAAAATCCATATCGGTCGGACAGCGTAAAACAGGGACAATAGGTCAGGTTTTTAGCTCAAGATAGTTCCTCTTCTGCCGGTTGCCCCAGCAAAATGTAAAGATGCAGCAGATGTAGTCTTTTCACAATCCAAATCTAGATAAACTAAATGTTGACTTGAGACGCCTGGGACACAATCACTGAATGTGGACTCATAGTTTAAAAAGGAAAGAATATGTTTTCTTTTTGGCTTTAAAGTTGACCCAAGTCAGTCATACCGTGGAAAGCTTTTATGAAGATCAGTGACGTTTCAAGCTCATTCCAAGTCTCTTTAGGTAAAAATGAGTGGCATTTTGGGTCATTTACATACGATCGAGTTTGTGTGCGTTTGGCATTTGGAAGCAAAATGTGACGATTTCCATTACAGAGAGTCCACAGATGTAAGAGTGAGACGAGGGCCCGTCTCTGAGGGAACGCAGAGGTGAGGGGAGCTGTCTCTCACTGCCAAAAGTCGGTAAACAATTAATCCGAGTGTTGTAGCCTATTGTACACGTTGACAGGGGAAAGAGCACCTGGAGCAAAACCACCAAGACACGGAGGGAAACATGCATCACCTTCGTGCTGTGAGGCGAGAGTGCAGTCCAACTCCATCCGCAGGGGCCATATTAATGACTAATCAGCCTTCAGTGACTATCCTGTGTTACCTTTGAAGATGGGGCAGATGTGCTTCCAGATGGAGATGCAGCCGCTGCGGTGAAACTGGCCCAGGGCGAGCTCCATGTAAAACAGAGGCACTCCCCCAAACACTGCCATCAGCAGGTAGGGCAGCAGAAAAGCACCTGCCAATTAAAATGATTGTATCACTGACCATCCAAAACATATTAAACGTTTTGTCTGTGAAACGATCAGTTCAGTTGTTCATGTAATTCCAGTGCATGTCTAACAAACAGCAATAACACATCTTTTCTGTGTTCATTTTTCCAATTTACATTTGTGCATCTGGTATGTTTCGCAATAGGTGTGACATGGTTTTTTTATTCTTCATATTACAAAACTCCTCGACCATAGTGGATTAGTTTCTGCTCATGTTTGATCAATTAAATAGTGATAAAATCTGCGAAAACTATGCGAAAAAACGATTAATGATGTGAGCTCAATTTGAAATGTGAACAGAGACACATGACAACCAAAGATTTTTATGGAGGAGGAATGAGCGCACACAAGAGGAACACTTGTCAAAATCAACTTCATCTGGCTCAATACAAAAAGCATTGAAAAATATGATCTTCATCTTCATCAGTCTAGTTACAGCCTCCAACAAACGGTATATGTTTGGAGACTTGTTGACTACCAAACTACATATTGACAAAAAACACCAAAACACATCCACAAAACTTCACATAATTCATTAGCAAATTTTATTTTAACTCCTTAACTGCCGTCTCCCCTGATCAGGGGGCTAGGGTTAGGGTTAGTTAACCCTAATCAGGATATACTTAGGGTTAAGAACGGCAAATGTAACGTAAGTTGTGTTTCACTCACACAGATCTCACACATATTTTTATAAACTAGAAGGTCTTGGCTTTCAAATTAGGTATCACACTGGCATATAGACTGTAAGCTCTCCAGTCAATACGCTTTGAGACTTGGATGTAAAAAATTGTTAATCCTAATCCTTAACCCTAACTCTAACCATAGGGTGGCAGTTAAGTGGTTAAAAATGTATACTGTATTGCGCTTTGCATAGCTGTGTTTTAATGGTCAAATCTACAGTAAATCATTTGTGATCTACTGATCCACTCACTATTATCTATCTATCTATCTAGTGGTTATGGGGCTGATCGTCAGCCTTACTTCTGTCAGTCTACCCCAGGGCAGCTGTGGCTACATACCACTAAGACTGCATGACATGAGAAAAACGTAAGTGTGTTTTCTTTTGGTCACACATTATTTCTTAGACCGCGTACACTTTAAGCAGCAGAAATATCATTTATCTTGCGCGCCCGTATCTGTGTGTACATCAGTGTCTTTTTGTGACATGGGGCCACAGATAAGGACCTGGTGGAGCGGGAGCCTGGGAGACAGGTTATTAAGTAAAGAGAAAGAAACTCGCAGCGTTCTCATAAAAAAAAAAGAAAAAAAGAAAGAAAGAAAAAAAAAAACACAATTAATACCGTTGCCTCTATCAAGTGTGTCCCGGCCGCCATCTCTGCCCCGCTCGGGGAGACACGCACACAGCACAGGAAATTGCAAAGATTTTATTATTGCAAATCCAATAAAATGGAGGTCCTGTTTGCTGCTAGGTGGACGTGTAGTAACAGTCTCGATGCATAACCTGTGTCACTATGAGCCGGAGCGTTTGTGTCCGACCCAAATAAAACAATATCAAAAGATCCGTGTAAGTCACTCATCCAATTGAAAACGAACCTGGACGCAGACATTACAACCATCTAAAGTCTGGCCCCCTTACGAAAACAAATGGCAACAATTCAAGCAATGAAACCAATGAATCCCTATCTCCTTATTTGGTCCCATTCGCTAACGTCGTGTCCTCTTTTAGTACATCAGTAAACCTCCCCTTCTGGTCTTCTTCCTCTGGACGTCCTGCTGGGAAGCTCTAACCCCCGACATCGACCCAGTATTGACACATTCATTATCCCTCCTCTGTACATGTCAGAACCCTCTCCGTCTGGCCTCACGGACTTTAACTCCAAAACGTGTGACATTAGCTGTCCCTCTGATGTACCCACTGCTAACCTTCCCGCTTCTTTTCAGACGTTTTAATTTAGCACTTTTAATATAAGTTTCGAAGTGTCTGTAGGAGCTACATAACACTGGAAAACAGTGACTTTTGAAACACTACTTGTTCCCGTAAAAAAGAAGGTCACTGCAAAGACAGAAGGATGGGTCAAATGCCACAAAACCTAAGGGGATTTGAAGAATGAAGTTCAGGTAATGTAAACTTTAGGGCACAATAACAACGTCTGACCAAAATCCAAGCTCTGAATATTCACAGTGGTCCTTAGGAACTGGATGTCAGCTACTGCACTGCTTCTGTTATCAGCCATACTTGCTATAAGACGGGACGGACTAATTCTCTACATCGGCAAGGAGTTAAGATTGGAAGTATCGTTTTCCGTCAAACCAAAGAAGTGCGTTTTAACACACTTGTCATGAATTGAGGCACAGTATTTCTTTGCAGCTGCTTTAATGGCTATAAATGTGTCAATGTTTCATCTTCACGCACAAAAACACCTCCCTGCATCATCTATATTGCTTTAAAGCAGTGGTCTGTGGGTCCAAAGACACCAACTGAGAACCACTGCACATTTTCCCTGGACTAGACTCCCTCCTTCTTTTAATGTCAGCTCATACTTTAAATACAACAGACTCTGTATATATACCCGGTGGTCAAAAGGCAGAATCTGTCTCCATTTCTCGACAATAATCTGAAATATTATCTTCTTTATTTCACAACCCTCTCAGTGAGACCTCCCTATTGCTTTGCCAACACACCTCATCCATCCACTCCCCTCTCTTCCCTCCCCTCCCCTCCCCTCCTCACCTCCTCCGTTCTGATAGCAGATGTACGGAAAGCGCCAAACGTTCCCCAGGTCCACCGCGTAGCCGATCACCGACAGCAGAAAGTCCATCTTCTTGCTCCACGTCTCCCTGGGCCTCTCCAGACTGGTTTGCTGGACGACCAGAGTCCTGAAGCCTCCCACGGGGACGGAGGCGCTGTGTCCCAGGCCCGGCGCCGTCCCGCCGGACCCGGCCCCGCTCACTTGCGCCTCTCGCGTACTTTGAGCGGCGCTTGTTGGCGTTGTCGTGAAGCCGTTGGACACCTGTTGATCCGAGTTGGACATTTTCGGCCCCCTCTGATGCACCCCGTCCGCTAGCACCACCTTCTCGTCCTCTTGCTCTCTCGCCTCCTCGTTGCTGTCCGTAAGCCCCTCATTGGGGTCCCCTTTGTCCTTGGTCAGGCCGCTTGTCATCATCACGTCTTCCGTCTCCATCGGGTCGAGCCGCTTGTTGGTGTTGGCGAGGTCGGTTAGGGCCGGAGAGAGGAGTCCTGGAATGAAGACGGAAATGTGGTTCCAGAGTGTGATAAGGAGCCCATCAGGGGAACAGAGCTCCGGGGACAGCGGGGGTAGTTTAGGAAGTTTGGACAGGTCAAATTTGAACTAAATGCTTCCTTCCTTCGGGAACTAAATGGAGTGAGAGAAATGATGCAGAGGAGTGTAACTACAGAGAGTCAATGTAACTACTGTTGTAAGTTACTTGGGGCAGCGGGACGTCTCCATTGGGCGAGCAATCTGAAAGGCACAAAGAAAAAACGCATCGTCAGATAAAAAACATGTTACAAACTATGAAGACCCGTGTGTGGTCAAAACGCGTTTGGCGTGTCCCTCTTAATAAAGGACTTTTATCTTTAACTTTATCAGAGTGCCTCGGATTATATGCCATACGCATCCCATCATTTAAGGCAAAGTTCTCTACTTATGTTACAAACTATATTAGGCACACAACAAAAAGTTATTTCAATGTCTCAATTTGAGCATAATAATCCAAATTTGAGCGGTTTTGACTAGTCAAGATTTAGTTTGGCATTTGATCTAGATTATTTCACTTGTCCTGAGATGTTTCTGACTCGATTCAATATATTTTCTCCTTAGTTCAGGTAATTTTCTTTGCCAGTGGGGTAAGAAAATTGGTCTTTTATCCCATTGGCAGTTTTACTTTATTATTTCAAGCAAGATTTACCTTATGTCCTCAAACAAGCAAAGTAAACTTTGCAGTTTTAACTCATTTTTTCATTCTTTCATTTTCTGATCTGACAAACGAGAATAATATTCTCAATTCAAGTCATTTAAACCAATGCTTGATATTGACATTTTGCAGTGCGGGGTCTTTTCAAAACAGATCGATTGATTTGACATTATGCTTTAAACTAAGTAAAAAAAATATATATATACACTTTTTAATTCTGAAAAATAATAAAATAAATACCACCTTCATTTTTGTTCAAATATTTACCACAAATAACAAGCAACACCCTACTTTTCTGTTTGTATCATTTCAAATTTCCACAATTTTCATGAGAAATAAAGTTCAGCAGTCAAATGTAAGAATACATCTAAGAGTCAGTCACACACGGAACGCAAAGATTCATGAGTAGTCAATTTGAATGTACATGTATTTGAATATTTAAAAAATAATTGAATACTTACATAATTTACCCATTTCTTTTTAAAGGGCAAGGACAGTTTAAAGTTGAAAAAAAGAAAGTTTGATTTGTTTGTTTTTTATCTTAGATGTAGAGAGACAAAATAATCTCCCTCACACGGTCTCGGTATGAACAAAAATCTTATACTTTACCTTTTCAGAATGCGAAAAGTGGACAAACTACTCTGCACAAGCTGATGCAGCTGCGGACTGAGGCGCCTCGACCCGAAACTTTACAAATCCGTGTCAGAGTAAAAGTTGCAAGAGGAACTGCGAACAGGAGCCCATCAGAACAGCGTGTTGCACATTGAGCGCTCCAAAACCCTCGGTCCTTTCTCCCTCTCTCATTTCTCTCTCTCTCTCCCTTCCTCTCTCTCCCTCCCTCTCTCTCCCTCTCTATCCGAGCGCCGTTCGAGATGCCGAGCCATGTGTGTGTTACGTACAGGTTACATACTCCACACGGAGAGCGAGACACGAGGAAATTTGGCCCAAAGCACACAATTATACTCTAAACAGCAGTAATGGACACTGTGAGGTCTGTGCTGGCTCTTATTGCACTCATTTTGTCGCGGGATGCTGAAATACTCCAGCCCAGTGGCCCTCAAACATAAGACTAAACCAGAATTACACTTCCTCTGCTAATAATAACACGCTCTAAATCTTAAACTGTGCTTTTCTAGTCATTTCAATATTGCAGTGGGCCTGACCAGAGTATAAACAAACAATTTAAACTGTTTCTGATATTTTAGGGAGTCCACCCCCTACAAAACCAATGGGTGTTCCTGAAAAGAGACGCCATAAACTAGCCGTATTCAGCTTAGTCACCACACACTATGTTCACTTTCGCCCGTGCAAGAGAGCTTTGCCAACTAGGCCTATGTTTATTCTCACTCACACTAGAAACAAGGCCATACGCTTAGAGCTACCCTCAGGCAGAAAAAAAAGGGAATAAAACACAACAATTAACCTTAACTCTTAACCGTTTCTGGATTTTGTTATTTTGGTTTTCGTCATTTATTAAACATAACCAGTTTTGTTGCAGTCCTGCATTTTTGGGTTTTATTTTTCCTCACTCCACCATCCAAATCCAATTTTCTCCCAAATCTAAAAGCTGCTTGGAAAAAAAGCATAAAAATAGCGACGCATAACGAGACGGAAATGAGGATGAAAAACGCAACAACAACAATTAACATGAAAAAAGTGGCAGAAATGTGACAAAAGGGCAACAAAAAAGCGACATAACGACACAACAACAACGCATGGAAAAAGAGATCCGTTAGATCAGGTTTGTCTTAGCTTTCAAATGAGATGTTACGCTGGCCAATAAGCTCTCCAGTCAAGACACTTTTAGATTTGGGTAAGGCCGAGCTGGAGAAAATGCGCTCGGTTCGGGTGGGGGGGTTCAGAGGTTAAAGACCACCAGGGTGATGTCAGCACCTTTGGTCCCTGAACCACGATATGAGGACTTTCAAATGAGTTTGTGACCCAACATTTTTTATTTATTATTAAAACGATTGAAAAACGACATTGTAAAAGTACTTCTTGATCAAATGCCTCCCCCCGTGCCACCACCTCCGTCACAGTCGCGCCTCGACAGCCTCACACGCACCTGATTCAGAGGAGAGACTTTTTACAACAGAGCTGCAAATGACGTCCGTAGTCCTGTTTTAGCCGCGCTTTGGAAGAGCTCACGTTTTGGGGGGAATTTACCGCAGCTACCGGTTGTTTACATCTCCCGGTGATAAAACAAATGTACCCGGTCGACGAAGCGGACCGCAGGGCTCGGGCCGCGGCGGTGGTGCCCGGCTACTCCCTAAAAAAAACTACTAAAAAAACACTTGACTCTCCTCGGTTTCTATGCGGGACTCTTATTTACATTACAGGAGAAGAAAGCGATTACTACCTATCGTGCAGACTTCAGAAATGGTTGAATGAGAATAATGTGCTTATCGGAGCCTCTTTGGCAGCTCTCGGGAGTTTCCTGATTCATCTCGAGCTTAAGATGATCACATTTTGTAAAACAAGCTTTATCCTTTGTTGCTTTAAGACACAACGATGTGCCTCATTGTGAGCACTTGACAGAAAAGGCTAATTCATTGAAACACCTACTGAACGGGGGGATATTTATTCAAGCACAATGTAACTTGTTTGGTGGCATAAAAGTGGAACAATCATGGAGTTGTTTGAACTCGCATCATCAAATCTCCCCGCGCTCACTTGATGTCCTCTTTCACGTCATCCACAGAACTCGTCTTTATCTTTATCTCTTCCTCTCGCCTGACTGCATAGACCTCTGCATCCACTCATAGTCACTGTCCGTCGCCTGTACATGTTCAAAGTACTTTACCCGGCCTCCCTGACTTTCCAAAGCATCTCAAATAAAACAAACTGTCCCTCTCGTGTTGTTGTCATTCCTAATCCAATCCTTCTTACTCCCATAGAGAACATCCGCCTCCAAAACATTGGACTAACACTGGTCTCACTGATCACTACATGTCGCAAATCAGTGTTAACAGAAACTTTAGTCTGCTTTAGAAAATGCACTGTACTCTCAAGGGCAACAAAACTCGTCTTGAATAGAAGTCATTTCCACTCACTACGTCCAACATTCAATTCAAGCAACATTTGGTCCTTTACAGTCGGTCAAAACAAGACTTAATCAGGACCAACACAAGGATAACATGGAATCGCAGTCAGGATGAAGATCTCAGCGATTTGGACCTTTAACCAAGTGCATTTTCTCCAGTTTGGCTTTACCCAAATCTAAAAGCTTCTCGACTGGAACTTAGCCTATAGAGTAACACCTTATGTGAAAGCTAAGACCTACAAACATTTTTTATCGCGTTGTCGGCGCTTTTATGTCTCCTTTTATGTCGCGTTTTTATTGGGTTTTTTTTGTCGGTTTTGTTGCATGTTCATCGCTTTTTTTGTCGCTTTTTCGTCACTCAAGAACCTTCATTGAAGATGGACAACCCTTGTATGACTGAGAACCGAAATTCAGCCCCCGTGGCAGCGTATATTGTATATTGTATATTGTAAAGGACTGTGGCCTAATAAATAACAACGGCTTGCACTTATTGCGCTTTATCAGCCTGTGTCACACGTCTCTCAAAGTGCTACATAAAGTCAGTATTCTTTCACTCCACACTCAATGGCAGTAAGTTACTATTATAGCCACAGCCGCCCTGGGGCAGACTGACCATTTACCACATAGCTATTATATGCTGTTTATATCATGATCTCTTATTATGTCAGTGCCCTCTGCTGGACCCGTGTGGAATTCTTTCCTTTTTTTTTTAATAAAGCTGCCCCCTAGTGGATGGAGTGAACATTCTGGCTATCCCTTTAAAAATGCATAACTACGCACAGGAATGCACTAGAGACTTATTTTTATGCTCTACAAGGTCCACATTAAATCATCTCTTGTGTGGGCCTTGTGTTTGATACATGTCGCTTACACAGCCATGCTTTTTTGTCATGTTTTTGTTACTTTTTTGTTGCGTTTTGTCACGTTTTTGTCACTTTTTTGTTGTGTTTTGTTGCTTTTTTTTCATTGTGCTATTGTTGCTTTTCCAATACGTGTTGTTCGCTCTTGTGTTGCTTTTTTTTGTCACTTTTTTGTTGTGTTTTCATCCTCACTTTCGTCTGTATTTTTTACACTTTATTCAAGAAGCTAATGCCGAACTGGACAAAATATGCTTGTTTCAGGTGGGGGTTAAGAGGTTAAATATTTCATTATTTATCAGTCATTTATTCCGTCAATGACTCGTATATTTGTCGGAAAAAAAAAAGTTTTGTGAATGTATGGGTATGCCTGCTGCTATTGATCTCAATGTCTTAGTAAATTACAAATAATACGGTTAAAATGAATAAAGTCTAAAATGGCAGATGACCCTGGACACTACCCGAAGATGCCCAAGTACCACCAGTTCCATGGTTTGAGAACCACTGTCTTACAATAACCATCTATTTTTACTCTATCTTCTAGTCCCCCCTGTTTCTCAGGGTTTCTTATGTAACTGTATTCTTCACATAATCCAGTGGGATAACATGCAGTCATTTGTCTGTGCTTAGTCAAAGACATGGGCCATGATTTGGACACAAACACTTTTCATTTGGGATATTTTTTTTGGATATTAACACAAGCCCCCAGCAGCAGCGTTTCCACCATCCTCTCTTTGAAATGACAATGAAAGGGAATGAGATGGTGAAGGGTCAACTGATGGATTATCCTATATTATAATGGTCTTTCATATGAACGCATTAGTCAAAGTCAAAAAAATTACGACAACCTGATAGTTATAGAAATAGTAAAGAAATGCTATGATATATACATGTTTATCTTATTGTAGAGATGGACCTTGATTATTCAAAACAATAATAAAATGAATACAGAAAAAAATCCATTACTTTAATGATACACAGAGCAGGCTTCTATCAAAAGTAATAAAAAGGCGTATAATGAACAAGCACAAAGCCACATGTCGAGATTAATCCTATGGGACAGACCTCCTCTTGATACTGAGCAGCCACTTAGAAAATAGGTACGTGGTCAGAAAAAAAGCAGATAACTGGAGTAATCGGACCCAATAATCAGATCTGGTGCGTTTATATTCACCTACAGACATGGGAGAATCCAAAACTTCAGGTTCTACATTTTCCAGAGCAGAGGTGGATTTTTAGAGCAACTTTCTCCCAATACCGTTCTCTTCAATCAGAGCCACCTGCAGAACCGGGTGCAGATGATTGAAAATGAATATCTGAAGATAACCATTTTCAATAATTAATTACTCAACAGTTCTAGTCTTTATTTACTTTAATTTTCTATTAAGTGAGAACGGATGCTGTTGGGAGTGTTTTCATAAATAACTTAAATATTGCTTAGGATCTCTTTAAATTACTTTATTGATCTATTACCAATGGCAGATAATAATGTGTATGTAAGTATTTGTATAAAACTTCATGTGGTTATTTAATTCTTCAATAATACCCTCCAAACACTAATCATCAACCTTAATTATTTCTAAAAATGGAATTAGATAAACCATATCGCCAACATCTGGCATGTATCACTGACTAATAAACAAATATTATTTAGGTTTTTGCAAGAGTCATAATTCTTAAGTTCCCTGTGACTGAGAAACAAGTCTTTCCTCTCGGAAAAACCCGTTGCTGATTGAAGTCAGGGCTTGCCTCATATTGTGTTAATTAGTAGAGGATTTATGTTCTGGAATCTGGATTTATGCCACATTTGAGTTCAGTTTGACCTAAATTTGCCACGAGTTTTACACAAATGAAGTGATACAGATGCCATTTGCTGTACACTGTTTTGGACAATCATTGTCAGGTGATTGTCGCATTATCGGCATCATGATGGAATATTTCTGGAGTTAAGTTCATTGTATATAGATAACCAAACTGATACATGATTATCATTCGAACTTTTTCCGTATGCTGCAAAACCCAATACTTTTTTTGATCCGATATACAGATAAAACTCTTTCAATAGAGTAAAATTTCATTATCATGAAAAAGTTCATTTATTTCTATAATTACTTGACTCATTGCATGCAAAGTGACATATGTCAAGCCTTTGTTTGACATATGTTTTAATTTTGATGATTATGGCTCCCCTCCTGGAACCGCCACCTTAATGTGGTGGAGGGGTTTGAGCACCTGAATGATCCTGGGAGCTGATGGGAGGTGACGGGTCAGACAAAGAGCGGTTCAGAAGCCCCTTATGAGAGACCACCAGGCCCGGTTAGAACCATGAGGCCGTCCTTCTGTGGACCCACCACCTGCAGGAGGAGCCATAGGGGCTGGTGCAATGTGATTTGGCACGACCCGGCAATGGACAAGTGGAAGAAAATGGATGGATGGTTCACAGCTTGTAAAAACCGCAAATAAAACATCTCAGAAAATTAGAATATTTTGAAAATAGACTGTAAGCCATCATCAACATTACAGCAAAGGCTTGACATATGTCAATTTGCATGGAATGAGTCTATATCATATATTAGTTTCACAATTTAAGTTGTATTACAGAAATAAATAAACTTTTTCACAATATTCTAATTGTCCGAGTTTCACCTGTATTTGCTTTCAAAATTCTTATGATTATCCAACCATGACAAAAAATAATTCCTAATTAATGACCCAAACAAAAGATTAGACCTACTGACCAACAAGAATCATCATGTGATTCTTTTAGGCTTAGAGTTTAGAAGTCAATATTTCAATGTTCTCTCCAAATTTACTACATTTTGATTTTTAATCAAATATCTGAGATAACTGAAATACTTTAGAGCACCGTAACAAGATGGTAATAGGATGGGAATTGCATAGTACTTACTACAAGCCTAATTACAAGGAAACAGGACCTAACGTTGAGCCAGAAGATACGTTTATAGACAAACTGTGCAATCTTACCTTGGTATGTCTGTATGTGTCGTCTGTGGGACTCCTGTCATTTTACCTCCTTCTCTCTCAGCTCCATCTAAACCCACACAGATCAAACATGCGCAGGCTTACACAGCGGGCCATACTCTGCATTGGTCACTGGCTTAGTTAAGGCTTCAAACACGCATTATACCCTCAAGCATGCATGCAGAAGGCAGCCTCTTACCAAGCAAGCAGCCACCACTACCACATGGAGCCCGAGAAAAGGATTCTTGCCCCTAATCCTTGGTTCCTTACTGCAAATTTGTAAGAGGCCAAAGAGAAGCATGAGAGCAACAAATGCATAAATTAGGTTATAAATGGCTGGGACGTCTTATAAGGGAGACTTTGTTTCAAAGATAGATTAATCCTGTCTGTGCTCTTGCTCTAACTAACCCGTTTAATGCGACCTGCAACTTATTGGGCCATTGGGAACAAGCCAAAGTACAGTGTGGATGGCCAGGCAACATAGTTCAGTAGGATATTGATGACGATGAACATAAACCGCTGCCAATAGTCAATATCTGAATTTGAATATGACTGGTTGTGCGTGTGTGTGTGGCAGCTAGGCCAAAGACACATTTCCCAACTGGGGACAATAAAGTTAATCAAGTTAAGTTAATCAATTAATTAATCAGTTGAATCAATCAATACATCTACTGACCTCTTAATCTGCTCTTGCATTAGGCTACTTACTTTTCACTGCCGACGAAAGCAGCCTGTTTGTGTGTTGGACGTCATTCCAATTAGCATCAGCTTGAAGCACTGGGTTAATCCTCCTCCTCATTGCAACACACACGCACGCACACACACACACACACACACACACACACACACACACACACGCACACACACACAGCATGTAAACCCACGCACACACAGCACAGCAACATGCACACACGGAGGAGCAGGAGGTAAAAGTGCACAGGTCAAAGCAGGTGTAATTCTGACCTGTCACATACAAATGGCAAATGGACACAATCAACACGTTTGAATCTCTGTGGTGTAAGATAAGCTCTGCACATGCTCGAGATTATGCCCAATAGTAACAGCTTCACAGTAGCAGCCTGTTGAATATAATCTTTAGGCCTATATAAATAGCACAGAAACTACCATGTTGTAACTATGGGCTATATGTTTTGCTAGTTTAGATTTATTTCCCCAAATGCTACAGTAATTCCAGTACGGCGCTCCTGGCATAGCTAAAAGCAAGAAGAAGAAATATTAATAACGTATTAAACCGTTATATCTAGAGTACTACAACATATACATTGGGTTCTAGAACTTTTGCCAGACCCCACCACACTCAGATGTGTTACCCAGTGGTGATGTTATGTGACATTCATTTTGCACTAATGTAACAGAGCAAACATACAGCATGTTTGCTGTAAGCAGTTCACCTCTCCTAAGACCTGACTGTAACTTTACAGGCAGCTCATGGCAGAGCCACTGGGCTTTGTAAATAACCCTACCATCATTACGTAATGTGCTAGTATGACACCACCAAGCTAAAGAAGTCACTCAATGACTGACAACTGAACACATGAGGCGGACTAGATTTAGGGAACATGTCTGACCATCAGAACAATATAAAGGTGTGGCAGCGTGAAGTGTGCCTGCCTTCCCTACGGGTGTCTTGGGGCGCCACTCCTTGCTCACCTGGGTTGGTCCTGATTGTGGAGTAGGGACCAAAGGGATAGAAGCGGGTCTGTCGTAGCTCGGATCTGTCCTTTTCCGTGGGTCCGTGGAGTTGTGCCCGCGCCGGTGGTGGCTGATGCCTGGTTTAGGTTTGTGCGTAAACTTCTACGCAACTGGCAGCCATGGCTCGGTTTCAGCTCCCACGAGCTGAAGCGATTCGGGCAGCCAGGTGCGTTCAACGCAGAGCGGAGGATTTGACGCTTGTCTACACCAGGCTTAAAACACGCTGTAGTCACGTCGCGTAATCGCCTCTTTCTTCTGTCAGTGGGCGAGTTTGGTTGTTGCTCTTTACTCTCCATTTGTTGAATATTTTGCGCTCAACAGCGCTTTCTTTTCAGTGCTCTGGTGGCTTGTTTTGACGCCTGGTCAACTGTTACAGCAGCAGCTTTGGCAACGGCCTCGCGGGGGAGTTTGGCGTTTTGTTGGCCGCTGTATTGTGCGCAGTCTGCTAGCGCTCTTCCTTTTCCCCCAGTGTCACCGCGGCTCGTAGAGGCTGCTGACCGCAGTTTGCTTGGGCCAGGGCCATCAGTGTTTGATGTTTGGGGAAGCAGCATGCCTCGCTCTTTTGACCGATTTGGCTGTGCTTCGCAGTCCAAATGCTTCTTCCTTGTGTTGTAGTGCTTCTGTAGGCGCTTTATGGGCGTTCAGTCCGGAGCCAGCCGCAGGTGCGCCTCGTTGGTAGTGCTTCTTCTGACTGGTAAGTTGCTGATTTCTGCTTAAGTCTCCCCAAATACAAAATTTAACCTAATATTTGCACCATAGATAAACCAAGCTACACCAGGTTGGGACACCACGCTGGTCACGGCTGGCACAATTCCACCCACCCCTGGGTCATATTCGGATCTTCCAAGGTTTTTGGATTTCTTAGTAAAACTCCTGTTGTACACGGGTCATTCAAGATTCAAAATTCAAGATTTTTTTTATTTGTCAAACCATGTGAATGATTTGAAATTATATTTCTCTTGATTGTGGAGCAGGGGGTGGGGAAAGAGGGGTGAGAGGGAGGGCGGAGAGTTCAGCTTCCCGGTGGCCTTGTGTATGAAACTGTTCTTAAGTCGACTGGACCTGGCCCGTAGATTCCGCAGTCTCCTCCCTGAAGGCATTACCTTGAAGAGACTGTGTGATGGGTGCGTAGGGTCCCTGGTGATCCTGAGGGCTTTGCGGGTGAGACGGGTGGAGTACATGTCCAATGTACAATGGCCCATGTACAATGGAGGGGGGAGCGGCTCCGCAGATCTTCTCCGCTGCTCTCACGATGCGCTGGAGGCTCTTTCAGCCGTACCACACAGTGATGGAGCTGGTCAGGATGCTCTCTATAGTCCCTCTGTAGAAGTTGCACATAACAGAGGCTGAGACTCTAGCTCTTCTTAACTTGCGGAGAAAGTAGAGAGATGTAGTGCGCATGGTCCAGGAAAGGTTCTCTGTGATGTGCACACCCAGGAACTTAGTGCTGGTCACCCTCTCTACTGCATCACCGTTGATTGTTCGAGGAGCATGCTAGACCCGCGCTCTTCGAAAGTCCACAATAATCTTTCATCATAAAGTATAGTCCCGCTCAAAAGTTGAAAGATGGCAAAAATACACATTTTGCATGCCTGGAGAAGAGGAAATGGGAGTGAGACACAAAAATAGTAAACCTTTAATTGAAAACAACAATTAAACTGATATAGGTTCTTTTGCAACTGATCAAAAGTTTAGTTCTGTCAGGTATTCAGACTGACATGATGTCCTGATGACAGGAAAAAAAAGGTTTTGAACGTGGTCACGCTGAGATGGAACGCATTTTGAATTCCTAAAATGTGTTTTGTTTGAGTCTTCCACTTGACCTTTTATGTTTCATAACCCTCAGAATCTTAAGCAGCACTGAGCTGGAGGATTCGATCGGCTGTCTGTCGAGGACGATCCTGGACCAAACTGAAGTCCTGGAGCCCGCTGCAGCCCAATAACCATCAGAGGCATGTGCGACTGAAGGGCTTTAAAACAAAAACGTCTTCAAAGGCCTTGTCTCCTTGAGCCACAGAACTGTCTGTTTGGACTTTGCAAGAAAGACCAAACATGGGACATTGAAAGGTGAAGAAAAAATGTAAACTTAATGGTCCTGATGGTTTCCAATGTTACTTACAGGCATGACGAGCAGATCCACCTGAGATGTTTTCTACGCCCCACTGTGGATTTTTCCTTCAGTGGAACAATGGAGCTTCAGTGCAGAGCCGTCAAACAGTGCAGATGTTACAGAGCATCTCATGACTGAGGGCCTTCGTCTGTGTGGTAACGATGGGTTTTTCAATGAGACAGCGTTACAGTTCACAATGCCCGCAGGACAAAGGACTTCTTCGAGGAGAATAACTTCACTCTTTTGGACCATCCCTGATCTGAATCAAACTGAACGGAAGTTTACAAAAATGGACAACAGTTCCAGACAGTATGTCCTTCGTGAGGCCGTCTTCACCAGTTCATCACCTCCTGGAAATATGGCTTTTTTGGTGTGGTCCTAAACCTATGATCAGCTGAAAAACGGCTTATTTCAGTTTGTCTTCAATAAAAGCTTTATTCAAAACTTTTTGTCTCACTCCCATTTCTTCCTGTTGGCATATTGAAGTTCCACTTGGAAGCTAACCATTCAAAACGGATGGTCTTTCAGCTGGTCAAACTTTGATTGGGACTGTACAAACCTGAGTGTTAAGAAATTGACTAATGTTGAGTAAAACTTTATTTGACACTACCCTTGATACTTTGTACCTGCGGAGGTTTGACAACATTGACCATCCCTCTTCCTTCACTGTGTTCATCACGTCATCGGACTCTGTGGAACTCCTCAAGTGGTTTCACACTCTGCCTGGGGGAGTTAAAGGCGTGGATGACTCTCTCCAGCTAAACAGCTCTGAAACTGAGGCCATCCTTATTGGCATTCAATCAAATTCACTTCCTTGGTCGATATGCACTATCACAAATCTGGGGGTGAAATTTGATCCCCATCTAACATTTGAAGCCCACATCCAACACATCTGTAAGATTTAATTTTTTCATCTGTGCAACAGCTTATAGTGTCTGTCCTTTTAAATAGATATACATATACACTTATATTTTACCATAGGCCAGCCATTAATTGGCATCCATCACAGCAGTTTTCAACGGCTGCAACACACCTGTACAAGCAGTTTCTACTTCATACTGAAGGCCAAGTGCTGTCCTGTATTGAAGAAAAGGACACGTTGCTCCTGGTTCATTTGTGTCCTTGGGGCAAAACAAATGAAAACAAGGAAATATGGATCATACGTTTCAGGCTGTATAGCATGCAAGCTTCATTATCTTCACTCACTCGCACAGTAGGCTAATCCTTCAGCTGCTAGGTACTCCTTTAAACATTCTGGCTTAAGATCTGGAGTGCTCACTACTGTCGCCTATCCTGCCTGTCTCTTGTTGAAGAATGGGTCAAATGCAAATTATGGCATAATTTTGTCTGTAGCAGGAAACGGTAACCAAGATGAGAAATTCAAATTCTAATGTAATAGTTTTTTATAATAAAATAAACATATTTCTACTTTGCCAATGAGCAAAATAACAAAACAGATTTACACAATTCTGCTGTAATGTGTCAAAATGCATTCTAGTGCAAAAATATTCAAGTGTTTAGCTTTTAAAAGTTTGAACAAGGAAATCTGAACATTATATAGTGGCACATTTACAATCTTTATATATTTGCGTATTGAACTGAAGAGGATGCATTGAACAATTGAATATAATATAAATCTGCTATCTGCCTTTCCAATTTCCTCCTTTTTAAAATTTGTTTTAAAATAAACGTTCATGCTGGGAAAGTGTGGGCTTCCCCTGTCCAGTGTGTTTGTATTAACTGAACTTTATTACATTTAAATGGGAGCAGTTCTTACCCTTCACAGGCCAGCCCTTGAAGCGACCCACTGTAAATACACCTAGTGTTTGGTTCTGATTTATGTAGCATTTGGTTTTCATTTTCTCTTGCAGGTTTGGTTTGTGTTTTGCCATTTTGTTGTTGTGCTAATCAATTCATATTATTTTAAATAGAAAAGTAGAGGCTATTTTCAAAAACATGAACAAATGTTAATGTTGTAGTATACTCATTTTAATTTGACTTCTGCCTGTGTGTGTTGTATGAACTGCAGTATTCTGTTACATCGCAACTTAATAATGAAATAATGAAAACAACAAAAGTACTTTCTCACTCCGACACTTTATAGAGCCAAACTATGAACCTCAGAATGCTAAATGCCAGGCACTTATCCAGTCTCTCTACTCATTGAGCTGTTGCCGTTTCCAGCAAAGCTCTGTTAAATCTCATTAATTTGGGCAGAATGTGCTGTGACGATCCCTAAAGTTAGGTAAAGACACAGGTAAAAAAAAAAAAACATTGAAGGGATGTGGTTGAGTGGTTACGTCACAGGGCATTAAAATGTGTCTCCTGCTCCCAGAATGGGTGGAAGTCCCACCCGTGTCACTGGTCAATGCCAAGGGCTCCATCTAAACCATTAGTCTCTATACGCAAATCATCTGAGCAAAATGAACTGTGGACTGTCATGAAGTTAACTAAAAAATAAAATGACAGTTTGTGCTTCTACTCACAGTGGAGAGTAACAAAATGTTTTACTCATGTCGCCTAAGTAAAATAATGTCCAAAGAAATGTCCAAAATAAAATACTACTGTGTGAATAAACTACTCTAAGATGCACCACTTCAGAAAGCTACTACTGAGCCTAAATACCCGCTTCCTCCAATCAGCCCAGGGCTTTTCCGCCTTCCCTTGAATACAAAGCAAAAAATGTACTGTGCTGAAATCCACTGTTGATCGGCTCATAAATAACACCATGGTGACATTATCATCACATAAAAGTTGAACTAAGGCTGAAGATAACCATTATGTCTCGCGTCTTGGGTTGAGGTAGAGGCCCTCTACAGGTGCATTTAATTCAAACGTGTGATTCATTGGTCTCGGAGGGGCTTCCAGCGGCTTCAACATCCTCTTGATAAAGTCCACATCGAGACAAAAATCCCACGAGAGCATCTTTATGTTGGCTAGAAGACACAAATACTTACACATATTTAAATTGACGTGTGCACTGCATGCGTTAGAGTGCATGTTGAAATATTAAGGAGCTGCGCAGTTACCAAATTTAAGGTTTACTTTAGCCTATGTGGTAAATATCAATCAAAATCTGACAAATATTTATGGGAGGATTAGGATGTCAGCATCAATCTGCACCGTCTAAACCAAAATGTTGTTGGATTTATTTCAACATTTGAAGCCGGGAGTGCCCATAAAGTACTTGGTATTGCCCAATTGACAGCGAGTAACCAGTATAACACCCACTCTGCAATGACAAAGATACAGAGGTCCGGTAAAAAAAGAAATCAAAACCTTTATTATTTGACCTAGAAGAGTTTGATTTGAAGGTGAGGGGAAGGGGAGGAGGTGGAGAGATAAAAGCAGCAGAGGAAAAGGCCAGACAGTTCAGGTGGGGGGGGGGGCTGAATCCGGATTCTTCCGTTAAGCCAGCGCTCCCATTGGGTCCCAGGCAGGAAGCACCACAGGCTCCTGCTGCATCACTTCCAGGACGTCTGCCGAGAGAAACCGCTTGTCCACCACCACCTCGTACACGAACTCGGAATACCATTCGTCCGTCATGATCAGGTAGCCTGCGAGGAGAGAGGGGGACAAGTGTCTTGCCATTTTCCTTGTAGCAAATATCAAGCATTTGGGTCAGCGTCCTCTATCCATTTCCGTGTGTGCCTTTGCAACAGCATGGCCTGACACAAACGAATAAGGCCTGACCCCCGCAGTCGGTTCTAGTGTTCATATCAGCACTCTCACCCATAACTTTGTATTGTTTTAGGCAGCTACATGATGAGAGAAACATGTGCACTTCCCGACCCAACAACACATCGCATTCAACACTTCAGCCATCACCTCAATCCGACCGCCCCGATAAAAATGAGAACAATGTCTCAATTGCAGGAGGTCGTCGTGTTCAAATGCGGCGCAGTTTAAATGAGGAGGATGTGCTTAGGCAAGCCATAATGAAAAATATGACGAGGACAAGTGTTTGTTTGTATTTGTGTGATCAACAAGCTGTAAATCAGCTAAAAATTAAATCTCAATTTCTTGGGGTAACATTTTTTAAACTATTACGTCGTACGGTTTGAACAAAAGACAAAAATGGGGTCTGAAACATATTTCAGCTGTAGTTTTTTGTTTGGCATTACCCCAATCTAAAAGCTTTAAAAAAAAAAAAAGCATCAAAATAGCAACAAAAACAAGGATGAAACCGCAAACAAAATGTGACAAAAAAGCAACAATGAAAAAGCAACAAAAGTGGCAAAAACGTGCCAAAAAAACAACAAAAAATACTTTAAAAGTATGACAAGAACGCGGCGACAACATGACAGACAAAGTTATGATCACTTTGTAGGTCTTAGCTTTCAAATGAGACATTACATTGCTTTCCGGCTGGGAAGCTCTTAGATTTGGGTATACCTGAACTGGAGAAATGTTCAGCTTTACCCAGGGTTCAGGCTGGAGATGAGAGGTTGTAAATCCAGATATTGCGTTTGTGGCATTCAAAAGACTTTGGGGGCAGTAGAACACATACGGTTGACTTGACCATTACAGTGATCAATAAACAGAATAGTTTATTTTCTGTAATTGACTGGCAGTGGAACGTGAGAGAAAAAGGTGGTATCCAAACTTGTATAAATTATTCATATCAGCCATGCAACTCCTTTGAGTTCTTCTCACAGCCCTCTCATTGTTTGACGATATCAAAGACGTCAGAATAACCACAAAAACATGCCACACTTCAAAACATTGTGTCCGAGACGGCTGCGTGCGTGTTACAAAAATGCAAATCTTAAACGCTCTCGCTGCGGCGTCTGACTGCTGGGGGAACATTTCCTGGAAACGTGTTGGGTGGCACAGGCGGTGTTGGGCGTCATTATTTGTTTTGAGGGAGAGGCAGAGTCTGTTCAACATACATAGCGTGGAAAATAAAAAAAATAAAAAACTGCTTTACATATGAAGATTGGATATTGCATTCTAGATTTGCACTTGCAAATAAAAGACACATGTCAATAAAGTAAACAAGCACCTTTTTGTTGTTTTCACTTGCCTCTTGCCATGGGTGCCATACAAGAAGCCCTCAATGATATTACCTGCCACCCACTAGGTCCGATCGATTCACAGGAATAGAAAACTTTTACTCAAAAATTGTGGTGGGGTAAGGGTTAACATTCTGATTCAGAAAGAAAATTCTTCTCTGACAAAGTGTAAAGAACTACATAGAAATCAGAGCCATAACAGTCTGATTGATGGCTAAAAGATGGAGGAAACAGAAAGTTACACCTCTCAGGAGAGCCCCCTTAAGGGGCAGGGAGGAAATCACAGCTCTGAAAAACATGTGAGGCCTTAGATAAATACAATCCTGAATTAAGAGAACCAGTGAAGCTTACAATGATTTGAAATTAAATATATACTTCTCACAAGCTAAATGAAGTAATTCAGGACTAGCGTAAAGACTGGTATGCAAGTCAAATGCAGTGGGCAGTTGCTCAAATGGATTTTTATTTTGTTGATTTTCTGTTATTTGTAGTGGTTATTTTGTACATTTAACAAAACAAAAAAATGTAATATGGTTCCATTGACTAACTGATTAATCCTGACATTTCTGCCGCATTTCTTTCCCAATGTACACACCGTCTTTGCATTTGAACCCCGGAGTCCGTCATCGTCCCCGTGTGTAAAAACCTCTCCTCTCTCCCGCGGTGTTTTCCCTACCGCCTCTGCTTGTGTGTCTTTTCCCCCTCCAGCTTTTGTCAAACAAACAAAGCGGCCGGATTCCCAAGTGGGATCCGCAGCTTCAAACTTTTTGTTCTCTCAAACTTTATTAATTTGGCCTGACGACAGACTGCCTTGATGTTTATGCAACGGAATATGTGTGAAAGAAATTCGACTTGACAAAAGAGGTCTGCAGATGTTTTCCCAAATGCCACGGGAGCGTTGACGTTTCAAAACACATAAAAAACATCTCCGCTATAAAGACGTGTGCAAATGGCAAGTGTAAAGAAAGGTTCAAAGTAAGTTTGGTGTATATACAAATTCAACCTCTTTGCGATACTGAAAAAGTTGTCATTAGTCAAATTCGATAACTTTCAATTACAGCATTTGTGTATTGTGGAAAACCTGCCTTAATTTACATTATAGTGGTAGCGAAACCAGGTGACTTCACTTATCACAGCCACCGAAAGGTCTAATGAACGGTCACTGTGGTTTCTCCAGTGGTTTGAGGTCAACTCATTTTATAACATTAACTTTATGCAACTTCCCCCCCAAAGGCTCTGAGCTAAGGAAAACAAAAACACAAAGTGAGTGTTTCTACCGGGACACAGCCAATTATAAGTTCATAAAGCAGCCACACGGGGAAGCCTTTAGTCCGATACTGCTTATAGTGCAGTGAAAACCAACTGGTGAGGATGGTTTCATGAGAAGCCAGAGAGGAAAAAGTGTGGGAAAGATGGAGCGTGAGATGCATCAAACTGTTGTTGTAAGGAAAGGCAACTTTATTTATACCGAGCATTTCGTACACAAGGCAACTCCATGCGCCTTGGATTTCGTGTTCCTACTCTACTGTGGTAATGAGCTCTGGGGCGAAACCGAAATGTGGATGCCTCAGCACTCCACGAGACGATGGAGTCCGGGCTAAAGATGGAAGTCCGGGCATCTCTGGTTAGGCTGCTGCGACCCAGCCCCAGATACAGCGAATGCACGGTTGTGTGAATCAATAGGAGCTTGATCGAGAACATGCCCAAGGCGTACTTTTTTTCCACAGGACGTTTCCAAGAGAGGAAACTCGAATACTTTCACTTGAAAGGTGAGGGAATTCTGTATAGGTTTAATATATCCAGGGCATAAACAAATACATTTGTGTTTATATTCATGTGGAAATATGTCAGCTGTTGTGACTTGGAAAACAGCTTTGTGTATTAATATTTTGAAATGTTACCTTTGTTTCCGCGGTCGTCTCCCCACGAGTTTTCCACCCTCCACTTCTCGTAGCCCTCTTTCCCCTCCTGAGGGACAGAAAGCGCATGTATATGACCAGGTGGGCAATAGGACAAGCGGAATCGCCAGGCAAAAACGTGTCGGGACAGCTGGGCTTGTTTACATGAATGAAATTGACAGCACTGTGAGAAACTGCAGCCCATTAAAGTGGCATAAACAGTGTGCAATGTTTGATGCAATACTAGCCCGTGTTTGCACGCGTTTTGGGGACAGTGACGCACCTGTGCTGTGGAGAGTGCGTACCTTGTCTGTGACGGCGGTCAGGATCATGGCGTGGGTCATGAGCGAGTCTCCAAAAATAAGTCGCTCCGCCTTCGAGAGGTTCTTCACAGAGACGCCAAATACAAGCTCATGATTAAACCTGGGAACACACAAGAAGAATACATTCAAGTTTGAGCAAAAGATACTTATGAGGTTAGTTTTTCTGTTGGGGTTTAACCGTAGTTAAATAATACCTGGTGAGATTTTTTACTTCTGTACATTATGTTGCCTAGAAAAGCTCTCTGCATTGGTAGACTTGTGCCAAAGGTAAAAAAAATCAAACCTGCAACATTTTTTCATCAGTGAGGATGTGATTCTTGCACCAAGCGGTGTTGCCTGTACAATGTGTAGTTCTATTTGACACTACTGTGGTAATGATACTGGACAATGAACATAACTTCATAACTTTTCTTGCATATTTCAATGAGAATAACCAGAGCTCAGAGCGCTGCAGAGATGATGAGCTTCGGCACAGATGGTACCAGACGTTCACAGTGAACAGGTTCAGGAGGTAAATTTAGCCTGGCGCCAGTAACTCGGACATAACTAATGACCCTTTCAAAAGAAGGTTTGACCAAAGATCATTTTGTTTAATGTTGATCATTGCTACAATGATCGGATTTTCAAATGTAATTGTAACTGTAATTCTTTGGCGAATTTTTAAGTAGAAGAAATGCGTGAGGTTTTGGCAAGCGTTTTTTGTAAACCTACTGTTTAGTCTTTGTGAAACACAAATTTGTAAACCTTTCAGACAATTTATTTTGCGACAGAACAGTTTGTTTTCTTGCACAAACGTTACACTGCTTTAGTTTATACTCACACATTCATATCATTTATTCCCAGCTTCCCATGAAAATGTTTTCCGACGTCACAGCCGAACCACACGGCCTAGAAAGCGTGGGACAGTCAAAACATCGGGTAAGTTCAGCTTTACGATACTGGCAGACGCAAACAGCGTTTTACGTCGAGCCCCTACCTCTCCGTCTTTGATAGATTCTGCCGCCGCCTTTTTGAGCAGCTGGATGGGCTGATTGTTGTAAAGAGTGCTACGGCCTGAGACCATGTTCCCAAGAAACTCCACACTGTACAGCTTCCCGTAAGGATTCTGCGGCCGCGGGTCATTCACAAGGCAGATCTGATGACGGAGAGATGGAACAATAACAATGTGAGAAAATATTGATACATTTTTGGATATCAACCAAACCGAGCAGAGACTTGCCTTAAAGTAAATTGAGCACACAATGGAAATTAAATTGGAGGGGATATTAGGTACTTCCTTGTACTGCTCATATGAGTTTGTAGAGACATGTTCTTTTATCTTCAATGAAGGTACTTGATTCATCTTCTGTAGTCAGTAGTTGAAGTCTTTGAACGTTTCGCCTCTCATCCAAAAGGCTTCATCAGCGGACAAAAGTCCCGCTCAGCCCGCAGCTTTACATATAGACCAACAAGGAGGAGTTGGGGTCCTTTCTAATCACAGCTACTCCCACCTGTGGGGAAACAACCTTTGAAGTGGAGCGTCTCTAACGACCTGCTCACCCCAGTATCGGTCAGTCCTGTCCTATTCATGGATGATCACTGCTAATTACCTGCCTATTGTTCTTTTGTTAGCTGAGGTGCCGTCTCCTTGGACTGGGTGTGCCCTTCTGGTTTTCCCCCGAAGGAGATTGGAGTAAAGCCACGGATGATTAAACTACTGAGTACAGAAGATGAATCAAATACCTTCATTGAAGATGGACAACTCCTGTACGACTGAGAACTTACACAGACATGTTCTTTTATGTTTATATAAGCTCTATCTGGCATGAATTAGCCAAACTGATTCAAAATCAAGTGTACAGATGATAACGAAAAACAAAAACGTAAGACAGCATAAAGATCTTCGATGGTAGACCAGAACCTCATAGTGACACGTACAGTTTCATGTTTATACTACTGCGTTAGCCAATATTGTAGAGTAATAACTTTAGTCAGGGGGGCTAAGGTTTACTTCACCCCAGGGAACAGCCCTGTGTTATGAGTGACCCCCACCTTGTCCTGAATGTTGTAAAGGGGTTTGACGTGTTCCTTGTAAAAGTCCTGCGGCGTGAGGGGTCCCATTCGGTGGAAGTTCTTGTCTTTGTCGCGGTACTCCCAGCAGATGGTCTCCGGGGGGCTGCCTAGACAAACACTGGCCACTCTGAACACCTAAGAAAAAATAAATACAAACGAACCTAAATAATCCATGCATAATTTATCTATTTTATCAGACACAAAAGAAGACATATTTTAACTTTCCACTTCCTCCTGCCTGCTCTGCCTCTCGTCAGATCAAGAGTTCAGATCCAGTTCTCGTGGGTTAATCGGGTTTGTTTGGCTCAAAGTCTTTCAATTCAGCCCCTTCTAACCTCGGATAAAGCTTTCCCAGGAATTCACCCCTTCTTACTCCCTACAGCACATGCTTTTGCTATCAAATATGATTAGAGAGCTGGGAAATTAACATGCACAGTTGGCCATTGTTGAAGGAAAATATAAGCGTTTCAGTACAGTGATTTATTAAGAGCTATAAAATGTAGCACAAGCAAACATCGGACCATTAGGAATCAATCACAATGTCACGGCTCCGACCAAGAGGGTTATAAAGGGTAGAGATTCCAGATACTTTCATTAGCTTGCGGCTAGTAGTAATGCATTAAAATCCATGAGTAGAGATGTAACGATTCACTCAAGCCCCGATTCGATTCGATTTCTGATTTTATGTTCCCGAATTCGATTTTTTCCGATTTATTTGTAATCTTTTTTTTTTTTTTAAGAATATGACTCATTCATACCAATGTTTATTTTGTTTTAACATGTGCATTTTTGTACTTGTAACAAATTGCAACTGTCTCAGTAAGAGAACTTTACATTACAAAAAATTACAAGACATGAAAATGAACTATAAAAAATTTACATGTTTTCAGCATAAAAAGCAAACATTTTGAGATTATATTTATTTGACCAAACTTTTATTTATTTATTTTTTCAGTATGAACATAGTACTACCATTTAGAACAAATTTTACAGTGCAGTTTTGTTCACCCTTGAACGCCTCACTGCCGCCTTTGTAAACATAAGGAGGAAAAATACATGACAGCTCCGGTAGGTATTGGATTATTTGACAAACGGACGTTTGATGAGGATTTCAGCAGAATCAGAGCAGGTTGGTCAGATGTCGTCAGTTTACGATCTTTGGTAAACTTCTGTGAAAATGCTAAACTCTGCGTTAGCCGCTAACGCTAATCTCGTAGCCGCTAACTTTAGCTGCGTCTGCTGCTTCGATGCCTGCACGTGCATGTGTTTACATGGTGTGGCGCGTGTTGGGGGTGAGGCGGGGAAGGTGTGGAGCTTGTCTTGAGAAAAAGTTAATGTTGTTAGAAACAACGAGCTATGTTCCGGTCTGTTTTGGTCGCGCAAAATAGAGTAGCTGAGGGTGGCTTTAAAATCTTTTTTTTTTTTTTTTTTTAACATGGATTCACATTTTACGCATATTAAATCGATTTTAAATCATTTTTTTCGATGAATCGTTACATCCCTATCCATGAGGTATCAGAGCAGGGCTCTTCAAGTACAATTTCAACGTTCCTGGCATCCCAACTTTGAGTTTTTTGTTTATTGTATTTAAGCACGGTGCTGTAACTTGAGCAAAGCAAACATAAGTGGCCACTCAAATAAATAATTTTCATCAGAGTGGCAGACAAAATAGACATTTGAGAAGAGACAACAAAGGCATCAGTACAAGCCCTGTTGTTTAGGCTGCATCAGGGTTAGTATATACCACTACGTACACCTTTCCGTCTGCTTCTTTTATGTTTTTGCCCAGATGCCCCTTTGGCAGCGGGACAAGACAGACACCTCCTTTCACCCTCAACCAGCGCCTTTTGACACGCTTGAGCTGCAAGACAAACTTGGACATTCCTACTCGCGCTCATCACGAGGTGCACACCATTTCTCTTCCAATTATGGGATTGCCACAGTGAAATTCTAAGGCTATTTTTTGTCAACCCTCTCTTGCACTTTTAAACTTTGCTAAAACTGCTTATACAGCTGCTATAAAACACGTCAGCAAAAGTGATCAAAACAAGGCGTCAATTGATTGGCTCATTTTCAGCCGAACCTCCCGCTCTGTTCCCAGTGCCCACACATCTAGGCATAAACACATCAGTGACATCAGAGGAGGGCCAATATTGAAACACCTGCCTCTGCGATGAAGGACTGAAGGATGCGGAGGCAAGCGCTAACGACAGTAAGACACGAGATCAACAAATTAACCATCTGTGCCAGGGCAGTAATTAAATATATTTTCATTTTGTTCAATGCTATCAGTAAACTAAACCAAACTGCAGTGCAAGATTTAATATGAGGCACGATTGACATACAGTGGGAGGAAAATGTACGTGAACCCTTTGGATTTTCTCACATTTCTGCCTAAATTGGTCATAAAATGTGGTCTGATCTTTATCAAAATCATGAGAATGAGTAAACAGTGTCTGCTTTAACAAATACCACCCGAACTCTTCTGGAATGGCCCAGTCAAAGTCCTTACCTAAGCATTGAGATGCTGTGGCACGACCTCAAGAAAGCCATTCACACCAGACATCCCACGAATCTGACTGATCTGTAACAGTTTTGTAAAGCGCAATGGTCCAAGATTCATCCTTATTGTTGTGCACGTCTAATCTGCAACAACAAGAAACATCTCATTGAAGTTATTGCTGCCAAAGGAGGGTCAGCCAGCTATTGAATCCAAGGGTTCATTCCTGTCCAGTCAATGTTTACTTATTTCACACCGTCTTGTGAAAGTTTTTTTGGCCAATAAAAATATGATAACATGTAATTGTTTGGGTGGTATTAGTTAAAGGAGACACGGTTTCATTCTTATGATATTGATAAAAGATCAGACCACATTTTATGACTAACTTATGCAGAAATGTGAGAAATTCCAAATGGTTCACATACATTTTCTTCCCACTGTAACTATTATAATGAAGTGCCCCATATGATCAAGTCTCTCTTCAATAATCAATACATAGCACTTTCCAACTCCACTTGGTCCAACAATAATCTATTTTCGCGCAGACGCAGTTACGTATAGAATTCAAGTCTTGGACACGCCCCCAAACGTTAATTATATGAAATTAAGAATACTATTTATTTTGCTTTGAAACGTTCAATGTTCTAGTTTTCAAAACCCCGTTGAGCCAGGATATAATCATTTCAGTCGAGAACCTGGCCTGCCCCCGTCTCTAATCTGGAAAATGTATAACTTTTGTCTAGAAGCCGGACAAGTGAGTGTAAGCAAATGACCGCATGCAAAACAGTTTGGATAAAAATGATCTGGGTTTTGATTAAACTTGCGTGTTTTGTAAACAAGCAACACATGTGGCCATTGTACGATTGAGGTAATTTTAGCCTGACAAGTCGAAACTGCCAAAGCTAGTGCCGCAGACCCTTAAAATTGAGACATACACAGGAAGCCACCCACATCGTCCACAACAAGTCAGAAATGAGGACAACGCTGAAGTAAAGGGCCATCCTATATAGTATATCGTTTGAACATGCTTCTTTGATCATTTTGCCTCAAGACTACAGGTCTATAAATCGGTGCCGAGTGTAACTTTATGCATAAGTATTAATGGCCTAGTTATGGTACTTTATTTGGTCCAGTTACAGTGTGAGGATCCCACCTGGGAGTCAAAAATATCCCCCTCATTTCCATCCATGTAAAGAGATGCAGAAAGCATGGAGAAAACCCAGATACAACCAGGAGGAAGCACGCTTTGAAACTAATCCCCCCCGCTCCCTTGATAAAACACCATATGGGCACTGTCACAGGAAGAAAGATGGGCGGGCTGATTCTGCAAGTGCTGGTTTCAAAATGCCTTGAGGAAGAATGTTGACGGACTGGGATCAATGTAGGGTTAGTTATGGGCACAGACTAGAGTTCTCACGCAAATGCAGAGCTGAAAGCAAAACTGTAAAGTGAGAATAGTTTGATTTGATTTCTGCCACGACTCATGAAAAGGTATTTTGTCTGATCCACAGTTTACATTTCAAATTTGAATATTTAACCAGTGTAACGCCTCATTTGATAGTTAAGACCAACAAAGCAATCACATTTTGAAGCGGTTTTTTGTGCTGTTTGTGATTTTGCATTGTGTTTTTAAGTGGTTATGGTTTCTTTTCTGGAATTTTTTTGTCGCTCTTTTATCACTTTTTAGTTGTGTTTTTGTTGCTTTTTCTGCACATTTGTGTCCCTCTCTTGTCGCCTTTTTGTTGTATTTTCATCCTCGTTTTCGTTGCTATTTAGGGCGCTTTTTTCCCCAAAAAAAGATTTTAGATTTGGGTAACGCCAAACTGGAGAAAATGTGCTCGGTTCAGGTGAGGGTTAAATAAGTAATTAATATTTAGGTAGTCTCCGGTAAATTTTTTGAGCCATGTAACTAGACTTGCGGGTTAGGTTTCTGGTACTTTCCCCCTTATAAAATCAAATTAGTATCCACCTGTTCCAAATATCTAAAAACTGTCCATCCATAACATCCAGCCTAAGTGAAAGCAGAGTTGACCCGGTTGTCTGTCAGAACTGTGAGTTTTGGGGGTTAGAGTGATGAGAAACAGCATTTCTGTGAAGGAAGCGTGCGCAGCATCCGCTTTCCAACGCCAAACCAGGACTGACACGATGCTTTGATGGGAAAAACACGTGTGCACACATAGATGCAAACATATGGCTGTGAGGAAATGCCACTTTCCTTGTTTAAAGGCTAACCACAGGAGCAAACACAAAAGTGCAACACGCTAGAGTATAAATGCTAATCAAAGGCCTTTTCAGCTATAGCTATAGCCCCAGTCTTTGTGTTCGCAGGTTCCAGTTTGTGGATGTCGGCTTCTTCCACCGTTGCTTCATTTAAAAGTGACATAACCTGTTAACCCCCTCCAGAACCGAGCACATTTTATCCAGGTTGGCTTTACTCAAATCTAAAAGTTTCTGAAAAAAATAAAAAAATATTAAAAATGAGACAAAAACTTGGATGAAAATACAACAAAAACGTGACAAAAGTGATGAAAAAGTTACTTAAATGTGTGACAAAAAACGCCACAAAAAAGCAATAGAACAGTGACAAAAAGCGATGAAAACGTGGCAAATGTGAAGGAAACGCAACAACAAAAAAATCAAAGAAGGGGATGACAACGCTGCAACAACGCAAGAAAAAAAGCTCAGTTTTGATGAGTTTTGTAGGTCTTAGCTTTCAAAAATCAAGGCTGATAGATCATTTTAAAACATGACAGCGTTAATTTCCCCATACGTTTTTTGCATTTCGATGTATTAATCCCTTACCGTTGTATTATTCATTCTCTTCTGTGGCCACTGGGTGCCACAACACATCTTTAAAATACAGTCAGATTTGTAATTGGGCAGTCCTAGTCAGTATGTTGTTTATTAAATTATTCATATTCCTAGTTTATTATCGTTAATTGTAGAGTCACAGGCTTTCTTTACAACAATCCCCGTAAAGCCCCGTGATTTGACTTTAAACTTTTCCTCCGGTCGTTCTTGTGCCATGAGCGAATCCCACATCAGCAGTGGCCGTGACAGTGCGGCGTTTCGTAAAACAAACCACTTCCAGGTGCACAAACAAACACGGGACAGTTTGCCGCCCACCAACCCCTCTACCCCTCTCTCCCGTCTGTCCCGGGCTCGGTTACACAACACTAGACTGGGAGCTGGAGGAGGTGGTGACGGCCAGCGAGCATCCACGGAGGAGGAAGGTGTGTTGAGGTGAGGGATGCTGTTTAAACATGCAAACGCACAGTATCATACAATAACAAAAGCGGAGATCGATGGCCCTGATTGAACAGACTCTGTTGTTAAAGTAACAATTAGCAGCACAAAAAAAGTAAACATGCAGTCTCAGTGGGTCGTGTCAGAGAGGGCATCTGGCAATATGGAAATCGCTGCAAACATTCGGTAGACACATGGTATCAAAGTCATACACGCTTCTCTGCAGAAACAGTGTTGTGTTCACGGTTACAACTTTTGTCAGTGAAAATCCGGCGCGTCATGTGTTTGGAGCTGGTTTCTGTAAACAAGATCACTATCAGTCTACAAAACCAGTGGGAGTACGCACGGGATATCGTGTGGACTTTCTGATACAAAAAAATAAATAACCTAGAGATGACCTCACCGAAGTAACTACAACTGAAATATAGCTATGATTAAACCTAAAAATTGCTCATTATAAAATTATAAATCTCTGGGCCGAGCAGATGAGTTTTGTTGTTATGGAAGAAAATAGCAGCTGGTGTTTCTGAGGAAGTACATAGGAAGTTAAACTACTTTCATAATCTGTTAAAGTATACGTTTTGCTGAAAAAGAAGAAAATTCCTGAGTAAATGCCTTCCTAATTTACAAGTTTATAATGTTTCTTCTTGTTGTTTAACTTATGACGTTTTCCTCACTGTAGAGACAAATAAGCAAACGGGGACACAGCAGTATGTATACTTTTCCAGCTGTGATTTTAAAATCCATCTTCATCAAACAAGCGCAGTGTACTGTAATACCTGGCAATGTTGAGGCACTGTATTAAAGCTTAATTGACAGCTCCCTCTTCTGGTTAAACAATGTAGCAGACCAAAACACTGAGGAAGTTATACAGTTTACAGTTGTGTAGCTTGACAATATTTGAGAGGTATTATCTCACACAGAAGCCAGAGAAGGATTGATTTAAATTCTGCAGTGTGTCAACAACCTGGAAGGACTAGTTTAGCGACAGCAAACCATTAGTAAAGATGTCATGACCTTGTTGCCTCAAACTAAAATGATAGTCAGACATGCAAAACAGGTGTTACTTTTAAAGGGAGGATTACACAACTACAAACAGTCTTCATCTTAAATTACTTCAGTTAATTTTTTGCATCTAAAGCGTCTGAGTGGCCGAAAAAGCGGTACACCAGTTTGCTCCATTATTATTATTACAACATTGATATAGCATCTATCAAAAGTAGAGCCGTGTGTGTGTTTTTGTTCTTATTAAATGGTACTGCACTTTGTCCCTCCCAAAATACACAGACCAAAACAGCTTAAAAAGGGAGGAAGCTTGGATCTACTCGCTCTATAAACATTGAATGTGATGTTCAAGTCCCACCTCTTCGATCATGGTGTCCATGGCATCATTGAGTTCTGCTTTAGAGGCGTCGCTGGCGACCATGTTCCTGAGTCTTAGGCAATACTCTCTCAGCTGGAAAAGCAACACAAATCAATGTTACGCCACTCACTTGTCCTGTAATAAGAAATGGTTTGGAGTCGCTACACACCTTATGATTTAAAATGTCATTCATTCTACGGGACGCTTCTGAGCTGTGGGACTCTGGGAAGCATTTCTTTGGAATGACGCCGTACTTTTCTGAACAGATGAAAAATGTTTCAAAGTAGACAACATGAGCCATTACCATAGAACTCAAATCAATTACATGTTAAAATCTAGTGACGCCGAGTGATGGAGTTTGTATCTGCAGGAGCAGTAGTTTAGAAAACGCTTCAGTACAACATAAAGGACTAGTCATCACCATCTGCTTTTTACACTGCACCGATTTACCTGTTGCTTTTATAAAGAAAGAGCTGTGCCATTCACTCTTTAATAAAAGAGGTATAGTTTATTATCAAAATCTTACAGAAATTAACTGATTACACAAAATTATTGTTTGTGTTTTAGACCATGTTGACATTTGGGCAACTTGAAGCTGCTGCATTTGCTGTCAAAATATACGCAAGTTGTGTGTGTGTGCAGCTGATAACCGCAAACTAACTCGGTTTGGCATCAACAGATCAGAAATGAACCAAGACCCAACATTAGAAAATGAAGGCTTTAAAATGCCGTAGGAGGCATAAAAACATACGAGTATCTAACACAGGGGTGTCCAAACTTTTTCATGGGGGGCTGCATATTGAAGCGCACGAGGGGTGACGGGCCATAGATCGGTGGTTAGTGCTGCGAAAACCCTAGGAAAGGTTTAAATTGTGCCCCATACCTTTATTTATGCTTAAAACTTTCATGCCAGCTCTGTCTCACAATAAAATGTTAGTTGGTAGGTTAGAATTATGTAGAATTAATACATTTCAAATAAAAAGGACCATCTCTGATAATGTGTACCGATTCAGCAAGAAGGCTGAGGCAGTAGTTTCACTGTCAACAAACGCACATGAGCCTTCAGAGCAATCTCCTGTGAGGGGCGGAGGGCGGGCCTTGAGTGAATGTTTGGAAGACGAGGGAGGGACAAATTAAGGTGCATCGTTTGAAAAATCACCAAAAAGTAAGAACTCCGGACGGCCACTTTAAAGGAATAGGCCACCGTTTTAACATACCGAGATTATGTTCTTACCTTAGCTTTGACGAGTTCTTGTGTACTTGTCTGGTCTCCACGTGTGCCTTCCGTAACGTAAACACAGCACAGACGGCGTTAGCATTTAGCCTCTCCCTTCTCCTCTATATCTCCAAACGAGGTGAAGAGAGAAGCTTCCAAACTCTTCCACGGTTTCCCTATTTAAATATTGTTACGTGAAGTGTTACACTATAAAGTATAATTACACAAAATTAAACTGGATTTTCTAAGCGGATAAAAAGGGGAACTATATTGTAAGGCGTAATAATACCAGGAGTAATTCGGAAGCCGCACAGTAAAGCCTTACAATATAGTTCCCCTTTTTATCCGCTTAGAAAATCCAGTTTAATTTTGTGTAATTATACTTTATAGTGTAACACTTCACATAACCATATTTAAATAGGGAAAACGTGATAGAGTTTGGTAGCTTCTATCTTCACCTCGTCAAAGCTAAGGTATGAGCATATCTCAGTATGTAAAAATGGTGGCCTATTTCTTTAAGATCCACTTCTGTGTTTCCATCAAACATTGACACACTGCCCCCTTTTGGCTAATACTGTTACTGCGCCTTGTCGATATGAAAGACTGATGCGGATAAACCAAGAGTATGGCGTCTGGCAGACCAACAAGGGCCGTTTCCCAAAGCCTAGGTACCTTGCCTTGGTATTGAAGGCAGTGCCTCCAAACTCACTTCCTTCCAGTCCAAGGCAAGTGTCCTGCCTTGGTCCATAAAGAGCAGCTAATGGGACAAACTTCAAAAGTAAAGGAAGTGACATCACAAAATAAAAAAGGAAGTTTTATCCAGGGCAGAGGGGAGGGTCTGCGGAGGTAGATCCTGAAGTAATTATACTATACTAATTATACTTGTACTAAAAGCACTCAGAGATGATGAAACCTATCTGAAAATACAAAATAAAAACACAAAACGGGGACTAAAAATTTCAAAGTGCCTGATAACAATGAATTTCAGTGACATTTGCTTGTATATTTGAATGAAATAAATAATAATAAACAAAACAATTATTATTGACAAAAAAAAGACAAAAAACCTAAAATTAATTATTTTTACCAAATCTTGACAAAACCTTTTTTTTTGTAAAAAGACAAAATAATGATGAACACGGCAGCAGAACCAGAAAAAAACTAGCTTGTATTTTTTTGTTCTTAAGAAGTGGTGCTTTAATAAGTCACACAAGCCAGCTGTACCTTTTTTCTTTTCTTGAGAGCCGTGGTGCATTATGGGTGATTTTGGCTTGAGCAAGGCAGCGAAGGCTACACCGCTGTATCCTTGGCATATTAGCCACATGCTAACCAAAGGTAGGACACGTGCCTCCAGACGACTTGAACTTTGGAACAGCACTTGTGCGGTGAGTGATTATGTAGATGCCTGACCACGCCCATTTCAGACCAAGGCAAGGGAAGGTACTAGGCTTTAGGAAACAGCCAAGATGTGAACATCCTTTGAGACCCCACAGGACCATACCACAAATGAGCGTCCACCATAACTTCACATCTCAGCAGCATTTATGTGAAGAGGAACTGACCGATGAGGTTAACCAGCATATCCCACTGCCCTCCGTCGTTGGTGGGGTTAGAAAGCAGAAACTGAACCAGGCGCCCGTCAACTGGTTCCTTCTTCTGAGCGGTCTCTACACAGGCGTGAAGGAAGTAATAACAGCGTTCGATCTGAGGGGGAACAAGGAATCTTTGTTACACAGCATTTTCAACATCATCACTTTATTTCATTTGGGCTTTCAGTGGCATGTCTATAACTATTTATTAGATTACAGGAAATGGTCATGTGACTGAAACCTGTGACTAATCTGGAATGACGGTGTGGTTTTATCTACAACCTGCTGCACCTGCATTTGCAATAAATGTTACGCGACTCTGTGCAACGCCATTATTAGTGCAGTAGGAGTGATGATTCACAATGTGGGTACACAGAATGTAAAATTCTCATTTCACTTTAAATTGAAATGGTAAAAAAAATTGGGTTTCATGGTGTGTGTGTGTGTGATATATATTATTATTTTATTTTTTTTGCATGGGAAGGCACCTGAATGTTTGGCAATGTCAGAGCGATGTAATTCTGGACAAGCGGTGACCTCAACAAACAAAAAAGGGCTTAAGTTGGACAATGTTTGAAGAGAGTGCAACATAGCGACACATGGCATCACACATTTGCAAAACAACATGTGCAAATTCGCCATCCACCGCTTACAACAAAAGTGATGGAAAGATGGATTTTGCATAATCATTGCAAATTTCAGAAGCAGATGCAGCAAAGGATGTCTTACCTTGTCCCAGAAAAAAAGGTAGGACTGACTAAACTCAAACTCCTCTATGTTGAACTTCTTCATGAAGGGAAGTCGCATGACGTTGAGGCACGAAAAGATCCAGCATCTCCCTTGAGTTTGAAAACAGAAACATTGTTTAAGTAAGACTTTATTTTCATCACAAAACTCCTTGCAAACATTTAAGATTTTATTATCATTGAGTAATGTTTCATATAGTGTTGCTTTGCCATTCACCACTATTCATCGACCTTAACCTCACATATTAAAACCTCGATCTTTAATCCATCTTTTTCTATAAACACGTTACATAAAAAACATTTCATGCATACCTGAGTTTTTCTGGTTGGTGACAGGCTTGCCCTCTGTGGGGATAGAATGTTGGAAGATGTGAACGGTGTCCTGAACGGTCTGTCGGTGCAGACAAACCTCCAGCGGGTCAATACATGTGGACACGTTCTGGGCCAATAGGTACCGCGGCTCGGACCTCAGCCGCTTCTGAAAGAGGGACACCTTCTCCTGGCTCAGACCTGTACCTGCAGCAACCAGGTAACAAACAAAAACAAACAAAACAGACCATGTAAAATTGAAAAACCAATGCACAAAAGTAGTGTTTTGAAACACTTGACCGGTACTGTATGAATAGTGTAGGAATTTAATAATATTGTAGGTTTAATAACAAGTAAAACAAAAATGGCCCAATTCTCTGGCCGGGTTATTATTGTAATGAAGTGCTTATTTAAAGTTCTGGTTTAGATTTTAACTCTTTTTATTTTATGCGCAATAAAGCATTTATTCAAATTGCAAACATTAATTATTGTGATGTTCTATACACGTTTTTGACCAATGCACTGAGATAACAATTAAATGCCAAGTCTAGTCCAGATATGAACTCCAAAAAGGAATTTCCGCTGCGATGGGAATGTCCTAATTCCCATGTGTCCAGTGTGCACTGGGCTGGACTGTTCCCACTTAGGGCCTGATCTATAGGCACTCTCAGTTATACGACATGATAATGGCCGGAAAACCCACGATCAATATTCATAAAAAGGGAGCGTAAAACATCCTTTACTGAACACTGACTGACATAAAAGCTTGTTCCACGATCAACAATAAACAAATACATGATACAGTGGAAACTAAACGTTCAGATTATGACTGATAAGGTATGGGCATAGCCATTGGCGACCACAGAAAACAAGATCAGATAGCTTTGATATAGAAACAGCCCAAGGGAGTACATTTCATGCACATCTGCAAAATGTATTGCTAATTGGACTAAAGTTTATGTAATAACTTATACTTTGATAAACGAAATGCACACAAAATTAAACAAACTTCATACGAGCGCTGAGCCCCAGTAAGACTAGTAGTTTGGTGTCTGTTTTAGTCCGAGCTCTAATTAAGCATCGGTTAAGCCTTTGTTAAGTACTGCTCAGTTTTGTAAATATTGCACACAATACATCGCTATCATTGCAGGTATCAATTGTCTGAATTGGCTCAAAAAAACAAAACAAAAATAATAATAATAATAACACACTAAAACCCAGGGAGTGCAGCTAGTCCGAGCAAAACAAGAGTCGCACATTGTGATGAAATCAAACTGGCACCGGTGTGGTGTGTGTGCGACTCCGTCAAATAATAAAGCCACGCAATTAAACATTGAGGGGGACATTGCCTAGTCATGCATGCTGCCTAGAGTTGACCCCTCTCTCTCAGCTGCATTCTGTTATTTTCCATGAACACAAAGCAACTCTGCACAGAGGGTCACTGTCAAAACTCATCAAGTGTCAAACTCAGTTTTGAGCAGTTCAGGAGCTCAGGCACATGTTATGTAGAAGGTTCAGAAAGTATTCAGACCTCTTAAATGTTTGTATTTTATTTATTTTTTTAGTTTCGATAACATAAGAATGAATAGAGTAGTGTAAATAGTAATCCTTCCTGAACAGTAGTGTAATGGAATTTCGTATATATAATAACGTAAAAACCATAAAGAAGAGAGTTGAAGTCTGAATCAAGTGGTCATTATTAGTCTTAAACACAGGGAGAACACAGACAGCATAACAGCGGGCTCACAGAGTGTTCTGCCATCTAACCCACTTAGTGGCATATTTATACAGTAATCTGTACACATCAGATTGACAAGAGATGATACCCTGATACCCAGTAATGATAAATCAGGTGACTGTATGTGACAGTAAAATACAAGTTGGCAGGATTCAACTTTCCTCTATAGTTTGAAAAAAAGTGACAAAGGCAAGTGTTAGCCTGGCAGAGACATCAGGTGAGGAAAGATGTAGTTTTCAATGGCAAAATAGGGCAAAGTTCAAGCAGCTGGAGTGACCTGCACATTTCCTCATTTCCCAGTTATACAACATGTCATTGTGCAGCCAACATCAAAACTATTGTGTACCACTTAAGACATAATGAAAGATTGAGAAAAAAAAAAAAAACGTTTAAAATTGAAACGACAAAATATAAAAAGAGAGACTGTTCAGTAATTGTTTTGTTTTTTTACATTGGCTGGTGTGAAAATCGTGAAACACTGAGATTGAGACACGTGGATAGTACACATCTAAACTGGTCACATACTGTACCATTCAGTGCCTTCGTTTCAACAAAACACCACGTTGTGCTAAATTCAAGCAAATAATACAAAGTTGATCCGTTTTTTGTTGTTGTAGCCGAAAGCATTGCCACAGTGCACCGCTGCCACTTTAAAGAGTTTGACAGATGCAGGTATTTGCAACTCTAGTCTACACTTGCTAGCTGCCCATGCTAACACATTTCATTCACATCAACAGTAATGATGTTTAAAAAAAAAACAAGTGCAACTGATTAGTCTTCACCCGGTGCGTTTTAGCTTATTATGATACAACAAGTAATAATAGCTGACCACTGACAGTAAAATAATGCCAACACCATGATAGTCTCGTATGCTAACTCATTCAGTGTTAGCTTAGCCTGTTAGCTTCCACAGCTGTCACCGGGAACTGTCAAATACAACCCGCGATCAGGTTTCAGGCTCGATCAGAGACCATGACAGAAACGACACAAAGTGGTACATATCTTACCCATTTCCATGATTCCGGGTGCTTGGGGAGTGGTTTCTCTGTTCCTGAAAAGTCACCGGCTCTTTGTTTATCTCTCACAGACAGCAGTCCGTGTGAGAGCGGGGGGTGCGCTTATGCACTCACTCTGGGCGCGTCTTTTGACGTGGCGGGGCGGGGTAAAGAAGTGACTTACCCTTCCAGTGAACACTGCTCCAGACCTGGCAATCCCATGGGCATCCCTGCTGAGAAAAGCAGACGAGCATAGGCCCAACTTTTTCTATCTCTGTGCATGCTCTTATTTTTGCCAGGGGTGTGTAGATGAATTCACTAAAATCATAAAGTAAAGCACAACTAAAGATTGAACTAGTTCTGTTTCATAGTATTCACAGAAAACGCAGATGGCTATAGAATAAACAAACAAAACAATTGAGTAAACGAATAAAGTCAACACTGGCCAAGGATTTTACAGTTACATAACCAGTTCAGGTGTCAATGAGTCAAAAGGCACGTGTAACCGCGTGGGGCCAGGGGTCCCCTAGATAGTAACTAGATGCCCAATTTTTATCGTAACTTCCGTTACCAATACAAAGAACACAAGTAAGTGTGGGTAGTTGTGTGGTCAAAACAGAGACCGAGGCCCAACTTAAGTTTAAGGTTATTTATTTTTTTCCAGAATTGATTAGTTACATTTTACTTAATCTACTTTAAAAAATGTACAATAGACCCAAATAAAAACAGTAGCAAACCATGCAGTCCTGCTAGTTGGCACACCGGTACATTTTACATTCAGCAAGTTGACACAGCTCCATTCACGAGCACACCGGGTGGTTTGACTCCGTAGCCACACTAACAGGCACAGGCAGCTACCATGCAGGCTCCACTGCAACAGAGAGGGACAGGACCGCAGATTGTGCAGCACCAAGCAGTCACCTGTGTTACCTGGTGGTGCCTTTTAAAAACACAAATGCCGGGTGGAAGCTCGACGCTAATCCAATCCCGCCCACCAAAGCTACGGCAACTCCACAGGGACACAAAATCCTGTCCTACTTCTTTATACAGTCTATGGTCCTACTACACATGTGAAAATGCATGTGAAATACCCATAATCAATAATTAATAGTTTATTAATGCTACATCATTGCTAGTCACCTTTTTACTTACTGCAACAGCTATACAAGGACTAAAGCATTGTAGCTAAACAACAGGCCAGTATAGGCTCATATTTGTGCTACTCTGAAAAATTGAAAAAATTAACAACCAAATAAACTACCATAACTATTCCATTAATATGTATGCATAAAGGTACACCCAGTACCGATTTATAGGCCAAATGTTATATTCAAATGTGAATAAGGGTAAAAAAACAAACACATTTAATCTCTATAGTTGAAATAACTGTATCAACATAAGTCTGTATCAAACTGCCCTTTTGGGTGGAGCGTTATAGTTCCTGAACATTTAGGAAATGAGAATGAAGGAGATTGGCCAGACCCCCTTCCTCCATGAACAGCACTTCCCCAAAGAAACCTCTGTAAATGGAAAGCGTTATACTTTACCAGCATTTTGTATCCAGTGGTGGAAAAAAAACTTGGAACATGAATTGCTCTCTGTGCGGTGCCATCAGCTCTCTCTGCATTCTTTTGTTGTTGGGTAAGTGGTTGCAGTTGTAGGATAACTTATATCTTGGCTTGCTTGCAATTGCACTATGTGAAGGTTAATGGTTTTAGTTTCTACAAGTCGTCCCACTTTTATTCTTGTCTTGTGTCTTGGGTTTTGTTCAAGTAATCTGGTTTCCTTTTACCTAAGCATGAACACTGTGAGCACCATTGGCACTCCTGACCTAGATGTGGTGTTGCACTGCTGTCACCCACTGTTCTTCATAGTGGTATGGGTCAAATATGGGGAACAATGTCCCACTCCCTGTATACTGGGACAGCTAATTCGTAAATACAATTTATACAAAACATGTAATTTGCACTTAATCCAGAATTTGCTTTAATACATTTGTCATTACACTGTATGTGATCCTATCATTGAATAACTCTTGTATGTTATAGGTGCCGATGCTGAAGACTGCATCAAGACCATTCTAAACAGAAGAGAGACCTATAAGGTAGTGTCTGGAGAAAGCCTCTCTATGTCCTGCATTGTCCAACACTGTGGGGACCCGTATACCTGGAAATGGATTTGGAAAAACTCAACACGTGACACTTTTGACTCGGTTTCAAGAACTAGTCGCCACAGTTTGGGCAGTGCGTCTCTGTCAGCTAATAAAACACAACTCATTCTGGATTTGGAGAGAGTGAGTGAAATGGATGAAGGCTTCTATGGGTGCAGAGTTGAGTGGGGTTCAGCGGATGTCGACCAAGGGCACTTAATGTATGTCAACGTCACAGCAGGTACGTTAAAAAAAAAAAGTGTGTGTGTGTTCTGTGTTTCTTTTTTGGACTTTTTTGTGTTTGTCTTTTAATGCTGTAGCACTGTAGGATTTTGTTTAAAATGTAGAGTGGGTTATAAGTAAAATAGTAAAATTAATACATTTAAATCATTGCACCTAACCCTAAGCATTATCATGTACAATAGGTAATAATATTTTGTGAGACAATTACATAGCTAATATGCACTCTCATGTGTTGTTCCCATAGCTGTCTCAGTTGACAGGAAAGTGCTGCACAGGATATTAATTTGCTTTGGAGTTGCCCTCTGTGTCGCTGTCATCCTGGGCCTGGCCTTCTATCTGAGGTCGAAGGTCGGACCGCTGCCTCATCACAGGAAGTTCGCCCCAGTGGCATCACCTCGCCCCATGCCCTGCCCAGCAGCTGAGTACCAGGTTCCACTGCACCAGAGCACCCCACGACCTCCTCCCAGACAAAATGCACCGCAGAAAAACAGTACGTCCTCTGAAAAGGGTAAGTGCAGTGAAATGAAAGAGCTTTAACTGATTATTAACATGATTACCCAAGTTAATTCTTTGGCCAAATTGAGATTTTTGTTACACTCAACTCTGCAAACACTGCCTCTTTAGGTATTGGCCATGTCCTCAACCAACAACAAAACTCTTATCGTCCAAATTATTTTTATGAGGGTTTTGAGTTTTTTTTATTTTTTCCAAAACTCTTAAGCTATTGTGCAGGAGAGGTTGACAAGCAGTTAAAGTGTAAGCAGTGTGGATCAACTCTTTTGTCCAGCATATTGAATGAATAGGTAAAAGAAAGCCAAGTACCATGTTGATGGATATAATTTTTCCTCCACAGCTCCACACCAGCCCAAGCAGAAGACAGAGGTCAGTGCACATCCTCTTCCTTACAGGATGCCCTTAACTTTGCCCTAAACTATCCATCTACCCCTCCACCAGTGTGACCTTATAGAGTCTGCCCTATTGTCTTATGATTGAGTCATTTCTCTGTGCCATTTTGTTACAGGTGGTGTACGCAGATATATCTCAGGATGCGCTACGGCAACAGCAGAGGGCCAAACCGTCCGAGCAGCCGTCCACAGTCTACTCCTCACTCAGGTTTGCTTGACTGAAAGTACAAAGTTGCAACAACTTATACCTACCTTAATGTTTCATGGAATGGTTGACTTATGAATGTAAAGTTGTCTTTTATACAAATGCTTACCTTTGATTTGCAGATGTACAAAATGTATTGTGTTTTGAATGTAAATATTGTATAGCTGCTATTCTTGTAAGCAACTACAAAACTGGAAAAATGTTTGACGACGATGGCTTATTTTTTTTTTACATGTTTTTTATGTATATGTCACAACTTGGCTTCAAATTGATGTCACTTTCTTTTTCTACTCACCTGCAGTATCTCGCCTAGAGGGTTACAGTTATGTTTGTGACTGGCATTTCTTGTTAAGGTAGGCATAATTTGACCCATCCTTCAAAGCTGTTCAGTTTTAAGATTGTTTGAGTCCACATTACTTAGCTGTAGGTTTTAGCCTTCATATATTTTGCATATAGTTTGTGTGGAAACCATGGGAGACTCACCCATACATGAAGATAATATGTAAACACACAGTTCAAGGCTAACCACTCTGCCACTGGATGTAAAACCCATCCATCCATTTTCTTCCACTCGTCCGTTGCCGGGTCGTGCCGGGTCGTGGGGTGCAATGTGACATCACATTGCACCAGCCCCTATGGCCCCTATAGGTGGTGGGTCCACAGAAGGACGGCCTCATGGTTCTAACTGAGCCTGTTGGTCTCTCATATGGGGCTGTGAACCGCTCTTTGTCTGACCCGTCACCTAGGACCTGTTTGGAGAACCTACCAGGGGCACGAAGCCCCCGACAACATAGCCCCCAGGATCATTTGGGCACTGAAACCCCTCCACCACGTTAAGGTGGATGTAAAACCATTCTCCATAATTTATTTCATTTAAGGGCAAATGTACCCAAAAGAGCAGACTTTACTTTGCCAAAGAGGAGAACTGGCTGGATAAGCTGGTCAGAAAGTGAACTTCAGTGATGGGAAAGGGGGAACTCTGTTGGTGAACTGGTGGAGAAGAGAATGAGGAGCATGATGCAGGCCATCCTCAATAACAGCTCAGAGAAGCCGCCGCAGTGACCGTTTCCTCTCCATGCACTGCAGGACTGAGAGGTTCTTGAGGTCGTTTGTCCCGGCAGCCATAAGACAGTACAATGAAACCTCGTAATGTGTACTGTTTTTATTACTATTGATAGTAGCTTTTTTAACTTTTAATTTATTGGTACTTATGCTTGCATTGTATTGAATGCTTGGAGTGCTGGATGGCACACACTGTATGCTGCTGGACCCTTGAATTTCCCCAGGGATTAATAAAGTATTCTATCTATCTATCCTATCTATCTATCCATCCATCCATCCACCCATAGGTGAAAGTTTATGTGCTTATAGGCCATGTGTTGTGCTGTGTGTTTATGTAATTACTTTTTATATAAGCTAATTCTGTCATGTACTTTTCATTGCCATTTAATTAATAAATACCATTAGCTGCTTTAGTTCATGGCTAAATCATCTCCATATATATATATATATAAATCATAATTAAATGTATAATCTGTGGAAATATGAATGAATATTGAAACATCATGACACAAAATACAACATTTTAATTTAGAATAAACTCTCCATGGCACATTACATAACCAAATATACATATACATGTGGAGACAGCTCTTAATTGTATCTTTCCTTCATCTTTAAACTCTATTAATAAGCGTACTCTGCATTTACAAGTGAAAAGACATCAATGCAAAAAAATAAATAAAAAAGGTTATAATAAATTAAGTATTTTTGAACAGAAATAAGCTGCAGAATGTTTTTGGGGGCAAAACCTGCTACAAAACTGAACTAAAACATTACAAAGAGCTTCATTCCCTGATCCCTTGGAGTCTCAAGTATCCTTAATAACGGCAGAACCATATATTCTTCTGATGATTTCATTGATGTTTTTCATATATTTTGTAACTTATTTTAACACAGACAGGATTTCAGACATTTGTACTGTACTAAGAAACAGAGACATTCCCACAGCTATGGGCCAGTTAGTCACATTAGGATTCATTCATTGCAATAAAATCCCATATATTAAATCTCAAAACATAATGAGCACTCGTGACCTGAAAAAGTATTACCGTATAGTAATGCTTAGAAATTAACAGTTGACTTAAATAAGCAGCATTTTATCTTCTTCAAATATACTTCACAGCTTGTGCAACCCAATTTGAAGACTGTTGTATTGTAATATGCATGTTAACAATTAATTACGCATAGGATCATTTAGAACTATATTTTAATAGGTACATTTCAGTCAGAAAAAGAGTAAATTCAAGTTTTCCTTTCCCATTGTGGTTCACCCTTTTACCAACCCCCAGCTACTCTCATATATGCCTTCGCAGATGCACTAATGCCCCGTTGAAATGCCAAGGTCATATCCTCAGGTAAAAAGATCTACTAAATATATACCACAGATACATCAAGTTTGTCTCTTTAAGAGCGAGGTGCAGTGTCCAAAGAAGGCAAAAAATGTTTTGGAGCGAGTGCAAAGGCTATTTTCTGCTGATGTAGGAGTCGCTCTGTGGCATAATAACCCGATCCCCAACGTATTTCTTCTTTCTCACGGTGAAATGAGGAGATAAAGTAGATTGTTTAAGGCGCGGCTTAAGGCGCACTTAAAAGTGCGAGTTGGCAGTGTCCCTTTTGGTATGGAGGAGTGGAGCAGGTTGGGTTGGTATGGCTCGCACCTAGAGACGTGTCAGGTCAGGGTCAAATTGATTACAAGTTGTGGGGGAAGGGGGGTGTCGCTCATTGCTCTTCACCCGCTTCAAATCACCCTTATTTTAAATATTAGGCAGGACATTTCACTGCGTGCGCATGAATGTATAAATGATCCATATGCTTCAATTGATGGGGGTGAGGAGAACAGAGGGACTGTCAGGATGAAAAAATTAGAAAATAATAAAAAGACCATTGTTCCCTGTTCATCTAATTACCTACACTTTTGATCGTGAACTATTGCTTGCTAATTGTTGTTTAACCTCTTAACCCCCACTTGAACCAAACACATTATCTCCAGTTCGGCTTTACCCAAATCTAAAAGCTTCTCGACTGGTGCTTATAGCCTGTAGGGCAGTGTAACGCCTCATTTGAAAGCTAAGACCAGCAAAACTGAGCTAAGATGTTCACTTTTTGCTTGCTTTTGTCTGTATTATTAACTTTTTTTTGTTGCTTTTCCATTACTCTTTTTGTTGGCTCTGTTGTCATTTTTTGGTCACATTTTTGTAACTTTCTGGTATCCTTTTTGTTGCGTTTACATCTCATTTTCGTCGCTATTTTCACTCCTTCTTTTCAGAAGCTTTTAGCTTTGGGCAACGCCAAACTGGAGAAAATGTACACAGGGGGTTAAGAGGTTTTTCCGTGGAAGGGTTGCTCCCCGAAAGTGAGTGAGTGTGGATCGCAACAATTTAAAACCTATGCCCTCCCTCTTCTATCGTTTATAGGCAAAAATAAAATATAAAATCAGAGACAATCATTCATTCACTCCAAGCTACGAAGACGGAAGCGCATCTGCCAATTAGTGCCATTGGACCTCCACGTTCAGACCATGTCCAGGCGTTGCATGGATCTGTACCGTTCTACCTATATATACCCCCGGCCTCCAGCCACAAGGGGTCAGTGAATTAAAACAAAATAATACAAGGAACCTTATGACTCAATAGAGCATTTAAACTTGAAAAGGAAAACTCAGTCGTACCAACCCAACCTTACTGGAAACAAGGCTTTTAGAGTTTTATCATGGTTTCAATGTTGGCAAATCAATTAATAACAGTCCCATAATGTAGCAGCTAAGTTACAAACACATGTACAACAAAAACCATTTCAAAGAAACGATATATTCAGTACATTAAAATAAATGGACTCCAGTGCTGTGCTACTAAGACAATGCGATTCTATGGATCTTTCTAGAGGCATTACTGTGAGGCTTCCCCACCCCCCCCATGTTTTTGTCTGTGGAGGGACTGAGAGCAGACACTACCACTCAAGGCAAAAAGGAAATGTCTAAGTGTCTGACAACTGATTCGACAAAGCAACAGGCTATTTCTTTTCTTTCCGGGCTTCTATTAAAAAGAAGCTGGCATGAAAACAAAGCCAGCCTACACACAGTTGCACAGCTACGCCAAGACGTCCATATGATGCAAAGAACGACAGATATGCAGCAACTGGTCTTAAAATATTCAACGATTTTTTGCAGCACGAAAGAAGCCAACATTTTCAAGTGCATCTTCTTACTATACACTCACAGTATGGCCAGTTTGTCAATATAGGGAACTTAGACTTTCAGTATCGTTTTTGTACAATCCTTGGCTTAAGGAAGTGGTCAACATTGGAGCCATAATGTACTGTAGAATGGTGATGCTTTCCCCATATGCCTCTGTGGTCGGTCCCTTTGTTGTGCAAGGCTGTTATGTCGGAGCCACAAAGCTACTCGGACTGAAAGAGACAGAGAGAGAGGCCAGTTAGAGGTGAAAGCATTTTCAGCATAATGTCGTTGCATAACACCTCATGTTTGAATGGTATAAACATACATTTTGGGGGGGGGGGAAAGAAAAAAAAATCTAAAAGGTCTTTTTTAAATTTTTTTTTACCTTGACTGGATGTGAAAAGCCACACTGAGATTTCAGAATGTCTTTCAGAACAGGAGCACCTGGAGGAAACCCTCGCAGATACAGGGACAACTTGTAAACTCCACACAGAAACCTGACCCTTCTGATCGGGAACGTTTTACTGTGAGGCGACGGCACTAACCTCTGTGCCATCATGCTGCCCAAGTTTGTTTAAATTGACCAAAATTGGTTCATAAATTGTGTAGAGTATCAAAGACTACAGGTGAAACTAGGGAAATTAGAATATTGTTAAAAACTAATATATGATAGACTCATTACATGCAGTTTGTATGTATGGCCTTATGGTTATAAGTTTGATGATTAGGCTCACAGCTTGTAAAAACCCCAAATTCAAAATCTCAGAAAATTAGAATATTTTGGACTGTAAGCCGCAGTCATCAAAATTATAACAAACAAAGGCTTGGCATAATGTCACATGTAATGAGTCTATATATATTGGTTTCACATTTTGAGTTGAATTGCAGAAATAGATGCACTTTTGAACGATATTCTAAGTTTCCGAGTTTTCACCTGTATCCAATTATTATTGTCTATTTATCTTTTCTTATTAAAAAAGAGAAATAAATAAAATGTGGGCTCTGAGAATTTAGTTTAAAAAGATCTGTGTAAGAATGTAATGAAGTTTGTATCTAATTATAGACACTGTGTTCATTTTGATTTGTTACTAATTTGGTGAGGTAACACTGTAATTTGTGTCTTGTGTTTATGGACCCCCTCGAAAACGAGATGGCACATCTCAAGGGGCATTCCATCAATAAACTTAAACTTAAACTTACAGCTGTCGACGAGTGGCTCATTTTATCAAAGCGGAACTTCAAGTTTGACCTCGGCGACGTCATAGTTTTTCCGTCTGAGCAGAGTTGAAAAGAGGAAATCTGGTTAGTTAACCACTGCTTTCGCTGATTTATCCAAAAGTAAAAGAGAGCGATCACATTGTATGATCTGAAAACAGCCACAGAGATTGAGATCAAACGTTATGGACAAACGTGCCACTTCCTTGGCTACACAAAGGAACCATGAAACAGCAGGTGTGCCACTACGACTACATGATATCACCCTCAAAATGATAGCTTGAATAGTTTTGCGCTTTTGTCAAAACAAATCCCTGTCTCTATTCAGTTTTAATTTTCTTACCTGTGGGGCTGCGGCACATGATGACCGGAGTCCCCGACCCCTGGCTGTCCACGCTGGGGGCGGGGCTGAAGGCAGAGGAGGAGGAGACAGACGGATGGCCAGTCTGGAGTCGGGAGCAGAGGACAGAGTTAACGAGAGGAGAGGGCGAGCAAGAGAGAACAGCAGTACGTCAGGGAAATGGGGTGAGAGACAGTTGCGGTTATGAAAGGATGTGCTGCCATAAAGAGATTTACTGACTCTGCGGAGGTTAAACTCTTTAGACTCGTAATTTTTAAAGTAAATGTTTTTATAATGTCAGTGGTGTCTGATTTAATAAGGACAAGGTGAGTCATGCAGAGCTGAACGTTTGATTTGGCATTTGAAGGTCACTTTCTGCAGTATTTATGTAGCACAGGTTGGTTTTGGCTTCAGTAGCGATGCTGGCTTGATCCACTTTTCCTTATTTCTTGGTTTTGTCCTTCTACTTTGTTTTGGCAACGCTTCACAGTGTTTTGCATCAAATAGATATCACCAATTACCGGTAAGTACTTTTCTAGGAGCTTTCTGCCACAGCAAAATGTCACTGTATGTCATTTGGTGAGATTTAACATTCAAACAATCAATGGTTTTGTAAGGCAAGGCAAGGCAAGTTTATTTATACCGCACATTTCGTACACAAGGCAACTCAATGTTGTATAGCCCAATATCACAACAGGAGTAGCCTCATAGGGCTACACCGAACATTAAGGCAATAAAACAGAGCAGTAAATAAGACAATGTAAAGTTCAGGCGAATCAAGTATCCAGGCGAACATAATGTCCAAATAAGCGTCAGCAGTGGGTGGCGACGAGCGGCACGGGTGTCCCCTGTCCTTAGACTCTCCAGCACGGCAAAGAAAAACTGAAAAACCCGGTGGGTATAGAGTATAGAGTTTGTAATGATGTAAAATAAAAGGGGAGTTACTCACAGACTCAAGGTCCTCCAGAGCCTCTGGCTCTCCGGTGGTGCTGCTGAAGCTGCTGGTGCTGGATGAAGAGCGGGAGATGTTGGGTCGGCCGCTGCTGCAGTCCTTCAGCTTCAACAACGGTCTGGGACAGAGAGTTTACATGGAGTATGTTTTACAGCGTTGTGTCTTTAACCTCTTAACCCCCACCTGAAACGAGCACATTTTGTCAAGTTTGGCTTTACCCAAATAATAATAATAATAACAATAATAATCATAATAAAGCATCGGTTTAATATACTGTAGCGCTTTTCTGGACACTACTAGACGCTTTACATTGCATTATTCATTAATTCCATACTTGGTGGTGGTAAGCTACTTTGGTACCTACAGCCGCCCTGGGGTAGACTGATGGAAGCGAGGCAACCAGTCTGCGCCATTGGCCACTCTGACTAACACCAACTACACACTCACTCACTCACTACATTCGCTAGGCTTCCTGGTGTTACCAAATTGTCTCCCATCCAAGTACCGACCAGGCCCTTCCCTGCTTAGCATCCAAGGTCTGACAGGATTGGGCAGAGCAAATGGCAAATCTGAAAGTTTCTTGAAAAACGTGTGAAAATAACAAAAATGAAACAAAAATGAGGGTGAAAATGCAACAAAAGAGCAATGAAACCGTGAGGAAAAAATACATGAAAAAGTGACAAAAATGTAACAAAAAAACCCAGATGAAAGCGCAAAAAAAAAAAAGCCACCAAAGAGAAACAGAAAAGTGACAAAAATGTGTGATGAAAGCGCAAAAAAAAAAAAGCAATGGAAAAAGTGATGACTGGTAAATGGTCTCAACTTATATAGCGCTTTTCCACATACATTAGGCACTCAAAGCGCTTTACAGCAAGATGATGACAACATGTCAATAATGCAAAGAAAAAGATTTGTTTAGATGAATTGTAGGTCTTAGCTTTCAAATTAGGTGTTTCTCTGGCCTATAGGCTGTAACCTTTTAGATTTGGGTAAAGCTGAACCGGAGAAAACGCACTTGGTTAAGGTGGGGGTTAAGAGGTTAATACATGCTATGAATAAGCAGTCAAACAATTTGTAATTATATGGGTCCATAACCTGCACCCATGTACTTCAGAATCTAACTATACATGTATTTAGATTGAAACAGTGCTTAATTTTATCCCCTGCTTTGGGATTAGGGAGTGTTTTGGATAATCCAGTGGTTTCCAACAGTTTTTCTCTTGTGCACCTCTTTGGCCTTTTACTTATCTGACAAACACATCATGAAAATCCAGCTTTTCTGCAATGAGTCCATGAGTTGTCTTATCTCTCACCTGTCTTTGTTTGGACATATCTCTGGAGAGCTGGGATTGGACAGTGTCTCGGACCTCACTTCCTGCGATAACGGACAGATCTCCAGAGGCTTGTGTTCACTGTGGACAGAAGGGCGCACATATAAGTCCATACATTTCAATGGCACCCTGCTCCTCCTGACATTTGCAAAAGGAGATCACATACCCGCGCGAGTTTCTGTCCGAGGGTATTTCTGAGCTGGAGTGCAAACGGGGGAAGAGACCCGAGCGCCGCTTCACTGGGCTTTTGAGGGGAGACTTGGCAGATAATCCGGGTGGCTAAAATGTACAAATATCTCATGAATACACAAATGCATACCTAACAGACTTTGGTATGACACAGGTGAGACGGCTGGAAAAAAGTCTGGAACAGGACTGGACAGGACCTGTTACAAATGTGTGTTCAAATGTGGTTTAAATTAGAAATCTCTGGAGAAACCCAAATGGTACCTAAACCACAGTTTGAGAACCCCTGGCCTTTAACATAGCATCACTGACTCATGTGGGAACTACGACTCACAGTAAAAGTGCTCTTTGTGCATTCAGTGGTGCTCTGGGGCAGGCCTCCTCCACTCAGGCTGGCCGGGACGCCTCCTCCCACACCGGGGCTCCTGTGGCGATGGGACCCCACCATCGTCTCCATGGAGTGGCTTCTGACCCGCATCGCCCTCTGCCAGAGAACACAGAGCACACGGGAGCAAGTTCATCCAATGTGATCGTAAATGAGGATGACCATTGACCAGCTTGGATCAATAGATTTGACGTTATTGCATTATTATACCACCAGAGGGCATAGTGAGCTAAGGGGTAAAAAAAAGCAGCTGGGTAGAGAATAGGGATTGTGGGTTGTTTTTCAGATAATACTGATTGCATGTGTTTTTATCATGTACAATTTCCATAACATAAAATAAATAACATGTTAAATATGACATGTAAAGTAATGCGAGTACGCCACCAATTAGATCAAGTGGATTAAAATGAGCGAGTGAATAAAAGTAAATACTGTGCATTAACAATTTCCTTAGAAAAATATATATATTTATGTGACAACTGCAGTTTTTAAATAATAGGCTAATTGTCTAATCTTGAAGCATGCGCCTGCGTCTTGTCTCGAATGCATTAACACCAACAACAAAATATGAAAAAGGCTTGTTTTATTCATAATGTCTTCACTGTGTTCACAAAAATGCAGAGACATAGTAAACAGCTGTTGCCAGGACAGCGATCAGAACAGCGCCCCCTGTGTAAGACTGCAGAAAGTGCAAAGAGGTAGTCCGTAATCCCTGCGAAGAGTGAGAGCCGGCGTCACAAAACAACTCAACAACGTACAACAATGTACAGAAATGAGTATAACATGCACGTCAGCCCATCACAACACGACAACACAATATAGAAAACGATGCCCATATGCAATACCATCACACCAACTACTGCGGGTTTTTTTTTATGTATTTATATAAGTTTGTTATGTCTCTTTTATTGCATGAACTAAGGCAAAAAATTGGCAATCTTATTCAAATGTTTACGTCCAGTCCTAATTAAGTTATCTACAGTTAAAGGTTGAAACTTGCGCCTGTGTCCTCATACACAACTCAATCTCAATTGTACAGTATATAAATCGAATTCTATGGCATTGCATCCTGTAAAAAATAAATAAATAAATCATATCCTTGAGGTTTTTCTTCCACAAACATTCACCTTAAAGGACTCTAGCAGCCCTCCGTGGCCCCCGTTCTCCAGCTTGTCCTCCTCTCCTCCCTGCCCCAGCCCCAGGATCGCCTGGCTCTGGCGATGCAGCTCATCATGGAGGTTATCCAGCAGAGCGGCTCGCGTCCGCTCCTGCCACAAAGCACATGGAGAGAAAAAAAAGACGTTATAGTAACAATTGTGCCACAGGCCAAATGAGCAGTCACTGGGCTCTGAGAGTGGGCGTGCGTGGTCGGTGTCACCTCCAATTTGGCGAATTTGTCTGATTTGTAGCAGGCATTTTCGGCATTGATCAGCTTTGTCAGCAGGAAGTCTCGAAACTCTGGGCCCTGAGAGAGAAAGGGGGAGACTTAGTGGCGTTTGACACAGAACAAACAGTGTGAGGTGACCTTCATCAGTGCTGTTGAGATTAGAGACATAAGCGCTTTCTTAAGACGCATCGACCTCCTCTTTGTTTGTGTCAGAGCACTTTAGAGGAGACTCTCCGTTTTTGTTAGGGACTTATAATACTGTATTGTGTGTCATACATGTCGATAGTCATGAATCCAGTGTCGCCTAGCAAACTTTGTTAATGCTCAATTATCAATTTATTGCTTAAGCATAGCTAAAAAATTTACTTTTCTGCTTTGTTTAACAAAGTAGTGTTAAAAATGTCTGTTCATCGCCAATGCAAAACCGAGCCAGTTTGCTTTTGTTCACCATGGCACCAAATTAATGTGTTTTATCTGAGCCAAATACTTAACTTAACACCATTGTGAGTTTTCCCCAGGGAGAAAACCTAGGACACACTGGAGCGACTTCATCAAAGCTTTAAAAGAGCTGGTGAGAGGAGGCTGCTATTTGGTATATGCCAATCAGAAAAAACAACAAACAAACAATGTTACCTTCTTGAAAACAGCTGGATTTGGAAGAGGGGGCCCAAACGGAGGCACGTCTTCTCTTGCTGTGACAGACACCTACTCACACGAAATGAAATCATTGTATATAGTCAGAACTTTACTTTTCATCACAGCAACAACTTGGCAATAGGATTGAAATGTGGCCTTATCGTCATGCCATATGTTTAATTTAGACGGCACAGGTTGCTCCCTACTTTGTAAGTGGTCTCTTCGGTGCAGGGGTTTTCGACTTGCACCAGGACGTAGGCGTGCAGGAAGTTGGAGGCGATCAAGTCCGGGACGAAAGGCGTGGGCTCCTCTTGGAAGACGGCGGCCACGATATCGTTCCCTATGTGCCTCTTTCTCTGCAGCTGAGAAACAAAGAGGCGCATTGTCTACCTGCTGTAAATTTGAACGAACAGGACAAAAAGCCTTCGGTGTGGCTTTCAAATCGCCTTCTTTTGAAACTACATACCGTAATATAAATAAGTGGGATTAAAATTAGGTCGTGAGTCGGATTTTTACAGGTACCCACATTTTGAATACAAATACAAAGAATTTTCTAATCTTTTGACCATTCACTCACAGCTCCTACCTGCTGCACGTCCCCCTCAGTGAAAGGGAGTTTGGTGGACACGTGGAACATGATCTCCCTCTGTCTGAAAACTGTGTAGACCGACTCTGATCCAGTCTGACCGTGTGACACATCCAGACCTCCACGAAACCTACAGCGACATCAACAACATCCAAACCACTGTCAGCCTCACAGCGTGCGGGAGCAGACTTCAAATACACGAGGTTTGGCGACAAGACATATAAAAATAAAACAGTTTTCTCATCTCCAACGAAGGCCAGTGAGAACATTTCCCATGTCTGTTAGATTTGCATTCAGTATGTCTCGTATTGTAACGCTAGTAAACACGCTACAGCGATCATTACAGCTGTGGTTAATAATGAATAGCAATTAAATGAATCAGTGCAAAAGCTGATTGACAGGTGTAATGACTCACTAAACGTGTTAATGAATCGAAGCGATGATAGACAAGAGTTTAGAAAAAAAGGTTTCACTTCGACATCAGCGGGATTTCTTACCCTTTAAAATCCTGCAGCTCGATGGTGTCTCCGAGGACATCGAGAAACTCCTTGAAAGCCGGCGTTTCCTCATTGTTCCCAAACAGCTCTTCTTCTGAGGTCTAAAAATACAACAAAACAGGCTGAATGAGATCCGATCGAGACTGTCCTGTGTGAGCTGTTGAGGAAAAGAATAGTCGCACACCTGTCCAAACTTCTGGTAGACAACTCCAAATTTGAAGGTGTTGTTGACTTCATGCTCGTCATATGCCACTATCAATTGGGAGCCCTGCAAAATGCAAAACAATATTACGACCAATATATAGGCTAGTAAAAGTGAAGAGTAACGATGAGCTTGTCATCTTTGCTTTTTGCCATTACGGGCACATTTAGTGTTACTTCGAGGAGTCTGGCTATGCAAAAGTACATCCATACTATATAATTGGGGAGACCGGGGGCTATTTGTAATACATGTATTATGTGACATTGCTTTTTATAGCCACACTAGAGGGCGCTGTACGCTGGTACTGATATATAATATGTGTATTGGTATTCTTCTTCTCTGCCAATAATCATTTTCTCATTAGGACTGAAGACATGAGGAGAGGACACAAACCTGTCTGAGTTATTTTTGTAATGAGAGCTTTTCTTTAGTTAGTGCCAAAAACAAAAGACACTGATCTGAAATACAGAGGTGTTAGCTTTGATTTGAGCCGTTATACAGCTAGCAATCTAAAGCCATTTGGTAGCTAGCTTACATTGTTGGTAAAGTGGACACTCGGGGTTATTTGCAATGGCCGCTGGCTGCTCTGCTTTACGACCGCAACACTGGAGGCCGCCATTGCTGTAGTACCTCCATATAGCCGCTATTCTCCCATTGAAAAGTATTGGACTTTAGACACGTTAAAAATGGGTTAGTCACAATTAAAAATAAATAAATAAATAAATATCTCGTACTAATGAGGGTCGGACCCTTATGCCCTTATTAGGAACATGCTTCGTCAGAGCTGGGGAGGAGTCTGTAAATCAGCCATGATTTCCCCCTCGAACGTGTCACATGGGGTATAAATGGTGGGAAATTCTTTCTTTTGTGTCTAAACTATTTTTATGGTCACTTTATTTTCACATTAGCTTTTATAGAGACTGTATGTTTAGGTTATTTAGTGAATTTGTACAAGTCTACAGTTAATTCAAATGAGTGTCATGAACACATCTCGCATTGCATTGGCTGTTTTAAAATTTATTTTGTCCTTTTATCTCAAAAAAACAAAAAAAGTGACAAAGGTTTATAAACTTTTATGTTAACACCAAAAACCTAATTAAAAACAATAGTGACAATCAGCCCCATAGACAACCAGTCACTATGATTATTAATTTCTATCATCACCAATTGGCTAAAAGTGCTTTATTTTTGTATGAAGGTTCGAGAAAGCTCACATCACATCCGAGCACAATAGTCAGCAAATTTGTGACTTAAACCCACAGCCTCCTCGCTACAGTGTATCTATACGTAATTACTGAGACTATTTAAAAATGTTCCCCTCTTTCCCATCATAACCTTAGGGCAGATTTGTAGGCCTATGTTACGTAAGGCCAACATGCCGCACACTGTCACTGCCCCTGGTGACAGCAGTGATCTTGCCTCGTGTAGACCGAGACACAGATGGCGCCCCGTTCTCCTTCCTCGGGCTAAAAAGCTGAAAGCATGCTTCATCGGTCGCCACCACCGAGACAGGAATCCGACAGTTCAGACTTTCAGACAATTGTCAGCGTCATTTTGTTCCATTAACCGCGGCTGATAAATGCACTTAGCGGCTCTGACAGGTGCGACGGAGACGGCGTGAGCGTGAGTAAAAAGTTGAAGACAGCCCATTGGTTTTCGAGAACAATTGGCGAATTGCTGCAGGGCCGATGGCAGCAAAAGTAAAGTCATAACATGTCAGATCCATTTTATTCTCCAAAGTAAGCAGTGCGGCGCTTCCCTCCGCTGAAATGTAGCCTGTACTTGAAATCCCATCAGAAGCAAACTGTCTTATTCTCTCCTTTGGCCTTTTGGGGTGACAATAGGAAATCATCTGCTTCCTGTAGATTTTCCGTTAGATCTCCTTTCTTGTGCGAACATTTCTCTTTTCATTTTTTGTATATTTTACTATCCTTGAAGGAAAATGTGTTCTGAATTTAATCGACCTTCAAACAGTGAGTTAGCGCATACTTTTTGGAGCGGTTGGCGGTCACAGTGCAGCGCCTGAGCCGTACGTAACGTAATAATTACAAATCGTATTTTCTCTTTCCCTTTTGAAATGTTTCAGACTTGGCACATCAATCATCTGCAAGTCAATACAGTAATATACAGTCAAGCAAAGATACACTTTCTTTCACTGTTTCCTCTATTTATCCGAGGTCTGCACAATGAAAACCATATATATTCCTCACGTCATCCGTTATAATGATTGTTTATTGATTTATCATATATTTTAGTAAAGGTTATTACACCAAAGGTCCATTGTGGTGCTCACTCTTTTGGTTGAATTCAAAGGTTTATATGCTGTAGAAAGAAAGGGACTTTCTTTCCAAGATAACCGCTTAAAGTAACTATGATATAAATATTCAAACTATTGCATAACATAGCTATATATTTGTGCAGATGTGTCGATTTCCAGAGTGCCCTGTCTAACCATTGTTCTGCCAACAAGTCATTTAGATAAAAACAAGCCCTGTTAAAAGAAATATTAGGTATAAACATTTCTTTTATGTGACAAAAAGAGCAATTATCTCGTGGTTTTGCAAGGAAGCGTCTGTAGTTGTCAACTCACCTTTGGATACAAGACTGGGTTGAACTTGAGTCCTGTCGCATCGTCACAAAAAAGCTGCATTAAGAGTGGAGGGGAAAAAAACACCAGGTCTGAATGTTATCCAAGTGTTTGAGACAGCTTTCCGCTTCCTCCCACTCGCTGCACACAGACGGCCACATATATTTTTAGCGATGTTTCTTTTTGTTACCTTTGCCACCTGCGGGACACTGGGCAGCTGGTTGATTCCCGCTAATGAGATTCTGTCGTGAATCGTTTTGGTCCTCGATCTGCGACAAGACAAGAGACAGCGTGGTTCAAGCACTTTTTTTTTAGGAAACTTTGAGAACATTGCAAAGGAAATGAACAAGGCACATGTGACAATTCGAGTTCACATGTTGGCATTACGAGGACAAGTTTTGGGAGACTACCTTTTTCGTTTTAAGATTTGTTTGGCCATTTGGTTTTATTGGACAGAACAAGATAGTGTGAAAATGGGTAAAAAAAGTGAGAAGAGACCTTCAGCAACACGGGACGCTGAGACAGGCATACGTGCAGAGAGCTAACCAGGGCCAGGGATAAGCAAGTTCGCCTAATCAAAGGTTCCTTTTATTCATTGTGAAAAGAAAAGGTTCCACATGATCATCCAAATCCAAGCGTTGCTTTGTAAAAATAGTGGTGTTGTTCCAAGTAACAATCATAGACTGTAGAATTAAGAATGGACTGAGAGAGCAAGGCTTCCCCCATAGCGTTCAGTTTGAGCTAGCTGAAGCTCTTTCATGCTAGCAATTTGGAGCCAAAATAATATAAAGAAAAAGAAAATACGGGAACAATTAAGAAAATGATGGGCAGGTAAAGACAAACACGTGGAAGTCAGAATGACAACCCTGTGTTCAGTAATGACTTTAAGAGGGACAAAAATATTTCAATAAAAATTCCATAGGAGACAGGAACTTCCGGAGCCAGCCACCATTTCCTTATGGTTGCAGGAAGTAGTAGGCCACAATAAGTCCATTCTTAATTTTACACTCTATGGTAACAATGTGCAATCCTATTTCTTTAATCATTGGCCCAGTGGACACATGCCCGAGGACCGGATTTGGCTCTCGGACCTGACGTTGCCTATTGCTGTTATCAGCATTTATCAAGACAGGTGCTAAAGAGCAAGTGCAATCTGAAAAATGGCATATACTGTAGCTCTGTGTGAGCATGCAGGGCCTAATTTACCATTTGAAATTGCCTGTATCACTATATTATCTGAAATGTAAAAGAGAGAATGCTGCGTAAGGAAGAAATGCACACATGCAACTCGTTTTGCACTCGCCTTGGAAGCTGGGTATCTTGTCATTTTGACTATAAAGTGATTATCATACAAGTTATTTCAACTGAGAAAAACTATAATTTTCAACAGTTGACATGTCAGTGCCTGGGTAGAGAACTGGCTCAATAATTTGCCAATAGATACGTTGAATAAGTTAAATAGTCAGATCAATACTGTAAGACAGAACCCTTCCAACCACTTTGTGCTTTCATGGTGGTAAAGTACACAACATTGCATCTCTGTGTCAGCCATTAAGCGTTCTTTACAATCACGGCCAAGAAAAAAAACAAACTTGATTGACTGTTTTCTAAGTGAGTGCTTTCCAATGAAATGCCACCCACAGTGTTAATAGCCGACATCGCTCCAAACACATCCATGTCATTCACTATTAGCAAACAGTGTTTAAGAAACTTTTTTTTTTTTTTTTTTGCATTGCCATTTTCTTATGTAATTTTTCCGTGTTGCTACGAAGTTAATGCAAAAACAGCATATTACCACATGTCTGGACCCCGTCAGCGAACAGCAATTATCGCTTGCTTTGAACCAGCTAATCCCTTGATGTCTCAGACAAAGCAAATACGGCCGGCATATTATAAAATTAGGTTTCTAAATGTGTTGTCAACTCTTTGCAACTAAAACAAATAATAAAGAGAGCGTTCCAGGGGCACTGCGGGTTAAGTATTTACCCACCAACCAGAGGGAAGGATCGTCTGAGCACTAACCGTGTCTTGGCAACGGATCATTATGTCCTCTCCCTTGATCTCGGTGGGGTACAACCGATGAATTTGCTTTGCATATTGTGTAATTGTACCTGAGAATGATGCGTAGAAACTCCTGGCCCTCTGCTTCCTCATGCTTCAGGGACATGATCAGGTTTCCGATGCTGCTGCCCGTGCAGTAGTAGTTCATGTGTTCCTGTAAAATCCACAGACAGGAAAAAGTGCATCTTTTATTAGGCACGTTAGCATAAACCAACAAAAGCTTAAAGGAATGGATAAAAGGTATTTCATTTTAACTGCTTTGTATTCAGCTGAGCGTCTGTGACTAAGCAATTTCCCATCATTGTGGATCAATAACGTTTAAGTCAATAAGGACCTGAATAGAAAGCATAAGCAGCTCATGAGCTGTCTGCTGATAAAACCACTGTACTATTGTATTGGTCAACATTCATTCGGTCTATTAGATGTAGCTTTCACTGCTATAGTGACAGTCACCACAGTCAAGCCCTGAAGAAGCTTAGCTTGGTGGTGAAATGTTGTCTTCCTATGATCAAGATAAGTCCTGTTGCTTTTTTGTTAAGGGAATCTATTTAAAGCATCTTCTGCTTTTAGCCAGAAGTGCAGTGGCTTTGAAACTTCCACCAGTGAAAGAAAAACGAAGAGCAAAACTGGACTAAACCACGATTAAAATAGGAGTATGTGAACCCGGGCAATTCATGACTAAACCACAACTTCATGAAGCAGAAGAATGAGCAGACAAACTTTGCTTTACCATTCCCAGGAAGTGTCTTCGATAAGCGCGGGCCGTGCTGTTACACTCCAGTCTGTAGGTGCTGCCCCCTCCTGGACTCATGCCCTCTCTGCCATCTTCGTCCTCACAGAAACTGGACTCTGAGGAAGAGGGGGTCCCAACGGGGGCTTCCGCATCCTCAATCCAGTACCCTCCAAACTGTGGGAGAATGACCTGCGGGTACGGCCCACCTTTCTCCAGGACCTGACCAAGCAAATGGGGCAAATGAAAGAGGCCTGACGCTATAGTCACACATATTTGGGCTGCAATTATCTATTACAAGACAAACAAAATATTACTGAACCAGGACTAAACCTGTACCACAACATTTGGATCAACACCAGGTCTGCAATCAGGGCTAAATCAGAACCAAGTGTAACCAAGTGGAGGCGACTAAACCAGCACGAGACAATGAAAAAGAGTTCTAGTGATTCCCACAGCTCATATATTGTCTAAAATTGTTAACAATGGAGAGAATTAACAAGCCACAAACTCTATTGTGTGCAACAGGTAGGTCACACACAAGGCATGTCTCACAATCCCAGAACTGCAGAACCAAAGCAGTTTCCAGAAAGAGAGGCTGAACGTCTTAATCTCAAAACAAATCTTTAAAGGTTATACTAATTACAAATAGTTTGCCTGGTCTAAATGGTCTTAATCTAAATTGCAGTTAATTCAATCAAATTAGTCTACTTATAACCAAAAAGCACTCACGTCTTCTATCCTTGGATATGGGATGTAGTCGTCCTGTAATAGAGGGAAACGCACATTGTTAGAAAAGGCCAAATTTACCATAAGCGGAGAGTGCAACGGCATTCACTGGGAGCGTCCACAAAGCCACGAACACAGGAACATAAAGGGGCGCACGGACTTATTATTTTAAATGAGCTCAATGAAACGTGATGCAACAGCCTGAAATGCCCAGTCATCACGAGAGGGCTGCAGAGAGGGCGTGGTCTCCTTCTTAGAAGATGACGTCACGGGCTCAAAGCCCTTTTGACTGGCCGTCTGAAGGGATTTCAAACGCTTGTTTGGTAGTCCGCTTCTGCAGCCGGCTCTGTTGTGTGCACTGACCTCTAAAACTGCAGAGGTGAGGATCAGCACTAAACAGGACAGCAACATTAGCATTTTGCAGCAATAAGATACTGCCCAGAGTGGATCAATCTATACTTTCTTGAAGTTTTAATCAATTCAAGCTTATTGGCAGTGTAACTTTGAAGAGATACGGCTGTGTTGAAGTCGTTATTTGTCACAGTTCAAGATTAAGTCACCAAATTGCGTGAGCCTATTGTTAGGCCTTTACGATTTGAACAGTAATGAACTAGAATAGGTCCACTCATTCAAAGTACTATATGGCCCTGGTTTTACTAAAGATATCGGCAAAGCTACATTAAACGGGGCAGACACAGGAATTTGGGCTCTTCAATGGGTAATAAAGTTAAAGACCCAACAGTAACAGTTTCATAACATTCAGTTGTGCACAAAAGTTTACATACCCCACAGGATTGTTGACGTTTTGACTATTTTTCAAAGAATATGAAAGATAACACAAAAAGTGTATTTTCACTCAGAGTTAGTGGTTGTGCAAAGCCATTTATGGTGAAAAAAATGAGTTTGCTATATTTAAATCAAAATGATTTACCATCAGAAAAAACTAAGAACCTCATCCACAACTACCACAAAAGACTCCAAGCGGTCATTGATGTTAAGGGGCCAATACACAGTATTAAAAACTGGGGTATGTAAACTTTTGATCAGGGTCATTTTGGTACTTTCTTTTTCATGATGATTTAAAAATATCAAACTCAGTTGTTTCACCAAAAATGGCTTCACACAACCATGAGTGGAAAAAAACGTGTTGTGTTATCTTTCATATTATTTGAAAAATAGTCAAAAATAAATTAAAAAAATCTGCCAGGGAATGTACCGTAAACTTTTGAGCACAACTGTAACTGAAAGAATAGGACAAGCAAGGAACCATGTTGAAAACATTTGATGACAAGGACCAGAACAGGCACAAAACACAGCTCACAAAAGCAGCAACATGATATTTAAAAAAAAAAAATCATGCAATATAAAAAAAATCTCCGTCTGGTCACACCTTCCACCTTTTGGTCTCCTCTGCTTTTGGGACCTGACCATTGTCCAAGTGAAGCATGAGAATAAAGAGGTACAAGGACAACACATTTTTAAATATTTTGTACTTAAACTTCTGTTGATATATCAGGGATTAGCGCCTTTTGCAGATATAAGTGCACAGTAAACATACAGTAGTGTTCAAAATAATAGCAGTCCAACATCACTAACCAGATTATTCACAGTTTTTGGTATAAATCATAGAACTACATGGCCAACAATTTACCAGCAGGTGCAGTAGATTGTTAGAAACACAGACAGACCCAGCATTCATGATATGCATGCTCTTACTTCTGTGTAGTTAAATATTCAATTGAAAGGGGTGTGTTCAAAATAATAGCATTGGGGAGTTGAATTGGTGAGGTCAATCATTCTGTGGAAAAAACAGGTTTGAATCAGGTGGCCCTTATTTTAGGAAGTCAGCACATGTTAATCATTTCACTTTGAAATCCTGAATAAAAATTAGTTAAACACCTTGTTCAGAAGAACAGCGTTCTTTAGTTCACATTTTGATGGAGGGGGTAAAACTGCTAAAATTATCTCCAGCGCGTTAAAATGGAAAGCAAAAACAGAGAGACGTGGAAGAAAATGGTTCAAATGGATCGAACAATAGCCAGAAAATGGAAGACTACCATTTGAATGGATCGAACAATAGCCAGAACTGCAAAGGCTCAGCCAATGATCAGCTCCAGGATGATCAAAGACAGTCTGAAGTTACCTGTGAGTGCTGTGACAGTTAGAAGACGCCTGTGTGAAGCTAATCTACTTGCAAGAAGCCAACACAAAGTCCCACTGTTACAAAAAAGACACGTACTAAAGACGATACAATTTTCAAAAGAACACATCAACTGGCCAAAGGAGAAATGGAGAAACATTTTGTGGACTGATGAAAGTAAGATTGCTCTTTTTGGGTCCAATTTCTGCTGACCCACAAATTCTAAATTAATGCCACAATACCTTCTAAAGACAGTGAAGCATAGTGGGGCAAGCATCATGATGTGCATGTTTGTATAACTATGGTGTGGGGCCTATTTATCGAATACCAGGGATCATGGGTCAGTTTGGATGCATCAAAATACTTGAAGAGGTCATGTTGCCATATGCTGAAGAGGAAATGCCCTTGAAATGGGTGTTTCAACAAGACAATGACCCCAAACACATCAGTAAGCAAGCTAAAACTTGGCTCCAGACCAAGAAAATTAATGTTATGGAGTGGCCTGCCCAATTCCCGGACCATAATCCCATAGAAAACTTGTGGGTTGACATAAAAAATGCAATTTCTGATGCAAAACCAAGGAATTATGGAATGTTGTCAAAGCATGTTGGGCTGGTGTTGACTGGTGCCAGAAGTTGGTTGACTCTATGCAACACAGATGTGAAGCAGTTCTAAAAAACTGTGGTCATATAACTAAATATTAGTGTATTGATTCACTGGAAAGCTAAATCCTAATAAATAAATATTTATTTATGTAGTACATACTGAGCGTGTAAAGACAAATGCAGACACTGCTATTTTTCTGAACAGCCCAATGTTCATTTTTGAAAATGTTCTACAAAGTCCTTGAAGACATTTTTTTTCATTTTTTTTATTTAGAAAACCATGGGTAATGCTCCTAATGCATCGAAATAAAATCTATTATGAAAATGTTGTGCTTAACTAATGTTTTTGAACACACTGCTATTATTTATTTAACTGTAGATACATTTTATGAATCCAAAAGCACCAAAAAGCCTCAGAAAAGGGCTCATTATTTCCAAAGCACTTCACAACAACCCTTGGCTTTCCATCAAAACACAACATAAAAACATCAACATTAAAATGACATTAAATATAAAAACACAGGCAAATGGAAGGCCTGTCTAAATAACTGAAGGCGATGTATGAAGGACTGCTTGAGACCGAAATAGAATGCATTACAGTAGTCGATGCGTGGACTGATAAAAGCATGTATGGCCTTTTCGAGGTCAAGACGGGATAAAAGACGTAGCTGAAAGAAGCTAGATTGTCAGAATAGTAGCATTTAATTTTTGTATGCAGTGTTAGACTTCCAAGACAACACTTTTCATACAAACTTCAATTGCTTGTCACACAAATCATTTTCAAACAGACTCGCTTCCTTTCTTCTCATTTTTTTCTACTCAGGCACAACAGGGGAGAAACATGCAGATGCCTGTTGTATTCCTGTATGTATGTAGATATGAAAAGACGAGACACGCGCTAAATTGGCCAATTACGGCGAGACACGGGGGAACAGCGCGCGGACGTGGCTGGGCTGAAAAGTGAGAAATTATATTCATATTGTACAAAGCTTTGAAATTGAAATACTTTAGCAACATTTACTATCGGCTCTGAGGCACAATCTTGATCATAATAACAGGGAAACTCGCACATCGCGTCGTGACATGCAACGTATTACAATCGGATGTGGAAAATGTCAAAGCGATTATTGGATGTGGAATATGTGAAATGTATTTGTGACGAACCGTACCTCTGCCACTCTGTAGGTATGAGTAATAATAATGTTTCTGTGCACAACGGCTGCTGGTATAAGAGATCAAATCACACGCCTTTGGGTTAGTGAGCGAACATCTCTACAGCAGTTCAATGGCACTTCATTCAGTGCAGCATTAACCACCAAAGTATTTAAATCCCCTGTACATGATGTTAGTTTCTGGCAGTGGAATGATATTGATTTTTGTCCTGCTTCACTTAATTGTACAAGTGAGCATTTGTGAAAAGACACTGTGATTCGAATTGTAAAACATTTGTTTTTTTTATTGTGTTAAAGAACTAGCAGGCACGTTGTTAGCATTATTGTGAGTGTGACCCTAAAAAGTGACCCTGAAAATCGTGATGTGTGGTTATAAACTCATCCTTGTGAAGAAATGGGAAGTTAAAAATGTATTAGGAAAGTTAAAAATGAGTTTAGACACAACTAACAAATTAAGCTTTACAAACAATGAAAGCCAATAAAGTAAACAAAAACAACAAAAAAAGGTATAGGGCCTTTAATATAGGACCATGATGGACCCAGCTCTTTTTACAGCAAAAAAAAAGTTTACGTAGTAAGTAAGTGCTTTATTCATTGTTCAATTTCGCAAAGCCCCGCCCCCCTTAGTTACTGTTACTACGCCCGACAAACACAGGCAGCGCAACAGATTGCCATGCATGTCAGTGACCTTTTTTGGAGCAATACCGCCGTGATATCCTCCAGATTGAGGCAAAAGGGGTCACAGTATGCAGTGGAGGGAGATATTCAAGATATTAAACTATCCAACGAAGGATAAAGGACAACTATTGGCACTAAAGCTACAGACAAGTCTCCAGAAATATCAGAGAAACCTTCTGATCTCTTCCTTAACATCACAGCCTTGTGGACCAGTCGTGCTCTTGCACTGCCCGGTAAGCACCCTCTTATTTTTTTAGTATTTCTAAAAATAGGAACATTTCTCCGGTGCAATTCTCCGGTGCGCTAAAGTTAGCTAACGCTAGCTAAACCTACAGGTGCCACAATGACAATCAGCTACAGCCAATTATCAGGACCGTGACAAAATACACACTACTTTTATCATAAAGGGAGACAAAAACACGTGAGACTGTAAGGCTTGTAAAAGTTAAAGTTACAGCTCCAGTCTGTGTAACGTAATGTGACTGTCAGTAACTAGATGTTAGCATGCTAAGGTGTGTCGTGGAAGTTTCTATCCACAGTAAGGAAAAAACTGGAAAGGTATTTGTCTTAATCAGTAGCGTAAGTTTATTTTAACACACGTGCGGAGAACCAACATACACAGCTAGCATATACATCAGCTCTGCCGGGACCAGCCACCGGTCCCCCTTACATAGGTAACACATGAAAGACAGTCACACCCACAAAAGGTGGGAGGGGTCACAGCTTCAGACGTGCATCTAGATGGCGAGGCGCCTTGCCTGGTGAGAGGCAATCTTTGTGCCATGGAGATGCAAACATAAGGGACAATAGAGATGCAAAATGTAAAAGGGCAATAGAGATGCAGACATACGGGACAATAGAGATGCAAAATGTAAGAGGGGCAGAGGTGAGACAGTCATTGGTGTCATGTCTGACGGTGCAGGAGGGAGACCGGTTCCTTCCTGCAGGTAATTGAATAGAACAGCGGGGGGTGAGTTGGCACCCTTGCGGCTAGAGGCAGGTAGTTAAGTTACCTTAACCAACTTGCCATAACAGGTGTTAGCCTAGTGAACAGGCCCTAACCTTACCTTACAGCAGACGTCTGCATGTTTATTTTGGGGACATTTAGCTGGGCGTAGACCGTCCACATTGTTTGATGCATTGTAGGCAGTGCTCAGGTTGTGTTTTTGCTTTGGGAAAGGAAATAACTGGTCCCCCCTGACACACTCTTGTGGTACCTAGTGTCTGATTTACATCCTCCATAGGCAGATCGCTTCACTATTTTACTTCTTCTTCTTTGTATGGTAGGGTTTGTGGTGGTTAGCAGTAAAAAGTGCATCTGCTCAGTGCTCATTGCTGGTATGTCCCATTGTTTTGCGGCATGACGGACCTGGCTTCATAGTAACGGTTGCTAGGATGTCTGATTGGACAATTACCGTTTTGGGGTGTGGTTTTGCGAAAGGTCAATTGTACAACGAAATTGTGTTCAGGTGTTAGTCCTGCGCCACCATTGTGGGCCAACCTGACCAGTATGTTTTTGGAGGTCTCAGTCTCCTCTGAAACAATGCACTGCCTCCTGCGTTTGTCCCGGTTATAGAGCATGGTGTGCTGCATTAGTCAGCTCCTCCTCTTCCTCCTTCCTCCTTCCTCCGAATATAATCCGTCTTATTCTCCAGTGAATGAATACTAGTAGTAGTAGGGTTAGAAGGCTTGTGTGGCTTAGCTGCGAGACCTACAAATGTTCTTCTGAAACACTGAAGAGGCACCAAGAGCCCCCCAGACCTGCAGCACAGAGGCACAGGAGCACAGGAGGCGCTACAGGAAACAAGGAAGGGACAAATGGATGGTGAAAGACTGTTGAGTGGAGGGTGCTGCGCAGGAGGAAGAGGTGGAGGAGCTGAGCAGTGCAGGACACCACGCTCTGAAACAGGGACAAACCCAGAAGGCGGTGCACTGTTTCAGCACTGAAGGCAGCCAACCAGGTTTCCCCGACCTCCAAAAACATGCTAACCTAACACCTGAACACAATTTTGTTATTCAATTCTACAATGAGAAATAAAGCACTTACTTACTTAAGCCTGACCTCACATCAGATCTGAGAATGCCCAACACTTCACTGACACCGTTTTTACCGAGTTTAATGCATTGGCTAAAAATAGTGACCAACACAACGGTTCTCACTGACATAAATAAATCTAAAATAATTGATTGCTTTTTCATAAAGCTCTCACAGCCTGATTGTATTAATTTTATAAAGCCCAGTCCTCTTGACAGATTTAACAACCCACTTGGCAAATGAACTTTAAACTTTATAAGTAAAAACAATAGTTTAGCAGTTTTATTATTATACACTATGACGGGGCCAGATAGTCAAACCACCAATGACATGACTCACGTGCTTCTCTCGGGCAAATCCTCTGTATCTCCACCTCGACTGAAACGTCGTCATCTCTGTATCTACTTTACGTAATAACTCTGCGCTTCATGCGTCTACAGACGGTACAGGCCGATCTGAAGTCTGGTCTGCATCGAGTCTGCAAGTGCATATTGAAGAGCAGCTGCTACAGTCACAAGTGACTCATTGTCAACAATACGAGCCTGATCGTGGACGCTCTCCAATCCCTGAACATGAAAACAGCAAAACAAAGACGAGTGGCCAAGACAAGTGCACACAGAGAGAATGAACAGAGTAGGGATGTAACGATTCACTCATGCCCTGATTCGATTCGATTTCCGATTTGAAGTTCTCGATTTCAAAAAAATTTTCCCAGATTTTTTTGTAATGCTTTTTAAAAAAAAAAGAATTGGACTCATTCATACCAATGTTTCTTCTGTTTTAACTTCTGCATTTTTGTAACAAACTGCAACTATCTCAGTAAGAGAACTTGACATTACACAAAATTACAAGACATGAAAATGAACTATAATCATTTTGACATGAGTGCTTTTAAATGTACATGCATAAATAAGATGTGTAGCAAAGCAAACATTTTGAGATTATATTTATTTTACCGTTTTGCAGTTTGAACATAATACTACCATTTAGAACTAATTTTACAGTGCAGTTTTTTTCACCCTCAAACGCCTCACTGCCTCCGGTGCAGCCTTTGTAAACATAAGGAGGACAAAGACATGACAGCTCCTGTAGGTATTGGATTATTTGACAGGCGCACATTTGATGAGGATTTCAGCAGAATCAGAGCAGGTTGGTCAGATGTTTGTTTACGATGGTCAGTTTACGATCTTTGGTAAAGTTCTGTCAAAATGCTAAACTCTGCGTTAGCCGCTGACGCTAATCTCGTAGCCGATAACTTTAGCTGCGTCTGCTGCTTCAATGCCTACACGTGTATGTGTTTACATGGTGGGTGTGGCGTGTGTTGGGGGTGAGGCGGGGGGAGGTGTGGAGCTTGTCTTTAGAAACGTTGTTAGAAACAACGGAAACAACGAGCTATGTTCCGGTCTATTTCAGTAGTGTAAAAGTAGCTGAGGGTGGCTTTAAAATCAATTATTATATTTTTTTACATCGATTCACATTTTACGCATATTAAATCGATTTTAAATCGATTTTCGATGAATTGTTACATCCCTAGAAAAGAGCAAAATAAAGAGACGAGGCTCAGATTTAAAGAGGCGTCATCATGTGCTGTAGAATCTCTCAGACTTTAGATTATGGGATGGAGGAAGACGGAAAGTCGATGCACGTGGAGTTTGAGAGAGCATGGACTCGCGCTGGTCTGAGAGTGTGTGAGCGGCCACATGATGCTGTGATTATCCTCTGAATCGACTATACGTCTCCCTACACTCAAGGCTTCACATAAATCAATACATTATAAAGTCATGTGTTCGGTCTGTTTTAACTGTGGGACTGCATCAACTCAACCTGCAGCCAAAGTACTACGATTTCTCAATAGAGTTTGGGTGGGTTTGGTCTGGACTTGAATATTTTCAACTACAGGCACTAAAGGCTAGGATTCCAATTTCTACCAAAGATACTGGCTGGATATCTGGAGATGGGTCCCCAGACACTGCACTGAGGTCCTGAGAGGCTGACCCACAAGCATTGAAGCTGCAGCGATACATTTACTCATTACACTGGTTTGCAATCTGGGACTAAATTATGAGGCCTTTATTGGGATATGCCAAAGTTATGTTACATTCACTATACCCTAACACTAATTTTGGCGGCTAATTTTGCAACCAATCATTAAGACGTGATGATACAGAGTTAATATTTTACACGGTTATTTTGTCTCCACAAAATAACCAGCTGCACATTTTACATCAGGAGCATCAGTGAGTGTTCGCAGGTGAAGGCCACTCTCTGCGTGAAGGACCGTCTTTCTCACTGATGACACGTGATGAAATGCTATTGTGAAATGCTATATTATGACAGCTCATAATGTAGAGCCAAATATAGGAGTTAAATATTTTAACAAGAAAGGTACGCACATCTAAGTCTCAAAGAGTCTGCTGGTCAAAAAGAAACAAGGGTAACACTTTAGATTACAGCCCGCAAGTTCCATGTGTAGGTGCAGGGAACAAGAAAGTAATTACACATGTAGGTACAGGCGATTACACATTAACGTGCAAGGCTTAATAACAGTGTACAAAGAGTAATAAAGGTGTACAACATGTGTATGTGTAAGAAAGGGGTACATGGTGTAATAAAGCTGTACATAGCGCCTCACTTTAGATTACAGCGCTCATGGGTAGTTACTAGGGCTGGGACAAAATAACGGATTGGATCGCAATACTTTGTGCTGCAATACCAAGTATCGATACTTGCGATATCGCAATACTTTCAATACTTGTGTCTGGAGGCATTTTTATCATGCATTCTAGACTTTTGTTTTCCAGTAACAGCACTTTGTTTATGCACTTTTCAATCTTAACATTTCAATAAATATCAAATGGCATTTAGTTTACCACTCCTGGAACCGCCACCTTAACGTGGTGGAGGGGTTTGAGCGCCCGAATGATCCTGGGAGCTCTGTTGTCGGGTGCTTTGTGCCCCTGGTAGGGTCTCCCATGGCAAACAGGTCCTAGGTGACGGGTCAGACAAAGAGCGGTTCAGAAGCCCCTTATGAGAGACCAACAGGCCCGGTTAGAACCATGAGGCCGTCCTTCTGTGGACCCACCACCTGCAGGAGGACCCATAGGGGCTGGTGCAATGTGATTTGGGCAGCACTAAGGAAGAAAATGGATGGATGGATGGCATTTAGGTCATAAACTTTGGACATATGACATATTATTTTGACCTTCCAGTGACTCAGCGGATGCTTGGGGGATTAGCATAGCGCCTTTACTTACTATCCAGGATCAATTGTTTTTTAGGTTTTCACTGCTAATTGAACCGTTTCCGTGGTTACGTATTACGGCTGATTAGTTTAGCCAAAAATCAATATTGCAATTGTTTTCAGTCAATATTGCCATTAATCGTACTGCCCTATTATGCATGCATTTTTTTTAAATAAAAAGTTGCATAGTACACCTTTAAGGTGAACATATCATAATTACTTGCTGTATCGCAATACGGCCCCTGAGTATTGTGATACGTATCGGATCGTGATAAAAGTAGTAGTAGCCCTAGTAGTTACACATTGGGTACGGTGCATTTATGCATTAATTATGCAGTCATTTTCCCCAATTTATGAAAGTAGAATTCCCTTTATAAAGCAAACACCTGCAACTACGTGTACACCTTTATTACACGTTGTATACACTTGTTCTGTACCGACACACAGGCTGTAATCTGAAGTGTTACCGAAACAAGAGATAGAAATGATCAAACAAATGTCTGCGCAACTAAATTGTCCCAAAAGTCAGCACTCTGGAACACTTGCCAGGACAACTGCACAATATTTGGTAATACAAAAAAATTATTTGAACTAGCTAGTTGATTACTGTGTTATTGATGGGCTAAACCTATCCTTCCACACCATTACAAAGATAACCTCAAACAACCTCCAGATCTGCCGCCACATAACACTACCGTGTAATATCGTTTCATCACCGTCTTAACAAGGAGGGCCCTGCACAGTCATTGTGTGGAGGAAGTTGCTACTATTTTAAAACTCACCAGTTCCTTGATATCTTAAAGTAACCTTTAATCTAAACATGTTTCACAGTGTCACAAGCGTTGCGACAGTTCCTCTAAAATCCCTTTTCTTGCACTTTAATTCCCAGCTCCACTTTGCAGCCCACCCTCCCGCCTGTTTCTCAAACTCCCATCTGCACGACCCAAGGCTCCAAGGCTCCGGGGGCCGGAGGAGGGCACAAAGTGGCTCCGTGCGGCGAGGAAAGACATTATACAGCGGAGAGGAAAATCGATGCGTTCTTTTCAGATATGGAGAAAATAGTAATTCAATTTGCCGTGGTGGTCTCCTATATATGCCCACAGCCAACTATTATCGAATATGGCAATGGGGTGGCCTTCTCCTATTAAATTATCAACGTGAGTCAGCCGTGTCAAGTCTGGTGGACGGTGACAGAAGCGTAAAAGGTTAATATTCATTGAAAAGTCTCTAAAGCATGCAGGCAAATAGCAGTGGTGTTGGGAAGAAGCAAAAGGCCAATACTGTATTTTGTTGGCTTTGGTAGCCTGGAGCAAACCAAGTGCATTTCAGTTCGCAGTCCTGAATACAAAATATGACATAGCCTAACGGGGACTTTGTGAAAGCCATTTGATTAATTAGTTGGCCATTTTTTAATTTATTTTTTTAAGAGCGTGGATGTTTGGAATTCGTACTTTTAGATTTTCGTTTGTTTACTTTTACACAACTTCTTAGACCTGTTAGATTATGTCTCTCACGGCAGCTATGGGCTTAAAACAGAGAGGAGGCATAGACGGAGAAGCTGCTATAGAGACACTAACTCTAGAAGATGATTCACGCTCACAATCAATCACGAGAGCTCGGAGCGTCGTAACGATCTGAAGGTCCCACGGGGCCCGCCAATAATAATAGAGCTCTCTGTTTAACCCCTACCCCAGAATGTTTTCCATTGCGCTTGGGCGATCTAGTCTGAGTGCAGCTATAGCCATTCAGGCTGATATTGGTAATGTTGTACTGAAAGCAAAAAAATGACATTTATAGATCAGGGAAGGGAACGTTTTTTTTTTTCTTTCTTACCGGCATCCGCTCCAGCATGTCGAAGAACTCCGCCGACTGCAAAACACAAACATTATGAAACATTAGCGCCACATTTTTGACCCGCTAAACATCGTCTGGCACCAAGCACTGCAAGGCTGGTGTTAACCCCAATTTGCACCAGTGAAATCTCAAGTGTCCGACTTAACATAACAACACCGAGGAAAATTGGTGCTCTAAAATTATGTTATATATTAGTGATGGTTCAACAGGACCTAATTCCCCCTCTCTAAGCCCTGAGCGCTGACCGAAGAATCACTTGAGGAGGTTACACAGGTGTATTTATATCCGGAACAAACAAAAACAAAACACATGCATAATATTGCTCAAAAGAACTACACCAAGAAGGTAGTAGCAATTAACTCATTATTCCCTACCTCTGCTGCCCAAATGAAAGCAAATAGACTATGAGCCGCTTTGGGTGTTTATCTGTGACCCACTAACGCCTGGACTGTAAAGTCAAAAGTGCAAACCGGGAGTGTGTTTCCTTCACACCCACTGCATGCTCCCTCTCTTAACTCTGATAAGGACCTACTTCCTCAAAGCTTATACAGAGCCAGCGCACTCTGTCAAACACGTGTCTACTCCAGCGCATTCACACGTCCGGGGTTTCCACAGCGACGCGTAAACAAACCACGGGGCGATAATGGCTCACACCCGACGCAGACAAAGTGCGCAGCGGGGGACAGTATCGGCGTGAAGTGACATTTCAAATGTTTTCAGAAGTATTCTTTAGAAACGTCACAAATCACTGAAATTGTTTTGAGGGAAGACAGCAGACAAATATGATATACCGTATATGTCAGTGGCATTATCCAAAATCTAAATAATATCAAAGAAAAGTGCCGAACACGCATTCAAGAAAGAATAATTGGAAAATTTTCTTTTCGGACTCTGACTTTCTATTGTAGAAAACGTTTCCAAGACGTCATCTGTACTGAGTTCTTTTCAGATCTCATCCGAGAAGCTTTAGTTCAGCCTCCCTCGCTAAAGACAGATGGTGAACTCCAGTACGATTTAGAGCTTATACAAACTTTGAATGTTCTTTTCTACCTTACTTTTTATATATTTTTTCTTTAACTGGGTTACTTGCAAAATTAAAGCAATCTTAAAATTCCTATAAATGTATGAAGACTACTGAGTACAGAAGATGAATCATGTACCTTCATTGAAGATATAAATGTATGAGCAGTATATTACTAATGAGAAGCCAAAGTACAAAAGTTCAATTGTTGCAGTAGTGACCTAGTAACCGCCCTATCCTCACTGCAAACTTGCACAAATAAATTGGGCTCTTTAGACTAAAATGTTTGCAGTTTTATCCATTCATTTTTTATCACAAAATTATTAACCTCTCATTGATACCTTTTTTTTTTTTTAATCTTATTCACAAGTCCCTATCTATAAGAAACTTAATTTATACCTTTGTCACGGTCAATCAATGTCACGGTCAAAGCAACTGCTTCACAGTGATGACAAAAATACATGAGGCGAGATAAATGCCTATACCCTCTTGGTCAGCGTCCTAGTTTTACAACGCTGCAGAAGGGTCCAGAGCAGCTGGTCTGGGAGAATCAGACGGGACCTGGGCCTGAGTGAGGGCCACTGGGACAGAGGTGCACTTTCTGCTATACGGATGTGTTGAAGTGAGTGTGTGGGGCGACAGACTGAAGCGGAGCCGCCGAGGGAAGTGTGTCAAAACACACGCAGCAAATGTTAGCCCCACAAGGGAGAGGGGTGACAGTGTGGCAAAAAAAAAAAAGAAGCAACTTTTTGAGGGCAAAAATAGAGCAGTGGGGAAGTTGTTATTTTCCAGCAATCTCTTTTAATTTGAGGTAACTTTTCAGAAGCAATGGATGACCCTATTTACAGTAGATATTGCAGCACCATCTTCGCAAGCTTGAGGTCACAGTCACCTCCCCTAGAGCCGAAGGTGAGGTGCCTTTCATAAGAACAGCCTTTGGATAAAATGCTATGTCTGTGGTTATGGAGCATAACTCACTGCCCAGGAATGTCCTACATTTCCTATATTTCCTATATCCAAACCAGTCTGGTGACCAGTACGTGACTCTTCTTTTACAGTTCTTGTACTTTACTAACTTCTGTTATATTGTTGACTACGGATGTAATTTAGCCTTGTGACAATAATCTTTACGTCTATGTCGTTTCAATGCATATGTTCATTAATGTGCATTGTCCCTATCAAACAAATACATAATCAAATAGCCTACATCGATGGGCACCTGGAGAAATCCAGGACAAAACATGCAACTCCAAGAAAAACTAATCCCCATATCTAATCGCTATCACAATGCTTGTCAAAACACCACATGTTTTGTCCAATAATGTTCAACCCCATTAGCCACTAAAGAGACATGCGACACAAAATTCAAATGGAGTTAGTCAGAAGGATGAGCGAGAAGCTGACGGAAATAGCCACAAACTCAGCCGACACATGTACACGGCAGACGGGCACTAATGAAGCCACAGAAATCCATCTCCGTTGGTCATTCAGGCTCATCTTCGACTAATCTCATCATCTGTTTACTCCCCTGTGCCATTACTACGGCTGCCCGTCGCCGTAGAAACCGTGCTGGTTTTCATGTGGAGTCATGAAGATGTTCACACAATGGACCTCGGCTCATCCCAGTCTCATCAGAACGGGATACGCGGAGGCTGGATATATCAAATAACGCCACTTTAAATGTGAAATCAGTGCTGGCAGTCGTGTTTGTGCTGAGCAATCTTTGACAGTGCAAAACAGTAATAAATAATAAGTAGTAATAGCTATTAAGCATATTTAGCAAACATGTGATTTTATTCCAAGTATTTCCTTGCTTTCCTTTGGTAATAACTTTATCTCTAAGGCACAATAAGGCCAGCGTAAAGCCTCCACACAGCTCCTTTTTATTCATAGCCCAGAGGATAAACTGGATGACCTTTCGGCTGATACTACAAGAACAATATTATTACCACTGCAGGCAGCTTCGCGGGAGGAAATTTGACACAGGTTTTGAAGTCAATGCGCAGACCAAAAGCATCTGCAGAATATGATATGTGCCATTTGAACTGAAACTACGCGGCTGGAAGCTAAGGTCCCAGTCCTTCACAATGTTTTCTGATGAAACCTTTTCTGGTTCATGTGTTAAGAGTGAAATGCAACAAAAAGACCCCCCCCCCAAAAAAGAAGACCAACAGAAAAGTGACAAAAAAAAACTACAAAAGAAAAAGGCAAAATGCGTTGAAAATGTGGTGAAAATGTGATGAAAACCCAACAAAACAGCAATATCAAAAAATGTAAAAAAAAAAAAAAGTGACGACAACGCAAGGAAAACGATCTGTTTAGCCCAGTTTTGTAGGTCTTAGTTTTCAGATGAGGCGTTACACTGGCCTATAGGCGGTGACCTCATGGATTTGGGTAAAGCTGAAGTGGAGAAAATGCACTCGGTTAAGGCGGGGGTTAAGAGGTTTTTGCAAGTATTTTGTAATCATGTCAAACACATCTATATATCTATACATCTTACACTTTGCAACATTGATCTAAAACAGCTGAAACAGAATATCCAGTTTCACTTCCTAGTTCTCTCGTGACCTCTTGCTCCCCTTTGCTGCGCAGCTGTTTCAATCAAAAGGAAAAACAACAACAACAAATACGGCGACTGAGAGATGTATCCATTTCCTGGATACATCGGACCTCAGGGGGAGCAATTTGGGAGAATGAGGACCTTTTCGGGAGCTTCCCCGCGGTCCTAACGGTTGCCCATTGTCATATTTCTAGTCGTCTTTAGCTTTTGAAACAGTCTCTCCATTGTCCAGGAGATTTCCATCGTTGTAGAGGTTTTTCAAAAGAGTTGAGGATGCAGTTTTTTACCATTAGTCAGGCACAGCATAGGGACTGACAAAACAAAAAGAGTGAGTAACGTTTCTCCTGATCTTTTCACACAGATATTATAAAAGCGGCAGCCCTGAGACAGCTCTTTTCAAGGAGACACCAATGAATTGAGAAATTGTCCAAAAGCGCGTAACATGACTCTCTCTGCCATCTACATCTGTACCACGCTTTTCAATAGCACTGAGCTGTTTGGCTGTACAAGGAAACGATAGGCCTTACCTCTGTAGCTGCTCGGTGGCTGTGTGACGCATAATGGTGAATCTTTTCTTCTAAAATATGTCCTCCTGTGTTGACTCTCACTTTTCCGTTGAAAGCTCAGACTGGAAATACAAGTCGAGCAAGGAAGCGCACCGTTTGTGTAAGGGAGTCTGCATATGTCTGAACAAGTTCAGCACAAATAGAAAAACACGCCAGCGGCAGGCCCTTTGAGGTCAATGAACAGGAATTACAGGCGCTTATGATTTCTAACAGGGCAGTATTGATTGTGTCCTCGTAAAATGGATGGTTGGAAAGAATAACAAAAAAAATAAAATAATCAAATGCATCAATAAAATAATAGTTTTTCCTTGGAGTTTGTTTTTAGGTGATCCTCCTCGTTTATGGTTCCTCCTGCATTTCCTGCACGCTCAGTCAGGCCCCAGGGTGCATATCCTTATCGGTTCTCCCTGTACGTCGTCAGATTGATTAATGTTGGTGTGGCTCAAGGTGACACAAATTGCAGAAAGTAGCTCACGTTTGCACTTCCCAGATCCTGGACACTACAGCTATTTCAACTGAAAGGCGTTTGAAAGATAACGTTTCTGGTTTCTGTGCGTCATTGCAGGTAAGTATTTGTAGAAGTGTTTACCGGTGTTTCCCACTCATAGACTATTCTGTGGCGCACCATAACAGTATCAACACCGCCCGCCACATATTGCGTTTCGTATTTAGATTTTTTTCGCTTTGCTATTTAGTGCTATTTAAAACATACATCCTATAGAACCTTCGCAGCGGTCAATTTGACTGCGGGGAGGGGAGTTTAAAATGCAGCGGCCCTAGTGGCTATTCCTCCATAACTCTCACTTACGCGTCTCTCCCACATAGCCCCTCCCCTTTGTGCTGTCTCCATCAGCGATCATCGCTGGAAGCGTGGAAGCTGTGTCTATTTGGTGCAGAGAAGACGGCTGGTGAAATTCACTAAAGGCCTCCCGACCGCGACAACACTCATACAGGACAAACTACAAACTTCATTCCATCCATCCATCTTCTTCTTGTCCATTGCCAGGTCGTGGGGACAGCTGTTGCCAAAATCGCATTGTAGGTGGTGAGTTCATGGAAGGACGGCCTCACGATTCTAACTGGGCCTGTTGGTCTCTCATTAGGGGCTTCTGACTTTATTCCACTGTGAGTTAAACAGTGGCCGTGTCCCTAGAGAGAGAGAACATACTGCTGGCTCTGGTATTGAAGAGCGCTGAGCGGTGCTCTACACACCGCAGAAACGTGATAAAAACACCAGAATGCATGCCCCCAATGGACCTATGCACTACAACATCTGATGCCATCAAACGTCTCTAGGTTATTGTCTGATTGAAGGTAAAAATAAAGTAATTAAACAGTATTTATTTTACTCGCAAAAACAAAGTTTTATTCTTAAAATTAATGCAAATATGTTGCAGTAAAAATGTTACTTGGTAGGATTTAATTTGAGATCAAACATGTTTTGGGGCGACGGTGGCGCAGATGGTAGAGCGGGTCGTCTCATGATAGGAAAGGTCGGGGTTCGAATGCCGCCTCCTGAAGGTGCACATTGTTGTTGTGTCCTTGGGCAAGACACTCCTTGCCTCCAGTGTCTGCGTACACTGGTGTGTGAATGAGAGTGTGAATGGGTGAAGCCCCCTATGAGAGACCAACAGGCCCAGTTAGAACCATGAGGCCGTCCTTCTGTGGACCCACCACCTGCAGGAGGAGCCATAGGGGCTGGTGCAATGTGATTTGGGCAGTTCCAACGGCTGCCCCCACGACCTGCCAAACCTAGACTTTTAACACCATGCACCTCTTCAAATGTCTCTTATTCTTAAACACAGAATAATTAATGACATCAAGTTGACAGGTCTTTCCAGGAGCAAAAAAAGAGGTTCCTGAACAGCAACAGCAGCATTTCCAATTTCATTTTTACACCATGAAGGGAAAAAATATCGGCCTATTCGGAGCCTCTTGCACAACGACTTCATATCAGAAAAAAGCTTGTGCAATATGATCAGCGTCTTTCAGCTTATTGTAGTATAGGGACGGAGATCATTTTGCAGTTTCTTGAACAACAGAACTCAATTAGACCTGACAGTACAGTCGCATTACTGTCCCGGCAGTGTTATTGTGACCTCTGACCCCAAGCTGGAGCTGCTGATGGATTCTCATGCAAACGGCAACCCGTGTCCCTGTCACTCAAGACTGGGCTCCGCAACACATTCACGGAAATGTAAAAAAAATAAATAAAAAAAAATAAAAGCCAAGACAGGGAAGAGTGTGTCATACCGTGGGGCTAATACTATGAAGTCCATTGAAATAATGTCAGTATAATCTTTGAGCTCTGTTTTGAGCTACCCTTTCATGGGGCCATACTGGAGGAAGCAATCCAAGTAATAATTCTGTACAGATGTGGCCAGACTGTAGTAGCCCTTTCAAGAGAAGTTCAAGGCATTATCTGGTCTGGAAATGATATCTCATAACTCATCTTGTCTTTTACTTGTCTTATTATTTTATTGTAAAGTAAGGCTTTTATCTGTGTTTATTGCTCTAACAATTTTTTACCTCTGTTAGTCTTGATTGGTTTTACAGTTGTTTTGATTATTAGTATTTTTGATGAAGACAGGAAGGGTTTTGATGTCTTTCATCTTCTATATCCCACTGTTCTAAATAGAACAATGTAATGTCCCCCCAAAATTTGGAAAATATGGCATTATTTGGAAGGGTTAGGAGGGTTTTGCGATACAAAATGATGAAGCTGAGCAATGGAGCGATTATCGCAGCAGCTCAAGTCTTTCTAATCCTCTTAATTCAACATCAGCTAAGTTCACAACAAGAGCGACTTGTCTCTCGACACATACAAATCAGGTTTGGCAACTGGTAAGTGTCCTCAACCACGTGTGAAGTTGACACATCACCAATCAGTCACTAAGATGTCTCTCAACTTAAAAAAAAAAAAAAAAACGTTCCCGCTTTTCACTATTCAATCTTCACCCCAAACTTACAATAGAACATGAAGGAAATCATGGACACATTAATGTGATTTATTCATACATTTACAACTGGTCTGAATGCTAAAAAGTTAAAAAGTTTTCTTCATTATATTATCCAGAAGCAACGTACTAAACACAATCAACTTAAGTTGTATTTGACAAGAGATATAGGACTGCCGTATAGTATCAGAAACTATTATTTGCAAGTGCTTCAACGTTGAATTCCTGTCAGTGAATTTTACGTCTTTTTTTTTTATCACTAATCCCATCTTTCCCCGTATCTGTCACTGTCTTCGAACTTCCTTATAGATTTGAAATCGCAGACAACCACAGATCGATTCCATTTTACTTTTCTTTTTTTTAACCAAAGGCCAACAGTTCTTAAGGGCAAAGCCTGAGCTATTGTAAAAGGCATTTAATCAATACCTCCCTTGAGAAGTGCGTCTGTCCATGCTTATAACACTATCAGAGGCTTTTCATAGAGCACAGTTCAACCCGACAAGCCATACATGCACCGCAAACACGCAATTATGAGGTGACAGTGTGTGTGTGTGTGTGTGTGTGTGTGGGGCAGTTTTTGTGCACATGTCGCAGGGTCTCACCTTCATGTTGGGGGGTGCGGTGCGAGGCGGGGAGGGCGGACATTCTCCCAATGGCACAGTGGAGATGTTGAGCAGCTCCTGTTTCCTGGACAGAAGGAGAAAGACGCAGGGTGTTGTTGATGTCGACCACGAGAAAAGCTTTCGCAACATTTCGTTTTGTTTCACCTTCGGCTTTCAATTAAAACATTGTCTGTAAACACTTCTCTTTTTTTTTTTTTTTTTGTAATGAGCTCAAATCAACACAGTGTATTTTCCATTCAGATGCGATGTCAAATGCTCGGGAAAGCAACGCAAACACTCAGCACAAATATGACATGGCGCGGAGAGAGCCCTGAAGGTAATGAAAAACCCTGGTGAGCATCTGAAACATGAAGCCGCTGTCTCCAGACTCCAGACAAACAAACGCTGTATCCTCCTGAGCTGAGCAGAATCCTTAAAGCTCACCATCTCTGTCTACATTTCGGTTACGGCTCACGGAAAGGCACGTTATTAAAGGAGGATATGACTGCTTTGGGGCCGCAGGCCTTATTCAATCAATGTGTTTTTCCATTTTCCCATTACTGTTGCTGCTGCTTGGTGGCGGGACTTGAAAGGTAAGGCATGTCAGATTTGTTTATGCAATATTTGATAAGCCTATCTGTGTATGAGGTATGGGGTATGAGGTGCAAACATGTTCAAATTCAGTTTACAGTTCGGTTCTTGAGCCTAGCATCGTTGCATTTTTGGACTTGGAAGCTATAGGCCCGTCACGATAATTACAATATCGACTTATCGTTCAATAAATGACAGATAAACAATACATTTTGGGCTCAATATGTGTTGTCTGTACAATAAATATGCATTTGTTCACATTTTTCTAATGTAAAGTTTGTGTGTAAGTTGTGTTTCATTATACTTCATGTTTATTGTTGGATACAGGCAAAGCAACTTTATTTATACCACGCATTTCGTACACAAAGCAACTCAATGCGCCTTACTAAAGAAGATAAGTGAAATTACAATCAGCTTAAAGTTACGGCAAAGCACATACATAAAACATCAAGACATGGGAAATACACAGTACACGTGACCTCGTGTACTGTGTATTTGGGTAGGGGTGCCCCGCTGTCGACGGGGCGGGGAAGTTGAGAAAAGGTCACGAGGGCAGACGCCGAAGGATTGGGGCGTGGTTAGGGAGGGGATGTGTGTGCAGTTATTTGCATGAGATGAATGTGTTTATAAATATAGTCGCGCAGCCTCAGTCCTTATCTGGTTCAGCTCCGTACCAAGCACTTTTCGAAAAAAGCCACACAGTCACTTTTAAGCTTTAGAGTTGGTTTCTGTGGCATTAAAAGCATCTTCAATAATATCGTCCTGCCTGAATATGGCGAACTTCAGATTCTGTTGTTGTGACAGACCAACCTGAAGCTTCATAGTCCTTTATGCAACTCCTGTAATACCTACTGATTTCAGGCAAAACTCATCAAAGTAACGGACACCCGTATGACGATGAGCTCAAATGTACTCTTCCTCAGGAACAGGTACAGCATAGGATTATGGAGAACAAAATTAGCTGCTCATTGACCGGTTTGGAGACCTGTATACAAGCCGTCTTGCATTCCCTCCTAAAGGCCAATGCCTGTTTGTGAATCGCTGCAATGAAACCATACATACTCCTCTCTTCACGGCGCAGTCACATACAGAAGACGAGGGTTGTAGATATCGTTTTACTGGTGCAGACTCTTTGTTCTGTGGAGCGGAGGACACTTCACAGCAGCTGATCTGTGAAAGCCTGTCAGAGCGCGTGACCCCGAGGTTTGGGCTGTTGACTGCGGAGCGCGGTTTGAACAAATACAATACATCTCATCTGTCAGTCAAAATCGATCATGATTCACGTATGAGCAACAGTTGTAGGTTTACAGTGAGAGGGAGAGGATGGGAGCTGCAGTCTTTACAGGCCTTAGATGTACAGAGATCTCAAACAGCTGGTGAGGCAATTTACGGATCAAACAATGGAAACGATTGTGAACAAGGGTTTGGCAAGTTCAATGATATTTACAACCTAAATAGTGATAACACTTTACTGCTCAGACCATGGATATGTTCAGATTGAGTAAGATTTTTCCTAAATGTAACCATTCCTGACACTGTGTAAATGTTTTATAAAGGATGAATGAAGTGTTTACCTCTCATTTCCCAACGGCTTTGGCGGCGGAACCGTCTGTGTGTGGGCAATGGGCCAAAACGGAGAGAATCAACAGATAAAAGGACTCTTGGAACAGTGTCAATACGAATCATTTAGACTCAACTACATTTAATTTGACCGGAGAAACAAAACACACACAAATTCACTGGAAGCAGTTGAGTCATAGTTATAGAACAGTGTTTTTTTTTTTTTCTATTGTTACCATCTGTTTAACATTGCTATATGTTAAAACAAAACTAGCAAATGCAAAATAATAAACATACATACACATCTAATCCACTAAGGCTGTGTTAAATATTACTCACACCAAATTTAGCATTGCACTCTTCAAGCAGGGCTCCAGATTTTGAGTCGGTTGCAATTTTTTTTCCCCCATTTAGCTGCATATAGGCATAATTTAGGTGCACCACTTAAACCACTTTGCATATTATGTTTCTTAATGTTTCTAAAGAAAAAGAGAGAGAGAGGGATATATGCTATGCTAACATTTTAAGGGGAGACAGACACTACAGGCATTATTATTATTATTTTTTTTTTTTCAGTTTTTCGATTTTGGGCTAAATTGCTGTCTGAACATATAAGCTTTCACTTAGACAGAGAAAATATACCTAATCATCACAATAGCATGTTTAAATATTGCACTGACTCAATGTTTCTCCATAGATTTATAGCAGAAATGGTCATTTCAAGGCCCACTCAAAGTGTTTTTCTCTCACATCGGTGCAACGATATCTCCACGTCAGCAGTGTTTGAATAATATTTTGAAGGTGTTTTAATATCTAATCCCTCTAATCCCTTGATTGAGTTTTGAATTTCAAAAAAACAAGGCAAAACTTCAATTTATTTATTTTTTTTTACAGATTTTTCCACTGAAAAAAAAGAAGAAGCTTATTTTAAAACTAAACAGGATCCAAACTCCCCTCTGGAAAAGTATTTGTAACGAATATGTCAACGAAATAAAACCATACATTTGAATCTGGCTCAACAAAAAATGACTGAAAACTTGTAATATGTTTTTTTCCTCATATTTATGCCAGTAATCTACAGTAAAGGTTTCTTAGTGATAGCTTAAAATTTAGTAATGTTCCCGATTCACCTGCAGTGTCTGTTATTCTCCCATAGATACAAATACAAATTCTACTGCGACTGTCGCCAAAAAAAAAAAAAAAGATTTACAAAGGCACTTAAACCACTCTAAAGAAATGCTTCATTGATGTTTTTATTTTTTATATTTTCAAAACCTAATTATATAAGAACTTTTTTTGTTTTGTTTTTCCTTCCCTTGAGAAGTATAATTTTTAAGTAACAGTACTAGTTTTTTTGAGCAAAGGTGTTTGGTCAGTCTGGCACTGAATCATTGAGCTATAGATACCCACTGATGCAGAAGATGCTGATGTGTTACTGTAAACATTTCTCTCGTGAAAGAGTGTGAGTTAAATATAAATAGGCCACGTTTTGCTCTACATAATGAGACCAAATCTAGCACAAGATGTTCTGAGACTCTAATCTGCTGCATTTGACTGCAGATAATTATGGTCGATTCAACAATAATTACATCCACGCTGAGGTCTTCAAGCTTAGAGAAAGATGGTGACAGCAATATGAATGTGTTCATGTGTGTGTCTTAAACATAAGCTCAGATTGGGTCCTCCAAACGAGGGAGCTGAACGGTGATTTGTTATGATGTAATGCTTAAGACCGAACATGAGCAGTGAACTGAGCTGAAGGGTCGCGAGAAGTTGAACGTGTATGCGGTCTGTCTGCAGTGGATTTCTCCCGGTAAACACAAACATTTGAAGTCATTCTTGTTAGGCATGATGAAAAGGAATGAAAAAATGATAAATGCGCAATTCCACAGGCCTTCAAAACAACAGTAAATGTATTATATTATAGCTCCTTTCACATAATCTTACTTACAAAAACTGCAGAGGAAAGCATTGTTAAATGAAGGTCGCAGGGCAGGTGGATCTGTTTAGAGAGAATGTGAGGCACTTACATAAACCAGGACACACCAGGTTTAAATGAGATCAGGATAGATCCAAGACTATTCCCAATTTCACTAAGAGCAGATTTCTGGTTCATAGAACGAGTGGACCAAAAAGCTTAAAGGTTAAGGACGAGGCGAGATCATGTCCGTTAAGGCAAAACTTTCATTACAAATGACACGTATGATTGTGGCGTGTGAATATGAATGGTCCAAAGTAACAAATTAGCCTTGACTGTTGGTGGCCTGTTGAGAGCCGAAGGGGGGTGTGTGATGTGATAGGGTCAGGGGGAGACGGGGAGGACGTCCGATGCTTTATATCCCTCTGAGCTAATTGAGTTTGTGACAGCGAGCAGGAATGACACCAATTAAAACATTAATGGGGTCTAATGGTCTCAAATGAACAACTGATAACCATCCATTTATGATTGGAAACAAGGTCAGTCGTACAGCAAACCGCATGCTCTGCAGAAGTAAACTATGGAATAGCAAATTGAAAACTATTATGAAAATGATTTAAAGATCCTATATCATGCAAAATCGACTTTTTGGAGCTTTTAACCACATCAAAGCCCCCCCAGAGTGATTTTTGCTCCGCCCTCTCCTGGTAAACGACTGACTTGTGACCGTGTGATGTATTTTACGTCACAATGGAAACTATGACTTGCCAGATGTCTGTAATGTAATGCCTTACGGCCTGATTTTAATGTATAAAACTGCTTTTTCATTATTTCTGTTGCAAGAAAGAAAGAAAGAAAGAAAGGGTCTGCGCTGCCCCTGCAGAGAAAACAAACGCAACCCCTGAGCGTCGGAACAGAAGTTATTTTTGCCCCGAAGCTTTGAAGAAGGGACTCCTTTCTTACCTACTCTGGACACCGCCTGTTCTTTTTCTCGTACCTAAAGATGATGTCTCGGCGAAACTGCGCGTTTGGCTGCGAGAGCTGCAGGACTTCATTCACCCATCCTAAAGAAGAGTCCACTCGCCAAAAGTTGGAATTTCTCTCCGGGATTCAGCGACTATCAAATATTATGTTTGTCACGTCACCGATGGATGCTTGGTGAACCTTGGCCCGAATCAAAGTGGATTAACCAGCGCGAGTCCCACAATAAAAACACCTAATGGAGAGGCCAGAGGCAGAGCAGTAAGTAAATCATAATAACTGCATTGTGAAATAACTTCACTTATTGCTGCGATATTTCTATTTCTATTACATGAGCTGCATCAACTCGGAGAGAGGGACGGGGTTAAGTGAAATGAAGCGTCTTGTCTTCAGGGGTTGGAAAAATACTGCCAGAAAAAAACGTATATTCCTCACAAAAAGGAGTACTCCATATTGGTAGAGGTACAATATATCATATAAATGCCTATAGTTTACTTTGGAATGGCTAAAATAGCATGACATAGATCCTTTAAGTGTAGAGTAGGTTGGACTATAATGTTTATTTATTCATAATAATACTGTACATCTCTATACAATCTGTACATGATATAAAACTTGTTTATGTTTACAGGTTTTCATTTTGTTTCTCAACCACACCGTCAATGGTCAAATCAGAAAGCCCACAGAGGGCACAGCCGAAGGCCAAAAAGCCTTTTAAAAAAGAAAAGAAAACATTAGCATTTGACTTAATTCACATCCTCTAAAGCAGATGACGCTCTAGGTCAGGGGTGGCCAACTAGTCAGACACCAAGAGCCGAAATTTTCAACCTTGATCCTGTGAAGAGCCACAAAGGCACCGACCATTAGCGAGATCCAGGGGCGGTAGTTTATTGTGATTAAATATAATGTGACCGTTATATATATTCACAATAAACTATATCTTTATGCCTGGTCTTTTTTTTTCAATAATTGTATTAGGTTTAACGGTTTTATTCCTCACCAAGATTGAAATAAATTGATATTAAATACACAGACATTTTGTGCTGTTCTGCTCTGACTGGGACAGAGTTTGATTTTTGGATTTATAATTCTGGAGTGTGTTAGGCCCAATCTTAATTCTACCCCTTAGCCCTCCACCTCCGTTTTGCGCGTTCAAGAGAGATGAAGGGGTGTCCCAATTCTATTTTGCGGCGCGGGTGAGGAAGAGGGCCACATGGCCCTCAAAGCAGGGTTTTTCAGATGCACACTACAGACGAAAGGGTTGGAGGAGTTTGACAAAACACGGAGATAAGCTGTGAAATGAATTCACTAATATCATCAATAAGCACTCTCACAACATTTATAAAGTTGCGGAACGCTTTGTTTGTGACTTTATTCGCTTTGTGCAAGAGTCCATTGCATTAAACGTGTCAATTTTACGTGCTTCGCTTTGCTGCTGTGAACGCTCAATTTTTAAAAAGTGCACCTCGTACATAAATCGCAAAAGTAAGTAAATGAATAATTAATTTGTATCCAGAATCCAAGCAGCTACTTGTGTAGAGGCAAAGCTGCCCTGGGCTAAACTGAGGAAGATGGCTGCTGTTTTGTGCGTGTTCTGGCATCCATCAAACAAAAACGTTGATAAAGTTTTACTTTACAGCAAAGCATGAGCATGGCAGGATGGAACTAGCATGGTAAAGTGTATTAACATGATTTGAATTGGTTTCATATTAATGTGGTTTCTCCTAACCCTGACCCTGGCCTACAGACTAAATGATCAGGAGAGAGGTGTGTAAACACCTATACGAAATGCCTAATCCTTCGCTAACCCAACATGCATTCCCATGTTATTACTGTGCTATAAACTGAGACGCCACCAAAACATTCATGTGTGCTAATGAGAGTGTGAATAATCACTTAAATTACTGTCATCGTTCAAGCTTTTGCCTCACTGTTATGAATTGTAAAGTTGAATAAATATGTGCGAGCTGTCCAGCCTGAGCGCAGCGAAATATGACAAGGCCAATGACCTTTAAATTATGTCATGGGTTCAACTCAAGTGGAAACAACAGGGCCCCACGTTAGAAATAACACCGAATAGGATACAAGACCAGCCACAACCCAAAGGTAAACAAATAATTGAGCCCGAATCCATTATGTCTATTAGAAATAGTTTGATAAAGGCTAGCGGCGGTTGGGTGAGTGACTGTATAACCACTACTATAACTTCAACTACGACTAATAACTGTCACAGAGGCAGATACATCCTCAGTTCCTTGGAAATTCTGGACGCAGACGGTGGGGCGGTGAGGAGGAGGAGAGCACACATTGCTGTTCATAAATTAATAATTACATTTGAATAAAATAATTAGTCTTTCAACAGCTGCCGGGGAAAACAGACAGGAAACACCAACCTGCATTAATGCGCCAGAGTGAGTGGGATTTAAATTTATAGGAGATGGGTTGACATTTAAAAGGGCTAACAGCGTCACAACAAAGGTACACTAATTGTCGATATTATAGATAACAAAGCTCGCCACTTTCAAAAAAGACTGTGGACAAGGCAATTTGTTTAGTTGGTAAATATTAATGTGAAATCTGAATAAGAGTAGGAGTAAGTTGTTGAAGATGTCGGCCCACAGAACCGTGCAATTAGGGCTGAACGATATTGAAGTGACTTGCGATATTCGATACGGCTGTGCAATATTGCGATAACGATATCATTGTGATACAGTATATCACCAAACCATTTCAACACGATATGTAGATCAGGACTAGTCTGGTTTTACCATACCCTCGTACTCAGTTCGTTTCGTACAAGGGTCTGGATCTTCACAATTGAGCTCCGTCATCAGGTGGGAGGGGTGAACTCCTTTGACACGATTGGATCTGATTTTCGCTAGCGTTTGGTCGTGACGTATGTAATACGCCGGCGTGAGTGAAGCAGCCATCATAACTCTTGGGAACATTCCATGGCTTCAATTTTAATTTCTGGATATTTGGGAGCCGAGCCACAACGGATTGAAGAGCTTCCATTACTTTCGTATCCGCCGCCATTGACGAACTACAACCAGCAAATGTGGTCAGCTATGGAGGACCGTGGCTGCCAAAACAATAAATAAATATATAAATAAAATAAAGATAAAATGTACAAATAAATGCATGCATTTATTGTAATAAGTGCATTTATTTATTTATGTATTGATTTTTGTATTTATTTATTTATTTTTGTTTTTATTTATTATTTTTTTATTTTATTTTTTATTTCTCTTTAATGTAAGCAAATCATGGGGTGGGTCTGGATGCTGCTGCTGTAAGGTGATTGGTTAATCTTTCTCCACGCACACATGCCTTGTCCAGCATAGACACTGCCAAACACGAGCTCTTCTTCAGTCTATTGACAGTGGCACAGATAGTAGAGCGGTCATCTTGTGACTGGAGGATCGGCAGTTTGAATCCTGCAGGGTCACTGTCGTTGTGTCCTTGGGCTAGGGCTGGGAGATATGGACCAATAGTCATATCCCGATATATTTAGGTTGAATATCGATATACGATATATATCCCAATATTTTTTCCACAAAGTGTGAGCTGTGAAATGAAATGTTAAGCCAAAGCCAAATACAAGTAGTTTTAATATTTAATATTGTGATCGATTTTATTTTGATTTGTTTTTACCGTTAATAACTTTATATTGCATATAACTAAACTATAGCAGACACAATGAAATAGGACTTATTAAATTATTACTTACTTTTTAGTCTTTAATAATCATATGAAATATAATTCAAAATAGTCCACATGGCCATTTACATAATTGACAATAACCCAAATAATTTCTTGATATTTGCTCTTGATTTAATTGTGTTTTAATCAGTGGTTGTGAGATAAGTTCTTATCTTTATCCAAAACATTCCCAAACATAAGCCTCCTAAACTAAGCCACACACGTCTCTTTACTCTTTAAGCTGCACGGTGAGCCTGTGCAGCTTAAAGAGTAAAGAGTCATTTGTGGAGAAAGAGACGTGTGAATCTGGAGTTGAGGGAGTTTATGATCTGTGCATCAGAGTGGGTAGCAGCGAGGGAATGGACGGATTAGCGCTGCTGCTAACGCAATGCTAACTGAGAAAAAGCAATAGTCCTTCGCGGTGGCAGCATTACAAACGCTGATATTTTCACAGTACATCCACGATCTACCGCAAACCTCAACTAGACTGAGGAGTAAACAAAAGCACACGGCGCAGCACACACCATATCTCGCAGCTATTCACTATGGGCCGTGGCCATCAGCTGCATGGGCCAAAATCATGTGCCTCCCCACATGTAGCGTGGTTTTGTTGCTATCTGATCATTTGTATCTGAACCATCTCCAAATGATTGAGCCACTGGTTTTTCTTTTACCAACCAAGGGGCTCTCCTCTGCACGCTTCACAGACATTGTTACTTTCTCCATGTTTGTTGAAGAGTGCCTGAGTGTCTGAGGAGGGGCAGGGCCGGGGGGTGGGACCGGGGCGCTGGGAGCAGTGCAGAGAGCTCCGCTCAGTGGCTTGCCTGGAGCAAGTATTACAGAGCAAATGTGGACTATATCGATACATGCAATATGGTCTAATTCCATATCTCTTTTAAAAATATATCGATATATCTTAAATATCGATATATCGCCCAGCCCTACCTTGGGCAAGACACTTCACCTGCCTTGCCCCCAGTGTCTGCGTACACTGGTGTATGAATGAGCGTGTGAATATGAGTGGATACTTGTTGGAAAGCGCTTTGAGTGCCCAATGTAGGTGGAAAAGCGCTAGACTATAAAGCAGAGTTCATGTTTGGCTATGTCTATGCTGGAGGCGAGATTCAAACCCCTGACCTTCCAATCATGAGACTACCAGCTCTACCCACTGCGCCACTGACGCCTTTCTACACTCTTTCCAGCAAGGATCCACTCACCCATTCACACAGAAATAAATAAATACATACAGAAATTAATAAATAAAAATAAAATAAATACAAAAGTACAGAAATAAATATATAAATGTAAAAAAATATATAAATAAATACAGAAATAAATTATTTATTTATTTATATATTTATTTATGTATTTATTTATTGTTTTGGCAGCCACGGTCCTCCATAGTCACCTACAACACCTGCCTCCCCCGCTCGCTGAATGGTAGGTTGAAATTTAACCGATGTAATGCGGCCACTGAGATCTGACCCAGGCGTACATGTAGGGAAATTATAATTGACCAGAGTTTACGGATGGCTGAGGCCAGGCTAGATCAGGACCAAAACGTTGAAGTCAGTAAATGTTTAACAAAAACTGAACTTTTACACATTCATAAGTGCATTGTTTGTTTTTTGAGTTTGAAAAAAATGTGTCGATCTCAGTCAGGTGAAGGCTTTAGTGATGTCGCGATACATTGTGACTTCTTCCAAATATCACGATACTATTTTTTGTGTGTGATATATTGCGCAACCCTACGCCCAATGTTTTGATTTTGTATTTTTTCCTAGGTTGGGAGAGAGCATGTTAACAAACACACTCGCCTCATACATGTATTAACACATCACACTTACTTGGCAGTCCTCAGCTAACTCGCATTCGTTGTCCTGTATTCAAACCAGCAACCTTTGGCTCCATGAACAACACCGAGTCACTGCCACACACGACTCACATCAACACAGTTTTGCCACACGGTCTTGGAACTAACCAGGCTCAACCTTGCTCACTTGCTATTGATCCGATGAGAACGGTCATTGTCCTGGTGGTATGTTTGCTTTATATTGCTGGGTTGCAGGTGACATCACAGCATTCTAAAGGCCAATACTTATATATGGAGGAAAAATTATTTTGTTTTTTAGGAAATGGTTGGTCTTGTACAGAGAGATCATGGACCCAGTGACTGATATTAATGATCATTTTTGTAATTCATACATTTTCTTTTGAGCTACGACTTGTGAAAGTGTAATGCTGTTAATAGGAAAAACTGGGTCCTGCCCCCCGCTGGGCCCAGTGACATCATCACAGTCTAGAACCTGCAACCCAGCAATAAAGTTGTTTATGCTTTGTCAATACCTTGTCCTTGTAGCTATATGTGTGATGACGTAATCAGAGAGACCTAAGCACAATTCAAGCCATGACTCCCATCAGTTTACCCAAGAGACTGCAATTAGGAATAATAGTAAGTTAACTAGTTTATCTTGTTCTGTGTGAGGATTTTACAAACTTAACCATTTCCACCTTGCAACAACATAAAATATACACTACTTATTTTTTTCACTTCATTACATTTTGACTACAGCCATCCTCCGCTCAAACATTGCTCCTCTCTCTAAAAGCCAAATCTCTCCTTTTGCCGGTGGGCACATTTTACAAGCCGGTAAAACATTTTAAGAGCTGCCCGAGTCTTAAATGTCAGCGTTGTTTGGTGTGTGGTGGTGCACGCAGCCCGGAGACCTCCTGACAGCCCGCGCGTGCGTCCCGCTGTGCTGATAAAAGAGCAGGGGGGGCGAGCCTGTTCGTGTCACTGTCTGGAGATGAGGCGGGAGTCCATTTACTTCATGTTAAATGCTGGTAATGGCTGGTCAAATGTCCTCGTGGGAGCGCTAATTGTGTGCTATCAGTTTATTATTATTATTATTTTTTTTCTAGGATTTGAGTCTGCAACATCCTCCCCAGAAACCATAAAGGAATAACCACTCTGCCATTGTTGTAGCCGCATTCTGAGTCGTGGTAGTAGGTGTAGAGGAAGTCGCGAGTGGTAGTATGTTTGAAATAGCATTATCACTTCTCATTTCGCGTCACTTGAAAAGCCACAAGCCCTGTCTAATGCTCTCCATTTTCCTGGAGCTTTAGCCACTTTATCTGTGGTCAATCTTAAGACCGGGGGGGTGGGGGGGGGGGGAGCTGAGCACTTCTCCACCACTCAGAGATAAACAGCACAACAGGGAGGAAATAAGACCAGGAAGGATGTCGATTCGGGCGGAAGAAAATAAACTCCCAACTTCTGTGTATGTTTCCTGTCGAATGTTGAGAGCGAGTGATGGACAGAACTATTGGATGAGCAGCTTCACTCTCTGCTATAGTGCTAATGTATCAATTTCAAATCTGGACATTGGTGCAAAGAGGTAAGAGTGAGAGGAGGAGGAGGAGGAGGAGGAGGGGGATAGAAGATTCTGAGGAGCCTAAAAAAAGCAGCTCAATTCCCACTGGGGGCCCTGGGTAAATAGGCCTGACTTGGGCAGGTCTCTGGACACTTGTTAGAGACAATACCGTCTCATCCATTACACTGCACGGCCAAACCAACAGCACCAACGCATTCGGCAAAAACAGTTCAGAAATAAAACTCAAGAGTCTGACAGGCTTCAGGGTATGACTATGTTCCGATATGAACCTAATAATTAAAACGTTTCTTTTCTTCAGCCCCTTTCAAAAATCCAAACAACGTTCCGATCTGTTTTTCAAAATCCCACTTGTCAAAACGGTCTTGGATCACTGCATTTCTCACACTGGCTTATACCCACAAATACAACTGATAATAATGTGAGCATGCAAATGGCAAAATCCCGAATTTCTAAGATAAAAGAAATGAGTCAGTGCGAGTGTTCAGAATATCAAATGAGGGTAATTCAACAGAAAAACACAGACAAATGGTCAAGGAAATGGCAGCGTGTTTAAATGTGGATTGTCTTAATAGCTCAAGCTGATGAGAATGCTAAAACAACAAGAACCAAGTCCAAGCAGCAAATAAATGATTTTCCAAACACTTACTGCCTGTACGTTACAAAGACTCTCGTACTGAATTTGCGAATAGTCATCATCGACGACACCCGCAATGACAATATCGCGTGTATTGTGCAACAGCGCTGCAGGTAATGTGCTCCGTTTACATGACGTGACATTTGAGATGATCACGTCTCGTCAAACTAGATCCCTCGCAAACGCTCGTCTGTACCGGGGCCAACAGAAAAGAGCAAAGAGGCGGGCTGTAAAGGTTAGCAGACTGAGAGCAAGACCCATGCAAGGGTTGTAATTACTTTTGGCTTAGAGCTTCAATCGGTTGTTAAAGATCTGCTTAGCGCATCCCTACTGTATATTCCCAGGAGCGTGTCCTGACTTCGTTTCCAGGGGTGGCCCGTGGGAGCTCTAGTTATTCTATTGTGGCTCCAGGAAGGCCACATTATGCGTTTTGCCTTGTCGGGTGCCAAAACCCTTTCACACCCAGCATTAACAGCCGAGCTTGTGATTACATACCTATTTTTCTCCTCTCCTCCCCTGTCCTCTTTAGTTGTGAGCGGGTAATGCTAACCATTATTTAATGTGCCTTTCCAGCAATATTTTTCATTATTAGCATTCATTCATTTTAATGTGTGTCTTTGCATAATTGGACGTGATGCAGAATAATGAGCCAGTGAACATGTCATCTAGTTCTGCTCGCTGTATGACGCTAGATGCCACCACATACCCTGTTCTATGATGGGCCTATTCTATGGCGTTCATTCCTTCCAAATTAAGCCATATTAACGTATAGATAATTCAAAGCGATGCGGGAGTGCACTTGAATCAGGTGCTAGCCTCATTCTGTCTATTTCCTTTGACACCCAATCCTGTGTGTTGTTTATGGCTCTTTCCCTTGGCCCGCTGCCCGGTGCTGCGGAGCCACTGCTGAGGAAGGGGCCAGACGGGTCAGTCCTGATGGTGCTTAGGTGAGACCAGCTGCTAGTGTAATTTATGTCCCCTGTCGCTCGGCCCAAAACATTTGAACAACGAGCACATCCTCAAGTAAACTTTGGGAGGCTCAATATAGCGGCTGTGCCCTTCACCTGATCGGATAGCGGCATTAAGACAGGAGACTGTGGTGGTGAGTCCTGCGTCCACGTTTGACCCCCAACCTCGAAGCACAATAAAATGGTATTATCATTAAAACTGGCCAAAGGAGGACTGTCTCTCAAGAAATCGTTACATTTTCGCAAATTCCTGTGTCCTGCGTGTCTTGTGCATTTAGGACCTAATATTTTCTGCAGGTTTATGTCCCCAATCAAGCAGGTATTTTCAGTATCTGAAACAGATTTATAACAAGTGCCAAAAAACTACTCAAGTATTTTTTTTTATTGATTTGTCAGACAGTATTATAAGTTGGATTAGATGTGAAATAAATCTGTTCAATTTCAAGTTCAATTTAGCTGTTGCACTACTTGCATCTGTCATTGTCATGGGCAAGAGTCAGACACTTCATCACCAACTCCCTTTTTAATGCAGACTCTTTTCAAAAACAAAAACTGATTTTTGGAGGCATTTTGTTTTTTTGCCCAGTGATGAGAGGAAATAAGATCTTTGAGTGAAGGGCCATCAAAGGAATAAACGATCCACCAGTGAGTACTATTTGATGAGGTTTTCTCTTAAGGGGTTAGGCGCATTGGAGCGGTCTAGTGTCTCAAAATTAAATCAATCATTTTTGGTCCAAAGGGAAATTCACAATATGCATGACAAGAGTTCTTACAAACAAAGCTAATCAGACAAGATTATAAAAGCTATGACAAAAATCCCACATTCCTGTTGAGTAAGGACCGCAAAATAAAATATGTAGAATTAAAGAAGCCAGTGTCCTCTATGTGCCAATCACAATATTAAAAATGCAAATTATATAGGTATAAACAAGCAACTGATTCACAGTTCAAAAAACAAGATTTCTAAGCATAAACCCCAATAGTCTCATGTTGATTTTGTCCAAACAGTTAATGCAGGGATGATTTCATGTCACAGCTACTAACAATATGGCAAACTGCACCTCTCAACTCTGTGTCTGCTCGGGTGTGTTCACACTCGCTATATTTAGTACTGTTAACTACACTATAGTATTGTCAGGCTTGCAATGTGCTGTGAGAACTGTGTTTCACGAAACATCTATGCCATGGTACAATTAAAGAACATAAGCTCAAACAAGCTGAGCTTTCTATTTAAATTTGTTTAAAAAAAAATTTTTTTACCACGAAAGTCTCACTGAAATTCAGATTCTCCTTTCAGAGAAAGCACATAGCCACGGGGAGAACATTTAAACTCCACACAGATAACTACAAGTATCTTGATGTAGTGACATTGATGTGGCTGACTCCTTAACTATTCAGGGCAGAGTTAGCAGGGAGCATTTAAATTAGATCAAGTCAATTAAAAATAGGCCTTCAGGCATTTAAACCTGACAGAGCAGGGGCACATTATGCATTATGGCGATGTGCAACTTACATGTTTAAAACTCTAAGACACAGACTTCACACTAAATACTTGAAAAACAGTCAAATCTTCATTGGCAATTGGCATTAACAGCACTCTTAATCAATAATGGATCAATGCCTGACAGAAAGAACTAAATGCATTGATTTTAGACAATTCCTCACAAACCACTTTTCTCCTGCCAGAAGCACAATCTGAAGCAGTGAATTAAAAAAGTTAGATTATTTTTCTGGTATAGTTTAAAACTGCAATTACTGAAAAAGTGCACAGGCTTGTCTGACGGTCAAGGTCAAGTTTATTTATATAGTACATTTATAAACGAGTACTTCCCCAATGTGCTTTCCATATTCAATGCAAAAGTACAAACAACACACAAAAAACCAACTGAAAGTAATAACAAAACAGAAATCTAGTACTAAAACAAAGTACAAAAATAAAATAAATGAATGCAGCATATTCAAAATGTCTAGCTCAGCTTGAATTAAAAGCCAAAATAAAGAGGTGCATTATCAACAGTGACTTGAAATCCCCAGACGAGACTGCTCTGATTTCAAGACTCAAAGAGTTACAGAGTTCAGGGCCGGCAAAGGCTCGGTCACCTCTGACACCTCACAATTTAATTTTGCCATGTTTAAGACATACAGACACCAAAGCCTTTTGCACATGAGGCTGGCCTGGAGAGTATTATCCACATTGGGATGGGAGCAGCTGACCACACGCTATTCCAGTTAATGAAGGGCAAATAGACCCAATGCTGTGGTCTTATCACAAAGGACATGAGTACAGGAGATGGCACCAGTTTGCATGATGATTGCATGTTAATATACGTCTGTCTATAGGGGGGGAGGAAGTATTATTACTGCTAGACTGTGAGGCAGTTGGGGGTTCAAACCTCAGACAAACACAATCTCCATGAAAGTAACGGACAGAGGGCGAACGGACCGAGAGAACGTCTGAGACAAGAGAGACAGGCATCAGAACACGAGGAGCGAAACTTTCCTTGTTTAGCTGTTTTCAAAGTTACAACCGTGTGGCATTACAAAGCAAACGTCACAAGTTCAAGCACTGACTCTCATCATAAGAATATCAAAATCCTAAATGCGTCATGTCTTAAAGGAACAGGCCACCGTTTCTCCATACTGAGATAATCTTACCTGAGCTTAGACGAGTGGATGCGTACCTGTTTGGTCTTTGTGCACCTTCGGAGCACTTTGACGTCCACGCAAAATAGTGAAGATATTACTGCATGGACGTCGAAGTGCTCCTAAGGTGTTATTACGCCTTACAATTAAGGGTATCCATGGTTAACCGATTAACCGGTTAACCGTTAAAAATTGTGTAACTGTAAAAGCATTTTGCTCGGTTAGCTGGCGTGTATAATTTGCCGTGCCATTGAAAATATGTGTAATACATTTTTGCACCACCAGAGACCGCCAGAACATTTGTTCACAAGAAGCAGTCATCGCGCATGGCTAGCTAGTTTAACTTTTCAACATGAAGCGGGCCATAAACAGCACAGCATGGGAACGCTTTACAACCGCAAGTATTGCATTGCAGTACTTAGATATACTACAACTTCGTACCATCTCAACAGCCGACACCCGGGCATCACTTAGGAGGTAGCTAGGTAAGCTAAAGGCAATGAACGTGGTGGAGAGATAAGTGTTGTTGTTATACGCATGAATTTGCACAATGTTTCAAAAAAAGCGGGCTAAATGACTGCAGGTAAAATAAATAAAAATACTGTGGGTCAGTGACCTACTTTGACTGCTCTGTCCTTACCACTGCGTTTTATTTCTATAAATTAATTTAGTTTAAATGTGTTCCAGCCATTTAATAAAGGTGTTAACAATGAAAAACCCCTTCCGCGTATGTCAGTATAACGTAACGGACAGGGCGGTGCGCGCGGGGGTGGTTGGTTAGTGTGCACACTAATGGTTAACCGAGTATTAACCGCTAAGGGCCTCGGTTAATGGTTAATGAAAAACTTGAAAACGTGCAGCCCTACGTGCCCCTTTTTATCCGCTTAGAAAATCGAAATGTTTAATTTAGTGTGACTAGACTTGGATCTTGTAACTACTCACATAACTGCATTTAAATAGTGAAAACGTGTAAGAGCTTGGTCGCTTCTAACTTCACCACATAGCCCACATAGAGGAGTGGAGGAGAGGCTAAATGCTAACAACATCTTTTGCGTGACTGAACGCACGCGTAAAGGCCAGACAGTTACGCACCAACTCGTCTAAGCTCAGGTAAGAACATATCTCAGTGTGGAAAAACGGTGGCCTGCTCCTTTAAAGATGCATCATAGCATGGCGCCTTTACTTTCGATCACGGTGGTCTCCACAACACTCCAGGATCAATTGTTTTGTAGGTTATTGTTTGTAGGTGATCCGTCAGGAGTGAAAACCTTCCAATTGATCCTGGAGCGCCATACTTGAACACTCATACAGCCGCTGGGTCACTACAAGGTCAAATACACACAAAAACGTCCACATCCACGTTTTTCCACATAAAAAGTTGCATGATGCACTTTTAACAGTGAAGTGAGGAGATTTGGACTGTGCATCTGGCACACTCCCTTCTCTCACTCTCTTCATCTCTCTCCCAGAGCGTCACAAAAACATGGGGAGCACAATGCTATGTTAAGATCAAACGGGACATGTTGCTGTTCAGACGCACTTGTGAGTCCTGTGGAGGAGGAAAGATCACTGAAACGCCATCAACCTAAAAAAAACAGTAGCACACGAGCCACTGTGTCCCAGTAACGTTAAGTGAGACTGATCTAGGGGGGGTAAAAAACAGGTCAATTGGCTAACGTAACAAAGATTGTGGCCTACAAGTTGTTATTTCTAACTCAAAGTACAACCAATAAGCCACATAAAAAAACACTTTAAAATGGAAAAAATCTGATGGAAAATATTAGTCAAATTATTATTTACTCCAATACAAGGACGAAACAGCAGCAGAAGAGCCACAAAAAGGCGATGAAAAAGGAAGAAAAATATGTGACGAAAACGCAAAAAAGGGCAACATAAAAGTGACAAAAGCACAATGAATGAGTGACAAAAAACATGACAAAAGAGTGACAAAAAATGTGTGACAAAAACATATAAAAAGCAATTTTAAAAATATATCTTTTTTTAGTAACGACAAAGCAAGGAAAGTGATCTGTTTAGATGAGTTTTGTAGATTCGGGTGAAGCTGAACTGGAGAAAATGCGCTCAGTTAAGGCGGGGGTTAGGAGGTTAAAGAAGAGAGATGTTCTTGTGTTTATTGTTGGGAAATGTGCTCATAACCTATACAAAATAAAGCTCTATGAGAGGAAAGTTGGTGAAATTCATCTTGGTACAATAAAATAAGAGTCTTTACAACAATCGCAAGTAGCATTGCTGTTGTCCCTCCTATTCTCGTACAATAACAACGACAGCAACTCAATGGGAGCTGAGTGTAATATATGAAAATATAGTAATAAGTACAAACCGAAGAGAGAGCTGCACACAAGCAAAGAAAATAAACCCACACAGATCTTCAAGGTCGTGTGAGTTTGCCATAGTTTTATAAAACGCCATTAAATGAAATAAACCGTGATGCAATTTAAAAGCTGCCATTTCGAAACTAAACAAACGGTAATAAAGCTGCCTTACACAACGGAGTCCATGGGTTACACGGCCTATTTTGGTCCAGGTCAATAGTTCAAAATGGAGCCATGTGTTGAAGGGCGGCCATCTGCTGCACAACGCCACTCAATATATCACACCAAAGCCATTAAAGCCCATCATATTCAGAGGTGAAAGGGGGGGCTGCAGTTGTACGTAGTGATTGGCTGGCTTATGTACTTATTATGTGCTTATTTTACCTTACTATATAGCCAAATCTATAGGCGCTGAATTATCAATGTCTGTGCTCCCAGGTGCATCTTTCCCACGAGTCTTATTGACAGGTCTCTTGAAAGACCTGTCAATAAGGTCTTAGCTGTAAGGGGATCTGACCAAAACAAAAGGAAATCTCTTCAGAGGTGGTGCAAAAGTGAAAGAATGGAGATGGAGGATATTGACCTGCCTCAAAATAAGCGATACAACCCTGCACTGAACTTCCACCTTAAAGTGTCTTGTGTTGCCGATTGTCGCCACATTTGGCCATAGGTTCGGAGGTAAATTTGTGCAAGTCACAAAATACAAGCTTTCCTTCCCGATCTATGCCATCCACCCCTCTGTCTGTCCGCTGCATACGGAAAAAGGTCAGAAAAGCCCGAAATATCTTTCAAAGTGGGTTAGATTGTGTCTGTGTTCCGTTCATTTGTGACTATACCGCAGGTCAGTCAAAATGATTTCGTCTGTCATCGTAAAGTGCCCACAGTTTGGCGTTACAACGTGTCCAGTGTGTATGTAATTTCGGTTTGAAGACGACAAACTGTTTGCGATCAACTATCCAGGACCGGTCTTTGTGAATTTTCAACTTTCATTCGCTATTTTGATGTTTACTCTTTAAAGCCTATTGAAGCTGTGCAGGCCTATATCCAAATTCAAATGGAATTGGCCGATGACAAATAGACATAAAACTATATAAAAGTCAGGATATTCCAGAATTGTGTCAGAAAGAGCATCAGGTATATAATTGCTAACATCATTATGCCCATAGGTTTATCTTTTGTTTATTTCATTTTTAAAGCACACAAGCAGTCTATCCCTAAACTGGTGACTAGTTTTAAACATTTTAAAATCAAGTTAATATATGTTTTAACTGATATTTGAAAGGATACAAATTATATGCTGTTTTACACTCAAAAATATACTCAAAACAGTATAATTTTTCTTTTTGTTTCATTTGGAAATCAAGGCCCCCGAGACCCTCCGATGCAGGGGTGTGAGAGTAACATCATTTAGTCTGGATGTGCTTTGTATGTGAATAGCATAACATAAATATATATATTTGGGCTAAAAATGACCAACATCAAAAGTCTGAATGGTGTGTAGGATGCCACATACATCAGTGCTCTCGATTAAACAAGCCATCTCCCCACTCATACGATAATGTGTTTGCACTGCGGCTATGCTAAATTAGCCCTCGTCAACAGGTGCTCTCGGATGCGTGCGCGCTGCTAAACCCACGGCGCGGCTAAAATAAGCCTACTGCGGTGCGTGTGAGTGGCCGTAGCCTTTGCCCCGTCGCTTTTGTGCTTCTAATTCGCACCATCTCTTTCCGCTTCCCATCTTTCAATCCTTTCCCCGCGGTTCCCTGTACAAAAGGAGCTTTCGCCGGCTTCCATACTCTCTCACATTTCGTCTTGAAAAGCAGCTCTATAAGCGAACACCACTGTCGGCCTCTTGCGCCTCAATACCTGTCTCCCTCTTCCCATTTGTCATTTAGACTGACCCAAATAGGCCCGAGGCAGGAAAAGAATGGCCGACACTCACGCCGGCAATAAAAGTGAGCACACAAACCCAGCCGAGCGTGAAGAGCACAGGGAGGTGCTGGAAGTCAAGACCTAGACTGGACTAACCCTAATCCCATTTTTGATAACTTATTTTCTTTCCTTTTTTTCCTCAACAACGGTCTCCACAAGAAACTTAAGTGGGAAAATAGAGGGTGCAACATTTTAATAGTTCATTGGGCTGTCTGTACTCTTCCAGTTTATGAGGATGCACTTCCCGGCTGCCATTGCCGCCAGCAATACAAAATGTTTCTTGTTACGAGTTAGTTTCAGTGGAGCAACCTCTCCCAGCAGCCAAATCCCTGGAACAGCACCCATGGCCAATCCACACACTTGAGAACTTACTGCAATGGCATGGGTCCAGTCGTGTTTCAAACAAACCAAACTCCACAGCATGTGCAAGTTTCCAACCCACATATTCAAAAAATCTTCAACAATGATGCGAAATAAAACCTTTCCTCATTTGCCTAATCCATATCGAGTAATGTATGTATGTATGGAAAATACTGAATGGAATTAGTCTCTTCAGTAGATGCCAACTTTAGTCCCTTTTTGTTCTATGTAGTGTTTGCTATAATCTAGTAAATTATGAGTTACAGTTTTATGTACAATAGATATTAAACTCTTTGGGTTTTCACGTCTGGATGACTTTGGTTTTAGTTTAGATCCAACTCCTGATTTGCGTTTTGAAAGAGTTTTATAGTGCAGGTATAAACCCAGAATAAACAGGATTACGATCTAGTAGGAATTAAGATCTATTTGAAATGTGCATCATGCTCGTATTTATAAGATAGGTCAATGTTCCTATTAAAGTAACAGCCTCGGGTCAGATTTGATAGTACTTACACAAGGTTCATTACTAGCAGTTAACATGCATCGAAGTGACAGTGCCTAGTTATAAAACAGGTGACTTTTCCCACTCCTGTCGACATAATGCAGGTACATTATTTCCTGCATAGTGGTCTGAGACAGACAGACTTAGAAAACAGTCTATAAACGTAAACGCCTTTAGTGAAATGTCCCAAGGTGCACAAATATCTTATACTTTCCTTGTTCTCTGGCAATACTGTTAAAATGACTGCTTCCGTTGCAACTTTTGACATGCTGTTCGTGTGGACGTTTTGCCTTTTAAAGTTGTCCACATTTACAGACACACTATTTCAAGATCCACCTCCCATACATAAAGTTAAATGACTGATTACCCCAACAGTAGCCTCTAGGCTCCCAAGAACAATGACGAGCCAATAAAGTCGTCTGCCCCTAAACACACGGTCAGCACCATAAAACCAACACCACAACAGCACCAGACACTTTTACCCACCCTTCACTCTCCTCTCGCTCCCTCTCTTTCTCCTTGGCTTTCCTGGACTTGTGCAGGAGTCCGATGAGGATGACAGCGGCCCGAATGCCGGCCTTTTTGTTGTGGAACCTCCTCCCGGCTTGAGACATGGTCCGCTGGTCTCTCCGGTCCGGGACAGTGGGCGTCTCGGAGGTGGGGGACAGCTTTGGACCTGCTCCACCTGCACCACCACCTCCTCCTCCTTCTCCTCCTCCTCCACCTCCTCCTCCTCCTCCTCCTCCACCTCCGCCGCCGCCGCCCCCGCTGCCGGGACTAACCCTCGGCTGCAGCACCTGCCTGCTACTCGTGGACGCTTTGCTCGGTTCCAGGGTTGAGTTTGTGACACACCACAGCCCAGATCCTGTGGTCGGCTAAAAGAGTTGAATCCTCCGATCCTTTCCCATGTAAGCAGTACGAACACTTATGTCCACTTTGCTCCGCTCTCTTCCTTTTTTTCCCCCCCTTTTTTGTTGTAATCCCACACAGTCCAGAGTGGCAGTCTATTGGCACAAGCGGTCCCTCAAGGTGAACTATCTGCATTGCCCGCCTCTGCGACCCATGCGTCTGTCAAAGCTGCAAAGCACATCGCGGCATTTGAATAACGCTATAGGCGCAGGGCTATTGACATCCGCGCGCGCACTATGCCCATGCATCTCTGTCTAGTGAATCTAGCCCCATCCCTTCCCTCCTCTTACATGCCTTGCTTCTGCTGGGCACACACACACACACGCGCGCGCACACACACTTTCCTTATTGCGAAAACCACGCCCAGCCGTGCCACGATTGGCCTGAGCTGCCCAATAAGCCCCGCCTCCACTCCCCGAAGCCCTCTATTCACGAGTACAGTACCGCACCCCTCCCATCTCTCCCTCCTCTGCCCTTGTTTCCACCTTGTTAATGATTGTAAATTAATCTCCCTGACCTTGTTCTATCTTGATTTTTATGTTTTTGACTGCCAGGACACTCTTGCACCAAACACCCACCGCTTCCCCCCTCTCTTCTCTCTCCATCCTCGTCTCTCTCTCTCTCTCTCTCTCTCTCTCTCTCAATCTCTCTCGCACGTACAATGTTAAGTGTGAAATTTCAATTGAAGAAGCACGTTTATCGGCCGACTGCTGGCTGGTGCTGTTGCCAAGGACAAAGAAATGGAAATGTAGCCGCACCAAAAATGTAAGGAGATTAAACCAACCAAAATAACAATTACGGCAAATTGCACCCTCGGAGACACATTTTTGCGACATTGTGTTCCTGGCAGGGTGTAATCATCTCGATTTCCCATATTAATTTTCTGAGCCGGCTGCTGCGCTAATAAACCCTTCTTGTGTTTTATGCACGGCAATTACTGAACCAAAACAAAAGAAAACGCGCGATTAAAAAGGCCGAGACTTACGGCGGGAGTGAAGTGACATAAGCAGGGTGCTCGGCCAAGTGAAAAAAAAAAAGAGTACAGTTTACAACCACGAATACACCCCCGACCAAATTCTGAATGAGACAGGAATAGAATGAAAGACGAATCTGGAATAAACCATGACTGACGAACTGAACTGCAGCTAAATCAGGACAAAATCCAGGTAAAGCCATAACCTGCAGAACATGAGCCCAGTGGCGCCTCCAGAAATTGTTCATAGGGGTGGCCAGATGGGGCCACTTAAAATCTTGGGGTGGCAAACCAAAACTATCAGCCATAATTTCACAATTGTATTTACCTGGATGGCTGTGAATTTGGGCTGAAAATATTCATAACTGATACTACAGTACTACAATTAACACTGGCCAGTGGGGTGGCCCCTGGTGGCGCCACTGTGGACTCCATCCATTTTCTCCCACTTGTCCGTTGCCGGGTCGTGGGGGCAGCTATTGGAGCTGCCCAAGTCACATTGCACCAGTCCCCTATGGCTCCTCCTGCAGGTGGTGGGTCCACGGAAGGACGGCCTCATGGTTCCAAACGGGCCTGTTGGTCTCTCATAGGGGGGCCATTCACTCTCTCATTCATACACCAGTGTACGCAGTCTACAGCTTTCGGTTTGTTGATGAACATTTAGCAAAACGTTGTTATTTGGTCACAAACCAAGAAGAAGAAGAAGCTAACTGGCTAACGTGCAAAGGTAACTGCACCACTTTAGCGGTATTTACAGGAAAGTTCGAGCGGAAAAATAATATCTCCATTACATAATTGGATTGTGGCACAATGTACAACATCCCTCCCTCCCTGTGTCTTTTCTGTCAGAGTAGTATTTACTCTCACGGACAATCAATGAGTAAAAAAAACGCAACATGCCATGACAGCTGCCGTGGCGCTTGTTGCCTCTTAAAAGTTACTTCATTTAACATTATGAAACTAGCCACGTTTCTTGGTAATTTAGTTTCCACACTGAAGTTTAGGGTCAAGATAAATCATAATACCATGAAATAAATAAGGTGATGGTTCCATTTCCATGTTATTGACATTTTAACAATGTCATTACACTTTAAGGTTTCATACTACTCCCACCCGCCGTCTTTATTACCGTTTTGTAAAGCTGAGTGCCACCGAATTATGTCTAAAAATGTCTGAATGAACCTTTTAAAAATCCTATTACCAGAAAATGATCCGCCAGTGTTTCCAACCTCCGCGCCCCACTTTTTGAGAATCACTTCTTTACACAATTGCAGTCTTACATCACTCTGAGGCTGTTTTTATGCGCTCGCCTCCCTCGCAGCTCGGTAAACAAGGCTACAGCAGTCTCTTTCTCTGAACATATTGATCCGGAGGGTAGTGTTTCCATCTCGGGCCACCTGTTCGCTCCAGTGTGTTTGCCTGAGTGACCCACTGAGCAAATGCAGGAATAATTCAATTAAACTCAATGAACGAATTGCGGGTGGAAAGAAAGGACGCTTCAATTAATCCTTAACAGTCCCTGGTTTTCCATTCCTATGCGAAAATATACGATATTTACTCTTGCACTAACACCAAGACTATTTTTTATATTAGCTTTCATTATGTAACAGCTATCCTTGACTTCTGTGAGTGCCACGCGTTCGCAATGAAGTACAACCTCGAACATGGAAAAAAGTGGATTTTGTGAGTTTGCGGTTGCCAAGCTGTTGCAGCACAGAGTCGAGGTCGAGAGTTTTGTGGTCATGACTTGGGCCAAGTCTATGGAGGACCAAGGCTGCCAAACCAATAAATATATATATAAATAAATATATAAATACATAAATAAAAAAATAAAAAAATAAAGATCAAATTTGTAAAGAAATGCATGCATTTATTATAAGTGCATTTATTTATTTATGTAATTATTAATAAATGTATTTATATATATATTTGTATTTATTTTTTTCTGTATTTATTTATTTATTTATGTATTTCTCTTAATGTATGCAAATCATGGGGTGGGTCTGGGTGCCGCTGCTGTAAGGTGATTGGTTAATCTTTCTCCATGCACACAGATTGATTTCAGACGCCTTCTCCAGCTTAGACACTGCCAAACACGAGCTCTGCTTCAGTCTATTGACAGTGGCAAAGATAGTAGAGCAGGTCATCTTGTGACCGGAGCATCGGCAGTTCGAATCCTGCAGGGGCACACTGTTGTTGTGTCCTTGGGCAAGACACTTCACCTGCCTTGCACCCGGTGTATGAATGAGAGTGTGAATGGGTGAGTGGATCCTTGTTGGAAAGCGCTTTGAGTGTACAAAGGCGTCAGTGGTGCAGTTGGTTGAGCGGTTCGTCTCATGATCGGAAGGTCAGGGGTTTGAATCCCACCTCCAGCATAGACATAGCCAAACATGAACTCTGCTTTATAGTCTAGCGCTTTTCCACCTACATTAGGCACTCAAAGCGCTTTCCAACAAGGATCCAGTCACCCATTCCCACTCTCATTCATACACCAGTGTACGCAGAAACTGGGTGCAAGGCAGGTGAAGTGTCTTGCCCAAGGACACAACGACAGTGTGCCCCAACAGGATTCGGACTGCCGATCCTCCGGTCACAAGAAGACCCACTCTACTATCTGTGCCACTGTCAATAGACTGAAGCAGAGCTCGTGTTTGGCAGTGTCTAAGCTGGACAAGGCATGTGTGCATGGAGAAAGATTAACCAATCACCTTACAGCAGCAGCATCCAAACCCACCCCATGATTTGCATTCATTAAGAGAAATACAGAAATAAATAAATACAAAAATAACTAAATAAATAACTAAATAAATAAATAAATAATATATATATAAAATATATAAATAATTACATAAATAAATATAAATAAATGCACTTATATAATAAATGCATGCATTTCTTTGCAAATGTGATCTTTATTTTATGTATTTATTTATATATAAATGTATTGTTTTGGCAGCCGCGGTCCTCCATAAAGTTCCTGTATGACGCATCAGTGTGGAAATGCTAATCATATGTAGGCTACATGTTAACACAGTCTCTGGTGGTAAGATAACTCTGTTACCCTTTGGTGCCTTTTCATAACGGAAACAGAGCACACACACAAAAACAACAATAAAGGAGTTATTGATCTTAAAACTCTGCGGGGACATAAATAATCTATCTTTGTCCCAAATTGTTTTGGCTTTTTTAAACATTTAGAAAAATCAATTGTTTACCCAGAATTGATGAAGTCATTAAATTCCACAGTTTTCCCAAGAGCTTTTGCTTTCTGGGGCATTCATTGAAAAATAAAATCCTTTATGAAGATGAAATGTTGTTGATTTTAATGCTGAATGTTTTGTGCCAAAAAAAAAGAAGCAGATTGATTGATATCATTTGACTTGATTTACAATTCTCAAAAGAAAAAGAAAAACTGGTTTCTTGACTGGCCAGGACTCGACCAAGAGTACATTCGCCTTGTAGATAATTACACAGAACAGGACGAGAAACCAGTTAGAATTCAAATATTACGAGTCCCGCTCCACCACCAAAGACAAACACAGATCCCGTCAGCGCAAGAGCAGGTGCATTTATGTAGCATCTGGTTACAACAAGCAAGGAAGGTTACATTTTCAAACCTTCAACCCTATTCTTATAACTCGCCAAGTGAGCCGCTCCTGTTTGTCCCAAACAGGGATATTATCGCAACTTACGCGTCACATATTGTGGTTAGACAGAAGCTAACTGCTATCTGCCAGCAATTTACACACTTTGGATTATGGACGTGTCTAGTCATCTGTGCCATCTTTCCCAGAAAATGTAGAGCTTCAGTTGAAGAAGTCGAAGAAAAATTGCAACATCTTTTCACACAGCAGTGAAATAAAGGCGTCTACAGACAAGGTCAAAAACATCAACCATTTCAACGCCTGATGCTGCACAAAACAAGCATTGAATCACGCCTCAGACTGTCTGCAAGCCGCTATGATGGAAATGTACAGACTGGTCAATTAAGGAAGGCTCGAGACAGTAGGCAATGAGATGTATGGCGAAAGTATCAAATGCAGTTACCAAAAAAGAAATCTTATATCTTTAAATCCAAGTTTTGATGCTGTTGGTCCAGGGACAGCATTAAAGTAACTCGAATGTTTCAGCTCAAATAAATATATACATTATTTAAAACAAATTGTATCCCCATTTCTTCAATTATTTTTTGCCCAATTTAGCATTATTTTGGCCAAAAAAAATATTTTTGTCTTAATTTTTGCTAATTTTTTATTACTACAATTTCCCCTATTTTTTCTCCCAATTAATTCCCATTTTTTTCTTGTTTTCCCAATTGTTTCCCCTCATTTTGTATGACAAATATTTTCCCTATTTCCCCCATCTTTCCCCCCATTTCTCCCAATTTAATTCCCCATTTTTGCCACAGTTTTTTTTGCTAATTTTCCCCCCCATTATTCGCACATTTCTTTACATTGGAGATGAACCCATTATTGTAAATTTGCAGATCTTCCACACCTTATTGTTCGGAAAAAAATTGGAAGCTTTGCCAGTTGATCTTCTAATGACCATTTTAAATGCAATAAAAATAGGTTTTGCACAATCCTGATTTTATTTGATTTAGCCAACGACCACAGCGTACAGTCCTGTTTGCCAATATGTTTTAGATTTAGATTTAAAAAATGAATTTCCCTTCACTGTTTTACACATTTACCTTGGGCGGGCTTGGCTCTCTTCATATTTCAGGCCTGACTCTTAAAGCAGAACTAAGTAACTCGTGCACCCTAGAGGCCATACGTGCCACTGCAGGTGTTGTAGTATGTTGCGTTTTTTTACTCATTGATTGTGCGTGAGAGTAAATACTACGCTGACATAAAAGACAAAGGGAGAGAGGGATATTGTACATCCAATTACACAATGGAGTGTAATTGGATAATTTTTTCACTCAAACTTGGCTGTAAATACTGTTTAAGTGGCGCTAGCCCGTAGTTAGCTTTGCCTGTTAGCCTGTTAGCTTCTTCTTCGTGATTCTATTAGTGTGTATTGGGCCTCCGACCCGGTGGCAGTCAAGTTGCAATTGTAGTTTTCTGGCCAGAGACACCGGGGGAGCTGACCCCCTCAATCATCCCATTAACACTTGTATTACCCCAAGAGGGACGACGAAAAGGATTTATTAAGGTTAACAAGTTACTCAGTACTGCTTTAACTTTGTTGGGAACGGGAATTCACCAGGTCGTCTCCATGGCGATGTTGCAGGTATACTCAAAACATGAGGTTTGTACCGAGCTCTGATTCGGATGGGCATTAGGAGCATGTTTGGTACGGGATGTTTGTTTATGGTTTCAAAGTTTCAAAAATACGTTTCAAAACCTGGAATGTACCCAAGCAGGGATTTAATTTTTTTTAAGACCTTGATTTCTGACATGACCATTTCGAAAACCCACCTTTAACGACCTGCAATACCATGTTTATAAGATTGACAAGCACTCAGCACGACAGTCGAAAAAAGCAAAACCCAACCCTTCCACCACAACGGCCGACTGTAAGCTGCCCCCGGGAAACGTGGCAGTAAAATAAAACACAAGTGTGTCTGTGGAAGCGCTACGTCTCACTAGGGTCCTCTCGTGCGTCATCGAGGGGCTGCAGGAACACCATATCGTTTTCCCCTAACACTCTGCCTCTTCTCTTCCGTAACAGCCTCTTGCACGCCCACAGGTGTGACTTGGTGCTCCTGAGGTGTTCTCGGATAAACATCTGATGGCTTCAAAAACAATGGCAGGAAGGAACATGAAGAAGAGCGAACAGGCCCACTACTCAAATTAAAACTACTGGGAGATATTGTACTTTATTAGCACAAGTGGAATGGTATAAAAGGCTTCCAATTAAAGTTACACAACAAGTCATTTAGAGTTCAATTGAACAAAAAAATCCAATCTGAATGTTTCATAAAAGGTTAGCACACTAAACTCCAAAAAAAAAAGACTACGTTACGCACATTCAGTCCCGAGATGTCCCATGGTGTTATGTTCTTGATGTGAGGCCAGCAGTCTCCTATAGCACACAGTGATCTTTTTAAATGCCATCAGTACAGGCCCAATTGTGCAGACAGCGACCTCATGGGGTTATGATTGAAGTCTGTGGAGCTCTTGATCATTGCATGGAACATAATTCTCTGGACGAAAATCACTTTCCTCCGTGCCTATGATCTACCTCTCAATCACTTTATCTATAAAGCGCTTTTCATACCAAAGGGTATCACTAAGTGCTTTACAGATTCCAACATTTAAAACAATACGCCCAGCATCATCATATACTGTATATATATATATATATATATATATATATATATATATATATATATATATATATATATATATATACAGTGCCTTGCGAAAGTATTCGGCCCCCTTGAACTTTTCGAACTTTTGCCACATTTTAGGCTTCAAACATAAAGATATAAAACTTTAATTTTTTGTGAAGAACCAACAACAAGTGGGACACAATCATGAAGTGAAACGAAATTTATTGGATATTTCAAACATTTTTAACAAATAAAAAACTGAAAAATTGGGCGTGCAAAATTATTTAGCCCCCTTAAGTTAATACTTTGTAGCGCCACCTTTTGCTGCGATTACTGCTGTATGTCGCTTGGGGTTTGTCTCTATCAGTTTTGCACATTGAGAGACTGAAATATTTGCCCATTCCTCCTGCAAAACAGCTCGAGCTCAGTGAAGTTGGATGGACAGCGTTTGTGAACAGCAGTTTTCAGTTCTTTCCACAGATTCTCGATTGGATTCAGGTCTGGACTTTGACTTGGCCATTCTAACACCTGGATATGTTTATTTGTGAACCACTCTATTGTAGATTTTGCTTTATGTTTTGGATCATTGTCTTGTTGGAAGACAAATCTCCGTCCCAGTCTCAGGTCTTTTGCAGACTCCATCAGGTTTTCTTCCAGAATGGTCCTGTATTTGGCTCCATCCATCTTCCCATCAATTTGAACCATCTTCCCTGTCCCTGCTGAAGAAAAGCAGGCCCAAACCATGATGCTGCCACCACCATGTTTGACAGTGGGGATTGTGTGTTCAGGGTGATGAGCTGTGTTGCTTTTACGCCAAACATAACGTTTTGCATTGTTGCCAAAAAGTTGGATTATGGTTTCATCTGACCAGAGCACCTTCTTCCACATGTTTGGTGCGTCTCCCAGGTGGCTTGTGGCAAACTTTAAACAACACTTTTTATGGATATCTTTAAGAAATGGCTTTCTTCTTGCCACTCTTCCATAAAGGCCAGAGTTGTGCAGTATACGACTGATTGTTGTCCTATGGACAGAGTCTCCCACCTCAGCTGTACATTTCTGCAGTTCATCCAGAGTGATCATGGGCCTCTTGGCAGCATCTCTGATCAGTTTTCTCCTTGTATGAGCTGAAGGTTTAGAGGGACGGCCGGGTCTTTGTAGATTTGCAGTGGTCTGATACTCCTTGGGAAATCTTTTTGTATCCAAATCCGGCTTTAAACTTCTCCACAACAGTATCTCGGACCTGCCTGGTGTGTTCCTTGTTCTTCATGATGCTCTCTGCGCTTTAAACTGACCTCTGTTTAAAGCGCAGAGCAGATGCATTTAGACTTGTTTACACACAGGTGGATTCTATTTTTCATCATTAGTCATTTAGGTCAACATTGGATCATTCAGAGATCCTGACTGAACTTCTGGAGAGAGTTTGCTGCACTGAAAGTAAAGGGGCTGAATAATTTTGCACGCCCAATTTTTCAGTTGTTTATTTGTTAAAAATGTTTGAAATATCCAATAAATTTCGTTTCACTTCATGATTGTGTCCCACTTGTTGTTGGTTCTTCACAAAAAATTACAGTTTTATATATTTATGTTTGAAGCCTGAAATGTGGCAAAAGGTCGTAAAGTTCAAGGGGGCCGAAAACTTTCGCAAGGCACTGTAATATACACTCATCAAAAATATAAATGCAACACCTATGTTTCGAAGAAAAAGCCATATCCCGAGAGCGATGAAGGCGCTTGAAATGCGCTTTGTAAAATGGGCTAAGGGTGTAAACTGGAACCTTTTTGGATAGAAATATTGAACCTTTTTTAATATTTAGGCCTGTCTTGAAAACACTTTGTTATGTTGTCACTGACTTAGGTCAAATGTTGTATTTAATATATTTTTCTATATTCTCTTCATATTATTTTTTTTACTGTCGGCCAATTTAGCCGATGGAAATAATTTTTACCGGCCATTTGCTTTTCAAACCGGCCAAAAGCCAGCTACAGCCGGCTAACGGAAACCCTGCTCAGTATTATGGTCTTGTCTAAAGCCCGACTGGAACACATCAAAAACATTATTTACAAGAAGAAAGTCTGTAAGCTGGCTGTGGACCACTTTCTGTGGTAAATGGCAGATTTATATAGGTCGATAATTATGTATTTCTGTCGCATCAAGACCACTCTTCCTCAGCAGTGGCTTGATGACAGCTGTTTTTAGGGCCTTTGGAAAAGCTCCAGTCTGGAGTGAGGTGTTAACTAAACGCGTGAGTTGCTCAGCACAGACTTTAAGAATCTAGTTGGTAGTTCATCCAGGCAGCATGTACTTGAGCTCAGACCAGAGATAACATCCTCCACTATGTCATTAGTGACCGGTGTAAAATGTGTCAGCTCGAGTTCTACTACTGGTTGCAGTGTTACCATTTGTATTGCTATGATTGCCGATGGTATATATAATTTACCAGTGAGTACATCGTGATCTGTGGTTTCTGACAGCTGAAAGTACATGTAACTTCTGTGCATTCTGACACTATGTCCTTGGGCCAGAGACTTCACCAACCGAGGGCCGAAAAATATGAAAAGGTCGAAGCAAAGTTACGAGTCATACACTGTAGGTACAATATGTCACAATGCTCCTCCTAGATAGAAGTTGGATGGAAGAAAGTTTTGAAGTGTTTTTCAGTGACGACACAAGAAGCAGTTGATTATCCCAATTAAAATGTTTCAATCAGCAAAGAAGAAAGAGAGGGGTAGAAAGAAGAGAGAGAGAGTGAAAGAATGAGAGTGAGGGAGTGGGGGCGGACAGATAGACAGAGCACATGTCTGAGCGGGGCCAGCCCTGTCTCTCTCTATGTCTTTGCTGCGTCTCAAGTGTCTCAGACAAACAGATGCCAGTTGGGCCACGTCACCTCAGGCTCTATGCTGCAAACTCTACGGGGCAAAGCAACACACTTCAAGACACCAACATAAGCCCCCGCTGAAATTACAGTGGCGTAGCTTTCACTCATGTATAAACTGATATCACACACTACTACAAGAAAAATGGCAGACTCACCCCATGTAATATACCATCTTTTTGTTCACTTTGTCTTCTTTGTGTTAAAGGTCCTATATCATGCAAAATCGACTTTTTGGAGTTTTTAACCACATTGTTATGCTATTTCCTTATCAAAAACACCCCCAGAGCGTTTTTTGGCTTCATTCACACAGTTAATTCATTCACTCAATACATTCATCCAGGCTTACCAAACGGTCTCCCATCCAAGTATCGACCAGGCCCTTCCCTGCTGAGCTTTTGAGATCTGACGGGATCGGGCAGAGCAAAGGCGGTATGGCCTTTACAAACACTATGCAATACAACGTTTTCTACACTAATGTGCAATTATTAAGCTCTATCTGCACCAATGACTAATTAATGTTCAATAAACTCCAACTGATTCTGAGTATTTCAAATGTTTTATATGGCACCCCACCACAGATTGGAGTAACCATGTTCCCGTTTCATGCTCATTAGGCTCACTTTCTCCTCCAAATATAAAACAAAGTTTAAAACAAATACATTTTGTTTTCCAACTTTCACACAGAATATCTTTTTCCAGAATGCAAGGACAGGATCTCAACCTTTGGGTCAACAAGCAGATGGTAGTTTTTCTATTTATGTAGAGACAACATGCACCAATACGTCAAGCAAAATAGATGCATTGCAGATAATAAGAGAAAATTGCAAAAATGTAATGCTCCGTGAATCTGGTCTGGATTTGTGAAGGAGGCTGTCGTCACTGAACAGAAATGGAGGTCAAAGGTTCAATTTCCCTCTCCATCGGCTTTCTCTGGCACAAATCAAAACAACGACATACATTTCAGCGTTATAAAGTGGACACAGCATTAGTGGCTATGGAGCTGTCCACAGTGTGAACTCTGCATCACCGCTCAGCCTTTAAGACCCTTTGTCATCCAAACATAATCCTACATCGACACCTCCAGCTGAACCCAGGACCTGATTGAGTTAAAAGAGGAAATATACGGGCCATAAATAAGAAAATAAGATTCTAAAATGTCACACTGTCACCGATAAATCAACACAGGAGACTGGAGGCAAATACAGTGAAATGCTGGGAGCTTATCTCTCATCAAGCATTAACCCGTGGCTCTGGGAACAGCAGCCTTGAACGCATCTGAAGGAGGCTTTAAAAAACACTGTTGTTGCTCTTATGTGTTTTGTCAAACCCTCTTATATATTATATAACAACCTGGTTCCATGAAAAACACGCACTTTGCTCTCCACTGTATGGATGTAAATGGCAAAATTGGACGCCATGTCTCTATCTCCTGTGAAACATACAGTACAGTATCATTGTGCAGCTATTCTTTCTCTTAGTGCCTGCCTGGTCATTGACAACTGGTGAAATGCATGATCCAAGACAGAAACAAAACTGAAACATTCATCTCCACTTGTCGATGTGATGGGAGCATATTCCCAGTGTTTTGAGAGCTGTTTTTACATGACCGTTGTAAAAGCTTCATGTGTCACTGTTTGCCCATATCAGTGGCCCAAAGAGAACAGAGGCGGTGGGGTTGTTGTGTTAAGATAAGTTTACAACAGCGTGTTTTTTGCTCCTCGCATGCCAATTCAAGCTGAAACGAATTATTGCCTTGCATTTGAGAATTGCCTCCAACATGTGATCTCGAGCTTGTATCAATTTTGGGAACTAAATCTGCGGTGATTTGATCTGATAATCCTGTATGTAAAACGCTATTATTGAAGAAATACGTCATTTGTATTCTTCCATGCTAGATATACTTGCTGTAAATTAACATTATGTGCAGTCTACGCTACAGTCAACACTCAGACACACAGCTAGCCTGGTGAGACCAGAATGATTCCCTCTATATTTTTCTATACAGAGGGGGATCAGTCTGGAACCCCGTTGGCGGCAACAGCAAACTCTCTTAACATCGAAGGATATCGAGAAAGTAAAGGCGAACTCTCTTAACATCAAAGGATATCGATAAAGTAAAGGCAAACTGCTGTCATTTCAGAGACAGGAGAGACACTCGGGGTCTGTGGGAGGGGATAAAGACCATCACAAACTTTAAACCTCCTCGACAAACCTGTGAGAGTGACACCTCTCTGTTGAACGCTCTAAATTAATTATTTGCTCGCTACGAGGCACTCAACAGAACCCCGGCACAGAAGTCAACACCCCCTTCTGAAGACCAAGTGCTGAAGCTATCTCCAGAGAGTGTGAGAAGATCTCTGAGTAGGATCAACGTACACAAAGCACCGGGTCCAGACAACATACCAGGTCGTGTACTGAAAGGTTGCTGATGAACTCACTGAAGTCTTCACAGACTTTTTTAACACATCTCTGCAGCAGGCTGTGGTCCCAACGTGCCTCAAAGCGACCACCATCATTCCGGTGCCAAAGAAGTCAACACCCTCCTGCTTTAATGACTACCGCCCAGTAGCACTCACTCCAATTCCTATTCTTAAGTGCTTCGAGCGGCTCGTCATGGAAGACATCAAGTCCGTTCTTCCTCCCACCCTGGACCCATACCAGTTTGCTTATCGGTCCAGTCGCTCAACTGAAGATGCCGTCTCCACTGCGCTTCATTCAGCCCTCACTCACCTTGAAACAAAGGACTCTTATGTTAGAATGCTGTTTTTAGACTTTAGTTCAGCATTCAACACTATAATCCCACAGCAGCTAATACACAAACTGCTCCACCTGGGGATCAACACATCACTGTGCAACTGGCTGCTGGACTTTCTGACGGGGAGACCACAGGCTGTACGTGTTGGCGGAAAGTCCTCCAGAACCATCACACTGAACACGGGGGCTCCCCAAGGCTGTGTGCTGAGCCCCCTCCTGTTCACTCTGCTGAAGCATGACTGCGCTCCAAAGTACGACTCAAACCTCTTCATCAAGTTTGCAGACGACACAACAGTGGTGGGTCTCATCAACAACAGAGACGAGTCAAACTACAGGAGTTAGGTGAGCAGCCTGGCCATGTGGTGCACACAGAACAATCTCTCTCTAAATGTGGAGAAGACAAAAGAGATTGTTGTGGACTTTCGAAGAGCGCGGGTCCCGCATGATCCTCTAACAATCAATGGTGCTGCAGTGGAGAGGGTGACCAGCACTAAGTTTCTGGGTGTGCACATCACAGAGAACCTCTCCGGGACCATGCACACTACATTACTGGTCAAAAAAAGTAATCAGCGTCTCTACTTTCGCCGCAAGTTAAGAAGAGCTAGAGTCCCAGCCTCCATTATGTGCAACTTCTACAGAGGGACTATAGAGAGCATCCTGACCAGCTCCATCACTGTGTGGCACGGTGCCAGCACTGCATCCTGCCGAAAGAGCCTCCAGCACATCATGAGAGCAGCGGAGAATATCTGTGCAGCCCCTCTCCCCACCATTAAGGACATGTACTCCACCCGTCTCACCCGCAAAGCCGTCAGAATCACCAGGGACCCTACACACCCATCACACAGTCTCTTCAAGGGAGGAGACTGCGGAATCTACGAGCCAGGTCCAGTCGACTTAAGAACAGTTTCATACACAAGGCCATCGGGAAGCTGTACTCCCTGACCTCCCTCGCACCCCTCTTCCCCCACCCCTCGCTCCAAAATCAAGAATGAGAGAAATATAATTTCAAATCATTCACATGGTTTGACAGATAAAAAAAACCTTGTGAATGATTTTGAAATCTCTTCATCGAGAAAGTAAAGGCAAACTCTCTTAACATCGAAGGATATTGAGAAAGTAAAGGCAAACTCTCTTAACATCAAAGGATATCGAGAAAGTAAAGGCAAACTCTCTTAACATCGAAGGATATTGAGAAAGTAAAGGCAAACTCTCTTAACGTCTCAGGATATCGAGAAAGTAAAGGCAAACTCTCTTAACATCGAAGGATATTGAGAAAGTAAAGGCAAACTCTCTTATCATCAAAGGATATTGAGAAAGTAAAGGCAAACTCTCCTAACGTCTAAGGATATAGAGAAAGTAAAGGCAAACTCTCTTAACATCTAAAGATATCGAGAAAGTAAAGGCAAACTCTCTTAACATCAAAGGATATCAAGAAAGTAAAGGCAAACTCTTTTAACGTCTCAGGATATTTTGAGCGATTGTTCTGCAATGTACTGCAATGTTCAGTAAACAGTTGTCAAAGATTATTTTGGAAACAAATGCATTGATGTCACACTAGTATCAGTTTATACTGTACGTGTTTTAAAATCTGTTAGTACGTTGAATGAAAAACTCACAAAGAATGCAAAGGTTTCTCTTTTTAGCCACACACAGTCCATAAGCGGACGCCAGCATCAGTGTAAAACACACTGTATGCGCTGTCATTAATGAAACAGGACGCATCTGACAGCACCGTGACACAGACATGAAAAGCTCAATGAGATGTCTCACTCCCACAAACACAAACTGACAAGTGGATGCCAACATCACTGCGACAGAAGCGAGATGCTGAGCAGCTGGGGTAAACATACAGTAAACATCTTTATATCACAGCACGCTTGTTGGTCTCTGAGATATACAGAGACCAAGCAGATAACATTTACCAGGTAAAGATCACCAATAGGTTAAGTCTTTGCTTACTATGTGAGCAAGATCAGATCCAACTAGGTATGTTTTAAAAAGTTGAAGCATAGTCGAGAGTGTACTTCCTACTATGTCTCTACTGGCAACTCTCTTGACCAACTACCGCTCACGCCATTCAAATAAATACACTCTCTGCAACCTTCTTTTACACCATAACGCAGCAGCAGTGTTCGCTTCTCTTGACTGGCACTTGTCAGTATCATCGGTGCTGCACTCTCTCACGTATCAAAGCCACTAACTCAGTTCGCTCAGTGTCTGTTTGACGTCTGTGTTTTCTCTCCTCCTGTAATTCATTGTCATTTACGATTGTGTACTGGCCACTCCCTCTCATTAAGTCTCATTTGTTTTCCAATGAGCTGAGGGTCCACTTTAATAGCTGGGATTATAATACACACATTATTATACACATAAACATAACACACAAAGAAAAAAACAGAGCTTGTGGGTTCAAACTTGAACAGATATTCCCAAGTTTCGGCACATGGATTTTATTTTCAAGCCCCCCCTATCTATATAAAAATGTCCCCGCGCCCCTTGCTGCTACAGGCCGTGCTGACTCGACCAAAGCAGAGCTAGCGCATGTGTCAGGGAGCGGCGACAGATGGACGAGGAGACAGCCCTGTGAGGCGTGTGCTGGTCAAAAACACTCTCGGGCCGGTGATTCGTGCGGGAAACGGTGGCGCACTGAATATGAGAGTGCTAAATGTCAGCTGTTGCTTGTTTCACACTGTAATGACACTAAATGGGAATCGGTGGCGCATATGGATGGAATGAGTCAGTCTCGCGTAGAGCCAGACAGGCAAAGGTTCATTAGAATTGAGTTATTAGATCATTCAATGGTTTTATAACCAAAATGCCAGGGTTTAAAAGGAGGTTGACTTGTGAGACAGTGTAGCGTTCACTTGCCTCTTCGCGTAGGTCAAGCCTTCAGATCGTACATGGACACAAAATGATGAAATATGAGAAGCACTGCCACAGCAACAAAATATTCTATCATACATTTCAAGTGGTCTGGGCTATCTATGCCTATTCGTTCTACATTCTCTCCTCATACAAATGAATGGTGAAGAAAGTCCTTATATAAACATGGCACGTTGTTGTTCTTGCCGTTTACTTAAGTTATGAGGTTTCTCCATCATTAAAGTTAAGTAAATGTATTACAAATTTATTAAAATATGCAAAATCGATGACCACGTCTTGCATTTTGATGTGAAGTAAATAATAACATATATTATTTGTTGTAAAGTCCCTCCTTCCCGGATCTAATCAGAGTCTAGTATCCTCCCGCGTCGATCAATGACGAGCTTCTCCTGTGATACAGCCTGTCAGGTCCAATCAGGAGGGGAGGGGGTGGAGCTTGATCATTTACTTTTGAAAATTCTGTTCCTGCTCTCCTCATTTTTTCAAACAAAGAAGTGCTTTCTGGTTAAAGAGGGGGTGAATTTGATTGTTCAAATTAGGCGAGGTGAGGGGCGACGGTGGCACAGATGGTAGAGCGGGTCGTCTCATGATCGGAAGGTCGGGGGTTTGAATCCCACCTCCTGAAGGTGCACATTGTCGTTGTGTCCTTGGGCAAGACACTTCACCCTCCTTGCCTCCAGTGTCTGCGTACACTGGTGTGTGAATGAGAGTGTGAATGGGTGAAGCCCCCTATGAGAGACCAACAGACCCGTTTGGAACCATGAGGCCGTCCTTCTGTGGACCCACCACCTGCAGGAGGAGCCATAGGGGACTGGTGCTATGTGACTTGGGCAGCTCCAACGGCTGCCCCCACGACCCGGCAACGGACAAGTGGAAGAAAATGGATGGATGGATGGATGGACTTTCAAATTTCACTATATCTCCTTGCTTTGCAAACTTACAGAGTATCACTTTAACTTAATAAAATAGGAGGTCTACAGGCCACTATGTGCACATATCTGAAATAGCACATAGTGCCACTTTTACACACTAATTATCTGTAGTAAAATCTTAAAAGGTCTGTACATTCAGTCATGACTTTTAACCAGGCTTCAGTGAACACAGCTAGAAACATCTGAATCGTTCATAAACTAGACTCAATAAAGTCTGATGAGACCGCACTGCTGGGTGACAGTCTTGAGATTCACCAAATCACTTCCTCTAGGCCCAGGTTGGTAACTGATCGGGTTTGGTGAATCACAAAGCTGTCAGCTGTCTAAGTCAAGAATTGTCCACCAGCTGCATCGCTTCATCGGACTTTATTTATGTATCTACCGAAGAAGCCCCACTCCGAAACAGGGGAGAGAGAGGCAAAGCTCGTGACAGTACTGACCACTTTGCCTCAGACAGATTCCGCGCTCCACCTGAGAACAGATTTCAGTCCAGGTGAGACTAATGAGCGAAAAGGTCACTCAAACATTTAGCTGCACTTGTGAACCAAAATGCCATCGGTATTTGTTCAAACTTTGGGCTGACTCTAAAGATAGCCCAGTCCAGACTTCTGTTATGAGCCCGGCCTCTGTGGACCTGCTCTGCGCAGCCTGTCGGAAGCGGAGGGAGAGATCATCTTTCACTGTAAAGACTGCTCAAATGAGTCACTTGACATTAATCTTTTGGTGCCTGCTTGATCCTTTGTGCTGCCCGGCTGGTTTATCACGCGGACGGAGCAGGGGAAAAGTTTAATATCGGATCTTTTGGAGGAGACAGCTCATTCCTTTTAGTTTAGACTGCTAATATTGCATTCCCCTCGGTGATGTTACCTAATCATCTGCTAAAAATTGCTCATGTTTTCAATTTGTTGCTAATGACAAATAGCGAAAACGCATTACCCAGCTCAGCAGACAACATCACGGCAGCTGCTGTGTACAAGATTATTAATGGGGCTTGGTGTTTAAAACGCTTCTTTTTGCTACATTTTGTGAGACGCATATTTGACATTTAAGAGTGGTTCGCAATTTCCTGCATGTTACGGCCTCTCGCTGGCTTCTTTGCACCAAAAACCTGCATTCTGACACCATTGTAAGATGCATAAAAGACATTAAAGAGTGCACCCGAGACCAACTTTTTCTTTTGGGCTCGAAAGATGTAAAGACGTCTCTTGCAAGGCCTCGCAGACTCGAATTCAGAATATTCAGACATGAATATTATGCAGCTGCAGCAGAGGCCACCACTGCGCCCTGCTCCCATGGCCCCTCGGAGTCTGTGCGCTTCTGATGGATGAGGCGTCACAAGATTGTGGTCTCCTGACAATCTGTACCAAGGAGCAGGACCTCAACACTGTCTGCTGCTCCACGTGACAGCGGCAGAGGGCTAATGATGGAGAAAAGTCGGATTGATGAGTTGTGGTAAAAAAAATATTAGTGCGAAGGTTTAGACAATAGAAAAGAGAGAAAATAGGTGTTATGAGATACTCATACATAATAAAAAGGGTGTTAGCGGCACAGTAGCACAGTGGTTAGCGCTCGTGCCTCACAGCAAGAAGGCCTGGGTTCGATTCCCACCTGGACAGGGCCTTTCTGTGTGGAGTTTGTATGTTCTCCCCATGTCTGCGTAGGTTTCCCCTACCAGAAAAAACATGTACAATAGGTGAATCCTTCAGCCGGGTGTTTCTGACCATCAGCCTGGCTCCACATTTGGACATGGGTCACTACCATCGCCCACTTTTCCTTACTGCCTTTTATTAGAGATATACATGCCTCAGCGGCATTGAAAGATGGGTCAAATGCAGAGGACAAATTTCTCTATCGGGACAATAAAGATACATATTTATTGTAATTGTACAAAAAACAACAAAACACTGACAGAGAGTATAGTCATTCTCTACTCCATTCGTCCATCCGACATCTTAAGTTAAATAAGAATCAGAAACACAACCGTTATCGCACTATAGGTCCAGTCCTTGTTCATCTATGCCTCTGCGCATACATGTCGAGTATCGACTGCTTGTAAAAGCTAGTATACCTGTTAATAGTCCCCTTTTCACTTTTTACATGAAAATGTAGGGCTTGTGCAAAGTGTTTCATTACATTTTTCACAGTGTCCATATCTTTTTGGTCACAAATTGCAGACCTCCTCATTTGGGATACTGCTCCCACATTGAGTACTGACTCTTTCAATTACACATTACATTTAGGGACCCAATGAATGTGTTTCAAAATTATACGTTAAATTGTGCGCAAAGTCTTGGAATATAGCCTTGAACTTAATATTATAAGCCCTACAGAAAAATAAATGTGTGGATTCATTGACTGGTGATGCTGAATTCTTTCTCTTTGGATATTTGGATACTATAACTTGGATTTGCTCGCATTATCTTAAATCAGTCTTGGTTCTCCGTGGTCGGCTGAATCTCCATGATAATAAAGCCATGAAATGCCTAGAAGAACTAGTATATAGGTAGGAAACGGCGGATGATATGCAGCAGTCATCGCAGTGATTCGGAGATGATGAATGCGATACGTCTGATGCCTTTGTGAAGCGCTGATTGCACTGTCAAAATCGCAGACAGGCTTTTGTTCAGGCCCGACCGCTCCGCCCCAACTCGGCCCACCACCACCGCCACCAACACACTGTCATTTCACCCAATTGCAACTAATGTCAGACAGACGCAATTATTTTTCCACGCTCTTGGCTATGAGGTTACTTAAGCATAATTGGGATTGTGTATCTCTAATAAAAGGCAGTAAAGTGACGCCTTCCAGCTGAAGTGGTCATTCATAGATAATCCTGACCAAGATCCTGGCTCAAGATCTGGAGACGGTGCCCCGGGCGCTGCACTGCGGTCGCCCACTGCCTCCCGACAGATTGCCCTGAGGCACCACGGTCAAATATAGATGAGAAGTTTCCTTACAGAGGAAATGACACAAAACAGAAAATAAAATAGCTTAAGATAGTGCTTTATACATTGCTTTCAACACCAAATATATTGAAAAAAAGCAATCAATACATTTCAATCGACTGCATGCTTTCTCCATCCTCGCCTCTCTTTCATCGGTGTTCTTCCCATTTCCCCTGGGGCCCTGTGATGCCATACGTTACATCAAAAAGCCAAATCAATTTCTTGGCTGCGCTGTTTGCTTGACTGACCGAGCGGCCGCCACCTGGATGACTCTCACACGAGCCAGGAAAATGGACGTATACCTCTGCAAGCTGCTTCAGAAAACTGTATGGCTGTGTCCCTATAGAAGAACTCACGACTGTTAAGAACGGAGTGCAATTGTGTCGCTTCATTGTTGCTCTTTTGTTGCCACATTTTTGTCCCGTTTTTTTTTTAAAGAAGCTTTTAGATTTGGGCAATGTCAAACTGGCGAAAATGTGCTCGGTTAAGGCGGGGGTTAAGAGGTTAATCGGTTATTGTAGCCCATAATTGCTACAAAGCTCCATGCCACCAAAAACACAAAGAAAGAAAGGTACAAAAATGTATGGATTGTGTGCACAAAGTTGCCCACTCGAACTCCGTCTTTGAGATCTTGACTTCTCATTAGTGTTGTAGTCAAAACGGGATTCACCAAGACCAAGGCCAAGACATGACCACAATGTCCCGAGACCACGCCTGGGATAAATGAGGAGGATTCAGTCAGGAAGAGCATTCTGGGGCGGTGTTTATCATAACAGAAATGTAATGGCACCAGGTGGAATGAAACCGCAGTATGTTCCTATTTGTTTTGGCCTTGGCTTTGTGTTTTCCTTAGTGTTACCCAAACCCGGCTTTATCCAACCCTGCCTCGGCACTTTGGCATGTAATTTGATTTTTTTTAAGTCAGTGGCTGCAAATTGCCCTGGTCCATCTCCACACGGCAGCTCCCATCTCGGCTCTTATCCTGACAGCGGCGAGTTCGGGTGGCCAAGGACAAGCGGAGGGGCCGGACGCAGATGAATTATTCTTATGGGGGGTAAATTGGGTGGCGCTCAGCTCTGACGGAGCGAGAAAGAGCCTTGTTACACCGGCTGAGATTTAGGGGGCCAAGTGCTGGGGCAGGATTTGCAAATTGGAACGCAAACAGTTTTGTTTTTAGGCTTGAAATAACCAACAGCAGAACTTTAGCACATCATCAGAATTACTGCTAATGGCCATGTGAGAGATTTTTTTTCTGTGTTATTTCTCCATGAGCATTCTACTTACGCTGATGATGTGTTTCATTATGTTATCCTATAACTATGGACCTCTGGAAGAATAGCAGCCACTAAATGAGCAGCTAATGGAGATCCTAATAAAACAATAAAACTGTCATTTTGTTTCACGCCTTTTGTTTAAATGTTTCCTCTTCTGCAACTACTGTTCTTTGGCGAGAAAAACCTTGGACAGTAAGCACCGCAAGGTAAAAACAACCACTGACTCACATGGCTGCGATAGAAAACACAGAAAGTCAAAGACAGTCTTTTTTTTTAGACAGATAATAAGGCGCAGAAACCTCGCAGAAAGAAAGTCCCATGACATACACTCAAATGGCCGAGCCTCTGCTGGACCAGAGGGAAGGTCTGGGAGGCACAGGCCTTCCATCGATTCGGAATGGCCCCAGGTCCCGGGCCACGCAGAGGGACCGAGGCAGTATCTTGGGCCCATTTACAAGCTCAATTCCACTTACAAGTGTGAAAACAATTTGGGTGCGCCTCAGTGTTTATTGGGTACAGGTTTGCCTTGATTGGCGCAACCCAGTACGATTGTATAAGCATGTAGTATAGAGTTAAAGAGTTTAACCATGTTTTTTATGCTGCTTTCAGAGCGAGCTGAGAGTTGAACACCTAAATGATGTCCTGGAGCAACCAACCCAATCTTTTACTCTGGAGCCCAAACATGTGGTAATGGCCAAACATCACGTACAATAACCACAATGCAGATTTTCCACAATGTTGAAATCTAAGTCAGCAATTCTCAATTAAAGACGTTGCTTAACCTCTTACCTTTTCTACGTTTATTTGTAAGTGTTTTTGTAGGTTCTTCATCGCTTTTTTCGTTGCTTTTTTGTTGCGTCTTTGTCGATTTTTGTGTGCGTTATTGTTACTATTTCGGCACGTTTTTCTCACTCTTTTGTTTCTTCGTTGCTTATTAGTCATTTTGTTGTTGTCGTGTCTGTTGCTTTTTTCATCACTTTTTAGTCGCGTTTTTGTTGCTTCTTTTTATTGTCTTATCGTTGCTTTGGCAGCACGTTTCCTTCTCTATTTTGACGCTTGGGTAATGACGATTTGGATAATGCCAAACTGGAGAAAATAGCGGCCATATGGCGGTACTACAGCAATGGCGGCGCAATGGCGGCCTCCAGGGTCGTCGTCGTCGCAAAGCAGAGCAGCCAGCGGCCATGTGTCCAGACCCACCTTCTTTCGCGCAGAAAAAAGTGGGTGTGGTTTATCAGGCTATTAAAGACATGGGCCGGTCCTATAACCACAAGCACAACAGGCATCTGCCGCTCCCCAGGCTGCATTAGTAGCATTTAACACAAAACAAAATTTGCATTGGAGCCACAAAATCCTCTGCAACTGTCCTGCTGTATCATTTAGGCCAATCTTTAATTATAAACAATGACATGATTACGGTTTGTGGGGAATTTCCGAAACATTGCCATTTTCAACCATAAGATAGTGCCAATTTACTTAACAAAAACCCAGGGCAAAGGGTTTACATGGACCTGGGCTGTTGTGATTGCAGTGACCATCTGGGCGTAGTTCCATAATGACCCGATGAATGACGCGCAAAAGCACTCCGCGGCTTACATTCAGAGGCCAGGGTTTTACGAGCCTTTTCTGTCACCTCTCCATGTCTTCTGTGGCCCTCTATTCCTTCCTCACAAGAGCCAATCCAAGTCCAATCTCCCCACTTTACGGCACTCAATCCGCTTTTGTTTTTATTGCACACTTCGCTGAGGCCAGTGAGTCTGTGAGGCGAACTTGCAGAGGACATCACGAAGCAGCAGAAAGAATGAAATGATCCACCATGACCTCTATGTCCAGCCTCTCCGCTGTCTGTAGCGTTCAGAGATCTCTCCGTCCCAGCAGCTTTGGGGTTCATAAGACGATATTTGTCCTCTTTTGTCACTGTTGCTAAAGGGTTGCATGTAAACTATCCTAGTGCCGAGTGAAAGTCTTTGAGAACAGAGTTGCAAATTTGTGTAAACCGTCCGTATTCACAAAATCACAGCAATAACGGCAGTAAACTGTACCACTGGACTGGTAGTAGCGCTGATCTGTGGCAGTACGTGAAATGAAATGAAAACGAGTCTTTCTTCTTCACAGCTGATGGCCTGACAGCTTTAAAGGCAATTTTAACTTCATTTAGCGGATTCCCCATTGCGTTGAGTGAGTGGCGCGTCTACTCTACCTGTTTTTGTGCCTCTCTAAGCACAGGAGGGTCAGGTTTATTGGCCCTTACCGTAGCACTCAGGCAGATGGTGCATTATCAGCCTTTCCGAGTCGGCCTCTCTCTGAACAACATCAGACTATGGTAAATATTTGACAAAAGCTAAAGACGAAAAAGGCTTGTCTGCGAGCCCAAAGCTGAGTGGCTATACTGGAGTCGGTTGCCAGAAAACGTTTCAGCAGACAAGTCTGGGGATTTTACAGACATGTTTTGGAATCAGAGGCCATCCCATTAAGAAGGGCCGAGGCATTATATTGGGGTTTGATTCAATTCTACTAATAACATATGACCAAAAAGCATTATGAGAAAATGGCCACATTTTAGCACAAATTGAACCGTCCTAATAATACTAAATCAAGTGAAATTAAACCCCACTATGTTTTTGCTGAGGATATAGGATTCAAACTAGCCTGGCAAGTCCAGACTCAAACTCAAACTTTTATTTGCAGTCACGTGTTGTTCGTTAGTCCCCTCAATAACAATCCATGGAAGCTTTTTTCCGATCCAAAAACGCATCGACAGTAGGTGACTTTTGCGATTCGACCCGCTAATGACCCCTTCACTTTACAGCACTTCCTGTTTGCCTGCGTATGTTTCACTCAGGAAATGTAGCTGATGCCGACTCCTCGGGCGGTCAGAGAAAAATAAAGGCAAAATAAATAGCATGATGACAGAACACCATCTTTAAATCTCAACAGCACACGGGGTAGAAAGAGTGTGAAAACAGAAAGCTATAATAATAAACCTACAGAGCAGAAAGCACGTCTTGCCAGTTTATTTCCCAGGTGTAGTCATTACTTGAGTAATACCCTGCAATTAAATCTGATTTGGCACACTTCGGAACCGAGACACTTGTCGGCTCTTGGACAGCGACGTAAACAAGGTCCAATCAACAGTTTCTAATAGAGCGGTCTGCTGATTACATCTTCAAACCTAGAGGCAACTTTTGATTTTATTGAACTATTTTCATGACAAGACAAGTTTCATACTGAAAAACTGTAAAGATGTTTTGTGTCTTATAGTCAAGAATTTAAGGCGAGATTAAAGTAAAGACTTTCTGAACTCCATCAACCCAGTTCGATTGGCTATTTAAAATCTTTATTACTATCAAGATTTAGTCAAATAACTCATTTTAGTTTAAGTCCAGTGTTATTCAAATTTTGTCGGCTGAATCTATAAAACAGTCGAAGTTCATATTATTTATTCAGTCGTAGTTCAGTTTAATTTTGAACTGCTTTATAGGCCCTCGACGCCCTCAACCGCATGTACAATATACTGTGGTCGCTAACGGCAACCACCAACAACGTCTGTCAAATCTCCTCCATTACAGCCCGGGTAGCCAAAGTCATCCATCAAACTCAAAGGAGAAAATAAGTATTTTAAATGCTCAATAAACAGAATTAGTCACTCATCATGTCCTAAACTGTCAACTTTGATAAATACAGGTTTGAATATGTCAGTGTCTATTTATGTACATAATAGGCCTAATCTGTTTGCGGTAATGTGTTTTGATGTTTCGTCTGAGTCTCGAAAGGCAAAATCTAGTGCCTATCCATCTCCATGGAAATGATGCAGCTTCCTAGACCATCCCTGAGGCGAGGGAGAGTGAGCACTGTCATAGAAACGGCTACGCTGCTCCTTAATAGGCGACGACATACAGCAGGAAAGAGGGGGGGGGGCATACATGGTCCTCATGTGTGCCTGCATGGTGTTGTGCCCTATAGCTCGAGCTCACAGTACCCACAGGGCTTTGAAGACAATTAAAAGTGTGATGCAACATGCTAATGTGCATAAACACTATGGCACACAAAGCACAAAGTATACATAGGCTATAAGAAACCTATAGACGGTCAATTATAACATTCCATTTGAGTAAACCTAACAGTATTCTATTCATTTAAATGTAATGTGATAATCAACAAAACAAAACAATCCAGCACAGCAGTATAATCAAAAGTAAATAAATCCTCTCCTATGTGTAATTTTCAGTGGTCAACAGGTTTGCTGCAGTAACAGGTGGTTCACAGAAAGCAACACAAAGGAACGATACCAATGAATAGACAGCTCCCTCTGGTGGACACTTCCACATGTATAGCACATGTACTGTGCTATGTGTGGCTGCATTGGGGGAAAAAACATGTAGTCCTTTTGGGTGCTTGCTCAGCCTCCAGAGTAATAGTCACAGGGCTAGACAAATACCATGCAATTTCCATTCCTTTCCTAAAAAAGAGCAACAAAAAAGTGATGTAAAAGTGACAAAGATTCAATAAAAAAAGTGAGAAAATGTGATAAAAAAAGCAACAAAAAATCTACAAAAAAGCAACAAAAACACAACAAAAAAGTGACAAACAAATATGAAAAAGTGGAAAGAATCCAATGACAACACGGTAACAATGCAAGACAAAAAGACCCATTTAGATCAGGTCTTAGCTTTCAAATGAGGCGTTTGACTGGCCTATAGGCTGTAAACTTTTAGATGTGGACCAAAGCCGAACTGGAGAAAATGCACTCTGCTAAGGTGGGGGGTAAGAGGTTAAATGCCCTAAAAAGGTTGATGTTATAACAGTTTAGTTGCCAAATGCAGCCGGTGGACAATGGGGAAAATAAAGAGTATTCTTAAAACGAAGGCTCCCTCTAGTGATCCTTCCTTCGCATTACATGAGTTTATCATAGAAACCCAGATTAAAATCAAAAGCACAAGTAGCACTCTTTTAAGGCTGCCAGAGAAGTGTGACATATTGAAAAAAGATGTGTGATAAACGTCAGTAAAATGTTTTTCTAATTAAATACCATTGAATGGCTTTTCTTTTAAAGGTAACTTTATCTTAACCTTAAGTCTATGACATTTCAGAATTACTTTTTCAGGGAAGTTCTGGCCCTAGTGGGGACCCTATTGTACATGTTTTAGTGGTAGGGGGAAACCAGAGGACACCTACACAGGCACAGAGAGGACATAAAACCTCCACAGACAGGTCCCGCAATGTTTCAATATCGGGTGTGACATTCGTTGTAATGATGGTGGTAGTAGTAGTATTAGTAGTAGTTGTTGAAGAAGTAGTAGTAGTAGCAGAACAAGAAGAAGTAGGAATAGTATAAACAGAACAAGTCCGTTTTTGGTTTATCAAAATAATCTTAAGGGAAGTGGTTCATCCTCCTCAGAGCGGTTGAGGATGGGTGGGTCTGACCGCATAAAACTCCTGTGGTTTCACTATTGGGGTTTTCTCACGGTCTGCGCACTCACTGAGATACTCGCTCTTTCTATTTGAACTTGTAAAAAAGATTCACCAAAACTGAGTGGAAACTGCTTATTCAAAGGGTCACAAAGGTCTAACAGCACTAGATGGCAGTATTCTTTGTAGCAATGTCTACCACACAACTGGACCAATGATCGCAGGGGGAGAGCTGAAGGATATAAACTTAGTGTGCAGGAAAAACCTTTCTATGTTGGTCTGTTTGTCTGGCTAAAACGCTCTGGTCCAAGTGCTGATGTTGTGAGGCAATGCTCATCTTCATCATTAAATTCCCTTCACCACAAAAGCATTTCTCGCTAATAGTTTAGCACGCTTCACTGCATTATGTGTGTGCTCTGCTGATAACATTGCTTGCATTGCTTTTACAATTGCTTTCACCAATCACTATCCAGCATTATTTCATTTATTAGGATAAACATGCAAACCCAAAGGTAAGTCGTTCCAAAGTATTGTAAAAAGCCTGAATGGTGGATGTGGAATGCACTCCAAGACACTACAATCTCACAGCCTGGGTCAAACTGGGTTACCTTATGTTGCATACCAATAGACAGATCCATAATTATGTCTCTGAAATGAAAATGCCCTGCATTTACAAATAAGGACATGAATGTGGACAGGTGCATTGGTTTGTAAGATATACGGTGGAAGGAAAAAGTGATTACACCCTTTACAATTTCTCACATTTCACAAGAATGAGTAAACAGTGTCTGCTTAAACTAATACCACCCAAACAATTGCATGTTATCATATTTTTTATTGGCCATAACATAAACATAAAGATTCCCAGGACAGGGAAGAATAAGTGAGTACACCCCCTGCCTAAGGATCCTCCAAGAGCTAATTAGACACATTTATGCAGACATTTAGAGTCAGGTGTGAGCCAACCTGAAGTCCAATTTTATTGTTTTTGTCAGATAATATACAATAACCATGACAACGCCATGAGCATTAAGAAACAAAGTCCATCCATCCATTTTCTTCCACTTTTCCGTTTCCGGGTCGTGGGGGCAGCTGCCCAAATCCCATTGCACCAGCCCCCTATGGCTCCTCCTGCAGGTGGTGGGTCCACAGAAGGACGGCCTCATGGTTCTAACCGGCCTGTTGGTCTCTCATAAAGGGCTTCTGAGAAACAAAGTCCCATATATTAAAATGTATCAATGCGTCCATCTTAGACACTTTAGTCAGCACTCAACGTCTTTACCAAAGTATCCAAATTGGTCTCACACACACTTTTTTTTTAAAATATCGAACAACAACAAAAAGAGAAACATAAAAAAAATGTGTTAGCACTACCAAGGGGCACAACCAGAGAACCATCTCTCAAATAAAGTCTGCTCTTAGTGGTTTAATAAACTCCAACCATCCTTTCCATAGTCTGACCAAAATCATTTTTACAATTGAACTTAATCTTCCCCAGATAAAAATTCAAAAGTGAAAGGAAGATTCGTCTTAAGCACTTTCTCCATACAGTACTGAAGCTCCATCCAATAGTTTACTTTCAAAGGGCAACTCCAGAAGATGTGAACGTGATTTGCCACGACCTCGCCACACCGTCTCCAACAGCTTGTATCCCTCTTCTGACCGAACAACTGACGTGAGAACTAAAACAATAAAATAGAAACATAAACAGCAATAAAAAATATCAAAATACTGCATATCCTACCTATAATAGTTATTTGGGATAAACTCTCGTATATTGGCCTGCTTTCTAGGCTGTAACTGCACGCTAAGGTTTCTATAGAAGCAACGCGAGTCTCGTGACAGCTGGTCTCTCTCCCGATCACCAATCACTGCCCCTTGTTTTAATAAGCCATCACTGACAGTAAACATCGCACCTTAAGCCTTTTTGTTTGTTCCGGTGGTCACACCTCACCATTGCAATACGCTGCAGTCGTCACACCGGGAGATAGGCTAAAGGCCAGCCTCCCAAAATAGCCATCGCAAGTTTGTCCTTTTCCATGATGCCAGCCTGCAGATAACATTTTACACCTGGCCCCAAAACTGGGCTACGATAAGAGGAGCGAGGAGAGGACAGACATGGCCTCTTTATCTTGCCATTTCATACAATAGACTCATACTTTTACCATAATACTTCAAGCAGGTTTCTCCAAGGCGCTGATTCATACAAAGCAAGTCACTTCACATACATTATTTTTTTTCCTTTTGAAGAATATCTATTAGACAAGGTGAACAATAGACAGGGCACTGAAAGTACAAGGTAATGAGTATGAGAGCTAATTAGCAGGTGCATTGTCGGCCATCGGGGGAACATGCAGAACAGGCTCCGCCCGCAGGAAGAGAAAAGACAAGTGAAAAGAAAAGTGGGGGGGGGGGGGTTGTTCCAATGGGTCACGATGTACAAATGGGGACAGGACAATGTCATGTTGAAATATTACAACATACAGTGTGATTTAATCATTAATCTGTCGATATAACAAAAAAAAGCACACAAAAACTGAATCAGAAGTGCATAGAGAAATGCTAGTGTAGGCTCTTAGTCATCCAGGAGGGTTCCATTCACAATGTTTCACCTCTCATCCAAAAGGCTTTGCCAGGAAAACAACACTATCCACAAGAGAACCTCTTGAAAACGTATGCAAGCGAATAGAGAAAACAAACACATAGAAGGCAGGGGGCCCGATCTATAGCGTAACACTTTGCGCTCAGTAGGAACGCACTTTGAGATCTTGCAGCTCTTAGACTTAGGCAAGGCAACTTCATTTATACCGCACATTTCACACACAAGGCAACTTAAAGTGGGAAGTACGTGGGGTGGAGAAACACTCATGGCCAAAGGCGATGTTATGTAGAACAGCTTTTTCCTCCAACCAGACGGGGGCGAGGGGTTGTGGGGGAGTGAGACTGAACATGCGCTTTTGTTTTGGTCGGGTTAACGCAATTACAGCCGAGCGAGCGCCGACCTGCGCCACAGCGGGACCGGCTGTAGCTTCATCTCCTCTCGGAACACTAACATTTTTAAGCTCACGGAGGGCTTAATAAAGTTTTTTGTTTGACCTGTGAGAGCCGATAATGCTTAAGGAAGAACATGAGGCAGCACGATGTAAATGAGGAAGTGCTGCTTGCTTGTAATAAACCACACCTAAGTCCTCTCTCTTTTCATAAGTGACTTTCATAAGTGACGCCCTCTCGCCAGAGGCGCAGGCACATAGCACAACAGCTGCATCACTCGGAAAATAACCATAGTGTTTAGAGTAGCACAGCGGTGAGCGCTCGTGCTTCACAGCTAGAAGGTCCGGGTTCGATTCCCACCTGGACGGGGCCTTTCTGTGTGGAGAATGTTCTCCCCGTGTCTGCGTAGGTTTCCTCCGGGTAGTCCGGTTTCCCCTACCTCTAAAAACATGTACAATAGGCCCAGGGACTGCAGGTGGAAATTAGCACAAGTGCTATAACCTGGTACAACGCATCTCTCCTTTCTGAGGCTAATGTATATTGTACACTGTCCCTGTTCAAATAAATAAATAAATAAACAAGACTAGTTAAGGGGTAAATGATCCTTTGGGCCACAGTAGCATCTGTATTTCACCATGGTAACGGGGATCAAAATTGTTTTCTGTGCAAATTTTGGCAAACAAAATGTTACCGAAAAAAAGTTAATACGGACATTACAAATGATCATCTGTCTGATAAAGCAGACAGATGATCATCACCAACAATGTTACAGAAACTGTAGAAAAGGCGCACTGTCGCTGACACTGTTTTCCACAGAGATTGTAAATCATCCAGAGTAAATCAAACAGGAGCTGAAATGAACCAATGACAAACATCCTGAACACGCAGCCAATAACACTCAATTTCATCAATTTTATGACACTGTGTCAGCGGCAATCTGCAACTCATTAACTGCGCGAGAATGAAGAGGAGTGAACGAGGCTGTGATGGAAAATACAGGTAGAGCAGCCGCGCAGAAAACAAAAGTGAGGTCATGAAAATGTAATAATGTCACGATAAGAGCGTAATGCACCGATATGTTTCTGTTGATTACAAGTGAGTCAGTGACCATCAGAGGTTAATGTATTATGTTGTTGCACGATGAGCATTGCACCCTCTTGGGAGTGAGGTAAAATCAGTATTGAACATGAGATTATTATTATAGAAGGACAAAGAGTTAAGCCTGTCTATATGCTGTGACAGTGGTCAGCTCTGAATCCAATCAAGATGCAGAAAATGAACAGTTCCAAGTCAAATGAGCCAAAATAACATGAAGAAATGAAAGAATACGGCAGTGGAACAACTGTACATGAACTTATGACCGTGGTCTCTCTCACATTACAATCTATGGGGAGTTGCTACCGTCTCATGCTAAATTTCACAGCGTTTATCCCGTATGCAAGTTAAACACAAATCAACAGCTTGTCAGAAACACGCACACACATCAAAGTCGAAGATTTCTTACCACGATTTGCGAGGCATGGTCAGTACAGAGCTCAGATGGGTTTCTCCTCTCCTATGTTTCTGCCTTGTGCGAGTCTATTGTCTGTGCTGCTCCTAACATATTCATTCTGCCCCGGCAACCACTTCCAGACAAAACACTAAAACAGATGCATGTGTGTTTGTCTGAGCGCGCCAGCCACACACACACACACACACACACACACACACACACACACACACACACACACACACACACACACACACACACACACACACACACACACACACACACACACACACACACACACACACACACACACACACACACACACACACACACACACACACACACACACACACACACACACACACACACACACACACACACACACACACACACACACACACACACACGCGTTTTTTTTATGCGCTTTATTAATGAGTGCGGCGGCTACGGAGAAAGTGGACAGCACTGTTTATGATGAAGAGGGCGAGCGAGCGAGCACCGGGATTAATGGAGGAGAGAGGTGGACCAAATAAGGAAGGGGCGCGCAAGCTGAATCTATTGCACCTGGCACCTGCAAACTTTGAAGTTTGAAGTTAGCACTCGAAATAGAAGTGCACAACACATATGAAGAAGAAGAGGGAAGAGGAGTAGTTTAGAATGGCTGTATACAGCTACAGTTGCTGCTGCTGTAACCCGCTTAATCATTGTGAGAAAGAAAGTAACATAATTCAGTCCCATTTCGATCCTTTTTAGATCAGGTTTTGTCCTTTTTGATCTAGGTCTGGCGGTACAAGGAACATTTTTAATAACCACTGCTACTCCCCAAGAATCAGTGGCACTTCTCCACTACAGTACAGTTGTCTTACGGACCCTGTGGACCCTTCAGTGGTAGTCCATGCACCCACTACCTGAAGGGTACAGCAGTTTATTGAGGAATCAATCACTTAAAGGCGCTCTTTGTAAGTAAATAGATGATGTTGGGTTCAGAATCAATCTAAAATGCTCACCAAACTTCACATTTTACTGCTAAATATAGCTTTTCCTATCAAAATAATGTCAGTTTCCTCTTCAATCTGAATTTAGCCGTCGTTCCACATAGCGCGACCCGGCCGTGCACGCCACGGTCTACGTGCACGTATCGACACTACCCCACGGACCTTTCTGTTTCCACCACACACACACACGCATTTGCACGCTGTACAGATGGTCATTCAAAGTTTTGTAAGCCGCGATGAGAATAAATGTGGACAAATGCTGTCATCTGGTGGGAGTTATGGAATCATTCAGCTGCGCTAACATCGGCTAAATGCTAATATCGGCAAAATCCCCTTTTAGCACAGCGGTACGATGTTATGAAATATAAAATCCGTATGACCTGCGTGTCAATAGTGAGGGCTGTCCACGCTCTCGTTGCCAATCGGAGGCCAGCAGTCTGTTCACGTCACATCAGACACGGGTTAGTGCGCTTTGGCCACAGCCAGAGGTCAGTCCCAAAACGGACACCTGGTCAGACCGGTTTGGCACTGGCCTTTGTTATGGAAAAGCTCGACAAAGCGGGTGAAAGAGCCATTCTGCTGACACGCGCCTGCATGTGGAAAAACTCCTATAGTTCCAAGTACCCCCTGCTAGGTCCTCGAGTACCCCCCACTGCTCTACTACAACCCATTTTGCCATCATTATCATTACACACAACGTCTTCAATTTACCTACACAAACTCATATCTGTCCTGTGTGTACCACTATTTTGTCTTTCCTTCCTTCAGTGTGCATCTCACTTTCCTCTTCAGTCTGTAACAGAGGCATCACTCACAAACCTAATTAAGTCATATTTCAGTCTTCCGTTCAGCTCGGGACATTATAAAGACATCAGCGCTCATGCAGCAAATACACATCTGGCTTATCCTGTGCGCAGAAATGACAGATCGACTTCACTGGGGGCAGGAAAAACAAATAGCATCGGTAAATGCAAAATCAACATTGTGGAAAATACAGCTGATGTCGTCTGCAGAGTCCACACCTTTTGTCTGATATATTTGTGACATTCTTATGAACAAACGTATAAACCCAATTGTTGCTCCCATTTATAATAGCATTGATCAGAAATACGTGGTATCTTCCCCCGCCCCCCCTCCTCAAGTCTTCCCTGTTCCATCTTTTCTTCTATCTTGAATGTGCTTTGAAGGAAAACACAATAGCGCTGATTGCATGAAGGGTAATGAGCTAATTGTACTGGAAATATACTGGCTCGGTTGGTAGAGCGTCTTATGATCAGGTCGCCCACCACCATCATGATCGTAGTACCCCAGTGGCCACAATAGTAGCTTACCAACACCACCATGTGTTTCATTTAAACCAATATTATTAAAGGGACTATACAGAGTTTAAAAATGTAAAAATTAAGTATTTTCCTCCCCCTACATGTTCTAGCAATGTCCTAATGTGTAGAATGAGCTCAAACCTGTTCACCACAACTGCCTCCAAAATCCTGTACTGTTCCTCAAAAAGGTGTTAATTCGGGTTCGAAGTGCCGTCATGCACAAGCTTAATATAGAACCTGCAGTTACGCGTAAGACCTGAGGAGGCAGTAGTGAGTATAGAAATAACCTAACTTGCATCTAGTCCCTTAAACATTAGTATTATTTAGATGACTAACACTGCATCTATTTCTGCTACTGTACTGTACTCATTTTACTCCTCCCATAGCGCTGCTTTAAAGTCATACAGTGCCGCTGTGGCGCTGCGTTATGAGAGCAACTAAACTGCGATGCTGTACAAACAAACATCCCAGCGAACTCATTGCTTCAACATATTCAAACAGAACGTTTGGCCGATGTGTAGCCAAGGCAAAGCGGAAACATATGTGGAGACAAGCTGGTGAGGTCCCGCTCCCGGCAAAGTCAGGTGTGAGGAGAGGCGAGCCCTTTCACTTCAGACACAGGCGAGAAGTATTTTTAATAGGGCTGTACGATTTTGACATAAAAACTAATTGCGATTTTTCACCCAAATATTGCGATTGGATTTGCGTATTTCTAAAACTGCTCAAATTATGAGTGATGGAAGTTATGTTCCTTTTAGACTTTAGTCAAACAACATATTTTTGCTCAAATTTCCCCACATTAGAACAATATGCTACACAATAATCTCCCCAACATTCAGAGTACCTTTGGGGGACAGCCACTCGCAAAAAATATCATATTGTGATATTAGGTGATGCAATATCCATATCGCAAGAAGCCACAATATATCGCAACATCAATAAAGTCTTCATCTGACTGAGATCGACACATTTTTTTTTGCAAACTCAGATAAAAAATGCACTGAATTAATACATTTGTAAACGTTCTAGTTAAAGTTTTAGCAAAAACTAAATGTAGTCTTGTTTTGGGGCTGATGTTTATCTCTTGTTTTGACACAATTTGCTGAAAAACTAGTTACTTACAATTTATGTTTAATTACAATGGAACATATTGGGATTGAAATGGTTCAGTGTAATATCGCAATAATATTGTTATCGCAATATCGCATATCGTAAGTTACTTCAATATCGTGCAGCCCCAGCAGCCATACTGTATGATAAAAATAAGTCCGGGGTGGAATAGCGTCTAAACACTTCAGAATCTGCTTCATGAAAACTCAAACCTTTTATCTGTTGCAGCTGCACAATTGTGATCGGTAACATCTATCACTCAAATGCCAAAGACGGAAGAAAACAAACCCTCAGCTTCTTCAAGTTTGGTTATTGCAGTGGTCAAACCCTCGATTTTGATTCGATATTGATAAATCTTGAAGCCCTAATTTTTAACCACTAAAAACATCTGTAAAGAAAAATACTCTTTTATTTTGTTCATTGGTTGAAATGTAAGGCAGTATGGCTTTAAGTACACAACTGTTACTGAGGTTATTACTCTGACCATCACTGTGTTAGCAAAGAGCTTTCATTAGCGGCACAAACACAAATCTATTTTTCAAAGCGCCTCCTTCCCTATTCCTTTAAAAAAAAAAAGAAGGTATTGTTACCCCCTTACAAGGACTGACTGCATCAAAGAGCGGCTCGTGCACACCCCCACGTGCACAAACCCGGAGCCCGAGTCACGACCGCCTCATTCGTATTCAGGCCCTCTCCAGAACAGCCGGCTAACGGCACCTGCAGCTTTGTGTCCAAACGCTGTTTTACATGAGACCAGGCGCCGTGTGATTGATCTGCTGGCTTATGTTTGAACCAACGCGGAATGCAAAAGGGGACGAGGTGACCGGCACGCAAATGTTGAAGTGCTTACTCAAAAAACACTCAAGGAATATGGTGTCGCTGCACGGGGAAAGACAGGAGACAGATGGAGAGTATGAGGTTCTCTTTGGACGAATCAAAGACGAACCAGATCGGAAATGAGCACATCACAGGGAACAAGCTTATCTTAGATGTGTTGGAGACAAAGTCAGAAAGAGACAAGATTCCTCTGTGACTTTCTGTGTGGAGTCTGCATCCAGACAGGTTGGCCCAGCGACACTGGAAATAGCATTACATTTATTTTTAAATAAAAGTATACTGCGGTCAAAAAGGTTTGTTCTTTCTATTATGTAGCAGACGCAGACATTGCACCTTCTGCTGGCAATACCTCTATTTATAATTCATGGAGCCCTTGTCAGATACGTATAATGGTTCTGAGTTATACCACATACAATACTAAGGCTGTATTTGCCCCAGTAAAAAAACATGAATTAAACCTTATTACAATTACCACCAAAGTAAAATTGTCCAAACCGTTAGAGCAATTCTCAGGATTAAACCCCAAAGTATCTATGTAATTTCATTGTGCAAATAATATGTCATAAGCACTTCAGCAAAAGGACAGACTGAAGAGTAGTGGTGCGCTCTCAAACCTGACGTAAAATCACATCCACCTGACTATTTTATTCACCAACAGCCTGTGTGAGCTACATTTGTAATTCAAGGTCTTGACCCTGAATGTGTTAAAAAGCAAAACAAAAATAAGAAGGTTTCAGTCAATATGCACTCGGCATCGGTCGATAGAAAGTCATATGGAGACACAGGTAATGAATATTTATTCTGCAAGCAGGTGGCTGGGTCTGGTAACAGTTAGTCAAGACCGTTTTGGAAGAGCAAGCGGAAGTATCTCATGATCTCATCTTAAAAGACTCAAATAGTGGTTTCCTACATTTGCAGTGCAGAAGAAGAGAAGATTGTTCCTCCAAAGCCTGAGAATTCACTGAAAAATGCTTCTGCCACCCACTTTTGGGGCTCCACTCCCGACGCACCAAATCAGTGGTTCCCCACCTTTTTTGCCTTGAGGACCGCTTGGACTTTTCAGTGGTAGTCCGTGTGCTCCCTGCCTCAGGGGTGTTGCTGTTTATTTAAAAAGCAATCACTTAAAAGAGCTATTTGTAAGTACAATGACAATGTTCAAAATAAACCTTAACAACACATTTTACCTCAAAATATAGCTTTTCCTATCAAATTCATATTCAGTTTCCCCTGTTTTTCAATCTGAAATAGTTCGAAGTACCCCCCACTAGGTAGAGTACCCGCAGGGGTCCCCATACCCCTGGTTGGGAAACACTGCGGCTAAATAACAATAGGCAGTGATGTAAGATGTGTAAATTGCCTGCATCCTTCGGCGCCTCCAAAAACCCCGTTATATAACATCCTTATGTAAGTCATGCATGTATATTAGGCTTGCCTTTGTTAATCCCTGTGGGGGAACGTGTCCTGCCTTATTTGGGAGCAGGAGGCGGATTATAAAAAGGGCCGGTACTACAGGAGCTCCCGGGCTCCCTGCACCATGACACAATGAGACAAACCACATGCTGCTCGCACGTCTAAATGTCAGCCCCTCGGTAATGTAAGGTGTGATTTGTGCAAAGTTCAGAGCTCGGCTGGAGACGGAGGGGCTCGACGCGCGGGGCACAAAAAGAATCGGCAAAACAAATACACGAGCGAACATTGTTTTCTTTTGCAATGAAACGCACTCTGTAAAAGATGAATTAGCTCCACCAAAAATCCCGAAAAACAAAAGGAAGTCCACGACGCACTATTGTCGACTTTAATAGGCGTCGTCGGCATCAATCGAACAACAGGATTGTTAAGATGGCCTCACCTGGCTTTGAAGGCCGTTGCAAAGGACTTGTCGATCCTAGAAAGAGAAAAAGAAGAAAATCAATCACCAAAATACCAAAAGCTATACTTAAATACTTAAATTCAGCATGGTTCGCCTGAGACCTCTGACAAAAAAAAGTTTACCATTAACCTTGAGTTAAAAAAGGATTTTGTCTAAGAAGACGTGTGCATCGATTAAAAAGAACCCTCAATGGCTCTTTGGAACCAGCGGGTAATCCTTAGTAATTGGTTCTCAGTGGAAATGGTCAATCATGAAGAAAAAGGCAATGCACTTGTGACCGTTAAAATAAAAATAAAAATAAAAAGCCTTTATTTATTAGGCCTTTATTATCGTTAAAAGAAACTAAAGAATGAAGGCTACAGAGAGAGTGTTTATAGGATGTGTCCTGATTGATATTGCCAGCAGGTACACGTATACTGCAGCCTTTATATACGTAAGTACCACTCCTGTCCATTATCCCTCTGACCTGAACTGTGTGTACTATTCAACAGAAAGCTGCACATAATGTCCAGACCTCTTTTACACTCCATTCAGTCTGTCTATACTTAAAACCCACAGCAGTCCAACAAACTATAATAATTATGATAACAGCAATCATGATGACACTAATGGCTTGGATGCATTTAGCTTCTGAATGCACTCGAATGACCTACTTTTTAAATAAAAAAAGACAAATAAAACTACTCCACTGATGCTCATGTACTGCTTTGTAATGTGTCAGAAAATCATTCAACCTAAATCTATGTACAGTGCACATTTTGTCATGTTTACAACCCTAAACGTAAAGATTTTATTTTGAATTGTTTACTGAAAGTTCACACACAAGTAACAGACAACTGTGAAGTGAAAGCAAAATGATACATAATTCTGTTATTTTAACAAATAAATAGAAAAGTGAAAAGTGGGGCGTGCACAAGTATTCACAGAATGTTCTGAGTGCATTAAATTGCCTTTATAACATTCCTAATGACGGCAGAATGTTCACACTTTGCCCTAACCATTAAACAGAGGCCACCTGTGTGTAATCTACTCTCAGTATAATTCCAGCTGTTCTGTGAGGGCCTCAGAGCTATGGTCGGAGTGTATTAGTCACTAAGCAACATCATGAAGGCCAAGGAGCACACGAGAGAGGTCAAGGATAAAGCTGTGGAGAAGTTTAAAGCAGCGTTAAGTTATACAAAGATTTCCCAAGATTTTAACATCTCACGGAGCACTGTTCAATCCATCATTCAGAAATGGAAAGAGTATAGCACCACTGCGAACTTACCAAGACACGGCCGTCCACCTAAACCAACAGCTCCTCCAGATAACTCTGGTGCTTTGGTCAGATGAGACAAAAAAATTAACTTTTTGGCCCAAATGCAAAACGTTATGTATGGAGCAAACCTAACACTGCTCATCGTCCTGAGTGCACCATCCCCAGTGTCAAATATGGTGGGGGGAGCATCATGCTATGGGGCTGCTTTTCCTCAGCGGGGACTGGGAAGATTGTAAGAATAGTTGGGAAGATGGATGGAGCCAAATACAGAGACATTTTGGAGGAAAACCTGCTGGAGTCAGCATGAGAATTGAGGCTGGGGCGGAGATTCACCTTCCAGCAGGACAATGACCCTAAACACAAAGCTAAATCTACAATGGAATGGTTTAAAAACAAACATATTAATGTGTTAAAATGGCCCAGTCAAAGTCCTGACCTAAATCCTATTGGAAATCTGTGGAAAGACCTGAAAACTGCTGTTCACAAACGCTCTCCTTCTAATTTGACAGAGCTTGAGTTGTTTTGTAAAGAGGAATGGGCTAAAATGTCAGTCTCTAGATGTGCAAACCTTGTAGAGTCATACCCCAAAAGACTTGCTGCTGTTATTGCAGCAAAAGGGGGTTCCACAAAGTATTAATTCATGCTGTATGAATACTTATGCACACCCCACTTATTTAAAAAAAAATAACAGAATCATGTATCATTTTGCTTTCACTTCACAGTTGTCTGTTACTTGTGTGTGAACTTTCAGTAATTCAAAATAAAACGTTATGCTGCGTTTACACATAAGCACGATGCGTTACGAATGCCACAAATCCACATTCGTGGCCAAGGATCACGAATTTGATGATTCGGGGTAGAGGTTTCACGCGCCGCCACTAACTGTTGCGACCTGTTACTACGCGTTACGATTAATGGCACGAATTATTACGCACAGTCACGAATATGCGTCCCGCGCTGCTGCGTGGTGTTGCGCGCTGCTGCGTGGTGATGCGCGCTGCCACGGGATGTTACGGGTCACTAGGAATATTCGCGTTCTGTCCGAAATCTGTCAAGAATTGGGCGAAAGTGGAGTGATCTTCTTCCACCGGGTTGGAGGCGGAGCAGAGGCCGTGCTCTCCTGAGTCAATGGGCTCGTCTGGCTCCAACTCCCGAACATCAGGTACGACCGCAGGAGGAAGAAACACTTTCAGCACCCCGAGGAGCGGCAGCGGCTCGGGGTGCTGAAAGTGTTTCTTCAGGTGCTGTCCGTGACTTGGAGCGCGGATTGGCCGACTTTGTGACACTTTTCCTTGGCGTAGCTACTGCAGGTACCAACATTTACTTTGGGCGTAGCGTGGGTTTCTGTCAATTTTGAGCGTGAAAACAGTGATTCTGCTCCACGAATGCTCTCACGCTGAATTACGAAGCGCCACTACTCCTCACGAAAGGACACGCTCCGTTGCGAACTCCACAAACAGAGGGTGATTCGTGACATTCGTGGAAGATTTTTTGACAGACAAAAACTTTCTCCACGAACGTCACGAATGTCACGAGCTGATGCGTTCTGTTAAGAATCCCATTGAGATGCGTTAAGTCACGTCACGAACGTCACGAATGACGGAAAAATGACATTCGTAACGCGTCGTGCTTATTTGTAAACACAGCATTAGGCTTGTAAATATGACAAAATGTGCAAAAGTTCAAGGTGTATTAGTACTTTCGCAAGGCACTGTAACAGCTCTGTGTATGGCATTCATACAATCACACGAAACTATGCCAATATTTTGAAATAGGAAATCTTCCACCATAAATGACCTTTATGCACGTCAACATGGGACTTATTATTTTCATCTACGCACGTCATTCCCATTTTTACAGCTTATCTTCTTATCTAAAATTCAAACGAACTGGTTTTACATGCAAACTTGGAACTGTAAACATTTCGCACCGTCATGGAATAGAAAGACACTGCCCAATTCAGCTGTTCCTTGTTTTGAATTTTAATATTGCCAGATCTTTATCAGGAAGCGGGCGTCAGAATGGGATAAAGCTGCAGTTTGAAAACACCTTTTGTTCATACGTATATTTATCAAATCAAATCAAATGTATTTATATAGCACTGTAGCATCCAGTCAATATTGAGAAGTCCAGAACTGATGGTTAAATGACTTTTATTGCCATCCGTGTCGTCATCAACCAACGTAAGAGCTATGTAAAACAAATAAAACCATACGTTACATTTTGACCGTTATAGCTCATTACATCAGTTACCTTCCATTAGCGTTACCAAAAGTACAATAAACATTTCAAGTATCTTAAATATATAATTCATTAACTTTACAAACCTTGTTCCCCAATTGACCGACGCTAACCCTTGTAGTTTTTAACTGTTCTTTTCCGTGGCCTTTTCCTTTTAACCGTGAACCTTTGTAGACTTTATCTTTCGTCTTTTTTCGTCCGTTCAAGCCGATTTCCGTTTCTATGCCTCCCGTTTCTATGGTTACCAAAGCTTTGTACCGGAGATATAATCAACATAGTGCTTAACTACCCTGCTGGTCTTTACAAGCACATTTGAAACAACTGTTGTTGACCAAAGTGCTTCACAAAAAGGTCTACAGTACAAACAATAATAATAAACAAATCACAATATACAAGCAGCAAAGCACTAACAGCTCAGATTTTGGCCATGATAGACAGTGTTAAAAGCGTTTGCATAGAAATGTGTCTGTGCAGCTCGTATGTGGAGAGGCAGGTCATTCCACAGTTTGGGAGCTGCAACAGAGAAAGCCCTGTCCTCTTTGGTCACACGCTTGGAGCGAGGAACCTCCAAAAGCAGCTGATCAGAAGATCTCAGAGCCCAAGCAGGGGCGTGGCGTACAAGAAGCTCAGACAAATACAGAGGAGCAGTGCCATGGAGACGTTTGAAAACAACAAGTAGAAGCTTAAACCTTATCCTGTAATACACAGGAAGCCAATGTAGAGCAGCGAACACTGGGGTGATATGCTGTCTCTTTTTGGTCCCTGTAAGGAGACGGGCAGCTGCGTTTTGTACCCCCTGGAGGCGACGAATTGAATGCTGACGTTTATAATCTTATCAAATTAAAAAAGATTTTCTCTCAACCTTTTGGCCAAGAGGAGTTTGTCTAGGGACATCTGAGCAGTTACAGTGTTGGACTGACTCTGCTACTAATACACTAACCTGCAGCTACAGAGTGTGGAGTTGAGACTTACTGCTGCTGCGACTACTACTTTGACCGCTACTACAAAAACTAAGGATGCACCGATCCGATACTGGTATTGGATATCGGAGCAGATACTGAGAAAATATACAATATCAGGCATCAGCTACAAATATCCGATACTGAACAGATACCAGTTTTGGCTCTCCCTGCTTTAAAAACACAATTTTCACCAACAATACCTCAGTGAATATGCGTATGCTGAATATCATTTTGAAGCTAAGCTGAGTTCGTTTTAACCTCCGCACACGTATTTTTGATTATCGCGCAAAATGCCGCAGCTAGCATCAGCATTCTAAAGCTAACAGGAGCCTGCCAACGCTAACAAGAACTAATCAAGGCTGGGTCTGAAACTATGATAGAAATACCTTAAGTGGCCAATAAAATAAAATAACTACTGCTGGAGCGGCCAAGTGTTTTTAGTTTAGTTTATGAAATGCTGTTAAAGAATAACTGTTAACATATTTTTAATGCACAAATTGTAACGATCAGATCACTTTATGCAAGTTGTTTATATTAATGTAACCTAAAAGCCTTTCACGTAGCCAAAGATATAAAAAAGTCCAGTAATCCTTGTTAAATGTTTTCCATTAGTTTAGTAATAGATATAACTAAGAATTTATCTGTAACACCAGAACACAAGATAAGACTTTATTGATCTTATTAAAATAGAGAAAAGAGGACCATTCCCTTTTTCACTCATGGAAAGCTACTTTTAAGAAGGTTTCTTGGTATCGGTTAATATTGGATATCGGCAAATACTCAAACCCCCAGTATCGATCGGAAGCAAAAAAGGACAAAACAAAAATCTCTACTCTACTACCACAACAATTACTCTTCCAACACCTACTATTCCAACTCTTTCCACTACAATAGATGAGAAACAGTCTATTTGCATTTCCTCTTTTAATGTTTAAATTTGTGCCACTATGAGCAGTGTTGCTCTCACGCTGAGTGTGTGACTCTCGGTCCAGTGGGACGAGGCTAATTGCTGGAGAGTCGTTGTTAGTCAGGAGAGTGTCAGTGTATACACTCAAATGCACTCACTGGCAGCTCCTGCACAGATGCACCATGGGAAATCATCACGTCCAAGAAACGAAATGACCAAAACAAGATCACCTACAACTGGATCCTGGTAAGACTGAAAGTGTGGCCATACCGCCTTTGCTCTGCCCAATCCCGTCAGACCTTGGAAGCTAAGCAGGGAAGGGCCTGGTCGGTACGTGGATGGGAGACCGTTTGGTAACACCAAGAAGCCTAGCGAATGCAGTGAGTGAGTGGTGGTAGTCGGAGACTCCAATGGTGCAGACTGGTTGCCTCGCTTCCGTCAGTCTACCCCAGGGCAGCTGTGGCTACAAGAGTAGCTTACCACCACCAAGTATGGAGTGAATGGTTAATGCAAAATGTAAAGCGTCTTTGAGTGTCCAGAAAAGCACTATATAAAACCGATGCATTATTTTTGTTATGATTATTATTAAAGCGAGAGGCATTAGAGTTAGGCAACACAAAGTAACTCAACTGCTATAAGTATATCGTACATAAAGCTACTTGTATTTCTTTTTTTGGAAGGTAAGGCAACTAGCAACCCAACTTAACATGTTACTTTGAGCTACACAAAGCACAGCACTGTCCCTATACAAGTGCTTATGTGAATTTGCAGTGTACACAGAACATATCGAAGCAGCACTATGAGAAGAGCTGTCAACTTCAGGACAAAGTGTCAGAGGTGTGACCCAGAGGAGAGGCCCACACCCATCCTTCCTTTTTCAGAATGTTACTTTTCTCTACCACATACTCACCAGCACAAAGAAGGATTGCAAACTTTTATAATGGCAAAATCAAAACTTTTACAATGCATGAATGTCTATCATGTAAATTATAAGCGACAATTCAAAATATATATATTAAATGTGTTTAAAACGGTTGCCAACAATTGACAAAGAAAAGTAGATGTAAAAATAAACATTTCTTGCGGGAACTCTTTAAGTCATAAACATTTCACACAATTTTAAGAGCTTTAACTTGTGAACTCATCTTTCCAAAGCCGTTTCAGAGGTCTCTGCTGCCACCTGTCATGTTTCACTGGCACATTGTTCAATCACACTTTGTTGTTGTAGTTTTAGCAACCCTATAGTGCAAAAATGCCAAACCCAATCACTGTTAAAAAAAATTCATAACATACCCAAAGCCACCAAAAGTCAGGCTCCTCTTCCTCAGCATATCACTGCCGTTTCTGTCCCTCCGAGGGGAAATATCTCCAGCTGCTTGTGTGTGTTTGACCAGTCCTTTCTCCTGCGCCTCTGTTTGCCTTGTTTGTTTTTTTTCTCTGTAACCTTGCTCGATTTCCAGGCCAGTACCAGCTCCTCTGTGCCCCCTCCTGTTTGCTGTCCAGGTTGAAACTGCCCTCACACAGGTGCATAAGAAATAAGGGTTCTGAAAGAAAAGGGAGGAGCAACAGGGAGGGGCTCTAATGCAGCAGCCTCTCCAGTGCACTGGTTTTGTTATGACAGTTGAGAAAGACCAAATCTGTCACTAAGTTAACATGGTGACAAAGTATTGTCATTAAACATTACTCAATAGACAAAAACAAAGCAGAGGGCAAAAAGGTTGGGACAAAGGGGGAATTAAACCATGTTTTGTGTTTGTGTTTGAATAATTCGCAAATCATCTAATAAAAAGGTCCTGTGCCTAATTTATTTTCTAGTAGCATCAAATTATAAAGCATTTTTCAGCTGGCAGGCTAGTTGCTGTGACTATGCTGGTCAAAGTACTTGATTTTATTACTTGAGTAAAAGAACACATACGAGTCAAGAGACAATACTAAAGTATTTGCTGCATAAAAAAGTCAATGTAAATGAGTATGGAAAATATGTGGCTGCTGCTTTGTGGCTTCAAAACCACACAAAAATGCACCTAAATTCACTACCCGTACAGCAACACAATGGGGAAAGTCCTTCTTCCTTGTTGTGAATCAGTACATCTGCTCAGCGCCACCTACTGTTCAAAGTGTGCACATCATAAGGCTTTTAAAATGAACAAAACACATAGACAAATTTACTTTTTTTTTGTTTACTGAGGATCCTTTATAGAAATGTAATGGAGAAGAAAGTATTATAATTTATCTTTCAAATGTAGTGAAGTAAAAGTAGTTCTCAACAAAAGTGAAGTACTGATCCTCAAAACTCTACTTCAGTACTTAGGTAAATTTGTTACTGACCACCTCTGACTGCGACGGTATTACTCCCTGAAAGTTATGAGTTTAAAGTCATCCCTGTGAAGATGTGGATTTTTAGAAAAGTTGAACCACAAAATGTATGCTGTGCTTCCAGAATTATTTTTTATTTTTTTTCAACTCTTACTACTACTAAAAAAAAGGTCAAATCTGATTTGTGCAAAACAAATATCTTCTGAGGATTACGCTTCTCAAACATCCTGCAGTTATCAAGCTATAAAAACCTAACACATGTATCATGATTCATGAGTTCAACTATTTTTCAAAGTGCACAGATAGCTCAAAATTCAAACTCATTTCCCTGGCATCCTCCATAGAAGAGAAACTTTGAGAGACGGAGATGTGTTTGAGCCAAATGTGCCAATTTTTCTTTTCAACCTTAAACACTCTGTTGCTATAGAGACGGCAGACGGGAAAAGGAAAGGCATTCTTCTGTAAATTCTTCAAAGTCAGGCTCATGCAGTTGGAACAAAGACAAATGACCATTCCTTTTACCTGATACATCGGAATACATTTTTAAACATTTAATATAGGTTAGATAAAAAAAAATATTTACTTCCAGAGATGGAAAGTAATTGGAAACTGTAATTGAGTCAATGTCCATATACATCCTAGGTCCATTATATAAACTAAAATGTTAAATCCAGATTTATGGAAAAATGGATACAATATATTTTGGCATCTACCATGGGCAGTAGCAGTGGTGGTTGCTGAGGGCAAGTAAAAAAAAAATTAAAAAGCAGTTACATTTTGTGGTAATAACAACAGACTAAGTAGGAGTCATCATTACAGGACTGATGGTGAAGTATTGGTGGGGGTAACAGTAGAAGCAGCAACAGTAGCAGAAGTAGTTAGCGGTAGTAGTTTTTTTCAAGATACACATTTTACTTTTCTAGCATATTTAAGTTGACTTCATCGTAACTTAACTTTTTCCTCCTCGGCAGACCATTCTTACTACAACCTCCCCAACACATGTATAGCGTCCATTTACTCGCTCCTCACTAACGTTCTTGCTGTGTTGGGCTCCTCTGCTGACGTCGCTTACACCACGGCCCCTGCTGCTGCACGGACAGCCGGTGAAGGGGGCTGAGTGACATCACCACATGGCACCTAACGCTGTGTCGTCATTGGGCGGCTATTTCTGACTGTACCATTCACTGAAGACAGGCATGTTTTCACAGGGCATCAGTGAGAGCGGCAGGGTTTCATACAGGCCAAAGACACTTAAGCCTGTTCAAGAAATGCAGCGACAACAAAACAAGAGTATAGGAGTTCAAATGAGCCGTGTTTGAATGCTGGTGTCAATATTGTAGCAAAGGTGTTAGTCTCTCTTCTTGGAGGCTTCTTCAGGGCTAAAGTTTCACTACCCTAGCCTTTTGTTCACGCTGAATTGGGATCCACTAAGTTTATGGCGGCTCAACTGTACCTCCCGTCAGTGCAGAAAAGGGGAACATCAGAGCTGAAGAAGCCTCTTGGATGAGGGGTGAAAGGTTTTCCATTTTAAACGATGCAGACCATGTGACTACTAATGGTAAATCTATGCAACACTTAATCCTTATTCCAATCTGGCTGAATGGGGGGGAAAAAACAACACTGATTTAAATCAAAACATCATGGCATAGGGCTGAAATTAAATTGTAATTGCAATTGTAACGTTTACATTTAGCGAATAGCAGAGGCCACCAGACACTTGAAATGATCAGTCCCTTTTGTAGTGTTTTTGAGTACACCGCTCACTATGCAAACGGCAGACACTACAGCCAGACAACAACAAACGCCCATTTGCTGAAGCCTATAATTACCCCACCATTGATGAAATATTTTTCCAGTTTCCAAAGCAAAACATTATGCCTATAGATGGTAATACTTGCAGCCTATACCATTATCTGAAATGAAAGTCATGGGGGAGATTGCCTGTATGTTTGTTTTCTCTCCTCTCCCTTTAATAAGTTTCCTTGGATAATTCAATTGCCGTGAGCCAGTGTTTCATCTAGATTGCGTTTGTTCCTGGTCCGGCTGCGCCGCTCTCGTCTTCTCACCACCTAATAAGGTATTTTGTCATTATAGGCCTGGTCCTGGGGGTGATATATGCACAGACAGGCGTGGGAAGACCTTTCATTTATATTTTATTGGTTACACCACGTCTCTGTCGTCTATAATGGCTTCATCAGCTGCTGTGTGGTTTAGTGGAGAAATACTGTTTCACTAAAGCACGCATTGGCAACATCCATCTTCAACAAACGCTGAGATGCGTTTCTTTCAGCTGAATTCACAGGGGAAATTCAGAACCAAATGCTGAATAAACCCATCGCTCACAAAATCCCTGTATAAAACCGATTATTGTTAGTGTTTCCTCATTAAAAAAACAACATAGTATTTCATTCTCGCGTGTTCGAGACGTGCCTCAAAATGAGATGGTGGCCCTTCTGTTTTTTTCCCTGCAGCATGTCTACCTAAAATTCTATAACAGAGACCCGTCTGGCACTGCTTCATAAAGGTGGGGGAAGGAAGTAGACGCGCAGCAAATCTCGCATCTGAAGTATTTCTAACAAAACATTCAAAGTAGTGGCAGCAACAAATTGTTTTCGCTACCTGTCTCTGTTTTTGAGTAGGAGAAAATGGGAGGGAAAAACAGCAAGGGGCTGCTCTAAAGTTTGGAAGATTTGAAAGTCATCTACAGCCGTCGGACTCACAGATGGCATGTCTCCGATGTCTTTCTTCTTTCTTAGACAAATATGACGATCACTTGACACAGTTTTAAATCATATAATGGTCAAATGTATTATATAGGCACATTCTCATCACCTGTGTCATTGTGTCTGCGGTTACCATGCTGGTCAGTGGTCATACTCTATAATTACTGTGTTGCACCCCTCATCTGAGTGCTACTTGTGCTTTAAAGCAAATGCATTAATGTCACGCCAGAGGCTCTCAAATGAAGCGGCAAGAGGACTGAACATTTCAAGCAAAGGCCAAGTGCAGTTACGACTTCATACTACAATGTAAAGAGCAATTATGCTAAAGGTTAGTTAGTGGTTATATGTGGTGGTTGACAATACAGATGATCTGAACTTGAACCACTGACATGAATTCCACTCAAATTCTTTTCGAATGAGGACAAACATTTCATCTTTGAGGTACATGGGCTCATCTAACAGTCGTTGATTCCTTTAATTCAGTGATTCCCAACTTGGGGGGATTGCGGGGGGGGGGGGGGGGGGGTCTGGTCTAAACACCCCCTTTAACCAAGCCCCACTTTGATCCGCCTGCTATTATTACTGCGGCCTTTTCGCCCTCTCGTTTTTCCTCCGTTGACAGAGTCTAATGAAAGTGACAGCTAGCCCACCCAGACGCCCACACTGCCCTGCCATCCGTCCAACAACAGGCAAACTACACAGACAGCGGACACGTTTTTGATCACAGCAGGATCGACGCTGCGCCCCCCCACACCCCCATGGACACGGAGCCCTTTCAGTCATGCATCCAAATTAACAGGCTTTGACACGTGTGAAGCTCTGCCTCTCCTTCTGCACAAGCGCTAACAATCTCCCTGCCCCGATGGTGCTGTTCTCTCCTCCATATGAGATCACAGGAAAGTTGGAGCGTTTTCTCCTGGCAACGACAATACCCATATGTGTTCAAAGACATGTGCAAGATATTTCTTTAAAGATTCATTTTTAACTCACGCCATGTCTCTTCTATGAGCAGGTACAAGGATAGATGGGTCAAAGTAATTAAGCCAATATAAAACAAATGATGCCCACTATTTGTTGTAGCATATAAAGGATACCTTAGGATCATTCTAAAGTGCAATTGATAGATAATAATCTTTTACTTTGTTCCAAACAATAAAGTATCTATTTGACCCATAATAACATAAAGCCTTTGATATGTGTAAGGTGAATCAATTAAACTTGAATTTCTAACAGTAAATGGACAAGTAGAGAAATTCATCACAGTGGGTATGTCTAATAATGAGGTCTCTGTGCAGATACTATAAGACTCCAACAACACAATCAGCACAGAAGCAGGACTATGGTACCATGGATTTAACCCTTTAAACTCCACCTGACCTGAGTACATCTTCTCCAGTCTGGCATTAATTACCCACATCTAAAAGCCTCTTGAAAAAAAGCAACAAAAACGTGACAAAAACACAACAAAAAAGTTACAATCAATTTCTTTCAAATGAAGCCTGGGTGTTAATTGAACCTAGGACACCAATTTCATCATCACCTACCTCCAGTTAATGATCGCGTTTGCAAGGGTCACACCTCTACCGCAGCCTATCAGCGCAGAGCCACACCTCCGTAGCAGCCAATCATCGCCCTCGGTTCTGTTTTTAAGCCTCTGGCATTCATGGTTCGTTCGCTTCCCAGCTGTGCTGTGACCCACCTCCACCCCGTCGCCGCCTCTTCCATCTACGGCTGCATCCTTCTCAGGCCTCCCATGCCACCACCAGTGTCCAGGCTCCGGGGGAAGACATCTCCAACTCTAACCTGCCCATCCATACTAAATTTAATTCATATATCTGATGCCTACTGCCGGGATCTGCTCGCCAAAAATCTATATATGTCAATAAACCTTTCTAATCGTTGCTTTTGTCTGTTTAAGTCTATCCAGGTTGAAATGAGGCATTACACTGTTGCTCTCCAGTTGAGAAGCTTTTAGATTTGGGTAAAATCGAACTGGAGACAATGCACTCAGTTAAGGAGGGGATAAGGGGTTAAATAGAACCAAATGTAACCCTAACGCAAATGTGAAGGTGGGTGAAATGTCATGCCAGCTCTGGGTATGGGACCACAAACCTTCAGATAAGCTGGTGAATGTCAACCAACACTATCAATGGAACCGTAAGCACATTTTGGAAACCGCTACTCTCACTTACTTGAATGACTCTAAAATTGTCCAACAAAAAACACATTGATTTAGTTCACTTCCTCCCCGTTGCAGCTGCTACTAGCTCGGAGAAGGATCCAGCTTTGATAAAACATCCAGAGGGGGGGCATAACGCCATACACCCACGCGCAAACGCATCTAATCAGGTGCACGGCAATCTCCTCGCAGTGTTTCGTTTACCACTTAATATCGGCGCACAACGATAAAAATACTACATGCAGCGACGGTGACTCATACAACAGCGTAATAGAGTTTGATCTCACAGTGGAGGTGAATAAACAGCAGATGAGAGAAGTCAATAAATAGAGAGATGTGTTGGTACAGTGCCAGCAAAGGGAAGTACAGTATGGTGAACAACAAGCGGTTCTTATTTGCAATACCGCACTTTCCATCGTTTTTCAGCAATGAAATATTTTCGATGACCAAAAATAATCAAAAGCTAAAAAAAAAAAAAAGTCATTAATGGAGTAACTATGACTAAATGTATTGAGCAAAAAAGGGACAAATGGGTAGAAAATGCAATCTCTTCATGCAAAAAGTTTGAATCATTTTGCCCTTTTTGATCAAAAAGCGCCAAACCATGCAATTTCAACACCTTAGATCCTCGGGGTGTGGGTCCTACAGGGATAGGAAGTGTGGAAGACAGGTTCTAGAAATCAATAATAATGGCTCAATGGTGACACACAAGCTAGGTCTATTATTCTAGTATTTACTTATGTGACCAGCTACTCGAGCGGAAAGATGCTTCTGAAGATAGAAGCGAAACGCCCTCAGCTCTGTCAACCCAGTCCAGTCGACAATACTGGAAAATCTGTACTGCGGTGAGTCAACATGAATTGACAGGGCCTTTCATTTGTCATTTCCATCAAAAAGACAAATTAAAAACAAGTTCAAATAACTGCCAAAACGATTACGAGCCAAAGGCGAGATTTAAAAAAAAAAGTCAGAATGAACTGAAAAGAACGCCGTCTTATTCTGTTTGTAAGTAATGGGCCGAATGTGCTTTTTGGCAGCAGATATCGAACAGACTGCGCACCGTTTACACTGGACAAATGGGAATAAGCCAGAAAACATGGCAACTTCTACTTAAAATAACAAGCAACAACACTGTTTGTAGCTGTTTGGTTCAACTGGTCGGTGTGAAGCAGGGGTGCTGACTTTCTCCATGCCATCTCTGCAAAAATTCACAATATTGAATGAGCGCTTTTTTTGGGGCTTGCAAGAAAGTGGTACATTGCAACAACAACAAAGGCTTTTTTTCCCTATTCATATTTTTGTGGAAGGGTAGCCTAACAGCGAAGGGGCACCTGACATGTCAAGAATGAGACTTTATAGGAGTGAATAGGACATACTGTATGTGTTAAACATAGATACAGAGACGTTAATGTTCTGACAGGACACTTATTAGAGTTGGAAAATGACAGGGTTATACATGATGATGAGGAAAGACTCATGAGCAGGTTATTTGGGCTTTTAAATGTACAAGAATGATTGATTATGTCATCAAGGTAATTAGATAGGCCTATATTAGTTTCTCCTACGGCGAGATGAAGGTATTCGACTTCACCTAAAGACTCACTGTAAAATTTCTTTAAAAGTACACGAACAACGCTGGGTGCAGAGAGAGTGCCATGAATAGCTATAATAAAGCCTCTAGTCAGTGTCAGCGTCCTCACAGATGTGTGGGCAGCAGAAGAGGCTGTGTGCACCAGAGATTAGACTCATCCATTGTGCCCAAAACAGCCAACAGTGCACTCCAGACTCTGCAGGATTTGTAATGAGACTTAACCTGAAAATGCAGCGCCATTAGTTTCGCGAAATCTTCAAGGGTGCACTCAAAATCAGCAATGAGGGTCTTAGAGTCACAGTGACTCATGATTTAATTTGTCATTTTCCTACGCCTTTATTTTCAGCCTTGAGAGATTGTCACGTGTGGCTCAAAATAGTAGCTGTGTTTCCAATGTCACTAATAATAATTTCATTTAATGATTTAAATTAGCCATTGCCGCTTATCAGACTTTTGAACTAAAGCATCCACCACTACAAAGTGCTATTGACAGAGACACTTTTTGCACCATACATGGTTTTCATCTTCCATACAAAAGTGAGCCAACACTTAAAAAAGCTGGGAAACAAAGTGCTGCAGTTGAACTGCGGTGCATGTACTCCTGGGGTACTTTGGCTCCTTCAGGTGGTACTCAGGGGAATCTGCAATTTTAGACTTTAGCCATTTCCGTTACAGATCATTTAATGTATGCTTCACTAATGCATTTAAGTTTAGTGTTTCCTGGTTTAAAACACAATGTAGACCCCTTTTAGCCCCGAGTTGAACTAAACCACTTTATTGAAGTGGTACTAAGTTTGAGAACCACTGTCCTGATGCATATTGTTTTCTTAAATTGGAAGACAAGAGGCTTATTATGCCAGCTGAATTGTTGAGCTTCCCATCATGTTAACGTTGTACCTTTGTTAAATATACCTGCAGAAGGCCTAGAAGTATTTCACGTCATTCACGCAGATTTAAGTACTCTTTCCTCTGGTTGGTTGCTTCTTCTGCAGAGCCGTTCAGCATTTCCTGGATTTTGTTGTGCATATAGAACACGGAGCTGTCCTCCAGTTGTTTGAAGTCCATAGATAATCGTTGGAACAGCGCTTAGTGCTCGGCCATGGACGTGATCGCGGTGCCATCCTCCTTTTACGAGCAAAACTTCATTTGACACTTCATTCCAGCTGCCTCCTACAGAGGGCGCTGCAAGCAAATCCTCCAGACCTCCCTCAGGTTTCTAGTATGACATTATTTCAAATTAAAAAATATAAAAGTATGTAAAATCAAATGGGCATATGTCCCAAAAAAATTGAGCCATTCCCTTTATTCAGGGTAGTTTTAGAATAAAGAGGGTGGAAAAGCCGAGGCAAACTCTCAACGCTGAGACCAGCAAAGTGCCCCGCATTTATTGCAGCCCAAAGCCTTAAAGGTTAGGTATGCAATATTGTTTGTGATAAATTCCTAAGCATGACCTATGTCCCCAGATATGAGGTAGGCCAAAATGTGCTAAAATCAAGTTTTGATTTTATTGATAACAATCAAAAACATTTTACATGATGTAAAAGTTGTTTATGTTTATATGTTTTAGTTTTTGTTCAGACGAAGATGATCCAGTCAGGCAGTAGAATAACGGTTGTCAGATTCTATTGCTAAAATCAATATGAAAATGGGAGCCTCTTCTACTTCCACAATTCCTGCACCTTCCTATTAAGCCCTAATTGCGCTAATGCAGTAATTGACTTATTGAACTCCGGATGTTCTTAGCTTTCAAATGAGATATGGTGCTATGTTCACATATTGCCAAACCTATATGCTTGTGTCCTGCAGCCCAAGTTCAGTTGTTGTTGTAATGTCTTTAAACAGAGCATCTGGTTTGTCCAATGTTATTGCTATGTCCGTATTTAATGAATACATGAATTAAATTGAGCATATATACTATTACTATTAACCGCTATTTCCCAATATGTGGTACACTCTTTCTATGCACCTCCTTTTGCTTTACATTATCATGTACACACACAGTAACACAGCATTCAACAACAAGACATTTAGTACACATAATTGAACCTCAGTTCTCTGATGGATATTGTGTTTGTTCTGTTGAATGTAATGAAAACATCCATCTCTTACAGTTTTTCTTGGAGCGCTTTTTACTGCATTATCTGCTATTATCACCGATGCTCTGTCAGAGGAAAACGACACATGAATCAAACTGTCTTTCTTTTTCCTCCACCCACGCCCGTCCCCCGCTCCCCACAGCCCTAACCGTGTTCCTCCAGGGGACTTGGCGCACACACAGTATACAGTATGAGCATTTGATACCCAGTGGCCACACAGGAGAGAAACCATGCATAAAGACATCTCCACTTTAACTCGCAGATTATTCACACATGCACAATATCTGCTGCCTCTCGTTGCTGTATTTTAAAAGTAGAATCTACAGTTGTGGTTCTCAAGATGTGGGCCGGGAACTCTGCACATGAGATTTGGGAGCATCTATTCTTTACTTATTGTAGACTTGCAATTTAAATGAACCTAAACTAGAACTAGGTTTTACAATAAGACCCAATGGAGAAACAAGCGAGTCTGATGGCAGTCTATAGCATTTGTAATTTTGTTGCAAGTGCTTTACTCTACCAACGCTTTTAAACATAAGTGTTTGTCTGATAAGCTGCTATCTGCCGATTAAACTTGTGTTGTATTATTTGCAACATAAGCTGTGTGGGCATTTCTGGTGACTAAGAATAATGGGGTATTTTTGAACAAACAATTTGGCACAGACATGTCATTAGCAAACCATCTGGCTAATGATTCTATTTTGATTACTACACATAAATGAATAACATGGCCATTATACCAGTTAGAGACAAAACTACACGAGTGAAAGGCTCAGCAATAGATGAGTTGGGGCTAAACAACTTGGTACATCACACGCCAGGCATGAACAGCAGTGATTCCATTATTGAACGTTTCAATCTTCCAACATGAGTTTTAGTTTTTTGTAGGTTTGCAAATAACCTTATTAAATATATACATAGTTTGAATTGGACTGATGCATTACAATGGGTAAATGTAAATGAATAAACTGTCCCATTGGAAGCTCCAAGAGGCATCAGAGCATAATTTACATCAACCACAGAAAACATTGCATTAAAGCCTTTCTGTTACTGAATTGGTAAGCATTCTTGTTTGTACATTTGAGCATAAGCTTCTATAAAACAGCCAAAAGAAAATAAGCATTTTTGCCATAGCTTGAAATTGCTGCTCTAGACTTTACCTACAACTTGCCAAAACCTCTCCACTCTATCTGGACCATTCCCACACAGACCAGCGCACACTCTGCCATCTAACTCCATATGTGCCTGCCAATACAAATGTGTGCAAGAAATCTCCAAGCCATTGACCAAACAATTTCACAGGTTTAAAGCAAATAAAAAAAATAAAACATCTTTACCTTGAATCTTGCTTAAACGTCGGGCTGAACATCTCGCAGTCAGAGGACAGTGCAGAATGAGCAAGCCCCAGCCAGTGAATGATAAAAAAAAAAAGAGGGGAGAGAGAGAGAAGAGATGAGGAGGAGAGAGGAGCATGTAGAAGGGGGGAGGGTACGGCCGCGATAGAGCGCTGGGGTAGGGCTGAGTTATGAGAAAGCCAAGGGGAGAATCTGTGTGTGTGAAATAATGGAGCTGGTGTTACCATGGAGAAAACAAAGGCAGCGGCGGCGATGAGAGAAAGTTGAGATGTGGGAGAACGGAATCAGGGTGCAGCGATTTAAAAATAGAAAATAAGTTCACAGTGTGTGACTTGGGCTTGTGTATATTGATGCTTTAACGGTGGTGCATGCAGTGGTGGCTTGGGCATGGTTGAATAGGACCATAAGGTTGGTGGTTCCAATCCCACTCCAGGTCGTCTAGCGCTTGGGACCTTGTTGTCAAAACTGCTAAGATTTCAGGGAGTCCTGGCAAATTCCATAATTACAGCAGTGGCGGCTGGTGATGTGAAAACCAGGGGGGGGCGGTTGCCTATTCCTACCTTCAATTATATTTTAAAAGATACTTATAAACATTGTTTTTAACTTCAAAAAGAAAGGTATCTTTGGGGCATTTAATATTATTATTTTATGCAGAATATAATCAAAACTAAACGTATTTAGTTTTATTAAACTAAAAAATAAAGAAGCATGGAATGAATTTATGCTTTTGGAAAATCTTTTTCCTGATGAAATGACATTTTTGTGTAAAGATTGTCACTATAAATATTTTTGTTTTGCACCACTGATTTGTGTTTAGTACCAACAGAACAAAGGCTGGAGGTGTATCAAAAAAAATAATACATACGCCCGTGTCAGAAACAACTATGTGACTTACGTGTTTAGATGAGAGTCCTCCACCGTAGCTCCTGGAGCTCCACCTCTGTTTCCCTCAATGAATGAATGAGTGAGTTCCCTCTTCTGGCGTAGCTCCTCACGGTTCTGAATCTTCTCTCCATCAAATGTCCACGTCCTGGGACATAACTGTCCAAGTCAGCGAGGGTTGTCCCAAAGTGTGAAATAAACAAGCAGTAGCTAAAGCAGACGAGCTAGTTAGCATCGTAATGCTACCTCCAGAAAAGTCCGTTTAGACGTCACTTCTGACTGAAGAAAGTTGTCAAAGTCCATAAGTTGGAAAAAAATCCTTTCACGTCCTCTCAGGAAACAACACGAAGATTCTCCGGTCTCTCAAATGAGAAGTTTTTCCTCCGATCGTCTGTGAGCTCAGAGCTGCTCTCAAAAACAAGCTACTCGCGTTTGTTTACAGTAGACGCTTCCTCGGTTTTCACATGTTAAGTCTCCCATGGGCGCTTAACATTGCGCGTCTCTGATTGGTTGAATTAATGATAATGTAGTGACCATATCAGAGCGCCATTGGTTAGATTGCAAGGGCGGTGTTCATCGCCGCCCCAGGCATTAAACTACACGTTTATGACGCTGTTAGCCAAAATTGATAGGAGGGGCGGCGCCCCACCCTCCATAATGGACCAGCCGCCACTGAATTACAGCAATAAACACATAGATTATGGTTAATACAAAAGCATCCGGGGGTGTAAACATAAACTTTTGCATCATACAAACTAATCAATGAAATATTTGAAATAAGTGCTTTATTTGTCCTTGTACAATTCCCTCCGTTCAGCCTTTCACCATCTTCTGGGAAGGGCGTAACAGACGAATAGAATCCGTCTTATTTTCCAGTTAACGACCATTAGTCAGAATAATAGCGATTAGAGGCTTGTGTGACTTAGCTGTGAGTCTTGCCCGGATACCTCCTCGTTTGCCTCCTTTTTTGCTTCCTGTAGCGCCCCCTTGTGACACCTCCACTGTGTCGCAAGGTTGATTTGAACATGTTTGGGGACACAGATACAAGGTTCTGATATGATATTTGAGCAGCCAGTGAAAAAAATAAAATAAAAAAACTTAATAACTACTAAAAGAGCCAAATATTAATGTTACAAATAAAAAAATCTTACTTTCCCTTTCACCACTTCAAAGCTCAGCTCCTACTGTCAATAATGCGGATGCCCCATTGAAGAACAAAGAGTATAGATCACTGGTGTGCACAAGGTCCACTCTCTCCCTCTCCCACACACACACACTCACCCGCGCACACGCCCACGTGGCTGATGTTATAAAACTGCTGCTGCTGTGAACCGACAAAACAAAAAACACTCTAAACCGTTTTCCTCATTGATCTATTTGCCCTGGGCTCCGACAACATCCAGAGAAAAACAGGAGATAATGAAATTGTCTGTGAAGGAAGGTCTTGGGAGGATTTTATAAGCATGCAATACAAGACTACGACCGAGCTCTCTTTTTGAGCGCTTTCTTGGCCCAAATACCTCGCGTTTATATACCCAGTTCTTGTACATTTACTATGATGATCTTTTTTTTTTTTTTTACTAACAATAGGTAAAATATTTTATGTTTTTAGGTCATCTTCAGTCTGCTTCTAAACAGATTCCATGTACAAAACAGCCCGGCGCATTGTCTAGCTGCCTTTCTTTTTTTTTTTCCTTCAGGTAGGTCTGTCTGGCCTATACCTTTACGGTAACATATTCCCACAAGCCTAAATCTGTCAGCGCGAGCTTCGCTAACAAGCAGGCGTCAGTGCGCTGTCAGAGAACGAGCTAATGAGCTGGGTTTCAGCGGGCCATTTCTGCAGGCTGTTTTAAAACTAATCCTTCATGTCTAAAAATGACATAAAATGCACACATGAGAAAAGCAAGGGGTTACAACAGTATAGCCGCTATAGACAGACAGTGATTGAGTATAGGCCGCGGTCGTGTTGTATGGAAAAGTTGAGTCAGAAGCCGAGAAAAACAAATTCCAAAAGCAGGATTACATACAATAAACCAAGACGAAACCAAGTCTAAATTGATTCAAACCAAAGCAGTCCTGTTACTCTTGAATATTTAGACATGTACCCGATCTGTAAGTGTCTTGCGCACAGCTGAATCATATTTATCTCAAGTTTATTCGAGATAAATCGATTTTTTTCTTATTTGAACTTTTTTTTTTTGTAGATACACATGATGATTCATAAAAGGAAGCATGGGAAGCAATTAGTTTCATTAGTTTCAAGTAGACCAAACATAGGCATAATTTCAGTTCAGCCTTTATTGGATTGTATTTAGATTAAAAATCACAGGGGTTTATTGGTAAAAAAAAAAAAAAATCATAACAGGGATGGCCTTAAAATGAAGGAAAACTAAGCATAAAGCAACATTGTACTGCACTGAAAAAAGGCACTTACATTTGCATTTAATAAGCATTTTTGTGAACAGCAATAATCGACAAACTGGTAAGTCTTAAAGTCCCATGGAGTCTTTTTGGACAATGCACCCCAACAAAGCATTGGCCGCTCCCACACACTCAGCCAGGCCTGAGGCTGGAAAACAAGAGAAAAAAATTATATAGCTACTTTATGTATCACTTCAATATCTTCAATAAGAAATTAGGGCAAATGAACTACCGTAATTTTCGGACAATTAAGCGCACCTTACTAAAAACTGCGCAACCTAAATTTGCAGCCTTGTGAAAATTTCTAGAAGCATTTCAGTAACAGCAAAAACAAAGCACATTTTAAACATCAAAGCTCTGCATACCTTATACTGTTCTCTGATTTTGCCCTATTTATATTATTGTACTGTGGTTTGGGGTAGTACTTATAAAAACACAGTTAAACCAATAGTATTGTTGCAAAAAAGAGCTATCCGAGTAATTCATAAAGTTGGGTTTTTGGACCACACAAACTCATTATTTTTAAATTCAAAGATCATGAAGTTTTGTGATATTGTTGAGTTCCAAACTGTACAAATGTTATTCAAAGCAAAGTATAAATTCTTACCAAGCCAAATACAAAGAAGGTTCCAAGAACGTACTGGTTGTTATGAATTATGTGATGAATTAAACTTTAGGATTCAGAAACATAGCACTAAAACTTTGAAAAGTTTTAGTCCAACAGTTAATGGTGTACATTTGTGGAATACATTGGAGATGGAATTGAAACGATTTCCAAACATCAACCTGTTCAAATATAAATACAAACAAAAGACTTTTGAAATATACAGACAAGAAGAAATGCGTTGCCACTAGGGGGAGCAGTAGGATCAATTATGTGTATTTTCTCCTCTATAATCAAGGAAGAGTGTTGCTGCTTGGAACGGTTGTCATTCTATTGCTCAAATTTACAAATGGAGAATTAGGGTTGGCAGGTTATGGATCTGTTGAGAGGAATCCTCCCAACGGGCTCTAAACCTTTAATGCACCACTCAGCATAGGAACATCATCTACAAAATCAGCTGTTAGGGCAGCTGTGTGGGGGTTTGTTGAGGGGGGGCTACTGCCCTCTTCAACTGGCCCGCTCTACACTCTGGCTTTTTAATGCACCACACTATGCAAGGATACATCATACTTCAGATATAACTCAATTAAATAAATATCTAATAATAATAATAATAATAATAATGATAATGATAATTAAACCCAAATGAAAATTATACTGAGGATGGTAATGACAACTGGGATGTAGCAAGATCTCGGAGTATAATATCTATTAATGTACCTATATAACATAAAAGTAACTCTTGGTTATCACGGGCAACAATCTGAAAGAAATATTTTAAGGATCACATTTTTTTTCTTGCTTTGTACTAGACATCGTACATGAAACGAGATCATTGTTGTAGTTGTGCTTTGTTTCAATTAATTATATAAACAGTTCATATATTTTTTTGTAAGTTTGTAAGTTGATCTGTGCGAATGTAGCTGCTTGAAATGTTTTGAATTGTTCTTTTGCACTTGGGGGTGGGCGCTCATAAGCTTTTTGCTTCAGCCCACTCCTTTTGAGCAGAATGTATACTGCTCAAATAAACAAATAAACTAAACGAAACTAACATGTTTCCCCTGATGCCTGAGCCCTGACGATGGTTTCTCCTTCTCCGCGGCTTCTCTCGTCCCTCCACACAAAGTTCACGGCGTCGCGTCTGGATTCAGCAGAACCATGGCGCGGGGTCCAGCGTCGCCGCGAGTCACTGCAACATCAGTGTGCGTTCTCTCATAGAAAATAAAGGAGGCGGCTCTTTTGTCGCGCGTCAAGGCGTTTCGGTGCGTTGGGGCGAGCAAAGCCCTTCGACATTTAGGCTAAAGTGAGTCTTCATCATTTTAAAAGTTACTCATCTACCGTTCCTCAGCCAAGAGCAGATTAGACGTCCCGTCCCACTTCTAGTGCCTGTTAGCGGCTATATATTGGCCGCACTGTCATGTTGGCCGCAGGGTTCAAAGCGTGGAAATTACGGTAGTAATCAAACCATGATCAGAAAATATCAAAGAATGTCTGTATAAAGGTATAATTATGTCCTCTGTAGAGAAATTACCATTCTGTGACTGTAGCCACGTCACCGCCTTCATGACCAAAAGCTCCCACTCATCTTTAGCATCAGCTTTGAGACCATGGAGCCAGACCAGAGCCAAAATGGTGGCCCACACTTCTTTCTTTGCCTAAAGACACAAAGCAATATCAAGAAATATGATTTAATAGGAAGACAATGGACTGTAAAAAATGTCTCTCAACCCATCACTAACTACTATCACTAACTTTACCAGTGATAAGTGATAGTTCAGATGTCTTTGACTGTATCGAAAATGTCTACAACAAACCAAGCAGGTAGCCTATTATGATTAGTTTTATTCAGTGTACGTGTGCAGTGTGGAAAGTTGTTTGACTGGAGTCCATGTTGCCAATGTACACCACAGTTTTTGGAGCAGTTCAGGCTAAATGTAATGTCCTCTATTCTTCCCTCTGTTCCAGATGTAGTTGTAACTCACCGCTGAAGGTTGTTTGTTTTCCAGGTCTTTGCTCGTCTTCCCCACAGCTTTGGCCAGAGCCGGCTCCAACTCCCAGCAGCCTGAGGCCTTCTGCAAGGACACCAGCTCCAACAGAGGGTCCCGCTTTGCTTTGGACTCAGGAAGTGACAGCAAAGCACCATTGTCACCGTCTGCAGCACCAAACAGCCCACCTGCACAATCATTATCCATTACAAATACAAAAGATCACTGTTAAGACACACAGACATTTCACTGTTAGTATCCAGCTGCATAGTTTATTAAAGTGGAGCGTTGGGAAGTGTAAGGGGGGGATACTGTTCACATTGCGTATCATCTTAAGCTTTTTCCCCCAGAACTGTGATTTTTATTTATTTTTGATTGATCTAACGGTTTTTTCTTATTAATTAGATTGAAGCATTGATACCCTCTAGAGGTCATTTGGTGTAAGTGATTATGGGTCTGAGCCCGCTACAATGAAAATGTCATAATGACAAATGTTGAAAAAGTAGTAGATAAATAGTTAACGTGTTGTGCCAACATACAATATCTCTCATGAAGATAAGACCACATTTTATGAGCAATTTAGGAAGAAATTCAAGAAATTACACTGTAATGCAAGCATAAAAAAAAATACTAAAGGTTTGAACTGTAGGACTTGTTTTTAACTTACAAGTGTTCATAACGGGCATGCTGCACTTCATCATCCCCATGGGCATGCTGTCGAGCGCCATTGGGGGCGGGGGCATGCTGCATGCCGCCATTCGGGGTATGGACATGCCACAGTACATCATCCCTGTGGGGTAATCAGATAAACACAAAATCAGGAGCTCTCGTTGGTTGAATCTTTCTTCTTTTCAACAGTTAGGAGTTGTGTTCATTAAATTAAAACCTTTGAGATTGAGATGTGTTAAATACAACTTATTTTTGGGATTTGGTTAAATAATTTACTGTGTTTTCCACAGTTTTAAGATGTGACATAAGAAAAGGTAACATCTCACAACGGTCACCATGCACCATACTGTGCACAAGGGAAATGGGCGAGTCACTGCAGACTTGGATTATGGAGCTACTCCTGTGTCACTTATAATTTAGGGGGAAAAAAGGTATAGATTTTCTCATTTAACACTTCTTCATAAAATTTCTAATATACTCGTGTAACATTTGTGCATTCTGTGATTTGAGAATTTTTTCTAAAATAATATGGTGACGGGGGAATGGCTAAATCTTTTTGGGGTTTTTCCAAAAAACTATTATCTCGGTGGATTACCGCACCCGCGGTGTCGGCAAAGTGAGCCTCACCGGCCGCCGTCTCATCTGCTGAAGTTTCCGCGCAGGCGCACTCCGTAGCTTTACAATCAAAACAAAACTTTCTCGATGCGGGAATCATGTTCGAGACGACAGCGCTCCGGACGTCCATCAGCTTCAAACAGGACCAAGTCTGAAGTCTGGGTATATTTTGGGTATTTTAAGAAAGCCGAAGGACAGTTGATAGACAATTTTCCGGTTTGCGGAACGTGCAGGAAAAAAAGTGTCTCTAAAGGCAGCGATACTTCGAACCTCATGACTCACCTGCGTGACCGTCAACACAACTCTATAGCCAATGCAAGTAAGTTAACGTTAGCGTTTTAGCTGAAATGCTGATGTGGGGACTTTGGGTTGAGGCAGAAGGCAACGAGTCGCCCCATAGTCCAGCCACAGCGCCGCCACCGCCAGCATATAAGCCGTGTCGCGGATGCCTCTGGCACAAATGTGTTACGGGGCTGCTGGAGGGCAGATTAAAGTTGGTCGCCAATGCAATAGATTCACTCTCGCTGCATTATTATGAATTTAACAATGATTACTGTCTGACAGCATTTTCCCAAATCTGCAGAGCGAAAGCAAACTGGAAGGACTCAAACTGAGAACAATATTCCTGATATAGAGGGTTTATCTAGTAAAAAATATTCTAACACCGTTCTGGCGCTATAAATGGTACATGTAATACCCTCCACACAATCACCAATTCATAGTTGTCGTTCCTTTACTTTGATATGAAAAGTTGCACTTTTGATATGACTTTGTCTTTATTTTTTAAATATAACAAACACTGTTACACTTTTTTGAAACTATTTCAGTTTGTGTAGGACTATCAATGATTTCTGAACTTATTAACACACATTAAAAAAAAATACCGCGATAATACCGCAAACCATGATAATTTTGGTCACAATAACCGTGAGGTAAAATTTTCATACCGTGACACCCCTATTTAAAAGTAAAAAAAATACATATTGAATAATAAAATCATCAGTTATCCTTGACTCTTACTTGGCACAGGCACGTCTCTCCGCAGCAGAGGGCCCTGAATGGCTTCGCCGCTGGTTTTGTTCACAGCGATGAACGCAGTGAAGGAGCTGCTCACTCCCGATTGGACACTCAAGTCGATAATTTTCTTCTTCTTAGCGTCGTCGTCCTCCTGCTTCTGCTCCAAAGACCGAATGAGAGAGCGAGCCGCGAGCCTGTGCACTGTGAGCCTGCAGACAAACAGGAGGGACGTGTCTGGGCCATATACTCACTACTAATACAGTGCCTTGTGAAAGTATTCGGCCCCCTTGAACTTTTCGAGCTTTTGCCACATTTCAGGCTTCAAACATAAAGATATAAAACTGTAATTTTTTGTGAAGAACCAACAACAAGTGGGACACAATCATGATGTGAAACTAAATGTATTGGATATTTCAAACATTTTTAACAAATAAAAAACTGAAAAATTGGGCGTGCAAAATTATTCAGCCCCCTTTAAGTTAATACTTTGTAGCGCCACCTTTTGCTGCGATTACTGCTGTAAGTCGCTTGGGGTTTGTCTCTATCAGTTTTGCACATTGAGAGACTGAAATATTTGCCCATTCCTCCTTGCAAAACAGCTCGAGCTCAGTGAAGTTGGATGGACAGCGTTTGTGAACAGCAGTTTTCAGTTCTTTCCACAGATTCTCGATTGGATTCAGGTCTGGACTTTGACTTGGCCATTCTAACACCTGGATATGTTTATTTGTGAACCACTCGATTGTAGATTTTGCTTTATGTTTTGGATCATTGTCTTGTTGGAGTCTGCAAAAGACCTGAGACTGGGACAGAGATTTGTCTTCCATCAGGTTTTCTTCCAGAATGGTCCTGTATTTGGCTCCATCCATCTTCCCATCAATTTTAACCATCTTCCCTGTCCCTGCTGAAGAAAAGCAGGCCCAAACCATGATGCTGCCACCACCATGTTTGACAGTGGGGATGGTGTGTTCAGGGTGATGAGCTGTGTTGCTTTTACGCCAAACATAACGTTTTGCATTGTTGCCAAAAAGTTGGATTTTGGTTTCATCTGACCAGAGCACCTTCTTCCACATGTTTGGTGTGTCTCCCAGGAGGCTTGTGGCAAACTTTAAACGACACTTTTTATGGATATCTTTAAGAAATGACTTTCTTCTTGCCACTCTTCCATAAAGGCCAGAGTTGTGCAGTATACGACTGATTGTTGTCCTATGGACAGAGTCTCCCACTTCAGCTGTACATTTCTGCAGTTCATCCAGAGTGATCATGGGCCTCTTGGCAGCATCTCTGATCAGTTTTCTCCTTGTATGAGCTAAAAGTTTAGAGGGACGGCCGGGTCTTTGTAGATTTGCAGTGGTCTGATACTCCTTCCATTTCTATATTATCGCTTGCACAGTGCTCCTTGGGGTGTTTAAAGCTTGGGAAATCTTTTTGTATCCAAATCCGGCTTTACACTTCTCCACAACAGAATCTCGGACCTGCCTGGTGTGTTCCTTGTTCTTCATGATGCCCTCTGCGCTTTAAACTGACCTCTGAGACTATCACAGAGCAGGTGCATTTATACAGAGACTTGTTTACACACAGGTGGATTCTATTTATCATCATCAGTCATTTAGGTCAACATTGGATCATTCAGAGATCCTCACTGAACTTCTGGAGAGAGTTTGCTGCACTGAAAGTAAAGGGGCTGAATAATTTTGCACGCCCAATTTTTCAGTTGTTTATTTGTTAGAAATGTTTGAAATATCCAATAAATTTCGTTTCACTTAATGATGGTGTCCCACTTGTTGGTTCTTCACAAAAAATTACAGTTTTATATCTTTATGTTTGAAGCCTGAAATGTGGCAAAAGGTCAAAAAGTTCAAGGGGGCCGAATACTTTCGCAAGGCACTTTATACTGAGTAGAGTTGATGGTGTGGTAAAGGTTGGATAAATAAAACTTGCGACACAAAACTATTGTTGGTTCATAAGAAAATGTTCTCTTAAATTAGAGTTGGGTAACTTTGTGCCACCTTACCCAGTGTCCTCTGTCGGTTTGAGGCTAAAGTTGAGCTTGTTCTCAGTGGGACGTCCCGCCAGGCTGTACTTCACAGTCACACAGCCCTCTGCTGCCTCTTTATTCTGAACACATCACACCCGTTGACTAATGCTGTAAACATAAATGCACAGACTCCTGTAGTAGCACGCTGAGCACCTGTCCTGTGAGCTGGGCGTACAGCAGGGATCGTTGGCCCTGGAAAATGGATGTGAGAGGAGGGGACAGCACAGTGGCAGACACCCCCTTCGGCAGGTCCCATTTGACTGAGATGTCGACCACAGCCGGCTGCAAGGCGAACCGCAGAGACTGGATCACCTGGAGAGTTCATTAGAGTTATTGATAACTTCCCTTTGGGGTCAAGTAAAATTGTATTTTATTTGATTGGGGACGGACTGATCACTTTTTAATAGATTGGTATGGTATGATTAATACAGTGGTCTTAACCCCGATAATTTCAAATTTTTTTTTTTTAAATGAATACTTGTCGACATAATTTTTATGTTGTATACATTTTTTAGGGGCCGCGGTTTTGGAATAGGGGGACTTGAAGGAAAAAAGGTTGGATTAAAAAAAGGTTTGACTTGGAGCTTGAAGGTTGTCATACTTTGGGCTGCATCCGGTCACTTCCTGTGATGAACTGGGCGTGGCCGCCTCCTTCTTTGGCCAAACCATTGATAAGAGCAGTACTTGCTCCTTCACCGATCCCAAAAGAGAAACACCTGCAGTAAAGTAGATGTTGATGTTACTTAGGACTTCTGCTTACGCAAGTGTAGCTTTTTTATGTGCCCAGACTCTGCTAAATTATCTTTAATGCCAACTTAATAAAAAACTTTAATAGAGGACCTTTAACTTTTACCTGTGAGAGCCTGAATTGGACTTGACCTGGTTTATGACTTCTTTGGTGTTTCCAACTTCTCCATCAGTGAAGACAAACAGCTACAGAGCACATTTCACAATGTTTTACACTTAATGCAATTACATCTGCACTTATTGTATATTGTCTTAGCTCTGAACACACACACACTGATGATGGGCACACACCTGTCTGGGCTGGTTGGGGATGCAGCTCTGGCTGTAGATGCGTTCCAGAGGAGCCAGGATCTCAGTGCCTCCCAGATTCGCCTGCATCTTTTCCACCTTTTTCAGAGCCTCCTCCATCGTCTCCTGTTTGTACTCCACACTCTCACTTATGAAAGAAAAAAACACCCACCAAAGCATGTTTTAAACTTTAGCAGGTTAATAGGTGTGATGTTGGTTTCTGGTAAAATCATGACATTCTTAAGAGACAAATGAAACAAAAACTGTCCCAAAGTTCAGTGGCTTCTCTGTCGAAGTCAGTTGGAAAAACTCTAAAATGTACAAGATTAAAGGTAATGTTTGTAGGTTGTGCTCTTTGTGGTTTTAAAATGATTCTACAACTAGAGCTTGGGTTGTCATCAGCACAAGTGAAGACACAAGCACAAGTTTCACTTGATGTGAATATGCCACACCTCATTTGAACACTAAGAACATTCAGAGTTCAGTCACTGAGGTTTTACAAAAATATTGACCAAAAATAAATCTTAGACACTCTACCGTAAAGGAAAGTATTGTGAACAACAACAACAAATAATAATAATGCAACAAAATAATAATGCAATAGTCAGTTTATATACCTACAATGCATTTGTTCTGAGATTAAAAACAATTATTAAAAAATTGCTATAGAAGTATAAACATATTTACGGGAAGATTTGTTCAAATGTGGATCCGAAACTGTAGATGTTAAAAAAGCAGCCCATGGGTAAGCTCTTCAACAGCAGCAGCAGAGTGTCCTGAGAAAATAAATGTTGAAAAAGAAGTTCAAACACCCACCACTAAAATAGAGATCTCATATTCACTGCATACCCTGGCACTGGCAATTCGACTTCCGGACATACTTCCCGATCGATCCAATAGAAACACAAACTCTCCAGAAGAGGGCACAGAGGACATTATATCTTTGGGAAACTCCGGATACAAACTTAGCATAACGGCCGGGTCTCCCATCAGAGTTCCTGAAATCAACATTGAGTTGTTATTCTTACTTCATTGTGTTAGATTATCTTTTTTATCCCTAGTTAGATCTGTGTACACTCAGCTAAAACATGAATTAGACCTGGTTCAGTTCATCATAGCATGAGGTAGTTCTAAAACAGCCAATAATTTTCTGAGGTGAACACAATTACTGATCAAAATGGATTGCATACCTCTTTTGTTTCAGACCAAGTTCTTTTACCATAAAGTAATTTCTCTTGGCATTCCATTGCAATGATTAATTATTAACGCTAGATGGCAGTAGATCCTACACAATGAGGACAGTGTACAGAGCTGTTTGTTTTGCTGTGTCTTCACCGGCTTTAGCAGAGGCCTGTCCCGCTTCCACTACTGCTGAGGGCTCATGGGTGTCCTTATAATAAATGAGCAGCTCCACGTCTCTGTCAAACTTGTGTCCTGCTGCCAGCTTCACCTGCAGTCAAAGACATAAACATGTATTTATGGCGCCAATTATTATAATTATTATTTTTAATATGGACATAGCAATTAACATTGGACGAACCAGATGTATTGTTTAAAGTGTTATAGCACATGTGCTAATTTTCAACACCTGTCCATAGGGGGCTTTTAGGTTACAGAGATAAAACTTATTATGAAACAAGATAAGGCAAATTTTACACATTGGAACAAGTTTGGCCCGATTTATGCCACTGTTTGAGCTCTCTGGTAAATATGTTGATATTAGTCTGCAGTTTCAGTGCAGTGGGGAGAGAGTTCCACAGTGTAGCCCCTCTGAAGGAGAAGCTCGACTGTCCAAAAGATTTTCTAAACTTTGGAAGCACACAATCCCCACTAACTGAGGCTCTGGTGGAAGGTCTGAGAGAACCCTGACACCTCACCATGAGGCCAGGAACTGTATACTTTAATTAATTTAGTCAAAGTGGTTTTTAAAAAGCCTAAATAACACATGACATTTAGGACCCTGAAGTAAAGGAAGATCATGTTTTTACCGATGCTGCAGTTTGATCTTGGCTGAGGAACTCCAGAGGGTCCATGGTGCAACTGGACTCCACTTTGGAGATGGGCCGCGCAGACTGGACTCGGGCCAAAAAAGTCAGATCATAGGGAACCAGAGAAGATGGCACTGATGTTACTGTTACACTGCCAGTTTCCGTTCCTGGAAAATAATTTATTCATCAACTTTCAGCAAAGCATCGTCATCATGAAAAGTGTCTGAAGCTATATTACATAAATACAATATGAGCAACTGCTTTATCTGATTTTCCCTGGTTTTAATTCAACAAAAACATTTTAAATGTAAGCCCAGTAATTGTGCTTTATTGTTAGCTTGAGTGAAATCGTTTTGAGTTTAAAATGTACAGGAAACTTCATGTAAAACGTTAAAATATGTGAATATTTAATAACATGATTTGAATATATATCGTATATTTGTAAAATGTGTAAAACAAATGAAAATTTGCATGAATTTGCCATTTATTTATAACTAGAAATAAATTGAATCAATCCATCACATCTGACCTGCGGGCTGGTACCGAGGATTGAGGACAGCGGGGAGACAAAACCTCAGTGCTTCGTCGGCCTGCACATCCAGCTCAGTGACATACTCCAGCCTGATGGAGGCGCTCTCTCCTGGAGGCAGACTGCCCACACTCATGGAGAATATGTCTGGACTCTGGTCACTCTCCTCCAGAAGAAAGGCCTGCTGACCGGAGCTCAGTGCATCATCGTACTCCTCACGAGCCTGGGAAAGGATTGTTACAAATACATACGGTATATAAAATGTGCCTGCGATGGTGCTGACCAGTTTCAGGTTATGGCCCAAACTAAAGGAGCACCGAGTCCTCACAAAAATGTGAACTCACCTCAACAAATCAACATTAAAGCCAAAATGTTCAGTTATTGAAAAGTATGTTTTTTTCTGCTGATCAACTGCATATGTATGGCATTTATAGATGCCATATACTCCATTTATTTTCTACTGTTTCTATTCCCATGTTGGCCATGTTAGTGTAAACTAAACCCGTGTGTGTGCTCCCCATCAGGGCTTGAGCTTTGAGCTGTTCACGTTGCTACTTTCTACTCTTCGCTTACTTGTTTTTTCTCTTTCACCTCCGCCACGATAAGCGTCTGTCCGACTTTGGCGCTGAAATGGCAGACAGCCGCTTCACTGGGCATGGGAAAAACGAACACTGCCTCGATGGGTTTGTCCTCCTTGTTTTCATAGAGCAGCGTCGATACCACTGTAGCCACATGGTCCTTCACGTCCACCTGCACCTCCACGCTCTGCAGAGGCACTGGCACAACGACAAGCAGCTTCATGTTACGAGAGAAACATGTAATAACCGTGAACATTAGTGAACTATTATTCCTGGGACAAGTTTGGATTGAAACAAGAAATTATAAATTGTTTCCAACAAGGAACTATTCAAACACATATTCATACTTGTCTGGTCAGCCACACTTCACGTTAGAACAGAACGCAGGAGTGGTTCACTGGCCAAACTACATTCTTACAACACTGTGAACACGGACACTGGAGGCACAGCGGGTTAAGTGTCTTGCCCAATGACAGTGGTGGGAACAAGGATAGGCCAACTCACCAGCCTTTGGGTCCATGAACGACTGCTCTGTCAACTACTTCTGCACCACAGATTTCCAAAAGTATTATTGGGACTATATTATTGTATCATAGCACGTGCACTCGTCATTGAAATTTGACCATGGGCAATAACATCTGGTTATGCCATTATTTTCTCTTTGTTTCAATCATCTCCCAATAATATGCCCAGCTAATGTGTCGTTAATATTGAAATGTATAATCCTTGTATAAGTTACCTTTATTCTGTAGTTATTACCTTATTGCACTTGATGGTCAGGGGTTCTCTAACTACACCAAGTAGTACCACAGAAAGAAGATTTGACTATGTGGAGTAGCACCGGACCAGTTTTTTTGCTTTCTGTTTTAATTCATTGTACATAAAATACATGAATTTGATTATTTACATCGTTCATCCATGATTGCATATTTTATAACCATTTGCACCCCCATGTATTTTAAGGAGCTGCTGTGACAAGTGATTTTTTTTCCATTTTGAGATCAATGAGAGCCCCAAAGGTTTTTTGTTTGTTTGTTTGTTTGTTTTTTACATAATTTCTCTCTCCTCCCCTAGAGGAAGCCATAAAAGGAAGGCAAAAAAAAAAAAAGTTTCTAAATTAAACTAGAAACTTGCAATGGCTGAAGCCATTGCGATTGACTGCGGAATAGGGCTGAACGATTTTGAGAAATAATCTAATTGCGATTTTTTTTTTTCAATATTGCGATTGCGATTAAATATGCGATTATTGTTGCAAGGTCCTCTTCTCATGTATTTTTCACCTAACACAAGCAATAAATCAGCCTGTTTCATAATAAACAATATTTGAAGTGAAAATGGCAACAAAATTGTTGCTTGACCTATTCAAAATGTGTGTGGACTGCACTTCTTAAACTGTCTGAACTTAACAGTACAGTCTATAAATAAATGCTAAATTATATAGATATTAAAAAAAAAATAACTCACTGATCCAGTCAGTAACATCACCCATACTAAAGTGCAGGAAAGTAAGAACAAACGTCTGCTTTAACTAGTTGGAAAAGTTTTAGGAAATCAAACTCCCAATTAATACAAAATAAGCTATTTAATTTATTAAATAGTACTTTATTATTTCGGCCAATCAAATCCCTGTCTGAGTTGCTTCAGATGCGCGTTATTGAAGGACACGGAGAGGCCAGATGGAGCACACGCCAAATCACAGTGGAATTAAGAGCAGCATTTTGGTTTTGGGATGTAACTTTGGACAATATGAAGAAAGAAAAGAACACTGACACAAGGAGACGGGACATGAGGTGCCAGACACAGACACGTCTCTTTGACTCGCAGCCATTTAGTGACATTTCAACATTAAACAGCACATTTCCTCAGCAAAATAAGACATGACACGGACTCCTGCCTCGGATCCTAGTTACCAACCCTTTTCACACTGCAGTTTAGTGTTTATATCTAGCGTCTGTACGACCTACGGAGCGGATATGCGGTAGATGCAAAGGTAAATAAAGGCACATCGCCTCCGCGGATACTTAATAGTCATGAAACGTCATTATGCTTTTGAGATAAGTTCTTTATCCACAACATTCCCAAACATAAGCCCCCTAAACTGAGCCACAAACGACGCTTTACTTTTTACAATCAGCACAGACTCACCTATATATGTCTGTGGAGGCAGAGGCGTAGAATCCGGAGGTGAGGGAGTTTCTGTGATCATCAGAGCGTGTAGTAGCGGCGACGGAATGGCGTGATTAGCACTGTGGCTAACGCAATGCTAACGGAGAAAAGCAATATTCCTTCGCGGTGGCTGCATGATAAAAGCTGATATTTTCACTGTACATCCACAATCTACCGCGCACCTTAACTAGACTGAGACGTAAACAAAAGCACGCGACGGAGCGGACTTTGCTGCCATATCTCGTTGCTCTATTTACTTCCCAAATCGCGTGCCCTGCGATTACGAAATCGCGTTGTGTAATATCGCGATAAAATTGCAAACGCAATTAATCGTTCAGCCCTACTGCGGAACAGATCTAATGTGGAATTTACCGGAAAAATCCTTGAAATCCTTGAAACTGTTAAAATACTTGAAACATCTTATAAACTCCTGAAGTATTTGAAGCTCCTGATATCCTTGAAACTGTTGAAACCTTGAAACTCTTAACATTGTGGAAACTCTTAACATTGTAGAAACTCTTAACATTGTGGAAACTCTTAAGATTGTGGAAACTCTTAAGATTGTAGAAACTCTTAACATTGTAGAAACTCTTAACATTGTAGAAACTCTTAACATTGTAGAAACTCTTAACATTGTAGAAACTGTAGAAATGTCTGAAAGACCTGAAGTCCTATTAAATTGCATTATACTGGTTTACATGGAAAAATCCCTATTAAGTTGCATTATACTGGTTTACATGTAAAAATCCCTATTAGGTTGCATTATAGTGGTTTATACTGGTTTACATGTAAAAATCCCTATTAGGTTGCATTATACTGGTTTATACTGGTTTACATGTAAAAACCCCTATTAGGTTGCATTATACTGGTTTACATGTAAAAATCCCTATGAAGTTGCATTATACTGGTTTACATGTAAAAACCCCTATTAGGTTGCATTATACTGGTTTATACTGGTTTACATGTAAACATCCCTATTAAGTTGCATTATACTGGTTTACATGTAAAAAAACCCATTGGGTTCCATTATACTGGTTTATACTGGTTTACATGTAAAAAAAAACCTATTAGGTTGCATTATACTGGTTTACATGTAAAAACCCCTATTATGTTGCATTATACTGGTTTATACTGGTTTACATGTAAACATCCGTATTAAGTTGCATTATACTGGTTTATACTGGTTTACATGTAAAAATCCCTATTAAGTTGCATTATACTGGTTTACATGTAAAAAACCCTATTAGGTTCCATTATACTGGTTTATACTGGTTTACATGTAAAAATCCCTATTAAGTTGCATTATACTGGTTTACCTGTAAAAACCCCTATTAGGTTGCATTATACTGGTTTATACTGGTTTACATGTAAAAAACCCTATTAGGTTCCATTATACTGGTTTATACTGGTTTACATGTAAGAATCCCTATTAAGTTGCATTATACTGGTTTACATGTAAAAACCCCTATTAGGTTGCATTATACTGGTTTATACTGGTTTACATGTAAAAAACCCTATTAGGTTCCATTATACTGGTTTATACTGGTTTACATGTAAAAATCCCTATTAAGTTGCATTATACTGGTTTACATGTAAAAACCCTTATTAGGTTGCATTATACTGGTTTATACTGGTTTACATGTAAAAAACCCTATTATGTTCCATTATACTGGTTTATACTGGTTTACATGTAAAAATCCCTATTAAGTTGCATTATACTGGTTTACATGTAAAAACCCCTATTAAGTTGCATTATACTGGTTTACATGGAAAAAACCCTATTAGGTTCCATTATACTGGTTTACATGTAAAAAACCCTATTAGGTTCCATTATACTGGTTTATACTGGTTTACATGTAAACATCCCTTTTTAAGTTGCATTATACTGGTTTACATGTAAAACACCCCATTAGGTTCCATTATACTGGTTTACATGTAAAAAAAACTATTAAGTTGCATTATACTGGTTTATACTGGTTTACATGTAAAAAAAACTATTAAGTTGCATTATACTGGTTTACATGCAAAAAAACCTATTAGGTTGTATTATACTGGTTTATACTGGTTTACATGTAAAAATCCCTATTAAGTTGCATTATACTGGTTTACATGTAAAAAACCCTATTAGGTTGCATTATACTGGTTTATACTGGTTTACATGTAAAAAACCCTATTAGGTTCCATTATACTGGTTTATACTGGTTTACATGTAAAAATCCCTATTAAGTTGCATTATACTGGTTTACATGTAAAAACCCTTATTAGGTTGCATTATACTGGTTTATACTGGTTTACATGTAAAAAACCCTATTAGGTTCCATTATACTGGTTTATACTGGTTTACATGTAAAAATCCCTATTAAGTTGCATTATACTGGTTTACGTGTAAAAACCCCTATTAAGTTGCATTATACTGGTTTACATGGAAAAAACCCTATTAGGTTCCATTATACTGGTTTACATGTAAAAAACCCTATTAGGTTCCATTATACTGGTTTATACTGGTTTACATGTAAACATCCCTTTTTAAGTTGCATTATACTGGTTTACATGTAAAACACCCCATTAGGTTCCATTATACTGGTTTACATGTAAAAAAAACCTATTAAGTTGCATTATACTGGTTTATACTGGTTTACATGTAAAAAAAACTATTAAGTTGCATTATACTGGTTTACATGCAAAAAAAACCTATTAGGTTGTATTATACTGGTTTATACTGGTTTACATGTAAAAATCCCTATTAAGTTGCATTATACTGGTTTACCTGTAAAAACCCCTATTAGGTTGCATTATACTGGTTTATACTGGTTTACATGTAAAAAACCCTATTAGGTTCCATTATACTGGTTTATACTGGTTTACATGTAAAAATCCCTATTAAGTTGCATTATACTGGTTTACATGTAAAAACCCCTATTAGGTTGCATTATACTGGTTTATACTGGTTTACATGTAAAAAACCCTATTAGGTTCCATTATACTGGTTTATACTGGTTTACATGTAAAAATCCCTATTAAGTTGCATTATACTGGTTTACATGTAAAAACCCTTATTAGGTTGCATTATACTGGTTTATACTGGTTTACATGTAAAAAAAACCTATTATGTTCCATTATACTGGTTTATACTGGTTTACATGTAAAAATCCCTATTAAGTTGCATTATACTGGTTTACATGTAAAAACCCCTATTAAGTTGCATTATACTGGTTTACATGGAAAAAACCCTATTAGGTTCCATTATACTGGTTTACATGTAAAAAACCCTATTATGTTCCATTATACTGGTTTATACTGGTTTACATGTAAAAATCCCTATTAAGTTGCATTATACTGGTTTACATGTAAAAAACCCTATTAAGTTGCATTATACTGGTTTACATGTAAAAAACCCTATTAGGTTCCATTATACTGGTTTACATGTAAAAAACCCTATTAGGTTCCATTATACTGGTTTATACTGGTTTACATGTAAACATCCCTTTTTAAGTTCCATTATACTGGTTTACATGTAAAAAAACCTATTAAGTTGCATTATACTGGTTTATACTGGTTTACATGTAAAAAAAACTATTAAGTTGCATTATACTGGTTTACATGCAAAAAAAACCTATTAGGTTGTATTATACTGGTTTATACTGGTTTACATGTAAAAATCCCTATTAGATTGCATTATTGCACTGAAGTCCTTGAAACTCCTGGAAACCTTGAAACTCCTGGAAAACTTGAAACTGTTGAAACCTTGAAACTGTATAAGTCCTTGAAACTGCTGAAGGTCAATCTCCATGGCGTCATTGACTGTCCTTGAAACTGTTGAATCCTTGAAACTGTTGAATCCTTGAAACTGTTGAATCCTTGAAACTGCTGAATCCTTGAAACTGCTGAAGTCCTTGAAACTGCTGAATCCTTGGAACTGCTGAAGTCCTTGAAACTGTTGAAGTCCTTGAAACTGTTGAAGTCCTTGAAACTGTTGAAGTCCTTGAAACTGTTGAATCCTTGAAACTGTTGAATCCTTGAAACTGCTGAAATTGCATAAACTGTAGAAAGACCAGAATGTGCCTGAAGTCCTATTAAATTGCATGGGCCTATTAAAATGAATGGCAGAATTCTCAATGCAAATTAATGGCAAGCCCGTATAAAAAAAATGGAAAACTGCAGAACTTGAATTTTTTCTGAAAACTGACAAGTTGTGGAAGCTGAACATGCACAAACTGCAGAAATTGCAGAAAATGTGGAAAAAAATGCTGAAAACTATGAATTTGTGGAAGCCCCATTATAAGTCAATGGTAAAAATCGACCGATTTTTGGCCGATTGTGGAAAAAACGTGAATTGTAGAATTCCCAAAAGTAATAGCAATAATCTCCCAAACATGTGGAACGTTTTGATGTATAACTTGTGGAAATTGCTGAAACTCTGAAAGCTGTGAAACGTGTCAAAAATCAGGAAAAAGATGGAAGTTTAACTAGAAACTTGCAATGGCTGAAGCCATTGCGATTGACTGCGGAACAGATCTAATGTGGAATTTAGCTGAAAAATCCTTGAAATACTTGAAAAGGCCTTGAAACTGTTAAAATACTTGATAGATATTTGAAACTCCTGAAGTCCTTGAAACTGTTGAAACATTGAAACTGTTGAAGTCCTTGAAACTGTTGAAATCCTTGAAACTGCTGAAGTCCTTGAAACTGTTGAAATCCTTGAAACTGTTGAAGTCCTTGAAACTGTTGAAACCTTGAAACTGTTGAAGTCCTTGAAACTGTTGAATCCTTGAAACTGTTGAAGTCCTTGAAACTGTTGAATCCTTGAAACTGTTGCATTATACTGGTTTACATGTAAAAAAACCTATTAAGTTGCATTATACTGGTTTACATGTAAAAAACCCTATTAAGTTGCATTATACTGGTTTACATGTAAAAAACCCTATTAAGTTGCATCATACTGGTTTACATGGAAAAATCCCTATTAAGTTGCATTATACTGGTTTACATGTAAAAATCCCTATTAAGTTGCATTATACTGGTTTACATGTAAAAAACCCCATTAAGTTGCATTATACTGGTTTACATGTAAAAAACCCTATTAAGTTGCATTATACTGGTTTACATGTAAAAAACCCTATTAAGTTGCATTATACTGGTTTACATGTAAAAAACCCTATTAAGTTGCATTATACTGGTTTACATGTAAAAAACCCTATTAAGTTGCATTATACTGGTTTACATGTAAAAACCCTATTAAGTTGCATGATTACACTGAAGTCCTTGAAACTGTTGAATCTTTGAAACTTTTGAATCCTTGAAACTGTTGAAATGTATGAAAGACCTGAAGTCCTATTAAAATGCATGGCAGAATTCTCAATACAAATGAATGGCAGAATTCCCAAGCCCGTAGAAAAAAACTGGAAAACTGCAGAACTAAATTTTTTTCTGAAAACTGACAAGTTGTGGAAGCTGAACCTGCACAAACTGCAGAAATTTCTGAAAATGTTGAAAAAAATGCTGAAAACTATGAATTTGTTGAAGCCCCATTATAAGTCAATGGGAAAAATCGACTGATTTTTGTCCGATTGCGGAAAAAACCGGAAATCGCTGAAGTCCCAAAAGTAATAGCAATAATCTCCCAAACATGTGGAACGTTTTGATGTATAACTTGTGGAAATTGCTGAAACTGTGAAAGCTGTGAAACGTGTCGAAAATCAGGAAAAACACGGAATAATAATAAAGAACATGAAAACCAATGGTTGACTGCGGAAAGTTCCGCAGTCAATCAATAACTAGAAACTTGCAATGGCTGAAGCCATTGCGATTGACTGCGGAACAGATCTAATGTGGAATTTACCGGAAAAATCCTTGAAATCCTTGAAACTGTTGAAACCTTGAAACTCTTAACATTGTGGAAACTCTTAACATTGTAGAAACTCTTATTATTGTGGAAACTCTTAACATTGTGGAAACTCTTAACATTGTGGAAACTCTTAACATTGTGGAAACTCTTAACATTGTGGAAACTGTAGAAATGTCTGAAAGACCTGAAGTCCTATTAAATTGCATTATACTGGTTTACATGTAAAAAACCCTATTAAGTTGCATTATACTGGTTTACATGTAAAAAACCCTATTAAGTTGCATTATACTGGTTTACATGTAAAAACCCCTATTAAGTTGCATTATACTGGTTTACATGTAAAAAACCCTATTAAGTTGCATTATACTGGTTTACATGGAAAAATCCCTATTAAGTTGCATTATACTGGTTTACATGTAAAAAACCCTATTAAGTTGCATTATACTGGTTTACATGTAAAAACCCCTATTAAGTTGCATTATACTGGTTTACATGTAAAAACCCCTATTAAGTTGCATTATACTGGTTTACGTGTAAAAAACCCTATTAAGTTGCATTATACTGGTTTACATGTAAAAAGCCCTATTAGGTTGTATTATACTGGTTTATACTGGTTTACATGGAAAAAACCCTATTAAGTTGCATTATTGCACTGAAGTCCTTGAAACTCCTGGAAACCTTGAAACTCCTGGAAAACTTGAAACTGCTGAAGTCCTTGAAACTGTTGAGTCCTTGAAACTGTTGAAGTCCTTGAAACTGTTGAATCCTTGAAACTGCTGAAGTCCTTAAAACTGTTGAATCCTTGAAACTGCTGAAGTCCTTGAAACTGTTGAATCCTTGAAACTGCTGAAGTCCTTGAAACTGCTGAAGTCCTTGAAACTGTTGAATCCTTGAAACTGCTGAAGTCCTTGAAACCGCTGAAGTCCTTGAAACTGTTGAAACCTTGAAACTGCTGAAGTCCTTGAAACTGTTGAAACATTGAAACTGTTGAAGTCCTTGAAACTGTTGAAACCTTGAAACTGTTGAAATGTCTGAAAGACCTGAAGTCCTATTAAAATGCATGGGCCTATTAAAATGAATGGCAGAATTCTCAATACAAATGAATGGCAGAATTCCCAAGCCCGTAGAAAAAAAACTGGAAAACTGCAGAACTCAAATTTTTTCTGAAAACTGACAAGTTGTGGAAGCTGAACATGCACAAACTGCAGAAATTGCTGAAAATTTGGAAAAAAAATGCTGAAAACTATGAATTTGTTGAAGCCCCATTATAAGTCAATGGGAAAAATCGGCCGAAGATCGGCTGATTGTGGAAATACTGTAAATCGCTGAATTCCCAAAAGTAATAGCAATAATCTCTCAAACATGTGGAACGTTTTGATGTATAACTTGTGGAAATTGCGGAAACTCTAAAAGCTGTGAAACGTGTCAAAAATCAGGAAAAAAATAGTTTAATAAAAGACTAGAAACTTGCAATGGCTGAAGCCATTGCGATTGACTGCGGAACAGATCTAATGTGGAATTTAGCTGAAAAATCCTTGAAATACTTGAAAAGGCCTTGAAACTGTTAAAATACTTGATAGATATTTGAAACTCCTGAAGTCCTTGAAACTGTTGAAACATTGAAACTCCTGAAATCCTTTAAACTTTTGAAACCTGGAAACTGTTGAAAGTCTTGAAACTCCTGAAGTCCTTGAAACTGTTGAAACATTGAAACTCCTGAAATCCTTTAAACTTTTAAACCTGGAAACTGTTGAAAGTCTTGAAACTGCCGAAGTCCTTGAAACTGTTGAAGTCCTTGAAACTGTTGAAGTCCTTGAAACTGTTAAATCCTTGAAACTGTTAAATCCTTGAAACTGTTGAAGTCCTTGAAACTGTTGCATTATACTGGTTTACATGTAAACATCCCCATTAAGTTGCATTATACTGGTTTACATGTAAAAAACCCTATTAAGTTGCATTATACTGGTTTACATGTAAAAAACCCTATTAAGTTGCATTATACTGGTTTACATGTAAAAACCCCTATTAAGTTACATTATACTGGTTTACATGTAAAAACCCCTATTAAGTTGCATTATACTGGTTTACATGTAAAACACCCTATTAAGTTACATTATACTGGTTTACATGTAAAAAAACCCTATTAAGTTACATTATACTGGTTTACATGTAAAAACCCCTATTAAGTTACATTATACTGGTTTACATGTAAAAAACCCTATTAAGTTGCAGTATACTGGTTTACATGGAAAAACCCCTATTAAGTTGCATTATACTGGTTTACATGGAAAAAACCCTATTAAGTTGCATTATACTGGTTTACATGTAAAAAACCCTATTAAGTTGTATTATACTGGTTTACATGTAAAAAACCCTATTAAGTTGCATTATACTGGTTTACATGTAAAAAACCCTATTAAGTTGTATTATACTGGTTTATACTGGTTTACATGGAAAAAAACCCTATTAGGTTCCATTATACTGGTTTATACTGGTTTACATGGAAAAAACCCTATTAAGTTGCATTATTGCACTGAAGTCCTTGAAACTCCTGGAAACCTTGAAACTGTTGAAACCTTGAAACTGCTGAAGGTCAATCTCCATGGCTGACGCCATGGAGATTGACTGTCCTTGAAACTGCTGAAGTCCTTGAAACTGTTGAATCCTTGAAACTGCTGAAGTCCTTGAAACTGCTGAAGTCCTTGAAACTGTTGAATCCTTGAAACTGCTGAATCCTTGAAACTGCTGAAGTCCTTCAAACTGTTGAATCCTTGAAACTGTTGAATCCTTGAAACTGCTGAATCCTTGAAACTGCTGAAGTCCTTCAAACTGTTGAATCCTTGAAACTGTTGAATCCTTGAAACTGCTGAATCCTTGAAACTGCTGAAGTCCTTGAAACTGTTGAAGTCCTTGAAACTGTTGAATCCTTTAAACTGTTGAAGTCCTTGAAACTGTTGAAGTCCTTGAAACTGTTGAATCCTTGAAACTGTTGAATCCTTGAAACTGTTGAAGTCCTTGAAACTGTTGAAATGTCTGAAAGACCTGAAGTCCTATTAAATTGCATGGGCCTATTAAAATGAATGGCAGAATTCTCAATGCAAATTAATGGCAGAATTCCCAAGCCCGTATAAAAAAAATGGAAAACTGCAGAACTCGAATTTTTTCTGAAAACTGACAAGTTGTGGAAGCTGAACATGCACAAACTGCAGAAATTGCAGAAAATGTGGAAAAAAATGCTGAAAACTATGAATTTGTTGAAGCCCCATTATAAGTCAATGGAAAAAATCGACCGATTTTTGGCCGATTGTGGAAAAACCGTGAATTGTAGAATTCCCAAAAGTAATAGCAATAATCTCTCAAACATGTGGAACGTTTTGATGTATAACTTGTGGAAATTGCTGAAACTCTGAAAGCTGTGAAACGTGTCGAAAATCAGGAAAAAAAAAATTGTTTAATAACTAGAAACTTGCAATGGCTGAAGCCATTGCGATTGACTGCGGAACAGATCTAATGTGGAATTTAGCTGAAAAATCCTTGAAATCCTTGAAAAGGCCTTGAAACTGTTAAAATACTTGAAACTGTTGAAGTCCTTGAAACTGTTGAATCCTTGAAACTGTTGAAGTCCTTGAAACTGTTGAAGTCCTTGAAACTGTTGAAGTCCTTGAAACTTTTAAATCCTTGAAACTGTTGAAGTCCTTGAAACTGTTGAAACCTTGAAACTGTTGAAGTCTTTGAAACTGTTGTATTATACTGGTTTACATGTAAAAATCCCTATTAAGTTGCATTATACTGGTTTATACTGGTTTACATGTAAAAATCCCTATTAAGTTGCATTATACTGGTGTACATGTAAAAATCCCTATTAGGTTGCATTATACTGGTTTGTACTGGTTTACATGTAAAAAACCCTATTAGGTTGCATTATACTGGTTTATACTGGTTTACATGTACAAATCACTATTAAGTTGCATTATACTGGTTTATACTGGTTTACATGTAAACATCCCTATTAAGTTGCATTATACTGGTTTACATGTAAAAAACCCTATTAGGTTCCATTATACTGGTTTATACTGGTTTACATGTAAAAATCCCTATTAAGTTGCATTATACTGGTTTATGTGTAAAAACCCCTATTAGGTTGCATTATACTGGTTTATACTGGTTTACATGTAAACATCCCTATTAAGTTGCATTATACTGGTTTACATGTAAAAAACCCTATTAGGTTCCATTATACTGGTTTATACTGGTTTACATGTAAAAATCCCTATTAGGTTGCATTATACTGGTTTACATGTAAAAAACCCTATTAGGTTGCATTATACTGGTTTATACTGGTTTACATGTAAAAATACCTCCTAGGTTGCATTATACTGGTTTACATGTAAAAAACCCTATTAGGTTGCATTATACTGGTTTATACTGGTTTACATGTAAAAATCCCTATGAAGTTGCATTATACTGGTTTACATGTAAAAATCCCTATTAGGTTGCATTATACTGGTTTATACTGGTTTACATGTAAACATCCCTATTAAGTTGCATTATACTGGTTTATACTGGTTTACATGTAAAAAAAACCTATTAGGTTCCATTATACTGGTTTATACTGGTTTACATGAAAAAACCCTATTAGGTTGTATTATACTGGTTTATACTGGTTTACATGTAAACATCCCTATTAAGTTGCATTATACTGGTTTACATGTAAAAAACCCTATTAGGTTCCATTATACTGGTTTTATACTGGTTTACATGTAAAAATCCCTATTAAGTTGCATTATACTGGTTTACATGTAAAAAACCCTATTAGGTTGCATTATACTGGTTTACATGTAAACATCCCTATTAAGTTGCATTATACTGGTTTACATGTAAAAAACCCTATTAGGTTCCATTATACTGGTTTATACTGGTTTACATGTAAACATCCCTATTAAGTGGCATTATACTGGTTTACATGTAAAAACCCCTATTAGGTTCCATTATACTGGTTTACATGTAAACATCCCTATTAAGTTGCATTATTGCACTGAAGTCCTTGAAACTCCTGGAAACCTTGAAACTCCTGGAAAACTTGAAACTGTTGAAACCTTGAAACTGCTGAAGGTCAATCTCCATGGCTGACGCCATGGAGATGGACTGTCCTTGAAACTCCTGAAAACCTTGAAACTGTTGAATCCTTGAAACTGCTGAATCCTTGAAACTGCTGAAGTCATTGAAACTGTTGAATCCTTGAAACTGTTGAATCCTTGAAACTGTTGAAGTCCTTGAAACTGCTGAATCCTTGAAACTGTTGAAGTCCTTGAAACCGTTGAATCCTTGAAACTGTTGAATCCTTGAAACTGTTGAATCCTTGAAACTGCTGAATCCTTGAAACTGTTGAATCCTTGAAACTGTTGAATCCTTGAAACTGCTGAATCCTTGAAACTGCTGAATCCTTGAAACTGTTGAAGTCCTTGAAACTGTTGAATCCTTGAAACTGTTGAATCCTTGAAACTGCTGAATCCTTGAAACTGTTGAAGTCCTTGAAACTGCTGAATCCTTGAAACTGTTGAAGTCCTTGAAACTGTTGAATCCTTGAAACTGTTGAATCCTTGAAACTGCTGGAGTCCTTGAAACTGTTGAATCCTTGAAACTGTTGAAACCTTGAAACTGTATAAGTCATTGAAACTGTTGAATCCTTGAAACTGTTGAAACTGCTGAAGGTCAATCTCCATGGCTGACGCCATGGAGATTGACTGTCCTTAAAACTCCTGAAAACCTTGAAACTGCTGAAGTCCTTGAAACTGTTGAGTCCTTGAAACTGTTGAAGTCCTTGAAACTGTTGAAGTCCTTGAAACTGCTGAAGTCCTTAAAACTGTTGAATCCTTGAAACTGCTGAAGTCCTTGAAACTGTTGAATCCTTGAAACTGTTGAATCCTTGAAACTGCTGAAGTCCTTGAAACCGCTGAAGTCCTTGAAACTGTTGAAACCTTGAAACTGCTGAAGTCCTTGAAACTGTTGAAACATTGAAACTGTTGAAGTCCTTGAAACTGTTGAAACCTTGAAACTGTTGAAACCTTGAAACTGCTGAAATGTCTGAAAGACCTGAAGTCCTATTAAAATGCATGGGCCTATTAAAATGAATGGCAGAATTCTCAATACAAATGAATGGCAGAATTCCCAAGCCCGTAGAAAAAAACTGGAAAACTGCAGAACTCAAATTTTTTCTGAAAACTGACAAGTTGTGGAAGCTGAACATGCACAAACTGCAGAAATTGCTGAAAATTTGGAAAAAAATGCTGAAAACTATGAATTTGTTGAAGCCCCATTATAAGTCAATGGGAAAAATCGGCCGAAGATCGGCTGATTGTGGAAATACTGTAAATCGCTGAATTCCCAAAAGTAATAGCAATAATCTCTCAAACATGTGGAACGTTTTGATGTATAACTTGTGGAAATTGCGGAAACTCTGAAAGCTGTGAAACGTGTCAAAAATCAGGAAAAAAATAGTTTAATAAAAGATAAATAACTTGAAAACCAATTATTGACTGCGGAAAGTTCCGCAGTCAATCAATAAATAACTTGAAAACCAATTATTGACTGCGGAAAGTTCCGCAGTCAATCAATAAATAACTTGAAAACCAATTATTGACTGCGGAAAGTTCCGCAGTCAATCAATAAAGAACATGAAAACCAATGGTTGACTGCGGAAAGTTCCGCAGTCAATCAATAATGAACTAGAAACTTGCAATGGCTGAAGCCATTGCGATTGACTGCGGAACAGATCTAATGTGGAATTTAGCTGAAAAATCCTTGAAATCCTTGAAAAGGCCTTGAAACTGTTAAAATACTCTATAGATATTTGAAACTCCTGAAGTCCTTGAAACTGTTGAAACATTGAAACTGTTAAATCCTTCTAACTGCTGAAGTCCTTGAAACTGTTGAAGTTGTTGAAACTGTTGAAGTCCTTGAAACTGTTGAATCCTTGAAACTGTTGCATTATACTGGTTTACATGTAAAAATCCCTATTAAGTTGCATTATACTGGTTTACATGTAAACATCCCTATTAGGTTGCATTATACTGGTTTATACTGGTTTACATGTAAAAAATCCCTATTGAGTTGCATTATACTGGTTTACATGTAAAAACCCCTATTGAGTTGCATTATACTGGTTTACATGGAAAAACCCCTATTAAGTTGCATTATACTGGTTTACATGTAAAAAACCCTATTGAGTTGCATTATACTGGTTTACATGTAAAAAACCCTATTAAGTTGCATTATACTGGTTTACATGGAGAAACCCCTATTAAGTTGCATTATACTGGTTTACATGGAAAAACCCCTATTAAGTTGCATTATACTGGTTTACATGGAAAAACCCCTATTGAGTTGCATTATACTGGTTTACATGGAAAAACCCCTATTGAGTTGCATTATACTGGTTTACATGGAAAAACCCCTATTGAGTTGCATTATACTGATTTACATGTAAAAACCCCTATTGAGTTGCATTATACTGGTTTACATGTAAAAAACCCTATTGAGTTGCATTATACTGGTTTACATGTAAAAACCCCTATTAAGTTGCATTATACTGGTTTACATGTAAAAACCCCTATTAAGTTGCATTATACTGGTTTACATGGAAAAACCCCTATTGAGTTGCATTATACTGGTTTACATGTAAAAAACCCTATTGAGTTGCATTATACTGGTTTACATGGAAAACCCCCTATTAAGTTGCATTATACTGGTTTACATGTAAAAAACCCCTATTAAGTTGCATTATACTGGTTTACATGGAAAAAACCCTAATAAGTTGCATTATACTGGTTTACATGTAAAAAACCCTATTGAGTTGCATTATACTGGTTTACATGGAAAAACCCCTATTAAGTTGCATTATACTGGTTTACATGTAAAAAACCCTATTGAGTTGCATTATACTGGTTTACATGTAAAAACCCCTATTAAGTTGCATTATACTGGTTTACATGTAAAAACCCCTATTAAGTTGCATTATACTGGTTTACATGGAAAAACCCCTATGAAGTTGCATTATACTGGTTTACATGTAAAAAACCCTATTGAGTTGCATTATACTGGTTTACATGTAAAAAACCCTATTAAGTTGCATTATACTGGTTTATACTGGTTTACATGTAAAAATCCCTATGAAGTTGCATTATTGCACTGAAGTCCTTGAAACTCCTGGAAACCTTGAAACTCCTGGAAAACTTGAAACTGTTGAAACCTTGAAACTGCTGAAGGTCAATCTCCATGGCTGACGCCATGGAGATTGACTGTCCTTGAAACTGCTGAATCCTTGAAACTGTTGAATCCTTGAAACTGCTGAAGTCCTTGAAACTGTTGAATCCTTGAAACTGCTGAATCCTTGAAACTGCTGAAGTCCTTGAAACTGTTGAATCCTTGAAACGGCTGAATCCTTGAAACTGCTGAAGTCCTTGAAACTGTTGAAGTCCTTGAAACTGTTGAAGTCCTTGAAACTGTTGAAGTCCTTGAAACTGTTGAATCCTTGAATCTGTTGAATCCTTGAAACTGTTGAAATGTCTGAAAGACCTGAAGTCCTATTAAAATGCATGGGCCTATTAAAATGAATGGCAGAATTCTCAATGCAAATTAATGGCAGAATTCCCAAGCCCGTATAAAAAAAAAGGAAAACTGCAGAACTCGGATTTTTTCTGAAAACTGACAAGTTGTGGAAGCTGAACATGTACAAACTGCAGAAATTGCAGAAAATGTGAAAAAAAATGCTGAAAACTATGAATTTGTGGAAGCCCCATTAAAAGTCAATGGGAAAAATCGACCGATTTTTGGCCGATTGTGGAAAAAACGTGAATTGTAGAATTCCCAAAAGTAATAGCAGAATTCTCTCAAACATGTGGAACGTTTTGATGTATAACTTGTGGAAATTGCTGAAACTCTGAAAGCTGTGAAACGTGTCGAAAATCAGGAAAAAGATGAAAAATCCTTGAAATCCTTGAAAAGGCCTTGAAATTGTTAAAATACTTGATAGATATTTGAAACTCCTGAAGTCCTTGAAATGGTTAAAACCTTGAAACTCCTGAAATCCTTTAAACTTTTGAAACCTGATGTCCTTGAAACTGGTTTACATGTCAAAATCCCTATTAGGTTGCATTATACTGGTTTACATGTAAAAACCCCTATTAAGTTCCATTATACTGGTTTACATGTAAACATCCCTATTAAGTTGCCTTATACTGGTGTACATGTAAAAAACCCTATTAAGTTGCATTATACTGGTTTACATGTAAAAAACCCTATTAAGTGGCATTATACTGGTTTACATGTAAAAACCCCTATTAAGTTGCATTATACTGGTTTACATGTAAAAAACCCTATTAAGTTGCATTATACTGGTTTACATGTAAAAAACCCTATTAAGTTGCATTATACTGGTGTACATGTAAAAAACCCTATTAAGTTACATTATACTGGTTTACATGTAAAAAACCCTATTAAGTTACATTATACTGGTTTACATGTAAAAAACCCTATTAAGTTACATTATACTGGTTTACATGTAAAAAACCCTATTAAGTTACATTATACTGGTTTACATGTAAAAAACCCTATTAAGTTACATTATACTGGTTTACATGTAAAAACCCCTATTAAGTTGCATTATACTGGTTTACATGTAAAAAACCCTATTAAGTTGCATTATACTGGTTTACATGTAAAAAACCCTATTCTCAATACAAATGAATGGCAGAATTCCCAAGCCCGTAGAAAAAAAACTGGAAAACTGCAGAACTCAATTTTTTTTTGAAAAGTCACAAGTTGTGGAAGCTGAACATGCACAAACTGCAGAAATTGCAGAAAATGTTGAAAAAAATGCTGAAAACTATGAATTTGTGGAAGCCCCATTATAAGTCAATGGGAAAAATCGACCGATTTTTGTCCGATTGCGGAAAAACCGGAAATTGCTGAAGTCCCAAAAGTAATAGCAATAATCTCCCAAACATGTGGAACGTTTTGATGTATAACTTGTGGAAATTGCTGAAACTGTGAAAGCTGTGAAACGTGTCGAAAATCAGGAAAAAGACGGAAGTTTAATAATAAAGAACATGAAAACCAATGGTTGACTGCGGAAAGTTCCGCAGTCAATCAATTACCGAGAGCCAACTACCACCAGCGGTAGACGCACCACAGTAGGTCTGAACCAGGCCAAAGGGCAAAGAGATAAAGATGTGGTGGTACTTCCTCAAAGTAATCTCCACCATAGTCATGTATTTTTCCTTTGGCTTTAAATAACTATGAAATGAAAAGATTCTTACCAGGCTGCTTCTGGGGCGTCATCAATCCACAACAGCAGTTCACCATTTTTACTTTCCTTTCTATTTATTTCCTGCGTGTGGAAATACTGTAAACAAGAAACAATCCAACTCACAGAGAGGCAACTAAATCAGACTATTTAAAAAGTAGTGACTGTACTTAATAACTAAAATAACTTGACCTATGTCTGAGTTTGGGCTGATGTTTAAATACTGAATGAACGCGTCAGTCTAAAGAACAGGTCAATACGTCTGGACTAAGCATTGAATCTGAATCATGGAGCCACGACTGTGCGTCACCTTTGGAGAGAAGGCAATGAGTGACTGTGGACAGTGTGGTCTTCTGGTCCAGAGCTGCGTTCCTCGAGCGAGTGCGGAAATGACACGCCCACAAACAGCTGCTCCGGAATGGTGCATACTTTACTGTACGTCACGTGATAAACCCAAAAGCGGGCCGTGTTCAGTTACATTTACTCAAGTATGTACTTCAGTAACCTTTTGAAGTAATTGTACATCTTTGAGTAATTTTAGTACCTTTTACTTCTACTGTCTTGAGTAATATTATAATGAAGTAACCTTCACTCTTGATACATACTCACAGTGGCAGGTCCTTTTTACTCTTACTTTAATAAATTCAAAGTAAAGTTACTCTTAATTGAGTAAACATTTTAGCTACTGACAACCCAGAGACCCCGATCTGGGTTCCAATAATACGTCCGTAAAAGTGAAACTAAACTGACAGTTTGATGCGCCTCTATACTAGGGTTTACAGTAAATTGCCTCCAGCCTAAGATGCTATAATAAAGACAACAATATCTTATTTTTTTCAACTAACAAAGGAACCAGAAGATCCCAAGTAATGCATTGTCAAAGCAACGGCAAAGAATAAGATTGATAAGTGAGGTCAAAGTCAAAATAAGGCCTGACAAAACAGGACCAAAACAGCTACATTAAATCAAGACATTAACGCACCTCCAGGTGATGATGTTTTATAGTTTAACCCAAGGTGACTTTCGGTCTCAGACTGATTTTATCCAGTAAAGAACGTTTTCTTCAAAAAACAATAATATCATATTTTAAAGGATTATACACATGTACAGACTTGTTATTTGACAATTATGCTCAATATCAATCAATCAAATTGTATTTATAAAGCGCTTTTCATACTGAAAGGTATCACAAGGTGCTTTACAGACAGATTACAACATTTAAAACAATACGACCCGCATCATATTATATTTTGTTTATATCCCCATTAGTGATGTTAAGTTCGATTCATTTTACTGACTCGAGTTCAAATGAATCACTCACCAAAGTGAATCGTGTGTTTTGAGTCGTTTGATTCAGTGAGTCAGTCTAATGTAAACCACTGTTTAAACCACTGAAATATTAAAGTAAAAATATCATAGCAAAAAACGTAACCTCCACACATAATTAAAACTATTAATAACTGTTGTTTAATAAAAATAAATAAAAAACATGGTGATTTGATTGTAATGTAAAACTGGATAAAGCTATATTTTATGTAATCCATGATTTGGGGATTAAATGATATGTATCTATTTTTTCCAATACTCTGCTTTATTTACACTTCAGCGCGAGGCTAGCTTAGCCTTTTTTCGTGTTGCTTATCCGGGAGTTTGCAGTTGAGTCCTTTGATTCGGACGGATCAGCGCCTTTACGGGAAGCACAGAGCGATACGAGTCACTCACTCACACTGAGCCGCACAGGACTTCTGACTGCAATAACTCTCGTTTTGTACAGAAATATTCAACCTCATTTACCATCAGTAATGTTCGAGGCGGTGCACGTGTAGAGGTTTATTAAATGTTTTGTCAGAAGAAACGACGTCGTTCACGAATCGCACATCACTACTGCGCGGGCACACCATGGATCTATTATAATAATCGGGGCAGATGAGCCCGGGAGGTCCGTCAGGAGGAGAGCTACCACCACAGGGACATATTTTTATGTTTGTGCTAAATGAATAAACAGAGTGAGTGCCTTTATACTGTGTGTGGGCGGCACGGTAGCGCAGCGGTTAGTGCTCTCGCTTCACAGCTAGAAGGTCCCAGGTTCGATTCCCACCTGGACAGGGCCTTTCTGTGTGGAGTTTGCATGTTCTCCCTGTGTCTGCGTAGGTTTCCTCCGGGTACTCCGGTTTCCCCTACCACCAAAAAAACATGTACAATAGGCCAGGATGAATGGTGTGTGTGAATGCATGGTGGTGGTCAGAGGGACCGTTGGCGCAGACGTGTGTAGTCGCGACGCGCTTCTGTCAGTCTCCCCCAGGGGAAACTGAAGCTACTAACGTAGTTTACCACCACCGAGTGTGGAGTGAATGTAAAATGCTCTCATGTAAAGCGCTTTGTGACCATGTCTGTGAAAGGCGCTATATAAATAAAGATCTTCTTCTTCTTCTTCTTCTCACATAAGGTCTGCTGACCGCGCACTCTCCTCTCGTCAGGGGAAGCATGTCTCGTAGCAGGGCTGTCTTCGGTCCAGACGGGTTTGTTAGGTTCCGGTCGGCTGCCAGCTCTGTGCGCACCTGTTCCATCCCGGAGGAAAGCTCTGCTCAGGCCGAGAGAGGCAAAGTCCTGCCCGGCTCCAGTTCGGCTCGCGGAATAGACCACAGATGCTTTTTGCTAGTTCAGATCATGGTCCAGACTCTGCTCTGCAGTGTGGTCTCATTTAATGTACTTTAAAAAGGCCTAGAGCAGACAACTTATTATTAGTTTATTTTTGTATTATAAATATTTATTTATTTATTATTTTATTTATTTTTATTTAGTAAATGTGATCTTGGATTGGCTATAAGGATAATAGATTCTATACTCTTCCTCAGGTGCAATAAAATATATTTGTTGTTTTAAAAACAATAATTTATAATTTCCTGGTTAGAGAAATGTTCCTTTTTGCCGTGTTTCGTGCATGGGTAAAACCCATAGGTGAGGCCTCCTGATGCATTCATATTTGTGGGTGTTTCATTGAAATGACGCTGTTTTGTGCTGCAGCATTTATCATCAGCTGTGTGTGCGTAAGGCAGGATTGGAGCGGTAAGCACAGGTTCATCAATGCCACGGGCCCCCTAGCATATATCGCAAATACTGTACACGTAAATATAAAACAATTTTGGGCACAATGTTGATAAATCAAGTTGGACATTGGTGTATAAGATCTGCAGTTGTGCGTAACTAACGTCGTCAAAACAAAACACAAGAGAATGGGGATACTTTTGCTCAGTGTTATTATTACTATTTTCAGTTTATATTTGACCAAAAGTAACTCAAAGTAGTGTAATTCAGCTACATTCTTGAAACAGTAATACAAAAATATTACTTTTTTTTTTTTTTAAAGCTGTAACTAACAACACTGTTCATAAGTAGTTACGTAAACGCTTGACTGCGAAGCAAAAATCTTAAGTCTTAAATTCCCACGGCGCTTTTCTGCACACTGCACCCCAACAGAGAATTGGCTGCTTCCACACACTCAGCCACACCCGAGGCTGAAAAACAAGAGGAAATATCTTCAACATCTACGATAAGAAATTAGAGCAAATCAACTGGTAATCTAATTGTAATGGCAATTCCATGATCAGAAAATATCAAAGAATGTCTGTATAAAGGTATAATTATGTCCTCTGTAGAGAAATTACCATTCTGTGACTGTAGCCACGTCACCGCCTTCATGACCAAAAGCTCCCACTCATCTTTAGCATCAGCTTTGAGACCATGGAGCCAGACCAGAGCCAAAATGGTGGCCCACACTTCTTTCTTTGCCTAAAGACACAAATCAATATCAACAAATATGGTTTAATAGACTAACAAATTGTCTCTCATTTGCTATTGCGGCAACCTGTCACTAACCCTTTACCAGTGATAAGTGATTGAGAATTAGCCTATTGTACATGTTCTAGATCGAATGTCTTGTGCGCAGTGAGGAAAGTCGTTTGAGTGGAGAATGTACAGTTTTTGGAGCATTTAAGTTAATGTACTCTATTGTTTTCTCTGTTCCCCACGTAGTAACTCACCGCTGAAGGTTGTTTGTCTTCCAGGTCTTTGCTCGTCTTCCCCACGGCTTTGGCCAGAGCCGGCTCTAACTCCCAGCAGCCTGAGGCCTTCTGCAGGGACACCAGCTCCAGCAGAGGGTCCCGCTTTGCTTTGCCTTCAGGAAGTGCACACTCTTCTTCATCATCATCGTCACAGTCTGCAAGGTCTCCAAGGATCACATCTGCACAATCAAAATCTAAGGAGGGGGGGCTGGGGTGGAACTGTTCACATTGCCTGTCAACTGATGCTGTTTCCCCCCCAGAATTGTGTTATTTATTTTTGCTTGATCTAAGAGTCTTAATAATTATGGTAGATTAAAACTGTGATACACTCTAGAGGTCATTTGGTGTAAGTGATTATGGGTTTGAGCGATCTACCATCATAACACTCTCCATCTTCATCTTCAGAGTCTGCAGCACCAAGCATCCCATCCGCACAATGAAGATTCACTGCAAATACAAAAGATCACCGTTAAGACACACAGACATTTCACTGTTAGTATCCAGCTGCATAGTTTATTAATGAGGAGCGTTGGGAAGTGAAAGGGGGGGGATACTGTTCACACTGCGTATCAACTGATGCTTTTTCTGATTTATTGATTTATTTTTTATTGATCTAACGTTTTTTCCTTATTAATTAGATTGAAGCATTGATACCCTCTAGAGGTCATTTGGTGTAAGCGATTATGGGTCTGAGCCCGCTACAATGAAGATGTCATAATTGCAAAAGCCCGAATACCAAACTTCAATCTGTAAGTCCTTTGATAGATTATAATGTATATTGTATACACGGTACTTTCGTCCCACTGGAGCACCTGCCATACACACCTCCACTAGAACAACACACAATATTATAATGACAAAAGAATAATAGTATTTTATTTAGGATTAACTACTCAATGCTACAGCATATCCCTGTCAGTGGTATCGGGACCCATTTGCCAGGAGTAAAATTAATTAAACCAGCAATCCCAGCAAAAGATTTAGGCTCAGAATCTGATTTCAGTTCAGAGCGGCGTGACCCAAATTTGTCTCCTCCTAATGCTAATGTGGGGTGTCAATGAGATGATGTTGCAACGTTTTTGGGGGAGTTACATGTTTTAGATTCTAAATAAATCTTGTCTGTTCCAGGCCCAAATTCAGATGACATGATGAGGACGTGCAGTCTTTTTCATATCAATTAGAGATCAGTTGAAACTACAATAACTAAATTCATATTTGAACATTATACTTTGCCTGAATAAACAGAAAACATGAATAATGATAATAATAATAATCTAATGAATCCCTCAATGCCACTTTATTGTAAATCCGATTTTACAATAAAGTGGCATTGAGGAACAACATTTAATATGTGAGTGTATTTAAAAGCCTGGGAAATACACAAGACAAAATGATGAGAATCACTATGGCTTCAAGGTGAAACATCATATATACACATATACACAACATATGCGGATGAATAAGTGTATATGTACAAGTTGCTGTAGCCACTCCCCCAAACTGGAGGAGTGGCTACAGCAGATTCTAGGAAATACATCAGACATCTCACTCCAGAAAAGATACTGCGCAGAACCCTCTAGCTCCCAGGCCTCTGGTCGAGGACCCGAGCTTGGAGGAAAAAGAGACCGCCCGCAGAGGGTGAGGAAGAGTTTATATGAAATGTACAGTAAAGGGAATTACTAAAGAAACAGTTCCAGAACCATCAGTGAATTTTGGTGAACAAATTAAATCCCTTACCACCAGGGGGCGCGTGAGCTGCACAGTTTATAGGTATAAAACGTATATACCCGGCATAGATTTCAACATTTCAGTTGATTTATAATTTAACCTGAAAACAACCGGAGCCTCAGCAGAACTTATCTTGTGTTTGTATTATTTTTTTCTATACAATAAAATAATTATCATTATTATAAAGTTTTGTCAGTTAATTATAGACACATTTGCTGAAATGATGATAACTTCATCTTAACTTTACCTGTTAGTTTTCTTATTAAAGCATAACTTTTTGTAACACTATGCTGCTGCCATAGACATTAGATTATCCACAGATGTTGATACTTACTTTTCTTTTTGAGACTCAATTTTGGGAAACTAAACTCTTTTTTGGGTCTGGATTTGGCACCTGACAAATGTTGAAAAAGTATTAGATAAATAGTTAACGTGTTGTGCCAACATACAATTTCTCTCATGAACAGGGGCAGAATGTTTTGTGAGAAGTCGAGAATTAGTTTTAATTAAAGTAAATACTGTTAAATAGGAAAAAGTATAAACCTTTTGGAATTTCTCACATTTCTGGTTAAATTGATCTTAAAATGTGGTCTGATCTTTATTTAAAAGTAAGTGGGTAAACAGTATCTGCTTAAACCAATACCACCTCAACAGATACGTTTTATCATGTTTTTATTGGCCATAACACGTAAACATTCAGAATTGTTCTGGAATGGCTCAGTCCTGACTCAAACACAATTCAGATGCTGTGGTAAAGAAATCTATTCACACAAGACATCCCAGGAATCTCTCTGAACGGCAACAGTTTTGTAAAGAGCAATGGCCCGTCTAAGATTCATCCTGATCGCTGTGCACATTTAATCTGCAACTAAAGGAAACGTTATTGCTGCCAAAGAAGGGTCAACCAGCTATTGAATCAAAGGGTTCATTTACTTTCTCCGTCCTGTCCTGTCAATGTTTACATGTTATGGCCAATAAAAATATGATAACATGTAATTGTTTCAGTGGTATTAGTTTCAGCAGACACCGTTAACTCATTCTTGTGATTTTAATAAAGATAAGACCACATTTTTTGAGCAATTTAGGAAGAAATTGAAGAAATTTTGAAGGGCTCACAAACTTTTTCCTCCCACTGTAATGGAAGCATCAAAAGAAAATACTAAAGGTTTGAACAGTAGAACTTGTTTTTACTTACAAGCCATCTTCTGGTAGGCCACCATTGGGGGCATGGGCTCACTGCAGGCCATCATCACTGTGGAGTAATCAGATAAATACATTATCAGGAGCTTTTAAACTCTCGTTGGTTGAATCTTTCTTCTTTTCAACAGTTAGGAGTTGTGTTCATTAAATTAAAACCTTTGAGATTGAGATGTGTTGAATACAACTTATTTTTGGGATTTGGTTAAATAATTTACTGTGTTTTCCACAGTTTTAAGATGTGACATAAGAAAAGGTAACATCTCACACGGTCACCATGCACCATACTGTGCACAAGGGAAATGGGCGAGTCACTGCAGACTTGGATTATGGAGCTACTCCTGTGTCACTTATATTTTAGGAAAAGGTATACATTTCTTCATTAAACACCTCATAAAATTTCCAATTCACTGCTGTAACATTTGTGCATTTTGTGATTTGAGAATTTTTTCAAAAATAATATGGTGACCTGTGTTGAATAAATGGAGATGAGGGACAGGCTAAATCTTTTTGGGGGTTTAAAAGTAAATAAAAATACATATTAAATAATAAAATCATCAGTAATCCTTGACTCTTACTTGGCACAGGCACGTCTCTCCGCAGCAGAGGGCCCTGAATGGCTTCGCCGCTGGTTTTGTTCACAGCGATGAACGCAGTGAAGGAGCTGCTCACTCCCGATTGGACGCTCAAGTCGATAATTGTCTTCTTCTTAGCGTCGTCCTCCTGCTTCTGCTCCAAAGACCGAATGAGAGAGCGAGCCGCAAGCCTGTGCACTGTGAGCCTGCAGACAAACAGGAGGGACGTGTCTGGGCCATATACTCACTACTAATAACTGAGTAGTAGTTATAGTGTGGATACATGTAGGATAAATAATTCAAAAGGACAAATGTTTTTTTGACCTGAATTTGACTCGTCCTTCTAGACAGGACGCGTAAGACTTTATGCCACCTTACCCAGTGTCCTCTGTCGGTTTGAGGCTAAAGTTGAGCTTGTTCTCAGTGGGACGTCCCGCCAGGCTGTACTTCACAGTCACACAGCCCTCTGCTGCCTCTTTATTCTGAACACATCACACCCGTTGACTAATGCTGTAAACATAAATGCACAGACTCCTGTAGTAGCACGCTGAGCACCTGTCCTGTGAGCTGGGCGTACAGCAGGGATCGTTGGCCCTGGAAAATGGATGTGAGAGGAGGGGACAGCACAGTGGCAGACACCCCCTTCGGCAGGTCCCATTTGACTGAGATGTCGACCACAGCCGGCTGCAAGGCGAATCGCAGAGACTGGATCACCTGGAGAGTTCATAAGAGTTATTGATAACTTCCCTTTGGGGTCAAGTAAAATTGTATTTTATGTGATTGGGGACAGACTGATCACTTTTTAATGGATTGGTATGGTATGATTAATACAGTGGTCTTCACCCCCGATAATTTCAGTTTATTTGTTTGAAATGAATACTTGTCGACATAATTTTTATGTTGTATACATTTGTGGGGGCCGCGGTTTTGGAATCGGGGGACTTCAAGGAAAAAAGGTTGGATTAAAAAAAGTTTGACTTGGAGCTTTAAGGTTGTCATACTTTGGGCTGCATCCGGTCACTTCCTGTGATGAACTGGGCGTGGCCGCCTCCTTCTTTGGCCAAACCATTGATAAGAGCAGTACTTGCTCCTGCATCGATCCCAAAAGAGAAACACCTGCAGTAAAGTCGATTTTGATGTTACTTAGGACTTCTGCTTACGCAAGTGTAGCTTTTTTAAGTGCCCAGACTCTGCTAAATTATCTTTAATACCAACTTGATACAAACTTTAATAGAGGACCTTTAACTTTTACCTGTGAGAGCCTGAATTGGACTTGGCCAGGTTTATGACTTCTTTGGTGTTTTCTACTTCTCCATCAGTGAAGACATACAGCTACAGAGCACATTTCACAATGTTTTACACTTAATGCAATTACATCTGCACTTATTGTATATTGTCTTAGCTCTGAACACACACACACTGATGATGGGCACACACCTGTCTGGGCTGGTTGGGGATGCAGCTCTGGCTGTAGATGCGTTCCAGAGGAGCCAGGATCTCAGTGCCTCCCAGATTCGCCTGCATCATTTCCACCTTTTTCAGAGCCTCCTCCATCGTCTCCTGTTTGTACTCCACACTCTCACTTATGAAAGAAAAAAACACCCACCAAAGCATGTTTTAAACTTTAGCAGGTTAATAGGTGTGATGTTGGTTTCTGGTAAAATCATGACATTCTTAAGAGACAAATGAAACAAAAACTGTCCCAAAGTTCAGTGGCTTCTCTGTCGAAGTCAGTTGGAAAAACTCTAAAATGTACAAGATTAAAGGTAATGTTTGTAGGTTGTGCTCTTTGTGGTTTTAAAATGATTCTACAACTAGAGCTTGGGTTGTCATCAGCACAAGTGAAGACACAAGCACAAGTTTCACTTGATGTGAATATGCCACACCTCATTTGAACACTAAGAACATTCAGAGTTCAGTCACTGAGGTTTTACAAAAATATTGACCAAAAATAAATCTTAGACACTCTACCGTAAAGGAAAGTATTGTAAACAGCAACAACAACAACAAAATAATCAGTTTATATACCTACAATGCATTTGTTCTGAGATTAAAAAAAATAATAAAACAAAATGCTATAGAAGTATAAACACATTTACGGGAAGATTTGTTCAAATGTGGATCCGAAACTGTAGATGTTAAAAAAGCAGCCCATGGGTAAGCTCTTCAACAGCAGCAGCAGAGTGTCCTGAGAAAATAAATGTTGAAAAAAAGAAGTTCAAACACCCACCACTAAAATAGAGATCTTATATTCACTGCATACCCTGGCACTGGCAATTCGACTTCCGGATTGGTCTCTGTTACCCATGGAGTAGTCCATACTTCCCGATCGATCCAATAGAAACACAAACTCTCCAGAAGAGGACACAGAGGACATTATATCTTTGGGAAACTCCGGATACAAACTTAGCATAACGGCCGGGTCTCCCATCAGAGTTCCTGAAATCAACATTGAGTTGTTATTCTTACTTCATTGTGTTAGATTATCTTTTTTATCCCTAGTTAGATCTGTGTACACTCAGCTAAAACATGAATTAGACCTGGTTCAGTTCATCATAGCATGAGGTAGTTCTAAAACAGCCAATAATTTTCTGAGGTGAACACAATTACTGATCAAAATGGTTTGCATACTTCTTTTGTTTCAGACCAAGTTCTTTTACCATAAAGTAATTTCTCTTGGCATTCCATTGCAATGATTAATTATTAACGCTAGATGGCAGTAGATCCTACACAATGAGGCCAGTGTACAGAGCTGTTTGTTTTGCTGTGTCTTCACCGGCTTTAGCAGAGGCCTGTCCCGCTTCCACTACTGCTGAGGGCTCATGGGTGTCCTTATAATAAATGAGCAGCTCCACGTCTCTGTCAAACTTGTGTCCTGCTGCCAGCTTCACCTGCAGTCAAAGACATAAACATCTATTCATAGTTCCAATTGCATACTTTATTCAGGTTTTATAAATGCTTTAAAACATTTCAGCATTTACGTTAAATCAATCAATAAAGTTTTATTTCTAAAGCGCTTTACAACAACCAAAATTGACCAAAGTGCTGCACACGTTACAGAAATAAAGAGTATGTTGTGAAGGACATGAGAAAATAATGTGTAAGATCCAGAGATAATATCAAAAAGTGTTCCAACAAATTAATCACTGGTCATAAAACATAAAGTACCAATACTAATTTAGTCAAAGTTGTTTTTAAAAACCCTAAATAACGCATGATATTTAGGACCTTGATGTAAAGGAAGATCTTGTTCTTACCGATGCTGCAGTTTGATCTTGGCTGAGGAACTCCAGAGGGTCCATGGTGCAACTGGACTCCACTTTGGAGATGGGCCGCGCAGACTGGACTCGGGCCAAAAAAGTCAGATCATAGGGAACCAGAGAAGATGGAACTGACGTTACTGTTACACTGCCGCTTTCTGCTCCTGGAAAATAATATGGATATGATATTTATCCATTTTTATGATGACATCGTCATCATAAAATGTGTCCGAAGCTTTGTTATTACATAAATACAATATGAGCAGCGCTGCTGCTTTATCTGATTTTCCCTGGTTTTAATTCAACAAAAAAATGTAGTTTCTCAGTCATCTAGGTTGTTAATTTATCTCTTTTAAATGCAAGTCTGGTTGTTTTGCTTTATTGTTAGATGTTTGAATGAACTTCCTGGATGACTCAGACTAGACATTATTCTGTAAAGAATGCCTTGTGACTATGAGGAAGCACAGAGAAAAGCGATGTCACTAGAATTTCATCATCCTGGACCATGTCATAATCTTTCCATTCTTTTTAATCTACCTCTTTTTCAACACTAGAGAGAAATATTTTTGAGTTAAAAAATTTACAGGAAACTTCATGTAAAACGTTATGCATGTAAATATGTACATAATTTGAATATATATTGTATATTTGTAAAACAAATGCAAATTTGCATGAATTTGCCATTTACTAGAAATAAATTGAAATAAATTGAATCAATCCATCACATCTGACCTGCGGGCTGGTACCGAGGATTGAGGACAGCGGGGAGACAAAACCTCAGTGCTTCGTCGGCCTGCACATCCAGCTCAGTGACATACTCCAGCCTGATGGAGGCGCTCTCTCCTGGAGGAAGACTGCCCACACTCATTGAGAATATGTCTGGACTCTGGTCACTCTCCTCCAGAAGAAAGGCCTGCTGACCGGAGCTCAGTGCATCATCGTACTCCTCACGAGCCTGGGAAAGGATTGTTACAAATACATACAGTATATAAAATGTGCCTGCGATGGTGCTGACCAGTTTCAGGTTATGGCCCAAACTTAAGGAGCACCGAGTCCTCACAAAAATGTGAAGTCACCTCAACAAATCAATATTAAAGGCAAAATGTTCAGTCATTGACAAGTATTTCTCATCCACTAACAAGTGTCTCAGTGAAGCAATCCGGTTTTGTTTTTGTGCTGAGACTTCCTACAAAAAGAACTTAACACTATACCATTATTGTTCTGCTGATCAACTGCATATGTATGTCATTTATAGATGCCATATATTCTGTTTATTTTCTACTGTTTCTATTCCCATGTTGGCCATGTTAGTGTAATGGTCTAAACCCGTGTGTGTGCTCCCCATCAGGGCTTGAGCTTTGAGCTGTTCACGTTGCTACTTTCTACTCTTCGCTTACTTGTTTTTTCTCTTTCACCTCCGCCACGATAAGCGTCTGTCCGACTTTGGCGCTGAAATGGCAGACAGCCGCTTCACTGGGCATGGGAAAAACGAACACTGCCTCGATGGGTTTCTCCTCCTTGTTTTCATAGAGCAGCGTCGATACCACTGTAGCCACATGGTCCTTCACGTCCACCTGCACCTCCACGCTCTGCAGAGGCACTGGCACAACGACAAGCAGCTTCATGTTACGAGAGAAACATGTAATAACCGTGAACATTAGTGAACTATTATTCCTGGGACAAGTTTGGATTGAAACAAGAAATTATAAATTGTTTCCATCAAGGAACTATTCAAACACATATTCATACTCGTCTGGTCAGCCACACTTCACGTTAGAACAGAACGCAGGAGTGGTTCACTGGCTAGACTACATTCTTACAACACTGTGTACACAGAAGGCAGGTTAAGTGTCTTGCTCAATGACAGTGGTGGGAACAAGGATAGGCCAACTCGCCAGCCTTTGGGTCCATGAACTATCGCTCTATCAACTACTTCTGCACCACAGATTTCCAAAAGTATTATTGGGACTATATTATTGTATCATAGCACGTGCACTCGACATTGAAATGTTCTCTTTGTTTCAATCATCTCCCACTATAATATGTGCAGTGTTTAGTTGCACAGCTAATTTATACATATTACTCTACTTCATGTGTATGTTGCTTCCTTCATAAAGTATTATTCCTTATATACCTTTATTCTGTAGTTATTACCTTATTGCACTTGAAGCCCAGTGGTTCTCAAACTTTTCACACCAAGTAGTACCACAGAAAAGATTTGACCATATTGAGTATCACCAGATCTAACCTTTGTCCAGAGCTACAACGTGTCTGAACCAGGTGAGGGGAAACAGTTTTTTTGCTTCCTTTTTTTAATTCATTGTACATAAGATACATTCATTATTATTGGCAGTGTTCATCCTTGATCGCATATTATTTATTATTTGCACTCCCATGTCCTTTTAGGAGCTGCTGTAACAACGAATTGAAACAAGTTTTCTCCGTTTTGAGATCAGTACTTTTATCTAACCCTCTGAGCCCCAAAGGTATTTTAGATCATTTCTCTCTCCTGTCCTTTAATGCCATTAAAGGGCCGTATATCTTTACTACTATGCCCTTATTCAGGTTTGAACCTGGCCAAGAGCAGGCAAAGAGATGAAGATGTGGTGGTACTTTCTCAAAGTAATCTCCACTATAGTCATGTGTTTTTCCTTTGGCTTTAAATAACTATGAAATGAAAAGATTCTTACCAGGCTGCTCCTCGGGCGTCATCAATCCACAACAGCAGTTCACCATTTTTACTTTACCTTATATTTCCTGTGCAAGGAAAAACTGTAAACAAAAAACAATTAATCCTTAGATAACTCACAGAGAGGCAACTAAGCCTAAGTGACTTTTCTCAATAGCTAAAAACTTGACCTATGTCTGAGTTTGGCCTAGGACCACGCATTGACTTTTTAATCAAGTAGGGACGAGTGAGAGTCTGTGAGATTATAAAACGCGTCATGGTCATACCTTTGGAGAGAAGGCACTGAGTGTCGCTGACTGTGGACACTGAAGTCTTCTGGTCCAGGGCTGATCATCGAGCAAGTGCGGGAATGACACGCCCACAAACAAACGCAGCTGCTGCTGTACATCACATGATAAACCCAGAGGCGGGGGAGAAGGCACGGAGTGTCGCTGACTGTGGCTGTGGCTCCGAGCCATGGATCTATTATAATAATTGAATTGCATTGAAGTAAGGCTCCGAGTGACAGAGAGGCGAAGGAAAGTGCGTCATCACCATGGTCATCACGCATTGCGGCTTAGTGCTCGGACTAGCGGAAGTCACCCCACCAAAATAAACGTATTCATCCTACTACAGACTAAAAGTATCAATATGAGATTGTTGGTCAAATGCTATGGAGACTCTACTCGTAAGAAGGGAAGTCATTTGATATATTGTAACGGTACGATGATTGTTGTATTGACCGGACAGACATTGACTCAAATGACTGACTCATTACTCACCTATAGCTATGATCCATCCATCCATCCATCCATTTTCTTCCGCTTTATCGGGGGCCGGGTCGCGGGGGCAGCAGTCTCAGCAGAGATGCCCAGACTTCCCGATCCACGCACACCTCTTCCAGCTGTTCTGGGGGGACCCCGAGGCGACACCAGGCCAGCTCGGAGACATAGTCCCACCAGCGTGTCCTGGGCCTTCCACGAGGCCTCCTCCCAATAGGACATGCCTGGAACACCTCCCGAGGGAGGCGACCAGGAGGCATCCGGAACAGATGCCCTAGCCACCTCAGCTGGCTCCTTTCGACGTGGAGGAGTAGCGGCTCGAGTCCGAGCTCCTCCCGGGTAACTGAGCTCCTCACCCGATCTCGGAGGGTGCGCCCAGCCACCCTGCGAAGGAAACTCATTTCGGCCGCTTGTATTCGCGATCTTGTCCTTTCGGTCATTACCCAAATCTCATGACCATAGGTGAGGGTGGGAACGTAGATCGATCGGTAAATCGAGAGCTTTGCCGCTTGGCTCACCTCCCTCTTCACCACAACAGTCCGATACAGCGACCGCATCACTGCTGACGCCGCACCGATCTGTATCGATCTCACGCTCCATCCGTCCCTAACTCTTGAACACGACCCCGAGATACTTGAACTCCTCCACTTGAGGCAAGGACACCCCACCCACCTGAAGCGGGGAAGCCACCTTTTTCCGGTGGAGAACCATGGCCTCAGATTTGGAGGTGCTGATCCTCATCACGGCCGCTTCACACTCGGCTGCAAACCGCCCCAGTGCGTGCTGAAGGTCCTGATTTGATGAAGCCAACAGAACAACATCATCTGCAAACAGCAGAGATGAGATTCTGAGGTTCCCAAACCGGACACCCTCCGGCCCCTGGCTGCGCCTAGAAATTCTGTCCATAAAAGTAATGAACAGAACCGGTGACAAAGGGCAGCCCTGGCGGAGCCCAACACGCACCGGGAACAGGTCTGACTTACTGCTGGCAATGCAAACCAAGCTCCTGCTACGGTCATACAGGGAACGGACAGCCCTTAGTAGAGGGCCCCGGACCCCATACTCCCGGAGCACCCCCCACAGGGCACCACGAGGGACACGGTCGAACGCTTTCTCCAGGTCCACAAAGCACATGTGGACTGGTTGGGCGAACTCCCACAAACCCTCAAGCACCCGATGAAGGGTATAGAGCTGGTCCAGTGTTCCACGACCAGGACGAAAACTGCATTGTTCCTCCTCAATCCGAGGTTCGACTATTGGCCGGATCCTCCTCTCCAGCACCCTGGAATAGACCTTACCAGGGAGGCTGAGAAGTGTGATCCCTCTGTAATTGGAGCACACTCTCCGATCCCCCTTCTTGAAGAGGGGGACCACCACCCCGGTCTGCCAATCCAGAGGCACTGTCCCCAACCGCCACGCGATGTTGCAGAGACGTGTCAGCCAAGACAGCCCTACAACATCCAGAGACTTAAGGTACTCGGGACGAATCTCATCCACCCCCGGGGCCTTGCCACCGAGGAGCTTTCTAACCACCTCGGTGACTTCAGCCTGGGTGATGGACGAGCCCCCCGCCGAGTCCCCAGCCTCTGCCTCCTCACCGGACGTGACAGTGGGATTGAGGAGATCCTCGAAGTACTCCTTCCACAGCCCGACCACATCCTCAGTTGAGGTCAGCAGCTCCCCACCCGCACTGTAAACAGTGTTGGTGAAGCACTGCTTCCCCCTCCTGAGGCGCCGGATGGTTTGTCAGAATCTCTTCGAGGCCGACCGATAGTCCTCCTCCATGGCTTCTCTGAACTCCTCCCAGACCTGAGTTTTTGCCTCTTTGACCACACGAGCTGCAGCACGCTTGGCCTGCCGGTACCTCTCAGCTGCCTCCGGAGTCCCACAAGCCAACAAGGCCAGATAGGACTCCTTCTTCAGCTTGACGGCATCCCTTACTTCCGGGCACCACCACCGGGTTCGGGGGTCGCCGCCGCGACAGGCACCAGAGACCTTACGGCCACAACTACGAGCAGCCGCATCGACAATGGAGGAGGAGAACATGGTCCACTCGGACTCCATGTCCCCTACCTCCCTCGGAATCTGGATGAAGCTCTTCCGGAGGTGGGAGTTAAAGACCCTACTGACAGAGGGATCCACCAGACGTTCCCAACAGACCCTCACAACACGTTTGGGCCTGCCAGGTCTGACCGGCTTCTTCCCCTGCCAGCGGATCCAGCTCACCACCAGGTGGTGATCGGTTGACAGTTCAGCCCCTCTCTTCACCCGAGTGTCCGAGACACGCGGCCGGAGATCAGATGACACAACTACAAAGTCGATCATCGACCTCCTGCCTAGGGTGTCCTGGTGCCACGTGCACTTATGGACATCCTTGTGCTCGAACATGGTGTTCGTTATGGACAAACCGTAACTAGCACAGAAGTCCAATAACAGAACACCACTCGGGTTCCGATCGGGGAGACCGTTCTTCCCCATCACCCCAACCCAGGTCTCACTGTCGTTACCCACGTGGGCGTTGAAGTCCCCCAGTAGAACAATGGAGTCCCCGGCCGGAGCACCATCTAGTACCCCTCCCAGGGACTCCAAGAAGGCCGGGTACTCTGCACCGATGTTGGGCCCGTAGGCCGAGACAACGGTGAGAGACCTGTCCCCGACCCGAAGGCGTAGGGACGCGACCCTCTCGTTCACCGGGGCAACTCCAGAAAAATGGAGCGTCCAGCCCCTCCCCAGGAGTTGGGATCCGGAACCCAGGCTGTGCGTGGAGGTGAGCCCGACTGTATCTAGCCGGTATCTCTCTACCTCCCGCACGAGCTCAGGCTCCTTCCCCCCCACCGAGGTGACGTTCCATGTCCCGAACGCCAGAAGCTGCGCACGCGGACCAGGTCGTCAAGGCACCTGCCTTCGACTGCCACCCAGTCCTCTCTGCACCCGACCCTAGCTATGATAATTATCCATTATAGTATGACATCATTAAAGAGTTCCCTATACGTCGCCGTAGAAGCGATTATTATAGTAATCTTGTAAATAAGAAGTGGTATGGGCCGTCCCAACCAAAAAATAGGCTTGAGACAAACATGTGGTATAATTTTGCCAAATGGACTGTACACAGTAAGAATCTGACTAAATGTTATGTGTGTACCAAAATGCCGATGTCGTCAGGTACACCGCAACTGGAGGTTAGGTCCCTTTTGAATTCAGATACATTTCCAGACATTCTTCCGTCCAAAGTAGCAAACGGGTTATTGACTATATTGCATGAGAATATTTCAACTACTCCACCCTATGGAGGTCGTAAGGTTACAAAATTACTAGTCTTAAAAGATACAAGCAGGCCCGGCCCTAACCAATTTGGTGCCCTAGGCAAGATTTTAAGTGACGCCCCCATCGCAGTACAGTACTTGCACTGCTAGTGTACATATACTCACAAGAAACGTAATAGCTTTGTTTTAGACATTCTTTTATTTAAATAAAACAATTGCACATTCAAAAAACGAATTATAATAATAATTAAAGAAACTAAAACAAATTAACTCAACATATGAAATACAATATAGATAGCTTACATAAAGTATTACATTTAAATACTCCCGAAATGAAAAGAGTAAACAAGTGACATTAACTTAAATACAATAGAAATACGGCACTGTGCAAAATAAGACATTAGTATCGTATCCATCCATCCATTTTCTCCCACTTGTCCGTTGCCGGGTCGTGGGGGCAGTTTTTGGAGCTGCCCAAGTCACATTGCACCAGTCCCCTATGGCTCCTCCTGCAGGTGGTGGGTCCACAGGAGGACGGCCTCATGGTTCCAAACGGTTCCAAACGGGCCTGTTGGTCTCTCATAGTATCGTATCTATCTTACAATTACAAAAACAATTGCACATTCAAAATAATTATAATATATCTTATCTTATATATCTTATCTATTAGTATCTTTAGGCACAACAATACTACAAGGATGTGAATAAAAAAAAAAGAAAAGATCTTAAAAAGAGCTCTATTGGTGTTTTTGGTACCGGTGCCTTAAATTACACTAAACTACAGAAACTACACCACCACCTCCTCAATCTCACATGACTTGCTCCACCTTAACTTTCCTGGATTTTCTTGAGGCAAAGTCATCTACAACATCATCATGTTCCTGTGTATTGTCAATGAAAGTGCGCACGTGTGCGGGTGATGAGTGTGCGTGGCGGCCGGTGCCGTGGAGCTGTGGGAATCAGCGGCAATGCGCACCCGCTTTTCAGAGCGCGTGAGGAGGCCGGAGGAGTAAAAACACAGATTGGCGAAAAATTTATTGAATTTGGAACATCATAACCACTCCTACTACATCATATCTGACGTGAAAACGGAGACTCTGTCTGGAAAGAGGGAATCTTCATGTCAAGCAGCAGCGGTTTGAAATGCCTTTCTCGAGCCCAGGCATTCGGATCAGAGGAATCATATGGAAACACGTGCGCGATCAAAATAAAGGATGCACTGGATTACAAAAATGTTTTTAAGTGGATTTTATCATGACATGATCGCTGGACAGACAGGTAGGTACTACACACTCCAAACCCACACGCATTAAAACAGGCCCGGCCCTAACCAATTTGGTGCCCTAGGCAAGATTTTAAGTGACGCCCCCATCGCAGTACAGTACTTGCACTGCTAGTATACATATACTCACAAGAAACTTAATAGATTTGTTTTAGACATTCTTTTATTTAAATAAAACAATTGCACATTCAAAAAACTAATTATAATAATAATAATAATTAAAAAATAAATAAATAAATAACTCAACGTATGAAATACAATATAGATAGCTTACATATAGTATTACATTTAAATACTCCCGAAATGAAAAGTGTAAACAAGTGACATTAACCTAAATACAATAGAAATACGGCACTGTGCAAAATAAGACATTAGTATCTTATCTTACAATTACAAAAACAATTGCACATTCAAAATACGTATTAAAATATAATATCTTATTTTATCTATCTTACCTATCTATATATTAGTATCTTTAGGCACAAAAATACTACAAGGATTTGAATTAAAAAAATGAAAAGATCTTAAAAAGAGCTCTATTGGTGTTTTTGGTCCTGCCTTAAATTACACTAAATTACAGAAACTACACCACCACCTCCTTAATCTCACATGACTTGCTACAGCTTAACTTTCCTGGATTTTCTTGAGGCAAAGTCATCTACAACATCATCATATTCCTGGGTATTGTCAACGTAAGCACGCACGTGTGCGGGTGATGAGTGCGCGTGGCGGCAGGTGCCTTGGAGCTGTGGGAATCAGCGGCAATGCGCACCCGCTGTTCAGAGCGCGAAAAATGTATTGAATTTGGAACATCATAACCACTCCTACTACATCATATCTGACACAAGTGAAACGGAGACTCTGTCTGGAAAGAGGGAATCTTCATGTCAAGCAGCAGCAGCGGTTTGAAATGCCTTTCCCGAGCCCAGGCATTCATAATATGATTCCTCTGATCCGTATTCCATATTATGGAAACATGTGCGCGATCAAAATAAAGGATGCACTGGATTACAAACATTTTTTTCAGTGGATTTTATCATGACATGATCGCTGGACAGACAGGTAGGTACTACACACTCCAAACCCACACGTACTGAAATAATATCCAGGAGAGGGAGAGAGGAAAGCGGCTCGCCTCTTTCCTCTCTCCCTCTCTATTTGCCTGAAGTGTCAGAGAAATGTAGGCTCGTAAAACTATATATACGGTCACCAAAGAAGCAACAGCACGAGCTGTGTGGTTAGGTCTGTAGACACCATAATGATATCAATTCAATATTGTGCGGGTAGCAGCTACCCGCCGACCCGTCCGTATCACTACCCACCCGCATACCCGCGGGTAAAATTCCAGGACGTAAAACCCGCCCGTTTCAGCAACTTTTGCGGGTACCCATCCGATACCCGCGGGTACCCGACCCAGTGCAGGACTCTGTGGTGAGCTAAGTGTATGTGTGATCCCCTCAAGTCCCCCTGGTCGCGATATTGTAAGAGTTTGTAAGACAAAGACATGTAAATACTATTTTTTACACCATTCGTTGCAGTGTCAATGAAATACAGTAAAAGCAGAAAGTTCATTACGCGGCTCTGGCGCCCCCTGGATGTACGGCGCCCTTAGCATTTGCCTATACTGCCTATGCCACGGGCCGGCCCTGCATTGAAATCTCCCCGCGGGTAAAATTCCAGGACGTAAAACCCGCCCGTTTCAGCAAATTTTGCGGGTACTCATCCGATACCTGCGGGTACCCGACCCAGTGCAGGACTCTGCCGTATTCAGGGCCGGCCCGTGGCATAGGCAGTATAGGCAAATGCTAAGGGCGCCGTACATCCAGGGGGCGCCAGAGCCGCGTAATGAACTTTCTGCTTTTATTGTATTTCATTGACACTGCAACGAATGGTTTAAAAAATAGTATTTACATGTCTTTGACTTTGTCTTACAAACTCTAAACAATATCGTGACCAGGGGGACTTGAGGGGATCACACATACACTTAGCTCACGGCAGAGTCCTGCACTGCGTCGGGTACCCGTAAAAGTTGCTGAAACGGGCGGGTTTTACGTCCTGGAATTTTACCCGCGGGTATGCGGGTGGGTAGTGATACGCACGGGTCGGCGGGTAGCTGCTACACGCACAATATTTACTTGATATCATTATGGTGTCTACAGACCTAACCACACAGCTCGTGCTGTTGCTTCTTTGGTGACTGTATAGTTTTACGAGCCTACATTTCTCTGACACTTCAGGCAAATAGAGAGGGAGAGAGGAAAGAGGCGAGCCGCTTTCCTCTCTCCCTCTTCTGGATATTATTTCAATATGTGTGGGTTTGGAGTGTGTAGTACCTACCTGTCTGTCCAGCGATCATGTCATGATAAAATCCACTGAAATTTTTTTTTGTAATCCAGTGCATCTTTTATTTTGATCGCGCACGTGTTTCCATATGATCCCTCTGATCCGAATGCCTGGGCTCGGGAAAGGCATTTCAAACCGCCGCTGCTGCTTGACATGAATATTGCCTCTTTCCAGACAGAGTCTCCGTTTCACTTGTGTCAGATATGATGTAGTAGGAGTGGTTATGATGTTCCAAATTCAATACATTTTTCGTGAATCTGTGTTTTTACTCCTCCGGCCTCCCCACGCGCTCTGAAAAGCGGGTGCGCATTGCCGCTGATCCCCACAGCTCCAAGGCACCGGCCGCCACGCACACTCATCACCCGCACACGTGCGTGCAGGCTCACGGTGCAAAACAAAACATGAGGCGCCACAAAGCAAAAAATATGACAAATATGGAACTTTTGACCTTCCTGCATGTGAAGAAGCTGGCAGAAATGTACCCCAACATGTGGGTCGCTTTGAGGATCTCTGCCACTCTTCCTGTCACAGCGGCTGCTGCTCAAAGAAGCTTTTCAAAGCTCAAACTGATTCAAACTTACCTGAGATCTACTATGATTCAAGAACGTCTCAGTGGACTTGCCATCATAAGCATAAACCATGTGGTCTCTAATCAGTCATATGATCATGATGTAGATGACTTTGCCTCAAGAAAATCCAGGAAAGTTAAGCTGTAGCAAGTCATGTGAGATTAAGGAGGTGGTGGTGTAGTTTCTGTAGTAATTTAAGGCAGGACCTACACCAATAGAGCTCTTTTTAAGATCTTTTCATTTTTTGTATTCACATCCTTGTAGTATTTTTGTGCCTAAAGATACTAATAGATACGATATATAAGATAGATAGGTAAGATAGATAAGATAAGATATTATATTATAATAAGTATTTTGAATGTGCAATTGTTTTTGTAATTGTAAGATAGATAAGATACTAATGTCTTATTTTGCACAGTGCCGTATTTCTATTGTATTTAAGTCACTTGTTTACACTTTTCATTTCGGGAGTATTTAAATGTAATACTTTATGTAAGCTATCTATATTGTATTTCATATGTTATTTTTTTAGTTGTTTCTTTAATTATTATAATTAGTTTTTTGAATGTGCAATTGTTTTATTTAAGTAAAAGAATGTCTAAAACAAAGCTATTAAGTTTCTTGTGAGTATATGTACACTAGCAGTGCAAGTACTGTACTGCGATGGGGCGTCACTTAAAATCTTGCCTAGGGCACCAAATTGGTTAGGGCCGGGCCTGCTGGTGTTTACAAATGTTACACTGATTTGCTTCTCTCTCAATATCTTCATCAAGAGTAGGCCACCAAAATAAACTTCTGGACAGAGATTTCATCTTAACAATTCCCCAGTGGCTTTCATGCATCTCTGACAGTAACCCATTTTTCAGCTTTTCTGGGATAACCACTCTGAAACCCCAATGTACACACTCATGTTCCAAGGTTAGGTCAAACTTGCGCTTTACAAAAGGCTGTAGATTGTCATCAGGAACATGTTTAGGCCAACCCGTCATAACATAATGTTTAACTTTTGAGAGCACTGGGTCCCTGTCCGTTTCCTGAGCTACCTCCCTTGCAGTTATTGGTAAACTGTCTAAATAAGAAACTCTGAACACTGGATTTGACGTTGGAAACTTTGTGTCTGCCATTGGCAGTCTGGACAAAGCGTCGGCATTACCATGTTGTCCTGAGGGCTTATACTGGATCTCATAGGTATACGCGGCCAATATGAGAGCCCACCTCTGCATCCTAGCAGCAGCTAAAGGAGGTACCCCTGTTTTCTTCAGTAAAGGTTTGTGGTCTGTTATCAAAGTAAACTTCCGACCAAACAGATACTCATGAAACTTGATTACTCCAAAAACCAAGCCCAATGCTTCCTTTTCAATTTGTGAGTAATTTTTCTCTGCTTTGGTCAACATGCGGGAAGCAAGGTTAGGGATAAACTTGCCATAGTAACTCAAAAGTGACAAGAATGACTTAAGTTCAGTCGTATTCGTTGGAATGGCTGCATTAGCAATAGCCTCACATTTCTCCTGTATTGGGTGTATACCCTCTGCATCAATAATATGTCCCAAGTAAGACACACTGTGCTGAAAAAAAGCACACTTCTCTCTTTTTACTCTGAGGTTGTGAGCTTTTAATCTTTTTAGAACCTCTTCCAAATGACTCATGTGAGTTTCTGTATCCTGTCCCGTAATCAGAATATCATCTAAATAGCAGATGACACCATCAATGCCCTGTAGCACTTGATCCATTAACTTTTGGAATATTGCAGGGGCACTGGCCACACCATATGGGATTCTGTTCACTTGGTATAGTCCCTTATGCGTGTTGATTGTCAGGTACTGTCTGGAACCATCATCTAACTCTACTTGCTGGTACGCTTGTGATAAGTCCAGTTTGGTAAATCTCTCACACGCAAGCTTTGTAAACAGATCCTGTGGTCTAGGTATGGGGTACTGATCTATCTCAAGCCATGCGTTGATAGACACTTTGTAGTCCCCACAAATCCTGACTGTCTGATCCACTTTTGGAATATTCACTGTAGGTGCAGCCCATTCGCTATAATTGACAGGTGTGATTACTCAATCAGCTTCCATTTTCTTTAACTGCACTTCAACTGCTTCTCTGAGAGCATAAGGCACAGTGCGAGGCTTACAAAACTTTGGAATGGCCCCTGGTACTACATGTAGTTTTGCTTTGATTCCTTTTACTTTACCCAGGCTTGGCTCAAATACTTCTGTGTATTTTTCACAAAGTTCTTCACAACTCTGGGGTGCTAACCTGTTCACAAATGACCAATTCAGTTTTAACCTTTTTATCCAGTCTCTTCCCAATAACGCTGGACCGTTACCCTTAACCACAAGTAGATTAAGTACCTGAGTGATCCCATTACATTTAGCAGTAACAGAAATACTCCCTCTCAGTCTCAGAGATTGCTTACTGTATGTTCTCAGCACACAGTTTGAAGGCATCAACTTTTGCTTCCTGAACCTACGTTTGTACACTTTCAGAAATCACAGATACAGCTGCTCCTGTGTCTACTTCCATTTTTAAACGTTTGTCATTGACCCTTATATACACATAATAAGGTTTTACAATGTCTCCTTCAGAGTCACTGTCCTCACCGTCTGCTTTTACAGAAAACAGCTCTACATCTTTGATGTTACCTGCCCGGTACTCTGTGGCAAACCCTGGCTTGGGCTTGGCCTTCTCTTTCCTGGCTGTAGGCTGTGGCTCAGCCGGTGGGGTGGAAGCCTCCCTCTCTGAAGAGTTGATGTTTGCAGGATGCTCTTCCAGCGGTCTGGTCCTCCCGGACTGGATCTTGCGGTCTTCATCCTGTCGATCGCGGTCACATGGCTTCATGGCATCCAGGTGCTTTGTCCACTTTGTTGGGTTGTTCTTTCTACCATCTTGTTGGGACCTGCAGGCCTTTGCAATGTGTCCCTTCTTCTTACACACCCGACATTCAACGTCTCTGAATCTGCAGTCAGATGGCGTGTGTCCGTGGCCCGCACATCTGTAACATGGTTTCCCTCGCTCTTCTTGCTTGCTTGTGCTCGTCTTAGAGATAGCGTTAGCTTTGAACGTTTTCTGGGACCACTGCTGGGCATTATGCTTCGTTACCTCGTAAGACAGTCCCATGTCGTATGCTGCTGCAAGCGTTAGGTCTTTTGTGTGAGCAGAACCCAACAAGCGGTCACGGAGCTCATTACTGTTGACCCCGCACACAAATCTATCTCGGAGAGCGTCATCTAGGAAATTCCCAAATTTACACGTGGCTGCTAGCTTCCGTAGACTTGCCATGTACTCACTTATAGATTCGTTGTCTCACTGATTTCTTGTATTGAACTTGTATCTTTCTGCAATAAAGTTGGTCTTCGGCACAAAATGTGTCTTCATGAGCTCAATTAGCTCTTCTAGCTAGTTCTCCGACGGCCTTGACGGTGCACACAAGTCCATTAGCAATGTGTGGTTCTTTTTACCAACCTGTCAAAAACACTGCCCTTGTTTTTTCATCGTCCATTTCCAGATCATTCGCCACGAAGTACTGTATTAACCTTTCCAAATAGGCTTCAAAGGTTTCTTCGTTTTCATCAAAGCTAAGGTCTTCACCTTTTCCGAATGCCGTCGCCATGTTTCATGCACTATTCTTTTGTCTCGACGGAGTTTTCGTTGTAATACAAAAAACTCGTCTCACCCAGAGGAAAATCCCATCCTCGTCGCCAAAATCTCTTACACTCAGCTGTATGACTCAATGGTAGCTCCTGTTTTGCTCTATGCTGCAGGAGTATGGGGTTTTCAGCACGCTGCCGAGAGCAACTCTGTCCAAAGCAGAGCTATGAGATATTTCCTTGGCGCCCATAAGTTCACCCCAAAGGCAGCCATAGAGGGAGACATGGGCTGGGAACCCTGTGTGGTGAAACAGTGGGCTGAAATGTTAAGACTTTGGAACCGTCTTGTTCAATTACCAGAGGATAGACTTACTAGGAAAGTCTTTAATTGGGACAAAACTCATAAATGTCCTTGGTCTCAGGAGGTCCTACAAATATTTACAAAAATAAATTCACAATCATTGTTTTTGGAATAATTTACAGTGTAAAATAACAAACCACAGGCAGATACTATTTGATCATTACAAAGAGCAGTGGAAAATTGAATTGCTAACCAAACCAAAATTAAGAACTTACATCCAGATTAAAGAATGTTTTTCAACAGAGATTTATGTGAAATGTAATTTGAAAAGAGCACAGAGGTCTCCATGTGCTCAGCTCAGAGCAGGAGTGCTGCCTCTAGAGGTGGAGGTGGGTCGTTACAGAGGGGTCCCTGAAGAGAATAGACTTTGCAATGTTTGTGATTTATGTTTGGTGGAGGATGAATTCCATTTTATGTTCTATTGTCCATTGTATAATGATTTAAGAACAGCCTTGTTTGAAAGAGTCGAATGCAATAATCCTGATCTATTTTGGTTGGCAGAAGGTGATATGTTGAGTTGGTTATTTAGAAATACAGTTTTTTGCTTGGCAAGATATGTAGAGAAAGCATGGACAATGAGATTGAAAGCTTTGTATCCAGATGCTTGAAATTTTTTTTTTTCTGTGAAATGTATATTGCATATTGAACATATTGTTTAAACGGTCGTCTTCTAAATTATGTTTGTAGTGTCTTATAAGCCCATGTGGGCTGGGCACATACGTGCATGACACTTAGATAAAATATTCATTCATTCATTCAGTAAGTAACCAGATAGTAGGCGCACATTTGACGAGTCTTTACACAAGAATAAAGAGGGTTATAAATAAAGAACAATTCAGCAGGTGTAAACAATAAACAATTATAAAGTCAGAAGACACCAGTCAGATTTTTGTTTACACTGACCTGGCTCTGACCTGGTTTTGATCTGGTTGGATCACTTTGGCACAATCCTTCAAGATGCTTCTTCATCAAGTCTCACAAATCATCATCAATCATTTTACCTTTTTTGCCGAGCATTCATTTTGAGAAGACCAAGCATAGGTGCTGTTTTGGACATTTGTTGTCTTTACTGGAGTGTATTTAGAATTGAAATCACAACTACAGTTTATGGGCAAATCAAAATAACCCTCATCTCAACAAAGACGACTCACAATGTAGGAAAACTGAACAGAAAACAATACTGAGCACTGCATTTAAGGCACAGTCATTTTCATAAGCTTTACATAAACACTTGACTGCGAAGCAAAAATCAACTGGTAAGTCTTAAATTCCCACGGCGTTTTTCAGCACACTGCACCCCAACAGAGAATTGGCTGCTTCCACACACTCAGCCAGACCCGAGGCTGAAAAACAAGAGGAAATATCTTCAACATCTACGATAAGAAATTAGAGCAAATCAACTGGTAATCTAATTGTAATGGTAATTCCATGATCAGAAAATATCAAAGAATGTCTGTATAAAGGTATAATTATGTCCTCTGTAGAGAAATTACCATTCTGTGACTGTAGCCACGTCACCGCCTTCATGACCAAAAGCTCCCACTCATCTTCAGCATCAGCTTTGAGACCATGGAGCCAGACCAGAGCCAAAATGGTGGCCCACACTTCTTTCTTTGCCTAAAGACACAAAGCAATATCTTTTTTTTTTTTTATGACTCAATTTTTTATTTAACTTTTCTTTTCAATTGTGTTTTTAGAATGGGTTTCCAGCAACAACAACAACAAAAAAGGGGAGGGGGGGGGGGGGGTAACAGAAACACAAATACAATGCTCACACACACACACACACACACACACACACACACACACACACACACACACACACACACACACATGCACACCCACACACACACACACATTCACAAGCACAGACATATACCAACAATAAATATTTTCAAAAAATATTGAGCAATCAGAACGATTAACAAAAACAAACAGCAAAACCACAAACATGCAAATGCTAAGTAAATAAGTCCATTAGTATACAGAAAAAACAGAAAAATATATAAAAATACAGAATAAAAGTAATAATAATAATAATTATTATTATTATCATTATTATTATTATAATAACAAATATCCAAAGTTTAAAATAATAGTACTACTTCTTCAAAATATCTGGACAAACAACAGGCATAATCCATATGTTATAGCTCAGATTAGATTTAGTAACGGCCATTAATGATTCCATCGTCGGGGTATGAATCCAGATAGAAATAGGCATTGTTTATCCAAATATGGTTTCAATAAGTCTACTGACCGCCCGTATATAACATCCGACAAGCCCTAGTCAGGTGCCCCGTACAAATATTAAAGAGCACTCACTTACTGCCGATGTCCAATGTATATATAGTATTTTCTCCATTTGTCCTCATATTTGTTCCATTTATCATTTATCTTGTAAAAAAGTTGTTCATATATAGCCACACGACCTAGTTCAGAAAACCAATCTTTAAAGGGTAAAGTTCTGGGATTTTTCCAATCCCTTAACAAAACCTGTCTACCTATCATTATTGCCGTCTGAATAAATTGTGCATTTTGGCAGGACTGTACTACGGCTGGATCTCCAAGCACGTAAAGTCTAGGAGAAAGCTCAAATGCATCTCCTGTAATTTCCTCAAGGCAACAATGAATTTTATTCCAATAGTCCTGAATGTTGGGGCACTGCCACAATGCATGGAGCAATGTGCCATCTAAACTCTGGCATTTCCAACAGTTTGGTGTATTCTTAAGGCCAAGCTTATGCAACCGCCTTGGTGTCCAATAAAATCGATTCATAATTTTAAATTGTATCAACTTAACCCTCACGTCTCTAGACAATTTTTTAAAATTTTGGCAAATTTTATTCCAGTCCAATTCAGAAAATGTTATCTTTAAGTCCTTCTCCCAAATACTCTTCAGAATGACTGGTAAATTACAATTTTGTTGAATTATTTTGGAGTAATACTTGGAGACCAGATGATTGGATTGAGCCATTTTAAGTATATCATTGAGCAGAGTAGTTTTGACTAATATACCAGATGAGTGGCTTAACACAGATTTCAAGGAATGTCTCAGTTGTAGGTATTGCCAAAAGCAGTTTTGGGGCAGGTGAAACTCCTGCTTTAAATTTTCAAAGGACTTCAATGTGTCATCTTCAAATAGGTCACCAAGAGTTTTAATTCCACTATTTAACCAGATTTTCCATGTAAATGGCGTCTTATTAATACGGAGAGCTGGATTTTGCCATATACTTGCTTCTGGATTTAAGAAAATATCAATTTTAAATATTTTTGCTATGTTTTTCCATATATCTTGTAAGTGGGTAAAGACTGGGTGAGATTTCAGTTTAGGAGTCAGACGAGTGGTCATACACATTAAGGGATTGAGAGGCGTACTTGCTTCACTTTCTACTTCTAACCACGGAGGTGCCCTTTCTGGTGGTAAAGACCAATGTGCTAAATGTTTAAGATTAAATGCATAATAGTAATATAAAAGTAATAAAGCAATATCAACAAATATGATTTAATAGACTAACAAATTGTCTCTCATTTGCTATTGCGGCAACCTGTCACTAACCCTTTACCAGTGATAAGTGATTGAGAATTAGCCTATTGTACATGTTCTAGATCGAATGTCTTGTGTGCACTGAGGAAAGTTGTTTGAGTGGAGAATGTACAGTTTTTGGAGCATTTAAGTTAATGTACTCTGTTTTCTCTGTTCCCCACGTAGTAACTCACCACTGAAGGTTGTTTGTCTTCCAGGTCTTTGCTCGTCTTCCCCACGGCTTTGGCCAGAGCCGGCTCTAACTCCCAGCAGCCTGAGGCCTTCTGCAGGGACACCAGCTCCAGCAGAGGGTCCCGCTTTGCTTTGGACTCAAGAAGTGACGGCAAGGCACCATTGTCACCGTCTGCAGCACAAGGATCACATCTGCACAATCAGTATCCATTACAAATACAAAAGATCACCGTTAAGACACACAGACATTTCACTGCTGGTATCCAGCTGCATAGTTTATTAGAGAGGAGCGTTGGGAAGTGAAAGGGGGGGATACTGTTCACATTGCATATCAACTGATGCTTTTTCCCCCAGAATTGTGATTTTATTTATTTTTTATTGATCTAACGCTTTTTCCTTATTAATTAGATTGAAGCATTGATACCCTCTAGAGGTCATTTGGTGTAAGCGATTATGGGTCTGAGCCCGCTACAATGAAGATGTCATAATTGCAAAAGCCCGAATACCAAACTTCAATCTGTAAGTCCTTTGATAGATTATAATGTATATTGTATACACGGTACTTTCGTGCCACTGGAGCACCTGCCATACACACCCCCACTAGAACAACACACAATATTATAATGACAAAAGAATAATAGTATTTTATTTAGGATCAACTACTCAATGCTACAGCATATCCCTGTCAGTGGTATCGGGACCCATTTGCCAGGAGTAAAATTAATTAAACCAGCAATCCCAGCAAAAGATTTAGGCTCAGAATCTGATTTCAGTTCAGAGAGGCGTGACCCAAATTTGTCTCCTCCTAATGCTAATGTGGGGTGTCAATGAGATGATGTTGCAACGTTTTTGGGGGAGTTACACATTTTATAAATTGTTTTAGATTCTAAATAAATCTTGTCTGTTCCAGGCCCAAATTCAGACGACATGATGAGGACGTGCAGTCTTTTTCATATCAATTAGAGATCAGTTGAAACTACAATAACTAATAACTACATTTCTTTGCCTGAATAAACAGAAAACATGAATAATGATAATAATAATAATAATAATGTAATGAATCCCTCAATGCCACTTTATTGTAAATCTGATATTGCTGGGTTGCAGGTGACATCACAGCATTCCAAAAGCCAATACTATTATATGGAGGAAAATGTTTTTGTTTTTGAGGACATTTTTGGTCTTGTACAGAGAGATCATGGACCCAGTGACTGATAGTAATGATCATTTTTGTAATTCATACTCTTTCTTTTGAGCTACGACTTGTGAAAGTGTAATGTTGTTAATAGGAAAAACTGGGTCCTGCCCCCCACTGGGTCCGTTGACATCATCACAGTCTAGAACCTGCAACCCAGCAATTACAATAAAGTGCCATTGAGGAACAACATTTAATATGTGAGTGTATTTAAAAGCCTGGGAAATACACAAGACAAAATTATGAGAATCACTATGGCTTCAAGGTGAAACATCATATATATACATGTACACAACATATGCGGATGAATGAGTGTATATGTATAAGTTGCTGTAGCCACTCCCCCAAACTGGAGGAGTGGCTACAGCAGATTCTAGGAACTACATCAGACATCTCACTCCAGCAAAGATACTGCGCAGAACCCTCTAGCTCCCAGGCCTCTGGTCGAGGACCCGAGCTTGGAGGAAAAAGAGACCGCCCGCAGAGGGTGAGGAAGAGTTTATATGAAATGTACAGTAAAGAGAATTACTAAAGAAACAGTTCCAGAACCATCAGTGAATTTTGGTGAACAAATTAAATCCCTTACCACCAGGGGGCGCAGGAGCTGCACGGCCTGTGAAAAAAAAAAAAACACTGTACTTGCATTGCCTCTGCCCCAGTCCTCTTCGTTATAAGTATACAGTTTACAATAATAAGTGTTTATAGGTATAAAACGTATATACCCGGCATAGATTTCAACATTTCAGTTGATTTATAATTTAACCTGAAAACAACCGGAGCCTCAGCAGAACTTATCTTGTGTTTGTATTATTTTTTTCTATACAATAAAATAATTAGCATTATTATAAAGTTTTGTCAGTTAATTATAGACACATTTGCTGAAATGATGATAACTTCATCTTAACTTTACCTGTTAGTTTTCTTATTAAAGCATAACTTTTTGTAACACTATGCTGCTGCCATAGACAATAGATTATCCACAGATGTTGATACTTTTCTTTTTGAGACTCAATTTTGGGAAACTAAACTCTTTTTTGGGCCTGGAGTTGGCACCTGACAAATGTTGAAAAGGTATTAGATAAATAGTTAACGTGTTGTGCCAACATACAATTTCTCTCATGAACAGGGGCAGAATGTTTTTTGAGAAGTCGAGAATTAGTTTTAATTAAAGTAAATACTGTTAAATAGGAAAAAGTATAAACCTTTTGGAATTACTCACATTTCTGGTTAAATTGATCTTAAAATGTGGTCTGATCTTTATTTAAAAGTAAGTGGGTAAACAGCATCTGCTTAAACTAATACCACCTCAACAGATACATTTTATCATGTTTTTATTGGCCATAACACGTAAACATTCAGAATTGTTCTGGAATGGCTCAGTCCTGACTCAAACACAATTCAGATGCTGTGGTAAAGAAATCTATTCACACAAGACATCCCAGGAATCTCTCTGAACTGCAACAGTTTTGTAAAGAGCAATGGCCCGTCTAAGATTCATCCTGATCGCTGTGCACATTTAATCTGCAACTAAAGGAAACGTTATTGCTGCCAAAGAAGGGTCAACCAGCTATTGAATCAAAGGGTTCATTTACTTTCTCCATCCTGTCCTGTCAATGTTTACATGTTATGGCCAATAAAAATATGATAACATGCAATTGTTTCGGTGGTATTAGTTTCAGCAGACACCGTTAACTCATTCTTGTGATTTTAATAAAGATAAGACCACATTTTTTGAGCAATTTAGGAAGAAATTGAAGAAATTTCGAAGGGCTCACATATTTTTTCCTCCCACTGTAATGGAAGCATCAAAAGAAAATACTAAAGGTTTGAACTGTAGAACTTGTTTTTACTTACAAGCCTTCCTGCAGCACAACTTTTGGGGCATGGGCTCAATGCAGCGCACCATCACTGTGGAGTAATCAGATAAATACATTATCAGGAGCTTTTAAACTCTCGTTGGTTGAATCTTTCTTCTTTTCAACAGTTAGGAGTTGTGTTCATTAAATTAAAACCTTTGAGATTGAGATGTGTTAAATACAACTTATTTTTGGGATTTGGTTAAATAATTTACTTTGTTTTCCACAGTTTTAAGATGTGACATAAGAAAAGGTAACATCTCACACGGTCACCATGCACCATACTGTGCACAAGGGAAAGGGGCGAGTCACTGCAGGGACTTGGATTATGGAGCTACTCCTGTGTCACTTATATTTTAGGAAAAGGTATACATTTCTTCATTAAACACCTCATAACATTTCCAATTCACTGCTGTAACAGTTGTGCATTTTGTGATTTGAGAATTTTTTCAAAAATAATATGGTGACCTGTGTTGAATAAATGGAGATGAGGGACAGGCTAAATCTTTTTGGGGGTTTAAAAGTAAATAAAAATACATATTAAATAATAAAATCATCAGTAATCCTTGACTCTTACTTGGCACAGGCACGTCTCTCCGCAGCAGAGGGCCCTGAATGGCTTCGCCGCTGGTTTTGTTCACAGCGATGAACGCAGTGAAGGAGCTGCTCACTCCCGATTGGACACTCAAGTCGATAATTTTCTTCTTCTTTTTTTTCTTCTTAAATTCCTCCTGCTTCTGCTCCAAAGACCGAATGAGAGAGCGAGCCGCGAGCCTGTGCACTGTGAGCCTGCAGACAAACAGGAGGGACGTGTCTGGGCCATATACTCACTACTAATAACTGAGTAGTAGTTATAGTGTGGATACATGTAGAATAAATAATTCAAAGGACAAATGTTTTTTTGACCTGAATTTGACTCGTCCTTCTAGACAGGACGCGTAAGACTTTGTGCCACCTTACCCAGTGTCCTCTGTCGGTTTGAGGCTAAAGTTGAGCTTGTTCTCAGTGGGACGTCCCGCCAGGCTGTACTTCACAGTCACACAGCCCTCTGCTGCCTCTTTATTCTGAACACATCACACCCGTTGACTAATGCTGTAAACATAAATGCACAGACTCCTGTAGTAGCACGCTGAGCACCTGTCCTGCGAGCTGGGCGTACAGCAGGGATCGTTGGCCCTGTAAAATGGATGTGAGAGGAGGGGACAGCACAGTGGCAGACACCCCCTTCGGCAGGTCCCATTTGACTGAGATGTCGAACACAGCCGGCTGCAAGGCGAACCGCAGAGACTGGATCACCTGGAGAGTTCATAAGAGTTATTGATAACTTCCCTTTGGGGTCAAGTAAAATGTTATTTTATGTGATTGGGGACGGACTGATCACTTTTTAATGGATTGGTATGGTATGATTAATACAGTGGTCTTAACCCCGATAATTTCAGTTTATTTGTTTGAAATGAATACTTGTCGACATAATTTTTATGTGGTATACATTTGTGGGGGCCGCGGTTTTGGAATAGGGGGACTTCAAAGAAAAAAGGTTGGATTAAAAAAAGTTTCACTCGGAGCTTGTCATACTTTGGGCTGCATCCGGTCACTTCCTGTGATGAACTGGGCGTGGCCGCCTCCTTCTTTGGCCAAACCATTGATAAGAGCAGTACTTGCTCCTTCACCGATCCCAAAAGAGAAACACCTGCAGTAAAGTTTTGATGTTACTTAGGATTTGCGCTTACGCAAGTGTAGCTTTTTTAAGTGCCCAGACTCTGCAAAATTATCTTTAATACCAACTTAATACAAACTTTAATAGAGGACCTTTAACTTTTACCTGTGAGAGCCTGAATTGGACTTGACCAGGTTTATGACTTCTTTGGTGTTTCTAACTTCTCCATCAGTGAAGACAAACAGCTACAGAGCACATTTCACAATGTTTTACACTTAATGCAATTAAATCTGCACTTATTGCATATTGTCTTAGCTCTGAACACACACACACTGATGATGGGCACACACCTGTCTGGGCTGGTTGGGGATGCAGCTCTGGCTGTAGATGCGTTCCAGAGGAGCCAGGATCTCAGTGTTTCCCAGATTCGCCTGCATCATTTCCACCTTTTTCAGAGCCTCCTCCATCGTCTCCTGTTTGTACTCCACACTCTCACTTATGAAAGAAAAAAACACCCACCAAAGCATGTTTTAAACTTTAGCAGGTTAATATGTGTGATGGTTTCTGGTAAAATCATGACATTCTTAAGAGGCAAATGAAACTAAAACTGTCCCAAAGTTCAGTGGCTTCTCTGTCGAAGATTAAAGGTAATGTTTGTAGGTTGTGCTCTTCGTGGTTTTAAAATGGTTCTCCAACTAGAGCTTGGGTTGTCATCAGCACAAGTGACGACACAAGCACAAGTTTCACTTGAGGTGAATATGCCACACCTCATTTGAACACTAAGAACATTCAAAGTTCAGTCACTGAGGTTTTACAAAAATATTGACCAAAAATAAATCTTAGACACTCTACCGTAAAGGAAAGTATTGTAAACTACTACAACAACAACAACAAAATAATCAGTTTATATACCTACAATGCATTTGTTCTGAGATTAAAAAAATAAATAAAACAAAATGCTATAGAAGTATAAACACATTTACGGGAAGATTTGTTTAAATGTGGATCCGAAACTGTAGATGTTAAAAAAGCAGCCCATGGGTAAGCTCTTCAACAGCAGCAGCAGAGTGTCCTGAGAAAATAAATGTTGAAAAAGAAGTTCAAACACCCACCACTAAAATAGAGATCTCATATTCACTGCATACCCTGGCACTGGCAATTCGACCTCCGGACATACTTCCCGATCGATCCAACAGAAACACAAACTCTCCAGAAGAGGACACAGAGGACATTATATCTTTGGGAAACTCCGGATACAAACTTAGCATAACGGCCGGGTCTCCCATCAGAGTTCCTGAAATCAACATTGAGTTGTTATTCTTACTTCATTGTGTTAGATTATCTTTTTTATCCCTAGTTAGATCTGTGTACACTCAGCTAAAACATGAATTAGACCTGGTTCAGTTCATCATAGCATGAGGTAGTTCTTAAACAGCCAATAATTTTCTGAGGTGAACACAATTACTGATCAAAATGGATTGCATACCTCTTTTGTTTCAGACAAAGTAATTTCTCTTGGCATTCCATTGCAATGATTAATTATTAACGCTAGATGGCAGTAGATCCTACACAATGAGGACAGTGTACAGAGCTGTTTGTTTTGCTGTGTCTTCACCGGCTTTAGCAGAGGCCTGTCCCGCCTCCACTACTGCTGAGGGCTCATGGGTGTCCTTATAATAAATGAGCAGCTCCACGTCTCTGTCAAACTTGTGTCCTGCTGCCAGCTTCACCTGCAGTCAAAGACATAAACGTGTATTCATAGTTCCAATTGCATACTTTATTCAGGTTTTATAAATGCTTTAAAACATTTCAGCATTTACGTTAAATCAATCAATAAAGTTTTATTTCTAAAGCGCTTTTCAACAACCAAAATTTACCAAAGTGCTGCACACGTTACAGAAATAAAGAGTATGTTGTGAAGGACATGAGAAAATAATGTGTAAGATCCAGAGATAATATCAAAAAGTGTTCCAACAAATTAATCACTGGTCATAAAACATAAAGTACCAATACTAATTTAGTCAAAGTGGTTTTTAAAAACCCTAAATAACGCATGATATTTAGGACCTTGATGTAAAGGAAGATCATGTTTTTACCGATGCTGCAGTTTGATCTTGGCTGAGGAACTCCAGAGGGTCCATGGTGCAACTGGACTCCACTTTGGAGATGGGCCGCGCAGACTGGACTCGGGCCAAAAAAGTCAGATCATAGGGAACCAGAGAAGATGGAACTGACGTTACTGTTACACTGCCGCTTTCTGCTCCTGGAAAATAATATGGATATGATATTTATAATGACATCGTCATCATAAAATGTGTCCGAAGTTTTGTTATTACATAAATACAATATGAGCAGCGCTGCTGCTTTATCTGATTTTCCCTGGTTTTAATTCAACAAAAAAAATGTAGTTTCTCAGTCATCTAGGTTGTTAATTTATCTCTTTTAAATGTAAGTCTGGTTGTTTTGCTTTATTGTTAGATGTTTGAATGAACTTCCTGGATGACTCAGACTAGACATTATTCTGTAAAGAATGCCTTGTGACTATGAGGAAGCACAGAGAAAAGCGATGTCACTAGAATTTCATCATCCTGGACCATGTCATAATCTTTCCATTCTTTTTAATCTACCTCTTTTTCCACACTAGAGAGAAATATTTTTGAGTTTAAAAATGTACAGGAAACTTCATGTAAAACGTTATGCATGTAAATATGTACATAATTTGAATATATATTGTATATTTGTAAAACAAATGCAAATTTGCATGAATTTGCCATTTACTAGAAATAAATTGAAATAAATTGAATCAATCCATCACATCTGACCTGCGGGCTGGTACCGAGGATTGAGGACAGCGGGGAGACAAAACCTCAGTGCTTCGTCGGCCTGCACATCCAGCTCAGTGACATACTCCAGCCTGATGGAGGCGCTCTCTCCTGGAGGAAGACTGCCCACACTCATTGAGAATATGTCTGGACTCTGGTCACTCTCCTCCAGAAGAAAGGCCTGCTGACCGGAGCTCAGTGCATCATCGTACTCCTCACGAGCCTGGGAAAGGATTGTTACAAATACATACGGTATATAAAATGTGCCTGCGATGGTGCTGACCAGTTTCAGGTTATGGCCCAAACTAAAGGAGCACCGAGTCCTCACAAAAATGTGAACTCACCTCAACAAATCAACATTAAAGCCAAAATGTTCAGTCATTGACAAGTATTTCTCATCCACTAACAAGTGTCTCAGTGAAGCAATCAGGTTTTTTGTTTTTGTGCTGAGACTTCCTCCAAAAAGAACTTAGCACTATACCATTATTGTTCTGCTGATCAACTGCATATGTATGGCATTTATAGATGCCATATATTCTGTTTATTTTCTACTGTTTCTATTCCCATGTTGGCCATGTTAGTGTAATGGTCTAAACCCGTGTGTGTGCTCCCCATCAGGGCTTGAGCTTTGAGCTGTTCACGTTGCTACTTTCTACTCTTCGCTTACTTGTTTTTTCTCTTTCACCTCCGCCACGATAAGCGTCTGTCCGACTTTGGCGCTGAAATGGCAGACAGCCGCTTCACTGGGCATGGGAAAAACGAACACTGCCTCGATGGGTTTCTCCTCCTTGTTTTCATAGAGCAGCGTCGATACCACTGTAGCCACATGGTCCTTCACGTCCACCTGCACCTCCACGCTCTGCAGAGGCACTGGCACAACGACAAGCAGCTTCATGTTACGAGAGAAACATGTAATAACCGTGAACATTAGTGAACTATTATTCCTGGGACAAGTTTGGATTGAAACAAGAAATTATAAATTGTTTCCATCAAGGAACTATTCAAACACATATTCATACTCGTCTGGTCAGCCACACTTCACGTTAGAACAGTAGTGGTCGGTTGGCTAGACTACATTCTTACAACACTGTGTACACAGAAGGCGGGTTAAGTGTCTTGCTCAATGACAGTGGTGGGAACAAGGATAGGCCAACTCGCCAGCCTTTGGGTCCATGAACTATCGCTCTATCAACTACTTCTGCACCACAGATTTCCAAAAGTATTATTGGGACTAAATTATTGCATCATAGCACGTGCACTCGACATTGAAATGTTCTCTTTGTTTCAATCATCTCCCACTATAATATGTGCAGTGTTTAGTTGCACAGCTAATTTATACATATTGCTCTACTTCATGTGTATGTTGCTTCCTTCATAAAGTATTATTCCTTATATACCTTTATTCTGTAGTTATTACCTTATTGCACTTGAAGGCCAGTGGTTCTCAAACTTTTCACACCAAGTAGTATTACCACAGAAAAGATTTGACCATATTGAGTATCACCAGAACTAACCTTTGTCCAGAGCTACACCGTGTCTGAACCAGGTGAGGGGAAACCGTTTTTTTGCTTCCTTTTTTTAATTCATTGTTAATTCATACATTCATTATTATTTACAGTGTTCATCCTTGATCGCATATTATTTATTATTTGCACTCCCATGTCCTTTTAGGAGCTGCTGTAACAACGAATTGAAACAAGTTTTCTCCGTTTTGAGATCAGTACTTTTATCTAACCCTCTGAGCCCCAAAGGTATTTTAGATCATTTCTCTCTCCTGTCCTTTAATGCCATTAAAGGGCCGTATATCTTTACTACTATGCCCTTATTCAGGTTTGAACCTGGCCAAGAGCAGGCAAAGAGATGAAGATGTGGTGGTACTTTCTCAAAGTAATCTCCACTATAGTCATGTGTTTTTCCTTTGGCTTTAAATAACTATGAAATGAAAAGATTCTTACCAGGCTGCTTCTCGGGCGTCATCAATCCACAACAGCAGTTCACCATTTTTACTTTACCTTATATTTCCTGTCCAAGGAAAAACTGTAAACAAAAAACAATTAATCCTTAGATAACTCACAGAGAGGCAACTAAGCCTAAGTGACTTTTCTCAATAGCTAAAAACTTGACCTATGTCTGAGTTTGGCCTAGGACCACGCATTGACTTTTTAATCAAGTAGGGACGAGTGAGAGTCTGTGAGATTATAAAACGCGTCATGGTCATACCTTTGGAGAGAAGGCACTGAGTGTCGCTGACTGTGGACACTGAAGTCTTCTGGTCCAGGGCTGATCATCGAGCAAGTGCGGGAATGACACGCCCACAAACAAACGCAGCTGCTGCTGTACATCACATGATAAACCCAGAGGCGGGGGAGAAGGCACGGAGTGTCGCTGACTGTGGCTCCGAGCCATGGATCTATTATAATAATTGTATTGCATTGAAGTAAGGCTCCGAGTGACAGAGAGGCGAAGGAAAGTGCGTCATCACCATGGTCATCACGCATTGCGGCGTAGTGCTCGGACCCAACAAATTTCTGATAACAAACAAAGTGAAAGAGGTTTCATACAAAATCATCCATAAATATTATCCAGTTAATTTTTTTATGACAAAGTTCAAAAGGGACATTGATGTGAATTGTTCTTTTTGTGGAGATCACCCAGAGACGGTACAAAATTTTTTTTGGACATGTTCTTACTCCAAGAAATTCTGGAAAGACTTCAGCAGTTTTATAATTGGACATCTATACAAGGACTTTACCATAAAGTGGGAAAATGTTTTTTGTTTCTTTAGAAAATCAAAGAATGAAGACATTTTTTTTGTTATTAACTTACTTATCCTTTTATCCAAATTGTATATCCACAAATGTAAATATTCCAAGCAGAAACCCAACTTTACACATTTTTATAGTGATACTCTCTTATATAAAGATTCTGGAAGGTTCTGATAACAAAAAGGCTCTGAAAACGATCAGTATTTGTTCAACGTACAGAATATTTGTAAACGTATAATTGTATTATGTTACACCCCCTGGCATACTATTTGTATACATAGACTTGTTTCAGCAATTAAAAAAATAAAAAAAAAAATAAAAAAGGCTTAGTGCTCGGACTAGCGGAAGTCACCCCACCAAAATAAACGTATTCATCCTACTACAGACTAAAAGCAAATAAGCGCACCCTAACCAAGTCTGTTAACCAAGTTGGAGACATAAATTACTTCCAGTGTAAAAGTATAGTCACACCGTGTTCTCATATTGGGTCTGCTTATGATACGTTAACAAAGCATGCAAAAGCAAACTGTACAGATTGGTATGGAGCAGTTGATGAATTGGGTACGTTTGGACAAGAAGACTTTTATTGGATGTGTGGTCATAATATATATATATATATATATATATATACACACACCACCTGACTGGGTAGGCATCTGTGCACCAGTAGAATTAGGTGGTGAAACATACGTAGTATATGGAGCTAATAATGCTGTGAAAAGGGGTAAGCGAAGTATGCAGTTGAAACCACATGATGGTGTGTGGGGTTCAGAAATTATGATAAGAAATTATGGACAACGGGTCAGAAAATACTCTATTCGGTTCTTCCTAATATTGGAGTGGGAAAACTGACCCTTATGATGGAAACTTTGCATTTCCGTATGTCTTCGTACATTAATTTGACTATTAATGCATTGGATGGATTGACTGAGGAAGTCAGAGCATTAAGGCAAATGGAGTTGAAAGACAGGTGGAGTTTGTGCCATTGTTGGAAAATCTTGTTGTACATTTATTCCAGACAACACAGCTGCGGAAGGTACAGTAACACAGGCTGTAGACAATTTAGACAATTAGCCGCCGTTCAGCAAATGGATCACCAAGAGATAAACAATAATATTTGGGCCTGGCTCACAGGAGGAGCATGGTGGCAGATAATAACATTTCTAGCCCCAGTATTGGCCGTGTTGATATTATTTTGCTTATTTGTTACGTGTTTCTTTCCTTGTCTTCAAAGGTTGATTAGCAAGATGATGTCGTCTGCAGTGACTGACGTGTTTGTCCAACAATCTGAGTGTTTGGCTTTGTTAGCTAAAACAGACGGCAATTTTGAGGACTCTAATCATACTGAATTTAGTGTTGATATGGAACTTTTTTTAAATTTATTTTTATTATTCAACATTTACACACTGTAAGGCACTTAACAGTTCACAGCCTTTCAGGGCACATTCGGTTGAGTAGAAAAAAAAAAATTGCATGGAACAGTGCAATATTAAGCAAAGTGTAAAAAAATAAAATCATAATTGGCAACATCAACTCAAACAAATAATAATAAAATAAATAAATGTATATACATCTTCAGGATTAAGGGTCAGTTAATTTATAATGCTGTATTTGACTTAGAAGCTCTATTGCTTTTTTAAATTTAATAACTTTTAAAGATTTGCAGTACAGATTAAATTCATTAATGAAACCTCTAAATGCAGGAGGGGATTTGAGAAATTTTGATCTATGTATATAGTATTTTGCCAATTTGAGGATTACGTTTACCAGCAAGTTCTCCAATTTGCTTTCCAAAACCATTCCATATAAAATATCTACATGCGATGTCAATTTAACCGATACATTCTTTCTCTCCAACCACTCTTGGATCTGAGACCAAAAAAGTTTAACAAATTTACAATCATAAAAAATGTGGCAAGTGGTTTCCACTTCAGTTTTACAGAAGGAACATTCATTGCTATCAAAGTTAAATCTTAGTCTTAAAAATTCGCTTGACGGATACATGTTGTTGAGAATTTTAAAATGAATTTCCTTGGATTTTGGAAGAATAGGGTATTTCAAATATTCTGTTCTTAATTTCTTAACCTTAATTGGCTCATATTCTTTGAATTCTTCGGCTATATTGTTTTGAATAAAGCTCACTAGTTAGTACTTGTCTAATTAACCTGTTATTACACTTGTCAAAAAATTGAATTTCACCTATAAAAAAATTGGGCAGTCTAGATATTGAGTTGGAATGAATTACTACCCCTCTAGCTAACAGCAGGAATGGTTTTGGAATTGCATTAACAAGACAGAAAAACTGTTTTGGATGACAAAAAAAGTTCCACTTCATGCTAAAGTCATTATATGAGAGCAGGTTTCCAGTTAAGTCCAACAAATCCATAACGCACCAAATATTTTTGTCCATCCAGTCCTTGTAATATATAGACTTTTTCCTGTGAAGAATGTATCTGTTGTTCCAAAGCGAAGTAGTATGAGGAGTGAAGTTATGTTTGTACAACATCTTCCAGTAAAAGAGAACTTGCTGGTGAAAACTAGACAGCTTGATATTAAGTTTTTTAACCTTGAAATCACATTTTAATAGAAACTGTAATCCTCCACAAGATGAAAAAATATTATTGGGGAATATATGCCAAAAGTTTGCTGGATTTTTCAAAAACGATTTTAACCAATTATTTTTGATTGTGCCATTCATACACTCATAATCAATAGCTTTTAGGCCACCATGTTCATAATCCTGAAGCAAGACCGCTTTTTTTAAGTAGTGGGTTTTGTTATTCCAAATAAAGTTGAAATTGAGTTGATTTACAGCTTTGACAAAGGATGGCTCTAATGCTAAAGAGTATGTGGGATGAAGAATTCTAGAAAGACCATCAACCTTTGTGAGCAAAATGCGACCAAAAATTGTAAGATCTCTTTGCAACCAAAGAATAAAAATACTCTTACATTTGACCAGTTTATTGTCTAAATTTTCCAAATGTCTCTCTTTTGGATTTTTTGTTATATTAATTCCCAAATATTTTATACTTTGTTTAACTGTAATATTATGTATGGAATCATTGGGGAAATGTTTAAGTGCTAAAAGTTCACATTTATCTAAATTAAGAAATAAACCTGAGGCTCTGGAGAACACATCAACTGCTTGTAAAGCTGTGGGTATTTGCTTGTCATCCTTAAGAAAAAGAGTGGTGTCATCTGCGTACTGACCAATAATGAGTTCTTGACCAAAAATTTCAATTCCTTTCAGAGTCTGGATATTCTTAAGGTGGATTGCAAGCAATTCTGCTGCGAAAATAAAAAGGCCAGGACTGCAAGGACAGCCCTGAATAATACCTTTATTTAAATTAAATCGACCTGTAGTACCATACGATAATGCCACTGAGCTATTTCTATCTTTATAAAATACTTGCATGGCATTAACACATTTTGGTCCATAGCCAAAAGTTTGCAAAGCTTGTGTTAAGAAATGGTGCTCTAAATTGTCAAATGCCTTTTTAAAATCTAAGAAAAGCAGAAAGCTATCAATAAAATCTTCATAATCTAGTAAATCAAGCACTAGGCGAATGCTGTCATGTATTGATCTGTTTCTCATGAATCCTGTCTGAGTCATGCTAATGACTTCAGAGAGCGTAGTTTTTAATCTTGAAGCATACACATGGGATAACATTTTATAATCATTATTCAAGAGTGTAATAGGTCTGAGATTGTCTATATTTTTTCTATCCTTTCCAGGTTTTGGGACAAGAACTATTACTCCTTGTTTTATTTGTTGGTGGGAGGTTTTCTTTTTCAATTGCTTCCCTAAATACTTCAAGTAACATTTCCCTTATCTCAGTCCAAAAATGTTTATAAAAGTTGGAAGTCAGTCCATCAGAGCCTGGGGACTTGTTTAGTTTTAATTTATGAACCGCTTGATCCAATTCATTCAGGGATATGTTAGCTTCACAAAGTTTGCTAGATTCATTTTTGAATTTAGGAATGTTATGATTTTTTATTTCATTAAAAAATAATTCAGAATCAGTTGGTGAGAAACAAGATCTGTATAATGTAGTATAGAAAGAAGAAATTTCCTCCGCTATTAATTTAGAGTCAGAGCATTCTTTACCATTTATTATTAATTAGTTAATTTCATTTCTTGCTTGTCTGCCTTTTTCCAATTTGTAGAAGTATGATGAGTTGTTTTCTGCTTCTTCGATCCATTTCGCTTTAGATCTGATAAAGGCACCCTTTGCTTTATTTTGATAGAAACGGTCTAATTAACTTTGAAATTCAAGACGTTTTTGAATTTGTTCATTTGATGGATTTGTGATATTACATAGGTCATTTATTTTTTTTACCAATTCCTTTTTTTTATATTTCGTTTCAACAAGTTTTTTGCTGTAACTAATTGCGTATTGTCTTATTTTATATTTCAAACATTCCCATTTTCCGCAATGTGTTTCAAGGTCATTGTTATTTTTAATATTTTCAATCAATGAGCTCACTGTTTGACAAAAATCTTCATCTAACAGCAGAGACGAGTTACATTTCCAGAAACCCTTGTTTCTTTTTAAGGAGACTGGAGGTTTAATTTGTAGTGTAATAAGAGAATGATCTGTCATCGGAGCTGAGTCCTTTGCCACATTCGATATGACATGATTTAAGTTGTTAACCAGCCATAAATCAATTCTAGATTTAGCACCTCCATTGGGTTTAAACCATGAGAACTGTTGTGATTCTCCATGGGTTTCCCTCCAAATATCAGTTAAATTCAAATCATTGCAAAAAGTTTGAATTTGGGTATTATAGTGATTTTGATTGTATTTACTGGGCCACCGATCTAACCATTCATCAGGTACGCAATTAAAATCACCCCCTGTAATAATCACCTCAGTGGGATAAATTCTTTTTTGTTCTAAAATAGTTACCACTATAAATAGCAATTCCTTATTTTGGGAAGGATTATTGTAACCATAGATATTTGCAATAATCATGAAAGAGCTGTCAATGCTCATAACTATGACAATCCAGTGTCCATGTGCATCTTTTTTAATAGACGTAAGTGAACCTGCACAGTTATTTAGTAAAATGACTACTCCAGCTGATTTTGAGGTACCATGGCTATAATAGATTTTGTCCCCCCATTGATTATTCAAACATTTTTCATCAGCAGATGTTGAGTGTTTCTTGTAGAAAGTTAATCTGAGCTTTCTGATTTTCACAAAATAAAAAAATAGCTTTTCTCTTGACCCTGTCTTGTAAACCTGTAGCGTTTAAAGAAAATAAAAGATCATAAACAGCGACAAATAAATTAAATATAAAAAGTAAAATTTGTAGAAAGGATTAGCTTAAGTAATGCGCCAATACCACTGAAAATAGCTTTTAACAGTTAGCAGAACAGCAAACTTCCAGAACAAATGTCATTTTCAGGTTTTACCGGAGTGTAAAGAACAATTTAGTCCAACATCTTCATCCAGCAGCCGTGACCCGTTTTCCATCCACGTACGCGAAGGGACCTTTGAATCCCGCCTTCTTCCCCTCCTTCCGCGCCTTGGTGACGATGGGCCACACAGCATCTCGAGCCAGCTTGTCCTCCTTGATCATGTCCTCCACAAAGCGTATCTTCAGATCCTCACATACCTTATGCTTGTTTGTCGCTCTCCATATGTCGTCCCGGTCACCGCGCCTGACAAACTGCATAATGACTTGACGTGGCTTGTTGTCGAGTTTCCTCCCGAGCTGATGAACCGTGTCCACAGCACTCTCCATCTTTGGGGCAAGTTGTGGTGAAATGCGGCACAAAAGGTTGATGACATCCTGCCTTATATTTTCACCTTCTCTTTCCCTGAGCCCATTGATCCGGAGGTTCCACCGTCTTTTATATCTTTCGACTCCTTTGACTCGTTCATGCAGCTCGTTGTTTTCCCGGGTTAACTCTGCCATCGCACTTTCCGTCTCGGCCATTTCTTTTTTGCACTCCTCTATCTCCGTCATGTTGAAAGCGATGCTCTCACTATGTTCTTTGACAGTAGTGGTCATTCATTCTTGTCTTGTTTGTCAAAACGCTCAATGAGAGATTGTAGAGAGGCTTGGATAGCTATCAGCAGAGTAGTATTTGAAAGTTCTGGCTCACAATCCATCTCACCGGTTTTCTGTTTCTTCGTCTCACTTTTAGTCGGAGTTGTTGGCGGGCGTTTGGCTATGGTTTCTTTTCCTGCGTTTTTCAGCGATTTAGAGGCCATATCACCAATGAAAATAGTGTTCGTTGATTAATGATGAAGGTTTGAGGGTATTTGTTTGGTAAACCCCGAAAATCCAATATTATTTGTGAAAGTTTGTGCCCGCTAACCGTAGAGCGTCCACTCAGACTGCCATCTTCTCCGCTAATGTTGATATGGAACTTAACGGTGACGACTTGGACAATGACGTACTTCCGGGTCTGACACCACTTTATACTGACCAGTAAAAGACATGTAGCCCTCTGAATGCAAGTATGTGACCATTTCACTTTCACTTTACTGAAAGCTTTATCCAAGAATGGTATAAGTCTGAATTTGAGAAGGAGATGCGCACATATGATAAGGGTGGAGATGTTAGAACATTTTGTAAATAAAGTTATCTTATGTGTTGCATTTGTATATTAAATGAATCTGTATTGTTTGAAATGCAAGACTGACCTGTTGAACCGAAGATGGGCTAAAGTCATTTCCTGAGCACACGTGACCTTGTGGGCAAAACATGACCTGTATGTTTAGATAAACTCCAGTTTGTGGTTAAGCGATAACAGGGATAAGTAATAAAGATGTAACTTTTGGTTTATGAGGAGTAATAAATTCCTGCCTTGGGAGATAGGGAGAAGGGACCCCCTGATCTCTGACCCCCCGCTCTCCTGGGAACAGGAAAGGAGGAGTTTAAGTCTTACTTTGTTTGATGATTTCAATAAAAAGAGAAAGATGTTGGAAGAGGCTTAAGACAGTGGTTTAGCTAAGACTACTCACTCTTTCCCTTGCAAGTAGAAACTTTGTGAACTTGTGTTTTAATCTGTTTATTATTTCTGAGGCAGAAATAACAGAGCGTCTCCAGAGCTGTTTTGGTGAAACACATTTCCAATAACTTCTTTTGTTTGTTTTTTTGACTGAGGGTTCTAACATTAACTCTATAAAACTGTGATCTGAAAGAGGAGCCTTCGATATAGTAGTCCTTGAAGTAAGGAATAATATACTATCACTTCCCAGCCAATAGTCAATTCTAGATTTACAAGTACCATTATGCTTAAACCATTGAAAAGCATTGCAACCCTGGATTTATTGTTCTTCAAATATCTATCAAGTTATTATTTGTCATAAAATCACTTATATTATATTGTGGTCTACTAACTCTTGGGGGATATCTATCTAGTCTTTCATCTGGTGTCATATTCCAATCACCTATCAAAACGTTGTCAGTGGGATATCGGCCTTTAAGTTCCTGTATAGTCTTAGTTATGTCTTCTAGCATGGCTCTATTTTGATTATCATTGTTATACCCATAAACATTTAACATGACGAGAAACAAACCTTCCACTTTAGTTACAATTGTCAACCAGTGTCCTTCAGCATCAGTTCGGTGAGTTAAGATCTCTCTAGGAAAGTTGACGCAAATTGCCACACCTCCAGATCTGGTGGAGCCATGGCTAAAACAGGATCTTATGAGTCTCTTGAAAAAAAAAAATAATAATTTGACTTTTGCCCTTTACAAAACAGAAACAAAGCTTTTCTTTTAACTATTTCTTTCATGCCCCTAACATTTAATGAACCAAAAGAGAGTTTAACATTTAACATGAACGATAAAAACAAAACGTTTTTCTCCTTACTATAACTGTGAGACTAATTAAATATTAATTGCTCCCGAACCAGAGATTTCAGATTTTCCACCATCATGTCTCAAGTTTTATCCATTGTCCTTCACACGAACTCCATCGATGTATGCACGGGGGCCACGAAAAAAGGCCCTTTTACCAGCTTTCCTCACTTGATCAACCAAAGGCCACTGCCGCGCCTCTAAGTCTTTCCGTGGCATCATCTCTGCTAAACTGATACCCTCCATTTTGCTCAAAGTAGATGACCCTGGTTTTGATCTTTTCCAAACTTCTTTCAAATGTCTTTGTGAGAAGATGATAACTTGTCCGGTCGTCGTCTTTCTTTCCCAACCTGTGTACGACATCCACCGCATTCTCCATCTTGGCCGTAAACTCAGGAACAATCTTCTGCAGTATTGGAATGACCACTGCTCGCAGGTCTTCATCGTTATTTTCTTTTATTCCTCTCGCTCGTAGACACCATCTCATACTGTATCGTTCCACATCTCTAACTTTTTCCTTGAGCTCACTATTTTCCTTCAACAAACGTTAATTAACTTTCTCCAAGTCGATTCGTTTCTTTTTGGTTCCTTCCAATTCCTCTTAATTGAACGTTATTTTTCAAATTGACAATCATGGCGGTGTTCTGTCGGTTCTGCTGTCTAATATCATCTAGTTGAGTCTCGACGACATCAACTCTTTTACCAATTTCCATTATTGCTTCGAAAATTGTATTGTTAGAAACTTGGCTCTCAACATCTTCTCCTTCGCTTGGTTTAGCCTTCTTTTCTGCTGGTATCTTACTTGGTGTTGGAGGTGCAGAATCCTCACTTCGGTCACGTTTTGTTAGCATAGCGACTTCCATCACGGAGTAGTCATGTTCGAAATCCCTCAATGATGGTGATTTGGGTTTTGAAGATGCCGGTGGTTGGAGTTTGGCAGGTTTAATAAACGTCTGATGGCTCATTGTTGCACTTCGGGTGGGGTTTTTGCAACAAAATGTTACAATCTTATGCGGAGCTCTCAACAAGTGGACTTACTGGTCCGCCATCTTGGTACCTTCCCAAGTCTTCTGGTCCAGGGCATTGAAGTTAATTAAATGGAAGAGGCATGATGTTGATCATCGAGCAAGTGCGGGAATGACACGCCCACAAACAAACGCAGCGGCTCCAGAGGTGGGCCTTACTCAGTTACATTTACTCAAGTATGTACTTCTTTGAGTAGTTTTATCATATGGTACCTTACTTCTACTTGAGTAATATAGCATGTCTGTACTCTTACTTTATTTCAAAGTAAAGTTACTCTTAATTGAGTAAATATTTTACCTACTGGATACCCCCCTTTCAGGCTACCCTCCGGTAATTTGAAATCGATTTCAAGCTACCCACGGGGGTAGATGAACGTGATTTCAAACTACCCCTCCTGATTTCAGATTACCCCCTTCTAGCCCTAACCTTAACACAAGGTAAGTTTCTGATGAGGACAGAGACGTTGACTTCCAATTTGAAGCAGTTGATTAAAAACTCATTTGGAATAGGATCTTCAGAAGGAACGTAAGAAATTAGAACAGGACGTTAAAGAAACATAGGAATAGAATTTAACAAGTTCAAATAGAAATTCATTTTATTCAAAATTATCTAAAATTTGAAGATTCCTATAGTTTAAAACTACTAAACGCAAACCCAGTTGGCTAACCAAAAACAAAACTCGGTTACACATATATTTGAAAAGAAACTGAGAACAAGTCAAAAATAATCACCTATAATAAAGTAACCAAAAACTCAAAATAACTGAGCTGTAACCAAAACAAACCAACGAAAAAGGAGCAATACACTATGTTGGAGCCATGTGTCACCACTAGGAGGAGCTGTGGTGGTGCTCTATAAATGGGGAGCCACACCTTAGTCCCACAGGTGTTGGCAATCCAGAAGAGCACAGTTTGTTGACCGCGTCACTGTGTGCGTTTTTAGCCCTTGTTTATGGAAATAACTCACTGGATTTTATGAACAATAATTGGAGCTTGATATGAATTTGAACTAATAAAGCAGCTGTAATTTTGTACAATTTGACTCTTCGGCTCTGTATTGAAGTGCACAGTCAGCGCGTCACTTACTTCACCTGGATTTGCTGCCCTCATCGGTCTAAATGGGATTTAGCTGGTACACACTATATCAAAAGAGACAAATGTAAACTAAACAAACAAAACAGCAGCAGGTGCCTGGAAAAAAGGAGATTAGTTGTTAAAAAGGCTTACTGTAGACAAAGTTATGTTCATGGTGCCCTAACTTACCACCAATGACGGTTCACAGGACCCTGATGATAAACCAGAACCCACTTAATTAAGTTTACTTTAACATAAATAAAATAAGGTGAAACAGGGGCGTTTTAATACCTGATTAGGAAATCACGGCCACCACTCGACCCACGGAGCAGACAGAACGCCATTGTGAGCGAGAGCTTTTTAAAAGCTAATGTTAAATTTAGCTTTCAAAATGCTTGAACATGACAAGGAAAATCTTTATCCTTCTTGCTGTAATGATTTGTTAAATGGAGATATTACTGTGGAGGAGGTGAGGAAAGTTATTGAAAAGATTAAACCACATAAAGCTGTGGGACTGGATGGATTGTCTAACGAGGTTCTTGGAAGTCCTAGGTTGTTGAAGCCTCTGTACAGGTTGTTTAAACATTGCTTTCAGAGTGGTATTATTCCATCAGGATGGTATAAATCTATTATAAAGCCTATCCCTAAGTCCTGGCAAGCGGATCCTAGAGTCCCTCTCAATTATAGAGGCACAAGTTTGTTAAGTACAGTTCACAAGGTGTTCTCTGCTATCCTGAATAACCGGCTCTGTGAATTTATAGAAATGAATCAAATACTGGTGGATGAGCAGCATGGATTCAGGAAAGGCAGGGCATGCATAGATCACATCTATGAACTGTCCTCTGTAGTTCGAGCACGAAGGCAAAGGTACCTTTGTATGTTTTGTTGATTTCAAAAAAGCTTTTGATTGGATAAACAGATCTTTTGGAATATAAACTCCTAAGTATGTGTCGCGGCCGAGGCTTTATTTAAAATTACTATTTAGCTACTTAATTACCAACAACGCCACCTTGGATTAGGACCCCAAGGAACCACAATTATTAATTTCTCCCACCGTTGAAAAGGTCACAGGCTCAATAGGATCATGAAAGTGGACAGACAAGCAAAAGCTATGATATAAAAAAGAATTTTTGTTTAATAGAAAATGCACAATTCTCAAATTATAAATCTAATTGAAAATCTTTTGTTACTCACGCACAACCGCATCCACACATTCATATCAACACACACTCAAACCATGAATAAAATAACCAAAAGTTCTAACGGTCCTATCGTACAATGTGGCACTCAAGGCCAAGCTCCACTCCGTGGAGATCAGGATAGGAACAGTTCTTACAGCAGCCGTTGCGTATTGAGGCCACGCAGAAGGCGAGGGCCTTGTTACCTTGCTTGTGGAGGAGTAGTTCGGGGTGCAGGATCCCTCGAGCCCTGGTCTATTTAGCTCAATTCAGTCCAGTTCGTACGCAGCTTTAACTGCGCGCTTGCCTTATCCAAACGTCCCGTAGCTCGGACCAGCCACAACCATATGAACAGTAAAAAGAGGTAGGAACAGGACCCTATGAAAATATTACTTGTTTAGGCTATATCCACACGAAAACAAAACGCTTATATTTTCAGAAACGTTATTTGTAAGCATGAAGTCAGCTTAATAAATGTGTGCGTCCACATGGGTCGACTCATGTCTGTGAAAACGGCGTGATTCACCTGCCAGGCCTGTGTGTGGCGCTTTGACGCTCACACAGGTAATAGAACAATGTAGAGGGCGCATGCGCAGTAAACTTCTGTGGAATGTAAACAGTGAAAATGAAACGGATTCAAGGATTTACGATTTACAGAAGAGACGAGGAGGCGAGTTTATTCTTCAGACGTAACGGGACTAAAGCAGAAAAACCTGTCAGTGACCGGCCTTTGACTGTCAGTCCAAAAACACAGACTGTTTTTCTACTTGTCACCTGTGGCTTGCGGATTACAGTGGAGCAAAGAGGAGTAAAACCATCATAGATCCATGAGTCAAACTCATTATAAGGTCAGTAGATTATGGATAACAGACTCCACTCTGGTGTGTGATGTCATCGTTTTAGTAAAAGTTGCGGAGACGTTGTAACAACGGCGCCACGTAAACGGCGTTTTGAGATCTTTCCACTCTGGGACCTAGTTTGGAAAATGTTCGTTTACAGACCCCCAAAACGCCGGACTCGTATGGACGATACACTAGATTGATAAAATATCTTTGCGTTTGGTCCTCAGCTTGACTTCGTATGGACAGGGCCTTAGAAGGAACACACATACATTTGTTTCCTGGAAGCACTGTGAAAACATACCGTCAAGTGAAGCACTCCGCATACGAATTGCCCGGTCCTCTCAATGTAACCGCTTTGCACAGCGCCACGCACAGCAGAGAACAACCCCCACGCCACAGCAGGTAGAGCGCGCGCACGGCAGAGGCGTGAGCTCGAGAAGACGCCAACATGCTACAAAACACGGGTTTAGGACAAATCGAACTATGTGTAATGAATAAAACCCATACGGAAACTCACCAAAGGCGCATATGGCGAAAGCGTAATTCAGTTGCGCGGCCTTACCCCTTGTGCAACTGAACAGCGTGGTTGGCACGAGACACTGCCCAAACGCAGCAGCACTGTCCCCGGGCTAAGCTACGTGACGTCAGAGGCGGAAAAGGTAGATTGCAGGTGAGATGCGCACCTAATAAAGGGTCTAGCGGTGATTGGCTAACCAGCGGAAATGCGTACCACTACATATGGTATTGATGGCGATTTCTTTAAATCCATTAACTCTGTATAAGCAACCAGTAGCCTGTGTGCAGGTGAACGATTTGAGGACCGATTGGTTTTCTACACCATTTGGTGCGAAACAAGGAGATATTCTCTCTCTCACTCTATTTGCAATTTACGTTAATGATTTGGCTCAAGAAGTCAAGAGAGCAAACCTGGGAATAGACATTGAGTATTTGAATCTCAGCATTTTGTTGTACGCTGACGATATTGTTTTGATTGCCGAGAATGAAATTAATTTGCAAAAAATGTTAAATATCTTGAATGATTGGTGTACTAAATTGAGACTTGATATTAATTGTGATAGGACTCAAATAGTTAAGTTTAGAAGGCATTATGTTTGTCAAAGTGAGTATGAATTTTAATTTGGTCAAACATTGTTGATGCAACTTATAAGTATCTTGGTTTTGTTTTTCATGAGAATATGATTTTTTCTGATGGTAGAAGAGTACTATTAGATTCCGCTGGGAGGGCTCTGGGTGCAGTTATCAGTAAGATGAAATTATGTCCTGATTTGAGTATCACTACTTTCACTCAGCTGTATGACTCAATGGTAGCTCCTGTTTTGCTCTATGCTGCAGGAGTATGGGGTTTTCAGGACGCTGCCGAGAGCAACTCTGTCCAAAGCAGAGCTATGAGATATTTCCTTGGCGCCCATAAGTTCACCCCAAAGGCAGCCATAGAGGGAGACATGGGCTGGGAACCCTGTGTGGTGAAACAGTGGGCTGAAATGTTAAGACTTTGGAACCGTCTTGTTCAATTACCAGAGGATAGACTTACTAGGAAAGTCTTTAAATGGGACAAAACTCATAAATGTCCTTGGTCTCAGGAGGTCCTTCAAATATTTACAAAAATAAATTCACAATCATTGTTTTGGAATAATTTACAGTGTAAAATAACAAACCACAGGCAGATACTATTTGATCATTACAAAGAGCAGTGGAAAATTGAATTGCTAACCAAACCAAAATTAAGAACTTACATCCAGATTAAAGAATGTTTTTCAACAGAGATTTATGTGAAATGTAATTTGAAAAGAGCACAGAGGTCTCCATGTGCTCAGCTCAGAGCAGGAGTGCTGCCTCTAGAGGTGGAGGTGGGTCGTTACAGAGGGGTCCCTGAAGAGAATAGACTTTGCAATGTTTGTGATTTATGTTTGGTGGAGGATGAATTCCATTTTATGTTCTATTGTCCATTGTATAATGATTTAAGAACAGCCTTGTTTGAAAGAGTCGAATGCAATAATCCTGATCTATTTTGGTTGGCAGAAGGTGATATGTTGAGTTGGTTATTTAGAAATACAGTTTTTTGCTTGGCAAGATATGTGGAGAAAGCATGGACAATGAGATTGAAAGCTTTGTATCCAGATGCTTGAAATTTTATTTTTTCTGTGAAATGTATATTGCATATTGAACATATTGTTTAAACGGTCGTCTTCTAAATTATGTTTGTAGTGTCTTATAAGCCCATGTGGGCTGGGCACATACGTGCATGACACTTAGATAAAATATTCATTCATTCATTCAGTAAGTAACCAGATAGTAGGCGCACATTTGACGAGTCTTTACACAAGAATAAAGAGGGTTATAAATAAAGAACAATTCAGCAGGTGTAAACAATAAACAATTATAAAGTCAGAAGACACCAGTCAGATTTTTGTTTACACTGACCTGGCTCTGACCTGGTTTTGATCTGGTTGGATCACTTTGGCACAATCCTTCAAGATGCTTCTTCATCAAGTCTCACAAATCATCATCAATCATTTTACCTTTTTTGCCGAGCATTCATTTTGAGAAGACCAAGCATAGGTGCTGTTTTGGACATTTGTTGTCTTTACTGGAGTGTATTTAGAATTGAAATCACAACTACAGTTTATGGGCAAATCAAAATAACCCTCATCTCAACAAAGACGACTCACAATGTAGGAAAACTGAACAGAAAACAATACTGAGCACTGCATTTAAGGCACAGTCATTTTCATAAGCTTTACATAAACACTTGACTGCGAAGCAAAAATCAACTGGTAAGTCTTAAATTCCCACGGCGTTTTTCAGCACACTGCACCCCAACAGAGAATTGGCTGCTTCCACACACTCAGCCAGACCCGAGGCTGAAAAACAAGAGGAAATATCTTCAACATCTACGATAAGAAATTAGAGCAAATCAACTGGTAATCTAATTGTAATGGTAATTCCATGATCAGAAAATATCAAAGAATGTCTGTATAAAGGTATAATTATGTCCTCTGTAGAGAAATTACCATTCTGTGACTGTAGCCACGTCACCGCCTTCATGACCAAAAGATCCCACTCATCTTCAGCATCAGCTTTGAGACCATGGAGCCAGACCAGAGCCAAAATGGTGGCCCACACTTCTTTCTTTGCCTAAAGACACAAAGCAATATCAACAAATATGATTTAATAGACTAACAAATTGTCTCTCATTTGCTACTGCGGCAACCTGTCACTAACCCTTTACCAGTGATAAGTGATTGAGAATTAGCCTATTGTACATGTTCTAGATCGAATGTCTTGTGTGCAGTGAGGAAAGTCGTTTGAGTGGAGAATGTACCGTTTTTGGAGCATTTAAGTTAATGTACTCTATTGTTTTCTCTGTTCCCCACGTAGTAACTCACCGCTGAAGGTTGTTTGTCTTCCAGGTCTTTGCTCGTCTTCCCCACGGCTTTGGCCAGAGCCGGCTCTAACTCCCAGCAGCCTGAGGCCTTCTGCAGGGACACCAGCTCCAGCAGAGGGTCCCGCTTTGCTTTGCCTTCAGGAAGTGCACACTCTTATTCATTATCATCGTCACAGTCTGCAAGGTCTCCAAGCATCACATCTGCACAATCAAAATCTAAGGAGGGGGGGCTGGGGTGGAACTGTTCACATTGCCTGTCAACTGATGCTTTTTCCCCCAGAATTGTGATTTTATTTATTTTTGATTGATCTAACGGTTTTTCCTTATTAATTAGATTGAAGCATTGATACCCTCTAGAGGTCATTTGGTGTAAGTGATTATGGGTTTGAGCGATCTACCATCATAACACTCTCCATCTTCAGAGTATGCAGCACCAAGCATCACATCCGCACAATAAAGATTCACTGCAAATACAAAAGATCACCGTTAAGACACACAGACATTTCACTGTTAGTATCCAGCTGCATAGTTTATTAATGAGGAGCGTTGGGAAGTGAAAGGGGGGGGGGGTACTGTCCACACTGCGTATCATCTTATGCTTTTTCCCCCAGAATTGTGATTTTATTTATTTTTGATTGATCTAATGTTTTTTCCTTATTAATTAGATTGAAGCATTGATACCCTCTAGAGGTCATTTGGTGTAAGTGATTATGGGTCTGAGCCCGCTACAATGAAGATGTCATAATTGCAAAAGCCCGAATACCAAACTTCAATCTGTAAGTCCTTTGATAGATTATAATGTATATTGTATACACGGTACTTACGTTCCACTGGAGCACCTGCCATACACACCTCCACTAGAACAACACACAATATTATAATGACAAAAGAATAATAGTATTTTATTTAGGATCAACTACTCAATGCTACAGCATATCCCTGTCAGTGGTATCGGGACCCATTTGCCAGGAGTAAAATTAATTAAACCAGCAATCCCAGCAAAAGATTTAGGCTCAGAATCTGATTTCAGTTCAGAATCAGAATCAGAATCAGAATTCGTTTTATTGCCAAGGTTTGTGAACAAGGTTTACAAACTAGGAATTTTACTTGGTGCAAACGTGCGACATAAAACATATAACACAGAATTAAGATAAAAAATAAGCTAAGAACGTTAAACTATAAGGCTATAAGGGCATGCATAAAATAAAAAATATTAAATAAATAAGATAAAATAAAGTGACATATGTTAAGACAACAACAATTTGACAATGAACAACAGCGGGATTGTATATACAGATGTTTTGGCATTTAAAGTGGTATTAAGTGTTTAAAGTGATAAAGTGATAAAGTGATAAAGTGATTCAGAGCGGCGTGACCCAAATTTGTCTCCTCCTAATGCTAATGTGGGGTGTCAATGAGATGATGTTGCAACGTTTTTGGGGGAGTTACACATTTTATAAATTGTTTTAGATTCTAAATAAATCTTGTCTGTTCCAGGCCCAAATTCAGATGACATGATGAGGACGTGCAGTCTTTTTCATATCAATTAGAGATCAGTTGAAACTACAATAACTACATTCATATTTGAACATTATACACAATACATTTCTTGTATTGTGTATAATCAAACAGAAAACATGAATAATGATAATAATAATAATCTAATGAATCCCTCAATGCCACTTTATTGTAAATCCGATTTTACAATAAAGTGGCATTGAGGAACAACATTTAATATGTGAGTGTATTTAAAAGCCTGGGAAATACACAAGACAAAATGATGAGAATCACTATGGCTTCAAGGTGAAACATCATATATATACATATACACAACATATGCGGATGAATAAGTGTATATGTACAAGTTGCTGTAGCCACTCCCCCAAACTGGAGGAGTGGCTACAGCAGATTCTAGGAAATACATCAGACATCTCACTCCAGCAAAGATACTGCGCAGAATCCTCTAGCTCCCAGGCCTCTGGTCGAGGACCCGAGCTTGGAGGAAAAAGAGACCGCCCGCAGAGGGTGAGGAAGAGTTTATATGAAATGTACAGTAAAGAGAATTACTAAAGAAACAGAACCATCAGTGAATTTTGGTGAACAAATTAAATCCCTTACCACCAGGGGGCGCGTGAGCTGCACAGTTTATAGGTATAAAACGTATATACCCGGCATAGATTTCAACATTTCAGTTTATTTATAATTTAACCTGAAAACAACCGGAGCCTCAGCAGAACTTATCTTGTGTTTGTATTATTTTTTTCTATACAATAAAATAATTATCATTATTATAAAGTTTTGTCAGTTAATTATAGACACATTTGCTGAAATGATGATAACTTCATCTTAACTTTACCTGTTAGTTTTCTTATTAAAGCATAACTTTTTGTAACACTATGCTGCTGCCATAGACAATAGATTATCCACAGATGTTGATACTTACTTTTCTTTTTGAGACTCAAATTTGGGAGACCTTCTTTGGGCCTGGATTTGGCACCTGACAAATGTTGAAAAGGTATTAGATAAATAGTTAACGTGTTGTGCCAAAAATACAATTTCTCTCATGAACAGGGGCAGAATGTTTTGTGAGAAGTCGAGAATTAGTTTTAATTAAAGTAAATACTGTTAAATAGGAAAAAGTATAAACCTTTTGGAATTACTCACATTTCTGGTTAAATTGATCTTAAAATGTGGTCTGATCTTTATTTAAAGGTAAGTGGGTAAACAGTATCTGCTTAAACTAATACCACCTCAACAGATACGTTTTATCATGTTTTTATTGGCCATAACATGTAAACATTCAGAATTGTTCTGGAATGGCTCAGTCCTGACCCAAACACAATTCAGATGCTGTGGTAAAGAAATCTATTCACACAAGACATCCCAGGAATCTCTCTGAACTGCAACAGTTTTGTAAAGAGCAATGGCCCGTCTAAGATTCATCCTGATCGCTGTGCACATTTAATCTGCAACTAAAGGAAACGTTATTGCTGCCAAAGAAGGGTCAACCAGCTATTGAATCAAAGGGTTCATTTACTTTCTCCATCCTGTCCTGTCAATGTTTACATGTTATGGCCAATAAAAATATGATAACATGCAATTGTTTCGGTGGTATTAGTTTCAGCAGACACCGTTAACTCATTCTTGTGATTTTAATAAAGATAAGACCACATTTTTTGAGCAATTTAGGAAGCAATTGAAGAAATTTTGAAGGGCTCACAAACTTTTTCCTCCCACTGTAATGGAAGCATCAAAAGAAAATACTAAAGGTTTGAACAGTAGAACTTGTTTTTACTTACAAGCCTTCCTGAAGCACACCTTTTGGGGCATGGGCTCACTGCAGCGCATCAGCTCTGTGGAGTAATCAGATAAATACATTATCAGGAGCTTTTAAACTCTCGTTGGTTGAATCTTTCTTCTTTTCAACAGTTAGGAGTTGTGTTCATTAAATTAAAACCTTTGAGATTGAGATGTGTTAAATACAACTTATTTTTGGGATTTGGTTAAATAATTTACTGTGTTTTCCACAGTTTTAAGATGTGACATAAGACAAGGTAACATCTCACACGGTCACCATGCACCATACTGTGCACAAGGGAAATGGGCGAGTCACTGCAGACTGCCACTTATATTTTAGGAAAAGGTATACATTTTTTCATTAAACACGTAACATTTGTGCATTTTGTGATTTGAGAATTTTTTCAAAAATAATATGGTGACCTGTGTTAAATGGAGATGAGGAACAGGCTAAATCTTATATAATTTTTGGGTCTAAAAGTAAATAAAAATACATATTGAATAATAAAATCATCAAGCATTTAAAGAATGTGTAATCAGTCACCTTGAGTCTCTCTCTCTAAAACCAAAAAATCAGCTCAGAAATCTAGGAGTAATCATGGACTCAGACCTGAACTTAAACAGCCACATTAAAGCAATAACATCATCATATTTTTACCATCTGAAAAACATTGCTAAGATCAGAGGAATAGTGTCAAAACCAGACTTAGAGACACTCATCCATGCATTTGTCTCCAGCAGGTTAGACTACTGTAACGGCTGCTCACTGGCCTTTCTAAACGAGCTGTTAGAGCTGCAGTACGGCCAGAACGCTGCTGCTCGAGTCCTGACAAGAACCAGGAAATACGACCACATTAGTCCAGTGCTCCGGTCTCTGCACTGGCTTCCTGTCACTCAGAGAATAGAATTTAAAACAGCTCTGCTTGTTACAAGTCTTTTTATGGTTTAGAACTGTTCACATTGCCTGTCAACTGATGCTGTTTCCCCCCCAGAATTGTGTTATTTATTTTTGCTTGATCTAAGAGTTTTTTTTCTTAATAATTATGGTAGATTAAAACTGTGATACACTCTAGAGGTCATTTGGTGTAAGTGATTATGGGTTTGAGCGATCTACCATCAGAACACTCTCCATCTAGATCTTCAGAGTCTGCAGCACCAAGCATCACATCCGCACAATAAAGATTCACTGCAAATACAAAAGATCACCGTTAAGACACACAGACATTTCACTGTTAGTATCCAGCTGCATAGTTTATTAAAGAGGAGCGTTGGGAAGTGAAAGGGGGGGGGGGTACTGTCCACACTGCGTATCATCTTATGCTTTTTCCCCCAGAATTGTGATTTTATTTATTTTTGATTGATCTAACGGTTTTTCCTTATTAATTAGATTGAAGCATTGATACCCTCTAGAGGTCATTTGGTGTAAGTGATTATGGGTCTGAGCCCGCTACAATGAAGATGTCATAATTGCAAAAGCCCGAATACCAAACTTCAATCTGTAAGTCCTTTGATAGATTATAATGTATATTGTATACACGGTACTTTCGTGCCACTGGAGCACCTGCCATACACACCCCCACTAGAACAACACACAATATTATAATGACAAAAGAATAATAGTATTTTATTTAGGATCAACTACTCAATGCTACAGCATATCCCTGTCAGTGGTATCGGGACCCATTTGCCAGGAGTAAAATTAATTAAACCAGCAATCCCAGGAAAAGATTTAGGCTCAGAATCTGATTTCAGTTCAGAGCGGCGTGACCCAAATTTGTCTCCTCCTAATGCTAATGTGGGGTGTCAATGAGATGATGTTGCAACGTTTTTGGGGGAGTTACACATTTTATAAATTGTTTTAGATTCTAAATAAATCTTGTCTGTTCCAGGCCCAAATTCAGATGACATGATGAGGACGTGCAGTCTTTTTCATATCAATTAGAGATCAGTTGAAACTACAATAACTACATTCATATTTGAACATTATACACAATACATTTCTTGTATTGTGTATAATCAAACAGAAAACATGAATAATGATAATAATAATAATAATAATGTAATGAATCCCTCAATGCCACTTTATTGTAAATCCGATTTTACAATAAAGTGGCATTGAGGAACAACATTTAATATGTGAGTGTATTTAAAAGCCTGGGAAATACACAAGACAAAATGATGAGAATCACTATGGCTTCAAGGTGAAACATCATATATATACATGTACACAACATATGCGGATGAATGAGTGTATATGTATAAGTTGCTGTAGCCACTCCCCCAAACTGGAGGAGTGGCTACAGCAGATTCTAGGAACTACATCAGACATCTCACTCCAGAAAAGATACTGCGCAGAACCCTCTAGCTCCCAGGCCTCTGGTCGAGGACCCGAGCTTGGAGGAAAAAGAGACCGCCCGCAGAGGGTAAGGAAGAGTTTATATGAAATGTACAGTAAAGAGAATTACTAAAGAAACAGTTCCAGAACCATCAGTGAATTTTGGTGAACAAATTAAATCCCTTACCACCAGGGGGCGCAGGAGCTGCACGGCCTGTGAAAAAAAAAAAAAAAAATACTGTACTTGCATTGCCTCTGCCCCAGTCCTCTTCGTTATAAGTATACAGTTTACAATAATAAGTGTTTATAGGTATAAAACGTATATACCCGGCATAGATTTCAACATTTCAGTTGATTTATAATTTAACCTGAAAACAACCGGAGCCTCAGCAGAACTTATTTTGTGTTTGTATTATTTTTTTCTATACAATAAAATAATTATCATTATTATAAAGTTTTGTCAGTTAATTATAGACACATTTGCTGAAATGATGATAACTTCATCTTAACTTTACCTGTTAGTTTTCTTATTAAAGCATAACTTTTTGTAACACTATGCTGCTGCCATAGACAATAGATTATCCACAGATGTTGATACTTTTCTTTTTGAGACTCAATTTTGGGAAACTAAACTCTTTTTTGGGCCTGGAGTTGGCACCTGACAAATGTTGAAAAAGTATTAGATAAATAGTTAACGTGTTGTGCCAAAAATACAATTTCTCTCATGAACAGGGGCAGAATGTTTTGTGAGAAGTCGAGAATTAGTTTTAATTAAAGTAAATACTGTTAAATAGGAAAAAGTATAAACCTTTTGGAATTTCTCACATTTCTGGTTAAATTGATCTTAAAATGTGCTCTGATCTTTATTTAAAAGTAAGTGGGTAAACAGTATCTGCTTAAACTAATACCACCTCAACAGATACGTTTTATCATGTTTTTATTGGCCATAACATGTAAACATTCAGAATTGTTCTGGAATGGCTCAGTCCTGACCCAAACACAATTCGGATGCTGTGGTAAAGAAATCTGTTCACACAAGACATCCCAGGAATCTCTCTGAACGGCAACAGTTTTGTAAAGAGCAATGGCCCGTCTAAGATTCATCCTGATCGCTGTGCACATTTAATCTGCAACTAAAGGAAACGTTATTGCTGCCAAAGAAGGGTCAACCAGCTATTGAATCAAAGGGTTCATTTACTTTCTCCATCCTGTCCTGTCAATGTTTACATGTTATGGCCAATAAAAATATGATAACATGCAATTGTTTCGGTGGTATTGGTTTCAGCAGACACCGTTAACTCATTCTTGCGATTTTAATAAAGACCACATTTTTTGAGCAATTTAGGAAGAAATTGAAGAAATTTTGAAGGGCTCACATATTTTTTCCTCCCACTGTAATGGAAGCATCAAAAGAAAATACTAAAGGTTTGAACTGTAGGACTTGTTTTTAACTTACAAGCGTTCATAATGTCGAACGCCATTGGGGGCGGGGGCATGCTGCAGGCCGCCATTCGGGGTATGGACATGCCACAGTACATCATCCCTGTGGGGTAATCAGATAAACACAAAATCAGGAGCTCTCGTTGAAGAAGAAGAAGAAGAAGAACCTTTATTTATATAGCGCCTTTCACAGGCATAGCCACAAAGCGCTTTACATGAGAGCATTTTTTTTTACATTCACTCCATACTCAGTGGTGATAAACTACATTAGTAGCTTCAGTTTCCCCTGGGGGAGACTGACAGAAGCGCGTCGCGACTACACACATCGCGCCTACGGTCCCTCTGACCACCACCATGCATTTACACACACATCATTCATCCTGGCCTATTGTACATGTTTTTGGTGGTAGGGGAAACCGGAGTACCCGGAGGAAACCTACACAGACACGGGGAGAACATGCAAACTCCACACAGAAAGGCCCCGTCCAGGTGGGACTTGAACCCGGGACCTTCTAGCTGTGAAGCGAGAGCACTAACCGCTCTGCTACCGTGCCGCAATTGGTTGGTTGAATTGGTTGAATCTTTCTTCTTTTCAACAGTTAGGAGTTGTGTTCATTAAATTAAAACCTTTGAGATTGAGATGTGTTAAATACAACTTATTTTGGGGATTTGGTTAAATAATTTACCGTGTTTTCCACAGTTTTAAGATGTGACGTAAGAAAAGGTAACATCTCACACGGTCACCATGCACCATACTGTGCACAAGGGAAATGGGCGAGTCACTGCGGACTGCCACTTATATTTTAGGAAAAGGTATACATTTTTTCATTAAACACCTCATAACATTTCCAATTCACTGCTGTAACAGTTGTGCATTTTGTGATTTGAGAATTTTTTCAAAAATAATATGGTTACCTGTGTTGAATAAATGGAGATGAGGGACAGGCTAAATCTTTTTGGGGGTTTAAAAGTAAATAAAAATACATATTAAATAATAAAATCATCAGTAATCCTTGACTCTTACTTGGCACAGGCACGTCTCTCCGCAGCAGAGGGCCCTGAATGGCTTCGCCGCTGGTTTTGTTCACAGCGATGAACGCAGTGAAGGAGCTGCTCACTCCCGATTGGACACTCAAGTCGATAATTTTCTTCTTCTTCTTTTTTTTCTTCTTAGCGTCCTCCTGCTTCTTCTCCAAAGACCGAATGAGAGAGCGAGCCGCGAGCCTGTGCACTGTGAGCCTGCAGACAAACAGGAGGGACGTGTCTGGGCCATATACTCACTACTAATAACTGAGTAGTAGTTATAGTGTGGATACATGTAGGATAAATAATTCAAAGGACAAATGTTTTTTTGACCTGAATTTGACTCGTCCTTCTAGACAGGACGCGTAAGACTTTGTGCCACCTTACCCAGTGTCCTCTGTCGGTTTGAGGCTAAAGTTGAGCTTGTTCTCAGTGGGACGTCCCGCCAGGCTGTACTTCACAGTCACACAGCCCTCTGCTGCCTCTTTATTCTGAACACATCACACCCGTTGACTAATGCTGTAAACATAAATGCACAGACTCCTGTAGTAGCACGCTGAGCACCTGTCCTGTGAGCTGGGCGTACAGCAGGGATCGTTGGCCCTGGAAAATGGATGTGAGAGGAGGGGACAGCACAGTGGCAGACACCCCCTTCGGCAGGTCCCATTTGACTGAGATGTCGAACACAGCCGGCTGCAAGGCGAACCGCAGAGACTGGATCACCTATTGAGGAGAGTTCATAAGAGTTATTGATTACTTCCCTTTGGGGTCAAGTAAAATTGTATTTTATGTGATTGGGGACAGACTGATCACTTTTTAATGGATTGGTATGGTATGATTAATACAGTGGTCTTAACCCCGATAATTTCAGTTTATTTGTTTGAAATGAATACTTGTTGACATAATTTTTATGTTGTATACATTTGTGGGGGCCGCGGTTTTGGAATCGGGGGACTTCAAGGAAAAAAGGTTGGATTAAAAAAAGTTTGACTTGGAGCTTGTCATACTTTGGGCTGCATTCGGTCACTTCCTGTGATGAACTGGGCGTGGCCGCCTCCTTCTTTGGCCAAACCATTGATAAGAGCAGTACTTGCTCCTTCACCGATCCCAAAAGAGAAACACCTGCAGTAAAGTTTTGATGTTACTTAGGATTTGTGCTTACGCAAGTGTAGCTTTTTTAAGTGCCCAGACTCTGCTAAATTATCTTTAATACCAACTTAATACAAACTTTAATAGAGGACCTTTAACTTTTACCTGTGAGAGCCTGAATTGGACTTGACCAGGTTTATGACTTCTTTGGTGTTTCCAACTTCTCCATCAGTGAAGACATACAGCTACAGAGCACATTTCACAATGTTTTACACTTAATGCAATTAAATCTGCACTTATTGCATATTGTCTTAGCTCTGAACACACACACACTGATGATGGGCACACACCTGTCTGGGCTGGTTGGGGATGCAGCTCTGGCTGTAGATGCGTTCCAGAGGAGCCAGGATCTCAGTGCCTCCCAGATTCGCCTGCATCATTTCCACCTTTTTCAGAGCCTCCTCCATCGTCTCCTGTTTGTACTCCACACTCTCACTTATGAAAGAAAAAAACACCCACCAAAGCATGTTTTAAACTTTAGCAGGTTAATATGTGTGATGGTTTCTGGTAAAATCATGACATTCTTAAGAGGCAAATGAAACAAAAACTGTCCCAAAGTTCAGTGGCTTCTCTGTTGAAGATTAAAGGTAATGTTTGTAGGTTGTGCTCTTCGTGGTTTTAAAATGGTTCTACAACTAGAGCTTGGGTTGTCATCAGCACAAGTGACGACACAAGCACAAGTTTCACTTGAGGTGAATATGCCACACCTCATTTGAACACTAAGAACATTCAGTTCAGTCACTGAGGTTTTACAAAAATATTGACCAAAAATAAATCTTAGACACTCTGCCGTAAATGAAAGTATTGTGAACAGCAACAACAACTAAATAATAATGCAATAGTCAGTTTATATACCTACAATGCGTTTGTTCTGAGATTAAAAACAATTATTAAAAAATTGCTATAGAAGTATAAACACATTTACGGGAAGATTTGTTCAAATGTGGATCCGAAACTGTAGATGTTAAAAAAGCAGCCCATGGGTAAGCTCTTCAACAGCAGCAGCAGAGTGTCCTGAGAAAATAAATGTTGAAAAAAAGAAGTTCAAACACCCACCACTAAAATAGAGATCTCATATTCACTGCATACCCTGGCACTGGCAATTCGACCTCCGGACATACTTCCCGATCGATCCAACAGAAACACAAACTCTCCAGAAGAGGACACAGAGGACATTATATCTTTGGGAAACTCCGGATACAAACTCAGCATAACGGCCGGGTCTCCCATCAGAGTTCCTGAAACCAACATTGAGTTGTTATTCTTACTTCATTGTGTTAGATTATCTTTTTTTATCCCTAGTTAGATCTGTGTACACTCAGCTAAAACATGAATTAGACCTGGTTCAGTTCATCATAGCATGAGGTAGTTCTAAAACAGCCAATAATTTTCTGAGGTGAACACAATTACTGATCAAAATGGATTGCATACCTCTTTTGTTTCAGACCAAGTTCTTTTACCATAAAGTAATTTCTCTTGGCATTCCATTGCAATGATTAATTATTAACGCTAGATGGCAGTAGATCCTACACAATGAGGACAGTGTACAGAGCTGTTTGTTTTGCTGTGTCTTCACCGGCTTTAGCAGAGGCCTGTCCCGCCTCCACTACTGCTGAGGGCTCATGGGTGTCCTTATAATAAATGAGCAGCTCCACGTCTCTGTCAAACTTGTGTCCTGCTGCCAGCTTCACCTGCAGTCAAAGACATAAACGTGTATTCATAGTTCCAATTGCATACTTTATTCAGGTTTTATAAATGCTTTAAAACATTTCAGCATTTACGTTAAATCAATCAATAAAGTTTTATTTCTAAAGCGCTTTACAACAACCAAAATTTACCAAAGTGCTGCACACGTTACAGAAATAAAAAGTATGTTGTGAAGGACATGAGAAAATAATGTGTAAGATCCAGAGATAATATCAAAAAGTGTTCCAACAAATTAATCACTGGTCATAAAACATAAAGTACCAATACTAATTTAGTCAAAGTGGTTTTTAAAAACCCTAAATAACGCATGATATTTAGGACCTTTATGTAAAGGAAGATCTTGTTCTTACCGATGCTGCAGTTTGATCTTGGCTGAGGAACTCCAGAGGGTCCATGGTGCAACTGGACTCCACTTTGGAGATGGGCCGCGCAGACTGGACTCGGGCCAAAAAAGTCAGATCATAGGGAACCAGAGAAGATGGAACTGACGTTACTGTTACACTGCCGCTTTCTGCTCCTGGAAAATAATATGGATATGATATTTATAATGACATCGTCATCATAAAATGTGTCCGAAGTTTTGTTATTACATAAATACAATATGAGCAGCGCTGCTGCTTTATCTGATTTTCCCTGGTTTTAATTCAACAAAAAAATGTAGTTTCTCAGTCATCTAGGTTGAGCTTCCTGGATGACTGAGACTTGACATTGTTTTGGTGAATTTGGCAAAGAATCCCTGGTGACTATGAGAAAGCACAGAGAAAGGCGATGTCACTGGAGTTTGAACATTCTTTTTAAATCTTCCTCTGTTCCAACACTAGAGAGAAATCTTTTCAAGTTTGAAAAGATGTACAGGGAAGTTCATGTAAAATTAAATGTTACATAAATATGTGAATATGTACATGGTTTTAATATATATTGTATAGGTGTCAAATTTGTAAAACAAGTGCAAATTTGCATTAATTTATTATTTATAACTAGAAATACATTAAATCCATCACATCTGACCTGCGGGCTGGTACCGAGGATTGAGGACAGCGGGGAGACAAAACCTCAGTGCTTCGTCGGCCTGCACATCCAGCTCAGTGACATACTCCAGCCTGATGGAGGCGCTCTCTCCTGGAGGAAGACTGCCCACACTCATGGAGAATATGTCTGGACTCTGGTCACTCTCCTCCAGAAGAAAGGCCTGCTGACCGGAGCTCAGTGCATCATCGTACTCCTCACGAGCCTGGGAAAGGATTGTTACAAATACATACAGTATATAAAATGTGCCTGCGATGGTGCTGACCAGTTTCAGGTTATGGCCCAAACTAAAGGAGCACCGAGTCCTCACAAAAATGTGAACTCACCTCAACAAATCAACATTAAAGCCAAAACGTTCACTGATTGAAAAGTATCTTTTTTTCTGCTGATCAACTGCATATGTATGTCATTTATAGATGCCATATATTCAGTTTATTTTCTACTGTTTCTATTCCCATGTTGGCCATGTTAGTGTAAACTAAACCCGTGTGTGTGCTCCCCATCAGGGCTTGAGCTTTGAGCTGTTCACGTTGCTACTTTCCACTCTTCGCTTACTTGTTTTTTCTCTTTCACCTCCGCCACGATAAGCGTCTGTCCGACTTTGGCGCTGAAATGGCAGACAGCCGCTTCACTGGGCATGGGAAAAACGAACACTGCCTCGATGGGTTTCTCCTCCTTGTTTTCATAGAGCAGCGTCGATACCACTGTAGCCACATGGTCCTTCACGTCCACCTGCACCTCCACGCTCTGCAGAGGCACTGGCACAACGACAAGCAGCTTCATGTTACGAGAGAAACATGTAATAACCGTGAACACTATTATTCCTGGGACAAGTTTGGATTGAAACAAGAAATTATAAATTGTTTCCAACAAGGAACTATTCAGACACATATTCATACTCGTCTGGTCAGCCACACTTCAGGTTAGAACAGAACGCAGGAGTGGTTCACTGGCCAGACTACATTCTTACAACACTGTGAACACGGACACTGGAGGCACGGCGGGTTAAGTGTCTTGCCCAATGACAGTGGTGGGAACAAGGATAGGCCAACTCACCAGCCTTTGGGTCCATGAACTATCGCTCTATCAACTACTTCTGCACCACAGATTTCCAAAAGTATTATTGGGACTATATTGTATCATAGCACGTGCACTTGTCATTGAAATTTGACCATGGGCAATAACATCTCGTTAGCCATTATTTTCTCTTTGTTTCAATCATCTCCCACTATAATATGTGCAGCAGTATGTTTATTTGCACAGCTAATGTGTACATTAGTATTGAAGTATTATTCCTTGTATAAGTTACCTTTATTCTGTAGTTATTACCTTATTGCACTTGATGGTCAGGGGTTCTCTAACTACACCAAGTAGTACCACAGAAAGAAGATTTGACTATGTGGAGTAGCACCAGACCAGTTTTTTTGCTTCCTATTTTAATTCATTGTACATAAAATACATGAATTTGATTATCTACATCGTTCATCCATGATTGCATATTTTATAACCATTTGCACCCCCATGTATTTTAAGGAGCTGCTGTGACAAGTGATTTTTTTCCATTTTGAGATCAATGAGAGGCCCAAAGGTTTTTTGTTTGTTTGTTTGTTTGTTTTTTACATAATTTCTCTCTCCTGCCCTAGAGGAAGCCATAAAAGGAAGGCAAAAAAAAAAAAAGTTTCTAAATTAAATAATGAATTACCGAGAGCCAACCAGCGGTAGACGCACCACAGTAGGTTTGAACCAGGCCAATGGGCAAAGAGATACAAATGTCGTGGTACTTCTTCAAAGTAATCTCCACCATAGTCATGTATTTTTCCTTTGGCTTTAAATAACTATGAAATGAAAAGATTCTTACCAGGCTGCTTCTCGGGCGTCATCAATCCACAACAGCAGTTCACCATTTTTACTTTACCTTCTATTTATTTCCTGCGTGTGGAAATACTGTAAACAAGAAACAATCCAACTCACAGAGAGGCAACTAAATCAGACTATTTAAAAAGTAGTGACTGTACTTAATAACTAAAATAACTTGACCTATGTCTGAGTTTGGGCTGATGTTTAAATACTGAATGAACGCGTCAGTCTAAAGAACAGGTCAATACGTCTGGACTAAGCATTGAATCGGAATCATGGAGCCACGACTGTCTGTAAGTCTATAAAATGCGTCACCTTTGGAGAGAAGGCAATGAGTGACTGTGGACAGTGGAGTCTTCTGGTCCAGAGCTGCGATCCTCGAGCGAGTGCGGAAATGACACGCCCACAAACAAACGCATTCTACTCATGGACCTATTATACTGTACATCACGTTATAAACCCAAAAGCGGGCCGTACTCAGTTACATTTACTCAAGTATGTACTTCAGTAACCTTTTGAAGTAATTGTACATCTTTGAGTAATTTTAGTACCTTTTACTTCTACTGTCTTGACTAATATTATAATGAAGTAGCCTACCTTTACCTTTACTCTTGATACATACGCAGGTCACAGTGGCAGGTCCTTTTTACTCTTACTTTAATAAATTCAAAGTAAAGTTACTCTTAATTGAGTAAACATTTTAGCTACTGACAACCCAGAGACCCCGATCTGGGTTCCAATAATACGTCCGTAAAAGTGAAACTAAACTGACAGTTTGATGCGCCTCTATACTAGGGTTTACAGTAAATTGCCTCCAGCCTAAGATGCTATAATCAGGACAACAATATCTTTTTTTTTTCAACTAACAAAGTGAGGTCAAAGTCAAAATAAGGCCTTACAAAACAGGACCAAAACAGCTACATTAAATCAAGACATTAACGCACCTTCACGGTCATACCTTGGGTAAGCTGTGTCGTCGCCGTGCGCTTCCAGGAGGAGGATATGGCTCCACTGATGGGAGCGAGGACATGACACGCCCACACACGAGCGTTTATTTGGAGCAAAGAGTGAGTGAGCAAAGGGATCGTAAAGCGCTCGTATTCTAGGCTTTACGGTAAATATTATAGCGGCATATTCTAGTTTCTCGGATTATACTACTACTACTAATAATAATAATAATAATAACAAAAAATAAGAACAGCGTCAAAGGACTTCAGCAGAACTCAAGGACAAGTTATAGGCCTATCAGTGTCCTGACCGGGGTGGTTGGATGAGGAGTAAAACATGACAATTAAAGCCAGGTCAAGGAACTCGGGGATAGTGATCTGATAAAAGTAGCTATGATTGGATATTGTATATATCTAGATCACAATATTGTGAAGACTAACTTCATGTTGCAGCCAAGGAGAGCAACCGCTATCTACCTACTTCTTTTAGAATTCAGGCATTAATGTGGGTTAAATCCATCTTTATTTTTTCTCTCTCTTTTTTGTTCTCTTTCTTCTTTTTGTTTATCTATTTTCTTTTCAATTAAATTGTAATTTGTCAGCCTACGTCCACTAATTAGAACTTAACTTAAAGAAGGCCAACGTAGACATTTTTGGTCATCGCGACATCCCTATGAAACAGTACTAGTACAAAGCAGCAACCATCATTTTATGCTAGCAAATTTCTACTTAAATCACATCCATAGGATACATTTGCACATAATTCATAAACATATAAATCGATTTAGTTACAAATGGTACAACTCATACAAGGGTCTTGTCTTGAGCCATATGCACATTACTAAAGAAAGCTTCCATGCTTGAAATTAATAGGGTTAAATCAATCTGACTGTCCTCCAGCATCTGCATTGTGACTGTCACTCCCACAATGCAGATGCTGGAGGAGTAGACGGGGAAAAGCCGATGACATGTGTCTGAACCGAGAGCTGCAAACGGATAAGACCTGAATTTCCTAAAGCCAAACAATTCTCAAGTTTGTATTCAGTATTTATCAGTTTGTAAATATGTGAGGTTGCTTTTAAGGTAGTTTGGACAGGTGAACCAGAGTTAGTTAGTTAGTTTATTTATTTGAGCAGTTTGTCTGCTCAAAAGGAGTGGGCCGAAGCCAAAGGCTTATAAGCGCTCACCCCAGAATAAAAACAATAACATATACATATAACACATCATAAACAAGGGAACATGGGTAAGGTAAGAACAAGTAATAAAGAACAATAATGAAAAAAACAACAACAACAAAATAAAGAAACAACAGCAAAAGAATGTACAACACTCACAATGTTCGTTGGTATATTAGGAATATGGACTCTTTATAAACCTTTTTAAAATGTGCCACATTTTTACAAAGTTTGATACTTTCATCTAGTTTTTGCCAAATTTCAACACCACGTCTCGTGGGACACATACTTTTCAAGGTTGTTCTGAAGTACTGTTTATCAAAACGAGATCTTGATACTTCCCAGTTGTCATTACCATCCTCAGTATAATTTTAATTTGGGTTTAAATTATCATCATCATTATTATCATCATTATCATTATTATTATTATTATATATTTATTTAATTGAGTTATATGTGAAGTATGATGTAAGCCCTGCATAGTGTGGTGCATTAAAAAGCCAGAGTGTAGAGCGGGCCAGTTGAAGAGGGCAGTAGCTCCCCATCAACAAACCCCCACACAACTGCCCTAACAGCTGATTTTGTAAATAATGGAATTATTTTTCTAAAGCTTTTGTGGTTCATTGCTGTCTCCGTACTTCCTGTAAATGACAAAAACATTGACTTAAACTAGGTCATGACCCCAAATGTGTGGGAAACTGTGCATGTTTTCCAATTTGTAGTCAACATGTATATGCCTTGCGAAAGTATTCGGCCCCCTTGAACTTTTCGACCTTTTGCCACATTTCAGGCTTCAAACATAAAGATATAAAACTGTATTTTTTTGTGAAGAGTTAACAACAAGTGGGACACAATCATGAAGTGAAACGAAATTTATTGGATATTTCAAACATTTTGAACAAATAAACAACTGAAAAATTGGGCCACCTGGGAGACACACCAAACACGTGGAAGAAGGTGCTCTGGTCAGATGAAACCAAAATCCAACTTTTTGGCAACAATGCAAAACGTTATGTTTGGCGTAAAAGCAACACAGCTCATCACCCTGAACACACCATCCCCACTGTCAAACATGGTGGTGGCAGCATCATGGTTTGGGCCTGCTTTTCTTCAGCAGGGACAGGGAAGATGGTTAAAATTGATGGGAAGATGGATGGAGCCAAATACAGGACCATTCTGGAAGAAAACCTGATGGGTCTGCAAAAGACCTGAGACTGGGACGGAGATTTGTCTTCCAACAAGACAATGATCCAAAACATGAAGCAAAATCTACAATCGAGTGGTTCACAAATAAACATATCCAGGTGTTAGAATGGCCAAGTCAAAGTCCAGACCTGAATCCAATCGAGAATCTGTGGAAAGAACTGAAAACTGCTGTTCACAAACGCTGTCCATCCAACTTCACTGAGCTCGAGCTGTTTTGCAGGAGGAATGGGCAAATATTTCAGTCTCTCAATGTGCAAAACTGATAGAGACAAACCCCAAGCGACCTACAGCAGTAATCGCAGCAAAAGGTGGCGCTACAAAGTATTAACTTAAGGGGGCTGAATAATTTTGCACGCCCAATTTTTCAGTTTTTTATTTGTTAAAAATGTTTGAAATATCCAATAAATTTAGTTTCACTTCATGATTGTGTCCCACTTGTTGTTGGTTCTTCACAAAAAAATACAGTTTTATATCTTTATGTTTGAAGCCTGAAATGTGGCAAAAGGTCGAAAAGTTCAAGGGGGCCGAATACTTTCGCAAGGCACTGTATATATATATATATATATATATATATATATATATAAACTACATAAATCAAATAGATGAACAGATTTATTTATGAGCATAAATAGAACACACTGAATCAAATTTGAGATCATTTAGACGATTGCAAGATAACATTTCCAAAAGTACAAATACAATTTCCCTTCTCTAACGCAGCAATGGCCCGTTGCTTGGCCACTGATGCCAGTAAAAATGCGGGTGACTAGGAAGTGCGGAGGGGGCTGATTCTTTTTAATTGTTTTTTTAGGTCGGGCTTTTTTGTGTGTGTGAGGAAAAGAGAGAGTGATGGATAAAGGACAGGGGGGCTGGGGTGCACTGACCACTAATATATGCGTCCCTATTGTGATGAATCAATGCACCGCGCAGTAATAGCCATTGAGGAGGGGCGCAGGGCTTTGGGGTATAAAGGCATGACGGGATGTCCCACTGCAGCCTCATGGCACTGACCCCCTTGAGAAAGATATCTGGAAGACTTTGCAGAGTTAACTGAACTCTTCTACACAAGTGTGAGTGACAACACCGATAAGAAGTGGTTTGGTGTTCAGAGATAAACCCCTCAAGGACACAAGAGAGGAAACATCTGTGCGAAGACATGAGAACAGCTCTGCAGCAAGTTGTGGTGACTGTGGCAAAACCTCACTGAAAGCTGTGCAAGAAGTGGAAAGGTAAGGGACTTTTGTGACTCTTGAAACTTGAGCGTTGGCGTTGGATGCGTGTGGTTCGACAAAAAGAGTTACAGCAAAGGCTAAATGAGTCATGACACATTTTGGAACTGTAGGACACGAATTCTTACACTTAATAAAACAAATCTGATCTTGATTGAATGCACAATTTTCTTTCTCTGCACTTTATTATGTAGTAAGAGCTCCATTGCAAGTATTACGTTTTATTTAATAGTGTACTTTTTTTTTCATAATTTTGATGATGACCATAACTAATTGATAGCAGTCATATTAATAAAAAAGGTCAAGGAGGAGGCTTGTTGTATTGTTTTAGCATCAGACGATGAGAACAAAACCGGAGTATTTGAATAAAGATGACAATGAACAATGTACAAAAAGGCTTGAGAAAAATGTGTGGGGGGGTATGGAGACGGCACAAGGGCACAGCATTTTATTTTTGCTATATTGATTAAAATGTCGAATATTAGATTCAGTAAATGGTAGAAGATACATTGCAGATTATAACAATTTTGAAGACTAGAAAGACAATGTGTTACCAAATTACACGTAAAAGTCACAAGTTCTTTCTAATTCACCACATAGGAAGGAAGAAAAAATCTCTCGCACAATGTCTTACTTGCAACACCAGTGTTTTACCGAGTGCAACGTTTCGGCCAGTGGCCTTCGAAAACACTAATGGCATAAAAAAAAAAAAAAAATAGGTTACCCATCAACTCGGACTGAGAAGGCAGATGATCCGGCTTTGAGGAAAACACATTTGGAGCTGTTAAAAAAAAAAAGACTGACTGTCATCTGCATACACAGTTTTCTCCTCACTCTGCCACCGTAAAGTTCACATAAAAAAATATATTATTGAATGTATACTGCCTATGGTTACTATAGGCCTTCATGACAGCCACACTCTCTATTTAAGATGGCTTCTCATCCATATAAACCATTTGAAAAGTTGCACTTAATTAGGGAACAATGGTGTTGCGTGCGAGAAATGTTTCCCTGTTTTACGTCCGGCCTTTGTGCCTTCTGTTACGCACCTGCTCCTAACAAGAGATGTGCGAAGTAAACCCCTTGTTACTGTGTTGTCTAAATGTTTTTGGCCGAGAGTACTAACTTAAACATGCTTCTTTCTTTCCTTTTCTAATACAAAAACAACTACTTTTATCGTAATTTACAGGTAGGATGTGATCAGCACGAAAAAGAATGAAGAATGAAGAGGAACAAAACACTCTGTATTACTTTGATTTGCCCCATCTTCTTGGTTGTACCATGTATGGGTTTTCTGCCAAATTTCTGGTCCCGTGTGCTGACCCTGTCCTGGGACTCTCAGACGCATCAGTTCATCACGGAGAGGGCCATCTTGAACGTTACCATGGAAACACTGAGAGCCATTCAAAAACATGACCGTCCGGAGGAACAGGTGAACTAACCAACCAGAACAGAAGCAGTATACATGCAAATACACAACATCAGGCACTACCTTGAAACCTGATGACCCTTGTTTTTTTCACTCAGAGCGGACTCGGCCGGGCCTTTTGGAGGGCCGTGGGGGAAGTGGTGAAGTCCAATGCTGCCATGGACTTCCTGAGCTCCACCAGGTCTGACCCAGTGTTCCACTTCGACTCGGAGCGATGGGACGGCTCGGTGGGCATGCTCCGGCAGCTGTGGACCCAAACCCTGCTCTCCCTGAAGGTCAGGGAGTATCAGAGGGCCCGCCACACCCTGGGACAACTCTTCCACTCTCTACAGGTACATACTGTAACAGATTACGGTAAATGGAATTAAATAGAGGCTGCTCCACAAGGGGCAACAATTTTACTCTTTACATGCAACATAAGTTCATAAGAAGAGTTCAAATCAGAACAAAAATTGACATTATTCATAATTATTTGCACATTTACTTTTGCAGGACTTCTACAGCCACAGTAACTGGGTAGAGCTGGGACATCGGGACATTTACCTCCACTTACTACACCCTGAGGAGCCATCTGCCCCTGTGGCTAAATGTAACACATGCAGATACACACACACACACACACACACACACACATACACACACACACACACACACACACGTGTGGTGTCAGAAAAGTATGAGTTGTGTGTGTGTTTTTTTTTACTTCATTTAAGAGTTTTCCTTTCAAATGATATACTCTATTTTGTCCAAAACTACAAATTCATGTATCAAGTCCAGTACATACAGTGAGTAGATTGTCTTTTCATCTTAACTTAACTTTTATGCTTTTTGACATTATATTTCATAACTACAATAACTACTTAACGCCATAAATTAGAATTAGGAACTTTGGAAGTTATTACTACTGCAGTAAATAGGTATTTGTTTTTAAGTTCCCAAAACAGGCAGTGTTTTACAATACCTGTTCCAGGAACAGGAACAGAAACAATACCTGTTTCAGGAACAGGAACAGAAACAATACCTCAAGCTTTCTTTCTTATAGACAGACCAAGTGTTGGTTTTCGTACCTGACGGTTTCGGCTACAACTGTGGCCTTCCTCAGAAACAATACCTGTTCCTGTTACAGGTTTTTTTTCCAACAGTCATATATGACTATAGAATTTTTATTATTGTAAGTAAAAAATAGTTCTGGCAGGGGACTACATTATTTATCAGAGGTAAGGCAGGGCTCTGCAATTTGACATAAGGACACCACACCTGACAACTCCTGGCTATCCATCATGTTTACAATGAGGGGTGAGTCAAAGAATAAAGAGAATATAGAGAGTACATTTAAAAGGTGAGGCCGGGATAAGCTTTGCATTTGTATCAGTCTTAAAGCAGTCGTAATACTGTAGCCTGTATATTAGGTATAGTTTAATATATAAAATAGTTCAAAAAGAATATAACTCTGTGTGTATATCTTTTAAATTAAACTTGGTACTTAAGGAAGCCACTGAATTGTATTGTGTCATTTATAAAGGCCTTTGTTTTCTGTGCAGCGGATACACCCACCTGCATGGAGTGCTTCAGTCTGACCTGCAGAGACAACCTCCTGTTGCGTCTGAGGAGGTCCCGCGGAGACTCATTGCTCACCACGGGATACTTCAGCACCGCTCCACCAAAACCTGAGGGTACAAAGCCCCAAACATTTAACCAGAATAATCTGCAAGATGATTGGACTGCAAATCTCTAACTGTCAATAAGCGCAATTTTGTGTGGATAACTAATCCAGAAGTGATTGTACCGTTTCTTTTACTCACGCTATTGTAGCAAACTTGATTTTCTTTTGCCCATGGAAATCTTCCAACTGATGTAATTTTTCCATGTGCACATATGTGTTATGTCTTTCTCCACAGGTAAATGTAGTCATGGAGGGGTGATGGACAGTAGCAGGGCTTTAGGAGCCAAAGGCGGGATAAACAAGGACAGCACATCTCCTCTGTTCTCTCCTCACCACTATCTGCACAAAGAGGCCGCACAAGTTGCCACTGAAGCTACTCTGGCTGTTCTCAGGGACCTGCGTGACACTGTGGGACACACACACTTCCTCAAGTGAGACTTTGCTAGCCTATACCGATCTTTAATTCTTTATCGCCTTTTTGATCAGTTCCTCAAAAACACACTCATGCCTTTCAGCAACGAGGTGTGTGAGTTGATCCAAAAATGTAGATTAAACATGTTTGTCTTTTGCTGCAAAAGTAAATCAAACTGACCACTCCCTCTCTCAGTCTGCTAAGTGTGGACCAGGCGCCTTCGTTGGTCTTTGTTTTGGACACGACCGGCAGCATGTTTGAGGAAATCACAGCCGCTCGGTTCAGGGCTCACTCCATCATCTCACAGAGAGCCTTCAGCCTTCAGCAGCCGGGGACCTTCATACTGGTGCCATTTCACGACCCAGGTCAGTCTAGCACTGAGATAAGATATGAATATAAAAAAAGTAATGCTATACAATTTTATATGGAGATCTTTAAGAGATTCAAAGCGCTCTAAACTGGGTTAATCATTCACTCTGCACATTTGGTGTTGCCAAGCTACCGCAACTTCCAACCACCACCACTGACCACATTCACTCATTGTCTAGGCTGCCCAAGGATATAATGGCAATTCAGTGGTCAGGGCTGGGATTGAACCACCAACCTCCTGGTTATAACAGGCCTGTTTTATCACCTGAGCCACTGTCGGCCCAAATTACACACCTTTTATATGCTCTCTTTTACAGAGGTGGGCCCAGTGTCAGAGACCGATGACCCTCAGGAGTTTATGCAGTACATGGAGAACCTGCTGGCACTGGGAGGAGGAGACGAGCCCGAGATGTGCCTCTCTGCTATTCAGGTAAAGCTACATTCAAACTGCTTTTGGCCAACTGTGCCAGGAAGTTTGAAGAATCATAAACAGCTGTGGAAAGAAACTCAAAACATTTCATTTTCAAAGGGAGTAGTTTCTTTTGAACAACGTTGTGGCTCTAGTGGGTGTTGAATAGAAGCAATAATAGAGGTAGAGGTAGTGGTAATATAATCTTATAATATGTAACATTCCCTTGTCCTGCCTGTAGTTGGCGCTCATACACAGCCCGCCGCTCTCGGAGATCTTTGTCTTCACTGATGCTTCTCCCAAAGACGCTCATCTGTTTGACGCCGTGAAAGCTCTAGCACTGGAGAAACAGAGCAAGGTCAGAGGTTTAGTCACTATAGAATATGTCAAATACGCTGGTTTGTTCAAGAATCTCCCAGTCGTCCAGGGAACCACTGGTCAACACGTCCCCTTATCTATGCAGGTGACCTTTCTGTTGACCGAGGACCCCCGTTATGTGTCTGAGAGCAGAGCAAAGATCAGGAGGAGTACAGAAACTTTACCCCCGGGCCGCTTCTCTCTTTACTCCTCTCTCTCCGCCCTCTCCGGAGGAATGACCGTCTTAACCACCAACTCAGACATCCACAAAGTCTCCGCCATCGTGGAGGACAACATCGCCACTGACAAGGTGGATTACAGCCGGGCATATTGAGACGGATCTGATTCGTAATGCCATTTCAGTAAACACAGGCAGTTAACGAGGGAAAACAGAAGGCAGAGCGGAAGAGGCGGAATGAGATTAGTGCAATGGAGAGACAGCTCATAATAGATGTTTTCTGAGAGGCTTTATGTTATTACCATAATGTTAGATGTACTATGAAAGGTAAAATGACTACATGTTTTTAAATGTTTATTGTTGACCTTGTAGGTGACTCTTCTTCATGCAGAGAGTGATGGAGAACAGACGTCGTCTCATTCATTTCTTGTTGACGGATCTTTGAAAAATGTCACACTCCACGTCACTGGCTTCCTCTCTCAATGCTTTCTCACTTCTCCATCAGGTAAAGCCTTCAGCAGGAGCAAAATAGATATTAAAAACTGTATTTCTTGTCTCAGTTCAATGACCAAAAAAATGTATGAATCTAAACTACAAATGAATGCAAATCACTGCACAGTTTCTATAAATAGAAATATTCATAGAAACTCAATTTAGATTTTCCTCAACTGTAAAGCAATCAGGAATATAAAATAAAAACATTTCAGAGAAGAGTGTAGTTGCTTTATTTGCCATAATCTAACAAACTGATATGCAATTGAGTGTTGTTTTTGTCTATTCTTTAGGTCAAATCCAGTCCCTCCTGAATGAACAGGGGCCTTCAGCTGAGACTGAGCATTTCGACGGTCTTTACCGAATTCGCCTCCTCCCCCCAGTGCAGCCGGGACAATGGGAGCTCCGAACCAAGAGTGATCAGCGCATAACCTTCAATGTAATAGGTAAGTGTGAATGTACGAGGTTGGACCATTGACAGTAGATCGATCCACAGTCAATGGGTTGGACCAAAATGATCTCTGATTGTGATTTGCAGGAGAAAGCAGAGTCGACTTCTTGTATTATTTTGCGACTGTGACCAATGAGACACACCCAGGCCTGGCCAGGATGGAGGGTAGTCCTATTGCAGGTAAGAAAGCCCTTACATTTTCAATTCTTGGCGCTGCAAATGGATGGCACACATTGGCACATATGATCCGAGTACTTAAGTCACTTTTTAAGTAATTGTACTTTTGCCAGTAGTTTTTTCATACAGTGCTTTTTACATCTATTTATTTTATTGTTAAAATTAAGTATCTGTATTCTTACTTGAGCAAAAGAAGAGTAACTCATTGGGAGTGAATAAATAATGCCATGCATATGTCTTTGAGGATCCTTAAATAACCACGGATCAGAGATTGATATGGCATTGGTTCTATGCCTTATTTGTCCTTAGGTGTCCCGGCTTTCCTGGTGCTGGCAGTAATAGGACTGAACCCAAACGCAGAGGTCTCCTTCAATCTCGTGACATTTTTGGGAGCGGGCGGTGAGAGTCTCCAGCAGGTGGCGCTAAATTCCTCCTCCCTGCACTCTGCCTTCTCTGCGGAGGAGCTGGTGGGATGGGTGCAGGCTGTGCCCCGGGACCCGTTCACTGTCAGATTGACAGGATGGGACAGTAGCGGAGCCAGGGTGGAGAGGGTGTCCAGTGAGATGGTCCAACCCTCTCATGTTCAGATAGAGGTAAGACGAGGACAGGCAGATAAGACAAAAAATAAATAAATAAAACATTTAATAGCTTCTTCTTCCTTTCCTTTAACCTTCCAAAGAGCTACTCGCTTAAAATTGAGGTGGAAAGGAGCAAATCATATTTATGTTAGTGTTTGCCTTTTTATATTGCTGATGCTTTTGAACCTGATTTATAGTTTATATCTTTGCGATTGGGTCTATCTACATTAAAACAAAATAATTACAAAGTTTAAGGTCTTCTCTGTTGGCACTAAGGGACAGGTGACATTAACATTTAGTGAAAGTGTTGTCATTATTCGCTCACAGAGGTGAATGTGAGTTACGAGGTTAGTAACAATGTTTGTTTTTTCTGAGCTGCACCACTGGAATATTGAGAAATAGATGAATAAATACAAAATGTTTGGGGGCTATATAAAAATGTATTATTATTGTGGCGTTTATCATTTTTCCCGCCCTTGTTCCTCTCTTCAGGTCTTCTCTGCTCCTCACCTCGTCCCGGGACATAGCACCATAGTGACTTTTGACCTTCTGAACCATGGCCCGGGACGACTCTTCAGTTTAACGGCTGATGACGACTGCGGCTATCTCCAAAATAGAGGCCCGCACAGGTATGAGAGACTAGATGTAATTGATAATAAAAATAAGGATTGGTCTGATATACCGCTTTTCCAAGATGTCCATAGTGGCTTTATAATTAAATGCATTATCTCCACTTGGAGTTGAGGAGCTAAGTACAGTGCCTTGCGAAAGTACTAATACACCTTGAACTTTTGCATATTTTGTCATGTTTACAACCATAAACATAAAGATTTTATTTAGAATGTTTTACTGAAAGTTCACACACAAGTAACAGACAACTGTGAAGTGAAAGCAAAATGATACATGATTCTGTTATTAATAAAAGAAAGAATAGAAAACCAAAAAGTGGGGCGTGCACAAGTATTCATACAGCATGACTTAATACTTTGTGGAACCCCCTTTTGCCGCAATAACAGCAGCAAGTCTTCTGGGGTTTGACTCTACAAGGTTTGCACATCTAGAGACTGACATTTTAGCCCATTCCTCTTTACAAAACAACTCAAGCTCTGTCAAATTAGAAGGAGAGCGTTTGTGAACCACAGTTTTCAGGTCTTTCCACAGATTTTCAATAGGATTTAGGTCAGGACTTTGACTGGGCCATTCTAACACATTAATATGTTTGTTTTTAAACCATTCCATTGTAGATTTAGCTTTGTGTTTAGGGTCATTGTCCTGCTGGAAGGTGAATCTCCCCCCCCAGCCTCAATTCTCTCGCTGACTCCAGCAGGTTTTCCTCCAAAATGTCTCTGTATTTGGCTCAATCCATCTTCCCAACTATTCTTACAATCTTCCCAGTCCCCACTGAGGAAAAGCAGCCCCATAGCATGATGCTCCCCCCACCATATTTGACACTGGGGATGGTGCATTCAGGACGATGAGCAGTGTTAGGTTAGCTCCATACATAACGTTTTGCATTTGGGCCAAAAAGTTAAATTTTTGTCTCATCTGACCAAAGCACCTTCTTCCACATGGTAGCTGTGTCCTCCATATGACTTCTAGCAAACTTCTAACGGGATTTCCTATGGCCTCCTTTCAATAATGGCTTTCTTCTTGCCACTCGTCCATGAAGGCCAGATTTGTGTAGAGTACGACTCTAGTTGTCCCATGTACAGATTCCCCCAGCTCAGCGGCAGTACGTCGCAGCTCCTCCAGAGTTATCTTAGGGCACTTGGTTGCATTTCTGACCAGTGCTCTCCTTGTTAGTTTAGGTGGACGCCTGTGTCTTGGTAAGTTCGCAGTGGTGCTATACTCTTTCCATATCCGAATGATGGATTGAACAGTGAGATGTTCAAATCTCGGGAAATCTTTCTATTACTCAACACTGCTTTAAACCTCTCTCAACTTAATCCCTGACCTCTCTGGTGTGCTCCTTGACCTTCCTGATGTTGTTTAGTGACCAATACACTCTGACCATAGCTCTGAGGCCCTCACAGAACAGCTGGAATTATACTGAGAGTAGATTACACACAGGTGGCCTCTATTTAATGGTTAGGGCAAAGTGTGAACATTCCGCGGTCATTAGGAATGTTATAAAGGCAATTTAATGCACTGTTGTATTTTGCTTTCACTTCACAGTTGTCTGTTACTTGTGTGTGAACTTTCAGTAAAAAAATTCTAAATAAAATCTTTACGTTTAGGGTTGTAAACATGACAAAATGTGCAAAAGTTCAAGGTGTATTAGTACTTTCGCAAGGCACTGTATGTAGCCACAGCTGTCCTAGGGTAGACTGGACTGGATCTGCACATTGGGCCTCTCCTAGAACCATTAATCAACACCCACCTGAGCTACCAGTTTAAGCAGGTTAATTTAAACTCTGCTCAGATTAAACTGGGGTATAAAATAATATTCCAGGGAATATTAAACTGTCCAAGGCCAAATTACACGCAGGGGTGTGGATATGAATTATCACAATGTCACTCTTCTAATTAAGTGCATCAGCAGACTCGGGATCTGTGACTTCAACAGTAAAATGGTTGAAATAAACGGTAATTTTGTAAATATACAGTATATGACAAATATGTTTTGTGATGAACTGGTCACAAATCAATATTATTATTCTCTGGCTTTGTTATGCGTTTCTGTGTCTGGTTAAGGTTAGGTCAGGAGTGGTCTAGGCTGGAGAAAGCTTTTGTTTTACATCTTGTTTATATTGCACCACAAAGCCACACATCAGGCTTGGAATATTGAAGTAATTCTTGGGTATATCAAAGCCGGATATACTGTGCGCGTTGGCACTTTGAAAAGTGCATTGGCCGCAGTAAAATTTAGCTTAGCTGTATTTGTAGGTTTCCTGTTGGGGAACGGGGCAGTTTCCGTGGGCAGGTGGACCTCTTGACCTCGCCCTCTGCACGGGCTGGAGCCACTGTGACCCTCACGCTCTCCGTACAAGACCTGAGCTCTCCAGACTCCAACTACGCTGTGATCTACCTGACTGTAGTCCCACCTGTGAGTAATGAAATGGAATATTTATTACAAAGGTAATAAGTACAAGTATATTCGCTCAAGTACACTACTTTGACTTTTGAAGCGTCTGTACCTCACTTTAGTATATGTGTGTACTTATTCAATGTACTTATTACATTTGCTCCAATACAATTCAAAGATGACACTCCACATTTCTAAAAAGGATTAAAGAAAAGTAAAGTGTAAAATTGGTGTAGGCGCATTGAGTTGCCTTGTGTACGAAATGCGCGGTATAAATAAAGTTGCCTTGCCTTGGTGGCAAATGTTCTCCCATTTCAGAGCTCTATGATGCACACAGCAGAACAGCAAGTGATGATGTGTAAAGGTAAAGTTGATGCCACTGATTTATTAAAACAATCTTTATAAGCAAGCGACATATCTAACACATAAGAATGTTTTACAGAGAGATGTTGGATGGCAAACAAAGTCAGTGAAGCCACAGTTGCATGTCTACTGTGTGAATATACCATAGAATGGAAAGAACAGGTTTTGAAAGTTACATACAAAACAAAAACAAACACAAACCAAACCACACACACCTACAGCAGAGGTTGGTAATGATTTTATTGGAACATTAAATGTTGAAATTTTAGCTCCCAAATAGGACATCTCTAAACAAAGGCAATATATCAGAAATTAGGATTTGAACAGCACATTGTTCCCCATGGCCTTTTTTGGAAAAAACTCAGTTCAAGAGAACAATGATTTATGAGGATATGACAGGTATTTCCTAACACCGGTCTTCTGTCTGGTGGCTGTTCATGTGTTTTTTTAAACAGTGACTTTGAGTAAAGGCCTGGTCACACAGTGTACACTCGTAGGGTTTATGGCCTGTGTGGGTCCTCATGTGGGAGTCCAAATAGTGCTTACGTGCACATTTGTACCCACACAATGTACAGGTCAATGCTTTGATATTATCATGGGTAACCAGTGTGTGGTTGTCAAGACGAGACTTGTATTTAAATTTCTTGCCACATTCTTTGCAACTGAAAGGCTTATCTCCTGTGTGGATTTTCATATGACCGTAAATATTTCCTCTTAATAATTTGTCACAGATAGAACATTTTACTATGTGTGAATTATTGTGCATTTTCAGATGTTTTTCTAACCCGTCCTTGGAAAGAAATGTTTTGCTGCAAAGGTCACATAAGTGTTTTTTTTCTCTAACCGTGTGAACCTTCTCATGTCGTTTTCTAAACATTTCTGTATAGAATTTCTTCCCACATTGTTGGCAGCTATAATTCTTCTCACCAGAATGAATTAGTTTATGCCGGCTGAGACCTCGATAAGTTGTAAGAGTTTTACCACATACATCACAGCAATACAGCTTGTCATCTGTGTGTTTCCTATAATGATTGTCCAGACCGGTTTTAAATTTATAGGACTGTGGGCACATGTCACATTTGTAAGGCTTGTTATTTCTGTGGCATAATTTATGTTCTTTCAGCAGTTCGTTCGAAGCAAAGACTTTTTGGCAGATGTTACATTGACAAGGCTTCTCAATCCTATGAGTATCAATATGCTTCTGCAAAGAGACAAATGATACAAAATACCGTCCACATATGTCACACTGATGAAGTTTCTGGTGAGTTTCCAGATGAGTCTTCAGCTCCTCTGACGACTCTAATTGTTTCCCACAAACTCCACACGTGCGTTTTGGATTATCCAGATGACTTAAAGCATGTTTAGTTAACAGTGTTGACGATCTGAATATATACCCACACACTTGGCAGGTATCACAGTTCAACCTTTGTTCTCCTGTGTCCTTTCGGTCATTCTTCTCAGACTTTGGATCAGCACTGTGTTCTTCATCTTCGCTGTTATGTGTTGGTTTCCAGTCATCATCATCATCATCACTCTGAGCAGTAGAGTCCATGGTGGCCGCTATGTTGCACATCTCAGCTCTTAAATTACTAGTACCTTCTGTTTCCAGTGGTGTTGCTTCTTCCAAACCACTTTGTGAAAAAGGAAGGGAGAGACAGGAAATGTCACTTTTAACATCTTTACCAGAATAAGTCTTTTATTTGCTAAACACTTACTTTGTAGTTGGCTTCTCAACAAACAATAATGTAGTGTTGGTCAATGTGTCTCCATGTCCCTTGAAAAAAGTAAATAATGATCAGCCACAACATTTTTGCTTAATGATCCAAACTTGAACTGAACTTACCCTTTTCTGTAAGTAGATATCAAACCGTTTTTGTTCCTGAGCTTTGAAGGCTTTGTAAAGCTCATTGAGTGTCATCTTGTTAGACAGATGAGGAACTGATTTATTGGCACTGTTATCCAAGTAGGCATCAAAAGGTGTATTCTCTCCAAGCTCTGGAAAGATGGATCTCAGCTGGTTGATAAAGTCAGACTCCGTCAGGTTTTGTTGACACATTATGGTTTGAACTGGACCTTCGCGGCTGAAAGCTGTAACAGATGAAAGTGATCAAATTTTAACTCCGCTTATAAAATGTGATTATGTGTTTGTCATACCATTGATTGATAGATCAGTGCCTGGGCTGTTCTTCAGCAATCCAACCCTGAGCTTAATCAGACGATTTTTATTCACATTTGAAGAACGCAGCTTTTTGTTTTTGTTGGGTTTCCATTCGTTATCGCCGTTCTTCTCAATACCACCCCTGTCACCATCTGTCACATTATTATTCAATCTGTCTTGTTCAGGCAACTGCCTTCTTCTTTTACCCTTCTTTTTGTGGACATTATTTACGGAATCATCTGTGAGGCCCTTCTCTTTGTAGGCAGAGGAGGACTCAGAGTCGTCTGCTAAAGCACAGTCACTTTCTTCCAGCTCCAACGGTCTCTTATCATGGGACACTGTTTTGGCCGGACCATCAACTTCATTTTCTCCAATGCTGTGAAAACACATCATATATTCATAGATTTATTTTGATGAAGATGTATTCAAATTACGTAGCAAGAAAAACAGCAAACCATTTCACTGATGCAATGCAGTCATTGTTTTCTTCACCCTTCTGCACATGTGTCAATTCGGTTGAGTGACTGGGTGCAGCGGTAATATCTGGGGTTCCAACACCATCCAAATCTAGGACAGCACAATAAATATTAAAGACATTAATCATGGTAATACTCCCCAGTGGCAGTAGTAGACCATTTGCTTTTGCTAAACTGGCTTTATAAAGAATGTTTTCTCCTCGACACATCGGTTTAATTTTTGTACAACAATGTAAGCATATGGACATAATAACTCCATATGAGAATACAAAACACTACAGTCCACGTAGCATCTCCAGATTTGACGTTCACATTTCCTTATGCAATCTTTACTTGTTACCAGCTCTACCCAAGCTGCTTCACATCCCATCGTGTCTGAATAGCACACTCGCATAAAAGAAAAACTACAGCATAACAATAACCAGAGGTAAATAAATAAAATGAGGACAAGAAGGAACACAAATGCTACAAACCTATTCTGGTGAGATGAATTTGAGGCTGTAAAAGGGCGTGCAGTTTTCTCTTGTAGTGCCTCAACTCACGCTGTAACAACAACACTTCATCCTCGTATCCAGTGACAGTCGTCTCTATCACCGCTAAGATTTCTCGTACGGCTGTAGTCATTCTCTCTGTGATTATCCCTTGTAATATTTCCACTTTTGACATTTTGTTTGCAGGCAAGTCAAACACTCAGAGCGCCCATTATTATTTTGGAAAACATGTGGACTTCCGTTTTTGAGAAGCGTTCACTTCTTATCAGTCCGGGTGGAAAAAGATCAATATGATTTTGGTCCGACAAAAAAAAAGAAAACATTATTTGAGTTGAGGATATATAACAGGTTTTGATGCTTTTGAAAATATTACTTATTGAGATGGATTACTTCTCTTGTAAGTTCATCAGATGCATAATTATTTTTAATTTCAGTGAATCAGTTTTAATGAAGAAATGTTGGGCAGAAAATAATAGTAATAAAAATAATGCCTTACACTTGTATTGCGCTTTACAAGCCTGTATTACCAAGTTTCTCAAAACGCTACACTGTCGTCATTATTCATTCATGGTGGTGGTAAGCTACTATTGTAGCCACAGCTGCCCTGGGGTAGACTGACGGAAGCGAGGCAACCAGTCCGTGCCATCGGCCCCTCCGACCACCACCAACCACTCACTCACTCACTATATTCGCTAGGCTTCCTGGTGTTCCCAAACGGTCTCCCATCTATGGGGCGCCAAATGTAACATGCCTTATTTCGTGGACAGAATGACTTTTGTGTCACGAAATACATATATTCATTACGAAATCACGTTACGTCGTAACGCCGTTTGTCCACGGAATACACACATCGGTTTGCATTGTGTCCACGAAACACTGAAGAGAGCACGTCGTTTCGTGGACCAAATTGACTGGTGGCCTTTTCCTTTCGTGGACATAAGGCTGAATGCACTATTCACTGTCGTACACGAAATAAACTTTCGTCATAAAAGTATTGTGATGTGATACAGAAGGCATTCCGTCCACGGAATAGTAACTTCATAACTTACGAAATGCATTCAGTGACACGTGCGTTCATTCCGTGCACGAAATGCATAATGGTATACATTTCGTGAGTCAGCAGTTTACGAAATGAATTATGTGGCACGACAATGTCATTACGTGGACGGAATGCATAATAGAATACATTTCGTGAGTCAGCAGTTTACGAAATGAATTATGTGGCATGATAATGTCATTACGTGGACGAAATGCATTATATAATCACGAAATCAGTTTTGTGACCTGCTACAATACATTTCGTGAGTCAGCAGTTTACGAAATGAATTATGTGGCACGACAATGTCATTACGTGGACGGAATGCATAATAGAATACATTTCGTGAGTCAGCAGTTTACGAAATGAATTATGTGGCATGATAATGTCATTACGTGGACGAAATGCATAATAGAATCACGAAATCAGTTTTGTGACCTGCTACAATACATTTCGTGAGTCAGCAGTTTACGAAATGAATTATGTGTTACAGTAACTTAATAACTTAAGAACGAAATGCATTCAGTGACATTGCTTGCATTTCGTGGACGAAAGGCTTTTTATAGAATCACAAAATCTGTTTCGTTACTTGATGACCCAAGAAAGTCAACTTCACATTGGCATATTTTCAATGACCAGTAGGTGGCACTGTGACACCACATGAGCTAATTTTCTGCAGGTTTATGATTGCGACAACTTAGTCTACTTGTGCAAAGCAAAGTTAAGGAGCTTAGTGGCATGGCCAACAATGTCACTACCAATGTCGCTATCCAGCAAGTCATTGCTAGCGTTAAAGTCTTGCTGGAGTTATTGTCCGGCAGTGATGCTGCAGCTACTAGTGGGGCCAGAGACCCATCGCTCGCCCTCGTATCTCCATCGCTGAGTCGGCCGCTGCAGAATGACAATCTCAGTGTTCCTGGTCCCAGTGGTCAACATACCACGGTAAATTGAACTTTTGTAGCCTACATCCTATAATAGTGTGTTGTATTTTCGTTGTTGGAATAATTGTATTTAACATTGACGTTTATTGTAATGTACGCAGGAAGAAGAACTGATCAATAAAATAAAAGCCATGCTGGGATTACATATGAATGTGACCGATGTGGCAAGGGCCGTTGGGATCAGTCGTCAAACACTGTATCGTAAAATCGCCCAGTATGGGATCACATATCGGCGCCATTTCCAAATATCAATCGAGGAGCTGAGAGAAGTTGTCGTGGATATAAAGACCAGATACCCATCAGCGGGAGAAGTGTTTGTCATGGGACACCTGCGATCTCGGCAAATCGTCGTTCAGAGGAGACGTGTTCGAGCCCTTTTGCATGATGTCGATGGGCAAGGCATATCCGAAAGGAGAACCCATACAATAACACGCCGGCAGTACTGGAGTCCATGCCCTAATTATGTATGGCACATTGATGGACTGCACAAACTCATAAGGTGGAAATTTGTCATACATGGCTCTATTGATGGCTTTAGCCGTTTAATTACTTTTTTAAATTGTTCAGTGGACAACAGAGCTTCTACTGTCCTAAATCAGTTTCAGGAAGCTGTCCAATTGTTTGGATGGCCTTTACATATCAGGACTGATCTAGGTGGGGAGAACACTGATATTTGGAGGGCAATGACAGACCACCACCACACAGACAACGCCGTCATTGTTGGATCCTCTGTCCATAATTAAAGAGTTGAGAGGATGTGGCGAGATATTAACAGAGTTGTGTCATCACATTTTAGGGAACAATTCTTCTCTCTTGAAGCTGAAGGGTTACTGAACCCTTTGAATGAAGCTGACCTTTTTTGTCTCCACTGGGTCTACCTAGACCTGGTGAACAGGATCTTGCATGACCATCAGTCTGCCCACAATCACCACAGCGTGTCCACTGAACAACATTACACACCACTGCAGCTGTATCACACAAACCTACATCTTCAGGAGCTACATCACCACCACCCAGATAGTGAACGCACCACTCCTTCACAAGTGAGCCGTAGAAGTGTGACAGTGGAATCCCTACAACACAGGCCATCAGCTGGAGTCCTTGCACATCTGACACGTGACATTGCCAGGGATGCTGTTACAATGTTAAATGCAAAGGCAATGTACCAGAGGGCTCTGCATTGCTTGGGCACGCATACTTTGAATCAACAATAACCTAGCAAGAATGGATATCCTCATTTCCACACTGAATGCAATGTTAGTAATGTTATGTACTCTTCTATCACCTGCATATGCTTAAAAAAAATAGTGTGTAAAGGCATGTTTTTCTTAGCACTATCACACAATAAAACAATGTGTAAAGGCATGATTTTGTTTGAACTACTTGACATGATTTACTTAACAGTTTTTGCCATGGTAGTCACTGAAACAAAACTCATTACTTTCGACCTTCAAATGCTTTTATAATCAAGTATTTAAGCAGAACTGTGCATAGATTAAGACAAATTAAGGCTGTTTTACAAAATAAGGACCACTTAATATAAATTCAGTTTTTTTTGGTATGTTTTCGGGGGTAATTTAAGGTACATTTGAATACATTACATTTCATAGTAAGTACGGTACACACTTAACAATAGAGGTACCAGATTGTACCTCAAAGGGTACAAATGCTTGTCGCTGGGGGTGTACCTTTATGTGGGGCATTTCTGAACCATTAAGTCCTGGTCCATTTTTGTACCTTATTAAGTTGTACCAGGTTAAGTACAATAATGTACCCTGCAAGACATAAATGTTTGAACATTATGAACAGTTACTCGAGTTACATTTAACCAGCTGGCGTTTGTCTCCTTGCACGATGATGTTTGCAATACGACTCTGGAGAAACATCAGTCTTTCTGAAGTATGCAGGATATGTCACGTTGAACACAAATAATGTGGAGAAGGCTGCGATGTAGACCTTATCCAGCGAGCTGCAGGAACAAACCTCAATTCCTACAACTGTGACAACACTGTGACTACCAATTTCTTAATTGCAAAAGTCGAAACATTTGATAAACCAAAACAAGTAATGGATTAGTCAAGTAAATGGTCAGCAGATTACATGATCATGAAAATAAAGACTTTTTAAAAAGTTGACGCGATTATGCACAGATTAAGTAATCAATGAATCCAGAAAATCATTAACAGATTAACTGACAATTAAAATAATCATTAAATGGAAAACCTATATTGTATAGGCTACTGTGACAGCATTTCATAAAGAGTCCTATATTCTTTTGTTGTGTTACATCTGCTCTCTGAGGACTGGTTCTCTGGCATCTAGGCGGCTCTGAACATCTTGTAGGAATTGTTGAATGGAAATTACTTCAGGCAGTCTGCGACAGGTAGATTCAGATCTGCAAAACAATAGGAGAACAGCAGTATCTCTCCCATTTTGCAAGCACTATAATGCAGCTGCAAAATGACATATTTAGTATGTAGTCAGGTCCATAAATATTGGGACATCAACACTTCTCTCATCTTTTGGGCTCTGTATGCCACCAAAATGGATTTGAAATAACAAGATTTGCTATAACTGCAGACGCTCAGCTTTAATTTGAGGGTATTTACATCCAAATCACATGAACGATGTAGGAATTACAACAGTTTCTATATGTGCCTCCCACTTTTATACTGATGGGTATGACGGTCTTTAAGATGACCAATAACTCTCTCCACGTGCATACAGACTCCTGACAACTGGCGTGAAGTGTCAACACAAGAACCAGGCAACTGAGAGTTCCCCTTAGTAAAACTTGGCATTCTTAATGTTGCTCCCACAATGGCCAATTCCTCTCTAACAAGGAATCCTCGGTCTGCAAGGACCTCATCTCAAAATCAATTTTTTCCAAAAATCCTGAACAAAAAAAATCCTGTCAGACACGACCACCCCACCCATCAGACAAAAAAAGATATCGCCCCAGCTGGAGTTATTCAAATTAAATATTTTATGGTATTTTGGTGCTTGTAATTTGACCCAGTTTCAGCCCTTGCTTTAATATTATAGGTTCTCTATGAAGATTTCTGTGCAGTCTATAATGCAACGACAGTTCTTAAATTTTGGTTTAAAACATTTTGGCATGTTTGCCGTTACTGCATCCTTACTAGGCCAAATTATCAATGGTTTCAAAACTAAGGACAACATGGGGATCCACTCTCTTATGATTTTGGACACAGTTGAGAAAGGAAGGTCAAATTGTTGTGCCAGGTCTCTATTGGTGAGCCCAAGTCTGATTTTCATTAAAACCAAAATGAGGTGGTTCTCCCAGCTTAACCCACCTTGCAGCACTAATGCGGTTTGTTTAAGAATGGTTAGAAGCCACAAGAAAGCTTGAATGGACTGCAATCCAGTAAAAAAAAAAAAAAAAAAAGTGTAGAGTCTTTCAATGAATCAAACCCAAATTTTGACAGTTTAAATCGGTCCCGCAGCTGTTGATTCCATTACTTTAAAGCCTCCGGTTTCCTTTTCAAAGCCACGTAGTCATCCTGAAGGTGGCGATACTGCATGTTCAGTTGGTCCAAGTCCTCTCTACAAGAAAAAAAGTAGAAAAAATACTTCATGCTTGAAGTGCAATATCACAAAAGGCACCATCTTAACATTACACAGAGCACATCCTGGTCAATACATTCAGACATGGGTACAACACACTGACACAACTCCCACCCATCCACTGAATTTCATATCCCCGATTCAGCTTCAGCTTGGAGTGTGGAGCTAGTAACAGGTGCCTCCTCCTAATTCGTTCATATCTATGGAAAATTATACAAAGTATTGTATATCAAAACATTTTAACTATTTTACATATTTTGGCTCCTACTAACCAAAACTATGCAGTCAGGTTAGAATATTTTACTGACCGAATCATACATACCTTGCTACCTTTGCTGTAGGGTCTGGAGCGCTATGTGGAAAAATAGATGGCACAAAATCTGGACTGTCAGAGTCCATAGATGGTTCTCCTGATAAAGGAAAAATCCCACATTAGTTCAGCTTTTATTGCAGAAGTTTCCATTTCAGACATCTCAACCGGGGAAAAACTACTTTCAAGGAGCAACATTATATTAACTACACTCAAGTAAAGTCTCTTAGGAGTTGCCATTACAAGTGGGTCAACATAAAGAAGAATGATACTTGTTAAACTCAATCAGCTGACAGTAAACATTCTGCTCCTTTTGAGCCGAAGGTTTACTGCTCAAATAAACAAATAAAGTAAAGCAAAGGCAGTATTATGTAACATAATTGAACATACAAAATACCTTAGTCTATTAATGAGAGTGAAGTGGACTACACCTCCAAAAGATGCCCTCCCTGTCATTTGCGGTGTGCTCTTCTTCCACTCACAATATTTATTTTTGCAATGGTTTGTTGGCTACACAGGGTAATTTCTCAACAACTGAAAGCCGCGATCAAAAGGGGGCGAGCGAGAATTTAGACCAGGGCTGCCCAAACATTTTGTCTCCAAGGGCCAAAATGAAGTGCCTGTGGGTCGCAGGCCAAACACGGCGATGTGAAGCATGAAACACATATAACTGCGAATAATGTAAAACATTTGTGAGACACAGTGCTCAAACTACAGAGAAACAATCGGATATACGTACATATTATGGTAATTTATCAAATGGCACAAAAATAACTATACATTTCCATCTTTATCTCTGGGGCAGCCATGTGGATGTTCGGGACATGGGTCCCGTCCTGCCACACACAGATTGTGCAAAAAGCATCCAGCCAAAATCATTTGCACTGCCAGATCCAGTCTGCTGTTTTGCAGGTCACGAAGTCGCCTCCACTTGCACTTAATTCTACCGAATATTTGTTCCACGACCACTCTCCCACGGCTTATGCGGCCATTTCTCTGCAAATCCTCTTCATCCAGGGCGCCATCATCTCTCTTGGGGGTGATGATAAAAGGAAATGCCTGACCGATGTAGGCACTGTCCCCAAGCAGGTGGTATTCTCCCATTTCCCCGTCCCACTCTGTGTAAAAGTTGGAAGCCCTCAGCATCCTCGCATCATGTACCCTACCAGGTGGCCCAACAAAAATGTCCATAAACCGTCCTCTGTCATCAACAATTCCTTGGAGCAGAATCGAGTAGTAGCCCTTCCTGTTCATATAATCTGCTCCTCTCACAGGTGGCCGTTGCACACGAATATGGCAACCATCAATGGCACCTATGATACCCCTAAGGCCACACGTGTGATGGAATGGCACTTCTGAAACATTCGTTTCACACTCATTAGGCCAAGACACGAAACTATTTCCCATTCCACTGATGGCTTTCAATACCTCTGCCACTACCCTGTGAGCTGTGGATTGGGAGACATCAAATTTGTCAGACAGTTCCCGGAAACTGTTCTGGTTGGCCATGTACCATAGGAAGAGCAGCAGCTTTTTAGTCAGTGGAACAGGCGGTGATCCACTCCCTGGCTCCTTAGAAAGGCCACACTCCTCAAGCTTTTCCAGCAGGTAATGAAATTGTGCCTTTGTTAATCTCAAATGCCGGTAAAATGTGCGCTCATCCATCCTAAGCAGCAGCTCCCAATCAGTCCCTGATTTTATGATGGGCTGGTAGGGTGTCGATAGAGCAGCAGATAGCAGTGCACTGAACAGAAACAATACAAAATAACATATTAGACAGCTGTATCAACAATACACTAAAAGCAGAGTGGCTTAAACAAAAATAGCCTACATTCTTCCAATAATCCATCTCCACATGCAACTATCCTGTGTAGCCAGGGTTTGGAGACGAGCCATACAGTAAAAAAGTAGTAGTAGTAGCCTTCTACTCTACTCCTGAATGTATTAATCAAGTGTACGCGAATGTATTAAATTGATTATAATAGTTCTAAGGCGGGTAAAAATGTGGTTCACATACAAAGCATTACTTCTGTAAAAAGATCTCTGCTGTGAAAGATCTGTGATTTAAATAAAGGGATCTCTTCACGCCATGCCACCAAACAGCTGATCACCAAAACATCCGGTGAAAATCGCGGAAATACAGCGATCCTATAATTCACTTACTTTTACTTTACGAAATGTAAGTAGAGCAAGGAAAGTGAAGTCTAATTAGTTGTTAATTTTTAACGTTAGCAAATTGTAACAGTTAGAATGACATAACGGTAAAACACAAATGGCTAGACCTACCGTCGGTGATGTCTTTCTTCCTCATTACTTTGAAGCATCACTGAAAACTGATCTTGCATCTGCTTTCTGTACTCGAACATGAGCAACAAAGTTGCAACTTTAGCGGAAGCGTCCATCTCCGATATTTCCGAGTTGGACAACTGGAACGCGACAGGTTGCTACAACTCGGAGAAAACGTTTGATCCTGGTCGGAAATTCCGACTTCCGACATAAGTGGAACGCACCATAGGTCTACTACTACTTTGACTGCGAAACTTTCCGCAGTCAATAATTGTTTTTCAAGTTCATTATTGATTGACTGCGGAACTTTAACTTATTAGGGATTTTTCCATGTAAACCAGTATAATGCAACCTAATAGGGATTTTCCCCATGCAAACCAGTATAATGCAACTCAATAGGGATTTTTACATTACTTGTGTTATACCTCTATTTTTGTGTAGTGCATCCTGCATCCACACACAGTGTAAGACAGACATGTGCCCCTGTAAAGCAATATGGTGAACCAGAAAAGTGTTTATTTGTAATACCATAACATGCAACATTTGCCCATACATTAGAGCCAAAAAACAAAAACAAATGTCACAAAACAAAGTGCTGTACAAAACATTACCCCCCTATGAGAGACCAACAGGCCCGTTTGAAACCATGAGGCCGTCCTTCCGTGGACCCACCACCTGCAGGAGGAGCCATAGGGGACTGGTGCTATGTGATTTGGGCAGCTCCAACAGCTGCCCCCACAACGGACAAGTAGGAGAAAATGGATGGACAAAACATTACAGTGCTGAACTTTCTGCTGCCTACACAGAGCTAAATACAAGCCCATTCATTAGCGCGTCAACAAAGGCACATGCAAAGTGCTCACTTGAAAGATGGTCATTAACAAATAAATGGAGTTCATTTGCACATGTGTGAGCTATCGGATGCATTTTCGAGTCGTCATGTACAAATATTAATTTTGGGCTGGGTGAGAAACCCATGGCTGGTACAACACTGCTGCCTGTTGCAAAAGCCAACACGTTGCCTGGAGTTAATACACGGATGAACTCTTTCTGCTTTTCCGTAAGGTCTGTGTGTTCTTCCAGTCGCTCTAGAAGTTCTCCATCTACATAGACAAATAAACAGACAAATGTATCCAATTTCTTACTTTGAATGAGACTAGTAATTTCCATATTTACCATCTATACTTTCAAGGAAGTCTTTAAATCGGACCACCATAACTTCCTCTTTCACTCTCCGATTGCTCCCAATTACAGAGTATGATGGTTTAAAAAGGCCCGCCACAGTATCTGCATCAATGGATGGATGTTTGAAATTTAAGAGTGATCTCATTCCCTGGCACCTTCGAAGAAGATCAATGACCTTGGGAAGACAAAAATAATGCTAGGTTTTTTTTTTTAGAAAAAAGGGATGAAAAAGTTCGACAATCACAATCACTAACACATTACTGTTACATGATGCAGAATTAAGACTGACTTTGGTCATACAATGATTTAGGCACATTTGGGAAAAAAAAGCTACAGCAACACATTACGTGAATAATAAATCAAAAAGAAAATCAGACGGAGAAAGCAATGGTTTAACACAAGTCATAACATAGCCTAAAAGTTTTCCAAACAGTGAAATTAGACTGTTCTACAACCTAATGTAAAAAAAAAGGCCAAAATTGATACAACTAACTTTTCATCAAAAATATGACAAAAAAAATACAGCAAATCCTAAATGCATATAATTTTTTACCTCGTAATGGGACAGGCCATGGGCAAGCTCATCAAGGCAGGCCTTTCTGTACATGATTGTCCAGTAGACAGTAGCACACTGAACGAAGTTAGACTTGTTGGCAAGACTAACAGAAATTGGCAGTCCTTCTATGGAGAAACGCCACTCACAGCCATCCAACGCCTCCTTCAGTTCTGCCTCACTGTTAGACTTTTCTATCTGAACATAAGACAACAGAAAGAAAAAAAAAAGATTTCAGGTACAACAATTGCAAACCATAAATACATAATTACATTAAAATACAAGTTCTCTTGTCCTGTACCTCATGCAAGCGCTCCCTTACATCCACTTCTGGTATATCATCAACTGTAGACCGAGTCTGTGTCATATCACCAGTTATGATGTAATCCACAATGCTTGGAGCTAAAAACGAGGGTGGTTGACCTCCTTGCACTAGGATTGTGGAAATCATCTGCCCAATAACTCTGAACGTCCCATTGCTGACGAGAGATATGTTAAGCCTGGGAACAAATCCATTGGGGGTCTCTAAACATAAACAAAGGGTTACAAAATAGCAACTGAACTGAAAACGAAATAAATTATAGGACAATAGACGTGAATGAGTTGAAATGAGTATACAGAACAGTACAACGGTGTTTCCTCTAGATTTATACATTTAATTTTTTTGCAGTGGGGGCAGACCATCCTTGATAGTGCATGCCACCAACGTCTATAAAAAACAATTTATGGAATAAGACAGGTACCTCAGATTTAGGGCTGCAACTAACGATTAATCGATGAATCGCTACCTGTGAATGGCGTAGGAAAATTTAATTTTTTTATTACATAAAGCTAAAGTGCCGTCGCTTGAGGAAGTGTTGATGGAGTAAACTTAAAGTAAACCTTTGTTGGAGGCTTATTCTGCATTCTGATTGGATGAGACACGTACAGATAGTCGCTTTTCATTTAAAAAACACAAAATTTTCATGTCATTCTTGCTCCATTTGAGTTTGTGTGAACCAGAAAACGATTAATCGATTACTAAAATAGTTGTCGACTATTTTAATAATCGATTAGTCGTCGATTAATCGATTAGTTGTTTCAGCCCTACTCAGATTAGCATGGCTGTTTATTGTTAAACTGCAATTTTCTGCAGCCAGCTCTGGGCATTTAGCCTACTATGCATCCAAACAATATTGTGCGTCTACCCTGATTCTGATACCGTGGCGGTACTAATTTTGGCATGGTGGACCGCCATGCTAAAAAGCAACATAGACAAAACAATGGTACAATACTCTGAAAATGCTGAATGACGATAGCTACCTTGGAATCCTCCACTCTCTTCAAAAATGGCCTTTCCAAGGAGTCTCAAAAACTCCCGTCTTGGTCCTCCATCATCAATGGCATCCTCCTCCCTCTCATCACACGCAAAAGTCACATTAATGAGGCCTTTCTTATTTGTGAAGGTGCGCCTTCTAAACTGCTCGATGGCAGTACTCCACACAGCCTTCCTACTTATGAAAATCATCCTTTCTGGAGGGACCACCACTTTTTCACTGTGGGCAGAAAGGATGCCTGCAATTTCCTCAGGTGACAAACTCTCTTCTGGTCTGTAACAACAGAAAACACATTGTAATGAAAATAAATAAATAAAAATAAATAAAGTACAAAAATATACAATCAATTACCCTCAACAGATCCATACCTAATCAAAGCTGGAATATGTGAATCCTCCGAATGAAGGCTCTCCAAAATTGCCTCCTGAATCTCATCATCATCTGAAATAGATCTAACAAAACACAATTAGAATTTGGGGGGGGAGGGGGGGGGGGGGTCATGTCCCAATAGTGAATATTGAAATTGCCAATAAAAAGCTTTACTAAGCCATTTATCACACTGTGCTCCTGTCTTCCTATGGTAAACAAAATAAACACTTACACAAAATCAGAAAACTGAATAGAAGCGTTTAGTCTTTGCTGGGAAACCACTTCTTGTGGTTCTACTGCAGTCAGGTCTTCAGTTGGTGCCACCTCCACTGTGTAAGGACATTTAAAAAAAATAATTTACAAATAGAAATTTGGGGGTACAATGCAAGTAGGTAATATGTAAAAAAAAATAAAAAAAATAAAAAAAACTGCTTCTGTAATGTAAATGTCACGGTTTGCGGGAGAAATGATGAGACCCAAGTGCAGACAGCCCAAAATCAGGATGAAACTCAAATTTAATGGACAAGTCCAAGCATCAACAAAACAGGAACAAACTTACAGGCCAAGCCAGGAACGCCCAGTACAGGAACACAAACAAACACGAGCAGTAACATGAACAATTAACCGACAAGGACGGGGAGAACACAGGGGTATAAATACACAAGGAAATGGGGCACAGGTGACACACATTAGGGCGGGGCAGGCAATTAACACAGGGGAAGCAAGACATGGGCAGACATGTCAAAATAAACCACTGGAAAACCAAAACACAACTCAGGGGGAAACTAAACAAAAACAGAACCCTGACAGTAAAGGCCAATGACAGGTTGGGATATGTCACTTCTGTTGATGTTCAAACAAAACAGAGAGTTGTGTTTGTTTGTTTTTATTTAAATGTAGATGTATTCTGTGCAAACCAAAAAGCAAATCAAACATGCCAGAAGGGTTGCTCACCCCTACCTTCAGTATTTCCAGAGAGCTAGCGGTTGTGAGGAGATGAATGCTGAATGTAATAAAAAATGTTACAGCCTTGAAATCGCTGACTGCACCTTTAATGCATTTTGCTTTGCATACATACACATAATTTTCCAACTAGAATTGCCAACGACAAATTATGTATTACAATGTCAATATTGTTAATTATGTAGGGCTGTCACATTATCGCGTTAATTGCGATTAATTAATTTCAGTCATATATGTAGCAAGCCATAGCAAAGTTCTTCACCAAACTAAACTCGCGGAGAACACCCCGCGTTTGAGCAAGTCTGCGACTGACAGGTTGACAAATGTTCTTGCCAAGTCGATAGCGATGAACTGCAGGCCGATAAACATAGTGCAAAACGAGGGGTTAACAGAGGTATTGCCAACTGCGTCCAATGACCCATCATACAAATCTTTTATTGGTATTTTTTAATTATTTGGAGATTAATAAAAGAAAACTGCAATATTCCCCACTGGTGGTCAAAACTAAAGGTTGCACTCTGGACTAGTCAATACAGCAGAATAAATGGCTAGAACTGCATCTGTTCAAGTTTGTTAAAAACAATAAATGACTTTATAAAGCCACTGTTTTTGTTATATATCCATCTTTTGATCTGCCACACAATTATGTAATGAATTTAAATGAAAATACCTGAAGTTGAGGGCTTTTCTCAGCAATTTTTTAGGTGTGATTAAAAATGAGATTAATTAGATTAATTAATTACAGATCATAATTAATTAATCTCACTCTTTTTTTTAATCTCTTGACAGCACTATAATTACGTACCTCTGCGTCGTGCTCTTGGTGGAGAAATGCTGCCAGTGCTGGTGTCATCTGACAGTTCAATCTTCATAAAAAATAAAATATATAAATAAATATATAAAAATGTAAGTAAGTCCACTTTACAGACAGAGATGGCATGTCAGAAGCTAATGTATTAAGAATTTGGATTAATGTACCTCAACTACTCGCATATCGCTTTCTGTTGAAACGTAGAGCCCCCCTTGACCACATAGACTGAGGACTTCTTTTCCATTCCACACAAAAGTGGAAGTAGTTCGAGGAATGATCAGGAAACGTGCACCTGGTAGACACTACAGGACAAAATGCAGACTGTAAACTGAAATACAATAAAGACTTTGGGTCCGAGTTTGGTGGCAATATAGGTAATTGGAAGCTACGTCAAGGTAGAAATTCTAAAATGGGAAAGACATGAAATATCTCTGGTGAAGTGAAATTACATAAACCAGTGTTATTTTCTGATTTTCTGACTTTGTGTGTTTGACCTGCTCTGGGCTAAGTGTGCGCTGCGCTGCCAAAATCACACCTTGTATATTTTGGTTAAAGAAAGTGTAATGTTCTTACCTGAAGAAATGTAAATTCAACTTGATCTATATGATCAAATTTGTCGTGGAAAAGGGCTCTGATCTCAGCAATGACCTCTTCTGTGGACCATGTTGAGTTGATGTGCATTTTTCCGATCAATCCTAGGAGAGACAGCTTTTCTCGGTCTTCGCCTCTGGGGACTTTCCATTTTCCATCTCCAAGTGAGGAGTCTTTTGGAAGGCAAATGATGTCTTTTGTGACAACACGTTCCCTTCCCGCTGGGGTCCTCCTTCTCCTAACGTTAACATTACCCGAGTTTGACCCCCTGCCACCAAATATCGATGGCAAAGTAGGGAGTCTCTGTGGAAAAACATAATTTTTGCACATGTACATTAGTGTTAAAACTTGCAAGGTAGAATTTAATTGTGAACATGTTGTTTACTGTGCTTATTTTTAAAGCTTAACCCTCCCCCAATTTTTAGTAACAAATGGCCATGTTTACACATAATTTGACTTAAATTCAAGTGCTTGACCAAAAGGGCTGGAATAATTACACAGAAGTGTCTATTTTTGCATTTACTTTGTTGGTTCAATGGTTGTGTATAAAATAGATAGACTATACATCTGCACAACTAATATTGGATAAAACAACATGAATATTACATTTCTATGGATTCTAGTCAATATTTCAGTGCACAATAGACTCATTTTGGACCTAGGTCAATGTGACGTTCCGATGGCATTTGGTAACGGAAGTAAGAGCTCCTCCATAGACTATAATGGAAAAAGTAATCAAGTCTATGAAGATTATGATGTTGCATCTACTTATTGTGCTGCAGCTACACTGCAGCCAGAGGTCAGGGTAGCACCAAAAGCACGGGAAGGGGAGGGGGTCATTATAGGGGGATAACACCGCCGAGGTGTCCTGTCATACGGAATTAATGGATGAGGGGCAAACCAAAAGTCCCCGAGTCCATTAATTCCGTAAAACTTCGACATACTTCAATGGCCGTTATCCTTCTTTTCACCCGGTTGCCACTGTAGGCAAAGGAAGCAAGCGGTTTGAAAAGAAGAAGCCGATTTGTTCAATTTGTTGAACAACTTTCGTTGGCACTTTAACAGTGATAGCATGGACTATTAGCTTGTTTAGGGGGGATCACATTAGCCAGCGGCAAGCATGAGGGTTTCCTACTGTATTGTATGGTCGGGAGCTACTTTTTGAAATTGGTATTATTAGCATGTTATTATTCACAAATACTATCTCTACATTATGAGGTCTCGAATGAGTTGGGTAACGTTAACGTTAGAGGCGTGTTAGCCTAAACATCAAAGAAATGATTGCGCGGCGCGCCTCAAAGAAAGCGGCAAGCGGCCGGTTTCCTATATTGTTCCTATGGTCGGGAGCTACTTTTTGTAATTGGTATTATTAGCATGTTATTATTCACAAATACTATCTCTACATTATGAGGTCTCGAATGAGTTGGGTAACGTTAACGTTAGAGGCGTGTTAGCCTAAACATCAAAGAAATGATTGCGCGGCGCGCCTCAAAGAAAGCGGCAAGCGGCCGGTTTCCTATATTGTTCCTATGGTCGGGAGCTACTTTTTGTAATTGGTATTATTAGCATGTTATTATTCACAAATACTATCTCTACATTATGAGGTCTCGAATGAGTTGGGTAACGTTAACGTTAGAGGCGTGTTAGCCTAAACATCAAAGAAATGATTGCGCGCCTAAAATAAATAGCCTAAGTTAACGTTAATTGTGCGTCTAAACTTATATGTAAAAGTCCAGGTTAAATACATTCATTCGTATTAATATATTGTTATAGGCTACTTATTCTAATAACTAAAATTAATCACAACACTATTACATTTGCCTACAACAAAAGTGTAACTTACCCGAGCATGCTGACCACTGCTGGTTCCGGGAGTAACGTTAACGTTGTCATTCGTCAGCGGCCGACTCAATGGAGATAATGGTGCGGGCGATGGGTCTGTGGTAACGTTGCCGCCAGTGCCGGACAATGACTCCAGCAAGACATTAAGGTTAGCAATGACTTGCTGGATAGCGACGTTGGGAGCAACATGGTTGGCCATTCTACACAATACAATAGGCAAACAGCCTAATGACCCACTGAGCAAGCCCATAGATTTATATACAGAGCAAGCCAACGTCAACGACGTCGTTTCAACGTCATTGCCCGACGCTGAAAAGGATGGCGCCCCATAGTATGTTAATAAATAAAAATATGTTTAAATACTGATGGCATAGGTCTCACGTTGAGCAATGATTAAGAAAATAAGACACATTTAATTAATTTTCACAGAATTATAATGGATCACAGTTAAGTTTTGATCAATGACTTTGATAGGGTGAGTAATTCAAGAGAGATGTAATCCATTTTTAGTTTAAATACCATCATTTTCATGTCACACCATATGACAATTTTGGGGAGTAATACATCAAATTTATACTTAAATTATGATTCCAACCGAAAATCTAAAACCAATATATATTTCTATATAGGTGGAAGTCAGTAGAGTTCCACCATTAATATACCTCTTTTTCGCAAAAAAAAAAAAAAATTCTTGTCACTGACCCATATAATATTACAATAATACTATAATATTATATATTGCTAAAATATAATAATTATAACTCACTATAATAATATATAATTTATATATATTATAAATTATATCAATATATGGCACTGGTAGGCTACCTCCTAATGAAATGGCTGCGCCCCACCATACCATATTTGGCGCCAATTTGAATGGGTTAGGGTTACCCCCTTGGGGTGCGGTGAGTAGGTCCAGGACAAAATGATCTTGTATCTCCATTTGTCGGATTGCCGTCATTTCTTCTTCGATTCCTGTCAATGCTGCCAGGGTGTGATTAATAAAAGCAGACAGTCTAAAATGCAGCGTTTCGATCATGAGGAGGGACTTGCCCATTCCAATATTTGGGAACAATGAATACAGTACTTTCAGGCCAGTGTTCCACAATTTGTGGTCGTCGGGGACGTTTGTTCCCCATATTGAATCGTGTGGTTTGTACAAGTCAGAGTCTATGTCTCTTGGAAGTCGCTTGGATGGTAAATCTTTCTCAGAGATTATAAAAGTCTCGCCCCCTCCTCGAACGGGCGCACAGATCCCTCTCCAGTTAACCGGCAGGATCACGTGCATGTCCGCACATCCAATAAATGTCTGACTGGGGGAAACATCCCATTTCATCGGGTGCGGTGAACCATGGGGTGCATTTTGCGGTTACATGATTTACAGTTTCTATAGTGACCTCAGTGCTGTGATTCCCAGAACATGGCGTCAAAATCTTTTTGCATCTTATTTTTGGAATGCTCCCCAGTTCGATGGCATCAGGCCCCAGAGTTCTATGTTTTGCACAACACACCGGGAATTGTTCTTTTGGGAGCTATGTCGCTCATACATTAACCCTGGGCTCAAAGCGCTCTGTAGAATGTCCGGGAACAGTGTGTTATCGGTGGTGGTCAGCAAGGTCAGTCGTGGCGCGGAAGTGGCCGTGGGCATTAACGTACATATTGATGGAACATAGCATAGAATAGGTCGCGTTCACGTGAGATCACGACATTCTAAAGATCCTATAGTTTAAAATTGAGGTGGAGGGCAACTGAAAATTCAATGGCCATTGCTCAAAATGCAGATTTCTAGTCTTAAATCATTGCTAATTTCTCTGTAATTCCTGAGGCAAATTCACATGAAACAAAAACTGTCACAAAGTTCAAAGTCATATCTTTCAGCTGATATGAACATATGTCTAATTATTTCTTCACAAAGGCGTCCAAAAGTGGAGACAATATTCAATAAAATGTGCTTGATGTTGGCCAGTAGAAAGGACTTTCAGCCACAACATTCACATGTCAGGTTTGTGAATCCAATCACTATCACATGATGATCAGAGAAAACATTTGGACATTTTCCTTTTGGAAATTTCTTTGAAAAACTGTTTCTCTCCCATAGAGTTGTATTGACACCTGCCCTCCAACTGAAATGGGATTCTATAACGTGAACGCAACCTATTAGTTCAGTAAAATGGTGTAATACTGTTAAAAACTCTGTTGAGCTACCTTGACTGACCTCACGCAGGGTGGGAGTGCCTGTGCTCCAGCTTGGTGGAGTAAAAGGCAATGGGTCTTAATTTAGAGAAACATCTTTGAGTACAAACAGAAGTCATGAATGAGCCTTTACAGTCAAACATTTGAATAAATTCTTTGTCATAATTTGGTAATGCCAGAGTAGTTGATGATACTATGGCAGTTTTGAGTTCTGAAAAGGCCGTGTGGGCCTCCTCTGTCCAATGCAGGGTGTCAGTCACAGCCTTGGGTGTGGCGTACAGTACATGGCATGTAGCAATGGATGTGTGATTTCTGCATAATTTGGTATCCAGGCTACTAGGTTAAAAATGATGCTACGTTTTTCCTATATTCCTAAATGTAAATACAAACCAATGCTGACGATCTAAGTCTATTAGAATCAACTAAATTGCATTGCTCAAGTCTATGACGGAAAATACTTTTCATTTGAATTCATAGCATTTAAGCAATGTCTGTGAATTTGAATCATTGGCTTTCTATTGTACAAACCTTTATTTCAAATCTTGTACCATCCTTCAGGCTAATTAAGGTGGTGTTTTTTCAATTGGAAAAAATAGGTGTGTTTCATGGTCAGTGTTGGGAACGTTACTTTAAAAATGTAATTAGTTATAGTTACTCACTACTTGTTCCAAAAGGTAACTGAGTTAGTAACTGAATTACTCTATAATGAAAGTAACGCATTACCAGGGAAAGTAACTATTTGCGTTACTGCTTAAAAAAAAAGGCTTTATATCAAACTATTTAGATTTTTTTGTACAGTTTTCAATAGTCAGTTGAAATGAGTAGAACAGACAGGTGTTTGTATTTATGTACTATCATGTAAAAGATGTTCATAGTAACTGAATGGGGGGTAGAAAGCCTCTGTGACAGAACGGTATTGACCAGTATTTGTGCTGCTGTTTTATTAATGTCGGAATACGGCCGTATTCAAAGAGAATGAGGAGGAACAGGAGTAAAAGAAACATGTGCCAACGACCAGGGCAGACTTTACGCACAGGCATTGTGCATAAAGTCTCTCTGTTCATTCATCAGACAAAACGTAAAACAATCAGCAAATATAAGGTTAATGTCCTAACACAAAATTATCGGCCTCCTGTCTCTCTGGAGTGGAGAGAGCGAGAGGGAGCGGGGAAAGACGCGTCTCCACCGATTCTGCATCTTTTCGTTAAAAATAAGTTAAACACAACAGATCAATGATCACCAACTCGATTCTCCCCCGCGGCCGCACCGCGCTGTCGGGATGACGAGCCGCGGGTCCGGGACACACGTAGTTTTTGGAGCAGAGAGCACGAGCTCTGCGCACACAGGCAGCGTGAGACTCCGCCCACCCTCTCCCCTGCTCCTGCTGCGTGAGCTGACACCGCGGCGCTCATTCAGTTCAATTGTAACGAGCCACTTTGTTGACCCAGTAACGATAACGGCGTTGTAACGAAGGGGAGAGTAATTAATTAGATTACTCCGTTACTGAAAAAATAACGCCGTTACGTAACGCCGTTCTTTTAAACGGCGTTATTCCAAACACTGTTCATGGTTAATCTGAACACAAAACTATTTTCCATTTATTTTTTATTTTTTTGAATTATTATTATTATTTTTCAAATCTCCAATTACTGTTGATTATGCCGACTTCGACATCATATTTAAAAGGATTCTTTTAATCCTAGGCCTATTTAGTTTTGACTGCAATTTTTCTTTGGTCACACCTTTAATTAGTCCTACTTTAGATGGACTTTTATCCCATACATTTTCAAGTAAATCAACACAATGTTCTTAATTTATGCACCAATTGATTATTATTGGATAACTTTCTTTCAACCGTCTTTAACTTTTAATCTTTCCATCACGCCGCACATTCAATGCTATTTCAGCATCCAATCTCCTCAAAGAACCATCCATCACTTTTAAATGATCAGATGCGTTCTAAATCTTTCTCTCCGTTTGCCTCTCCGCCACTCACAATCTGCTCTTTCAGCATTTGCACACACTCCACCACACTCGCCACTCTGGACACACACAGGACACGCATTCAGTTTCACCTTTTCTCACTCCACAATAAAACATTACACGAAGACAACAAGACACAATAATTTCACAATAACCCCATCACCATGTTTTGTGTGACAAATGTAACAACAACCTTCAGTTCTGTCCTTTTTTCTATTCTGACTTTTGTAGCCATTGTGAGAAAAGAACTGCCATTAAACAATGCTCCTCTGTTCTCCTCCTTCTCACAGGTCAGACAATAAAAATGATGACGATAAGCAGAGGGATCAATTCTGTTTACCCTCGGCATTTCAGTCTTTAAAATGGCTTTTTCATTTCAAATATATATTTAGTTACATTTTTTTTATTATTATTATTATTTTTTATTAGGTCTTAGACCGTTATGATCAATTTCAATTGTTTTCTGAAATCACAACTTTCTCTACTGTGAGACATTCTAAACCCTAGTTCTCATTATCTGTATGATTAACATACTTGGCTTTGGATTTTTTCCAATTAAATCATACATGAGTGATATATATATATATATATATATATATATATATATATATATATATATATATATATATATATATATATATATATATATAGTGTACTCATTGGCACGGCACTTCCTTAACTTGCACAGATCTACCTCTGAGCAAGGCACTTTTCTTCATTTATGGTAGTCCCACACGCTCCTGTGTCCATAGGCGCCGATCCCGTGGGTGCTCCGGTGCTCGAGCACCCAGCCAAATCTTTGAGCACCCAGGCGAATTTACCTTGAATTCACAAAATGTCCAATTGAATAAAACAAGCGAATAATTAAAACTGTACTTCTCTCTCGTAACAGTCAGGCGCGGGTCCTACCATCATATACAAATGTGAATGTGACACTAAGCACTAAGTATCTGTAGCGTGGTCGAACGGTAACCTCGCCTGACTTTCATGCCAAAGGTCCCTGGATCGAGACACCCCTGTGGCAAATTTACTTTCTTACAAAGTATATTGCTAATACTTTATAGAAATAGAATTCAATCGGGCATATTGTTTTTCTATAATTCAAATTCATACGTCTAGGGAAAATATAATTTGGGCACGCGGGCAGTGTGTTGCTAGGTAAAAATCCTCACTGTCAATCAAATCCTTGATCTCATTATCAACATGACGCTCCGACGCCGTGTACGTAACTTCGGCCAAAAACAAAGCTCGTTTGCCGCCAATGGGCTAATGACCAAGAAGCTAATAAAACGCACTAAGATAACAATGGACAGATTTGTAATTAGAAAGAAATTGCATTTATCAGAAGATTCCACCAGCGAGGAGACTGTCTCCATTCATTATGAGACGGCCTCTACAACTACTTCTAGTGCCAACAATGGTGAGTTGCGCGCAGCGCACCAATGCATGTGTATTGCTTTCTCAAAAAATAGCCTCAGTCTATAAGATGATAGTAGACATTGCCAAGTAGCTTGCATTTCTGTTTAGGTAAATGTGAGGCGGTGTGCGTCACATGACAGTACCGGCTGACTGAGCACCCACGGGGGAAAACATAAATCGGCGCCTATGGACAGAACGCGAATATTCCTAGTGACCCGTAACAGCCCGTGGCACCGCGCAACACCACGCAGCAGCGCGTAACACCACGCAGCAGCGCGGGACGCATATTCGTGACCGTGCGTAATAATTCGTGCCATTAATCGTAACGCGTAGTAACAGGTCGCAACAGTTAGTGGCGGCGCGTGAAACCTCTACTCCAAATCATCAAAGTCCACTCACATTCGTGATCCTTGGCCACGAATGTGCATTTGTGGCATTCGTAACGCATCGTGCTTATGTGTAAACGCAGCACACTGGAATTGGCCAAGTATTTGGTCTAATGGGTTTCTGTCTTCAAGAAACCCAAACCACCAAATGATCCATTATAAGTTTGTTCACAGGGCTTATCTCTACCCTAGGAGATTGCACCTGATGAAACTTAAAGACAATCCCTATTGCGACTTCTGTTCAGACAGGGTCATTGGAACCTTTCTTCACATGGTATGGCAGTGCCCCGAGGTTTAACATAATGTAAAGAGAAAGAGGTTACTTTTACTGAATGACACTTCGAGTCTGAAATTAAATATTAATGAATGCCGCCAAATTCTAGCTGTTTCTACAGCTGCAAAAAAGATGGAAACTTGTCGATGGAAACTTAGACAAACTTTGAGTGTGGAGCAATGGCTCTCGTCATTTAAAGACATTGCTCAGTTGGAGCTTTCAGCAGCTCGGATCCACGGTGCCAAAAGTATTATCTCATGTTGGTCAAACCTGTTAAACAAAATACAGCTGCTGTATGAAATTTGACTGCAAATGTATGATTGCCATGTAACAACCTTGAATGTACAGTACATAATTATATGTATCCCAATATAGTATATCTCCTGTCTAAACTTTATTTATATGTATTAAGCTATTTCTGTGGATGTCATTGACGGAGGAAATCAGCAAATATCTGTAGTATGTTTTGTCTACCAGGGTTGTTTATTATTATTATTATTATGTGTGTGTATACTATGTGTATGTATGTATATATATATATATATATATATATATATATATATATATATATATATATATATATATATATATATATTATATATATATTATGCTGCAGCATAATGTACGTGTATATATCTATGCATAATGTAGGCTTCAAATTAACCAACTAACAGCAGCAGCTTTTAACATAATGTTAGCATCCAGGATGTTTTCTTCCGCCATGTTGAAAGATCAAAGTTTATTTCATCAAGGCAACTCGGGTATCATAAAATGTTTCCATTTTTCCAGTGGCAAATATGTGCAATTTCGATGTCGGTTTTTTGATATTTACCATACGATAGCACTTGAAGGCGGCAGTATAAATGAAAAGAAAAAGCGTTGTGTCACAGTGCCACCTACTGGTCATTGAAAATATGCCAATGTGAAGTTGACTTTCTTGGGTCATCAAGTAACGAAACAGATTTTGTGATTCTATAAAAAGCCTTTCGTCCACGAAATGCAAGCAATGTCACTGAATGCATTTCGTTCTTAAGTTATTAAGTTACTGTAACACATAATTCATTTCGTAAACTGCTGACTCACGAAATGTATTGTAGCAGGTCACAAAACTGATTTCGTGATTCTATTATGCATTTCGTCCACGTAATGACATTATCATGCCACATAATTCATTTCGTAAACTGCTGACTCACGAAATGTATTCTATTATGCATTCCGTCCACGTAATGACATTGTCGTGCCACATAATTCATTTCGTAAACTGCTGACTCACGAAATGTATTGTAGCAGGTCACAAAACTGATTTCGTGATTATATAATGCATTTCGTCCACGTAATGACATTATCATGCCACATAATTCATTTCGTAAACTGCTGACTCACGAAATGTATTCTATTATGCATTCCGTCCACGTAATGACATTGTCGTGCCACATAATTCATTTCGTAAACTGCTGACTCACGAAATGTATACCATTATGCATTTCGTGCACGGAATGAACGCACGTGTCACTGAATGCATTTCGTAAGTTATGAAGTTACTATTCCGTGGACGGAATGCCTTCTGTATCACATCACAATACTTTTATGACGAAAGTTTATTTCGTGTACGACAGTGAATAGTGCATTCAGCCTTATGTCCACGAAAGGAAAAGGCCACCAGTCAATTTGGTCCACGAAACGACGTGCTCTCTTCAGTGTTTCGTGGACACAATGCAAACCGATGTGTGTATTCCGTGGACAAACGGCGTTACGACGTAACGTGATTTCGTAATGAATATATGTATTTCGTGACACAAAAGTCATTCTGTCCACGAAATAAGGCATGTTACATTTGGCGCCCCATACCCATCCAAGCACCGACCAGGGCCTTCCCTGCTTAGCTTCCAAGATCTGACGGGATTGGGCATAGCAAAGGCGGTATGGCCAGAAAAGTGTTTTTTATTTGATTTGTTATGCTGCTGAAAGGAAGTGACATAGATAAAGGAACATTTCCCCTTGACATAACATGGTCGGCACGGCAACCGTTTAAAATTGTTGTCACTTCCTGTCGTTGTAAAATAAAGAAGTGAAACTATAAACATCACAAAAAAATAGCCAAACTAAATAAAGCTGGGCACAATCTTTAGCAAAATGTTATATAATTGTGTAAACTATGTTTTAGCAAAAGTTGTGTCTAAAGTGTCATATGGACTTAAAAGTGAATTACTGGAGTCCAGTTAACTGATTGTTGCAGTGCTAATCTGCTAATCTTTAATACAATTGTGTGCTCTCCCAATTTACCTGTCACTTTTAATTTACTTTACATTTATTTTTCTTTTGTTTTTAGGACTCTGACACTGCGCCCCCTACCTGCACCATCACGCAAGTCCATTCTTCCTGCAACTCCTCTGACTGCTCCGAATCTAAATGGAGCGCATCTCTGGCTATCTCCGACAGGGGCCGCTCTGGTTTAGCCTCCATACAGATACACAGAGGAGAAGGCATGGTTACGCTCTTCCATAAACCTCCACTCTCAGAAGACATGCCCGAAATGCCCTCTAATCATCCCCACCCACATCTACATCACCATAGAACCAAGCTGCGAAGAGGGGACCCACCTTTCAATGTCTCCGAATGGGTGCAAGTACCGTCCCAACCTCTGTGGGTGGGGTATGTTTCACCTTGCTGCTCCTCCAGGGCCGAGCTCCTCTTGTGGGATGGGGCAGGGAATATGAAGAGGTGCTATGTGACGTCCGGACAGCAGAGGGCGCAACGGGACAGGAGCATAGAAATGAATGGAGAAAGGAGGACACATGCAAGCTTTGTTCTCGTCATATTGGGGCTTTTATACTGTATACTTATTCAAACGATGCAAGGACTGATAAATGCTGTGCGACACTTGATGTAAATAATGAATGTGAATAAAATATGGAAAATTAGCTCAATTATAAGTAGTTTTCTTTTTACATTGGGACCCCTTGAAATTATACACAATATTGTGTGGGAATAGGGTATTGATTTTATGGAGAATATCTGACTCTAAAACACAAAATTCAGTTTTCTAGCTAAAAATGAATTGCGTTTATGAACAACCGGAATCTTCCCCCAACAGTGTGCTCGGCTATGATAAAGATGAAGCAAGATGTATGTCTTTTTGCTTGAAAGTCAAAACAAAAACAAAAAAACAAAAACTAGCTGCTGTAGTGAGTTAGTAAGTCTGTGTTTATTTCCTTGCTTTCTCCCACAACCAAAGACTGAGTGAATTATTATTATCCAATGAAAATGGTCAAAATGAAAGGCAAACATCAGCTCAAGTAGTAGCAGTAATAATAACAGTGGTTGATGTTGTTGTGTACGGTTAAACCGACCTTCGTGAATACCCCACTGGGAGAAATGCCCCTTTCACACACAGTATTTGAATAGACCACAGATAAGGCGTTCCCTAAAGGCCGAGTGTGTGAGAGACAGGGAAACGGGAGATGGATTCAGATAAGGGCAGCATGAAGCTACAGCCTAGGTTCAGTTTCTCAGGGTTTTGTTATAAAGACCACATTCATGCTATTGAGGCAAGTGCAAACATTAAGGTAAAAAACAAGAGGTAAACATGTGATGTGTTGGTCACAATCCCAAGAAAATCACAATATGAATCCTTTTAGCAAAAGCTGGTCAAGTAACAGTCTGCAAGCCATAAATGACCTGTCTCATTAATAAAAGCTTTTACTGCATTAGGTTTCAATCAGAAGCCCCTTATGAGAGACCACCAGGCCCGGTTAGAACCATGAGGCCGTCCTTCTGTGGACCCACCACCTGCAGGAGGAGCCATAGGGGCTGGTGCAATGTGATTTGGGGAGCTCCAACAGCTGCCCCCACGACCCGGCAACGGACAAGTGGAAGAAGATGGATGGACGTTTCCATCTGATGGCTGAAATAGTTTAGCAGTTTTCTCGTAAAGGATATGCTCTTTAGCAGGTTTACAATGTGCACTGTGTTCTAAATCTTGAATCTAAAAGGTAAATTGAAAATCTAATCTAAAAGTAGCAATCATCAGAAAAATTGTAATTCAGTATTTATCAAAAGCCCATCACACATATGGCATTTTATAAATAATTGTCGTCTTAAATATATCCGAGTTGAACATTTATTAAATAACGCACTGTAAAATAAATAACAGTTTATTCAGGCTTACCACATTTTTGGGACAGGTGAAATAAACTATTAAAACACATTTGGAAATACAAACAAATATCAATGTGGTTTCTGCTGAAATAGTGTAGAAAGAATGTTTAAACAAAGGGATTTACATAAAATTAAATATTCATCAGACTCAGAAAACTTTTCTGAGCAACAGAAACAAAATCCCAATTTACAACCATATCAAACATATGTCTTACTATCTTTTTTTTTTTTACTTTGTAGTCAATGACTTGGGTTTGGATACAAGTACTTTCCGTTTAGGCAGAAGGATTTTGCAGATTTAGACTCCTCTGAATCGTCAACATGTGCGGGTTACAGTCCTCACTGATTTGGGCGTGGGGTTTAGCTGCTGTCTGACTCTTCCTCGGCTTCTCGGAGCCAGGTGAAGAAAGCGGTGACTGACTTGAGTGCCACCCCTTTGCCCGTCTGCTCCGCAGGGTCATTGCTGGACTCCCACTTGTAGAAGGCCTCCTCTTTGATTATGTTCTCATTGTACAGAGTGTCAAAGAACATGCACAGCAGATCTGGGACACAACAAATGAGCATGCACATTAGTATACTGTACATGTACTGTATACCTACATATACACACCTATTCGGAAAACATCATCATTTTAGCTTTAGGGACAACAACACGTTTAGTATTTTATCTGTGGACAAAGGTAGTGCTTGACTGCTGAGCTTTATATGCCATTATGTGATGTGCATACCGATATGAACCGGTTACCAAAATTATTAAGTATCGCTTGTTGAAGTGAAAAGTGAAAATAATACAATATCTCCGTGGGAATGCCCCCACGTCATGAGTGCAAGACTATTTCATAATTTTGAAATTTTGTTTAGGTCATTTCTATTTCCACTTAGTCCTAGTATCACCTGCCAGTATGCGCCCGCCATGTTTAATTTCACTCACAAAAATCACAAAAGCTCTTGAATACAACCCGGTTGCAACATAATCTCTCCCAAGAGGAAAATTATACAGTTTTGGCACAGGTATGATGCTAGATGATCTATAAGGGTTCTAAGGAAGAATCTGGGTCATTTTCTAGCTGCAACTTGATCTTCTGTCCAGTCTTCACTCACTTGCAGGCTGCTGTATCTGCACCATGAGGGCCTGGAGCGCGTACAGAGCCTGAAGCTCCTTCTGCTCGTTCCCCAGAAACTTCAGCAGCAGGTTCGCCCGTTGTAAGATCATATCTGTGCTCACTTTGTAGTACGATTTCTCACCTATAAATGATAAATAACTCATCAACTAATCATACACAACTGTGGAAAAAATAATACAAACACAACAAGTAACATGCAAGCAGTATGTGCTTGTGGGAAGTCTCTTACAGATGATGGCAGATTGACAGATGCAGGTCATCAGTGCCCTCACAAACATGTTAGAGGAGGTCTGCTTCTCGTCCAGGTTGGCCTATGCAGCAAGACGTGAATATTCATTATTGAGCTTATTTAGTTTGTGGTTGGTATTCTTTGTGTGTTGAGTAGTTTAAGTACCCTTTATACATCCCCTCATCACAACATCTTCATCAGTCATAATAAATGTAGAATAAACATTTGAAATTTAGGAATACAGTTTGCAAAGTGACATTTAAAAGGGGTATATTATGCAAAATCGACTTTTGAACAACTTCTGAAGAAATTCAAGCGGTCCTGCATGCTTGTGGTACATTGGTTTTAGCGCAAACTACCCGTCAAAGTTTGAACGTGATGAAACGTTATGACAGGAGACCGAGGACTCCACTGACATAAAAGAGCTAGACTGCCTGGAGCTGTGTTTCGAGCCGATAGCGCATCTTCGAGCAATCTTAGGACCTCCTCCAGTGGCTACTCTTAGCATAGTGGCGACAGCCCCCAAAATCTTCTCCTTTTTCCAAAAAGTTTCTCCTGAGGTCATATGTATCCAATAAATGACTTCCTCACCCCTCAGTCTCTTGCGAAATAAAAATACTCGTCATAGCTTCACTACAGCCATAGGCACAGAGCAGGGGAATTTTGTGTTGTCTCTTTATTGAAACAGCTGCGCAGCGAAGGGGAGCAAGAGGAGGGTGGAGTGGGAGGGGCTTATTTAAGCTCACTCGGAAGAATAGGAAGTGAAACTACTGGTTCTCTTTCAACATTTGTTCCGGTATCTCACATATAAGAACACACATACTCACACTGTTCCCCCAGAGGCCCTGTTACAGGACGCCATAATGTTTAAGCTATTTCAGATCAATATTGTATTTTCTAAACAGCAAAGTGTAAGATAGTGATAAAGATATGTTTTACTTTATTACCAAATACCAGCAAAAAGCCCAATACCTCCACTTTACTTAAATGGAATACTGCAGGTCACCTGAATCCAGTCAAAGATTCTCTGGTTGTCGGCCTGGTCCTGGATCAGTCGGCTGAGGTGGTTCATCAACTCTAACGAACTCTGATGATAATGATTGCTGACATCTTCTTCAGAGGAGGAGTCTTTTTCTTTGGCACTCTAACAAAAACACACAAAGATTCCAATAATGAAAAAAATAAATATGTATGTATGTATGCTCGTTCATTCATTACATATTAAGATTCCACTGTACCTTTGTGATTTTGCAGATGGGCACCATCTTCCAGCCCTCATCCTGAAGTGGAGGTCCTCGTCCTGGAGTGTAAGGTCCGCCCTGCTCCCCTGACCCTCCTCCTGCCCCCATCCAGCCCCCAGAGCCTCCCGTCTTCCTCTCCTTGTGAATCTGGTCAGTGGTTTTAAGGCTCTGGTTGCCTCGCCTCAGCACCCAATTGTTCTGGAAAAAGTAGTGAAAGATCAGAATCTTGATTGATTTTTATCAATAACTTTATGTGTGAAAATGAGCCGGACCACAATGGACGGATCTGTAACTGAGGGTCAATAGATTTTTAATAGAATGATTGCTGGTAAAAAAGTCAGTTACTATAGTTAATCCTCAAGGAATGTGAGGTCATCAAAAAGGTTTAATTGAACAATTAAAATTAAAAACACATGAAATAATTCAAACATGTTTAAATTGGCACTTGATAATGAAGAAAAACACAACAATAAAAAAAATCACAATGATTGTTATTAGTTTTCTATATTACATTGCTGTGTAGCAGACAGTTTTGCCAGATTTCTGCAGTTATTATAGGTCAATGACTCAATGAGAAACAAAGGCCCGCCCCCTCAGCGTTACCATATAGCATCATAGCTCTATTTTATTTAAGGATAAGGGTCAGTATTTTCTGGGTGTGCCGTGCATTTGGGCAAGTTTGAAGGACAGGTGGTCCTCAAAAAATTGTGGTCCTTGGTCTAAAAAAGGTTTGAGAAAGACTAGAGAAATGTCTTTAGTTTTTGCATATTATTTACCCAACGTTGGTCCAACACATCTTGTAACATGAAACGTATCTTGGAGCTGGTTTTGCTCTCTTTGATGATCTCATCCATTTGGTTAAAATAATAATCCATACGAGGCTGGAGAGAGAAATAAATTGTCTCAACATACACACATTAAAACTCCAGACTCATGGGTATGGTGATAAACAGCCCATCAAATTAGGTTTGATTAGGTTTACACATACTGTTTTATTTCTCTGCGCTTTCTTACCTTGGCCTTCCCGTGATCAAGGTCTTTTCCAGTGGTGGAGAGCAGTCGACACAGACACTCCAGGGACTCCTCATTGAATGGTTGTTTGATGAGCGTCGCAAAACAGTCGTGCATTATGGGCTCTGTCAGCATCTTCACTTTGAACAACTCGCCGATGAACTGAATATTTCTTAGCGATCGTCTGTGTTCCTTGTCTTTGGCCTCCTTGAGCTCCTCCGTTAGCCGCTGCCTCTCCTCGTCCTGCAACAAAAAACAATACATCAAACCAACTCATAATATGTGCACAAAACCAATAAGAAAACTTAGCATTTAGATTCAGTTGCTCATCTGGGCAACTCTATTGTGAACAAGGAATAAGATTAAAATCAAAGTTCCATATTTACATCCACTGATCATTGATCAAACAGCATACATCTAGTACAGTGGGCAAAACAAGTATTTAGTCGGCCAACAATTGTGCAAGTTCTCCCACTTAAAAAGATGAGAGGCCTGTAATTTTCATCATAGGTATACCTCAACTATGAGAGAAAAAAAATCCAAATTATGGTAGAAAATAAGTATTTGGTCAATAACAAAAGTTCATCTCAATACTTTGTTATATACCCTTTTTTTTTGGCAATGACAGAGGTCAAATGTTTTCTGTAAGTCTTCACAAGGTTTTCACACACTGTTGCTGGTATTTTGGCCCATTCCTCCATGCAGATCATCTCTAGAGCAGTGATGTTTTGGGGCAGGCGCTGGGCAACACGGACTTTCAACTCCCTCCAAAGATTTTCTATGGGGTTGAGAGCTAGAGACTGGCTAGGCCGCTCCAGGACCTTGAAATGCTTCTTATGAAGCCACTCCTTCGTTGCCCAGGCGGTGTGTTTGGGATCATTGTTGTTGTCCATCCATCCATTTTCTCCCACTTGTCCGTTGCCAGGTCGTGGGGGCAGCCGTTGGAGCTGCCCAAATCACACTGCACCAGGTCCCCTATGGCTCCTCCTGCAGGTGGTGGGTCCACGGAAGGGCGGCCTCATGGTTCCAAACGGGCCTGTTGGTCTCTCATAGGGGGCCCATTCACTCTCTCATTCATACACCTGTGTACGCAGACACTGGAGGCAAGGAGAGTGAAGTGTCTTGCCCAAGGACACAACGACAATGTGCACCTTCAGGAGGCGGGATTCGAACCCCCGACCTTCCGATCATGAGACGACCCGCTCTACCATCTGCGCCACCATCGCAGAAAGCTGAAAGACCCAGCCACGTTTAATTTGCAATGCCCTTGCTGATGGAAGGAGGTTTTTACTCAAAATCTCACGATACATGGCCCCATTCATTCTTTCCTTTACACGGATCAGTCGTCCTGGTCCCTTTGCAGAAAAACAGCCCCAAAGCATGATGTTTCCACCCCCATGCTTCACAGTAGGTAGGGTGTTCTTTGGATGCAACTCAGCGTTCATTCTCCTCCAAACACGACGAGTTGAGTTTTTACCAAAAAGTTCCATTTTGGTTTCATCTGACCATATGACATTCTCCCAGTCCTCTTCTGGATCATCCAGATGCTCTCTAGCAAACTTCAGACGGGCCGGGACATGTACTGGCTTAAGCAGGGGGACACGTCTGGCACTGCAGGAATTGAGTCCCTGGCGGCGTAGTGTGTGACTGACGGTAGCCTTTGTTACTTTGGTCCCAGCTCTCTGCAGGTCATTCACTAGGTCCCCCCGTGTGGTTCTGGGATTTTTGCTCACCGTTCTTGTGATCATTTTGACCCCACGGGGTGAGATCGTGCCTGGAGCCCCAGATCGAGGGAGATTATCTGTGGTCTTTTATGTCTTCCATTTTCTAATAATTGCTTCCACAGTTGATTTCTTCACACCAAGCTGCTTACCAATTGCAGATTCAGTCCTCCCAGCCTGGCGCAGGTCTACAATTTTGTTTCTGGTGTCTTTCGACAGCTCTTTGGTCTTGACATTGTGGAGTTTGGAGTGTGACTGTTTGAGGTTGTTCAAACAGGGGCCATTAATACAGGTAACGAGTGGAGGACAGAGGAGCCTCTTAAAGAAGAAGTTACAGGTCTGTGAGAGCCAGAAATCTTGCTTGTTTGTAGGTGTTTGTATTTTCCACTATAATTTGCAAATGAATTCATTAAAAATCAGACAATGTGATTTTCTGGATTTTTTTTCCTCATTTTGTCTCTCATAGTTGAGGTATACCTATGATGAGAATTACAGGCCTCTCTCATCTTTTTAAGTGGAAGAACTTGCACAATTGTTGGCTGACTAAATACTTTTTTCCCCCACTGTATCTAGTTCCAGTTTAAAGTAGTGTCAGAGCCTTACACTTGATGCAGCCTCCAGTTCCTTCTGCTTCTTCTCAAAGATCTCATTGTTTTCTATGTTTTTCACAAACTCCTTTTCACAGCGGTTGAGCAGCAACTTTCTGAAATTCAAGGTGGTTCCAGGCTTATCTGTGGCCGGGACTTTGAGCTGAAATAACAAAGGGATGGATTTTTTTAAAACTCCTTGAAAATCCTAGTTTCACACTTTTGGGATTGGGTACAAGTGGCTCCTCACGATCAGTGGCCAATATGGCTACCAACAATTATGTTTTACCACAGAATGCTTTGAAATGCTTTTGACATTTCTGACACGGTGCATACTAGGAGTGTGACAATATATCGATTTTGTGATATATCGCGATATTTTGCGGGACGATACGATACAATACTTTTTATTCCAATATCAATACTTTTGATGACGTCATGCATATTAATGAGCAATGTCATGCATACTAATGAGGCAGCAGTGCACCACTGTTTTCAGTAAGTAAATTGTTTTCAGTCAATAGAGGCCAACAATGATCAAGAATTCAGTCAGGACAGCAGGGGGCAGCACTACAGTTTTAAGCACTTGGACCAAACAGTGTCACACAAATAAAATACGTTTTTATATAGTAATTTATTACTATATAATATGATAGTTTTAATATTTATAAATGAGATTAATTTGGGATTGATTTATTACTTTTTAAATAGGACTGTGGTTTCTTGTTTATTTAAATGTAAATGAAGTCACTGACAGATCAATAGACTCATTTTCAGTGTGTAAATCAGGGATCATTTATAAAAGTGGTACAAAGCACATGACAAGAAATGTAAATGATGAATAATATGTAGTATGTTAAAATAAAGGTTAAAAGTATCTTTCTTTCTTTTTATCGTGATGTATTGTAGGTTATATTTGTGCAATATATTGATTATCACAGTATCGGCGTATCGTGAGATAATTGTTATCATAAGCCATGTATCGCGTATCAAATCGTGAGGTACCCAGAGGTTCCCACCCCTAGTGCATACACAATACACATAAATTGTTTTAAGTTGAGAGAAAATATGTAAAACATAATCTGAACTTACACCCATAAGGCAGCGGCACATGTTGACATAAGCCACGGAGAAGTCTGGTTCAGAGATGGCCTTTTCAAAGGTGAGGTCTATTACTTCCTTTAACCTCTCCTCTGTGTCTATGGTCAGTTCTATGACCTGTTTCGTCAGCTGCTGAAACTTCTGTGACAGGATGCTTTGGAAGCATTTAAAAAATAAAAATTAAAGTGGCTCAATAAAACTTTAACTTAAGTTAAAGCACTGAAGTATTTTCATTGCACCTTAAAAAACATTCATGCCTAAATGGTGCCAATGCTGGCCTCTTTATAGAGGTAAAAGTACTAAAAGTAATAAGTTCTCAACAAAACTGCAACTCAAGTATTTGACCAACTCTGTATATACATGGACAAGGCGCAATAAACATTAGTCAGGAACTGAAAGTATCCCCTTACATCCGATTAAATGTTGTTGTGTTATGCAGTTTAAAGTAAAAGAATCGGATCGTAGAAGTACAAATCACAAACATCATACACATCATCATCATATTACCTTATCATAGAAATGTATTATTTCATAAATTATTTGTTCAAAAGCCTGACATGTGATGATGGCAAGATGAAATAGTTGTTTAGTTTAATGTGTTTGAAGGAACAGGTTTTTCCATACTGAGATACTGTTCTTACCTGAGCTTAGACGAGTTGATACGTACCTGTCTGGTCTTTGTGCGTTCCCTCGGTAATGCAAAACGACCAAAGATGTTGTTAGCATTTGGCCTCTCCCAATGTAATCCTATAGCTCCAAACGGGGGTGAAGTTGGAGGCTACCAAGCTCTTCCACGGGCATGCACAAAGACCAGACAGGTACGTATCAACTCGTCTAAGCTCAGGTAAGAACATACTGTATCTCAGTATGGAAAAACAGTGGCCTATTTCTTTAAGTATGCAAGGCATCATAATAAAAACGTCATTCATTCATTACCCAATTAGGCCACAATGTAAATGTGTTGGAAAAAGTCTGATGGATCTAGTCTTACAAAACAGAATACCAAACTGAAGTTACATTTATTGTAATTTCATGTATAAGTTCTTACCTTTGAGGTACTCTTCTGTCTGAATCCAGGAAAGAAACTGGGGATGAGGACTGCAGAGCTGAGGACCGGTTCAAAGTGCTTGTTGCTGGTCGACTGCCTGAAGATGAAATTCAGTGAAGCTTAATTGTCTGCCTTAACTTCAAATACACAACCTGACCAAAAACAAACAGTCACCACTTGGATTTCACTAAGTGTTCTGATCTAGGGTTGATGCAGTTGGTCAGGTCCAGGTTAATCAACACCATGTTCCCAAAGAATGAGATTAGCTGACTACCGGAACATCCTGAATGACCAGGTTATTCATTATTATAATGGGTTTCTTCTTCCCTGATGCAATGGACATATTCCAAGATGACGATGTCAGGATTCATCGGGGTCAGAATGTGAAAAAGTGGTTCAGGGAGCATGAGACATCATTTTCACTCACAGATTGCCCACAACAGAGTCCAGATCTTAACCCCAATAAGAATCTTTGAGACGTGCTGCCTGGATAAGGCTGTGCACAGTGGTCAAACTCTCCCATCATCAGTTCAAGGTCTTGATTTAAAAAAAAAATGTGTGTGTCATTGGGAATGTGTCAAAATTTATTTTTGACAGCATAAAGAAGTCGTTATCCAGAAAGAAGTCGTTTTTTAAATCTGTTTGAGGTGGAATAAAAACACCCCTCCTTTACTGCATCTTGTCGGACCTTACTGTCCTAAGCACTATCCTGACCAAATAAACAAATACAAATAAAATGATCAAAGCTAAAGACAGTCCAACCAAATATTAGAGCGTGTGACCTTTTTTTGGTTAGACAGTGTATTAAATCATATAGAATAATATATAATTTTACAAACTAGCCCTACCAGTGTTTGCAGGGTCAGTGCCCATGTTGCCGCCGTTGCATTTGCCCCAGCTTTCCCACATGCCTTTGCCCCCGGAGGCAAGGGGCTGATTGTTGAAGTCAAGTCGGCCTACAGGAATCTGAAATTATAAAGACATTTACAACATGGAGGATAATACAAAAATGTTGGGGATGTGCAGGAGAAGGTTTTGATGGTCTTTCAGTGATCACAGTCTCCCATCACCAATGCAAGATCTTGGGGAAAAATGTATGCAACACTGAATCAAAATGTGTAAGCTCCGGGAATAGATGACTGAGAGTTGTTTAAGTTGAAGAAGCTTTGGCACTCATCAGAGAAGCTTTTTTACACTCATCTGTTCAGCCTGGTTTTAAACTAAGTTCAATCTGTCAAAGGTCCACCTTGTCTTTCCCTCTTAAATCAACTCTTCTTATTCCAAGCAAAGATTCAAGGGCACCTTTGTGAATTTGCTGACGTGAGAAGTATTGATAGGTCTGTTTTTAAAGGACACTGTGGTCCAGCTCTCATCCTGAAGAGGAGGTCCTCGTCCTGGAGAGTGAGGTTCTTCCTGTCTCCAAGGCCCTTCTCTTTCTCCTCTTCCCATCCAGCCTCCAGAGCCTCCTGCCTTACTGTCCTTGTGAATCTGGTCAATGGTTTTAAGGCCCTGGTTGCCTTGCCTTGGCACCCAATCATTCTGGAAAAAGTAGTGAAAGGTCACAATATTCATTTGATTTTTATCAACAACTTAAAAAAAATAGAAGAAAATCAACAGCAAACAAGCAAATTGATTGTTTAGAGTGTTCTACTTTACAGTGCTGTGATATTCACCTTAGTCCGCCCCGCCCACTTTTGTCTCTTTTTGTCCCGGTTCAGCACTTCATTATATTGACACGTCCGGTAGAGCCTTGATCTCTGCTTAATAAAAGCAGAGATCAAGGGAAAATGTTCGCCGCTGTTTAGTAGATTGATTTGTGTAAAATGTCCAATGCTCATTTGCACCAACAAGTCAACACTACACTGTTTCTCTGCGCGGCCTGAAAATGGCTTTGTATTCATGTAGTAGTACCTGATTTTATCTGGACTTCTCCAGTCAGGAGAGAAGTTCAATTCATGGCGGCAAACATGCGAACTTCCGGAATAAGATGAATAGAAAGTTTTGCCAGATTGCTACAGTTATTATAGGTCAATGGTTGTGAGCAGACTAGCTGTAAACAGCACAGACGCAAAAGTGAAGCAAGTTTGGGAGTTTGAGCGTGTGGGAGTGACTGAGCAGCTAATTTAAGATTGGATCATTTATATTTTTTTAAAACACAAGGTTTTACAAAAGAACTACATGAAAGCCGATTAAATTCTCATTATTTTGGCATATTATTTACCCGTCTTAGGTCCAACACGTCTTGTAACATAAAACGTATCTTCGCGCTTGTTTTCCTCTCTTTGATGAAATCGTCCATTTGGTTAAAGTACTGATCCATACGAGGCTGGAGAGAGAAACAAATTGTCACCACATACAAATAAATAAAAAAATAGGCATTACTGAAAGTGAAACAGTGGTGAGGAGATACTGGAATATCATTTAGACTCATACTAATACAGGTTTGAAAACAGGAAAAATCCTTCCCAAGTGTGAGAATTTGGGTGACTTTGATAGGGCCAAATTGGACATCTCAAACAATGCAGCTCTTGCAATTTGGTCATGGAAGGAACAGATACTGCATTATTTCTCTGTGCTTTCTTACCTTGGCCTTCTCGAAGTCTAAGTCTTTTCCAATGGTGGAGAGCAGCCGGCAGAGACACTCCAGAGACTCCTCATTGGGTGTTTTTTTAAGCAGCTCCGTGATACAGTCGTGCATAATGCTCTCTGTCAGCATCTTTACTTTGAATAATTCGGCAATAAACTGAATATTTCCAAGCGATCGCCTGTGTTCCTTGTCTTTGGCCTCCATGATCTCCTCTGTTAGCCGCTGCCTCTCCTCCTGCCACAAAAATACAATACATCAAACCAACTCATATCATTTTGATTCAGTTGCTCATTTGGGCAACTCTATTGTGAACATGGAATAAGATTAAAACATTTCCATAATAATAATAATAATAATACATCGGTTTTATATAGCGCTTTTCTGGACACTCAAAAGACGCTTTACATTGCACTATCTGGTCTGACGGGATCGGGCATAGCAAAGGCGGTATGGCCACAATAAGAATAACATCATAAAACGTCTTTTGTACGTTCCACATTTTTTACAAATCCAAGGGAAGTCAAATCCAATAGTTCCAGTTTTTAATTAGTGTCAGAGCCTTACACTTGATGCAGCCTCCAGTTCCTTCTGCTTCTTCTCAAAGATCTCATTGTTTTCTATGTTTTTCACAAACTCCTTTTCACAGCGGTTGAGCAGTAACTTCAAGAATTTCACAGTGGTTCCAGGCTTATCTCTGACCGGGACTTTGAGCTGAAATAACAAAGGGAGAGATGTTTTAAACTCCTTTGGAAAATCCAAGTTGTACACTTTTGGATTGGGTACAAGTGCCTCCTCAGTTCATCAGTCCCATCACAAGATCACTGGCCCAGACACGTGGCACAAACTCAAGATCACGATATAATAAATTTTTTAAAAGTTTTTTTTCGCAATGTTTATAAAAAATAAGTTTAATTCAAGCTATGAATAAGTGTATTTATTTAAAAAAATAAAGGATTCTCAAGATTCTATCATCAATTTATGAAACTTAAATTAATTAAAAGAAACCCAATTTATGGTATGAGATTTTTGGTACCCATATGTTAAAGTGGGGTATTATGCTTTTTTACAGATATTTCATATTATTGTAGAGTTTATTCTCAAACACATATTGATCAACATCTTACAAAGTTAGTTAGAAAATTATATATTGATCTAAAATAGTTCATTCAAAATTCCCTACGGTCTGACATCTGTATGTTTAATAAGGAAACAACACTAACAAAGTGAAAAGCTAGAAACTAGATTTTGTTCAATACTAAGCTTTTTCACGTTGGTGCACCAGATCATAGTTTATCATTCAATTATAACCAACATTTTTACTTAATAATGAATACTATTTGGCAATGACATTTTCACAAACGTTTTAGCTCTGCGAAAAAAAGTGCAGCATGTCAAAAAAACTGTTCATTGTTCATAAAGCAGGACATTAACGTAAGCTTGAAACAGACGGTGAATTACATACCGTTAATTGCCTATGCTAGTTTATTGATTTATTTTTATTTATTGGTTTATTTTGTCCGGACAGTGCATGTTAATGAACATACATGGGTCTCATGCATGTTAACAAGCCACACCGGATTGTAGCCTTGGGCTAATTTGCATCCGTCGTCCCCCTTGCGCACTCTCAAACATCCTGGTTATTGTACATGTTTTTAGTGGTAGGAGAAACCAGAGTAACCGGAGAAAACCTACGCAACAGACATGGGGAGAACATGCAAACTCCACACAGAAAGGCCCCGTCCAGGTGGGAATCCAACCCGGACGTCATAGCTGTGAAGCACGAGCGCTAACCACTGTACTACCATACCGCTGTTTAGGGTAACAAAGAGAAATAAAATCAATGTATAAAGATTAATAAATATGTTTGTTGATAAAGTTAAATTTATACAGCAGCTGCAAATACTGTGTCCAAAAACTAATCCCATCTGACTGCATTAGAACAACAGAGCACTTTGCCTTTGTTGAAAAGTTGAGAGGGGCGAATCACTGCATTTTGCATTACTGACTGTTGTGATAAGGGTGTCTACAAATCTAATGCTTTGTAAAGCAATTTTAATGCCAAAATACTATTGTTTGAATGCCATAAATCTTTAATTTTGTAAGATTTATAAACATTCAATCCAACAGGGATTGATATTCAAAACTAGGCCTGTCACGATAACACAAATGTGAAGTTTGATATAATGAGGCAGGAAAATATTGCAATAAACAATATTATTGAGGACCACTTGATGGCACTGAAACTAACTTTAAAAAAAAAAGGGAAATCTCAGTATTCTCTTGCTCTAAAAGTCGTTACTAATATAATTTTAATAACACACCAGTTGCAATAAACATGAAACTGAATGAAACACAATGTACCTGTGAAATTGTTCAAATATTACAAAAACAGGATAACAAAACAAGGAGAAAAAAAAGTTAAGTACTGATGATAAATATTTTAGTTTAGTTTAGTTTATTTGTGCAGTTAGTCTGCTCAAAAGGAGTGGGCCGAAGCAAAAGGCTTATAAGCGCCCACCCCCAAAAATATGAGCCCAAAAATGTGTCTACCTGTCATTTATTGAACTATAAGTCGAAATAGTCAAATGTGACAGGCACGGTAGCACAGCGGCTTCACAGCCGCTCTGGCTTCACAGCTAGAAGGTCCCGGGTTCGATTCCCACCTGGACGGGGCCTTTCTGTGTGGAGTTTGCATGTTCTCCCCGTGTCTGCGTAGGTTTCCTCCGGGTACTCCGGTTTCCCCTACCACCAAAAACATGTACAATAGGCCGGGATGAATGATGTGAGGTGGTGGTCGGAGGGGCCGATGGCGCAGATTGGCTGCCTCGCTTCCGTCAGTCTACCCCAGGGCAGCTGTGGCTACAACAGTAGCTTACCACCACCAAGTATGGAGTGAATGAATAATGACGACAGTGTAGTGCTTTGAGAAACAAAAATTGTAAAGCGCAATACAAGTGTAAGGCATTATTATTATTATTATTATTCAAAACTTAAGTGGACACAACGGGCAACTTTTGTGCAATAGATTATGAAAAATTTCAGTCAGAACTGTAGCATTTGTTTTAGCATATTTTTTGACATAACAATAGTTGCACGTCATTGTTGTGGGTTCTGTTTCTAAGGAAAACATATCTTGAGAAAATTTTATTTAATGCCAGTTTGAATCAGATTTAATACTTTTAATGACTTTAAGTTTTAGGCTTTAATATGGGCATCACAATTTATTGTGAAATGAATTGACAAATAAAATGAATTGAATTGAATAAATGCTTTGCGAAAACACTGTAATTTGAGTTGTTGCTTAAGTATAAAGTGAATTTAAAATGTACTTACCCCCATAAGGCAGCGGCACATGTTGGCATAAGCCACTGAGTAATCTGGTTCGGAGATGGCCTTTTCAAAGGTGAGGTCTGTAAATCCCTTTAACCTCTCTTCTGTGTCTATGGGTAGTTCAAAAACCTGTTTCATCAACTGCTGAAACGTCTGTGGAATGAGTTTGTTGAGGATGCTTCGGGTGCGTTTAAAAAGCTCCTGTGTCTTCTGTTGCTCTGGGTTATTATCCTCCACCTCGTCCCCTCCGCTCCACATGCTCAAAATGATTTTGGGCTTCCACACGTTCTCTGCTTTGCTCAGCAGAATGTCATCTACCAAATTACAGTAACTTTCTCCACGCTCCGACAGCGTGTGTTGATGGGACACTGTTGTGGCCAGAGCATCAACTTCATTTCGTTCTTTGCTGTGAAATAAAAAATAAACATCATATATTCATAGAATGTTTTAAATGAAAATGTAACTAAAGGAAATGAAGATAAAGCTCAAACCATTTCTCTGATTCAGCGCAGTCTCCATTTTCTGCATCCATCTGCACAAATTCAAATTCAGGGTAATTCTCTTCCTTTCAAGTGATTATCAGAATCAGAATTGTTTTATTGGCCATTGTTAGTGAACAGGTTCACAACTAGGATTTTTTTTGTTCAATCGTGCAACATGAAACATATAACATACCTTAGATAAATAATAAACAATAAAAACTTAAAACGTTAGACTATAAGGGCAGGGCATTCATAATAGATTAAATTTAAGATATGATAAAGAAACAATTTGAGATGGGGGTGGGAGAGTCTGTCAGGGTGAGGGGGGTCGGTGGGGCTGTGACTTTCCTGAAGACCACGATCATCTCCAGGTTGTTGTGGCTGCACAAGGACGCCAGCCGGTCCACCTCTCTCCTGTAGGCGGACTCATCACCATCCGAGATGAGCCCAATGAGGGTGGTGTTGTCCGCACACTTGATCAGTTTTTCGGACTGGTGACTGGAGGTGAAGCAGTTTGTGTGCCAGGGGGAAAGTACACAGCCCTGAGGAATTCCAGTGTTTGTAGTCCGAGTGTCCAAGACAATCTTACCCAGCCGCACATGCTTTCTCCGGTCCGTCATTATTTATAGAAGGTCCCTCTATTTCTCTGACAGGTTTACTAAACCCATCACTGCAATAGGCCTTAGTCTTAGTGGGGGAGTGTGGGGTGAGTTGTATCTTCAGCAGTGTTGGGGGTAGTAACGTATTACAAAATAACAATTTACAAACATATATTACTTTATTACGGAATATAACATATTCCTGAACAAAATACGGGAATATATTAGTGATTACAATTCAAGTAACTTGAGTTACAAGATTTCAAGATTCAAGATTTTTTATTTGTCAAACCATGTGACTGATTTGAAATTATATTTCTCTCATCCTTGATTGTGGAGTGGGGGGTGGGGGAAGAGGGGTGGAAGGGAGAGCAGGGAGTTCAGCTCCCCGATGGCCCTGTGTACGAAACTGTTCTTAAGTCGACTCGACCTGGCTCGTAGATTCCGCAGTCTCCTCCCTGAAGGCATTACCTTGAAGAGACTGTGTGATGGGTGCGTAGGGTCCCTGGTGATTCTGACGGCTTTGCGGGTGAGACGGGTGGGGTACATGTCCTACAAGTGCATTTAAATGTATGAACAAAAAAATGCCAAACTCTACCCAAATAAAATGCTGCATAACAAATCAAGTTGGACACTGGTGTGTAAGATCTTCAGTCTGTAGTTAATGTAGTCAAAAAAAACACGAGATAATGGGGAAAGTGAAGGAAAAAGAAATCTCTGACTGCACTTTTGCTCGGTGGCATTATTACTATTTTTAGTTTACATTTTGCCAAAAGTAACTCAAAAGCAACTCAAAGTAGTGTATCTCAGCAACATTTAAACATTTTTAAAGCTGTAATCTTGCCCTACACTGATCTTCAGTTGTATTTTCTTCAGTTAGTGCAACTACCACGAATGGTTAAAAAAGTAAGACCAGTTGTGCAATTTGGAAGTAGGGGGATGGACCTGGGGATACTAATTTTTATAGATAAAGCCAGGAAACCATTCATTTATTGTTTTTAAACACAAAACACATTATAAACTGTGATATATTTACAAAAAATGGAATAGCAATCGGTCACAAAATATTCTGTTTGGAGCAAAGGAGGGTAAAACAGCCATCATAGTTACTCAAAAAAGAGTAAAGTTAAGTGACCGAAATAATGACTCAAGTAAAAAGTAAGTGAGTAAAGTATTTGGAGAAAATGTTACTTGAGTTTGAGCTTGAATTTATGTGTCAGTCGTAACAAAAATCATGAGAAACAAAACATGAAATAATCTGACATTTTTAATATTATTTTTGCAGAAAATGAGTAAAGGCCAAAAATATATCTTGAGTAGCCTAAATTGCGGTACTTCGATCCACCTCTGGATAAAAGCCAAAGTGTAAGCTACAAGAAATACGTTTTTCCATCTACATTTCACTGTTCACAGGTCTCCAAAGAAAAGGTGGGATATCTTTTAAGCAGGTGGGATGCGGGACAGAGCCCTGAACGGCTGTTTGTGTAGTGCAACCAGAAGAGTTTGAGGAACAAGTTGTCACCCTGCCATCAGTGCATCCCAGAATATACTTGAATCCTCCTCATGTACAGAAATCGAAAGATTGGAAACTTATCCGTGGCATTTCATGAAAATAGAAACTGAGCTTAGGGCATTTGTTAATGCTTCAAACTATCCTGGCCAACCAGCCTCTGCCGCTTTCTTTTTCCGTTATTAGCGATGTGTCACCAACAATTTGCTTTTGCAATTTCTTGTTTGCTCTTAATAGACAGCAAACATGGATAGTTAGCTATTTACAACATCACAAAACATGGAAATGTTACAAACCTAGATGAACTTGAGGTAGCAAGATGGTTTGCAGTTTCTTTCTTTAACGATCCAACACTCGCATCTTCAACAACAAAACGGCAACGACTTACGACCTCAGAGCGTTCCAGATTTCATATGTAAACAAAACGGCTAATGCTACAGCGGTTAGCTCATACGATGCTAACGTTTTATGAAAGTTTCTCCAAACCAGATATAAGTAACAACATGCGACATAACGTTATGTTGAACGCTGTGACCAAAAGTAACGTTCACATCACTGACTATATTTACATGCCGCGAGTATCCGGGTTAAGGTCAATATTCCGGTTTCTGAACCATTTACATGCTTGAGCAGACAGTTACTCCCATCACTTGGGATATCCCGATCCAAACCACACACACACAGAACATCATTGTAACGCAGTGGTGTGCCGTCAGGATCAGCAGGGCCTTCTCTGCTAGCCCTGGCCAAATGAAGAAAAAAAAAGTGTCAAATGTCTTAGAAATATTTAATTTCTAATGTATTTATATAATCTACATTTAAGTTGCTTATTGGTTTTGTTGATGTGTAACTGTAATTTCCTACTCAAAGAGTAAATGTCGTTGTGGAAAGAAGAGTCCTGATGAAAGCCCTGAACATATGCATCAAAGGTAAGGCCATGTGTTTCATGCGAAAATAGTGTAAAAATGTCTAATATGAAGAATGTTTTACTTACAAAATGAACAATGTTTCCCCCCCAACAGTCCACGAAAACCCTACATGGCCTGTTGGGCGGCAAAGCAGCAAAAACATCACAGCTTCGAACCCCCTTTATTTGAAACAATTATCTCTTCCATGTGAAAATAGGCATTCATTTCTTTAATTAAATATCTTTTTTTTTAATAAAGTAAAGCATTTTTTTCCAGCTGTGTAATCAATGACTCGGGCTGGGACACAAGCACCTTCTGCGCAGAGAGGACATAAATACAGAGCGTTTTTAGGGCCACATCAGCATTGGAAAGAAACAGAATCTATAATCGCATATGTACAGACTTGAGATGGACCGATAGATTAGGCCAATACTTGCAGCTTTGAGACTTCAGCATAAGCCTATATTTTTGTCAGATCAATGCGTTGTGTGAGGCTTTGTTCAAACACTTAAGGCCTATAATGGCTACCAATAAAATATAACTTTAGACATTCGTTTTCTTTTTCAACCATATTTTGTTGTGAAGTGGTGCACTGTATTGACAGTAATTGAGAATAATTCCACATCAAATAGTCTGATTAAAAATGATTAGCCTACAGTTTTATAATAATAATCTACCCGACAGATCGGTCCTGAACCATCTGCTCTTTATCAGCTGCTTTGTTTTTTAGAATAGTCATCCACCAAAGACCTTCGGTGGACCCACCACTTGCAGGAGGAGCCATAGGGGCTGGTGCGATGTGATCCACGACCCGGCAACGGACAAGTGGAAGAAAATGGATGGATGGATGGATCCACCAAAGAAAAAGCAAAACAATTTAAAAAACAGCAAAACACACATCGGTCGACCTCTAGTACAGACTCTCCTGAAATGCATCTCTGTTTGTCAAAAGCAGAAAATGCCTTAGGATTTGTACTCGCTTCTATATATTTATTATGTCACATCTTTTAAAAAATCCCACATCAGGTTTTGCAGGTAGGGCAGTGCAGGTTCATATTTAGGGCTTGTTGGAGCCCGCTCCTCTGAATCGTCCACGTGTGCGGGTCATTTTCCAAAGTCCTCTATGGTTTTGGGGACGGGGTTTGTTGGTTGGGGGCGGGGTTTAGCTGTTGTCTGACTCGTCCTCGGCTTCTCGGAGCCAGGTGAAGAAAGCGGTGACTGACTTGAGTGCCACCCCTTTGCCCGTCTGCTCCGCGGGGTCTTTGCTGGACTCCCACTTGAAGAAGGCCTCATCTTTGATTACGTCCTCGTCGTACAGAACGTCGAAGAACATGCGCAGCAGATCTGGGGCACAACAAAAGAGCACGCAGATTAGTATACGGTACACCTACTGTATACCTACATATACGTCACCATGTTAACTTTAACATAGACGGCAACACATTTAGCGCTTTTACTAGTGAATAAAGGTAGTGCTTGACTGTTGAGCTTCAGATGCCATCATGTGATGATGTGCATGTCGATGAACAGGTTACCAAAATGATGGTAAGTATCGCTTGTTGAGGTGAACAGTGAAACACACAATATCCCCAGGTGAATGCCCCCATGTCAGAAGTGCAAGACTATTTCATTATATTGAATTTTGTTTTAATATAATTTCTATTTACAGTCCTAGCATCACCAGCCAGTATGCGCCTGACATGTTTCATTTCACTCTGATCACAAAAGCACTTGAACATAACCCGGTTGCATTATTTAATTCACGAATGGAAAAGATAATCTCTCCCAAGGGGAAAAAAAAAAGGCAGCATGATATAGGTTTGGCACAGGTATGATGCAAGTTGTTCTATGAGGATTCTAAGGAAGAGTTTGGGTCATTTTCCAGTTGAAATTTGATCTTCTGTCCAGTCTTCACTCACTTGCAGGTTGCTGCATCTGCACCATGAGGGCCTGGAGCGCGTACAGAGCCTGAAGCTCCTTCTGCTCGTTCCCCAGAAACTTAAGCAGCAGGTTCACCCGTTGTAAGATCATATCTGTGCTCACTTTGTAGTACGATTTCTCACCTATAAATGATAAATAACTCATCAACTAATCATACACAACTGTGGAAAAAATAGTACAAACACAACAAGTAACATGCAAGCAGTATGTGCTTGTGGGAAGTCTCTTACAGATGATGGCAGATTGACAGATGCAGGTCATCAGTGCCCTCACAAACATGTTAGAGGAGGTCTGCTTCTCGTCCAGGTTGGCCTATGCAGCAAGACGTGAATATTCATTACTTAGTTTGTGGTTGGTATTTTTGTATGTGGAGGTTTTTTTTTATGATTTTGCGGGGTTTAGGCACCTATACATCCCCACATCACAACACCATCAGTCATTATGCACTCATTTATCAACAATATTGCACACGAATAGATTATGACCATCATTTTTGTATATAAATATTGTACAAATACATAAAACACATTTAGGGAAGTAGTTTGTAAAGTTTAATTTAACTTAGTGAGAGTACTACTGACATCAATCCAGTCAAAGATCCTCTGGTTGTCGGCCTGGTCCTGGATCAGTCGGTCGAGGTGGTTCGTCAACTCCAAAGAACTCATCTCAGACTGTTGACTCTTCTCAGACTCTTCTCCAAGAGTAAACTCTACATTCTGCACAGAGGAATTTCAAGACTTCAGTTCAGAAAATGAACTCGATAACAAATGGTATGGGATTATCGTTATTATATTTTGTGTACCTTTTCTGTCACAAACTTACTGACGTCTTCATCCTCGGGCAGGTAGTCCCTCCATTTGAGGCCGGCCTCTCTCCACATCGCACCTGCCTTTTTATGGCTCTGGAAAAACAGTGGTTTAAATCTTTAGGATAATGTTATGGGTTATTAGTATTTCTAAAGAGGCAAAGGATGATACTTGGGTTGGACACAGTGAGTTTTAACTGTATAAAGGGCTGATCACTCACCATTTCTTTGCAGAGTAAAGTGAGAATCTGGACCAGCAGGACTCCGGCTTTTTCCAGAGGGATCAGAGGCTTCGCGACTTCCCTGGAGACACAAAAAGAGAGCGCAATTCACATACAATCCTCTTCACTGACAGATAGTATTGATAATAAAAATGTATTTCATTGTGCAAGCAAATATGACAGACTTAAATCTTCTAACAGAAAATAGTGTCCGAGCATTTTATACTAGCACCCAGAGGAATGTGACACTTCGTAGTAACAAGGATGTATGATACAACGATTACAATACATTAAAGGACAGGTAGGAGTGAATTCGAATTGACAAGATCTGGGCGGTAACAAGATAAAGATTCACCCAGGAGTACATGTTATATAGATTGTCTGACGGTAGATAATTTCCAAGAAACGAAAGTTGCATTGTTTGCATTGCCACACATTGATATAACTTGGAAAAAAGGCTCCCGCACACTGTCTCACTCTTTAACTTGGCTTTTATTGCAGCAACGTTTCGGTCACTCTGACCTTCATCAAAGTTAGTAGTAGTTTGATGAAGGTCAGAGTGACCGAAACGTTGCTGCAATAAAAGCCAAGTTAAAGAGTGAGACAGTGTGCCGGAGCCTTTTTTCAAGTTAAGTACTCTATTCTTCTACGCACCTGTTGCCCACTCAGGTGCACACCTGAAAAGAGTAGCCAGCTCTATTGATTCTTGAGCTGCAGTGCGACTTACCTGAAGAGCTCTCCCATGGGAATCCCTCCCTCGTGAAGCATCGGGGTGATCAGCTCCGCCAGATACAGCCAGATGTGAGGGATGTCTATGGCCATGTCGTCAGCCACCTCCAGGATCTCCTGAAGCCTAAGGTCAAAGGGGAAAGTAATACATTAGCAGTACAACACTAACACGTCTTACTTTAAGAGCATGCATAAATAGTTTCATAGAACAAACTTGACACAATTTGCTACCTGTCAAAGGTTTGGAAACACTTTATGTATTGGGTTTTCTTTTATTTCAGGCCTATTTACATTGTAGAATCTCACTGAAGGCATTCATTTATTACTGAACACATGTGCAATTGTTTTAAACAAAGAAGGTCAAATAGATTCTTCAAAATAGCTGCCTTTTGCTTTGATTACTGCTATGTACACTTCCGACATTTTCTCAGTGGGCTTCACGATGTCGTCACCAGAAATGGTTTTCACCGCACAGGACTGATGAAAACCATGTCACCATATGGAGCTCATTGAGAAAATGCCAAGAATAAAGGGTCGCAATTTTGAAGAAATTAAAATAATAATCTTAATAATAAAATAAAATAATAAATAAAACCTATTCTCAGTCATTTCATCCTTTTTTGTTTCCTACATAATTCCGTGTGTTCATTCCAATGGCCGCTGACTGCTCTGCTTTTTGACTACGACACTGGAGGCCGCCATTGCTCCACCTTTGCTGTAGTACCTCCATATGACCGCTATCCCCCCATTGCAATGCATTGGACTTTAGACACGTTAAAAACAACTTTAATGCCTGGTGCTTAATGGTTTAGAAGTGGCTAGAGCTACATATTCCTCCTGTGATTACGCTGGGTTAAAAACAATATGAAGCACCAGGGTTTTTATCGTAGATAAGAATTTTAGAAATCTTGCGTAATTAATGAGGGCCTGACTTTGATTGACAGGCCGTTTACGTTGCTGCCTGGCCATGGGCGTGATTACAACAGAAATACACGCCCATTACACGCCCCGCGGGGGCCGAGCAGGGCCGGGTCTACAGTCAAGATCCCCGCCTTATGCCCTTTTTAGGAACATGCTTCGTCAGAGCTGGAGAGGAGGAGCCTGTAAATCCGCCATGATTTCCCCCACGAACGTGGTCATTTTGGTAAACGGGGAGGAGTGAGGAGGAGCTGTCTATTCTTTATACAGTCTATGGTTCATTCATAGTTACAGTGCCTCTCGAAAGTACTAATACACCTTGAACCTTTAAACATTTTGTCATGTTTACAACCCTAAACATAAAGATTTTATTTTGATTTGTTTACTGAAAGTTCACACACAAGTAACAGACAACTATGAAGTGAAAGTAAAATGATACATGATTCTGTTATTTTACAAAAAATAGAAAAGTGAAAAGTGGGGCGTGCATAAGTATTTATACAGCATTACTTAATACTTTGTGAAACCCCCTTTTTCTGCAATAACAGCAGAAAGCCTGCTGGGGTTTGACTCTACAAGATTTGCACATCTAGAGACTGACATTTTAGCCCATTCCTCTTTACAAAACAACTCGAGCTCTGTCAAATTAGAAGGAGAGCGTTTGTGAACAGCAGTTTTCAGGTCTTTCCACAGATTTTCAATAGGATTTAGGTCAGGACTTAGACTGGGCCATTCTAACACATTAATATGTTTGTTTTTAAACCATTCCATTGTAGATGTAGCTTTGTGTTTAGGGTCATTGTCCTGCTGGAAGGTGAATCTCCGCCCCGGCCTCAATTCTCTTGCTGACTCCAGAAGGTTTTTCTCCAAAATGTCTCTATATTCGGCTCTATCCATCTTCCCAACTATTCTTACAATCTTCCCAGTCCCCACTGAGGAAAAGCAGCCCCATAGCATGATGCTCCCCCCACCATATTTGACACTGGGGATGGTGCACTCAGGACGATGAGCAGTGTTAGGTTTGCTCCATACATAACGTTTTGCATTTGGGCCAAAAAGTTCAATTTTTGTCTCATTTGACCAAAGCACCTTCTTCCACATGGTAGCTTTCAATAATGGCTTTCTTCTTGCCACTCGTCCATGAAGGCCAGATTTGTGTAGAGTACGACTCTAGTTGTCCCATGTACAGATTCCCCCAGCTCAGCGGCAGTACGTCGCAGCTCCTCCAGAGTTATCTTGGAGCACTTGGTTGCATTTCTGACCAGTGCTCTCTTTGTTCAGTCTGTTAGTTTAGGTGGACGGCCGTTTCTTGGTAAGTTCGCAGTGGTGCTATATTCTTTCCATTCTGAATGATGGAATGATGATGTTCAAATCTTGGGAAATCTTTGTATAACTTAACGCTGCTTTAAACTTCTCCACAGCTTTATCCCTGACCTCTCTGGTGAGCTCCTTGGCCTTCATGATGTTGCTTAGTGACCAATACACTGACCATAGCTCTGAGGCCCTCACAGAACAGCTGGAATTATACTGAGAGTAGATTACACACAGGTGGCCTCTATTTAATGGTTAGGGCAAGGTGTGAACTTTCTGCAGTCATTAGGAATGTTATAAAAGCAATTTAATGCACTCAGAAAATGCTGTATAAATACTTATGCACTCCCCACTTTTCACTTTTCTATTTTTTGTAAAACAACAGAATCACATATCATTTTACTTTCACTTCACAGTTGTCTGTTACTTGTGTGGGAATTTTCAGTAAAAAATTCAAAATAAAATCTTTACGTTTATGGTTGTAAACATGACAAAATGTGCAAAAGTTCAAGGTGTATTAGTACTTTCAAGAGGCACTGTAAATGCATTCAGTGAGAATCATTCAAAGCAAATTGTGTTGAACATAAAGCAAAACAATTCATAAAAAATGTTGTGTAATAAACAGATTTTCTGTCCTTGCACTGACCCTTTGAAATACTGGGGTTTTGAGAGGACACCGGCCTTGACGAGCTGGTGCAGGAGGAGGCCCAGGTGCTCTCGGCCCATTGTGCTGCGCTCCAGAGTTGACTCCAAACCGTTTCGAACAAAGACAAATAAGAGCTGAGGACTATTCAACTCCTGTACGCATTGGAGGGCTTCCTGTATGGGGGGAAAAACATTTATGAGGAAAATTTGTTTAAGTGAGGTTTGTGTTAAGATTTTTCTTGAAATGTTGCATCTACAAGAGCTAATACTACAACTGATACTCACAACAAATAGTACTACTACTAGAGATACAGCTAAGTAGTACTTGCTACAAGAGATACTTCAGCTGCTACAACTACCCAAGCATACGCACCTTCATGTCATTAATATGTAGGTATTTCTCAATAATGGCGGTTGACTTCTTCTCCAGTTCCTCTTCTGTCAAGGCAGGTTTGGAGGGCGCTGGAGGAGGAGGGGTGGCTCTTTCCTTTTGTACTGTAGCCACAACAACAACAACAACAAAAAAATCAAATATTTCATTAAAAAATATTTGTTTTATGCCTCGATTCATATTTCTACTTCTGTCGAGTAAGCGCTTGTTTGTTCAGACATTTTCCCAAACGCAAATAATGCCAGAGATCAGGGTTGACAGTTTGTTGAAAAGTGGAGCTGATAGTCTGGTGATTAAGGCTGCTGCACGTATGGTGAAGTACTTTTCTGTCCTCAGCGTCATCAGTTCAAGTCCCGGTTCGGACATCTGCTGCTTTTCCCCCCCTTCACCCTGTGCTATCACTTTTATGACCATGTGCTAAAGCCTATGGGCCAAATAAAATGCTTACTCCAAAACAAAAAAAGAAAAGTAAAGAAAAGAGCTGAGATACCACCAGTAACTACATGAATGAAGTATGCTTGTTCCGCCACTTTTACCTTTAACCCAGCTTTCCCATGTGCCTTTACCTCCAGGGGCGAGGAGCTGATTGTTGAAGTCAAGTACAGGAGTCTGAAATTATAAAGACATTTACAATATACAAGGTGACAATGTACAAGAGAACATTTGAGCTCATCCAAGAAGCTCCTTCACACTCGTCTGTTCATCCTCAAGTAATCAAAATGGGTTTAAACTAAACTTTAGAGGCATAGCAGCTCCACCTTGTATTGTTTAGTCACTTTTTCAGACTCCCATACATTTCCTTTTCCAAACAGATTCCACGGTACCTTTGTGATTTTGCTAAGGCGAGAAGTGTCAATAGGTCTGTTTTTAGAGATGGGCACTGTGTTCCAGCCCTCATCCTGAGGGGGTTGTCCTCGTCCTAGAGTGTGCGGTCCTCCCCGCCCCCCAGGCCCTCCTCCTCTTCTTCCTCCTCCTCCTCCTCCCGTCCTGCCTCCAGAGCCTCCCCTGTCCTTCTTGGAGATCAGAGCTTGTTGGACCTTCATCTGCTCCCGGTGCTCCTCCATCTCTGCCTCTTTGTGAATCTGGTCAATGGTTTTAGGGCCCTGGTCGCCTCGCCTTGGCACCCAGTTGCTCTGGAAAAAGTAAGGGAAAGACATGGATTTTTTTTGACAGACAAATAATGTACAAGTTTGTGTGTTGAAAATGAACCAGCGCACATTTGAAAGATCCGTTGCTGTGGCTCAACTGTCAGGAATAACAGATTTTGATCATAGTTAATTTCTTATTATTAAATTGTTATGTAGCTACAGTTACTCCTGAAGGAATGCGTGTCAAAAAAAGGTCTAATGGAAAAATGAAATAGATAATGGCTGTCAAAAAAAAGGCTAAAAAAATAAAAAATATTAGGAAATACATATGAAAGGCTTCATTTGACATTTAATTATGAAGTGAAATACAACAGCAAACAGTAGATTGATTATTCAGAGTTTTCTACATTACATTGCCGTGTTGCAGACAGTCTTGCCAGATTGCTGCAGTTATCACAGTGACAGAGTGGTTAAGAAGCACACACAAAATCGTCTGCAACTAAAAACTACAGTCCCTTATTTTATTTTAATTTTTGCATATTATTTACCCGTCTTAGGGCCAACACGTCTTGTAACATGAAACGTGTCCTAGAGCTGGTTTTCTTCTCCTTGATGATCTCGTTCATTTGGTTAAAGTACTGATCCATACGAGGCTGGAGAGAGAAACAAATTGTCACTATATGCACAAATTTAAACAAGTTAAGCATTACAAAGTGAAATGTCATTCCTAAATGTTGAAAGGAATTACAGTAATATTGTTTAGACTCATACACAATGTTTTAAGAGCATGAAAAATTAGAGTGAATTTGGATGAGGTTGGTAAGGGCCAAATTATACAAGAAAACGGATCCATACAAGGCTGGAGAGCGAAACAAATTGTCTCAACATACACAAATTTAAACAAGTTAGGCATTACTGAAAGTGAAATGATACTCTAGACCAGGGGTGGCAAACTAGTCAGAAACCAAGAGCCGAAATTTTCAACCTTGATCCTATGAAGAGCCACAAAGGCACCGATCATTCGCGAGCTCCAGGGGCGGTAGTTTATTGTGATTAAATATAATGTGACCGTTATATTTAATCACAATAAACTATAACTTTATGCCTGGCCTTTTTCTTTTCTTTTTTTTTTAAATAATTGTGTTAGATTTAATTGTTTTACTCCTGACCAAGATTGAAATACATTTATATTAAATAAACAGACATTTTGTGCTTTTCTGCTCTGACTGGGACAGAATTAGATTTGTAATGCTAATGTGTTAGTGTGAGAGGCCCTGCCCACTGAGCCCCCTCAGTGCGTTTGGTTCTAGGCTGCACAAAGTTCATAAACTTTAATCAGGAGCCTCTGGAGGACGTCTGAGATTCTGTTTTTAGTTGCATGTGTTACAGTTACAGTTACAGCCCATGTAAAGAAAAGAAAAGTCAATGACTTTGTGTATTTCCGTGTTACGATGTTGCACTTCGCATCATATGCTTCATTAGAGCTCCGCTTTTTTCCATTTCCTAATTTTGATCTTTTTCTGTGAACATGAGTCCAACTTTCATCAAATAAAGAGTAGGCAAATCAGAAACTTGAAAAGCGCAGAGGCTGATCCCAGTGCCACAATCTGCCTGACCTACATCCCGCTTTAAGTGAGGCTGATGCACGGGCCCCTTTCACACGCCGCCTCGAAAAGGAGAGATATACAGACTCTCATTCATGTGTGTAGAGATGCAAACACATGAACTATGGTTGGATTTTTGGTCAAGATTTTTAAAGATTGTTAGAGTTTATGGGAAATATGTAGGCTACCAATTCTTTTGCAAAGAGCCGCATTGTATTCAACATATCCAATCATGCAAAGAGCCGCGCTCTGATTGGCCAAGAGCTGCATGCGGCTCGATCGCCACCCCTGCTCCAGAGTCATGGATATGGTGATAAAGAGCCTATCAAATTGTTTTTACTAAGTTTAAACAAAGTGGAGCGGACACTTGGGCACCACAGAGATACAGAGCCACAAGTTTCTGCTGTAACAAACTGGACTAAAACTGCCTCCATGGACATTGTTTTGAGTCTGGATTAACATTAATCTTTTTCTGATGGATTGTCGCCACATCTGAGTGGTGGGGTTTCTCCGTCCTGACCCCAGATTTATAACTGTTTGTTAGCGTACCATAGCTTCTAACTGGCTAAAGGCTACAACACATTGGCTTTCTGTCATGTAAATTTACTACAGTGATGATAATGTGTGTATTCACTTTACTGTGCCCACTTTTGTCATGTTAATGAACCGTGAAAACGAGGAGTTATGTCGCATTTTCGCGCATATTTAATCAGACACATTTGCGATCATTAGCGCATTTTACATTGAAAACAATGCAGTTCAAAGCTCATGCTAATCTGGTCAATCTACTGTTTGCCTTTTGCCTGCTCTAAACCAACTCTAAATCATTCTGGCCTCATAAGTTCAGTGTAAGGTGCTGTTAAAGTGACATGATGCTATTTTTTTTTTTGCAATTCCAAAACTTCATACAGAGCTGTCCTCAGAGAAGACCATCAGATTTGTTTAAAGTTAAAACATGTAACTTAAACCACATGGTAGGCTACATGTTTAAATAAAAAAATACTATAAATAGTAGCCCAGCATATTCCCAGTGTCACTATTTCCCATTAATAAAGGAAATGGGTAAAAAGTACAATAATAAGTAGGTCTGACTAAATATTTAGCCAAAAACAAAATGACATATCACCAGTGTTGGGAACGTTACTTTAAAAAAGTAATTAGTTATAGTTACTCACTACTTGTTCCAAAAAGTAACTGAGTTAGTACCTGAATTACTCTATAATGAAAGTAACTCATTACCAGGGAAAGTAACTATTTGCGTTACTGTTTAAAAAAAAAAAGGCTTTATCAAACTATTTAGATTTTTTTTTACAGTTTTCAATAGTCAGTTGAACTGAGTAGAACAGACAGGTGTTTGTATTTATGTACTATCATGTAAAAGATGTTCATAGTAACTGAATGGGGGGTAGAGTAGAGGGGGGGCCTCTGTGACAGAACGGTATTGACCAGTATTTGCGCCGCTGTTTTATTAATGTATGAATACGGCCGTATTCAAAGAGAATGAGGAGGAACAGGAGTAAAAGAAACATGTGCCAACGATCAGGGCAGACTTTACGCACAGGCATTGTGCAAGTCTCTCTGTTCATTCTTCAGGCAAAACGTAAAACAATTATCAGCAAATATAAAGTTAAATGCCCTAACAGAAACTTAGCGCCTACTGTCTCTCTGGAGTGGAGAGAGCTGAGAGAGCGAGAGGGAGCGGGGAAAGACGCGTCTCCACCGATTCTGCATCTTTTCGTTAAAAATAAGTTCCAACGCGACAGATCAATGATCATCAGCTCGATTCTCCCCCGCGGCCGCATCGCGCTGTGGGGATGACGAGCCGCGGGTCGGGGACACGCGTAGTTTTTGGAGCAGAGAGCACGAGCTCTGCACACACAGGCAGCGTGAGTCTCCGTGAGACTCCGCCCACCCTCTCCACTGCTCTCCCCATGCTGACACCGCGGAGCTCATTCAGTCCAATTGTAACGAGCCACTTTGTTGACCCAGTAACGATAACTTTGTTGTAACGACGGGGAGAGTAATGAATTAGATTACTCCGTTACTGAAAAAATAACGCCGTTACGTAACGCCGTTCTTTTAAACGGCGTTATTCCAAACACTGCATATCACTCCAACTTTTTAATATTTTTCTAATAAAAAAGGGTTGTTTGTTTCATCATAGTGTGTGAGACAGTGTGTCCCAGGCATAAGACATTCCAATAATGGAATGACAATTTGCAAACTTTTATATCGGCAAATATCGGATATCGGCCACAGCAGCGAGGCAAATATCAGATATCAATATCGGCAGAAAATGTTCATATCGGACCATCCCTAGTTTAGACATACTGTTTTATCTCTCTGCGCTTTCTTACCTTGGCCTTCTCATGGTCAAGTTCTTTTCCAGTGGTGGAGAGCAGCTGACAAAGACACTCCAGAGACTCCTCGTTGTATGGTATTTTGATGAGTGTCACAATACAGTCGTGCATAATGACCTCTGTCAGCATCTTCACTTTGAACAACTCGCCGATGAACTGAATATTTCCGAGCGATCGCCTGTGTTCCTTGTCTTTGGCCTCCTTGAGCTCCTCTGTTAGCCGCTGCCTCTCCTCGTCCTGCCACAAAAAACAATACATCAAACCAACTCATAATATGTGCACAAGGAATAAGATTAAAATCAAAGTTCCACATTTACATCCACTGATTATTGATAGTTCCAGTTTAAATTAGCCTTACACTTGATTCAGCCTCCAGTTCCTGCTGCTTCTTCTCAAAGATCCCATTATTTTCTATATTCTTCTCAAACTCCTTCTGACAACGGTTGAGCAGCAACTTTCTGATATTCAAGGTGGTTCCAGCCTCATCTGTGGCCGGGACTTTGAGCTGAAATAACAAAGGGATGGATTTTTTTTAAACTCCTTGAAAATTCTAGTTGTACACTTGTACAAGTGGCTCCTCAGTTCCTCAGTCCCAGCACGCTCAGTAACCAACATGGCTGCCAACAATTATGTTTTACCACAGAATGCTTTGAAATGCTTTTGACATTTCTGACACGGTGCAAACACAATACACATAAATTGTCTTAAGTTGAGCAAAAACATTTAAAACATAATCTGAACTTACCCCCATAAGGCAGCGGCACATGTTGACATAAGCCATGGAGAAATCTGGTTCAGAGATGGCCTTTTCAAAGGTGAGGTCTATTACTTCCTTTAACCTCTCCTCTGTGTCTATGGTCAGTTCTATGACCTGTTTCGTCAGCTGCTGAAACTTCTGTGACAGAATGCTTTGGAAGCATTTAAAAAATAAAAATTAAAGTGGCTCAATAAAACTTTAACTCAAGTTAAAGCACTGAAGTATTTTCTGTAGAAATTACATACTATTTACTATACCAGTGGTTCTCAACCTGGCGGTCGGGACCCCGAAAGGGGTCGCAAGACGAATCTGATCTACCAGATCATGTAGATAATTATTATTTTTTTTATTATTATTGCTATTTTATTGTAGCGTACATGCGCTATTTTACCATCACTTGTTCTAAATTTGATACATTTTATTTTAGCCTTTTTCTTACATCAGCTAAAGTCCCTATTTTTCCCACGGTGTCACCCAGGCGGGGGTCACGATCCCAATTAACTGTTATAATGGGGGTCGGGCTCCAAAAGGTTGAGAACCACTGTACTATACAATAGTACAAATTATTTCAGACAAATTTTATGATTATGAATACAACTTTGCACTTTAAAAAAACATTAAAATCATGCCTAAATGGTGCCAATGATGGCCTCTTTATAGAAGTAAAAGTACTAAAAGTAACAACAAAAACACAACTCAAGTAAAATATAGATCCTCAAAAACTCTACAAGTACAGTACTTGTATGTAAATTTGCTTTGTTATTGACCAACTCTTTGTATACGTGGACAAGTTTAAAGTATCCCCTTACATACTATTCATTTTTGTTGCGTTATGCAGTTTAAAGTAGAAGAATTGGATCGTAGAAGCACGGTAGGGCGGCACGGTAGTACAGCGGTTAGCACTTGTGCTTCACAGCTAGAAGGTCCCGGGTTCGATTCCCACCTGGACGGGGCCTTTCTGTGTGGAGTTTGCATGTTCTCCCCGTGTCTGCGTAGGTTTCCTCCGGGTACTCCGGTTTCCCCTACCACCAAAAACATGTACAATAGGCCGGGATGAATGATGTGAGTGGTCGGAGGGGCTGATGGTGCAGATTGGCTGCCTCGCTTCCGTCAGTCTACCCCAGGGCAGCTGTGGCTACAATAGTAGCTTACCACCACCAAGTATGGAGTGAATGAATAGTGCAATGTAAAGCGTCTTTGACTGTCAAGAAAAGCGCTATATAAAACTGATGCATTATTATTATTATTATTATTATTAAGCACAGATCACAAACATCATATGACCCAATTAGGCCACAATGTACATGCTGAAAAAGTCTGATGGATCCAGTCTTACACAACAGAATACCAAACTGAATGTTAAATATTGTTAAATATTGTTTATTATTGTAATTTAATGTATAGGTTCTTACCTCTGAGGTACTCTTCTGTCTGAATCCAGGAAAGAAACTGGGGATGAGGACTGCAGAGCTGAGGACCGGTTCAAAGTGCTTGTTGCTGGTCGACTGCCTGAAGATGAAATTCAGTGAAGCTTAATTGTCTGCCTTAACTTCAAATACACAACCTGACCAAAAACAAACAGTCACCACTTGGATTTCACTAAGTGTTCTGGATCTAGGGTTGATGCAGTTGGTCAGGTCTAGGTTAAAAAACACTATGTTTCCAAAGAATGAGATTAGCTGACTACCGGAATATCAAGGTTATTCCATCAATGGATTTCTTCTTCCCCGATGAAACTGACATATTCTAAGATGACCGTGCCAGGATTCATCGGGCTCAGAATGTGAAAGAGCGGTTCAGGGAGCATGAGACATCATTTTCACACACGGATTGGCCACAACAGAGTCCAGATCTTAACCCCCATGAGAATCTTTGAGAGGTGCTGGTGAAGGCTTTGCACAGTCGTCACACACAAAAATATGCAAAACTGGATCTTTTGACATGGCTGAAGCTTATTGAAACAAGGCCAGAGGGAATGTGTGCTGTTCCACAGGTTACACGGAGGGCGATAAAGTGGCACAGCGGATAGCACTCATGCTTCACAGGCAGGTGGGTTTGATCCCTGGCCCAGATGGGACCTTCTCCCTGTGTCTGCGTAGGTTTCCTCTGAGTACGCAAATGTACCCTAGCACCAAAAACATGTACAATAGGCCAAGTTGAGTGAGACTGTTGGCGAGTCGGAGAGAACAGATGGAAATGAGCCCAAAGCTGTAATTTGGAGTGGCGTGTTTACATGCACTATCCTGACCAAATAAACAAATACAAAAAAAATGATCAAAGCTAAAGACAGTCCAACCAAATAATATTAGAGCGTGTGACCTTATTTTTGGTTAGACAGTTGTGACGGATTGGCCCAATTATATTTGTATTATTTTTGGTTCTCTTTCCGGGGTGCCATCCAGGTCTCCCTCCTGGAACATAGGATACTGGATTTTGAATATCTTGGGCCAATACACACACGAGGACATACGCTACTTGGCATACACCCTTTTCTGATAGACACAAGGAACACGACTTGAATGCTTTTCAGTTCTTATTTGGGTTTCAGAATAACAAACAAGAACCCCACAAAACTCCCCAAAATAAACCACGTCACAACTTGTCCATGAAATGTCCTTTCAAACGGAGTAACATAGTCCAACTCTCAAAAAGGCTCGGCGAAGGCGGCTCCACACAAAACCCCACTTGTCACTGTCTGGGCGCGTGTGTGCCAGGCAGGTCACGCAGGCGCAGTGGTATCGTGGGGAAGGTAGTCCAATGACGCGTGACGTAATGACGTCAGCGACATGCGGGACGCACCAGCTGTTGGACGTCCGTGTTTACGGATACTTTCAACAGGGCTAAACAGTATTTCTTTGGACGGACGGTGGTTGAAGAAGATACACGGTTACCGGGGGAGTGGACGGCCTCTAATTCTAGCCTTAAATGAGCGTGCTCTCCCACGCGGCTACTACGCACTGCTGCTCCTCCCGCTGCTTTTCGCAGACTGACATTTAAAGAACCAGGAAGGCAAACAGCTTGACCGGCGGCACGAACAGTGGACAAATGGGATGCGTTTCCGAAGGCCTGGGGGCGTATGCTCGGAATGGAGCGGACGGTGGGGGCAGAGGGGGTGAGTACCGCTCCATACATGGGGCAATCCCAGAGGGTTGTTACACATTGTATCAAATCATATAGAATAATATATAATTTCACAAACTCGCCCTACCAGTGTTTGCAGGGTCAGTGCTTGTGCTGCTGCAGTTACCTTTGCCCCAGCTTCCCCACATGCCTTTGCCCCCGGGGGCAAGGGGCTGATCGTTGAAGTCAAGTCGGCCTACAGGAGTCTGAAATTATAAAGACATTTACAACATGAAGGATAATACAAAAATGTTTGGGATGTGCAGGAGAAGGTTTTGATGGTCTTTCACAGTCTCCCATCACTAATGCAAGATCTTGGGGAAATATTAATGCAACACTGAATCAAAATGTGTAAGCTCCAGGAATGGATGACTGAGAGTTGAAGAAGCTTTGCCACTCATCACAGAAGCTTTTTCACACTAATCTGTTCAGCCTGGTTTTAAACTACAGTAAGTTAAATCTGTCAAAGGTCCACCATGCCTTTCCCTCTGTAATCAACTCTTCTAATTCTAAGCAAAGATTCCATGGTACCTTTGTGAATTTGCTGATGCGAGAAGTATTGATGGGTCTGTTTTTGCAGAAGGGCACCGTGTTCCAGCTCTCATCCTCTCGTTCTGGAGAGTGAGGCCCTTCCCGTCTCCAAGGCCCTTCTCTTTCTCCTCTTCCCATCCAGCCTCCAGAGCCTCCCGTCTTCTTCTTCTTGTGAATCTGATCATGGCCCTGGTTGCCTCGCCTGGGCACCCAGTTGTTCTGGAAAAAGCAGTGAAAGATCAGAATTTTGATTGATTTTGATCAACAACTTCAAGTGCTGAAAATGACACGAAACATATTTGACAGATTCGTTACTGGGGCTCGACAGAACCAAAAAGGTTTCATTGAACAATTAAACTAAATTAAATCACTTTTTGATGCTTTGCTTCCTGCTTATCAAGAGTGCAGACGTGTTTCTGCTTGCTGCCGCTGCTTGCCTCTTTATTTGCTTTTTAATCATTTTTAATCATTCTATTTTTTGGGCACATGTCTTGGATATGATTTTATTCTTTTCTTCTAAGTGAACCAAGGCTTTTTAATAATTTTTCCTTTTTTACAACTCATTTGACGGACCAACGACAACAATCTTGTCAACATGGCTGAGGGAGTAACGCAAACATCTCCTTGTGAAAGCTGTCGGATGTATCAACAAGAAATTTGCCTACTGCGGGACAAGATATATGCCTTGGAGACGGAAAAAGGACTTAATGACACGCTCCCTGTGGCTAAACGATACCATAACATTCCCAAAACTTGAGAGACAACTTGGTGCTAGGCCAAAGCAAAGACAACATGCTGGTAAAAATGCACCTGGAATAAAGTTAACAAACAGATTTTCACCTCTCTCAGAGGATGAGTATAACGAACAGAAAAAGTCAGAGAGAAACAGAGAACAAGAAGTCAAAACAAAGATGGAGAGAAAAACTGTGCAAAGTGTCAAGGCCAGAGATATCCTGGTGCTTGGAGACGGAGCCATATCTAATGTAAACAATCAGAGAATTACTACGATCAGCTATCCGAGCGCCACCGTTTCTGACATCATAGATGTTCTAAACAAGGAGATTACAAATAACCCTGGGATAAATAAACTTGTTATTCATGTTGGTGCTGTTGACATAAAAGACGGAGAGTCGGAAGTCCTGAAAGAAAAGTTTAATAAACTTTTTGAGAGACTTGATTCTCTGGATAAAGATGCAATACAAATTTTCATCAGTGGACCTATCCCAAACATCGATGGGAGAATAAACAAATTCTCCCGGCTGTTTCAGTTGAACACATGGCTGTCCAATGTCTGTGAGTCAAGAGGACTGTATTTCATAGAGAACTTTTATCTTTTCTGGAAACGCGACGATCTGTTTAAAGGAAATGGCCCACATTTGAGCAGAGGTGGAGTGAGACGACTGACGGAAAATCTCCTCCATGCTCTGCAAAACCAGTGGAGGCCTGAGCGGCCAGAGAGAGCAGAGAGGAGCATGAGAAGAGCTCCTGGCTCGCCAGCAAAGGTCTTGCCTGCACCCCCAATAAAAGATTCAGTCGGAGCTGCATCATCTGCACCTACAGGAACGGACTCAGCCACAGAAAAGGATCCAGCCACAGCAGCGCCATCAGCGCCTACAGCAAAGGACTCAGCCACAGTTAAGGATCCAGCCACAGCAGCGCCATCAGCGCCTAAAGCAAAGGACTCAGCCACAGTTAAGGATCCAGCCACAGCAGCACCATCCGCATCTGCATCTCCGGGGAAAAGCTCAGCTTCGGTACCACCTGCATCTATAGTAAATGATTCAGCCGAAGGAGCACTTTCATCAGCTCCACCACAGGCCTTGAGCCCGACTGCTACATCTACACCCTCCAGAGATTTTTCTGAATCATTCCCATCCCCAGACTCACCTATGGGATTCCCCATCCATTTTGAAACCTTAATACAACAAGGGACTCAAATGACTCCCCGCTCTTCAATCATGTCAAGGCCAAGGCTTTCATCCCCAAAGAAGTATCCTGCCCCTCTCCCACCTCTGTCTTTTTCACCCAAGGTCTCCCCAGCTCGGCCCCCACCACCGGTGCCCACAGCTGTTATCTCCAGCAGCGTCACTGCTGCTGTCTAGGACATTAGGGGCCTCTGCGTTGCTACCATGCACAGCAAACTCAAAACCAACCAGAGGTCCACAAAGGGAGTGTGTTCTTCTGAAACAATTAGTACTGTCAAACAACTTAGATTAGATAAGAGAGGGACAGTCAGACCGTCCAATCAAAGAACTCTAATCCATATCCCTTGCAAAAAGATTCCATCCACTCAAACACAGATAAATCTCAAACATGCTGTACTCAATGTCAGATCATTAAAAAACAAGTCCTTATTAATAAATAGTTTTATTTCCTCTTATAATCTAGACTTTATGTTTTTAACTGAAACATGGCTTGACAAAAACACTGGAAACGCAGTTTTGATTGAGTGTAGTCCATCAAATTTCAATTTTGTGTCTGAAACACGCCAAAACCAAAGGGGCGGGGGTGTCTGTGCCATATTCAGGGACAATATAGTCACCCACAAATTGTCATTTGGGTTTTTTCAATCATTTGAGTATGTGTCTTTCAAAATGGAGATAAAACAATCTTCCATACTTTATATGACTATTTACAAACCACCACAGAATTGTTTTATTGAAGATTTTATTGAATTACTTTCATTTATACTGACTGATTTTGATTGTTTGGTTATTTCAGGTGATTTTAATGTGCATGTGGATGTGACCAATGACAGGCATGCAAGAGAATTTAGAGCTGTTCTTGAAATGTTTAACTCAGCACGTGAGTAAGGCAACTCACAACAAAGGCCACACTCTAGATCTAGTTATTACAAAAGGTGTTAATATATCAAATGTGAATGTTGTTGATGTTGCTTTGTCTGATCATTTTTGTGTCTTCTTTGACCTGTCTGTTACACCCAAACCAGAGGTCGGGCCTGGAGTTATTCAAAGAAGACACATAAATGATACAACAAGGACACAGTTTATGGAAATGATCAGATTTGAAAATCCTCCATGTTCTAATGTTGATAATCTGTTGGACTCTTACACATCAAGCGTCTTAAATGTTTTGGATACTATTGCTCCTGTCAAGGTTAAAATGGTTAACAATAGACAAAGGGCACCTTGGAGAAGTGAAGATTCGGTCAGGGCACAGAAAAGGGAGTGCCGAAAAGCCGAACGGAAATGGCGCAAGTCAAAGCTCCAGGTTCATTTTGAGATATACAAAGAAGTGCTTTGTGAGTTCAACCAGATTTTGCGTGGAGAAAGGGAGAAGTACTTCTCTAAAATCATCGCAAACTGCAGAAACAATTCTCGCGTTCTGTTTTCAACAGTAAACAGATTAACTAACCCTCCAGTTTCACTGCCCTTAGAACTAATCTCTACATCTAAGTGCAATGAGTTTGCAATATTTTTTTATGACAAAGTCCAAGGCATTAAAAATGCCATAATTTCAGCAACACAAATAGCAACCCTGCCACCAGATAAACACCTTGAGCTGACACATTTCACACCTGTTACTGACAAAACAATGGAAGAGGTTATCTCCAGTCTGAGTTCATGCACATGCTGCCTTGATGAATTACCCACTAGATTTCTGAAGTCTGTACTAACCAGCTTGTTACCACAACTTGTTCAGTTAGTCAACATTTCATTTGAGACTGGAGCATTTCCAAAGGCTCTGAAAACCGCGGTCATTAAGCCTCTTCTAAAGAAGAGCAGCCTTGATCCCAAGATACTGAACAACTACCGGCCCATATCAAACCTACCATTCTTAGGAAAAGTCCTGGAGAAAGTAATATATCAACAGCTCACTTACTTTCTCCTATCTAACAATGTGTTTGATACTTTCCAATCAGGTTTTAGGCCCCACCACAGCACTGAGACAGCTCTGATCAAGGTGACAAATGATATCCGTATGAACACCAACGCAGGTAAGGTCTCAGTTTTAGTTCTGCTGGACCTGAGCGCTGCCTTTGACACAGTGGACCATGGAATCTTACTTCACAGGTTAGAAAACTGGGTGGGAATCTCTGGTACTGCGCTAAACTGGTTCAAGTCCTATCTGGAGGATAGGACGTACTTTGTCGAAATTGGCAACTGTGTCTCAGACAAAATTTCCATGACCTGTGGAGTCCCCCAGGGGTCAATCTTGGGACCCCTCTTATTCAACTTGTACATGCTTCCATTGGGTCAGCTAATAAACAGCAACAATGTGTCGTACCATAACTACGCAGATGACACTCAGATCTACGTGTCACTGACGGCAGGTGAACATGGGCCTGTAGATACTCTCTGTCACTGCATCGAACAGATCAGTTTGTGGATGCAAAACAACTTTCTCCAACTAAACTCAGACAAAACTGAGATCATTGTTTTTGGCCCACAGACACAAAGACAAAGTGTTATCAGTCACCTTGAGTCTCTCTCTCTAAAACCAAAAAATCAGGTTAGAAATCTAGGAGTAATCATGGACTCAGACCTGAACTTAAACAGCCACATTAAAGCAATAACATCATCAGCTTTTTACCATCTGAAAAACATTGCTAAGATCAGAGGAATAGTGTCAAAACCAGACTTGGAGACACTCATCCATGCATTTGTCTCCAGCAGGTTAGACTACTGTAACGGCCTGCTCACTGGCCTTTCTAAACGAGCTGTTAGACAGCTGCAGAACATCCAGAACGCTGCTGCTCGAGTCCTGACAAGAACCAGGAAATATGACCATATTAGTCCAGTGCTCCGGTCTCTGCACTGGCTTCCTGTCACTCAGAGAATAGAATTTAAAACAGCTCTGCTTGTGTACAAGTCGTTTCATGGTTTAGCACCAAAGTACATCTCTGACATGTTAGAGCCGTATGAACCATCTCGGGCCCTGAGAACTTCAGGGAGGGGTCTCCTGGTGGTTCCCAGAGTCAGGACTAAACACGGTGAGGCTGCGTTTCAGTTTCATGCAGCTAAAATCTGGAACAGTCTTCATGATGATGTGAGACAGGCCTCAACTCTGACAATGTTCAAATCCAGGCTGAAAACAGCTCTTTTTACCCGAGCATATGAAAACTGAAAGTATTTTATCTGCACTCTTGCCTTTTACTGTCATTGATAAATGTTTATGTTGGATGTTTTAATGATTGATTTGATCTGTTTTCTTGTAATTTTATGCAACTGTGAAGCACTTTGAATTGCCTTGTGTATGAATTGTGCTCTACAAATAAACTTGCCTTGCCTTGCCACTTTTTATCACAGACTTTTTCTATTTTCCTAGACAGTTTTGCTAGATTGCTGCAATTATTATAGGTCAATGATTCTGAGCAGACTAATATAGCTGTAAACGGCACCGAAGCAACAGTGAAGCAGGTTTGAGAGTGACTGAGCAGCTAATAACAAGACTGGATAATTTATCTTTTACTAAAGAACTACATAAAAGTCGGTTAATGTGGTGTGTGAGTGGTTGGTGGTGGTCGGAGGGGCCGATTGGGCAGACTGGTTGCCTCGCTTTTGTCAGTCTACTCCAGGGCAACTGTGGCTACAATTAGTAGCCTACCACCACCAAGTATGGAGTGAATGAATAATACAATGTAAAGTGTCTTTAGTGTTCAGAAAAGCGCTATATAAGACCAATGCATTATTATTCAATTCTCATTATTTTGGCATAGTATTTACCTGTCTTAGGTCCAACACGTCTTGTAACATGAAACGTATCTTAGCTCTTGTTTTCCTCTCTTTGATGATCTTGTCCATTTGGTTAAAGTACTGATCCATACGAGGCTGGAGAGAGAAACAAATTGTCACCACATACAGCATACAAATAAAAACAAATTAAATAGGCACTATTGAAAGCGAAACAATGGTGGGGAGATACTGGAATATCATTTAGACTCATAAGCATGATATTCCAAGTGTGAGAATTTGGGCGACTTTGATACGGCCAAATTGGACATGGAAGCATCTCAAACAGTGCAGCCCTTGAAATTTGGTCATTGAAGGAACAGTGGTGAAGTGATGAAAACGTACGTCTGGTTAGGTTTGATTAGGTAAACAGATACTGCATTATTTCTCTGCGCTCTCTTACCTTGGCCTTCTCGAAGTCCAGGTCTTTCCCAATGGTGGAGAGCAGCCGGCAGAGACACTCCAGAGACTCTTCATCGTTGTTTTTGAACAGCTTCACGATACAGTCGTGCATAATGACCTCGGTCAGCATCTTTAGTTTGAATAATTCGCCAATAAACAGAATATTTCCGAGTGATCGCCTGTGTTCCTTGTCTTTGGCCTCCTTAAACTCCTCTGTTAGCCGCTGCCTCTCCTCATCCTGCCACAAAAATACAATAGAAAGAAAACATTTTGATTTAGTTGCACATCTGGGCAACTCCATTGTGAACATGGAATAAGATTAAAATCAAAGTTCCAGAATAACATCAGTAAGTCTTTTCTTTTTTCTAGAACACATTTTTACATATCCAAGGAAATCAAAATCCAATAGTTCCCGTTTTTAATTAGTGTCAGAGCCTTACACCTGATGCAGCCTCCAGTTCCTTCTGCTTCTTCTCAAAGATCTCATTGTTTTCTATGTTTTTCCCGAACTCCTTTTGACAGCAGTTTAGCAACAGCTTTCTGAAATTCACAGTGGTTCCAGGGTTATCTGTGGCCGGGACTTTGAGCTGAAATTACAAAGGGATGGATGTTTTAAACTCCTTTAAAACTCCTTCAAAATCCAAGTCGTACACTTTTGGGATTAGGTACAAGCGCCTCCTCAGTTCCTCAGTCCCATCACTAGGATCAATGGCCCAGAAACGCGGCACAAACTCAAGATCACAAGATTTATTTATTTGTTAAAGTTGAATTTAAGCTGTGAATAAGTGTATTTATAAAAAAAATTTAAGGATCCTCAAGATTCTATCATACATTTATGAAACTTCAATTAATTAAAAGAAACCCAATTTATGGTAAGACATTTTTGGTACCCATATGTTAAAGTGGGGTATTATGCTTTTCTCAGATATTTCATATTATTGTAGAGTTTATTCTCAAACACATCATGATCACTATCTCACATTCCGTTGGTTAGAAAATTATATATTGATCTAAAATGGTTCATTCAAAATTCCCTGCGGTCTGACATCTGCGTTGACAGGCTGCAAATAGTCACTGTCCCTTTAAGAGCCCCTGTTCCTTCACTAGCGCAAGCAAGTTTTTAAACTTGAAGTTGTCTTTTTTTTTTGCTTCTGAGTGCTTTGGAGGATGAATAAACCATGCTACGAAGAGGGATATGGGCAGTAGGAGAGCGCCTCCCAGGTAACAACTTCAAGTATGTTTAATACTACGTTTTTCATGTAGGTGCACCAGATCATAGTTTGGGGGCAGCACTTTAGAAATGCCTGTAAACATCCACCCATTCAGTGTCAATGTTTAATAAATAATATCATTCAATTATAATCAACATTTTTACTTAATACTTAACGTTTTCACAAACGTTTTCGCTCTGCGAAAAAAAAGTGCAGCATGTCAAAAAACTGTGTGTATTTGTAATTTATTGAACTATAAATGCATATAGTCAAATGTAGCAGGCCTATTCTGGCCTTAACTGGACACAACGGGCAACTTTTGCAACTGTAGCTTTGTTTACTGCATTTTGTTTTTATGTATGTAGTAAAAAATAGTTGCACAACATCATTGTTGTAGGTTCTGTCTCTAAGGAAAACTTTAGATTTAATGGCAGTTTGAGTCATATTTAATGCTTTTAATGACCTCTTAACTCCCGCCTTAACTAAGTGTAGCTCAGCTTTACCCAAATCTAAAAGGTTACAGCCTATGGGCCAGTGTAACGCCTCATTTGAAAGCTGAAACCTACAAAACTCATGTAAACAGATCTTTTCCCTCACGTTGTTGCCACGTTTTTTGACTTTTTGCTTTTTTGTTGCATTTTCATAACTTATTCGTCATGTTTGTTTCACTCTTTTGTTGCGTTTTCAGCCTCGTTTTCGTCTAATTTTTGTCGCATTTTTGACACTTTTTTAAAGAAGCTTTTAGATTTGGGTAAACCAAACTGGAGAAAATGTGCTCGGTTCAGGTGGGGGTTAAGAGGTTAATTTTGGCATTATTCATGTAATGCCTTTTAATGCTTATTATTAATGCCTCACAAAAACCCTGTAATTTGAGTTGTCGCTGCTGTGCATCTCCTGATCGAGTGGCAAGAATCTGACAAATATTTAATCGCAGCTGTGAACTATTAAATATTAGTTTAATGAAGTGAATTTAAAATGTACTTACCCCATGAAGGCAGCGGCACATGTTGGCATAAGCCACTGAGTAATCTAGTTCGGAGATGGCCTTTTCAAAGGTGAGGTCTATGACTCCCTTTAACCTCTCTTCTGTGTCTATGGGTAGATCTTGGACCTGTTTCATCAACTGCTGAAACGTCTGTGGCATGAGTTTGTTGAGGATGCTTCGAATGCGTTTAAAAAGCTCCTGTGTCTTCTGTTGCTCTGGGTTATTATCCTCCTCCCCTCCTCTCCGCATGCTCAAAATGATTTTGGGCTTCCACACGTTCTCCGCTTTGCTCAGCAGAATGTCATCTACCGAACTACAGTAACTTTCTCCACGCTCCGACAGCGTGTGTTCATGGGACACGGTTGTGGCCTGAGCATCAACTTCATTTCCTTCTTTGCTGTGAAAAAATAAATAAACATTGTATACTGATAGAATGTTTGAAATGAAATGTAGCTTAAGGAAATAATGATAAAGCTCAAACCATTTCTCTGATTCAGGGCAGTCTCCATTTCCTGCATCCATCTGCACAAATCAGAATAGATTCAAAATTCAAATTCAGGGTAATTCTCTTCCTTTCAAGTGATTATTTTCAGACGGTCTCCCTACCTCTCTGACAGGTTTCCCAAACCTAAGGCTGCAATAGGCCTTTGTCTTAGTTGGGGAGTGAGTTGTATCTTCTTCAGTTAGTGTGACCACCTCAAATGGTTGAAAAAGTAGGACCAATCTGGAGGGACATGGAGGGATGGACCTGGGGATGTTACGCGTTATAGATAAGACCAGCAAACCATTCATTTGTTGTTTTAAAACACAAAGCACATTATAAATTGTGATATATTTACAAAAAAATGGATAGCAATCGGTTGCAAAATATTCTGTTTGGAGCAGAGGAGGGGAGAGCAGCCATCATATTTACTCAAGAGTAAGTCAAGTATTTGGAGAAAATGTTACTTGAGTAAATGTTTGATTGTATAAGTCTGATTTATGTTTCAGTCGGGACTCGTGACATAAATTATGAGAAACAAAACAATGAATAATTAGGTAAACAAAGACCAAATATATCTGGAGTCGAAAATTAAGATTCAAGTAGGGGAGACCAGGGTAGGGCTGAAAGATGTATTGTTATCGTATCGATATATGAACATTCAAGATATTAATATAGAAAAAGCAACGATATATCATTATTGTATTGATATCGAGATATGAACAATAAAAATATTAAAAGCAAGATATAAACGATATAGATTTTCATCAATAAAACTGCACTCTTTTGTATTATGTTTTAATTTTTCTGAAAAATGCTTGGTTTTCCCCTAACCCATAGTTATATTGTATCGTATCGATATCGAGATATCTGGCATGAATATCGAGATATGAAATTTTGTCCATATCGTTCAGCCCTAGACCAGGGTCAGTTGTAACAGCGCCAGTTCAACCACTTAGAGACCAGTTAAGTCTAACATGATCCTATCAGTCTGTAGCCTCTCTCTCTCTGATCACACACAGCAAATGTCAAGTCTGAAAGTCTTTGCTAGCAGATTTTGTCTGCAAAAAACATTTTGGGGTAGGAAAGTTACTTTTTTGCTCACACTTGACCTTATGTTTTAGGCTTTTCAGCTAATAAGGTCACAAGACTAACACAATATTAAAATAGAGCTTTTCAGACAAAGTGTGGTGCATTTTCCCATTTCTAATTTCATGCTATAGCTTGATTCAGTTAACTAAACAAAAACAAACAGGTTGTAACACATTACATTAAGGACAAAGTTGTTCCTTTAACCATTTTAAAACACATCTAATACTTCATTTTGACCATAGCATGCCTAGAGTGCGGAAAAGAACGGGAAAATAAATGTTTTTGTTTTCTTTGTAGTTTTCCCTTTACAATAGTTTTGAAGACTATTCTACGGTGTGTTTCTGCTGCCTTTGCATATGCTGTTACTGTGGGATCAGTTGTAACAAAGGCATTTCTTGATTTGACTCCATGTTATTGTTAGAGGAATTATATTTGGTATAAATGTGGGCATTCTGTGTAAAGGTTTGAGAGTCATCTACTCAAACATCAGTGAGTTACAACACTCAAGCAAAAAGTGTTACAACTGTGCCCTACATGTGTGAGTAAATGTGCGGTACTCACCTCTGGGTAGGAGCCAAAGTGTGAGCTACACAGAATAGGTTCTTTTCATCTAAATGTCACTGTCCACAGCCTGGTCTCCAAAGAAAAGTGGGACAGCTGTAATGCAACCAGAAGAGGAACAGGTGTTCATCCCAGACTCTACCCAGAGTCCTCCTCTGACGTACAAACACGAAACTTAAGGAAATCGAAAGATTGGAAACCTATCAGTGGCATTTCATGGAAATAGAAACCGAGCTTAGGGCGTTTGTTAATGCTTCAAACCAGCCTCTGTCGCTTTCTTTTTCAGTTATTATCGACGTGTCCAGTTTAGCTATCGACAAAAACATCACAACAAGTGAGGAAATGTTACAAACCTAGATGAACTTTGATTTGATTTATTTGAGCTATTTTTTACAGTGCGTTATTATTTACAATATTTACGTCATTACATTTACATTTTCACGCACACACAAAAACAAACAAGAACCATTAAAAATAAATAATAACTAAAAAGGAGTAGGCCGAAGCAAGAACGCTTATAAGTGCCTACCCCAATTTCAATTTGAGGCAGCAAGAGTTCTTTCACGGTCCAACCTTCGCTTCTTCAACAACAAAACTGAAGCGAAGAAGAGGACAGATGTGTGAACGTCGATCGGTCACTTCCTCTTTGGAGGAGCGGTCTGTGTGATTCATAGGCTGGCTGATTCCGAAACCCTTAGCCTCTAAGTACTAACACTAACTAATCCTTAACCTTTCATGGGGTCAACTGTTAGATCTCTATGCGGTTAGTGAACTAGAGCTTCAGCAGCATTTGCCCAGTTCGACCGTCCTTACCCAGGGGAAGTGACCTCACCAACAGCTGTTAACAACAACATAAAAAAAATAAAACCAAATGAGCCGTCACAATTTCCTTTAGCCTTATTTTAACTCAACAGCTGTTTCATACAGCTACAGTATGCAAATTAGCCGTGTGGCTTAAGTTTCTACTAAATTAAAGCAAAAGCGCAAACTGCCTTCAAACACACACGTGCCTGTGCTGTGATGACTTACATGTATGTCGTCACTTTTATGAAGTTTGGCTTGTGCAGAATCTCTTCAAGCCAAAAAGAAGAAATAATGCTGTAGAAAAGGTAGGCCGTGTACATATTTTACTTCCTGACATTAGAAACTCCGTATCCCATAGAGTAAACCATTGCGACACTACTAGCGAGCTCGATGAGTTTCTTTTACCATAAAGACAAGGGTTTCAACGTAATTTTCTTATTTAGCAATCTGATTTAAGATAACTGGATGGAAACATATCTGTGGCTCGTTTAATGGGATCTTTAGGAACATTTTCTTGATTGCCATCTTAGGCTTTTTCTTACCGTCAGTTTTTATATGGACAAAACGTCAGATATCTACCTACATTCTACCTATCTCTAAGAAAACAACACACATTTCATATGGTTTAATATAACGCTACAAATGTGTGCATACATATATTGGATAATAACATGCGTACACACAACAAATGGGAAATTATTATAATACAAATACATGCATAAGTTAAGTATTCTGTTCCAGTTATATGTTGTTTTTTTTTCCAGGAGAACCAGACAAGAGCAGAGGGGAAGACAAGAGAAGAACATGGAGCAGTGCAGACACGCACAAGCACAGAAAATGGTGGAGAGCCTGCCTGTTAGGTATTGCATGTGATTATTTGTGCATACATATATTATATAATACACGTGTACACAATTATTATGAAATAAATACAATACAAATACTTAATGTTTAATTAATATACAGTGCCTTGCGAAAGTACTAATACACCTTGAACTTTTGCACATTTTGTCATGTTTACAACCCTAAACGTAAAGATTTTATTTGGAATTTTTGACTCTACAAGGTTTGCACAGACTGACATTTTAGCCCATTCCTCTTTACAAAACAACTCAAGCTCTGACAAATTAGAAGGAGAGCGTTTGTGAACAGCAGTTTTCAGGTCTTTCCACAGATTTTCAATAGGATTTAGGTCAGGACTTTGACTGGGCCATTCTAACACATTAATATGTTTGTTTTTAAACCATTCCATTGTAGATGTAGCTTTGTGTTTAGGGTCATTGTCCTGCTGGAAGGTGAATCTCCGCCCCAGCCTCAATTCTCTCGCTGACTCCAGCAGGTTTTCCTCCAAAATGTCTCTGTATTTGGCTCCATCCATCTTCCCAACTATTCTTACAATCTTCACAGTCCCCACTGAGGAAAAGCAGCCCCATAGCATGATGCTCCCCCCACCATATTTGACACTGGGGATGGTGCACTCAGGACGATGAGCAGTGTTAGGTTTGCTCCATACATAACGTTTGCATTTGGGCCAAAAAGTTCAATTTTTGTCTCATCTGACCAAAGCACCTTCTTCCACATGGTAGCTGTGTCCTCCATATGACTTCTAGCAAACTTCAAACGGGATTTCTTATGGCCTCCTTTCAATAATGTCTTTCTTCTGCCACTTGTCCATGAAGGCTAGATTTGTGTAGAGTATGACTTATAGTTGTCCCATGTACAGATTCCCCCAGCTCAGCGGCAGTACGTCGCAGCTCCTCCAGAGTTATCTTGGGGCACTTGGTTGCATTTCTGACCAGTGCTCTCCTTGTTCGGTCTGTTAGTTTAGGTGGACGGCCGTGTCTTGGTAAGTTCGCAGTCGACCCGGCCCCGGATAAAGCGGAAGAAAATGGATGGATGGATGGTTTGAAAGAGGAGTAAAAGAAGCTATTTTTGTCAGGAAATAAAATCCCTCCATGAACCGGAATGGTGGGCTCAGATTTAATCGTCCGTCACTTTACTCCAATCTCCTTCGGGGAAAACCGACAGGGCATGGCCAGTCCAAGGAGACGGCACCTCAGCTAACAAAAGGACAATAGGCAGGTAATTAGCAGTGATCAGCCATGAATAGGACAGATAATGTGCAGTGATCATCTGTGAATAGGACATGACTGACCGATACTGAGGTGAGCAGATCGTTAGAGACACTACTTCACGGGTGAGAGTAGCTGTGATTAGAGGGGAGGAGCCGGGCCTACCCTAACTCCTCCCCGTTGGTCTATATCTTCAGCTGCGGCCTGAGTGGGACCATTGTCACTGACGAAGCCTTTTGGATGAGAGGCGAAACGTTCGAAGACTTCAACTACTGAGTACAAAAGATGAATCAAGTACCTTCTTTGAAGATGGGCAACTCCTGCACGACTGAGAACTTACACAGACCATATGTCCATATGTATGTATATTCGATCTTTCATGCTGGCCCTGACTGACCCCACAAAGTGACCTCCTGACACACCGCTATCACCAGATTTGTAATGATTTTTAACACTTTATCACTGAAATAACGCATCATGGTTGCACCATTGTAGTAAATTTAAGGGTTGCACACAATCATTACATTTGCCTCCACACAATAAATAAATAAATCCATCGCGGGGAACGGGAGCTCGAACAAGAGGGCACGGACGAGGTAGAGGACGCCATAGAATGTCGGAGAAGAGAAGTCGGGATAAAGTAAACATGGATAAAGAAAATGAGCCGTCTGATCAACTTACACAGTTTAACAGCGAAAATCAGGACCCGGACGTGGATTTTCACACACGCTCAGGGGCTATAGGGGTACAAGTTGAAATGAACTCGGAATCTGTGCTCTCCACCCCGAGCCCTGTAAACAAAAGAGGAAGGACGGAACCTTCGTCGTTGTTTGAACTACAAGCAAACGTGTTCATGAAAATAAAGGAAAGCACTGATTCTCTGAAAAGCTTGATTGTTACCAACAAAGTAGAGATAGGGGAACTAAAACGCACCTCAGAGTTCCTCTATGAAGAGTTCAGAGATATGAAATCTTCAGTGAAAACTATAGATTTTTTCTGAGGGATATGAGAAGAGAATCACTAAACTAGAAGAAAAACTCAAGGCAGAGCGAGCTCACAATTTACGCCTATATGGACTACTAGAAGAAAAGGGAGAAGATTTGAGGAAGAAGATCGTCGACATATGCCTGTCTGTGGCCCCGGAGATCAACAACAAGCTTCAGTTGTTCCTGGATGTTTGTCACAGAGTGGGCCGACTGAGGGATAGAGGACATCGACCCGTGGTGATCCGATTTATCTCCAGATCACTGCGGGATACAATCTGGAACAGCGCCAAGAATTCAGAGTTTTTGAATAGTCGGACACTTCACTTCAAGCTTGATCTGACTGACAAAGACAGAGAGGATTGGAATACCCTCTGGCCGACAGTGGATGCTGCATGAAAAGAAGGGAAAAGAACCTTCTTCGTGGGAGGCAAGGCAATCATCGACGGGAAGGTAGTAGGAGCCTGCGAGGCGGTAAAGTAACCATTCTGGAAAGTTAAGATACTGATTAGGAGTTGAGTTAAGCAGTGGTATGTCAATATGATAGAGGTTATAGGTGTTGGAGGTTCAGCACCCTTTCTTAGTTGACTTCACTTTTTTATTTCTTCATTTTTAGTTCTTTCTTGTGCCCTTTTCTGGTTTGTGTTGGTTTTCCTAATAAATGACTAACAATTTCCATAGTGCGTTAAAGATTGTTTCATTAAATGTTAGAGGTTTAGGCAAGGCACGTCTATTTATACCGCGCATTTCGTACACAAGGCAACTCAATGCGTTTACGTGACAATGCCAAAAGAAAAGCTGTATTGTTTGTTTTGTAGAAGAAAAAAGGCAGATATTATGTTGCAGGAAACTCACTCAGTTAAAAACTATGAGAGGTTTTGGAAATCCCAATGGGGGGGATAGTTGTTTTTTTTAGCGACCCCTGCCTTTCAGCAGGGGTCGCTATTCTGTTCAATAATTTTCAAGGAGTAGTTAAGAAATCGATTTACTCCAGTGAGGGGAGATATATAATTTTAAACTGTGAAGTGGATGACAAGAAGAATGGAAAAAGGAAAAAAGATCCGCACAACTGAAAGTCTGATGAAGGGCTAGACCCGAAACGTTACTCTGTGTGAACAATTAAACTGGTGAGCATATTTCAGTTGTGCGGATCTTTTTTCCTTTTTCCATTGAACTTTTTGGATCCAGCACACTGGTTTAGTACGGCGGATGTGCGTGTCTTTCCTCCTCTATGGATGAAAAGAAGCTCATTATATGTAATATGTACAACTTTAACAATGCAACATTAGCCAAAGCAATGATTACACAATTTGAGGCAAAGGTAACTGAACTGAGAAGTAGCAAGTAGCAAATTAAAAGTTACTGATGTGTGGAGGTTCCTAAATCACAACTCCTTTGAATACACGTGGTCCAATGCTAGTAGAAATGTACGGTCAAGAATAGATCTATGGCTGGTGTCCCCGGAATGTTTTCAGTATGCTAAAGAGGTATCTCACACATACGCGCCCTTGTCAGACCATCAACTAATTACAATACATCTCTCAGGAAAGAGGGGAAACAACCATAAGACTCGAGGTTATTGGAAATTAAATACTAAATGATAATATTTTTTGTGTTCAAGTTACAAATCTATCGCAAAGTATTTTAAATGAGGATACACTAAATTATATTCAACAATTGGAATACTTTAAGTTTAAGACTCGAGAAGCAGAATAAAACTATGGATGAATTAAAAGCCTTGTTAGCTAAACCGTCCCCTCCTGGAACCGCCACCTTAACGTGGTGGGGGGGTTTGAGCGCCCGAATGATCCTGGGGGCTCTGTTGACGGGGGCTTCGTGCCCCTGGTAGGCAAACGGGTCCTAGGTGACGGGTCAGACAAAGAGCGGCTCAGAAGCCCCTTATGAGAGACCAACAGGCCCGGTTAGAACCACAACATTTTAGCACATTTTGGTTTTGGTTCACCCTTTATCTCAGTGAGCAAAACGTTATATAAGGATATCAATAGCAGTGTGTTGTTATATCCGTATACAACGATCTGTTCGTCAGGGCTGCCCAATTTCACCTTTTTTGTTCCTGTTAGCTGTGGAAATCCTGTCCATTTGCGTTAAAAATGCAGACAACATCAAAGGATTAATGATATTCCAAAAAGAAATCAGAATAACACAATTGGCAGATGATACTGCTCACTTTTTGAGTGATAGACATCAGGTTGAGGGTGCCATTGCACTGATGCATAAATTCTCGGCTGCATCCGGTCTTAAACTAAACACTACAACATGTGAAATTATGTGTTTGATTGCAATGAAAATGTAATGTGTTGTAAAACAAAACGTCAACTATCTTGGCATAACAATCACCAAAGATAGGAAGGAAAGGGAAAAAAAGAACCTTTACCCAAAAATGGAGAAAACCACACTGATTTTGAATTTATGGAAACAGAGAGATATCTCTATTTGGGGAAGAACACTTTTGACCAAAGTAGAAGGAATATCCAGGTTTGTCTATCCTGCACTGTCCCTAGAGGTCAGCGCAGCTACAGTGCCTTGCGAAAGTATTCGGCCCCCTTGAACTTTTCGACCTTTTGCCACATTTCAGGCTTCAAACATAAAGATATAAAACTGTAATTTTTTGTGAAGAACCAACAACAAGTGGGACACAATCATGAAGTGAAACGAAATTTATTGGATATTTCAAACATTTTTAACAAATAAACAACTGAAAAATTGGGCGTGCAAAATTATTCAGCCCCCTTTAAGTTAATACTTTGTATCTCCACCTTTTGCTGCGATTACTGCTGTAAGTCGCTTGGGGTTTGTCTCTATCAGTTTTGCACATTGAGAGACTGAAATATTTGCCCATTCCTCCTTGCAAAACAGCTCGAGCTCAGTGAAGTTGGATGGACAGCGTTTGTGAACAGCAGTTTTCAGTTCTTTCCACAGATTCTCGATTGGATTCAGGTCTGGACTTTGACTTGGCCATTCTAACACCTGGATATGTTTATTTGTGAACCACTCTATTGTAGATTTTGCTTTATGTTTTGGATCATTGTCTTGTTGGAAGACAAATCTCCGTCCCAGTCTCAGGTCTTTTGCAGACTCCATCAGGTTTTCTTCCAGAATGGTCCTGTATTTGGCTCCATCCATCTTCCCATCAATTTGAACCATCTTCCCTGTCCCTGCTGAAGAAAGGCAGGCCCAAACCATGATGCTGCCACCACCATGTTTGACAGTGGGGATGGTGTGTTCAGGGTGATGAGCTGTGTTGCTTTTACGCCAAACATAACGTTTTGCATTGTTGCCAAAAAGTTGGATTTTGGTTTCATCTGACCAGAGCACCTTCTTCCACATGTTTGGTGTGTCTCCCAGGTGGCTTGTGGCAAACTTTAAACAACACTTTTTATGGATATCTTTAAGAAATGGCTTTCTTCTTGCCACTCTTCCATAAAGGCCAGAGTTGTGCAGTATACGACTGATTGTTGTCCTATGGACAGAGTCTCCCACCTCAGCTGTACATTTCTGCAGTTCATCCAGAGTGATCATGGGCCTCTTGGCAGCATCTCTGATCAGTTTTCTCCTTGTATGAGCTGAATGTTTAGAGCGACGGCCGGGTCTTTGTAGATTTGCAGTGGTCCGATACTCCTTCCATTTCAATATTATCGCTTGCACAGTGCTCCTTGGGATGTTTAAAGCTTGGAAAATCTTTTTGTATCCAAATCCGGCTTTAAACTTCTCCACAACAGTATCTCGGACCTGCCTGGTGTGTTCCTTGTTCTTCACGATGCTCTCTGCGCTTTAAACTGACCTCTGAGACTATCACAGAGCAGGTGCATTTATACGGAGACTTGTTTACACACAGGTGGATTCTATTTATCATTAGTCATTTAGGTCAACATTGGATCATTCAGAGATCCTCACTGAACTTCTGGAGAGAGTTTGCTGCACTGAAAGTAAGGGGGCTGAATAATTTTGCACGCCCAATTTTTCAGTTGTTTATTTGTTAAAAATGTTTGAAATATCCAATAAATTTCGTTTCACTTCATGATTGTGTCCCACTTGTTGTTGGTTCTTCACAAAACATTAGTTTTATATCTTTATGTTTAAAGCCTGAAATGTGGCAAAAGGTCAAAGTTCAAGGGGGCCGAATACTTTCGCAAGGCACTGTACATGAAAGGAAATAAATGATCCGTTTATAGACTGCGTACGGAAAAGCCGACAAGTAAAAAAAAATATATTAACACAATCTAAGGGTGCTGGAGGAAATGGATTTTACAGACTTAAATAATACCTTTAAGATCAAATGGGTTCAAGCATGTCTGAGAAATGCAGACTCATTATGGTATTTTATCCCCATTAATATCTTCAAGGAAGTTGGAGGTTTACAGTTTTTGTTGCAATGTGATTATAATTTGTCTAATCTGCCTCTAAAACTGTCCACATTCTACCAACAGGCTTAGCTGGCATGGAAGCTGTGTCATACTCATAATTTCTCCCCTCATAAAACCATAATATGGAATAACAAATATATAACAACACGGAAAAAATCATTGTATCTTAAGAAATGGATCGATAAAAAAAATATTTTCATTGAAGATATATTTGGAAACGGGGGAGACATTATGAAATATGGAAACTTTATAAATCATAATACATTTCCCGTAACACCCCAAGAATATAATTATGTGATCAAAAATATTCCCACAGGAATCAAAGAGTTAATGAAAGGGCATAACAGAACCCCCAAAGACAGATTTAGGTAAAGTTTTTTTTTTTAAATGGAATTGATATTAGAGATACAAAATGCTCTAATAAATACATTAGAAATATATTTCAAAATCTTAACACACCAATACCTGCCTGCAAAGCCTACTGGTCTGCCCAATTTTTTGCCTCCAGACGACTTGAGCATTGGAACAGCACTTGGGCGGTGAGTGATGATGTGGCTGCCTGACCACCGCCCAACAATATAAACATAAAAAATAAATAATTGTAATTCAAGATTTTTTCCCTGAACCACTTGGCCCCAACACACATAACTGTCTGACAGGTCTAAAAACTGCCGGACTTTCAGGACTCCTAGACAGAGAATAGTGCTCTACAGATGATATTTCCAAAATAATTGCAGCCTTTCATTTGTAAAACTTGTGTATAATGTGTACTAAAAAATACTACTATAGACGCCATAACTACTTTTCTCCACTCTTCCTATGATTACTGTAAAAATAATTACAAATTAATATTTGAAATGAAGTGGAAATGGAGTTAAGAACTAAGCTCAAGTCAGCATTGGTCATTTTTAGGAAATCCTGCAAATCTAGATTGACCCCATTTAGTTGTATTTATCGAGGAGTTTTTATTACTTTTTGTTACTTCATGACCAATTGTTTGGCGCAAACTTGAAAAACAAACTGTCTCCACTTTTCCACAGATAAATATGTGACTATAACATGTAAACAGCCTTAAGGATAAAGGCAATGTGCTTTATGCTAAAATGATGTAAAAATGTCTAACATGAAGAAAGTTTTTACAAAACATTTTACTTACAAATTGAACAATGTTTCCCCCCCCAACAGTCCACGAAAACCCTACATGGCCTGTTAGGCGGCAAAACAGCAACAAAATCACAGCTTCGAACCACTTTTATTAATTTGCAACAATGTTTATTTATCTCTTCCAGTTGTGGATGTGAAAAGAGGCATTAATTTCTTTAATTAAATATCTTTTTTAATAAAGTAAAGCAAAAAAGTATATACAAATTTTTAATTTCTTTTCAACTGTGTAATCAATGACTCGGGCTGGGACACAAGCACCTTCTGCGCAGAGAGGACATAAATACAGAGCGTTTTTAGGGGCACATTACATCAGCATTGGAAAGAAACAATCTATAATCGCATATGTACAGACTAGAGATGGACCGATACATCAGGCCAATATTTGCAGCTTTGAGACTTCAGCATAAGCCCATATTTTTGTCATGTCAAAGAGATGCGTAAGGCTTTGTTCAAACACTTAGTGAAGTGGTGCACTGTATTGACTGTAATTTTCACATCAAATTATTTGATTGCAAATTATTAGTTTTATAATAATAATCTATCCTACAGATCTGTCCCAAAACATCTGCTCTTTATCAGCTGCTTTGTTTTGTAGAATAGTCATTGGCCAAGGAAAAAGCAAACAAATGAAAAACAGCAAAACACATATCGGTCGACCTCTAGTACAGACTCTCCTGAAATGCATCTCTGCTCGTCAGAAGCAGAAAAGGCCTTAGGATTTGTACTCGTATTATTATTCTTCAGTCTTTTTTTTGTTTTGCTTCAATAATTTGCTTCTATATATTTATTATGTCACATCTTTTTAAAAAAAATCCCACATCAGGTTTTGCAGGTTGGGCAGCTGTGCAGGTCCATATTTAGGGTCTGTTTGGAGCGCAGAGGGGTGTAGTACAGGAGGCAACAGGGAGGGGGCGCCCCGCAGCAGCAAAATGGTCAAAGTTCATCGTTTTCACCCCTCTCTAAAAGTAGTCCATAGTGAAATCCGCAGGAGTCCACAACCGTTACATGGAGCAATGTCTGAAATGTGAATAGACGGCCTTCTGTCTCGTTCACTTTTCTTTTTAGGTTTTTTTAATAGTTTTATTAAAAAACACACACTCCACTCATCCAACACCGGGGAAAGAAGCCAAGCGAGTGGTCTACATGGGCGCTGCATGTAGACCAGCACATGTGACAGACCAGTCCTGTTCACATGATAAAAGAAGGAAGTCATCAAAAATATAGATGCCGACAGCCTTTGAAGTTTATATCTCTCTTTAAGCAAAGTGTCTTGGATAGTGTGAAGAGAAGCCATTTTGAAACAATAACAAAAAGAACGGCATCATCTTCAACGGCGCGCAACGCTTTTCAGCATTCTCATATCTATTCTCTATTAAATCCTGTATTTATTTCTCAAAAAAAGACATTCAGTTGCACAGAGAAAAAAAAAAACACAAAATAAAAGAAAAACAAAAAATAACATGATCGAACGTGCGATCCATAATACAATCTCTCCCAGTTGAAGAATTTTTTTCTTGCTTTTTTCTGTTTAAGCAGAAGGATTTTGCAGATTCAGACTCCTCTGAATCGTCCACGTGTGCGGGTCATTTTCCACAGTCCTCTCTGGTTTTGGGGACGGGGTTTGTTGGTTGGGGACGGGGTTTGTTGGTTGGGGGCGGGGTTTAGCTGTTGTCTGACTCGTCCTCGGCTTCTCGGAGCCAGGTGAAGAAAGCGGTGACTGACTTGAGTGCCACCCCTTTGCCCGTCTGCTCCGCGGGGTCTTTGCTGGACTCCCACTTGTAGAAGGCCTCCTCTTTGATTACGTCCTCGTCGTACAGAGCGTCGAAGAACATGCGCAGCAGATCTGGGGCACAACAAAAGAGCACGCAGATTAGTATACGGTACACCTACTGTATACCTACATATCCATCACCATGAATTAAAGGTAGTGCTTGACTTTTGGGCTTCAGATGCCATTATGTGTACTGCATACTGATTTGAACAGGTTAAACTTATGGTAAATATCACTCGTTGAGATGAAAAGTGCACATGAATATCAGTCCGTGAATGTCCCCTTGTCACAAATGCTAGACTATTATACTGTTTTTACGGCTGCAAGCTGAATATTTCGACGCCTACAATTTTTTAAATGTAATTTCTGTTTCCACTTAGTCCTGTTGTCACCTGCCAGTATGAGCCCGCCATGTTTCATTTCACTCTGATCGCAAAAGCTATCATGGAAAAGACAGACTCAAAAAAGGCATCATGATACTGGTTTGGCACAGGTTTGAAGCTAGATGCCCTATAAAGATTCTAAAGAAGAGTCTAGCTGCAACTTGATCTTCTGTCCAGTCTTCACTCACTTGCAGGCTGCTCCATCTGCACCATGAGGGCCTGGAGCGCGTACAGAGCCTGCAGCTCCTTCTGTTCGTCCTTCAGAAACTTCAGCAGCAGTTTTCCCCGTTGTTTGATCACATCCACGCTTACTTTGTACGGGTTCTCACCTATAAATGACAAATAACTCAATTAATCATACACAACTGTGGAAAAAATAGTACAAACACAACAAGTAACATGCAAGCAGTATGTGCTTGTGGGAAGTCTCTTACAGATGATGGCAGATTGACAGATGCAGGTCATCAGTGCCCTCACAAACATGTTAGAGGAGGTCTGCTTCTCGTCCAGGTTGGCCTATGCAGCAAGACATGAATATTCATTACTTAGTTTGTGGTTGGTATTTTTGTATGTGGAGTTTTTTTTTTTATGATTTTGAGGAGTTTAGGCACCTATACATCCCCACATCACAACACCATCAGTCATTATGCACTCATTTATCAACAATATTGCACACGAATAGATTATGACCACCATTTTTGTATATAAATATTGTACAAATACATAAAACACATTTAGGTAAATAGTTTGTAAAGTTTAATTTAACTTAGTGAGAGTACTACTGACATCAATCCAGTCAAAGATCCTCTGGTTGTCGGCCTGGTCCTGGATCAGTCGGTCGAGATGGTTCGTCAACTCCAAAGAACTCATCTCAGACTGTTGACTCTTCTCAGACTCTTCTCCAAGAGTAAACTCTACATTCTGCACAGAGGAATTTCAAGACTTCAGTTCAGAAAATGAACTCGATAACAAATGGTATGGGATTATCGTTATTATATTTTGTGTACCTTTTCTGTCACAAACTTATTGACGTCTTCATCCTCGGGCAGGTAGTCCCTCCATTTGAGGCCGGCCTCTCTCCACATCGCACCTGCCTTTTTATGGCTCTGGAAAAACAGTGATAACAGTAGGTTTAAATCTTTAGGATAATTTAAGTAATTAATTAAGTATTTCTAAAGAGGCAAAGGATGATACTTGGGTTGGACACAGTATAAAGGGCTGATCACTCACCATTCCTTTGCAGAGTATAGTGAGAATCTGGACCAGCAGGACTCCGGCTTTTTCCAGAGGGATCAGAGGCTTCGCGACTTCCCTGGAGACACAAAAAGAGAGCGCAATTCACATACAATCCTCTTCACTGACAGTGGATAGTATTGATAATAAACATTTATTTCATTGTGCAAGCAAATATGACAGACTTAAATGTTCTATGCAAAGTTCAAAGTACCAACAAAAAATTGTGTTTGAGCATTTTATACTAGCACCCAGAGGAATGTGACACTTCGTAGTAACAAGGATGTATGATACAACGATTACAATACATTAAAGGACAGGTAGGAGTGAATTTGAATTGACAAGATCTGGGCGGTAACAAGATAAAGATTCACCCAGGAGTACATGTTATATAGATTGTCTGAAGGTAGATAATTTCCAAGAAAAAAAAAGTTGCAATACTGTTAAAGTACTAACATCTTTTTTCTTTGTTTGCATTGCCACACATTGATATAAAAATTAAAAGAGTAGCCAGCTCTATTGATTCTTGAGCTGCAGTGCGATTTACCTGAAGAGCTCTCCCATGGGAATCCCTCCCTCGTGAAGCATCGGGGTGATCAGCTCCGCCAGATACAGCCAGATGTGAGGGATGTCTATGGCCATGTCGTCAGCCACCTCCAGGATCTCCTGAAGCCTAAGGTCAAAGGGGAAAGTAATACATTAGCAGTACAACACTAACATGTCTTACTTTAAGAGCATGCATAAATTGTTTCATAGAACAAACTTGACCCAATTTGCTACCTGTCAAAAGTTTGGAAACACTTTATGTATTGGGTTTTCTTTTATTTCAGGACTATTTACATTGTAGAATCTCACTGAAGGCATTCATTTATTACTGAACACATGTGCAATTGTTTTAAACAAAGAAGGTCAAATAGATTCTTCAAAATAGCTGCCTTTTGCTTTGATTACTGCTATGTACACTTTTGACATTTTCTCAGTGGGCTTCACGATGTCGTCACCAGAAATGGTTTTCACCGCACAGGACTGATGAAAACCATGTCACCATATGGAGCTAAAAGGGTAAAAATTTTGAAGAAATTAAAATAATAATCTTAATAATAAAATAAAATAAAAAATAAAATCTATTCTGAGTCATTTCATCCTTTTTTGTCCATCCATCCATCCATTTTCTTCCGCTTTATCCGGGGCCGGGTCGCGGGGGCAACAGTCTCAGCAGAGATGCCCAGACTTCCCGATCGACGCACAACTCCTCCAGCTGTTCTGGGGGGACCCCGAGGCGACACCAGGCCAGCTCGGAGACATAGTCCCACCAGCGTGTCCTGGGCCTTCCACGAGGCCTCCTCCCAATAGGACATGCCTGGAGCACCTCCCGAGGGAGGTGACCAGGAGGCATCCGGAACAGATGCCCTAGCCACCTCAGCTGGCTCCTTTCGACATGAAGGAGCAGCGACTCGACTCCAAGCTCGTCCCGGGTAACTGAGCTCCTCACCCGATCTCGGAGGGTGCACCCAGCCACCCTGCGAAGGAAACTCATTTAGGCCGCTTGTATTCGCGATCTTGTCCTTTCGGTCATTACCCAAATCTCATGATCATAGGTGAGGGTAGGAACGTAGATCGATCGGTAAATCGAGAGCTTTGCCCCCTGACTCGGCTCCCTCTTCACTACAACAGTCCGATACAGCGACCGCATCACTGCTGACGCCGCACTGATCCGTCTACCGATCTCACGCTCCATCCGTCCCTCACTCGTGAACATGACCCCGAGATACTTGAACTCCTCCACTTGAGGCAAGGACTCCCCACCGACCTGAAGCGGGGAAACCACCTTTTTCCGGTGGAGAACCATGGCCTCAGATTTGGAGGTGCTGATCCTCATCCCAGAGCGAGCTGAAGGTCCTGATTTGATGAAGCCAACAGAACAACATTGTCTGCAAACAGCAGAGATGAGATTCTGAGGTTCCCAAACCGGAAACCCTCCAGGCCCTGTCTGCACCTAGAAATTCTGTCCATATAGGTAATGAACAGAACCAGTGACAAAGGGCAGCCCTGGCGGAGACCAACACGCACCGGGAACAGGTCTGACTTACTGCCGGCAATGCGAACCAAGCTCCTGCTGCGGTCATACAGGGAACGGACAGCCCTTAGTAGAGAGCCCCGGAGCACCCCCCACAGGGCACCACGAGGGACGTGGATTAAAAAAAAACACATGTGGACTGGTTGGGCGAACTCCCACAAACCCTCGAGCACCCGATGAAGGGTCCAGTGTTCCACAACCAGGAAGAAAGCCGCATTGTTTCTCCTGGATCCGAGGTTCGACTATCGGCGGGATCCTCCTCTCCAGCACCCTGGAGTAGACCTTACCAGGGAGGCTGAGGAGTGTGATCCCTCTGTAATTGGAGCACACCCTCCGATCCCCCTTCTTGAAGAGAGGGACCACCACCCCGGTCTGCCAATCCAGAGGCACTGTCCCCGACCGCCACACGATGTTGCAGAGGCGTGTCAACCAAGACAGTCCTACAACATCCAGAGACTTAAGGTACTCGGTACGAATCTCATCCACCCCCGGAGCCCTTCCACCGAGGAGCTTTCTAACCACCTCGGTGACTTCAGCTTGGGTGATGGACGAGCCCCCCTCCGAGTCCCAAGCCTCTGCTTCCTCATCGGAAGACATAACGGTGGGATTGAGGAGATCCTTGAAGTACACCTTCCTCCCCAGTCGAGGTCAGCAGCCCCCCACCCTTACTGTAAACAGTGTTGGTGAAGCACTGCTTCCCGCTCCTGAGGCGCTGTATGGTTTGCCAGAATCTCTCCGAGGCCGACCGATAGTCCTCCTCCATGGCTTCTCCGAACTCCTCCCAGACCCGAGTTTTTGCGTCTGCGACCGCACGAGCTGCAGCACGCTTGGCCTGCCGGTACCTCTCAGCTGCCTCCGGATTACCACAAGCCAACAAGGCCAGGTAGAACTCCTTTTTCAGCTTGACGGCATCCCTTACCTCCGGGCACCACCACCAGGCTCGGGGGTTGCCGCCGCGACAGGCACCAGAGACCTTACGGCCACAACTACGAGCAGCCGCATTGACAATGGAGGAGGAGAACATGGTCCACTCGGACTCCATGTCCCCAACCTCCCTCGGAATCTGGGTGACGCTCCTCCGGAGGTGGGAGTTGAAGACCCTACTGACAGAGGGATCCACCAGACGTTCCCAACAGACCCTCACAACATGTTTGGGCCTGCCAGGTCTGACAGGCTTCTTCCCCTGCCAGCGGATCCAGCTCACCACCAGGTGGTGATCGGTTGACAGCTCAGCCCCTCTCTTCACCCGAGTGTCCGAGAAACGCGGCCGGAGATCAGATGACACAACTACAAAGTCGATCATCGACCTCCTGCCTAGGGTGTCCTGCTGCCACGTGCACTTATGGACATCCTTGTGCTCGAACAAGTGGTGTTCGTTATGCACAAACCGTGACTAGCACAGAAGTGCAATAACAGAACACCACTCGGGTTCCGATCAGGGAGGCCGTTCTTCCCCATCACCCCCACCCAGGTCTCACTGTCGTTACCCACGTGGGCATTGAAGTCCCCCAGTAGAACAATGGAGTCCCCAGCCGGAGCACCATCTAGTACCCCTCCCAGGGACTCCAAGAAGACCGGGTACTCTGCACCGATGTTGGGCCCGTAGGCCGAGACAACGGTGAGAGACCTGTCCCCCAACCCGAAGGTGTAGGGACGCGACCCTTTCGTTCACCGGGGTGAACTCCAACACGTGACGGCTGAGCTGGGGGGCTATGAGCAAACCCACCCCAGCCCGCCGCCTCTCCCCGCGGGCAACTCCAAAAAAATCTCCAGGAATTGGGATCCGGAACCCAGGCTGTGCGTGGAGGTGAGCCCGACTATATCTAGCCGGTGCCTCTCAACCTCCCGCACGAGCTCAGGCTCCTTCCCCCCCAGCGAGGTGACGTTCCATGTCCCAAACGCCAGAAGCTGCGCACGCGGACCAGGTCGTCGAGGCACCTGCCTTTGACTGCCACCCAGTCCTCTCTGCACCCGATCCCTACAGATCCCTCTGCGGGTGGTGGGTCCACAGGAGGGCGGGCCCACGTCATCCTTTCGGGCTGTGCCCGGCCGGGCCCCGTGGGCAGAGGCCCGACCACCAGACGCTCGCATTCGAGCCCCAATCCCAGGCCTGGCTCCAGGGTGGGGCCCCGGTTGGCCATACCGGGCGACATCACAGTCCTTGATCTGACACTTTTTGTTTCCTACATAATTCCGTGTGTTCATTCATAGTTAAATGCATTCAGTAAGAATCATACAAAGCAAATAGTGTTGAACATAAAGAAAAACAATACATAAAAAGTGTTTCCAACCTTTTGACCGGTAGTGTAGATTTTCTATCCTTGCACTGACCCTTTGAAATACTGGGGTTTTGAGAGGATGCTGGCCTTGACGAGCTGGTGCAGGAGGAGGCCCAGGTGCTCTCGGCCCATTGTGCTGCGCTCCAGAGTTGACTCCAAACCGTTTCGAACAAAGACGAATAAGAGCTGAGGGCTATTCAACTCCTGTACGCATTGGAGGGCTTCCTGTATGGGGAGTAAAAACATTTATGAGGAAAACTTGCTTAAGTGAGGTTTGTGCCAAGATTGACATCTGAGATTTTTCTTGAAATGTTGCATGTTGTAGTTAATGTTGTAGTATTAGCTCTTATAGAATTACAAGAGCTAATCTTACAACTGATGCTACTACTACTAGAGATACTTCAGCCGCTACAACTACCCAAGCATACGCACCTTCATGTCATTAATATGTAGGTATTCCTCAATAATGGCGGTTGACTTCTTCTCCAGTTCCTCTTCTGTCAAGGCAGGTTTGGAGGGCGCTGGAGGAGGAGGGGTGGCTCTTTCCTTTTGTACTGTAGCCCAAAAAATAAATAAAAAATCAATCAAATCATTATTACAATTAAAAAAATTAAAAAACACATCTAATTTTGTTGGGGATATTTGTCTTCTGCCTCGATTGATATTTGTACTAATTTTGTGTTGAGTAAGCTCTTGGTTGTTCAGGTATTTTCCCAAACGCAGATAATACCACAGATAGCTTTGTCTATACAATACAATTTAAGGAAAGTGGAGATGATAGTCTGGTGGTTAAGGCTGCTGCACATATGGGTGAAGTACTTTTCTGTCCTCAACGTCATGAGTCCTATCCCCCCCGCCCCCCCCCCCCTTCACCCTGTGCTATCACTTTTATGACCATGTGCCAAATAAAATGCTTACTCCAAAACAAAACTAAAAAAGGAAAGAAATGAGCTGGGACACCACCGGTAGCTACATCAATACGGAAGTGCGAACGCTACCATGCCAACATGCTAAAGGTTCATGACTATGCAAAATGGGAATTTGATGCAGTATGATTTACACAATCCCGATCTCTATACTGTAATCTAAGATCTTGCTGCTGTTTGGACAGAACATAAAATACGTGTCAAACGACTTGTAATGTGGTTGAGTCTCACCATTGTCTTTGCTGCGGGCCCTCTCTCTGCTGCCTCGGTCGTCCGTCATACTGGACACTCGACGCACTGGGTCATTGGTGCCGCGCTGCTCCCTCTCGCGGCTGCGCTCCTCGGTCTCTCGGCTGAAGCTCCTCTTGGTCACCTGCAGCCTGTTCCTGTCCCGATCGTCCCGCCGCTCGAATCTGTCGCCGCCCCGGTCTGAGCGCTCGTACCGGTCTCCGCGCTCTCTGCTGGAGCTGTGTCTGTTCGAGGATGTAGAGAATGATCAGTACATAGAGCTACTCTGACACCAAATTTTAAAGGATAATATCTAGATACAGCTTAGAACTGTCTTTGGCCTTTGATACAATAGTTCAAGTGAGAAAGACCTTATCTTGCCTGTTTCAACAATAAACAATACACCTAATATTCAGTTCTTACCTCTGAGGTACTCTTCTGTCTGACTCCAGAGAAGAGGCTGAGGATGCGGATTGTTGCAAAGCTGAGAACCGGTTCAAAGTGCTCGTGGCTGGTCGATTGCCTGAATCTGAACCTAAATGTAGAAAATTCAGTGTAGCTTCATGACTTTTTTTATTTATGATTTTATCCACAAGACCTACCAGTGTCTGCAGGTTTAGTGCTTGTTCCACCACTGCTGCCTTTGCCCCAGCTTCCCCATGTGCCTTTACCTCCAGGGGCGAGGAGCTGATTGTTGAAGTCAAGTACAGGAGTCTGAAATTATAAAGACATTTACAATATACAAGGTGACAATGTACAAGAGAACATTTGAGCTCATCCAAGGATCTCTTTCACATTTGTCTGTTCATCCTCAGGTAATCAAAATGATTTTAAACTAAACATTAGAGGAATAGCAGCTCCACCTTGTATTGTTTAGTCACGTTTTAATTAACAGACTCCCATACATTTCTTTTTCCAAACAGATTCCACTGTACCTTTGTGATTTTGCTAAGGCGAGAAGTGTCAATAGGTCTGTTTTTAGAGATGGGCACTGTGTTCCAGCCCTCATCCTGAGGGGGTTGTCCTCGTCCTGGAGTATGAGATCCGCCCCGCCCCCCAGGCCCCCCTCCTCCTCCTCCTCCTCCTCCTCCTCCTCCTCCTCCTCCCATCCTGCCTCCAGAGCCTCCTGTGTCCTTCTTGGAGATCAGAGCTTGTTGGACCTTCATCTGCTCCCGGTGCTCCTCCATCTCTGCCTCTTTGTGAATCTGGTCAATGGTTTTAGGGCCCTGGTCGCCTCGCCTCGGCACCCAGTTGCACTGGAAAAAGTAAGGGAAAGACATGGATTTTTATTGACAGTAATTTATAAGTTTGTGTGTTGAAAATGAACCGGTGCACATTTGAAAGATCCGTTGCTGTGGCTCAACTGTCAGGAATAACAGATTTTGATCATAGTTAATTTCTTATTATTAAATTGTTATGTAGCTACAGTTACTCCTGAAGGAATGCGTGTCAAAAAAGGTCTAATTGAAAAATGAAATAGGTGATGGCCGTCAGAATTTTTTTTCTAAAAAATATTCAGAAATACATTTTCATTTAATTATGACTCGAAATACTACAGCAAACAGTAGATTGATTATTCAGTTTTCTACATTACATTGCCGTGTTGCAGATAGTCTTTCCAGATTGCTGCAGTTATCACAGATCAATAACTCGTGTGGGAGTGGCTCAGAACCACAAAAAACCCTTACTTTATTTATTTTTGTTTTTGCATATTATTTACCCGTCTTAGGTCCAACACGTCTTGTAGCATGAAACGTATCCTAGAGCTGGTTTTCTTCTCTTTGATGATCTTCTCCATTTGGTTAAAGTACTGATCCATACGAGGCTGGAGAGAGAAACAAATTGTCACTATATACACACAAATTTAAACAAGTTAAGCATTACAAAGTGAAATGTATTTCCTAAATGTTGAAAGGAGTTATAGTAATATAATTTAGACTCATACACAATGTTTTAAAAGCATGAAAAATGAGTGTGAATTTGGATGAGGTTGACAGCCAAATTACACAAGAAAACTGTTCAAGAGCATCTAAAAAAGTGCAGCTCTTGAAATAAAATTAGGTTTGATTAGGTAAACAGATACTGCATTATTTCTCTGCGCTCTCTTACCTTGGCCTTCTCGAAGTCCAGGTCTTTCCCAATGGTGGAGAGCAGCCGGCAGAGACACTCCAGAGACTCCTCATCGTGGTTTTTGAGCAGCTTCACGATACAGTCGTGCATAATGACCTCTGTCAGCATCTTTAGTTTGAACAGTTCACCAATGAACTTGATGTTTCCAAGCGAGCGCCTCCGAGCCTTGTCTTTGGCATCCGTGAGTTCGTCCGTTAGCCGCTGCTTCTCCTCATCCTGCCGCAACAAGACAATGTTAATACAAATGTGAGTGTTTATGTGGAACATGGTGTGTGGATTAAACTTATAAGAAAACGTGCATCTCTATTATGAACATGGAAAAGAACATTCCTGAATAACAACATCAAGTCTCATCCTATCACTGATTATTTATATAACTGCATACATAATATTACACATTTATTACTAATCCAAGTCTAATCTAGTAGTTCCAGTTTTTAATTAATGGCAGAGCCTTACATTTGATGCAGCATCCAGTTCCTTCTGCTTCTTCTCAAAGATCTCGTCGTCATCTTTGTCCTTCTCAAACTCCTTTTGACAGCGGTTGAGCAGCAACTTTCTGAAATTCACAGTGGTTCCAGGCTTATCTGTGGCCGGGACTTTGAGCTGAAATTACAAAGGGAGAGATGTTTTAGAACTCCTTTGGAAAATCCTTGTTGTACACTTTTGAGATTGGGTACAAGTGGCTCCTCAGTTCCTCATTCCCATCACTAGGATCAGTGGCCCAGAGCCGGGGAGGATTTGGCCAAAACACAGCAAATATGGCTGCCAAAAATTATGTTTTTCCATTGAATGCTCAGAAAGGGCTTTTGAAATTGTTGACATGGTACATATACAATACACAGAAAATGTTTTGACTTAAGAGAGAAAAATGAGAGAACAATCTGAATCTCTCAACTTAACATGTACAAGCTAACTCACCCCCATAAGGCAGCGGCACATGTTGGCATAAGCCACGGAGAAGTCTGGTTCAGAAATGGCCTTTTCGAAGGTGAGGTCTATGACTCCCTTTAACCTCTCCTCTGTGTCTATGGTCAGTTCTGTGACCTGTTTCATCAGCTGCTGAAACTTCTGCGGAGTGAGTTTGTTGAGGATACTTCGGACGCGTTTGAAAAGCTCCTGTGTCTTCAGCTGATCCGGGTCGTTTTCCTCCACCTCCTCCGGTACTCGCCGTGTGCTCTTCTTTGCGGTGGGCTTCCATGCCTTCTCCGCTTTGTTCAGCTGGATGTCATCGTTCAGGGACATGCTGGTGATGATTTTACGCGGCTCTTTGCGCTGCAGAGATCGTCGTGGCCCGCCCACTCCCATGCCCATACCCGGAGGCTAAAGAGAGAAGATTTGTTAGTTAGTTTAGTTTAGTGTAGGTGAAGGATACTATAATCATGATGAGCATAAACACTTACTGGTCCTCTGCCTCCTCCTCCCATACCTGGCCGGCCGAGGTTGGCGAAGGAAGGTGTGAAGTCGGGACCGCAGTTCATTCCCGGTAATCGGCTGGGGTCAAGCTGCCGCAGAGGAGTCTTGTTTGCCTAAAGAAAGCGCCATTTTTTTATGCCAACTTAAACAGACAGTGACTTTTGTCAATAACTGTGAAACGTGGGATCTGCCCAGATAAATTAAACTTTACCTTATCCAGGACGACGTCGCTGATGGCAGGCAGACCCACCGGTTTGTTCATACTGGCAGAGCTGAATTGGAATCCCAAGAGGAACTCCCTGTCGTATTTCTTTTTCTCCTCCATGTTGATCGGCTTCCATTGTTCTGCAGGTAAACAAAAATAACATGCTTTTCAAATGTGTTTTTTTGTTTATACTCAAGCATAATTTTGAATTAAAGAAAGAGGGATTTTAGATCTACAGTGTTTAGATTTGTGGCAATGGAAAAAGAGAGAGACATTCTGCTAATTGTTAGAGCTGGGAGGTAAATTCATAATGCTTCTTCCTATGCTTTCAGTTTCAAACAGAAATCTCTGTTATTATAAGTTGTTAAAACGCCAACGCCACACTTCCAACAATGCAGTAAATATTACCTTCACAGATAAGAAGCAGCACTTACCCTCTTTGTACTGGTACTTCTTGTCACTAGGTTTGACAGGCTCCGGCTGAATGTTCTCTGCATCCAGTTTGTCCTCCTTGTCCTCCCAGGTGAGGTCTGCCTCCTCTGGGGTGGGAGGGGCAGCCGGGGCTTGGGGCTCTGGAGCTGTGGCAGGCTCTGGCTCTGGCTTTACGACCACTTGCTCCTGAATGAAGCACAGAGGACGAAGTTGGTTTAATGCGGTAGGTACGTCATCAAAAATATAATCCAACAAGATTGAACAGTTGCTTTCAAACTATCAGTCAAATCAATCTATTAAATTAGAGGAGAGAATTCAAGGCATCAAAGTTACCTGCTAGTTCTGTCACTAGTCATACAATACTATCACTAAGGCAAATGATTTAATAACCATAATCATAAAATGGGTAGTTTGTTTTTATTATGTGTCAGCAAAACCATTCTCCAGTACTCCTTTGAAGTTGTGAAACACATTATTAAACAGAGCAAACGCCATCTCTGTAATTTGACATTAAACGGACTACCTCTTTAAAGGCATCCAGGAGATCTCCCACTGCTTCCTTTTTGTTCAGGTCCTTCATTTTCCTCTTTTTCTTTGGCACAGACACAGCAGCTAAAAAAAGACAGAAACTCAAATTGTCAGCTGCCACCATGACACATCCTCGCATAGTCCAGCCGACTTACCTTGCATAGTAGCTTCCGCAGGGACAGGGGTGGTGGCTGGGGGTGGTGGGGTGTCCTCTCGCTCCTCGGGCGTGGGATCCGGAAGCACAGTTTCAGGTGTACTCTCAGGCACTGGGGCTGTCTCTTCTGAAGGTTTAGTTTCAACTGGATCTTCTTTCGCAGCTGCCTGGACTTCTGGCGTCTCCACTTTTTCTTCTTTAACCTCAGTAGCAAGTGGAGGAAGCGTTTCTTGAACTTCCATTTTCACCTGCGAGACCTCGGCTTCAACTACCGGCTCCTGGATAGGCTCTGAGTCTCTATCCTCTGGTGGTACAGGTGTGGTCTGTTCAATGGGGGTTTGAATGATATCAATAGGTGCGGGTACATTCTCAGATTGTTGCGCGAGGTCTGGTTCAGCGATTGGACTGTCGTCCCGCTCAGTGCTCACGGTGGGGGCATTGGGATCCTGAGGCGCGGGCAGGGGCAGACCATTGGGAAGGCGGAGCTCCTCAGGCTGTGCAATGGGGGACTCTAACGGTGCTTCAAGATGATTCAATGGCATTGTTACTACAAGCCCTTCTGACTCTACCACACCGTTTGATGAAGGGATAGCTGATTCTTCCAACGCTTCCTCCATTTTTTCCTCCTCTTCTTCCGATTCGGAGGCTTTGTGTTCGTCTTGTGCATTCGGGGATGGGACGGGGTCAGGCAGTGGCGCAGGGTAAGAGGGGACCTCTGGGGCTGATTGCAGAGGCGGGCTGGGTTCTCGGGGAGGAGCAGTCGGAGGGGCGTCCATTACGTCCGAAACAGGAGCTGCGGCGTTGCAGTTAAGTGGTGTGTCCTCTCCTTCAGACACAGAGAGAGTATTGTTCGTTTCAGAGGCTGGGACTTCTGTGGAGATGGGAGTGGGTTCAGAGAGTTCAGGTGTCTTTGATGGAGGCGGAGGCGTAGGTTTCCCTCGGTCATCTTTAAAATACAAATGTTTCAGAAACATAAAGATAATGGACAGGCTAAAATTCAAACGCAAACCTAAAAAGGCTACAGAATATAAACATAGGAGCTTTATCATTATCAACTACACGAAAAAAATAAATATAAAAAAGCTCAATCAGTTATGTAATATAAAAATGTGGATATCAGGGAGATGTGGGGAGAGAGTGTGCTTTTAAAAGTGCAACATCATTCATTTACTTATAATTACTTTAAGGGTTTACTCTTTGCATTTTTACCTCAGTATCTCAGGTTTATGTCGCTTGAATCACTTTGCTAAAGCCTGTAACTAATCCCTCTTGAGGCTCACCTGGTCTGACCAATGTAGGCGCGGATGCAGCTGGGACGCTCTCACCATTGGCTTGTCCCACTTCTGTGCCTTCTGATCCAGATATGGCTGTCTGTGGGTACAAACAAGAATAATACCCATTACACAACAGTGAAAAGCTAAAAAAGGACCATTGCTCAATAAGTCTCTCACTAAGAAATGGGCGACAGTGGCTCAGATGGTGGTGCGGGTCGTCTTATAACGGACAGTGAACCACAGACTGTCGTCGTGTCCTCATTATTATTATAATCAAGGGCTAAACTTATGTGCATTGACTTTGATACAGCGCTGACTTACTTGTGGAGGCGTCGGGGTGGAGCCACTTCGGCCCCCTGACATAATCTCCTCTGTGATGTCTCGGCCTCCTCGGTTAGGGTCTCTTATTCTGATCTGTTGGAGAAAGAAGCGAGAGTTAAACAAAGATTTTAACAATGGTTTAAGTCACAAGAACTATATTTGTTGCGTCTTGCGTTGACAAAAATAATGACTAATAAATCAGCGGAAGAGACGCTGGTTAGGGAAGACAAAAAAAAATTAGTGGCATTTCACAAAGTTGTTGCTGACACATTCTTTCGCCAACCTCCTGTCTCATGGTGGCTGGCTTGTATTGGCCCAAAGCGACATTTCTCACATTCTCAACAATGAGGCACACCAGATCCACACAGTAACCAACAGCATGCACATTCCTCCACTGCCTCAAATGAATGCGCTTTAGCTTCTTTTTCCCACTTGTTGTTTAGCCTGAAGCATAAATGGAATAGAATAGGTTATATCTGCTGCAAACGCACATTACCAAAGTCATCTACACCCAGCCGTTTCTCTCTGTAAGAGGAAAAAACTTCTCATAAGGAGGGTCCACTGCAAAACACGTGTTTTCTATTCTCTGCTTTTCTCTCACGGACGCTCTAAATGCTTACCGGAGTAGTCAGCACTGTCACTGAACTGGTATGAACTAGAATACCCAGCCGCAGTAGCAAAGTAAACTCAAGTTTGCAAGCACAACATGGCCTCCTCCTCCCCACTCTCTGCCTCTCTTTATTCGTCTGTCTACTTTATACGCTCAACACGCAACTGACCCTTACCTGCCAGCAGAGGGTATGTCAAAGTCTCCTCACCGCCGGCATGATCAACCACAGCAGGCGGGTTGGATCTTATTGCTTGGACTTTGGACGCCACAAAAGCTCAACTCCCCAGCGTGAACATGGCTGCTTTTTAGTTCTTGGGACTTTCAGCTCACTGAAAATCCAGACTAAATCCCAGCGTGTCAGCCACCGGACATAGTTGGGGTAGGGATTTTAACTTGACAGCAGCAGGACACGAGCTAACTAACAACTAGCCTGCCTTGACCGTACCCTCCCTACTTTCTCACTAATGCTGAACAGAGGACGGAGAGAGAGAGAAAGAGAGAGAGAGAGAAAAGCGTAAAACCACTGGCCTTGTAAAGCTGTGGTATTGGAATGCGCACCCCCGCCCCTCAGCGACGATCAGACAGTTACTTAAAAGAGCTGCCGGATTTGAGTGCAAAAGTCAGCCGTAATAACTGCAAAAAAGTTGAGGTCAGGAACAACTAACGCAAAAGAAACTCTCGCTTTTCTCCATGCTAGCGCTGTCACATTGCACGGGCGGACACAAGTCACTCCTCTGGGTTTTTTTTCTTCCCCCAACTCTTGACTCGCCCCTAAGCACTAGGGGAGAGCCAGAGGAAGAGTGGTTGGTTAGCCCTTCCGCTCAGCAGTGGGAGGGGACCTATAGCCACGTGGAGCTGAGCTAGTATGTGCTGACATGTCCTTCATCCCCCCTCCCCCGAACAGGTTTTTTTTTTACCCCCCAGCATTTAGGCAGCGAAAAAGGTATGAAATGTTTGCACAATTGGGCAATAGCCACAAGGGGCTGACATAAGATCATGCACACGGCCCAGAGACGACGACTATTACTGGGGCAGAAGTGAAATTGGTACAGTCAATGAGTGGAATGGGGATTAAACAATGCTAGCACAATATTAGAGCTACAGCTGAAGCAATGTCATTGAACCTGGATGATGAATTCATCCCACTTTGCAATACAGAGCCTTACAAAAGTGCATTATTCATTCCCTCCAGTCCATCGTTACTGTACGTAGCCACAGCTGCCAGTAAGCAATGTTAATTTGTGCCATTGGACTTTCCAACCACAACACGATTACGCTGCCTGGCTGGTACCCCTCATGGTCTCAACCTGCTTATCTCCAAAGATCTGATGAGATCGGGCTTCTCAAGGCGTTATAGCTGTAGTCAATGTATTTAAATTATTGACAAGTAAAGTAGGCTTAATAGCAGACTACATTTGCCGACACAGAGATTACCCCAATACATGTTTCCTCACACACTACCACTACAGAGAGTGTCGCCGACCATAACACCAAACAAAGCACAAAGTTGTAAGATCTGCCTGATGTACCCTGCCATTACACTATGAAACAACTTAGTGATGCAAAAATAAACTTTTGTCAGGTTTTTTCAGCTTGTGCTTGCACATTTATCAGATTCATGGCTCAACTTGCGTGGGTTGTGTTGGGGTCAGGGCCCATGGGAACAGGCCAAAGTCCTCCCCAGACGACCACAGGCGCTGATAAGCGCTGCGTTCACCATAAAAGGGGACAGGCGATATGCGTTAGACCAGGGGTGCCCAAACTACCGCCCGCTTTTAAATGGTCCGCTGCAAATTTAAAAAAAAAAAAACAACTTTTTTTGTATATAATTGAATATGTCCCACATATGAAACAAGCGCTTGACCGCATGTATTTCTCAGTCTTAATGCTTGTTGGCGCTGCTGTCTTGAACAAAGCAGTGGCGCCCGCCATATCAGAGCAAAAATCCAAAAGAGAAACAAAATATGGCAGAGAAAAAGAAACGCAAGATTGAACATAAGGGCTGAACATTTCAGCCACAGTGGGGAAATCATTATTTCTTCACAGAGGTAAATGGGAGATACGTTTAATAATAATAATAATGCCTTACTTGTATTGCGCTTTACAAGTCTGTATTACCAAGTTTTTCTCAAAGTGCTACACTGTCGTCATTATTCATTCACTCCATACTCAGTGGTGGTAAGCTACTGTTGTAGCCACAGCTGCCATGGGGTAGACTGACGGAAGCGAGGCAGCCAATCTGCGCCATCGGCCCCTCCGACCACCACCAACCACTCACTCACATCATTCATCCCGGCCTTTTGTACATGTTTTTTAGTGGTAGGGGAAACCGGAGTACCCGGGCTCACTCCACACAGAAAGGCCCCGTCCAGGTGGGAATCGAACCTAGGACCTTCTAGCTGTGAAGCCAGAGCACTAACCGCTGTGCCGCTGTTTGTTTAAACTGCAACGATCCTGTTGCAGTAATGAACACAGTGTTAAAAATCAAAATTCAGTTGATTTTTTTTTAAGGGATTCATGTCAAGTTACTTTGGGCTATACGTCTCACTCTGTGCTGGTGAGGTATTGTTTTATTTTGCTGGGGGTTCCATTTTTTCTTTAGTTAAAAATAAATGAAAATCCATTAATAGAAAACTGTGATGAAACTGGGCTGGAAATTGCGACCATTTTATTCGCATACGCTCCCAAATGTATGCCTTTGCGATCTAAAAATAGGATTACTCGAATGTTTGTGACTCCCAGTGTAAAATGCTCCGGCCCACCTTAAAAGAAAGCATTCTCGTGCTACATGTAACAAACCTCCCATCATTGTTTTACGAACGCTGCCAGTCAGCAGCAGCAAACTTTCTGTTCTAAAATAGTTCGAGAGCATATAGTAAACTACGATCTGTCCTCTCTTTTGGCTCATTCGTCCCAGTTCTCTGCTATATGTGCCTGTGCGCCGCTCAAATTCATCAGCCCGCTTTCATTGAAGGAGCGAATGATTTTACACAACTGTAGTCTCTTTAGGAGCAAACGAGGAATATATATGTCATTCATAAACTCATTGGGACTGGGGGCATCTCTCAAATGACCCTCGATGTCAGGGAGAGAAGCAGCGCAAAGTTCAATCCAACCCGCTCGCCCCTCGTGCAGCGCTGAAAGCGAATCATTGCCGTTCTCGTAATATACAACACGTAAAGTCACAAACGCAATGTCAAACACGTCTTCAAAGGTCCTGGCAAAGGATTTTGTTGCGTGTAGCGCGACCTATGGAGCTGTTAACGCAGCACAGAGTGAGGAGAGTGAAGGTGCAGAGTGAGTAAATTTTAGGAGCACAATCCCTACCAAGAAAAAAAGTTGATTTCAAGCCCTGCATATTCAATTAAAAAGCACAGTTAACATTTTATTGAATTTGCTTTAATACAATATAATAAATGAATAGACTGCCCATGCTTGTGTTGGGTTCTCAAACGTTTTGAATTTCATTATTTCCCAAATATGAACTAAACAAGAAATTCACTGCAACACAATCAATCGATGATACAGACTGTCCTGTGCAAAGAAAAGCCAGCAGCCGGATAGCAGAGTGACTGATATACACTGCTTAAAGATGAGACAATGCATGTGTGACTACTACTACTACGACTACGACTACGACTACTACTACTACTACTCAAATTCATGATTGTTCCGTCAGCTTTAAATCATTTTCAGTTCTTTACCACATGTAATAGGCTCTTGGTTATGTCACCAAGAGCTGTGTCAAGCTGGGATTTTCTCATGAAAAATTTGACCCCAGCACTACAGATAAAGCCTAAATAACGGTGATAAAATAGTTTCCCTTTTAATATTTCACTCAAGGATCTCACCAAGGACACCTTTGTTAATGTTGCACAACAGAGTAATAGTTTTATCTAATATCTATCATCTATCTTTATTTTTTGCTCAATTTGGATGTAGGGAAAAGCACACGACTCACCTGTTTACGTTCTCTCTTAGTGTGCATGTGCTGAGGAGGCTGGGGCGGAGGCTGCTGCTGTTGGGGTCCGGCGTTGATGAGGACCGGCGTGGGCTGCACCCCTGCGGGGAACTGCTGTGCCGGGTAGTACGCCCCTGCTGTGGATGGGACAGAGAGAGTAAATGTAATACTCAACACTACTTAACCAATGCTGTGTATCAGATCGAAAACAAGATCTGTGTCTGGTACAATGTATGACTGCATAATTTGTAGGGGAAAAAAAGTGTAAACAGCGATTGGTAGGTTTTTTCCCCCCAGCCAACGCAAAATGAATTAAGAGGAAGGTATTGTTATCGTCTGTGTAAGAAAATGTGTCCGCTGCGTTTGATCCATCTTATCTCCATCTGCATCCAGCTGGAGCAACATGTCAGGAGCAGCGGGCGGCCCAGGGAAGCTCCCTCAGATCTTGGGCCAGATCTTGGTCAGGGTTACTGAGTTATTGTGCATATTTTATGATGATGACACTGACGGCGAGGGAGGACAATAGCCTTTATGACCAGTATTGGGGGTAACGCATTATAAAAGTAACGAGTTCCAAAAAATACAGGTGAAATTCGGGAAAATTTGAAAATCATGTAAAAACTGCATTCACTGTTATTCAACTTAAACTGTGAAACATATGATAGACTTAAGTGAAATATGTATAGCCTTTATTTGTTATAATTTTACGTTACGTCTCAGCTTGTAAAAACCCCAAATTAAAAATCTCATAAAATTAGAAGATTTCAGAATCAAAATTATAACAAATAATCATATATCATATATTAGTTTCACATTTTAAGTGTAATTACAGAAATAAATGAACTTTTGAACGATATTCTAATTTCTTTAGTTTTACCTGTATATTACTTGTTTCAGTAACTAAGGAATATAACATATTACACAAAATACGGGAATATATCAGTCCTTACCATTTCAGTAAGTTGAGCTACAAGTGAATTTACATAATTTGGATGATGTATGAACAAAAATAAAACAAGAGAATGGGGGAAAAGGAAATGTTTGACGGCACTTTTGCTCAGTGGCATTATTACTATTTTATATTTTGCCAAAAGTAACTGTCATGTAGCTCAGTTATATTTTTTAAACAGTAATATGTAATACAAACACGTTACATTTTTAAAACTAACTACTAATATAGAATAGGGCTGGGCGATTTTGGGAAAAAATAATCACGATTATTTTCCCCATATTGATCGATCTCGATTTTCGATTCGATTTCATTTTTTCATAATACATTAAATACATCTTGCTGGTTCATAAAATTAGATACATATTTTGTCCAAACCTCAGCTCAAACAAAACCAAATGCTTTCATCAAGTCTCATTTAACACGCTAAAGTCTTCCATTGTCTCGTCCAAACTCCCAAACTAGGTTTGTTTGTGCCAAAGAAAAGGCTGTAAACCAGTCGATTATACAGTACCATGAAGATTGAGATTGACCAAAGTAGAGATTGCGATTTTGATTAAATTTCGATTAATTGCCCAGCCCTAATATAGAATATATTACAATTTTAAAGTAACTTGCCCAACACTGTTTATGCCAAATGGCCGAGGTGGAGCATAATTTATTCAGTATATGAGAGTTTAATGAGCTTTGCACTTTTGTCAGTTTAAGATGTACATTACCCCCAGTTACATTTGTTCAAAGAGAACAAAAAGCCCTTGCAGCTAGTATCTGTTCAGTTGGGCTGTATTCAATATTCTACAGTTCTTTATTGGAACCCAACATAACAGCTATAAGATTTTTTATAGTTTACAACAAACTTCCCTTTTTTTTCTCCATTTGCAAATGTTTTAACTATCACATTCTTCGCTGAACTCTTATCTGAAAAGTGTTCACAGTTCACCCATTTGTTTCTCATATTAAAAAGTACAGTGTGACTTAGAGCTGGGTTGCTGGGGTCACTCTGAGTAAATAAAGACCAGATAGAAGAGGCTTAACATACTTTAGTTACAAATTCCGAAACAGAGTCCAGGATTCTGGGGGCTGCTTCATACCGATGCCTGAACTAAAACACCTTTATGCCCTGAAAAGACTTACTAAAAAGTGCAAACTAATTTTACTACAGTGACTATGTCATTCCAAATATGTTTCTGGGGCTTAAACAGCAAATTTATTTTCCTTAAGAGCCAACATACTTGAAGCTGTGTTGAGTACTGGACTTTTCCCTCAATCACACCCAGTATCCAAACATGACACTGACAGCAACTTTTTCAAAACCATGCTTATACTTTTTGTTCCTTTTTTATTTCTTTATTTTTTTGGCTTCATGGCATTCACATACAGCTTCCACCAAAAGGGCCTTGCATGCAATGCTCCAGCAAAAACAAAACTGCAATTCCCCAGAGCTCCAGCCTCCTGCCTAGACATTACCAGTCCAGGCCTTAGTTCCAAAGAGAGAAAAGAGATCTTGCAACAACATGGCCACACTTTTGTAGACATTACCTGGCCTTTGCAACTAGCCTCCGTGCATTTTTGACAAATCACAGATTTCTCTCAAGAGTCGAAGAGTAAAATCCCAATTATTTTCTTGCTTTTCCGAAGGCCTGCCTTTTTTTCCCTGCCCGCTGAGCGCTGCTTCTCTCCCCCTCTGCGTGCATTTCGATCTAACTAACTCACATTACTGAGTCCGCATTGTTGACCGGGAGCAGCGCGGCCTAAATATAGTCAAAAACCCACAGCAGCCAGCGACCGTGCGCCAGAGCGAAAGGGAGGGAAGGCAGAAGAAAGAGGGCAAGAAGGGGGGACAAGCTAGAGACCTAAAAAGTTGGAGGCGATTCTTTTTCTTTGCAGGATAATACCCCCGATAGCTCAAAAAAAGAAAGAAATTCTAAGTATGTTTTGGGGAAGGGGTCTGGATAGAAGAAAGGACATACCCTCATCGTCCTCCTGCTCCTGCTCTTGAGACCCCCGGTTCCCCATGGCCAAAAAGGGAAAACTAAGGCAAAAGTGATGGCGAGAGGGGGCTTTTTTTTGGTGGGACCCCCTCTCTAAAACTTCTTCACCGTCCGCTCTACAGGTGCCCCAGCTGAATGACTTCTTTTAATGTACAGTCCTGCCTCTTCCAGCGTGTCTGTGCAGGGCTCCTCCCACTGACCTTCCTCAATCCTCCCTCGCCTTTCGCTTTTTCCCCCTGCAGATTGTAGCGGAGACAGGGTGGGCTGTCCGGGCTGTTGGCTTTGGGAAACACTGGCGATTGTTTTAAGTAGGAAGCATGACGGTTTAATGGCTATTTGAAGAGCAAAAATATGTGTGTTTGCTGAGTGGTTTTATTTGCAGTAATTTCAATAGATTATAATTGGAATTACAAAATTGTAACTGCAGAAAGCTGAAGTGATACATCACTTTGTTATAAATCCCTCTCTGTCTGAGAAATGTGTATAATATTATAGATAATTATTTGATTACTAAATTAGTTAGTTGGTAATTGATCAGTTGCCAAATAATCTCCTTATTTGATTCAGCCCTAGATATTTGACATCATAAATCCCTAATATAACTCCAGATGGCTCTCATTTCCTCTATGCTTTCTGTGTTGAGGGTGCTTGGAGTCATCGCTGCTGCCTACTACAAAGAAACAGAGCGAGGGGGTGGGCTGTTTGGACAGGGTCAGTTGAACCAGATGACTCACCTCAAGGGGTGGGCGTCTTAAAAATATCCTGTCACCATCATCTGTGAGCAAACCCGGACTTTGCACATGGGGGCGTCTGTTTTACCTGACTTCTAGGGAAAAGGCCTATTAGGACAGACAGGAATGACCACTTAAAAGGGCAAGGAAGAGGCATGCACCTCATATCCTAAAGGCGAGCTCCCCACTGAGGTTGAAAATGCCAAAATGTACACATTTTGAATGCAGTGCAAGTCCCCCGTGGTTCAGGCAGGGATTTACTTGTTTTGTGTCTTTATTTTCACACAAAGTGGAATAAATTGAAGCCTAAAAGTGACAATTTAGCATGACCCAAATAACAATATTGGGTCATGTTGTCACTATTAGCATGACCCAATATTGGGGTAGTTTGGGCCTGTTTATCCAAGCCTTTCATCGTAGGTATGACCTAGCATAAATTAACATAAACAAATGAGCAGTAATAATGTTTGGCAGTGGTCTGCAACCCACTGAAAATGGTCCCGCCAGTTTAGAACCACTGGCCTCAATGATTACCCTTATAAGATTTATTTTAAACACAGCCTGTACATTTCACCCGTACATTATATTTCAGCCCTCGGTTGTGGCATTAAGACAAAATACTGGTTCATATTTTTGAAAGAAATCTCCAGCTCCCAAGTGTTACAGCGCTTCATACTGTACGTGGCCCCAGTGGCATGAGATGGGCTGAATGTAGAGAATGCATTTCCCTACAAGGTCAACACTGAATTAAACCCCATTGTTTACATTAACACAGAAATGTAAACAAGCCCCAAAACATTATCAATGCGGAAGTATTTATAGACGAGAGTGGAATGACTTCACAACGAAATCTCATCACACTAGGCTTGTTCGAGATGCGGTTGCGGCTCGCCTGGATGATCGGCGAGAGTAGCCGACGCAGCGGGGGCGGGGAAAAAGTCTGAAGACCATCCGACCGCTTCACATCCAGAGAACAACGAGAGCAGCCTCAGATCACGCAGCGTTCATTTCAAGTTTATCCTAAATAAAAGTAATTTACCTCCTGCTCGGTTTCCTTTGCTCCAGCAACATCATTCTTTATCAGAGAACATTTTCCCATTTGTTTGTTTGTTCGAGTTTGTGAGATAAAATATGTCCTTTTAAATCACAAGTTTGTTCTGAAAACAATCAAACATGAGGTCTATTTTGGGGCAATACATAACTAATAGTTTCAGTCATAGTTTATTTGTTCAGATCTAAAGCGTTGCCCTGAGGAGCGAGGAGGGGGGTCAGAGCACGTTTCTGATCACAGCAGACTCGTATGCCTGAGCGTGAGCCACTGACAGGTGGGCGTTTTCCCGGCCATGGAGCCGCTGCAGTAGCCTTTGGAGAAATGCAGCGGCTGATCAAGTCAGCTGGTCTCGTTGGGGTCGCACGATCTTTCCGTGCCCCACGCGCCCATGACATCAGAGCCTGTCTGGAGCAAGTCGGACAGAAATCTGCAGTCGGCTGTCGAAACTGCGTCCATCTCGCTCATCTCGAACGAGCCTAATGTCATATGACCCTTTAGTTTAGGTCATGTGGTCTTCTCGTCATGTGATTCACAACATGTCCCACACATTTCCATTTAAACTATTTCCCTGTGGACGAGCAAACTCGTGAGGAACTCAATATTGAGTTCCTCACACACTTTTATTTTTCCTATGAAGTGAATACTCAATAAGAAACAAAAATGTTTGTGAGCAACTTTCTGAAGAGTTATAAACACACACTGAAGGGACACTAAAGTACAAGGAATAACAAAATGTTGGAAGCTCTGCGTGTCCTGAGTGAATCTGGGATGAGTGGAGGTGTTTTTTACAGTGGAGATTGGGGCCTTTATTCCTGCTGCTGCTCGCTGCACTTCAAACAAAAGACACCACATAGCTCAGATGCCAAACGCTGGGTTCAGCAGGTTTGCTTTCAGGGCAAGAGTAGTTACTTTGACACACTAACATCCAGCACCTCTAGAGGGCAGTGCAGCACATGAGTGAATCAACGTGGCAGTGGTGCAATGAACATGGCAGAAGTCAGTCAGTGTAGAACAGTTGTTGCAAATTGGACGATGAGCCATTTCACATTTTATTATTTTCCTACACTTAATGTTATGTTGCCAATTTATTACCTACTCAAAGTGTTCATTTGTTTTTCCTTGTACTAGATGAAGAAAACCAACTCCAAGTGTGGACGCATAATTCACTTATTCCACGTCATAGATAGAAGTGTTCACCATGCCTTTGTTATTAATATGATCCTCATAAATCCAAGAGGGGAACATGCTTTTCTTATAAGTTTGCAGTTCTACAAAATGCTAATTAAAGCTTACCCTAGCATTCTATGTGTGCAGTACTTTTAGGACAAGGTTTACAAAATGTGTGGCATAAAAAAGTGGCTTGGATCGGTTAGAGCCCCTTACCAAAGTTGTTATATTCAGCTGGACTGGTGCCTGGGTAGAAGCCTGGGGTTCCTGCAGGTCCGGGATACTGCTGCGGTGTGGCGAGGAAGCCCGTTGGCCGGTACTATAACAGATAAGAAAGAAACATTTGTTGTAGTATACAATAGAGATGCATGGGACAGATTTATGTTTAAAAAGACATATAAAAGACAATATCTTTTGTGCCCCCCACCACTGCATCAACAACCAAAAAAGCATTATAATATGATATTTCTAAATAGACCATGGCTGAAAAGTCTTTGAAAAATAGTCTAAAACCTTGTTAACAAGAGGTTACACCTGCAAGGGGGATCGAGCAGATGACAGGCAGAGCAGACACACTAAAACAAACTCATGCATGGAGAAACAGGTCTGGGACAATATGGACAATTAAGGCTACATAGATCAATTCCATGGGTCGTAAGCTGCAAAGTGCTGCTTGTATTACGTTGGACCTGAAATCAAATGATAATTGTGTGACCTGACCAAATATGTTGTAAACCTTTTTAAAAACATGAAGACATTAATTTAAAAAAAATAAAATAATCTTATTTAATGTTTTAATGCTCATTGGGCAAAGTAGGAAGTAGCATAGAGTGGATTTGTACAGAGTGACTAGATCCGATCATCATCCTTATTTTACTTTTGTTGCAATAAGTTGCATGGACTGCTGTGTATACATGTAAGAAATGTATCATAATCTTCTCGCGACAATCAAGTGACAGTGAAGTGATCACATGTCACTGATTTGCGCTCTGTCTGGGCTGAGAGTTGGTGGCTCATGTCCAGCTTAAATTAGACAAGCTGAACATCTGCCTGTTTGTTCAGCTGAACATTGTGCAATGTATTTAGCCAATAAACAATTCACTAAAAAGGGTACAAGATGAAATGATGGAGGAGGCCACTTCTGTCATGATCACGTCATTCATTTATGTTGTACAACCTAATTCTGTTGAATTACGTGATCCAAGTGTGAATACGGCCTTACACATTCTTTACAGCACTATTTGATTTCTCACCTGTTGTTGCACAAAGTAAGGTCCTTGAGGTGAGCTGGGGAAGGGTCCGGGGATCACCATCATCTGTGAGCCAGGCTGATAGACGTGTGTGGGGGTGACAGGCCGCGGGGCACTGCTGGGCGGGACGCCACGAGGCCCACTGCTAGGGGGAAGGTTTGGCCTGTTTGCGTAGTAGGGCTGAGGAGGGGGAGAGCGAGAAATGGAAAGTGTGCAGGTGATAGAAACAGGACAGCACGATGAACAGTGGGAGGGAGGAGGAGCCAAAAAACAAGAAAAGAGAAAACACACATTAGTAAATGTTTACTTGACAAAGCATACAGTCATCCAATTACATATACCTCAAATTCATGAATTAATAAATGTAAATTAATGATAAAAATTCAAAATAGTTATGTCTACAACTCCAAATAAAATTTTTGCTGAGATCGCAAAGCACTGGTAATCTGCTAAGTTTGCAACTTACCAGGCATTTATGCATTCTTATAGATACGAATAAAAAAATGGCAAAACAAGGCTATCCCCTGATGTAGATTTTTGTAGCTGTTCCTGTAATGTTCCACAATTTAATTTCTCTCAGTGAGTGGTCCTTGCGGTTCTCTCTTAATGCCTTCACAAGCTCATAGTATTGGAGCATGAATCAGTGGCTAGTCTCCAGCTGGAAACATATTGGTGCTGCCTGCTGCCAGAGGAGATAAAGCAGCTAATACCGGTTCATTCAGATCGTCTCATTGACATTCTACTGCCAGACCGGGAGCCCACAACAACGTAAGCTGGAGAACTGACACGGAGCCAACAAGGCCAAAATACTGAACATGTAGGGACTAAAGTGAGGAGAGGTATGGTGGACAGGTTTGACGTTAGTCTACAAGCCAAATGGAGGTCGTTTTGACTCATATCAGCAACCACTCAAGCCAATTACTTTAAGCATACATTTGATTGTGATTAACTCTGCAGTCCTAATTTCTATATAAAACCAATACAAGCATGTTTCTTCCTAACCAAGTAATTTAATCATATCAAAAGACATACAGTAAACAAAACTTCACAACTACATAAAAAAGACAGTGGCCAGTGAGGAGAAAGGTTTTTGTTAAGCCCCGATCCATGAGGATAAAGTGATTTACCTGCAGCGATCTGAAGTTTCCCTTTAGAGCGGCGCAAAAACACAGATCACACACAAAGACCCATCAAACAGAAGCAGAAGAGGAGGAAGAGAAGGAGGTGGGAAGGGGCGAAGAAGAGACAAGAGCAGCACAGGAGTTAGAGCAAAGCATCAATGAGAACCAAGCAGGGAGTTTACAACTAGCGGCATGCAAACAGGAGACGACATGAAGCTAGGACCATTTCTACCTAAATGAAGTAATCAACTTGTGCTCTAAATTTGCTCTAGAAGCAGTGCACCAAAGTCTAGACTAGAAAATGATGCACTATTGGTTTCTAATAACTCATGTATAAAATAGTTTGAAGACGTTTTTGAGGGGGCAGAAGTTAAATTCACAAGTCATAAAGTTAAAAAACAATAACTGTCTACCCCTCCTTAGCCTTTAACAAACATGCATGTCTTCAATAGCCACAGGTAAGTAGGGATGGGTACCGTTCGTTTTTTTTCGATACCACTACTTTAACGGTACCTGCTTTTCGGTGCCGGTTCCTTAACGGTACTTTTTTCGGTACCTATGTCATTTTAATTCAATTAAAATAACGTGTATAAAAGGAAAAAGTCCTAAAACCGCAAAACAGAAGCTCCACAGGTCGCAGCAGCGTCACCTGTAACTTCATGTTTTGAGCACAATTTCCACTTAAGCAGTGATAAAAAGAAATAAAGGACGTTATTACCTCCTGAGCTGCAGAGACAGATCCACATCAGGACACGGGTTTCTTTCGGATAAACTTTTCTAAACACACTGCGCTTTGACGAAGCACTTTCCCGCCAAAGATCCTTACATGGTGTGAGCGCTCACTCTGCCACTAATAATGTACAACAACTGTACAAAAAATGTCTAATACAGAGTGAGCGCTCACTTTTCCACAAACAATCTTTGATATTCCTCTCGCTGCAGCTGCTTGTAAAGTTGTAAACAACAGCCCGTAAACTCAGCCTCCGGGTCTGTCGCTAAAGGTAAACACGTCTTTCTTGTTGTCACTGCTCTGTTTTGTTTTTCAATTTGCCTAAAAACTCAAATTTCTTATTCAGTCCTGGTTTATAATAACTGGTTTAGTTTGACTCTGGGTTTTACAACCGGTGTAAGTCCTGGACCTGGTTTAGTCCTGGCGCAGACCGCGGCTGAGCCGTCTCTATTACAAATGTTTAGTACGTTATAGCTTTGCTTCTCTTTAAGTTATAGTTTTAAGTTATAGTTTTGCTTCGCTCCATTTGCGCTGAAGCGGCTCATTATCTGCGCACACGTTCATGTTTTTTTTAGACTCGCTGCGGGTCATATATTGACTTCTGGAGAGAAAAAGAACCGAAAGTTGGCACCGAAAGAATTTTAGTTTTTCGATACCACCCCCGACCGGAGCTTTTCGGTCGGTTCCAAGTAGGCACCGTTTAACGGTACCCATCCCTACAGGTAAGCCTTGTACACGGTTTGTAACATTAGGCAGATGTTGTTAGTACCTGTTGGTGTAAAGGCCGGGGCCCAGAGGTGAACTGGAGAGAAGAGGCAGACAGAGGTTAAAGACAAGCAGGGGGGGCATGCTTCAACAGTACAACTAAAACACAGCGCAAGGAAACAACACTTTACAATTTAGATTTGGTCTCAGTCTTTGGATAACTGAAATGCAATTTAGTTTTAGACGATGAAATAATCAGGAACTAAATCTACAATACATTAGTAATTTGAAATTAATTAAATCATTTTGTATGGAGGCTTGAATCTAGTCCCTTTCCTTCATGTCTTTTAATCCATGTTTAATAGTTACTAGTTATGACTGTGTTCTCCCAATATTTAAAAAATCTTTCAGACAGTCCACCTGCTCCTTTAATGGATCCAGACTGTGGAACTCTTGCAGCAATGCATCTGGTGTGTCCAATGCAAGTCCATGTAATGCAAGTCCATATCTAATAAATAAATAATAGTTGACTATATTATCTTTGGCCATACTTGTGTAAGCTCTCCATTTTTACAGGAGTTTTCTGATATAGACAAAGGTTCTTAAGCTGTCATCTGTACTTGTATGAAGAATCTGTACAATACAAACCTTTGTGCAAGACTGACAGCATGCACAGTGCAGGTCCCCTACTTTTGCTCTGCATAGTGGAGCAGACTGCCAGAAACGTCAATACTGACAAAGTGATTGGAGAGGAGAAACATCCAACACTTAAACTATCTAGTACAAATGGCGGCTTAAGAACCATCCATGATCTTCAGTTATAGTTTTAGTTACAGTAATTAAGTGTGTCTGGTTTGGTTTTGTATCTATCAGGAAAAAATAAATGAAAAGTGAGAGCTGCCAGCTGAAGGAATGAATCTTAAACATCGCTATTGTTTTGCACAAAGCAAGTCAATTGAAAACATGTTAAATAATGTTGAATGTGAAAACTCAAGATGTTCCTGAGGCTCCACTCGGCTGCTCATGTGTTTGCAGAGAGCCTGCTTCATTACTGAAAAACCCAACACGAGAAAGTACACAACAGCTGGGACAGACATGCACCACTACACAGACCTAAATACTCACTGCACCTCTGTCCTAAAGAGGAGCAGTCGGTTAGTAACAATATGCACAGGAGAGGAGAAAGAACGTCAGCGTGGTTCACTGATTGTTGTAGAAGAGATTAATATCAATCAAATGTTAGGACTCTCAATTGAGGGTATGCATGCACATGCGTTCTTTTCATTCCAAAAAGCCTCACGATTAAGAACTGAGTGTCAAATCAAATAACAATTTAAACCCATTACATGATTGCATAATGAGTTGTTAAAATGTAGTACAGTGGCGTAAAGAAGTCAAATTAATATAAAAAGTCGTTTCCCTATCAGCTGTGGTTTGATCTTAGCCCCGCATCATGACGGGCACGATGGTCACTCCTATAGTGCTCTAGACTAGTTTATTCTCCAAAAAAATATATAAATAAACTTGAACTATCGCACAGTGAAAAACACCTTATGTGATCAGACCTGCTATATAATATGAAACTAGATTCTTATTGTTGAATTTGTGAAGCGAATACATGTAGATTGACAAACGGCACAATCTGCACGGAGTACGTTTCTGCAGGCATTAAGCCAAACACTGAACATGGAACAGGAGGAGAGAGGCTCAGCAGAGCAGCACGTAAGGCCTACTTTAGAAAAGTGACTTGAATAAAAATAGAGGATTCATGAAGAATGGGTGAGTGTGCGAGCGGTGCAGGGCGTTACCTGTCGGGGCTGTGGTGTGGGGTTCATTTGAGGAGGTGGGGTGGCAAACACAACAGAGGTGGGCTGCCCCGAGGGAAACGAGGGCTGCAACAGACGGGGAAGATCAGAGAGCGTCAGGGTGAAGCCGGGTGAAGGGGGCAGAGGCGTGAAACGGCAACAGTGGCACAGCAAATAGATTGGACAGTGGACACACAATCATTTATGCCATGACTTTTTTTTTTGCATATATTATACACAACCAATAGAGGGAATGTGAGTGAAGCCAGCTTTGACACTGGGTCGATGGCAGAGGCTTATACAACTCTGTCGACAAATTACTAGGGATTTGACACTACAAATGTGCCTTCTTCATCTTCATCTTCATCAGAATCGGTTTATTGTCAAGGTTTGTGAACAACAAGGTTTACAAACTAGGAATTTGTCTTGGTGCAAACGTGCGACATAGAACATATAACACAGAATTAAGATAAAAAATAAGCTAAGAACTTTTCATCTTGTGTCTAACGGTTCTTTCACTTGACAACAATTACGACTTTGTGACTGAATATTGCCACATCTTTAAACTATTCAGGCTTTCTGTTGACAGAAAACAGTGAACTTTATGCTGGCTTTTGTTTCATGTAGATAAGCCAACAATGTTAACCTTTAACGAGGTTTTTCACAGTAAAAGGCAAATTCCATGATCAAACACTGGCCTGTGCTTTACCCACACCTTCATATTTACCACTTTTTGTTTTTACTATGTTGTGAATGTTTACTATGTAAAGCCCTTGGGGAAGTGCGACTTACCTGTGAAAGGCCGGGGGAGGGGGCAGGGTGAGGGGCGGAGGGGAGTCCCGTTATAGGCTGTGGTGCTTTATTCATTTCATTGAGTTCTGCATGGGGAGGCAGACGTGGATCACGGATCTGCAAACAGACTAAAATGAATAAGTCAGAATTAAATACGGTATCATTGAACCCTTTGGGAGGTTACCTGCAAATGAACACTTACAATTACAACTTCTTAGGTCCAAAGTGTTGCTAGGCTGAGAAGCGGTTTTCCTGAAAACAAAAACACAAAGGCGCAACATTAGCATACAATACATGCGTGATAGCCAAAAACATAAATGATTTTCCTTATTATTCAAGATACCCAAAGTCTTTAGATTTGCCCTGTTCCAATACAAATACCACTTTAAACAAATAATAATTAATAATAATTAATCATGGGTCAATCAAGCGCACAACACGACACAACTTTTCTTTCCTTCTGTGATGCTTTGACTCACACTTAGTTGTTTCCAAGTAATGACGCATCAAGACAGAAACTCAAACATTTCCTTTGTTTTGAATCGGTAATAATAAGTTACAAATTAACCATCTGTCGTTGTTAATACTTTAATAAATTAAGCAATGTTTTTCAAACCACCAATTTACTCTGCACAAAGAAAGTGGATTTATTAAGACACCTAAATCATCCACTTAATTGAAATGTGTTATTGTTGATTTCAGTTTTTGAAACATGATGCAAGTCTAACTTGGAATAGGGCTTTTGCCAACATACAGGCTTGGCTTACCATAAGGAGATTGCCCTGTGCTAATTGCTAAACCTTCTATACACAATGCAGTCTATAGATTTAATGTGGTCAATGGAGGTGAAGAGGAGCTAGTATGCATCAGTGTAATATACTAGCTTCGTGTTTTGGCCGTTCCATCAGTGGGTCTGTGGTTTTGTTGAATCAATAGCCTCCCATTGACGATGAACACAATCAGTTCAGTCCTGATCCTCAAGTGTACTCAACTCGCTGGTGTCATAACCGTCTTGCTGCAATAGTGATACAGTTGAATTTATAGCCCTTAAAGTTATATATCTGGACCTGACACAACTCCTGATAATGCTTTCCTCTCTCTGTGACCCAGTCCAAGTAGCAGCACCGTAAAAACACCTGAGTCATGATGAGTCAGGATTTTTTCCCTCCAGTTTTAAAGAGTGGGGGAAAATCTTTTAGTAATAATGGTTATAATAACAATGGAGCAGCCAGAGTGTCATCAACTTCACGTCAAACCATGCTTTGTAAAATGTCAACCTGAATCATACCTTTGCAGAGAGCAGGACATCACCAGCTCGTTTCTGTGGAGATGTCGCTGCTTTGCTACGACTATTCATACTACCGTGCAGTAAGCAACCGATTTCAATGAACTACTTCACATTATCATTTTATTTAATCATTTGCTATTTCTGTGCATCCCAATCAAACTTTTGAACCAGAAAAGTAAACAAAACAACAATTTCTGCGAAATAATACAATGAGCCACGCAGACACACTGGCATTGAGCTGCCTCGTCATATCTTCAACAACCATAAAAAGTGTGCCATGACTTGAATAAGGTCAAAAAACCCCGGAATAAGGACTAAAATGTAACAGATTCTATAGATTTCAATGGGATAACAACTGAATATGTAGTTTTCAGGCAAGAAAAGAGTAGCTAAAGAGAAAATGTAGCTAAAAATAAGAATAATTAAAACATTACAAGCCAGGCAGCGTAAAGGCTCCTGGACCCATTGACAGAAAGCCCAGTCGGGACTGAGTGCAGTCGAAATGCTGAGTAAACAACCTCAGGGCTAAAAGAGGGTCCTGGCCTTACAGCTCCTACTGGTTCACAGGCTGCACTCCCTTCACTGACGTACACAAGAGAAATGGGGTGAATGCGATGAGAATGTCTACTCTTTTAAAAGAGAAGAAGAAGTATCTTAAATCAGCAGCACAAAGTCTCAACAGATGTTTGTGGATCAAGGTATCAGTGCAAATCAGTCGCGCCACTGCAGAGTTTACAAACAAGCACTCTGGGGGGCACTCAAGTTTTTGGCTGTGTTTTAGTTGCAAAAGTCAAGAAAAAAAGAGGTGCCCCCATGCTAACCCGCTAATCACACACCAGCTAGCCATTCAAGTCTGTGAGACATGCAACACCGTGGACACCATAGCTCCTGTGTGCACTTTGGTGCCCTGCTCAGAGTGAGAGCATTTGCAAGCCTGCAGAAATTACAGCTATCATGTCTCTCCTGGCAGGGTATAGGCAATATCGATGTTTACACGAATGATCTGTACTGTACCTTTCACTTAGTTCATAGGATTGTTCAGCAGTGCATTTCTAACTGATAAAAATATTGACTATGATGATGTTAAATATTACACGATCACATGAAAAGTATTAAATGAATAAATGGCGTGATGAGTGCACACACCAATTGTCAGACAGTCATGTATGTGTTATGTGGCCGACTGTGTGGTGTGACTGAGACTGTGAAAGTTAAACTCCATCACTGAGGCAGCTCTGCCTTCTGCTCCAGACCCAGCGCAAACTGTGGTGAACAGCCATTGTGTCAAATCACACACATGCACACCCTCTGCGCTTGGAATCCAGAAAAAGCTCATCTTTAGGCCACACTAAAATTAAAGCATTTGGTTTTACAGCTCCATACCATGTTTGTCAGTGCATACAGACCATCAAATTGTAATAATGTAAATCAATAGACCAATGCGTACTATATACTAACTGACGATTTGACAGCCACATTTGGCACAACCTCTGAAGTAAACAACTATGGAAGATAACAATTAATATTACCCAAGCTATATAACTATTATAGAGGATAAAATAAAGAATATGAAGAGGTGACATTGTGATGGACAGAAATTATATCATAGGTCAATCAATCAAACTTTATTTATAAAGCGCTTTTCATAACGAAAAGGTATCACAAAGTGCTTTACAGATAACTCACAGGTGCACACATGCGCGCCCACACACACACACAAATATATATATATATATATATATATATATATATATATATATATATATATATCATTAGGACTAAATAAATAGATGTCAGTTAAAAGCCAAGCAAAAAAGGTGGGTCTTGAGCCTCCTCTTAAAAGCATGAAGGTTCTCTGAGGTCCTGAGCAGAGAACGGTGACTGACATAATTACATAAGCTGTCAGAAACAGTGATATTATAAAGTAAGGCGTAAGCCATGTTACAGATGTGTAATATGAAGAGCAGCACCCGTTAAAAGTCAGTTCTACAGCACAGGTCACAGAGGTGCAGTTACCTAGAAAGCTTGGACAACAAGTAAGCAAGATATCTTCCAGAACCATACAAGACTCATGCTATACAAAAGACAAGTGCCAATGACATTTAAAAAGCGAACAACGATGCTAATGCCTCTATAAATCAGACATGCCACCGGTATGCACGCCTCAGTGTGGGTCTCTTCTATGTGACACAGGGGCGTGTCTGGCTGCGTATCCGCACATTTACTGCGACACTGACAGCTCTGCACATCGAATAATAATGTTTCAGTACATATAACTCACTTGGCTTGTTCACAACTCCAACATATTTTGGCGTAAATATGTGCGTCTTGATGCAGCGCTAATAGCCACGCTGCTAACTTTCCTAGGCCCAATCTGGAATAACCACGTGGTTTCCACAGCTCTTGGCGCGATGAACAGCCTTGCTGCCGGCATCGTGCAGCCACACCTCACAATAAACACGAGTGGCAGCTAATATCGTGAATGACGGTATCCTAAAGCGGAGAGGAGGCAACATGGCTCTGAGCTGCGGTCATGCATTAAGTTTTTTTTTTTTTATTACACCTGCACTGTAGCCGCTAGTAGAGCAGTGGTGATAGCGATATCATGACAATGATGTGCGCAGTAATTACAAAAAGCAAACACACATTAGTTAAATCAAGTTATAACATGGATTAAACGCAACAGCACTCGTATGATCACAATCAGTAAAGTCAGCTTCGTGTCCACGAATAAAGCCAAAAAGGATACGGAGAGCAGGGAGAAAACCACAAACAGTAATGCATCAAAGCCTATGATCAAAGCTCAGAGACAATTTACAAACCAAACCAGTCAGTCAAATAACTCAGCATTATATGCACAAGCTGAATACAGGCAGAACATGGCATGGGACATTCATTTCACATTGTCAAAATTGAGACTGTATATGTGTGTCTTTGTGACACTAGACAAACAAAAGTAAGTTAATTATTGACAAAAAAGACCGAAGACAGACACGATTTATCTTACAGTAGGCCTGCTGACCAATGTCAGTAGGCCACATAATTACAATGAGACAATTATGTAACAGCATTATAGTTTGGTTATTACGCATACTAAAAGCAAATACCATACTGTTGCCTAATGGAAGGATTTAGATGCCACCGTTGCATACTTTATCTACCCACTATCCCAGAGGTTTCACATTGCTTAGCCATTGACATCACATGGTTTTAGGTGTCAGATGATCAGTATGTAGTAATTCCCATTAACTTAAGTTGTCGACTCCTTCTTTATAAAGAAAATAGATATTATTGCTACTAAGAACAGCTAATGCCCTTCGACCTAGCTAGTTGGCACTGCCCGAGTGGACCACAAAGCATGGAGTAGTGGACAATGTAGCGGTGCTAGCAACACATATGATTTAACGGGGTACACAACAACTGACTTCTGTCAAAGTACATCATATGCTTGTATTTATTGAAAGGTTGGGCATAGTATTAAATAACTCTGAACGTCATCTTATTCTGGGTTATTTATGCGTCGTTTTACCAGGAATAAGTAAGTTAGCAAGTCGAGCTAGCTGAAGCAAAGAAAGAACACCCACGTAGCTATTCGCTCCCTGATCTGCGTCGCTGCCCGATTTGCTTCAAATACTGCATTACGCCTGCGCAACCCGGTCTACCATCTTTGATACGGCAACCACACTTGGACAAATAACATTTAAGCACACTAGATCGAGTCGTTCTCTCATTGATTTACAGAGTTTACATGATAGATGGTAAACAAACCGTTAGCTCTATGATTCAAGACGGTACTAAAGCTGCAACCCCGTATGCGAATTAAAAGTAACAACGGTAAATAAGAAATAGCTGACATGTCCATCTAACATGAGTTTGACACTTGAGTGTGTAAAAGAACAAGACAATACTAGGAGTAAAGCCGATAATAACGCTGTACGTATGCCATTTAAACAATAATCGGTGCCGTTTTAATGAAAGACAGAGTTGTGTGACTCAAATCGGGCAGTGACAGTTGAATTAGCTTGGAAAGCTAACGAGCGGCTAGCGGCTAATCCCTGAAAACACAGCAGGAACCAGTCAGCAGAAACCACATAGAAAGTCCATATATTTGGTGCCATTAGTGGACGAAACATGACACAGTCCCCTGAGTAATGACCACACTGTTATAGATATTAACAGGGTGGCAAATAAATGATAACAAACGTGTAATTTGAAAGACTTTAGTTGAGGACCGGGGTATTACCTTTCTCTCCTTGAGTCCGCAGAGCCGGACGGACGGAAAATCTTTCCGGAAGCCGGTAGCGAGGTAATTCCGGCGAAATCCCATCACGTGAAACTTGCGTGTAACTGTCCCAGCCGCTAAGAGCTGGGGCGTTACAACGATATAAAAAATAATAAAAAAGACCGTACCATCTATTGATTATGCGTTGCAGTCAATGTATGGACCTTGTCACGCGAGTACATGACAGCCTTTGTGCCTAGATTTCCATCCATCATTTCATGAAAATTATGACTGCATTGATGCAGAAATAACACTTTTTCTTCGGGAGAATAATGGGTACTTCACAAAAACTATACTGACGTACACCACATGCTGTCCTCAATGCTAAAAAAACCGAAACGTGCCCTATTTTTATTACCCCCATTATGTTTGACTTTACAGTAATTATCTTTACGATTTATCCATCTCGGTCAAATATCAATATCTGTTCCTAAATCTATTCCATGTGGACCACTGATGACAAAATAGCTCCCCCTTGCGAGCACAATAAGGCAGAAAAGTGATGAGTGTTACTGATTTTTTATTTAACCTTTTACATACTGTAACAAAACGGAACACGTGATGAATACATATTATATTTGTAATTACAAGAGATGTCCACAATGCAAATGTGGGGCCAAACTTAGCATCTGAAAAATAGCAGTAAAGCTATTCCCTGTGACAAGCATACAAAAGGGGGTTTCCCACATCTGCAAGTTGCCAAGTAATTTGAACAACTGGATGTAGAATTTACATGGAACACATTAATTGCAAAGGGAATGAGGTAATTGAGTCCTCCAGTCCATGTCTAAGCATTGTGGTTTATATTTATTGACTGCTGTAGATTGACCCACAGATGAATGATATTCAACCAAATAATAAAATAGTACAGAAGAGCCAAGCTATCCATAAACACTGGTGGAAGCCAGATAGAAAAAGGAAAAGAAGGGGGCTGGGGGTGTCTAGGTTTCATAGTTGGGATTCTTGCGGAGAATAACAAAGCCCTCCAGGATGGGGGTGACAGGGAGGTACTCTTCGGTGGCCAACTCAGCCCTTTCCCCATGGGCCAACAGCACTGGTGTGGTGTGAGTCTGGAAACCTGTGATGGCCTTGGGTTTACCGGCCTGTCCTACAACATCTACTGCCTGTAAGAAGAGAAATAAAAACATTTATTTAATGGGGGAATCTATGGATTGGATGCATTCTTGAATAATGTTTTTTTTTTTACATCAATCTTTTATATGTAAAGTGGTAGTAGTAGTAGTGTTAAGTGGAATTTACAAATCAAAGAATAATCTGTAAATGTACCTGTCCAACTCTAACTGATACAGGAAGCGGCCTTAGCTCCTCGTCGAAAGTAACCAGCATTCGTGGCTGCATGGCTGCTACCAGGCCATAGAGAATGTAGTGCGATTTCCCAAGAATTACTGCAATATAAGACAATATAAAATTATTATAAACTGACAGTGCAGTATATATTCCTGATAAATTATATTCATAGTTTAAGATCAAATTCACAACCAACCTGCAAGAAAAAGTATTATTTGTTAAAGTTAAAGTAAACTTTAGTTGAACGTCCCTGCTGAGAAATTTGATAATTTGATCAATCCCAGAGCTACAGACTAACATTTTATGTTGGTTGTACTTCACTCCATTTTAGTATGTACATTTTTATACTCAAGTTGTTTTAATTAATTGATACATTTAATTTTAGTTGTATAGTTAACTACTTTGGCTATTTACTACGTTTATACAATTTATGACTGACATAAAGTAAGGGGAAATTGCCAAGTAGCCTACAGGTTTTCCCAAACTAATTTATATTAGCTATAGTTTACCCATCTGTGATCGGCTCTCTGCTCTGGGCTTGAGACCAAAAGTCACTTTCACTTCTGACCTGATGTTTGCACAGAGGCAGCATCGCGGTGCATTGTGGATTGCTTTGGGGGTCTCTTCCTGGACATTTACTTAATATTTTAACCCTAGAAATAAAATGTAACCTGGACATGTGAAAATGAGATTATGGCGAGGACTACGTGATCTGTCTGCAACTTTGTGACACGCGTTCTGCTCGTCTTTGGGCTGACGCTGAACTGACTCATTCTTTTCCTGGTTGATGTTACTCTGGACACACTGGTTCTTCTGATTTAGCTGGACACATGATTTGCTTCAAGTCTACCTGCAGCACCGGTAAGTGTCTCCGCAATCGCACACACAGCAGCCGCTGCTGCTGACACGCCGTTGTGGCCCGTGAGCTACTGCGTGCCCGTGTTTTAAAACATAGGCCTATCTTATTCTCTTACCGCCACGTTTGGTAATCCTTGTATAATTACAAAATTTTTTGACCAAAGCACCTTCAGTAACTAGAAAAGCCCATGTAAGAGGCAATAATATTTAGTCAAGTTTATTAAACCCCGATTACAATGCTGCATCGATTCAGAATCCATTCAGTGTAATTTGCGACATATCTAAAAAAGAATATTTAGGCTATTTTTCTCACATCTACAACTGCTGCTGAATATGAAATCGTCGATTAAATAATTAAATTAAAGTCTGTGTTGTGCCTGAAGTTGTGCGTATGGTCTGAAGCCGTTGCGAGGCATTGGAACGAGGAGTCTGCCTTTGTTCACAGATGTAGGTAGATCTTAAAATGCTCACCTGAGTAAATTATCCTTTGCTTTAGCTGTGCACAACATGATGAGCGTTTACGGTAGAGTTTTCTGACGAGGGGGGTGAGGGGAGGATCAGGGCAGTCGCACCAGTGCGACTCAGGACAAATGTTTAGTCGCACGAGTGGAATCTTTAGGCACACGGTCGCACTTTTGAGCCCTGCATCCTTTCACTGCTGCTGGGGCATTGAAGGATGGATAATTGTTGCAGCCCATCTCCAGTCCTCTAGAATTATCCTACTATGCATGTATCAGCACACCTAGCTTCTTCAAAAAACTTAAAAGCTAAATAAAAAGTTAAAATTGACTCACTGTTTTTGACGTCAAGGAAAGACACTAAAACAGTGAGAAGTCCAGCCACAGCAACTTGACTCATGAGCTGCCGGTCGCTGTGATAAGGGCACAGTGTCAGTGTGCCTTTGCCCAGGTGGGTCAGACCCTGCAGAGCCGCCAGAAATAAAGTTAGTACACAATATCACACATAGAGGGACTTCTAGTTCACCCGTGTCTGTTATATCCAAGCATAGAGAGGTCAATGGCTGCCACCCACCTGAGCCAAGCGGACCATGAAGAGGTTGTTGGGGTCCTTGGCGTGATACTGAGCCAGCTGCCGTAACATGGCTGCAAGTCGAGCATTATTTGTACCTATTGCAGGAAACAGAAGAGCATTTTATTTTAATCTCTTACCTTTAACCGCACTCAAAAACTTGACAAGAGACAAGATTTAGAGCTATTCAATGAATTTTGGGTACATTTAGAAATGTTATAATTTAAGAAGACTTATTATTGAACGGATGAAGCCACAATAAAAGAAAATCAGAAGTTTAGACTCATCTAATTTTAAGAGTGCATTTGAAATTAATTACTTAAGTTTAAATTCAGCAACTGAAATTTGGGTCCATTAGGGTCTATATTACCACACTCACCTGAGCGACAATTGAATTCAAACCAATTACAAATGAGACATTCAGTAGCTCAGGAATACATTAGTTTAGAAGAGAATCACAGATTAGTAACTTTATCATCTACATCAAAACCTCACTCACCACTTCCCACCATCCCCATGGCAAAGATGGAATTGTGGGAAACTTCAGGATCAGCGTCGTGGGAAAACTTGCTGAGTGTGTCCAGGATGTTGAGTCGAGGATTGGAGACTGATATAAGAGCCAGCGCTAATGGCACTGCACGCCTCAGGGTGGGCTCACCATAACGCAGCTGGAAAACATAAGAGGTTGTGTTAAACTGCGGCTATGCAATACACTTGATAGACTGCATTGAATCATTAGGCTGGTCTATTGATAGCAATCATCTTAACAAAAAGGTTATAGTCAGACTTGTATTCTTCCAACATACCTGTGTCAAAACAAGTCAAAGGTAAATCAAGGTATGAAGAATACAGATCTGGCTATAAGAATTTTTAATATCATCTTGATAGAACTTATCGCTCCTTCTGTATAAAGGTGCAAAATATTATTGTGATTATTGTAATGACTCTAACCCCATTAACCTAAAAAGTGCATGATCAAAATTACATGCAATAGTCACAAGTTAGTCCATAATTTATAACTTTGCTACTAACCAGATGTCCAAAAGTGCGCAGGGCCATTTCCGAACCGATTTCCTCTCCCATTGCAATGAGTGCAATGCCAAGAACAGCAACACCCTAAATAAACGTATACAATAGTTTTCCTAACTTTAGTAAATAGTTATATAACCAATCAAAATATGATAGATTCAGACCAAACCTGGTGTGAGCCCATATCAGCTGGAGTCTCCTTTTTGTCCTTGTCTTTCTTATCCTTCTTGTCCTTATCATCCTCCTTTTCTTTTTCTTTAGCTTCATAGTGTTCACTGCAGATGTGAAGTAACTGCTGCACTTTCAATACATTACCAGAGCCTGGACAAAATGATCCAAGTACAAATTTAGGCACGTTTTGTAAGTGTTAAGAGAAAGAGGAAACAAAAAAAACTAAAAAAGTACCTGCATATGCACAGATATCCACTAATGTGTTTGCAAAGCTGCGGAAAGGTTCAGGAACAACTTGCAGAGCCGCTAAAGTTGTCTCAATTGCCTCCCCTTTCCCTGAAGACAAAACATGAATATTAGTACTTAACAGCATTTTCTAGTGCACAGTGATTTGGCATACATTTAAAGAGGAACTAAACACCCCTTCCAGAGCCTACTCCACCAACTCCCAAAATTAAAAAAACTCAAAGAGGCGTGGCGGGAGGCTTTGGGGGGACGCGGGGAGGGGGAGTGTATGAGCGGTCTCTGCTCTGTTGACAGTCTCAGAGCAAGTGCCAGAGTGAACAGGACTGACTGACTCCCGTTATGCCGCATTTAGACGATATGGCGCCACTTTTCCGGACTCTCGAGCCTGTCGTACCGGCTACATGCCGAGCACACGCGGCGGACATTTGGCACTCGTATCTCCCCGTTCCCCCTCCTGGCTTTAGCGGACACTCAGTCACACACTGCCCCGCTCTGAGCCTCGAAGGCAGGGGATGGCTAACCGTTGCCCCCGGTGTCTGTGAGCTCTCCCTGGGGGAGATTACAGTAAAAAGCACTCAGACCCATCTCGGGGTGTCACAATTTCAATTTTTTGAGTCACGATTATTGTGAAACAAAAAATTGCGATTTTACGATTATTCACGATTATTCCCCGAATGAAAGGAAAGAACTGATATTTTTTGTTTTTGCTTTTTAATACAAACAGTCACTGTTTCTAAAAATGAAAAATGCTTTAAGATTGTTTTGCATTAACATAAATAGGCCTACATTGAATAATACAAAACAATGTCAACTTTACTTCTTTATAATGACCATAATTATCATAATTATTTTACTATATATTATTAGGCCACAAGCTAGGCTAGGTTTTATGCTCTCAAAAGTTAAGCTGTTGCTTAATTATTTTGATGAACAGAGAATGAAACGTGTTTACAAAATGACTAAGGAGACTCTTTTGAACAGCTGATTTCCACATGTGCGCGGTTTCACTTTCCTTTCTGTCGCGCTGAAGCGCGCGCGTTTTGTTTACATACCGAGCCAGTTGTGGCGGCTATTTCCGAACATTTGGACAACGTTTTTGGGAAGTATGCAGTTCATTACCTTGACCTGGACATTCACAGCGAAGGATTATCTCCAAGATGTTGTTTATATTCGACGTAGCCAATATCAGCGCCTTATGCTGCAACTTTCTGACGACAGGGTTTGCATAACGCATGTCCATCGAAAATAACAACGCCTTGATCATGTTTTGGATCCTAAAGAGTTTTTGGGTGGATACAACACTGGAGGAGAGCGTCCTTCTGCCTCGCTCAACTACCGGTGAGTTCACGCGCTGTTTATGGCGTGCAGCGGCTCGTGCGTCCGCGTGAAAAATTTCTGCGGTAAACCGTGGCTTCTGAAATTCTTACGGATAACCTATCGCGTCCTTTTATAATCGCGTTAATCGTAAAACCGGTTAATCTTGACATCCCTAGACCCATCTCATCAGCACTGACAGCCCTGATTATCTCTGTCTGCCCGATACAGCGTTATCGTGTCTGTAGTTTCAACGTGAAAACATCCAGCCATGTCACTAAATAAGTGAATCTGGATATTTTGGGGTTACATTTGTCTTTATTTAGTAGGAGAGTGCTGTGGTTCACACACAGAGCGGAGCTCGTAGTCTCGGGTTTTCTCTCCTCTTCCTCCTGCTCCCTGGCCGCTCTGTGACCGGCATGTTGTGCTCGCGTCACAAAACAGCTACTGAACTACCTGACTAAAGTAACTACACTAGAAACGCTAAAGTAACTACACTAGAAACTAAACTAAAGAAATAACTAAATACTATGCCAATAAATTGCTAACCTGAAAATCGATGTAAAATACTCGCTCGCTATTCCAACTCGCTACGAGAGCCTCTAGGGGAGGGATCAGCTTTTATACCACAGCGGCAGACTTGGTGACGTATGATGGCACGTCATCAGCCAATACCTAAATCCAAATGTAGTAAGTGCTGTTCAAACGTGAGGGGCGCTGAACAGACGGTTTTGTACACAAAAATTGGATTTTGAACAAGTTTGCACTAAAATGTCAAAATAATGATAAGGACATGTAGATAACTGTGTTAGTGACCCATATAGATAGTTTATCAGCAAAAAAAAGTTGATTAGGTGTTTAGTTGTTCTTTAAATGTGAAATCCCATACCAGCCATTTCATTCATTAGGCTTGGAACCGGCACAAAATCTAGTGGCGAGTTCCAAAATCGCTCAGTTTGGTCTGGTGTTTAAATGCTTCAGTTACTCTTGAATGTCTATCCATTATACTGCATCAAAGCTTACCAAGATGGTTGAGACCCAGGCCTAAAGGCAGCCATCTTGCGTAAGTGTCCTTCAGCTCTGTCTCGTTCTTTTCCATAATGGCCTGGACAATGGTGGACGTCACATCTCCATTACAAGAGCCCACGGCAATCATACCACACGCTAATGCGGTCACTCCCACCACCTGCAATGTTTAAAAAAAAATAAAAAATACTTATGAGGGATGATTAACCATTTCTGTCGGCGATTACACATGCATTTTTCACTTAACACAGATGTGATTAAAATTTTTTTTTTTTTTTTTTAATTTTTTTCATATTTATGAAAGAAACTTACCTCCATGCTAGATTTAGAGTCTCCCATAACAGGAAGAAGCAGCGAAAGAACATCCTCTCTGTTGGAGCCAGCGTAGGCCAGACCCAGACTAAAAAGAAAATCAAACCATCTTAGAGAGATACAACTTTGCGGGAACTCGGATATTTTAAATTAGCAGAGGATAAACTCACCCAAATATGGCGCCTATCCTCATAACGTTGCTGTTGTGAAGGACATAATCTGACAGCAGGGCGAGGGCCGGGTCGCACTCATTCCTCACACCCGAGTTTACAATACCGCAGGCCAAGAGAGCTCCAGACTAGAACAAAACATATCATTCACATTTTTATAAAAGACCTCTTAAACATACATTGCTGTAAATCACCAACCTTAATGTAGTCTTCAGAAGAGTACAGATATTTGTCTATTTGGGTCAGACCACCATCCACGTCCCACAAAAGGATCATTCCAAGTGATGCTGCAGCACTCAACATGCCTGCAAACATTTTCAAATATCAATGAGAATGCAGCAATAGAAACATGACATCCTATAATGAAAGCAATTTCAGCTTTGATGAAGGCATTGTTCTCACCATGGTCCTTGTTTTTGTAAAGCCATTTGTTGCCATCATCAGTGAGGAGCTTGTCTTGCCCAAAGGCAGCATTGACAAAGCCATTCACAAATGAAGAGGCCAAATTCATACGAGCGGAGTCCACCTGGGAGCCACTGCCTCCGAACCCTTACAACAAATAACAGACGTTTGGTTAACGAAGGCAAATGATCTGATATGCATTTGGAGACAATACAGAGAAGAATATTGGAATAAATGTATTTAGTCATCACTCACTGTTGTTTTCCAGATGTGTTTTATAGATGTCATCGGGGACTTTTGGTTCCATTATATCCAACTATGCCAAAGTAAAGATATGTTGTATGGTATGTCAATAAATGGCGACTTAAAATCATCTAGGAGTAGTTCACTTTGGTATTTTAAGGTCTCACCTCTCTGGCTAGGGCCAAAAAGTTGCTATTTAGCTGCACATTAGACATGATTTCTGTCAAGTCCTCGTAGTCCTCCACATCTTCATTCAGCTCCAGGAACATGCCATGACGGCCGAGCATGAAGGCCAGCTGTTTCTGAATTACACTGCAACAAAAATAGCAATAGATGTCAGGATAAACCCAAACAGCCCATTTCCTAATATCACAATGGAAAAAAACAACTATGGGAAAAAAATAAATAAATCTCTTACATGTCCTTGCAGGATGTGAAAATGTTTTCTACAAGCTCAACGTCATTGAGCATAAGTGCCAGTCTGAGCGCCTCTGGATAACGATTAAACTTCCTAAAGATGTTCAAGGCACATCGCAGAAGTGCAGAGTTCTCTGGTTCAGGAACATAGCTCACACAGCTGAAAAATTAAGGTAGAAGTGAACATCAAAACAATGTCACAAAAGTACAATCGTTCTTCAATATACTGGCATACCTGGTGAGATAGAGACAGACTTTGGCATATGCATTCTCGTCAATGTAATCCTCCAGCATCTCCAGCCTCTCAATCTCCATGAGCAGATCACAGGCCTCGTGTTCAGCGTTATGGCCCATGTTGTAGGGAACAATTTCCCTCACCAGTTTTAGCAGAGTCTCTTGTTGGGTCTTGTCATTCTCTTCTACCTCCTGCCACTCTTTAGCCACTTCCCCAGAAAGGTGTCTAAAAATGGGAGTATATCCAGGGTTAGAAAGGCTGTATATAACTGCTATTAGAACCACTGTGTAACTAAAACTGCCACTATGTAAGCTCTCAAATAGGGGTAAGATTTTAGGCACAAGCCCGAGCCAGGCCCGAGATATCACGCATGACAGTCGGGTTTGGGCCGGGATTTAATAATAATAAAATAATAATAAATTATTATTGTCATTATAGTCTCTAATAAAAATCTAAGATATAGGCTTAAACCATTAGATACAAACTATATGATTATACTTATTCTTGCGTGCTGGGAGGGGAGGGAGGCGAGCACACGTGCAGATTGTTGTGTTTAAGCAGCATGGCCAGCTTTGACCGGCGCTACACAGAGAACATTGCTATTCACTCCTCTCAGGACAGCATTGCACTGGCTAAATCATCAGTTTGTTTCCTGTTTGTGCGTAAAAAGTAGGCTTTTGCAAATGCAGCGTGATTTTATTAACAACTAGGAGGAGAAGAGAGACACAAAGAGAAACGCACACTTCTCCACCTGCCCAGGTATGTGTGCAACGCTGCTGCATGCACGTACCTCTCACACATGGCACCTCTCGGTGCTGCAGCTGAATGCACTGCACAGAGGCTCTGACCGGGTGGGCATTAAATAAATAACTATTTATGCCGGGTTTGTTTCGGGCTCGGGCTGACAATTCAAGTTAATTGCTCGGGGTTGGGTTGGGTCGGGCTTTATGCCCACGGGCTTGGGTCGGGCTTGATTTTTTGGGCCCGATCTTAGCTCTACTCTCAAAAGACGTTTTTAAAACATCAAACTATTAAATTGCTTTTGCCAATAATATATGTTGCGTAATACATAGTAAGAGATGATGGTACTTGAGTCATCTTCTGTACTTAGCAGTTGAAGTCTCATTTTAAATCTCATCCAAAAAGGCTTCGTCAGCGGACTATGGTTCCGCTCAGCCCGCATTTTAGACCTGCTCACCCCAGTATCAATCCGTCCTGTCCCATTCATATCTGATCACTGCCAATTACCTGCCTATTGTTCTTTTGTTGGCTGAGGTGCAGTCTCATTGGACTGGCAGTGCCCTGTCGGCTGTCTCTGAAGGAGATTGGAGTAAAGTGGAGAAAAATTCAATCCGAGCCCATAATTTTGGTTCATGGAGGGATTTTTTCCCCGTCCTCAAAGGAGTGGTTGGAGGCCTTGAGGTGGAGGTGCACAGCCGACTGGCCCCCAGTCGGCTGTGCACCACTCCTTTGAGGACAGAGAGGTCAACATTTTGGCTAAAGAAGAACGTTGGTTTGAACGAGGAGTAAAAGAAGCCATTGTGTTCAAGAAAATCCATCCATGAACCGGAATGGTGGGCCCAGATTGAATCTTTCTCCACTTTACTCCAATCTCCTTCGCCTTAGTCCGCTGACGAAGCCTTTTGGATGAGAGGCAAAACGTTCGAGACTTCAACTACAGAAGTACAGAAGATGACTCAAGTACCTTTATTGAAGATGGATAACTCCTGTATGACTGAGAGCTTACACAGACATAGTGAGAGATGCAATACCTACGTACTGTTGGCCTTACCTCACATATTCATGTCCCCATGAAGCCAATTCTTCTTGAGATCCCAGCAAACGGTACTTGAGACACTCTCGCTCTCCGCTCATGGTCATGGCCAAGACAGATACAACATCAGCACAGAACCTCTGAAAAAGCAATTTAATCATTAGCAGCAGATTTAGACGTAGAAGCACATCTATTAATTCAAAAATTGACGACTACAGTAATGGAGTCTCACCTTGTTCTCTCCCGCAGCCATGCCGTCATATATCTCTTTGAGTTTGCCATAGTGAGGGCGAAGAAATTTCAAGGGCTTAGGGACTGAGGTCATGGAGGTGGTCGACGAGCGGATTAGTCTGCGCAGCTCCTCCAATGCTGGGCGGTACAGTGCTGTGTCCTTTTCCTGGAAAATGACAAAATATTTTTTTTATATTCCAAAGAAACAACAGTATTAAGTTTTAAAACATAATACTCACTCCTAATCTCTCGACCATCATTTCCAAATCTTCTTGCAACTGCTTATCTTCCTCTGACTGAAAGCACCAAGTGAGACCATTAAATATGTAGAGTGGCATTACAATCATCACTACATATATACATCACTAGCAATTTGCGGCGTTGCACTTTTTGGTGACAAAACCACAATTACAAAGAAAGAGTAATTGACAGCTGTTGAGATAGTATTGAGGCCCAAGATTCAACATACATTTCACATAAACTATGACGTTGTGCCCGCTTTATTGTGCAGGGTTAGTATTTTTGCTGCTGTGTCACAGTTGGGACCAAAGCTAAGATGCTAACAACGCTACCGTTTTCCCAATACAGTCAACTTTGACAACAATTAGCATGCTAACATTAGCCCACCGGCTGAGTTAGCATAGCTCGAAACCAAACTACAGCTTTCATATCACACATTTCAAAAATACTGACTGTGAAACAGAACTGGGCTTATCTAACAGGACGCGCGATAATGGTATAAATCATATGTGTACGACAATAGCGAGAGAAATAAAGGCTACTAAGGTTGTGTTAGTGTCAAAGCCGCAGTGACTAAGGCAAATATGACAACAGGCTTCGGGGTCGGTGCGTGTGTGAATGAGAAGAATACACGAATTTACCAGTTCCTGCTCCTCTTTCTTGTCCTTGTCCTTCCCAGAGACCTGCTGCCCCTTGTCTTTGTCCTTTTCTTTCTCATCTTTCTTCTCTGTTTGCTTATTTTCCTTGTTTTTTGCTTCTTCCATAGTTGAAAATGTATGAACTATCACTGAGCGAGCGACTTTACGGAGAGGAAAGGAGTCTTCTTCACTGCAGGGAAAACAGGTGTGTTTTTTCACCAGAGCGCCCCTAGTGGTGGTGTGTTCAAACCTTCACGCTCGTTTATAGCAGATAGAAGAGTAGTAGTAGTAGTAGTCTTTAAAGTAGTTGTAATACAATGTAAAATGCACAAATAAAATACAAATAATTTTCAGTATAGATGCACAAAACAATTTATAAAGCGCGAGAGTCTGTCAGAGTCATGTTCTATTTCAAATTGTGAAAACTACTGACAGTCTTTGAAAGCAGCACTGCGAAACTTGTCATATGACCACTTTTTAAATCACATGCTCCTGTCATCTAGTTCCTCATTACTCAAACATGGCTTTTCCTTCTAGATGGGTTGTTCTTTGGACAATGTTGTTTGTGTTTTCTCTCTGCACTGTTGGAAAAGGACATAAAGGATTTGTAAAGTTTGCTCAAAGACTCCACAGCACCCAAAACTCTGAAGTTGAGGAGAAATGGTTCATTCAGAAATTGGATCATTTTAATGGTCAGGACACCAGAAAATGGAAACAAGTAAGATTTGGTCATGCACTATATAATATTTTAGTCTTTTAGTCTTTAATGCAATATTTGAATGCCATACTGTTTCTTTTTTGCATACTAGTTAAGTATGGAGTTCAGTATAAGATGTGTAGAGTGTGCAGAATTAACAAAAATGTGTAATGTCTTGTCTTCATGACATGCAGATTAAATGAGTTATAAATGAAAATAAAATAAAATAAGAGCTATTTCAACATACTGAACTCAAACCAAGCCTCCAGGAAAGTAAATAAATACACTTTAGATCCTCTAAAAATGGTAAGCTTGTATAACAGCTTGGTACTGTTTTATTTTTATTTTGGACATACAGAGTGTAACCTTTAAAGCAACCCTGTTCTGTCCACTCCACCTTCAACAACCAGCTAATGCTTTATGAACACTTTCTTATTCAACTGCTGTCCGTCTGTTGCAGAGATACTTTGTGAATGACACCTTTGCCCAGCCTGATGGTCCTGTATTTTTAATGATCGGAGGTGAGGGACCAGCCAACCCCGCCTGGATGGACCACGGCACCTGGCTCACTTATGCAGAGAAACTGGGAGCACTCTGCTTTATGCTGGAGCACCGCTTTTATGGGAAAAGTCACCCAACAGTGTAAGTCTCTTATGTGAGGGAAATTATGCTATAGCACTGTGAATTGGGGCTGAAAGATATATCGTTATCATATCGAGATATGAATAATATCAATATCGCAAAAGAAAAATATATCGTTATCGTATTTATATCGAGATATGAACGTTCAAAATATTAAAATCGAAAAAGCAAGATATAAACGATATAGATTTTCATCAATAAAACTGCACTCTTTGGTATTATGATCTTATTTTTCTGAAAAATGCTTAGTTTTCACCTAACCCATAGTTATATTGTATCATATCGATATCGAGATATCTGGTATGAATATCGAGAATATCTACTGTGAATATTCATCAATTTCAGTAAAAGTAAACGTTTTTAGATTTAGCACATGTGGGTCTAAAAAAGAGGATGTAACCTAGCAGCTCAAAATACTACATTAAAGTGCTAGTATAAAATGTGTCCAATATAAACGGGATTTTCCAACATTTTGCCACAAAACACAGCTGATCATGAGTGTCCCACAAGATCACACAGAGGGTAGTTACATATGGAAGTGAACAGGTGCACAAGACAATCACTGCCAAACTTGGATTCAGTCAACAATACAACAGTGAGTTAAAACATCCAGGTATGTGTTATTGAAGCATAAAGTCCAGATACCTGCTCTGAAATCTAGTGAAGTAAAAGTATCTATCATGAAATGTACTTGCATATTTTAATGGATAACCTGGTGGTTTTCTCCACTGACCTAAACATGCATTTCATTATTATGATAGCTTAAGCCACTTTATAATTCTGTTTAAAAAGACATGTAGACAAGTAGAATTAGATGCACAGCATAGGCCACTAGATGGAGCAGTTCCTTAGATTATTGAAACTAAATTAAGTCAAACTCTTTCTGCAGAGACTTGAGCACAGATGGCCTGCGCTTCCTGAGCAGTCGTCAGGCCCTGGCAGATCTCGCCCATTTCAGGACAGTAATGGCTGAGTCTCAGGGGCTGAGCAGCAGGAAGTGGGTGGCATTTGGAGGGTCATACCCTGGATCCCTCGCTGCCTGGTTCAGACTGAAGTATCCGCACCTCGTCTATGCCTCTGCGGCCACCAGTGCACCAGTTCATGCCCAAGTCAATTTCCCAGGTAATTAGGTGTAAGGCAAGACCACCAATGTGTCTAAGCCTCAATAGGTTTCATTCAGGTGGCATCATAACATCCTAAAGATAGTAAGTAAGTAATCTTTATTTGTATAGCACCTTTCACAGACAAAGGCCACGAAGTGCTTCACAACACAGTTAAACATCAGAAATTACATACAATATGAAAAAGGGTCAAAACAACACAGAAATCGTTGCAGCCCAAAAGTAGCTAATTAAACGCTTGAACAAATAAATGTGTCTTAAGGTTGCTTTTAAAAGTATCAACAGAGTCAGTAGAGCGCAAAGAGGGCGGAAGATCGTTCCAAAGCCTGGGAGCAACAGCCTGGAAGAATCGGTCACCTCTAGTACGAAAACAAGTGCGTGGAACCTTTAGCAGATTTTGATCCACAGACCTCAGAGCCCGAGCAGGGGTGTAAGGCTGGATCAGATCGCTGAAGTAAGAAGGAGCCTGACCATACAAGACTCTGAAAGCTAGAACCAACATTTTAAACTTGATCCTATAGGACACTGGCAGCCAATGAAGTTGTTTTAAATAGGAGATATGTGGGTCCTCCTGTTAGTGTGGGTCAGAATTCTCGCTGCAGAGTTTTGCACTAGTTGTAGTCGAGAGAGCGCCTTCTTGTTAAGACATGAAAACAAACTATTACAATAGTTTAAACGTGAAGACACAAACGCATGAATGATAAGCTCCAAATCATTACGTGCGAAGTTTAGAGATTTTCCTTAGTTGAAAGAAGCAGTTCCTCGTTGGCTGCTTACAGGGCTGGACTAATGATATGTCTTTGTCAAAGATAACTCCCAAGTTTCGAAGACTTGGCTTCGCAGACTGGACTAAGTCACCCAGGTACTGTTTAATCCCAGGAATTGCATCATCAGGTGCGATAAAGAACCAATAGAAGAAAGTTAAGGTATAGCAAATACAGATGTTTTAACAATCACATTTTTAATATATTGTAACAGTCACTTATGATTCATAATGGTTATAATGCTGCCATTTTTCATTTACTAAACCCAATACTGTAAAGCCATGATTACTTTGAGCCTTGGTCTTTGCACACACACAAAAAAGCCACTGCATGATGAAAGTCCAACTGTCAACATAGTTTCTGTTTTACCATTGGATACAAAGAGCCTGTGGTAATAGTTAGTCATAGGTATTACGCAAATATGCGTTCCCTGATGATGATAATAATAGAAACAGTCCATGATTTTGCAAAAGACAATTTTACTGATGTTAGACTTTAATCCCACAGGAAAATGTAACAGTGACTCGTGCTGTTACAAAACACTTAACATTTAGACTAGGTTTGTTGTGGTCCTCAAATGATGACATGTATACACTTGCAGAAACAGGAACTCGTTTTAAGTTTCTTTTATCTCTGGATGGGGGTAGCCAGTCCCCCGATGTCAGGTAGTCTATATTGATATGCATGATCTTGTTTTTTACAGAGTACTTGGAGGTTGTGAGGCGCTCCTTGGCCTCAGAAAACTCAAACTGTCCCCTGCTCGTCAAAAAGGCATCAGACACTCTGGTGGAGCTCCTGAAAGACCCCACGACTTATGACAACATCACCAAGGATTTCAAGTACAGTTTATGCAAAATATTCATGCACTTTGAATCATTCAGAATACCGTTCAAGGCTGAGGAAAAGTTACTGTCCTTGTGAAATATCTTTAGTTGACAATCACATTTTTCTTCAAATACCAAAACTGCAACACCGGCTGTTTTAGAGTTCAGATGCCTTGAATAATCAGGCACCCGTATAAGAGTTCCAATGCACTCACATTCACTATAGAAAACTGCTAGTTTTCTCTCTGTATCCCCTTTAAACTGTGTACAAGCTGTCAGAATGTCAGAATTATTTGTTTAAGAGTTGGTATTCAAGAGCCAAGATGAAAGATGACAATGTTTTATTATAGCTTCATCATTCATTAACCACAATTTTGGTAAACCTTTCTAAAGAGACTGAGGCTGGAAATATAATTAATTAGGACCTCAATTTCAAATGTTTATTTCATTAAATTGGCGTGGGCGTAACTGAAGTCAGTCTTGGGTCATTGAAGAAAATGATTGAGCACAATAAAAAAATGTTTTTTGTTTTTTCATTTACGGGACCAACTTGGTGTCTGTGTCTGCGCTGTCCCGACCACAAAAGAAGAATAGAGTTTTATTTTGGTTTCTGGTGAATCAGATTGCAGACATGCCCTCACTCCGGCACCAAGGCTCTCAAACCACGCTGCTCTGAGAATACAGCAACTGTGTTATGAATTTAACAATAAGGAAGTCGTTTTTTATGAACTAAGATAAACATCTGTCCCAATTTTGCAAAAGTTCAAAAGTATCATCAAGACATACACAACTAAACGCACCAAAGAGGACCTAGAAACAAAGAAAGGTATTATGCAATGCTTTTGCAATCGATCCACAACAAGTTCAACCTCAAATATTCACTGAAATGTTTCTAATTTTTCTTCAATTGTGGTTTTTAAACAGCAACTTTAAAACAACAGTAACATTCCACCCAGTAAATAGAATTAACAGTTAATTAATTAACTACAAACTTGCGTCGTTTCCCTTTTCTCAGACCTGACTCGTAGCTTTGTTTTGTGGGACATCACAAACTTTTCTTCATTTGAGAGGCTGCAAGATTTGGTTCAGGTTGCAGCTTTGACTAGAAGTAACCACTTTCATTTAACCACGTTCAATGTATTTAACAGAGTGATTTGTGTTGGAATTAACATTGTACTCATGCATCTCTATTATTTCTTCATCTTCTTTAGCTTGCGCTCCAAACTGCAGATCCAGTCAGAAAGGGACTCTGCCTACTTCCTGGAAACTCTGGCGGGTAACTTCATGGATGTGGTCCAATACAATCAGGACAACAGGGCTTTTGAGGTAATGTCTGTGTTAATTGTTATTTTTCCTGTAAATGTGGCATTTGGACTGGACACACTTAACATTCGGAATAAGTCCACTGTACTGACCAAACCATAACAAACAAATAGACCAGCCTGTGCCTGTGTCCACTATTTCTGATATGATGTCTGTGTAAAATTGTTTTCCATTTACAATTTTTATGCTTTATATGTCAATAATAGAATAACGTGGATATCTATTTTGTGTGACTTTTAAAAGTGCCCCCTGCTTCATAAAATCTTATTAGCATTATTAGATTATAAATATTCAATGAATTTAGGAGAATTTCCATTATTGACAAACAAAAATGTTGACAAAGTAAGAAGTACAATTTTGTTTTTGCAATTTAAAAATGTATAAGAAATTTCTAAGCACAAAAATTAAATAACCCAAGACTTGTTAAAATAAATTACACATGGATGGAAATCTAGGTGTCAATTTATGTATAGTTCTCTTTTTATTAATGTTAACCATCTTGGTTAGGTGCTCACTGAACATTTCTTTCAACCTTGCAGTTTTATTTTTTCCACATTTAAGCACAATACATTGTCTAGGTTTCACTTTTCTGTTTTTTTTTACTCTATTTACCTTCCTACATTAACTGGTGTATCATGGTGCCATTTTGAGTGGGTAACAAACTTTCTCCAGGAAACATTTCCTTTCAACATCTATCCACTGTAAATTAATAAAAACACAACCTGAGTCTGTTAAAAATATTATTTATTTATCATGATTTTAGCTTCATAGGTTTATTTAATTAATCAAAAAATAAAATATTTTACATTATTGCAAATTAGATTCCTTTTCGGATTGTCAACCTTGAGAAGATAATTGGTTCCTATGCTTGTGTGCTTACAACAGTGCTGGCAGCAGTGAGTAACTGTAAACATATACAACATCGACAGTATTTTTTTAACTTAATATACACACTGATACTACGCATCTGTCAGAACTAGTCCTTCTCGTGAGGAGTTCACTTGCGTTTTTGAAAACTCAGCTACAGCTACTTAAGCTACAGCTTAAAGTTAATGTTTTTCCCAGTCAACCTGAGACAATTGAAAGGTGAAGTTGGGGGTCTTCTTGGGGCCCTTTTTAGGTGGCTGTCTGACCACTATCTGGTCCCGGTTGAGTGGAAGTGAGCTATGAGGTGCAGGAGGGGTGCGCCCAGGCAGTTAAGAGTAACATAATAGACCCTCCATTATTAGAAAGAGAGGCCCCAGGAGTCTCACTCTTTAACTGAGTCAACTGAGCCCAGGGAAATGGGCACCACCTAATGACGTCCACAGGTGGAACAAGTATTGAGGCTTGTAAGATACTGAATATGCAGAATTACTCAAACATGCTTGTATTCAATGAAAACAGCTCCAGATATGTTTTGTCCAAGATACAAAAAAAAATACTAAGATTAGAGAAATACAGATATTGACCAAACTAGCACCTTATTTCACTCTTTTTACCAAGATGGTTAGCTCTCTCTCTCTCTTGCTCTCGCTCTCTCTCTCACTCCCTCTCTCTCTCGCCCACTCTCTCTCTCACCCCTTCTCGCTCTTTCTCTCTCACTCTCTCTCTCACCCACCCCCCCCTCTCTCTCTCTCAACCCCTCTTTTTCTCTTCTTGCTTCTTGGAGCCTGCAGGATACGTGAGTTCGGTTACCAATAAGCTCATGTGAAAAAGTAACAAAAGATCCTTTGGTCTCTCTGACTTCCTGTCGCCCCGAGCTAAAGAGACACTTATAAAAGACCCAAGAGAAACTGTCCACAGCCGAAAAGCCAGCCATTGCCTCTCCAATTCACCAGTCCACAACAAGCTACTCTGCCGCAGGTATCACTTTAGGAATTTGAGCAAAACGTGAATTAAGGTGTAACTCGATAAAAAATATAAGAGCTTCACAGCTGAGGAGTTTTCAATAGAGAGCATTATAAAATACAAAAAGGGACATTGTGTAACACTAAAGAATCAGCACTAACAGTTTGTCTTTCTGCCTAAGTGGAAAGCAGTGGCAGATCATGTATTGTATGTTATGGTTTACAAGGCCAAGACATGAGCATGTCCCGACCCGTGAGTGTGGGGTACATAAACTGTCCTGGCAGCAGACAGTAGCAGTGCACAACAGATGTGACCGATACAAAATGGAGTGAATCATTGGGACAGCAAGCAAAGGCTTGTCTGGAACCCACCTGAGTCTATGTCTCCTCGTGATTTGCCATTGCTGGTTATTGTTTATTGTTAGCAGACTAAAGGAAACGTATATTTATTATTACATCATTACATTAGCTCTAAAAGTTGTTTTGCTTTTTTTTTAAAACTGCTTTCCCATTGTCATGAAATTGAGGAAACAGGCATTTTTGTTTGATAAGCTATGCAGTGAATGAATTGATGAAAGGACATTTTTAGCCAGAAAAAAAAATATTGTCTTCGCTTTGACATTGTTAGTATTAAGAGTGCAAGGGATTGTGGTTTACAAAAGAGTCACAGAATGATGACACCACCTGTACCTTGTGCTTTTGTAGCCAACCTTATGTATAATGAGGATGACAGGCACGATTGGGAAAAGCACATGTTTACTCACTATGTTTTGCAAATACATTACCTGTCATTCTTCACGGTAATACAATAGGATTAATCATGATCCTTTCCCAGTTTGGGAAATTACCAGGAAACATGGTTATTATCATTCATTATCACACACTTACTTTATTTGCATCCTAATGCCAAATTATTGCAGTCCTGGAAAGTAAAGTACACAAAAATTATAAAATGTATACTGCAAAAAACATAACACGACATTAAAACCACAACTTTCGTTTCTGCTTACAGGGAGTGATAGGAACCAACATCACTATTGAGGTTCTGTGCGGGGTCATGGCTGATGCCTCACTAGGGGACCCTTATGCCCGATATGCTGCAGTGGCGCGGCTTATGATGGAAACATTCTCAATTAAGTGTCAGGACGTCAGCTTCAGTAACTACCTCCGGGACATGACTAACACGTCCTGGGACGGTCCGGCTGCAGGAGGAGGTGAGTGAGGGGCACTGAGTAGACAAACTTGCTATGATTGGCAAGGACGGATCATGCTGTAAAAGTTATTTTCAGACTTTGTACCATCTTAAAATGTATGTATTTGGCTTTTAAAGTGGCACATTTATTGGTCTAAATGTTGTTCTAGCCTTACAAATCTGGACTAAACACGGACAAAGCTGTGGGTCTACTTGGCGAGACGCAGAAGCAGATTTGCATGCACATGTGACAATAAAATTACAGCCTTGCTCATAATAATATGGTACATGTGAAAATAGAATATTCACTTTGAGCAGAAAATTGACTTGTACATGACTTAAAATGACATTGGAATAGAAGAGGAAACTTAAAAAAAAAAATAACAACAGGGCTTTTGAAGTCACTGTTATTCATTGCAGGAATAAGAATGACCTCGGATTGTCCACTATTTTTGAACCAACAAAAAATAAATAAAAATGACTGAAAAGAAAACACATTAGTCATGTGGTTGATACTCACGACAAACAAAAATGTAACCAGAAGTTTACTGTTCTCTGTGCCTCCATTTCCCAGCATCATTTTCTTTGGGGTAAGAGGGGAAGGAAGTGGCTTTTAAAAAAACATGTTGTAACTGGAAGCATTTGTAAACGCGGACAGTGGAGGTTTGCTTAGGGTCATTTTTATTTATTTTTTCTAAATTAGTGGGACTTTTACTTCGCTGTTTTGATTTGTATTAAACGGTCTCAACTTGTATCGTGCCTTTCCACCTACATTAAGCACTTTACAGCAAGGAACCACTCACCCATTCACACTCTCACTCACACACCAGTGTACACAGACACTGGAGGCAGGGGGGTGAAGTGTCTTGCCCAAGGACACAATGACTGTGTGCACCTGCAGGAGCCAGGATTAGAACCCCCGACCTCTGCAGTATTTCTAATGCATACTTAATGCGAGTTCAGAGTATTTACAACTGCAATGATGCCCCAAACATAAAATGTAAAAGTTAAAATACAACTTGCATATAGTCAAATATTAAAATATATACCGGTAATTATATAAATACACCAATTTTGTCTTTGTTTTTTTTTGTTTTACATCCGTAGGGAGACAGTGGGTCTACCAGACATGCACCGAGTTTGGCTTTTATCAAAGCACTGATTCACCCAACCAACCATTCGCTGGCTTCCCTCTGGAGTAAGTAGACTAAACACACTAATGTCCTATTCCACTAATTACAAAGCTGTCGCCATTTTGCACCTCTACCTTAGGCTTGCTTTGCTTACTTAACCATGGTGGACAAAAATATAACCACGCTTACAGTAACTTTCTTGAGTAGTTTCCAGTTAACCCTTTTGTCAACTGTACTTGTCCTTGCACTGCTTTTTTACTCATACCCAGGTACCACGTAAAGCAGTGTGCAGACTTCTACAATGTGAGCGCGGAGCAGCTGGCCGAGGCAGTGGCTCAGACAAATGAATATTACGGTGGATATGACATCCGCTCCTCCAGAATAGTCTTTCCAAACGGCTCCATCGATCCGTGGCACGCTCTGGGAATCACCTCAGACATCTCGCCGGAGCTGCCTGCAGTTTTCATAAAAGGTAACAATAACAACATGACTGCACAGTAGCTTTAAAGGGGGGGGGGGATACACTGTGACTGTTGTAATTGAATACAAAAGCAAATCAATATTGTTATCTATCCGGCTCCATTTTAGATTTTCTCATATGGGTAGTTAGCAACTCTTAATACACATTTACAATAGATGTCTTTGTCAATTATCCACGATTTTAAAAAGTGTTATAAATATTATTATTAGAAATCCACTCCAGGTGCTTCCTACATCACTGGTTTTATTTGGTCAACAGCTGTCCATAAACTAACCTCTATATCCATGTGGAAATGTGTTTCATTTTTATTGTAAAATGTAATTGTTGCTAAAGTCAAAGCCAGGAAACTTGGACAATGCCTGCCTGTAAGACTGCCGTTCTTTGTCAACAGTGGACTTTATTTGGGGGATAATTGCCCTTGTAACATGGCATTTTATTTTCCCCTCTCATACTATTTATACACCTCTTCTTTCCAATTCAGGAACAGCCCACTGCGCCAACATGTACCCGGCCCGGAGCCAGGATCCTCCTCAGCTGGCGTTGGCCCGTGACCACGTCTTCCTTCTTCTGCAGCAGTGGCTCCAAGAGTGACTGGACTGACCATGACACAGCTGTTTGGCCTCGGAAAGAAAACTCATTCTGGTCATATCGTTGACATTGGGACACCACAAGTGATTTTGTTTTTATGGCCGCTTCCCACAAGGGACATGTGCACTAGAATCATTAAAGTTTGTATGATTAATGTTTCAAAAAGCTGTTATTGTTGTATGATGACATCCTGTATATTCTGTTGCAAATAATTCATTAATTAAATGTTTTGGGGGGGGGGGTTCGTACTAAAAAGATTGATTTCCTGCGACTGACAACAGCCAAGGCTGCAGCTGATGTATGCTGTACACTCCTACCAGTAGCCCGGGAGCTACCAGTACCAGCTCTCAAGTCCTTTTTGAGGTAGCTCGCCAAAGCCATTTGCTGGATTTCTCTCTGCCCCTCCAACCCTGTTCAAGTTATAGAAATAGCCTATACTGTCCAGTCCAATAAAGCCAACTAGCTAAAAAAAGAAAAGAAAGAAAACAGATTTAAATGCCCGTTAAATTAATTCAACTAATATTTGTTCACGTAGAACACATAGGTTGCCTACTGCTACTGTGTCCATGCTGTGGTCTGTGTGCATGTGTCTGATTTGGTAGATGATCAGATCATGCTATTGTGTCATTGACACTTGCGTTGAAAGGATAGAGATGATTATTGTGGTGAAAAAGTATAATTAACATAGGACTCATATTCAACTTTGGTCAGGCTCAGAGCATGGGACTTTGTCAAATTCTACAGCAAAGAAGTCCTATCGCCTATTTTCAAATAAATAAGGGTTACTTCTAGGAGCTGTTTTACTTTGACAAATTAACATCGAACCAGACTATTGCATATGTTGCACCATCACAGTCAAGTTGGCACCTGAAATAATGTGTACAAAGATAAATTATCTTAGGGTCCCTGTCAATAATAATTTCAACATTTTTTCAGTTTGGTGGTTAATTCGGAAATTATATAGAAAAAAAATTAAAAGACTTTATTTTGAAGGCTAGTCGGAAGTGCTGTTTCTCAGGCAGCGCTAGAGAGGCGGTGTTCAAATGAATAAAGTCCTGGCTAGGAGCACAGCTGGGTCAGTGGTGTTTGCAACAAGTTGAGAGCTGGGTGGCTTTCTATGTGGAAGATCTAAGAACTGCGCGTTTGGGCAAAACTGATCAAACTACATTGATAACCATTTCACCTTTGGAAGAACCGACGGTAAGTGACAGCGCCGTTATCTGCAGCTTTAATATAATGTAAACATCACGCAGGCGTGAGTCTTACTCATGTCACTGAGTAAACGTTTACTGTAAATCCGACAAACAGGAACAACGGCAACGTTTCTAATTTGTTGTGTGTTTGTGTTTTTTAACGCAATTTGCCGGATTCCTTTCCACCCCATAATTAAAAAAAAAATGTTGCGCAGAACATGTAGGCTTTTAGTTTTTCAAAACATTTTATATCAATAGACACAGGGTTTGAAATTATTGAGTACTGTTGGGAGTTTCTTCAAAACATCTTGTCCAGTGACTGCAATAATGTCAATAGTATGACGTTTACTATTGTACTACTGATGATTTAGCCAATGATTAATTTACTGCATACAAAAAGATATTGAGTCATCTTTACAGGTGACTGGAGGGTGATGTTGACATCGTGAATCACAGTAATAAGTATCATAGATGTACTTCTTTATTGTGAAACACTTTAAACAAACTCACATTTAAAAAGGAGAACTATTCTGCTTTTGTTAATTAGTGTTTACTTTTGTCCTATCTAGTTGATCTAGTTCTGCCTCAGTGCATTCTGTTTTGTTAGATGTTATCACTAGATTAATCTTTAACTCACCCATTCTCTTTCCCTCATTCTCTTTGTGTCTCTCCAGGTGGAAATGAGGCAAATCTCGCTATTGTTTCTGTCTGCCGCAGTGGCCTTGTGTGGCCTGAACATTGTGCTGTGCCAGGCCCCTTCATACGGAGAGCGCGGGTCTGATTTGGGAATTCAGGTTTTCCAGGAGGTTGCCAGCTCTAAGCCCGAGGACAACGTGGTGCTCTCTCCCCATGGAGTGGCCTCGATCCTGGGCATGCTACTGAGCGGAGCCCACAGCAACACACGGAAACAAATGATTACTGCCCTGCGCTACAAGAAAAATGGTAACGTTTAAAAAAAAATATATATATATATATTTATTATTATTATTATCATTGCTTGGCTAAAGTCTAGATTTTGAATGTGCCCAAAATGGTGAACAATTGCCGTTTATTAAGAATGCATTGATTATTATAGATCTGAGTACAGGAGATTTGTTGTAGATTACAGCAAAAGATTTGACTATAAGGAAAAGTGTCTCCAATTCAAGTCTTTAAAACTTCGGAGTTACCTCAATTATTAATTAAGCGCTATTAATGTTTTCCCTTTCAGGTCCTTATAAGATGTTGAAGAAGCTCCACAAATCCTTGACAGCAAAGTCAAACCAGGATGCTGTGATCATTGCCAATGCCATGTTCACTCAGGAGGGGTTTCCACTCGAGGAGGACTTCATGGAGACTAACAGAATCAACTTTCAGTGTCTGACCAGCAGCCTGGACTTCAGCGACCCCCAGGGGGCCGCAGAGAAAATAAATGAGTGGGTCAGCAATAAAACACGAGGTAATGACCACACACAATAATACAATATTGAGAAGATAAAAAAAAATCCCTAGTGCAGTGTTTAAAAAAGCTTTACATTACATTCTGATGCAATTTAGTCTTTTTATGACGACTTTGACGTTGACATTGTTTCTGCTAAACGTTACTTCTCGTTTTATTGCGCATGTATCTCACGGTCCAACCTCTCCAACTTCCTTGACTGTTGTGAAACTGTGTTTAAATTGTGGTTTTGATCTCACTTTTCATTTTTGTCCAGGCCACATCCCCAGTCTGATCAAAGCAGACATGTTGAACTCTGCTCTGACTCGGCTTGTTGTGGTCAACTCCATCTATTTCAAAGGAATGTGGAAATCCCGCTTCCAGCCCGAGAACACCAAGATGAGACCGTTCAATGCGGGCAACGGCAATGTCTATAAAGTGCCAATGATGTCCCAACTTTCTGTCTTCAACATGGGTGAGAACGCACGGAAAGTCATGGCACAAGCAATTAACCTGAACTTTGTGTAGGACAAGTAGCATTGTTTCATAAAAGTGTGCAATAAACAGTAGTAAAACACAGTAAATTATTGTATCGTTTGGTTGGTTTCTGTGGATCATTACGTTACCATACCATGCCACACTTCATGAAACACTGTGCACAACTCAAACTTGCAGTCAGTAATAGTGCTGCACACAACAATGGACTAGGATAGTTACAATTAGACTGCTGCGGGACACATTGATATACTGTGCAGCTCAAGTACTGCATAATCTTCTATTACTTTTTCATCAAAATGTTAAATATCATATATATATAAAAACCTGCCTTTCAGGATGTTGACTAAGTACTAAGTACTTGTACAGAAATACAGACATGCCAAGTTATTTCATCATTCTTGAGCCCTTCAGTGACCCTGTGTGCCTAAATATTTCAGCTATATTTAGGCCCACGCCAAGGATACACAGTGTCCCATGAGGGACACTTTAAGATCAACGATTTATGACAATGATTTCATGGAAAACATGAACAAATATGAAATAACACTGATACAAAATTAGTGAGCTTGTATTGCGGTTGAGTCTTGGAGGGAAATATTTTGATTTGATGGAATTTGAACTTTGAAAACAAGTTAAGAGTTGTCTTATTTTTTTACACCGATCTCCAGCCACAGCCAGCACACCTCAGGGGCTGAAGTATAAAGTGATTGAGCTGCCGTACCATGGGAACACTGTGAGCATGTCCATCATCCTGCCCAGCGAAGAGGACACGCCCCTTTCCCGACTCTTGCCCCACATCAGCACAACCACAGTCCACAGCTGGGACAAACTCCTCCATCCCAGGAAGTTTCGCCTTCTCATTCCCAAGTAAGACATGCTAAACACTTTGTGGTTCTCAATTTGTGGTGCATGTATAATCCGTGGCTTCCCGCAAACTCGGTTATATTTAATATAGGCTTTGATTTGGTTTCAATAATCTTGGCATTTGACCATTTTGGCCATTTTTAAACAAAAATCCCAGATATAGAAACACATCACAGATGACAGTAATGTGTGATTTTCTATTGTTGTAGGTTTACAGCTGATGCAGAAGTCGACCTGGAAGCTTCTCTGATGGCACTCGGGGTTAGAGATATGTTTAGTCAGGAAAAAGCTGACTTCCGTCACATAAGTAAGTAGAACATTGTTTGTATGTGGAAAAACACAACCATATGAATGGTCATCCAACATGTAGTGCTCTAGCACCATCATGTGGCAGGATTAAAACAAGTCAGATGACACTGAACACGTGAGCTTATGTGGGTCTGGGCTGAAACGATTACTATGTGTAAGTGTATATCAGTCTATTCTTCAAATAATGTAACAGTAAGAATGGACTGAGGAAGCGAGGCTTCCCCCTTAGCGTTCAGCGCAGGCTGGCTGAAACTCGTTCATGCTAGCAATTTGGCTGGGTTCTGGTGCCAACTCCATTATTTAGAATAGGGCAAAAATAAAAAATAGTAAAAGAATAAAATTAGGACGATGTTGTGCATGTTAAGACAAACGTGGAGGTAAGAATGACGAGCCCGTTTTCAATACTGACTTACAAAAAGGTTTCCAAGGAAAGTCCGTAGGAGCCATGAAACATTCGGAGTCAGCCACCATTTCCTTACGGTTACAGAAAGAAGTAGGCCACAATAAGTCCTTCCTTAATTGTACAGTCTATAGTCGATGTACAGGACAATTACATGAATGGACCGACACTGGATTATAGCCAGAGACCAAGTTATATCGTCAATTAGTACTTCAGCACTAAAAATGCCAAAACATTGAGTTGAGTATTACCTTTTTTCACTGTCAGCTTTCTGTTCAGTCATAAGTATTTTATCAAACTATAATTATATATATATTTTTTTTAAGGTTCTGAACCAGTGTATGTGTCTAAAGCGCTGCAGAAAGCTAAAGTCATTGTGAATGAAGACGGCACAAAAGCCTCAGCAGCAACGAGTGAGTCTCTTTTGCTGTTCAATAAAAACAAATGCTCTTCTACACCATGTGTGAAGCATGCTTTTCCGGTGTTTTGACCATGTGCATTTGTTTGTGTAGCGGCCATATTGATGGCTCGATCCTCTCCTCCGTGGGTCACTGTAGACCGACCTTTCCTCTTCCTCATTCGGCATAAACCTACAGGTAACTTTTCTCTATAATTTGAAACATGAATAAACATTGAAACCACAAAGGTTTTATTGAAAGGATTGTAATTTAATATCAGGATTTATGCAATATTTTAAACCATTTTGGTGCTTGTCTTTTCTCAAGTATGAATAAAAACAAAAAAACCTACTGGCCAATTACCTCAAGATGGTTTTATTTGCTAGATGTTCTCACTTAAATATCATGTCCGTGACCAAATTTATAAGAACATTTGAAATGTAGGGCTCTTTAGACAAGAGAAATATTTTTCCTAACACTGTAGTATTTTATAATCTCCACCATTTTATGATGATGGTACTGTATTCCTAAATGACTCCCGCTTTCTGTTTCATACATGTTTTTGTTTTTCTCACAGGTACAATACTCTTCATGGGTCAGATCAACCAGCCTTGAGCGCTACTGCAAAAACGTTGGTACAGCACAGAGAATTCTCGCACACACCACAGTGATGTTCTTCCTTCTGTGCAATAAGTAATCTTTGTTTGAAATACTGCTTTATGTGGTATTTTTTTTGTAATGCATGAAAAGCCTTGTAAAATGATGTGCTGGCTAAACTGGCAATCTATTGTGTTTGTTTATATTTTGTATATGAACACTTTTTTTTTTTACATAAATTGAATGTGTTGTGTATTTTTGGAACTTGTGGTAGTAAGATAATCCAGTTATTTATTGTATTTTTTTTTTGGGGTGGGAGGGTGTTTGAAAATGACTCATGATGCCATGTCACTCCAGTTTCTTGAGTTTCCGCTGTAAGTTTTATGGGCGTCAGTCTTGTCTGGGGAATGTTCTGTTTTCACAATCTTTTTCTCAAATAAATACACATATTTGTAAATTGCGGATTTGTTTAGATTAGAAAGGTCCTGAAATACATTTACTGAAAAGAGAAAATACAGACGTTAAGGCTGGGCTCACACCTAGAGCGGCAAGAGAAGAGAGCGGCGAGCTTCCATTCATCCCCTATGCTGCCTGGCGGAAAGAAGCCTCCGGAAATCCAGATGAGAGCGGCACGATACGGGCGGCCGCAGCGGCTCTGTATTTGCATATAGCGTTGACTTTTTTTCAACGCTATGCAAATACAGAGCCGCTGCGGCCGCCCGTATCGTGCCCATGGATCTATTATAATAGCCATTTCCGGCGGCGACCACCAACCACAGAACATGGTCTGACAGACACCTATGCGTAATTCGCTCATGCACTTCAGCTGCGTCTCCAACCCCCCTCCACGTGCACCGGCGCAAGCTGAGCGACAGAAAGCGTTTTTTTTTCCGCTTGGTGTGAGCCCGGCCTAAATGCGTATGACCATGCTGTCATCCACAGTGAGGCTATACTGCCGCTGACCACCAGAGGGCGCTGTCATATAGAGTCATGCTATGGTGGCGGACAGAGCTCTTCATAGATGGGGTTTCAGGACAGAGGCTTTGGTAAATGGATTCTGCAGGCACTTGTTCCAGACCCACGCCACCTGAATAATAATAATAATAATAATAATACTACTATTTATGTAATGTATGTGCATGGATTTTGCCAGAGATATTCTCTCCTAAATTCGTGCCTCTTTTCTGAGCTGGGAAGCGGGAACATAAGAATATTTCACATAAGAATCTTTGCTAAAAAAAAAGAGTTAAACACATAATTGCCAATGCAACATGTAGTTAATTCCTATTTTACATTGTTTTGTAACATGGGGTTGACTGGCACTACGTTCTCATGTGAAAAGTGTTGTGTATTTTCTCACCGTTTTCCCTCTTTCTACAGAGGATCAGTACAAACAGAACTACAACAATGAACATGCCAGTGGGGATTAGCAGCAGCAAACTATGACTGTTTTCTTCTAAAAGATATTAAGAATTGATTTGGCAGATAAAAACATTTAACTGTTAAGATTAGAAAGCAAAATAGTCTTACCCCAGAGACTGATGTGGAGGGTGTGGCTCTGAGAAGAGGACTTATGGGAGAACACCTGCATGTGTAGCCTCCTTTGTAGGCAGGGCCAGCATCAGAGAACAGAAAGGGGGCCGAGTGATTAACAGCTGGCAGGATGTGGCTCTGAGTAGTGTCCACAGAGGGGGAGAGGAGCTGGAAGAATCCTCCTGGATATTGAGGAGAGAGACCAGCAGCACATGAAGCCCCTGCAGCGTTGCCTGGAAGACTCCCCCAGCAGAATCTGACACGGAAATATCTGGCTGTAGCAGTAAATCTGAAAAGACAAAAAGGATTTGATGATGCAACAGCAAATTAGCTGTAATGTATTTAATTTTGAACGTATTTACTTTTAAGATATTTTGGCATATACTGGAACATTTTTCACCTGAGCACACAATGTCCCAGACTCGAGTGCTGCGAATGTTGATTCCCATTTTAATACACTCTGAGTGCGTATGCAGTCTCCATGCACTGAGGGGACACAGACCACACAAGGGAATCATGTTTGTCGTTTAATTTTTCAGAAACAGCTGAGCCACAGTTCAGTTGCTGACAGACTGTAGCTGTAGTGTTGTGTAAAAGGCTCAAACACAGCATCATCCTCCTTCACTGGATCCACTTTCCCAGATGTCTCACTTCCACAGTCCCAGCACAGCGGCTGGGCTGTTCCACCAACCGGACTGGCTCTGGACAAACAAAGAAATCCGTCAAGGATTTTTACCTGACGAGGTGAGTTTAACCCCATTTTACCTGAGCAGGTGACCTGTACAGCTGTTCCAGATGTGCAGCTGTGCAGTCCGTGCTAGACCTGGAACAGTTCATCAGCGCAGACTCACGGCCCTCACAGTGGAAGGTCTGCCCCAGAGGAACCTGCCCCGCTACAGAAGACACCCCCTGGAGGAGATGAGGAGCGCCACAGCCCAGCTCGCTACAGATCACCTCAGCATCACGCGGATCGAGGCCTCCTTGACAGAGTTACCAGAGAGAGTCCAGAGGGCCATTTCATAAAACTCGCTCAGTAAAGCTGGGCTTAGGCTCCAAATCCTGGTTTATGTTAGGCACAACAGTTACTGGGTTTCACCAAATGGACGCCGAGCTTGGCTAATCTCACTAAGTCAAGACAGGTTCAACCGATTAGCACTTACACGTACATAAGCAGACCACACTAACGACCAGAGTACATTGAGAAATCATAGCCAAGCGTGAACGCGCAGCATACTTCACAGGCCGCCAGCTTTGTTCTGCGTTAGGTCCATAGGTAGAGCGCAGGGCTCCCATCCACGAGGCTACGACAGGACAGGGCCCCTGGGAAGAACATAAATCGGAGCCTATAAATTAAACACTTTTCTCTTGTCCCCTGGAATTTAAACACATGATAGAAAAAAAAGAAAACTATGTTGACACAGGACACAGGTCACGAGGGTAGGTCCTGTGCAGTGCTTAATTTGATTCCCCCAATTTTCAGTTTTTCAAGGTAAAGGATCTGGAAAATATTTAGGAGGATCCGGCAAAGATTTGATCTGATATAATGGTGCCTCTTAAGCCCCACCTGAACCGAGCACATTTTGTCCAATTTGGCTTTACCCAAATCTAAAATGTTTTCAAAAAGAGACAAAAATAAATGCAACAAAACAGTGATGAAAAGAACAAAAAAAGTGGCAAAAATTAGATGGAAAAAGAACGTAAAAAAAAAGTGATAACAACACGGCAGCAACGCAAGGACAAAGATACGTTAACATCAGTTTTTCTAGGTCTTAGCTTTCAACTGTGATGTTACACTGGACTATAGGCTATCAGCTTCAGTCGAGAAACTTTTAGATTTAGGTAAAGTCAAACTGTAGAAAAAGCACAAGGTTAAGGCGGTTGGTAATAGGTTAATGAGAGTGTTTCGGCAAATGTTTTGGCCTGTTCCCCGAATCCATCACATCAGACCAAAAGTGTTCCTGAAACTACTAATTTACAAATTAAGCACTGGTCCTGTGGGCTAAGGTTCCTTTGATTGGACAAGCTTTTTGATGACACATAATGTCATTAATGTGTCACACAACTTTGCATTTCACAGATGAGAGACAAAGACAATGTTGGTATATATTTATAATGTATTGCATAAAGTAATTGATTTTGTGATCAATGTTTTCTTTTTCACATTTAGGAGGCCAACATACATTTTGGCCAGATGATGGCGCTAATACCCTGCTTGTGTCATTCACAATGCCCATTGGTGTTGGATTCCACAAAGAAGAAACTCTACTCTTAGGCTGCATCCGAAACCATTAAATTATAGCCTCTAGCTTATCAGCTAAACCCATTTGAGACCTACAAGTTTCTTCTTCTGAGACACTGAAGAGGCACCAACAGCCCCGACAGCTGCAGCACAGTCGAGGCGTCACAAGAGGATCTACAGGAAACAAGTAAGGGACAAACGAGGAGATGGTGAAAGATTGGAGGAGGGAGCTGCAGGAGGAGGAGGAGCTGACCAGTGCTGGAGACCACGCTCTGAAACAGGGACAAACCCAGGAGGCGGTGCACCGTTTCAGAGGATCAGAGGAGACAGCGAGAGAGGGCAGCCATCCAGGTTTCCTCCAAGTGCTACAGTTCCCCCAACCTCCAAGGTCATGGGGTTCAGGTCGACACACAGTGGCAGCGCGGCTCAGCCGCAGCAGCTCAGGACTAACACCTGAACACTTTCGTTGTACGCTTGTACAATGACAATAACGCACTTACTTACTTATTAAGTACTAACACTAGCAACTAATCCTTAACCTTTCATGGGGTCAACTGTTAGATCTCTATGCAGTTAGTGAACTAGAGCTTCAGCAGCATTTGCGACCGTCCTTACCCAGGGGAAGGGGAAGAGCCATCACCAACAGCTGTTCTTCTTCTTTAAAGTTCAGTTCAGGCCAAACAAAAGCGCATACCGCCACCTACTGTATATTGTCCAACAACAAGTGTCCAAATAAAGACATTTGATCTTTCTACTTCAGCATGTTGTTCTATTTCGGCTCATTATGCATATTTTATTATCTATGTCGTTTTTTTTTTTCTTTATACGTTAAAACAGGCCCTCAACTGGTCACCCTGGATTAAGAAACGCACACAGGCCCCAATGTTATAATTATAATGTTATAATAATTAGATTTTATTAGAAATGTGTTTTGTTTATTTGTTAAGTTTTGAAACCTCAAAATATTTATCTAGGTAATTGAAAAGTAAACACACCTCTGGATACAAATTAAAATCAAATGAATATTTAGACCTACCCTGTGGATGGACAAAAAGAGATAGGAGCAGCTCTCTGTGGTGCATGTTGCGCAGTAAAGGAACAGAAATTTAAGATGTTGAAGAAAGTCTGTTATCGGTTCATCAATGTCATGCTTTAATTGCTATAGCCTCCTGGTGTTTTTTTTTGTTATTTTTTTACACATAATGGAAACACGATTCCGACCCGCCATCAAAATGACTCAATCTGAAGGTGTTTTTTAGATCGTAACAATCAAATCTACAATTGGAGTCTGCTGAAAAACCAGCATAGACCAGCAAGGAAATCAAGCTGGTGCATGCTGGTTGTTTTGGCAGGGAGGACTGTATTAAAATAAGCAGTGTTGAGAGAGCAAAATAAAACTGACACATTTCAATGATGGCCCCCAGCCACTTTAAACTTGAGTGGGGCATTGTACATTTTGGATATCAAACAACTGATTGCAAAGCTAACAATGACAGACAACTCTCTCTGCAAAAGTCCCGTTAAAATGGGGCATTACCAATTTTCCGATTAACGTCACCAACATTTCATGGAAAAGGCAACATGTTTTTATTTTATGACACAACCTGGAAAATGGCATAAAATGACATAAAATAAGGAAGTTATCAAGGATAATAAAACAGAAAAAAACCTATTGATAATGTCTTACAGTGTATTGTTGAAACTGTAGATCAGCATGCTTTTAGGGGAAATTCTATTCTCTTATAATATTAGAACATCATTTATGATAAAACATTACTTTTGATCATCATGAGTTCGTTTTTGATTTGTATAAGCCTGTCATGTTTAATAGAGCTGGGGAGAGGTAAAATGATGATCATGTCAGTAAACTGGTTATGGATTTGTAGCCATGCACTGGCTACAAAAGGAAAATAGGAAAATATAATTAATAAATAAATACATTGCAAAAGTTTCAAGAGTAGGTTACCATTAAGTTAGGAGACAACACAAAAATTCAACGTCCAAGTGCCACCTGGCTTCCACATACCACCAGATTAAACCAGGACAGGCCTAAACCGGGTCTAAACTTGGTCTACAGGACTTGAACCATGGCCAGAGTATTTCTAAACTTCAATGGGAGGACTAAACATAAATCAAAATGACAGTAAGTTACAGAAAGACTGGCGCTGAACAATTTGGGCAAAAACTGAGAGGAGAAGTAATAGGAGAAAACCTGCAGGTGTAGCCTCCTTGGGGGGCAGGGGCAGCATCAGAGAACAGAAAGCGGCACGAGTGATTGACAGCTGGCAGGATGTGACTCTAAAAGCAGTGTCCACAGAGGGAGAGAGGAGCTGGAAGAATCCTCCTGGATACTGTGGCTCAATAAAGCATTGGACACACTCAGCACACCGACTCCCTGCGGCTGGGCCTGGAACACAGCGCTAGCCTTTGTTAACTAGGAGGCGTTTGTTGATCTGTGTTTTTTTTAAACCTGAGCACGTGACCTCTACACCATGTTTAGCAATAATAAAAAAAGACCATAGTTTACATGAGGAAGCTCTGATTGTTTATTTTATTACTAATAATTTATATATTACAAAATTAACTTCAACATTTTTGTTTGACACAGATTTGCGAGACTGTTCACATGCAGTATTTGGAGACGATGAACTTCATGCTGCGCTTCATATAAGGTTTACATCTGAGTATATGTATTAGTCAGTCAGGTCTGTTAGTTAGTCAAGTCTATAAAATGCATCTTGAAAGATAGTCTCTGCAAAAAAGTACATTACCTGCAGTACATTGAAGGTTGAAGGCAAATAAAAGCTGTACAGTGTCAAATCTTGTATGTCAACCTGAGTTGAAGCCCTAGTTTAAGTTCCAAGTTTATTTTTGTTCGTAAAGGTTGAGTCAGAGTCCGATTTGATCTGGCTTCAGTCCAGTTGTCCTCTTTTGGTCAAAGTTACATCCAGGGAGCAGTTCTGCGGTGGCCCTTTTGCAAAATGACTTTAACTTTATTGTAATTGTATGAATATTTAGGATTTATTGATTTTATTTACATTTTAGGTGTAATTGTATGCACTTAGACACTCCCTTCTTGTTCTGTAAAGCACTTTACAGATTTACTTTATGAACAAACTGCTCAACAACTGAACTTGCCTTGTTTTGGCTTTTGTGGGCAAAGCAGGACAAGTGACTCTCGATTGTCCACAATAACCACAAACGTGCAGTTTGGCAACATAGATTGCAGCTAAAAATACAGAGCCATACTTAGTCATTCCAATGGATATGGGGAATGGGTCTGCATCTGTTTAGTCCTCGTTTAGTACAAGTGTAGCACATGTTTCGTCTAATTGATGTCTAACAGTCAATCTAGGTCAAATGACACCTCTCTGGGTTTTCTAGTGTTAACTTACAATACTTTATTGATATTGTGTGGTACAGTTATCAAAACCATTATTTGTCACACTTTTAATTGTATTACTTGAACTAGACCGGTGGTTGTATGTCAAGGGTAGCACAGGCCACCCCTGAAATCTGACGCCACTCACCCAGCTGAGGGTCTGGGGCATTGTATTGGAGGGGTCAATTACAAGTTCAGTTCTGTTTTATTAACAATATCTAAAAAACAGAACAAATACGGGAGAAAATACATAAATTAGTGCAAACATGTTCTTGAAAGAAAGCCAAAATTGAAGGGTTGATTTGGGTCACGGTATTGTTTGATTTGGCCTGCTGGTCTAATACCAATGTGCAGTGTATGTGTACATTCATCTGTAATACTCTCAACCCAAATGAACAATTTGTTTGCACACACCAAGTAAAAGATGGTATGTATTTTTGCCCCTCCGGATTTGCATTCAACACCAGAAAACATAGCAAACGTCTACAACTGTTTACAAGTACCTCAGAGGCCAATCTATTAGTGCAAGCAATAATTTCAGCATTCATTCCAGATAACATTTTAAATAATCACTTGCTTCCGAGAAGTGGTTAATATTGTTTCACGTCGATTTGAACAGAGATGTTTCCATGCAGCAGATGTTTACAGGACATTAAAAAGCATTGGTCAATCCTCGTTTTGCAAATGTCCAGAGCCAAACCGAGTCTCACAAATATTACATCCATGTGCAAAGCCTTCGGAAAAAAGAAGAGTCACTGGTCACATTATTAGGAAGTTGTGAAGTGAGGGCCTTTGTGGTCTTTCTATTATCTTGAAGACATTTTTGCAGCCACTCTCTGGAATTAATGTTTTATACAAAACCAAAGACATAATGGCAGCATCATTAGACTAGTTATACCTAATAATGTGGCCGGTGACTTTTCGCTTTATTCCATGTAAAACCAAGTTTGCTTCAAAGAAAACTATATGAAAAAAAACCAACAAAATAACTGAAACTTACTAAATCATTTTTGGTCTGTTCAACCGCAAAGCTCAATGTAAAGTATTAATTCATTTTCATTTTACAAATGGAAATATATTAACGGCTGGATCATAATTACAAGTCCATGTTTGACGTCTTTGACTTTTATGGCTTCTCGTCTCGACTTTGTCCCATCTGATCGCTCCATGTGTTGGAGAAGTTCTTGTTTGGGGGGCGGCGTGTGGCTCGTAGCCCAGTCCTGGCTCCTCCTGTCAGGGGGCAGCCCACTCCCTCCTGGGCCTGGTGGATCCGTAGGGCCTCGCGCAGGTTCTGGATCCGCACCTCTTTGCTCTGGATCTCCTCCACAACTCGACTGGGGAACCAGCCCCGCTCGCTGTCATGAAGCCGCTCGCCCATCATCCAGCCTACAAGACATCGCTCAGGGTTTAATGTCGAGATGAATTAAGACCAACCAAGACCAGAAACATTACAGTTTAATTACACCTTTAAAGTGCATATGACAGGTTTTAATCTATGTCACTTCCTGTCAGTATCCAATAAGGAAGTGAAAGTATAAACATAAAAAGAAATGGTCAAACTCAAGAAAACTGGGTAAAATATTATTATAAATATAATCGTGTTAACTATGTCTTGGCAAAATATGACGCACATGTCTAATGTGTCATATGCACTTTAAAGGTTTTTGTACATTATGCAGCCTGCAAGGCAAAACTCGGGGTTTAGGGAATGTAAAATATAAAAGCTAAATAAGGACCAGAGATGCATAGAGTTTTCAACAACTGTACTGAAGTAAGAATACCGTTTCTTGAAAATAACAAGATATAACTTCTGTATTCTACTTTTTCTTGAACTAGAGTAACAGCAATTTGTGTAAAACGAATGTTAGCAACATCTTGTACGATTTGATAAAAACATGGAAGAATCTGCTGCATTATGTTCTGTTGTGACTCTGTTGTGACGTTTCAAAGTTGTAAAACATGCATATTCATATTTTTTATCTTAATTCTGGGTTATATGTTCTATGTCGCACGTTTGCACCAAGACAAATTCCTAGTTTGTAAACCTTGTTCACAAACCTTGGCAATAAACCTATTCTGATTCTGATGTGAAGAATATAGATATGGAAAAGCATTTCTTTGAGCTAAAAATTAGTTGAGGTGACCCTTAAAGGTTTAAATTAAACTTTATTTACAACTTACCATCGTCTGTCCGCTCCAGCAGATTCAACACATCGGCCATTTCTATGGACAACTCGTCAGGTTCTTGCGAAGAGTACGACTGAATGCACTGAACCTGAGGGGAATCTGCAACACCACAGCACGCTCCAGTTTTTAAACAGGTTTGATAACTCAAACTATATTATTTTGTTTATGTCCGCATGTTACCTGATTGATGAGTATTCGTTGACGTGAAACGTGTGCGCCGGCTTGGGGTCAGAGCGCACATCCACCGAAGTTTTTCACTCCTGTAAAGGGAGGGGAAAATATGGATAAATATAGCAAATGGTATAGCATTAGACCATTCGACAATATTTGAAAATCTGTATTACAATGGACGGCTGGACGACTGAGAGCCTACACAAATAAGTCAAATGTTGATACTCACATGCTGCCGGTCTTGAGCATGTAGTTTGCGGTCCGCTCCTCTTGGTTCTCCAGTAGTCTCAGATTGAAGACATTGGCCAAGAGCTGCCCCTGGTCTTCGAGATCATCGGTCCTCAACATGGCCCTGGTGCAAGAATCTAGCACCTGGAACTTATCTCCACTGAAAACACACAGCAGGTGTTAAAGTGGGAACTTGAACCACTATAGTCTGACACGCTTCTTATGAAAATGAAGGCGTTCTATAGAATTTTTACCTGGAATTGGGTTTGGTGATGAGCAGCAGGTTGTTGAACAGGAACAAGTAAACCGGCTGGTACAGTTTCTTGCCCTTTGAGGTTCTGGTGCTCTTGGGCCCCGACATGAGCAGGACTTCTCCTTTCTTCAGGAGCCATCGCGAGTGAGAGATGATGGGGATGGACTGGGCAAAGGAGGAAGAGATTAACAGGTGTATTTCAGGGGACAAATCATCACAGTGCTTCCCATTTACATTACAGAGGAGAATATGGTAGTGACAAAAAGCCTGCTCTTGCTTGTAAGGAACATACGTGAACGCTTTGGAATTTCTCACATTTCTGCCTGAATTGGTCATAAAATGTGGTTTGATCTTTGTCATCAACAGTGTCTGCTTAAACTAATACCGCCCAAACAATTACATTTATACATATTTTTATTGACCATAACATGTGAAGGTCTAAGATTCATGATTGTTGTGAGTGTCTAATCTGCAACTACAGAAAAGCAGTCATTGGTACTAAAGAGGGGTCAGCCAGCTATTTAATAAAAGGATTCACTTACTTATTTCACGCTGTTGTGAATGTCTCAGGTTTTTATGCAAAATATCTTGATCAACTTGTGAATTATTTTTTGTATTGATGATAGCACGTTGTCCAGGCCCTGAGGCAACAAACATGATTCTCCCTGCACCACACTTCACATTGAGCATAGGGTTTTAATGTTGGTGTGCTGATCCTCCACACATGACGTTGTGTGTTCCTCCCAAACTATTCAACTTTGGTTTGTGGAAGAGCACTTGGATACTCCACAGCACTACTGGCAAAATATGTGACCCGCCCTGGTTTCCAGGGACACAAGTCGGCAGCCCGTGTCTCGAGAAAAACATAAAAATGTTTTTGTTTTTTTATTGGTGATTTTTTTGCAGAATCGTTCAGTTGAAGTAATGAAGAAGCCTCTCCATGTTTAGGCTACCAGTGTTGGTATATTTAAAAGCATAAACTTTTAGGTTCAAACCGACTAGTTTGGGGTTCATTTCAGAGCGTGCAGTAGGGGCATGACTCTGTCAGTGTGTATTTACAGTGCTTTGCGAAAGTACCAATACACCTTGAACCTTTGCACATTTTGTCATGTTTACAACCCTAATCGTAAAGATTTTATTTAGATTTTTTTACTGAAAGTTCACACACAAGTAACAGACAACTGTGGAGTGAAAGCCAAATTATACATGATTCTGTTATTTAAAAAAAAAAAATCTGTGACCTTGGCCTGTCTGCTGAGGGACTCCTTTGGCCCTGGGTCTCTATAGCCTGTCCGTCCATGGGAGTGGATCTCTCCTTCTGTGGTTCTCCTCAATGTTTCTCGTTTCTCCCACCGGGTTTTTGAGTTTTTCCTTGCCGTGCTGGAGAGTCTAAGGACAGGGGACACCCGCGCTGCTCGTCGCCACCCACTGCTGACGCTTATTTGGACATTATGTTTGCCTGGATATTTGATTCGCCGGAACTTTACATTGTCCTATTTACTGCTCTTTGTTTTATTGCCTTAATGTTTGGTGCAGCCCTATGAGGCAACTCCTGTTGTGATATTGACCACATCTTATGACAAATTTAGGAAAAAATGTGAGAAATTCCAAAGCGTTCTCATACATTTTCCTCCCATATATGTATTTGCAATTCACTAACACTAACACTAACCTTTGATTTGAATTCCAGTGTTTTCTCAATGCTGATGAGCTCTTCAGTGCGGCCCATTTTACGCACGCCTTCATTGCAGTCTTTTACAATCTGCAAAACACAGTGTTAGGCCAAACTATACAACCATTATTTGTATGTGTAACCATGGATGCAGACCTCACCTGTTCAAGTCGCTGATGTGCTTTTATGGCGTTGGCTTCTCGTTCAGAGCCTTCTTCAGCTTTTTTCAGGATATTCTGTGGGAACAAGCATGAGTCAGCAGCACATCACGTGGTGAGTCAGTGGTTTACTGTCTGTTTATAGGGTTTGCTAAAATGATTTAGAGTTTTTCAGTTCAGTGTAACTATGAAAGAAAAGACTACTGCTGAGGTTAGTCACTTTTTTCCCTCTCAAATGCGAAATCAGAAGCTAAAATAACGTAAACCAATCCTTAAACCTGTGTCTCAGGGCTTGGGAACCCATCTTGATATAAGGATGTTAAATTCAGACCTGCACAAGGAGTTTGAGCCTGGTGATCCTCTGAAACGGCAGGATCAGAAACGAGGTGAAGGTAAGGCCTCGGACTCTGGGATGTTTTTCCAGAGACTCCATCACGTCCCGAAACGCCTGGTTCCCCTCTCTGCACATAAACATAGACACAGAAACATTAGTTACTGTGGCACAGCAGCAACTGCAATAAGCAAAATTACCTATTGAAAATCAAAAAAGCATCATCATGAAAAAGATACTTTAGAACACTTTAGGCAATCTTATATGTGGTTTAAATACCCAGATGTTCACATTTTACATTTTTTTTTTCTCTAGAGAAGAGGACTTCACACATCAAATAGGTGTATAGGAGACGAGGGAGCAGCCTATGGTTCATAGATCAGGAGAAATCCCGCACACTGCCAAAACTTGCAAAAATATATTATATTTTATGAGGACATTAAGACCTTAATGTCATCTTAATGTCCTTATAAATTGTATTTTTTTTTTTTAAATCTTGTATTTTCGACCATGATGAGAAAGTGGATCTTTGTAGTTGGTATCAGTAAAAGCAGTGATGGCGGTGGGAGGGGTTGTACTATAGCAGCAGTACAACTCCTGCATTATGTGCAATAAAATACACAAAGGTTAATGACAAGTTTCCCTATGGTACATTGTTGTGTATTGTCTTTATAGACAATACTGCATCGGCAAACAAAACCAAAAAACTGAGACGGCTTTGTAAACTTAAAAAGCCATTACATTTTCACCTCAGTAACTCAATACAGCTCTTTGTGTCATGCTTTGTTGGCATTTCCACAGTAATCTGAAATCAAGTCAAAGACTCACAACTAAACTAGACCAAAATGAACCAGGAAAAACTTGAACCAAAACTGAGAGGCACATCATGAGCTGGTACGGTCTTTGCCAGAGAGAAACAGAAATAAAATGGTGGTGCTAAAATCCATGCTCTTGTATACTTCCCCAAACTGATGCATTGTAGGGTACAACTTTAATCAAGCTATTCCTTCAAAAAGCTTTCAAAATAGTATCATTTTAGTTTTCATTCAGCTTGTACAACCCGACTGTTTTTCTTATAAAGACAGACTGTGACACAAGATGGCAGACTTATGCAGTTATCACAAATGGGGAATTGGCCACTGAATACTTAAAAAAAAGACTTCCCATAGGGATAAACAACTACAGTAGAAGCTGTAAAATTTTAATCAATAGTTTTTTTCTGTGGTTTGTGTTTCTCAAAAGTGGACCGCACTAAATTCCAGTGACGTCAGTAGAAACGTAATTAGACTGAAGAAAGCGTCTGGAGGCTTATTGTTGGAGCCCTGATCCGAGAACAACTGTGTGAATGTGCCTTTGTCAAGAGTGGACCAATAACAGGACAATAAATTTAGAGGAGGTTGCATCACAAAATGTACGGTAGGTTATGGTATGGAATGCTACTATTTACAGCATACCAATAAAAGTGCCACAAAAAAGGATAACCGTGACAATTTTAGGGAAATAATAAAAAGCAACAATATCTCGTTGTCAGGTCACTTCTCTAAATATCCTAAATCCATTTCATATCCCCGTATAGTCCTTCACGAAACAATATTGTCCCTAAGCCCTTAAATTTGATATTGCAGCATACTTTTGACAGCACTGCGTAATAATGTAGCAAATCTGGGGTTAGTTATTCAGTTTAGGTCACAATGGCATATACAGGTTAGTTACAATCATAGTTGTAGTCAATGGCCTGAATCTCATGAAAGAAACCTGTATATGTAAGATTGCTGCCTAATTGTATACAATAGGGCCTCAGTAAAACCAACAGTGTTTAGTGAACGTAAGAAAGAATGTCAAACTGGAGCAGCTAATCGTCTTTTCTTTACAATTCTCAAAGCAATCCTTCCTGGAATGAACCGCTCTCAAAGGCTTTTTTCCCCCCCGACACATAGGCCACATTATGCTCGACTGTAAATGTTTAGAAAGAGTTTTAACAAATCTAAATGGCTGACTTGTGACCTCCCAACAGTGCCACTGGACAAAGACACGTCACATAAGATTACTGTTTATGAACGTGCTGTGGTTTTTCACTGATAAGACCAGGAACAACTCATTCTGTCCGCAAGAGTATGCAATAATACGCGTCATATTGAAATAACTTGTTCGAGAGCAGCGCAGGGAAATGAGAGTAAATGAGCTTGTTGAAAGTGCCGACACAATCATAAGGGTGTGGCCTGAACTATGTTAAACAGGCTCGCCAACGACATGTCTATTGTTTAGCTGTCAAAGAAAACTCACACAAATACATAAATTACACTCAATAAAAGCAGTCCTCCTGTTGAACTCAAACTATGTCCTCCTCATTAAAAAAAAAAAAGCAGCAAACCCAGACACGCTAAAACAAATATGCACAGCATGAGGAAGTACTTAAAAAGGCCTTTATTAGGATGGCCACGCCATCCTCATTGTTGTGCTTTAAATGCTTAAATATGTATTAAAAATAATGTTGTGTATTGGATAAAGCAAAGACTAAGCCAGGACTTATTCTAAAACATGGTTGGTAGCACAACGGCTGCTGGACACTGCTTCTAAACCAGGGCTTTTTCATTCTATACAGGACAAAAAAGTGATTTAAAAATGGTGGCAACTGGTGTGTGTGTTGTAATTACGGCATTGTGATGACCAGTGTGAGTTTTTAACCAACAGAGTGAGGACATTTTTGGAAAGTGAGGACATTTTGGGTGGTCCTCACTTATTTGAAGGACTGTTTGAGGGTCAAGATGTGGGTTTAGGGTTAGAATTGGGTTTAGGTTAGGGTTAGGATTAAGGTTGGGGGTTTAGGGTTCAGGGTTAGGGTCTGGGTAATACATTATGTCTATGAGTGTCCTCACTAAGATACAGTGGGGAAAAGAAGTATTTAGTCACCCAACAATTGTGCAAGTTCTCCCACTTAAAAAGATGAGAGAGGCCTGTAATTTTCATCATAGGTATACCTCAACTATGAGAGACAAAATGAGAGAAAAAAATCCAGAAAATCACATTGTTTGATTTGTAATTAATTAATTTGCAAATTATGGTGGAACATAAGTATTTAGTCACCTACAAACAAGCAAGATTTCTGGCTCTCACAGACCTGTAACTTCTTCTTTAAGAGGCTCCTCTGTCTGCTTGTTACCTGTATTAATGGCCCCTGTTTGAACTTGTTATCAGTATAAAAGACACCTGTCCATAACCTCAAACAGTCACACTCCAAACTCCACTATGATCATGACCAAAGAGCTGTCGAAAGACACCAGAAACTAAATTGTAGACCTGCACCAGGCTGGGAGGACTGAATCTGCAATTGGAAGCAGCTTGGTGTGAAGAAATCAACTGTGGAAGACATACAAGATCCACTGACAATCTCCCTCGATCTGGGGTGAGCAAAAATCCCAGAACCACACCTTCAGTAACACACTACGCCGCCAGGGACTCAATTCCTGCAATTCCCCCTGCTTAAGCCAGTACATGTCCCGGCCCGTCTGAAGTTTGCTAGAGAGCATCTGGATGATCCAGAAGAGGACTGGGAGAATGTCATATGGTCCGATGAAACCAAAATGGAACTTTTTGGTAAAAACTCAACTCATCGTGTTTGGAGGAGAATGAACGCTGAGTTGCATCCAAAGAACACCATACCTACTGTGAAGCATGGGGGTGGAAACATCATGCTTTGGGGCTGTTTTTCTGCAAAGGGGCCAGGACGACTGATCCGTGTAAAGGAAAGAATGAATGGGGCCATGTATCGTGAGATTTTGAGTGAAAACCTCCTTCCATCAGCAAGGGCATTGAAAATGAAACGTGGCTGGGTCTTTCAGCATAACAATGATCCCAAACACACCGCCCGGGCAACGAAGGAGTGGCTTCATAAGAAGCATTTCAAGGTCCTGGAGTGGCCTAGCCAGTCTCCAGATCTCAACCCCATAGAAAATCTTTGAAAGTCCGTGTTGCCCAGCGCCTGCCCCAAAACATCACTGCTCTAGGGGAGATCTGCATGGAGGAATGGGCCAAAGTACCAGCAACAGTGTGTGAAACCTTGTGAAGACTTACAGAAAACGTTTGACCTCTGTCATTGCCAACAAAGGGTATATAACAAAGTATTGAGATGAACTTTTGTTATTGACCAAATACTTATTTTCCACCATAATTTGCAAATAAATTCATAAAAAATAAATAAAAATCAGACAATGTGATTTTCTGGATAATTTTTTCTCATTTTGTCTCTCATAGTTGAGGTGTTCCTATGATGAAAATTAGAGGCCTCTCACATCTTTTTAGGTGGGAGAACTTTCACAATTGTTGGATGACTAAATCCTTTTTTTCCCCACTGTAGAATTACAAGGAAGTGTGTGTGTGTGCGTGTGTGTTTGGTGCATTTCAGTCATGTGTCCAAACTTGAAACACTCTCTGGCAGACAGCTCAACAGGTTCTGAATGAAGAGGAGAGCTCCAAAACCAACATAAAGGTAGAATCTGACTGCAAAGAACACAAAGAACAGAGTGCAATACGCAGAGTCCTGTAAGCCTTGTTCAACCAATGTGTTCAACATAGACAACAGCAGACACATGGTGGGACACACATCCAATTAAAAAAGTACAACAAACAAACAATCAATCAAAAGGGAGGCATTGTCCATACTAGTAAAACATAGGCCAAGTTAACGTCAACACAAGAGCAGCGGATAACCCTGTTAACTGTGTCTTCCTTCCACTATAATGTGACAATTTTGAAAAGCGCCCATAAATAAAATGCACAACCCAAGAACAGTTTCTCAGAATAAAACACTTTTCTGAGGTTTTAATACAAACCAGATGTCAACCGTGCTGCCCAAAATATATGCAGCAAATTTCACATTAAAATAGGGACGACAAAGACCACCATTAGTCTTAGACAAAAAGCTAGCCTCTATTACTGTCATTATCATGCAGAGAAAATTATTTCCTAGCTATTAATAAATACAGACAACCAACGCGGGGGAAATGACTGTGCGACACAAAAATAGCTCCTGCGTATGTCAAAAAGGGACGCGCGCAGAATTTTTTTGCATTAGATAACACTACATGACTAATATGACACTGTATATGGATATGTTGTCGCAAACCGGAAACTGCATTAAGATTATACATTTCTATAAAAGTTAAAATGATGTGGCCATAAACAAAGTAGAAAGAATTATTTAAATCTCTCAAAGAAAGTTGAAATAGGGGCAAGACGACTTAAAGTGGATTTTCAAACAAGAATAGGCTTTTTTTCATTTCTAACTTTTATATATCCTGTATATTGCCTGTAGTTATAATTGTTTCCCTTGCCAAAACCCTTGCCTTTTATGATTTGTGTTGCCAACTTGACATATAGTGTATTTTTCGAAAATCAAAAACTGATATCCGCCGTTATAGTCCAGACCATTGTGCCTTGGCATTACATAACGCTTTATCCAGGTAAAAACATTATAGTCTGAATGGCGCACATGACTCAGTAATTTACGTCTCTTTGTTCGGACACGGATTGTTTCTGACAGGCATTGTCCTCTGCACCTCCTCAGCTGTCAAACCACGCCTTCTGCGAACACCATTTGAATTCCAACAGAATTATTAAATGTCAGCCTTGCGTCACTGTGTCTGCATCTGCCTGGGATGTTCAAACAACCAAATCAATAAACACATTTTCCAATCACACATATGGATTGTTTTTACAGTTTAATTTGCTCAAATAAATACGCTTGATGATAATGTCTTTATTAATTGCCCTGTAGGTTTTGACTGCCTGTTGTTTTGATAGTGCGTGGGAACTACTGCGAGGTATGCACTGAGCATCCAAAAAGCAACAATATGAGGCAGCCACTCCCTGAACATCACTTTTGTCATGGATCAAACCAAACCTGTTTCGAATTCAATAGACTCCCATCACACAAACCAGGAAGTGGAAACAAACCCATTCTTCAAAAAGCTGTTCAGTGATCGCAGCCATTATCAAAAGAATGACATTGTAATAGAGCCATGGCCAGATATTTCTCTGTATCTCTGTAGGTGTCGAGCTAAAATGACTCATGAATTAAGATGATCTTTGATTGACTGACACAATTCCCCCAAATCGTCTCAGACGATCAGAAATCAATAAAAATCAGTAAAATAACATTTGCCATTCACACAAATGAACAAAATACGCAAAACATTTTTATTGTTCTAATGTAGCAGGAAATGGAACCAGCACAGTTTCACCCTGTACTCCCGGCTTCTCCAGCCGTGGTTGTACTCACAGTATGCGCCTGTAGTTCTTCTCCTGGTAGTTCTGGTTGATGACGTAGGTGATGAAGACGTTGAAGTGATCCACAGCGTGATGGTACACAATGTCACACACGTCTGAGATAAGGATGTTCTCCTCGATGCGGTGCTCCAGGTCCATCAAGAACCTGCATGTAACCACATTCATGATTGGGACTCTACTTCCAAGACTTGTAATTTGGCTGATAAAACATCTTTAAAGATATATATAGAAAAAAGTAATAATAGTAGGGTTAGTACTCATGACATGGCTGATAAATGAATTGACATTAAGTAAAAAAAAAAGAGCTTTGTAGACAACACTACACTTGTAGCAGTGTAAAAGCACAATTACTTCAAGAGTTCCCTACCGTTCGCTCGCCTTCATGACGCCCTCAATGTTGGAGAACAGGAAGTGCATGTCAGATTGGCTGAGTGTGTTGATAAGGGTGGGGTTTCGCAGGAAGTGGGTCTCTAAAATCTCTAAACTCTTGTAGTAGGATGCTTCAGAGGTCACCAACTCGAACATGGCCTGAAGAAAGCAACAAACATAATGGATATCTTTATTTACTACAACAGGTTTTTCACACATGTATAATATGCGATGACATGACTAGAAGTCGACGACGCCAAATCTGCATTATTCAGAAACGGAAAAATAGAGAACTTAAACTGACATAATCACAGCAAAAAATGACATGTAGTTGGTCAGTATGAACACTCGACTTATGACCCACCTCCTGCATGATGACCTCCCTCTGGGGCAGCTTGTCCAGGAGTCCACTGTTTTGCACCACCTCCAGGGTCTGCCACAGACTGAGGGAGTGTGAGGTGTTTCGGAGCTGCAGCTGGAGGGAAGGGGGGGACACGGCGCTGGAGTCCGACCCACTGCGCCTCGCCTCACAAGGGGACAGAGACTCGGCCTGCCGCCTCTGCTCAATCTCTTGCTGTTTTGAGCTGTCCCGGTACTCCTGGTACAAGAACGCTACACGGGGGGAGAGACAATGTAGAGATTCAGGACTCAAGTATCAAAAGTATACAAAGTATTGAGTAAAACACTTCGCCTTAAATGATGAGGTACATGTGGCAAAAATCCGAGGCACTCTGATGGAGTGAGATAAAAGTTCTTTATTAGGAGGGACACGCCAACGCGTTTCGACCACAAACTGGTCTTCTTCAGAGCACAGATACTAGAACACACAGGTGTTATAAATGATTGGAGCATCATATGGTCAGTCACGTGTGCTAGCCACAATAGAAAAAAGCAAAAAAGGAACAAAAACAATGTCGTATCCTGGGGATGTGGACAAAAACACCATGTAAGTGACAGAGTGTTCCCGCATGGCATATTCTATATCTTTTCTTTCAAGGACTCCATGGGTAAACGCACCTTTTTTTGTAAAAACTTTGCCAACTGCAATACCACGCATGTGATTTACAGACTGGACTGCACATGTGGTTTCTTTTATGTTGGACTAACCAAACGAACCCTCAAAGACCGATTCTCCAAACATAAAAATGAAATAAGAACTAAAAACCCTAACTACCCTATGGCAATGCATATCAAAACACCTGGTCACACCAGCATTACACAACTAAAAGTGATGGTTATAGAGGTCGTTTCCCTGGGCATGAGAGGGGGAGATAAACTTAAAACCCTTGCCCAAAGGGAAACATATTGGATTGAGACCCTCAAGGCCACCATTTATCCAGGGTTAAACGATTAACTTGATTTTTCTGTATTTCTGTAAGATGGGGGCCCCTTGTCTTTTTAACTGTAATGTTCTTTTTTACTGAATTGTTTTGCATAGATTGTCTCTGGACCTGTTGTTCCCGTTTCATGTCTACATACTGTGACAATCAGTTATGTATTGTGATACTGGCTATAATAGAATATGCCATGCAGGAACACTGTCACTTACATGGTGTTTTTGTCCACATCCCCAGGATACGACGTTGTTTTTGTTCCTTTTTTCTATTGTGGCTAGCACACGTGACTGACCATGTGATGCTCCAATCATTTATAACACCTGTGTGTCCTAGTATCTGTGCTCTGAAGAAGACCAGTTTGTGGTCGAAACGCGTTGGCTTGTCCCTCCTAATAAAGGTCTTTTATCTCACTCCATCAGAGTGCCTCGGATTTTTGCCACATGTACCTCATCATTTAAGGCGAAGTGTTTTACTCATTCAATTTTCATCCTGAATGAGCACCTGGTTTTTAACTAACATTTTAAAGAATATTGCTTGGACCCAGTGCAGCACTCCCGACCACCCTCCTCTCACCGTATACAAAGTATTCTCAAGTAAAAGTAATGTCAAAGTGAATTCCAATTTCTTTTTTCTTTGTCAGGAATCTGACATGACAAAGAAGTGAAAAGGGCTTTTTTGGCTTCAATGTCAACACCTCGACAACCCCACAGTTTTGAACAGATAGCCAATTGTTTTCATAACGGCGCTCGAAGTTATCGATGCATTCGTAGGCACCGAAGTTTGCACGAGGGGGGCGGAGGTGGGTTGAAAGTTTCCCGTTAAAGTGCTTTTTGAAGGAAGCCTGCTTTGAGTGGCGAGGAAGGTGACTTTGAAGAGAGAGAGAGGCGGTTGTGTAACACACCTCGATCCGACACAAGCGGCAGAATGGTTTGTGGGCGTCTGCTGAAGCGCGAGTTACATAAGGAAGACAGGAGCAGCACACTGCGTCCAAGAAGCACAGCGATACCCGATATAACTGCATCTAACATCTCTGCAGCTGTAGGAGGCAAAGTCCACATTACTGGTATAGAACAGGTTTTGACCTGGGTTAGCACTTGTTTATATGCCCTTCGACTGCTGTATATATGCATTTGGTTAAAAGACTGCAAATAAAATGTCTATATAGGCGCTCCGTCATACAGGATTTGTCCATTTTCAGTGAAGGTTCTTGAGTCGTCTTCTGTACTCTGTAGTTGAAGTGTCGAACGTTTCGCCTCTCATCAAAAGGCTTCATCAGCGACACTAAAGTTTAAACTCAGCCCACAGCTCAGATATAAACCACAGGTAGCAGTTTAGCTTTGCTCAGTCCCTCCCCTCTCTTAACAGCTACCTGTAGGTAAACACCTTTGTAGTTATAAGTCTTTGTAATTCAAAATGCTAATGACCGACCTCACACCTGAGTTTGAGTCTGAACTGCCCTAATCTCAGCCTCACCTGCCTATTGATCTTACCTGGGCTGAGTTTCCTCATTAACATGACAGAGCAATCTAGGCCTGGGGCACAGGACAGTCTTGTGGATGAGAAGCGAAACAGAAGATGAATCAAGAACCTTCATTGAAGACTGCAAATAAAAGTGCTTCTCTACGGATATATGCATGCGGCAAAGTCCACAATAGTGTTTTAATCCTGGTTAAGACAGGCTTGATTGTTAGAAGAATTAGCATGAAATGATTACAAAAACAACTCGGATCTAAGAAGCATCGTGTTCTGCTCTTTGTATCCATAGGACTATGTCAAAGTATCTCTAAACTCTTTTTCACTGTTATCAATATTGCTTTTAAATATTTAGTTTTTCCCTGTCTAAGTTTTGATCTAGTTTAGACTAGAATTAAGCACAATTTCATTGGGTATATGTTCAGATTTTGGTTATAATTTCAGTTCTTGGATGAGGCAGAATCCACAAAACAGGTTTAGAAGTCATTTAGAGATGGTTTAGATTTGCCAAGGCCCTGCACCGTGGTGGCACCTCAAAAAGGTTCCGGCTTTGATCCTCGGCCCAAACGAGGCCTTTCTGTTTGGAGTTTGCACATTCTCCTTCCTGTTTCCTTCGGGTACTCTGGTTTCCCTTACCACTAAAAGCTTTTCAGATCTGCTTGATAGGCAGTTGATAATCTTCACAGTATCTTTAATCAGGTTTAGTAATATTCTTATTTTAGGAATTTTTAATAATCCATTTATTCATTTATTAGGACAGTGCACGTTAATGAACACACATGAAATACATGCATTTAAACACGCCGGATTGAAGCCAAAGGCAAATTTCCATCCATGGGCTAGGGTCATACAGGGGTCACAATACTTTTTTGCAGAATTAAATGGATTATTTCCATTTGAATTAGGCCTGGTTCAGTTTGTAATTAGATGTGTATTGTTCAGTCCTGCTTTACTCCTTGGCAACTTGGAATCGAACATGATATTTGGTTTAGTTCTTTCTCTATGTCCTGTTTTTATCCGTTATAAAAATGCTTTAGGCCTGTTTCATTTCTGGCTTAGAGATTGGTTAGCTCTGACTTACATCTGGCTGAGTTTGAACATGATGCATTTGGCAGAGGTTTGTCTCGGAAAAGACATGTTCAGACTTTTTCAGCTCTCCTCTAAGTCGTTACAATATTTACTGCATAAACCTGCATAAAAAAAGTCTACTTTTAGAGGCAGTTATTGTAGTAGCAGCAGAACTGATGATAACAATTGATCTAAATTATGGAATATAACACTGTATATCTCTTTAAAGCCCAGGAGCAGGAATGGCGAAGAATGGATATCAACAAAAAAGTGTAAATATGCAAATCGTTTATGGGAAATGGACACATTTGTTATTCTACTTTATTGCATGGTCACGTTTTCATGTCGTATCATTTACTCACCGATGTTTTTGATAATGTTGAGACCCACCGTGTTGCTCTCTCCATTGCTCTGCCGCCTAGGAACACAAACAAAGACAAACTCAGTCGGGCTCAGACTCGGACGCAGACCCTGATGCGCAACTATTTCCTCATCACAATCACAGCTTGGCGACAGACGCAACACCTCCCTGTGTTACCGACTAATAATAGTTCTTAAATCCCATATGAACCTTCTCAGACGTTCCCAAATGTCTATTCACTGGCAATATAAGCAACAACCAGTTCGATGGTAAGGTTCACACACACACACACACACACACACACACACACACACACACACACACACGCGAAAAAAAAAAAAAAAAAAACCTTCTCACCATTGCTGTTGCTGTTTATTTTTTTTGCCACAGCAGATGTACAGTAACATCATGTGTACGCTTTAGGAAATAAAGCCGTAGCTGAGAATGTTGAAGTGCCGGAACAAGCGCCTTGCACAATGACCTGTTACTAGTTAGATATTAACAAGTAGGACTGACACCTTGAGATTCATTATTATTCATGGGATATGTGTTGTTAAGCTGTTGTCTCCGCCGTTTGAAAAAGGCAAAAAAAACTCACTTGTTTTTTTGTTTTTTTATTGTGGGAGGAGGCGGGAGAGAAACAACAACAATAAGACACCACGACAATGATGGAAGGACAAGCGTGCATCGATTTACACACACCTATCTTTACAAGTTCAATATTCATTAGGAGGCTTTGATTATGCAATGGCTTATTGGTTTTTGTTTTGTTTTTCAATATCCTTGAAACCAGAACTGGATGCATCCACTGTTGATGATCAGTTCACTGTTGCATAATTAAGGCACAGGTGGTTTTGAGAGTTATTATGAGGATCAAAAACTTGTTCTTTTCCTAGAATAAGAAAATACATACAAAGAGAGTTCCCTTCCGCTACAATAGCATGTTTACTCCTGATCATTCCTCGGATAATTCTATTGTTACATGTTAAGCACATTTGATTTGTGTTTATATGTTATGTGAAGAATTTTTAAGTATTTAAAGAAATAGAATATAATAATGTACATGATATTCTTTGACGATAATTTTGCCATTGCAACACACACACACACACACACTTGTACAATGTTTGCACTGACCGGTTGTTATTGTAGCTGCCCCTCATATCTTCTAATCTCTGGGACTCCTGGAAGCCTTGGATGGGGCTGATGGTATTTTGGGGGGTGGTCCGGGTGTCGTTCGCGGGGTCGTGGCTACTCCAGTGGGCTGTCGGCGACGGCTGCTGCTGTGGCTGGCTGGTGAAGCAGTGAGTGCGGTAGGCGATCATGTTCTGGTGGTCTGGGCTCGGGAGCTGCTCTCTTCCACCCACTCTGTGTCTGCTGTCACCAGGCAACGAAGGAGGCTGCATGCTGACAGCACGGGGAAAAAAAACATTTAAGATTCATGGGCTGCAGAGAAACGGGAAATTTAAGACTAAAGGTAGTAAAACACTTGGTTGGGGAGACTGAACAATAATAATGGACAAATATGCTCTATAACTCATACTTCATTCATGCACATTCTACTCGGTATCGGTTTGTTTGTTTGTTGGTCAACACCTCTTAATACTTATTTATCTGTTTATTTACTGATAAAAAGGATTTATTTAATTACTTTACATGTGTACGTGTGTGTATGTATTTGTATGGATATATGTTTTTAATTGTTTGTCTTAATAATAGATTTGTATTATTATTATTATCCCCTCCTGGAACCGCCACCTTAACGTGGTGCCCGAATGATCCTGGGAGCTCTGTTGTCGGGGGGGTTTGTGCCCCTGGTAGGGTCTTCCATGGCAAACAGGTCCTAGGTGACGGGTCAGACAAAGAGCGGTTCAGACGCCCCTTATGAGAGACCAACAGGCCCGGTTAATTGTGAGGCCGTCCTTCTGTGGACCCACCACCTGCTGTTGGACGTTTTGTCAGTGGCTCAACTAATAGAGACAATTGCCCCAGAGTTTGGTGGTTCAATTCCTGCTACTGGTATCCATGCGGCCTTTTACTATGTCCTTGAGCAAAATACTTGTGTGTGGATGTGTGGGGGTAGACTATGTGTATTTGGCTCCTGCAGTGTATGTTTAGTTCTTGCAGTAGAAAAGTACTGTATACACTACGATTTGAAAATAAGCCCATTTCAAACAAGCCGGGATCACAGTTAATACTCTTATGTTTAAATACACTGCAGAAAGACATTGCAGGGATATAATTGGGATGAACATGGGATAAAGGTACAGGGACTGGAGTAGGGCTAATGTAGGATTAAACTGGGGTTGGACTATGTGACATCAAAATGCCATAGTACCCAAGCCATGATACACAAAAGCACTCATCTACTAAATAAAATAATATATAAATATATAAAATAAAAAATAAAAAAACAACGGAGGTACAGGCTTTATACTGTACATTAACAGATATGAAACATGCAGTTTTAGGCCTTCAACTGTCCAACACAGTAGTTTTGGCGAGCTCGTCCAATACTAACTGGACGAGCAGCAACAGAATCAGAATTGCAATACAACAAACGCTGTGGTCACTTAAGTTCAACATTAAAAACAAAATCTCATACACTACCTTCCCGCCGATTGGTCAAAAGTAAATGTTTAATCCAAAAATACCAAAGAAGAGATCTAGGGTTACATATTTAGCTTCAATCCGTCACTGTAGCCTTACGTTCCTTACGAGACCGAGAACACGGCTCTAGCCTTCTTCCACTGACCTTTGTCACATAAACGATAAGAAGCAATGTGCTGACGAAACAAGGAGTTTCTCTTCAAACAACTACAATCATAATAGAAAAATGTAATACACTTTATCAGAACTGAATTAACTTACTCCAACTCAACGCTTACCCGGGGGGTAAACCAGTAACTGAAGTGGAAACAACAACAGTGTTCACTTCTGTTCCCTCCCTGGGCCTTTTATGACTATTATAATAGCTATAAGCAATTAGCAGACTAGCTTTGTTGTGAATGCAATTCGAGTGCTGAAATGATCCGATCAATTTAATCATTTTAAAATATATGGAGATATTTCCAAGAAGGGCACCACCTCATGACATCAACAAAGCATCCAGAAAGAATAATGAGAAGGTTACAGGATATAGAAATGCAGGATTACTCAAACATGTTTAAAAGATTTTAAAGAAGGAAAATGAATATAATACAGGCAGTTAAATGCTTCAAACACATTGGATTTAGGACACAACGCTCCCTTGGTGACTAATCCAGGTGCTATGATGACTGATGGCTTGTTTTCCTCCCTTCCCCTTCAGCTATCATCTGCTCTGCTTGATCAGTGAACTGTGCGGTGACTTTTTAAATATAACGCGATGATAATCTGACTTTCACTTGGCCGTGGCATTGAGTTAAAGTGTTTATCCACAAGGGCATGTCTACATTGGCTGAAGGCAGAAAGGTGGAGCCCTGAACACTCCTTTTTCATACAAAGATGAATGCACGTCTTTGGTGTCACAGCGTTCACAAGTGCACCTTGGACAAGCTTGGCAATGTTTTGAATACTTTGTTATAATTCAACCATAGATGCTTCATATATACATATATGATTATTTAAAAAAATTACAATTACAATTACAAATACAAAACACATTATATTCATGCTATGAGTATCGTCTAACCAAATCATTTAACTAATATTAGGGTTAAGTCACCAGTCACCATGACAAAATAACACAAACAGAAGTTCAATAGCTCAGATCAAGCCGCCCTACAATTATAATGGCCTAATAAAAAGTGTGGGAAATTGTGATTATTACGAACCAGTTTTATCTGACGCCAAGCAGCAGCCAATGCCAGCATGCCATTTAAACTCTTAACCGAACAAACTATTTTGAAAACGACTAATTACTGATTACTCATCCTAAAAAGTTTCATACAATATGTGCAGTATTTCTAATGGTTGTATTATGTTAAATACATAAAGCCTATTTGCAAATATTAGCATTTAGCATTCACTTGTAATATTAGAGAATAATTTATGATGGAACATATTTCTGCTCATTTGCTTGAATACTTTGGAAAAGTCACAGTAGAATTGGACACAATGCAGATAGACTCACCGACGAGGCCGCAGAGGGGATTTTGTGGGTAAACCTTTGCTTGTGGAGGAGCCTGGTCTGGTCGGGCTGTGATCCAACTGCTGAACTAGTGAATGAAGCAAGAAAAACAACAGGATACATTAACACACACATATCCTTCCAAGTTAGAAATGCAGACCTCACTTGTGAACCTGCCCCAATTATTGTTTCCTGTTTATGTTCAATTGCTTATGGTTTAATCCGTCTACATTTTTCTTTTTATATTTTCAATATTCTTATAATCTATGTTGTTTGTTTTTGTTTCCATCCTTATTTGGACAGTGTAAAGTTAATTTAACTAAGCTTACCCACTGAGAGAGACCATGAGAAAGCCATTATTATTATTATTATTATTATTAGTGGTAGTATTATTATATCTAAACAGACTGTGACTCTTCAAAGAAGTTTGAAGTAATTCTAAAAAGGCTGCAGGAGGCCTACAATGATGCTTTGTGAGTAAAAAGGCCAACATGAACATGGATGATAATATGACTTAAATGTCTATTACTGCAAGACTAATGATGATGATAATAGCTTAAACTTGTATTGCACTTTACAAATCTGCAGTGTCTTGCCTTAGGACACATTGGCAGTCTTAATTTGTGGGAGTGTAATTACGTCGCGTAGGCTAAAAAAGTCGTCTCGGAAAACAAAATCATATTGTCCTGCAAAAATATACATTCAGTGTGATCATTAACACAAGTCTTTGTCAAAATCTATATGCAAATGTCGTTTATTGCGTAGAGTTGAAGTGAATTTCAATGGTCGTACATATGGTAAATGGTCTTCATTTATATAGCACTTTTCCACCTATAGGCACTCAAAGCTCTATGCCTCATGGATGTATGGTCAATTACTGCAGAACATTTGCAGAGAAAGCACACGACACGTACCGTATAATATTAAGATCTTCTTGTTAGAATTGCATATTGAGGTTACGACCCTGAACACACGGCCTCGCCTTCATTTTCGCTATCTTGTTCCAGTCACTTTTATGGTTTTATTCATGAATACTTGCCTTATGTAAATATAACTTGTTAATACCCGGACGCTGTTGGAGATTGTGAACTTTCTCACTGTTATTGCTCCGTTACATAAGTAATAAAAAAACATGGCAGCTCGGCAATAAGTCTTTTTTCAGAAATAGCAGAGTGGAGAATAATTGAATTTGCAGAGTGGATAACTTCTGTGTGGAGTTTGCCTTTCGTCCCGCTTTCCCCGTCAACCCACAACATGCACAATAGGCGAATCTTTCCACTAGGACGGTACAAGTTACACCAGGACGTACACCAAGATCTTACTACAATATAAAATAAAATAAACAAGATCTAAAGATGCAATCGATTAAACATGAAATAGTTTTTTAAGTTTGAATTATATGTTTGTGCAAAAGAAAGAAATTTAAGTATCTTTTTCAATTATATTTGAGTGACTAAAAATATGACAACAAATTCCTGAAGCTGCACACGTGTAAGTTTGCATTACATATGAATTAGGAATAATTAAAATGGTTTAAAATGAATGGTTTTACAAGTGTGGATTTTAACCCTAACCCTACTTAAAGAGTTGTTGTTTCCGGCAGGTGAAACGAGGATAGAGAACAGTTTTGTGTTATTCCAATAATAGGAATCTACAGGAAAAGAATAAATACCAGAGTCATCGTATATCTAAACAAAAATATCCTAACACATTATGTCTAAATAAGTGGAGCGTTTATAAACACAGTATATGAGTGTCCTCTGATCTGATACCACAGACTGAAGCGGAGATTAGACAAGTCAAACGCTGTCTGCAGTTTAAATATCAATTATTAACCCCAGGAAAAAGCTCAAATAAAATACTCAAGGAACAAGGAAATAAATGATTTGTGGTCTGTCGTATTGAGGCCAGTAATGTTTTCTCATGAGCTAGTTTTAATACAAGGCATCTGCAATTACAGGAAAAGCTTCAACAATGCCAACAGTTACAGTTAAAGTAAATTTAAGACTGTACTAAGACAAAGCCATACAAATGCATCAGATCATTAAAAGAACTATAATGTCCTATGATTATGATTCCTGATACTTCTCAGTATATTTGCTGCATTCATGCTTTCTTTTGTGCTCAGAAATATCTCACCTGATCTCACCATTACTGCCCAGGCCAAAGAACCTGTACGTTAATGATTGAATTCCCGATAAGGGTAGAACTACAGAAACAATTTTGAATTTCTGTATTAACAAACAGTATCAGGTAGATTACTCTAATTCCAAATCATGCAAAGCAAATGATTATAGTGACATTTGGAACTAAAATGAGAAAAAAAGCCACAGTTTGGACACAAACAACAAAAAAAACATTTTGATTTCATTATGACTTTTAAAAGGTATCTGCTCTGTCTGCTTCTTTTGAGGACTCCTGACTGGATCCATACAGCTGCCACTCAGAGCGATGACCGAGGCTGGAAAGTAGTGTGGAGGTTTGAGCATAGAGCATAGAGCTGCAAGACACCCCATAAATTCTAAAAAATGTTTGATGGGTTGCAATATTACTTTTGTTACACCCATGTACACCATGTGCACTGCTACTATAAAAAGCCACTCCAAAGGCCACACAGCGCTGGACCTTTACACTGGGGTTGGCCTCGACAGCGGTAAAAAAACAGAGTAATAAAGGATGAGGCGACTGATAAGAAGTCTGACCAGGATTTAGCCATTAGACCAGAGGTTCAGGAGAAGTAGGGTGTTAGGAAGGGAGGAGCAACTACACAGACTTCTGAATAGCAAGGTTTTTTACCAAAAGGGACAGGACTGTGGATGGTGGTGGTCTCCCTTTGAGTCTAGACTATAAATAGCCCTCTCTATTCTTGACGTCATTCAAACTGGAGCGAGTGAGGCGTGCTGTGGTCATTTTGCTGACGTTGTATCATGATGCAGACACTGACGATGACGTGAAACAAGCAGCTCTTACTCACAAACTCAATGGACTGAACCAGTTGATCAGGTTAAAATCAGTGGCGTTTTCGCTCCACACCTTGGTTCGGCGCGCAGTAATAGTTTATAACCTACATTAACCAAAAGCGAACGCAATACTGACACATTCACGATAAATGTGAAATAAACACTGCATATTATTGATGTGTAAACACGGGCTTGCTACTGTGTGAAAGTTAATAGAGATAAAACGTTTACAAATTCTATTTCAATATGTAAAACTGCATATTTTCAAGATAAAGAGATATATTTATGAAGCAAACAATATTGGATAGACTGTCAGACGTTACGAGGGACACCAAAACAGTAAGATGTGTCTGCATTTGATCTTTCTTGAGGTTTAACTGAATTTTTGACAAAGCAAGGCTAACTATAATCAATAGTGTTTCAAATCAACTGAAAGTTTTAGTAGAGCGCTTAATGATATTCAAACCAATAGGTCTGGACTAGACCGGCATCTCACCACAACTCATCGCAGAACTATGCATTATTGTTTTCACTTGAGACAAAAACAAAGCTACAAACTGTCTTTGGTTTGAATGAAGTCAGTCCTACATGACCTCACATTTACCCCGATCATGTGTATCCATACTCGGCTATAAATATGTCTTTGGACACTGGAAACATCCAGCTGACAGAAAACAGACACATCCTCATCATCCTAGTAATTGCATCAATGTTGACCTTTTTTTTCTTACCAAAAAGAGCCAAATTTAAAAGCTTTCATTCATTAGTTTGCCCATAACTGAGTCCTAATGGTCTGTAGGATTATTCTTGTTAAATAAAAAGGAAAAATCTGAATCTCTCTATACTAAGTATAGAGTACAATAAACAGTCTATAAAGTCTACAAACGTGTAACTAGGGCTACACAAAAATTATGACTAAACCATGACTCTAACTTCTGAACAAGAACTAACCCAATGTGAAGATTTGAATTGCAGAGGAGGCTAATGTCTGCACCATGAGAAGCAGCCCGCCATCTAAATGTAGGTCCATTTCGTTTGGCCAATGCAGAACACTGAATGTCCAGTTTCACACTTACTGTCTGTCGGCTGCTGCAGCTCGGACAGAGGCTGCTTCTTCTTCCTCATGGATTTTCGGACCCAGGACTTGCGGAGGTTGGCGTCCCGGGTGAATTCGGCACGGGACTCATTGTCATCCTCATCATAGTCGTTCAATGGCAGGGCTGAGGTAGTGCGCTTCTCAGGGTGACTGTCCTGGGACATCAGCCCCCGGAAGAACAGCGTGATCATAGACATTCAGCTCTGGTGACGTTCACTTCGAAAAGAGATGAAAAGCTGTGGGGAGAAAGAATCATTAGAGGGTTTATCACAGGGTTTAGTGGAAATAAACAAGCACTTCGGGAGTTGAAGCTGTTTACAACGGGCTAAAAACCTTTTGATATTGAAGATGTTTTTGTAGTTGTGTAATTATTTTCCATGATACAGTGGGTTAACCACCAGAAACAAACTGGCACAAGGTTCAAAATAAGTGAAACAGATTTAAAAAGTAGTTATTCAGTTGAAGTGACATGAAGCCGCAAAGGCTTGGATAAAAAAGTACAGAATAAATAATAGTTTTGTTGTGTATATTTTACAAATACTTCTGAAACATTGTAAGAAAAGGACCAAAGATAACCACAATGTGACACAACGTGAACACATATCAATTATAAGGAGGAGTTTTATTGGATTATTTTATTGCCGTCACAATCTGGGCTGTACATCTCACCGACTGTTAGATTGTGGAACTGCCTTGGCGGGCTGGAAAAAAAGATATAATACATTGTCAAATCAATGAGAGAATGTGAAAAAAAAGCTAAATAGTTAGAGCAATCTAGATATATGGCCCAAAAGAAAAGAGTAATACATCTATAAATCTGTAAATTATCAATAACACATGAGTCTGTGTTTTTTGTTTACTTGGCTCATGTGATCTGTCACTCTACGGTTTGGAATTTAAATGTTAGTAATATGTCTAGTTTATACAAGTGTTTGAAGTCGAGATACAAAACCGGGTCAAAGCAAGACTAGGTCATTATCTATGTTAGCGAGCGCCACAGGAACAGTTATCCAAGTTAGCTGACATGGTTTAAACATTAATCACCCGAGGCTGCTTCTTTTGGGTAAGGTATGCTATAGAACCGTCTCAATACTGAAATATTACAGACACACAGTTTGCCAGTTTTGCAACAGTTTTGGTGTCTGATGCTAATTCCTTGGTTTTGCAGTAGTAATACTGTGGCCACCATTAGCTCAGACACAGGTGGACGCATTGTTGCAAACACAAAGCAGTTTAAAAGGACGATCTGCGGGCACAATGTCAAGGCAAAGCAAATAGACACTGTACACTACAAAAGGTTAAGTACAAAGAAAGCGCCCAGTAAGATATGAAGCGCCTCAAACCAAATTGTTATTTTTTTGTTTTGTTTTTTTGTTGGTCATATATTTTTAATCTGTACCAAAGCGTCACACAAAAGTAGGAGAAAGACAAAGAACAGAAACTGGACTCTTTTGACACAAAATAAAAATACAAATATCTGGGTCTGACAGTTCTTCAAATACATCCAGGGCTAAATTTGATCCAGAGTTTGGGGGAAGGAATTCCCCCATCTTATAGTTTTTCAAGGTAAAGGATCCGGGAACTATTTTGGAGGATCCGACAAAGATTTCAGATGATATCATGGTGTTTAATGAGAGTTTTCCGGTAACTGTTTTGGCCTGTCCCTGAATCCTCACATCAATCCTAAAGTGTTCCTGAAACTACTGCAGTCCTTTACAAATGAAGCACTGAATACAACTAATAATTCATAAATGTGCACTCTCACAAACTTCCCTGAGACTGAGAGCCGAGTTAATTCTGTCCAAAGTCTCTCGAAATTAACTAATAACAACAAATCAGGCAGATTCACATCTAATAATATTATTTACATTTTGTTTGCATTTTAGGGTTATACTGTATGTGATAAACGATTGTGAAGTGTGTCCTAAGTTCATAACCATTTAGAAAGCTTATCCAAATGCTACACACTGTAGCAAGACTGTTAAGACTTAGTCATACTTATCTCTTTTCCAATACAACTTCATGGCTTTGAGTTACAATACTGTTATTATTCCAAATATTGTAACTCGTGTATTCTATTCTGTTATAGTACAAATACATGTGAAAACAAAGTTTTTCTACTGTCAGTTTTCACATCACATGACACACAGAACATTAATTTTATGTAGCACTTTTCACGATACTCAGAAGCTTAATCTATTGGATCAGCAGTATAATAAAATTACTTGGAGAGGAGTCAAAAACACAACATATCAATAGTATTAGAATATTTCTCTAGAATGGTAAAGGTTTAGTTGTTTTTTTTTATTGAGTTTTACTTTCAGTTCAAAGCAAATATGTAATCCAACATTATGAACACATTCTTATGCATTTAATTCACATAGTTCTCTTATTCTTATAACTTGTGTAGTCCTGATTTAGTCCCATTTGAGGACCTTTGCATGCATAGATTTTTACACCAATAGTTTTTCAAAGTTGTGTCCCCAGTCCCACTCACCTTAAATCACTGTGCAATATAATCCACTTTAGCCAGAATCCAGCAGCAAATCCATTCTTAGAAATGATCCGTCAAATCCAAAATGAAAACGGGAAGTTTCCCAAAAATATATCAATAAATACTTGCAGAAATCACGGATGGGATCCTTCTGTTGTTAGCGACCAGACAGTAGTAGCTACAGAAGTGTAATAGAAGCAGAGCTAGCAGGAGTGCCTTGTGACTGCGTAAGCCCTAATTATGTTCTGTTCATGACTCTCCCTCTCAGAGCGCTGTGCACTTTGGCCCTACCTCCTCGGAAGATACCTCAATAGAGCCGGACTTACCAGACCAAAACTCACCTGGGGAGCAGGGGAACCGGAAAGTTCACTTCAACAGCGGATAAATCTCTGCTACTACAAGACAAACCAGTGAGAAATACTGTCAGTCAAAGGGTTATCTGAGGTGTAATATTATGATTCTGAAAGTTAGATGGCAAAGCATGTGCATGGACCTGGACTGAAGAGAATGTATTCTACAGTAAAATGTATTACAAATTGAGACTTCTGTTGTTTCAGCTTTTCTCCTCATAGTTCTGGTTCTGTCCCGCATTAGTCCTGGGATTCTTGCATTTCAGTGCTAGACGGTACAGCAGCAGCATGACCTTGCATAAATAGTGTAGTAGTTCTCAGTTTATTCTGGTTTAGTGCACCTCAGTCCAAATTGAGTACTTCCTATAATTTAGATTACAGGCACAATCCTGGTTTATCCTTGTGGTTTTCACGTGACAGTGCCAGAAAATCTTCATTTGCTCAAGAATGAACTCGTTTTTCATAGTTATAAAAGTTAGTTAAATAAATGAAGCACTACTGAGATTAACCCTTTATAGGGCAAGTGATTACTTTACACTTTACAGCCCTCCTGCTGCACATCAGTAAGGTAAACAAGCGTGTCCTCACTCAGCCAATCAGAAGAGCTCACCCTACTTTACAGATCCCGCCTCTGTGGCATTTGACCAATCAGCAGAGACCCTCGCGCTCTCAACTTCCTGTTTTCTCTAAAGTCTGAAAAAGAATCATAGTCGGTACATTCAGACCAAGTCTGGCTAAATTCATGATACATTTCTTTACATAACTCGAAAACTAACCATGGTAAGTTTGTGAAATTCACACATTTTATTGGTGAATAAGGCATTGAGTTGCCTTGTGTACGACATGCCCGGTATAAATAAAGTTGCCTTGCCCTGATATATGTTGGTCTTGGAGGACGTAGTGAAATGAGGGAAATTACAGCATGAAAAAGGCAGGCACAATATTTGATCACGTAAACCAAAAGTTAATTAGCTCTGTTCATATTTGGACATTGCACCTGTTATTTACACGTATTTTCTTGACAAAAGAACCAATAAACCTTAGGACTATGTTTTTATGTTGCCAAAGGTTTGTTAATTTATTTATTCTCGAAGACAGCGCCATTTTAGCCTTGTTTTCCCGTTGCCTGACATAGCAATGGATAAATCAAGAATTACCCTACATTTGTCATGAAAAACAACATGACAAATGGCTGAAATCAGCATTGTGCAGTCAGATAAAAACGAGAGAAATGACAGTATTACCTCCTGAGCGGCAGGGACAGATCAGATAAACATCATGACACCGTTTTCCTTCAGCCACAAGCGAAACTTTTCTAAACACACTGCGCTCTGACAAAGCAAAAGCACTTCACATGTCAAAGATCTTTACACAGTACGAGCACTCACTGTGTCACAAATAATTTACCAAAACTTTACCAAAAATATCTAATACAGAGTGAGCACTCATTTGTCCACAAACAAATCTTTGATTTCCTCCTCCGGTGCAGCTGGAGTAAACTTAATACCAACAGTAGTACCTGATTGTTTTTAATGCTATGTTGTTCCCAGTGGTTGCCCAGTCAATAATAATTATAATATTCATAATCTTATTATTAATATAAATAATAATAAAAAGAATGATAAAAAGAAAGAAGAAGAGGGGTCAGGATGGAACTACCTAATATGTGGTTATGAGAAAAAAGACAATCCATAAGATGAGTATCAATGCTTGTATTATTGTATAGTTATTTGTTTATTTATTTAGACCCCTATTAGCTACTCAATTAAGCAGCTATTCTATAGTTCGCTAAGGACATTCTCATCACCAACGGTGATCTGCGCGTGCTGTCACGTGAACACTACCGTGTTTTTTTTTTTTTTTTTTTTTTTTTTTTATTGCAATGAACAAATACAAACAAACAAGGCACATTATGTTTACAATGTTAAAGTACAAAAAAAGAAAATTTGAAAATTTAGGGGCAGTATGTGAAGCATTGTGTAAAATATATAAGTAAGTCAAAATCTAACAAAAAGTTTCCAAGCATTTTTGCATTTTTTTGTTCAATTAATTGTAGAGATTTTGAAAAAAGATTGAGCTCATTCATCCAGTGGAATATAGTGGGTTTAATTTTAAAAAAGCGGCATTTGTGAATAAAATATTTGCATAGAAGTAATAAATGATTTACCCCAAAATCAATAAAAATATTCTTAACCTTCATCCCAAATTTGATTTCATTTGTTGTTAACGTATCAAATTGAATCCCCTTTGATTGAAGCCATCTCTGAAAATCTTGCCAAAAGTTTTGTATTACGTTACAAGAGTAGAAAAGATGGTCCAAGTCTTCGTTTTCTGTGTTACAGAAAAAACATTTTTCAGTTTCTATTTTAAATCTATGTTTTATAAATTCGTTAGTGGGATATATTTTGTTTAAAATTTTAAAATGAATTTCTTTCACTTTGAATGGGATTGGGAAAGACAGATATTTAGTTCTAATCCTAATTATTTCTTCTTTTTTATAATCTTTTAGAATATAGTTCCTTTTAATAGAATTTGGGTAAGAACAATTTAGTAAATAGCATCTTAAAAATTTGTTATTACATTTGGGATAACACTACCGTGGTAGGAATAGGAAGTTCAGCCGCTCCCGCACATCCGCGTGCACAAGCAATTCTGATACCCTTAATTTAAAAAACGCACATCATTATGACAGAGTGATGATCACAACTTTATTCATAGCGAAATTGCATGGAAAAGGCAAGCTGTTACAATAAGACGAGGAAGTTTGCTATTACCGTAAGAAACCGGCAAAAAGGCAACATCTTTTCAAGTGTGGGCCTCTTTACCGTGCGACAATGTTAATGTAAATGATGTAAATAATTACTCAAATAAATACAATCAATCAAAAGGTTATTTTTAGTCAATTCTTGAGTCAAATAATACCAGAGGTGAGTGCACGTAAAGCACACTCACATTACAAAAACTCTTACCTATGACAGGTGTGAGGTGAACACAATGCCTCCTGAATACCAGCAAGACATGCAAGTATTTTTTTGTATATTTTCTATATAAACCTTTGTATTTTTTACTACTTAAGGACAATGAACTAAATATGGTAACTTTGCTCACATTGATTTTCTGCATGATGACTGCAACTATTAAAATTACAGGGTACAGCCTTGCCTCAGGACACATAACATTATAGGGCAAAACAAAGCAGTCTCATTGCCAACACCCATATGTACCTCTTTTCAGCAGCTGACACTAATACAATCTTCCTTGTACCTGATTCAGTTTTGGGTGTGGGTTTATACTTATACTTTTAAGTCCTTGTAAAATTCCGTCTTATTCCAAGGCTTACTATATCTGCTCGCACCTTTCTATCCATAAATAGTGCTGTAGAATATGTTAGTTCCTGTCAGCTGATTCAGGTAAAAGTTCACTTTCTCTCTAGTAAAACCTGTCTACAGTGCAGACAGTGTGTGGTGCAATACTTAACGACCAGCGAACCAATAGAGTGGTTCTCAACCGTTTTAGTCGACTCGAATGCCAAAGAGCGTATTATGCTCTTTGGCATTCTCGAGTCGACTAAAACGTATTATGTTTTCCAAACTACATAGAACATTTTGATGAGGCATCTCCCATGGAGGTTCTGGTCCCAACCAATGGCCGCTGGCTGCTCTGCTTTACGACTGCAACACTGGAGGCCGCCATTGCTCCGCCATTGCTGTAGTGCCCCCATATAGCCGCTGGTCTCCAATTGAAAAGCATTGGACTTTAGACATGTTAAAAACAACTTTAATGCCTGGTTTCTATTTTTTAAACACGTTCTACTTCTACATATTTCTCCTTTGATAACGCCGGGTTAGTCACAATTAAAGAAACCAGGCTGGTTTTCGAAAGAATTTTTTTTGAAATCTCGTTCTAATGAGGGTTGGACTGTTAGCATTGGAGCTGCACGAGCTACACGTCACGCAAGGGCCGAGTCTACAGTGAAGATCCCTCCCTTATGCCCTTTTTAGGAACATGCTTCATCAGAGCTGGGGAGGAGGAGTCTGTAAATCCGCCCCTCAAACGTGGTCATCATGGTAAACGGGGAGAAGTGAGGAGGAGTTGTCTATTCTTTTTAACGGTATATGGTCCCAACCCGGTATGTGGGCTTCTTCAGACTGTGGTACACGGGGTCATCTTCAATTTGAGACTTTATAATCATTGTAATGAGAAATAATGTCATTTTGGATTTTTTTTTTTTTTACAGATTTAGACACGTAATTTACACATTCACATTATTTAGATCGATTTTGTACCAGGTATATTTGAGTTCTGTAACGCCCCCTAGGTTCCGATCACCAGGGTACAAGGAGACCAAGAAAATTAGAGAGTTTAGGTGTTTATTTTGTAGGATGTAAAAAGTCTAAAATTGATTGGGGAGGAGCAGGTAAGTCTGATGGGGTCCAGCTGTTGGTTTGGGGAGTCGGAGGAACATAATATTGACATGGGTGGCAAAACGTAGATGGGCTCAGAGAAGGGCTCTTTTCCAGGGGTGCAGGCTGAATGGTCGGCATACTCCGCAACGTGGCTCCTGGTCTCTGTGCTGGTTTGGTGCTACGACCCCAGCAACCACACGCCGTCCCAGTGGAGCAGCCGACTTGCCCTCAGACTGGCCTGGACCTCTGGTGGACAAGACCAAACAAAACAATGAGGGAGAACAAAAGTTGCACACATGCTTTTATGATGGCCCACTGCAAATAAAGAAAAAACACCCACAGAAATGGCTACACCCAACTTAAAGTGGCAGTAAGGGAGATACATCATATCCTGTAACAGTTCCAGGCCATACTGACTGGAAGGTAATATCGTATTATAACAAGTGTGAGGAGCTCTTCGCGGTAGGCGCACTGCAGCCGCAGGGAGCGTAAAGCCGGCGGTTTGGCGAGAAGTGTGCGGGCATCATGGCCTCGGGGTTGGACTCCTCGCATGCGTGATGGGGCGTTTGTGTACAGGATGGTCCTGTACACACAGGACCTGTGGTGTGCCAGGTCCTGCGCCTCCCCCCGGTTTCTGGTTCAGTCAAGACTCCCCAAAGGACAGCTCCCTCTCCGCTGTCGCTTGGAAGCGTTTTGTTTTGGTGACTCTCCTGTACTGGAGAGGGCGAGATCCTAAATCGGTATCTGGCAGCTGCCTGTGGTTTCTGGAGCGGCTACCGGTTTTTCAGGAGAGTTCACTGGTTTCTGGGCTCGAGGGCTCCCCTGGTGCTGGTAGATGCTGGTACATCCGGGTTTTCTGTGTAATATGATTGATACCTTGACCGAAACCTTGCATTTACGTTTGTCAACTGCAAAATCTAATGCGTATAAAAATTACTTAACTCATTACAGCACTGGGCGTCCGTTGCTTTATAATTATGCCATAATTGTCTTTTTATACTTACGCATGTATTGTCACACCCATAAAGAGTGTGCTAATGTATTGTAATTGCCCATTTGTGAACTGTATTGTGCCTTTTGTTACCACAAAATCTGGTATTTCTATTAGCCTGTATCATAAGATTGACTGTGACGTCTTCTCTTGCTGATGTCAAAATCGAATTCGTGTTTGATTGGACGTAACCGTCTGTCAAATCGCTTCAGCATAAACACTGGTCCAAACATTTTATTTGTATATAGACCTTGTAACTGAAAAACACTCCTATCTTTAGATAACAGTGGACTATAGAAATATTAGAGAGGCTTTTGTCGCGTAGCTATAGCGCAATTCATTGAGCGCCAGACCCCCACGTGTGGGAACGGGGTTCGCGTCCCAATCTGTGGCATCAACGTCTTGATCATTATTGTTACTTTAAAATGTAGACGTTCAATATGTAAATGTTCTTCTTTCGCTAACCAAATGAAGTAATGTCTACATGCATACGGAGTTTATAGCTGCTTACTAGCGCCTTTCCATTCGGTTACATTATTATCTTCAAATTCCACATGATGCATCAAATCAATGGACATTTTAGACGTGTTCTGTGTATGCTAAATAAGTAACTAACTTTTTCTTGCCTTCTAATAATCCCTATATTTTCCGTACGTCTTTTGCATTGATGTTTTTTTTTACCCCATGGATGCTTTTGTTGTTCCACAAAGCGCCACGTTTCCTTCCACTTTGAGCGAACCTTTTAACTTTTGACAGTGTGAGTGTGACATACGACTCCGCTGCAGGAGGGGGCGCACTTAGCACTTTGAACCCGGAAGTCTTTTTTTTTTCTATTTACCCTTTGTTAGAAAACATGGCAGGCAGCAGGTTAGAGAAAGTCGGGACTGTGTTTACCAGGTAACGCCTTTTTTAAAAATGTATTTCCTCATATTTTGTCCTGTTTAGAGGATTGTAAAAGTGACCATTGTCTTCTTTCGGTGGCGCGGCGTCAACTTTGTTAGCATTACCTGTAAATGAGTGTCTGTGTCTGCATGGACATGGACACTGTAACGTTAGCTGCTGAAATAGGACTATGCAGGAATAAAAACATATAAAAAACAAATAACAAATCCATCGCATGGGAGTGATGTTAAAGACACCAAAAGGAAGGTCAACGCATTTTTCACCGTTACTATATTTCTGTCATTTGTCCCCTATTTATTACTTTTAGGATAATTTGGAGCTTGTTCTTCGTAGGTTTTTGGACGAAATGTACCTGGTAGTTATTGTTATAAGTTCATTGCTATTTTATTTGTCACATTTTGTTGCAGAGTCCGTGACCTGATGCGCTCCGGTGTGATGAAGCCTCACGAAAAGCCCGTTTGGTTTGATGTTTATGCGGCATTTCCTCCCAAAAGAAACCCTCTGTATGTGAAACCTCACACATGCGCCGGACCAAAAAGACCAGAAACTGTGCCTGACATCTTCTACGCCGAAGACCTCATCAGAGCGTGAGTGCAGCTGAAGAAAGCCTCGCTGATCTGTTCAATATCTACAGTTTTTAGGAATGATACTGACAGACAGTTGAGCACAGAGTTCCCTGTCCTAGCTTGACCGTGATTTGAAAGTAGGAAGAATCAGCAACAATGAAATAATGTGTTTGTTTTGTCATTGTGCTTTGCAGGAAGTTTTATAAAGTCTATGGGACTGGACCTCGAGCTCTGAATCTGTCCAAGTCCAGCTTTGTATCCATATGTCAAAGGTACATATTAAAAAGACTATGCTTGGTTTTGTAAATTAATAAAAAATTATGACAAGCTTTATTAGCAGCAGGACTGCATATAGTTAGAATAAATATCAAATTGCAGACATTGTGATTGCGGTTAGATTTGCAATTTATGTTTTTTAAATCAAGACTCAGTTCATGGTTCACATTTACACACATTCAAGAGCATTAACATTTGATAACTGAATATGAACCACAAACTACAACAATAATTGAATATATTTCAGAACAATGTATGTAGAGGCAGATTATATTGAAAACAACCCATTGGCGACATGATATTCTGTTGTTTGCAAAAGAATATTGTACTGGCTAAATAGTTGCAGTCGTTATGACATGCTAATTGCGACCATTCAAATAGATTTTCATTCAATTCAATTTCATCTTGTGAAAACTGATGTACTGAAAGACTAAACCTGGCATGTGCTGGCAAATTCCAGGTTTGTTGAGCAATATGAGGAGCTGCAGAAGAGCACAGACATAGACGAAGACGCCTTATTTGAAGAAACTGGGAAAAGATTACTGGCCAAAGGCATCATTCTGAGACAGCGGGGACTCTCTGCTGTAAGAAACTTCGTGCCAGTCTTAATCCTAGTAGACAAGTCTTTTGTCAAATGGAATTACTATATTATTTATTTTATAGTCTGAAAAGTTTAGAGATGGAATATGCTCAACCATCTAATTTTGTTTTGTCCAGCAGGTGGCACCAGAGAACAGTGAGTTAGTGATGGACCTGAAGTTGAAAGACATGTTGGCAGAGCAGCAGTCAATTATCACAGAAGAAGCAGCTACATCGGCAAATCCACCTCCTACAAACCGCAGTATGACTTGAACATTTGACTTTCATGAACTGTTCAACCAAGTATTTAAAATTATTGCTTTGTAATTGTCCCAAATACAGCAAAATCAAATATCAGCTAATATATTGTTACCCCACATGATCAGAGCTCTCACAAATTATCAAAACAACACATTGACACTAGATTAGATCATTTCTTATACAGAAGTGTTACCTATGTTGTGCCCAGCCATTTTTCTCCAACATGAAAGTGCTTCATTGATTCTAGGTGTAGTTTCAAAATGTCACATTGTAAATTACATATTATTGTCACATTGTAAATTACAAATTACATATTTCAGTGCATTTATATCACTGATGACTGCCCCTAGTGGACAATGTTAAACTTTTTATTGACCTGTATGAAATAAAAGAGATGTGTATTTGAAACAATGCGATTTCATGCAAAGTACATTTTCTAATTGTAGTTTAACAACATAGACGATTTTAAATGCTGGACTGCAGAGCTATAAGACCTGCATCGCGTTCTGTATGAGGCCATTAGCAATATTAGAGAGAACACATACATAGTATTTGTTAATTCTAAAGCCATGATTTTTTCGTCCGTCCTGTGCGGGCTATGTTTGACAGCTTCATTTTAACCCTATCGCGCCTCTCTGGGCTCCTTTTGGAAGTGCACTCCACTGTCGAGTCCGTCTGGAAGGAGATGGCCGGAGTGTGGGTGAGCATGCTCTTATCTGGGACCAACGCTGGCGTTTGGAGCACCAGTTGACCTCTTAGCGAATGCTTTAGCTGCAGCGTGAGCGGGTTGTGTCGGGCGTAAATGTGCACTTCATCCCGTTCTTGGCAGCAGCAGGTGGAGCAGGCAGAACAAAGCACCCTAAAAATGTAAACCCATCCTAAATAGTGCAACTCTGCTATATTTAGAACAAAGCAGCCGAGACTGATGCTGAACATGAAGTTGAGGAAGATGGTTTTCTCAGTGGCGCGGGACACAAAGCAGTCGGTTCGAGTGGGACAGGGGTAAGTCTCACAGCGGAAAAGATGGGGCACCTCAAAGCCAAAGAGAAAGTACTGTCCGATAAGGAACGTGATCTCCATAACGGAGCGCAGGAGGACGTGGAGGATGTAGATGAGTAGAACCTGCAAAGAAAAAGAGGTGGTTTCCAAATGGTTCTGAGAAAACAATTTTTGATGTATAAATGTGGTATTAAAAAGTAAATTCATGGTCATTTAGTTTAATCTTTGGAAAGCTATAAAGTTTTAAGCACTATACTTTACTAGACAACTCTTTAATTGAAATTTTTTATTATACTTCCTCAACCACTCCTCCTTTACCGCCACCTGGTTTTCCACTATTTTTAGCCACCTTCCGCAACTGTTTCAAATATGCAAGAACTGATGTGTTATGCGTTTTTTTTGTCAGACCTGGTTGGATTGCTGCGTGGGGTCCTCTCCCAGTTCCCCATAATCCTCTTCCACATAGTTCTGCTCCTCTCTCTCCCTTGCCTCCCAGTCTTCATTAAAAGCCGGATAATACGTCGGTAATCCCACTCTCTCCACCGGCCCGCACCCCTGAGCCTCCACCCTTTGCGCTGGAATATGCGCCCGGCGCCCATTCAGCTTCTCATCTTTGGCGATCTTATGCAGCACGTAAACAATGTAGAAAATGGACGGAGTGGACACCAAGACGATTTGGAAAACCCAGAACCTCAGATGGGACACGGGGGCGAAGGTGTCGTAGCAGACGTTGTTGCAGCCCGGTTGTTGCGTGTTGCAGGTGAACTTGGACTGCTCGTCGCTGTAAACGGCGTCGCCCACTAGCGCCACCAGCAGGATGCGAAAGATCAGCAGCATGGTGAGCCAGATTTTACCGATGACCGTGGAGTGGTTCTGGACCTCGGACAGAAAGCGGCCCAAGATCGACCAATCGCCCATTGCACCACCTGAGATAAGCAAGATGAGCAACATTTTTAGAGGCTTTGCCTCGGCTGTAGCCTATGTTAGGGGTCAGTAATGACTGCAATTAAATCTGGGTCTGCTTAAGATATCACAAGGCAAAAAAAAAGAAAAAAAGATTCTCATGAATTAGAACAAAGTTGTGCATATTAATAACTTCTCTATTCAGATTTTGAGGCTTGAGCTGGTCCTTGTGCCGCCCTAACATAAGTAAAGAGTCTGGACGCGCCCCTGTGGTCAGCCACACATGTCTGGAGGGATAGTTTTCTCCTCTGGGATACCATGTATTTTTAGAAAAAGATTATGGCTATTGTGAAATGTAGTTCTTTAGAAGCAGTTAAGATGCACACTGTAATATGCAATAAAGCTATGATATAGTCATAACAAAGACTTGCTCTTAAACCAGTTGTGTGGTCCACACATTCCTAGTTATTGCAACTAAATATTTGCAACTGAATATTAGGGCTGAAATTATGTATTTGAAATACATTGCAATATGTTATTGCTGAGATACCAAGTAATACTTTCCATTAAACTTTACAATCTTAACAATTCAATAAATGTTTTATTTTTTTAGGGAAATTCAGTACTTAATCACAATACTTACTGCATCACAACACGTATTATATGTATTAAATTGCTCATCTTAATAAAAAAACATTGCCACTAGACTGCCTTACCTTAAACTTACAATGCCAGTGTGTAATCCTGTACAATTCTCTATATCAGTCTCTTTGATCACATCTCATTTTCACACACTTTAGTCATCAAAACGACTATTTTACTTTAAGTTGTTAGACAGTATATAGAAACAGTTTTAGCAGTTGAAGTAGTATGACAGAAGTAATTACTCAAGTGAACATTACACCAATTACAATTCCTTGACTACGTTCACTTTACTAGTGATTGTGTAAAATAATACAACAGTAATTATTACATAATACATAATGAGGCTTACCTTGTTATAATCTTGATCTCGCTGGAGAACGCCTCAGAACTCGGCCATAGTTTTTGCATTTCAACCTAGTCTCACTTAACTTTCACATTAGGACCGCCACAAACTACATTTTAACTAAATCCAAGGTCAATCCTGTCCTGTTTGAGGTGAGAACAGGCTGGCAGCTCGTATCAGCAGCTCTGAGTGGGCCACAAGGGCAGTGAATGTACAGTCAGAAAATACACAAACACAAAGGACTCTTCCCTGTTCTGAACAAGCGCGAACAATCACACAAAAACATTGGAACGAGCTGGAAACCAACACAATACAGGCCCATACACTCGCTGGTCCACAGACTCTATAGGATAAGTGAAGCTACGCTTACAGTGAGCTGCAAGTCGAACTAATATCTATGCAAGTATTGTTTGGTTTACATATAACAATGACAAAATTAAGTTCTGGATTACACACAACTGAGTGGAATTTGAACTTATTTTTATACAGTGACTATATAATAACAATTTCCCATAGCGTGTCCTTTTTAGCAAATCAAATTATCATGAACTTGTGCAGAGCTTGTTAAAATTTTGCAATAAAAAAAACAAAACAAAAAGTCTGCACAATTGCATGATTAGCTCCCAAATTAAATGCCCCACAAAACTCAAAATCTGAAATACTTGTCCTCACTGTAGTGCCACTATTTCTCCTTTAATCACATGGTCTTTTTTTTCTGAGAGCTCTCGTCACATGCTGGGACGGGAGTATCCAAACCTTTCAGGTCGCGACCCCCATATTGACCCCAAATATCGATGCAAACATGTGGGGAGCCCCAGAGTAAAATGTAATCAGCACTTGAGGGCTTTTAACCCCTTGGTACAGCTTCATTTTCTTTTCCTTTTTCTGGGGGCTGCATTTGTGGGTTCTGTGTTCCACACTGTTTTGCTGGATGCTTTTGTACATCTTTGTGGGGTTCAGCAGATTTTTTTTTACTGCAGAGAGTCCATAATGGCCCTGAAGAAAGCAGCTTTACAAAACAAACAGCTACCATATGACCTAAAGACATTTGAGATTTACACATTTCTTCTTCTGAAACACTGAATTGGCCCCCCCAATTGCAGGAGTGGGTGAAAAAGATTCACTGCTACGCTCTTCAGAAGATGATGAAAGACTGTTGTGGAGCGGAGGGAGCTGCATAGGAGAAAGAGCAAAAAGGAGATGGAGGAGCTGAGCAGTGCAGGACACCACGCTCTGAAACGGGGACAAACCCAGGTGGTGCTTTCAGAGGAGACTGAAGGCAGCCAGCGAAGTGAGTGCTCTAGTTTTCCCGACCTCCAAAAACATGCTGCTCAGGTTGGCCCACAATGGCGGTGTGGCTCAGGACTTACAGGTAAGGTGCCTTCACACCTAACACAGATCACACAGCAGCTGGGGTTGATTACTGAGTATTGTCGATGTGAAGTGTGCGCACATGTGTGGGGGATGAGTGTGCGTGGCGGCAGGTGCGTTAGAGCCGTGTCAATCAGCAGCAACGCGCGTCAGCAGGAGGAGGAAAACACACACCAAAGTACAAGCAAAGAATCCGTATACAAGATACTTCTATTAACTATTTAATTGTTTGCACATTTCTTGTCTGTTCTGCACACCCTGAGTGTTTCTGTGAGCTGAATGTCACGTAAAGTGAATTTCTCCATTGTGAGATCAATAAAGGTTATCTTAAACCATTTTCATTCATATCTTAGTGCTTAGCAGCAACAGCGCAGTTTTTTTTGTTTTTTTTACAGAATCACACAGCAGTGGTGCCGCCTGAAGTAAACACACACGGTTAGGTGTGTAGGCACCATAACACCTGAACACAATTTCGTTGTATGCTTGTACAATGACAAATAAACCACTTACTTTATAATCTGATATAATCATATTTATTCTAATCGTTTATATTGCTTTAGGATTTATGATTTAATAATAATAATAATGCATCGGTTTTATAAACCTGTTTAATTTACCCACTAAAACAATTTGCCAAATTCAGTTTATTTACCTGCTGTTCACCCGCATTCACACAAAACTTCCCCGTTTAATAAAACCTACTGGTCAAAAAAATACAATTTACTGGAATTTTGTTGTTTTTGTTTATTTCATTTTAATAAATAAACACAAACTATACATTTTTTTTTCTTCTCCGATACAAAAATGTGTTTAAATACTGGCATGCATAAAGGAATGTCTGGCCGGTGTTTCCAAAGCTGCATTTGAGATCAGCTTTATTAAAGTCAGGAGGGGTCAAGGGGGTCACCGCTCTGGACCAAACCAACCTCAAATCCAGCCTTAAGCCCCAGCTCTGCTCCTAAAGCCAAGAATGCACCTCATATGGACTCCACACGTAAGAGCCTCTCACATCGACACACGCGACGACTTACTCACAATATCTAACCAGCTGAAACCAGTTTTATATCATGCGCCTCACATTTGTTCTGTTTTAAAATGTAGGGTGTTGAACATGCTGCACAGAATCATTATGTTTTCAATATCCACATAAGCATCATTATTTTACGGGCCCTTTGAATTACTGCTATATGTAATAGTTGATTTAATAGTTAGTAGAATTTGATTGTGGCCGAAAAGAAGTTATTTGAATGGCCTTGGTGAAAGTTTTCAAAATTACACTATCCTTCTAACATGTTATTACTGTTGTAGAATAAAGTGCGACTGCCTCATTAACCTAAGTGGCCCCATCAGGTTGTATTGAGTCCGTGTTGGAACAGGTCTAGACTGTGGTCAGCACTGACATCTCTCATCAGCAAATCAATACAACTTTTTTTCAAACTCGCTTTTCCACCAATCAATACAGCTCCGGAGAGACAGTGGTCCAGAGCACATCAAACTGTTTTATAATGAATCGAGCCACTGCTGGGAATAAGTGGGGAGTTAGCGTTTGACTTGCAGCGTTAACTTGTATGACTTCTGACCTGAATGTGCTAAAAGGGGTAAAACAAAACAAAAAACTCTACATATTTCAAACAATTCATTCAAATCAAAAAGTTGTATATCAAAGGTTTTCTTTTCTCCAGATGTGTTGTCTGGAGACCTAGTACTCGGCGTCCTTCTTCAGACGTAATCGCTACCTGTTCTCAAAAAAAAAAAGTCCAAATCATCTCAGTCTGGCCCAGGTGACTTTTCTTCAAAACATCCTGCTGGAGCTGTCCTCTTGTCACTCCGCAAAGAACCTTAACATCTTCTGCTCTGCAACCTCCAACTCCGTCTGAAAGGGTCAAAGCACATCTATAGAGGCTTCAGAGGGTCAGAAAAATACCTAGCGGCAACCAGAGAAGCTTTAAAGTCAAACTCCTGCAAAGTATAGCAACCTCAAAAGGCCCTAGTGTCACTGTCTTTGTAGTGATACACATTTTCCCTATTTAAATACAGTTATGTGAAAAGTTACATGATCGAAGGTTAATTACACAAAATTAAGCAAGTTGATTTTCATAGCAGATGAAAAGGGGCACTGTGTGTATGTGCATGCAGTGCCAACATCACTATAGGAAGCATTTCATATAATCCAGTATTCCACAATCAGGGTACAGGGACCCCTGTGAGTATTCATGTACAATGCACGCGGTACTTATTTCAAATTAAAAAGAGAATGAATGAATGAATACTATTTAGATATGCATACAGTCAGTCATACAGTATTTAAATGATGTTTTAGAATATAAAGTGTGAGTTTGAGTATTTTAACTGTATTTTAAACACAACACATTGTCTTTTTTACTTTAAAATGATATATTATGTTGCACAGGCAACATATCATTTATGTTTAATATGATTTTTATTGTAAAAGCAGTCCTGTGTGTATCTTCTGTTTGTTATTTACCTGCCCAGCTGGTTGACCCATTTGGTGAGGCAGGCGGGCTAATTGTATATCACAACACGTGTGTGCGCGTGCCCACACCGCCTTGTTTTTTGTTTAAAATTAAACCTATATGATTTTCTGAAACTAAGAAAAACGGCCTGTGTCCTATTTTTGTTTCTATGTTTCCTAAATTAGTCCTGGTTTAAGCACCAATTTGAGAATGCAAGTACATGCATGCATACTTGCCATAGTCTCTGCTCCACACTCACTCACCTCACGGGGGCCACACCCGAGACCCCTAAACAATTTCCGTGAACTGTCACCTTTTTCACCAACAAATAACACTAATAAAAATAAACCCTGATGTGCTCATTTCCATTCCTTTCAATTATCTCTCCTCCAGCTCGATGACCTTTTAGCACAATTTAAAACTAACCTCCCTACAGTGCATGTGTTTAAAACTGAGGCTTTCATTTACAAAGAGTCGTAGAATAGGAGGAATAGTTCAGACAGACTATTTACAGGTCCTACACGTTGCACTATAAGCCACAGTCTATGCTACTGCATTATTAGATCCAGGTTTTACATCCTGCACTCGCTGGTCTCTTTAGCTCACAGAGGTCAGCTGAGGACACGGTAGCTCCCTAGCCTAAAACCACCTTGTCCCGCACTAAAAGTTTTATAAAGGAGCTCTGAAATGTATTCGCGGCCAGTGAGTCACCCTCTTTTCATGTGGTTACTAAAAAAGCAAATGTATGTTTCCCCGAGAAGGTTTTTCAGCACTTTTTGGGTCCAGAGCGAAGGCCACAGGGAGGAGAGAGTGCGCATTTAAAATGAAAGGGATGATGAAAAATGTAGCAACCATATCCCTCTGCTGCATGGGTTTTAGTGAACACACACATGCACGGACTGCAAAAATATTGTCTGATTTGTACTAGGTTCAGGCTGAGTGCCAATATCAAACTGCTGAAATATGAATGTGTTGAAAACGACAAAATGGACTAAAACCCTAATGTGTGGCATTTTATTTTATTTCACAGCATAGTAATAATAATGAAGTGGAAATTGCATAGTATCTAAAAGTTTAACAAGAGCCTTTTTAAGCGGCTGCAATTATTGAAGAAATAAATGCATTATTTAGGAGGCCACATCTGGGAACTGAACCAATAATCTTCCATGTCAGAATCCTAATGTTTTCTTTCTCCACTACATTGGACATTTCTGTGTGTTATTTGATTAACATAAGCTGGACATGCATGAAGAACAGACTAACTCAACACAAAACTCGTCCCACATTCGCGGTCCAAAACGATGAGCTTGCCTGGAGCAGAGGGGAGGAACAGGGGGTGCTCTGTCTTTGCCACAAGGACCAGCGCGTACAGCATCACAGATAAATACATGGACGTTTCTAGCTGTGGTAGTGGCGCAGCTAGACTGGTATTGTTTGGATTCATTTCTCCCACTTCCTACTCCTCCTGGTGTGGCCGGAGCATGGGTACGAAGGAGCCAGTGTGGAGTCGCTGTGGGGTCATAAAATAGGGATCACTGTATGTGTAACTATGATGCATATGTGTAGAAACTGTTGATATGGATTAAAAACGTAGGAAATTATGGTTGTAATATAAGAACGGTTGTCATTTTACAACCGTACAACGAAATCGTGTTAGCCCTGATCTGCAGCGACTGAGTTGTGCTGCCACTCGGGGCCAACCTGACCAGCGGGTTTTTGGAGGTAGAAGAAACTGTAGCACCCGGAGAAAACCGGGCTGCCTTCAGCGCTCCTCTAATCCTCTGAAACGGTACATCGCCTCCAGTTTTTTGTCCCTGTTTCAGAGCGTGGTGTCCTGCACTGGTCAGCTCCGCCTCCTCCTTCCTCTTCCTCCTGTGCAGCTCCCTACCCCCCACAACAGTCTTTCACCATTTTCTGAAGGTTTGAGCAGTTAATCTGTTTTATTCTCCAGTGAACGTCCATTAACCATAACAATAGAAAGCATGTGTGGCTTAGCTGTGAGTCTTGCCCGGATACCTCCTTGTTTGTCAATGTTTGTATCCTGAATGAATGAATGAGTGAATGAATGAATGTGACATGATCACGGAATCATATTTAATACAGATGAGAGCATTTCACAGATCCAGAATAATAATCAATTGGAACAAATGGCAATCTCATAGTTTTAAATAAATAACTAAACAGTTCCCTTGTAAGTCCATCCATCCATCCATCCATTTTCTTCCGCTTTATCCGTGGCCGGGTCGCGGAGGCAGCAGTCTCAGCAGAGATGCCCAGACTTCCCGATCCATGCACACCTCCTCCAGCTGTTCTGGGGGGACCCCGAGTCCTCCCAGTAGGACATGCCTGGAGCACCTCCCGAGGGGAGGGGGATATATTATATATAATTTAGCTTCTTCAAACTCACAAGTGAGAACTTTTTCTCTCTCAATAAAATTATATCAGGTCTCATTGCCACTTTCTTTTTCATGAATAAAGGTCTATGTGATGGTAAAGTTGTTCAAATGAATACTTCGGCGCTCCTAAATAAACGCAGAACTGAGGTTGTTTGGTGCGTGTTGCTTGTGGAACTGCCAGCATCAATGCTGACACTTTCCCTCACTCAATGGTCCGTTTCGGACAGAACTTCACTCCTCGGGCACGCGCAAATTGAGTGTTGGGGTAGGGTGAGGGAGGAGGGTTTCGGAAAGGCCCTGTGATTGGCCTTTCGAACCTAGTGCAATGTAAACCAATCGGCAATAGAACTCACTTCACTCCATTCCCAGTGCATCACCATCCACTGTCCAAACTGCTCAGACACTGCAAACGGGATGAAACTGCAAACCGGTTAAAAAGCTGAAACACAAACAGCTGTCTACTGATGAGTAATTGGGAAGATACTGCGATACATTATCAAACCTTTGTTCAGGGGCACCTTTAACACAAACTTAACGCATTACTTGCTTTTCCCTCCATGTTTATAATGCTAAGGTCACCACTTGGAATCGAACTTTCCCATGTGCTGCATCATGTTGCCTCTGCACCAGCCTGTATCTGGCTGATACTACGTTTAACCTTGTTGTAGCGCCAGACTTCTACTCCCTTTTCATGCAGACCTTGCGTGCCTAAATATTGCAGTTACTGTGTATGTCCACTAGAGGGGGCTAGAGACGACAGATAATCGTTGCTGGAATGATCAATCACCTCCACCTGCTGCACCAGCGCCAGGTGGAACTGATTGTTGGTGATTGCGCCTCCATATCTGGATTTGGAGTCACAGGGCTGTGGCGCTTTTCCTTTGGTGCTCAATGGCTTAAATAGTATCAGACAAAGAGCTCTAAGGTCACGAGTTCAAACCCCACGTGTTCCCTCAAAAAAACATACAAAAAAACCTCTGTGCTTGATCAATGTAGGAGGATACTCTGTACATTTAAGTCAGGAAGAAATTGTATTAATTTTTATTTGTATGGCTTTTTCATCCATCCATCCATTTTCTTCCACTTCTTCCACCATGGTTCTAACCGGGCCTGTTGGTCTCTCATAAGGGGCTTCTGAATGGAAGCCCCTGAATGAATTGTATGGCTTTTGTTATAATCTAAAATTTGCCATACATATGTGCCAGGAGGGAAGGCAGGGGTCGCCTTTTTTTTAGATGTTAGAAATAGACACAGGTAAGTCTGGCAAAAAAGAAGGTATGAACCGAGGCAGGAGTTGTAGCAAAAATATATTTCTTTATTGTTCTTTAATATAAATAAGACTTTAGACTAAAACTCTGAAGAGAATCTCTATGGGTCAACTTAGATGCTGAATATTTCGCAGGAGGCCTACAATGCCAAAAAAATACAAATGCACCAGTTGACCTGCACTATTACATGTGTAACTCAACTTATAAAACCAATTGAGAGCTTAATTAAACAACAGTGGCGAAAATTAGGGGCTTGGGCGCTTCCTAGGAGTAGCTGTCCCCAACCGCAAACTCCTTTACACACACACGGCGACCCTCACAACGGCCCTGCAATGACCCAGATGCTAAGGCATGCACACCTTTTATCACTCTGCTAATCAAGAGGGTGTGACAGAGACTGGGGTGGTGCGTTCATGGGGTACACCAGCGTAGGAAACTACTCTACCTCGTCACATCTCTCCCCCCCAAATGAATCGTTGGCCCAACGATTAGCAACACAACTTATGGCTATGGCTGGAATATAGCTGTGGCCAACCTACTAGCACCAGGGGCCAGAGAGGGAGCCGACCCATGTCCCTCAATCCTGGCAGGCACATGGCGGTGATGGAGCTTGGAGTGTTCTCCTGCCGTCTTTGGGGAAGACTTCCCGGGAACCAGTGCCATTCTAGGTGAACGTCGCTTAGCAGGTGCGGACTGGATGCAGACAGATTCCCCAACAGGACAGCCTCCCACGCGGTCTCCATACCATCTCCTGCTGCAGATGCTGCCCTGGCCTCCATGACTGCCTTCTTGCAAGCCTCCCTTCAGTGGGCCACTGGGAGGTCCAGAACCAGATTCTCCCCCTTCTCTGAATTTATCCCACCGTCGTACTCCCTCCACTCGAATGGCCTTGCCGTCTAAAGTTGTACCTTTCATAGCCTCCAGTGCATCCTCAGCACGCTTTGCATCAGCGTACTTGACAAAGCCAAATCCACGAGAGCGCCCAGTGTCTGTGTCCCGAACAATATCCACTTCTTCTAAGAGGCCATATTTCCCAAAAACTTCTGCCAGTTTGTCCTCCTTAGTAGCAAAACTCAAACCTCCAATGAAGAGTTTTCCCCAGTCCCGCCTTTTCCTTCTCCGTGGCCGACGAGACTTGAGTGGTGGTACTGTTCTGATACCAACCGGTGGGCTGGTTATTACTACCCGAGCCGAACCTTCTGAATGAATGCACCTTGGACACACACATGCATTACAACGAGTCCTGTGACTAGGCTGCAAACACCAGTGACACATAATGTTACCCGGACCTGGAGACCCAAACCGTAAACCCGACTGAATCACTGAGAGAACTTTAGTTATCTGGTCCAATTGCTCTTGCTGCTTTTGTACTAGAACTGTTAGTGTAGCAAACTCTGAGGCAGTAACATTAGTGGGCAACTCAGACTGGGGGGGCTTGATGCTACTCTGCACTGTGCAATATGCCCCACCCTCAGGTCCCCCTCCAATTGCCTCAACGCAAACGTCTAACAGAGTACATTTAGGATCTCCACATAAACAGTGACTGTCCATTGGCAGGTAAATGGCATGATCAGCCTCACGATTCTCCAACAGTCCCCTTGACCACAGTCCAGCTTGTGCAGCGTCCCGCTCCAGCCGCATACTCTCCTTCTCAGCTTCCAGACGCTGGACTTTATCCCGGAGCTCCTGCAGCTCCATCAAGGCACAAGCGGGGTGGGCACCTCTTTCACTTCCGGCGAGGGTGGGTCTCCAACCAGGTCCGACGGTGTACCAACTGTTGCTCAATTAAGCTCTCAATCTGCTTCCATTTCAAATAAACTAATACACCAAAACTAAAACTAAATTATACCACACTCTGCCCCGTTTGCCAGATCCTGCGCGACAACGCCACTTTGTGCCAGGAGGGAAGGCAGGGGTCGCCTTTTTTTTAGATGTTAGAAATAGACACAGGTAAGTCTGGCAAAAAAGAAGGTATGAACCGAGGCAGGAGTTGTAGCAAAAATATATTTCTTTATTGTTCTTTAATATAAATAAGACTTTAGACTAAAACTCTGAAGAGAATCTCTATGGGTCAACTTAGATGCTGAATATTTCGCAGGAGGCCTACAATGCCAAAAAAATACAAATGCACCAGTTGACCTGCACTATTACATGTGTAACTCAACTTATAAAACCAATTGAGAGCTTAATTAAACAACAGTGGCGAAAATTAGGGGCTTGGGCGCTTCCTAGGAGTAGCTGTCCCCAACCGCAAACTCCTTTACACACACACGGCGACCCTCACAACGGCCCTGCAATGACCCAGATGCTAAGGCATGCACACCTTTTATCACTCTGCTAATCAAGAGGGTGTGACAGAGACTGGGGTGGTGCGTTCATGGGGTACACCAGCGTAGGAAACTACTCTACCTCGTCACACATACTTCAAACTCAATCACTAACTCAATCACGAAATCATTGCATAAATGTTTCATCCTCACTAACATTGGATCTCTAACTCCAATCCCCTGGATGAGTAGCAGAGAAACCACAATAAATCAAATCCATACTAAGTTTGCATAATGCTTTTTGTTTCAGAGAGAAAAAGTGAAATCATCCCAACATTTGGCAAACAGAACGTCTTTCATCTCCACATAGTTCAAACAGATGAGTTCAAGATCGATGGCTGTTTCCTGGCACCGATTGAGATACTTCACACAAATGAATCTTCGCTCCAAGAGAGGGAAAAAAAAAATCTAAAACATGTCATCAGACCGAAGCCAATTGGACTCAACACCAGGCACTGAGAGAAACATGGGTTACATAAAAATAAGCATTGTATGTGTCTGACGAAACATTAGGAGCAGTTATAAAACTGTTTAAATATCCATTTGACGTTGTGACCTAGAACCTGGAATGTTCCGTGGTGTGTGGCTTTAGGTGAAAGGACTGCGAGTCCCGTGACTGACAGAAGTGTCACGGGAGAGGGAGGGAAGTCTGTCTGAGCTCAGAGTACTGTGTCTGCGCTGGGAAAAGTAAGCAATGATAATGTCAAGATTGAGCCGACTTTTCAACATGAAGTCTTGTGTGAAGAGAAACTCAATTCCTGGTGCACGTTACTGTATACCCTTTTTGATGAGTTTTAAAGGAACAGGCCACCGTTTCCCCACACTGAGATATGTTCTTACCTGAGCCTAGACAAGTTGATACGTACCTGTCTGGTCTTTGTGCGTGCTCTCAGTCACGCGAAAAGACCAAAGATGTTGTTAGCGTTTGGCCTCTCCCAGCATATTCCTATGGCTCCAAACGGGGGGTGAAGTTAGAAGCGACCACGCTCTTCCACGGGCACAGATCAAACAGGTACGTATCAAATCGTCTAAGAACATATCTCAGTATGGAAAAACGGTGGCCCTTTAATGTAGTCTGTGGATTTGTAACTTCTAAATACGACTCGAATTACTTTTTGCAGATATAGCTCTTCATTTGAATCCTTACAACACAGTCATTAGTGATAGGTGGATGCCAAATTGGTCCTTTTATTGTATTGCGGACAGCTGAACTCCACACCCAAACAAGCATCATATTGTCTGTAAAAATGTGTGGCGCATTTGCGGCCGCACCATTTGTCTGGACTTCACCACAAGTCGCACCACCAAACGATGATGTCTCCATTTAGCATTTGTTGGTCTATAGACTCTTGGTTAGGTCCTGCTCTAAATATAACCGTGTTCAGTGGTTCCTGGTTCATGTGCCGTTTGTTCACAGCTGTCATCGGTATTTCAGACTGAGGTGACGGAATGCGTTTACAGCCGTCAGAGTGGTCCTAAAGGTACTGTGGACGGACTTGTGGTTTGGAACAACTCATTCTTGTGTTACTGTGGGGCCTCTGGTGGACTTCCATTGTACACAAGTCATGCATTTTCCGTGGTGCAAAGTAACCTAGTAAAAGTAAAAATTTAAGGTATGACGGATTATTTTTTTTTTTTTTACTTCACTTACTTATTGATCTGAAACTTCCCAATATAATAAAGTCTGAAAACACCATAGGCACATTCAGTTTCTTCTGTTTACGAAGAGCACAAATATAACACACGTTTACCCTTTCAAAAGTTTTCAAAATCTCGATACTATTTTACTTAAACTACATTGACATTTGGAGACTTTTTCTCAAGTAGAACTTTTATCTGATTCTTCTGCCTTTTTTGTGCAAATTCTTTGCTCCTGTATGTGTACTTTTACTTATAAACAAATTCTTATTTACATTCTTTGCTTGTTACGGGATTTTAAGAGCTAATCTACTATAAAATGTATTGAGAGATCTTACGTTTCATTTGATATGAAATAAATGCTCCTCTTTGAATGGGTTGTGATTAGCGATCTTTTCACACACAAACTACTCTCTCTCTGTCTGTGAGTGTTGTGTGCATACAGTGGGCTAAGGTTTCCAGCTCTATAAAACCCTGATTGTTTGGGGGAAAGCGGAGAGGGCAGTGACAGTGCAGCTTGACTTCTTCCTGGCCCCATGTAAACCTGGAAACCCCACTCACCTCACGCTCACTCACTCTCAGATGTTATGATGAAGGCCTGTACTGAAGATTCACAAAGATTCACTTTTACCAGGGACTTTCACAGGAGACTTCCCCTTTTCCCCACATCCATAAATTCATGACTTTCACAAACTTTTATACTCATGCAGATTGTTGATTTTATTGGTTGACCTTTTGTGCTGGTCTATTTCATTGTGCTTTACAATTTTGGATATAACATCAGCAGAGGCAAAGATGTATTTTCTCATTATGGGCAAGAGTTAACAAGCCAAGCATACTTTTAAACTGCAAACTGACTTCTCCGCTCCTTCACAAATTTGAATCTTATAGAATTTTCCCACCTGCCCGAACTTGCGGCCATAGCTGCTCAGGGCTACACCAGTAAACGGGAATTTAGGGAATTTAGTGAGAGCTCAAACACACTCAGCTTTTGGAGAGGAGACAGTTGTGTTGTAAAGGTATTTCTGACCTCTCATTTAGAAGTAAGTGACAGGACTTTAGGCTGTGAGAGGAACAAAAAATCCCTAAAGGTGACTGATGAAACATTTGCTTTTGCACTAACTTAGGTTACATCAGGTGTTTTCCCAAATAACCAACGCAAACACCCCGGCACTGGTGGTGATACATTTAAAGGTCGATTTGATAATTACTTGGATAGTTTATTTTAGTCATTGCTTGACCTTCTACAAACAAATGGAAAAGTGTGAGTTTGAGCTGAGGCACATCTGCAAAAAGGGCGCCCTCGACCGATCGCATGAAATCATAGGAAGCTCTCAGCTCTGGTTTCGAGACTGTTGAGTTTTAGTGCCATTAGCGCGCTCAGGAAACACTGCATCATAATGAGTCTGGATCTTGTTTTCACACAAACTTCCTGCAGCTGCACTGGGGTTCAACACGCACATGTCAGACACAGCTTATTAGGACGCCACATTTCCTGTTCAGTTGCAAAAAATGTCCTCAGTCCAGTTACGAAAGATGGAAACATGGACAAAATGCTTTATTCAATACCTTCCAATACATTTTAGCTTATCAATGCTGTTTAATCAAGGCAATTTGTGGCAGTATTAGCATAGTATACGTTCTGTTACAATGGGCACACAATGTTGGTGAGTGTTTTCTTTCTGAACATGGGTTTCCGGTTGTGCCTTGGTTTAGACGTCACGGTCAATGCCCATAGTCACAGTAACATCATATGTTATGCAAAGAATGAATAAATACTAAGTGTGTTTTCTCCAGTTCAGCTTTACCCAAATCTCAAAGGTCACAGTGTTGTTGTCACTTTGGCCTTTTTTTCCATTGCTTCTTTTGTTGCATTTTTGTCCCTTTTCTGTCGCTCTCCTGTGGCTTTTTTTTTGGTGGTGCTTTCGTCACACATCTTTTCCTTTTTCACTTTTTCGCTCACGTCGATGTCGCCCTTTTGTATAATTTTCTTCCTTGTTTTTGTCTTTTTTTGTTGTTGCTATTTTGACTTGGGTAAAGCCAAACTGGAGGAAATGTGCTTGGTTCAGGCGGGGGTTAAGAGGTTCAACATGTTACATATAAATCCAGATCATAATTATTTGGTCGGATTATGTATTTCCTGGTTCGTTCAGCGAGGTGTGGTGCCACTCACTCACTCAGTCAGTGGCGGATTTAGCTATTTGGGGGCCCGAGGCGAACACAGACACGGGGCCTTCCTCACACTTAATGTTCAACATCTTTTTAAATCCTTGGGTTTTATTTTTCAAAAGAATCTTACTTTTAACTTGATTTGTGAAGCCCTCCAGTCTTCTGCCATAAGTTAGATGCTGGAGATGACGTCTGTAAAGAGAGAAAAGGGTAATGTTTCCAGAAATTATTGACAGTAAAGTAAATGCACAAAATGAAGATTATGTTTTTTAAATAACATTGTTCTCAAACACTTTAGATTTCATTAATAAGGAAGATCTGAAATTCCATACCAGCAATTACCTTGTTTTTTCTGCAGAATTTGGTAAAGATGATGATGATCTGCCTTTCTGTCAAATCTTCTTTTACTAGAGCGGGAAAGAAACAAATGAGATCCCAAATATAGGAGTCATAAACATAACAATCTTTACTTAATGAATACCTTATTGCTTTGCTCCTCTCATCTCCTTAGCCCTCCATTTCATTTCTGCCTCTTTCTTCTTCCATTTATTCCTGTCTGTCTTTCTCTCATGTTATTGCATCCTGTTCTCTTTTCAAGGTTTCTGTATTTTCCATTAATATTTCTCCTCCTCTTTATTCCTGTCTTTCCCTCCTTTTGAGTGCTTTTCATCTGTGAATCTACTTTCTACCTCCAGTCAGTGCTGCTGTCCATGTCCATTTCTGTCCATGTTTTCCTCCCTTTATAATTTTCCATTGTCTTTCCTTTCTGCTTCCTATTGATGTTTCCTGACTATTCTTCCTCTTCTTTTCCAGTTCCATACATATTTCTCTCCCTTAAATCAAATTCACGACACCTGTTAGCTCCTCGCTGTTGACAAGGTTGGCAGCCGCTGCAGCACTTTCTCCCTGCTGCTGTCGATCGGTCCGGCCGGTGGATGGTACGCTGAAATATGACGTCACTTTTGGAAGTGAAGACATCAGCTTTTTCGAAGCAAGTTGCTTCTTTCTTTTAGTGGCACCACAAGGATAATTCCTTTTCATGCTTGTTTTTTTAGGTTTCTACTTTGCAACGAATGTTGTGAGTTCCCGCTCCCGCCTCTCATTCATTCAGATCCAATCGCTTCCTGTTGCGTGCATTAGCATCTTAAAGGAATAGCCCATTGTGACAGAAACATGGGGGGGTTTATGCCGGTACAGTGTTCAACTCATTCATAAATCAAAAGCCATTCCGTTGTTTAATGACTTTTTTAATTTTAAAAAGTAAGAAAAGATTCATTTGAAGTTTAACAGGTGGTCAGGGGTCCGGGGCCCCCCAACGTTAGGGGGCCCTAGGCGGCCGCCGACCTATGCCTAATGGTTAAGTCCGCCTCTGCACTCAGTCACTCACTCGGCCACTCAACCCAAACCTCTTGAAGCACTTAAGAAGCAGGACGGATGTCAAGGCTCACTCCTTTAAACGCTGTCCGACAGGTGGTGTTGGCAGCGGCTCTCGGCGGTGCATTCGGGGACCCGGATTTTACAGCATGTACAGAAGAGCGTCGCTGGTAAAGGTCAGGGTTTTCAGTGGGAGAACATGACACGGCTCGCTTTGTGCGTACAGGCCTGTAACGCAGACACAGGAGAAAGCCTCATCTCCAACAATGACCCCACTGTTCGGCTCCATTCACTCAGACTGGACTCACCTTTCTCCAGCGGGACCTTGCCTACACCATTTTTTTTAATCAGGACTAAATTTAGACCGTGCCTTTTCATTCAATACTTTTTTGAAGTGTAACTCGGCCCTTCAGCACTCTTCTCTTTATTTCACAAAGCTTGCTCCCTCGTCAACCTCCTTCTGTCCTTCCCCAGCTCTGAGCAAGGAGACATCTTTTTTTCTTTTTCTTTTATTAAAGCACGTCATTATTTTACAGTATAATCTATTAACTTTAAAAAATACAGTTTGTGTGAACGGACAAATTCAGTTTTAAAACATGGCTAACTGTTCCTGCACCTTGTAACCTGTGTGCTTATATTTTGGTTTAAAAATCGTGAAAAAATTCATTTATTTCTGTAATACAACTTAAAATGTGAAACTAATATATGATATAGACTCATGATATGCAAAGTGACATTTGTCAAGCCTTTGTTTGTTTTAATATTGATGATTATGGCATACAGTCAATTTTCAAAATGTTCAGAGCCACCACACACAGACGGATCCTGGACATAAGTAAGTAAGTGCTTTATCGTCATTGTACAAGTGTACAACGAAATGGTGTTCAGGTGTTAGTCCTGAGCTGCTGCAGCTGAGCCACTGTGGGTCAACCTGACCTGGGTGACATGGGCTTCAAATGTCATATTCCTCTGGTCTTCCATAACACCTCAGCAGTGCCACAGGCTGAGAGCATCCATGCCACGCAACCGCATTCAAGCAAAAGGGGCCCAAACTAATGCATGATTATAGTTTTCAGAGGGTCCACATTTCTCTGTTTAAAATCTTTTTTTTAATTGATTTTTATGTAATATTCTAATCTTCTGAGAGTTTGAATTTGGGTTTTTTACAAGCTGCAAAATCATCAAAATTAAAACAAACCAAGGCTTAACACATAGTATGTCACTTTGCATGTCATGAGTCACTTTGCATGTCATGAGTATATGAAACGAATATCATACATCAGTCATATATATTCACATTTTAAGTTATATTACAGAAATAAATGAACTTTTTCACAATATTATTTTTTCGAGTTTCCACTAAATGATCAAATAAATGGAGAATTACAGGCTAAACACTGTATCATTCACAGCATGAAATAAAAGTATTCTGTTTTTCTATTGCGATATCTTAGTTACAACTGTATCAAAACTATAGTTACATGTAGTGCCTGTACATACAGTGCCTTGCAAAAGTATTCGGCCCCCTTGAACTTTTCGACTTTTTGCCACATTTCAGGCTTCAAACAAAAAGATATAAAACTGTAATTTTTTGTGAAGAACCAACAACAAGTGGGACACAATCATGAAGTGAAACGAAATTTTTAACAAATAAACAACAGAAAAATTGGGTGTGCAAAATTATTCAGCCCCCTTAAGTTAATACTTTGTAGCGCCACCTTTTGCTGCGATTACTGCTGTAAGTCGCTTGGAGTATGTCTCTATCAGTCATTGAGAGACTGAAATATTTGCCCATTCCTCCTTGCAAAACAGCTCGAGCTCAGTGAAGTTGGATAGACAGCGTTTGTGAACAGCAGTTTTCAGGTCTTTCCACAGATTCTCGATTGGATTCAGGTCTGGACTTTGACTTGGCCATTCTAACACCTGGATATGTTTATTTGTGAACCACTCTATTGTAGATTTTGCTTTATGTTTTGGATCATTGTCTTGTTGGAAGACAAATCTCCGTCCCAGTCTCAGGTCTTTTGCAGACTCCATCAGGTTTTCTTCCAGAATGGTCCTGTATTTGGCTCCATCCATCTTCCCATCAATTTGAACCATCTTCCCTGTCCCTGCTGAAGAAAAGCAGGCCCAAACCATGATGCTGCCACCACCATGTTTGACAGTGGGGATGGTGTGTTCAGGGTGATGAGCTGTGTTGCTTTTACGCCAAACATAACATTTTGCATTGTTGCCAAAAAGTTGGATTTTGGTTTCATCTGACCAGAGCACCTTCTTCCACATGTTTGGTGTGTCTCCCAGGTGGCTTGTGGCAAACTTTAAACGACACTTTTTATGGATATCTTTAAGAAATGGCTTTCTTCTTGCCACTCTTCCATAAAGGCCAGAGTTGTGCAGTATACGACTGATTGTTGTCCTATGGACAGAGTCTCCCACCTCAGCTGTACATTTCTGCAGTTCATCCAGAGTGATCATGGGCCTCTTGGCAGCATCTCTGATCAGTTTTCTCCTTGTATGAGCTGAAAGTTTAGAGGGACGGCTGGGTCTTTGTAGATTTGCAGTGGTCTGATACTCCTTCCATTTCAATATTATCGCTTGCACAGTGCTCCTTGGGATGTTTAAAGCTTGGGAAATCTTGTTGTATCCAAATCCGGCTTTAAACTTCTCCACAACAGTATCTCGGACCTGCCTGGTGTGTTCCTTGTTCTTCATGATGCTTTCTGCGCTTTAAACTGACCTCTGAGGCTATCACAGAGCAGGTGCATTTATACGGAGACTTGTTTACACACGGGTGGATTCTATTTATCATCATTAGTCATTTAGGTCAACATTGGATCATTCAGAGATCCTCACTGAACTTCTGGAGAGAGTTTGCTGCACTGAAAGTAAAGGGGCTGAATAATTTTGCACGCCCAATTTTTCAGTTGTTTATTTGTTAAAAATGTTTGAAATATCCAATAAATTTCGTTTCACTTCATGATTGTGTCCCACTTGTTGTTGGTTCTTCACAAAAAATTACAGTTTTATATTTTTATGTTTGAAGCCTGAAATGTGGCAAAAGGTCGAAAAGTTCAAGGGGGCCGAATACTTTCGCAAGGCACTGTATAGGCATCTAAACCAAACCAGCCACTGACTTTTGGCTACTTCTGCCGTATTTCTGTTAGTTCCAAATCCCTCTGTCCTGACAGGAGCTGATCCATTTTCCACAGAGCTGTATTTTCCTGTGGTTTGTCAAACACTCACCACTTTCGAATGGAAACTCATCACATGTGCACAGGGCGCTTCAGCCACAAGGAGCCTTCGCCGGTGCTTAAAGGATCCGGGAAATATTTTGGAGGATCCGGCAAAGATTTGATCTGATATCATGGTGTTTAACTAGAGTGTTCTGTTAGTGAATACTAATTTAGAAATTAAGCACTGGCCTTCGCCAACTTGCATTGGGAAAAATAACTGTGGCCAATAAAACTGTGATACACATACAAAACTGTGATACACATACACAACTGTGATACACATACAATACACAAGACATTTCCCCTCAAAGACCAGCTTTTAACCAGAGAATTTGATTAAACTATAAATAAATAAGGAATTCAGTTGTTCCGTTTTGTTTCATTCATACATATTTATGCAAGAGCTAAAAGTGCCTCCCACCAGCTGATCTCGGGAGCTGGTACTTGTTTGTATTCTTAGTCCGAATTTCGCCGATCATTTCCATGTTCAAATTACCTCCAAAAGAAAGAATTTTTAACTAATAACTAGTGGCTGTTATTTTTATCTTCACTCATTTCTCTGACTGCAGGCAATGAGCCCAGTAGGTTTGAAGGCTCACATTATTTTGGATTATTAAATGCGGCTATGTCAATATTTCCAAATCCTCCTTCACATTTCTTCATGAGAGTGTCTTGGGTCACATTGCGCGGCCCCCAGCTGAGTGCAGACAGGCCAGGCCCATTGTGGGGCACAGACACTGGCCCTCGCCCACCCCCCCTGTCAGACCCCCACTGATACATATTCATCATGAACCCGGTGCTGCTCCTCTCAGGAGTCTCCAAACTCCGACTCAGTCCATTAGAAACCAGAGCGTAATGACAGGAATAGACCCTAAAGTGGAGCATTTATCTGAAGGACAAATGGCCACAGGGACATAAGGGAGAAATCTCAGGCCTAATTCATTCTGTAGCCACTTAAAGATGCCGGTATTCTGTGTTACTTGGTAATAACACAGTCATTTTAACCCATTACGTTGGTCCCAAATGAGAGCACGGCGCCCACGGAGTAAAAGTGGCTTTGTATTCTGATAAAACAAGTCCATTAGGGTAAAACGCTCAACGACCCGAACGACATTGCATTCCCAGTGCCTTTTCAGATGTCATAAAAAGCTGCCCGGTTGTTCGGGGTCAAGAAAGGTGCCCTGAAATGGAGGAGGCGTCCGAGAAACTGGAAGATTTGAACACTTTTGAAAAGGGAGTACGGAAAACCCCCTCGGTGGCTTTGTTGATGTTACTTGTTTAGATTTCGTCCACCGCCCAGTCTTGGTCTCCCTCAGTGTTTGTGGGGTCGACTCCGCTGCGTTCATTCCGCAATGATGATTAATCTCTTAAACCCGAGCACATTTTCTCTAGTTCCACTTTACTCAAATCTAAAAGCTTCTTGAAAAAAAAAAGAGTCAAAATAGCAAATAAATAAATAAAAAAGAGGCCCAAAAAACCCAGCAAAACAGGACAAAACCGCAAAAAAACAGGGGACAGGGCAACAAAACAGTTACAGAAAAAAGCACCAAACATTTGACGCAAAAAGTGACGAGATCAATTTTATTGGTCTTAGCTTTTAAATGAAGTATTACACTGGCCTAGAGCTAAACTGCAGAACATATGCATGACTAAGACGGGGGCGTTTGGGCCGAAACAAAAACAAATTACTCCAAATGACTTGTTTTCACCTCCATCTTCAAAGCTTTACAATCTTTAAACAGTGTGATCCAGTTTCCACACAGTGTCGATCTGTGATCTCCCTCCTTTTGTGTCGGTCACTAAACACCGCGCAGGCCTCCTCAAACCCGGGCCGGTCCACAATGCCATGTTCACTGCCTCCCGCGTCTCCCTTTACCTCTGTTTAAAGCGGACAAAGGGGCTCATTGTGAGGACCAGCACACCCCCACAGTCTCTCCACCTCCGGTCCTTCAATCAACACCAGCCGCTGGACTCAGAGAACCAACCGACCGGGCTCCAACCTGCTCTGAAGTCTGGACAGGAGAGGAAGCAAGTCAGGGTAATGAAATATACTTCTCTGCGAGGCGGTAGGGAGGAAGCATTGGCGTCACAGTATATCGCAAAAAGTCATAAAAAAATAAAAACGTACGGCGATAGTAGGTGATGCAATGTCCGTATCGCGAGAGGCCACACTATATCGCAACGTCACTAAAGTCGACACAAACTCAGCCAAAAACAAACAACGCATTGAACTTATAAATTTGTGGAGGTTAAGTTTTAGTTAAACATGTCCTAATTTAGTCACATTTTAGTTGTGTTTTGGTCCTGATGTAGTGTTTTGTCTTGTTTTGACACAATTTGCTGAAAAAATAGTTATTCACAATTTGTGTTTAATTGGAATGGAACATATTGTGTTGAAACGGTTTAGTGAAATATCACAATAATAACAATAATAATAATACTATTGCACAGCCGTATCGCACATTGCAAGTCACTTCAGTATTGTTCAGCCCTAGTTTAGATGAATATATTGTACACAAATTCCCATTGATTACAGTAGAAATCCCAGGATCATTTTCTGCAAACTTGTAATTGAGACTTTGCATAAAAGGGTAATTTTCCGAAAGTCGAACAAGTATCTTCACGTCACACAGACGTCACACTGATCCCGGAAACCCCGTTCACTCCACAGCTGTCCAATTATAACAAATTATACACCGAGCTGAGCACAATCCACGTGTCAACAGCCTGCGCAGCCAAATTACTTCTGAAACCATGCCGAGTCTTGTAAAAGTGATGGATATCAAACCAAATATGACGCCTTTTTCAAAGTTCAAGCCACTTAGAAAACAGCCCGAGGGTTCCAACACAAATCAATATAATTGTCATTGTCGTAATAAATAAATGTGGGATTTTGTTTTGAGCATCCTACACAGCATGACAATGAAGTAATGTGCAATAAATAAACTCCGCCCGATTCATTGAACTGATTTCTCTTTCTCCACATCCTCAGTTGCTCTTCAGTGGCCCGATATCACCTGTTACATCTGTTTGCCCCGACATGGTCTGCTCTGAAGCTCCTCCACCAGCTTGAGTCGATATTTTTCTTAAGCCTTTGTTGGTGAATAATGGCATACGTTGAGTCTCTGCAAAGTGAAGGTTGATGACAGACCTCACTTCACCGCAGATCTTTCTGGTCCAGATTATAAAAATGTAACAACTCAATGCGGTTGTCCCGAAGGCTACAATAAAGAAGTCGCATGCGCTTCCTGTTAAAAATAAAAGAGCGTCCGCCATATGCGCGAGGAGAGCGCGCCATGTCTGATTCCAGTATTAGTCACCACCACCAAACAAATAAAAGGCTATTTCAGGAGAATGAGCCTTGGGGGAGAGGGCTATTTGCTGAATGGGTTCAGCAGAGTGGCTTGTCTGAGAAATCCATCCTGGCGGCAAAGTCTGGCACGACATTTCGAGTTTGACAATTTAACAGGGTTTGGGTTTCCTGGTTTAGACAGGCTTTACTGCTTTAGACTGTTGTTTTGTGATTTAATAGGTGCAACAGTTTGGCCCGTAGCAAGTTCACAGCGTGTGGGGAGAAAAAAAAAAAAAAAAGGCATCCGCAGAACACTTTGCTCTTATAGTTGACACGTTAGAAGTAGAAGGAAAAAGACTGCAGCTCATGGACTGTGTTAAAAGTGATTCAAAGACGTAACAATGAACCAGCAACAGGTAATGCACGCTGGGAGTGAAGGCAGGCCAATAGAGTTCGGGATGGGATCAAACAGTTCTAGATGTGCCCAGCACAAACAGGGCGATCGTCCGTTTGTGGTTACAGCGCCTAAACCGCTGCCCCTCAGTCTACGTTCTCTCTTTTTACCCGCGTGCATACGGCAACTGAAAGTGTCTGCACTCTGGCTTTTCAGAGTAATCAATTTATTTTTATGTTGATGTTTTATGGATTGATTTGATCTGTTTTCTTGTAATTGTATGCATCTGTGAAGCACTTTGAATTGCCTTGTGTATGAATTGTGCTCTACAAATAAACTTGCCTTGTAGGGCAGGGCGATATGACCTAAAATCTATATCACGATATAAAAAAGGAATATCACTATAACAGTATATTTGACAATATAATTGACAATTGACAAATTACTTCCAAATTCCAGCCTTATGTCCATTGGAAAGATTTTTTCATATTTTTTTTCAACAGCATACTAATTTCCTCACAGTTTCCTTCACTTCATTTTACTTTTTTAAGAACCTGTCCCTGTGTTCAAGAGTCAGTGTTTATGTTGCTCTGATGGAGCTGATCGTAACATATATTATATCATGTCAACAACGATATACAAAATTACGATATAAAAAAAAAAAATCGCAATAATGATATGGCCCACCCCTGTTGCCTTGCCTTATGTGTTCTCATGGATCAGTCCCTTTTTAAATCCAGATTAAAGACTTAAATTTTCAGACTGGCTCCTAACACCAGACCACTCTGAATTACTGTATGTCTAGGAAGTGATGATTTGGGTTTTTTCGTCCTGTGAAGCACTTTGGTCTTCCTAGTTGTAAAGTGCTATAAACTTTGATTGATTGATGGATAATTTACCATAAAAAATGTGCTCTTTTAGGGGATACTAGCAAACAAAGTAGACTAACATTGCTAAAAATAAGAGTAAAGAGCTGAGGAACAACTCCGCTAGCTGCCCAGTCACTAGTAGTAAATAGATCTAACACACTGTAGTGTGACGGGTTCAAATCACAGTGGTGTCTTGAGTACCAATACCTTATTTGTCTGTGAAACAATTATCGGCCAGTATGGACTCTATTCCACAGGACAGAACAGGGTGAACAGTGAGAGATGAGTAAGGGAAAGACATCCAGAAAATTGGATGGACAGGACAGTGCTCTCCTATACTTTAGACCTGGTTTAGTCCACTTCCCCCCTCCCTGCAAAACTCATTACAGTATTATATTCCCAGCCCCATTTGTTGTTAATGGGCCCATAAATGCCATATGCCTAATATCCAGCACACACACGTCTCTCTCTTTGCCGTGTAGCCCCATAGAACGAGCAGCCAGTTGGACTCGGACGTAGTTAAACTCACTCAGAGCAGCTGTAAATCCACTCAGACGTCCAGACCACAGTCCAGATGAAAGAGCCTGACACTTTTATGAATGAAATATGGGGCAAAATATAGCTACGACTTCAAAGTACTGCTGGTTATTATGGTCATGTTAAAAGAATTGGGCCGAAACACAAGAAGGAAACTACTGTATTATCATCCCAACCTCAAAGGATCACAGGCGTGCAAGTAAATTATCTCTTTAGGCTGCTCCCAAGCCCGGATAATGGCAGATTTTTTTTATCTACTTTGTAACGTCCTGCTGTCTCTTTGTCTAAACGGTGGATTTCACCAGTTTGAGTGAGATTTTGCGCGCCGCGAAACCATTTCCACAACACAATATCCTCGCTGGGAACAGTTTGCAACAAAGTTAGATTTTGAACCTCGGTTGCGGTTCGTGATGGGAAGCGACTCCAGCGTAAACATCTGCCAAATCACCAGCGGAGCGATTTAAACGCTGCAAACTCCTGATGGAGACGGGGGCAACGAATTATGGAAAAGGAAAAATACCTCAAATCTTCCTGCATCTATGACCTCAGACAGATAGTTTCTACTCAAATAACTCCCATCTCTAAGAATCCATTTGGCCTTTTCCCCCCAACACTAAAAATAAATGAGCGCTTGGAGGGAGATGGTGTTTTGGGGGAAAATGTTACAGAGCAGCAGCTGAATGTGTCGAAGCAGGTTGTGCTTTCAGGGAAATGAGACCGAATGCCTCAAAAGCACTGCTGCGGTTTGCGATAAACTCATGATGATCAAAAAAACAAATAGTATAGTCAGATAATAATGGTAGGTCAAAATGATCAGTGTTGTGGGACGCGACGCGCGGACAAATATTTGGATATAGCCAAAGCATAGAAGTCGTCTCAAAGATAAGAAGCTTATTGCTGTTGTTCTTAGTTACAAAGAGGTATAACCACACTTCAGAGAGCGAGAAGAAGTGAAGTCCCGAGTCCCGACCTCCTTTGTCTGTTCCTTTTTATCCTGGGTTGAGTCAGTTGTTTGTGGCTATATGTGTATACGTGCATAGCAGCCGCGGACTGGGCTTATATTTTACCGGGCATTTGACCGATTTTATTTTTTTATTTTCTGTGCAGCCCGTGCTTTCTGGAATGGATTCATCCGATGGCCCATCACAGGCGTGGTACATGTGCCGCACGCATGATCAGCCCCCCTCCCCTCTGCCCCTCCCATTACTCCCCCAAAATGGGCCGGCCCAGCCTATGTATTATTTTATTTTCAGCGCAGCCCGTGCCTTGGATTGATCATCCATCATCCCATCACAGACTGCTGTCCGGGGGTGAGTAATGGAATGGTATTTTCAGTGACTCGGGGCGGGTGGGGGGTTGTGAGTTGCGTGCTATGGGTGGGCTGGGCCAAACCAAAAAATGCCCGGGCTGAATTATTGTCCCAGTCCGCCCCTGGTGCATAGTGACTATGGTGTTGACCATCGTCTATCAGCTAATCATGGTCTTCATGTTCTGTAGTGTGCAAGCAAAGCACTGAGTCTGAAGCTTGTTCAGATTTAGTTCAATCTGGCTTTGGATGTCATTTTGATGACAATGTAACAGATTTGCAAACAACTGTGTAAACAGTGGAGTTAAATGTGTACTGTTTGCATCTGTAAATTGGCCACACTTTACAAAATGATAGTTCCAACTATTGTAAAGCTGAAGGTGGACATGCTGATAATGTGCTTTAGAAGGTTCTACACGGCCATGCTTTTACACAATGTGCCACCCACCAACTGTTTGAACTAAAAAAAAACTCTTTTGGCAAAACCTTGAGCACCATTCATGGTTTGCTCCTACACTACGTTAAAACCTCGTGAATTTGTTCCTAATAAAGAAAATAGTGTGCATTGTATCCAACATGATTGATATCGTGTCAGTAAATGGCCTAATTAACTGGTTTGTTTGTGGAAAACCTTTGGGCTAGTTGTAGCGTCTCCTAAATTGAGGTCATGTTGTTGTCGTCCGCAGCAGCAGCTATAACTGGCGTCCTAATTGAACCCTGCAGTGACCCACCTGTGGTCCCTGCGCCAGAGTTTTGGAATGAGTGACTGGAGGCATGTGCGCCCAGCCCTGCCCACGGAGGCAGCTGCGGAGCGCGTAACAAACCCCCTCCAGTCACTTCAGCGCTGCTCCAACCACACGCTCTCCGCGCTCCTGCTGGCTCCAGTGATGGTCCAACAACGGGCCAGGGCAGAGAGGCACGCATATCTTACCCGGGGAGAGAGCGAAGAGACGGACGGCTCTCTGGGCATGACATCGGAGAGAGTTTTCTTCTTCTTCCGCGAGCTGGGAAGAGTGAGGCAGACTCATCGGCACTAGCCAGCGGGGACAACCTCGGAGCGAAAGGACACCGAGACACGGACTGAACCACTTCAAACGAAGGGGAATTAGTTTTTTTTTCCCCCGCCGTCCCTCCAAGAGCTCGCGGAGAAAGACTCTAACTTTCCTGGAAGGAGCGACTGAACCCGGTGCGAAGACGCGCAGAGCTGAGGCTCGGCACAAAAGCAGTCGCTCCAAGGACTCCTTCTCTCTCTGTTGTTCTGAGCGCTGACTTTTCTTCGGGGGAGATGCTGTCCCCTTCGAAGAGAAGAAGAAAGGAGCAGCCTCTCAACTCTTTAACGTCGTGAGTAATATGAGCCTTTCTTGTCTTGGATTTGAGTCAGAACAAGAAACAAAGAAGGGCAACCTTTTTGATTGATGTGGCCGATAGTTGATTGACAGGTTAGTTTTACGCACGCACTTAACTCAATGAACCTAATGGACACACTTATTCGCATAGTGAGAAAGATTGAACCTCTCTTTCAGTGACCTATATTAAATTTGTCATCATTAAGTTACAGTCCTGTTGACAGCTCTAAAGCAAGCTACTTGACCAGTCATTCACAACCTATACATGACTGGACTGCATTTAACTGGCTCATGGACCATCAGGATATATCACTAGGATATACAACGTCATTGTACAAATCACTCATGTATTAGGCTTATTTCAACACTAATTTTACATTCCTGCGGATGATGAGTTTCCTTTATATCAAAGTAAAGTATTCACATTAGTGCATTCCCTCACTCTGCCCAGTGCTGATTTACACTGAAGGACTTTTCCTGATGCTTTTATCACTGCTGTGCTGTGTCTTTGAGAAAAGTGTGGGCTGTACCATCTGGTGTGAACTAGGCTTTGTTTAAAAAGAAAAGACCATTCTTTATTTGGTGTTGTCACACAGTAGCCTATCACTCACCACAACAGTCAGATAGGGGTCTGAGAAACGTTTGTGTTTACAGTTTTGAAAAGCAAACCGAAGCAAAAACATGGCGTTCGTAACTACTATAAAAGGACTTCACTTCTATTTAAAACCACTTGGTTATGTTTTGACCACTTCAAATAGGACGTCTGCAGTTGAAGTTTTTTTTTTCTTCAAAGCACCACAGTGAACCAGCTTGTTTTGGTTTGTTTTGGCAGCAGCAAAAAGATGATGGATGTGGTCATTGTCTGCAATGTCTGGGGATACAAATCTAGCTTTCTGAAAGATGAATGTGGCATTCAAATGGGCAGAGCGTGTTTAAAAAAAGATGCTCAGGGTTCAAATCTTTGGCTATAGAAATGATCAACTCTGTCCATTGGTTGCTTCACTGTATTGTACTGTACATATTTATTTTCAGTAGCGTTTTATTCATGACTTCTTTTTTCCAACGTGTATGGTCTGCTGACTACATGGGACACATTCACACTCAACTCTTTCCGTCCTCTTAAAGCCTGGTGCACCCTGGGAACGTCTACTTTGTTTTGTGCAGCTCGACGGAAGATTTGAGTCCTTGAAGTGTGAACGCTGCCATGGTTGTGTAACTGTGTCCTTCCACTGGCTCTAACTAAAGGGGTTTGTTTCGGACTTGGATCCCAGTCCGCTTCAATTACGGTACCGTCACCTCGCAGCCAGAAGGTCCTGGGTTCAATTCCAGGACCGTGTGAGGGTACGCTCTGGAGAGGGTCCCTTTTGGATGATGGGTCAATATAAATGCAGAGGCCAAAAATCTTAACTAGGACAATCCTGACCTCAAAATGCTCTTCTCGCTCAGGAAAATACTCAAGGGTTGTCTCATAAATTCATGTTATTTTTCTTTATCCTTTTTTCCTTTTACTTTAAAGAATCACACCAACGGGGTCAGAAAAGTTCAGAGCGGCCTAATCTGAGGAGATGAATAATGTGACCTCCAGCTGAATTTAAAAACACGAGCGAGCTGTGATGAGTTGTGAAATAGCGCCTCTTAACATTTAGGCAACATGGGCTGATTATTTTAATTGGGTCACGTCACGTTGAAAGATGACAGAATGTGCAAAAATCTTGCCTCTTCTCTGGACTACATTTTTGAAACCTGATTTATGAATCGTAGGCCATAGTTAATGCATGCCAACTTGGGATGTGACCTTGGGTGGTGATGGGCCCGAGGCTAGTTTTGGACACATCCTTAAACGGCGCTTTGTACTCTATTGAGAATGCTAACACCCAAGCTTAAGCTCCGTTATACTCCCATCATACTTATTTGGTGACATCAAACGTAGCCCTCTGTACTGGAGCATTTTGTTTTTGCTGTTGGATCTCACCAGACCGTGTGAGTTTGTCATGTTAAGTGACAGCAGGCCGCAGCATATTATGGATAACGTCATAAAATAGAGGAGTTGTGAAACAAGTCTTCTTTAGGTCAGTTTTTATGACACAGTTATTTTATTTTACGGGAATGCCACAGCTCTAGTATATGCATCATAACGTCTCCCTTGTTTTACTGGCTGCTCTCCTGCAAACAAGTCATAGAATTCTTTGAGGTATGACGACACGTTTCCAATCTTTATAATCGTCTTGAATTGCCTTCAGGCTCTTGCGGAAACTGTCAGAGATGGAACGTATGCTTCAATGCTTCAAAGCTTGGTTTGTTCTGCACTACATGGGTCTACAGTGCAAAGCGATTCATGGTTTAGTGCTCTTTTTTTCTATCTCAGCCGCTGCTCTTTTCAATCGTCGTTGTGTCTACCTTACATGAGCTCCGGGAGGGGCATGAACCGGTGGCCCTGAGACTCCAAGGTCACGCTTCTAGATCCGTGCGTTAACCGCTCGACCTGGCAACGGCACCTAATGTAAGAAATCCTATTTAACAGTGGCATACTTGTAACGGCACCAATCAAAGTAAACTGTTTGGTTGATTTTGTACTATAAAGCTTGATCCTCAAGAGTAATTAAATCTTTAATTTTCTTCTGTATTGACCATTTGGAGGGCATCCGTATGCAACACGGTTCATTTGTACAGCCACAATGTATTAATGGGGATCAAATGGGATGTCATCGACATGTGAGCTCCTTGTGATTCAAAAACAGACAGGCATCAGCTGAGTCAAACTTCCCCCCCAGGCTCTGAAAATAAAATTACATATTAATAATCAGGTCACTGCTGGATGTTAATAGAAGAGATGAACATGACAAAGACGTAACTGTAGAACAAGGTTTGAGACGCAATGAAAAGCCTATAAATTGGTTTATTGATCTGAATATCAACAGAAATGATCATTCCTCATAATGGTGCTGTTTTCATGCCTGGTATTTTGCGTTGGTAGAGCCAGAGTGACCTTGGTTTGAATCTAAACCACAGCGGATTTTGGTTACAGGCCTCAGCTCCAATCAGCTCGGTGTATAGTAACACTGAGACTCTCCCGTTTCACTGGCCTTCTCCATGGCTGTCCTATCAGATCCCTCTCTGTCATGACGCACAGATTTGGGCTCAGATTTCTTCTCTCCTATAGCGGTTCTGTTTTTAGAAAGTGATACCTGACAAAGGTCAGTTTGACCAAAATATTGCTGCAGAAACATATTAATGAGAAGGGACAGTGTGTGAGAGCTTATTTTATTTCACGACTCAAGTAGAAGCACAAAGTAATGACCCAAGTAAGCCCTTGGAAAAGAATGCTTCTTGAGCACACTGAGTAACTGATTATAAAAGTCTGATTCATATTTATGTGTGTAATTTGATTTATGAAAACTGAAAGTGATGTAAAGAATGAATAAATAAAGATGAACACTGTTAAACAAATATGCAAGAAAAAAACCTCAAACTTTTTCATGTTGATTCAACGATTTTGAAATTTGTAGATTTATTCATGGTGGGGAGAAGTGATTATTGTATTAAAAGCTCACAGTATAAGGTTCATTGTAAGAATTTTACGTCTCATGAGTCGGAGCGCATGTATCTGTGTGCTAAACGGTGTGTTAAATCCACCCCAAAACACATAAAGTCAGCGGCAGGCTCAATAATCCATTGTGAAGAAAGAAAATCTTACCCAATTTAACATAACATTGCAAAAGGAAGAGTCCCAAAAGAACCATGTTCAGCTGTTAAAAGTCAAACTGTGCGATTGCATGGAAATCAACTGACAGGTTTTAGAGTAATTATTTTGTAATTGTAATGAATACATGAGGAAACCGATCAGAGGAATATGTTTATTTATTTAAGATGGGACAGTGCATATCAATTAACATGAGTCCTCAAGGTCCACATGTAAATATGCCAGAGTTAGCCACAATCTGTAGTCCCAGGGCAGGTTGCTTTTCTCAGACAGGAAAGGCCACAGAACAACAAACACAATAGACATGAACAAAGGACAATAGACATGAACAAAAGACAATAGACATGAAAGGTTATTAAAAAAAACAAGAAGAGGAAATTAACATACAATAACGGTAAGCAGACATAATAAACAAGGCGACACAGACAAATAAAATAAAACAAATAAGAGATTTTAAACACTATTGGTAAACATTGGTTTGATTGTCCAGGAGCCAGAGTTTTACTGATCTAGTGAAGGTTCTCAGTGTTGGGATGTTCCTGATGTTAGTTGGAACAATGTTCCAGGTGTGAGCAGCCCTTACTGAAAAGCTCAACTGACCATAAGATGTTTTCCTGAAAGGAACAGCACAATCTCCTCTGCTTTGGGCTCGTGTGCCTACACTGTTTTTTAGGCTGATGAGGGGGCGGAGCCACACCATGCATATTTATAGAATATCTTTAGAAAAAATTCTGTTAGCTTCATTTAGATATGCAGATGTACAGTTTGAATGATATGATTTACTCTGAACACACACACACACAATCAGGTCTTCATGGGGTTTTATCAAGTGTAAAACCTGCAAACCCTGTAGTTTTAGTGTGTCTTCTATTGGTTTACCTGTTGAGTGTTTCCCAAGTACATCCGAATCACATAGCACCAGCCCCTATGGCTCCTCATGCAGGTGGTGGGTCCACAGAAGAACGGCCTCATGGTTCTAACCGGGCCTGTTGGTCTCTCATAAGGGGCTTCTGAACCGCCCTTTGTCTGACCCGTCACCCAGGGACTTGTTTGCCATGGGAGACCCTACCAGGGGCACGAAGCCCCCGACAACAGAGCCCCTAGGATCATTCGGGTGCTCAAACCCCTCCACCACGTTAAGGTGGCGGTTCCAGGAGTGGTTCCCAAGTACAAATACACCTGAATACAATTCTGGCTCTAAGAATCTTTTATATAAATACAATCAGAAGACCTATTGAACCTGACTTATCCCATAGATTTAAGCTCCTGGTTGTGCTGAAAATGTCTGGAAACTTTTGATGCAACTTTGCATAGAAACTATACATGGACGACAAGTAAACTAAGAACCATTGTCCATCTGTTACAGTGAATGTGGCAATTATTAGACTCTGGGCTGGGTGGTTTTCAGCTCCACATGATGCCAGATACTGGCACTAAAAATATCCCCAGCAGAAAGCTGTTTAGATAAGAACTGTGATAAGAAACTGCAGATATCCCTTAAGGCAATACACAGGACGCACAGTGTGAAGGGATTTGGCCCCAACAGAATCCAATAGTCTGTCTGTAAATGGAAAATGCAGCTGGTACAGTGTCATATTTCTTATCGTTTGGAAAAATAAATGAGTCCATGCACTGCGTTTGTGTCACCCAGGTCATTGTCACCAGTCTAGAGTGGCCATACCGCCTTTGCTCTGCCCAATCCTGTCAGCTTGGAAGCTAAGCAGGGAAGGGCCTGGTTGGTACTTGGATGGGAACACCAGGAAGCCTAGTGAGTGAGTGAGTGGTCGGAGGGGCCGATGGCACAGACTGGTTGCCTCGCTTCCGTCAGTCTACCCCAGGGCAATTGTGGCTACAATAATAGTAGTAATAGTAGTAGTATGGATATATAAAACCGATGCATAATTATTATTTTTATTATTAGAGCCCTAAAAAACAAACCATACAAGTGTAGCAAGGTGAGCGGTTTAGCACTTGTAAAATAATATAGCCAAAATAATAACATAAATATTGACAACACCACCGTAGAGAAGGCTCCGGACCTTCAGGCACACAGATTCGTTTATGATCGACACAGGCACAGACCATAGTTGGCAAAAATATAAGTTTTATTAAATATAACTATATATTTCGTTCAATACATTATTTTCTGTTTCCCTTTCGTTATTAAATAGGGTTCATTTGGTTCACAAGTCATTATTTTCACAGGCAAGATTTAGTACACAATGGTCTTGATCGTTCACATCAGTTCCAGCTGAGTCATTAACTAAAACCAAAAAGAGTCCGTGAAGTGAACCAAAAGAAAAGACCGGTTAAAAGACAAGGCAACAACATTTAAGACAACGCCATCAGCACGGGCCAGATCACCTGTAAAGACTGTTAACACCTAGGTGCTCCAGGCATGTCCCACTGGGAGGAGGCCTCGTGGAAGGCCCAGGACACGCTGGTGGGACTATGTCTCAGAGCTGACCTGGTGTCGTCTCGGGGTCCCCCCAGAACAGCTGGAGGAGGTGTGCGTGGATCGGGAAGTCTGGGCATCTCTTCTGAGACTGCTGCCCCCGCGACCCGGCCCCGGATAAAGCGGAAGAAAATGGATGCATGAATCCATCCATCCATCCTCTCCATAAGGAGAAGAGTCTTGGCATACGTTACTTAATTGCTCACTAAATACAGCCTTAGTTGTCTCTACTTCATTTACTGTGAACAAATGGCCATGAAATTACACTGTAGTTTTATGTATTGCTTATTGTTGTAGACTCAGTCCTGCCCGTTTGTCACTGAACTACTACTTCTGCGTTGTGCACCCATGCATTAGTCAGAGCCCCCATTGTTTAACATGTATAAATCAGGCTTCCTCCTCCACTTCCTTCGTTGATATTTACAGCGGCAGCTCTGGAGACAGTGAGAGATGCGCGTTCGACAAGTCCCGGCAAAGTGTTAACATGAAGCAGCGCGTAAAGGTGTTAGGCAGGTGTAAAAATGCTGCTAAAGAAAGATGATTTAATGAGTACCGAATTTTGTTCTGTAAGAGGAGGTGTGGGCCAATGTTTGCGGCTTTGTATTCAGCTCACCTTATTGTGTTTCACTTGATTTGATGGATAGAAAGACAGTGTGTTGAAGTTTTTTTTTAATGATTAATTTTCAGTAACTGTAGTTCAGGCATATATTCTCTATCCAAGACAAAAAGTTACCTGTAAATTGAATAAATAGACATAGAGGTCAATTTTTTTTTCATCATCCTGCGAGATATTCCTACACAGCAAAAACTAAAAATGCCCTTTATCCATTGCTGACTGTTTGACTTCAACCAACAACTTTAACAATTTAAACAAGCTATGTTAAATTCAAATCAACTCTGCAGAGAGCATCTGGCAGAAAACCTTTGTCTATTTGCTGAGTTAAGGATCCAGGAATCTCTGAGGCAAGTAACAGCAAGAAGTAAGAGCTTTCTTAGCCAACTCTTAGCATATCTTTGCAGAATAGAACAAAATTATGCAGGAGGTTTCTGACAATTTTCCTGAAAACCAATCCAGAAATTGCATTAAAGGAGGTTGGAGTCCAGCGCTACTTACTGTCCAGTGCATGATAAATATGAATGGGAGAGACACAAAGGCATAGTCTCGGACATGAGAGAGCGTATTATCCCCCACAGAGCAGACCATTTATCAAAACAAGGCCCACACTGTTGGCTCGTGATGACGCAGAGAGCACCATTAAAGCACACTCACTTTCACAATAAGGATATACAGTATTTCAGCAGCTACATTCTCTTGAGTTTTTCTTCTTGTAAATATGACCCATGTTTGCTGTTCTTTGGGGGGAAACAAGGTGAACTTCTGTGCTCAGGCGTTGTCGTGATCTCTGTTTACAACATTAGAAAGTGTTATCTTAGTCTTCGTATTCAGTGGATAAGAACTGAATATGCACTACATTATTGATGATATCTCGCGTTACTAGATGTTGTTGCACTAATGGACAATTGCCCCTGGGGGTGACACTGTTGCGTGGTGTTCCAGCGGATCAGATATAATTTAACTACGCGAGTGGCTACGGTGCTGCAAACTGCAGTTGTTGTGTTCACTGTTGACTAACAGTTATTATATACTTTTCTTTATGTTGCTAGAACCATTCATCCACTTTTGTCATGGCTGGGTTTTAAGTACAGTGAGAAGAAAAAGTAAGTACACCATTTGGAATTTCTCACATTTCTGCCTAAATTGGTCACTAAATGTGGTCTGAGCTTCATCAAAATCATAAGAATGAATAAACAGTGTCTGCTTAAACTAATACCACCCAAACATTTACATTTTATCATATATTTATTGTTTACATGTTATGGCCATTCACAGGAGAGCGTGGAATAAGTAAGTGCACCGCCTGAAATTCGATAACCTGCAGCAGTTTTGTAAAGAGGAATGGGCCAAGATTCATCCTGATCGTTGTGAGCGTCTAATCTGCAACTACAGACAAGCAGTTATAGCTGCAAAAGAAGGGTCAGCCGGATATTTAATACAAGGGATCACTTACTTATTCCACACTGTTGTGAATGTCTTAGGAAAAATGGAGCAGCAAACCCTATCCTCAAAGTGAAGTATGGTGCAGGGACAATCATGGTGCGGGGCTGTTTTGTGCTATCATCAATAGAACAATTAATTCACAGGTTTATTTTAAGATATTTTGCAGAAAAACCTGAGACATTCACAACAGCGTGGAATAAGTCAGTGATCCCTTATGTCAAATAGCTGGCTGACCCTTTTGCAGCAATAATTGCTTTTCTGTAGTTGCAGATTAGACGCTCAAACGATCAGGATGAATCTTGGACCATTCCTCTATACAAAACTGCCGCAGTTCAGTGAGATTCGGGCGTGCACTTACCTATTCCACACTCTCCTGTGAATGTTTACATGTTATGGCCAATAAAAATATGATGACATGTAATTGTTTGGGTGGTATTAGTTCAAGCAGACACGGTTTAATCATTCTGATTTTGATAAAGATCATCCCCACGTCTGTAATGTGAATCTAAAAATCGTATAAGAAAAAAAATCGCACAGTGTACACCAGCCATAAGGGATAACGAGTGTGAACTAGTGAGGAAAGTGTATGGTGAGGGGTTTTACAGCCTTAAAAAATATAATGGACAAAAATAAAGCTGACTACTTCACGGATTTTGTCTACTGCGGATTATTTTTAGAACGTCACCCCTGTGATAAACGAGGGACCACTCTACTTTACCTTCCCACTGTAGGTGGCAAGGTGGTTAGTGTTGCCCACAGACATAGAAACGACAGTATTATCCTCAGTTGTCCTCGTTTACATTAGGAGGAGACTAAGCAGCCATCATGGTTTGTCTCTCTAATGTCTGCAAATAAAGAGCGGCTGTTTTCCAATTGCCAGGATCCTCGGCGTCTCGACTCTCACTTCGTCACCACAGCGCTGCCAAGTGGTGTTCCAATTCACTCAGACCACTCGCCCCCTCGCAGTTCGACTCCTCCGTTTGGCTCAGTTTTTATTTATTGTTTTTCCGCTAAACTTTATTACTTTGAACTCACTTTAAAAAGGTTTTGTTCCACGTTTGTGCAAAAATATAATTGTAATAATAAAATCATTGGTAGAAGTGTTGTAAGCAAGTAAAGATGTAAAAAAGAGGTTTGTATAAAGTCAATGAAAGGCCTAATAAATAAGCCTCTTTATTGAGAAATTAGGCGTATGGTTGTTCACGTAAGTCTCCAATTGTAGCGATTAGCAACTGGACCGGCTAAATATATTTAATATTTTAATTGAATTTCTTACAAATCCTTGCAGAAATGTTATTATTTTATTCAGGCCAAAATGTTCAAACAATAAGGCATCCAACCAAAACCAGTTTTATAAACCGCTTTTATTCATAAAACAGTAGCTTTTGTAAGCATCGTTTCATGTTTTATCATATGATTGGACACACGTGCCATGACGCAGATGCTCGCTCTGAAGGCTGTTCCAATTGGCTCAAATGTGGCGGTGAGAGGACACTCGGCTTCGTTTTGGAGGAGCGCACCACCGAGGACGTCAACGAAGTGGACAAACGGAGGATGGATCATCGCAATTGAGAAACAGCCAGTATGTTCCAAAAAAAGGACAAAAGGCGGGAAACTCCTTTCCTGTGAGGCGGACCGGGCAGCAACAAGCCTCGACAGTGCTCCAGAGCCCGTCAATCAAAGCTTCAGGATTAAACCTTTCAATTCTACAGCACAAAAAAATGATACGTTGTCACTAGCCTGGAAAAATCCAGACTCACCGCTGTACCAGCCGGTGAGTCTGCTCACCCCTGCGTCGAATCCATTTCCCACAGCGGTAGATACGCAAGCAAACAGGAAGCGGAGTAAACCAATCAGCGAAGGGCGGGCGTCTGCTGTTGATGTGGTGTTATTGGCGGTTTTGCGTTAATATTTGCGCAGGATTATGAATAACGAAACTCACCTACTGTCGATGTGTTTTTTGGTCATTTACCGCCGACTGGAGACACGCTTTCTCTCTTTCGTGCATCGTTCGTAGATTGTTATTGAGGGACTTCCGCGTCCCGTGAGTGACGTTGCTCGCTAACAACACGTCACGGCAAATAAACGATTCAGATTGGACGTGAACGGATTAATTTTGCGGAAGGCGCGCGAGCGTTGACTGGGTGACCAGACTGATCCCCCGCTGGATAAAAAAATACAGAGGGGAATCATTCTGGTCCCACCAGGCTACGTTGTCACATGGGTCATAGCAATTTTTTAGAAAAAAGAAAGTCCTTGGAGCCAGGCTTTTAAGCAGTGTTTGGGAATAGAAGTGAAAAGTCTCCGTTGGAATACATTTTACAAAGTGTCTTGAGTGTCCCCTGGCCACAGGTATGGACCAAAGCGAAGCGCTTTCCTTGTCCATTGCTTTTGCATAACGTTTCAGTGCTTTGTTTTTAATATTAGTGTTTGGTTATTGCTCACTGTACATGACACTGTCTTTTTATTAAAGTATTTTATTGTAAACTGGAAGCGCTTTAGTCTAGTGACCTGTCGCAGCCCAAGCTACAGCTTTAGGCTTGTGGCCTCTCATTATACAACATGTGGTGCAGTTGTCAGGCTGTGGTCTAAGTTTCACCTGCACTGCATGTCATTTTTATGACACGTTGTTGCATCGTGGCCGGAATAACTTGGCACAACATCTCAAAGTTTAGTTCAATCTTTACTGCTTTTTCCACAACGTATACACCGCACAACACATGACTATCGCGTCACTTCTTCTAGCTTCCCGTAGGCAATAGCAAGCTAGTTCGCCCTCTACTGGGTAAACCTTATTCCGTTTACAATATAATAACAATAGGACACACTTATTCAGTATACCACACACGTAATCACCACTAAATCAAACTTAGCCTAATTGTTCACAGGGGACCCCTTTTCAGAGCTCTGATCATCTTTGAAAAGACATTCGAATCTCACTGGTCATTTCCAGAGGGCAACATTAGCCCTCTTATCTCACAGCAAGACGATACCTGCAATTTCTTTCTTTGGCAGCATTTTCTCATATCCTGCTTCCTTAGTTCAAACATGTATGGAGTGTGTAGTTAATCCCTGTTTTTTTATTTTTTTACCTTCTTGCAATCCGTGAGCCAAATATTTTCTGCTATAAAAACATTTGAGTCATACGGTGCCACGTAGGCTATTATTTGCTAAATATTTTATGCGCCATTAGTCCAAAACTTAAACGCAGATTGTGATATAGAAGGTTTTGTTTGCGTATACTTGCGTAATAAAAGCCGAGTCAAATATCGTCCGCCCTAGCACTTTTGGAACACATAGACCTCGAATTGCAAGCCCTTCCCGAAGACTTTTGCGCAACACAGGTCCCGGCGCGACGGTGCCTGGGATTCCTTTAGGCAGAGCAAATACCTGGGTCGGCCTCGTACCTCCTGAGTGAGAGAGAGAGCGCCGCCATGGGTGAAGAGTTCATGTTTGCGGAGAAGAACAGAACCATGTGTCGGGACTCCTCCACGGTTATAAACTACAGCCCACTCTGAAGGAAGGATAACAACAGAGCACCGCAGGCATTACACGTGGACGGGCTTTGAAGAGGAGGGCGAAGAGATCGACGCTTGTTTTCAAAGTGTGTCACGACGCGCTCATGATAATTGCTACCGGCCTGGGTCATACATTTGTTGTTGATAGGCAGTTGTTCGTGTCAGAGTTAAACCTGATATAGGGCCTGGAAACACTTTTGAACGGTGGAATTCATCTTCTATATGTTCATTCGTCTTTTGTGGGTGTTCAAGATGTAATAAGAGCATTATTTGGCGCAGACAGTGGAGTATTTTGAATGAGTTTTCCATCAGAGTTTGCGGCGCCGACGGGTCCCGCGTATATTTTGCCTGTCTGCCACATGCTCAGATTAGATTACCTGTAAACGCAGCTCTGAACCAGGATTTACTCACAGGGTTTTGCAGATTTATGGTGGAGGATTTACATAGAAAGACTTCAGGACCAAGAGAGGTGGACATTGTTGACCTGACATGCAGTAATCGGATACTATTTTTAGTGTCTTGGAAACTGAGCATTTGTTTGTTGTACTAGGATTTCAAGTTGGCCTGACTAATATTTGCACACGTCTATACAAACATCGAGACTTATGTGATGACTTCAGTCGGCTGCTCCAAACTGGGAGTGTGCTGACGATGCTAAAGTTACCTACTCCCAAATATCTATGACATGAAATCATGCGAAATCATCATTGATTCAAAACCACAATGCTTCAGTTGCCTTTTGTTTCTTTATGTGTTACTGTTGGTTATCCAGAGGCGTGAAGTGGCTAAAGATAATGCAATATGAATTGTGGAGCATTCATAAATGATCAACACTGCACAGTTAGTCCATGTGTCCTCACATAAATGCATCACAATGACAGTGTTGTTGTTTGTGTGCTTGTTGCAGATGTGTGCGCAGGATTCTGTGCAGCAGACGACACTCTCTCTGGATCCTCCTGGTCCTGGTCCTGGTTTGCATCGCCTTCCAGACTTTTGTTGCTCGTCAGGCCAGGTACTTTCACTCATTGTACTGCTATGGGCCAAACAAGAGAACTTCTACAATCAGGTTCTGAAATGCATGTGATTCTTGATATTTCAGTGTTCTCTCAAGTGTGAATGCAGCACAAAACATCGATATTAGTTTCAGGTGTCCGTAGGAATGAGGTCACATCTTCTCATTCCTCTTGATAATAATTTCCCTTTTTACTGTAGATAAGATTGCAACACATGTATATTTCAGAGCACATTTTACTTTTTGATTTAAAATGGAAAAGGTGAGTGCTTCAGTGGGTGAAGAAGTATGCTGTAATATGGTGCTCTTCAGGATTCAAAGTGTCCATGAAATAAATATGAAAGAGATTGGGGCACTCCAAAATATGATTAAAAGTCCTTTATTTAATGGGACATGCCAATTTCTGTTGTGTGCAACCTTCTTTAGAGCATTGACAAAAGGTAAAGCACAGCACAGGTGTGCTTCTTAATTAATAAGTCGAGATCCAGTCTCATGATGCAGTCACATTGCCTCTCGGCAGTGACAGCCCCAGGCTATGACAAACAATACCAATAGGTATATTGTCTGTCATAGCACAGCTGTGCTTTAGCTTTTGCTATACTCCAGAGAAGGTCGAATGCGACCGAAACGACAGCGTGTCCTATTAAATGAAAGACTTTGCATTATGCATTATGAAACCTTTTATGTGGAAAACTAAACGTTTATTATTATGTATTTGACCTTTAACCCAGCGGCTGTATGGATGGTTAGCATGGCGCCCTTACTTTCCATCACAGTGGCTCCAGGATCAGTTGTTTTGAGAGTTTCTGGTAGATTTTCTCTAACCAGAAAAACTACAAAACAATTGATCCCGGAGCGTTATCGAGGCCATAGTGCAACACAAATTAACTTTGAACTTTGCTAGATATCAATGAAGTACAGTAAGTCAACAATAAGATAACGTTTTGCTGTGTGTGTGATATTGGCTTGTTCTTGTGTGCCCTCATGCCGCCTCGGTGTAAACACGTATCACCTTGCGTCTTTCAGATCCATAGTTTTTGTATGAAATATTGATCCGTGCGGCTCATGTTTCTGGGTCAAGACTGTGTCTAGACAAAGGCTGATTAAAACAGAGACCGGGGCTTGAACACACTGTGCAGAGCGCGGATGGGACACATGAAGGAAATGACCAATGGGATGGCTCTGTAATTGCTATAGAAAATTCAATCTTAGTGAATGGGTCAGTGATGATACTAACTCCATATAGGAATGGGTGATGCGGACATTTTTTCCCCTCTTTACCTCAATATTATTATCTCATGGATGCGCATTGAGTTCACTACAGTTACTCGATATAATATTCATGTTCCTAACACAAAGTATAGTTTCTCCTGTTCATCATCTTTTCTTAAGATGTAACATACTTACTTACTTAACGTTAATATTCATGTGAAAAGTTGAAACCGTTTTCTTGTATCTCTTTTTCAGAAATGACAAAGGGAATGGAGTGCCTCAGCTTCACTTCACCGTGAACAAGCCGCAGTCTTTTTCTCTGGACTCCATATTGGGAAACTTTTGGTCCAACTCTGCACTAACCGTTAGTCCTGGACTTTCATCATCTCTGCACAGTGAGGAGGAAGCAGACTCGCATCTTCAAAATGAGGACTTTGCAAAAACATCCAACCGTTTCTCAACCAAAAGGAGCTATAAAACTACAGTCTCGAAGTTTAGACACTTTTCATCGAGCAAGTTTCTACCATCTTCATCCATTCCTGGGAAATGCAAGGAAAAGACTTACATCGTTTTCCTGAAGACGCACAAAACGGCGAGCAGCACCATCTTGAATATTTTGTACCGATTCGGAGAGAGCAGAAACTTGACTTTTGCGCTGCCGTTGAATAAAAACAGTCAATTGTTTTACCCATTTTACTTCGCGCCTCATTTTGTGGAAGGAGTGACCAGCCACCGCATCAGCGAGTTTCACATTATGTGCAACCACATGAGGTTCAGGAAGTCTGAGGTGAGTCCTGGACTGTTGCGCTGAATGAGGTCTAAGCCAGAAATAAATCTTTTTTTTTTTTTCAAGGGGTAACCTTTTTATTTTCATATTAACAAAGACGAGGAAAGAAAGAAGAGTTATAGATATGAGATTCAAGATAAATAAAGTACTGGCAATAGAAAACCAACAAATACATACATTTAGAACGTAGAAGCCGTAGCAAAAGTAAAAGACTGAGTTGTTGTTTGTTTTTAAGCCGAGTGATGTGTCTTGCTGATACAAAGACCGCCGTTTCTCATGCATGTAACACTTGGGGACATGTGTGGTCCATATGCTGTGCTTATTAAGATCACTAACAGATGGGAGGGACTGGACGAGATAAATGAGCTCGATAAACTGTATTTATGGAGTGTAAAGACAAGCCCACAGCGCTGCAGACTGGGCGGTGGCGGTCCCAGAGCCCCAGAGGTAGTGAGGCAAAAGAAAAGACTGAGAGCTGAAGTGGAGTCAAGCTGTTTTTTGTTGTTGTAAGACAAGACTTCAGTTTGATAAACTTGGTTTATTATGGTCTATGAGAGTTTTTTAATCTCACTGAATTTCTGATAGTGATTTTTGAAGCACTAACTGGATGGCTACTGTACAGAGTGGGGCGAATGTTTTCAAGAAAACATCACATTCAAGATCTTTGAGCAATCTATTGTAGGATAAGGGCTGCAGCTATATCATATTTGCCATGGCTTATGAACTTCGAAACCCAATTCATCATGACAAGTTTCAGTAGTTTCTCACAGATTTCAGTTGATTCAACCAAACATAACAGTGACTTTCAGGTTTATTATTTGATGAATTTGGAAAAAGCCTGTGACCTTTTTTGAAAGTGGTCTTATGACCCACTTTTGAGCCCCAACCTTAGTTTTCAAGGTCATGTAGTCAGCACTACAATAGATGCAGCTGCCTGTTGAAAAGTAAGGTCAACTCAATCGATCAATTACTTCCTCTGTGTGATTTGGTCACTTTTTGTAAAACTATTATCTGAGCTCATGATGTCATTTCCTGTTTGTGCACAGGTTGCCAAGGTGATGCCCCGAGACACCTTCTACTTCTCCATTTTGCGAAACCCCGTCTCGATGATGGAGTCCATATTCATCTACTACAAAAGCATCCCGGCTTTCCACGGCAAGCGCACACTGGACGACTTCTTCAACTCCAGCAAAACGCACTACAACGGCTCGATTGTCAACAACCACTACGCGCACAACATCCTCGCGTTCGACTTCGGCTTGAACAACAACGCCACTTTCGACTCCCCGGACCTCGAGAAGCAAGTTTCCGATGCCATCTTTGCCATTGAGCGCGACTTCGGACTCGTTCTCATTTCCGAATATTTTGAGGAATCCATGGTTTTGCTCAGGCGCTCCCTCTGCTGGTCGCTAGAGGATGTGGCGTCCTTCAAACTGAACAGCCGCAGTGACCGCACTCGCCGTAAACTTTCCCCAGAGACGGCCGACAAAATCAAAAAGTGGAACGCTCTGGACTGGCGGATCTACTTGCATTTTAACGCTACCTTTTGGCAGAAGTTGGACACTGTGATCGGACGGCAGCAGCTTGAAAAAGAGGTTTCTGAGCTGAGAGCGCTACAGGCTGAACTCGCGGGCGTTTGTCTCAAAGATGGGGGCGCCGTGGAGCCTTCCAAAATAAAAGATGCTGGTTTGAAGCCTTTCCAATACGGAGCGGCTGTGATACAGGGATACAACTTGAACGCCGACATGGACAACCGGACCAGAGAAAGGTGTGAGCGGTTGATCCTACCCGAGCTGCAATACACAGAAAGGGTGTACGTGCGGCAGTTTCCCGAGAAGGCCCAGTTGCACAAGCAGGCCTTGAACAAGGGACAGGCCTGGCCCAGAGACCACAGACACTTCTTAAAACGCAGGTTCACACCTTTCAAAATGCCACAGAGTGCTCTTAGTCAACACAACAAATCCATTGCACCCTGAGCAAGCGCGACAAAATACCAGCCAAAACATTATGACCACGACTATAAATTTACAATGGCGGACCAGTTCGGTCAGTCTATTCATTTTGTCGAGAAGGGCCACTACTTGAACATCCTCATCCAATGTTTGTTTCACCACTCCCACTTGCACATGTACAACCTTTTGCCATTCCCGTTCTTTAAAATCTCATAAGGCGGTCATAATGTATTGATCAATGTAAAACTGCTGTGTAAAGTGTCTGTTTAAAGACATGAGTGAAAACATTGAGTAGTCTTTTGTCAAGACGCTGGATATCTACTTTTTTGGGGGGGGAGGGCGGTTCTATTCTACATGGCACTTGAAGGACAAAAAGCTCGGACTTTTCATGGCAGCTCTGAGCTAAACTCTTTAGATGTTGTTGTTTTCATGAGAAACTGTCACCAAAAGAAGGACGAGAGACCAAACTAACTGTAACTCATCGCTTCAAACCCAAAGATCACCCATCGTCTCTTCTGCTCCACATTACCTCTCGCAGCTTAAACTTGTCGCGTGTCCATCTGACCGCTTTTTGATTTTCTGTAAATTCCTTTAACATGTATGTTGCTACCAACTTAACCTAGAGTTCTCTATACAACTTTTTTATGTTTGTTTGATCAAATCCAAGCTACTGTTCTGTGAATAAATTATTTTGATTTTTTTTTTAGATTTATGTATAATCAACAACTGCACGTGAGCAAACGCTTGGTAAGTGACCCTCTGAGTATAAACATTTTAGTAAAAACTTCAACATTAGACAGCACTATAGAAACACATTGTTCATGAAGGTGGTTGAACGAACAGTGACATCTTGTGTTGAAAAGATGGAAGTGCAAAGTCTAACAGTCCATAGTAAAGACAGACAATGGAGACAGAAGATGGCCAAAAAAGGAAAAGAAAAGAATGAATGAAAAACGTGAAATAAATACAAAACTGGTCCAAACATCGGCTTTATAACTGACCGTTACATGGTACGGCCTCTCCTCTAGCTCAATGTCAGGACGACAGGCCGCAAAATGGGCTTTACAGAGCAATTTTAACTACTGTCAGAATTCATATCACAGCAATGTCGGGGGTCTTTAAATCTAACTACAGTTTGAACAACTCGCACTTTTCCAATTTCCACCAATTATAGCGCCGCCAATGATTTCCAGAAAGCTATAAAAGATGCGGGGAAACCGGGGCTCCTGTTGGGAGGATAACCACCCCCTGCTGGGCCATGCCGTCTGTTTCGGCGGGTTACAGAGACAAAAAGACAAACATTCACTGTGGAGAATTTAAAAAGACAACGCTTGTGCAAAGTCGCCAATGGCTCCCATAAAAGCAGCAATTGTACATGCATTTTTAATTATTACCTTGATTAGAATATGATTAAATTGAGTATTGTCATTTCAAGTTGTGCAATTTAAACTGATACATAAAAGAAATGGAACAAACTTTGGTCTTTTCCATGTCATGCTCGGAAGTAGCTTAGCAAATAAATGTTTTGACTTTGCTGAGCTCCTTTAAACTGTCCTATAAAAAGTCCTCAGATATGAAACACATAATAAACTTAGTTTATTAGTTTATTTGAGCAGTAAACATTCTGCTCAAAGGAGTGGGCTCAAGCAAGAGCTTAAAAGCGCCCACCCCCAAAATCAATACAACATTTACAAGATTACATAAAGCATTTACATAAAAACATTACATGACAGAACTATAATAATAACTTTATCCTATTGCAATTACATGATCAATCATACAATTAGCAGCATCATATTTTGATTTGCATCAATGTCAAAATAGAACCTGGAAACTGTATTGTAATAACCTACTGCTGTGCTTTGAAGTCGACACAAACACAACCTCAAAGTAAAAACAGAGAAAACACTTAGTCCGGGCATACATGTGTAACAGAAACAGATGCTTGACAATGTCGTCCGGGCCTTTATATCATCAAACAGAACGTTATAATAAAGCTTAAGGTAGACTTTTCAAAACGTTTCTTTTAGAACAACTGAGAAAACCTGTCAGGAGCAGTGGGCAACGCAATAGAGACTTAGCAGTGAGGAAAACATGCCAACCGCTGTGCCACTAAACTGGAGACTGGTTTGTCCAGGGGTAAAATGCATCTGCCCTTTGCTTTTTACTGCAGGTTTTGAGTCCGTATACCTCCACCTCTGCCCGTCACTGAGTTGGTAAAGGTCTGTTTGTATGATATGGATGGGCAAGTGGAGGGGGCAGTGAACTGAAGAGCTTTATCTGGGCACAGAGTAAACAGAGTTGTATCTCACTGCGGCAGGACACAGCTCAGACCACTGGCCCGTCACTGGATATCACACAAAAATATAATACACACACGACCCAGATATACTATACGTAACATACTGGAGTGGGATCTTTTTGGTTCACTCTTTGGTCCTCTCTATAAACTTACTTGCAGCAGCTCCCAACACTGAGATGCAGTACATTTGGGGATGTACTTTTGACTGGTGCATACTTTAGTTAGTAGATCTTCACTTTGAGTTATTTTTTGTACTCATTTAAGCATCTCAAAGATAAGACCATAGACTACAGAATATCAATGGACTAAGTAAGAGTTGTTTTACCAACAGAGATTAGCGCGGGCTAGCTGAAGCGCGTTCATGCTAGCAATTTCGTTGGGTTTTTGGAGCCAGATCCTATATTGATAATAGGGCAAACATGAAAATAAAAATAGGTCAGAATGACAAGCCCGTGTTCAATAATTACATACACGGGGACAAAAATATTGAAATGGAAAGTCTGTAGGAGCTAGCAATTTCCGGCGCCTGCCCCCATTTCTTATGAACAGCTAATAGCGATCTTACGTCCATGTTTTTCACAGTCTATGATCAAGGCACTGTATTCTGACTGACAAAACAATCAAAATCACTGGCAGTAAAGCCCATATGCCTTAAATTGACATCTTTTCTTGCCTCTTAAAGGTTCCACATAAATTAGTGTTGTATATTTGTTTGGAAACAGTAAATCTATGACGTTGGTCAATGCTCACAACAAGGCAAGGCATAACTTTATTTATACCGCGCATTTCGTACGCAAGGCAACTCAAGGCAAACATGGTGGATTTGGCCAATAACATTTGATTCATACCACATTAATAAAAGCGATCCCGAACTCTTTATGGACTGACTGCTGTCCACGCATGACCTGCGGCCTCATAAACCGAGGCAGAGGCCATGCTTAATTGAATGTTGCACCCCAAGCATTTTTTGCTTTGATTACATCTGCAATAAAAATAACAGAGGAACTGAACCAATTTTCAGTCAGAGCCTCTTCCGCTGCTCCTTGTGTGTTGGGAGTTATTCCTGCTCAAATTAGAGTGAGCTTCAGCTGTTTGTGTAACCACTACTTGTGATGCTGGAAGTGTTTTGGAAAGGAGATGAAGAAAAATAACAAAAATAGAGTTGGTGCTTTAGTGGAATGAAAGGGAGAAGGGGGGAAATAAAGCCACCACACAGGGCCAAGAATACAAAATGAGAAAGAAATGGTAAAGAAAAATCGACCGCATTCTAACTTGAAGCACTGGCATAGTCTCCATATATCAGGGTAGATTTTTTATCTTTGCTATATCTGCTTCCAATAGTGGCAACCAAGGAGCCGTTGAACAGACCGCAGCACCCAGACACACCTATTGCATGAGGTCGTAAACCAACATATAGACACCCAGACAGAATCTCACTGACAGATCCAGGTATGTGATTCTTTTTATGCTGTGAGGTTAGAGTGCCAACCACTATGCCTCCAGGGCTCCCAAGATTGTGCTCGGATTTCAACTGGAGGGGCAGTCTACAGCTATTGCTCTCAGCTGACATTTAAACCTAAGAGTATTCTTTGTCTTTGCGGCCAACCCTTTGTGTTTTAATATTATGGTAATATACTTTCATCTAACATCTGGACAATAGAACAGATGGATTTACACAGACTTGAAATGTCCTGTTACACCAATACATAAGTAAACTCATTGATTATTGAAAGAGCTAAAATGGCTAACTATTTTGGTAATTCATAATTTTACGGACTCAAAAAGTGCAATTTAGTAACCCTTTACTAACCCTAGCCCCCTGATCGGGAGGCTAGGGTTAGGGTTGGGGTCAGGGATTATAGGGTTATACTGTAATTAGGGTTATGAACGGCAAATGTGATTTAAATTGTGTTTCACTCACACATATCTCACAAATATTTTTAGAAACTAGAAGGTCTTGGCTTTTAAATGGGGAATCACACTGGAATATAGGCGGTGAGTTCTCCTATCAATATGCTTTGAGATTTGGATACGCATAATTGCTAACTCGAACTCTAACCCTAAACCTAACCCTCAGTGTTTTGTACATTGTAAATTTCATAAATTATCTATTGTCTTAGGACAATTATCCAATCACAGCAGAATCAGCTCCACTCTTATTGTTGCCGGATTTTATAGTTTAAACCAGTTTAGAAAAAAACAAAAACAAACTGAAGTTCCTCAATTCCAACTCCTATCCCTGATAAAGTCCCAGTCAGTGCCAGTGCAGCCTTCATTTGTTAAAACTTGGGTGGCTGAAGTATGGAAGGTCTTAGCTTTCAAATGAGGAAAGGCCTGTTCACAGACACTTGTGCTTGTGTTCATGTGCAGCTAAGAGCCTTTGGTAAAAAGTTACAATTTGTATACGCCTTTCACAGCCAAGCGATTAATCTATGATAAAAAAATCTGCAGATAAATCGCTCACCAAAATTATCGTTATAGTTGCATCTCTGGAACAGCTCAAAAAATGCTTTCAGAACCACCCATCCATGATCCATCTTATTCTCAACACCGTCAAAATTGACTCCCACTGCAGTTTCCCCAGTCTCCATCGGGGGGCACTGTGTCCCTTTGTGGCGGGGCAGGACTTTGCGACGTAATTTCTCTCCCTTGTAGATTTATAGCAGCATGTTTGGGGGCGAGGACCAAGTGCAGATCTGAATATCAAACAGGGAACAGCAGCCAAAATATGCTGGATGGCCCGGCACGACCCAGTGACATCACTACAGTCCGGTGTGGTCCTGTCGTCCAAGGCTTCTCTCCTCCATTAGGTCTCTGGTATACGTTTTGTGTAAGGCTGTTCTGGTTTTGTCATGTAGAGTGTGTTTTTCTTCAGTGGTGGGCCAGCTGTACTAAATCTGGCACACACATTTGCATCTAAACAAATCCATTTATTTAATCAACGGATTCTTCTAATTGAGAAATAGGGGAAACAAACATCTTGATAAATACAGCAGCAGCTCTACAGCAGGCATTTCTAAAGGGGGGGTCGGGACCCAGTGGAGGTCGCAAGGCACTGAGGTGAGGGTTTCAAGATGATTTCAAGTTCATAATTGGCACCATTTTAAATAACTTTTTATTTAATACAACATATGTTTGTGAATTGAAAAACTACATAATTTATAGTCTACTTTAATACATAGGCCAATAACTGAAGTACAGTTTTTAAATGTGTCGCTGTTGGTGATTTTACAGCGTTGAAAAAGGCCCCCGGAACAAATCATGTAGCGAGATTGCTGCACCGGATGTGGTGCCTTAAAACAGATTTTAAGATCCTTCTGATCGTCTCTGATCAACAGTGGGCCACAGTGGTGCAGATGGTGGCTGGTTCCTTGCTGTAAAGGTTTTCTCTGGGTACTCCGGTTTCCCCTACCACAAAGAACATGTGCAATAGGTGAATCCTCCAGCCAGGTGTTTCTGACCACCGGCCTGGCTCCACATCATGGAGATGGGTCCCCATCGAGGGATGGGTTAAATGCACAGGACAAATTTCGTTGTACAGTTGATGTATAATCTCAAATAAAGCAACACACAAACAAACAAGCACACAAACAAACATACACTATATAAAAAGACACATATGCATTTTTTGGTAATGTCTGACATGAAACCATAATTAACTTTTACTTTTTTAGGTCAATTTGAATTTTCAAAAATACCAGAAGAATGAGAGATATACTTTTCTACACGGTTTTATGTTCCTTTTTACAAAACCAAGTTTACATACATTTCATTACTATTTGGTAGCATTGCCTTTAAACTGTATAACTTGGGTCGAATGTTTTGGATTTCCTTCCACAAGCTTCTCACAATAGTTGACAGGAATATTGGTGCATTCCTCCAAACAGAACTGGTGTAACTGAGACACATTTGTGTCACAGCCTTTTCAGCTCTGACCAAACATTTTCAACTGGATTGAGATCAGGACTTTGTGATGACCAGTTCAAAACATTGACTTTGTTTTCCTTAAGCCACTTTGTAACCAGTTTGGCTTTGGGTCATTGTCCATTTGGAAGACCCATCTGTCCAAGCTTTAACTTCCTGGCTGATGTCTTGAGACGTTGATCCAATATTTCCACATAGTGTTCTTTCTTCATGATGTCATCTATCTTGTGAAGTGCACCAGTCCCTCCTGCAGAAAAACAACCCCACAGCATGATGCTGCCCCCCCTGTATTTCAAAGTTGGGATGGTGTTCTCAAGCTTGCAGGATTTCCCCTTTTTCCTCAAAACGTGATGATGGTCATTATGGCCAAACAAGTAAACATTTTTGTCCGTCAGACCACAGAATATGTCTCAAAAAAATAAAGTCTTTATCCTTGTGTGTGTGGCAGTATCGCCTGCTGGCAGGCTCTGCCACGTAAATAGTTTTTATTATTGGCTACGTGTTATCGCGTTGCCCCATAAATAGTGTGTTAAGTAGGTCACTAGTCGCTGGGCCATCCGGTTCGAGCGCTCCGTCATGTCTGCGCAGGTAACATCAATCCGCATTAATGCGTTTAATGTTGAGTCCTAATACGGAGTTTTTCACTTACTTCAGCATGTCGGCGCTGCTGGTACTTGATGCGCCGGTTACATCCCTCTACCTTCTGATGCTTGTGTCGGGAGGTAAGAGTGGCAGCTAGCAACCCTTAGCTTGGCGCAACTTAAAAACATACTCACGCCGTATTCTCGTCACAGCTGCTGTCTGGTCTTGTCTTGTCTTGTCTTTACCATGGAGCAACGAACTGGGACTACAACACCGTGTATCTCTGTGTACTGAAATAATGGACATTTGTGATGGAAATATCTGGTACTTAAAGAAACGCAAACTAAATGTGCCAACTTGAGAATGGGAAAAACGTAAACGATACCTTTTGTTATACTAAAAGGTATCGTTTACCTACCTAGTGGAGTGAGGAGTACCTGTATGATTAGATCCAACACATTAACTCATTAATGTTTAGATCCGTTTTATTCAAAGGTTTTAGTCCTTCTGCTACTACCATGAACCAAAGATTTTTCAGGCAAATTAATTATATTATTACCTTTATCTGCCAACTTTTACTGCAGCTCAGTAATGTTTATTTATATTTCTTTGCACATGGGGCTCCATTTTATTAGTCATAATGTTGCCTCAACCAAATCCATCTACTGAGTTTCAGTTTGTAAGACTTTGGGACATCCTTACACCATCCCTAACCCATGGCCCTTTTCTGTATGGCCCCGTTCCTATTTACTCCCAAAGTAATCCAAGCTTGTCCGCCTTTAGTCCCATCTTGTCATGACAAATCGATGTTCGCTGATACAATCCTGGCAAAAGTGTCTGAAAATGATCTCTCCAAAAGCCGCTGTTTACGCACCGGCGGTGTCCATTCAGGAGCTCAATCAACCCCGAGGTCCGTTTCAAATCCAATCGACCTCCGGCGGGACACAAAGGCCCGGGACAGGGAGCAGATAAGTGCGGAGCGAGGTGACAGCTTTCTGAGAGATGGGTGTCACGCCGACGGTCACAGCCAACAGAGAAACCATATCTTAAAAACTCCGATAAAAAAAAGAGCAGAGACAGACCAAGCGGAGGATATGAAAGAGCAGGACACATGGAGATAGCACACGCTGAATAATGGCGGTCTTATCGCAGTTAAGGACATGCAGAAAATACAGAAATATGAGGAAAAAGAATGGACAAGGGTCGGAGAAGTGCTTAAGAAAAGATAACTGTCGGATCTAAGTGCATTGTAAATACAGCACTTAAAAATGTTTCCCAACAGTTTTCCTGACTCTTAAATATTTAGACAACAGTTGCTGATACTGATAGGGTTACTTGATAAAGTGTTTTAATTGTCCTTATGACCAATGCTTGGAACATTCGTGAGGAAAAACTTTATTTGGATATTAATGGGGCTAAACTGCAAATATTTTTTAATATAAGTTGATTTTAAGATTTTTATGCTGTGCCATAATGCTATAATCTCCATCCATCCATTTTCTTCCACTTTATCCCAGTTACTTCACACTCGGCTGTAAACCGCCCCAGTGCACGCTGAAGGTCCTGATTTGATGAAGCCAACAGAACACCAAACAGCAGACATGAGATCCTGAGGTGCCCAAACCCTCCAGCCCCTGGCTGCGCCTAGAAAGTCTGTCCAAAAAAGTGATAAACAGAACCGGTGATAAAGGGCAGCCCTGGCGGAAAGAAACAGGCACTGGGGACAGGTCTGACTTACTGTCGGCAATGCGAACCAAGCTCCTGCTGTGGTCATACAGGGAACGGACAGCCCTGGACCCCATACTCCCACAGCACCTTCCACAGAGCACCACAAGGGACACGGTCGAACGCTTTCTCCAGATCCAAAAAGCACAATGGAAGAGCGAACTCCCACAAACCCTCGATAAAGGGTACAGAGGTGGTCCAGTGTGCCGCGACCGGGACGAAAACCACACTGTTCCTCCTGAATCCAAGGTTCGACCATCGGCCAGATTAGCCTGGGAATACCCAGGCTGCTGTGTGCCCTCGAATCATTTCCAACTTCACAATAGCTTGGGGACCATGGCCGAAATCTTCGCATGGATTTGGGGACCAATCACAGAACGAGGAGGGACGGCAAGACGATGACGCACTATTCGACATATGGAAGTTTGTAGTTTGTTTAGGGATGAAAAAAAATAAGTTTATTTACGGATCCAACATGACAGCAGCAGTCGCGTCACCATCTTTCGATCAAGCTTTAGACCGTGTTCTAAATAGTTTAAGCTTAAAAGTTTACAGCGGGTACGTCATCTGATACGATGATACAATTGGCTATGGCTACGTGCAGTGATAGACATTTGTAGCGCCCAATTAACGGCTATGGGCAAACGTAAACCACACCTCTCGTAGGAGAGGTGTGAATTGGTGGTCCCCAGACTAAATATAACTAACATTATATTATATTATGTAGTCTGGCGATAGCCAGGCTACGGCCAGATAGTTCATGCTATTAAAATGTGATAAAATGCTCACAGTTTATGCCTGCTCTGATTCCTGGACCTGTCTGTGTTCAGTTTGCAACCACATACTGAAGATTAAATCACAGTTTTAGGTTTAGGCATGGATCCTCATTTATAATAATAATGATAAATATTTATTTTGATACAACCCATACATCCTTTGCAATGTTTTCACTTCACAATTTTGCTCATCACAAGTTCATTAGGCTTTAATGTCCGGCGGTGTCACCAATAAAAATGTTTCCACAGGTTTTAATAAAGTCAGTGGGTTGGTTTTGCAGCCGCGGAGGAGAGGAGTGCGGTTCATTAATGCCGTGAGTAGTATCCCGTGAGCTCTCAGTGTCATTAAAGAAAATCACTCGGCTGAATGTGGGTCTCACTGGGCCAGATACTGGTCTTTAATAAACACCGACAGCGCTTTTTACACGGCTCTGAGGACGGCGTGGGATTATGGGTAATGTCCAACAAGTAACCATTAAAGACAATGACTAATAAAGCTGAATCATCAACCTGTGGGAAGCCTGTATTACCTTGTCGATGTTCCGCTTGTCCAGAGCGTGCTCCCGAAGCATTCTCTGCACTCTCACTCTCTCTCCACTTCTTAATTGCAAGCACCAGGGTTTATACGTGAAGTTTTGCACTGTCCTTAACTTCATGTGTGAGTTGAAGTTAGTATTAGTATTAGTCCAAAGGAGATACACTGGGTATGTTTGACAGAGTCCTCTATGAAAGTGGTTCTCAAACTTTTCACATTACGTACCATCTGATAAATACTTGACCTTCCAAGTAGGCACCAGGCCTATAGCTCACCATCAAATCAGGACTAAACAGGGTCTCAATCTCTACACTGGGCTAAATCATGTCCAGATGACCCCTCCATGAACCGCCGAATGATCCAAGGAGACATGTTGTCGTGGGCTCCGTGTCCCTGGCAGGGTCTCCTATGGTAAACAGGTCCTAGCTGATGGGTCAGACAAAAAGCGATTCAAAAGTCTTTAATGGGAAACCAACAAGGTGCATTATGTGACCCGGCGGCCACGCCTGGTGCTGAACCTGAATTAGCATATTTGGACTTCCCTCTCATGGACCCACCACCTGTGGGAGGAGCCATAAGGGACGGTTACACTGTGATCTGATCTAAGTAGCACAAGACGCCCTTGTACCAGCAGTTTGAGAAACACCGCCATGTGGATTTAAACATGAAAAAGTTTTGTCCACATTTAAAGGCTACAATATTGATTTCTTTTTTACTATAACGTGAAAAATAGAATCAAATAGTGTGAGAAGCTTGCATGCAGGTTTGCGTACATGCTCATTCAATCATATTTGTTTGAGTTTGTCCATACAATATAAGGAAAATGGAATTGTAAGTGAGGAGGAGTTTTGTTTCTTGGTCCCGACTGGCAGAGTTCCCCTGTGGCGACACCTTGACATTTGATGAGGTACAGTCATTACAGAACAGACAGAGCGGAGGGGGTCCCAACAGTGTTTCCCACCGTGACCTAATTCTTCTAACAACTCTGATCAAATGCTGTACTTGCTTTCATAATTGAACCCTTTCTGCATCGTAATTGAAAAAAAAAAAAAAAAAGTGGCAGTTTTCATGTAGCTTTTAACACAGAATCAGATCTCCAAGCCTGGGGATACTTATTGGAGGTTGTGAGTAAACAGATATTTTCTGGGTGACATTTTAGACGAGCAATCAACCCAAAGGTATTACATCAACCAATATTAGCACATTTTTATGCACAAGTGTACACATCATGTTCAAATAATCCGCTATAAGTTATTTCTCATACTTTCTACATTATCTGTTGTCAGACAGATAACAGGTAAAGTACAACGTTCAAGTCCTCGCCAAAGGGGCACAGCTGGAGCAACATCTGGAGCAGGAAAACAAGTAGTCGCACCCAGCTTGACCAATGTCACTTTGGCCCTGTGGAGGAAGGAAGCTGTTATAGATTTTGTGTTGCTGCTGTTGTTGTTGTGTCTAACTACACATTTTCAAATATGGTTCCAAATATGCAGACACACGTCCCCAATCAAATCTTGGTGATATAGTGCAGGACTCAGCAGTTAAAGCTCCGTGTGCATACATACCCACTGAGTCATATTCAAGAAGATTTAGAATTTGCAGAAACAGTTAAGTGCCACTGAAAAAAATGTATGCTTGCAATTTTCTCTTTACATACAACTGTGCTAAAAAATGTACACACACTGGCAGAATTTCATATTTTTTGCGTGTGACTATTTTCCAGAGAAGAATAGTCTAGCTACTGGTTGTGCGAAGCCACTTATGGTCAAACAAGAGTTTACTCTTTTTAAATCATAATGATAATTGAACTACCAAAATGACCCTGGTGATCCTAAGCATCCCCACCTGTCATCTGTGTTATTGTGTGTGTATAAAAGGTCAGTGAGTTTTTGGGCTCCTGACAGACCCTCACATCTTTCATCCAGTGCTGCACTGACGTTTCTGGATTGTGAGTCATGAGGAGAGCAAAAGAATCATTATTGGATCTGCAAGAAAAGGTAGTTGAACTGTATACAAACGGAAAGGGTTATAAACAAGATATTCAAGGTACGGAAAGCATCAATCAGCAGTTGTTGAAACCAAACCATGGTCGGGTCGAGCAAAAAAAATAAAAATAAAATCAGCAACAACTGGCAGGAAAAGTTTTGATGGTGCAAAGAAAAAGAAAAGTGTTGTAGCTGATTCGAGATGCACAATAAGGAGGCACTTGCTGAAAAATGGGCTGCACGGCCAAGTCTCCATGGAAGAAAGCCATTACTTCGCAAATGCCACAAAGTATCCGCTTACAATGTCCCAAACAGCACAATTTTCACATTCTGATCATTTTTTGAGCTGAAAGTGTCTCCACTGAAAATCTTTTCTGCTAACGACCATGTATTTTATGTGTTTATTTTTCTAAGTCATGAATAAAGCTGTAGGAAAATGCAAAACCTTTTCAGATAGAATATGGTCCTAAAGCAAAAGAAAGTTAATTTACTAGATCTTATTTTTGCTGTGTACAGTTTTGTGCACATCTTTACCCAGAAGTAATTTACAAACAGATGAACGGTAGCTTCTATGTGTCCCGGTTCTTTACCTCAAAAACAAACTAGACCGCTGAGTTTTGCCTCACCTTTGAAGTCCGTTTAATACAGCGCATTTGTTTGACGTTCATAGTAGCGAGCAGCAGACCCAGAGGCCTCAGCGCGAGCACTTTACCATTTCAAAGACCGACCGGACAGGGGTGGAATTAGTGCTGATTAGATTTCTGATCCAATTAACACTGCAATAAAGCAATTACCCACCCAGGCTTCCACTACAATCCCCACAATCCCCAGGGGCGGAGCACGGGCCACCCCCCCCCATATCACCCCGTCTGAGAACTGATCAAAACAAGAGCCCACACGCAAACGATAAACCTTTGCATTCATTAAGGCGTGCAGTCTTTAGAAGAGAGGTTATTCTAATAGATTTGTTTTTATCCCGGGAGGCTTCTGTAGAATGACTTTGACTCTCCACTTGTAAGTCTGACCTCAATTGAGAACCATTATGTTTACATACACTTCATAAAAATACACATTTGCATATTTTTTTCTCACTGTCTGACATAAAACCAGAATTAACTTTTATTTTTCTTAGTTCAATTAGAATTTAAAAAAATATTTATTTTTGTCAAATTTCAGAAGCATGGAAGATAGAATTGTCTACACAATGTTTTATTACTTTTCACAAAGTCAGAAGTTTACATAGGACTAAGATTAGTTTACCTTTAAACAATTTGATGACAATGTCATGACCTTGAAAGCACAAGTCTGGATCATCCTTTTTTTTTTTTTTTTTTTTTTTTTATATTTATTTATGCAATTTTCTTCCAAAATAAACAAGACAAAATCAAATACACATACACATCACCACAGTACCAAACCTATAATCAAACCAGTACAGGCACCTGTGTAGGCGTCTTAGGCTAGTAGCCAAGCTATTACAACAAATGTATGGTAAAAACACAGAAGCGATGAAGTAAAAAAAAAAAAAATATATATATATATATACACACATACATACATACACACACATATACACAGTCTGGATCATCCTTGGGTGCAATTTTAAGACGCCTGAAGGTGCCATGTTTATTGGTTCAAACAATTATACGCAAGTATAAAAAAGATGGAAATGTCCAGCCATCATGCAGATCAGAAAGAAGGCGGGTTCTGTGTCCTAGAGATGAACGTGCTGTGTCTGAAATGTGAAGATCAACCCAAGAACAAATGCAAAAGACCTGGTGAAGATGCTGAACCTGGTAAGAATTTGTCATTATTCACAGTGAAACAACTGTACTGAGAGGGTACTTTGCCAGGAAGAAGCCCTTACCCCAAAAGAAACAGAAAAAAGTCAGTTCGGAGTTTGCAAATAAAAAAGGATAAATACTTTAATTTGTTGAGACAAAAAAGAAACAAAAATTTTTGGCCATAATGACCATGGTCATGTTTTGAGGAAAAAGGGGGAATCTTGCAAGCCTGAGAACACCATCCCGACTTTGAAATACAGGGGGGGTGGCAGCATCATGCTGTGGGGTTGTTTTGCTGCAGGAGGGACTGGTGCACTTCACAAGATAGATGACATCATGAAGAAAGAACACTATGTGGAAATATTGGAGCAACATCTCAAGACATCAGCCAGGACATTAAAGCTTGGGCGCAGATGGGTCTTCCAAATGGACAATTCCCAAAGCAAACTGCCAAACTGGTTACAAAGTGGCTTAAGGAAAACAAAGTCAATGTTTTGAAGTGGTCATCACAAAGTCCTGATCTCAAATGTTTGGGGAGAGCTGAAAAGGCATGTGCACGCAATACGCCCGTTAAACCTCACTGTCTGGAGTCTAACTTAACCAAATAATATCTGAATTATTAATTTGATGGATAAATGTTTGCTTCCTTTACCCCTTGACTCAATTTTATCTGCGTTTGTGGGAAATGTGAAGATACGAGCGTTGAAATGTTTGTTTGCGATGGCAGGAGTTAACGGGTGTGGCTGAATCTGAATTAATGAGGATACAAACACGAGCGCGCCATCTCATAAGAGCTTAATTCACTGAGTTTTTTCACAAAGCGTCATAAGGCCAGGGCTGGACAGGAGAACAGCGGCTCCACGGGTGTTGTGTTATCCGCCCTATATGTCCACCCAGCTGCGAGGAGGTGCGCTGCTGAGCTGATCGAGTCTCATGTTTTCCTGAAGTAAGTTTGGATGTAGTCCCGCTAAAGCCCTAACATTGCCCTGTTTTTGCCCTGACCTTGTCCCACTGTAGTTCTTAATTTTATGAAATTGAATTTTTTCAATTCTAATTCACCTAAAAAAACAAAACCCATTAATTCTGGTTTCATGTCTGACAGTGTAATTTTGTACAGAACATCTGGTTCTCATTGTATATTTGCTGAGCTGTTGTTGCTTTTGTTATTGGATATTCTATCACTTTAAGATTGGTAGGGCCGCAAACAAATCAAAACTATTTAATGGCAGCTTTAGACCTCTATAAACGTAAAAAATCATTCGGGAACGCGCACACCAATTCATGCAACGTTCAAATGAATGCCATTCCAATCTCGGTCTCCTGCTTGTTTCCCAGTCTGCGGTTGCCTCTGAAACAGGAAACAATCAGTGTTTCCTCAGGTTTAGGGGGATTTACGCGTGCTGTAATGGATCCCGGGTGAAAAAGTTGCCATAGTATGAACTAGGACAAACAACCGCAGGAGCTCTCGTAAAGGAGGAGCGCGGTGAACATCTGGGACGTCTTGGCACCCAAGAGGCTTTAGAATCGGTCCTTTCTTGAATTTTCATCCACGTTTTGCCCTCTTAACGGCAGCCCAAGTCGATCCCAGACCATTTCTTGAATCCTTATCTTCAAGTCATCTGCCTCTAATTACTCTCGTGTGTCCATTATTACATCCACATCTGTTGGCGTTTACCAGTAGCTGAGTCAGCCCTTTCTTGGACTCAACCGCTCCAATCTAAATGTTTGTTTCTTGGCCACGCTTTCCCACTTTCTTTAACTAGTAGCTTGTTTGTTAGCTGCACAATGGAGATGACTGGTTGCAAGCCAATGATCATTATGTTTATTTGTAATTCAAAGCCACTGAGTCGAATTTGCCAGGTCATATATTTTGCTAAAAACAGACAAAAGCAACTGGCGTAAAAGTCCAAATATAAGCACACCAGCAATTATATTATAAACGCATATGTCTGTGGTCAATACGAAGCTTCAACGTCTCCATAGAGGCGAGCTGATGACGGTCCCGCGCCCGGCAAAAGTTAAGCGTCCGGTCTTTTCAGTCGGCTGTGTGTTAAAATGTACCCTCTTTCTCCGGGTGAAAGCTGAATTTGAACGCGGAGCCGAGGGTAATGTTGAAGTGTGGCACTGCAGAGAGATGTGACAGCTTCAGAGCGGTTTTCTCACAGAAGCAAATAAAACCAAGTCATTGAGGAGCAGAGTGCGCCGAAGTTAAAAGAAAAAGTACACACGCGGCAAAATCTCCACTTGACGGCACGAACTCGGCCAAACTTTTACCGCCGACTCCTCACTCATACTATATGTTTGTTCACTTCTCCAAACAATCACTCTGCTTTGCTGTATATTTGCAGTTTCTTTATAGGCAGCGATCTTTGAGAAAGCTTATGATAAGGAGTTATATGGTGACAGAATCCTGAACTCCAAGGCTGGGGATCTAAATGTGACAGTTATCCAGCTGGAAGGGATTTTTCCCTGAAGTTGACGGGTTGATCCCTGCACTGACCAATGTATGTATGGCAACCTCCGACTCTCCTGGTACAGCTTAATTGTTCACCTTTTTCTGTGAACTGCATTTGTGGTTTCTCTGTTCCACATTGTTTTTCTGGATGCTTTTGTACGTCTTTGCTGTGTTTTTGTGGAGGTTTGGTGGATTTGTTTATTTTGAGAGTACAAAATGGTCCTGAAGAAAGCAGCTTTTTAAAGGTAAACAAAATGCTAGCTTATCAGTTAAACCCATTTGAGACCTACACATTTCTTCTTCTGAGACACTGAAGAGGCACCGAGAGCCCCCACAGCTGCAGCACAGTGGAGGCGTCACAAGAGGATCTGCAGGAAACAAAAAAGGGACAAACGGAGCAGGAGGAGGGGGGGAAGCTGACCAGTGCAGGACACCACGCTCTGAAACACGGACCAACCCAGCAGGTGGTCCCCGACCTCAGGACTGACACCCGAACACTATTTTGTTGTACGCTTGTACAATGACAATAAAGCACTTACTTACTTACTTACTTATATCTGTTGCTTAAAGGGAGCTACATCCAGATTATGGTTATGTGAATGTGAATGTGAAAAACCACAAAGTACTGCCTGATTTACTTGTTTACGTGTTGGTCGGGTTTGAATGGCTATGGGCTGCCGGCACATAATTACTTCTACTTAAACTAGGGTTACAATCATGGAAACGTTTACTAATTCTACCTATTTTACTACTACTTCTACTATCCACTACCACATGCTCCCCCATTGCTCTGCCCCTGTTTGTGCTTCCAGGTCGCAGGTTGTCTCAGGTTAAGTACTGCTTCTGTGTCATTGTCCCGCACTTGGCCCGGAACTCTGCCTCCATGAGTGAACAGATGGAGCGCAGCTGCCTGGGACGGCTCACGGCGGGACAGAGCACACCTGCAGCAGGTAGCACTACTCTGCCACGCTCATCCATTTCCACACAGTTGAACTAACGAGGCCACATGTGCAACAATCCTTTGTTTTCATCACCCACAAGTAATAATTCCACCTAATACCCAAATCATACATCATTTATGAATCAGGGTCACCCATCCATCCATTGTTGATGAATTATTTTGATGGTTTTTAACAGCCCGCTGGATGATCAATGCTTGAATCAACAGATCTCTCCCCTGGTTTTACTCATGTATCGATCCATGTGCTTTGCTCTCATCTTAGCCGCTATGAAGCTTCCACGTTGTTTTGGACAGACGGGTTATTGGACGATAGTTGGTTTGGATCGTTCCTTTCGAGGGATCCTTCGGGTTTTAATTGAATCAGTGTTTTTTAATGTTGTTGTCTGTACTGTATGTTTTAATGAATTTGTAAAACTTGTCAAACAGGTCTCGCTTGCAAATAAGACATTGAGTCCCAAGAAACTACCTGCATAAATAAAGGATAATGATAATAATTGTCAGGATTGCATGCTCTTCGGTTTGCCATTCCTATCCCAAAAAGGTTCTGTCAGCGTTCTGAGTAGTTCTGAGATGTTTAGGTTTAAAGTTTTGATCATAAAACAAAATGGAAATGGGCAGTGTGTTTTTTGCTCATAAAAACCTGAAAAATGCACACAATTCTACAAAACTTTCATTGTGTACAGATTGGATCCAGGAACAATAACTGTGATTATCACAAATTCGACAACAATTTCAGATAGAACCTTATAATTGTAAAGGGATGAATTTACAGTCCACATTACAGGTTACTTGTACTGTAAATCAATGAACTCAGCGGTCGGGAAAACCTTTGTTTGACATTGATCTGTTTTGGTTTAAATACATTTCTTAAAGCATTTCTAAGAAGATGACCCAACTTATTCAAGTAGTAGTGAATGCAATACATATAATTCAGGAAACAGGAAAGATAGTACTGTTGGATGACGCGAAAAACAAACACACTGCAGTACAACCTCTTAAAATAAATTAAATAACATGAAAATGATGCCAAAAAGTAGACATAAAACTTAAATTATTCTTTTCACACGTTGAAAAGAGCAAATGGGGGAAAGTGTTGTCAGCTGTACGGTGTGAAGCGTTGCAGTAAATCCAGAGAGCTTTGTGTGGCGCTAATAATGACGTGTTTCTGAGCTGTCAGCGTTTCTCCCTCTGGAGGTGTAAGCTCCTATGGAATAATGAAAAGAAAAGCTGCTGCCTCATTCACGTTAATTATCCCCAAACCTTATCAGGGTCAAATTAGAGTTCATAGGTCAAGCTGCAGAAACTCCTCCATTTCACTAAAAAACTCACTCAATGTTTACCTGCATAAACTGCCTGCCTATACAAAATTCAAACTTGTACAGAAAGCATCTTCTTTTTAATAATTGTGTCCCTATATGTCATTGTTGTCTTAGATTATTTTTATTTTTTTGACATAGTCGTGATGCTGTTTTGTGGAGACAGCAGTCAAAGTTGAATATGTTCATTTATTGACTTGTGCTTTTCTTTTGGGAGAACGTTTCAAACTCCTAAGCTGCATTTATTATGAATCTGTACAAACTCTGCAAGTCGGCTCTCTCTCTCCCCAGCACTTTTTATTTAGTCTTTTTTAAATGTGTTTTATTTTATTTTTGACATTTTTTTTGACACGCTTTAATTGCCTCTTTTGGTGGGTAGTGATAGGTTTGGCACTATCTCTTATTAGTATGGAATTAATCTTAGGGAAGAAGTAAAAACAACCAGCACATGAACAATGCTACAATACTGCAATGTATGGTCATTTTGTTACCTTTCTATCTTTAAACCTCATTTGAAAGTATAACAAAAGAAAAATAATTATTGGTGCTGTAATATCTTGAAACAGCGGCTCAGCTAAACTCCGGGAGAAAATCTTTCATTAGTAGAAGACGCCGCTGGAGGCTGCACTGCTCGGCTGAATACGAGTCTCATTTAAAAAATAGCCCTGGCGCTGGTGCCATAATGAAAGGTAATTGGTTAAAAGGGATACTGGCGCTTTGTGTGTTTGTAATAACTCAATGCAAAATAATGGGACTTTTCACGTATTAAAGGCCCTATAGGCCATATTCAGCAGTGATGAATATGGATGCGTCTGAGGCCAGGGACAGTGGGCAGGGAGGCACACCTTCTGTCACCGCGCAATAACAGAGCTCTTGTGTGGAGAGACATTAGACACAGGGAAGAAGGGTTATGGGTTTTGAAGGCTCCCCCGCTGAGCTTTATGTGTCAGTTTGTGGCAATTACACAGGCCTAGGTTCATTTGGTTAGCTTCGTGACGGTAAATACATTTCAGAACAGTGTCCATCTTGGTGTATGGACAGGATTCACCGCAACTTCTTTCTTACGGTCACGCGGCTTTAAAGAATTAGACTCTAACTATTCGGTGCCTGGGACGGGACATTTTCAGATCAACAAGGCTTTTCTGGTCAGGACTCCGATGAAAAAGATATTCTAAATCTCAGTGGGATTATCCTGGCTCAATGAATGTAAAAAAACAACAACAACAACCTCTACAGTATGCTACAAGATCCAGCCGTTAACTTACCTACCTGTTGCAGAATCCTTTCTTGGACCATTTCAGATAGATACTGACCATTGTTGACCAGAAACTCCCGCATAAGAGTTGCAGTTTTGAATATCTTTACATTTGAACGCATTTCTGTTTTCTCCCAAACACCACCGACATACAGTAGTGTTCAAAAATAATAGCAGTCCAACATGACTAACCAGATTATTCACAGTTTTTGGTATCGACACATGTACCAAAGCTTCAGAGTGGTTTGTCTGCTCTACTGCTCCACCAAGTGGACAGATTATTGTACTTCAACTTAAGTTACCATATGCACCATATACACAGTGTCATTGTAATTAGGAGTGGAATATTCTTGTGTTATTTGAAGTAATGTGACGAGAGAGGGGTCTTTATTGATTTTTATAAAAAAAAATAAAAAAAAATGTATGGAACACCACTGAGCCCCCAAAACCCGCGTGCCAGTTCTTGAATCAGTCACGTGGTACGGTGCTTCAGGAAGGTTCAAATCGTCATTGTGTACGTCACCAACACACGCTCCGACGCCTCGATACGAACGTAACATCACTAATCAATGGTGATTGCACACTCCTGATTTGGAACTGGAGTCAAAGGCATTACTGGAGTCAAAGCACACTACGTGTGCTCAATGGGAAAAAGTAATCAATGTTATACTTGACCAATCGCTGGACAATGCTCCTTTCGATCACTCCACTGAATGCTCCCAACTAACACATTTGGAAACTTTGTCAGGTCCTGCCCTGAAGTGACCGGTAGGAGTCTGTGAGAGCATTATTGTGTGCGTTCCTGTGAGAGTGGATCAGCCTGTCCTGTTTTTGTCCCGTCATCTGAGTCCTGAGTGGTGTCTTTCAGTGCAGTACGTTGGGAGAACAGAGTTATTCCATCTGCCGCTGCCACAAAACATCACACTCAGACCGCTTCAAACACAACAGTCCACGCAGCACTGAGCCTCTCGTCCAACTTAGCTTCTTGTGTGCAAAAGATTTCTATAGTACCATGAATTCAGAGGTTTAAGCAACACTATGGAGGAGTTAAAAGGTTTGATAACAATAAAATGCAAATATGTTATTCTTTTACACTATATTTTTGAGAGAATTATTGAAGCTTGCACTAGCATTTATTAGGGCTTGACCTGGGAGAGACGCTGGAATTGTGGTTGTGGTGGTTTTTCTATTGTGTGTTTTTATGGAAAGCACTTTGGTCTGCCAAGGAGTAGTTGTAAAGTGCTGGGAAAATTCGACCAGATCGAGTGTTTTCTCCAAGTTGTAGCGTTCCAGTGGTCCAGAAACATCGGAGACAGGCGCATCTGCAGAAGTTACAACTTTGTTGCTCATGTTACAGTGATATTTCAGCACTAGTAGTTTCATATTTTAATTGAGATGTTAGCAACAGAGCAGTGAAGCTTATCCTTTTCACGTTGACATTTAACACGTTTGTTTGGGACACATCTGCCCAATAACTAAAGAGGCTTTACATTTGTTGCATGTCATGCAGGGTGCAGCCATCTTTACTGCTCCTTCTCGAGTTAGGTGATTCTGTCCTGAGTTTCCTAGTCGGAATTATGGAGTTGGTGCGGGTTCCAGTTGAAATTTCCAGATAGGAGCTCGGAAATTCCCACCTCCAAAGTGGGTTTATTGGATATCTTGTTTTATTAGATTTCAAACAACTAATACAACATAATGTAACAGTGTGAACAACTCAACATTACAAAAGTTATTATCAGTGCTTTGACATGTTCCTAGACAGATGAACTACTTTTCAGGCGTCTTAGAATTGGCATTGCAGCCATTTCAACCTGAACTTCATTAGGTGAGGAACAAGTGTTAAGAGCTTTTGAAAAGAAGTACGACTGAATAATGTGAACTCTGGATAACTTGAAGTTGATTACATTTTTGAAGCAATTACAATTACACAAAGCTTTATAAAAGGTTTCATTCCTGCACTTCTCATCACACTTATCGGTACAATTTCTAAAGCCCCTGCTGCCCTGACCAGACAGTGTAGACTTGGCCACACTTGGATACACACAATCTCTTCAACCATCACCAAACCAGCGAAGTGTGCTCGAGACACTGGAGACCGGGGTCATACATCATAATCCACAATGGATGAATTAACTGAATGAAAAATAAATTGAATTGACATAGTCCCTATCTATAAACAGTCTTGTTTTCCAAGACATAGTATGTGCAGCAGCTTTGACAACTTGACTATCCGGCTCCACTCAAAGGAACAATTTTTTATTCATACATAGCCTTTTTTATTTTTTATTCATACATAGCCTTTTTTTTATTTTTTATTTTGCCTTTATTTAACTAGGTTAGTCCCATTGAGATATTAGATCTCTTTTACAAGATAGGCCTGGCCAAGATCAGCAGCAACACATGTGTGACATGACAAGTGGTAGTGGTATTTTTATAAATAAATAAAAGCCAGACAACGCCATCCAGTGTAAACTGGAAAAATGAATGTGCTTTAAGGCACACAGGTTCGACCCATAAGGACAGAGGCAGTATGTTCCTTGTACATATTTTAGTTTATTTCTATGATTTACGTTTGTTTGTTCTGTTTGTACTTTAGTTGACAAACGTTTCTGTTCATTTCACAGCGGTAACAACATAACTTTCAGTTGGTTCACAGTTCACGTTTGTTTGTTTTTTCCATGAGCTTTTCAGTAGAACAAAACAAGAGGGAGGAAGCAAGACAGCCGCGTGATGATATCCACCGTAAATAAAAAAGGTTAATTAAGGAACACCAGTAAAATAAAGGCTAACCACGAGGCAAGGCAAGCTTACCGTCGCACACCCACATCTAACTCAACTCGGCCAGCGCAGTGCTTTGATAGCCCCCGGTTAGACCCCGGGGCCAACACGAGAGAGCCATGGACGCCATGGAGTGGTGCGCGTTAAGCTCTCAACCACCCGCGACACTAAAATTAAACAAGCGTTAGCGGCTAAACCAATATTTAGGAAAGAAGAACGAATAAATAGCTCCCTGGGCCCAGTGCAACCAGGCCGGAAGACGCCAGTGAGGAGACAGAGGAAGTGCGTGTGAACCAGGGTGACTTTTATACTAATTAAACACTAGCGCTATCTGCTGTCTGTTTGGATATTTAAAATACATAAGTTTAATAAAAAGGCATTTAATAAAACTGGTAATGCCACACATGGTTTCCATACATTTAAAAAACATACACAGCATTAGTTAAAACATTCACACACAGATCATCTGGATAGGATTGACATCACAAGAGACTTGAAACTATTTAAAGAAATAAGGTCCGTGATGTTTAAGTCCTTTAGCAGTAAGTTAACTGAAAGAAGTCTTTCCCAATTCATTGTGCACTTTAGGCACAACATACTGCAAGGTGTCATTAGAACAAAGACTACGCTGATTCTGCTTCACTTTTTAAAGACAAGATAAATAAAAACATAACAATGAGAGAGAGTCAACGAGCCTGAAGTCCAACCCAATTCACTTAAGAGTATAACAAACAGTGATGAGTAAGAGTCCGACTGTTGGTTATGAAGCGCAGAGCCCCATGATACACACTGTCCAACAACCCGACACTATACACTATACACTATACAGCAGCTTGCATATACAACACATCACCATAGTCAATAACAGGCAAGAATGTAGATTCCACCAACCTCTTCTTTACAGTGAAAGAAAACCGAGGTTAATTTCTATAGTAAAACTATATACAGTGTAAAAAGCAAGGGCCCAAGTATTAGACAGGTAATTTTTGAACCATTCAACTAAAAACCACACACTGACAAATGTGGTCAACAGTATCAAACGCTTTTGTAAAAGGCACCAGTGCATTGTTTATTATCAAGTAGAGGTAGAAGCAAGGTACAGTTTGAATTTTCGCCACAACAGAAATGTTTGAAATAGGCCTATAATTATTTAAAGGGACTATACATAAGTTTAATTACAAATAATTGTATACAAATTTAAAATGTCTTCCTCATACTTGCTCCAGCATTGCCCTGGTGAGTAGAATGAGCCCTGGCCTTTTCACCCTGATTGCCTCTATATGCTGTAAAGTCACTTAAATAGTCTATGTTCGGGGCGAACAAGCAAACAGCGTAATGAGTAATGACGTCATGCGCGTTCACGCTCAGCTGTAGCGTTAGCTGTAGCGTTAGCTGTAGCGTTAGCTGTAGCGTTAGCTGTATCTCCTCTGTACTGACGCTGCCGAGCGAGTGGTAACTTCGGAAGGATGGATTTAGCGGAGAATAAAAGGAGACCGGCTTCAAGCACAATCGAAACTCTAGCCCAGACCCCAACTAACGAGAAGAAGCAAAGAGTGTGACAAAAAAGGCGAAAATCGAGTCTGATCGGCGTAGGCAAAGAACCAACGTAAACATCGGAAAATGTTGAGAGAATCTCTCAAAAGACCCGCAGCTTATTTTTGCTTGAAAGGTAAGAAATTATGACTAAATACGTGGAGGAAAAGTGTTGTTGATGCTTCAAAACAACAGTGTCCGACTGTCCGGGCATGTTGTACAAACTTCGCTGAAACAAGCCATAACATAATCATATTTGGAAGTTACCGAAATTGTTGATCTAATAGTTTTATACCAACAGAGAAGTTGTGTAGTATTAGTAGCAGACTAGTAGTGTCAGTAATAACAGTAATTGTGCTGAACCTACAAAACATTTTAGTAGTAACGAAAATAATGCTGCTAATGTTAGCTTTTCTTAGCCGCAAAATAAGCATGACTGTTCACAGATTTCAGAAGTAGTGAAACGAGTACAAAAAGTGGACATGTGCCGTTTACAATATAGTTTACGAGTTAGTTTTCGAGCACAAGGCAACCCGATGCGCCTACGTTTTTTTATATTTAAGTTGCGTGCGTCTCCACCTTTTAAAAGTTCTACCTGTTTAAGTGCCATGTACCCATCCATTTAACCGGCGAGCAGTGCAGTAGTAGAGTTTAAGTATTATGTGCAGAGACAGTACCTCGATGTGAGGGAGTGTATAGGAAGTGCAGGGAAGGAGAGGAGCTGCAGTGACTCAGGCCTGGGCTCAGACTGAGATCAAACTGCATCATTTATCTCCAAAAAACCCCACGCTCTCTCTCACACACTCTCTGGCTTTCCCCATTGCTCTCTCTCCCACTCTCCCCCCTCTCACTGCACCTTACATAGATTCACCCGAGTGGAGCAAGTGAGCAACTAGGAGCAGACCACCAACTCACAGGGAGGGAACTTTGGCTTCAAGAAACTGACAGTAAAGCACCCCAAAAATAATTCTACATGGGTCTTTGATTCATGACTCATTATGAAAATTGAATGCAAATTGGATCAGTTATCATGGACATAACCCAACCCAAATTTAACTTTGAGGGAACTGCACTGGATTTTTTTTCCCCCACAGGCAGTTCCGTTTTTGGTAATGCGACTTCATCCCTTATCCAAAGACACTAATTATTCACTAATTATTTTTTGATAATGGCAGCTGTTCATTTCTGGATCACTTCTCTCTGTGCCATGCAACGGATGAGTCCAAGCGTTTTGTATGCACAGAAATGAGAGATGAGATTAGGATCGGCTCCAGGGAAACTAGTCGTGCTAATCTACATGAATTCAGATGAATTCCTCTACCCTGATTTTCCCAAATATATATGTCATTTTAAGTGATGAAATAATAAGTGAAAGGTGGCAAAAAAAAAAAGCTACAGAAAATATTGTTTTTTGAATGTTGGGGGCCCCTGTGGCATGTTCAGTTCTGTAACGTGACCACAATGCCCTGGACTTGTCGTGCGAATGGCAGAAGTGCCTATATTTTTACATAGGTGTTTCCTTAACGGAGCGTCTTCTTTACAGATCTCTATTTTGTTGCACCACGGTGTTACGGCCAAATATTTTAAGCTGTTTTTGTCTCGACTAAAGCTTGTCTTGTTCTCGGGCAAGCGCATAATAAATGTTTGACTTATCTGAAAAGCAAGCATTGTGTTTTGTAACCGCGGCGGCTTTCTGTTTTAGATTCTGTTGTCATCGCGCTGGTGGTGTTTCATAAATTATGCATGCGGCGTCTACGCTGCATGAAGCGCTGGGATAATGTGACAATAAATAGAAAGAATCAAAAAACAAAAGCAAACTGGATTGTGCTCTTTTTTTTGTGTGCAAAACATTCGGTGAGTAAACAGCAATGCAGCCCAATAAGATGAAATATTATGACCACCGACAAGTGAAGTAAATGCCAATTATGCCTGCGTTCTGTGAATGGGATACACAAAGTTGATGAGCTAAAAGCTACGTTTAAAGGGACTCGACGGAGTTTCAAAATGTACAAATTATGTGAAGACGTAACTTGACCCATTTTAGATAGTTGGCTTTGACACTCACTTGGTTTCTGTTGCTATGCTGTTGCCATGCTGTGACGTGATAATCTTTCGAAAGCTTGTAGCGGGTATAGAATACAATGCCCTCAAAATTGACGAGTTGAAAGCAAAAGAAAGGGGAAGAATGAAAATGAAAAATGAAATTTCTGGTGATAAATTAGACATCTTCTTTTTCATGACCATCCCTCCTAGATCTTAGCATAAGTCAAGAGTTCTCCAATTATCCCTCAGACAGTCTCCACTCCGCCGTGCGTTACATGTCTCTGGGTTAAGGCGGATTTGACTCTGAAATGCAGCGAATAATTGAAGGTCAGGCCTGGAAACATGAGGTGAAGCGCCGCCATCTTTTTCATATGTTTCATCAAACAAGGGGGGGAAAATCAAACGGATGAATATGTGAGTGAAGTAGATCCGCGTACGGAGAAGGGAGCTGTGTGCAAATGTTAAGAGAGTGATGGAAATGTAGCTTCACTCATGATTTCTTCTGCTGAAGTTGTACCTTTGTTGTTTGCCGAAGCAGTCGTGTCACTATAGAGAAGACTAGCTTCTTATTGGTGTGATATTGCTCTGGTGTTATTTAGATATGGATATATGTTAGCCATACAAATGCATACATATAACCCAAGTGAGTCTAAATGTAACAACAGTTATGGAATTATTTTTTGTTTGGTTTATAGAAGTTTTCATCTTGCTTTTACTATTTCCACTGAGAACAACATATTATGTTAATGTTGAATAATAACCGCACAGATGGTCACTGACTCACTCTTTGCATGAAGCACATGCTCTATTAACAACAACATAACGTATTCATAGTAAGCTCATTTCACAAGTATAGTTCAAGCTAACTGTGTTCAATAATGGAGCTGAACAATCCTACGAAACTTGAACTCCGCTCCGGCTCTGACGTAAAGTCCAATTTATTTTTTGTGTGGAATTTTTGTAAAAAAACAAAAACCAAAGAAGAGGGATGACAGTGGCTATACAGCTATGCAGTGTGTCGCCGTAATGTGAAATGAAAGAAAAATACTAAATGCTTGAAATGACAATAAAATCCTTCAATTTGTAAAATCCCAGGTAAATATTCAGATCAAATGTGGGTGTTTTATACACACAAGTTATCACATATCAGATTAGCTTTTCAAACTCATTGTATAAAGTATTTTCTAGAAGTCTGGGAAAGCAGAATGAGAATTTTACTTTCAGAAAGATTGGACTGTTGATCTCCATAGTAACAGTATATGGCATGAAGCTACAGACACAGATTTAAAGGTGCATTATGCAACTTTTTATGCCAAAAATTATTTGATATCTGTGCGTATTCGATCTTGTAGACGACCCAGCGAGGTGACATCAGCATAGCGCCTTTACTTTCCATCATGGTGGTCTCTACAACACTCCAGGATCAATAGTTGTGTACGTTTTCAGGTGAGAGGGTCTGTCCGCAGTGAAAACCTTCCAAACAATTGATCCGGGAGCGTTGTAGAGACCACTATGACGAAAAGTAAAGGCACTATGCTGACCTCACCTCGCTGGGTCTTCCACAAGATCGAATACGCACAAATATCTTTTTTTTGGCATAACGAGTTGCATAATGCACCTTTTAACGACAACCCCGTGAACTGCCACCTTAACGTGGTGGGGTTGTTTGAGCACCCGAATGATCCGAGGAGCTATGTTGTCTGGGGCTTCATGCCCCTGGTAGGGTCTCCCATGGCAAACAGGTCTTAGGTGACGGGTCAGACAAAGAGCAGTTCGAAGACACCTATGGACAGTTTAATATCAAGGACCGTGACGTCGCCCGGTATGGCGCAGCCGGGGCCCCACCCTGGAGCCAGGCCTGGGGTTGGGGCTCGAATGCGAGCGTCTGGTGGTCGGGCCTCTGCCCACGGGGCCCGGCCGGGCACAGCCCGAAAGGACGACGTGGGCCCGCCCTCCTGTGGACCCACCACCCGCAGAGGGATCCGTAGGGGTCGGGTGCAGAGAGGACTGGGTGGCAGTTGAAGGCAGGTGCCTCGACGACCTGGTCCGCGTGCGCAGCTTCTGGCGTTCGGGACATGGAACGTCACTTCGCTGGGGGGGAAGGAGCCTGAGCTTGTGCGGGAGGTTGAGAGGTACCGGCTAGATATAGTCGGGCTCTCCTCCACGCACAGCCTGGGTTCCGGATCCCAACTCCTGGAGAGGGGCTGGACGCTCCATTTTTCTGGAGTTGCCCGCGGGGAGAGGCGGCGGGCTGGGGTGGGTTTGCTCATAGCCCCCCAGCTCAGCCGTCACGTGTTGGAGTTCACCCCGGTGAACGAGAGGGTCGCGTCCCTACGCCTTCGGGTCGGGGACAGGTCTCTCACCGTTGTCTCGGCCTACGGGCCCAACATCGGTGCAGAGTACCCGGCCTTCTTGGAGTCCCTGGGAGGGGTACTAGATGGTGCTCCGGCTGGGGACTCCATTGTTCTACTGGGGGACTTCAACGCCCACGTGGGTAACGACAGTGAGACCTGGGTGGGGGTGATGGGGAAGAACGGCCTCCCCGATCGGAACCCGAGTGGTGTTCTGTTATTGGACTTCTGTGCTAGTTACGGTTTGTCCATAACGAACACCATGTTCGAGCACAAGGATGTCCATAAGTGCACGTGGCACCAGGACACCCTAGGCAGGAGGTCGATGATCGACTTTGTAGTTGTGTCATCCGATCTCTGGCCGCGTGTCTCGGACACTCGGGTGAAGAGAGGGGCTGAGCTGTCAACCGATCACCACCTGGTGGTGAGCTGGATCCGCTGGCAGGGGAAGAAGCCGGTCAGGCCTGGCAGGCCCAAACGTGTTGTGAGGGTCTGTTGGGAACGTCTGGTGGATCTCTCTGTCAGTAGGGTCTTCAACTCCCACCTCCGGAAGAGCTTCAACCAGATTCCGAGGGAGGTAGGGGACATGGAGTCCGAGTGGACCATGTTCTCCTCCTCCATTGTCGATGCGGCTGCTCGTAGTTGTGGCCGTAAGGTCTCTGGTGCCTGTCGCGGCGGCAATCCCCGAACCCGGTGGTGGCGCCCGGAGGTAAGGGATGCCGTCAAGCTGAAGAAGGAGTCCTATCTGGCCTTGTTGGCTTGTGGGACTCCGGAGGCAGCTGAGAGGTACCGGCAGGCCAAGCGTGCTGCAGCTCGTGCAGTCGCAGAGGCAAAAACTCGGGTTTGGGAGGAGTTTGGAGAAGCCATGGAGGAGGACTATCGGTCGGCCTCGAAGAGATTCTGGCAAACCATCCGGCGCCTCAGGAAGGGGAGGCAGTGCTCCACCAACACTGTTTACAGTGTGGGTGGGGGGCTGCTGACCTCGACTGGGGATGTGGTCGGGCGGTGGAAGGAGTACTTCGAGGATCTCCTCAATCCCACCGTTACGTCTTCCGATGAGGAAGCAGAGGCTGGGGACTCGGAGGGGGGCTCGTCCATCACCCAGGCTGAAGTCACCGAGGTGGTTAGAAAGCTCCTCGGTGGCAAGGCCCCAGGGGTGGATGAGATTCGTCCTGAGTACCTTAAGTCTCTGGATGTTGTAGGGCTGTCTTGGCTGACACATCTCTGCAACATCGCGTGGCGGTCGGGGACAGTGCCTCTGGATTGGCAGACCGGGGTGGTGGTCCCTCTCTTCAAGAAGGGGGATCGGAGGGTGTGCTCCAATTACAGAGGGATCACACTCCTCAGCCTCCCTGGTAAGGTCTATTCCAGGGTGCTGGAGAGGAGGATTCGGCCGATGGTCGAACCTCGGATCCAGGAGGAACAATGCGGTTTTCGTCCCGGTCGTGGAACACTGGACCAGCTCTATACCCTTCATCGGGTGCTCGAGGGTTTGTGGGAGTTCGCCCAACCAGTCCACATGTGTTTTGTGGATCTGGAGAAAGCGTTCGACCGTGTCCCTCGTGGTGCCCTGTGGGGGGTGCTCCGGGAGTATGGGGTCCGGGGCCCTCTACTAAGGGCTGTCCGTTCCCTGTATGACTGCAGCAGGAGCTTGGTTCGCATTGCCGGCAGTAAGTCAGACCTGTTCCCGGTGCGTGTTGGTCTCCGGCAGGGCTGCCCTTTGTCACCGGTTCTGTTCATTACCTATATGGACAGAATTTCTAGGCGCAGCCAGGGGCCGGAGGGTGTCCGGTTTGGGAACCTCAGAATATCATCTCTGCTCTTTGCAGACGATGTTGTTCTGTTGGCTTCATCAAATCAGGACCTCCAGCGCGCACTGGGGCGGTTTGCAGCCGAGTGTGAAGCGGGCGGGATGAGGATCAGCACCTCCAAATCTGAGGCCATGGTTCTCCACCGGAAAAAGGTGGTTCTCCCGCTTCAGGTCGGTGGGGAGTCCTTGCCCCAAGTGGAGGAGTTCAAGTATCTCGGGGTCATGTTCACGAGTGAGGGACGGATGGAGCGTGAGATCGGTAGACGGATCGGTGCGGCGTCAGCAGTGATGCGGTCGCTGTATCGGACCGTTGTGGTGAAGAGGGAGCTGAGTCAGGGGGCGAAGCTCTCGATTTACCGATCGATCTACGTTCCCACCCTCACCTATGGTCATGAGATTTGGGTAATGACCGAAAGGACAAGATCGCGAATACAAGCGGCCGAAATGAGTTTCCTCCGCAGGGTGGCTGGGCGCACCCTCCGAGATCGGGTGAGGAGCTCAGTTACCCGGGAGGAGCTCGGACTCGAGCCGCTACTCCTCCACGTCGAAAGGAGCCAGCTGAGGTGGCTAGGGCATCTGTTCCGGATGCCTCCTGGTCGCCTCCCTCGGGAGGTGTTCCAGGCATGTCCCACTGGGAAGAGGCCTCGTGGAAGGCCCAGGACACGCTGGTGGGACTATGTCTCCGAGCTGGCCTGGTGTCGTCTCGGGGTCCCCCCAGAACAGCTGGAGGAGGTGTGCGTGGATCGGGAAGTCTGGGCATCTCTGCTGAGCCTGCTGCCCCCGCGACCCGGCCCCGGATAAAGCGGAAGAAAATGGATGGATGGATGGATGGACCTTTTAACGAAAAGATTTGGTGAATACATTTGTAGACTGTTCCCCATTCCCATGGCCCACTTCACTGTATTGTGGCTGATTACATGCGAAGGATATCTGATGAAAAACCTAATAAAAAAATGCAACTGGTGTGAAATATCAACAAAGTCAGAAAGAGAAGCAACACACACCAAAAGTTATGTCAGAGGTGGAGATGCTGAAAAAGAAAAGGCACATGCACTGCGGTTCAAAAAAAGAAAAAAGGAGATACATTATCTATTGAATAAATGTATCTTGGACATCAGCTACCTGAGTGTGCAATGCCTTTTTGATTTGTAATATCAACAAAGCATATTGAGATGGGAATCTATGGGACAAAAGGGCAGTCTGTAAGATGAATAGAATGAGTTATTAATGTACTTCATGTACTTTTCTTACTCACACCACAATGTCGCGCGCCAAAGTTTCCCTGTTATCATTATCCGGCACACACAGACTCGCAAATAACTCTCCGCTGTCTTTTGTCCAATCTGTGTAAATGTGATTAAATGCGTATTCTTGTCTAATACGCCCGTCTTTAATGAACACATAAATTGCAGATCCCCGTCGTTTTCACCCAACATTAAACTTGATGGTGTTTGGTGGTGACCTCTGCAGTGGGGAATGACAAACCAATTACACAGCAATCAGCCCGCACCGTTAAAGACCACTGCACTGTCTCTAATAAAGCAAAGAGGGGCACTGCCTAAAGTACTCGCTGTCCTGCACTCCGCTGTCTGAAGTCAAAGCAGAAAGACATCCAGAGGTCAGAAAAAGACACATAAAGGGTCTACGCTCTGGTATTGAAATTAATATTTAGGGCATTGTTATAGAATGTGCCATATTATTAATTTAGCGCACAACGACATGCATGCTGCAATAGCAAAAATCATGCTCATTGCGAATGCTCATCATGTTGCAGCTTTATGACCCCAAAGCTAACATTATTCCTTTGTAATTCTCTCTCCGTCCTCCATATTGGCCAGTATAGAATCAGTATTCCGCTCACAGTGGTTTGGTTACTGCCTGGTGCCAGACATTCCCCAGAACGGGAGCGGGACGGGCAGAGTGGCGCTGCCAGGAACAAGGCTCACTTTCACGCCTCGTAAACCCAGACCAACTGCACCTTTTAATGGGAACAGGTTACACACTCAACCACGGAGATGTGCTGGGGCTGGAGATAGCGAGCCCAAATCACCCATATGTTTACATGTGCAGATCAGCTGCAGGCACTGACAGTGACGCTGAGTGAAGCCTTCTAACTGGAGTTCTAACATGTTACATTCACTCAAACCAAAGCCGTCCACATGTTGTAATTGAGTCTACATATATGCGAGACTGCGCTTCCTTTAATCTTTGTTTATGTGATAATGTTTTGTTAAATAGATCTAGTATTATGGTATAGAGACCAGAGGGCTATTTCATAAAACTCGCTCAGTAAAGCTGGGCTTAGGCTCCAAATCCTGGCTTATTTCAGGCACAACAATTAAAGCTGCGATTACTGGGTTTCACCAAATGGACGCCGAGCTTGGCTAATCTCACTAATTCAAGACAGGTTCAACTAATGAGCACTTACACGTACATCAGCAGACCACACTATCGATCACAGAGTTCATTGAGAAATCATGGCCAAGCGTGAACGCGCAGCATACTTCACAGGTCGCCAACTTTGTTCTGCTACGTTAGCTCCATATAGAGCGCAGGGCTCCCTTCCACGAGGCTGTGAGATCGATTCCAGCCTCGACTTTTTTTTTTGGACTGGGCATCCACTGGGAAGAACATAAATCGGCGCCTATGAATTCAACACTTTTCTTTTTTCCCCAGGAATTTAAAGACATGATCGGAAAAAAAAGAAAACTCTGTTGACACAGGTCATGTGGGTGGGTCCTCCTGTGAGCTAAGGTTCCTTTTATTGGACGAGCTTTTTGATGACACATAATGTCATTAATGTGTCACACAACTTTGTATTTCACAGATGAGAGACAAAGACAATGTTGGTGTATATTTATTATTTATTGCATAAAGTAATTTTGTGATGTCATGTTTCTTTTTCACATGTTGAGGCCAACATACATTTGTATGGGTATTAGTGCCAGCCAGATGATGGTGCTAATACCCTGCTTGTGTCATTCACAATGCAGGGTGTTGGATTCTATGAAGAAGAAACATAGCTTGTGCTCAGTCTACTCTTAGCCTGGTGCGGACCAGCCGGTCTCTGGCTATATTTCCATAGTAACTGAGCCAGACTCAGAGTGAGCTTGGTTTATGAAACTGAAAAGACTACAAAATAAGACTTGGCCAAATAGGCTTAGCTTAGAGTAAGCCAGCTTTATGAAATAGCAAAATAGAGTGTGTGTTTTTGTTTTTATTATATTGTTTCACTATGGAGCATGTTTAGAACACATCTGTAATAACTACACTTAAACAGTTACTTAAAGATGCATTTAGCAACTTTTTATGTGAAAAAAAAGTGTATTTCTGTATTTGACCTTTTAGTGACCCAGTGGCTGTGGTCAGCATGGCACCTTTACTTTCCATCACAGTGGTCTCTATAGCGCTCCAGGGTCAACCGTTTTGTAGGTTTTCTGGTGGGAGAAAAAACCTTCCAAACAGTTGATCCTGGAGCGACTAGGGACCACTGTGATGGAAAGTAAAGGCGTCACACTGATCCAGCCGATGGGTCACTACAAGGTCAAATTCGCACAAATAAAAACTTTTTTTTTTCCACATAAAAAGTTGCATAATGCATCTTTAATTTAAGGTTCTGTAGGGCACTTTGAGCTTAGTCTGTTTGGCTTTGGTTAACAGCCTTATTGAGGCTGGGACAAATTAGAAAATCAGCGTGTCCATGACAACAGGTGTGAATTGAGGTAAAGGAACAAGTCAATGGTACTTAAACAAAAGCAGTTTAAGCGCCAAATGACTCAGAATGGGTCCAGTGAACGACCTTTAGAAATGTCGAGTACACTTCCGGTTTAAACTAAATCTATACCGATTGTAGCGCTTCAGCAGTAGAAGAAATGAGCAAAGTAAACATTATTACCTAAGCCTGTGTATATGAGGCTAGTCCAAGTAGGTTTTTCATGATGGTAAATAGTTATAACATAGGTAAAAGCTAAATATCGTTGCAAGCTATAACCTATTTTGATTTAAAATTAACATCCTTTATTTGGGTCACGGCCTGCAGTGTATACGTTTAATGAGGGTCGTGAAGTCACACCAGTTGAGGATCACTGCTTTAAACCACATTGTCATCTATTAGCAAAACAATATTTTATTTATAGAATGTGCTCTTCTTGTAACCTGCAGAGATTGTCTCACTCCTCTGTCTTGCACCTCAGAGGAAAACACTCCTCTTCTATAAAACATAATTCTCGACTTTTGCTGTCACTTGCGTCATTGTCATTTTTCCCCAACACACATCCGTCCTCCGCTGCGCTTCAGTCTGATGAGGTCAAAGCTCACTCTCCCAGCGTTAGTCTGTCGCCGTGTCACAGGTTCCCCTTATGAAACCTGTCAGCGCTCAGAAAATGACAGGAACATTCCCGGCACAAAGCCAGGCAGGAGGAAAGCGCCTGGGCTTGTGTTTGACAGAAACCAATCAAGCCTCATGTGAAAATAACAACAGAAAAAATACCATACACTGGATTTGCTTTATTTTCACAATGACTGATGGTGAAAATAAGCCTCATCCCACCAGTCTTTTTCGTATCATGGATTATTGCAACGGCACCCAGTTTTCCACATAGCCTCAGTCTATTAACTCAAGCTGCACAAGATGGACTGAAACTGCGAGTTGTTTCAAACATTTGCTCTCTCCTCGGGACATTGTCGAGCGGTTGTCGTACGACTGTGGGAAGCAGCCTGCAGCTCGGTACATTGGAGGGGAGCGATGGAGCAGATCTGGGAGGTTTTATGGCCCATCTGTGGTGGTGTAGGAGGCAGGTGGCAGCGGGAGCTCTGGGGACACGTACCTCCACATCCCAGCCTCTCCGTCTGGGCCGCTCCGACGCCACGGCCACGAGACGCCCATCCATTTAACACGGTCTGCTCCGGGGGCGGATGCAGCCGACTGCTAAAGACTGACACGCTGGGATAACTCACGGACTTGCTAAATGACCCAGTGTGATGCCAGGGCATTCATTTATGTATGTTGATGTCGTCTTAGAAGTCACATCAATCAAATCTCGGTATTTACAGACTCAAGCAGATGAGAAATAACAAAAATAATACCACCCGCGTAATGTGCAGCTCAATACTTTAAAAAAAAAAGTGTTTCTTTTGACATCTCCGAATCCCCACTTTGATGTTACCCGTGTCAAGTCTGTCAGAATGCAGTTGGGTGACTCCTGTTCTTTCTATAGACCTTTTATTTCCAGGCTTCCAAGATTGACAATCAATTATTCATTCACTCCATACACTCGCTGGTGGTAAAGCTACTATTGAAACCACCGGTATGTGGCCACACCGCCTTCGCTCTGCCCGATCCCGTCAGACCTGGGAAGCTATGCAGGGAGTGAATGGTTCGTAGTGGTTGGAGGGCCCGATGACGCAGACTGGTTGCCTCGCTTCCGTCAGTCTACCCCAGGGCAGCTGTGGCTACAATAGTAGCTTATCACCACCAAGTATGGAGTGAATGAATAATGCAATGCATCTTTGAGTGCATTATTATTATTTTTATTATTATTATTATTATTATTATAATTACAACTACCCTGACCGCTGTCAATCTGTGCCATTTGCCCATCCGATCACTGCCTTCTAAGTTGGGCAAGAAAGGTGTAGTGTCCTGCCCAAAGACACAACAATATGCACCCGTTGAAGACTGCCGACTGTGGATCTGTGGACAAGTGTTTAATCCAATCAATTCACTGTTGCCTTAATGACTTTTGATACCACTAAAGACCAGTAACAGAAGAACGTATACTGAAGCTTTGTCATGCTCTTTCACCCTAACCCAATAGCAAATCTGACCTGCTTCGGACACATTTTTCATTGAAACAAAATCTCCTTTTAAATTCAACTCTAAAAGGTGCCTCCAAAAAGAGACGCTCAATGAAGAGTCACCTGTCAGTGGTCATAATGTTCTGCATGATGACGGATTCCATGAGTCAGACTATTTTTGTCAAGTTAACAATCAGGTTCCAGCTCTCACTACGACAAAACCAACAGTTTCTTCAAGGACAGTAACATGACAGCTAGGCTAGCAAGACTTGGGGCTAATGATTCTCTGAGAGAAACTTGCATTCAGAGCTGTGTATTAGTATTGTCAGGCACAGCCAGCTGTCCTCGTGCAGAGGGCAAGAATGAAAAGCTATTCTTTTCGCCTTTACTTGGTCCGAAGTCCTCCTCTATCATTGCTTGACTATTCCATCCACCACTTTGGGAAGTTTCCTCCTTGTTGACAGGCAATTACCAAAATGGATCCATATTATTGAAAATGAGAAATGTATGCGGAGTACGTTTCCACACAGTTTGTACAAGATTGGTGTTCAGCATGTGGATTTTCTCTCTCAGGTGATCATAGACGTATTCAGTATTTTCAAGCTACTGTATGTGCATGTATTAAAGTATTGTACCACAGCCCACAAACCCAGATAGTATCCATAAGAGGAAATGCATATGCAGCATTAGTATTCAGCCAGAGCCTCCATCCCTGCCTCTGCACATCTCCTTAGAGGCACACTGTGCAGGAAAAAGCAGCACACACTGAGATATGGGAATTACATATGAGGAAGCACAGAATCCATGGGTTGCAAAAATCTATGCAAATGTTAGTAGTATTGTATGAATTATGCATGTTATCAGTTCATATAATTCATAGAGCTCTTTGGTAATGTGATTTTTAAGTTGTCTCGTAATTAAAAAGTAGTATCTTTTGTATCTGTAGATTACGATGCATGTCTTTAGAAGTTGGCAAATCTTAATCCCAGATCTATTTAACAAGGACACATGCCGCCCGCTTCCTTGACCCGCCGATTGATCCGTCTTCATCATGAGGGACAGGTGCATCTAACCAGTCAGAGTGAAGCCTTTGAAGAAGCAGATAGTTTTAGTTGATAAAAGCAAGACGTTCATATTTTTCTTTACAATCTTACTCACCCAAAAGCAACATTGTCACCCTGAAGTACTCCAAACAATCCCTCAACGTGGTGGGTCTGGATACCAAACCTCATTAACCCCAACTTGGCTAGCAGGCTAATACTTCCCAACTCTTTTATTTCTTGTTATTAAAACGCTGCGTCTTGGGTGTGAATGCGTCGTTATGTAACTGACACGGATCCGGCAGCAGCCCCTCTTCTCCTCCTCTTCACTGCGCTGCATAATTAACCAGAGCTTCTGAAATGTGCCACTTCACAGCTCTCTCCGAACGCACAAAAGACACTGCCGTCGCTTCATGTGACGCCAACTCCCGGTCTTTCTATCTGCCGCTGTCTGAGGTGAGGCTCAAATGCAGCGGCTGACGACGAATGCGAGATTTTTCACACGGAAAAGTGATGGGGGGGGGGGGGGGGGGGGGGGGGAATATGGTCAGGAGAGCCCGGACCTGGTCGAATCTGTAAGGCTTGACGACGGGAGAGAGAAAGGTGTTGGATTTGATGAAATCGTTTCGTTTCGGCTACAAGAGTTGAGGAGGCCGGCTGTTCCGCTGCTGCCTGCCTTCTCCAGTGTTTCTCTGAATGCATGAACTTTTATTTGGGTTGTTGAGTTAGTAAGTCCCCTCCTGGAACCGCCACCTTAACGTGGTGGGGGGGTTTGAGCGCCCGAATGATCCTGGGAGCTCTGTTGTCGGGGGCTTCGTGCCCCTGGTAGGGTCTCCCATGGCAAACAGGTCCTAGGTGACGGGTCAGACAAAGAGCGGTTCAGAAGCCCCTTATGAGAGACCAACAGGCCCGGTTAGAACCATGAGGCCGTCCTTCTGTGGACCCACCACCTGCAGGGGGAGCCAGAGGGGCTGGTGCAATGTGATTTGGGCAGCTCCAACAGGTAAATGCCGCGACTGTAAATGCCAGCCGTTTCTCGTCCTCATCACCATCCCCATCCCGTTCGGAAAGAGGAATAAGAAAAAACAAAATAAGCAACAACAAAAAAAAGAAACAGCCCTGTGCAATCAGCCACAGACACACATCGCAATATGCTTTTCTTCAAACCGACCCGCTTCAAATTATAGATGCAACGGAGCAAATCTCTCCATTAGAGTCCCCAATTTCCCCCCAGGATGTCGGCGCTGGCCTGACCTGCAATCATGTCTTCAGCTCCGCGCGATGTAATTGGCCCTTTTCTAAATGTGGGGAATGCACGGAGCCGACTGCTCCGCGCCTCGGCCCTGCGATTGCCAGGAGTTTATTATATTATGAGCTAGTGTGTTATTCCTTCACCGCCGAAATGGTGGAGTGGTATATTGTGGAGTGTCTCGAGCTCAGTATATACTTTTTTTGTGGGACTTTTCTTTTTTTATTTGGTGACAGATTACGCCGGGGGTTTGCGACGTTCAATATGTTCCCTTCAGGTTTGCGTAGCCGACATCTATTTCGCGCATGTGCAATATCGGGGTTCTCACCGATAAACCCAAAATAAAGTATGCCTCTAAAATACAGTATTGTGAAAAGAATCAAACGAAGAAGCTGTCGTCATCGGATTCCTGCACCTCGCTAATTGCCTCCCTGAAGTTAATCCAACGTGACGCCATGATAAGTGAGTGGAAAAGCATTTTGTTGACTACACTCTCATTGCATTAGTCTTGATTCTTGTCGCTTCAGGCGTTGTTACGACAGTGGCCTCAGCAGTTTCTTGCCCCTGAAACACGCACCGTAAACTGCAGTCTACACGTGATCTATATCCACCGGGAGACAGTAGCTTTGGAATCTCTTCGGGGCAACAAACAAGTGCCCAAAAATCTTAAAGCGCCCCTTCATAGGCAACAGTGGGAATGACATGTCTATGACACCGCGAAAACAAGCCTTTGCTTTCAGCCAACAGCATGCGAGCAGATTCACGGCGACTTGATGAACATACAATGGGCGCAGGTCAGGTCCCATGATGGATTATGGGTATTTCAAAATATGGAGAACTTTTTTGTGTACTCTCTATAACACAAGAAAATCATTTCAGAGCGCAGTAGTAGATTAAATGACAAATGTGGATGAAGAAAAATACTACTTCAGGTGTGTAGGAACCGATAACGTAATAATGTCCGATAACATAATAACTCTGTTGAGCCAATAACGTAATAACAATTTACCGGCGGATAATGTAATAATTATTACTTTATTGGCTTGACAAGATGAAAATCTTTCACATTTGTAATAAATTCAGCCAATAATGTATGTGCTTTAATGTGCTGGTTTTTCATCAGCTTTTGTATTTTACTGCTTTTTGTTTGTGTTGTTGTTTTTATCACAATCTTTTTTAACTTAAAGTAACTTGTCACAGCTCATATGCACCGGACCATGACGGAAGTTCAGATGGTAAAGCCGGTCATTTTATTACCAAAAGGTTGCCAGTTCCAATCCATGCTCCCACAAGTGCATGACCTCGCTGTGTCCATGGGCAAGGCACTTCGCCCACCTTGCCTGTGTGTGAATGTGGTGCATGTGAGAGTGAGTGGTTGGTGGTGGCCCGAGTGGCTAATGGGACTAGTGAGTTCCCTGCTCCTGAATCTGAATCTCTATCCTGTATCTGAGACTTCTTCCACCTCTGACTAAAACACCAAACTGTGTTTTAGTCAGCGGTGGAATAACTAATATGATAGTTATTAAATAAAAAAATACTATATGATGATGCTTGTTCTCTTGACAAAATCTTTCCCTTTCTGCTACAGACTACTATTGTAGCCCTGGATAGGCTGCCAAACTGTGCCCTTGGCCTCTCTGACCACTACCAACCACTCACTCATACATGCCCCACATTCACACTTGTGAAGTGAAGTGTCTTGCCCAAGGACAAGGCGACTTCTTGGAGGAGGGACTCAAGCCGGTGTCCTTTCCGTCATAACAATCTGGGAAAAGGCATGTGAGATACGTCAAGTTAAACAGTAAAAACAGCAAAAACAAAACCTGATGAAGGCCACAACATAACAGGTCAATTTGGAGAATTGTTTTTGTCTGGCTTATTTCATTCAGCACAGGACAATACTAACTGCCCATGTTTATCAGATGACAATGATAAAAGAAGAAGACATGGAGAGTGGGATGCTATTCCCCGTGTATCTACAGTAGATCCTAAACGATACTATGCCTCTGATCCCGTCCCCAATCCTAACCCTCATCCCAAACCTCAACCCTCGCTCTAAATCCGAGGAGAGAAGTGCAATGGCACCGAGCAATGCAGATAGTACAAACAAACTAACCCCGATGCTTTCAGTTGTGCTTTTCTTGACAGCCTATAGCCTCAGGTTTGAAATAATTCTTGTGTAATTGATGTGTTTGAATTTTTTTCTGCCCCAACCCACCACGTTAAGCCCTCGTACCATGACTTACACAGCAGCAAACGTCCCCTGCGGCGCGTGCTGTGATGTGCAAACCCGGTATAAAGTCAACTCGTGTCTGTCTTCGTGTGATTCCCATTAGGTTAATTGAAGCTGGCTGCAGTAGCACATGAGGCAGAGGTGAATTATGAGGCTTTTGCTGAATAAACAATGTGAAATCACCTCTCGAATCAGCACTCATCCAAATAAAAAAACAAAACATCTAATCATGCCATTTACAAGGGCAGCTCGGACGGTGGCTGTAATTAGGAAAAGTGCCAATTTGTTCATTTGCGTGGAAACAACGAGACGTGCGGCATCGTTTCAAAAGCCTTTTTCTTTCTGGTTTGAGATTTGATTTCCTGAAGTGGCTGATTGGGCAACAACCTTCTGTAGTGAGGTGGGGTAGGTGTCCCTGCGTTTAGACAATTAAATGTAGGGGGCGTGCTATAAAAAGGGCCTTTTCCGTATCACCTGACCTCTCACCTCTCTGACGTCACACCTGCTGCAGGACTAGCTAGTGGCTAGCGGCTAGTCTGGGGTTGTCTGGTTGTTCGTTGTGTTGGGAGCGTCAAGCCGCCAACGTAGGCTTAAGGCCAACAACTTTGAATGCAACTTCCATGCCTCGTTGGTAAGCGCGTCCTTCGTAGTTTGTGTAGAATCAATGTGGGTGCATTTTCTAAGTTCCTACTGTTCAGACAGCGCTGATCCGAGTGGTGCCGTATAGCTGAATGGGGTCCGGGGTCTGCGGGCTCGTAGGATGTCATGCTTTCGCTACCTGGTAGGATCTTTTTGTTTTGATTTGTTTTGGCACCTGTAACCTGTATTGGTGTACTTTTATTTACTGTACATTTCAATGTACTCACAGGGTCTTGGCAGCACCATCGTGCCTCCCCTGTTGTCACCTGTGCTTCCCCTGTCTTGTCCTACTATTTATGTCCTGGATAAACAAAGTAAAAGATGAAAGGAACTTTTGCCTCTGCCCGGTCCTTTTAGCGAACCCGTGTGCCTTAAGTTAGAACCTTACTTAAGTTGTTTTCCTACTGGGTGGCGTTGTGGCAACATTATTTATTTTAAGCCAACTATTTAGTATCACCCCACTCTGCTACACTTTCATAAAATAAAACTTCATGAAGGATTAACTCGGTATAACTGCATAACTGATGTTAAGAAACATTATTACAATTATGAGCGTTTATATTTTATGTTTCGAAATTTAAAATCCATTCTGTACTAAAGCTGACACAAAATAACTCAATGCTCACGATTTATTTTAACTGAAAATATGCGTGAAACAGGCCATTTTGTTTGAATTTTGTTTTGATTGCTGCAGCTTTTTAAGATGTGTCCATTTATGAACCAAAACCGAACAGCAAATCACTTTCCACTGTTTGTTTATGCAAAATAGCATGTTCCTGCAGGGCCAATCACTTTTCTCCAAAAAACCAAAACATACCATCTCATTCTTTCTGTTCCTTTTTCAAATGTAAAAGAAAATCCATTTATATGTGAGAAAGCTCGGGTTTGGGCTTGACTCCACTCTCATTTCTGCACTTGTCACTATTTTTCATTTAATTGGAGGAGCAGCCAGTGACGTCACGTCCACGGAAATTCACTGTTTTCCCCCCTTTCAATGTTTTCAGTTTGTCAGGAGCTATTAGCATCCAGGCCGCCGTTCTCTGAGCACTTCCTGGGCTTTGAAGGCTGCTTTATCACCGCATCCACAGTTTTCGCTGCGTTTTTTGCTCCTGGATGTTGTTTTTCTTTTCCCTCAGAAAGCAGCGGATCAGAGGAACAGGAAGTTAATACGGACTGACTGGAGTGGGTCAGGTAGCTCCAGCTCTCGGCACGCAGCATTATTACACCGTGTAATTAAAGTCAGAAATGAAAGAGTTTCCAGAAGTATCATTTTCTGTACATTACATTCAAGAGACCGAGAGCCTGATTTACCAAGTCAGGTAAGCGCGTGTTGCACCTGAGTTACCATTATAAAAAGTGTATATTGTGAGTTCCGCAATCAGAATCAGAATAGGTTTATTGCCAAGGTTTGTGAACAAGGTTTACAAACTAGGAATTTGTCTTGGTGCAAACGTGCGACATAGAACATATAACACAGAATTAAGATAAAAAATAAGCTAAGAACGTTAAACTATAAGGCTATAAGGGCATGCATAAAAAATATTAAATAAATAAGCTAAAATAAAGTGACATATGGTAAGACAACAACAATTTGACAATGAACAACAACGGGATTGTATATACAGATGTGTAGGCATATAAAGTGATATTAAGTGTTATAAAGTGATAGCAGCGGGTCTAAGTGTGGACTCACCGCACAGTGCAAGTGCAGAAACATCCATGAGTCTGTGACTGAGCTACAGAGACTTGTTTTTGTTCATGAGTCTGATGGCGGAGGGGAAAAAACTGTTCAAGTGGCGGGAGGTATGGGTCTGGATATAGACCATAGCCTCCTGCCTGAGGGGAGAGGGGTGTATAGTCCGTGTCCAGGGTGAGAAGGGTCAGCTGTGATCCGACCCACACGCCTCCGGGTCCTGGAGGTAAACAGGTCCTGGAGAGATGGGAGCTCACAGCCAATCACCTTCTCTGCAGCAGCACAATGCGCTGCAGTCGGTGCTTGTCCCGTTCTGTAGCGCCGGGGAACCACACGGTGATGGAGGAGGTGAGGATGGACCACACGGTGATGGAGGAGGTGAGGATGGACTCGATGATGGCCGAGTAGAACTGCACCAGCATCTTGGTTGGCAGCTTGAGTTTCCTCAGCTGCCGCAGGAAGAACATCCTCTGCTGGGCCTTCTTGATGAGGGAGCTGATGGTTGGCTCCCATCTGAGGTCCTGGGTGATGGTGGTGCCCAGGAAACGGAAGGAGTCCACGATGGAAATGGGGGTGGGAGAGTCTGTCAGGGTGAGGGGGGGACGGTGGGGTTGTGTCTTTCCTAAAGTCCACGATCATCTCCACTGTCTTCTGGGCGTTCAGCTCCATGCAGGTTGTTGTGGCTGCACCAGGACGTCAGCCGTTCCACCTCTCTCCTGTAGGCGGACTCTTAACCGTCCGAGATGAGCCCGTTGAGGGTGGTGTCGTCCGCAAACTTGATCAGTTTGAATATACACTATATATATTCAATATATATGTAAATGAGTTTACTGCTGCTGTTCTTAACCTCTGCACCTTTGAGAGAACAACCACATATTAAAGCAGAACTAAGTAACTCATGCCCCTAGAGGCCATAAGTGCCACTGCAGGTGTCGTAGCATGTTGCGTTTTTTGTCCGTGTCATTAATTGTCCGTGAGAGTAAATACTACGCTGACAGAAAAGACAAAGGGAGAGAGGGATATTTTACATCCAATTACACCCATCCATCCATCCATCCATTTTCTTCCGCTTTATCCGGGGCCGGGTCGCGGGGGTAGCAGTCTCAGCAGAGATGCCCAGACTTCCCGATCCACGCACACCTCCTCCAGCTGTTCTGGGGGGACCCCGAGGCGACACCAGGCCAGCACGGAGACATAGTCCCACCAGCGTGTCCTGGGCCTTCCACGAGGCCTCCTCCCAATAGGACATGCCTGGAACACCTCCCGAGGGAGGCGACCAGGAGGCATCTGGAACAGATGCCCTAGCCACCTCAGCTGGCTCCTTTCGACGTGGAGGAGTAGCGGCTCGAGTCCGAGCTCCTCCCGGGTAACTGAGCTCCTCACCCGATCTCGGAGGGTGCGCCCAGCCACCCTGCGGAGGAAACTCATTTCGGCCGCTTGTATTCGCGATCTTGTCCTTTCGGTCATTACCCAAATCTCATGACCATAGGTGAGGGTGGGAACGTAGATCGATCGGTAAATCGAGAGTTTTGCCGCTTGGCTCAGCTCCCTCTTCACCACAACGGTCCGATACAGCGACCGCATCACTGCTGACGCCGCACCGATCCGTCTATCGATCTCACGCTCCATCCGTCCCTCACTCGTGAACACGACCCCGAGATACTTGAACTCCTCCACTTGAGGCAAGGACACCCCACCGACCTGAAGCGGGGAAGCCACCTTTTTCCGGTGGAGAACCATGGCCTCAGATTTGGAGGTGCTGATCCTCATCCCGGCCGCTTCACACTCGGCTGCAAACCGCCCCAGTGCGCGCTGGAGGTCCTGATTTGAGGAAGCCAACAGAACAACATCATCTGCAAACAGCAGAGATGAGATTCTGAGGTTCCCAAACCGGACACCCTCCGGCCCCTGGCTGCGCCTAGAAATTCTGTCCATAAAAGTAATGAACAGAACCGGTGACAAAGGGCAGCCCTGGCGGAGCCCAACACGCACCGGGAACAGGTCTGACTTACTGCCGGCAATGCGAACCAAGCTCCTGCTACGGTCATACAGGGAACGGACAGCCCTTAGTAGAGGGCCCCGTACCCCATACTCCCGAAGCACCCCCCACAGGGCACCACGAGGGACACGGTCGAACGCTTTCTCCAGGTCCACAAAGCACATGTGGACTGGTTGGGCGAACTCCCACAAACCCTCGAGCACCCGATGAAGGGTATAGAGCTGGTCCAGTGTTCCACGACCAGGACGAAAACCGCATTGTTCCTCCTGAATCCGAGGTTCGACTATTGGCCGGATCCTCCTCTCCAGCACCCTGGAATAGACCTTACCAGGGAGGCTGAGAAGTGTGATCCCTCTGTAATTGGAGCACACTCTCCGATCCCCCTTCTTGAAGAGGGGGACCACCACCCCGGTCTGCCAATCCAGAGGCACTGTCCCCAACCGCCACGCGATGTTGCAGAGACGTGTCAGCCAAGACAGCCCTACAACATCCAGAGACTTAAGGTACCCGGGACGAATCTCATCCACCCCCGGGGCCTTGCCACCGAGGAGCTTTCTAACCACCTCGGTGACTTCAGCCTGGGTGATGGACGAGCCCCCCTCCACACAATGGAGATAATTTTTTTTCACTCAAGCTCTAAATACTGTTTTAGTGGCGCTAGCCCGCAGTCAGCTTTGCCCGTTAGCCTGTTAGCCTTCTCTTCGTGATTCTATTAGGCAAGGCAAGGCAAGTTTATTTGTAGAGCACAATTCATACACAAGGCAATTCAAAGTGCTTCACAGTTGCATAAAATTACAAAAAAACTGATCAAATCAATCAATAAAACATCAACATAAAGTTAAAGTTAATCAATTACAGTAAAAGGCAAGAGTGCACATAAAATACTTTCAGTTTTCATATGCTCGGGTAAAAAGAGCTGTTTTCAGCCTGGATTTGAACATTGTCAGAGTTGAGGCCTGTCTCACATCCTCATGAAGACTGTTCCAGATTTTAGCTGCATGAAACTGAAACACAGTAGTAAAAAAGAAAAGAATCAAAGCAAATCAATCTTATCATAATGTTTTGCTTCAAAGAGAAGTAGCTTTCTGCATGTCATTTGTGTCTTTACCTTTAAATGTTGCATCCATGTTTACACCGCGCTGATATGGGTGAGAGTTCTGAAGCGCAATGTCATACGGGTAAAGTGCACTTTCTAACACTGTACCTCATCAAAACAACATTATTTTATCTTTGGAAATGATTCAAATGCATTTACTCAAACATTTTCAATGGTGCAAAGGTTTATACCTACTGCTCAAACGTGCACATTTTTGGTACAGTTTTATTTCTTGTCATAAACAAGCAAATGAACAAGCAAATGACATCGTGTAGCATCCGCTACACGATGTCATTTGCTCCGGCTCAAGTTTTGCGCGTTGTGGCAAAACTGCCCCGTTTTGCATCTTCATTAGGTCCCATGGGCTACATTTGGCCTTAATTAAAAATGCAAATCTCAAACTGCACTTGCATTTTTGCTCCACTTCACATCACTTTTGTTTCTTCATTGTCTGCAAACACTTAGTAAAACAGGCCTAAAATTAAAGTCATTAGTTCAATCTTGCTGGAACAAATACATCCTATAGAGCAATAGCCCAATATGTATGCCTGGAGGCTATACATATGATCAAAAATATATAAAAAATATATAAAAAATGCTGATTCAAAACTTTGCAGGCAGCCAGGCGGGACATCACCAGCTTGTCTCCCTGGAGATGGTGCTTTGATTTGACTATAGGTGACCATCCATACAGTTTGATTGCAAAAATAGCATTTTGGGACTGTTTAGTTCCTAGTCTTGCGAGCAAAGCTGTATATTTTTGGAAACAGAGAGAAATAAAAAATAACAAACATTTTAACATTTAACTAATACAATCTCGCAGACAGACAGTAACAGCAGTGTGTTTTTCTTTTCTTTTTAAAGCTTGTGTAGTATTGTCAATTTCCTACATGAACTCATTTATCTAATTCTTGCAAACACACTCGTTTGTCTAATGTATTTCTATGTACCTTATACATGCCTTTAAAAAAATAATAACATAGCACAGTGTATCGCAGTAGTAATGCTGAGAAAACATCCTTAAGGCGACAAGAAAAAAGCTACAAACAATTGCAGCTCTGATGGGTCGATTGCTGAAACAAAAACATGACAATATTACACATTTGATTGCTAGAAGATTGTGAAAAGCAACTAATTTACTTTATCCGTAAGTCCAATATCCTTCCAGTATTACCGGGACTTTCTACCATATACAGTGCCTTGCGAAAGTACTAATACACCTTGAACTTTTGCACATTTTGTCATGTTTACAACCCTAAACGTAAAGATTTTATTTGGAATTTTTTACTGAAAGTTCACACACAAGTAACAGGCAACTGTGAAGTGAAAGCAAAATGATACATGATTCTGTTGTTTTTTTAAAATAGAAAAGTGAAAAGTGGGGAGTGCATAAGTATTCATACAGCATTTTTGGAGTGCATTAAATTGCCTTTATAACATTCCTAATGACTGCAGAATGTTCACACCTTGCCCTAACCATTAAATAGAGGCCCCCTGTGCGTAATCTACTCTCAGTATAATTCCAGCTGTTCTGTGAGGGCCTCAGAGCTATGGTCAGAGTGTATTGGTCATTAAACAACATCATGAAGGCCAAGGAGCTCACCAGAGAGGTCAGGGATAAAGCTGTGGAGAAGTTTAAAGCAGCGTTAAGTTATACAAAGATTTCCCAAGATTTGAACATCTCAGTTTGCTAGAAGTCATATGGAGGACACAGCTACCATGTGGAAGAAGGTGCTTTGGTCAGATGAGACAAAAATGTAACTTTTTGGCCCAAATGCAAAACGTTATGTATGGAGCAAACCTAACACTGCTCATCGTCCTGAGTGCACCATCCCCAGTGTCAAATATGGTGGGGGGAGCATCATGCTATGGGGCTGCTTTTCCTCAGCGGGGACTGGGAAGATTGTAAGAATAGTTGGGAAGATGGATGGAGCCAAATACAGAGACATTTTTTGAGAATTGAGGCTGGGGCGGAGATTCACCTTCCAGCAGGACAATGACCCTGAACACAAAGTTAAATCTACAATGGAATGGTTTTAAAATAAACATATTAATGTGTTAGAATGGCCCAGTCAAAGTCCTGACCTAAATCCTATTGAAAATCTGTGGAAAGACCTGAAAACTGCTGTTCACAAACGCTCTCCTTCTAATTTGACAGAGCTCGAGTTGTTTTGTAAAGAGGAATGGGCTAAAATGTCAGTCTCTAGATGTGCAAACCTTGTAGAGTCAAACCCCAGAAGACTTGCTGCTGTTAAGTATTAAGTCATGCTGTATGAATACTTATGCACGCCCCACTTTTTGGTTTTCTATTTTTTGTAAAATAACAGAATCATATATCATTTTACTTTCACAGTTGTCTGTTACTTGTGTGTGAACTTTCAGTATAAAATTAAAAATAAAATCTTTACGTTTAGAGTTGTAAACATGACAAAATGTGCAAAAGTTCAAGGTGTATTAGTACTTTCGCAAAGCACTGTATAGGGCCGGGACTCGATTAAAAAAATTAATCTAATTAATTAGAGGCTTTGTAATTAATTAATCTAATCTTGCCCCACCTGCCTCTCAGCACCAATAAAACAATTTTATTGAATGAATGAAAGAATTAGCCTACAAGCTAGTTTATTCTTTCTTTCTTTCATTCATTCATTCATTTATTGCATCGAGGAAGATTCAAAGAAAGATGTGCTACTTCCTGGACACACAACTCCAGGTCTGCTTTAGATCAGGGAACATGATAACATGGCAAAAAGCTCAAAAAAGGTCAATTTTACACAAGATAATGGTTACTAGTACACCTCTATCTTTTCCCACTCGCATCATGCATGGATAGACGTCATGTATTTATATTACTGAACTGACGGCCTAAAGTCATCATAGTGGACATTTGACCATGAGGTCAATTGCAATTACATCTTATCACATGTGAAACAACAAAAACTCCAGCCTACGTAAGATTTCTCATGTTTTTTATTAAACGATTGGCACAATTCAGCGAATAACAATGGTACGTGCTAATGCTAGATTTTGTAGCTTATGTTAATTGTTCTGAAGTCCTGGCAGACGATTCAGCAAGTCAGAGTGGTGGCGAGCAGAAACCGCTAAATGATCTTGCCCCACTTGCCCCCCAGCACCAATAAAACTATATTATTTAACCTTGTATGTTGATTCATTTATTTTATTTATTTGAACAGGGACAGTGTACAATCTACATTAGCCTCAGAAAGGAGAGATGCATTGTACCAGGTTATAGCACTTGTGCTAATTTCCACCTGCAGTCCCTGGGCCTATTGTACATGTTTTTAGTGGTAGGGGAAACCGAAGTACCCGGAGGAAACCTACAGCTAACCACTGTGCTACCGTGCCGCCCATTCATTCAACTTATGCCAACCGCCTCCTATTCAAGTAGTTCATTTAACAGCATCACTTCTGAATTGAGTGCTACTTTAAACAACTTGAATGGATGGTTATTGGCAGTTTTGGTTCCCGAGTTGGTCATGAAACCGTTCTAGCTTGGGTGTATTGTCTGACCACAAGAATAAAGAAGAACCTTCTGTGAATAGAAACAAAACATCTTCAACTCAACCAAAACCAGTCCAGTTGAAAATGTAAGCCTCACTACGATTATAATCCTATCTTTTTAGTTTTTGTTTCATCTGAACGATTCTTCAAAAATAGGTTGAATGTAAAATTATAATATGGTTCATGTTTAATTTTTTTTTAAAGTATGGCTGGGATGAGATGGTGCTGAGAGGGCTTTGGGGAATCTATGTCTGAATTAAAGGATTATGTTTATTTGCTGTATCAACTTCAAAAATTTGGAAAATTCTCCAAGAATAAAGGTGTTGGCTGTTGTGGTCTGACTCAGACCTTCGGCTCTGATGACAGGTAGTCGCTGAATGCACCGGCGGGGATTCTGTTTCTATTGAATACCTTACTTACGACTCTTTTGTGCCACGGTTTTGCAGTGGGAGAATGGTTCAGTGAACTCTTGATGTGGATCTGCAGATGTTTGACTGTGGCCTTGATAAAATCGTCCTCACTTTGTGATAACAGCGTAGAGGAGGAGGAAAACTCCAGCAGCAGGCCTTTGGCAGCTGCTTTGCCGATTGTTTTCAGCATGTTGGCTCTGAGCTCAAGGTTCTCAGGGACCAGGACTCTGCTCTCCACCTCTCCGAGTCTGTGAACAAGGTCCACTTGTTGCTGAGTGTCAAGAGACACAGGGGATTTTTGGAGTAGTTTCTTGGCCATGGCTTTGACCAAACTGTGAGCAGTGGAGGAAGATTGTGGCACCACACTCTCCTGAGGGTAAGTGCAGCTCAGAGAGTGAGCAGAGACCTTGGTTAAACTTCCTGCTGCTGGAAGGTTTGGTTGATCCAGATGACATGATAGCTGAGTGGGCTGTGGAGTGCTGAAGACAGCTGGATCAGTGAAGTCCTCTAGTGCATAAGGGGATTCCTCTGGATTGGTGAAGTGCTCTAGTGCATAAGGGGATTCCTCTGGATTGGTGAAGTCCTCTAGTGCATAAGGGAGGTCCTCTGATGGAGTGGGTTCAGCAGAACTGGTTAAATCCAGTGCCGTTGAGAACCACTGTGGTACAGAGGCCTCTGCTTCCATTAAGTCCTCTGGAGGGACAAGGGCCTCTGTTGGACTGACATGGTCCCAGAGGGTCTCTGGGTCAGTGATTTCCTCACTAAGGTCCTCTGGTGGACATACAGTGTCTTGTAGCAGTGAATACTGCTCAGTGCTGATGGTCTCTGGGTCAGTGATTTCCTCACTAAGGTCCTCTGGTGGACATACAGTGTCTTGTAGCGGTGAATACTGCTCAGTGCTGATGGTCTCTGGGTCAGTGATTTCCTCACTAAGGTCCTCTGGTGGACATACAGTGTCCTGTAGAGGTGAAGGCTTCTCTGTGCTGACGGTCTCTGGTTCAGTGACGTCCTCACTTAGGTCCTCTGGCGGACTTACAGTGTCCTGTAGAGGTGAAGGCTTCTCGGTGCTGACGGTCTCTGGTTCAGTGACGTCCTCACTTAGGTCCTCTGGCGGACTTACAGTGTCCTGTAGAGGTGAAGACTGCTCAGAGGTCAGGGTCTCTGGTTCAGTGATGTCCTCTACTAGAATGAAAGGCTCTGTGGGATCAGGGATGGTCTGTGTCGTTGAGAACTGCTCATCTTCAGAGGTGGAGACCTCTAGGACAGCACCCTCTGCTGGAGTGACCGAGTCAGTACTCCTGGTCACATCCTGTGGTGTTGTGAGCTGTTCTGGGGTAGAGACTTGTGGTTCTGGAGGTATCGACTCTGCAGGCTTCTGTGGAGGTGAGCACTGTGCTGAGCTGGAGGCCTGTGGAACCTCTGAGAGATTAGATTTTACCTCCTTTGGTCCATTGTCCACTGTAATCTGTGGGACCGCAGGAGGATTAGTCCATGTCGCTGTAGTCGGAGGTAGTTTTACTGGCCTGGGAGCTTGGGCTGACCTGGATGGAGGAATAAACACTCGCTGGTGTCCCTGGGCCAACAATTGGTCCCTTCTCATTTGCTCTTCGAATCCCATCATCTCCAGCATGCGTTCGGCAGCCATTTCCTTTGCAATTTTCTTCTTATGAGGGGCCTCAGCTTGAAGAGTCATCTCGCCCACTCTCACCTCCACCGTGTACCAGGGGACGTGGCCTTTATAAGTGGTCTTGATGTGTGTGAACTCCGGGGCCTTCTCTCGCTTCACAATCAGCACTTCCACAAGAGCGCAGACAGGATTCTTGTCCAAAAAGAAATATTGCCGATCCTCAATGTCCACCAGATCAGTGTGGGGCCTACTCCAGTACGGAGTCACAGTCTCTGGCACTGGGAGCGTTGCCAGTTTATTCACTACTTCTTTGGCAGCTTCTAGTTTGGCCTTCTTTTTAGTTGGTCCGCTGCCAAAGCCGACAAACTCCCCCACACGTAACTCCATTTGGAAGATTCTTTCCTGTGGGGTGCCGATGTGTTTCAATTCTTTGAACTGCACGTGTAAATCGTGCAAAATGGCAAGGTCATGCAGGCGAGTTAGGTCAGTTTTATAAACCTCCTCCGGCATCTCTGTCTCCATGATGGAGGCTTCAGTCTGTGGGCTCTCCTTGTTGAAGCTAACTTCAGTTTGAGACTTGTCTGTCTCCATGTTAGATGCTTCAGTCTGTGGTCTCCTTGTTGAAAATAACTTCAGTTTGAGGTCTGAGGTAATTTCAAGTTGAGGCCTGTCTCTTTCCTTGAAGGAGATGAGAATAACTTCTACTTTCCTAAATTCACTTTGTCAAAAGCGAGAATATACGGTCAGTTTTGCTCAGAGTCGTGCAAATGCGTGCGTCTCGAGTGCAGGGCGGACAGTAATGCATGTACAGGTAAACTGTGAAATAACTAAAACTTCTGAACATAACATTCTATGCAAATTACCATCAGAACTCCATAGCAACGGCGTTCCGATGGTGATGTCATTCTATGTAAATGATATCACCATCAGAACTCTACAGCAAGTTTCCATAGCAACGTTCTTCTCTAACGGAAGATACTTGTAATTGGTTAGTTATATTCAGATAATTACTAACAAACCCCATTAATTCTTATAGTGGGGGTCGCGGCTCCAAAAGGTGTAAGAACAGAAGCAAACGGGGAATATAAGAATTCCAATAGGATTTGATAGGATTCCTATAGATGCAATACATGCATTAAATCCCTGTATTTACATCACTTGCCTGTGTGACTTGATCAACCACTTGCACTATGACGTAAACCTGCACTGCTAACACTGACTATAAATTTTTTTTGGTTATAGTCTGTTTACTTAATTATTTAATGTTTATACTTTTGTCCCCACAAAGTACTTGGTAGTCATTGTACATAAGATACCACTATTTACTATTTAATTGTTTTTTGTCTTCTCACATGTCCTGCCTATCTGCACACCCTGAGTGTTTCTAGGAGCTGAATGTAAAAAGTACATTTCTCCATTGTGAGATCATTAAAGGCTATCTTATCTTATCTTATAGAAATCCTGTAAGATTTAATCCTTTTGGATTTCCTATTATTTTAGAACCAACCTAAAATAATAAAACCCTGTAATATGACCAAGGATTCTTATAGGATCCTGTAGGTAATATCCAGTAAAAATCCTATAGAAAATCCTATTCTGTAGGATTATTTTAAGCGCTTCACACATGAAAGGAGGGAGGTTCATTCACTCCATGCTGATAAGCTACATTTGTAGCCACAGTTTCTCCTGGGGTAGACTGAGAGAAGCGAGGCTGCACACATCTGCGCCGGTCCCTCCGACCACCACCAACCACTCACAGGCATTGGGTGAAGTGTCTTGCCCAAGGACACGACAGTCTGCCACTGCAGTAGCCGTGGTTTGAACCCCTGACCTTCCGATCATGAGACGACCCGCTCTACCATCTGCACCACCATAAAATATTAGTTTTTGAGATTTTAATTGTGTGGAATTATTTTTATTTTTATTTTATTCTTTATTATACCAGGTAAGTCAATTGAGAAACCAATTCTCATTTACAATGACAACCTGACCAATTATGGCCAATTTAAAAAGAAGCCTGAGGGCCACAAACAATTGGTCCAAGGGTCGCCTTTGGTCCTTGTATTTCCTATTGTTTTGGAACCAATCCAAAATAATAAAATCCTATAGTCGTCTATAATTTAATATTTTTCCAAAATTGCACACACTCAAAGAAAGAGTAACTCACAAAAAAGCACTACAACTACAAATGAACTTGCCTTGAGCTGCATATGAGGCGCTATATACGAACATGCTATTTCTTATTTGAAAGACTAATTATCACTGTTAAAAAAAACTGTAAAATTTACGGTAAAATACCGGCAGCTGTGGTTGCCAGGAATATACCGTGAAAAAAATGTGGAATCTGTAAAACACAATACGGTATACTAGTTTTGTAACCCTAAATTTTACAGTAGACTACGTATTTTTTTTACCAAAATCATAGTAGAAAAAAACAAATATATGTGTCAATTATACAGTAATGTAATGTAAAAAATGCAACTTTCCATAGCTTTTTACGGATATTTGCAGTAAAATAAAAGTAAAAAATATAATAATATTTACAGTAATTTGTTGTTAATTTAACAGTAACAGGATAGACCCTATTATGGTAAATAACTGTAAAAATAACAGGAATATGTTAAACCTTATTAAAACCTTTGACAGTAAAAAACACAGTGAAATTGTATAACAAATTACAGCATTTTATTTTGACCAGATACATTTTACGGTAAATTCCTGGCAACCACAGCTGCCGGTATTTTACCGCAAATGTGACCGTTTTTTTTAACAGTGCTACCAGTATTTTACAGCTAAAAATACAGTATCTTATGAGGAACATAAATAGTTTACCGTACATTTTACATTTGCAACCACTAAATATAGAAAATCTAAAGATGCTCATATATAACCATGGTAGTGAATATTACTGATAAACAATGAGAACATTTGACATACCATTTGAAAACAGACTAAACATATAATTTTCTCTATTCCTACCAAACAGCATAGATCTTGAGAATACAGCATGTGTCCATATATATGGCTGGGAATCCATGGAGGAATGAATAAACATGAAACTAAAAATTACCTTCCCCTGACCTATGAACAGTAATGAGTCACTGGGTCCTGCCTTGGTGAAAGAAAGCACTCAGTGGAGTTTCTAATGCGCATGGTGTCGAAGATACAAGCTCTGCAGGAGTACTTCAATGTCCATCAAGAGTTCACTTTGGACTGGCAGGATCCCCTCTGCAGCAAAAAAAGTTTCAAAAGTTTGATCAGTGCTTGAGCAAAATGCACAGAAAACAAAACGTGCTGTCAAAAACAGATCTATTATATATAGTATATATTGTACTGTGCCGTGTTTGATTAGCTTCCTGCCAAGCCACCAGCTCCTGCAGTGTGCTTTTGTCAGACACAATAAGTCAATTTCCTCATGTTCTTTCTATTAGTCCCCTCTCAGATGGCTCATGTGAAGATGAAAAGCCTCTGAAGCCACTGTCGCTGAAGGTTCAGTTCCTGTCAGAGAGGCCACAGTCGAAAACAAGACCCTTCTAGTCCCAATTACTCTCTAATCATCTTCAATGAGGCCATTGCAGTCGTCATAGAGAAAATATTTAGGTGAAGGATGCTCGGGTTGTGCTGTAGAGGTTTGCAGAAGAGAAAATAGGATGTTGTGGTCAAGCCTTAAGTTCCTTCAAGTGGGTCATATTGTTTGGCTCATGTTTTCCTACATGATCAATATTTGGGAATCCTTTTTGAATCATTATATGCATTTATTTGAATGCATTTATTTTAAATGTTACTGGTTGGTGTACTTCTCTATAGCAATCAATAATTGCTGTTGATGGAACTCAGACCGGTATCGGACACAGCATCCCTCTTCACCACTGTACAAGTAGCTCCTTATGGGCTTTCTATATTTCTATAAGCTTGAAGAGTCAAATTTGATTAATAGTCTGGAAAAACAATGGATGTTACAAGTTGCATTTATAGATGCAACCTAGGAGCACAGATGGATTCAGTTATGAAGAGAAAGTGCACAGTTCAATGTTGTAAAGTAGTATGAGGACAGTAGTATTTCAAGACAAGCTGTGTGTGTCCAAGTAGTGCAGTAAGAAAACATGTGGACTGCGATACAGCTGTTCGTTGGTTCAAATCCCGGCTGTGATCTCTTCTGTGATAACAACAAAAACACAGATGTAGCGGGTGATAATTGTCTATGATCCCATGACTCAATGCAAACAATATCAGTTGTCGTAGCTTAAACTGTGTAGTTATTTGTTCAGTAATTGCAGCCTCCTTTTCTAGTTCGTACTGTATATTGCATTGCCTTGAACAGATGATTTACCCATTTAACCATGCTTGATACGGTGTAATGGCGGATGGAGATTTTCGTCCGTGCCCCAGAACTGAACCGCTGACCTTCAAAGACTGAGGAGCCCCTGCACCCCTTCACAGTTTCTGCACAGATTCCACATTTGTTAAACCAGCAGCCCATCCATCATTAGCGACTTTCTACAGTTCTGTTCGCCTCTCTAACTGAAGCCAAGAAAATCCATTCATTACAGAAATCCATGTGTGAGAGAAAAATATATTTGGATGTGGCCGGCTGAAATAAGTGCCTCTGGACATTCAGAGCCCAGAAATGTGAAGAAAATAAAAATCAATGTGCAAATGAAGAACTTCCTCTGACACTTTACAATGACAACACACACTATTCTAAACATATATGTGTAACATGTTCTGAGGAATAACGTTAAACATGCGTATTAGTCACTAAACATAAAGTACTAGATAGGTTTACACTATACAACACATAATCTTACTGCTTTCATTATTTATTTTGGAAAAGGTAGAGTGTTTACAAATGCAGCGTATCTATCATTAGTGACATTCTGGGTAGTTACAATTCTGCTCTGCTTCCCTCACCAAACGAAGCCAGGAAAATGGCCGATATCTGGTGCGGGGAGAACTATCCTGGAGCAAAAATATCTTTGAATGCAGCCCACAGAAGGATTGTGCCCATGGACTGGGGACTGACTGTGCTTTTGGACGAGACTCCAAATGGCGTTGAATGGTGGCTCTCTTTGAACTGGGTATAATCAGAACAAATGACGGCGGATCCAGGTCAGCGTCGTTGCTAAATCTGAGCTCTGTCCTCCACACAGTTCAGTTCTTCCATTCGCTTAGTTTTAGTCTCACATGCATAGAAAAAACTCAGACTGCCACAGGATCTGGCAAGCCATCATGGATTTGTAAGTAAATCAGAGATTTGATGTGTTTGTGCAACACTCTTCACTTTCTCCTCATCGTCTTGCTTAAAGGGACATGATTTGGTTTATGGCTCTTTCCTTGGAGCCTTTGTTTAGATGCTGACCACTGCAGACCGGGAACACTCCACAAGAGCTGAGGTTTTGGAGATGTTCTGGCACAACAGATGGGATCAAATGCCCCTCCAGAAATGTACACACTATAAGCAAAACCCACCATGTTTATAGTAAGCATGTATTTGTCATGGTTCCGTCCCCCATGGTTGTGTCTTGTGTTCTTGTTCTTGTGTGGTTTATTTTGACATGTCTGTTCTGTCTGTGTGATTTTGCTTTGCTTCCCTTGTGTTGATTGCCTGCCCCGCCCTAATGTGTCTCACGTGTGCCCCGTTTCCTTGTGTATTTATATCCCGCCTCCTGAAGGTGTATGCTGTCGTTGCGTCCTTGGGCAAGACACTTCACCCACCTTGCCTCCAGTGTCTGCGTACATTGGTGTATGAATGGGTGAGAGGATCCTAGCTGTAAAGCGCTTTGAGTGCCTGATGTAGGTGGAAAAGCGCTATATAAGTTGAGACCATTTACCATTTACCCCTGTGTTCTCCCTTGTCTGGGTCGGTGCATTGCGTGTGTTTTCAGTGTATTGTGTCCCTGAGCCTTGTGTACCTCCTGTTCCAATCTCTGTGCCTGCCTGCCTGTAAGTTTGCCCTGTTTTTTTGTGATTTTGCCAGTACTTGGATTTTTTGGTCTTTTTTCGCCTCCATATCGTAACAGTATTCTCCATAGATAGATAAATAGATACTTTAATGTCAGATCTGACATTTACAAGGACATTATACAGATTCCACAAAGACATGGAAAACTATGTATTCAATGAATGAAATATCTTAACTATAGGTTACTACAGAAAAATACTTTCCAAATCGAGGGGTGAGCACAGTGAGCATGGAGTCTTTTGTTTGCATATTTCAGATTCAAAAGGAAGTGTAACTCAACACTTTTAAAACTAACAATAAAAAAAACTGCATTTTCCATTGTAAAATTCCAATTTGCTTACAACTGTGAATTTGTTACAGCATGATGATGCAAACCTCTATCATTCTGTTATCGACAATTGTGTCCTTGAACTTGGACAAATCGCTTGCTCATTTTTGAAAATATGTTTCGATGCATTAGTCTCGCAGAGCATTTTCAGACAATCCAATGATGGACAGTGGTGAAATTACTACAGCCACTCCGACTATTACCAATCACAAATTTGATCGTTCATTCAGAGGGTGTCTTACCCAAGTAAACAACATCATGCCGAATTCTGCCACTTACACCAAACAGCTAAACCTTACAGCTTGCATTTTTAGTCAAGGATAACTTGCCCCACTGCTAACAGGGCTCGTCTCACTCGCCGACGGCTGATTAAAAATGTCTTTGGAGCGGAGAGCATTGGAGCAGAGCACGTCCTTTGCCTGACTGCCTTCATCTGAATAACAAAGAACTGCGTCACTCTCATCTCCAAACCTGGCAGCTCCTCCGCAGCCCCATCCGCCACACACCGAGAGAACAGGCCAATTAACAGCGGACACTGGTGAAAATGAGGACCCCGAGGCTAGCGTGTCTTTAAAGGCTTGGCTGGGAATCAGTGGGTTCCTTTGGTGAAACAGGCTGTCCAATAGTGAGGCCAGAGAGAGACCAGCAGTCATCAAAGGTGGGTGTGCAATTACCCAAATTGTCTTGATATAGAATATGGAGTTTTCGGCTCCTATTGACATGAATGGGGCAGGACATCATGAACACCATTTTGTTGTAATGTCTGCTATTATTCGGTACGTCCACCCTTTAACTTTGCATTTATGTCGTGCGGTAGTGTACATTGGGTTACGAGTCGCGATTACTGCCTGATAATGTCTTCCTAAACATAATATCACCGTGGACTTGAAAGTCGGCGAAGTTTGGGGCAGGGAAGAAAGAGAATATTATTGGAATAGAACATTTCATGTGGCACTTTGAAAGCCCTTCACAAGGGACAATATACTCCATACTTGGGGGTGGTAAGATATGATGCTCTTGATATACAGTTCCTCGCGAAAGTACTAATACACCTTGAACTTTTGCATATTTTGTCATGTTTACAACCCTAAACGTAAAGATTTTATTTTGAATTTTATACTGAAAGTTCACACACCAGTAACAGACAACTGTGAAGTGAAAGCAAAATGATACATGATTCTGTTATTTTACAAAAAATAGAAAACCGAAAAGTGGGGCGTGCATAAGTATTCATACAGCATGAAATAATACTTTGTGGAACCCCCTTTTTCTGCAATAACAGCAGCAAGTCTTCATTCCTCTTTACAAAACAACTCAAGCTCTGTCAAATTAGAAGGAGAGCGTTTGTGAACAGCAGTTTTCAGGTCTTTCCACAGATTTTCAATAGGATTTAGGTCAGGACTTTGACTGGGTCATTCTAACACATTAATATGTTTGTTTTTAAACCATTCCATTGTAGATGTTTGTGTTTAGGGTCATTGTCCTGCTGGAAGGTGAATCTCCGCCCCAGCCTCAATTCTCTTGCTGACTCCAGCAGGTTTTCCTCCAAAATGTCTCTGTATTTGGCTCCATCCATCTTTCCAACTATTCTGAGGAGAAGCAGCCCCATAGCATGATGCTCCCCCACCATATTTGACACTGGGGATGGTGCCTCAGGACGATGAGCAGTGTTAGGTTTGCTCCATACATAACGTTTTGCATTTGGGCCAAAAAGCACCTTCTTCCACATGGTAGCTGTGTCCTCCATATGACATCTAGCAAACTTCAAACGGGATTTCTTATGGCCTTTCAATAATGGCTTTCTTCTTGCCACTCGTCCATGAAGGCTGTCCTTGTTCGGTCTGTTAGTTTAGGTGGACGGCCGTGTCTTGGTAAGTTCGCAGTGGTGCTATACTCTTTCCATTTCTGAATGATGGATTGAACAGTGCTCCGTGAGATGTTTAAATCTTTGGAAATCTTTGTATAACTTAACGCTGCTTTAAACTCATGATGTTGTTAAGTGACCAATACACTCTGACCATAGCTCTGAGGCCCTCACAGAACAGCTGGAATTATACTGAGAGTAGATTACACACAGGTGGCCTCTATTTAATGGTTTGGGCAAGGTGTGAACATTCTGCAGTCATTAGGAATGTTATAAAGGCAATTTAATGCACTCAGAAAAATTATGTATGAATACTTACCATCACCAAGCACTTTCTCACCGACCGCTCACCAGCAACAGGTTGGTTGGAATTGGCTCAAATTTAAACAAAGCACATTCTCATTTGTCGCTAGAGTAAGCCTTGCCAACGGTTTAGCGGATGTTTGGGTGATGAAATACGATTGAACAAACAATGGCCAACAATAAACCACTTGACATACTTGAGCCAAACTGTACCTGAATATAAACACAATCGGCCCGTTTTTTTCGGCTTTGCGCCGCCGTACCCCGTCCTGCCGAATGGATTACTCCGAGTTTGAGAGAGGATGACCTTGTATTTATTCCGTTTGAAGTCGGCAGCCTTTCGCGCTAACATTAAATCTACAGGCAGCTTTCTCACATCAAACGCACCCTCGGCCCATAAACGACCAAATTTATTCATATAGCTCCCACATCCAGCAGCAGTGGAGAGGAATATTAAAGACTGCAGTTTGAGTCCAAATCTGCAGAAAATACACACAGGGCGAGGTTAAGATAGTTTGCTTTTCATTATTGAATGTGTGGTAAGACGGGCTTTGGAGGCCTGTGTCAGGTGCGCTCTTACCTGTCACCCCGGTGCGCTGGCTTGGTGGACTATATAAGCGCTCCCATTCTCGTTCGCTCCTCCTCGCCCCATACGCTCTTCCGGGTCTTCTGTGTTGGCCGCCTTGTCCTCCAGCTCCAGGTAGATTCCATTTTATGTCCAAATGCCTAAATAACACTTTAATACGAACCGTTCACTAAGCAGCCACTTTGTACTGCTTTTAGTGCCGCTGTCGGCCGTGAGCTCCGCACCGCCGCACACTAGTGCTCGGCACCTTCACGGTGCGCGTAAGCGTGACGCCTTTCGTAAAGGTAACGATCATTTCGGCCCATTCACTCTTCTATGCCAATTTCAAACAGTCACTACTAACCAGTGTCTTGGTTGTAGCCACGCTGCGGGTCTGGCAGACTTCTGTGCACTCTGCTTCTCCACTCCAACCAGTCTTGGTCCGTGCGCAGTCAAGCACTTTCAGCGGTATGTTTTTCCATAGTTATTTTTGTTTTCATCCAGGTTTAGTTTGGTTAGTAATCCAAATTCATTTTTTGTAGGTGTCCTCAGTGGTCTGCGGTGGCACTGGCACGTTGCCTCTGCTGTTTTGTTTTGCCTCTGTTTTATTTTAGTTTTGCTTGGCTCTGTGCTCGTTTGCGCTTCGCGCAGTGTATCTCCAACTCGGACACTTCCTACGGGCTCGAGTACCTGGAGGTCGCTCGTGCGCCCGCCACGCGCCCTGGGCTTTGTTTGCCAGGCAGGCAGTTGGTTTTAAATAAGAACTTTATTTTAACAACTGTTCCCAGCGCTTTTTAATCAAAAGGATTTTAGAAATCGACCATTGTAAGTTGATAAACAATGAAATGTTTTGAAATCAATGAAATGTTTTCTTAAAGTGCAAAATAAAGGTTTTGTAAACTAAATGGAACCAGTGCCTCGAACTCTCAATATACTTACTTGCGTGCCTTCAAACTGTAATACTTTATTTTCCCCAGAAAGTCTGGGGTGGCGTTGTCGGAACTTCTATATATAATTTTGAGAATATAACTATAATTTATAGTCTGTTAACCCCTCGGTTGCCACATTCTGGCGTTGTCGGCAGGATTATTGAAGTGAAAAGAGGCCCGGTTTCCATTTAAGTTTTGTGAAAATGCAATGAATGTCTAGCTGTGGAATTTACGTAGCGCTAAAAAGGTTTTCTCACTACCTAAGTTAAACCTACTGGTCTAGTGTTGTGCCAATTCAATGCATGTTTATTTGTGTGTGTGTATATACATTATTGTTTTCTGCATGTAATGGTTTGTTGTGATTTAACAATGTATTTTTCTATTGCTGTGTATATATTTTTGTGGAATTTGGTACTCTGCTAACTGGTTTTGTGTTGCTGTGGAGGTGTAAAACTTAAACTAAACTACTACTTCTCTACAGCTGGATTCCCTGTATTGTATCTTGTTGACACCTATTTTACAAGGTGAAATTTGCAATTGTTCACACTCGCACAGTTTTCAGGCAAAGCAGCAGTTGTTGGCAGGTTTTTTTTTTCTATTGCGTTTTTTTGTTTTTTTCCCTCCCCCCCACGTGTTTTCCAATGGCAGAGCTTCAGAGCCTTAAAGATCAGGTGGCCCAGCTAACCGCTGAGAATGAGAGGCTGCGTTCAGACCAGGCTACCCCTGGTGGCTCCGGTGCAGGGTCCTCTGCTGTGCCTGCAGCGTCAACTGCCTCTGTAACAGAGAGGCTTATGTACATACCCCGGGACAGGAAATGTCCTATGTTCAGGGGTCATACAGGCATTAGTTTGAGTGAATGGGCTGAGGAGGTCGAGGCCTGCATGAGAGCGCGTCACCTGTCCCAAGCAGATCAGGCTTACTTTATGTTCGATCATTTGGAGGGAGAAGCCCGAGATGAAATTAGGTATCGCTCCAGTGAAGAGCGAAGGGACCCAGACAAATTGAGCTCCATCTTGCAAGATTTGTATGGATGCTCCGACTCCTATGTAGCTTTGCAGGAGTCTTTCTTCTCTCGCAAGCAACAGGAGGGGGAGACTCTGCAAGAGTTTTCCCTCACTTTGTTGAGCTTAATGCATAAAGTGAAAGCGCGTGCCCCGAACAACATGCCCAATTCTGAGATATTGTTGCGTGATCAATTTATTGAGCATGTACTCGATGGTGCCTTGCGTCGCATGCTAAAGCAATACGTTCGTCAAAACCCCACAGCGACCTTGCTTGCGGCGAGAGAGGAAGCGATGAGATGGGAGCGTGAGGGTCTTCCAGCCAGCGCACGGGGCCGGAGTAACTCGGTGCCTTCAGCATATGGCCTCCAATACGCCGTGCACGGCGCACCACCGAAAGCCACCTACCCCTCCCAGTCAGAGGTAAGTGAAATGAAGGAGCTCCTAAAACGGCAGCAAGAACAGCTTGATCGGCTCACACAGAGCATTGCCCTCCTGCAGTCATCGCGTAGTCACTCCCCTCGTCGCCCAGCGCCTGTCATCTGTAACCGTTGCCACCGACCTGGACATATTGCCAGGAACTGCCGAGGGTCACGTGGTCCTGCTCACCAACAGCCCCTGCTGCCGGATCACACCCGTTTGGAACAGCAGTCGGGAAACTAGAGCCCACTGAGCTGCAGAGCCACAGCTCGGGTGGGGTTCCTACTGGCTCGGGAAATGTGTCTAGTCGTTCCGTTGCAGTTCCTAAACTCATAGCTTCTTGCCCACACATTGACGTAGACATGGCTGGCGTAAGGGTACCGTGTTTGCTCGATACCGGGTCCATGGTGTCCACCATCACAGAAGGTTTCTTTCGAGAGCATTTCGAGTCGTGGGGTAATGAGCGTCTTCAGGCATGTCACTGGCTACAGCTTAGAGCTGCCAATGGCTTGGCTATTCCCTATCTAGGCTATTTAGAACTAGACGTTGAGCTTTGCGGGAAGTTAATGCCTCGGTGTGGTGTACTGGTCGTAAGAGACCCACCCAGTATGCCTGTACAGGTTCCTGGCGTGCTTGGTATGAATGTCATCCAGAAGTGCTACAGAGAGCTTTTCGGGCAATACGGGCCCTCCTTGTTTGACACCGCTCCCGTAGTTGCGTCCCCTAACTCTTTGGTCGATGCCCTTCAGCAGTGTCATTCGGCTCATCAGAAGCCAACTCCAACGCGACCAGGTAGAGTCAGGGTGCGGAGAAAGCAAGTTTGCCGCATCCCGGCAGGTACGATGAAGATGGTGCCTACTACGTGTTCGGGACAGTATAGTGGTACATCCGCGCTTTTCGAACCCTCGGAGTCTGGCTTACCGGCTGGACTACTGGCTTCTCCATCGTTGGTTCGGGTAGATTGTGGGACCGCTTATGTCCCAGTAGTTAACGTAGGGACCACCGAGGTCCTGCTGCATCCTCGTACTGTTGTAGGTACACTGGACGTAGTAAACGTGGTGAGCTTGCCTGCGGGTGTGACGGAGGTGTCAGCTGCAGCCGCGTCCGTCTCATCGCAGACTGCCACCACCGGTGTGCTAGACGTTTTTGAGGGATTAGATCTGTCTCTTTTGTCCAGTGAGGAGCAGGACCAGGTGCGGTCTCTCTTAGGGAGGTATACGTCTGTGTTCGCTGCCCATGACCAGGACTTGGGCTGCACCAACTTGGTCACCCATGACATCCCTCTCACGGATGATGTGCCAGTCCGACAGCGGTATCGTCGGATACCTCCCTCCGAGTATGAGCTCGTTAAAGAGCACATCCATCAGCTCTTGGAGGCGCAGGTGATTGCAGAAAGTTCCAGTCCCTACGCCTCCCCCATCGTTCTCGTCCGGAAAAAGGACGGAAGCCTCAGACTGTGCGTTGACTACCGCCAACTGAACAACAAAACCCGAAAGGATGCGTTTCCACTACCCCGCATAGAGGAATCCCTCGATGCTCTGACAGGTGCCCGCTGGTTTTCCACTATGGATCTAGCCAGTGGATACAATCAGGTACCTGTCACTAGGAGCGATCGGCACAAAACTGCGTTTTGTACGCCGTTCGGGCTATTTGAGTGGAATCGCATGCCTTTCGGGCTATGCAATGCCCCCGGCACCTTCCAACGTCTGATGCAACGCATCTTTGGGGACCAACAGTGCCAGTCTCTCCTCTTGTACCTGGACGACATTGTGGTGTATTCATCCACAGTCCAGCAACACTTGGAGAGGCTGGCTGTGGTGCTGGGTCGGCTGCAAAAGGAAGGTCTGAAGGCAAAGCTGAGTAAATGCAGCTTTTTCCGGACAGAGGTGAACTACCTTGGGCATGTCATCTCTGATCGAGGAGTAGCCACTGACCCAAGCAAAATCGAGGTAGTAGCTGATTGGCCCACGCCCACCACGGCCACGGAGCTGCGATCGTTTTTAGGATTCGCTAGCTACTACCGTCGATTTGTGGAGGGGTTTGCAAAGTTGGCTGCTCCTCTGCACCGCAGGGTAGCAGAGCTCACTGGTAAGCCCTCCAAAGGAAGGAAGACAGCCCCAATCACTGCTGGTGACTGGACCGAGGAGTGCCAACAAAGCTTTGAAGCCCTTAAGGCCAAGCTCACCTCTAGTCCAGTCTTGGCCTACGCCGATTTCTCCCATCCTTTCATCCTGGAGATCGACGCCAGCCACAGCGGATTGGGTGCTGTGCTCTCACAGGAGCACGAGGGTAGAATAAGACCAATAGCCTACGCCAGTCGTGGGTTAAGACCGACTGAGCGGAACATGTCGAATTATAGTTCGATGAAGTTGGAGCTGTTGGGTCTCAAGTGGGCTCTCACCGAGAAATTCAGGGAATACCTGTTGGGGCACAAGTGTGTTGTCTACACAGACAACAACCCATTGAGCCACCTGTTGTCTGCGAAGCTAGGGGCTGTAGAACAGCGCTGGGCTGCCCAGCTGGCCTCCTTTGACTTTGAGCTCAAGTATCGGTCGGGGAAGAGCAATAAGAACGCTGACGCCCTCTCTCGGCAACCCTGGTCCTCGCAGGCACTGGCACCCTTGGCACCAGGTACTTCCCTACCTTCTGCACTTCAACAAGCCCTGCAGGGTCAGCAGGCACAGGCGTCACAGTCCGTGGTGTCGGTCTTTCCGCGCTGTGCCCCCGCCGACCTCCATGTTCTCCAACAGGGAGACTCAGTCATCCAGGAAGTCATAGCATTTTGGCGGCAGAAACGACGGCCCACTCCTGACGAGCGGAAAGGCTTTTCCCAATCTGCCCTTACCCTACTCGGACAGTGGGACCGTCTGGTGGAACTGGACGGGCTTCTGTACCGACAGGTGTTCCGTTCGGATGGTGGTGGGGCCGTCTATCAAGTTCTGTTGCCAAGGGCCTTGATCCAGGATGTCCTAAAACAAGTGCACCAAGAACACGGGCATCAAGGAGTGGACAGAACCCTGGCCTTGTTGCACGCTCGTTGCTACTGGCCCGGGATGTCCCGAGAGGTAGCTCGTTGGTGCCACGCCTGTGAGCGTTGCCAGTTCGCTAAGAACAACCAACCTGCTGCTCACAGTTACTTGGGTCACTTGTTGGCCTCTCGGCCGAATGAAATCGTTGCCATCGATTTCACCCTGCTTGAGCCTACTCCAACTGGTTTGGAAAACGTCTTGGTGATGACCGATGTTTTTAGCAAGTATACCTTGGCCATCCCCACCAGAGACCAACGTGCTTCTACCGTAGCTCAGGTTCTGGTATCCGAGTGGTTTACAAAGCTTGGCGTCCCTGCTCGTATCCACTCGGACCAGGGCCGCAACTTCGAAAGTGCTTTGATTCAACAGTTGTGCAGTCTGTATGGGGTTACGAAGTCTCGCACTACGCCCTATCACCCGGCTGGTAACGGGCAGTGCGAGCGCTTCAACAGGACGCTTCACAATCTGTTACGTGCTTTGCCCACTTCGCGAAAACGAGATTGGGGCTCCTGCTTACCGGAGGTTCTGTTCGCTTACAACACCACCCCTCACCAGTCAACGGGGGAATCTCCTTATTTCTTGATGTTCGGGCAAGAACCTCGGCTCCCCGTTGATTTCTTTCTGGGGCAGGTGCGGGAACCGGTGGCAGGGAGTGTCAACGAGTGGGTTCAAGAACATCAAGCACGGCTAGAAGTCGCTTTCGAAGGGGCTCGCGAACGCTTGAGGGCTTCAGCCCATCGTCGCAAGACCAACTACGACAAACATGTGCGGGCCGCACCCCTTCAGGAGGGTCAGCTTGTACTTTTGCGCAACTGTGGTTTTCGAGGTCGCCAGAAGACTCAGGACTTGTGGAGTTCAGTGACCTACCGGGTCATGCAGGTCCCAAAGGAACAAGGTTCTGTGTATACTGTGGCCCCTGTTGAGGACCACAGTAAGGTTAAGCGGGTACATCGCTCTTTGCTTAAGGCCTTGGTCAGCTTTGACACACCTTACCTTGTGGTTGAGACTTCCTCTGGCGAACAGCCACCAGCCGGTGACGAATCTTCTTTCGAGTCCTTGGGTGGTGACCTGTTTCTAAGGCCACAGCCTACTCGGGAACCTCCCTCGGTTCTTCCACATCAACATGCTGCTGTGACTTGCACCATTCCACCGCCCTTGCAACCATCACACCCAGTTCCGTTAGCTCCAGGACCTTCTCAGGCTTCTCCTTCTAGAGCGACAAATCAGCAACATGCGCCAGTGGCATGGACCGCCGCTCCTGGCCATAACGAGGTGACCACGCGTAGATCTGCTCGGTCCACGGCTGGACAGCATGCTAACGTTCATCATCTTCCAAGGTCATTGCACCATTCGGCCCGGGGAGGACATTCTGCTTCCTCTTCGTCCAGCGCCGCGGGTGTAGTCTTTAGGCCATGGTGCTAGGTGAGTATGTCCATCGTCGGGGCGACAATGCAAACTGAGGGGGTAGAATGTGGTAAGACGGGCTTTGGAGGCCTGTGTCAGGTGCGCTCTTACCTGTCACCCCGGTGCGCTGGCTTGGTGGACTATATAAGCGCTCCCATTCTCGTTCGCTCCTCCTCGCCCCATACGCTCTTCCGGGTCTTCTGTGTTGGCCGCCTTGTCCTCCAGCTCCAGGTAGATTCCATTTTATGTCCAAATGCCTAAATAACACTTTAATACGAACCGTTCACTAAGCAGCCACTTTGTACTGCTTTTAGTGCCGCTGTCGGCCGTGAGCTCCGCACCGCCGCACGCTAGTGCTCGGCACCTTCACGGTGCGCGTAAGCGTGACGCCTTTCGTAAAGGTAACGATCATTTCGGCCCATTCACTCTTCTATGCCAATTTCAAACAGTCACTACTAACCAGTGTCTTGGTTGTAGCCACGCTGCGGGTCTGGCAGACTTCTGTGCACTCTGCTTCTCCACTCCAACCAGTCTTGGTCCGTGCGCAGTCAAGCACTTTCAGCGGTATGTTTTTCCATAGTTATTTTTGTTTTCATCCAGGTTTAGTTTGGTTAGTAATCCAAATTCATTTTTTGTAGGTGTCCTCAGTGGTCTGCGGTGGCACTGGCACGTTGCCTCTGCTGTTTTGTTTTGCCTCTGTTTTATTTTAGTTTTGCTTGGCTCTGTGCTCGTTTGCGCTTCGCGCAGTGTATCTCCAACTCGGACACTTCCTACGGGCTCGAGTACCTGGAGGTCGCTCGTGCGCCCGCCACGCGCCCTGGGCTTTGTTTGCCAGGCAGGCAGTTGGTTTTAAATAAGAACTTTATTTTAACAACTGTTCCCAGCGCTTTTTAATCAAAAGGATTTTAGAAATCGACCATTGTAAGTTGATAAACAATGAAATGTTTTGAAATCAATGAAATGTTTTCTTAAAGTGCAAAATAAAGGTTTTGTAAACTAAATGGAACCAGTGCCTCGAACTCTCAATATACTTACTTGCGTGCCTTCAAACTGTAATACTTTATTTTCCCCAGAAAGTCTGGGGTGGCGTTGTCGGAACTTCTATATATAATTTTGAGAATATAACTATAATTTATAGTCTGTTAACCCCTCGGTTGCCACAAATGTTAGCTTTAGCGCACAAGAGTGGCTGATGGGAGTTTTCTAAAGCATAATGTTTACATTTTCATATCGGGGTTTTGAGATCTGTTTACTGCTTTCATTCTCAACCAAGCAGCGGTAAAGGTCCATTAGTTCAACTTTGTAACTATTTTCTTTTGACAGCTCACGGACGTGGAATGAAATAGGGCAATGAAATGAACAGATTTGCTTCAGAAAGTTGGTCTGAAGATGCGAGCTAAAATAATGACACAGGAAAATAATTTAACCTGTGCTCTGTGCCAGGTTAAAGAAACAAACTAGCATTAGTATTAAAGGAACACTGCGGAACATTATAGGTTATATGTCGCTAAAATGTCAGCTTTTGCAACAGTGGCTTATTGGGTAGAGTGGGTTGTCTTATGATCAGTAGGTCAGCGGTTCGAACCTCAGCTCCAGCAGGTGCAGACGGTTGTTGTTTCCTTGAGCAAGACACTTCACTGCTCCAGGAAGTGAAGTGCAGTGAGCAAAGGCGGTATGGATCGGGCTATACCTCCTTTTATTAAATTACAACTTATTTGGCCTTTTTAACATCTTGGTTTCTGTTACTTCCCTCTACCCTTGCAGAGCTGGAGTTACAACACTGACTAAAATTATAAAACAACTAAGACACGTAACATAATGCGACAAGTCACGTTTTCAGCCTAAAAACACTCACACTGGTCGGGGAGAGAGATGGAAATATGTCACTTTTCTGAGTCTGTGTCGGCTTTGTTGATGTTACTGTTGAAATGCACTTCCAATAAAGTGAGTGTTGGTGAAAGGGTTTGTCATTAGTGTGTTGTGACAGTGGAGATGTTGTCGGCCGCAGCTGAATGTAACTAATAAAGTAACTTGTAATCTAACTTAGTTACTTTTAAAATTAAGTAATCAGTAAAGTAACTAAGTTACTTTTCAAAGGAGTAATCAGTAATCTGTAATCAATTACTTTTTCAAGTAATCTGTGGCAACACTGGTGGTTGGTGGTGGTCGGAGGGGCTGATGGCACAGGCTGGTTGCCTCACTTCCGTCAGTCTACCCCAGGGCAGCTCCACCAAGTATGGGGTGAATGAATAATGCAAAGTAAAGCGTCTTTGACTGTCCCTAACCCCTAACCCCTAACCCTAACCCCTAACCCTAAACCAATGAAAACTTTTCATTCCTTATGGTTTACGTAAACACTACACACAGCAGATAAAAACAGCACTGATAAGAAGTCCAATTGTGTTACTATTTTGCGCATACTCTAGCCATGAAAGACATTAGCATGATCATAAGAGATGCTCTCAGGACGCCAAACTGAACATGAAGCCAGAAAAACGAAAAATTACAATCGAGAAATAATTTTTGCAACAATGTCTATAACAATAGGCGGGTCACGTTGCCACACCACCGTCTTTCACTCACCAGAACAGCCCGATCTAAAGTGACAGTTTCTGCAGTCGCTTGTGCTTGAAGCTTCCCTGTATGACATGAATAATAAAAAAGCTCTTAGCCTGAATCAGATCATTAGCTTGATCCTGATTAACTCTTCTCCTGCAGAGTTTTCATTTAAATCCAATTAACGCAGCTTGAGTACAGTCATAATACTCCTCTACTGTATCACCACAGCCGCTGTCTCGTTTATTTTTATGGACTATTTACTTTTAATTTGTTATGATTAGGCCCTAATGGATTTATTTGACTGTTACGGAGTGATTTCTGAAAATGATATTTGTTTTTTTACAAAGGCAGTTAGATGATGATTGTGCCCTTCTGAAATGTCAGTAAAAACAAAACAACATTAATTTCTGTTGCACTCGTGAGTTTCCAAAAGCTCCTCTCAATATGTCTCAATAACCAACAATTAAAAGATGTATAAACAATAAAATGTTATTGCTTAATTATTACAACGCTATGGCCACTTGCAAAAGCCTTTCACGTTTAGCAAAAAAAGTAAAATAAAATCTAACTGACGGTATACAAGACTTTGTTGTACTCGCACTACTTCGGGCGTTTGTGTTGTTCTTTTAACAGGGCAAAAGCCAGATGGAGATCGAGATCAACCTGCAATAGTGATCATTAAAAGCATTCATGAAGAGGATACATGTTTTATTGGAGCCTTTGCTGCTGAGGCGTGAAACCCTGATCAACAAAAAGTACAAATACTGTTTTGAGTTTTGTGAATGTGTTGCAGCTTACCATTGTTTTTTCTGCATCATATGTATCAAACTGAAACTAAGCTCACAGCAATACTGGCACGTGATTGGTTCAAACCACCGGAGGTACGAGCTGTGAACGAGGATGTTTTTTTGTTTTTTTTACTTGATTTTACATTTACAAATAAAAACTGGATTTTTACGACAGTTTGATCACAAACATGGTTACAGCACTCATTTTGGTTTTGTCTTTTAAAGCAGAACTGAGTGACTTTTTTACCATAATACCTTTTCGTAGTCCCTCTGAGACTAATACGAGCGTTAATGGGATGATTGGGGGTAATTCATCTCCCCCTGGTGTCTCCAGGCCAGAAAACCACACTTTCTCTGCCTCCGACCCGGCGGCCCCAGTAAAAACAACTGCAATAGAAAACATCTCCCTCACTGCTCTCAGTTGTCTACAAAATCATTCTGTCTACAGCTTTTGGTTTGTTGATGAACATTTTGCAAAATGCTATTTGGTTTATTACGATCACAAGAAGCTAACAGGCAATGCTAACTGGGGTAGCGCCACTTTAGCAGTACATACAGCTAAAATACAGTTTGATCTCCATTCTCCATTGTGTAATTGGGTTGTGGCACAATGTACAATATCCCTCTCTCCCTTTTTCTTTTCTCAGCGTAGTATTTACTCTCACGGACAATCAATGAGTAAAATTAAAAAAACGCAACATGCCACAACAGCTGCAGTGGCGCTTGTGGCCTCTAGGGGCAAAAGTTACTTAGTTCTGCTTTAACCATGCATTATTATCTTGAGTGGGAGTGTATGATTAGACCTTGGCCATTTGTTGCAGACAGGGGCGGTAATGGGCGCTGGCTGAGGGCTGGAACAGTTTTCAATGACTCTAATTAAATTAAACAGCATTGATCCGATGCTCAAATGAGACATGAATGGATTCAATTAAAACTCAAGTTCACCTCAGTGATCATCAGCATCAAGCAACAGGACACACAATCCAGAAGTAACATTGTATGCACTCAATGAGGCTTCATGAGGTTTGCTTGTTCACCTGATTATTGCTCCAAAAAGTTATTTTGGTAATCAAAATGTGTTTTATCATGTTTTTTTCTTTTGATGTCTTTGGGTGTCTCATTTGCAGAATTGTATACACATTATAAAAATATGAGACACAAATCAACTCCTCTGCTCACAATAAGAAACAGCCCTAATTTCACTCCAGCCATTCTTACGTTTTCCATTAATACCAGTGTTTAATTCCCACTGTAATCCAGTTAAAGGTCGTACTCCGTGAGGTCAGACAGGACATCCCGCTGCAGCCGGGGGAGTATCCTGTGAAGGAGGGGGATTAAGTTGCCCTGGTCCGGGTGAATATTCATGAGTTTCTATCGACTGGTGTCTGGATACAGGCTGCTCCAATCTAAAAGGATCTGAACGTGTTTCTGATGCCGCTCGAAGACAAGGGCAAACAGGACTCGCTCTGAACCTCCAGCACGATGACGTCTGAGTCGGTAGGTTTCAGTGGATTTCAAAGGGCACCAAAAGTCATGATGACCTCTTATTACTGCTATGCATACACTACAATTTCTACAAATCAAGGTATTCATTAAACACCATTTGCAAAAACTACCAATTCTACTATACGAGACTACAGCACTACTGCCGCTCCTGCTAAATCCATTTGTCACTACCGTGTCTCAGTAAGTCCTCTCATATCAAATGACCCCGAGACGTTGGTAGCTCCTCGACCCCATGAGCTCTCTGTTCCGTTTCGTCCTATTCCTGAAAGAAGCACACGTTCGATGATGGCACATTGTGATAGATGGAGGGTAGGCTTTCGGCTGCGTCTCAACGTCCGTCCCAAGTCATGATCATGTTTCCCGTCAAGGTCTCTTGTTCACTCTTGAGGCTCTCGAGTCAGCGGATGCCTTTTTTTTTTTTTTTTGACTCATTCCGCAAAAATCTGTGCCGTCGATACAGTAGAAGGTGACTAATAAAGATATATTAGGTATGTTGAAGCTAGAGATTGAATTACCGCGTGTGGGAGTTGCAGGGTTCTAACATGCAACGCTGTGGACAATTGTTTTCCCAGTCTTTCTCGAGGCAGGGCTTCCAAGGAGAGATGAGGAGAACGCACGAAGTTTACAAAGCAGAAAGGAACCGTACGGCCAATGGAATCAAACCTGAAACCTCCCTGTTGTGAGTATATTTGATTTAACAGCAACAAATTCAGATTATACTATGGCTAAACCAAGTCTGAAGGCCAAGTCTGGACTAGACCGACACCTAGATCTCTCCACATCTTTACATAAAAATGACACATTTCTGAACCGAATTCCGTCTAGTACATTTTCTGCTCCAGTCACTCTCTTTCACCCCTATTCCCCATTTATTCGTCTTCGCTGTTCGCACCAAACTGTCAGGCAAATCTCCTCACGTCTCACTGACATCCCTCGCACTTCAGAGCAGTGACCGAGACAAAGAAACCCAGAGTCCTGCCTTTGGGCTCCCAACGTTCTTTTAAGGAATCTGAGTTTGTCCTCTCAACAGCAGTGGGGAGCTCACGATGACGGGCTTAAAGGCTCAGGACGGAGAGATTCCATGATAAATACTGGTTTAAATATTTGTTGAAATGTGAAAATGGCAGTCGTAGCATGACGACAGCAGTTGTAGTACCAGGAGCGTATATGTATATCGTTCCTTTTTGTATATTTATTCATATACGGCCTTTGAAATATTCCTCCCTTTGGTCTGATTGCGTTTGTAATGGTCGCTAATTTCCGCCCGAGCAGAAACAAACAAACTGTAATGGTTTTGTTGAGCGCTGACATAAATTCCGCGCAGAGACGAAAGTGCGAATTGGATGAAAGAGTGGCCTAAATTACTTGAAGAAAAGCAGCCAACAGACAGCATGTAGTGAAGTTTGCCATAAGTGTTTGTGGAAAGTATAGACCGTCTGATGCCTTGGAACATAAAAGAGAATTAAACATGGCGGGATAATGTGGCAGATGCAGCAGCTGGGTCAGAAAATGTGTGTAGTCAATAAATCATTATTATACGGCGTTCTTGTATAAGTTCTAACGCACTTTGAAGTAACTCTGGGAAGGAAAGAGGGGGAGCACGAAACTATGTGGAAGACAATGGACAACGGTATGGTCTTTGAAGGTCTTTGGAAGAGTCCGTTCTCAATATGAACTAACTCATCAAATATCTAATTCATTCACTGTTTAGTAGCATTATGGACCCATGATGTCAAAGGGAAAGAGATGCTCATTATACTTATATAATATATTATATTATATTATGTCACCGACTGGATGAGATTAGATGAGATCGCCCTGTAAGATTTGGGTTCTGGCTATAAACCAGTGTTAAGTCCATTGACTAAAATATTTTGTTGTAATTTTTGTCAAAGTACTGTTTTTGCTGACTAAAAGGAGGCTAAAACTAAATTAAAAAATAAACTATTATTAAAATCTCCAGATAGTTTTGCTATCATCATCAGAACTTCCAGTGACACAGTTTGAAAAAGCCTCATATCCTTTAGATTTATATCCCAAAGGAACAGGTCTGAGCTTTGTTTGAGTGGGAGAAGCTCCAAGAAACTGTGCAATAGGCTGGATTTGATTGAATACAACAATGAATGTAAAGTTGAGTAAATTACTTTTCAATTTAACTTTTCAGTCAACTAGAAGTACATTGAATTTCCCTTAATAAAATTAGACTAAAACTCAAACGAATAACATAAATGATTTTGTAAACGTGCTATACACCCATTGACAATGTATCATTTGTTTGTATTTGGATCTTTTGTCTTTGGATTGTTTCCATGACAGGAAATTGGAGACTGACTGATGTGCTCGGTTTTGTGTCTGCGACTCCCTGCGTGTTTAAGTCATTCATATTCTTTCTGCGGCCCTTCACAAACGCGTGTGATTGTAGGTTAGGACAAACGAGAGCTGAATTATAAAGAAGTGTCTGTGTCAGTTCAAAGCTTGTCTTGTAACGGCTTTCTTTCTTGTGCGAGTTAGAACAAAGTGTTCTGGGGGCGTGCGTTTTTTGACCTTGGATATAACAGTAACTGTGCGGAGCATGAGACTGGATTCATCTCTCTACGCTTCAACACTAAACCCTCACTCAGACAGAAGACAGAGACGGAGGAATGAAGACAGGCTGCAGTTACCGACGCAGAGAACTCGCAGAAGTGGAAAAAGAGCTCAAAATCCTTGATGACGTGAAGTTAAGTACAGAGGCTGTGTTATCAAGATCTTCAGGAACAGACTTTATATATATATATATATATATATATATATATATATATATATATATATATATAAAATCATGTCTTATATAGCGCATTTCCAGACGCTCATAGTCGCTTTACAATTCTGTGCATTATTCATTCATACAGTATGTGTGAATAATTAGGTGGTGATGGTAAGCTACTATTGTAGCCACAGCTGCCCTGGAGTAGACTGACAGAAGTGAGGCAATCAGTCAGATTGTAGCTTTAGGCTAATTTGTATTTGTTTGTATTTGTTGTTGGGACCGTTAAACGACACGAGTCTGGTATCGGAAAAAAAAGTTTAGGTACTAATGGTATCGAAAAAAAAATTAAGTATCGAAAGCAGGTAAGTAGGTATACAGAAAAAAATATATATATTTATTTTTGCCCATATTTCTTGTTGTTTTCCCCACATTTTAGCACTTTTTTGATTACTAATATATTCCCAATTCCCCATTTTTTTAAATATTCCCAATTTTTATTACTTCTTTTTTTCCTTTTTTCTTTTTCTTATTTCTGTCGCAATTTCTCCCAATTTCCCCCTAAATTATTCATAATTTTACACATATCTTGACATTAGAGATGAACCTGATATTGTAAATGTGCAGATCCTCCAAACATTGTTGTTCTTATTATCATTCAGGTAGCGGTATCCAAAACTATGTATCAAGTACTGATATCGGAAAAACTGTAACGGCCCTATTGCCCTACACTCACACTCTCAAACACACTCTCATTCATCCTGGCTTATTGTACATGTTTTTTAGTGGAAGGGGAAACCGGAGTATCCGGAAGAAACCTAGGCAGACACGGGGAGAACAGGCAAACTCCACACAGAAAGACCCCGTCCGGGAATTAAACCTGGGACCTTCTAGCTGTGTGGCACGAGCGCTAACCGCTTGTGCCAATGTGCCGCCCGATACCTCAGATGACATCATTGCAGTACTGACATTATAAGCATACAATAAAGTGGGGCCTGTAGGATTGTAACATTCATTTGTGCAGCTAGATAATCAGTATGTCATCGAGTATGTCTTCATCAAGTATATCTTCATCACGGATCTGACCGCATTCGATATTTCCGTGCAAAAACACTTCCCTGTCTTTTTGAACACTTCAAATGGCTTGGTGTACATGAGCCAGCATTTGGCTCATCAGCAGGAGCATGTTATCTGTCCGTCTGATGGATTTGAACTCCAGCGCGACCCCAGCTGGCACATTTGGTCGCATTGGTGTTCAACAACACGTCCTTTCTATCAGTGAAAAATAGATATCCATTCGTTTTCTACCACAGTCTCACCAGCTTGGCCTTGATTTTCCTTTCGGCATTTTCCTGATGCGACACACATACATTCCAAGCGCTACATTATGTCTATGTTTACTTTATTCTGTGCAGCAGGCTATGGTGGATCTATACTTTCTTACACATCCATCCGAGTGACACTTGGCTCTTGTTAGCATCTCCTGAATATGTTCTTGAGATCAGATGCACTCTGATCGCTGCGTTACGTGATCAGCATCGTATTTCTCTCTTGGACCTGGGTAACGATCCCGGGGCTAATTGGACCGCGTGTCTAAAAATGTGTCGCAGAAGTCAATTTCTAGCATTTTAGCCACAGTCCTCTTCAGATCCTTTTCATAGAGTGGGACTTCCAAAAACAACATGTCACAGAAGACACTATGCCAATAATGTACGACTTTGCCTGTTTGCCGGATGTTCCGTTCCTAAAATAACTCCAGTGATGTAAATGCGTCGTGTCCTTCTGTCCTCACAGAGACAGTAAAACAAGTGTGTGTCAGGGAAAAGGCCACCGCAGTAGAATAGCATGTACCTTTACCCTTCAGACTTAATACTCAGGGAACAAGTCTCCCGGACAAATCTTATATAAAAGGGTTCCCAAAGTGCATTTCGGTTCAGTTCAGCTAAGCTTTACTATTAATTACTGACAGAGTAAAGCACCTTCAGATAATCACACATTACTCTTAGTGTAAAATAACAATGTTTTTTTTTTACAGTCCACTGAGACAGAGCCTAGTTCATCTTAATATCCATTCATTTGAGTAAAACTATTATGAACTACTATGACCTATGAACGTCCATTAGCCAGAACAAATGTAGGAAGATTTGTGTGGCTTAGCTGCGAGTCTTACCTCCTTATTTGTCTCTTTTTGTTTTCTGTAGCGCCTCTTGTGACGCCACCACTGTGCTGCAGGTTCTTGGTGGCTTTTCAGTGTTTCAGAAGAACACATTTGTAGGTCTCAAATATTTGTGAGAATACTTGTATAATACTCAATTATTTTACTTCCCATTACCAATAACGCTGTTATGTATGTAAAGTTAGATTTAACCGGCTGTCAAAAAGGCAACACAGCTTGGTAAATGAACGCCAGAGGCGTTCATTTACAATAGTAGGACATTTATTTGTTACATGTTTTGGTAAAATTGTTTCATTCAAGAGTTGTCCAATAGGTTAAAGTTAAAGGTCTTCACGGTCACTTCAGTGTGCATTTCACAGTCCATATTAAAACAGCACGTCCCAGTCTACAACTTAAAAAGAAGCCGATCCTGGCTGTGTAGGAGCTCCCTTTCAAGAAGAAGGGGAGGTGGGTTGCGCTAACGGGATCCTAAGAATGGGCAATCTACATTCTCACAAACTTACAGACGATGCGCTGGTTTGATGTAGCTACAAGACCATTAACGTACCAGGCTGACGATGCATGGCACTCCCCAAATGACCCCGTGCCGAGACCCCAAACACGTTACTTGTCCAACCTTTGGCCAGAGGGCCAGCATGCTAAAAAACCAATAGCATTGTAGCATAGGGGCTAGTTAGCCTGTAGTCAGGCCAGGTGCTTAACCCCTGTATTTATAAGAGATAATATAATCCTTTATTGATCTCACAACGGAGAAATTCACTTGTTACATTCGGCATTCAATAAGATCACTCAGGGTGTGCAAAATAGACAGGAAAGGTGCAAACTGTTAAATAGTAAAAAAGAGGTATCTTATGTACAATAAGTAAAAGCACACATGCAATCTGATTGGCTCAATGTAAGGGCCACATAGGCTGCCCCATCACATATGGCTAGTTTTGTATTCACTGATGGCCTCTGCAACAGTCCCATCTGTCGTCCCGCTGCCCGTCAGTAACACATTTTAGACAACACTTCACTTCAATCAAAGGCAGGAAGAGACTGTGGATGCCGGATTTGGCAGCATAGCAACATGGACTCACACTGAACTACATGGTGGAGTAACAGCAGATACTGTACGAGCTTCAGGTACAGAGTGTCTTTGCATGGGCAATTTTAACTCTTTATGACACAACTTAATGACTTGCCTGTTTGGCCTCATTCGTCCTTTCATTGTTAGTCTTTTTCTCTGCTGAGTGTCCTCTCCAGACAGCTGCCTTTGTTCTCCAGATGAGATCATAGACTCTCAAGGGCACGATTGAGACGAGGGAGGAGAGAGAGAGAGAGAGAGAGAGAGAGAGTGTGAGTAAGAAAGAAGGAAAGAAAGAGCGATGGGGGTTTGAGAGAGAAAAAGAAATGGAAAAGACAGTGATAGTTATGATGAGGGTCTGAAGTGAGCCGAACAGACAGGTACAGAGCAACAGCCGGCACTAAAGTTGGCACACATCAAGACAAGGGATAAAAATAGACGCGACGCATTGACACAGAAAGAACAAAATCAAAGAGAAATCCCATCTGAGAGGGAGGGAGGGAGGAGTCTTACTGGACAAAGGCGATAAGACACAACTAATTATGAAAATACTGCTCAACAGGATGGCAAGAATCACTCCAGTGTACTCACTATTTTCATTCAAAATCACTAGTTTAACGCTCCCTTTCAGGGGGCAATAACAACTACTACATACTTCAAATAAAAGGCTTTATATTCAGCGCACAAAGGTCTTTCCTCACAACTATCTGCTGATACTAAAGGACACAATAAATGTCCTCCCACCTTATTGCCCTTTTAATACTGTGGAGCTGAGGAGAGACGGACACTCATGAAACCGCTCGATGGAAAGAGAAGGTCCCTAATGTAGCCATCTGTTTCCCTCGTCTGTTGAAATTAGCCCTTGTTGTTGGTATCTCTTATATTAAACTGTTAATGACTCTGGCCCAAACAGAGACAGTGCACAAATCACTTCATTAAAACGTCCTGCCTGCAGATCGATAAAACATTCATTAAAGATTTACCATTAGCCAAAGTTGGCGCGCACAACTTTCCCATTGCGAGCCCTATACTTTTTTTGACGAGTGTTTTCAACACTGTTCCCCGTGACTTAGTATTACTGTTGGACATTCTCAGTTTTCTGCCAGGCCTTGTTTACAGTTTGACCAAAATACCACATAACAGTAGCCTGTATATTGCCTACAGTTACGTTAACCCAAAGCATTTTTTTCTTTATGTTTTTTTTACACTATATACAAGAGATGAAAGGCTTGTTAGAGAAACCGCACACAAGGCAAACACATACTGTACATAAAGGTGGCCCGGATAGGTAGCGTTTGAAGCCTGCTTTTGACTTTACAAGGCATCGTTTTTATATGAACATACAACGGATTTACAATGCAGCTAGATCGGTAGGAAACGCCTGTGAGCCGGTTGCGGTGGTGTTTGGTTTTCAAGGCGCGGATTAGACGTCGAGGTGTCGCCCAGGCAGAAGTCGTGATGCAATCAGCGCCGGTTTGGTGTTATCGGTCATCAGTTCATTTAATGCTCGGATCGATCGGAGCGGGACTCACGCTGTGGTCAATAAAGGAGACGCTGCCAAAGAAACACTGAGTCATGTCCACGACAAAGATCAGCTCTTAATGATATAGATATGCAAAGTCTATGAATGGTATATATTTTTAGTGATGGAACTAGTTCATTTATATTCTCCGTGGCTGGCCGGGCTTGTGTTTTTTTTTGTCCTGTGAAAGCCCCGCGCTGAGCCTGTTGTTGTGTCCGATGCTCAAGGCTAATTTATGAACCAAGAAAAGATGAATATTTAACGCGGAGTTATTGCTGACTGGTGGAGCAGCAGACAGTATCCGTCACGGCTCTTATTAGATTGAGACAAACCGCTCTGTTATAACCACTGACAAACCGCTTCGTAAAGGTCAGTGGAGGACGGACAACAAAGTTCCAAATGGTCAACGGTGTGGCGACAGTAAAAAGCTGAAATAATACTCTCATCTGTCTCGAAGTGTGACCGGGCGGGAGCGCTAGTGGTCCAAACATAAACTGAGTTTGACCTAAATCCAAAGGCAATTAGCGCGTCTCCATCGTCTGAACAATAGCCCACGAGACGGTCAGTTCACATTTAGTTTAAATAACTATGATTTGCAAAATGATCAGTACGTGACAGCGACTCTTTAACACGACATGGACATTATTCATATCCTGACTAAACCAGAACATTTTCATTGTAGGAGAAAGTTGTGTCCACCAAAGGGAATAAAAAAGGCCAAGACTAGTACATTTTCGTTAACCCAAGCCCTCTCACTTTAGTACCAAGACTCTGGAGGAGGAGTCCCCTGAGTCAATTTTTTGTTCCTTTTTTTTTTATTTTATTTTTTTACGATATAAACTTGATGCCTTCAGGTTTTAGTGCACCAAATCGTATTCTTAATCCAAAGTGACCTGTGTTATTTTAGAGGTGAGGGGATGAGGAGGTTCATATGTGGAAGTGGCCAGTCCACACCACTACATTCTGCTTGAACCAGCTGTATAAGATACTGTATAAGCTTTATATATTTTTTTGTTGATACCATACTGATATTGTTTAACAGTACCCAGCCCTACGTAACTCAAACTTACAATGTCATGTTTTAGAGTTCTTTCTAATTGAGATGTAATTAGAGACCAATTCAAATAGAATATGTAAAAGGTCTAAATCACACCAAAAAACAACAACAAAAACAACAACATAGCAATTGCTGATGGCAGCTGTGCAATACTGTTTGAATCAATCATCATAAGGTGATGTAATTTCTCACACAACGGGGCACATTGTAGATGTTGCTCCCCGCTGTTTTTTATTAGTTGCTCTTTTAAAGGTGTAGAGGAGGATGTTCTTTTTCCGGGTGGATCATCAAGACTATTGGTCCTCCTGATTGTCAATCATTCTGGTGATATGTTTACGTAAGGACGTCGTACGTGCTCGTTCCTGGGTAGTTTTCGTTTTTTTGCGCATGCGCACTTTCAGGTGTATATGTTGAGCTTCGCCTTCAGCTTTTCACTGTAGCTCGCAGTTCTCACCGGGTGCTTTGAAAATGGCAGAGAGTCGCAAGAGAAAAAGTGTCTTCGAGGTTTATGAGAAGAAGAGAAAGGCTTCAGAAGAGAGAAACAAGACCAGAGTGTTTTTGGGAGATTCTTTCACACGATGGCGTGCGCTGAAAGCACACGTTGGGCTTCCCACTGACGCTTCAGTCGCGAAGTTTCTACTCGACAGGTAAAGTTTGGCATTCTATTTGGAGAAATCCATTTAAAATCACTTCTAGTAAAAGTGTACATTGTAACTGTATATTGTAACTTTCTAGGGTAGATTAGTTTATTTAGTTTGTAATTTGCATCGTCAGTAGTTATTACGATGGCCACAGGTCTGCTAACATTTCCTAATCTTCACCGCAGCCCCCAAACAAAGGCATGTCAAGATTTTTAAATGTACTAGCAGTCATTTTTGCGATGAAAGTTCTTAAACATAAAAACTCTATCTGAGTGACCGTCTTTATCATCGCGTACCCGCCGCCCCTCCTCCCTCATGGCTCGGAGCCTTTGCTAACAAACAAACAAACAAACAGAGTAGCAGCTCGTGTAGAACACCCGCTCCTGCATCCATTTACTAAGTAATGTCGTTTAAAAGCGGGCCAATCACTAACTGGAAACGAACTCAGAAGAGGATCGTTGTGGTATGCTTTGGATTATGATTTGAGAATAATCGACCGAGTAGTTATTAGGAGAGAAGTTTATCCTAATGTAGGCTCTGATTAGCGAAGCCTTGGCACAGGTCACGCGCCGCGCAGACACGGGAAAGCTCTCCATTTGTCTAAAGTAGCCTTATGACAAATGGTAAAAGACATCACGCTGAAATGATCTAAAATCTTGTGTGTTCATTTTGGATAATCCCAATGGTCACCATAGTATAAATTAGACAAAAGCAACAAGCTACTTCTCCATTGTTCTTGAAGTCTCAATCAATCTATCATTATAAGTAAATAAAACATGGAAGGGCATTTGATATTTTGTATTGCATGACGCTGCTAGCCAAATTTGGATGCCCTTCCATACAATCTACTGTGATGCATATATGTGCACTAAAATATAAAAGATGTGTTATGCTTGTACTTTGGTAGAACAAACAACTAATGTGTATAATTCTATATTTGTTACAGCTATGATAAAATTACATCCACTCCACTGACACACACTCAATGGGCCAGACCCCGGCCTCCAGCTGTGTCCACAATTCAGGAGTCACTGTCTGATCGGTAAGTTATTGTCATATTTATCATCAAGCTACATATTTCTTAGTAGAAATTATTCCTTGTTTTTGTGGCTGGATTAGCAACATTATCTATATTCTGTATTTGTGTAATTTACAGAGAAGGTGATTTCTCTGTGAAGGGAGTTGAGAAAATGGCCAGCAGTAGTAGCAGTGAGGAAGAAAGAAGAACTATTCCACAAGAGGAAGCAGGGTAATTATAATTCAACATCTCTGTGCAGATGTTATTTTGAATGTTATTTATTTTTGCTTTATATTTGGTAATTTACTGAATATATTTTCTAGGGCCTCAACTAGTGTAAATATAGTTGACATTGAAGAAGATTCCTTCAACAATCTACACAATTCAATGTAAGTATTACTGTTTTTTGGGTTTATTTGGGATGGTACTGAAGGGGGCACTAAAATTACTTTATTCAAAAGGATTGACTGGGATGACGACACATGGGATGAAACTTGGACTCCGGATACAGAGACACAATCACAGTCATCCTCAGAAGATGAGACAGAGGAGGTAGATTTCTCAGAAGATGAGACCAGTGAAACCCCAGCTGATGTGGATGAAGAATACGACCTGGGTCCTCATATTTGCATAAGGTATTATTATTATTTGTTCATTTTGTAATGGAAAATATGTTGATGCGATTTTCATTGGGGTAAACCTTATTGTTGCATTTCCAAAAGAACGTCTTCCTGCAATCAATCTCTGAAAGCAATAAAGATGAAAAAAACTGCTACTAGAGCTATCACCTGTACGTAAAACCCTTTGTAGGTGTTTGAAAGGTCTGTCTGACATTCCGGGCGGTGTCTCCAACACATGTAAATGAAATGTCTCTGTCTCCAGCATCCTATTGACTTGTAATAGTTGTTAATTAGCACTGGAGTGGCTGGCAGAAGCTTTTGCTCTTTGGGTGATGTGTGACTCATCTTTTTCTTTACATTTGCAGGTCTGGTGTTGCTCTCCCAAATGGACTGTCGTTAGAGGATTATCCTGTGATTGGCCTTGATCAGACAGTGCACGATGACCCGGAAGGTAATGAAGATGAAAGCCAGGAAGTTGCCACTCCACCAGACGCACCAATGGTCCTCACAGAGGAAGACGTAATCGGCAGGCCCGCATCCATAGTCTATCATGACATTATAAAGCAGTTGCTGGACTTCCTTATTCTTCCAATTGAAAAATGCACAGTGAAGAATTCAATCACAAAGGCACCCTGTAATGCAGCTAAGCCATTTGAGGTTTCTGTAAAATCAAGGTGCTCTGCAGTCATTGCGGAATGGGTGAGTATCACATGTTTACATTTAAATCTCAAAATCATTTCAGTAGTGGCATTTTCTGCAGTGGCGCTCAACTCTTGCACTCTTACAGATATGTCCAAATGGTCACACTGTTTGGAAGTGGAGTTCACAGCGATATTTCAAATATGGAATGCTCGCTGGCGATTTTATGTTGGGTGCAAATATCCTCCTGTCTGGTAACAACTTCCGGAAAATAGCTCTGCTCTTCAAGTTTATGAACTTGGGGATGATCGACCCAACAACATTCTACAAAATCCAAACCAAATTTTGTCTGTCGAACATTGAAGATTTTTGGAAGAGGGAGAGTAGCAATGTCATCAGCCAGTTGAGTTCAAAGGACTCTGTTGTGCTCCTTGGTTAGTATATAACATCTCTGCAACTTGCAATATTATCTGTCGTTATTGTTTTATACATTAACAAAACATTGAACCCATTTATATTTGTCATTATAAGGTGATGCTAGGATGGACAGTCCTGGGTTCTGTGCCGAATTCTGCACATACACCACCATGGAGAACGACACAAAGTATTGTGTCGATTGTCAATATGGACAAACGACAGGTCGGAGGGAACTCTGTAGCTATGGAGAAGGCGACATTCATCGAGACCTTAGACACACTCCGTCCAAAGTTGGGGAATGTGAAGGAATTTTGCACTGATGCTAATATTCAAATATCAGCAATTTTTAGTACGTGGCTTTATGCAATATTAGTTACATATAGACAGATTTGATGTTCAATGAATAATAATACTGCTTTGATGTTTGACAGACAATGGCCAATACAAAGACTGTGGTGTGAAACACAGTTTGGATATCTGGCACGGTGCAAAGAACCTAAGTAAAAAGATTCTGGCTGTATGTTTACTGTTATTGAGACCTTTTTTTGTTTTTTTGGCAAGGAACCAGTTAATCTAATTCAATAAATTTGTTTTTTAGGCTGGACATGAGAAGGACTGTGCACTACTTCTGAGTTGGAACAGAGACATTTGCAATCATTTTTGGTACAGCTGTAAGGAAGCAGAGACCTTTGAAGCTTTCAACGTAAGTTTTTATTTACTGTATATATTACTACACAATTAGAGTATACTAATATATAAAGGGTGTTTGTCAAATGTTTTTTTTTTTTTTAATAGTACGCATAATTTACTGAGTGAAAACATTTGATTACAGGATCTTTGGACAGGAGTTCTGCATCATGTAACTGGCAAACATGAGTGGTACTTTGGGGCCTGTCGACATGGTCCTTTGGAGGAAGACCGGAATAAAGAATGGATTCCAAAGGGCTCTGCAGCACATGGAAGACTCCAAAAGATCGTTTACGATGCACGCTGGTTGAAAAATATACCCAAGTATCTCTCTTTCAGGTAGACATTTTTGTAGTGCAATTGCATTCCAAACCACCAATTTGCTTTATCAAAATTTGGAAAATGCCAGGTTCACACATTGTCTTATTTGCTTCTTTATTTTTGTTTTATAGATCAACCTCAGACCTGGAGTCCTTCCATAACCACATACTTATGTACGCCTCAAAGCGCTTCTGCTTCAAACCACCAGTGTACTATGCTCGGACCCTGTTGGCAGGGCTGGATTATAACTACCACCTAAACCGAGGAGCACGAACAAATGCAGATGGCTCATATCAGTAAGTTATCACTGATCTATAATCCATAATTTATACTATACACGCAATGGCAATATTGACATGTTTTTGTTTACTCCTCCAAGGTATGGCAGAATTTTTAACAAAAGATCAAAGATGTGGCGGCTGTACACCATCAAGAACCCAAAAACCTACAAGTACATTACAGATCTACAGAGTGTTATTCTCCATTCAAGACTGTTGGCTCCTAGGGGGATGGCAGGAAAGCAGCCTCTTGCACTTCATGATCCACGAAGGCTGGGGCTGTTGTCCGGTGGCCCTGCCCCAACAGTACAAGAATTGAAGGAAAAGAAAGCCCGCAGAGGGCTAGGTGAGTTGTATTCGAGTCAAGTGCCTTATTTTGTTGAATTCAATCCTCTACAGCAGGGGTAGGCAGGTTTGTCATTGAGGGACAATTTTCTTCATTGCCCAAATGCCAAGGGCCGAAAATTACAATTCTTGTCCAAAATAAAGCACAAATATTAGCTTTGTACATCATTTATGATCTAAAGGAGTGCTTTGGAAGGAAATGTGAAAATATTGACAGTATTTTCAACATTTTAGAGTGCTTTATCAGGTATTTGGTCTCCTATTTATTGAATAATATTTCTTCATAATGATCTTGGGGGCCACATGTTTTATGCAGGAGGGCCAGATTTGACTCCCTTGGCCTGATGTTGCCTACCCCTGCTCTACAGTGTATGCTGCTGTTGCATAGGATAAAGTCCTGATATGTAAACTTATTTTATTTATATTTTTTTTTAAAGGTCAACCATCTCACACATGACCTGTAGATGTGGTGCTTCAAAAGGAGTGACATACGTGTGCTTCATTTCCCCTGTACATAATGCGCAAATCAATAATTTTTATGGTGAATGTATGTCATGTATAAAAGAACAGCATATAATTTTATACATTTGAGCAAATAAAAGACAAAATCTGCATATGGCTATCTCAAATTGCGTTGATATTTGTATATGTAAGTTCTAAACCGTTATCACATACAGCACATGTTTATGATAAAGAATGGGCCGGTTTACCATTAGATTATACAGAAAATTCTCCACAATGACCACAAGACTACAAGCTGTCATTGATGCTAAGGGGGAAATACACATTATTAGGAACAGGGGTGTGTAAACTTTTGAAAAGGGTCATTTTATTTAAAAAGAGCAAACACTGTTTCACCATAAGTGGCTTCACACAACCACTGAGTGGAAAAAAAAAAGTAAAAACATTCTGCCAGGATATGTAAACTTTAGAGCACAACTGTACAAGCCTACATACATTGTCCTTTGTGAACTTTTTAAAGCCACGTACAAATATTTTAGAGAAGTATGGGAAACTCGATGGAAGTACATGGACAAAGATATGCTTTGTAAGAAACTTTATCAACATCAATCAAAATAGTACATGTAACAAAAAGTTAGCATAAAATACACACATGTATTGATCCAGCTTATTTTATGGTGCAAGTTTACCTGATGAGGTATCTTGGAATAAAGCACAAAGAATTACGTTGAGTACACAAGGTTTACACTCTGGCCGGAATAAAGCCTACATAATTACCATTAGAATCCGGGAAACGATCTCTAATTTTCCACACACAACATGACGCTATAACAATTCTAACTCCTGGTCCCAGAACACCATATTGCCAGACAATAAAGTTCCTATATGCAGCATAGCGGAACTGTCTGTGACTTTCTCCTGTCTCCTGGATGTCCACCTCTGCCCTAAGGTCATTCCAGATTCGCCTGGCCAGTCTCAGCACACCTTCCTCCAAGATGTACAGCTCTATGTGTGGCAACAGTGACGTGCAGTTTTGTGGTTGTTGTTGACAGCATTTCTGTTCCAGCAGTGTTGGCATATTTCTGCAGTTTCCACAGACACACAAGTTGGGTGCCTGTGGATTAGGAGGGCCTGGTGGAGGGGGATCAGGGGTGAGACTCATGAGGTCAAAGATGAGACTCGGTTCACGACTGAGGCATCTTTGTAGAAGTTGTTGACACTCCTCTAATGTCAGTCTCTTTATCCTAGCCTGTTAAAACAAAATCACACTTAAAAAAATGTTCTATTTAGCCCTTTGACACACAGCTTTCTAAACCATTGAACAGGCGAAATGTGAACACGTTTTCTAATAAAAGGGAAAAGTGCAGTACATTCACTCCAGTTTTGAGTGTATTCACTGTTCACTGTCTGCCTCGCAATGTAGGAGGGAGCATTACAATAACAAAAGGAAAGATCACGTCTCACACTGTCTGTCTGACACCCTGGACCAGTAATATTACAATAACAATAGTAATGCTTTGTACTGATAAGAGTTTGTAAGTTAGCCTGTGACGTATTTTGCGACAAAAAAATAACAAGTTAGCGGTTATATGTGTACACATACCTCCTCAGTTGCAATCCTCTGTTTATGAAGTTCTTCAACCCTTTTGAAGTCCTCCCGTGACAGGTCAGCTAGCAGACGGCCACGGGCTCTAGCCCGACCCTTGCCTCCCCTTCTCTCTCCTTGCTCTTGGCTGGTGCTAGCTCTTGGAGGTCTTGTGCTCTGAGCTCGTCTCCCGCGGCCTCTAGGCGCACCCCCCCTCCTGGATCTTGGTCGGGATGCACAGGGAACGGGCTCGTAGTCCATATCTGATCCCACAAGACTGTCCTCTTGAAAGCTCTAAACGGACATAAATGAAATAAAACAATTTAGATGCTAAATGATAGCTTGTTTATGCTCGTAACGCTACATAGACACGAAACATTTTGTATTCACAATCCCTGATTACGATTGGCTTTATACATATTCTTTAAAACAAATTTTGATGGTTGTAATAGATTTTCACTTACCGGTGGGGAGTCTGACATTGTGGAAAAAGTGCAAATCTTCTTGGAAAGTGAGCTTGTGTGAGCGATGCCGACAGTGACTTGTAAACAGAGCGTGCACGAGGAGAACTGGGCTCGTGCATGTCTCTCGCACACGTTTTAGAAGGCGTTCCCTCTCGGGAGCAGGTAGAGCGTTGCGCATGTGCATTTTTTTCAAAATGTGGAGAGGGCGGTTCTTTCCTAAAATTAGGGAAAATCCTCCTGTATACCTTTAAGTCTGAAGTTATAGTGAACTCCAGAGCTTTGCAAAGTCAACAGTGAGACCTGTCAGCCCCAAAACAAAGAAAAATAAATAAGCTTTGAAGTGACAATCACCTCCTGAAGAAACCGCTTCTGGAAGACACCCTTTAATGTGCAGAGTGCGCGCCCTAAACAAACAAACGCTGAACTTTAGATCTAAACCCAACTAAACTTTGGGAATGAAACGGATCCTTTCCTCCTCAAGAGTCCCAATCTCTCCATAACCCGGAGACAAATCCATAATGAGGATGCGTTTGCCTTATTAGGTGTGTTTTAATAAAGTGCGCTCTAACAAAACTATAACTCATATCATCTGGGGTAATCTTTTATCTGCCACTGTAGTTCCCATTTCCCCAAACATCACTCTGGACGGGAGCATAAAATGGTGGACATATTAACGACATGACTTCAGCGTAATGACTAAACCCATTTGGAGCTTAAAATCCCCAGCCCACACCCCTTCTTTCTCTGCTGGTGTCTTTGTCTCAGTGATATTCAATCAGCCCCATCACGCGGCGCCTCATACATGGGCCAGAATATTACACTGCAACCGCAGTGGAGCGCCATAATGGTCTTCATTTGTCATTGAGGAAGGTGAAGCATCGCAGCAGTTTGTCCGGGCTAAAAGCATGTCATGTATATTTCATTGAATTAGAAGTACCATAAAAAGTCCATAGTTAAATTCATTTATTTTCATATTTTCACCAGGGGTCATTTGTCCTGTTTATTTATTGTGTTGTCTTAGGATATTTTTCTCCTCCACATATGATTTCATTCAGATATTTTCGGCCAATCTTTAATTCAAGCAAGAACACTGATCCCTTGACTGGATATTTTGCCAAATACAGTTGCCTTCTGTTCACTTTGTGAACGGAGCAATAGAAATCCATCAAGTGTATTTCCACATCTCTGTCCTATGACCCTTGAACTTTGACCCCGGGTAACCTGCGGGTCGATTAATTGCACGCAGGGACAGGAGACTGGAGAGGAGGCAGTAAGATTCACTGTAGATATGCTACCAGGATGCAGTGGGTTATTGTAACGTGCACTTTACCAAATCGTTTAAATGTTGTGTGTGTGTCCCGATCGTGAATATAAATAATTCAGATTCTGAAAGTGAGATTGCATAAAGTGGGGGTAGGCAGGATTGTGTTGTGAAGGGACAATTTTTTTCATTGCCAAAACACCAAGCGTAAGAAAAAAAGCCCAACGTGAAGCAAATTTTCTACAAATATCATTTGATCTAATGAGGTGTTTTGCCTGGAAATGTAAACGATATCGACGATATTTTCCATATTTTTAGAGCACTTTATCGCGTAATTGGTCTCTGATTTATGTGATGATATTTCAAAAAAATCATCTTGGGGGGCCAGAGGTTTCCATTTTGTTTTTCGGCTTGTAACAGTTCCATGTACAGGTAACAAGATAAATGTTACACATGTAGGTGCAGATAATTACATATCATTAAAGAGCAAGATTTAACAAAGGTGTACACCATGTAGGTGTATGTGTAACAAAGAGGTACAAGGGGTAATAAAGAGGTAGCGTCTCTCTTTAGATCAGTGGTCCCCAACCTTTTTGACTCACGCACCCCTTGAGTCGTTCATTTGTACTCCGAGTATACTCCCTACCTCAATATTATATTGCCAATATTATTACAAAGTGACCAACTAAACGAAGATTATTCATTATTTCTTTTTAAATCTGAAATAATTCCAAGTATCCCCTGCTAAGTGGTCAAGTACCCCAGTACCCCTGAGCTCTTTAGTTACACATTAGGTACAATGTATTTGCACATTAGTTTTGCAGTCATTTCCCCCAATTCATGAAACTAGAATGCCCTTTATAAAGGCGGCACATTTGTATGACGGCGAAACACCAGCAACTAACATGCACACCTTTGTTACACTTTGTACACCTTTGTTAAACCTCGCACTGTAATGTGTAATTCCATGTACTTACATGTGTAATTACTTCCTTGTTCCCTGTACTTACATGGAACTCAAGGGCTGTAATCTATTTGACTGGACGCAATAAGCAAATTCAAAGGCTGCAGTCATTAGGTCACGTGATACCCTTTGGAAAGAAATATAATAATAATTGCATCTTTAACACAAATTAGTTTTTTGTGCAAAGCTGCAGTCACTCCATGCTTTCTGCACGTGTCAGAGCCATCCGTTTCCTCCACAGCGAGCTCCAGCGAGGCCTTGTATTGTCCTCATTAATTGCGAGGGGGACATGCCTCTTCCATGTATTTCATTAATGCCAATGAGATGTGCCCGAGATTGTGTGCAGGAGGCGGGCGGCGGAGCGTGCGGCACGTTCCCCTGAATGCAATCTGGAGCTGATCTGGATTCAGGACCGTCCCGTGATGGATTATTCCTTGCGGGGGCGGCGCAGAGGGTCGCCCCTTTCCCGTGGTCACGACTCCAATGCTGCAGCTACATATGGGATAATAATACATTCATCAAGAGGCAATGAGAAACACCCCCGGGACACAAGAAACCAATGTGTGCAGGGGTCGTGAGGTTTACGCTGCAATATGCTATGTAAAGGATGCCTTATCTTTGGAATCAAATCATGGTATTACTGTTTGATATTGCATTTGACCAGGATTTTAATAGGAAGCCATACATAACACTCAAAACAAATTATTAAAAGCCAAAGCAACGATATATGAAACAATTCCAAATAAAGAGAGTTTATTTATTAACTCTTTAGAAACACCCGACGTGATTATTGTAAAGAAAGTTGATCCTCGAACATACACAGGTTTTATATCTTACAAATCAGTATGGAAATGACAATACCTAACTACCGTCAGTGCTACATTTAAAAACACAAGAATAAAACCAGGTGAGAATGGAATTTTGCAATTAAAATCTTTGATAATCTGTCACAGTGGGTTCAGAGAGGCAAATTGGTAGTCACTTCACTCAGCTACTAAAGTGCTGAGTATGACTAAGGAGTGGATGAGACAAAGAAATGGCACAATGTGTTATGAATCCAAAGCATCACTATTATTTCTAAGAGGCAGGTGATTGCTCTGGGAGTCAAGGGTCAAATAAAGCTAAAGGTGAAGTCAAAGGAAAGAATAAGAAACCCGGTCTACACTATCTGCGATTTAACAGTATCCGTGCATGTGCTGTTCACACATGCACATGGGATGACAACCAGTCTTGGGTTTCAATGGCTTCATTGCATGACATGCCGTTGAAAACACATATGTAAATATACATGAACACTCCTGCTTTAGTTTTGGCTGATTGGCTTCAGAAACACAGTGGAAAAAGAAGCAAAGCAGGAGATGGAAGAAGACTGTAATTTATTACAATTTAAGCAGAATGGTCATTTGTCGACTTCATAATAACCTCATGCAGAGTATTCCAGTACTTCCAACAGCCTGCTATCTCACCGGCGACTAGTTGGAGACTCGAGTTGCCCCTGGTTACAGAGCTACATGATACTGAATATGTTAAGTAAATACATATATAACTAGGGCGCTGGTTAATTACAGATGGGTTGACGAGGGATTGCGGAGATGTCTCTGTAACTTCTCTGTGACGTCCAGTGGTTAAACTGGGATTTGGGAGGTGGAACTCTAACCTTTAACAAGCAGTAGGATACACGCTACATTCTATATTTTTATGTACTGACTTGTAGTCATGGGTTCTGAATAGTATAGTATTCATACTGCACAATACAAGGTGTTTGATACTGTAATAATTTTATTTTCCAATATTTTTTAAGACCTTTAATTATTTTTAGATATCCTTTAGCAGGTTTTAACAATCATAAATGATTAAGGGTCTATGTGATTTACTAAATGAAAAATTCTGCTTTTGCCATATCCACTCTTTTTGTTTTGTTTGTTTCTGTAATCTATTAAGCTCCTCTCTGGGCAGGCATGGTGCTCTGCAGTCCTACAGTACGTCTAAGAAGAACTCATTTCTTGACATTTTGTCAGGATCCACTTATTCAAAGGAGGCTCAGCCAAAGAAATAAACATGAGTGCTGAAACATTACTTATTAACAATTTTGGCTTGTTATTATGTTGTTCATTTTCTTCAATAGAATAATACAGAATAATAAAGAGCCTAATAAAACTAGGACTACTCAGAACTAAACCAGGGCCAAAATATGCAATATCAGGACTAAGACAGGACTAAATCACATCTAAACCAGGCCAAAGGCCTAACACAGAACGAGTGAGCTATATGTGAGGACCAACTGAACCAAGACCACATGTCAAACAACATGACTAACTGCTCAGCCACTGCTCCTCTCAGTGAGCGGTCAGAGGGCTGACCAAACAACTGAGCCGCTGTTCTGTCCAGACCTCGCGCAGAACTCGCCGCGGAGCGATGCGAACGCGGCGCGGATAATGCCGAAAAATATATATTTTTATGGAAAATGAGGCGCGGGTCAGATTTGATTGTTTGGCCCCCGGGACGCATATTGAGTAGGCTCAACCTAGTATTTTTATTGCATTTATTGCAATGGCTCAAACTGAATTAAACTTGTGGACACAACTATGAACATGGCATCTTGTTCTGTCCCTATCAAATACAAATCACAGAAACAACTCACATGTTGAGGACAACAAATAGTGTTCACAACATTGCCACAACTGCTTGAGACCGCATTGACCTCTCAGAAACTATGCGGAGACCACACAGAGACTACATGGAGACTTGAAAAAGTCTCTGTGCAGTCTCTGTTGAAATCGAACCTGTTCGTTTTCACTGATACTACCTGGAGACTCCTTATCTCCAGGGGACATCTTCTCAGAGACATCTCCGTGACCAGTGGAAACTCGGGTCTCCAGTCCGGTGAGATCGGCCGTTTAAGATCTGGAGAAGGCTGCACTGCGGTCATCCATTGCTCCTGTGAGGTTTTGAAAGATGGGTCAAATGCATTTGTTGTGTTTATGGTCAGCAAACACAACAAATGCTGCGCTGGCGGGAGGATAGACCTCGCCATGTGCGGCTTCAAATGCTGGCTATGTGCTGAACAGCGGGTGGGGATATGAAAGTGGTCTCTAAACTCGGGCGTAAATGAGTTTGTGTTTTTGAGAGGAAGCACAGATGGAAAGTGTCAAAGCAGCAAATCACAGGCTTAAAATAATCACACATGAGTTATGCACAGTAAACAGCCAGACGTCCGGAAACTCTCTCGCTCTACCCCCAACGATAAATCGCGCTCGTCCAAAACGCGGCGGCGGCTGCTACTTGTTTGAAAAGGAAATTGAGTGGAATCAAATGAACAGAGCCACAGCTGGAGCATACATTTACATTTATAGAGATAAGTTGCCTTTCACGCCAATCACGCAGCTCTCTTCAACGCGGTCCTGCCGTAGCTTCCGCTGTCGAGCAACCGTTGTCCTCAAGCGAAGTCTATTCAGCGCCGTTCAAAGGTGGGGTTTGCATCTACAGCTGAACATGGGGCTTGTTTCATCAATCGTACCCTTCCCGGAACTTGAGATTACTTGAGATTGGGGCAGTTTCGTTCCTCTGACGGCAGCAGGGCTAACCTCTCTGCCACATTTCCGAACATAAGCATGATTGTGTGCATGGATTCATAAACACTCAATTATACTTTGCAGCTTTTCTCTGTGCCGCGTAATATCAATGAAAACCCAGCTCTTTGCTCCCAGTTTTGCACCGTTTGTCTTCCCCATTTTCATTTTTGCAGAGCGCTACTCGTGTATCTCGCATTTCCATATCGCATCCGAAACGCATGGCCCGGTGATCGTACAAGTGCTGATAATTAGATTTGAGGGTAGCCTCCGTTACAGACTGTGGAGTGCATCTAATCGCGGCCAACGCTTCCACACTCTCCCCAGACTCCCTCCTCTCTTTCTCGTTCTCTTTTTTTTGTGTTTTTTTTTTGTTTATTTCTCTTGTGTTCTGCAGCCCGCTCCATTTTCAGACTCTTTTGATGGCCATAGCGTAACTGGAGCTGAAGAGGTCCGCAGCTCAACATTTCCCTTGGCGAAAATAGCCCAGACTTCAGAGAAATGGGAGGAGGAAAAAAAGCACATATAATGCGGCCGTGCCTCCCACACTGAGGGAGCCTGCGACAGACAGATCTTAATGTGATGTCAGTGACAAATGTGGAGACCACAAATAGCAAAAAGTACAAAAATAATCCATGTACATATTACAATATAAATGTTGGGATCTCTAAAGCATTCTGGGTATTCAAGGATCCCCCTTTGTTTGGATCATTGATCTGTGGTCATGATTTAGCCCTAATACATTGAACAGTGAGATAATCTTGCATCCGAAACTTAAGCCTCGAGCAGCCACTGCTCCTGAATGACGGCGGTAAGGCAGCCTTTATGAACGAGTTAAGGCGAGACACTGCAGGTGAATGGGGAATATTTTCAAATTTAGAGATATCAATTTGAAACTTCTGCTGTAGATTATGTTTTCATATAAAAATAAGACGTTTTACACCTGAAAATGCCCAACATTTTTGGCAACAAAATACAAATATTGCATCGAGCCAGGTTTAGATTTATGGTTTTATTTTGTTGACATATTTGTTACAAATACACTTTCAGAGGGGAGTTTGGATACCTTAGTTTAGTTTTAAAATAAGATGTTTTTTAAATTCAAAACTTAATAAATCAGGCTAGGAATTAGATATTAAAAAGTCCCTCTGGAAAAAAACCTTCAAAAATATTGTCTAAAGTCTGAGGCTGGAAAGTCTGAAGTCTGTAGGAGCTACTGATGTGGAGATACTGTCGCCATGTGAGAAAAATGTATATTGAGAAGATGGTCCTTGAAATTACAATTTCCCATAAAAATCTATGGAGTAACATTGAGTCTGTGCAATAATTAAACATGTTATTGTAAAAATTAGTTATGTTTTTGGTTTCCATGTGAAAATGTATATGATAAGAGACCAAATTTCCTATTGCACTTTAAAATCACCCTTTCACTTCACAATAAAAGGCACTTAAATGTGATTCTTCGTTGGCCCAGTCTGCCTCAGTGCAATCGGTCCCCATGTGGATAGAGTGAGGAAAACGTACAGCTCTATTGCATTATTAAATAAATTGAATGTGTATTCATTTTGTGTGGAAACATTTTCATTTGGGAGCGCTGAGGCTGCCACTCTCCTCCCTCTCAGCCCATAGACTTCATCAAATACTGGAGACGCACCAACTGGGAAATCGATGGAGCCACACACTGTTCCAGAGCCGGCTCACACTTCAGTTCAATTCAAGTCAATACCATTTATTCAAAAATACAATGCTAACTTTCTTAGGATTGGCAAATAGTGCAGGACTCCACAAGCAAATCTGCAATGTCACGCTTCGCCAAGCCAACTCAGTGCTTTTACAGGACGCATTATGAGGTTATCCTTTTGAAGCGCGTGTAGACCCTGAGTTAGCCAGTCAACATGGCAATCCTTGTTACTGGACAGGCTGTAGCTCAGTACCTCGCACATTTGGTAGTTTGGGACAGTCATTGTGGTCTTGGTCAAGATCACCAAATGTGATTTATAGAATCAATTAAAATAGATTTAGCCGGCTTTCATTATGCTTTGGTTAACACATTGGCACGATGCGTTACGAATGCCATTTTTCCGTCATTCATGACATCTGTAACATTACTTAATGCATCCTAATAGGGTTCTGAACAGAGCACATTGGTTTATGACGTTTGTGAAGAATGTTTTTGGCTGCCAAAAAAAATCTTTCACGAATGTCACAATTCACTCTCCTTCACCCCCAAATCGTGGAGTTTGCAACAGAGCGTGTCCTTTCGTGATTAGTGGAGATTCATAATTCAGCGTGAGAGCATTCTTGGAGCACTCGTCGTAAAGATTCACTGTTTTCTCTTAAACTTTCTCTTGGCAAAAGGCTAACCTATAGACATGAAGCGTGCAGCAGCCGTGTAGCGTGGAACCAAACAAAAGGCTGATTAGCCAGTCACTTTAAGAATTTGGTTTTCATTGAGAAAAAGGCAGTAGTTACCTTTACGAGAAGTGGCACTCTGAGAGCTGAAAAGGCAGACGGAGCTTGGCTCACTTCCTGCCAGCGGCGCTGGAAGCATTTATGTTTGGAAACGTTAATGTATGAAGATTGACATAGCCTAAAATACGATAGCTGGAGGACAAAGTATCCTCCACAAAAGGACCAACGCGACTGTGCAAATGTGGTGGTACACACTTCCGCTGGTTAACCAATCACCGCTAGATCCGACTCGATATTAGGGGCGCATCTCACCTTCAGCCCACCTTTTTGCTTCTGATGTCGCGTAGCTAAGCCTGGGGACGGAGCTGCTGCGTCTCGTGCCAAACACACCGTTCATTTGCACAAGGCTGAGGCCGCGCTACGCTGTATATGCATATGCGTCCTAGGTGAGTTTCCGTGTGGTTTTCTTTCATTAATTTTAGTCCGATCTGTCCTAACTGTGTTTGTAGCATGTTGGCGTCTTCCTCAAGCTCACGCCTCTGCCGTGTGCGGGCTCTACCTGTCGTCCCCGTGGGCTGTGGCGTGGGGGTTGTCCTCGCCGTGCGTAAAGCTGTGCTAAGCGGTCGTATTGAAAGAGAACCGGGTGATTCGTGTGTGGAGTGCTTCAATCGACGATGTGTTTTCACAGTGCTTCCAAACAAATGCATGCCTGTTTCTCCTTCTAAAACAGATAATATGTTCATAGGGTCCTGTCCCTACCTCCCCTTCCATCCTATCTGCTTGTGGGTGCTTCAATCTGCTGGTCGCTTGGTTACAGCAAACGCTGACCCAGCGCGCAAGTGTAAAGGAATAGGCCACCGCTTTCACAAACTGATACATGTTCTTACCTTAGCTTAGACTAGTCGATGCGTAATTGTCTGGTCTTTGCGCTCAGTCACGCAAATGTTGTTAGCGTTCAGCCCCTCCCAGCAAAGGTATAGCCCCAAACTGGAGCTGCATCTTCAAGACTCTGGATGGTCTCTTTCTCCACGACGCGTGTGCATATGGAAACTGCCTCGAGGCGTCCCGCTTCAGTATAGGTCGATTGAACACCGGCTCCTTATTGCGCGGGATATACACTGCGTTTCGATGGGGCCGAGCATATGGCGGCGCAGTAGAATCCATGCTCTGAGGCCTGCTGGTGTCATCTCCTCTATAAATCATCATTACTCTGTGTGTACACGCATATCGTTTGTCCACATTAGAACAAAGAGCCTGACAACTGTCTCCGGAGTTTACTGTGCCGATGCTGCACACAATCAACGCGCAATTCCCACATATAGAAGCGTGTGCCGTGTTTGATGTTACCGCAGTGAACTGATGACAGGACCAAGATTCTTGCCTTTCAAAGTACCTTATACCGTGTTACTTTTATTTATGCTTCAGCAATGCATTTAAGATGTTCCTTGTAAATGTTTTATCACTAATCAATAAACCAACTGATGCTTTATAGACTGCGGTTATTACAAAGTGTTACCATCCTCTTTTTAGTCATATTTCCAGAGCACGACATGTCTGCAAGTCTATACCATCTTTCATGCGAAACACTTGTACTGTATGTTTTTTCCTCTGTGAAGTGTCTGGGGTGAGTGAGACAGATGGGGGCTGCAGCGGCTCATGTGCAGAGCCTGTGGAGACGCTCTCAGAGAGAGATGAAGATGAAGTGAGCGCTCTCCGTCAGCACAAAGAGCAAAACTAAAACACACGTCTGCTCAGCGCGACGTTCAACATGTCTCCGGCCGACAGCGCGGACAGGCCTGGGCCGCCGCCGCTGTCTGTAAAGGCCTTTCTGGGATTTGTCTACAGGGAAATAGATGTCCGGGCACAGGGTGAGATGAAGGTGCAAAAGTGACAGAGTAGAGAATATTGCCAGGACTAATAGGATGTCAAGGCCAAAAACCCTGCTGAACCAAAACCAGAATAAGTCTAGACTAAACCTAACAATACAACAAATGAGGGAAACATTACAGACTATGTGTTTATTACAAGTTAGCGAAAATAGGGAGAAAGCCAGAGGTTTTATATTATTTTGTCCACAGCATTTCTAAAAGCTACAAGTTCAAGTGTGTGCCATTTGAGACGCTATTCACTTCAAGGATAATCGAAGAAGCAGAACAAATGTTTACTTATTACATTGACCATTGAGGTCTCTGTTGTTGGCCTTATCGCATAATGGCATAGTATGAAGTAATTGTTCATGTTTCAGGACACAGACGCCTCATAAAGATACTAAAGGTGCATTCAGCACCTCCCGCAGCTGTCGATGTCAAAGGCGCGGTTAATTAAGATAAGTTAAGACAAGATAAGCCTTTATTGACTTCACAATGGAGGAATTCACTTGTTACACTCAGCTCTCAAAAAAAAAGAAAAACACTCGGGGTGTGCAAAATAGAAAGGACATGTGCAAACAATTAAATATTAAACAGAGGTATCATGACTACAAAAACTTAAGCGGCCAAAAAGTATAAACAATACAAAATTAAATAAATACTGTAGATTATAAGAAATGTCAGCATTGGCAGTGCAAGGTTTACAGTCATAGTGCAAGTGGTTGATAAAGTGACAGTTACAGAGATTATTGCACGTAGTTTTGCAAAAAGATTCTTGTTACTTTACAGTAGTGTTGTACAGTCTGGCAGCAGTGTGGATGACAGAAGGTCATCTGTCTGAATTTGTGAGGTGAGGGCATGGATGTATTATAATAAACGGGTGAGGGAGGTGCAGCGCTGGTCTCCTTCTGCTGTTTGCGAGTGTGGCGCACATGGTGGCGCATCCAGAGGCGCTTATTGGTAATGTATCGGTGCCGGACCGGCAAAACTGGATCGCTTAAGGCAGCTTTATATTGTTGAGGACATAAACTCACCTAAAGACACAGCAGTGTTGGGAGAGTACAGTGAAACAAAAATCTAAATTTGGCCAAAAATGTAATGTATTATCCCCCAAACAGATGGATTGAAACAGACACACTAAATCAGTAATTTGTCTATTTTAATCCTGCACAGTAACATTGCTTTGTGGGGCTTTAATATCAGCACATTTGTTTCAAGCTTTTTATCGTTTTCTGTTCCATGCTGGAGCCCGTCGTCAGATTTCAAAGTGCCAGCGAGCCATGAGTCCAACAGTTAATCAGAGTTTCTGCTTAAAAAAGATTTCCAAGGTCCAGGCTGTTTGTCGAAGCACCCAGCAGTGTTTACCCAAACAAATCACCATGAGTCCGATGGTTAGCTTGACAGAATACAAAACAATTCTGACCCACAAATAAATTTGGGGCAAAACCAACTACACCAAAACAAATGACACCAAGTCGACGAGCAACCAACGAAAAAAAAATAAAATAATAAAAACCAGCAGGGAACTATGAATCTCCTAGTGATAGTCCAAACGATAGCACTCCGCTAACACGATTACTGCTGGTGAAACAGGAGATGTGAAGCGATGCTGATGGCCACAGAGCACAGATGAGTTAAAAGCCGCTCTCATGTAACATACAGAGACATACAGCTACACACAGGGCTGAAGGGAATGTGCACTTGTCCACTTCCTGTGAGTTGGACTTGATCAGATCATAGACAACATGAGGTCTGGACTTGGGACTCTGGCTATGGTCAATCCAATCCACAGACACATAAAACGTAAGGAATAGATAGATGGGTTTGGTTCCATTGGACATTTATTATGATGTACGCTTATAGTCTGACCGCCGAGATCACCATCAGGCCTGTTTTGGATGTACAGTGCAACCATGCAGGCCTCCTGTCTGTCGCCATCACTTATGTCCTCCTCATGTGTAACCTGTGAATAGGATAGGAATGTGAAATCATGAAAGATAATATAATTGCAAACCCTAAAACGTCGTGGGAAGCCTGGTTCACCTGGGAAGATTTAAAAAAAAAAGGTCAGACCTGAGAGACCCTGAGAGATAAAAAGTCACAGATTTGGTCGTACAGTGTGTGTTGTGCAGCCACACGACAAAATCAACACATCACACACAAACCACTTTCACTCACGGACATTCCCAGGCTAGACCTCTCGAGCTCAAACGCGACTTCAAACATGGCGGACAAAGAGGAGGCAGTGGTGGTTTATCGTTTGTTGTTAAAGGTGCATTATGCAACTTTTTATGCGAAAATGAAAGTAAAAAATGTGAAAATGCTTCCTCGCCGCCTCATCACCTCACTTTCTAATTGGCTGCACGTCGCAGTCAACACCACACACCATGAGATATCGGCCCAAACAATCCAACATGTTGAATATCCCCGATTTTCGATCAGGGCGGTCCCAACGTCCTTCCGAGCTGACGAGAGCCGTCTTAACACACTGCACACAGCAGGAACATCTGATAAGATTATTCTACGATAATCGGAGCGTTCCTTAAGATTATCGGAAGGGGAGAATAGGGACTATAATCGGCCTAATTATCCTAAACCAGGCTTTGGTTGGGGATAAACAACAAATAAAAAGGACGCAGAAAGAGTTTAAGAGATGAAGCTAAAGACACATAAGCTACACATTTGAAACTTCTTTCTGAAGTCCATCGCTCCATGTCCCTCAGCTCAGTTGGTCACACTTTTACTATTTTAGTGATCACCCGCTGTTGGTTTGAATGGGAATGACACGAAAGAATACTTGAAACGTTATACAGCATACACAGTATATCAGTAGCATGGTTGAATGCTTTGTCTGTGCGTTTCCCTACAACCAAAATGAAAGCTTTCCTCATGTTCCTCGAGGTTCAGTATGCACTGATCATTCTTGCGCAAAAGAATGGACGTCACCAGATTATGTTCCCATTGAATTCCTTCTGCAGGAGCATTTCAGCTAATTACCTTACTCCTAACAAGAATAAATCCCCTCCTTTCTGTTTGAACGGAAATGAATGGTGTCTGTTTATGTGTCTGCACTAAAGACTTGAATGGATACAGACATCATCATTTGCGCTGCGAGTGTTTGATGAAGAGGGACTGTCGGCGTTCGGCAACTGCCAAGTCAACCCAGCGCTCCTCAGACAACCGGCCAAAGCAGGATTGATTACGCTGCGTACTGTTTTCTGTAACAGGCTGCTTTCATGCAATATAAACTTCACAGTCGGCAAAACGCAAGAAAGATTGTGTTTAGTTGGGTGACAGTAAGGATGCAAATGAGGCACAATAGACGAGGAGGAAATTGAAGTGAGGTTCAAAATGGAAGCAAATATTTCCTCTCATCACGGGTCAAGAGTACAAATCTGGAGGTGTGCAGGAAGCGGATTGATGATGACTGCTGAATGTCTCTCCTCTTCATTCCTTGTCCCCGTCCCGTACGGCCCTGTCGAACAAAGTGTCGAGCCCAAATGATCTTTAAAAAGAGTATACTGTCATGCATGACAGTCGGTAACAAGTCAACACTTTATTAGGAGGCTGGAAATGAGCCAGTTGAAGGGGTCGTATTGGTTACAGCCAACTGCGCCAGAGCCTTTCCCAAACTGCAGCCCATGTGTGATGTTCCCCCTCTGCAGTGGGCAGTATCTATAAAAAATTGGACGGGATTAGGACTGAGTGCATCACTGGGGCTGCTCGTTTCAGATGCTTCGGAGATAAAGTCGGAGAGGCCAGACTGAGATGGCTTGGAGGAGGGATAGAAAAGATATGGATTGAATGATTCTGAGGTGAGCTGCCAGATAGGACACCTAGAGGAAGATCTAAGAAGAAACGTACATTATATTAGATGGTATGAGGCAAGTGTAGAAAGCAGGCATTTGGCTTTTAGAGCCCTGCAGGCAACACTTGAAAGAACTGATGCTCTCTCCCTTAGTGCATTGGACGTATGCGGAAATACTTTTGGTCTCTCAGAATTGATATTTTACATTTCAAAGGTTGAAATAAGTAATTAAGGGGTGAGAGACTGGGCTGTCCAGGATTTTGTAATTGGCCTGTAGCATCCTCTGCATGCAGTAATGGGAGTGTTATAAAACTGATGACACAGAACTCCTCAGAACGGGTTCAGAAACGAATGGTGCGCTTTAATAATGTAGGGAACAGGTTTCTATTCTCTTTGTTAAACAATAACAACAGGATATACCGATCGGAGTGCTTCAGCAGTTGAAGACGAAACAACAGTAATGCTACTCCAAGTACGTCTTTAAAAAGGAAAACACATAATAAAATGTTTAAAAGCTTGAAAAAATAACTCCCGGATCATATTTATTTTAAATCCATTCATCCCCTAATCATTTCCCACCATCACCCATAGCATTCAGGTCAGACTCAACAGCCGTGAGCGAAAATCACTGCGCTCAATAGTTTTCCACGGGTTATAGTGGCAATTTAACCAGAGGCAGATAAAATTGACAGAATTGACTGCGACTATGGCACATTTGCATGGCCATTTATTGCAGTACATTTGGTTTTGGAGCTGCACTGTGCGCTTGAAGGGAGGCATCATGCTGGGAGGGAAATCACTGCTGTGCTCCGTGTCTGAAGCGTTTAGCGGAGGTTTAATAGGTCCGTATTGATCCAGTGGAAGTGTGTGGCTCTCACGCGGAGCAGCTCTGCACTGGAGCCTGCAGAGCGGCTATGAAGGTGCATTAGGAGTAAATAACACAGGAAGGAGGAAAAAAAAGCAGAGTTTCTATAGAGATATGATATGAGCTCCGGCCTTTTCAGCAAGATTGACAGGAGGGGTGTATGGTGCTGATTTGTTTGTGAAGCTAAAGCCGCGCGCTTTAGAAAGAAAAGGGACCTCCTTAGGTGCCGTTATTCATAGCTGCATACTGTATATTTTTTCAGGAGCAATAGCAACTCGCTTGAAATCATGACAACTTACAGTGGCAGTAAAGAGTAGCAAAAAACAGATATCTCCCCGTATTACAAGCCTATTTTACATCAGTATTTCAGTTTTGTGTGAATAGTGCAACAGCCTGTGTATTGAATTACGCAATTCAAATGGTCATTTAAAAAAAAAAGAGGGAACGATCCTTGACTGCACAGGCCTCATCAGTGAAATGAGGCAGACAAACGCCTTCTGTTAGCCTAAACGCCGTCAGCCGTTCTGTGCGTGGGGTCGACATTGACAACCGGTGTGACCTACGCGCCCCCCGACACGGCCCAGCTGAACCCGACAGGTGAGCCGCTGATCCCGACACCTGCCGCAGACCTGGGTCGGACCTGACATGGGCTGCGCGGTGTGTCGCGCCATGTGCTCCTCATTGTATTGCGTTGATTCTGTCAAACTGGGCCTCTGACAAAGTTAAAAATAAAATAAAAAAAGTTGTTTCCGCTGGGATTAAATGACTTACCTCCTGCACTAATTTCCATATTTTTTTCCTTTGTTTACGCACATCACGTATACAGCAGAAACACACACACACACACACACACACAATTTTACTGGCAATAACACCACAGATATGGCTGTTTTTTTTGTTCTTCGGGCAATTTTCCCTGCGTTGGTTTTGTCAAAGGGGCCATTTTAAAACAGTTACCAATTACAGCCTCATGTATAACCCTTACACACGGTCCCCAGCCTCGTCGTTATCAGCGGTTATTGCTATCTCCATTATCGAGTGTCATTATGTTCTGATGAGGAGACGATCACTGACTCTGCCTCATTAAAAATGTATGGCGTTTCTGTCTCATCGCTCCCCCTTTCGTCCATTATTAGCTTGTTATCACTGCTTTCGACCTAAAGGCCTTTCTTCAACTTACAGTAAGGATCATTTTTACATGTGCTGATAGTTTTTGTTGTTGTGCAGTTCTGATTACCTTTCATACATTTTGTTTGTGATGTGCTGTGTGCAGATCCAGGAATCAAACCCAAGACCTTCGTGCTGTGAGGCAAGAGGCACTCCTCACAACTACACGGAGTTTCTGCAAAGAAACACTGACATTATAATGTAGTATTTATTCAATAGTTGTTAATCATCAACGCTCATTTCATTGGACTGCACAGGTTGAAAGGGGGTGAACATGACTAATGACTTTAACCCCTTAACCCCCACCTTCACCAAGCACATTTTCTCCAGTTTCACCCAAAAATAAATATCTAAAAAGCTTCTCAACTGGAGCTTACAGGCTGGATCCAAGTTTGCTAAGGCACACACTGTATCTAGAGGGCGTAAACCGTAGTGAACAAAGAGCATTTTCAAAACAGCCTATAGGCCAGTGTAATGCCTCATTTGAAAGCTAAGACCTACAAAACTCATCTAAGTTTCTTCCTTGTCTTTGAAAAAAAAATCACATTTTCATTGCTTTTTTGTTGTGTTTTTCTTTCTTTTTTTAGCCTAATGTAACTGGTTAAGCAACAAACGTGATGAAAACACAACCAAAAAGGACAAAAACATCATAACGAGAAAGAAGTCAGATGGGTTTAGTAGGTCTTAGCTTTCAAACGGGGCGTTGCACTGGCCTATAGTTTGGGAGCTCCAGTTGAGAAGCTTTTGGATTTGGGAGGAGCCGAACTAAAGAAAAATGCGCTCGGTTAAGGCGGGGGTTGACAGGTTAACGTTACTAGACACCAATGGCTTTCACTGGCAATGATGAACTTCAAATGTAATGCCGATAGATTAGCATCGAAAGAAGACGGTTTTGCCTTTTCTGTCATGTTACAGCCTAGTCGGCCTAGTCGCAACTTCCCCCACTATGTCTTTCGGTCTCAGTGAGTTTTTCTTTAGCAGGCGTCGGCACTTTGGCCAAGTCCTCACAATCAGGTCACCCCCTCCTTGGGCTACCGATCTAGAAGCCTGTGCCCAAGTGTCCACCATCTATAACCCAGGAAAGCAACAGCAGCCCGGAGTCAGCCACGAGTCAAAGCTTTTATCCCCCCCATCAGCATACTCTTGGGCTGTCCCTCGTCTGCATTCAAATAGAATCTCAAAAATCTGTTATTTTACATTAAATCTGACTTTACCCTTCTCAGTAGCAAACATCTTTTCCCACGGCTGGTTAATTTTAAAAGCTGAAGAGACACACAAAGCTAACGGCCCTAATTTACATTTCACAAATAAGGCCAGGGCAAAAATAACAAGGTGTTTCTTCCCCCAAAATAGATGTGTCTCTGTGGAGGGATGACTAAAGTGTGAGTAACTGTAAGACGAGATGAGGAGGTGACAATAGAAACGACAGTGAGTCAGTTAGTCAGAGAGTTTTTATAAGCTCATGTCTAAAAGCTGTAATGATCCACAGGGGAAAATGTAAGGTAACATGACGGTAATACTGAAAGTTGATACTTTGGTGGAAAGGGATTTGTAATCTTGCAATTTTACGACAAAGAACGAATGACAAACTCAACAGGATTGAACCTTTCCCCTGCAGGGGCTGGTTCCGAGTTTGCGGCCAACGTTGTTATGTGGAGTTTTTGTCAGCGCGGCCTCTTGTGTAGGACACAGTGAGAGGAGACTGTAATGGTGACTGCAGCGGGTCAGACTCGGGTGAAAAAGTTCCTCCGGTGTTGCATAACTTTAGATATTTTTGAGTGTATGAACTGTATGCACAAAGTATACACAATCAGCTTTAGTTTTAAATATAGTGTGTCTGTCAGCATCATCTAAATAATGGCCAACATATCATCCAGCATAACTCAAAATGGTCACCCTATCAAATAAGTTGCTAAGTCTTAAAGCAGTACTAAGTAACGTGTTTACTTTAATAAATCTTTTCCGTAGTCCCTCTGGGGGTAATACATGTGTTAATGGGAGGATCGGAGTGTCTTTCATCTCCCTATGGTTTCTCTGGCCAGAAAACCATGCTTGCAACTTCACTGCCACCGGGTCGGAGCAACCAATACACACTAATAGAACCATGAAGAAGAAGCTAACAGGCTAACGGGCAAAGCTAACTGCGGGCTAGCGCCACTTTAAACAGTATTTACAGCCAAGTTTGAGTGAAAAAAAATATTTCCATTGTATAACTGGATGTACAACATCCCTCTCTCCCTTCGCCTTTTCTGTCAGCGTAGTATTTACTCTCCAAGATAAGTTAGAAAATCGTAACTTGCTACGACACCTGCAGTTGCGCTTATGGCCTCTAGGGGCAAGAGTTACTTAGTACTGCTTTAATTCCTCACTTCCGAAATACAGGCTAAGTCAATGTTGAGTAGAGAGAGACATAAATGACATAAACATAAATGTCAGTGTAAATGTGCCAGAACTGGAGAAATATTAGCGGGACGGGGGAAAGCGAAAAGCAATGTAAAGTAGAATGGAAAAACCTTGACGGAAAAGAGAAAAATTGAGCTCGGGCTTGAAGAACACTCCCTCAAAGCGAAGAAAAAGCGAAGGAAGGCGTGTCAGTTAGTTAGCAGGGGACTGTCAGTATCACTCAGTATGCATATTATTTATAAACTCTATTCATCCAGTTGGAGTAAGCTACATGATTGTGTGCCATGTATCATGACTTTCAAAAAGTCCTATATTCTGCAGAGTTAAGGTTAAAAAAAAAGTGCCCTCCACCAGCCTGGATAAACTGTATGCAAAGGGCTTCATCAGAAAGAGCACCTGGCCCCCAAACCGCCAACAAATGATAAAGAGTTCTTTTGAGTAAATCTATGCATAAACAATGGTCTAGGGATGACTTTGGATTAGAATACCACTGACTTTGGTCCGTGTTTTTGTGACCTGAGCTTCATTAGGCAGTCTTTGTATAATGAGCCGGTTTGGGGCAGTGCCAAACATGAACACACGGAAGGTTAGGCACCAAGGGCATAGAGGCATCACTCAACATCAGCCACTGTTATTTGCTGCTATAGCAAAGGCAAATCCAGTCATGAATTCAACAAACCTGGCAACCCGCTGTGCGCTTTCCTCAGAGGCGTATTTACGGTGCGACTGTGGGGTCTGAACAGCGGGGGCTGGAGGGGAGAGAAAAGAGAAAATTATTCGAAAAGAGTGTGCAACAAAAGTAACTAATCTCAATGTGGGATCACTCATGTGTTCCTGATCATTGTTTATCAAAGTTTTTATTTACATTTTTTTTATTGGTTTTATTTGGTTGGGACAGTGCATGTTAATGATTTAGATCTTTATACTTAAATCAACCTCTTGATAAACATCACGTAGAACATAGAGGGTGAGAAGTTGGTGGTGGTCAGAGATGTTTTATTTGCATTATTGAAGAAGCCCATAACACAAACCACATAAAAAAATAAAAAAAAGGTTTTCAATGGGTTCAAGGATTTTGAAAAAAATAAAAAAATAAATGGGGGTTTCATTTTAAATGTCCTAGCCTTTCTGTCCATGTTTCAGTAGCATTCTTGTAAAACACTTTCAGTCTTCATAGCAAAATACTACATGACTTGATATTGTCCAGGCTGTAACAGTGGTGAACCAAAGCCTCTATTTATGGGATCAATCTTTTCTCTCACCTCCAACACCCGCTGTTCAGACGCCACAGTCACACAGTAAATACGCCTCTGTGGAAAGCGCACAGTGGGTTGCCAGGTTTGATGAATTCATGAATGGATTTGCCTTTGCTATAGCTGCAGATAACAGAGGCGGATGTTGAGTGATGCCTTTATGCCCTTGGTGCCTAACCCTCTGTGTGCTCACGTATGGCACTGCCCCAAACCGGCTCATTATACACAGACTGCCTAATGAAGCTCGGCTCACAAGCACAAAAACATGGACCAAAGTCAAAGCAGCATTTTAGCAATGTCATTCCCTTTATATCAATTATTCAGTGCTTGAGGTGGGCAGTTGCACTTTGACTTTTCAAATGATGACTAAAAATTGCATGCGGTGCATGGATATGAATACGTTTTTTATCAATGGGTTTCATAAGGGAATAACAAAGTGTAAGCCAAACACATACATTCAACGATGGAGGTTGTATTGTGTGTAGCACTCACATCACATAGCACGATGGTCCCGGGTTGAATCCAGTGGCGTAGAAAGGGTACCAGGGGGCCCCAAGCAGGAATGTCAGTAGGGGCCCCTCTGGCGACCGTTTTGTGCTCTGCGACGCGTGGGGGTGCACGGTGACGAGCGCTAGCGATATTTGCATGCCAAACAATGAAGGCTGCTAAAATATATGTATATACAATCCCGCTGTTGTTCATTGTCAAATTGTTGTTGTCTTACCATATGACACTTTATTTTATCTTATTTATTTATTATAGCCTTATAGTTTAACGTTCTTAGATAATTTTTTATCTTAATTCTGTGTTATATGTTCGATGTCGCACGTTTGCACCAAGACAAATTCCTAGTTTGTAAACCTTGTTCACAAACCTTGGCAATAAACCTATTCTGATTCTGATTCTGATTCTCTTGGTCGTTTCTGTCAAATCTGTTGGCCCTCTGGTGGCCCCTGCTGGCTTGGGGGCCCCAGGCAGCTGCCTGCCTTGCCTAATCGCAAGCTACGCCTCTGGTTGAATCCCCAGGCTTCATGGATTTTTACTGTGAGAGGTTTTTAACAAGAGGCATTAGTCCCCCTTTGGAAATGTGTCCTCCTCTTGTTTCTGTCCGGTTTTTGGGGTTGGGGCTCAAAATTATTTCAGAATGCAAAGGAGACATTTAGAACAGCATATCTTTATTGATTGACTAAAATGAGGTAAGAGTGGGTTGTCTGAAAGATCCCATGCCACTGATCCAGAAGGGGATAGTTCCTCCAGACAGTTCAGTAGAAGGCTGTTGTATTGACTTTTTGTCCCTGTAGGAAAATCTTGGCTTCGAGATCTCCAAAACAAAAACACAAAGTTACGAGAGTAGATCATCACTCATTTCAGACTTGCCAATATCTGTGGAGGGCACAGTCCCCTCCCCTGCCCACTTCATCATAATCCCTCGCCCACTCAACCAAAGAAAGACAGATGATTTGCTGCACTTATTTGACAGTCAGTATCCCAAAGAGCAGAGCCTTTGACTCATCACAGCTTATAGTGAAAGATTCTTTTAATCTCATAGACTTCAAAACACTTTTAATAATCCTTTTATGAGTGCGACAAGCCCTTTTCATCTAAAGAAGTGCACTGTGATACTTGTGGGTGAGAGGTTAAACCAACGACACACTTCATTCATACAGTTTCCACTGAAGCCTGTCTTTGAAATGAGACAGCCATGGCCTCTGATGAGGTGCTCCTAAAACCAAGATGGAAGTCACAAAACACTCCGTGACTCAGAAAGAGCAACCATTCATCAGTTTTTAATACCAACGTTGTAAAGTTGGAGGTTGAAGTTGGCACTGTCAAGTATGGAGCAATGTTTCTCAGCCGGGGCATGCAGAGGGTCAGAGGTAAGAGGTACAATGATATTCTTTGTCAATGGTAAAAGGGAAAAACAACACCTTCTCATTGAATACATCGGAGGAACACGGTTTTGAGGGTATGGAAAGAAATGGGGGAAAAACGTCTCATGAAAAAAATACAACACCTGTGCACTGCCAGATTCAGAATCAACAGTACCCAGGTATGAATGGGACCGCATTTGACCTCAGTCTAAAGACGCGCACATCCAAGACGCATATCCCGTGGGCGCGCTGGGTCCAAGGTAGACAAGTGAAAACGGATAACATTTCCATTCAGCCCATAGCCACTGGAATTGTTTTTTTTGTTAGCACCTAGTAACGTTACGGGCACATCCCTTCATCCGGCGGCGGTGCGGATCTTTTATCCAGTTTCCCTGGATTTTCCCTGAAAATAAACAGTGCTAGCAAGCGGCGCTAGCCTCATGCTTGCTTGAAACTTGCTCCGACACACTTGGATCGCAGCTATACGATTCAATCTTTAAACCATCGCACAGCGGAGGCGATTGCAATGTGACAGCAGACAGTCTTACGAGGTGAATGAATGCCGTGCCGTGCACACCAAGCTCGAGGCATGGTCTAAACTTTAAAAATGTTACACACGCTATAACTTTTTGGAGGAGACGGGCGGGAAGGGAGAGGGAGACGGATTTGTGCTCATGATTGACAAGAAACTACAACCGAGGAAAAGGCTTTGGAAGGATGCCAGGGCTCGGATCCAACAGAAATTCAAGAGAAAACCAGTCCGATCAATGAATATTTAAGCCTTGCAGCAACGAGCGACCGGTGCAGAGCGGTGGAGGCAGTCGGAGGCGGCGTGTGGACGGAGGAGGCTGAGGGAGCAGACATGGCGGCTGTGTGCTGGAGATGTGTGAACGAGAGGTGGGCGGTGCACTGTGGCAGGTGGTAATGGACACCAGAAGGACTCTCGGCTCAAGGACAAAGCACACATGACGCCACGCACGTGCACCACTGCAGTGCACATGTGTCCGTGAAGAAATCTTAAGCACGTATGGAACACGGCTCTATTCCACAATTTCTTTCATTTTTTTTTACCTAACTCCAAGTTGCCACGGCTGATTCAGCTAAACTCCCCTCCGCGGCGGTAATTAAATTGCGCGACTTAGTTTCAGACAGTGATTTTAATGGAAACGTCTACAGTACGTTTAATGAGTGTCACACAGTCGATTAGAGCCGAGTGTTAGTGATTTTTGAACCAAAAAAAAAACACACAATGGCAGTGTTGGCAGTAAACATCTGTGGCACTGCAGGGGAACAGGCAGGTCTGTGGACGTAAGCTACAGTCAGCCGAGTGAGGAAACAGATGCCACCAGGAAAAAAACAAGCTGTAGGTCCAATCACGGGGAGCGCTAAGTGGATCGTGTCTCGGCATACAGAGGTAGAAGTTTGTGATACAGATGTGTGGAAAAGAACGTCGATATCCAAAAGTCTGTGAGCTCTATTCAAAATGAAGCTATAGTCGATGCGGTGATAAGCGGAACCAGTCCAAGGCCAGTGCAAACACACCCGCTGAAGCTTCATGGAGGTTTGTTATCAAGGGGAGGATGGACAAAGCTGGAAGATACAGGCTGCGGAACTTTGAATGATCCCTTGTAGATCAATGTGTTTTCTGACCGACAAGGTGTAAGATAGTGAGTCGAGATGTTTGGCCACTCTATTTTCTGGTCCTAATTCATTCCTAGGGATATTACCTGAGTTTCGCTACAATAAAAACGTGTTAAAGGATTCAGCAGAGGACAGTAAGCAGCAGCTGGATGCGATGACACGTAGGATATTACTTCCTCAAGGCATGTGTTTGTTTTTAAGCCAGTCGCTCATGTATTCTGAGTGGACAAATGCGTAAAAGCAAAGGTTAAAAGTACACTGTAAAATGTAAAATTGTTTCAACTCAAAAAACTAAGTCCAAGGGCTGCCAAGAAATTGTATGTGTAACCAATAACCAATTTACAATGTAATCGATTTGAAATTTCAGATTCACCTCTTTAGTTGAATTGTATTCTCAGGTTGACACAACTGATTTAATTTGTAACTGACGTTTTTCATTTCAGACAACTTTGGTTGGCTAAAATTGGTTATTGGTTACACATACAATTTCTTGGCAGCCCTTGGACTTAGTTTTTTGAGTTGAAACAATTTTACATTTTACAGTGTAATGGTTAAAGGAACAAGCCAACGTTTTTACACACTGAGATATGCCCTATAGGTCACGCAAAACGACCAAAGATGTTGTTAGCATTTGGCCTCTCCCAGCATATTCCTATGGCTCCAAGCGGGGTGAAGTTAGAAGTTGGAAGCTCTTCCACGGGCACGCACAAAGACCAGACAGGTACGTATCAACTCGTCTAAACTCAGTAAGGAACGAATCACAGTATGGAAACGGTAAAAAGAATAAAAATCAATAAAAAACATTAACTGAATTTCTTATTTAGTTCAGTTGCTCAATTTTATAACCTCTTCAGGAACTTATTACTAGTCATCCTGTATTTAGCTGTAAATCGGTGATTGTCTAAAGCCATGGGCTGACGTGTAAGAGGATGAGTCTCACCTGAGCGGCTGCAGTAATTGGAGTTATTACCTCCAAGTCCACTGAGTCCAGACCGAGCACGGACGCACAGTCTGCTTCTGAAGACTGTGACACACTCTGCCCCTCACGCAGTTACACTTCCTCCAGTCGCCCAGATCAGTACAGCTTGTTCAACATCTAATGCAGTCCTTTACCCTTGTTACTTCAACCAGTCAGGGACCGGACAGACAAAATTACATTGTCCTGCTTTTAGGACCCACTTGCCATCACCAAAACTATCACAAACCTTCCCAATCCAAGACGTGAATCCCAGACAAAGAAGATTTTCACTTCAAATAATAAAACCTTTTCTTATGGTTTTCTCTGTATGGCAACACTTTATAGTGGCTGCATATTATTGAGTATTTGTAATGCATTTGTATGTACCAATGGATTACAAACTGGTTAATAGTGTGTAGTGACCAAATTCATCACAGAGTGCATTGACAGGTTATAACACAATGCGGCACAGCCTGGCAGCACACCACTACATCAGGTTCGGAGATCTGCGCGGAGCTGGGGCATGAGTGACTGTTTTTGAAGTGTGGAGCAGCGTTTTTTTTTTACACCGACGCCACTTGACTGCAACACGGGCCGTGTTTGGAAACGTCGGACAGCTCGGTGCGGCGCCGCGCAAACTCTGAGTGCCGTCTCCCTGAAGTAAGTGATTCAATTTCGGCTGCGTGTCAGGCCCAAGCAGGAGCATCCATCACTGACAACCAAAGTCACCGCTTTTAATGTCAAGGCGGGTTCACGAGACACCAGGAACAGAGGGAGGGAGAGAGGGAGACGGTTAATCCAAGCGTGAATGTGGACACCTGTTATCACCGCCCGCAGAAGAAATATAAGGAAATAGGACGGGGGGGTAAAAAGCACGAGCAGATGTTGAGACCTTGATGGGGTAAATATGGTTAAATCCTTTTTTTCTCCCCATGATCCCATAACACAAGTGTACTCATCCTACACATTTATTTGCTATTCTCGGACGACGTGTGAAAGGAACACCTCTGGCGATGTGTCCGGCGTCTTCATAGATATAATAAAAGGCATCAGGGGGGCGGGTGAGACGGCACTCGGGTCGGTCCGTCGGAGAAGCCCAGTATCGATTACCTTTCACGGGCAGAATAAACTCCAGCCTCCCACTGCTTCTCGGGAGCTGCTGTCAGTCGTCACGTCTACATTTTCCGCCCGGGGCTCCTCTCTCTCTCTCTCGCTTTTCCTCGGCCTCCTACAAAGGGTTGGTGAAAAGTCGAAATTACAGCAAGTATAGGCAACTATGTCGATAACAAGCACACAGTAACACAAGCAGACGGATCACTATATATTCACTATATATATATTGATACAAAGCAAAACAAAACATGGAAGAGAAAACGGTAAACCAGGAATTAGTCATTACCTGTTTTGAGATCCAACCATTTTTGGATTAGTTTACAAACAAATACACACGGGCAAGTAGGAAAACCAAAGCCAACTTCTTCAAAGGCATCTGGCATCTGAATATGAATAACACACAGAAAAGAAAGACAGAAACCTTTTCACCACTTACCACTACTTTACTGCTACTGCTGAACGTGTTACCGCCTCTGTAGTTCCAAAGCAAACCACTACACTTTGGCACTGGTTTTTCAGCTCTGGATCTGGCTCTGTTCAGCGTGTCGCCCACTCTGCTTCCTGAATTCGGTCGGGTCTTCTCGCGTGCAGCCGTACTCCTCTGGTATTTTGACATGTCACACTGATGTGCTCTGGGGAGTACAGACTTGAGCCGAGAGTGTCAGCAGAGGGCCGTTTGAATGTAAATGCCCCCGTACTTTCGTCATTCAGATTCATCGCTGGACACACGGCCGACGCCAGACCAGACGGGCCACAGAGGCGGGACATAGACATGACCGGGATACTGAGTCAGGGGAGAACCGCATTCATTGTGTTCAATTTTCACTGAGGAGGAGACTTTTTGATTCTATTTTAAATCCCTGAAAACATTTCCCGATTTACACCGAATCCGTTAGGCATCTGCTTCGACTTCCATCTTTAATAAGTCATGTATTCCCTTAGGCTTTCATTCACATTCAAGGAAGTAATGCCAGCTAATTTCTTTAGTTAAAGCGTATTCCCATTTCTTAGATTTCCGTGACGTGTGCATAAATACATTAGGGTCTCTTCCAAATACCTTTCTACAAATTCAACATTGCCGATAGTCGTATTAGCTTCATTTTTGGTATGAACATTACATTAAATGCTCGTTTGAAGCAGCAACACGTGACCTGGAAAGTTTGTGGCTTTATTTTAATGAACTGGTCCCATCATTTCAGTGAACCACTCTACATATGAAAGAGTCCTGTGGCCGAGGCTCAGGGCTGACGTAACTCATTCAGAGTTTTCTCCAAAACCGAAATAGAGAAGCAGGAAGTGGTCCATGAGCCAGTGAAAGCAGGAGCTGAACTGTAGAGCTTAATTGGGGCGTGAGTGTCGTTTTATTCATTGAAACTCGTCCTGTGGCTGCGCTCCTGCTGGGCCTGTGTGCCTCTCCCCTCTCCAGAGCATATGTTACAGCAATGACTCATGGAAAAAAGGCTTTGAATATGAAGTGATTAGACAAGGATAAGACCAAGGATGCGCTCAGATTCTCAATGGGTGGGTTAAGGCAAAAAAGTGTTCAACTTTGAAGAACCCAATCATTTTAGTGTCTGAGGTAAAAAAAAAAAAAAACGGAAAATGCAATCTACCACAGCCGGTGACTTGTGCAACATACTCCACAACAATTACTGGGCGAGCCAGGTGCTCCCGCTTTCTGTTCAAAAGCAGGACTGTCTAAGGGTCTGCTCACAGCCACTCATTACCCGTTATGGTTGTTATCGCTCCAAAAACAGATGCAAATTTCTAATGCAGCACTCAAATGTGGGCAACTGTCAACTGTATATATGGCAAAGTTAGTTTAGTTTCACATGCTCTTACTCTAAAAAGCCATACCATCAGCTATGCTACAACGATCAGCTGTTAGCTGAACTTATTCCTATGACAATGGGCATCCATCATCAGAGCTCTGTCAATGCGGCGGGGGTACATTTTCTTTCTCTCGTGGTTCAATACAGTGAAACTCATGCCGAGACCGAGGAGGAATGTGCTTTCATTGGTACACAAGGAGGAAAGCTGTACTACCCAGCAGCAGAGACACATACACTTTTTTTTAAGTTTATACATTTTGAATGAAATGTTCCTCGGTAAAGGCTTGCAACACACTTTTGGATCCCGACTCACTGGTTGGGAACCACTTGTCTAGTGGATGAGGCTGATGCTATTTACACAGAGCCCGGCGTATTGGGTTTGAGCCCTGCCTCTGGTCCTGACTATATCACTCTGAGTTCCTTTCCAACTTTCACTCTAGGCTATCCTGCCAGTGAAATCTAGGGGCCAAAATCTTTACATATATAAACCAGCTTCTGGGCACCTCAGCATTGATATTTTATGTTTTATAATTTCTCTAAAAAACAGCAAGTCCTTGGTAGCAAAGGATACTTTTTTTTGGTTTTCGCACACCTCTTAAGGCAGCTGGGAGGATTGTCCATTTTAATCTGAGAATACAAGCTTTGATTTTTAGCTAATGGCATGTCACACATGGACAGACGGTGCTGGAATACATGCAGTTTGAGAGTCTGAGTGCAGAACAACGGTCTTCTAATAATGCTTCTAAACAGTGCGGAGGATTCTTCCAGAGTTATCCAGTTGATGTGACTTCTGAGTGTTTAGGAACAATTGTTATAGTTTTGTTATAGTGTTTACCTCTAATTAGAGGTAAACACTATAACAAAACCACATGTACTTTTATAAAAGCAAAGAATGTATTCTTACACCTTTCACAAATCCATATCTGAAAGATTTCTCGGGCTCAGGTTGAACTCCCAGTGCCCCAGTCCGTGAAGTCATTTATATTCCGTGCAACAGGCATTTGCGTCACTTCGCTAACTCCAGTTCTGTCGACTGGTGTGAGGGGAATTGACATGTCTATACCATAAGAGACATCAGACAAAAGCAGCGTGGCAGTAAAAAGTGTTTGAGCTGCCCTTGTAAAAGACACACTGTGGCCTCAGGGAGGGAGTGTATGGATTAATGTAGTCAGTAAGTATGTACGTGTAAAGTGTTTAAGACAGGAACATTGGGTTTGGATGCGGATCGGAGCTGGCAGTTTCCTCCCGGTGTGTTCCTTATTTATGAGCGCAGTTATTCATTTATGAGGAAGGCTGAAGGTGAGGTGTGGGACAGAGCTGTTCGGGACAGGGTAAAGGCCGAGAGGTGTTGACATGGCTGGATCCAAGTTTGAAGTTTGCTAAGATACATACGCAGAGCAAACCGCAGTGATCTACCAAGGGCATTTGTGTATTTTCCCTTATTTAATCAGGAACTTCTGAATCTCTTTTTCAGCCGTCTCCTGGCCCCAGAAATGAACCAATTGTACATGTTTTTGGTGGTAGGGAAACAGTGCTTAGTTCGTTTCAGGAACACTGAAAACGAACGTTTGGATTGATGTGATGAATTTGAGGAACAGGCCAAAATTGTTACTAGAACAGTCTCATTAAACAGTGTTATACCATCTATCTTTGCCAGATCCTCCAAAATTCTTCCCGGATCCTTTATCCTGGAAAACTGAAAGGTGGGGGAATTAAGCACTGTAGGGTAAACTGGAGAACCCAGTAGTGATGTGACGTTCATGACCGACCGGCTCTTTTGAACAGCTCATTAAAATAAATGGTTCGAACCGGATCTCAATTGTAAAAAGAGTCTGATCTTTTGTGTGTCAAATAATACCCAGAAGTGTGAGTTATCTGGATGGCATTATTAAAATTTTATATTAAAAAGAGTCTTTTGAACGGCTCTTTGAAGTGAACGGATCCCAAAGACTCCCAGTAAAGAGCCGTAAATCCCATCACCATAGAATCTATAGAGACTCTGTTGCCCCAGTGAAGGGTTTACACTAATGACACCGCCTCTCTGCCCTTTTCAACTCGCTCATCCATCATGGATTGTCTCTCAACTCCTAGTTATGAAAATGGGGAGGAATATGGGTACATGATACGTTGTAGTGGGTCGCATCAAGAAGGTTCAACTCCTGAACCGAATGGGGCCTTTCTGTGTGGATTTCTCATGTTCTCCCTGTGTCTGCATAAGTTTCCTTACTGTATGAACACGCTTGATTGTAAGTACTCCCCCCCCCCCCCCCCCCCCCCCCAAGTCTGGACAATTTATAAAACCAATATTTGCAGTTAAACGTCCTCTTTTCAACACGGAACAATACATTTGCCACTCATATTAATAAATCAATGTGGGAAAAAGCCAATGGAAATATTAAGTCTCAAATCCCTATTAAAATACTTATTACTTACCCTCTAATGTGCTGTAATACTGTTGTAGTTGGCGACTGCAAATGATGTACTGTCTTTATAGTGTCTACTCTTGGTTCATTTGAGAAGAGAGGCTTATTGTACAGTGAGACAGTAGCATCAATAACGCTAACTTTAATGACTGCAGCAGATGTTGAAGGTAATTCTTGGAGGATGAAGTCAATGTTTCAGAAGTGACCGGCAGAACAAAAAGAGGTGACTCCCCTCAAGCCTTATCCCTGTGCTGCATTTGGGTTACACATCTTTCGGAGTCATAAAAATGTCACTGCAAGGTCATCTCTTCAAGTTTTGGCTGAGAACGACGTATAGTGACGATACACTGTGTGGTGCTTATTATACACTTTTGTAATGTCTGAGCATGATGGAAAATGATCAGATCACATTTATTTTAATCTTTTCTTTGGGTTGGCTGTTTTTATTCTGTAAAAGCAGCTCACGGAAGGAAAACAAAGGTTTGAGGCATCTCCTATTGGCCATGCACCAGAACACTCACCCAAGAGTCCTGAATTCAGTTTCACTAAGGTTATAAGGGGATTTTTAAGCTTTTATTAAATCCAATAATAATTACTGCGCTTTGAAAATAATGCAATTCATTGGATCCAGTCATTGCTTTTTTTCACTCTAATAATAAATGTTGGCTCCTAAATATAAGAATGCATATAGCCTATATCAGAGGTCTCCAGGTAAATTTTCCTGGGGGCCAAATTATATCGGGAGTGTATTGCCGGGGTCCATGGACAAAAGATCCATAATGAATGTTTTGATTCGGAATATATTATTGAGGATTTTTGTTTTTTTTTCCATAAATGAATAACAAGACTGTGGCCTCATAAAAACGGCTTACACTTGTATTGCACTTTACCTGTGTCACAAGTTTTTGCTACACTGTATAGTCATTATTCATGCACTCCACACGGTTGTCTTAAGCTACTATTGTAGCCACAGCCGCCCTGGGGCAGACCGTCCATATACCACGTGGCTATAATGTGTTGTTTATATTCTGATCTTTTACTATGTCAGTGCCCTATACAGGATTTGTGCATTACGATCACGCGTGCATATTTAATGAGTGTGTTTTAAAACTTTAGTGAGTCGTACTTCAGTCATTCCACGGCTGTTGCCACATCTGTTCTTATAGCCAGACCTTTGTGTTAACTTTTTTAATTTAACCTAATCGGACTATCCACAGCAGTTTCTAAAGAAATAAAAAGTGTCAAGGAGCTCAGGGGCAGCACGTTCTCTTTCTGTCTGTCTGGGCTGTAGTTTACCGCTCTGCAGCAGTCAGAGAGGGAGAGGGGGGGGGGGGGGGGGGGGGGGGGACAGCACATGCAGCTGCTCGTCTGAGGGGATTCATAGCCGGGTCTAAAGTTCGGGTCCACCATTTAGTGACCTCTGTTCTAACCCCAAGCATCCCTATATTTTTATTTGTCCATGTCGGATTGCAATTGGTTGTGAAGAACATGATGATGAAATAACAAGCTCATTTATTCATTTTTTTTTTTTTACCTTTATTTAACCAGGAAAGTCTCACTGAGGATAGGAATCTCTTTTTCAGGTGAGTCCTGGTCCCAGAAGGGAACCTATTGTGCATGTTTTTAGTGGTAAGGGACAGTAGTGTGTGATTATAATTAGAAATGCTGACATCTTAGTTTACTCTTCTTTCATTTTTTTATTACTCTATATCGACAGTGTTGTTTGGTTGAAAACAGGAACATTCAAAAGTTAATTAAATCTCCTCTGCATTAGACTCAATCCAGGTGCGTCCCGTCTAATTGCGGCCATTAAGCACGCCTCTGTTCCCCGTGTAAACCGTAATTGTGTAAAACCAGCTACAATAAGTTTTGACATTACCGCCAACCAACCGTGAAGACGCTGCTCCCTGTGATTTTAGCGTCTCAGAAGGGAAGGCCGGCAGCTGTGGCAGTGACTCCGGATTCTGGTGCGGCAGCGGCGCGGGCCGTCCCCCAACGCTGCGCGGTAATTAGCACCTCTAGCTAACCTCACGCGCTATGTTTTAATAACTCCACAATTACAGGCAGAGAAAGGAGCCCCCGCCGCCGGGCCGTGGGTAAAGTGTTCCCATAAAACAGCGCAGTGTCCGCCTCGGGGGCTTTGACAACATAGAGCACACGTATGAAGACAGCAGGGCTTAGACTCCGGAGTATAGTTTCAAGTGCCTTTGATTTAGAAGGGTTTTTTCAAACACCATGTTGATACCTGAAGGTTATATCTTGGCTTTAGGAGTTTTACATAAATCATCATATTGCAATTGTTTCGCTGCAGCACAATCCTTCATTACACCAATTGTTCTTTGTTTTGGTGTTTAGCAAAGTAACAAGCACCTTTTAACAATATATTTGTTTCATAATACGATGCCATCGGACGGTTTCCAGCTATTTCACCCTCACATGTTTGATATGGACAATATCCAACTGGAAAAGGTTAGGGCCACAAATTTGGAAAACGCATATAAGTTTAGAAACAGGAAAACAATTACGGTTAAGCTTAGGAAAATTGTTCTTAGGAAAACATTAGGGATAGGTTTATAGGCTAATGACATGACAGTGTTAAATCAAGTTTGTCTAATAACTAATCATTTATTTTATCTCTCAAATCAATATCAATTGCATTAAATGAACATAAAACAACATATTGCGCTGTTCAAAACAAAACAAAAAGTGGTCTCTGGACGTCTTTTTACGCATTATCATCATTATCAGGAGACGGCAAAATAGCAAAAACAGACGGCTATAAACAAACGCCTTCATAATACACAGCATTTGTGCTTCTTTCCCAAAGTAAAATAAGTTGTGGAGAAGAATTTTCATTTATTTTGTATTTATAGGAATATTTGTCCTCTCCTGGAACCGCCACCTTAACGTGGTGGAGGGGCTTGAGCGCCCGAATGATCCTAGGGACTATGTTGTCGGGGGCTTCGTGCCCCTGGTAGGGTCTCCCATGGCAAACAGGTCCTGGGTGACGGGTCAGACAAAGAGCGGTTCAAAAGCCCCTTATGAGAGACCAACAGGCCCGGTTAGAACCATGAGGCCGTCCTTCCATGGACCCACCACCTGCAGGAGGAGCCATAGGGGCTGGTGCAATGTGATTCGGGCATGTCCAACAGCTGCCCCCACAACCCGGCAACGGACAAGTGGAAGAAGATGGATGGATGGATGAAAGAATATTTGTGATAATACCCTAAAAAAAAACATATATCCTATTGTATTCCATTTTGCACAGTTCGAAACTGAATGTCATGAGTTGAATGTTATCATTGAAATCCACCGTTTTAGGAGGAACTAGCAAACACTTTCCATAGACTCATAAAATCCCCACTGGCTTATTAACATGGAACGTGCCAGTAATAGCTGTTTTGATGACACAATCCCTGTTGGTGGTGGTAAGTCAGGCACAGCTGTCCTGGGTCAAATTGAGAGATGACAGCCGGTCTTGCTGCGTCTGACAGCGTCGCAAACAAAACCCTCCAGCCTGCAACCCTCCAGATATTTGTACCTGTTGTTGTCTACTTTACCGAATTCACCCAAACTGTCATACGCTGTAGGTTCCTCCCTCTGGAAGGGCATCTAGTAAATCAAATCACTGCCTATAGTCATGTAGAGGAGCGGCCAGGAGAAGCAAAATGAAAAGTGTCATGTGTTTTATTAACGTTCCCCATCCAAGCTATATGACTTGCGTCCCCATCCCTGATCACATTTACCTGTTCCCTCTGCATCGGTCCGCTCCGGTGACCAATGAAACCTTAGCTGTTACACTGAAGGCTGCCGTGTCAGTGCAGGCCTCCGACCTCGAGCTGCGATGCTGTTTATTTCCCCCGGCGGCTAATAAAGCAGCCTGGAAAGGGCCATAAAACGGACACTTTGTTGTTATATGAGGCTTGGAGGTGGCGCTCTGTCACGGCCTCCCGGGGGGCCCTTCCGATGGTGTCGCCGCGGTGACTCTTACCCACAAATCCGCGGGCTAGCGGTTTCGGGATGTACCTCTGTTTCCGTGGATTTATTTGTTAAGGCGCGCAGTGATGGGCATGTGTGCTGTTTACAGGAGCAGATTTATGCGCCGCCGCTCGCTCTCGCCTGCAGATGTTGTTGTGAGCTGCCAAAAGCGTAGCCGGAGGAGAGCCTGGATACCGAAAACACACATGGACAGGAGGTAAGATTATAAGAATGTTCGAGCACGATTCACAGAGCAAGATCAGTCCGCAAAGTCAAATTCTAAAATGGTTAGAGTGCGTTTTAGTGTTTTTTTCGTAGTAGTGTATTCCCTTCATTAAAACCAGATTCCCAAAGCACTGAACTCAAGACTTTGACAACAGAGTCACGTTTTTCCAACTTCAATAAATCGCTGGTGCAGTCCATGGCTTGTCAATCACGAAAAACAGCCTTTTTGAGTTTCTTTTCTCCTCCGTATTTTCATTTCAAGATCTTAGAGTTGCTCTGTTATACAAAAAAAATATATAAATAATAAAATGGCTCACTCCCCCATAGGATCACAGCAAAGCATCGGTTTCGTGAGCCTTTTTAAACTTAAAATTGATCCAATTCAGAGTAATAACCTCTTCTTATGCGCTGAGTTAGCCTGGCCTTTGCCATCCATAAACTCCGGTCAAATATTTTTCCCTGCATGTACGTCTGGGTTTGATCTCAATGGCTGCGATTCAATCGGTTGAATTTCATCCTACCATTCAGCGAGCGGGGGAGGCGGGTGTTGTAGGTGACGTCAAGCATAGCTTGACTCGGCCGGGCGCATTACTTCACAACCAAACGCTAGCGATTGGGTAAAATCAGACCCAATCGTTTCAAACTTTAAACAGAGTTCACCCCTCCCACTTGTAAACGGAGCTCAATTGGGAAAGTCCAGACCCTCTGTACGAAACAAGTACGAGGGTATGGTAAAACCAGGCTAGCGCTGAGTGTTTAGAAATAAAGTTTAGGCAAGATACTGCTGCAGTCTTTTGAAGCCAAAGGTTTTTCTTCATGCAGGGTTAGCCTTCATTGGTTGCTGGTCTTAACAGGAATATCCTTAATCAATTTTGAATGGCGGAAACAACCTTGAAAATAAATCAACGTGTAAAAATAGTTTATATGAGCCTTTTCCACGCATGAATCTGTTAAGCAATTTATAGTATTTTCTTTCATACGATATATGTCTTAGGTTTCATAGGAGTTTGGCAAAAGAAACCTTATCCTTTGTCAAACTTGACGAGGATACGGGCCTCAGGAGACCGGGCCAATAGCAAAACAACGGAAATCTTCCCCTTCGGACAAATGTAATGTTATTATACACTTTAACCACTTTCTAATAACCATTAAGCTTTGTTTCACTCATTGCTTTTGCTCTAATTTGATCCCCTCGGCTGTCTGTGTCTTTTCATTTCTTTCAGACAAACCTCCTCTCGCCTCAAGTCCTATATAAAAAAAAAAACAGCAATAAAACAAAAGCCGGGAGTCAAATTTAATGAGCGTCCAGTCGAGAGAGGCTCCCGATCTCATAACACGTCCCCACGGCGGGTAAATAACGGACGGCTTTAGCTCCGCAACAGCCCCCGAAGTGGCCCCTGGATGTGGCCTATATCACTCCTGAATAATGATGATGTGTTTAAGCGCGGTAGGAAATCCAGACAGCGTTCAATGAGGCGTGCAGACTTGGAGGACTGTTTTGGGGCGCGTACAAAAGGGCCGCGCGTTTCCCAGCATGCGTCGGTGTTTCAGCTGGGAGATGGGAGTTGATGGAAGGTGTGAGTAATCGCCGCGGGCTCCGACGTACACATCGATCCAAGAGTCTGAACCCGGAGCCCTGTCCGACCTTGGACATGAGATTATCCCGGAAGCTGCTGCAGCAATGAAGACAAAGAAATGTAGGCTGTGGGGTGATGGTCCATCTGCCTGTCAAGGGAGTGGGTTCTGAATCGATTCTATAGGTTTATGTATTGATTTTTCAACAGATTTGGTCCATCATTAAAAGTCTAAACTTGTTCTTAGGAGATGTTTTGTTGGCAGCGAGACAACCAACCCAAACTTCAGACACTTTTTAAATTGGAAATTGCAGTTACACATCAACAATACCAACAATAGCAACTCAACTGTACTTTATACCAAAAAAAATTAAAAGCAACATTTCCTATTAGGCATTTTGGAAGCAAGCAGAGAAGACACTACCCTCAAGCAACATTCCCAATTTACAAAGACGTTAACAAAGTTCTACATTCAGTGCCAACTTAGTTTTGGACCAGTTTTAGATTTTAGTTTCCCCACTCCAAAAATCCTTCCTCCAAGTCATGTTTATTTGGAATTGTTTTTCCGAGTTTCCTCAAACCCCTAAAATATTAACCTGTTACTTGCCGTCCCCCCGATCATGGGATTAGGGTTATTATTAGGGTTGGGAACGGCAAATGTGAGCATTTAAGTTGTGTTTCACTCACGCAGATCTTACACATAGATTTAGAAACTGGAAGGTCTCGGCTTTCAAATGACATCACACTGGCATAGGCTATACACTCTCCAGTCAATACGCTTTGAGATTTGGATATAAACAATAGGTTGCGTTCACGTCAATACAACTCTATGGGAGAGAAACAGTTTTTGAAAGAAATTTCCAAAAAGAAAATGTCCAAATGTTTTCTCTGATCATCATGTGACAGTGATTGTGTGAATTTTATGGCTGAAAGTCCTTTCTACTGGCCAACATCAAGCACATTTTATTGAATATTGTCTCCACTTCTGGACACCCTTGTGAAAAAATAATTAGACATATGTTCATATCTGCTGAAAGATATGACTTTGAACTTTGTGACAGCTTTTGTTTCATGTGAATTGGCCCAGGAATGACAGAGAAATTAGCAATGATTTAAGACTAGAAATCTGCATTTTGAGCGTTACTATGGTTACGGCCATGGGATTTTCAGTTGCCCTCCACCTCAATGTTAAACTATAGGATCTTTAGAAGGTTGTGATGTCACGTGAACGCTACCTATTGCTAACCCTAACTCTACCCCTAAGCTGGCAGGTAACAGGTTAAGCAGTGAGTTTGTGAACAGATTGTTTCTTAGAGTGTAGCGCTAAAGGGTGTTAATTAGCCTCTTTCAAGTCCACCACAAAAATGATCTATATTTTATGAGTGCATGTATTAATGTCGCCTGTTCAACATGAACATATACAAGTGTGAATGACTGACTGAATCCCTTTATACCCTTCCTATTTCTATCCATGGTACTGCACCGGTTGCTCTTGAGACCTTCATTTTCAGATTGCTAGATTATGCTAATAGCTAATTACAATTCCACTTGACTAAAAAAACCAATATAATTAAGCCATTTCCTGCTAACTGCTACAAAGAGCGCTCATTCCTCATAGGCATGTTCCACCAGTGTGATAGTAAAGGCTGAAACAAAGGGATGGAGCTCGGACACAAATCCTGGCGGGAAGAGGCAGAGGTGGATTTACGAGGAGCAGCGGGCCAAGGTCAATGTGAACCCGTCCCTGGAGACGCTGCTGCTGCTGCTGGTTAGAGGGGCCAACGGGCTGAGCTACGACTCCCACGAGGCTAACGCGCGCAGGCTAACGCGTGCACGCCAGCCAGCGGAGGCCAATGGCGGGAGAGGCTACAGTCGAAGGGGGATAAGTCCTGCGCGTTGTCAGCTCAAAGGAAACGCCGCGACTAGCAGGGATTCCAGGGCCAGTTAACCCCTTCTAATCTGCTTTATGGAGACGACTGGACATAACAATGTTGCACCTGCAAGACTAAAGGCCGAACAGTGTAGAAAATGATTAGGGTTATAGCGACTGGCTTTAGTTTAACGGTCTTCTGAGCAGTGGAACGAAACTGCCGAATTACAATGAAAGTGTCCTAAATATAGAGTTTAATGGGGTAGTGTGTAGGCCCTCAGTCAACCAGAGATTTCCTATCACAATTCTCCAGTTACTCTAACAAAAAACCCTTGACTGAAGCTTGAGGAAGTCTTGACTGAGTTGAGGAGGCTTCGCTTCTCAGGAGTGTGCTTACAAATCGTACTTTTGACTACACGAGCTCATTCCCAAGGTTTAGCGTACTTGTCTGTTGGCTTCTGAACTGGCCACAGCTGGGAAGCCGAGTTGCTGCAGCTCAACGCAGACAATTATGAGCCGCTGCCAAAAAGCTAGCCAACCTACATTGTTTAACAACGCCTTCTATGCTTCACCCCATCCATATTTGATGTGTGGTTTGCACTGTTATTTGACATTTCTATCCATTCTATGTTTGCACCGCCCCATCCCCCCCGTGGCATTTCCACACCATCTCCATTTGGCCTCTCTGAATTGACCTTGAAAAACGTTTGATACACTCCTCATCATCGTAATTACCCCTAAAGAGAACCTCGGCATCTCCTGCTCCGTCTTTCCCCGAGCATGCGTCTCTCAAAACCATCCAGTACATTCATAGAAGCCACTGAACCAATGAGAATACCACTTCACACTGTAGCTGCAAAAGGTCATAGAGCGTCAAGTGAGCATTTCCATCAGAGAATAGCTGTCGTGTTTCTGAGTGCCTTTGGAAAAACGAATACTTTTTACGCGCACGTGTCGCAGAGATGCAGAGGATGGGAACGTCCTGCCAGCGGCTGCAAACATGACTCATACAAGTCAATAAATATTAATGACTTTGAATGGTATTATTCTGCTCATTGAGTCCACCGTGAGAGACTTTGGACAGTTTAGAGCGCAGAACCCCACAAACCACAGAAGGAACAACCAACCACACAAAAACACACGTTGGGGGCTGTACCCCAGCAGGAGGTTGTTCGTGTGAATACAGCCGTTATGGTTAAGTTATACGTTTATTAACGCATCTTAACCGAGCGCATTTTCTCCAGTTCAGCTTTACCGATCTAAAAAGTTACAGCCAGAGTAACGCCTCATTTGAAAGCTAAGACCTACAAAACGTATAGTTTTTGTTGCGTTGTCGCCACATTTTTGAAGCGTTTTGCCCTGTTTTCGTCTCTTTTTTGTCTCTCTTGTTTTTGTTTTTTTGCTTTTAGCCTTGCCCTAGCCTAGCGCCACTAGACTCTTCAAATATAAGAACTGCATTAATTTCAGAAAAAAATATCTCCAGACATCAACAACACTCTTAATAACTGAGGCCCAATGTCAAAAATCCTGAAATATCCCTTTAACGTCACTTTTTTGTTGTTTTTGTTGATTTTTCTGCACGTTTTTGTAGCTCTTGTTACTTCTTTGTCACTTTGTTGTGTTTTTATCCTAACTTTTAACTCCATTTTGAGGCTTTTTTCAAGAAGCTTTTAGATTTGGGTGATGAAGAGGTTAACCCCTTAACTGCCGTCTCCCCTGATCAGGGGGCTAGGGTTAGGGTTAGTTAACCCTAATCAGGATATAATTAAGACGTCTATAATTAAGGTTAAGAACCGCAAATGTAACGTAAGTTGTGTTTCACTCACACAGATCTCACACATATTTTTATAAACTAGAAGGTCTTGGCTTTCAAATTAGTTATCACACTGGCATATAAACTGTAAGCTCAATACGCTTTGAGACTTGGATGTAAATAATTGTTAACCCTAACCCTAGGGTGGCAGTTCAGTGGTTAATCCCCGTAGGGAAATTTGTTCTCTGCATTTGACCCATCCTAAATGCCACTGGGGCCACCTGTAGGAGCAGTGAGCAGCCAGATGTGGAGCCAGGCTAATGGTAAGTTAACACCTGGCTAGAGGATTAACCTATTGTACATGTTACCTGTGAATTTGTTGGTGTTTACATGACATTGCCAGTGACAGTGGTATAACGTCTTCTGCATCTCTCCACCCAAATTATTCCAAACCCGTAAAGCTCCAATACACCAGTTGCCCCGTCTCCCACTCAGCCCCGTCTGTGTTATCGTGGCATTTCTGACGCTGTGTTGAAATGCGTTGCCAGGCGTTGATGACGGATCGACCGTAGGATTTTAATTAGTGCGACAATTAGCTTCCTTTTACACAAGCAGCGTGTGGCTAATCCCAGCGCCCGCCAAGGATCCATATTGTTTTGGTGAGGAGACAGACTCGTGCTGAGCTGTTCCCGGTGAGCACTTCCTCCATCAGAACTACCCAGAGCTTTAATAATAGATCTGGTTAATGAAGCGTGGGATGGCTCAGGTGCCGCTGTGGCTTCTGACGGCTGGGAGCTGGGTAAACAGGTGGCCAGGTCAAAGGCACAACATGACATTGGTTGTTAATGAAACCCTAATGTGAGGTCCTATGCATCGATTACTGTGAATGCTACTTTTAGCATTGGAATGTCAAACCCTCATTAGACACAGCAGTTAAAGCTCAAAACAGGAAATGCTCTTTGGAGTGTTGATCCTTCTCATTATATAGAAATGTCATAGATTCTTTCAGTTACTTTATACTTTACTTCATGATATTTTCAGACTCTATTCCATTAACTTTAGATAGACTCAGTTTAAGAGACAAAATAGACTTAAAAAATAACAATATATATAATTATTAGGGCTGAGCGATACTGAAGTAACTTGCGATATGCGATACGGCTGTGCAATATTGCGATAACAAATTTATTGCAATATTTTACTAAACCATTTCAACACAATATGTTCCATTCTAATCAAACACAAATTGTAAGTAACTAGTTTTTAAGCAAACTGAACTAAATTAGGACATGTTTACCTAAAACTGAACATTTATAAGTTCAATGCATAGTTTGTTTGGGCTGAATTTGCCCCCCAAAAAAGTGTCTCAGTCAGATGAAGGCTTTGATAATGATATATTGTGGTTCCCAGCGATACAGAGATTGCGTCACCTAATGTCACGATACAATATTTGTTTTGATATGTTGTGCAGCCCTGGTTTCTCCACATGTTTTTACAATGTATTAAAACCAAAATGAATAAAGACATGAAATCTTCCTGTTTCCTGCAAAATAACACTATAGCGTAGTTTTGATAAAACTAAGTCACTATAAAAATAATTCACAATTGAGTTGTGGGCTGGATATGGGGCACTTCCCAACACAGTCAAAATGAATAGTGACTAAAAAGGTACACATAAGCTATTATAAATGAAGTGAGTAGTATCATAATAGTAAAATATGCACTCTCCGCAGGTTTCCATGTTGTAGCCCTAAATCTCCATAGAAAGTCGGAGTGGTTCGCAAAGCCGTATTTTTTAGCTTTAATAGAATACAGGCACGGCTGTAAATCCCTGATGTGTGGGAGTGCTATTGACAGAGCATTAAGGCGGCATCTCCACAGCCCTAAGTGAAAGTGAATGAGAGGAGGGAGGAGAGGAGGGGGAGCATTCAGAGGCGAGCCCAAGGTAAAGCCGCTCACAGCCCTGGAAGAAGAGCTCGCTTTTGGGATCCGAAGCCCACAGGCCGCCCGCATGGGAAACCTCTATGTGCGCTGGCCCCTGATTGGATGAGAGGAAGTGAGGGCGGGGTAATTGAGCGCGCCGCGCAGTGAGGAGCGGGCATACATTAAAGCCAAACAAAGCAAGGTCATTTTTATCAGTCTGTAATGTCTGGGCTATTGCACCAGACTGACATCCTCTAAACACGTTTCACTTGTACTGCAAGCTAAAGTGACCCAAATGCATTTTTTATCCGTCTTAACAAGGTGTATCTGATCAACACGTCCAATGTTTTTCAAATGCACACATTCACGTATCTGATCTTTCTCAATGCAACTTTCGTCTGAATGGTGAGGCTGCATTCAGACGAAATTCTCAGTCTTTCACTGGACTCGTTCTGATCATTCCCGTCTGTGCCAGCAGACTTGACTTCCCCTCCGTGTACATACATTATTTTAAGTTATACACGTGAAGCATCGATGTTTAGGAGTCTAAAACTAGTTTCAAAAGGCTGAACAAAGCATAGTCCTTTTTAATGCGCACCCTTTACTATTCTCGAATTTCATTTCTTACCCACAGGAGGCCATTTCAAATAATATTTCCAAAGAGCCTCGGGGGTTTGCTTTCATTTTTTTTTTTGCCGCATGAACATTTCAAGTAAAAATTCCTAAAGGATGATATGAAATCTCATGTTGTATTATCAAAAGTAGCACATGAAAACATTCCCTCCTGAAGACGCCTGGGGAGGAAGTGAAGAAGGTGCAAAGTGCATCCTTTGAAGGAGACAGATTCAAGTTGAAAATGCTTCATTAATATAACAAAGTCTCATCGCACTCTTGGCAGCACGAAAAGGCAACGGCACGAGATCAAATGATTGGTCTGTGCTGAGTTTAGACTTCATATCCAGTACAGATTGCTATACTGTGGGCCATTGCAGCGGGATGAAGGTACATATAGTTCCCAAATAGACACCCGTCGTGTACGGCTCTCCCTCCAGCTAGCGCTCAAACCCTCTTGGCATCGCCCGCGTTTCGTTCATTTGCGGCGCCCGCCACAAAGCCGGCACCTGTTCACATTGTCGCCCGCATTGTGCCTCCATTGTTGCAGTCATGTTCAGGTGCTGCCAGCTCTGCCTCTGTGTGCCTCCCTTCCACCGTCTGCGCGAATGAATGGGACGACCGAGACTGGAGGAGACCCATTTTGATTCCGTGCCATTGATTGTGTGTGTTCGCCGGTGCTTTTGTTGTGGCCGCGCAGCTGTTTGTTGGTTTTCGGGGAGTGTCTCGCTTTTTTTTAGCGGCCAGAGCCAGAATGGGACATAATGAGGAGTAAATCTCAGCGGAGGAGTCATAGAAGGGAGACTTTTGTGTGGCAGAAGAAAGGAAGAACATGCTTTTTTTATTCTTTGTGTGTGTGTGTGTGTCGCGGGACAGTGGCGGCCATTTTTTCCTCCCTTGTTTCCCTTTTCAGAAGTCGCTCGCTGTGTCTCAAATTGCAGCGCTGTCGTGGTATTCTTTTCTTTCGCAGAGCTCCACCGCACCGCCTACGACGAGTTTGTGAAATTGAAGCTACCTGTGCACAAAAGGGAAATGGCACTGACTGACAGGGGAGAAAGTGCATCGATTTTCCCTTTTATTTGGTGGAGAAATGTCCACCAAATAGCGCTGTGATGTTGGGGTGGGAATTGTTTTGCGGGCCTATTGGTCATTTCTGTTTTCAAGTAACGTTGGTCAATGACTATACAAAAGAATGAGTTGAAATATGAAAATGGCACAACTGTAATACAAGATACATATTTTTTATCCCCCCTAAAGCATTTCTTCTGCTTATCCCTGATTCCAGACACTTCACAGCCATTCATTATAACCGCGAGATAGCATTGTCCTTTGTCCTTCGCCGCGTCTTCATTTACAGATAATGCCTCCACTATTGCACTTTCTTTTTTTCATTTCGCCGCTTATCTCCCGGCGCCCCCCTCCACTCATTACCGGATTCAAATAATAACGACAGTCTTTTTGCCAACCAAGCTTCTTCTTTCTTTTTTTTTTTTTTTTTTTATGAAACCTCCCCCACGCTGCGCCGGAGACAACTGAAATTACGACCAAATATTAATTAAAAAACACAGCCGGCAATTACGGATTTGAATGGCAGTAATAGCTTCACCCATCACTTGCCAGCCATGTCTCGGCCATAAATCTTCTCCTGCAGGGGACGAAATCTTTATTACAGCGAGTACAGCCCAACCCGGGGCTAATAGCTGAAGTGTTTGAAATGAGAACAGTAGTAACACGTGGCTAATCGCTTTCTCCCACAAAATGGCGTTTGGAAAGGAGAACGTAATTGTCTCGATTCAAGCAGAGATACACTTGATCGACATGAGGAAGTTCTGCCGTACATGCAAGTGTCTGAAATGCACACATACAGAATGTTGGTCTTGTTCCGTTTCGTGGTCGTCATTGTGCTTAAGGTTGTGGAGGGTTTTTTTTTTTTTTTCGTAAGAAGCTTCACTGTTGGAGGTAATGCCGGCCTTCGTTTTTGTTCACTCTCCTTTGTGCCTCGGATGTCCTTATTTTTGAGGTCGCGTCGCTGGTTCGTTTGAAGTTTGATACAAGCCTGTGATGTACTGTTGATGACCGGAGAAATGTGCTTCGTATGAGCCGGCTTCTCACGGGGTCCGTGACGGTGAGGGTGTTTGTCACGCATTTACATTGTTCAGGTGCAATTTATGTGTCGGTGTAAAGACGTTGGTTCTTTGTCTATTTCTAGTGCGAGGGAGCGCATCATGCTGCGTTGTTTCCAGGACTTTGTCAAAGGCCTCATGAAGTTTGGAGGTCACAGCGTTTGAATCTGCAGAAAGTTGATAAACTATGCACAATATGGATAAGTCGCTTTGTTCAACAAGTGTCATGAAAGTATCGTGATTTACGGACTATAAGCTGCTACTTTTTCCCCACGCTTTGAACCTTTGCGGTTTACAACAGTGTTCCTAATTTATATCATCCTGTCATATTGAATATTGTGTCATGTTATCAATAACAGTGCACCTACATTTAATACGAGGGGGTCAAAAAAACAATCAGTTATTTCTGATGAAAGAACTCCGACATCCGGGTTTAGATATGATATAATCAAATGTGTAAAATTTTATATAAAAGTAAATATACCTGTAGGCGTTCTCTTGAAATATCTGACAGGGGTACGAAGAGAGAAGTCCTGTATTTCCAGTGGCTGATGTCACGTTCAACTGTGGAAAAGCGCGCGGACACCTGCGGCTTATAGACCAGTGCGGTCTATATACAGTGCCTTGGGAAAGTATTAATACACCTTGAACTTTTGCACATTTTGTCATGTTTACAACCCTAAACATAAAGATTTTATTTTTATTTTTTTACTGAAAGTTCACACACAAGCAACAGACAACTGTGAAGTGAAAGCAAAATGATTTGGTTATTTAAAAAAAAATAGAAAACCGAAAAGTGGGGCGTGCATAAGTATTCATACAGCATGAATGAATACTTTGTGGAACCCCCTTTTGCTGCAATAACAGCAGCAAGTCTTCTGGGGTTTGACTCTACAAGGTTTGCACATGTAGAGACTGACATTTTAGCCCATTCCTCTTTACAAAACAACTCAAGCTCTGTCAAATTAGAAGGAGAGCGTTTGTGAACAGCAGTTTTCAGGTCTTTCCACAGATTTTCAATAGGATTTAGGTCAGGACTTTAACTGGGCCATTCTAACACATTAATATGTTTGTTTTTAAACCATTCCATTGATGTTTAGGGCAAGGTGTGAACTTTCTGCAGTCATTAGGAATGTTATAAAGGCAATTTAATGCACTCTGAACATGCTGTATGAATACTTATGCACACCCCACTTTTCACTTTTCTATAGAATCATGTATCATTTTGCTTTCACTTCACAGTTGTCTGTTACTTGTGTGTGAACTTTCAGTAAACAATTCAAAATAAAATCTTATAACGTTTATGGTTGTAAACATGACAACATGTGCAAAAGTTCAAGGTGTATTAGTACTTTCGAGAGGCACTGTATGTAAAAATTTTTTCCTCATTTTTCTCTATTTTGTTGGCTCAGCTCATACTTAGGTCAGGTGCACTCATTAGTCCGGAATTTACGGTATCACCCATTTTTGTCACACGAAAAAAAGCTCAGACAAAAGGTTACACCTAGTTTGGCCTTACTCCTGAACCGATCCTCCTCATTTTTTAATCGGATCCGATTCCTTGTATTCGCGCATTCCTAATTCCATATCGTTAAGTACATTTGTGCTGGTGGTCATATGAGTTTGAAACTTGACGGTGGAACAAATGATGATGTCGAATCTATGAATAGGAAAGACACGCATAAGAGAGATAAGGAGCGAGCGAGAGAGATTCAAGAGTAGAAGCAAAGCGTTGCAGTCTGCGGCTGATATTGAGGGAGGGAAGGATTGTGATCATTTCATTTCATTCAGATTATACAAAGAGCTTTAAATTATAGTACTTGCATTATTTATTACTACCAATTTTCTAATGTTTGCCAACCATTACTATTCAGACCCAATGCATGGATTTACTGAAATCCTAAGGCCATACCTGTTTGCACTTAACATGGAGTAGGCCTATGTTAGAATGTGATATTACGTTGTCTGAATAAATTATGGCCTAAAATGAATCAATAAACACAATATCCTTTCCTACATTTCCACACTAACCATTAAATCTTACTCATTACGTCCCCACACTCCCCTATTGGCACAGCTCGTATGTAAATGCTTGTAAAATGGCGACAGATTGTGGAGATTTGCTCGGGGCAGCACTTTTTTTTTCTTCTTTTTTTTTCTTTTTTTTTGGGTGTATCCGATTCATATCAGTGTTCATGTAGACCGCGCGACCGTCTCATAAATCTTAGACACACCTCGTCGTGCGGTGATGAATCCGAGCCGTAAATCAAAACAACCATCTTTCGACAAGACCCGGGTTCAGCGGATTGGAATACGGCTGATTCATGAAAACAATGCGACGCTAATTCGTTTAAGATGTGAAGTATGAAAATACGGAGGTGAGATTGTTTTATATATTACGTCGTCGCGGATATAATGAAATAAAAGTGCTCCGGCCTATTGCTACAAATGTGTTCACCCGGGATCCAGGAGTTGTCAGTTCGATCTGGATTCGCTCCACAGACAAATTAACGGTACAAACTCCCTAAAGTATGGTCTGTTGATACAATTTGTGACAGTACAAATGCTTTAGCCGGGTTCCTCTCGTCCGTTGGCCGGTAAAGAGCAGGTAAAGACTAGCTATGTTTCTTTTGTGCCAAATAATGATTGAAATAGTCCTGATCAAAGCTATTCGTTGTAGTATCGTTCCGACAGCAGTTGTAAATGGGACGTGTGTGGGATCCCGATGGTCCAGTGCTTGTTTCGAGCCCGTCCCCACTCCACCCATGTTACCCTGCCCGTCCTCCTGTTCACATGACCACTGTGTTTTATCTACAGTTAGACTTTGGAGGAAAAGTTAAATGGACTGCATTTGGTTTGTTTTTTTGTTTTTGTTTTTTTCAACAGCAATTAGACTGCTGAAAGACTGAATGACTAAAAATGACTTTTTGCACTATTTATTTTTCTCACTAACTATTTTTATTAAGTGCCAGTTGTTAGAAATGTCGTTCAGTGTACTTTGTGCATTGAATGACAAATAAAGTCTACCGTATTTTCCGGACTATAAGTCACTTTTGTCATAGTTTGGCTGATGATGCGACTTATACTCAGGTGCGACTTATATATCAAAATATATGATTTCACATGTTCGTTCTAACAGCCGCTAGAGGGCACTCTGGGCTTGCGTACCAGTATCTGCTACTCTGAACCCAAAAAGAAAATAATATTCTGCAGATTACAAGCTGCAAATAGTGAAAAATGCAGCCGGAAATGATAATCGAGCAGCAGAAAGAATGTTTTTTATGTGAGCGAGAAACTTGTGAGGGACTGGCGAAAAGCGGAGGTTACTCTTACGACAATGAAGAAAACAAAAAAGCTAATCGCGGGCTAAAAGCTAGACGGCCACAGTTGGAAGAATGAGTTCGCAAATGGGTGCTTGAACAACGTGCTGCCGGTTGAGGCTTGTCAACGGTGCACCAGGGTGGCTGGTGCGACTTATAGTCCGGAGCGACTTATAGTCCGGAAAATACGGTATCTACCTATCTATCTATCTATCTATCTATCTATCTATCTATCTATCTATCTTAAAGCTGGGGTATACCTGTTTTTTGTTGTGGCAGAGTAAACTTATTTCTGCCACCACATGTAAAAAAAAAAACCTCTCAGGTCTTGTTGCATTGTCTAAATGTTTATTGAGCGATCAAAAATAGAAGTAGAATCTAAATTAGTGAGATTGTGAGAGTTCGAAACGAGTTTGGGCCAAAACAACAACAAAACAATCTTATTGAACAGGAAAAATCAGGTACCTTAGCTTTCAAATGTAACCTTTTAATTGTGACGCACGTCGTGCATTTTTCAACAATTCAAATCTCCAACTTCGGAATTTTCACCACCGTGTCTGTGTCCCTTTATTTTATTTCCTGGTAAAGGCTAAGGTTAAAGAGTAAATACTGTCATTTTAGTGTTTTGTCTATCTTTGAAATAATCAAAAGAAAAAAAATGTGCGGCCACAAAATGCGTACAGAGTTTAAATAATTGGCCATAAAAATATGTGAAACCTTCCAAACAAAAATACCTCCGATCAACCAACCCAGGCCAGTTGGCGATATTTGACAATTCAAACAGAATTCAGTGTATCTTGTAAAAACAAACTCTTTAAACCTAGAATTCACTGACTTAATGAATCCTTTTGTTTGAATAAGATTGAATCAAAATCCAGTGTCTAATAGCATAATCCATTTGAGCCCTTTTGTTTTCCGCAGTTTGTTGATGAAACACAAGGAAATGAGGCTGATGGTAATGCAGGGGCACTTCTACATTACGAGAAGTGCTCGATAATACAGTATAGCGATGAATAAAACATCCGTCCTCTGTACCACCTGGGAGTTCGCACCGGTGAGAAAGCTGTCTGTCAAACACAAATGAATGTGTTTCATCTGCATATGCTAATGCTAATGAGCCACGCAGATAATTAGCGCCGTGTTAGCTGTCAGCAAACATCCCCGCAACTGAACGCCCAGATTTCCAAGCAATGAACAAGTACAAGGAAAAGACATGTGTCAAAGTGTCTTCGGTGAACTGTAGAAGGAGTTCAAGGCAGCTTTTCATGTTGTGATGAAAAAAAATAATAATTATTATTATTATTATTCATGAATGTATAGCTAGCACCTGGTTGTCGTTAGCAACTGACCTCTATGAGAAACATCTTGTGCTGGGCTTGAGTGCTAGTTTTCCAAGTAAAGATAAATAATACATATTCCATAATCATAAGCCAATGTAGATTTTTAAATGTAACATAATGGAGTTATCAGTATCACATAAAAGCATCTGGTCACCACAGCGTGTACTTTTCTACCAAATGTTAAGTAACTCGACAAAGTTTGCTCGTCCGCCACAAAAGGTTGGATTTTTATGATAACGTCCAATTCATCCATCCTGAACATGATGAAACTTTAGTATTTGAATAGGCATATTTTACACAGAAAGGTCTTGCACACACTAAAAAACTGAAAGGTGTGATGAAAAGAAAGACTGAAATAATTTGTGTAGTTAAATCAGTCAGTCCACGTGCGCCAGGCCAAACAGAGGACAGGACTCACACCCTGCAGCCAGCACACATGTATTCCCATTTTCTATTCCCAGGCTGAGTGGGGGGGGGTTGTCTGTGTGGATTGTGCGCGACCTTCCCTTGTAGTACAAACAACATGAGCAATAGTTTCCCGATGGGGTCTGAACTCTGCTGCTGGAAATGAGATTGTTCATCTCAGTGGAGATGGTTAAATAAAGGTCAACTTTGAAATGATTTGGCTCCCTGGCTTAGTTTACTGTAGTATAAACCTATTTCATTCTGGATTTACATTTCAGATTTACATTGCACTTGATACCTTCATTGTGATTTGTTAAGTCCAAAATAATGTTGCAAAGACCAAAACCACATCAATGACCTACAGCAGGGGTCGGCAAGTTGGTTTGGCTTCGGGACAATATTTTTTTATGCCAATAGGCGGCGGGCCAGCCGGTCAATTGATAAAAAAATAGATTTATTCATGCATGGATATTCGATACTAGATAACCCCAAACTATACATATTTTTAATGTAAAAATAAAATATTGTTTGAAATAATACTGTCCCCGAGTCTGTCTGATTTTCGTGGGTTACACAGCACTAGCAAAAAATAAAGTTAGCATCACAAACATGTTGCTTTCCAAAGGACAACAAAGAAAAGTGGACAGTGAAAACAGGAGTTTCAGGAGGAAAGGCGACAAACATTATAGTTTCATCCTACCTGGATATGTGAATGCCAAACCTCTCTGTCTCATCTGCAGCGAGGTCATCTCCGTTTGCAAAGAGTCCAATATTCGGCGACATCACGAAACGAAACATGGGTCATTCAGTGCGTCCTTTCCACTTCAGTCTGAGTCAAGGCGTCTCAAAATCGATGCTCTTTATGACAGTTATATCCGGAGCAGCAGGGTCCTGGTTCGAGGCCTGACCACACAGGAAAAGGTATCCAGTGCCTCGCTTAAAGCGTCCTGGATTTTGGCCCGGCATGGGAAGCCTTTTACTGATGCGGAGGTTATGAAGGATGTGATGGTGTCCGTGTTGCAGGAGCTGTCCACAGATAAAACTGCTGATGCACTGATCGCTTCTGTAAAACAGATGGCACTCTCCGTGCACACTGCTGAAGCACTGTCCTCAGACATACATGGGGAAATGACAGGCACTCTCCATAAGGCGGATCATTATTCCCTGGCTATTGACGAAAGCACAGACACGATGGACGTGGCACACATGTGTGTTTATGTTCGATATTTTGATGACAAGTCAGTCTCATTCCAAGAAGAACTTCTTTTCCTCATCCCATTGGAAGGTCAAACCCTTTCTGAGAGACGAAATGTCGCACAGGCCGTCACGCTGCAGTTGTTGCATAATTGACCTGCTGTAGCTCCTGGATGAGGTAAAGTATGAGGATCGGGACAAACCACAATTTAACCTAGAAGTTAGGCTGCTTAGAGTTAAAATGCAACAGTGGAATGGTGTTGTGCCGAACACAAGCAAAGATCAGGGGCAAAACATTTGCTAATAAAGAGCAATTAAGTCTCTGTTAGGCTTTTTTTAATGTTTTATTTTTTTCTAGATATCCTCTGGCGGGCCAAAATATATTGGCAACAGGCCAAAATTGTCCCCAGGCCTGACGTTGCCAACCACTGACTTACAGTATATTGTTTTTCTCGATTGATACACCAATTAGCAACCAATTGCCTAGTCTAGTCATGTGTTTACATCAGACAAATGAGTTACACATTCCGTACCAATTCGTAATATTAAAGATCGCAAAATGGTAACAAGCCATAGGGTGATCGAATTTCTCAACAACAAAAAAAACGAAATGGTGTGCAAAAAGTGTGCAGACCTTTTGCGGTTTGCAGTTGCAGTTTCATGTGAGTCTCCTCCGTGTGTGCAGGTTTTACATTAATGTTCACGTGCATTTTGGATGCTCTTGGTAGATTTGGAAAAACAGGGAAATACGTTGGGGTACAAAAGTTTAGAATAACAAAACGATCTTAGGTTGCAGATGAGACGATCCCATTTCAACCTGGATAGACTCAGAGACAAAAGCTGCAATTAGAAAGATTTACTGAAATGAATATTTTGACGATCAGACCCCGGCAGTAGACATCGATATATGGATTATAGTTAGCAGTGTTCTTTTAAACGGCGTTAGGTAACGATTATTTTTTAATTAACGGAGTAATCATGTATTACTCTCCCCGTCGTCACAACGCTGTTATCGTTACTGGGTAAACAAAGTGGCACGTTACAATTCGACTGAATGAGCGCCGTGGTGTCAGCTCATGCAGCAGGAGCAGGGGAGAGGGTGGGCGGAGTCTCTACTCGCGCTGTCTGTGCAGAGTGTTCGTGCTCTCTGCTCCAAAAACCACGCGTGTCCCCGACCCGCGTGGTTTTTGTTCATTCAGTTCATTCAGTTACTATGAACAACTTTTACATGATAGTACATAAATACAAACACCTGGCTGGTCTACTCATTTCAATTGACTTTTGAAAACTCAGTTACTCAAATAGTTACTTTCCCTGGTAACGAGTTACTTTCATTATAAAGTAATTCAGTTACTGACTCAGTTACTTTTTTGGAACAAGTAGTCAGTAACTATAACTAAGAACTTTTTAAAGTAATGTTCCCAATACCGATAGTTAGTATGGATGGGTAGGTTAGAGTTAGGGATGTCTTCCCCCAGAGCCTGGGCACTGGGAGACCGGTGAAGAATGTAGCAGGGTGAAGCCACGGACAGAAGAGGTGGAGGCGGGTCGCAGCACAGCTGGGAAGCTTACAAGCCATGAAAGCTGGAGCTTAAACGCAGAACCGCGGGCGATGATTGGCTGCGACGAAGGCGTGGCTCTGTGCTGACAGGCTGAGGTGGAGGTGTGACCCTTGCAGACGTGATCATTAGCTGGAGGTAGGTGATGCTGAAATGAGTCTTCCAGGCTGAATTTTTAAGCTTTATAACATTTCCCCCAAAAAAATAAGGGTTTATCTCCATCTTTTACATTTTCAAAATAACAGTAAAAAAAGGCCAAAGCAAAAGGCTGCCTGCAGAGTTAATGCCTCGTAGCTCCTCAAATATTGCAACTATCACAGCGTTAAAGGCTTCTCTATAGGCAGCCAAGAGACTTTTGATTCAAGCTTGAGGGATTTTTAGCCTTTCTTCCTCACAAAAGACTTCCTGAACTAAGATATTTCTGGGCAGTCTTGCACACACTGCTCTTTGGAGGTCTATCCTCAGATCTTCAATCATGTTTAGGTCAGGAGACAGTGAGAACCAAGGAGATCGTTCCCGACATTTTAATCTGGGGTGACTAAACGTTTGCACCCCACTGTAGGTGCTATGTGTCGCTAGTGTCCCATCAATACAGAAAAACTGCATTAGTGTCCAACAGAGTTGAATTCAAAGCCTATAGTGGAAACCGCCAGACTGGTTCATTTCATACATTATTAAAACCGCAATTATCTTTTATTATTCTAAGATGTACAAACTGTATTCACTGCACATATCAGTCCTGAGTGTTTATGGCAACCGTGCAATCAGGCCTCAATAGGAAGCCTTCCAGGCCTATGTAAATATAAGCAGCCACTTTGTCACTTTGCCCATATTGAAGCATGTTTTATTGCGGAGAGAGAGGAAACAAGCTGATTGAGTTCGATCATTGTAAACTACCATCCAGATGTTGAAAAGGTCGAGCAGCAATCAGCCCCATTACGCGGCGGGGCTTCAGATAAAAGAGAAGACGATTTATGCTGCAATTATTTAACCAAGGCAGCAACGTGAACTAATTGTTATTTGGGTTTTTCTGAGATTTAGTTGAGACGGAATTTTAATTTGTCATCTGTTCAAAAATGAACCCTTTTCAACTGATTATTTTCTTTCTTTCTTTTTTTTCTTTCTTTTTTTTTCAGAGTTCTAGCTCCCAAATACAAGGCGTTTTTGAGTCTTTCTTTTTCCTCTGAATCCTTGGGTTTTGGTGGTGTTTCAGTAGATCTGTCTTACTAAACTACATCTTTAAGTAAATGAAGTACTCGATGGAAGGTTATGAGGATACAACAATCCGTATATATAAGAAAACAGTACAGAATATTGTCAGACTAAACCACACAAATGGCTTGTCCCGGTACTTGTGGAGACCACCGTATGCTCTTTGGATATCAAGCCGGATTGTGGCCCCCTCTGTCGACTGAGAAAAGCTCAACAATGATCTGGACAGGCCCCGCTCAGTCAGCTTTCTTGAGGGTTGTCTGAGAGGTCGATATCACGTTTGAGCCCTAACCAAACTGAATTGAACTGTTTCCATCTAGATCTTGCCCTTGATCAAACTATATTTTTGCTTTACTCCTCAACCTGTTGAATTAGTTCTCATGTGTCTCTGTGGTGAATGACTGACTTTATGCTCGCCTTCATTCTGGCATTCCCCCGCACTGTGCCCACATTAGCGATGACAATACATGTGCCTGCTTGCTTCAGGAAGAGAATTTGTCATCAAAATCTGCCCCATTCCCCCAAGTCAAATCTGGGATAAGAACGCGTGGAGGATGAAGGATCACAGTCGCGCAAACAGCTGTAGTATGCACACGAAACATATGGACGTGTTGTGTGCCATTGTGCAAAGCAAATAAGTGCATCATGGGCCGACGGGGAGTAAACTATAAACACCGGTCCAGATGCGAAGAGGTCACACTCAAAACAAGTCCTTCACTGACTGCGGATCAACAAACAACAGAGACACGTTGTAAAAACATCAACTATTTAGTCCGTACAGGAATCAAAACGGAGATAAACATCCCGAGCACGCGGCACGGGCTTGAGCAACAGACACGTCAAGAACCTGCTCTAGACGAGCTCTGGCAGTCTTTGTTTTTAAGCTACAATTTATGCGGTACAGGGCTGGCTTACCATTTTACAGTCCTCACACACCATACAAGAATTAATCGGGTCCAAACCCAGGTATCACCAAGGAACCTCGAACAACAGAGAGAAAGAGAGCGCGAATTCCACTTGTTCTTCCGCTCCTACTAACACCCACTATGATTTTAAACCGCCATTCGGTGTATTTGCGCGGACAAAAGCTCTTGACATATTTCGTTTGAAGTAATTCCCTCAGTGTTGAGAAGACCTGGAGTGAGCAGCTGCCTTCTGACCAAGGCTGTGAATACATGTAAAAGTAATGACTTGTTAAGAGCATCTCACCGACGGTGCTTCACAAAGGAGGCAGAGTAGTTAAGAAAAAATTCAAGGACACACATTCAGAGACTATTCTTCACTCACTTTCCCAGAGAGAGAGAGAGAGACGCGCAAATCATGGATAAGTGCAGCAATAATGTGAGATTATATTTTCCGTCGCTCTTTTTTGGTGTTTCTGAAGACACTTAATGTTTCTCGAGTTCTTCGAATGGTCCACGGGCTTTTTCTCGATCGATAACATAGTGCACAATCAGCTTAGTCTATCTGAGAAACAGCTCCAAACATCAGCATCACAAACACAAACTGAATGTAAAAGGTAATGTCCTTAGTGCGAAGTGTCGATAGGACGATAAGAGCTACAAAAGCTGGAGTCCCGCTTCCCCGGAAACTCTCCGACAGTAGCTCTGAAAACGGTCCCGAGCGTGGAGGTGGGGCAGATAACACCGGAGTCTAGTGGGAGCATAGCCTACAGAGATAACCGTCTTCGCATACCGAACAAAAGCTCCAACCGTTAGCATCAGGGGCTAACTGCGTCCGCCCACTGCGCTCTCCTGGGCACGAACACAACACCATGGGCTACAATGGGACGACACATGAGACACGCCCGAGGTTATAGGGACATAATGGAAATGTGACGTCGGGACGAGGGGAGAGCAGGTGGAATTCACTGTAGGTCATAGCTTTACTCTTTACTCTTACGGAACAAACACATATATATAAATAAGCACTTTCATACAAATAACCAGAAACATGGTGACGCTGGGGAAAAGACTAGAATGTGCCCAGAATATCCCTCTGGATTTTCGATACACTGGGACATCAGTCTGGTCACCGCGTCCTCGTTTGCCGCTCAAGCCTAACTCAAACAGACCTGTGCCATCGGATTTATTTATCTGCTCTCACCTGCTGTTTGTGAGGAATGTCAATGCCTTGGGACGGAGAAGTCGTCTCAATAACAATTCACAGATGGCGCATGGGACTATGTTTCTTTTTCAGTCCAATTCAGGTTTAAATGACCAAAAATACATCCACAGTGGGTGAGCTGAGTGATTTATAACCCTGTTAGAATATTAAAGGAACTGGCCACCGTTTTTCCACACTGAGATATGTTCTTACCTGAGCTTAGACGAGTTCTTGCGTACCTGTCTGGTCTTTGTGCGTGCCCTCAGTCACGCAAAACGGCCAAAGATGTTGTTAGCATTTGGCCTCTCCCAGCATATTCCTATGGCTCCAAACGGGGGTGAAGTTGGAAGCTACCACGCTCTTCCACGGGCACGCACAAAGACCAGACAGGTACGTATCAACTCGTGTAAGCTCAGGTAAGAACATATCTCAGTGTGGAAAAACTGTGTGCGCTCAGTCACGCAAAAAGACCAAAGATGTTGTTAGCGTTTGGCCTCTCCCAGTATATTCCTATGGCTCCAAACGGGGTGAAGTTAGAAGCGACCACGCTCTTCCACGGGCCAAAGACCAGACAGGTACGTATCAACTCGTATAAGCTCAGGTAAGAACATATCTCAGTGGAAAAACAGTGGCCTGGTCTTTTAACGAAGACCAGGCCAGGCATTTGCTCTGCCCTAGAAATGTTGTTGACCAGACACAATTGCTGGTACAGCGGTGGAAGGAAAAAGCACGTGAGATGTGCGGCTTCACATTGCAGTGCTTGACAAAAGCAATATTCATTAAAAATCATATTGTGGGTTTGTCAAAAGTCAATGAGTATGAATTGAAAGTTTGCTAACCCCTTAACCCTCACCTTAAGCGAGCACATTTTTGTCACGTTTTAATTGCTTTTTTGTACCGTTTTGGCCTTTTTTTTTTTACTGTAAGGCAACTGTGATCAAAACATGTCAAAAAACCAACAACAACACAACCAAAAACGATGAAAACATGACAATCTCCAAACGAACTGGAGAAAATGTACTTAAGGCTGGGTTACTTGACACTGAAAAACAAGGTGCACAGCAGGCAGATACCAGCGATGCAAAATACATTTTTTTCTTTCCTCTGCCTCCAATGCCTATCGATAAGAGTGTGATGCGGCTGATAGGAACAGAGGTAACAAGAGGCAGAAAAACCTCCACAGACGGGTGAAAAACAGGGGATTTGTTGTTGTATCTTATGGCTGTCATTATGTCGACTTTGTGGACAGCTCCTCTGCGCTCATCTCTGGTGGGAGTTAAAGTCTCCTCAATGTGGCTGGGTGGCTGGGTGCCCCCCCCCACGTTGACGTCTCGACTCGGCTCTGCGTTTGTGCAGCCTCTGACACTCCCCTCACATTCTGCCTCCGGGACTCGCCTCGACATATGTCCGCGGCTCTCGAAGTCTTCGGGGGAGCGATGTCCTGTGATGCGTCGCAGACGAGGAGTATTAAAACCTGGTGTCGGGGCTGGCGCCTGAGGCCACGGTCACCTCTGACAGCCCGGACCACTGCCATGAATGTCGGGCAGAGTGCACGAATGCGCTGGGCAACTTCTGAGGCTGTTTGAACGCATGCAACTGTATATTTGCACTGTAAACTAAACTTCCCGTTGATAGATGGCCCATGAATGGTCTTTTGTTATAGAACTAGCCTTTTGAAGCATCTGTTATTGTTTGTGACATGCATACACCGAGACCGGATTAGGGAATGTGTTTTGCTTACGGACACAACACCAAGCAAACACACCAGATCAATCAGAAGTGGCCAACCTTCTGCCACATGGTCGCTCCTACTGCTGCGTTCCCCTCAAAGGAGCTGTGCTGTGGTGAAAAATCATCACTGAATCCACAGACCTTTTGAGATGTTGCCTTACATACTCTTCCTTTAGGCTCTTAAACCGCGCATTTTCTCCAGTTTGGTGTTACCCAAATCTAAAAAAGCTTCTTGAAAGACGGAGTCAAAATAGCATGACGTAAACAAGGATGAAAACGCAAACCAAAAAAAAAAGCGACACAAATTTTACAAACACGCAACAAAAATGTGACAAAGAAGCAAAAGAACAAAAATATTACAAAAAGTGCGACACAAAAGTGATTGAATGCAGAGAGAGCATTTGATCGCTTAGAGTGGGAGTATCTGTGGTCAGGGCTTCGACACATGGGCTTCAGTGAAGGCTTAATCGTTATGATTAAAACGTGCCAACAGCGGTTGTGATAACGGGTAATACCTGCTCTCCCAGGTTTAAAGTGTCTCGCTCTGCTAGGGCTGCCCGTTGTCACCTTCCCTATTCTGCCTGTCGCTAATTCCATAATACCCCCCATTACATCTCCCGCTATGCTGACGACATTTTCATATATATATAAGTAATCCACATGTATCAATACCATTCCTTCTTCAAACGTTCAAACAGTTTGGGAAAATATCAGGCTATGAGGTGAATTGGACAAAATCAGCAGTCATGCCGTTGAATGGAACCTCAACCAACTTGGAATCCTTTAATATTCCCGTGGTTGAAAGTTTCAAGTATCTGGGCATCTCCATATACCCGACAGTGAGTGTTTTAACCAACAATAACTATAATAAAACTTTGCATTCAATTACAAATGATCTAAATAGATGGGGCTCACTCCCAATATCCTTTCAATCTATCTATGCTACCTTTGGCACCTCCAAAAGGATATTGGAAGAAATTATAAGCCATCCTAGGAGCCTACTTATGGAATTGGAAAAAAACAAGAATAAAAACCTCAACATTATACCGGCTTAAACCATTGGGTGGCATTGACCAGATATACTTACATCATGGAAACCAATCGAAGAACAATGACTTCAGCCTCATGACATGTCCTGTATTATACTGCTAAAGATAGTAAAACAGAAATGTGGTCCAATTAAATCTCACCTCATCTTTATTTGGTATAAAGTCGATCAATTCATGAAAATAAATAACAAATATTTCCTACAATCTCCAATTGTCCATAATTATTCATTGCTCATAGTTAAAAAAAACAGTCTCCTTCACTCCATGGGAACTCCAAGGGGTCCACACGCTAGACAAAATAATCGACCAAAATGGATTAAGAGGATTTAAAGACTTACAGGAAAGTCCCAAATTACCTGCGACGTCGTTTTATTTTTATTTGCAAATACGAACAGCTATGCGTGCCCATGGCGTCCCATGGGGATGTATCTTAGAAAACCATCCCCTTCACGCTGCCTTGTGTGAGGAAAAAAACAAAGGCCTTGTTTCAGATCTCTATATACTTGTCACTAAAGCCTCTCATAAACAATTGCCTATTGAACATCTCTGGAAGATAGAGCTAAAGGATCACTCCGAGTGGAATTGGCCAAGTATTTGGTCCAATGTGTTTCTGTCTTCAAGAAACCCAAACCCCCAAATGATCCACTATAAGTTTGTTCACAGGGCTTATCGCTACCCTAGGAGATTGCACCTGATGAAACTTAAAGACAATCCCTATTGCAACCTCTGTCCAGACAAGGTCATTGGAACATTTCTTCACATGGTATAGCAGTGCCCCGAGGTTTATTGTTTTTGGAAAAATGTTGCTGGTGCTCTATCAAACCTAATGGAAAGAGAATTGCCCCACACACAGAGGTTTCTTTTACTGAATGACACTTCCAGCTTGAAATTAAATCTCGTGTTGGTCAAACCTGTTAAACAAAATACAGCTGATGTATGAAACTTGACTGCAAATGTCTGATTGCGTGTAACAACCATGAATGTACAGTACATAACTATATGTATCCCAAATACAGTATATTTCCTGTCTAAACTTTACATGACTATATGTATCAAGCTATTTCTGTGGATGTCATTGACGGAGGAAATCAGCAAATATCTGTTTTGTGTCTTGTTTACTAGTGCTGTTTATTATTATTTTTGCCCCTCTTTTAATCATGCCTGGACAGCAGGGGCGGGACAGGGTTGGGGTGCGTGTGTGAGTGTGCGACGCGTGTTGTCTTATTGTTGTTGTTTTTTTCTGTATATTTTGTATTATTATTATTCTTTTTTTATATTATTGTGTTTTTTTTTTTACTTTTTCCACTTTAAACAGTACATGCAAACGTACTGTGCAGAACTGTACCCATTATCACGAAGGTGAGAAAAAAAAAAGAAGCTGGGCTGCATATGGAAATGATGTGTGAACTGAAAACATGCACAGACCGATAAAAATGTGATAAAAAAAGAGTGGACAACGTGGCAACAACGCAGTATTGTAGGTTTTAGCCGAATTGAAGATTGAAGTTTGGCTAAAGTGGGGATTAAGAAGTTAAACCATGGAACTAATCCAACATATAGTATTTATCTGTATCACTACTTTTGTTTTCCCCTTTTTGTTTCCTATAGTGAGTGTGCTTCAAGTCTAAAATGCTATACATCCTGGTTTTCATTAGTATGCTAGTATAGCAGCAGGCCATGACTTTCCAAACACGGTGCACAGGCATCAAAACCCCAGCTCCCGACTGTGGTATAACCAGCCCTGCTTACACCTTCTGTGGGTGTGAGTGTCTGATGGGAAGATGGTCACAGCACGCCATGAAGGACAGGGAGGAAAAATGGATAGACAGGCGTCTCATGAATTTGCATTTCTGTCTCACTGTTCCGCGAAACCTGTCAGTGAGTGTACCATTCTGCAGGGAGCGGGGAAAATCATCAAGAAATATACGTGAAGGTAGTTGACATTGAAAACAGATCTTCATAATACGATGAAAGAAACAATTATATGCAATCTTAAGACAATGAGTCGATGAAAAGGGAATAAATCTGGAAATCTGGAAGGGACAGTGCATTCTCTGGCTTTGCTGACGGGTCATGGCAGAAATGATGAGGAGAGGGGGAAGAGACATCTTTCAAACTAGGCTAGACCTCAAATTCACCATGTCAAGGATAGAAATAAAAAGGAGAGGCAGTCTTGGCTGGCTGCACCCCCTGCAACAAATGTGCACACTTGGGATAATTATGTCAGTTATTTATGTCATCAAACGTTCTATCCAGATTCTCTCCATGAACCAAACACCTGCTTTACATTATTTCTCTGTATTTAACATGTTAAAAGAGGTGTTTTAGTGGCATCTGACCCCACAAAGAGCATAAAACGTATGCTCAGATGCCACTTTCACATGCTAATTATACTGTAAGGCAATAGAAACAATACAAAATTGTCCAACAAGTTGAACAGTAGCTTGTAATGCTACCCCACCACGTGCTCTCCCACCGGTTTAAATCAACAGAATCACTAGAACTAGAATCACGTCACGGCTTTCTGTTTTCTCCAGCTTCACCAACTCCCCCCAGTGCAGACCTGTTACAGACATAAACACAACATAGGGCTCAGAAATCACTTAAATATTGATCATTGCAGCCTGCGCTTCACTTTCGGACCCGTTTCCATGGCAATGAGGCTTCTCCCAGCGCATAAGCTACCTCAACCTAAGACTTATAGTCACTCTCACGTTACTCAACTGTTTTAATATATGTGTGGAGTACCAGTGGCTGTTTACCAGGAAAAAGATTATGACCACTTTAAAAAAAACAGAGGTGAATCCTCCAAGAAAAGCCTAAACTGTAGTGTAGTGCAGTACCTTAGTCTGCACTGGGAAGTATGTGTGTTTGCACCTCCTGCCTCGTGGGAAAAGGGTCCGGAGTTCAAAGTTGTACAGATTACATGTAGAAGGATAACATGGAATAAACCCAGTTCCATTCCAGTTTGCATTTGTTGTATATAATGCAGGTAATGGATGTTTTCCTTTCAGTTGTACAGTACTTGTTGAGTGTGGTGGGAGATTTTGTGCGACGTGAGGTCAGACGGTCCTGGTCTGAGCCAACAGTGAGTCAGTGACCCTGGACCCTGTTTGGTCTGCAGTCAGACACGGCTGGTTTAACACAAAAGACTCTGAGCTGCTGCAGTTCAGTTAGCGGACTGGAGACTGGGAAACTCCGTATAGAGAGACTTTGTACAATTCCGAATGCCATGATTTTGATATAATTACGCAAACAGTTACCGTAATATTTTCTAAAGAATGGGTGAAGCGTCTCAAATGAAGCACCGAGTTGGACAAAGCTTGCCCAGAACCAGGGCAATAGAAGAATGCTTGTGCCATTATACTTCCCATTTTTGACTCAATTATTTCATGGCTGGTAACGCTTTGATCAAGGTCGGTGACTTCAAACACAAACGTATATATCTCATACAAAAGCTTCACATGTGACAAAAGAACATGCTTCTTAATTACAGCCTGTCAGTGCCATTGAAAAACACAGAGGAAATGCGCTGAACACTCTCTACACTGTGTCTCGTCCCTAGGTTTAGTGAACGGTGCTGAGATAAGGTCCGACACGGTTCCCCACGCAGGGCTTGGAGGTGGATCCTGATTTATTAGTCACAGCCGACTCCTGTCATGCACACGAGCCCTTAGTCAAATTCAACCTAATTGCACTTTCAGGGTGCATAATCTCCAATTAATTTGAAGGTAATCAAATTAGCGCTCTGCAAACCTGCGCCCGACACTGTACGCACTCACAGCACTGTTCACTTCATGCTATGGAGGGAAAAATGGATTCAGGCGTAAAAACAATAGTCAACATGTTGTATTTGGATAACGTCTACCTGTTTAATTTGCCCTTCTTTGTTTTGAGATTTCTAATGCGTTACTGTAAGTAAATACATCACTGCAGGGTCCATGTTGTTACATTTTACAATCTCCATTGAGTTGTTGAAGAAATCTTTTGGTTTTGAGGACACAATCCCCCTCAGACCTCACCGTGAGCAGTACAGGATGTCCTCAGGGAATGGCCCTCTCTCCCCTCTTATTCATTCTGTTAACATCTGACTTCTGACACCGCTCACAGGCCTGCCACCGACAAAGGTTCTCTGACAACTGTGCCATTGTCGGATGTACCAGCAGAGGGCAGGAGGGGGAGATTGGGAGAGCGGTGGATGATTTTGTTGGAGTTGTGTGGACAAAACTACAGCTAACTGTCTCAAAGACTTAAGAGTTAGTGGCGAAATTCAGAAGGAAGAGGGCATCTCATCTCTTTCATTATCTGCATTTTTAACTCTTAAAAGACAATTTCCTTCCTCCATTTCAGTGTTAAACGATAGGCTCTTGAGAATGTTATGAAGAACAACTTATTTGTCGACGCATTGTTACTGGCATTTTTATATTATATTTTACTGTTATAGCAAACTAGAATTTACCACAAAACCTGACGCGTATACAAGTGGATGCTGAATAAGCTGTTTCTGTGTATGGAAATGACAAAGCTTGGTCAGCAGCAGGAGTATAATTTTAAACCATGCTTGTGTGTCATTTTAAATTAGAGCCGCTGCCTCGAATCCAAAGCAACTACACACACAATTCAAGATGTCAATAGACTAATGTGGAACTGAATTTGTTTCTCTGATGGTGAGTGGCGCCACGTCTACCCACAATGTATTTGTACTTCCTCACAACTGAATGATCCTAATACAAAGTGGTTTTGATTGGTCACTTCATTTCATTTTCCAATCCGACTTGGCCACAGTTACACCATGAATACAGTCTCGCAATGCGCAACACTGTGTCTGCCGTGGTCCTGGTCACCCATCACTATTGAACTGTATGGATGGGTCCAAAGCAAATGTCTTAACAGGGACAATAAAGTATAAAAGGGACAAATGCAAAATAAAAAATGTTTTATCATAATATTTTTCCCTTTCAGAAATAAACCTGAATCATGCCGGTTTGAATAATCCCGTTTTTAATTTTCTTCTTCTGCTGGAGATGCATGACAATGATTTCCTGCATTTTGTTTGTGTAATACAGTGGAAAATGACGGTCCGTGTATCGTTCGTTCACTCAATTTTCAATTTGAAAACAACAATGAAATTACCCAGAAACGTCTGCTTTGAGCATTTTTGATGCAACAAAATCACTCAGAATGACACGTATTTTAATATTTCAATATGAAACTAAAACGGAAAAATTGAAATTGAAATCACACGCTCAGTATCATATTGAAATTTTAAAATACATGCCATTCTGAGTGATTTAGTTTCATTTTATGAAATGAAAATTGCTCAAAGCAGACGTTTCTGGGTAATTTTATTTTTTGTTGTTTTCAAATTGAAAACGAACGATACACAGACCATAATTTTCCACTGTATTACACAAGAAAATGCAGGAAATCATTGTCATGCATCTGCAGCAGAAGAAGAAAATTCCAAACTGGATTATTCCAACCGGCATGATTCAGGTATATTCTGACAGACGTTTCTGGGTAATTTCATTGTTGTTTTCAAATTGAAATTGATTGAACGAACGATACACGGACCAAAGACCCCTGCATTTAAATGTCCAAAAATCATCACTGGACCACAAGTTTCTTGCTTAAAAAGCTTTATTACAGCGCAGCATTTATTTGTGAGCATGGCATTGGCTAAAAACGGTTGCTTGAATGATTCATTCCCCTGTTTTAGCAGATCGTGCTACAAACTCATACGAGATGCCTAAAAGAGCAGTCCTTACTCAGTTTCCTTTTCAAGACACACACACCATGGTTTAAATGATAAAATGTGAAATATCAATGCTGAGGTGCCAAAAGCATGTTTATAAGCCACAATTATGTTTGATACTCACCTTTGAAAACCTGTTGTTACACTACTGTGGACTGCAGTGGATTTTTGCTGCCATACTCTCTTCCTCTTGCTTCACTGTTGGACCTCCTGTTGAGAGTTGCAGTAGCAGCGGAGTACTTGTGGTTAGTGCTCATGGTTGCTGCAAGAAATGAATGTTTAAAAGCCAGTGTTCCCTGCTCATACATCAAACACATTAGTTGATAAAACAGTACAGCGGTGCGATGTTGTGCGGTTAACCCGGCATCTTGCATTTTGCTCTCTCTTGCCGTGGAAGCTGTTCATCAGGACGTCCCCGCTCTCCCACCGCGTCGCCATGGAAACGGGCTCACACCGATCACATGTACGATTGGCTTCTTGGCAGTCGGCAGCAGACAATGCTTTTAACGGCTTAGCTTTTCAATTTACAACTTATTCTTCCTCTTTTTCCAGCGCCAGAGCCTTTCCCTGGCAGACACCCAGCCAACAGCGAGAGGCTGCATTCAGAGTAAACAAGTAAAGAGGGATGTAACAGAAACCGCTGCTGTTCGTAGCCGTAAAACAGTGGCGGGAATGAACGGAGGGTGATGAATCTAATCTTATTTGACCCGTTTGTTATTGCTCTGTTCTCTAAATGCAGATTTTAAGGCATAAACTCACTGAAACCTACAAAATAAGTCCTCTCTTCAGTTTAAAAAAATAAAATAAATTATGAAATAAAATTATTGTCTGAAAGCCTGCCTGCAATTGATTCAGTATCCCGTGTCATTCCACGCAGAGAATGGGCAGACTTCAGACAGAGGATATAAATTTCCTCTTACATACGATATAATGGAGTCCACTTTATTTGATTCGGCCTCTCGGGTTGCTTTAATATCCCCCTTTCTGCACTTTAATAACGACTACAGTGTTGGGTTGGTTTGGCCAGGTGGAAATGCCCTGGACATATGATATATGAATGCCAATAAAAGCTAGTGGGTGCACTGGATTGCAAAATGCTGAATTAGAAACATATTGCACATGTTAAGGTTTCGCCGGTTTCAAGGATCTTAAACTGTGGTATCGTTACAATATCCTAATGATGAGAGCCAGGAACACACTAAGACCAGAAATATAAAAAATTGCAATGCGGTTCCATAGAGGATAGTGGTACAAGAAATGCAATTTTTATGCTGCGAATGTTATCAGAAAGCAAGATCTATATGTTTTACTGATTATACCAAGACATTTGACTCAGTGAAGCACGATTTATCTAAGGAGTATTTTAAATACACTTAAAGGAACAGGCCACCGTTTTTACATACTGAGATATGTTTTAGATACCTGAGCTTGGACGAGTTGATACGTACCTGTCTGGTCTTTGTGCGTCCCCTCAGTCAGGCAAAACGACTAAAGATGTTGTTAGCATTTGGCCTCTCCCATTGTATTCCTATAACTCCAAACGGGGGTGAAGTTGGAAGCTACCACACGCTTCCACGGGCACAAAGACCAGACAGGTACGTATAAACTCGTCTAAGCTCAGGTAAGAACATAATCAGTATGGAAAAACGGTGGCCTGTTCCTTTAACATAGACGGCAACGACTTGAGAATTATTCAGAACTTGTATTGGAGCCAAACTGCAGCAGTCAAAATCGGCAATAATATGGGTGACTATGTTGAATTAAAAAAGGAGTACAACAAGGATGTGTATTGGCGCCAGAATGAGCAATTTACTTTGCAATTGTGGCATATCGAGTGTGATTGTAGACTCACCACTCAATTATTCAAATTTGAAAACATCTTGAGACAACGCCAGAGGCCTTTTGCCCAAAATAAAAGATTTATTTCATATCCAGTACAAGTGGTAGAGTGACCAGAGCCGCCACCAGAGGCGACTGTGTGGTTCCTTATAGACGCACAGCATTTAGTCAACAGGTGCTGTCAGTGAAAGGGACCATGGTATGGAACAGCATCCCAGCAGACATTAGAGACTGTACCACTTTCATAGTATTTAAAACTAAACTTAAAGGTTGGCTGAAGGGGAATCAGACATATGACCACTGACCATTATCTTTGTTTTATGTCTCAAGTTTAATTGTGTGGATGATCTGTGTGATGATCTTATGTTCTTAATGTTGTATACTGGTCTTTGTATTTTTCTTGATCTGCCAGGGACTACAGATGGAAAGTAGCCATTGGCTAATTCTGGCATATTTACATTTATATGTTCATTAATATGCATTGTCCCTTTAAATAAAAAAATAAATAAAAAAAAGTTAACCCATAGGCAACGAAGGTCCGTTAAAATTGACAGGACAAATTCTCCTTGAGTTCAAAATAAGTTAAGTTTAGTTAAAAAAGGTTTTGACAAAGCAGCTTTCAGTTCATAGGTTCACAATCAAACTCCTACATCAGTCCAGTTTGTAGAATACACGTGAATAAATTGTTACACACGATGTTCAAGAGGAGTAGAAGTTATCATAGCTATTAAAATGGTACAATCAAAAGAGGAGGTGGGCCCGCCATCAGGACCCTACAACAGTAAAATAAATGTAAGACAGAAGCTATATGATGGGAAGGCTAATATAACACACACTACGAGCTACATACCAGGTGAATGGTTGCGTTGCGCTCTCCGGACGAGCCATTGCGGGACCCCTAGCATCTGACCCTGCCCAGCTACGCCGAAGCCTCCGGACCAGTGCTATTAGCGACCACCCGATACTTTCAGCACGAACGCCATCGCACGAGTTTACCAGCGATGCACCATGGATGTTGACTACGACTTTACGCCACCAGCTTGACGCTCCAACACAACTTTACACAACATGCAACACTGCACGCCTAGCCCGAGTGCTGCATGGAGAATGTGACGTCAGAGAGACGAGTGGTCAGGTACGGCAGAAAGGGCTCCTTTTATAGCGCGCCCCAACTCACTACACATTACAATGAAGACTCTGGGTCCTTGAATGTTATGTCATGCCAGTGCTGAGATACGGATGTGAGGGTTTGACCATCTTAAAGCAAATGGAAAACAGACTACAAGCAACAGAAATGTGGTTCCTACAGTGCATGATGACAAGCCACACAACCAATGATATAGTATTACGGAGAAGCGGCCGACAGAGAAACCTCCTGAAGCAGTTTCGAAAACAACAACTTTCTGGGAAACTGTATGAGGAAGGAAGGGTTGGAACTGGTATTCCTCACAGGGAAAATCAATAGGAAGCGAGACAGAGGGCGGCAGAGACCAACTTTCCTCCAGAATATCGCTGCCTGGACTGGAATGGACAGCTTTTATTTTTTTGTTTTTGGTTTAGTTTTACCATGTGAAGAGATAATATTTTTATACGATGTTTTGTTCCTTTGGCTATTTAGCAAACTAACCAAAAGTTGTCATTCAGTGCAGAAAGGTGTGGGTTCCTCAGAATCTTTTGTTTCAAGACACAGCAACCCCCACCCGGTCCACTGGCCATTTGGACAGAAGGGGTCAAATTACGACGGAACTGAATGGACAGCTTTGGGGAGCCAATGGGAAATCTTGTGGACAATGGAATGTGGAGTGCTGTGCTTCCCCAGGAAGAGTCAGTCTGACCATGGGAACGGCTGAAGGCAGACTCACGATGGATAGGAAAAACAGAATTCTGTATTGAGATGACATGTTAGAGAAATAAACGTTTAACTTGTTTAACTCCTTGATGTGTCATCAATTCCTGGTATTTAATTATTAGTTTATGTAGAGTAGTTTTTGACGACTCTCAACTCCTCCTCCAGTTTGAATACGCGGTGTTGTCAATTAAAGGTAATGTTAAATAGGGAAAAAGTAACCGCCGTCGTAGCGGTACTATTTTATTGTGTACAGCGACAACACAGGAAAACGGCTGTTTTCTTTATGTGGTGACCCCGGGAGAACTGCAGGGGGTGCTGAAGAGCCGTCAAACGGAGACGCGACGAGGTTCGGTCTTCGAGAAAAAAAACCCATTTTGCGTTAGAAATACCAGGTTCTTTCTTCCACATCATACAACAACAATTTCATGGACGTCATTCTAGCTTAAGGTAAGACTGCTTTTGACCTCTACTATTGTGTGAGTCTCAAAGTACGTCTAGTTGGCATATTTTTCCAAATTTTAGATTACTTTTTAACGGAGTTGTCTGTTGTGTGGTGTAATCTGTGAATTGATGGTGGAATTAAGGAAAGAAACGTTATAATTTGATATCTTAGATACCACAGAAGACAAAATAAGTGGGATAAACTGAAATTACGAGTAATTAACGGGCTGCGCGTTGGGTTTTACCCCTGTAAAAGCTGAAATGCACGTAGGCAGAATCGCCCAAGGCCGTGGACGCACGGTCTGAAATAAAACGTTGAAATAATCGTAGACAGATTTGGGGTCTGTCTAAAAGACGGGTTGAAGGCCCTTAGAACGGTGATTCTATAAATAGGTTGAAGGCCTGAGAAACGGGGTTTCTTAAATTCTATATTTTATATTAGCCTTTGTTAGCTTTCGTTAGCTTCGTTAGCTTAGTGCGCTAGCATACAGCATGGTTAGCTTAGTGCGTTAGCATACAGCATATTGTTGATAAACGTGTACTAAACCCACACATGTGTTAAACCCAGCTCGGTGTGTGGACACTGAAGGCTGTTCTGTGTAGTAGTGTAGGATTTTATTGAAGTGTGGTGCATGGTTTGTTTTCGATATGATCTGTTTGCTGTTGGTGTGCGAGGTTGCTAAGTTAGCTCTGAGAACAAAGGATTAGCTTTAGCATTTAGTTTTTTCCATGTCGTACTGTTATTTGGCTGTTATTTTGTAATACCGGAGTTTCTGGCCGCCATCGCTGTAGTGCAACCGTATGGCCTCTAGGTTTTCATTGAAAGGCATCGGACTTTAGGCACATTATACTATTTAACGCGTGTTTTTATTTTTATACACTTATCTGATTTTGTTGATCGGAGGGGGAGAATACTAAATTGTTTTGGTTGTTCTTGTTAGTCTGTTTGGTTTTTTGTTAACTGTTGTTTTGTTTGTGGAAATTATTGTGTCTTGTTGTCTCTTTGTGTAATGTTCTCTTTATTGTAGAGTGACTGAGTGTGTCCGGAGTGAAACTAAAAGTGCATTTGCTGTGTCTGCATTTGTGTAGACGCAGCAAAGGACTGATTAAACGGGAAGTGATGGGCGCATTGGGAAAGTGGCCATTTTCCTTTGTGCCCAGACATCCGTGTAGGAGGGTAAGTGGAGAAATTGCTCCGCCCCTCATTGCAAAACAAAAAAGTAGAAAAAAGAACATTTTTTGACCTAATTTCTTGTTTTAAAGGTTATTGTTTTAAAAGTTATTATTTTGTTTTGTTTTTAAAGAGGAACATTTCTGCTGGTGGTAGAGTTATGTCTCCACAGCATACATTTGAAGAACGAGTATCCAAAATCAGTGTGAGAAAAATGCTATTTTTTTTAAGCCTGTGATTGACGGAGCATTTAGGGCTCTGAGAGATGTTGCTAAAAAAAATAGAACCTCTCTCCACACGGTGGCGCCGTGGTATGAAAACTGTAGCAGGGAAGACCTGTCGTGAGTTTTAATACATTGATTGAAAGTACAAACCACTATTGATTTAGAGTTTAAGTTGATCTTTATGCGCCATTTTGGACGCATTACCAAAAGTTATGAAGGAGCAATTATGCAAAATTCAAATTATTGTTAAAGACAACCAAATAAATTAATGAATACATTTTGAGAATGCCCTTGACCAGAAGCGAGAGCAAAATTGAACTGAAAGAAATGAGTGCAACTTTTAAAGGTGCAGCTTAAAGGAGCGAGTAATGAAAGTAATAATGAAAAAAGAGTAATAATGAGTTTACTTGAATGTGCAGTGACCTGTGGGTGTGGTGTTGGTAATTGTGGCCAAGGATTGTTTCAGACGAGATGACCAACAACGTTCGAGGAGATCGAGGCGTTTACAACAACGCTGATGGGAACCATGCTACTCTGATCATTGGCAGCTGCTGGGTTCAGTGGCATGGGACGGCAGAACTCTGTTACCTGTGAAGGTGAACGGACAGACTCTTGACGTGCTGGTGGATAAAGGTGAACAACACTCATCTGTGAACTATGAGACTGTGATCATTAACGGACACCATCTACTGGGTGGATACAGGAAGACCACCCAAAACCTTTCACCAAGCCAGTGCCTAGTCAGCTCACAGGACTGAATCTGACACGCCAACTCAGACTCCTGTTTCTCTCCTCGGATGTGATATGCTGATGACAGTGAGAGCAACAGTTTTGTGCTCTCTGAATGGACTAACAGTGACTTTTCCCTGATTGGACAAACACCTTGCTGTCTGACAGTGGTTGCTGAATGCAGATATATCTACTGGGAAGAGCTGAAGGACTGTACAACTGACGTTTGACCTTGGATCAAACATTCACTTTGCCAAAGCCACCCACCCATTGATCACTGTACTTTAATGATATAGAAAAGCTTTTAAGGCTAACCTTAGTGGACGTGAATGGTCCTTTTAAAAAACAAAATTAATTAGGCAAACGAGGTGTGACTGCGAACTGTTTACACCCTATAGAACAATAATATGATGTGTTTATAACTCGTTTGCTCTCTCTCCTGGACAATAGGCTAAAGAATTTGTTCCATGACCAAAGCGTGAGTGAAACAAAAGATTGGTAAGAAATTGAAGTTTCTAAAATGTCCTGTACTCTCCATCCATGTATGCCTACTCTATAGACATTAATGCTAGACTTATGTCCGTTTTGGGACATCATTCCACGACACCATGATAGAGAATTACGTGTTTATGAACTGACTGAAAATATCTTAATGCACCAGATAAAGATGGTCTTTAGGACCTACTGATGCTGGTTTATTTACTAAATTGAATCGATAATCTTTCAGTTACAACTAAATGCATTTGTCTGAATGTTTTGATACAAAATTTGAATTTGATGCCTTAGAGGGCATTGACATGTGATAGAACTGAGAAAAAAAAAAAGCTGAAGTGAATTGGGTTTCGATCCTTTCTCTTGCTCTGCTCCTGGCGTCAATCCGTGAGCAGATCGAGAGGAAACTCTTAAGAACTTGAAACAGGCCATTCTGTTGCCTGAGTTCAGCCTCCTCTTTGATTCCACGGGAATCCAGTGGACACTGATCTTAAGATTGTATGTTATGATCCCTATTGACACCATCTACACTCATTAGTTTGTGTACTCAGGTTGGAGGTGACTGTTATTCTCACTTTGGGAGCCGCTGAGAGCTCCTTCCCAAGCCTGTCTGACGGTCCTCTGCCGCGATTGGACTGCACCAGTGCTGGTGTGATCTCTTTTGGGGACACTCCCTGGACCTCACATGCTGTCCGGGTCGCGAACCTGACGAGTGGTGTCCACCTCTCACTCGCCCTGTCGACCCAATTCTTCCCACTTTCAACCTCCCTGGCCTGCACCTGACATTTGTTATTTTGCTATTGTTTTCTTTGTGTTATGTAGGTGCCGGAGGTATTTACCTCCAGTGCAATTTGAGTTGGTTTGTTGTGTTTCCTGTACAAGGATTGAGGTCTCACTTGTTTATGCATGTTACGTGACTCTTTTTTGGACTGAGTGTCCTCAGTCCAAGAGGGGGTGTTACTTATGTGGGGAAATTATTATAATTTGGTTTATTTTGGCATGAGAAGGAACTGATACACATATATCTAAATGACAAGACAAACGAAAACATAAAGTGACGAATTGACAAATGTTATGGCCAACTAAGATTTCAGTTTCAGATAGGTAAATCAATTTATAATACTCTGTTTTTTACGTTTGCTGTGATTCTGAAGTGCACACAGAATCTGTGGTAAATGTGGGAAACAGAAGCTAAAAGAGAGTTTTTCTCTGTAGATTAATGAAACCTGAATTTCTGAATTTTCCAGATAAAATTGACCCTAGCATTCCAACAGATAGATTAAGTTAAATAGGTTTTTGAGTCCAGCCATAATTTGCAAGATTAGCTGGCATGGTCGTTCTAACGGTGAGCGGCCCTGATGAGAATTTTTGTTTTTGTAATTTTCGTCTGTTCTTTTGTGTTTCTGTTACAGATCTCTGTTGGTTCCTTGTCTCGGTGGGTGCTTGTGAGTGGTCGTAATTGTGAGTTTTTGACCCAAATTAATCAATCAAGTTTTATTTCTAAAGCGCCTTACAATAATCAAAGTTGACCAAAGCATAGTGATGTAGAAAATATAGCGGACGCGGAGGGAGCATGAACCGAGACAACGACCTGACAGAATCAATACGGGGAGGAATTCGAGAGCCCCTCCCGAGCGGAGGAGCTCCCGCTTTGGCCCCATCGGCCCCTCCTCCATATGTACAGAGCGGGGCGTCCGGCTCCACTTTTTACACCCAGTTAATAACCCTTCATGGACTGGTGGACGTGGCGGCTGCGAACTTGTTATCAGCGGAAGAGCATAAAAATGGCCATGCCCGGGTGCCCGCCTAAGTCTAACTCAGCGACCTTGCCTGAGCGGACTTACCATCGAGGGTCTACATTAAAAACACCAGGACCTGTTGGACGCTCCCAGATACTTAGGACCTTTTGAAGTGACTCAAAGGACTGCCACCGCAGTTAAGGTAGAGGGGCGTGACAACTGGTACCACTGGTCACACTTGAAGCCCTGTTCTGAGAAAACCGGCTTACACTGGACTCATACGCATCCCGGACGGTTGACACATCCTGACGAATATGGTAGTGGGTCTAACAGCCCCACTGAAGGGGGTGGGGGACACCAACCCCGACCCACACGGTCACAAAGACATAAAAAAGACTAACAAATATGGACTTAAGGCCTGGGTTTTAAAACCAGGACCTTTTTAAGGTGTCCATACGGGGTGTGGGGCCTGACACTTGCTCTTTGCTTGCTCATCATACCAACAGTAATAAAAATAGACGATCCACATAGTTGTGAGGGACGGGTCAGAGGACACCCTATCAAAGAATTGAAATTGGCCCTTTACAAGGTATGCAAAGAAGTAGGTAAAACACCTGGAGAAAATCTGGTCATCTACTGCAACAATGCAGGTACAATGTTGGTGAAAATGAGAGAAGCAGTGTCGGACCAACACACCCTAGACTGGATCACCCATTGTACAGAAAAAATGATAAAAACATGGGAAAACAAAGAAGGAACAAAATATGCTGTTTTGAAACCTGTGATTTATGATGTATCTAACATGTCTGTTTCCACAGAGGGAGATGGATCTAGGAAGCGACGGTCTTTCAATATGGGGGGTCATACACCAGGAGAGAATAAATGGGTAAAATTAGCTAAGCACACGGCCATGATTACCAACTCAACCCTGCAGGTGGGAAACCGTACCCTCGGTCAATCATACGTACCTTTCTCTGATGACGGCGGCCGTAAGCCCCTGTTCGGAGATGGGAAAGGATTTATCGCCACGCTGATCCCTATGATCGGTGTGGCGTCCTCCATGCAGCGTCTAAATGAGGTATGGTGGATCCTGGAGGACCTAACTGAGGTAATAGGCGACATCTTGGACCAAATGGAACGGAGTCCAGAACTTAAGGCAGTGGCTGTTGTGGTTATGCAAAGTAGAGTGGCGTTAGACGCCATGTACGCTGAACAGGGTGGTATGTGCGCAGCAGTTGGCCTTGACCACTGCTGTACATATATTCCCCGACGAAACTGGCAATTGGACAGCCATTAAAAATAAAGTAAAGGAACTCAAAGACTTCCTCGCGTCTCAAGAAGACCAGGGTCCTCAGTGGACCTGGCTAAATTGGTTAAATTCCGGTTCCTGGATCCATATCCTTCAAAAGGTGGGTATTCTTATAGGTGTAATACTCTTGTTTTGTTGTATTTTGTTTTGTTGTGTTGTGCCTCTCATTCGCAGCATGGTCTCCAGGGCTCTGGGTTCCACTGGGGGCATCTATACGATGGGTGATGCGTCCCAGGGGGACACGGAGCTCGGGACAAGGGAAACGCCAGAAGGGGGTGGTCCCAGCCTGTACTTGGAAAGAGTACGGCAGGCTTTGAGATATGAATGGAACGACCCCCGACAAGGCTGTGATGGAGAATATTGTGGTGGAGATAATATCTAAACAACACTGTTCGGTGTTGTTGCGCTTGCTGTGTTTTGTGTGCAGGAATGTTTATTTTTGTGTCAATCAGAGACGGTCCCAGGGGGACATAAAAGTTGACATGTACCATTGACACAGAATAAAAACCAGCTGAGTTCCGCCTGGAAAGATTAGTAAGCGGAAGTTACACATGGGAAGAGAGAGATGATTTTGAAACCACTCAGCGGCTGGTTGAGTATGCCCTACATACAGTGAACATGTTTTTTTGGTGTTATAATATGTGAAATTGTACTGTGATTTTTGATACAGGCTGTACTTTTGTGAACTTGAAAATATTATGGTTTTGTTGTCCTCCTTTGGGAGGTCAAAAAGGGGGTCTGAAGAGATAATATTTTTATACGATGTTTTGTTCCTTTGGCTATTTAGCAAACTAACCAAAAGTTGTCATTCAGTGCAGAAAGGTGTGGGTTCCTCAGAATCTTTTGTTTCAAGACACAGCAACCCCCACCCGGTCCACTGGCCATTTGGACAGAAGGGGTCAAATTACGACGGAACTGAATGGACAGCTTTGGGGAGCCAATGGGAAATCTTGTGGACAATGGAATGTGGAGTGCTGTGCTTCCCCAGGAAGAGTCAGTCTGACCATGGGAACGGCTGAAGGCAGACTCACGATGGATAGGAAAAACAGAATTCTGTATTGAGATGACATGTTAGAGAAATAAACGTTTAACTTGTTTAACTCCTTGATGTGTCATCAATTCCTGGTATTTAATTATTAGTTTATGTAGAGTAGTTTTTGACGACTCTCAACTCCTCCTCCAGTTTGAATACGCGGTGTTGTCAATTAAAGGTAATGTTAAATAGGGAAAAAGTAACCGCCGTCGTAGCGGTACTATTTTATTGTGTACAGCGACAACACAGGAAAACGGCTGTTTTCTTCACATGCAATTCATCCTTTAAGTTGAAGTGTTGGTGGTCGGAGAGAAGATTGAGCGAACACTGGTCCCTTGTGAAGCACGTTGTCACAGTCTGTGAAATGCGCCATGCAAATAAATTCGCCTCCTACCCCTCCAGCTTGACAAGCTTCTGAAAGCGCCACAGCATGATAATTACTTTCCTGGGGCTGGCTCGTGGAAATGTGGCTGCTAATATGCGCCAATCACCTTTTCCGCTGCCCATTATTTGCAATTTTAGGTGAAATGTCACCAGTCATGGAATCTAAAGTTACATTATTGTTCCAGTTCTGGAACAGAAGCATAGTCCTAACATCCCCACATCGGGAGGAAGGTTTTGCATCCACTGCCAGTGTACGACTTGCTAAATCAATATCTTAATCACTGCACTCCGTGATGCAGATGATTTTTGAGTTCCTGGAAGGGGAAAAGCTAAAGTGAGATTATGCAAGTCATTCTGTATTAGACGTTCACAGTTCTCACTCCGAACTTGTGTTCTTCTCTGTACAAAGAGCTTTCACGCTGAAACAAATGAGCATGCTGTTAGTCTGTCTACACTTGTGTTTTATTTATGTGTCTCCTTTAAACTGCCCAACAACAAAAGCTTATGGTTATCTAAGTCAGACCCTCAGATGATCATTATCCCTTTTTTTAAAATCTCTTTTCCCAACACGGACTTATGCGTCAGCGTCACGAGCATAGACAGTGGCAGTCTGGGTCTTAAAATAGCCACCGGAAGGAAGAAAGAAAAAAAAACAAAGAGTGCAGAATGAAGTGACCTCTGAATCATATTTGGCCCGGTGCTATGTCATTATTTTGTGCGCTCGCGGAGCCAAGCCAACGGGGGCAAGCGCTTCACAAGATGATACGGCTCGCTTCCATTTTTAACTCCCGACATGACAAGCACTGACGCCTCTCACTCCAAACGCTGTCTTCAGTCATTGAACCAGATTTTTTTTTTCTTTTTTTTTTTACTGTCAGCTATCTGCTACTGCCGCCTGACCTCATTTTTCTATAATCCTGCTGACACTCCAAGAACATTGAGTCCATGGAGTGGTGTTGGAGCATGTTACTGATCCCGTAAGGGATTTTACAGCCTAGTGGTTCCTAAAGAGGATGTTGGATGTCAGTGCTACTTTATACACATTTTAAATTTGATAGATAAAGGGGCTAATGAACATTGAACATTGACGTTAACATTGATATGGCTTATTTTACACATTAACCTTTTAACCCCCACCTGAACCGAACGCATTTTCTCCAGTTTGGCATTACCCAAATCTAAAAGCTTCTTGATAAAAAGCATTAAAATAGTGACAAAAGCAAGAAGAACACGAGGGTAAAAATCTTTTTTTTAAAAGCCACAAAAAGGCCACAAAAGAGCAAATGAAAAGTAACATAAGAGCAGCCAAAAAGCAGCAAAAATGTGACAAAAATAATTATAATAAAAATAAAGATGAAAAAGAGCTTTTTAAAAAAAGTGACGACAATTATGGCAACAACGCAAAAGATCCCTTAAGATCAGTTTTGTGGGTCTTTCAAATGAGGCGTTACGCCGGCCTATAGGCTGTAAGCTGCAGTCCAGAAGCTTTTAGATTTGGGTGAAGCCGAAGTGTGGGAAAAGCACTTGGTTAAGGTGGGTGGTAAGGGGTTTTAAACAATGTCTGTGTAAGGATATGACTGAGACACAAGGGCCAGGGCTAGTCAATATTTCGCCCTCTGCAGTTCTCAGTGGGGATGACACAATGAAAACAGTTTCAGGAAGCCAGGTGATAGCGAATCCAGGGCGCATGATGAACACACTTTGAGCACAGAACTTCACACCACGTTCCCTGATTCTGATGATGTTTATGGTAATCCTTGACCAAACACCAACCAAATCAACAAATGCACCGGTGTTAACAGTTTCGAGAGTGTTAGAAAATGTCCCAGTGAGACCCAAATGTAGTCTAAAATGGCCACATCTATAATTTAATGGCCTGACTCATGTAAACCAAGAGCGTCGGTATCTTGTCCCTCCAATTTCCACAGTTGACGGAGCTGATGCTAAGTGCCAAATGATTACTGCTTTTGAGCGGTTACATAACATTAAGCTCCCGTTTTAATAAATCTATCATAAATGATGGAGAAGGCTGTTTATTCCTATTGGACTGCGGGATGAATGGTCTGAATCCGAAGCCTGCCTGCCCACTGTAATGACTTGGTTCATATTAATGCACCTGGATGATAAGAGAAATCATTTCCCTGCACTATGGTCGGAGGCTCTCTCTCAGGCCGGGGCTGAGGAGGGCTGAAGATAAGCTGAAAGGCAGTCTCATTACTGACAGTGTAATAATACAAGCCCATTGTGCAACCGCTTTCCGTGGGGTCAAAGGGAAATGGCAGTGTTGTCGTTGTTGTTATATAAACATAACGAATAGAAAAGAGGCGTAAGGTTTTACAAAGTGGGGGTATTATGCTTTTTACAGGTATTTGGTAATAATCTCAAACATATCTTTATCACTATCTTACACTTTGTTGGTTAGATAGAAAATGCAATATTGGTATAAAACAGCATATCCAGAAGTTCCATCCGCTTCCTTACGCAAGAAAAAAGAAAAGAAAAACAAAAGTCAGTGTGGCTCGTGTGGCTGTAATGAAACTATAGCTGTTAGAGAAAAGGAGGAACATTTTTGAAGAGAAGATTAAAAGATTATACTCAAAGATGTGCGAGTGGGTCGAAACACAGCTCCAGATCTTTGAACATGGTAAAAAGCTCTAAAAAGTCGATTTTGCGCATTAGCCCCTTTATGTGTCATTCTTATCTTTTCTGTCCTGATACCGATTCTTGAGTTTTTTCAGACTAAAATTGGACTAAAACTAAATTAAAAGTTGTTCATGTGACTAAAACTACGACTAAAATGTCCAGATATTTTCGGAGACTAATATATGACGAAATAAAAATGAAATGAAGAGACTAAAATCATCTAAAACTTCCAATGACAGTTTGATAGAGGATAGAGGAACAGCTCTGAGCTGTGTTCATGGGGGAGATGAAACATGAGGCAAAAGGCTTTGATTAAAGCCACACTGTTGTAGAATTTTACCCAATAAAGGAAATTGAAATACATTTATTTTAAATTGATTTATTATAGCATTTATTTTATGACAGATATTTTCATCATTGAAAAATACCTCATAAATGTACAAACAAACATGTGCCTCACCTCTCATGACTTTAACTTTACTAGGAGTGGGTACGTCTCCAGCTCGTCTCCATGCTCGTCTCCATGGAGATGTGACTGAAGAAAGCAGAATTTGAGCTTTAAAAAGGTTAGGTCCTCATCCAAATCCATTCTTTGATTACCTACTGCAGAAATAGCACATTCTGAATGCTATTGTTGGTCATTAGGAGCCTGTTTTGTACTGATGGCAGCAGTACAGTATAGTCCAAAATGTTACGCAGTGTGCCTTTAAATATGATTATAACAAATATTATAAATGCAAAGTTGACTAAATTAGTCTTAAATTTAGTCGACTGAATTTACATGCAATTTTAGTCGACTAAATCTCGACTAAAATTAAATGTCATTTTCATCAAAAGACTAAAACTAAATTCAAATAAGTTGTCAAACAAATCAAAACTTTTTTTCTCTAAATGTGAGGTTCAGTGCTAATTATCTAGCCCAGTGGTTCCCAAAGTGGGGTCCAGGTCCCCCTGGGGGGCCTTGGAGACACTACAGAGGGGCCCCTAAGCTTGTCTAGAAAACAAGTACATTGAAAAAATATGTATTTTAAAAGGAAAAATACATTTATTCGCTAAAATGTATTACTTGAAACCAGTTTTAAACCCCAGTCATCGCTAGATGTTGCTTTTTATGTCATTTTAGCTGTAAGACAATAAGAACATTCCAATCAATAGGATACATTATTTTCTATTGGGGGGTTGCGATGTTCCGGACTTTGGGAATGGCTGATCTAGCCTAATACATTGATTGACTGGCAAAACCCTAATGTGGAGAAAAGACACATGGACAAAAAGTACATCTCACAGCTCATCAAGCCAGTTGTAAGTTTGAATCTCATCAAGTTAGGGCAGACACTGTGAGAGCACTTAACCTCAAGGAGTCAGTGATCCAACTGCCCCATAAAGCAGCACACATACAGTATCGGAAAGGGATTTCATTTCACTTAGCAAAGCAATTGTCCTCAGCCCACGAACTTAAATCAAAGCATATAAGTGTTGTCAGTGAAATGGACGCCTACAGTTCACCTCCAGTCTGTTTCCCATCGACGAGTCGGTCGTGTCCCTCAAGAGGCCCCCCGGCCCGATCCGTTTCAGAGACATGGGCCCCGGTGCCCTCGCCGGTCAATGCAGGGTGCCATAATTAAACACGACTGGACTCAATTATTAATTTGACAATATTTGAGGCTGAGTGTCCACTTTCAGTCAATAACCATTAGGCCGTAATGGAGGCTGGCGCTCACCTCTCCATACTGCAGGGGGAAGTGTGCGTATCGAGCTGTTATGGCCGGTTAAGTGTCTAAGTGGACATATCTGCTTGTTTATAACGTGTGTGATAACGTCTTGTCTATTTACTGGGAATCTTTTGGCATTATTCGCTGAATGTTTGGGTTCCATTTCACCTGTCAATCTACATTTCTAATCCTACAATATTTTACCAACGCCCCGGTATAATCTTACCTTGTCAGATCCCTTATCTCCTCTGTGTATTGTATTCCAGTTGATGGCACAGCTTTCAGTCAGTCTCCTCTGGTTCACAGCCAATTCCAACCTGACACCCCCTCACCACTGACCAACCCCGTTTAATGAGTTTACTGTGTAAAACGCGTGCATTTTTCCCTGAGTCGCAACGGCACGGGCACCAGTGGATTCTTGGCAGTCGGTGGGCGCCTGTCTGCACCTCTCTGGCAGCGGCTCCGTGTTCTCTCAGAGTTCAGCGACGGCGAATGGGAATGTGGGGAGATACAGGTCTGTCTGATGTCGGCGCCGCTCACAGTTTCAGCAGGAAAAAAACACCAATCTTTCACTCAAAATCAGAAAAGGTGTAAGTGTAATCTCAAAAATATTACAAAGAAAGTATCCGATACGGAATAATACAACCCAGCTTTAAAGGTTTTTTGTAAAACTGACTTGGTTGAGTTTTGAACCAAGCGTTTGAACTTGCTCCAAATGCATTTATTCGCAATACCAGAGCTAAGTATCCATGTTTTCTTACTATAACTACTCAGTCATATAATAAATAACTCGGTCTAGTTCATATTGTCTCATGTACAGGTGGGTTGGACATCGGTAAACTCACAGGCTAGTGCATACAGAAGTGAAAAGGCTTTTTGAATGCAGACTGTTCAAACAAAGCCTATACAGGAGAAATAATCGTGTCTGTTGGTTTTCCCATTAAAACAGATCATTTTCCTTGGTCAATGTGTTCCACCCACTCAAAATCAACAAAATCAACAAATATTGTGCAAACGCTTTGATGAAATGCACTATCTGTTTTATTATGCACTATTTTTGAATGGATAATTTAAACCAGTGTTTTCGTATTGCTTGTTTATTCAAATGAACTGTATCGGGCATCGTGACTTTGTTGTGCCGGCTGTTGTCTTGCCTTTATGCCAGAGTATTTAAATCGTAATACTGACATATTTCAAATTTGAGAATAAAAACAAGAAACTTGCGATCAGAATAGACAAAAAAATTATGAAAGAAATGTAAAGATTTGATCTTGGAAAAAACATCCCAACCTTGAAGTACAATAGAGAGTATCATTCCGCACGGGGAGAAAACGTTTCTTTTATGTGTCCTTCCCAACATTCATGTTTTATTCATTCCTTAAAAACAAACAAATACAAGTGGATTTGTAAAAAGCCTGAGAAACAGGACAACAATACGTGCAGTTTAGACAACATTAATATTCAGAATGGGGTTATACAGAGGTGAGTAAGAGTAAGTCCAAGTCTGTTGCAGAAAAAAGTTTTCCTCCTGCTGAATATTTTCTGTGCACAGCAAGTGTAAAGGGTGAAAGAAAGGGTTTAATAAGACCGGGGCAAGTCTCCTGAAATCAAATGGGGCTCAAGCTCAAGTCCAATTAAATTTGGAGTCGTGGGTGCTCCAGTCCAAATCCAGTCCCAAATCTTAGCCCATTTGATAGAGTGAAGTCAAAGCTGTGGAGCCAGGAGGTTCAGTCCCTGCCAACACTTTTCCTTTGGATGTGACCAGTGTGAGACGTTGTTCGTAGCTCACTTTGCATCTCTCGATGTTGCTGTTAACTTAATCTTTTGATCTGGCATCAGTGGCCAGTCGTGCCCACAGGACCAAGGCCTTCACTCACTGACACATTCAGTGCAAAAGGACCTTGGACGCACCTGCCAACCGTTACTCTGCTCGTATTGACAATCTGAGCGCACAAATGGACTCACAAACGGGTTTGCACATTGAATTAAAGTGAAAAGCACCACTCCGAACCACATGTAATGGACCTTCCAGACTGGCTCCTAGCGCCCTCTAGTACAGTAGGCCTATATATAAGTTGTGATATACCGCTTTAGCGAACCTGGCTTTGGTGTTCTCACTAAACGGAGAGATTCTCCAAAGATATGTTGTCTCCTCAGTATGATGTGGCGGTTCAGCAGCTGCTAGCATGGAGCTGAACCATGTTGAGTGCTTGTTATGGGGATGGACTGGACCTTTCTGTTGGAGGAGCAGCCCACATGCAGCCGAGGGTCGCTGATGTGCCAGACCGGACTCTACATGCGCCGGGGCACCCGCTTCCAGCCAAGGTGCCCACTGTTGCTGTGTGGTGGCACTGCCCAGGGGCGGACTGGGACTGATAAACGGCCCTGGATTCTGACCAGCCTGTCCCAAATGAAATGCACACTTCCACAGAGACATACTTTTACCTCTTACCTTGCCTTAACCGAGTGCATTTTGTTCCCACTTTAGCGAACCTGGCTTTTGTGGAGAGATTCTCCAAAGATATTGTGTATCCTCACTTACCTGCTCGGTCTCCTATGCAGGCCTTTTCACATACTGGGCTCTTCAACACCACTCCCGCTGAGTCAGAAAGCGAACACTCAGCTGAACAAAAAACACTTCCTCACCCTCATCATTGTGCTTATATTGGTTCCTGAACAGTAGACTTAATATGTGTCTGAACGTTACAACGATGAAGGAATAAAGTGGCCCACAGCACAAGTTCACCGAAAACAAGTGAGCCCTTGTGCGCAGTTGTAACCGTCCCTAATTGTAATAACGACTGGTGACTAATATCGTCTCTCCAAACGCAACAAATCGCATCCAAGTCTTTACGCAGCGCCCTGTAGGCTGCGCTGTGCCCGCGCTTTTTCTGCACGCTCCCCGCCGTCGTGAGCGCGCCCCGGCAGCAGTAGCAGCGGCGGCGAGAGGGGAGAGAAAGCGAGGGAGAGCGTGTGAGCTGAGGACTGGAGCCCTGCACACAGCCACTGAGAGCCACATTCAGTCTCCGCGCTCCGCTTTCTCCGCGCTGTGTGGATGTTACGCCGGACTAGCACTCACTTTCTCCCCGGGAATCGGAGCCTCGTGGACGGGTAAGTTCACGCGCAGCGAGGCGAGTTTTTTTCTGTTCAAACTTTGAAGATGTGCGGCGGTGTAACGCGCACCAATGCGGGGTTTTGGGGGGGGGGGGGGGGGGGCACAGCTGTTCACGTGAATGGTGAATGTATAACGCTCTTGTTTAAATGGCAAATATGGGGATTTGGTTTCAAACTGTGGCGTGTTGCGCGTAAAAAATAGCAAAGCAAAGGAAAGCCGATTGAATGGCTTGAGGGGGGGTCTATCGGCTGCACGGGACATCTCAGGGTCCGGTCTCTTGGTGCATTCTCTGCGTGCACCCCGCTCCCACTTGTCATTGCGCTCTCCTTGGTTTTCAAACGGGACTTGGGACGCTGTTTTCCCCACAACAACTCCGCATTGTACCCCTATTATTCCGCATGCATTTTGCAGCCTGCGCACATTGGAGCTCTAGAATGACACGGGCCTATACCCTGCTAGTTTATGTTAATTACCCCCCCCCCCCCCCCCCCCCCTCCGCACCCTTCCCCCAACCCCCTCCCGTCCACCACCACACACCAACACGCTGGAGTCTAGGGGATGTCACATGCGCTACATTGGCACAGACCGGGAAGGCGAGCGTAATTGGGTGCGCGGGAGCCAGTGCCCAAGACTTGCGCACGCTGGAGATGTCCCGTTCGGAAATATTTTAGATTTGTTTCAAGACACACGGGTTTGCGTCTTGAAGGTGAGGGTGTAGCCGCTGTCATCGTAAAGGGAGGTGTCTGCAAAAAGGCGATCGGGATGCAGGAGAGGCGTCCGGGTCGAGGGGGGGGGGGGGGGGGGGGAGTGAAGATGGATAGCCTCGCTTCATATATTACATTACTGTCCTGCGAGGAGGCTTTTCATTACAATGGTTTTTTGCCTAATGCGTTGAAAAATGGATTGATGGAGGCACGTGTAATTTCATTATTATTATTCTACATTGCTGCGCCTAATGGCTTCGTGCTAATAGATTTATGGCTGTTAAGTGTAAAAGAGAGAAGAAAGAAGTGTCCTGGGGTGTATAAGCTGGTTTCAACTGGTTTGTTATAAGAAATGTGTGGAAGAAAAGTGTCTGTTTTTTAACATTTCAGAAGATGTCTTGCTATTTTGAGGTTTTCTCGGCGATGCCAATGTATTAGTTGTTGTCGTCTGAAGGGTCTTTTTTTGAAAGACAGGCCGCACTATTTGACCCAGACAGTGAGGGAGGAAATCTGGAGGTAGCCGAACTGAGGATGCTGAGATTGGATAGCATTTTTCTAAGATGTTGAGCCATTTCATGTTCTCTACCCGCAAGTTGGGACCCAAAAGGTGGGTCGTGGGGGCCTCATGATCAGCGATGGAATAAACAGAACTCTTGGAGAAATCGCTTCATTACATCTTCATTATTAGCCATTGATTTGAGACATTTAGGCTATATCCACACGAAGACAAAACGCTTATATTTTCAGAAACTTTCTTTGTAAGCACGAAGCCAGCTTAGTAGATGTGTGCGTCCACATGGGTCGACTCAGGTCTGTGAAAACGGCGTGATTCACCTGCCAGGCCTGTGTGAGGCGCTGTGACGCTAACGCAGATAATAGAACAAGATGTAGAGGGCGCATGCGCAGTAAACCTTTCTGGAATGTAAACAGTGAAAATTAAACGGATTCAAGGATTATGATTTACGGAAGAGACGAGGAGGCGAGTTTATTCTTCAGACGTAACGGGACTAAAGCAGAAAAACCTGTCAGTGACCGGACTCTTACTGTCAGTCCAAAAACAGAGACTGACTCGGCCATGTTTTTCTACTTATCACCTGTGACTTGCGGATTACAGTGGAGCAAAGAGGAGCGAAGTAAAACCATCATAGATCCATGAGTAAAACTCATTATAAGGTCAGTAGATTATGGAGAACAGACTCCACCCCTGTGCTGTGATGTCATCGTTTTAGTAAAAGTTGCGGAGACGTTGTAACAACGGCGCCACGTAAACGGCGTTTTGAGATCTTTCCACTCTGGGACCTAGTTTGGAAAATGTTCGTTTACAGACCCCCAAAACGCCGGGCTCGTATGGACGATACACTGGATTGATAAAATATCTTTGCGTTTGGTCCTCAGCTTGACTTCGTATGGACAGGGCCTTAGACATGGTTTGCACCCGAAACACGTCAAGTTTGGACCCAGTTTAGTCCAGATTTGATCTCGGAGCTGGACCCCCGTGGTACTTTGAAGGTCAAATATCTCATGAGGTGGTGCTTGGTGTGAAAAGTTTGAGGACCATTCTCCATACAGTTAATCTGTAGTTTTTCGAACCCCGAGGCGTCCATTTGCCAAACGCTATTTGTTCTAGTTTTGGAGGTGCGGCTGGACATTTTGAGGTTCCCTTTGGGAGGGACATATTTGAGACTGAATTCAGGGGCGCACATCGTGTTAGATGTTTTGTAGCGAGGGTCCCAGAGGCCAGCCTGAGAAAAGCCTTGAGGAGGACCGCGGTGATGTATGGCGGTAGCTTTAAAGAGAACACGCTAGTTTGAAGTGGATACAGTCTTTTGGTTGTTTTGATTGTCTTGCAGCAGTTACACACTGATGCTCTTTTTAGTCACATGTTCTCTTACAGAGCTTTGAACACACACACCACAGCCATAGCACAGGGAGGTGTGCTATGGCATTTTTTTACAATGTACGTTTCTTTCCCTGAGGTGTTATCACTATTTATGGCTATGGACTGACCCCACACTGAGGAATTGAACCCGTGACCTCCTGGACTAAAACCAGCCCGCCGACCACCATGAGGGGAGCTGACCACAGGGGCGGACTAACTGACTGACTGGAGCATATTGATGGGGTTTCAAATGACATCTCTGCATGATATAGGCCCATACACTGTTATCCGAGAGGGCGGCGGGCCACTATTCTATCCTGCCAGTAAAGCGGTGTGGTTTTGTAAATACTCTAATAAAAAGGATCTGGTTCGACTCCTCATTATACCATCCATGAGTTTCAAGTGGGAGCATATAAGGGGCAATAAACAGCTCATTGTAAATTATTTTCAATGGCCAAAACCCCTTCAAAATAGCCTCTAACGGTGGAAAATGTGAATTAGGCTGCAGCTAATCCTTCTTTTAGTAGTCAATGATCACTTTTACTGTGCATTTGACCTTTTCTAAGTACAATTTGACCACATTAGGGTCGTACATGTGCTGACTGAGGACATCTTAGCATCTGTATACAGTGGAACAAATAACAACATTAATGAGTTGAATATTTGTACGTTACTTTTAGCCTCCTAAGCCCCACCGTAACCGAGTGCATTTTCTCCAGTTCGGCATTACCCAAATCTAAAAGCTCATTTGAAAGCCAAGGCCCACAAAACTGATCTGGACTTTTTGTGGTCACCGTTGTCACCGTGTTATTTATCGTGTTATTGCAGCTTTTCCCACACAGTTTTTGTCGAATATTTTTGTCGTGTTTTAGTTTTTTATGAATCTTTTTTTTTTTTTTTTCTGCCTTTTCATGGTGTTGTGTTCCTTTTTTTTTTGTCTTTTGTTTTTCATTGCTTTTTCGTGCAATGCATCGTTTGAAGGCTAAGACCTTGCCGTGTCTGGAAATGCGCGTCGGACCCGTGCGAGTAAAACACAGCTCACAGGTGGCGGGTGGCAAGTAACAGGTTAATAGTCTATTAGCGCTGATTGTCTGATGATCCTCTCCAGCCTCGAATGACTGACTCTCTGGGCTTGTATATTCGAGAGGAAAACCCCCCCCCCCCCCCCCCCCCCCCCCGCTCCACGGCTCCATGAGAGCAACAGTAAAGACCGACCCGCCGTGTCCCCGCGCCTGCTTTCTCACTGACTGCACTCCATCACAGAGCCGTTGCTGTGCGATGTGGGGCCATATTTCTTGCGTTGTGTGTCGTCGGGTTTCAGCGGCGGGCAGGAGTCCAGCGCCACACAGCTGTACTCTCACTGCTCACTGTTCACTGCGCGGCCCCGCACACCTCCTCAGCTTACACCTATACTGCGCACCCCTCCCTCCTTGTCTGTCTTCTCTCCTCTCCTCTCCCCTCTGCCAGCCTCGGGACAAAACCAGTGCTGAGGTTACACACTCGCGCGGAGGAGAGGAGGGCCGGACACGCCGGGGCCTGACGCTCTCATTATGACTGCCACACGGACACATCGTTTGGCTCGGGTGATGAATCCTCCCGCTTTAGGCCCGTCTGAGCGGCACGTCGTGCGGGGCAGATGTAGGGGGAATGTGATCTGCCACCAATATGATGTCCCAAATAAATGCTTATGCACAAACAAAAGTGGCTGATGATGATTTAGCAGTATAATGGTGGGCAAAAAAAGCACCCAAACGATTTTATATCACACTGATCGTCACTATTTTCCCGACTTGAGCTGTGTCAGAATGTTCAGATTATTCCTTGTTGAACGGTGGTTACGGTGTCTGAATGTCCGGCGCTCAAAATGTCTCAAAATGCACCTTGAAAAGCAGTGAGCGTCGAGGCTCACTTCGACGGGTCGATACAGATCACGGCGCATCGCGCGAGTCCGAGAGGAACGTTTGACAGTGACGGGTCTTTGAACCGAACACAACAGGACTGAACGGACCTATAGGCAGAAATGCTAGTTTAATGGGTGGTTGCTTTGTGACTATAAATAAACCACTTAAATGAGCTGTCACCGTGAGCGCTATCGATAGCGAATAGTCTGCTAGCCAAAGAGTTGTAATGATCCAGTCGGCTTTCTTCATTAACGAAACGTAATCCATGTTAGATACAGTTCTGAGTAGTCTTTATCTAAACGTACTGAATCCTCATTTGGATTTGCTTGGTCTTTATCATCAGAAATCCATTTTGCTGTTATGCGGCCTTCATCTGCTGTCGTAATTACGGTAAATACCACTGGCTGAGTAGAAAATTGCACATGAACGCCACCTCATCTCACAGTTTCCACTGGGAAACTGGGAGATCATTTTGGTGCGCGAGTTCCCGAGATGAGGTAACCTTTTACCTTTCATCACAACAGAGGGCGCTGATAATGCCTTTTTATGTCTGTTTGCAGCGGTGGACGATGGCAGGGTGGCGACCGGTCGTGTGATGGTTGTGGCTGGTCCTGGGAGGGGTGGGGCGGTGGTGTAGTGAGATCACCATTACAGTGATCTGTTGCTACGTGAAGAAAAACGGACATTATAATGATTGGCACAATTGGAAAATGCAAATTCAAGTGTTGAATACTACAAGCCAGTGTGTATTACTGGAATAATGTTACAAAGAAAGACACGGCCATAGTATTTGTGCATGGGTCTAAGGTGATTAAAAGAAGGTCTTTGCGAATCCAAACTAAATGCTGTATATAACGATCGTGTTAATGTTATGTTGTGCAAGTGCTGTCCTGTAATAGGTAAGAGTGATGTGATTGAAAGCCTGCTGCTATAAGTGTCGATTGTCAAGAAAAAAATGTCTTGTTGATGAGTTGCCCCTGGCTCTTGTCTTTCCAGACGCTACTCCTCATACTGAATGCAATCGCCTCGAGTCATGTTTGAGAGTGAAGAGAGCACACACTTGCAACTCACACCCATCCCTGGTGTGGACTCTCCGGTAATACAAATGAACAAATGCAAATGGGGTGCAGTAATAAAAGTGATTTAGGAAGTTAATCAGAAAAGGAAAAGTATAAATATTAAATTAGTATCTGCTACTTTTGGGTTGAACTTGGACAGGAGGTATTTTTTCCCAAACCGTGTCTGCCGAGGCCCCTCTGCACTAAACCTTCATGTCTCCCGCACAGGTATAAGTGTGTGTAGACCGTGACAGTAGGAGCCCTGTTGGAGTTGCAGTAATTCTCTGGTTGCAGTTTGTGGCTGACTCCTGGTTGCATCACTCTCAAACCAAAGAAGCGTCTGCCCCAGTGACAGACCTGAGGCTGTCCTCTTAGAACACGGATGTGTCTGATCTCTGCAGCAGCGAGCAGGGAGGCTGGAAAAGTAGACTATTTCTCTCTCTAATGTTTTCAAGAACGGGGAAAAACGCTTTTATTTGTACTTGGTAGAGTTGCTAGCTCTATTTTCTCGCACATTACGGTTAGCCTTCTTGAGTGTTGCCATGCAACCAATCAATATTAAACATATTAAACTTAATTTCAGCATACAATACAATTCAACAGAGACAAAAGCAGCGATTAGAAAATGGTATTGACATATTTGAGTCAGACCCCAGCAGTAGACATCGATATATGAATTAGAGAATGAATGGGAGAACGGTGAAGGATGTAGCAGGGTGAAGCCGGGGCTAGAAGAGGCGGTGAAGGGGTGGAGGTGGGTCGCATCACAGCTGGGAAGTGGACGAGCCATGACGCTGGAGGCTTAATAGACCACCGTTTTTACATACTGAGATATGTTCTTACCTTAGCTTAGAAGCAACCAAGCTGCTCCACGTTTTCCCTAGTTAAATACAGTTACGTGAAAAGTTACACGATCCAAGTCTAGTTACACACAAGGAAACATGTCGATTTTCTAAGCGGATAAAAAGCGGTACTATATTGTAAGGCGTAATAACACCTTAGGAGCACTTCGACGTCCGCGCAATATTACTGCGCGGACGTCGAAGTGCTCTTATGTTAGCCAAGGCTTCTTAACAATTGACTTTTCAGAGCGGTTATGAGAGTTGATAACAGGTAATTGTCCAGTATTGACAGACAGATCAACCAATAGATATCAGAGAAACGCATTGTCCGTCCAAATAAGATAAATCGCACACCTGATGATAAAAAAAGATTCTGTTGAGATTGAGATTTTGATTCAATTTAGATTATTTGCACAGCCCTAACATATAGTAAAGTAGCAGAAGAAAACCTACAAAGAAATATTGTGCCAGGAACACGAACCACCCCGCCACGCTTCACCAGCCGTTTCAAGCGGATCTCTAGTGCGGCCACAAACCACTATAAAACGCACACGAGGGAACACAATAAATGTATGAAAGGCCGGGTATTTTCTTTACACAATATTGCACAGTGATTTAGCATGGCTCCCCGGCACAGTCCCGATCTAATCTCTCCAGTACATTTGAATGGTAAAAAGCAGAAAATGAGCATCAATTCACACTTGCCTCTGAAGAGATACTCTCATCAAACAGTGTTCAGCCGAGCAGTACTTATCATTGCATTAAAGAGGCCACATTTTCACCAATGACCTTATACGCGGCTCATTTTTTTTTCTTCCCTGAATGAAGCGCTCTTTCATTTTCGATATGAAAGAAGAATAGTCAATGGATCATGTAACAGAGTTGAGGAGAGGTGAGAGAGTGACAGCCCTGTAATCAGCCACGGTGATGTTACTGTAATTTGTCATTGGCTGGTTAGAATAAGCAGACATTAGTGTTGTCGTGTTTGGACACTTTGCCTTTTGTGTTACAAAACAAAAATCCAAGGTTATTACAGTATTATTGTCTGGGGTTGTCTTATACGTACGCTTGCCTTTTGAATACGCTTGACATTCTAGAAATCACGTGTTAGCACTTGATTTACAGCAATACGTGTAGCCCCATGTTGAAGAGGTTTTTACATAGAGCTTACATTTATGGCAATCTCTTTCAGTACTGCTATATCTGAAATGTCTTGCATCCACTGGTGATACTTGGACTTCATGGTAGACAAAGACGTTTCAGACCTTTCGTATAAAGCCTGATCTTCATGTTACTCCTAGTTTAGTCATAATTTGGACCAGATCGAATTCTGCAAGTACTTGGTCAAACTATGTGCAAAGGCTTTATGTGAAAAGTGTGAGAACCACTGTTAAAAGATTGTTGTTGTTGTGGCGTCAGTGGATTAGTGTGAACTGACTAAGGAGTTGCAGGACAATGTACTATTTTTATATCTTTCCAATACCTTAGACACTGGAGCACATTCGGAAACGTTTTCTTTTTTAAATTGTTTTTTTTCCTGTTATTTCAAGACTATTTATGATGTAGATTCTCACTGTAGACGTTCATTTATGAATGAACACATATGGAATTACGTTTTAAACAAAAAAGGGTGAATTAGATTATTCAAAATCGCCACTGCTTTGCACACGTTTGTCTCAGATGGACAAACTTGCATTCCCAGATTTACCTATTTGCGGTTCCTAGTTTAATGCATGTTGGATGGTTGTGTCCATAGCAACAAAGGAGGAACATGCAGTGCACTATCCATTCTGCCACTGCCACATATACAGTATATGCTTTATCAATGTGTATTTCTCATTAGTCCATACACTGAACTGTGCAATCTTTGCCATTGAATTAACTGAGATGTCTTCCTCCATATTGCTGTCTTTATCGAAATTGAAAAACTATGTTCTCTAATATTTCTATATTATCCATTGATGTAAGGCTCTGCGGGACGTCTCCAAACCACTTGCACGTTAGCTACCGATCTATCTCGCCTGTCAAACCCCCCTTCCATTCCACCACTCTCACCCCAGTGGTTCTGACATCTGTGGGAAGACTTTCGCTATTAAACTCTGCTGTCTGCGGCTTGGACCAGCGCTCCAAATCGCAGCGTGAGTGGCCACTTGAATCATCGGACCGTTCCCACTGCACTCTTCCAGGGGCTTGGAGTGGTCCGAGATTCCCGCGGTTTTCCGGACTGCGGAGCTAAAACCACAAGCTACTGCTGCCATTGTCTTGATTGTAAAGAGCTGGACAAGATACGGGAAATTGAGCCCTCAAAAGTGCCACTGCCTCTGACCAAACGTTATTTTGAGCTGAGTGATAGTTTCTGGGCAGGGAAACGGTAGTAGTAAGACAGCGAGATAAATGCCTTCGTTTTTTATTTAATGTGGTCGTTGTATTGCTTGTATAACTTGTAATCGTTTTTGTTGATGGATAGAATGGAAATAACAATTGTCGTGGAAAACCTGTATTACGATGGAGGCCTATGGTTAGTTCCCAAGACCTTGTCGTTGTAGCAGGTAAAGATTTTCACAGTTTGTTTTGGTCTGGTTATACCAAAAGATTCCTGCAAGGAAGGACATCTGTTTGAACTGTAGAATGACAGACTAAGGCAGGTGTTCCAGTGAGCTGCTGCAACTGTGGTTAGCACTAGGTTTGTTCTCCCAGCAGAAGTGCTTGTTGATGTCGTTGCTCGATTATTTCCACTTCCAAACCAAGACTACCGAAGTGTTCCACCGTTTTTTTTTTTGGCCAACATTTAAATCAAGACACACTGCACTAGATCACAGCAGTCCAACAGTCTATCTGCTTCATCTCCTCCTCTGCCCTTCACCCTTCACCGATACAACAGCTCCTCAGATCTCCCTCCCTCTGCGGTCCCCCCTGACCTCTCCGTGGCTCAGAGCAGGTCCTGGACTTTCTTTTTCAGAGTTTTTTGGGGGGGGCTTCTCTTGTCGGGATAGAGGTGGCTGGGGGGTTGACTGGGTTTTGTTCTTGTATAGCTCCACAGTTTGCTTCTGGAAATGCCATCTCTGCCCCATCCCCCCCACACCTCCCCATCTCTCTCTCTCTACCCCTTCATGTGCCTGTCCCAGGGGCTTTGTGAGCGGCTGTTCATGCCAAATGCCAGCACTCTTCCCCCCCACCTCTTGCGCCTCTGTGCTCTCCCCTCTCGCTATCTGCAGCCCCCCCAGTGGACCGTATAGACCCGGCTGGGACCGGTTTGGAAAGATGGGGGTTTTGCGCTGGTGGTGCTGGTGTTTACGTAGTCGGTCAATGCAGTGTGTCATCTTTTATTGGGATGTTTTTCAAAGCGCTTTCTTGACGACTTGTGGCCTGGGATTCTCGGAGTTAAATGGAGCTGACTGGAGGTTAATGAGAAGTGCCCCCGTCGCTGCTCATTATGGATTAATATTAGCGCTTTGGCCTCGGCTGCAAGTGGTGTGCACGGTTTGATGTTGACAAAAGATCACTTGGACAACAGACATGAATCTCAAAATTATTTCAAAAATCTTTTAAAAAGGCAACGAACAGCTAAAGGAACACAGAACTGGGAAGCTACTTTGGTTGAGAGATCGGAATGTTTAATGCCGCTCAATCCAGACATTTGCCCCACACACTCCTCCTATTGGTCAGTCTCTGTATGCCCAGCTAAGTGTCTGGAGGATTTCACCAATCACAGTCAAGTGTGAACTCTCAGAAGCAGCAAATGGCTAAAAGACAATATAAAGATAAAAAAAAAAAATCAATACAATTTACCCCTAATAGATTGTACATAGTAAATGTAGCATAAAAACCCAATAGAAATATTTCAAAACTCTAACACTTACACGGTCGATAATCTTTCAGACTGTATATGATGCAATAACATTGCTTCCAACTACAAAGACATTAACACCTTTCAGAGCGAGCTGTCCAATCCAGTTGTTTGACTAATCAACTCTCAAGAATCTTAATGATCGTTCTCTCATTCTCTTACCCGACGCAAGCAGGCCATTTTGCACTTTATTAAAACAGTGAACAACCTGCCAATCATCATCATTTTACCGTCTGCAAGTCTCAGTAGTGCCGGGCAAACACAAGTCCGAGTAAAATTTGGTGCAACTGGGCCACTGACCTTCTGGTATCAGCATGTGTCTGTACGAAGACTGCAGGTGGCTGGCAATTTGAAGGTACTCATTAGTGTAAAATGAGGGCACTGCTTTATACGCCATATAAGTATTAAAGAATTTCAAAGTGGATAGCACCGAATCGTGGAACGCTAACAATGAATGATTATGCATTTACGTACTTCTAACGCGTTCCTAGTCTTGGCTATAGCAGGACTTTGCGAATCTTGTGTGATTGTGGAACAGTTATTGCTGCTTGTTGTGGAGGAACAGAGCCTTTGTCCCGCAGCCACATCGATGCCCCCAGTATTGTCTGTCTTTGTCATTTTCGTCAGAGTACAGCGTGTTTTGTGCCTCGTCCCAGGAGTTTGACAGGCCACATTCACTGTTTCACTGTCACTGTGGCAGAGGGAAAGAGGGAGAGGAGGGGACGGAGAAGGAGAAGAGAGTGGGCGGCATCTGGAGGACTAATAAAGTGAATTAATAATGTATGGGTACAAGCAGGCACAAGCCACCTGGAGATAGTTACAGAGTCGCCAAGTAAAGAAGTAGAGTTCATAAATTTATACTTGGGCCCAAATCCAAAAATGTGCAGGATAACTTAGGAGGATTGATTATGTTGAAGAAAAAAAACATCCAACCACATAGTCGAGATCAAGTTTTTAATTTCGGTCAAGTGATTAGTGTGAGATCTAATGGCAGCCGCCCCAACAGATGCATTGGTACGACGACAGCTTAATAACTCAACGACTCATTTGTAACTTTGAACAAACTGGAATAAAACCGTGCTATGACTGTATCAGTGCTCGTACTCGTTTGAAAGTAAAGCATCTAAGTAAACTGGAAATTCCTATATTTTGCTTCATTCACACTGGTTTGAACAATAATGGTTACTTTTTGTCTGTCTTTTTTGTTCTGTTTTTACGTGACACTGTAGACGGTATCCAAAAGAGTCAATTTGTCAAAGCCAACCAGAATCGGAGCTGTTCTGCATTCAAACTACATTTCGACAGCGCCATCGATTGTTTAGCTTGCCGTTGACTAGCAAACCAACATAGACTCATCAACTGTTTTAATGTTATTATGTGTAGCGCAATCAGAATCTAGTTTTGTTATCACCAAATCTATCAAATATGTAAATGTTCGACGTAATGTTTAACAAACATCTAAAGCCTTTGCATTTCCCTGACTTTGTTGTTCAGCATCTGGCAACGTGAGCGATTGTCAAACGGTGCTGAACTTTCCCTGAGATTGTGTTACCTGTTTTGCACCTCCATGTTTTGCAGCCTCTCTCTGATCTGCCATCTTGACGATCTGTCTCGGAGTAAGTGGGCCGCCGCCGTTGTAACAGACGCTGGCAACATTATTAAAACAATGATCTCATCCAGTGGTTCAGAAAGAGCCGACGTGATTTAGTGACGGAAAACTGATACGCAGACTTGAATTGTCTCACCGAGCGCCGGGGTTCGTGCTACGACTTTCCCAGATGCTTCCCACACGTCTTCAACAGGATGTGTGTGTTTGTCTGCGAGTGGGTGGTTCCCAAGCAGTGGCGGGATTTTTGGGGCTCTCAGAATGGGAGCCGAATCTTTAGGTTACATCTGAAAACTAATCTCCGAAAGGGCACAAGTGCTAAAAGTGGCCGCCGGTATTGCCTGGGTTTGTGTGTACCCTGGTACCCCGTACGTGTGTTCGGTTCTATCTGTGTAAAATTGCAGATTACAGATTGGTTCAAACAATGTATGTACAAAGGTCCTTTATTGTTGTGTATTCAGGCTTTTACAACTACTTTAGACACCCTTTGTATTTTGTTAGTGTATTTGTAGTGATTTGAGATAATGTGTCTAGAAAATACCCATATGTTTCAAGACGTTTTAAAATGCAGTTATACAACAAGCCAGAGCGGAGAGTGCACATCTTCATCTTGTGTGCACTGACGAATCATCGTGGACAAATTTATGTGACGACATCTTCGACTAAATTGCATGGAAATCTGTGTGTGATGTATAACGGAGCGTGGGCAGGCATTTTGGGTGCGGATGAGGGAGATGGACCGAATGTGCCGGATTGCTGAAAAGAAACAACACCGTAGGAACGTTTCAGGGCGCTTTAAACAGCTGTTTCAATTGATATCCCTGTTCCCACGTCTGTTTTGCGCACCATTTTCAAGACCATTGACCAGATAGGATCAGAAACCTAATGAAAACGACATTATCTTGAACATTAATGTAAAGTATGTGACTTGGGCAGCTCCAACAGCTGCCCCCACGACCCGGCAACGGACAAGTGGGAGAAAATGGATGGATGGATGGATTAATGTAAAGTACAGATGAAAAGAGACATTGCCCACTCAGATTTTCCTACTGACGTGAAGCAGGTCATGCTCCCATTCAAGCCATCTTCCTGTAAGATCAATCCTTCCTTCCAATCATAGCTGTTTATTTGAAATGGGGCGGGTTCATTGGTGTCCTTTGATTCCCCCTGATTAGTCCCGAACAGCTTTGATGTAGAGGCAGCTGATTATTTTCATCCCACACGGCGACTGTCTGCTGTTTTAGACACAAGGATAGTATACAGTAAGTCAAAAACCTAGACGGTCAGACATGGATGACATTTTCAAGGATAGTTAGTAACGTGAATGGAGGAAAAGTTCAGCGTCGCTCCGTCGGCCAACACTTGTCGAAAATGTTACGTGCAAAAAGCGATGGACCATTTGTCTCGACAGTTTTCGAACAGAGCCAGCGTTGTTTCTTGACAGTCTGGTGGGTCTGGACCACACATGATAGCTTAGACTCTCCATAACGTGTCGCCGGGTCAGCAGCGCTCGTTCCGCGGACCACTTTATGACAGCTACAGACCCACCCACCATAAGTGCTGGACTCAACCCGGACTAAACCATGCCCGAAGGAAACTCCGGGATCACGGGGGCTTGAATATTGGAGACGCTCTGACCCAGTTATCTTGCCAACTCAATTGGGTGTTTGATGGCATCACTGAAAGCCTCGCACTTGCCCATTTTTCATATCACGTCTACTTGATGATCTCAACAGGAATGAAGCCAGAATTTTATACCTCACATTTGGATCAGATGACATCAATAGTTTGCATATTGACCGCACAATTACAGATATTTATCTTTTCTGATTGCGATTCATTCTGCAAGTTATGTTTTCAAGTAAAGAGTCAGCTGAAAATGTTAAGAGAAGACTGAAATATGAACTGCAAAGCTAATACTAGAATCGCATGCATTTCAGAACATTATCCTACCTAATTGTTAGCAGTCTTGCAATTTGCTTATCATGCCCATTTTAACTTACAGCACTAGTACTCACTAATCGTAGGCAAAAGTTCTGAAGCTATCATCTGTTCCATGTTTTTTTTATGGTTGGAAGGATGTTTGACTTCTCCCTTCATTAGGTTTTGTCAGCCTTTGGGCTAAATATACCAATCAAGTAGGAAGGGGTTTACCTTGTTATCAGTACTACCCAATACCCTAGCCTGGGAACCAGACTCACCGCTGTAGCAGTGATTGAGTCTGGCGACCGCAGCGTCAATTCCATTTCCCACAGCGGTACTTACGCAAGCAAACAGTAAGCGGAGTAAACCAATCAGCGAAGGGCGGGGGTCTGCAGTTGATGCGGTGTTATTAGCGGTTTTGACACGCCCTCTTTGCGCCGTTCGTTGATTTGTATTGAGGGGACTTCCGCGTCCCGTGAGTGACACTGCTCGTGATCAACACGTAGTGCAAATAAACAAATCTGATTGTACGGGCTCGTTTTTATTTTTTTGATGCCGCCTACGAGGGCGGGGGTTCCAGACTGATCCCCCTCTGTTATCCCCTCAAAATATTGAGGGGATTGGGGAATCATTCTGGTCTCACCAGGCTATCAATACCCACCCCATTAACTGTCTAGTTATCTATACTAATACTATACAGCGAGTTGAGATGAGCTTTTAAGAACAAAGGTGGGTGGAACCAACGACTTTCTGACAAAAGATCATTCTCTGGGTAGAGGCGATACGTCTTCCATGATAAATAACTCCGACTGAGACCCTACACAAACAATCTGTGTAATTAGACATTTTGATCAAATTTCTCCTCTAAAGCCATCACACCTTCCTTTGTCCATCAAGGCAAACACATGACAAGCAGCTCCTTTGAGACATGACTCCCCTCGGTCTCACTCTGTCTGACAGGCGACATTTAGAGACTCGCATTTAAATTTCAATGGTGGCATTTGCTTTGCTTTGTGAGAAATTGCCGCTTCAACCTTTTTACGATCCGATCCTATGTGGACCATTCACCAGTCGCGCCGCGGGGCTCGCAAAGGTCTGACACGCAACCGGTGACAAATGATTACAAAATGGGTTCTTGTCAAACAAAACGCGACAAGTAAACACCACTGTTTATGCAGGCCGTCAGGAAACCGGCATTGTGTATGTCACGGATGACCTTTGGACTTGAGGAATTTGTTTATCTATGGACTGTTGGTGCACCGATGTTCCTCCCTTGGACCCCTCGCTGACTTGTCACTCTGCACTAGAACCGGTTCTCAATACCCTTCCCTAATTCTCCCTTAACATGGTGTTCGGTGCATGTTCAGGACTGCTCCTGTTTATGATCCTGTAGTGGTTCCCTTTGCAGAGTCCCCTTCTGCAGCACACATGCCCCCAGCTTCTTCCCTTCGTTATTTATGGAGCGACGCTTGGCTTGTTTTTACTTAATTTGTTTAGCTCTCCCTAATGTCAGCAGTGAGAATGAGTAAAGAGCTTGTCCCAACACATCATTGACCGGAATGTAATTACTTTTTTCATAACTCTTTCCCTGTTGTTTAGTGTCAGATTGTGTTAATTACGTATAGACGTACAACTGCGTTATCTCCTGATTTGAGAAACACGAGGCAGTGAGTCAAAATAATTGCCAATCTTTACTTACTTACTTAAAAGCAAGTATGGATTTTTACCGCTATGATCATTCTGGCAGCTCCTGATATCCTCAGGTTTCTGAGCTGAAGAGCTGAACCGTTTTGCAAAAAGGTCCAATTGCAAGCATGGTTGCAATTCAATGTGTGTTTCACAATAAATAATTAGTTCACAGTGCAGCCTTTGTAGATGTCTAATTTATACGGGGTTGGCAGGTTTTTGTAATGTTCAGAGAATACTCAGTAAAACAGTATCTCCGGAAAAAATAATTTCAGCTTGTACGATTTGATAATTGTGTAATTTTCCTTTAATTTTGAATCATCTTACAGCGAAAACCTGCTGGATTGAGCTGAACACCCATGGCCATGAAAATTTATCGTAGCCATTGACGCATCATAGCGATATTGGATTTCTTTAAACAGTGCTATTCCGATGTGATTCAAAGTGCAACTCAAAAAAATGTACGCTCCCCAACCATTATGAAACCACTAGCTATGATTTGTTCTGGAGAGAGAGTGAGAAATGCAAAGCAAAAGAAACTCAGAAACAACAGTAATGGAACACCATCGCCGTTTGAAACAAAGAAAAGTGACAGAACCAAATGTGTTATAATGTTCCCTCTGCTGTAGCTATAAGTGCGGCTATATTTAAACCACATATATAACACTGCGTCTTGTTCTTGAAGCATTAACAGCACGGTGCCGTACAGCTGCTGAGGAGGTGTAATTTGACACAATGTTCAATATGGCTGAAATGAAGGAACACGCTCACATAACAGCACAACAAAAGCAAGTCTCTGTACGGTAGAATAGTTCCGACGAGTGAACTGAGCAATGTCACGGAAGCCTATAACACAGTCCAATAATGGCTGTGAAGCAATTACCGGACTTCAGGATGTCATAACTGTCGCCGTGCACCCATACTGTACCTAAAGGTCATTAGTTCTTGTAGTGACGTTAGAAAGTTTTGGCTAAACCTGAAAATGTCAACTCTTCTATCGATCTCAATTTACAACAAACGTTGATCCGTTTGCTCCGGTCCTTCGCCGTTGGTGCGTTTTTCCTTTCCATGTACCCGCTCCTCATCCAACAGACCGTTTCTCCGATGTCTTCCATGCCAGATGAATCACTGTAGCTGAGCCATGGGTGCCAGTCTATAAGCATTCATAATCCATATGACGTCCATAGCTCCAAATATCTTTCCTAATAAAGTTATGGGGATCTGATGAGATAATCCGTGTAAATCATTTTCATCTGAGCTGGAATTCATTTTGGGAAGAAAAAAAACTAATTATGTTCTTCCAAATGCAGAGATGTATTTCCTTTCACATCCATTCCATTTGATTTAATCTCTCTGCGATAAACACAGTGCTAATCGAATTACAGCTGTTGTTCATGGAGTTTTTGAGACTGGGCAAAGTGGCCTCGCGTTCCTGATCACTGGAAATGTAGGAGTCGCTTTTCTCTATTCGGATGTCAGGATTTTAAGCTGTGTCTACTGTGACTTTGTAAACATGCATACGTTTTCATAGTAAGCGTCGGCAGATATGTGCATAATGCTTCTTCCATTGGAGACTCTCTCGCTCCTGCTGGGAAGTTTCTCATCTGCATTCGAGCCGTCCTTTCATCCAGTGCCTCGGCGATCCGTCGGGGGCTCCAGATCTGACTAAACAAATAAATAAGGGGAAAAAAAAGGCTCTCAATAGAAAATAATTCAGCCCGACTATTGTGAAATTAGAATAACACGCCATTGTACCGCGCCACTCGACTTGAAGAGCTCGTGACGTGCTCGAGTTCTTTTTTGTCCGGAAAACGGTTGAACGCGGGGTTTAATGCGAGCCCCGCCATAAAGGACCAATTAGAAGCGGGATTCTCGCCACTTCACACCCAAAGCAGTGGGAGAGGCTCCGCAGAGCAAGTGGTAGAAAATAATGAGCGGCTGCCAACAGAACGTGTGAACCACTGAGTTTGTAAACACAAGCGGAGAAAACAACTTGTTTTTAGAATAACATTATATTCACGGAGGGATGGAACAAATAATAATTATACTTCCTGGAAATTGCAGCAGATTTATGCCAGATTTATTTCTGAATGGGTGAAGATAATTGAGAATGTTCAAAAACTGCTTCAGAATACGATGCTTTGTATGGCTTAAACTTTGGCCTTTTGTCACTCGAGCGGTGTCATAGATACTGTATATATATCTTAACAAAATGTAAAGGTTCTAAGGGGTAAAGCCTTTCTGAAAACAAACAATGAAATGTGCATAGAAAAAGCGCGTTTGGGCTTAGTCTTGTCGGAGACGAATTTTCGGCGTTCGCCAACAGGAACTGCTTGCCCTGACGGCGGGCGTGATATAACCGCCCGTGATTCGAATTCACACCCCGACGCGTTCAGGTGCGACCTCGGGGGTGGGGGGTGGGAAAAGGCGGCGTTTTTTTTCTTCTCCGCCTGTTCTGACGAATGCCGCGCCAATTACCGAGGCAGCCAATTTCACAGCTCCGTATGCGAGGAAACGAGAGCGTGTCTGGCAACGAGACAAGCCGAGCCGATGCACCGACTGCTGTTGCAAAGTAGGCTTTAACAGTGCATAAAAAAAAAAAACGTTTGGTACTTGACAGTTATCATCAGAAACCATTACTTTGGGATTCTCCAGCTATCAAGGCTCGGCAGGTGGACCCCGCTTTGTGTGTTTGTCGATCGGCGGGACCCATTGAAGTTTGAAAACTGTCCTGGAAACCCATCTGTAGACACTACTGTTTCATCTTAAGTTTCAAAATGTACCAATATACAGTATCAGTGCCACGTAGCATGCCAGTGATGTCACTTTTGCCTAAGACTTAACCGAACTGTCGCTGTAACGTATCAAAATGAACCCATCCCCAGTCCGCTGGTCCACAATCTCTCTCGTGCCCACTTCCACCTTTCCTTCTGATGTTCTTTTACCCGGGACTCCCTCGCTTTCCCCGCTTCTGCTCCGCACATTCCTCCGGGTGATGCCAGCAACTCTCGTCTAATTATGAGCGGCGAGGCACAATTACTCACTCTTAATGATTTGTGTCGGCGCTCGTGGTAGCTTTGGGGGCGAAAACGCAGAGTTAATTGATGTATTATTTTTTATTTTTTTTATTTTTTGCGGACGGTGGCAGGAGTTCAAGCCTCTTCCCCGTGAGCAGGCAAAAAAATAAATAAATGCGAAATACAAAAGTCGGCAGCGGTCATCTTGGTCGGCCGGACGTGATTTAACATGACCACGGTGGAGTATTGTGTCGCTCGATTTCGACGGGAGAGAGGGTGAGGCGGAATTAATTTCAACCTGCTGGATTTACGCGCTCATTTCCGGGGTCTGAGTCGGTGGTGGTGCTATGGTAGCGGTCGGGTCCGGACCAAAGCAGGGTCTAGCCCCTTATGTGCATGCAGCTGCAGTCTGGGAAAGCAATAAACTCAGCTAAAGGCCATTTTAACACCTCCACAGTTATTGCCTGGGAGACAAAAATATGAAGTGCGACACAACGGAGCTTTGATAATAATGTACAGTACGACATATCCAGAGCCGCGGGGTGGAGAGAGACTTTAAAAACGTATTTGGCAGACGCAGCTGGCCTAATTATTTCTCTGTTAAATATAATGGATGATCGGGTCCATGTGGATTTAAATTATAGAGGGCTGTACCAACTTACGCGAAGCAATGAAATCATGTAAGCACTGACGAGAGGTGCAGTTATTGAATTGTAAAAGCGATTACAATTCTGGCTCCAAATGATTGCAAAAAGTGTTTAATTAATAAGCCAAAAAAAGACTAAGCTGCAGCCAAGCAAATCTCACAAAGGAAAGAAGGAAAAGGTTTTGTAAGCTCTGGGTTAATGCTCTCTTGCCGTCATTGCAGGCATTTTCACTTTACACCGCCACAAGCTTCGTCAGCAACTAATGCTATTTTAGAAGCACACTGTGTGATGATCTAGTGGGGGTGGTTAACTCGTAAACAAAACTCGTAACAAAAGCAACTCTGTAATTGATACATTCATTCAAGATTGTTTTATTTGTCAAACCATGTGACTGATTCGAAATTATATTTCTCTCATCCTTGATTGTGGAGCGGTGGGTGGGGGAAGAGGGGTGGGAGGGAGGGCAGGGAGTTCAGCTTCCCGATGGCCCTGTGTACGAAACTGTTCTTAAGGCGACTCGACCTGGCCCGTAGATTCAGCCTGCTGTTAAAATATTGTTAGTTGCTAACGAAGCCACCGGTGCGAGTTGAAGTATCCGCAACGCTAGATCTAAGGCTGCAGCTAACGATTATTTTTCTATCGATTAATCTATAGATTATTTTTTCGATTAATCGATTAATCTATAGATTATTTTTTCGATTAATCTATAGATTATTTTTCCTTTTACCGATTATTTTTTCATTTAAAATGAAGGGGAAAAAATTGACGTAGGCCAGTATTTTCAAATGGCATGGCTTTTATTTAACCAAATAAAATTATGGCTCAATGTGCAACTCAGTAGCCTATAAAATGTGCAATTTCTGGAACACTCACTGTAAACATTTGAATAAAAGTAAAAGTATTGCTTATTTGCTTTAAAATGCGCAAAATAAAAAATAAATAACCAGCACACAACAATGATTGTATGATTAAAGTTAATTGTTCGTTTGTACATAACTGTTAATGTTGTACAAAGGTAGTTTAGTTAGTTACACAACTAACGTAACGTTATGTAGCGTTAGACACGCGCGTTTTTGACGCCTCTCAGAGCGAAACAGTGCTTTAGTTTATGAATTTACAACGCAGATACAAATAATACATTAATGTTTTTGTGTAATGAAAATTACTCACGCCGCCGATTGACTGGTTGATGGCATGAACGCTGTCGGGTGTTTTCGTTTTAAATGTTCGTTCATAGCCGTTGTGCTGCTGTGGTAGGCCATTTCCGCTCGACACAGTGTGCATAAACAACATTATTTGGCCGTTTCTGGAAATACTCCCACACTTTTGATTACTTTTGGCGTGCCTTTTTCCCCTCGCTCGCATCGCGCGCCGCCATGATGTAAACAAGCGACGCGTCGACGCACAAAAACTGCGTCGACGTATTTACGTAATCGATGACGTCGACTACGTCGACGCGTCGTTTCAGCCTTAGCTAGATCCACCTTGGCAAGTGACGGCTCGAGAACCTGGAGAAAAGATAAGCGTAATGCTGCGTTTACACATAAGCACGAGGCGTTACGAATGCCACAAATGCTCGTGGCCAAGGATCACGAATTTGATGATTCGGGGTAGAGGTTTCACGCGCCGCCACTAACTGTTGCGACCTGTTACTACGCGTTACGATTAATGGCACGAATTATTACGCACGGTCACAAATGTGCGTCCCGCGCTGCTGCGTGGTGTTGCGCGCTGCCACGCGCTGTTACGGGTCACTAGGAATATTCGCGTTCTGTCCAAAATCTGTCAAAAATTGGACGAATGTGGAGTGATCTTCTTCCACCGGGTTGGAGGCGGAGCAGAGGCCGTGCTTTCCCCTGAGTCATTGGGCTCGTCTGGGTCCAACTCCCGAACATCAGGTACGACCCAGGAGGAAGAAACACTTTCAGCACCCCGCGGCGCGGCAGCGCCAGGTGCTGTCCGTGACTTGGACCGCGGATTGGCCGACTTTGTGACACTTTTCCTTGGCATAGCTACTGCAGGTACCAACATTTACTTTGGGCGTAGCGTGTGTTTCTGTCAATTTTGAGCGTAAAAACAGTGATTCTGCTCCACGAATGCTCTACGAATGCTCTCGCGCTGAATTACGAAGCGCCACTACTCCTCACGAAAGGACACGCTCCGTTGCGAACTCCACGAACAGAGGGTGATTCGTGACTTTCGTGGAAGATTTTTTGACAGACAAAAACTTTCTCCACGAACGTCACGAATGTCACGAGCTGGTGCGTTCTGTTAAGAATCCCATTGTGATGCGTTAAGTCACGTCACGAACGTCACGAATGACGGAAAAAGGACATTCGTAACGCATCGTGCTTATGTGTAAACGCAGCATAACATTTGATTGTGAGGAGTAAGGTTGGACCATATCGTATCGCATATCGTTATCGCGATATATTTTTTTCATATCGTTGTAATTTTTTATTTCTATATAATTTATGTTACGCTCAGCTCCATCAGAGCAGCATAAACACAGGGGCAATTGGAATGAAGGATGTAAACTGCTTGAGTAGATTTCAGAATCAGAATCAGAATCGGTTTTATTGCCATGGTTTGAGAACAGGTTCACAAACTAGGAATGTTTCTCGGTGCAAACTTGCGACATAAAACATATAACACAGAGTTAAGATAAAAATAAGCTAAAACACTTTAAACTATAAGGCTGTATATAAGGCTATAAGGGCATGCATTAAATATATTAAATAAATAAGATAAAATAAAAGTTACATATGGTAAGACAACAACACTTTGACATTGAACAAACTGTGTTTGTTGTATTTACAGATGTGTAGGGGTATAAAGTGATATTAAGTGATATAAAGTGATTAAGTGATACGTGATAGCAGCGGGTCTAAGTGTGGAAACACCACACAGTGCAAGTGCAGAAACATCCATGAGTCTGTGACTGAGCTACAGAGACTTGTTTTTGTTCATGAGTCTGATGGCGGAGGGGAAAAAACTGTTCAAGTGGCGGGAGGTATGGGTCTGGATAGACCGTAGCCTCCTGCCTGAGGGGAGAGGGGTGAATAGTCCGTGACCAGGGTGAGAAGGGTCAGCTGTGATCCGACCCACACGCCTCCGGGTCCTGGAGGTGAACAGGTCCTGGAGAGATGGGAGCTCACAGCCAATCACCTTCTCTGCAGCAGCACAATGCGCTGCAGTCGGTGCTTGTCCCGTTCTGTAGCGCCGGAGAACCACACGTGATGGAGGAGGTGAGGATGGACTCGATGATGGCCGTGTAGAACTGCACCAGCATCTTGGTTGGCAGCTTGAGTTTCCTCAGCTGCCGCAGGAAGAACATCCTCTGCTGGGCCTTCTTGATGAGGGAGCTGATGGTTGGCTCCCAATTGTGGTGCGAGCAAATTATTATGTTAAGAAAGAAATGAATAAAAAATATCACTGAATTAATCCTCCCAATAGGCGTAAGGCTGGGATTTTGAAGTAATTTGTCCATTGTCAATTATATCGTCAAATATATCGTTATTGTGACATTTATTTTTTATATCGTGATACGTATTTTAGGCCATGTCGCCCTGCCCTAGTGAGCAGTTTGTCTAAGTAGTTCTCCGTCACGCTTTTGAGAGCTAAAAGAGAAACAAAAATTAAGATCCCATCCTCAGTCGTTTCTAAAAATGAAGAGTTTTTATTACATTTTGAAGCAGCTTTATAAGAAAGACGCACATAATCTACGTCTTCAAATATTACTTGAAGACGTAGATATGGATACCTAAGTGTTTGCAAGCATAATAGGCCAAAGCTAGCTGCTGTACTTTCTCAACTACAGTTGAAATTAATCTGACGTCCTGAGATCCCCTTTCCTGCTGTACACTATTAAGCGCTTAAATGCGGAGCTCTTCCCACAAGTATTTTTTCTTTTTCTGCCCATTTAAAAAAAGCGAGTGGGAGGAGTAAATGAAGTCTTTCAGATGACTGCGCAGTGCCGGTCCTTACGAGCCCTGTGCCCGCGCATACAAAACAAGAGCGAAGCTAAGCGATCATGTAACACGGCCCGGAGCTGTGTGTAATAGGGCTGAAAATCTCGCTCCCAGTCAAAACCAGTGAGAACCGCTACAACAGCGCTAACAACCGCTAACTGTCGCTAACACGCACCACCCGCACAGGCAAGCGGGGTCAACTGTCAAGTGCCCCATATGTTTACGCACTTATCCGCTGTGATTTTTTTATTATTTTTTTTGGACTTCCCAGCCATTAAACAACACTTAGCCACTTATGTCTCACTTCCAGTCAGTGTGCGACGCTCGGATCGCTCCATTTGACGGGGTTTTTCTTCCAAATCCTCGGGCCCATTATTGGAGCTCATCTGTGGTAACGTTAGACAATGCGGGAGTGCTTGCAGATGGAGGGGCGAGCGAGGGCGTGCTGCTTCTTGTCTCGCCTGTTTCATGTCAAAATGCGCTGAGAGGCGGGATGGGAAAATGTGTATAGTGTGAAGTAGCCACATTATTCTATTATTTTGATATGTGTCCATTTTTTTTTACTCTACGAATGTCTGCAGCGTTTAAAGGTTTTAGCTTTCGGCAGGATTGCAATCACGTTTTGGATTCTTTGCACGTTTATAAATGGAAAAAAAAAAACACACAAACCTGACTTCTCGTGCTATTTGGAAACGACACTTACTAAGTTATTAAAAAACGTAAAGATACAAACTCCATTCATGTTATTTTGTTTTATCGTTACATATTAAACATGTTCTCTTCTTCATGGCGCCTGCATGGTATATTGAGTATCTAGGCCACCAACGGGTGCAGCATTAGCTCAGTTAGTTCAACTCCTGCTCCCACCATTGAAAGACACTCAAAGCTGCCCTTGGGGTACGTTAATGAATGAGCGTGTCTGTGATAGGCAAATAAATCCCAGATGTAAAGTGCTTTGATGCCTATTGAAGCAGTACACCGACCGTTTACCATTCACTGTTTGGAGTGGACCTCACAATGACTAGCACTAGACCCACATGATCTAACGGATTAATGCTGCATGTCATGGAATTGCCTATTAGTCCATTGGTAAAGTCACCATTCACCATCTGAACGACATCGCCCGGAGAGAACACAGTGGCTCGATATTACATGAGTCAATCCTCTTAGTTGCGGGCAGTTCTAAATCATTACCAATGTCCCGGAGTGACCCGAGTGTAGCCGAGGTGTAGCAGAGGGGCAGATACCTGATAAGCGGCGCTCACTGTTTGGACTTGTCACTGGAACTCGGCTTCAGCTAATGTTATTCATGAAACAAGGATCTCTTTGTTCAAACGTCCCTGAGAATGTTTACATTTTATCGCGTGCCCGACGCTGATTGGGAAGAACCACGGATGGAAAGTACAATTGGACAATGAGACTGAATAAATTTGCTCATGGTATGTTATTGTAATGTAATCAAAAGGTAATAAGTGTCAATGCCTGGCAGGTTCTCTAATTGAAAGTCTGAGTGACAGACACAAACCGTGATTAGGTAAGGGAAGCTCAAGATAATTTCATTCAAATGCCACCCAGGTCTGATGCCATAGTGAAGGTAGTTCACAGGCGTACTGTCGATACGCCTTTGGGCATATTATTAGTATGATACAAGTTTATTATTCAGGGATGCAAATTTTGTGAAGAGGTCAAGTTTTGATGCTGTTGGTCCAGGGACAGCATTAAAGGAAGTGACTTGGTTGTTCCAGCTCAAATAAATGACACACATTTGAAATAAATATTTTTTTACGGAATAAATGAACTTTATTGTTCTGTTGTTTTAGTACAGGTATCGAAAAGAGTATCGTTAAAGTTCTTGTATCGAATAAAACTAAAAGGTACCCAGCCCTATACAAGAGTTCTATATGATAAATCTATACAGAGATAATAATTGCATTTAATAACTGCCCTATTGATAGTCAGGATTTTGTTCTGCATGGAAACATAACTATTCAAATCATATCCACCCCAGTTTTTAAGGACTCCTCTGCCCAATAGCCCAAGAGGTTGAGAAACAAAGTCACTCAGTCATTTTTAAAACATACCTCTCTTTGCTTGTATGGGTGGACCACACCTCAGCATCACCTCTCCGGGTCTTTAGGTCTTTTTTTTTTACGTAGAGCCTGCTCACTTCACTTCACCACCCACTAGGGCTGTCCATGGTTAACCGATTAACCGGTTAACCGTTAAAAATTGCATAACCGAGTAAAAGCATTTTGCTCGGTTAACTGGTGTGTATAATTTGCCGTGCCATTGAAAATACTTGTAATACATTTTTGAACCACCACAGACCGCCAGAGCGCTCCCAAACATTTGTTCACGAGAAGCCGTCATCGCGCATGGCTAGCTAGTTTGACTTTTCAACATGAAGCGGGCCATAAACAGCACAGCATGGGAACGCTTTACAACCGAGAATGACGGCTCAAAATAAAAATATTGCATTGCAGTGCTTGGATATACTTCATCTTCGTCTCGCCTTTCTCGTTATTGTTAAAATGTGGTGGAGAGATAAGTGTTGTTGTTGTTGTTGTACGCATGAATGACTGTTTCTTTGCACAATGTTTAAAAAAAAAAAGACTGCTTAATGACTGCAGGTAAAATAAATAAAAAATACTGTAGGGCCACTTGAATGCAAGTCAGTGACCTACTTTGACTGCTCTGTCATTACTACTGCGTTTATTTCTATAAATTAATTTTGTTTTAAATGTGTTCCAGCCATTTAATAAAACCCCTTTCGCGTCAGTATAACGTAGCGGAGGAGGCGGCGTGCTGGGGGGGTGGGAGTTGGTTAGTGCGCACACTAATGGTTAACCGAGTATTAACCGCTAAGGGCCTCGGTTAACGGAAAAAATGAAAAACTTGAAAACGTGCAGCCCTACCGCCCACAAATGCTCAGCTGTGTACCACTCACCAAAAGGGGAAATTTGAGCGTTTTTCCTTTTTTCAAACTGCTGACCGATCCATTGCAGTGTGTGGCCGCCGTGTGATGCACCGCGTTCCAAACTGCTTGTGACTTTCCTCCTTTTCTCCAGCTCAGGGCCGTTTGTCAGCAACACACCTCTCAATCAATGCATCCGCTCTGTAAAAGGTGCCGAGTTTGGGCTTTGATAGATGTGTAAAGCGCAGCGGGATCACTCCAGCGGGAAACGGGGAGTGAGCGCCGGTTTGAAAGAGGTGAACAGAGGCCATTTGCCGATCGATAGCTCATTAGGACCGGAGTCTGACGAGGTTTAAAGGAAGAGGATCACACTGGAGGATGTTGACGACTGGGCTTATGAATTAGACTAATACGAGCACGAGCATACAGTGTGTTCGGAAAACCGATTTATTATGTGTGTGATACTAATACCAAATGGATTTCTTTTCCATTGAGGGAAATTTTACACTCATTAGCCAATAGTAATGCGTGAAAAATAGAAAAGCTAATTCAACATTGAACATTCATAATTCCGATTGTCTATGATACAGAACGCCTTTTTTACAAGCCTGTCTAGATTTTTTATTAACATGAATGAGGAGATATCCATGCTTCCAGAACCCATTGCTGTGGTATACAGTAGTATTTCAGTTGGAAAGGCTGTTTGGATCCTTCTGACCTTTGCATTCTGTTTATATTTTCTTGGGCAAGATGCTGAAAGCACCTTTCATCCCTGTTCCTGTAACTTTAATTTGACTGTTATATGCTCTGGCTTGTGGGTGCTACCTTCCACAACAGGCTGGGCTTGAGATATGCACTGGCCTGAGACACAATATTTAGCTAAGCTAATAAGAATGAAGTTTTTGAGCAAACAGAAAGAGAGACTTATCCATGCGTTTGTCTCCAGCAGGTTAGATTACTGCTCACGGGCCTCTCTAAAAAAGCTGTTAGACATCAAAGTACATGTCTGACATGTTAGAACCATATGAACCATCTCGGGCCCTGAGAGCTTCAGCGAGGGGTCTCCTGGTGAGGCTGCGTTTCAGTTTCACACAGCTAAAATCTGGAACAGCCTTCATGAGGATGTGAGACAGGCCTCAAGTCTGACAATGTTCAAATCCAGGAGGAACACAGTTCTTTTTACCCGTGCATTATAACAGTATTTTATCTACACTCTTGCTTTTTACTGTAATGAATTACATTTTTAAAGGTTTATGATTTTATCTGCTTTCTTGTAATTTTATGCAACTGTGAAGCACTTTCAATGGTCTATATGCACAGTGTCCCCAATAATATCTTCCTGGACAATAAGATCAGCGCTGTCCTTCCTCTCCCTATCTTTTACATTCACGATTAGCAGAGTCCCACACAAATGACGAGTTAGCTCAGGATTTAGTAAAGGACAACGAGTTGGTGATGGGACGGTCACTGCCACATGTTACAAACGTCATGTTCGCTGTGAATCCTGCCCCTGAGGGAAACACCAGCGGTCGTTGAGGGCTGAGCTTTTATCTTACTTCTATCTCTTGTTCATAACTTTGCACTAGTTTGAAATTTTATTTTGTGTTCGCCGTTAGCCTCAAGACATAAACCCCTACCGTTATGAACACGGAGGTTTCCTCCAGTTAAGTTGTTAGTCACATCCTAACGTTTACTCGCTGTCCTTTACCAAATCCTGAGCTATCGCTACATTTGTGTGGGACCCTGCTAAATGTGAATGTAAAAGATAGGGGAGAGGAAGGACAGGGCCGATCTAACTGTCCTGCCGGAAACCACGTGGGGACAATTGTGCACATGAAACATCGGATAATCCTCCAAAATCTATTCTTGTCCATGAATTTACTTCATTTCCCTGATTTCCCCGTTTATGAATGTAAGGGTTGGTCAACCTACAGAGGACAAATTGACATTATATGCCATTTGGCTATTCCAGCAACTATGGGGAGAGTGCTGGTCAGTTGGTGGTTAGTGGCATTACAGCATGTGTCTGAATATTTTGATCTCATTTTCATATTGTGGGATTAAGAAAAGTTTGTAATCACATTTTAGCCTTCAGCCAATCAACAGAATAGAATTTATACAAAGCTGCCTGCTTTTGTTTTGTTCGAACTCGCACCAAGGTTTAGCATAGCTTTAAGTGATCGTCTGCGGACATTGAAAAACGATAGTATCACAGAGTTGGACGCCTTAGTTGCTAACTCTGCCAAAGAAAACAGCCTTAACCCCGAGACAAACTAAGGCATTACGTGACTTGTTGGTCTTGATCCGTTACAAATTGACAGAAATCTCGCAGAAAGGACAATCCGCATCGATCTGTGCGAAGCGTGGCGTTCGCAGACAGCGGCGGTGATAATTGGAGGGACTCGCTGCAGCAGTAGTGGAGTGTAATAGTGTTTGTGTGTGGAGCTGAGAGGGTCCCCGAAGGCACCGCGGAGGACAAACAGCTGAGTAAGGCCCTCTCAGCCCGGAGTGGAGTTAACTAGGCCCTGATAGAGCGCAGCACACAGCCGCCTCCGGGTCACCTCCCAACGCTCTGTGTCTGTGAGCCCGGCTGTGTTCAAGCGAATCAATATCACCATTAACTTCAACATCGCAAAACAACAACACGAAATGCTCAAGCTTTTGGGGTCTAACAGTGAAATCAGCTGATTTCCTTATTTGGTTTATTTTCCTTTTCAAAGTAGCCAATCATACCAAGTTTTAAAGGGCGGCATAAATTGTGAAATCAACTTTGAAAATGTTAGAACATTTGTTGTCAAGGCAAGGCATCTTTATTTATACCGCGCATTTTGTACACAAGGCAACTCAATGCCAGTGTCAAAAACATACCTGGTGTAGTATTTCATTTCATTCAAGTGGCTTTGGTCGTTTCTCATTCAACTATTGAAGCACTCTGATCTATGTCTGTGATTTGGTTGCGTAAGAGATTAACACAACTCTAATATCCAAAACCTTCCACATTTGAGATGTCCCGATCCGCTTTTTTGACACATCCTGCTGGCCAATACCGATCCAATTTTTTGTATTATTAAATTTGATAATACATATCATTATATTACATGTTTACAACCCTGAACGTAAAGATTTTATTTTGAATTTTTTACAGAAAATTTACACACTAGTAACTGTGAAGTGAAAGCAAAATGATACATGATTCGGTTATTTTACAAAAAATAGAAAAGTGAAAAGTGGGGTGTGAATAAGTATGGTCGACCAAGATTTTCTTGGCCTTTGTAGTTCAGGCTCGGCCGCCTGAACTACAAAGGCCAAAGAGATCATGGGAAATGAAGTGCTGTAAACACGTGCGCTGACAGCAGACTGACAGATGATTGTATCTCAGTTGTGTTTAGATCAGAAACGTGTCGCCCTGACGCTCCGCAGCCTCCTGCCTCCTCTTTTCTCATCACCGAGATCTACTTTGATCTGCAGAAATGCTTCACAGGCTTCATATTTGACAGGAAGTGCCAGTGTGTTCAACATATGACCTACATTTAAATAAGCACAAGTTTATTATTCTAATCCTAAACTGTAAGAGGAGAGTTTATGATTTTGCTCTAGTGGTGGAGCATCTGTCTGGTGTGTGGGAGAAGCAGAAATGCAGAGGAGAGGCCGCTCCGGTCCTCATTTCTCTCCTCAAAGTGTTTTTTTTAATGTATTTTTTTTTTAGCAAAATCATTTAACACAAACAATTCAAACATCACTCTTTCATATATCTGTTTTTATAATGAAATATTAGCCCAAGGTAAAAGATAGACCTGCCACAGGCCTCGGGTACAATTTGTTAGCATGCTGTTAGTAAAAGTAAAAGCTTGTAATAGGTTTTATAACGTGTTATTCCCACTCTTGCCGGATGAGTTTGCTCCAGACCAATTCCAATTGTGTTTCAGGGTTAAATATCTATTTGAGAGAATATGAAAAACTAGAATCACATGCTTTGGTTGTCTAGAATTATCCATAATGAAGACCTACTGGAGACAGGACACAACACAATAACAGTATACAGTTACCACGTGTTCCATAATGTTGCTACTGTCTTGCCAGTGCATTTTAGAAACTCACATTGACCAACTTGGTCACTTTTACGCTCCAAAAAATCAACCACATTCAGTTTCCATGTGACTGACAAGGCAGTTAGCAAGGAGATCCATGCAGTTTGAACGGTTTCTCAGACAGACTGGTCACAATTTAGCTGTCATTATGAGCCCAGGAAGTAAATATATGCGCTTGACTCGTTGTTACCCAGGGTTTAGTCATGGGCAGTTATTTTTCATTCATTTTCATGGTCCAATCTTTTGTGCGCGACTCTTTAAGATGAGCATGTTGGTGGCACGGCCCTAAAACAGCCACTGAACTCAGCACCAGGCCCGGCCCTAACCAATTTGGAGCCCTAGGCAAGATTTTAAGTGACGCCCCCATCGCAGTACAGTACTTGCACTGCTAGTGTACATATACTCACAAGAAACTTAATAGCTTTGTTTTAGACATTTATTTAAATAAAACAATTGCACATTCAAAAAACTTATTATAATAATAATTAAAGAAACAAAAAAAATTAACATATGAAATACAATATAGATTACATAAAGTATTACATTTAAATACTCCCGAAATGAAAAGTGTAAACAAGTGACATTAACTTAAATACAATAGAAATACGGCACTGTGCAAAATAAGACATTAGTATCTTATCTATCTTACAATTACAAAAACAATTGCACATTCAAAATACTTATTATAATATAATATCTTATCTTATCTATCTTACCTATATATCTTATATATCTCGTCTATTAGTATCTTTAGGCACAAAAATACTACAAGGATGTGAATTAAAAAAAATGAAAAGATCTTAAAAAGAGCTCTATTGGTGTTTTTGGTCCTGCCTTAAATTACACTAAACTACAGAAACTACACCACCCCCTCCTTAATCTCACATGACTTGCTACCAGTGTTGGGAACGTTACTTTAAAAAAAGTAATTAGTTATAGTTACTCACTAGTTGTTCCAAAAAGTAACTGAGTTAGTAACTGAACTACTCTATAATGAAAGTAACTCGTTATCAGGGAAAGTAACAATTTGTGTTACAAAAACTTGCTTTATATCAACATTTTCAAAAGTCATTTGAAATGAGTAGAACAGACAGGTGTTTGTACTATCATGTACAAGATGTTCATGTTCTGAATGAACTGACAGGGGGGTAGAGCAGAGGTGGGAGCCTCTGTGACTGAACGGTATTGACCAGTATTTGCGTCGCTGTTTTATTAATGTAGGAATACGGCCGTATTCAAAGAGAATGGGGAGGAACAGGAGTAAAAGAAACAGGTACTAACGCAGCCAACGATCAGGGCAGACTTTACGCACAGGCATTGTGGGGGGGGGGGGGGGGGAGACGCGTCTTTGGGTTAAAAATAAGTTCCAACACTAGATCAACGATCATCAACTCGATTGTCCCCCGCGGCCGCTCCGCGCTGTGGGGAGGACGAGCCGCGGGTCGGGGGCACACGTAGTTTTTGGAGCAGAGAGCACGAGCTCTGCACACACAGGCAGCGCGAGTACTCCGTGAAAAAATAACGTCGTTACCTAATGCCGTTCTTTTAAACGGCGTTATTCCAAACACTGCTTTCTTGAGGCAAAGTCATCTACAACATCATCATATTCCTGTGCATTGTCAATGTAAGTGCGCGCACATGTGCGGGTGATGAGTGTGCGTGGCGGCAGGTGCCTTAGAGCGGTGGGAATCAGCAGCAATACGCACCCGCTTTTCAGAGCGCGTGAGGAGGCCGGAGGAGTAAAAACACAGTTTTGCGAAAAATGTGTTCAATTTGGAACATCATAACCACTCCTACTACATCATATCTGACACAAGTGAAACGGAGACTCTGTCTGGAAAGAGGGAATCTTCATGTCAAGCAGCAGCAGCGGTTTGAAATGCCTTTCTCGAGCCCAGGCATTCGGATCAGAGGAATCATATGGAAACACGTGCGCGATCAAAATAAAGGACGCACTGGATTACAAACATGTTTTTAAGTGGATTTTATCATGACGTGATCGCTGGACAGACAGGTAGGTACTACACACTCCAAACCCACACGTATTGAAATAATATCCAGGAGAGGGAGAGAGGAAAGCGGCTCGCCTCTTTCCTCTCTCCCTCTCTATTTGCCTGAAGTGTCAGAGAAATGTAGGCTCGTGAAACTATATATACTGTCACCAAAGAAGCAACAGCACGAGTGGTTAGGTATGTAGACACCATAATGATATCATTTAAATATCGTGCGGGTAGCAGCTACCCGCCGACCCGTGCGTATCGGTACCCACCCGCATACCCGCGGGTAAAATTCCAGGACGTAAAATCCGCCCGTTTCAGCAACTCTTGCGGGTACCCATCCGATACCCGTGGGTACCCGACCCAGTGCAGGACTCTGCCGTATTGTAAGAGTTTGTAAGACAAAGTCAAAGACATGTAAATACTATTTTTTAAACCATTCGTTGCAGTGTCAATGAAATACAATAAAAGCAGAAAGTTCATTACGTGGCTCTGGCGCCCCCTGGATGTACTGCGCCCTTAGCATTTGCCTATACTGCCTATGCCACGGGCCGGCCCTGCTCAGCACTTTACTGAATCCCATTACTGGAGACCAGCTCGTACTATACTGTACGCCGCGCTGTTCTATAGGGGTTCCCATTTTTCTTGCGTCTATAAAAAATGGCACAGACGGTGACACGGGCAGTCAATATCAAGGACAGGCGTAGAAATCGAAATACAATCAGAAAACTCGGAACAATAACCGAGATACAAGTCCGCTAATAAAATGTCACAAGATTTTTCTTCCTATTTCTGTCATAAAACGGTAGATGAAAAGCAGTTTATGTTGTTGTCTTATACTAATAAACCAACAAGGGAGATTGGATTTTGTGGGGTTATGGCCTCTGATAAAAAAAAATATATATTAAAGAAAATGATAGAGTATACAGAAATCATATGAGCAAATGTTGAGGTGTTAGCTGGATCCTTGGGTGATAGCTTGTTTGTGTTGGCTGGCCAGTCCAGTCATTTAACAGCCCACTAGTACAATTAAAAATAAACAACAACAACAACTACAGTGGTGTTAGTTATTATTTAATTTAATTATTTATTTACTCTGGATGACTAATTGTCAATTGCCTATCAAGTCATGGCACTATTGTTAGCGTTATAGTTCCTAATTCAGAGGACACATTTCTTGTCTGTTTGTTTTTTGTTTTGTTCTCCCCCAGTAGGCTCTATTGTAAACTCAGACATCTGTTTCAAAGACACTGTGCATCTAATTATAACGCATTTGTATTAATTTCCTGAACTTGTAGGTGAGTTTTAAGAAAGTAAGTGCTTTATGTGTCATTGTACAAACGTACAATGAAATTGTGTTCAGGTGTTAGTCCTGAGCCTCTGCCACTGTGGGTCAACCTGACCAGTATGTTTTTGAAGGTCGGGGAAACTGTAGCACCCGGAGGAAACCTGGCTGGCATCCTTCAGTGCTCCTCTGATCCTCTGAAATGGTGCAGCAGCTACTGGGTTTGTCCCTGTTTTAGAGCGTGGTGTCCTGCACTGGTCAGCTCCACCTCCTTCCTCTTCCTCCTGCGCAGCTCCCGCCACACCATAACAGTCTTTCACCATCTACTGAAGAGCTTAGCAGTTAATCTGTTTTATTCTCCACTGAACGTCCATTAGCCAGAACACTATAGGGATAGAAGGCATGTGTGGCTTAGTTATGAGTCTGGCCTGGATACCTCCTTGTTTGTCCCTTTTTTGCTTCCTGTAGCGCCTCTTGTGACGCCTCCATTGTGCTGCAGGTGTGGGGGGCTCTTGGTCCCTCTTCAGTGTTTCAGAAGAAGAAATGTGTAGGTCTCAAATGTCTTTAGCTCTAAGCTAGCTGTTTCAGCAGACCATTATGGAGTCTTTGCAGTAAAAAAAAAAATCGACCGAACTTCGCTAAAACACGGCAAAGATGCACAAAAGCATCCAGTAAAACAATGTGGAACACAGAAACTACAAATGCAGTTTACAGTAAAAGGCAAACAAGAGGGAGGGAGGTTGCTTCTTGTTTACATGTTGCCATATCTGGAAAGCATTTATGTGACAGTGACCCAGAAAAGTGCCTATACGAACTTGTCCCTGTGAAGAATTGGGATGCTTCAAATATGTTAGGAAAGTTAGGAATGAGTTTAGACCCGCTAACATTTTAATATGGTGGCTTCTTCTGTCATCGTTTGTAATATAAAAATCCAGTAAAGGGCCTTTTAATCAAACAGTATAGTTTTTAGTTTTTATATCTTTGTGCAGACCAACAGAATAGTTGGAAGTGATTGTTACACTGAAAAACGATGGCGTCACGGGCTTAGCCCTGAGACAAATTGAAGCATTATGTGATTTGTTGCAACTTGCGTTACAAATTGAGAGAAATCTCACAGAAAACATAAACAGAAGATCTTGGTTGGATCAATTTGTTTCTTCCTCTCATTGAAATGAGCAAAGGCAAAATAAATGCTTGCAATATAAACCATGGAGTTTATTTATCTCTTTTTTTCTTTAATAACGTATTGCCAATTGTCTCAACTGTAACATTATTAGGAATAAAGCAGTTTGTTGACAAATATAATAAAGGGATATTTCTGACAACACACAGAATCTGTCAACAATACCATATTAAATAGTAGAGACCACAAGCACACCCAATAAAACTGATGCTGCACACTTGTTATTTTGAGAAAATGCCCTATAGCCATGTTTAAATTTGCCATATAATATTACCGACTCCTTCCCTGTACCATCTCCTTCTCTTCTTCCCTCACACTTTCTAAAGGTTAATTGTAATCTCAAGTTTCTGTCGCTCCGGGACACCTCTTTCCCTTTGACCTGCGCCAACTTGAAAATCCTAGGATGTTTTTTTCTTTCAGCTGTAAGTCTCGTGACCGGCTCGAAGGACTGTTTCAGTATGATTGAAGGGAAGACCGTGTCGCTTGTGGGCACTCGTGTGATAAGGTTTTGAAGGACTTGATGTGCGCCCAAATGACCTGATGTAGTGTTTATTGCGGCCGAGCGGGGAGTTTGTAGAGAGACTTGTGGAGCAGAGTAGCGCTAGCCCCCGGAGCCTGGAGTGTCCTTTCCCCCGCGATGGGATGTGATCGGTTGGGACAGCAGCTGCTCCAGACCCAGAGGTTGTTGGTTACATTCCCAAGGTCTGCCATTCTCTCTCTCGTTCCCTCTCTCTCTCAGCATGCAAATAAAAGCCTGGCCCCAAAATAGGTACAGTGTTATTTAGGAAGAATAGCATAGTCTAGACGCTCGGCTGTGACTATTTTAATTCAAGCCCCATCTCAGAATAAATGGAAAAGGTCATAGAAGCTCTATGCCAGATCTAAATCAGTGCTAATCTTGGGAGACTGATGATGCTTTAGAATGAAACATATGGAGACTTAGGGACGAGTGTGTCTAGCCCAAATACCTAATTTCTTTTAACTTAGTATTATTATTTTCAGACTGTCTTTTATCTATTAGCTTTCTTCTTCAATTAAAAATATGGCGAATTAGATGGAGAATGGTGCACTTATTATGCAAACCCCAAATATTTCACAGGACGGTTACGTGCCGTCCACAACCTGCAAGTTGTGTTTTACCCACACGGATCTTATACATATTTTGAGGCATTGCACTGGCTGACGAAAACACAACGAAAAAGGGACAACAACAAAAAAACAACAGGAAAAAGCGTCAAAAAAGCAGTGAACACGCAACAAAAAAAGGCGACAAAAAGCTTCAAAGATTCTACAAAAAACGTTACAAAAATGGGACAAAAACGTGACGGGAAAAGCAATAAAAAGACAACGAAAGCGCGTATCAAAGAAGCGACAAAAACGTGACAACGCGACAAAATAGTTTAGATCCGTTTTGTAGGCCTTTATAGGCTGTAAGCTCACCAGTCACGGCGCTTTTTAGATTTGGGTAATGCCAAACTGAAGAAAAAGTGCTAGTTTCAGGTGGAGATGAAGAGGTTCACTGAGAAAATGGAGGTCTCGACTGATAACAAACAAATTATTCTATTTTCTGAATGGTCAAAACTCTTCAAAATGGCGTCAAGAAACATGTGACCAAAATCCATGAATGTTAGTCAATTCCCAGCAGCTGCAATGCCCACTTCCACGTCTCTGTAGCGCCATATACCAGTGCGCAGTTAAAAAAAGCACTGCAAATATATAGATATATATATACAGGGTACATTTGTTAGTAAAGCCGTAAATTGCCCGGCCGAGAACAGCCCAACACAGCGCGGCTGGTGTCAGTAGTTTTAAATCCGTTCAAATTACAAATTCATTGCTGTGACAGTCGGTGTGAAGCAATTACAGCTCTTTCATATGAAAGTGTGCGAGGCTGCGTTTGAGGTGAAAAATGAAATATGGCCCGGCAGAAGCGATCCAGAGGCAGCGAAGGGAGAGCCGGGTGTCGCCGGAAGAAAGTCCATCCACAAAAGGTAATTACTGTTATCAAGGCCAGAGTTGGAGGCACAGCCAGGCACCCTATAGGGATTTAAACAGCCCATGGAACCAACAGACTTCTGACACATACACTCAGTGGACATTAAGTACAGTAGGTACAAAGAGCCACGGAGGAGAGAGTTCACGCAACGTTTTTTACATCTGGATTGCAAGATAAGGCAAGGATTGTTTATTTATACAATTTCGTACTCAAGGCATCTCAATGCGCAAATGACTAAACAACATTGAATGAAATACGGCAGTTAACCCCAACCCTACAGCTTTTAAAACATAATACCTGGCAGCTCGAAAACTCTAAATTAAACCACATACCCCCTTAGTTTTTCATTGCGTCCGTTTTCAAATATCGTCGACTCTACTGAGACGATTGAATTGAAGACGCGTCTATCTTCAGAAGCTTCTAATCTGTCGACTACCAAGGATTTATCTTATCAGGGAGTCTCATTCGAAATCTCATTTACAAGAGAGTCCCGAGTACAAACAAATCAAACATCACTTTCACATAGTTTATTACAAACTATTACGAGAATCAGAAAAGGTAGAAAACACTATCTTTAGAATTCCTCCAGCGAAATGATCCAGCTTTATAACTTCCTGACTGTGAGACATAAGAACAAAAACTTCTTAACTTCTCAGGGAACATACAGAGTGGTCTTTGAAGAGCACTAAAAACCCGATGTCCCTGTGGTCTCCAGCGACCTACGCCGATCGATGTCTGTAAATGTAGCTGTCAAACTCGAATCGATCAGAACTGTGCTGCGACATCGACAGGTCGGTCTCTATGGGCTCTTTGTGCTCGCTCATTAGCACAGACATACATACAGTATCGCTAGTATCTTTAGAGACTCGTGCAATTACAAGTATGACGAACTTGTCTCAAGTTTGTTACATTCTGACAAAGTGGACCTAATACCATGTAGAGAAATTGCAGTATTCTATTCAAGCCCACTGAGATTCAGAATACGTTTTTCAGTTGGGGACTCCAGAAGGAACCCTGTTATGCATGTTTTAAGTCATCGGTGAAACCAGAGCAGCTGGAGGAAACCATGCCAACATAATGTGGTCATTTCAAGTTCTCCACGCTTTAATTTTGCATATTGTACTTGGCTATGAAATACGACACATTGCTTAAAGATGAGTATGTTACCTTGTATGGAAGCCCACTAAAGATTCTGCCCAAAATGGTTGCACCCTTATGTTAATTAGACCACCAGCTGCATTAAAGATTTGACTCTGCCGTTCGCCCACGGGCTGTTGTTCTCGGACCGTGTTACAGTGGTTTTTACCCCTCGCCACGCACGCTTTACTGGGGCCCAAACCCACCTGATTTCCCCCGTGCCTGCGGCGGGGCGGGAGGAGGGGGTCGGGGTGCGCAGCGGCTCAATAAAAAAAAGCGCAGGGGAGTGGACTGATCAAATGTCAACCGGAGACGCCGAAATGATTGGGGGAAACCGCAGGGAAAATGAACATTTAACGACGTGGATTTGTCTTATTCTCGGTGGAGGGACAGTGTTCTGTTTTTTTTTTTTTTTTTTCAGATTGGTCATCGCACTCCGTCCCGGGGCTGTGGACGCCTGTATTAAAACCGGGAGCATCGGTCAAATCAGTGCCACTTGAATTTAGATACAGCCTGACCGAGGCCTGTGGGGCCAAGAGAAAGAGTAGGGTAAAGGTTTAGGTCATACAGTATAGAAAAGAGGGTTGGCTACTGCCTCCCATTGTCTTAGAATAATTCACCAAAAATCTTCAAATCCCATTGTCATTTCCTTCTCAAAGTCATGCGGCCCTACTATCTAATTCTACTGGTGAATTACTGCAATGGCCGACTGTTTGACAAGACTTCACTGCTGAAGAATACAGGCCGCGCTGCGAGATATATTTCACCAAACATTTTTCCAGCTCGTGTTTTCAGCCACGGGCCCGGCGACTGAGGTATTAAACTGTGTGCAAAGAGCGAAGACTATGTTATCTTTGAGAGAGAGAGAGAGAGAGAGAGAGAGAGAAACGAGGGGGGGGGGGGGGATCTGTAGAACGCGGCTAAACCCTGACAGGTCTAAAAGCAGTGGGTGCGCGGTTCGAAGTTACGCAAACAGAAAAAAAACTCTTATCGCCTGGTATTTACTTTCATTTTTCTTTTGGCGGCGAAGTGATAATGCCTTCGCTGGGAAGCTTTGTCGACGGTGTAGAGAAATTCACAAGTCACACAGCTACAGGGGAGACAGGTGTGGTTGCGTAATGGAGATTGAAAGCGAGTTGTTACAGATAGGCCTTAACCTTTACTCCATGTTGGTAATATTGACCCACCAAGCAGACAGGGCTGTTAAGTGTCAACCCAAAAGTGTCCAATCTTAGTGCCTCTTCCAAAGATGATTCTATATTCTTACTAGACTGTGGTTATAATCAGGCCGTGCAATGGAAAGATGTGATGATCGGTACAAATTACAAACTCTGGTCACATTTTGGACACAGTGAGTGGCAAAGTTGACATAATAACTGCTAATGTTCACATCCGGGAATCAACCATGCCTTACGTCTGTTGGAATCAACCGATCATTTCGTGAAACGGTGACCCCAAACACATCCCGTTGTTTTCCGGAAAACAACGGGATGTGGTGACTGGATATCTGGGTCACATGGCGCTCCTTTTGTGATGGCTTGAGCCGGTTTGCGAAGTTGTGTCAACAGCTGATTAGTCGGCGCCGTCACCACAAGCGCACGAGGACTCGGCGCGAACCCCCTCTCGGCCCGGGCCTTCAGAGCAGGAGAGTTCCCGTAAGAAAAAGGGGGGAAAAAAAGGGTGAAACTGGCCTATTGTCCGAAGGGGCCCTAAACGTACCGCCCACTCGCTCTATTCTGGACCCTTCGCAGTGACTCATCAACGGGCATTTGTTCACTGACAACTGGCTGGGAATTGTCTCAACTTATCTGTCGGTAATTCGAAGATAGCCTGCTGACTGTATGGGGTTAAGTTGATGCTTCAGTAAATTGGAAGCAAAGCAACGTGTCATTTCTTTTCCTTTCTTTCAAAAATCAAGCTATTAAGTTCAGCACCAACGCTTGCCCAGGGTTTATGACAATCCCACGTATCACCCATTTGAGGGGCATTGACTGGAAGCACTTCATTGTCCTTTTCGGTCGCTTTACTGCTTACTGTATTGTATCTTGGCAGTAATTGTTATGCAAAGTTCCTATTTGCCCCTCCTGGAACCGCCAACTTAACGTGGTGGAGGGGTTTGAGCGCCCGAATGATCCTGGGGGCTCTGTTGTCGGGGGCTTGGTGCCCCTGGTAGGGTCTCCCATGGCAAACAGGTCCCTGGGTGACGGGGCAGACAAAGGGCGGTTCAGAAGCCCCTTATGAGAGACCAACAGGCCCGGGTAGAACCATGAGGCCGTCCTTCTGTGGACCCACCACCTGCAGGAGGAGCCATAGGGGCTGGTGCAATGTTGACCCGGCAACGGAAAAGTGGAAGAAAATGGATGGATGGAGTTCCTATTTGTGTTCCCACTGGGAGACCGTTGTGTCTTGATTCAACTTTAAATGTCGTATGTCTTTCTTTGCCACTTCATCTTTAGTTATGTTTCCAACTGCACGGTTAGTGAGTCTACTTAGATGGTTATTGTAAACAGCTTGTAGGACACCGCTACTACAATACTTCCTCATACAGTTGGTGCATTCGGTGTGGACAGTGTAGTATGTCTTTCTTCCTTACGCATTCCTGTTTTACCCCCCTGCCAAAGGATTAGTGACCGTGTTGAAATAGTTCATGTAAAGTGCAGGGGCGTCCTTTACCCCCTCGGTCACACTGTCCCGTTTCGTGTGAGAGATGTCGGGGCGAGGGAACAGAGGAAAGGGGGAGGGGGGGGGGGGGGGGGGGGTGAGCTGAGATGTTAATGAGGTGAGCAGGGGAGCACAAGCGGCTCGCAGTCTGATGGATCGCTTCAGACAAAGAGCCAGTCCCCGCTCAGCTCCGGGGGTCAAACCGTCCCATCTGAATATGAAAGAGGAGCCGAGCAGCGCTAATTCAAACTGCAGCTTCCATCACAGCGGCGCGGGCTGCGGACACTTGAGGAACGGATGTGCTTTGTCATCACAAACCGCTCTGAATGAAAACCGACGCGGCGGTATACAGGGCTTTGTTGTGGAATAACAAGGGAAAGTGAATAGGAAAGTGGGTAAACTGTAGTACAGAGCACAGAAGCAGCGGAGAGTGGGGCAGACTGTAAATAGACTGAGAATTTGATCAAGAAACACAGCTGAACTGTTGGCTGCTATTGTTTGACTCAGTGTAAGATGTCACAAACAAATCACGTAACCTGAATTTGATTTGGCCACACCGAGCACCAACCTACTGAAATGTGTATTTTAAGTGTAGAGTGTAGAGGATAATAAATGGCCATAAATAAACAGAAACCTTTGCCCAGAGGTTCTCCAGAATGAAAAGGATGAGTTTGGGACAGAATGTCATAAACTGAATGATATCATGGAAACCCAACCATTGTCCATAAACTAACTTTAGCTTAAAACACTATAATTAAGTAGAGAAAAGACCAGATTGTTGCCACTAAATGCTTTTAGGTGAACTCCAACGCCAGTAGTTTACGTTTTAATTTATTATAATGGAATCCAAGAAGTCTTAGTGGTTTTGACAATATAATTCCAAGGTCTACTCTCAATTTGAATATGGCTGAAGGCTGTAGAGACATGTGCAGGAAGTGGTGCATAACAGAGTGCCCCCACTAGGCCACCCCAGAGGAGAATATGTGAACATGCCTCTACTTACTGGCAACCAACCACGATAGGTTGGAGTTAGTTTGGTTGTCAGATAAAGAGTATTCATTGTTTATTTCAAAGGATGACAGATTCAAGCAATAAACCTTTTTTCCCAGTTACAAACACGAATCTCCAGAAGCCGAGGTCACAAGAAGCTGTCAAAACGAAATGCAACTGTTGACGTACAGCTCTCCTTTTACAGGGTTTAAACCTAAACATTTGGTCCTGTTTTCCCCATTCCGACTTCATTTTATAAATCATTTCCCAAAGTGGACTTCAAAGTGTGCGCGAGTAAGTCGTCCCCTTGTTCCGCTCCCGGTTTCCCCGCCGTATCCATCATTTTGCCGAGAAGCGACAGCCTAAATCTGAAAATCCAATTCTCCCCCAAAACACCGCCTCCTCTTGAGACGCCTCGCCTCGCCTCTCCATTATCCCCACACGTTACTCCCTCTCATCTGTGAACCGTTTTGAATCCCGACCAAGAAATTGCCAATTTAGCCAATTCATAAAGTCCAAACTCCACTTTGACCTGCTACCCCTCCGCTCTCCCACCCCTCTCTCTCTCTCTCTCTCCAAAGTCTCAATCATTTTTTGGTCCCGGAGCTCATACAGCAGCGGCTCTTAACCAGGTTGTCCAAATGAAATCAGCCATATATTCCGCCGCCGGACCTGTCAGAAGTGTTTAGCGATGATGTTATCGAACTGGAACACACCTGCTTCAGCTAAACGACGGGCGCGTGAGGCACGGGACGCAGCCGGAGGTGGGCCAGTCCCAACGGTTTCTTTCAAACTGTAAGGGGGGAAGCTGGGTGTACTTGGAATGCTGACTATTCCTTTAAGAGTTGCATGTTTAATCGCAATGGGTGTCCAATGATGTAAAATAGCAATAATAAGTCCGATCGCAAAGGTTGCAGTTATGTAGGTCAGGCCTTTGCACACTTTTCAGACCCCAACAAATCACCACGGAAACAATCGAGGACCCCCACAGTAAAGCGTCGTTGGTGCTTTTAACAATACCAAGGAGCACCACATTTAAAAAGGTGGTTTAATAATATGCGTTCATTAAAACACTTAGTGATCAATGAACTGGAATCCCCTCTACAGCTTTAGTTTCCACCGATCATCAGCAATTCCATGCATGGACCAAATGCACAAGGAATTCCGGCCTCCTGTTGAGATTTACTGGTGGGTCCCGTCCCGGTAGTTTCTTATCACGATGAAATACAGAAGTGCTTTCGTTTTTTTTGGGGGGGCACAGTTCGGGACATTTTACTGTACGCGATGACATCTGAAGTAATGGCGTAAAGCTGCGGAATGTCGGCTGGAAAAGTCACGGAAACCTCTCCAGCCTTTATGTAAATATCTCTTTTCGCTTGTGTTTTCGTCTCTTCTTTTGTTTTATTTTCATCGTTTTTTGCCTGTGTTTTTGTTGCTTTTGTCACCTTTTTAATCACTCTTTAGTCAGATTTTTGTTGCATTATTGTTGCTTTTCGTTCTTTTGTTGCTTTGTCGCTTTTTTTGTCACTTATTTGTTGCGTTTTCATCCTTGTTTTCGTTGCTATAGTGATGCTTTTTGGAGAGAGAAAAAATGTGCCCGGTTAAAACCTCTTAACCCCCACCTTAACCGAGTGCACTTTCTCCAGTTCGGCTTTACCTAAACCTGAAAGCTTCTCGACTGGAGTTTACAGCCTAATAGACCAGTGTAACGCCACATTTGAAAGCTAAGACCTACAGAACTGATTGAAACTCTTTCTGTCACTTTTTAGGTGTGTTTTTGACACTTTTTTTCCAAGAAGCTTTTAGATTTGGGTAAAGCCAAACTGGAGACAATGTGCTTTGTTCAGGAGGAGGTTAGGAGGTTAAGGTGAGGGTTAATAGATTAAAATTGCATATACTGCAATTGTTAATGTTCTACACCACTCACACGGAGCTTATATCGTTGCCATTTACAAATGTGCTTATACACCCTCTGAAAATATACAGAAAGCTGCAAACTCCAAACGAAGTGACTGAAGTCATTATTTTTTTGTAATTGCCCCTCAGCCCCATGTTTGCCCCTGTCAGTGAGTCCGCTGGAGGCTGCAGTCCCAGTAAACACAATGTGCTGTACATTAGCCCGGTGTTTGTTATCATTCGCAGAGGCCTCTTCGGTCACAATAAGCCCCTGTCCAGACATAATGTATATAAGCACGGTGCTTTTAGACACTGTTTACCATTTACACATGTCCAGCCTTTTAAAACGTCGTTTGGAAAGTAAGTGTTAACAAACAGAGAGCGCCTCAACTGACCCTTAGCCGAGTTGAAACTGAGGATTGAACCAAAGCTGAAAAAAAATATATATATAATTTGTGGAGTTTGTTTGAATTTCTATGTTTTTATTAGTGTTGGACATTTCGGTTTCATAACAGCATGACTCAAAATGTAAATATGACATTTCTGGGACCGCAAGTGAGTCCATTTGGATGCTGTTGTGGATTTATTGGATTCTGAGCAGAAGGTTAAGCCGAGAAAAGAGTGTAGAATACAATCCTCACTAAATGTACTAATCTTTATTAAATATATGAAAAAATGACCATGTTGTAATACTGTTTCTTCGTCAAAAACATATTGTATGTGCAGGAGTTGCAAACTGGATTTATTACAAAGCCATTGATTTGTTAGCATGCTGTTAGGTAAAAAGGACCGCTTCTTGTGTTAACAATTCCCACGTCCTCAGCGTCTCAGTGAGATAAAGAGTCTTTGCTGATGAAGTGTCTTTTCCCACACAAAAATATAAGTGTTAAGTTTGATCAGCCACAATTTAGCAAAAAAAAAGTTCCACTTTGAAATGCTGCTTTTGGACACAAACTGCTGAAAGAGATACAACCTTTCTTGTTCATCGACGTGTGAGTGCAACTTCAAATACTGGAAAATATCTGCGTACACGACAAAAGCTGACAATGATTTCTGATTTTCTTTCAATGCCAACGCTCAGTAGATTTGATGTCCATACTAACCCCGCTTGGTTTGGACACCTGCGTGTGGCTTTCAGGCAACCGCAGCAGACTTTATGGACTCTCTCGGCTCCTCCACGGCTCGGTGTGGGACATCGGTTTTCCTTGTGGCGGGATCACTCAGCCATAATCAAACATGAACTCATTCTAAAAACAGAATCCAGCTCCTTCTAGCGACGGACTCAGCGGATTAATGATATTTAGATAAGGCCAACGGCGCAGGACCACACACTTTAAAAACCACACACAACTCCCCCAAAAACTCACAGCAAAATAAACAGCGAGGTTGATCCCCTGTAGATATTAATGCGCCCAGAGGTTAACATAAGAAAAAGACATTTTAGGCATTCTTTTATCTGGATCGGGTGTCATCCCTCATAACGTCACATCCGGTGAGTACATTCTGTGTTGAACGCTCGTTGTGGGCAAGCTAAAAACTTTAGCTCTCTCTGTGTTACTATTGTTAATCCACGTATTATACGTAGCTGTAGAGTCCACTCTAGTTAATTATAGATCTAATTTGGCCCTTTATCTCCGCGGAGACTATTCTTTTCTCCGCTTGAACCAACACTTCTGCGTGGATTAAATTCCTTCTGTCTCTCTCCCCCGTAGCGCGGTAGCTCGCTTGCTGGTTTAGCCCGCTAGCCTAGCCATGGCTACCCCGTCTACGTCCTCCTCTTTCGCGCTGTCCTGCTCAGTTTGCCGTATGTCGAGTCAGAACCCTGCCTCCTTCACAGATGATAGTAGTTGCGTTAAGTGTAGTGTAGTGGTAGCTTTGGAGGCCAGGGTGTCCGAGTTAGAGGCGCGGCTGTCCGGAGTTTTAGCGAAGGCTAGTGTTAGCTACAGTCAGATAGTGGCAGGGACCGCAGTCCGCTCCAACAGTGCTAGAGAGGCTAGCCAGGCTGAGACTAGCCCCGCAGCGGGTCCCGTGCAGCCGGGACAAGACCAGGACGGATTTGTGACTGTCCGGGGAGGGGGAAGTGCTAAGCGCACACCCGTAGCGCACCAAACGCTTCACGTCCAGAACAGGTTTTCTCCCCTCAGCGCCTCACCGGCTGAACCTGATACTCTGGTGATTGGAAGCTCCATAGTTAGGGACGTGAAGATCCCAGCAGCTTTGGTTAGGTGTTATCCGGGGGCCAGAGTTGGTGACATCGAAGGTAACCTTAGGTGCTTAAAGCAGGGAGGGAGGCGGTTCCGTCAGATCGTGATCCACGCGGGTGGTAACGATATTCGGCGGAGACAGTCAGAGATTCTCAAATTGCAAGTAGGCGCGGTGTGTGAATTGGCTAAATCGATGTCAGATACCGTAATATACTCTGGCCCTCTGCCCAATTTGGTCAATGATGAAATGTATAGCAGACATTTATCATTTAACTGCTGGTTGTCTAGATGGTGCGAGCAAAATGATGTTGGATATGTCAATAATTGGAGCGCCTTTTGGGGAAAGCCCAAGCTCATGCGCAGGGATGGCATACATCCAAATTTGGCTGGTGCATCCCTTTTATCTACGAATGTGGCCGATAGCCTTAGTCGCGGCCCAAATTGACGGTCCAGATATGAGCCCCGGGCGCAGAGCAGTAGTGTAGAACACTCCTCTGTAACCACCGACCCTGCTCCCGGATTGTCACAAATCATCAAGTGTGTAGATTCTCAAATAAAGACTGTGTCTGTCCCCCGTAAACCAAAGACTAAAACATCAAATGCTAAGAAAACAAACGCTGGCGTCCGACCAAATAACTTAATTCAAATACCAGAACAAATAAAGACCGTGTCAGTCCCCCGTATACCAAGCACTAAAACATCAAAAGCTCACAAACCAAATGCTGGCATGCGACCAAATAACCTAACACAGATACCCAAGAGTAAACTTAACATTAAACGAAACAATAAACAAAGTGCTAAGCACATAACGTGTGGGTTGTTGAATATTAGATCAATCTCATCAAAGTCCATTTTAGTAAATGATTTAATTTGCGATAACAACATTGACTTTCTCGCCCTAACTGAAACATGGCTTCAGCAGGATGACTATGTTAGGCTTAATGAATCTACCCCTCCTAGTTACGTTAATTTTCAGGCTGCCAGAACCACAGGCCGAGGTGGTGGGGTTGCAGTGATATCACACTCTAATCTTGTTCTAAATCCCAAAAATAACCTAAAGTTTAATTCATTTGAAAGTCTAACATTATCTCTTACCTGTCCCAAATGGAAAAATCAAAAAGCTTTACTACTTGCTATTATTTATCGGCCTCCTGGCCCCTATTCAGACTTCTTAGCAGAGTTCTCTGAGTTTTTAGCCAGTATAGTGTTGAATTGGAATAAAATTATAATAGTAGGTGATTTTAACATTCATGTCGATAATAATAGTGATTGTCTGAGTAAGGCATTTAGTGCCCTACTGGATGGGGTTGGCTTTACACAAAATGTGAATAAACCTACTCACTGCCATAAACACACTCTTGATCTGGTTTTAACGTATGGGATTGAAATTAGCGACCTAAACGTTCTCCCTCAGAATCCCGTGCTTTCTGACCATTTTTTAATTACATTTAGGTTCCTAATCGAAGATTATACTAATCCACAGGATAAAATTCAATTAAAACGGCCACTATCTGAAAAAGCTGTGTTAAAGTTTAAAGAAATGATCCAGCCAGTCTTTAATACTATGTCTACAGAGAATAGCTCGCTTACTGATTTAAATAAAAGTGATGAGTTTGTCGACAGCGTTATGCTCACACTAAAAACAGCCCTTGATGTTGCGGCTCCACTGAAACAGAAAGTGGTTCGGCCTCGGTGCGTCGCTCCCTGGTTCAACGCGGAAACACGCACGCTTAAACGAAAGACTCGCAAATTAGAACGGTTATGGCGCAATTCTAGCACTGAGCAATCTCTTAGATCTTGGAAAAATTGCCTACTCGCCTATAAGCAAGCCATGAGGAAAGCAAAAACAGATTACTACTCTTCATTAATTGAAGTAAATAAAAATAACCCTAGGTTTCTTTTTAATACGGTGGCCCGGCTAACAAACAGTCACAGCGCAGTAGAGCCTTCCATTCCTGATACCCTTAGCTGCGATGACTTCCTTCAATTCTTTAATGACAAAATCACAACCATTAGAGATAAAATAAATGATAAGCTTCCCTTGTCTTCTGATCTAAATCCAGCTGTAGAATCATTGCCTCCTTTCAAAGCCTTAGACAAGTTCATAACTGTAGATGAGGCTGAGGTATTATCAATCATTATGTCTTCAAAACCATCAACTTGTCTTCTAGATCCAATTCCAATTAAACTCCTCAAAGAAATTACCCCAGAAATCTCAGATACCATATTGAAAATAATTAACTCATCTTTAGAAAATGGGTATGTACCAAAGTCCTTTAAATATGCTGTTATCAAACCACTTTTGAAAAAACCCAATCTCGATCCTGATATTCTAGCAAACTATAGGCCCATATCTAATCTGCCTTTCATTTCAAAAGTCCTTGAAAAAGTAGTGGCTAAGCAGCTTTGCCGCCACCTACAGGACAATAGTTTATTTGAAAAATTTCAGTCAGGGTACAGAACTTATCATAGCACAGAGACCGCCTTAGTCAAAGTTACCAACGACCTGTTATTAGCAGCTGACGCCAGACTAGCTTCAGTCCTGGTTCTGTTAGACCTCAGTGCAGCCTTTGACACAATCGACCACAATATTCTCCTGCAGAGGTTAGAAACTGACGTAGGCCTCAGGGGAACAGCCCTCTCTTGGTTTAAATCTTACTTATCTGATAGGCACCAATTTGTTAATGTAAACCTAAAGTCTTCACCGTGTTCTAAAGTGTGCTATGGGGTGCCACAGGGTTCAGTGCTCGGGCCAATTTTATTTATATTGTACATGCTCCCATTAGGTAACATAATCCGAAATCATAATATAAATTTTCACTGTTACGCGGATGACACACAGCTGTACTTATCAATAAAACCAGGTCAGACAGATAAATTAGATGTGCTTAGTTCCTGCGTAAAAGCCATCAAGACCTGGATGACTGTAAATTACCTTCTCCTTAACCCTGATAAAACCGAGGTTATTATTTTAGGTCCTCAAAAACTGAGAGAGTCTTTATCTCAGCAGATCATCTCCCTGGATAATGTTAGCGTATCAACGAGCTCTAAAGTAAAAAACCTTGGAGTTCTGTTTGACCAGGACCTCTCTTTTAAAACGCATATAAACCAGGCTTGTAAAATTGCGTTCTTTCACCTGCGCAACATTGCTAAAATACGAAACATTCTACCTAAGAGTGATGCAGAAAAACTTATTCATGCATTTGTTTCCTCAAGGCTGGACTACTGCAACTGCCTGCTAGCAGCGTGTCCTAAAAGTTCCCTAAAAAGTTTTCAACTAGTTCAAAATGCAGCTGCAAGATTGTTAACGCGTACAAAGAGAAGAGAACACATTACACCTGTGCTAAAGTCTCTCCATTGGCTTCCTGTTGAGTTTAGAATCAAATTTAAAATCCTGCTCCTCACATTTAAAGCCATAAAGGGTTTGGCTCCGCTTTATCTCCAAGACGTTATCGTTCCATATCGGCCAACCAGAGCACTCCGCTCTCAAAACTCAGGGCTACTAGTGATTCCTCGGGTCTCCAAAATCACTGTAGGAGGAAGAGCCTTTAGCTACCAAGCTCCGGTTTTATGGAATAAACTCCCAGCTCACGTTAAAGAAGCAGACACAGTCCCTACATTTAAGACTAGGCTCAAAACTTACCTCTTCGAATTAGCTTATGATCAGGTCAGTTAGGTAAAGCTCTAACCCACAGCCTGAAGTAAAGCTGCTTTAGGAGAAACTCTGCTGTGGGAAGTACGGTACACTGAGCGCTATCCTCTTCTTCTTCTTACTGCAACCTTTGTCTTACTATGATACAATATTTATTTCATCTGTAGTCTGTTCATTACTATTCACATGGTGTCTCCTGTCCCACTCCCCCTTGGGAGTGCCTGTCTAGATCGAACGGAGGGACCCGGCTGAACGGAGGGACCCGGCTGAACGGAGGGACCCGGCTGAACGGAGGAACCCGGCTGAACGGAGGAACCCTGCCTACTGACAACAAGGACTGGACGGTCTGTGATCTTGGCCCGTCTACTGAGGGACTCCTTCGGCCCTGGGTCTCTATAGCCTGTCCGTCCATGGGAGTGGATCTCTCCTTCTGTGGTTCTCCTCAAGGTTTCTCGTTTCTCCCACTGGGTTTTTGAGTTTTTCCTTGCCGGGCTGGAGAGTCTAAGGACAGGGGACACCCGAGCTGCTCGTCGCCACCCACTGCTCGTCGCCACCCACTGCTGACGCTTATTTGGACATTATGTTTGCCTGGATATTTGATTCACCGGAACTTTACATTGTCTTATTTACTGTTCTGTTTTATTGCCTTAATGTTTGTTACAGCCCTATGAGGCAACTCCTGTTGTGATATTGGGCTATACAAAAACCATTGATTGATTGATTGATTGATTGATTGATCTGGAAAGGTTAACCAGACACGCCATTGAAATCCCCATTAGAACAGTTGTCCAAATAACAAAACATGAACGCACCGCAATTTAACAAGTTATGAATTCAGAATCTTCTTGTTGATGCTAACCTATCCCTTCAACGGGGCCTGCTGGGTTAAATGTGCGCAGTAAAAATTAGACCATAGACTAGGATTGTCTTCAAACCGTGATTCAGCGTCTGACCTTGGTTTGAACTTTCAGTGGGAGAAGTGCCTCAAGCCGAGTCCAAATCAGGCAGCAACAAGTCCGGGTCAGAGAGTCAAGTGCCCTCAGGACCGAGGGGGAAGTGGAAGGAAAACAAAGCAATATTTAGATTTACAACTACATCCCGCTCCAATGTCTGTGTGGGCAGGATTTGGTTTATCTTTGGAGTGGCACAGGTCACGTTTCAAGGATTACTTCAATATAGACCTTGTTTATGAGTTTTTATATCTAGTTCACTCTTGGCAAAAATTCAAATTGTGTGATACATCTTTGTTATTCAGGTGCGTCCTGGTTAGTTGGTTAGTTACTCCCTTACTCCCCCCAATTTGTCATTAAGTGGGGATCTGATGTAAGAGATACAACAGTAGCTTATATTTTCTCAATTCTCATCCCGGCATAGGGAGTATTTTTTCCCACAGTAGGGTAATCCTCCACCGAAGGTAATCCAGACGATTATTTCTTTCCTCAAAATCTGGAATCCCAGAATTAGACTTCATGCCCCTCTCATTATTTCATGCTGTATTGAAACGATGCATTTTCACAGTTATTGTGGACCAGAATACCCCTTCCATTTGTGTTTATGCCTTATCATATGCTGTTTACGTGCAGTGGTCTGTCTTCCTCCCACCGTCCTGCTGTCTCACGTCTCTGAGCGGTTTATTAGACAAACTAAGCACGCTGCTCTCGTATCTGCCAGACTCTTCACTTCATTATTGTGTCTGTGCGTCACTATCGTGCTTTTTTTCCACCGCGCAACTCCGAGGCGACAGACACCAAACTTCTGCCTGGACTTGACTTCAACGCTGGGGCCATGTACAGCGGGGCTATCACTCAATTATAAAACCGCGCCGTAGCAGGAGTATTTCTGAAATCAGACTGACTATTACCATTATATACTGTTCAGCAGAAAGATGTCTCTCCTTTAGAGGCACAATGGGAAACTAAACCACACAACTTTCATAATGGTGGGATTATGTGTTGGACATTGTGCATTTTTGCGTTTTCTACATACCGAAGGGTACAGAATCCTTAAGTTGTCTAAAAGAAGACTCTGTAAGAGCTCATCTCCGCTCCAGCCCTGCACTAGCCAAGCTGATCAGTCAAAATCCATCACAGCAACGGGCAGCAGAAGTGTGCACGCTCTAATGGCGGATTTAAGTCTGCAGTGTGCATGTTCCCTAGGCTGGAAACAAGAAAGTAACGCAGAAGAAACAAATGCACACGGTAGGTGGCATATTTATGTAGTCTGAATGTAAACTGTGTTAAATGGGTTCCGATGGCCTGTGGTTTCATTTCAAGTCTCCTGAAGGTTCTAAAGACTTGTTATGAAACCCGGCAGGAACTGTCCTTTCAGGCTGTTGCCCTCAGACTCTGGAACGCTCTAACCCTGTCCCTCCCTGCGGCCTCGTTCAAAACGCAGCTCAAAGCACAGTTTTTTAGGAGAGCTTTTTTAGTGTCAGAGTTCTTGTTTTGATTCAGGTCACTGTATTCGTTCGGCATTTGCTGTTTGTAAAGTATCTGCCGTATAAAGAAAGCCGGCATACTCCTGCACCTGTAGTTACTTCTCATGAGTGTTAGATTTATGACCTGAAAGAATATAGTATCCCATAGTATCCACCCGGGTTGGGTCTGTCCCGTCACCTGCCCATCCACGGCTCCGTTGAGCTCTGATCCCTTTCTACAGCCTCAGTGCATTTGAGTGTGAGCTAAAGGGTTTAAACGAGAGGTGGCCTCCCCCGTTATCTGCCTCTCAGCACAGGGCCCCGCACTGCGCTCACAGCCGTTCACTCCAAATGACTTCCTTAAGAAACATGGGAAATTGTAAACCAATGGTTGACAAACAGCCGGCGGTGGGCCCTGGACACACTTCACAGGGTCGGGACAGAGAAAGAGAGAGGCAGGGAGAGAGTCTGCAGACCGGCAGATAAGGCACACTTTGACCCCAGCTGCTGCTCTGATGTGGACCGAGCTAATGAGATTTGACTGTTTGTGTGAAGCTTGTGCCGTTTTGTGCCGTCGCATGAAAGAAGTGGAGGACGGGAGTCACTCGAGTGTAACAGAGACGCTCGAAGAAGGAACTGTGACCAGGTTATGAGCCACACCGAACGTACAAAGTGACTTGTTTTTTTTTCATTTCTGTAATCTGCAGCATTTAAAGTGATGTCCAGGTTTGTTTACATTTTGACTCCCTCCTCTTGCCAAAGACACATGTATCGGGTGATTCAGATATGCTCCGTATGGGTAAACGGGAGGGCGGATGCTTGGCTGGCAGTGTGTCTTTGTGTTGGAATGCAATGAGGCTGTGGGTTCAATTCAATTCCTTTATCGGGGGCGCCAGGTCTCAGCAGCCAAACCAACCCACGGACATTGGTAGCGCTGGAATGTCCAATGTTTTTTACTAGTTTACAGAGCCATTGTGCTCCTCCGATGATTACGATCCGCTCCTTTCGCCCTCTCCCACTGAAAGAGCAGCTCTGAAAGCCTTGGATTTGAGATTGAGTCTCTCGAAATAGTGATTTTTATCAACAAAGATCAGTTAAATATAACCGAGAAAAACAGTATGCAAAAAAAAAAAAAAACACAGACGGAAAAACCCACGGAAAGAATTCAAAGCCGTCCATTTCTGCAAACCTGGCAACTCTGATTATATGGGCGTATACGTTAGGCCTCGGTCTTTCTGTATATCTTTGAAGCTCAACTATAGTCACAGGGGCAGGTTTCAATCGATTGAGCTTTGGATCATCCCCATAAGGGAATTGGTCCTTTGCATTTGACCCATCCTCCAATTCTACGATGACAGACCTTTTCCCAGGATCTTGATGCTCATAAGTAGCTACAGCCAGAGGATTGGCCTTTTACATGAAGCCACAATATCACAAGTCAGCTCTTCCATTTGACTGAGATTGAGACTGTGCACGTAGCCTCAACAAGCATACAAATGTGCAGAGTTTCAGTTGTTAGACGTGATTTTTCTTATTACGTTTTATTTTATCTTTGTTTTGGGCCTGATTTTTAGTCTTGTTTTGACACAATTCCATGGAAATGTCTGATGTTTACATTTGTGCCGAAATGGTTTGGTGAAATATAGCAATCACACGATGCCGCAAGATGCCAAGATGATCCCGAACCACCCTGTTTGAAAGGTAGAACCGTGTTTCATTGCAGGCCTTTTGTGTGGAGTGTTTGGCGGTGGTTGGTTTGGTTCGATGGCGACCGTGAGCGTGCCTCTCTGCCCTCTCCTCTCCCGGTCCTCTCTGTTTACCCACGGTGTGAAATGTCAGCTTACTCAGCGCGGCGTGAATATTGACACGGATGATGTCAAAACAGACACTTAGCGACCGCGGCTAACGACGAGTCCCCCTTCGCTTTCGGTCTCAACCCCCTCACCCCCCTTCACGCTTTTCACACTGGCGTATAAGTCACACACGGGGGGGGGGCCATAATGCGAGTCCAAACACTTAGCGATAGCCTCTTCTCTCCTGGAGTGCAAACAGAAAGGCTTTTATGAAAATAGGTCAGTTTCCATTGTCAAAACAGGGCAAGAGTAGCCATTGGAGTCATCTTAAGCTTTCTTTTTTTTTTTTTGCTCCATCGCGGATACATGGTTTTAAAAAAGCCGGGGTGAAACACGGCCGTGGGCCAAAAATAGGAAGCTAAACGAAAATCCCAAAGCGTTTTAGCATGAACAGATTTGTGAGCGGATAGAACGGGTCCCTAAATAGTGCATTATGTTTCAGGTCTATTGCTAAAACAGACATGGGGTTATATGGCCGCTTTGTTACAGCTGTCTGCAGAACGGCTGGAAATCGCGACAGATGGTAAAGATTTCTGACACGTTTATGGCCACAAGTGACTCATTTGGCTTTTGACATTTATGGCTTGATTAAGACATCAAACTGGATGTCTATATTTTACGTTGCATCCTGGAAAAACAAAAAAAACGTATTCAATTCAGTTAGACCTTTTCTGTGTGGTATTTGTGAGGAATATTCATGTTAACGCCTAGGGATGCACCGATCCGTAGCCGATATCGGGTATCGGCTACAAATATCCAATACTGAACCAATAGCCTACCTGTTTTGGCTCTCACCGATTTAAACTTTCACCAACTAAATCTGAGTGAATATGGACATGCTGTGTCTCAGTTTGAAGCTCAGAACCTGGGGAATTCAATCGTGAGATAATTTTAACCTGCACACATGTATTTTTTTTATCGCTGTGCACAATGCCATGGCTAGCAACAGCATGCTAAAGCTAGCAACTAATCAGAAACTACTGGCCAGAAACTATAACAGAAATAAAGTAGCCTAAGATAATAATGTTGTGGCCAAAATGTGTGTATTTTAGTTCATGAAATGCTGTTAAAGAATAACTGATCTGACATATTTGCAATGATTGCATTAATAAAAAACAACTCACATAAAGTGAACTAAATAGGCTACCCAAGGATAGAGTCGAAAATCCAGTGATCCTTGTTGAATGTTTTTCCATTAGTTTATTGATAGAAATAATGTATAATTGATCTGTCACATCATGTCAAGAAAAGATAAGACTTTATTAATCTTAAAATGGAGAAAAGAGGACCATTCACTTTTTCACACAGAGTAAGCCACTTATAAGAAAGTCTCTTGCCATCGGTTAATATCGGATATTGGCAGATACTTAAACCCCCAGTATCGGTGTCTGAAGCAAATAACGCCCCTGTGTAATGTGTAAATGTAATCGCAACATGTTTTAGGAAAATCCTCATTTATCTGTCCGAAATCCCCTTGCATCACGTAGCCGTGTGGGTCGTGAGTGTAGAGGCAGAGAGCCGACACATGTGTCCAAGATGGCGGTCGTGCTAACAATGGCCTGCAGCTGGAGGAAGGTGACCAACGGTTCATGAGCTCGGAGTCAATGGACACATCCAGAGCGGGGACATTAGTATTCAGGGCCAGGCCCGAGCATCAGCAGCACACAGCTCCACAGCACAGAGAGAGAAGCCACTTCAAAGGCTGCTGCATCAACACGCTCCCCTCGGCGCGGACACTGCAGCCAACAGCACCGGGTATAGAGGCTCTGCCCATGGAGACACCTACAGTTTTGACTTTGGATCTTATATCTACTTGCAGAAGGCACTCCAGCCTAAAAACATGCACAATGGGCTGAATCCACCTGCAAGTTAGTCCTGACCAAACTGCTACATACAGTATGACACATTTTTCCTTCTGAATCACTGAAGAGGCACCAAGAGCCTCCCCCACCTGCAGCACAGTGGAGGCGTCACAAGAGGCACTACAGGAAACAAAAAAGGGACAAACAAGGAGGTATCCGGGCAAGACATGCAGGTCGCAGCTAAGCCACACAAATCTTCTATCCCTACTATTGTTCTGGCTAATGTTTGACCATCTTCTGGGAGGAGAGTAGCAGAAGAATATAATCCCTCTTATTCTCCAGTGAACAAAGACTGTTGTGGAGCGGAGGGAGCTGCACAGGAGGAAGAGGAAGGAGGAGGTGGAGAAGCTGACCAGTGCAGGACACCACGCTCTGAAACAGGGACAAACCCAGGAGGCGGTGCACCATTTCAGAGGAGCACTGAAGGCAGTATTCTGGTTTCCCGTATCTCCAAAAACATGCTGGTCAGGTCGGCCCACAATGGCGGCGGCTCAGGGCGGACCCAACACCTGAAAGCAATTTCGTAGAACAATTGTTCAATGACAAATAAAGCACTTAGTTACTTTCTGTGTTGGCAAAAAATGAGTAAAAATTAGTAAATCCCAGCCCAAAGATAGACCTCAGTGCAATAGATAAGATATTCAGCTAATAATCCGATAATAATGTAGCTGTATGTTGTGCAGCCGTACGCATAACAACCAAGACCAGGCAAGCCGCGTTGTCATGAGGAGGATTATATTCTCCTTACCCTGAGGCGTTTTTAATCATAAGAACATATGAATGTGGTAATATGATATCAACTCCAAAAGACTGCATAGCGACCAAAACCCACATGTTCAGCAACATGGCAACCAGTCTAATTATAATTAGGGGGAAAAACTTGGAAAATAAAACAGTTTGTTTGGCTTGAGGAATTTCACCCCTTAATGAGCCATCACCAGTGCTGCAAAAAAAAGTCCTGCTGTGGACACTAGCCATGCAGAAAAGTAATCAGAGCGCCCGTCCAACGCTCTGTTTAAAAGAAACTCACCATAAAGGAATATCACCATATTATTCTTATTTTAATATTGGTCAAGGCAATACCCGCATTAGAAGATGCCACAATGTATCGTTAGTTTTTCCACATTTTTACCAACACAACCTGAATAACGGCTTAGTTTTAGCCACGATTTTCTTCCATTTTAGCCTGGTTTTAGTTCTGATTTCATGTTTTTCAAGGCTTTGTTTTGACACAGTTAGATTAAACAATGCACTGAGTTGAAATGGTGTAGTAAATGGTGTACAATGTTATATCATTAGGTTGAAAAATATGATTTGTCCATAGCGCCAATAGATCATCTGACTTTTTCTGGTATTGGTACAGCACGATTCTTTGTGACTTTGTGAAGAGAAAAACACTTGTAAAAGTTGACAGTGTTCTGCTCGGTGTAGCTCCGGCTAAAAACTTTCTGTGGACAGTGTGCAGACTTCAGAGAGTAACGCTTACCCCATCCCGCGGCCCCCTGTGGCGAGTCCCAGTCTCTCCTCGTCCCGACAGTAGAGCTGCTCCATGTTATCTGCACACTCAGGCCGACGCCGGCTCGTTTGATGTGTCTCCCGGACGTTTCAGGGGTCCGCCGAGAGCCACGGCAGCACATTCGAACACGTCCCATCAGAGACTCCTGCGCCGCTAAAAACCCTGTGTCTACACTACCCGCTGTGTGTGCAGTCAGCTTTTTGTGTCCAAGGCCGTTTGCTGAGCATAACTCATACTGCGCAAACTTCCCACGTACAGGAGCAAGTTTGGAGAAGAAAACCCCCTGTTTTACTCCTTTGCAGCACTGTTTCACGTTGTGTAACTAAATAATGTATGAAATGTGTGGAAATATCTTTTGGGATTTCACTTGGGCGTTGTAGGGCATTGTAGGGCTCGGGATTGGTGGTTGACAAAACCGCTAATATTTGTGGAATTTTTGGCAGATTCCATAATAAACAAATGGACATTTTAAAGAGTAAATCGTTCTGAAGCATTTAGACACTACAGTGTGTTCGACGTTAAAGGAGTTGTTCCAAGGCTCTTGTCTCTTATCGTAGGTGCTGATTTATGTTTTTCCCAGTGGGTGCCCGGACACGAGCCGGACCACTCTTGCTCATAAATTGCGAGGTGTCTAATAAGTAAAGGAAAATGCATTGAGGCTGTGATGAGTGGAACACTGTGCTTCCGGCGGACCGATATTAATATAATGAAGTGACCAGTACTCGCGTGTGAGAAGTGAGAGCCATCGTGATTGACAGGTCATTTCCACTGAATCACTTTGTGATCAGGGCAAATTCGATTTGGGTGGCTGCTCGAGCCCCACAGTACCCACAGGATCAGCACCTGAGATTTCAGCTTTTTTTTTTTTAAAGTTCTTAGCTAATGTTTGACAATAAAAAATGTTTGCTCGATTTCTAGTGTAACGTTAAACTTATAATATTTCACAGCACTGTAACATATTCTAGGATATTCTAGGTGGTTAGTGTTAGAGAATTAACAATGGTGTTCGAGAGGATTGATGAAGAAAAGGCAGAAGCCTGGATGTCTTATACAGGAGAAGTTTATTTACCATCAGCACGGGACCCGGAGACATGAACATTGCGCTAGTCCTACCATTCAAGTCTGTCCATGCTTCCACAGAAAAGGGATAAATACCGTCTAAGAGCGTCATACTGATACGCAAGCCAAATATTGAGTGGCTGAGTGTGGGCGCCTGAGCACCACAGTCAAGGCTATGCCAGAGATAGTACGACTGTACAGCTTGACCCAGTATGATAAATAGCCATTTAATGTTATCCTCTAACAGTTAGGACCTACCACTTCAAAGACTTATAATTACAAAGATGTTTACCTACAGGTGAGATTAGCCGTGAATAGATGGAAGGACTAAGCCAAGCTGAACTCCTCCCTGTGGTCTGTATCTGAGCAGCAGGCTGTATCTTAGTGCACTGACGAAGCCTTTTGGATGAGAGGCGAAACGTTCAACACTTCAACTACAGAGTACAGAAGATGACTCAAGAACCTTCATTAAAGATGGACAACGCCTGTACGACTGAGAGCCTACACAGACATAAGATAGTAAGACTGTTTCAGATTGACGGCATTTTGACTACTGTTCAGAATAAGACCAGGCTTAGTATTTGAGTTCCGTAAGAACGCAAGAGCATTTCCTGCTCAAAGTTAATCTTTTTTTTTTTTCATCTGTTCAGAAGGTGAAAAAGTCAACACTACATAGTTACCCTTATTAATATTCATTGTGCCCTCCTTTTGTTTTCCTTTTCAAGTCTTACATCATATGTTGTACCGTGTGGCCAAGGCCATTCACAGCTCAAATGCCGACAAATGCACACACGCCCACATACTGAGCATAGTCGAGCCCACAGGCAGCATTCATCCCGTAGTATCACATGACCAAACACAAACGTACATACAGTCAATGAGTCTTGTTAGAACAGCTGTTAAGAGCCAGTGTTAAACGTATGACTAACAAAGTACTTTTTACAGTACAATAAGACGGCCTAATGCACACTGTAATCGCTGTCCATTCATTATCACGAGGAATGAATGCAAAGCAGGTCACTCGGGGAAATCGTTTAAGCTTTTAATTATGTTTTAATAATATTAGTCTGTGAAAAGGAAGATAAACAAGGCAAGACGGGGGAGTTTCCTACCCGCTGAAAGTGCAGCGACGTCACATAGCAACAGCCCGGCAACAGAAGCCAAATGAGTGTCAAGTGTGCATTGTCGTGATGTGTTTTGATAGAGCCCTTCAGTGGGCACCTGAAGCCCTTTTCCCATGGTCATACACTGGAATACAATGACACTGGAGGAAAGGCGGGTTAAGTGTCTTGCCCGAGGACACAATGACAAGGAATGTTTGAGTTTGTGATCAAAATGGCTCTACCACCTGAGCTACTTCTGCTCTTTAAATGTCTTTTTTCGCTGCCTAAGTCGCCTCCGACAGAACAGGTGACATTTACAACAAAGTATTGTAGTCAAATCTAAAGCAAACAACAATGAGACAGATTTCAAACAGCCTGGATTTTTCGGTCCATGCCTCGTGCTCAGATAAAATAATTGGCTTTTAAAGTATTTCTGCTGCAGCTAAATCAGTGCTACGAGCTCCACACGATAGTACAGGATTGTGAGACAGTGAAAGGGGTACTTAAGGTAAACCATGCGGGTATGGGACCGGCTCTGGAGAAGAGAATAAAAGCACTTTGGCCGTGTTCCTTTAAGTCAGTCTAACAAAGCGAATTCACCTCAGCGACACTCCCCGCAGACGTGTGTGTTTTGACGTCCCGTCCCGCGCACCTCGGGCGGCCCGCGGGGGTGTGCGCGTTTGAAGTGACAGTGCGGCGTCTCGGCGTGGTCGACCCACGCCGGCCCTTCGCGTCACTCCATAAACGCACCGCGTCCAGACCGGTGCCAGACACAGACCAGGTCCGGGAGGTCCTGCCCGACACATGACAGACAGGTGCTGCTGCGGATCAACTCGCCGCCGTCACACACGCTCGGGGTAATGGAGAAAACAGGTCCACGCCATTGCCCCTCACTTTACAGGACGAGTGGAATGTGAGGCTGCAATTATCAAATCGCTTTTTCCCCCCTTTGGGTAAAATGCCGTCTGTCAATATGAATGTTTGTCTGTGAATTAATGTTCTAGTGCTTTTTGTCTCCATGTCTTTTTAATATACTTTAAAAAGTAGATGTCATTTCCCAAACTTTCCTCTCTCACCTTATACAGAAGTCTGTAGTCTGGAGGAAGTGAGTGGACACGTCCAGCAGTTGTGTCCCAGACAGACTTGTGTTTGGACACCTGCTTTAGTCACTCACTCCCACGAATCGAAGCGGAGAAACACAATACACGGACTTTTAAAGGGATTAGGCTGGCTGCGGAATTAGCCTCGGATATCTGTCCACGTAATGACAAAACAACGGTGTATATAGTGCAGTATATAACTCCGCTGGTTTGCTCCGTGCGCGATCCGTCAATAGTAAACCTAAGAGGCCGTTTGCAAAGCCGGGCGAAAAGAATAATAGCGCGCAAGACGGAACACGGGACCACAACAGTTTCTCATGGTATTAATCTCTTCACCCCCCGCCTCGACTGAGCACATTTTCTCCAGCTTTCTACACCTAAACGCTTCCTTGAAAAGAGCGTCAAAGTATATTAAAAACTCACATTTGTATATTGACAGTGACCCTTCAAGTTGTACATGTTAGAAAAGAATGAGTTCGGACCACAACTGACATTTCAATGTAGTGGCTTCCTCTTTCATTGTTTGTAATAAAAAAAATAAAAAGTATAGGGCCTTTAACTCAACTAAACAGCAGCTGAGAGGAAAACAAAAAAAGACACACTGAAGATCAACGTTGGATTGAAAACGGATGTAGATGCTTTTGTCTTTTTGTAAGTTCTTTATTCTTGGTCTTTATTCTTATTCTTTATTCCCAAATCAGGCTCAAACCCAATACCCAACACCTTGATGAAACCAGGCCTATAATCCGTTTGTTCTTTTGTCGGCGGCTAACTGCTTCTGTCCAAGCCTGGAGTCAGGGGAAGTGAGAGAGAGGAGGTGATGTCATGGCGTAACGGTTAGCTTGGTGAAAACGCGCTCAGGTCCTTTTGTGCGGTGCGGTCTCTTAAGTGCCGCCGGTGGAAGTGTTGGTTGCAGTTGGCAGGGTCCAGGAATGCCTCCCCCCCCCCCAATCGCCTCCCTATGTGTCCCGCAGTTTTAACCGTCACACCTCATTTATATACAGTACACTGAAGGGAGCAGAGTTACTGTCCTGGGAAAGTCAGGCACCAGGTTGAGAGAATTCGGGGACATCCAGACGCAAAAAAGTTTGGGTAAAGTCATTAGTCACTTTTACAGCTTTTATATTAGTTTCTGTTATTGAAAATGTTTCATTTCCTTCAAGAGGCAGAAGGTTGTCTCTCCTTCAGGTGCTCGAGTCATATTCTTGAATTAATGAGTGCTTGAATTATACTGCCTGCATAATGTTTTTTTGCTTCCCATTTTAATAATAAGACATTAGTCACTTAAAAGTTGCTTTCGGTGGTGGCCACTGCTGCCGGGAAGCAAATTCAGAGACGCCGCCATATACTAGAGCATATGAACATTGTCAGAGGTAGTAACACACTGGTTTGTAGAGCATTAGAGTACTGTAGTAACATAATGTGTACTTCCATTCATCGTTTTCGTTTGAGGTTATTTGAGGATATAGTGTCAAGTACTAGTCATTTTGTGTACACACCAACTTGTTTGTTCTGTAACTTGTCAGTGTAAATCCATAAACTACTGCTCGTCTTGTGAAATGGACAATAGAAAACCTGATGGGCAAATAAAGACTATACATAGTTGTGCAGTAACATAACAACATAACTTCCCAAAGAGGTAACTTAACAGGTAACTTTAAAAAGCAGGGTTTATACAGTCCAATTGAATGCTTTTTAATGCCATCGTTAATGCCCAAATACTAGGCAAGGCAGGCAAGTTTATTTGTATGGCACATTTCATGTACATGTACAACTCAATGTGCCTCGCAGCAACACCAGACACCCAAACACAATACAATGTAAATAAAAAGCATTAAAAACACAATCAAATTACATAAATACTATATTTTAATGCCACAAGCACAGGAAAAAAAAATCTAATAAAAAATCGCTGCATATTACATGTCTTAGGATTTGCAAACAGTTAATAAAACAGAGGAAAGAAAACAGGACAAAACGGGAAACTTTTGAGCAAAAAAGATTACATTTCAGCCACGACTGATATTTTGGTGTTTTTAATGAAGTTATTATGTCAAAATTGTTAAGCGATGTCATAATTTCCCTATGAATTTAGATGTAAAGCTAGTTTGAATCCAATTTAACAATGGTTCCTAGGCTTAAGTGACTTGCTCATGGACGCAACACTGGAATAACATTAGAGTGTGGGAATTTCTTCCAGCTACCTCGCAATCCTAGTATTGTAGCGACAGTGGCTCAGCTGATAAAGTTGTAATCTCATAATGGAAAAGTTTGTGGTCCGATTCCTCCGCCAACCAGTGCGTACTGTCTTCATCCACTTCGACGGCGCCCTGTGCAGAGCGTGGGAACTCCTGACTAAGGCTGAGGGACAGGCCGAGCGACCGATGGCGACAGTGAGGTGAATTAAGGCCTGTGTCTTGGCCCGAGTGGGATCTATGTGTGTGTGTGTGTGTGTGTGTCCAGCCTTAAATCTTTTCCCCCCACTCTCTCAACTGCTATTAATCCTGGATGTTTGCCTGTTTGTCTATAACGGATTATAAGGCGCTGGAACTAATGAGGTTTGGGCCTGAACCGGGAGCCAAGACCAGACAAAGGCTGCGGGCCCAAAGAGGAGAGGGTGTCTCCGGTGTATCCCTGAGTACGACATAGACAGATCAGGCAAATGAAAAAAAAAGAAAAAACATAGTGGGTTGTTTTAGCGCTGAGGACGCTCTCACCGGGCAGACTGTATATATATATATATGTGCAACTCGACTCAACGTTGACCTAGCACGTATTTCGGAAGTGAAGAACTATGCGCAGTCCTGGAGCGAGCCATGTGTAAATTGTGACTAACCCGGGGTCAACAGTAGACTGCCGAATGAATACAAGAAGCTCACACATTTCAGAACATGTCTGAAGAGGGTCTCGGACTCATGGACGCCAGACTGCATGGAGACAGGACGTTTTCGTTGCTCGCAAACAAAGCAGTACGGCTAAAATAACGGCGTCTCGGTTCATCTCGCCTTGCCTTCCTATTGACTGGATTTATTTGAGCAATTTTTACAGAAAACAAACAAAGCAACAACAAAAAACTCAAAAGGAGTAGGCCGAAGAAAGAAAGCTTATAAGTGCCTACCCCCATATTCAAGATTAATTTACATTCCGGATACAGTGATGTTTACATACAATACTTTACATTACAAATTCCCGAATTACTTATTTTTATTTACAATTTGTACTTTTTTTCTTTTTCTTATTCCTCATTCCCGTTCACATAATAACCATTTCCAATCATTACTTATAAACACCAGTAACCATTCTATTGACTATTAATTGACTATTAATTTAGTTATAATAAGTATTACATAGTCAACACGACCCATTATTATTGTAATTCCCATTTCCACTGTAAAATATTGGTTGTGATGGTTGTATTATTTTTGTTGTTTGCCTTGTACTCATGTTGTTATATTAAGAAGTTACTCTCGTCTCGTTCAAGCCCTCTCTGATAGATTGATGTTTTGTTGCTTCTGTACCATTGTGTGAAATGTACTTTTTTATTGCACTGAATTTGGGGGTGGGGGAGCTCATAAGCTTCTTGCTTCAGCCCACTCCTTTTAAGCAGAATGTGTACTGCTCAAATAAACTAAAAACTAAACTAAAGCCTGTTGAGGTGAGACTTCTCGAACCCTACACCAGCATAATCTGCTATATTCAACTGCTGAGTTACAGACTTCAAAATTCACCCACCTACTGGGAAGTAGCTCAAATGTTCAAGTGCCTTTGTCCAAGTGCTACTTTTCACTTTAGTTGTTATAATTCTTTGCCAAAGCATTCTCTTTTTTTCTATGCATCACAAAAGTCTGTCCCGGAGTGAGTTGTTCCTGTTGTTGTGCTAACCTTTGCATAAGGCTTAGTAGAGCTCGCATTGTGTAAGAATTGAGTAAATGTTTCTATTCTATTCTCCAACTAAATACATAGCTGCGTTATTATTTTTTGCACTGAATCCAGGTCTAAAAGTCGGATTCGTCCTTGATTTGTGACACGCCGTACTTCCTGCAGACGCATACTCAACTCTCCTCTAAAATGTCACACTGCTCCGACCTCGGACACACGAGTGCTCTTGAAATAAAGTCCTCTAAGTCCCCCTAAACTTTGCCTTCTGTTTTCTTCTGCAGAGAGGAGGCGAGCTGAGGCGGGGGATGGGACTAAAACCCAGCATTTGGCCACTGGAGATCGGCGGTCCCAACGTCAAGTTCACGCTTGATCCTGAAGTGGTTAAGGCTGAGGTAAGGACTATGGTGTTGTCCGTCGTGGTTTCCCGGTTCATTCATTTTGACAAGGGAGAAAACTGAGTCAATTGAGGAGGTTTTCTAGACCACAGGTCTGACTGGTTTATGTGGATGCTGTGGGACAAATGTTTTTTGATGGATGAACTTTCAGCGTACTTTGACAAACTATTGCGGTCTGCCATGGCGCCGTAACTCATGCCGTTGCCATCTACCCGCTATTTAACTGGGAGTAAAGAGCGATCCTGGTGCATAGAAAGTGGTTTTAAAGTTTAAACAATGCACTCGCGGCGGCCTTGCTTCCCGAGCTGGTGTTTGCAAATTGAATTTAACAATAAATATTGGATCCTCACTGCTGGCTCGTCCGCTTGTCCGATATTAAAATTCAGATTAATGTCATGAGTCACGGCTGAGCGGCTGCGCACTGATTGTGGCTGGAGGCTGTTTTGGACGAAAGCAAAGGTCAGATTTGAGAGGAGCCTCTTTCTGTGATGACTTATTACGGAGCCGCGGTGAAGGGTTTGGGCACAAGCAGACAGTGCGGTTTGCTTTAGGCTTCTCAAAACAAAGGGGATGCTAAAGAAAGACCAGCTGAAAGGAGAGCGTGGAGGGAATTCAACGCAGGCCGAATGAGTCTTTTCTTTCTCTTCTTTCGACTAACTCTTGTCTCCATCTGGGGTATAGTTAGTAAGTGTATAGTGTAACAGCTCCTGATGTTCTTACTGTTAATCTTTATATATATATATATTAATGTTACTGTAACTGGAGCGGGTTATGGGGTAGAAGAGCCATGATTAAGAACAACAGTTAGAGGCCGATATTTAGGGATTTTACGGTATCGGCCAATCTAGTGCTGATAAAAGTGATAGAGACCCTGGAAAGAGCTAAGTCACAGTTTTAAAACGAGTCCTCCCACAACTTCCTAAGCCTCAGGGGAACTGAAAAATATTGCAATGAAAATGTATTAGCTACAAGTTTGTTATACACAAGTTTCACCAACTAAGTCTGAGTGAGTAGGACATGAACCTGGAGAAATCAATCGCTGAGTTAGTTTCAACCTCCGCAATTGTATTTTTTGGGTCGCGCTCAGGCTAACGCCAGCTAATCAAGGCTGGGACAGAAACTATGATTGTTTCACCTGCTTTTACATGATTATAGACCAGACATTTGGCAAAAGTGGCCCAAAATCTTGGTCAAAAATATAGGCCGTGCATATCGGCATCGACCAATAAAAATCCCAAACAATCGGCCTCGGAAGAACCCATATTGGTCGACCTCCATAAACTACGTCAAAGACTCGATTTGTTTTGTCATAGTAGATTTATATTATTGCCCATTGATTTAAACCCAAAAGTTGCATTGAGGCATTGTTGGCAGGCTGTAGTTGTTGTCATTACCGTGCAGGTGCAGCTCCGCTCTGCTCCCTGAAAATTGCGAAACGTGCTTAGAAATATGATGCTAGGAATGTGACAGGAAAGTTATAGGAAGTAGTTTGAGACATCACAAACAGTTTAAACTCAAGTCAAAGTTTAAAAACAGGGACAAATTGCATGCAGGGCCTTTCGATGCTTCATTCCTTAACGCTAATTCGTGAGTATTTTCTTATGACCTACTACTGGACACTGTTCGGGAAAGAGTCATGTCGGAAACCGAGAACTCTCTTAATGTCTTCCTAATAAGATGCCTTCTGATGCCAAGAACCACAGTAGTTGGACATTTTCAAATTGGGCTCCAATTATTGCTACTTTGTGATGTGTTTAGTTTCATTTGACGTTTAAATAAATACAATGCTGCCTTCTCCCCCGCCCCCCGCCCCCCCAAACGACCCGCATCGGACGCTGCCAGGGAGACCTCATAATCGGGGCTGTCAATGTTCCAATGTGCATGTGTTTAAAGCCAGCCTGACAGAGCATAGCCCAAGGAGTCTGTGGCCCGAGTCTTGAATTAGGCCGAACACATTAACCCCCTTAGCATTGAAGTGCGCCGTTGATTGGCGTTTAACCTCTGCTTCAGCCCATGCCGGGTTTTCGACTGTTCTCAGCTCAAGGCGAGAGCTCGCAACGGTCCAATGAAAGCAAATACGTCGGTAGCGGACGGTAAGCGTTGTATATATATGCACAAAGACGCCCAGGCCATTTCCATTCGTGACACATTGAGTTGAAGGCTGTAACAGACTTTAGCATATGGGCTGCTGTTTAATTACATTGGGGAGAAAAGGGGACTGACGGACGAGGGTGAAAAGGACAGCGCAGAATGTTTATGGGCCTGTGTTTAAATTGAGGGTGTGATATAGATTCTCTGGCATGAAGTCGCTATCTGTCGGAAAGATAGGAGTGCCATATGCTCACTTTTTACCGCAAACTGACTTGTCATCTTAATGAGGCTGCTGATCCACGCTAGACAAAAGCAACAGTCTCGTTCTTGTTCTTGAGATTTGTACCTGTAGGCTACAGATTTTCTTGAAGGGCCTATACCATGCTATTATTACACAAATCCTTGAAGTTTCTCTGAATTTGTAGACTAGACTAGACAAGACAGACACCTTCACCAAACTTGTTCTGATCCAGGACATGATCAACATGTCACTTCCCCTGCGGAGATTAGCACGTTTGCCACTTCCTTCCATTGCAAATTCTAAATAAAAATGTTAATGCTTTCCGTTTCACTCATAGATATAAGGTACATTGAGTTGCCTTGTGTACGAAATGCGCGGTATAAATAAAGTTGCCGTGCCTTGCCATAAGAGATAACCGGTTCTCCATTCAGCCCCATTCATAGTAATGATCCCGAGTGGCCTGTGAAATTAACATGGCTGCTCAGACTCCTATGAAGCCTGTTCCTTAAAAGGCTTGTAGCTAGTCCGCCCGGGGCTTCCCGCCTTTTTGCCTCCACAGAGCTCCAGAGCCTGTCAATCATACTTCAGCTTCAGCTTTTTATTTCTAATTTACAAAATCCAGCATGGTAAAAAATATGACACCTAGCCCAGCATTGTCACATGCGTCATAGACATTTTTCGAAAAAGGAAAACTCTTTGGATTCAGGCTTTTAAGCAGTGTGAACGAGGTCAACGTCTTCATCGGAATGCTGTTTACCAAGTGTCTTTTGGAGTCGCCCCTGGCCACCAGGGGGTGGTATTACAGCAATGTCAGCTATTTGCCATGAGGACCAAAGAGAAGAGCTTTCATGTCCATTGGTGTGGAAGTGGAGAAGTGGAATGGGCGGCCTCTGGTGGCATTATTTATAACTACATTTTATAACATCAGAAACAATTGTAGTATTTATGTTCAACCCTGTAGAAATGTTCTAAAATAAAAGCCAGGATCCCAAACCAAACTTCTTCCCAAATTCCTAAGAAATAGGCTATTCCTTATTGTCCCCAAATATATAACAGATTAATACTATACTATTGTCTCTTATTGTCTTTGTAGCTTGTTCTTGAGCTCCTTGAACTTAATTCCTCCCACATTAGTGTCATATTATCCCGGTGGCCCACTCAGATGGCCCGGGCCTATGATCTGGAGTCGGTTAAAGGCCCTGTTGCAGATTGGAACATGAAAAAGGTGGGGAGAAACCTGGGGCACTTTAGAGTTTTTCGATGCCGTCCAGATGCTGCGCTCAGAAGTCCACATCTGTGCGGAGCCAAAACATCTGCGGAGTTAAGAAGTGTGAACAGCTCCGGGCTCCAGCGTTGGCCTACTGTTAGCGGCACCCCGGGTCACCCCACACTGCACAGACATTTTCCATAAACAGCGTAGATCCACACGGCATGCTTTTCGGAGAGTTTAATCAAGAATAGCGCTCATTAGTCCAGCAGTATTTCACGATTAGAGGTGTGATGTACAGTTACCGTACGGCTGCCGCGGGTAATAGTCAGCACGGCTATTTGTTGCAGACAGGAGCGGTGAGACTGTGTAATCTATGACGGCTAATGAGATCTTTACATCTACTCTTTCTTTCAAGATCAGTCAAGTATCTAATCTCATCTACACTTGCTGAGAAATTAACAAGACTTAAGCAGGTTTTTCCTGACTAAAGCAGAAGCTACTGAAGCTTCGAGTCCAATTTGAACACAGTTTTTTCAACAATGTCACCCACATACAGTAAGTGACTATATTTAGCATTGAATTGCAGGGAGGCAGTGCAAAAATGAAACATACAATGAAGATATTGCAATGAGGCAAATCAGCGCGGGATAATTGGTATACGATACCGATACCTGAACGATACTTTTCCCCTAAATATTTGTCATGTAGAACCAGAAAACAGAACAATGTAATAGAGGAATAATTCACAGTATCGGGTTCATCTCCAATGTCAAGAAATGTGTGGAAAATGGGGAATAATTTTGGGAAAATTCTGTAAAAAAAAAATAGGGAGAAAGAAGGGAAAATAATAGTAATCAAAAATGGGAAAACATTGGGGGGAAAATAAAGAAATAATGTGTACAAAAAATAGGGAACATTAGGAAAGTATATGTAGTAAAAAATAAATGAATAAATAAAAGTATTGGGGCAAGAATAAGGAAAACATCTGTAAAAAAAAATTAAATAAAAGAAAAGAAAAGAAAACAGGGAAAAAAATAGAGCAAACATTCAGGGGGAAAAAATGGAGTGAAAAATAGTGATTTATTTGAGCTGAACCAACCAAATCACTTCCTTTAATGCTGTCCATGGACCAACAGCATCAAAACTGTATTTTTGTTGCTCCCGGTACTTTATTTCTTCGATACCAGTAGTGTCTAAACTTTTCTTTCGATAGGTATGTTTTCGATGAGGATTACACTATGGTTAAACGCTCAAAAAAGTAGCGTGAAAGGGCAACTAATTCCACAGTTGTTTGCCGACTCAGTGCGAGTAAAGCGTGAACTCATAACCATTAATCAAAGCTATGGTTAGTTCAGCATTTCCCAAACGCCAAAGCAGGTATAGATATTTGATTAGGATTATTTTTGGCATAGCACACGCCAATCACATGGGAAAAACAACACATTTCAAATAAACATACACCTATGGCCCATAGGTGACATGTGGCAGGATGATGGAGTGTCTTTAGTGGATTAGCAGTTGTTTTCCTGGTTAATAGAGACCACATCAGAGCGCAGGAGAAACATCATAGGCCCATTATGGTTTGAGGCTGCTGTTGTTCATTGATTAGAAGCAGGCTGAGCGGGATCTGGTTCCAGCGCAGGTCTCTGTGGCCCCTACCGCTCCATCCATCTCCTGCGTGCAGCTGTCAGGAAGCCCCTCTCCCGATGCATTCGTCCAGTCACACATCCACGCTCTCCAGGCCACAGGCCAGCCATGTTTGGGCCGGGCATTAAGAATATAAATAAGCAAATACTAAGCGATGTGTGTGGCTAAGATTTCAATAGCGTTCGTGCTCTGTTGTTTGAATTGTGACCAAGGGTTTTGAGTTACTGACAGTTGGGAAGTGTTTGTGCTTGCAGTGAAGTGTTAGCTATGGGTAAGTCTCAAGGGAGTAATACGGCAAGATATTTGTTTTAGACACACACACACTGAACAAAGCGGTTGTTGTTACCGTTTGATTAGCTAAATCTGCAGTCTCACTTACAGGAAAGCGCAGTCATCCATCCTGAGCTGAGGCGAGACCCAGGGTTTTAGCTCAGTTCAAGACAATAGACAGTTAAATGAGCCAAAGCAACAGTTTGGAGTAGATCTAACTCCTTCACTCGAGGGTAGTGCATAAATCAAGTTTCCAAGCCCGGGGTTGATCACTGGTTCCAGGTTCCAGGGCAAGAGGCAAAACATCTTCAAACCCCAGCGTTCTGATTAAAGTACGTTTTGAAGAGCTTTTGCCACAAACTCATTGCATTTGGCACAGGGAATGAATTAAGTACTTTGCAGGGGCTTTGAGACAACGGGATTAGAGTGGTTGGCCACTATATGGTAAAACTATTGATCAATCCGGACAGCAATACAAGATTGATCCTAAAGATTTTTACTGGGGTTTGTTGCCGTGTTTTTGGTAATCCATATGTGAAAAGGATCTCCCACGCCCCACCCTAAATCCAAGTAAGAAGAAAAAATCAAATGGAAGAACCTAGTAACATCTCAATGTTGGGCAACTCACTGAAATGGAAATAGTGATTTCTCTTGTCCTTCTTTGCATCTACTGGATCGGACAGCGCTTTCAAACCGAGAACATAGTCATGGACAGTAGAGCCTCTCCCTTTTCCGGCCGCATGCCCATCACCTCCCCATAGCTCTCCTGTATTTCCCCTTACCCATGATTCGATTTGACGACTCCGATCTTTTCCCCCGCTGCGTGTTTACTGCCGCGGTGAACGTTATGGCGCCCCATTTGAGTTCCTGGTTCTCCGTCACTGTGACAGCCCCACGCTTCGGGCACACACGCGCCGGCTTATAAATAAATCAACTTGGCCAGTGTTCACGCCGCAATCACGGTCCCAACGTAGCTGTTAGCATGCTAATCTGCCTCCACTCCCCATTTATATTCATGCTCTCTTCATTCCCACGTCGGAGTGAGAGCCAGAGCGAGACATAGATCTATTTTAAGATTAAATAATAAATAAAATAAAAAAACATGCCGTGCTCCCCCCCCCCCCCTCTTGTGGCGGGCGTTGCTTGTCGAGCGTGGAGCCTCTGTTGTCTAAATTGATATCCCCACTATTAGCGCTTGTGTTAGCTAACAGTAGAGAGCCGATGCATTATTCATGGCATTAGATAAACATGCAAATCAGAGTCAGTGTGCAAATGAATGCGAGGCGGTGCTTGTCTTAGTTACATTAGTCACTGTTGCATTATCTGAGGCCAAACTCGGAGCCGGACAGACGTTTTGAAGAAACTAGTGAAATACTGTGTGTTTGTGTGTGTGTGTGTGTGTGTGTGTGTGTGTGTGTTTGTGTGTGTGAGTATTTGGAAAGCGGAGCATTCATTTTGGCTTCCGGAAGCTGATGAGTCAGCGAAGCTGCTTCAAAAGTATACCGCTATACAGCAAAGAGCAATGTTCCTGAACTTCCCTATAGGACCAGGTGAACCTATTCAGATTTACTCCATTTATATCTATTAATCAGCCCTTCAAAAAGTCCACTCGACCGAAGATCAGGTTTTTGTTCCACTCATGCAACGAAATAGCCAAACCTTTCAGTCTTGGACTTAACCAGATTTTTTAAATTTTATATCTAATTTCGGGGCGACAGTGGCGCAGATGGTAGAGCGGGTCGTCTCATGATCGGAAGGTCGGGGGTTCGAATCCCGCCTCCTGAAGGTGCACATTGTCGTTGTGTCCTTGGGCAAGACACTTCACTCTCCTTGCCTCCAGTGTCTGCGTACACTGGTGTATGAATGAGAGAGTGAATGGGCCCCCTTATGAGAGACCAACAGGCCCGTTTTGAACCATGAGGCCGTCCTTCCGTGGACCCACCACCTGCAGGAGGAGCCATAGGGGACTGGTGCTATGTGACTTGGGCAGCTCCAACAGCTGCCCCCACGACCCGGCAACGGACAAGTGGGAGACAATGGATGGATGGATATCTAATTCACAGCCTGATTTATTGAGCTTTGAACCACCCCCCCCCCCCCCCCCCCCCAAAAAAAAAAAGGCACAAATTTGAGTTTTTACAGATTTTTTCACGTATGAATAGCTTATTCCCTCTGAGAAAAACATTTGTGACTAATATGTAAATAAAATAAAACCATACATTTTAATCTGGGTCTATCCATTATTTAGATTGTATTGCTGAAAATATATGATATATATGAGATCTGTATATGAGTAATGTTCAGCAAAAGTTTCAATGTTTTCTTCCTCTTCACCTGCAGTGTCTCACCGTAATCATCTATTTCCTGTTGCTTTCACCAATGCCTTGCTTGTTTCCTGTGAGACGTTGTTATATTTATCCAGCCGAACATGGTATAAGATCAAAGATTGCGATCTGTGGTGCTAATTGTTCTAATATAAAACTGTTGTAATATCAAGGAGGTTGTTGTTGGTATTGCACAAAGCCCTGTTGTTAATTTTTTTTCTTTACACTCATTACGCCACGTATGTAATAGCTTTTCTGCCTGCAACCAAAGTCAATACTGTTATGAGCCCACAAACTAACTGAGGTCTTATGTGTGCCATTAATTAAAAGTGTGAGACCCACTCATTTATAGCGTAAGAACCGACTGTAATTAATCTAAATAGCTTCCAGTTTTGTTGCATGAACAATGTCCCCCTCCTTATTAGCCAGACCTCCTGCTTAGAGCCCTGCAGTGATCGTCAAGGTTGAGAGTGTTTTTTTTACTCTCCTCTTATTACTTCATGTTATTGCTAATACTTTTGATTGTTGAGTTGATGTATAGATTCATTGATTGGCGACGCTGCGCTGGAAGCCGTGCGCGTGGGCTCTGATCCGGGCCTATGCATCACTGGCAGATGTTTTTAATCACAATCAGCTCGTGATTACAATTACAATCTGTCTCCTGCTCTTTTTGCAGCCGACGAGAAACAGACGACGGCTTTTAAATGAATGCCGTACATTATATTAGAATACATTAAGTCTCCCTCAACGCATCAATATTAATGGATTATATCAGCGACTCAGGCCTGCTCTGTGGGATTATTCTGTTTCTGAGTTCACTGCGAGTTTAGAGATCATCAATACCCAGGTATGAATCGATACTAAACCAGGGATTTCACCTGGTCTCAATGGGCTGAAAATGAAAAGAGTCAAAGAGACAGGAATTCACTGGGAGTTTTTTTTTACACAAAGGAGGTTTCCCTTAGTGTAAAAAAAGACGATATTGACGAGAATAATTTCTCACTTAAAGTAGTGAGGGCAATTGTTGGAGCCATTTGTAGTACTCTGTTCCTGTTTAAACCTCCTGTCACTGCGTGGCGCTCTGTGGGCGTGCTTATGTAATTACCTGCCCTATATAAGGGGGGAGGAGGGGGCACTCAGGTGTGGCAGTGTGGAGGCAAACATCTTTTGACCGCGTCTATGGAGTCCTGAAATGTGTGTATTGTGGATGGCTGTGAGAGGTATGCCAATAAACTGTTAGAACATTGTATTTTTCTGGTTCTTTGTGGAGGAAGACAAGACGCCTAATCACTGCTGCCAGAGCGGATGTTTGCACAGGGCAAATCCTGACCGCTACAGCAATAGTCAATAGTCAGTCTGAGAAGTACTTAATAATATGGGCTTTTTGTTGAGTGGCATATTCTCACATCATGGCACAAAAAGGTCATGGGTTTGAATCCCAGATGTGGGAACTTTTCCCAGTCCTCCCGGTGTATAGCTGGGCACTGAAGTCCAGCACGTTGTGACCTTTTTTATAGTTCCAAAGCTCCAAGGAAGCCCTACAACAATACAAATTCCAACATTTATATAAGTGTTCCACATAATTTTTTATAATTTACCAAAAATAGCGATTAGAGGCTCAATACTCATTATAATTAAACAAATACGTATAAAGTCAACTTCAAATTCAGCTTATTTTTATGTGAACGCTGTGTGGGACTACAATTGGGTCCATGATCATTTCTATTCAAGGGTTTCTACATAAAGGTTGACTGGACCACTTTAAAGTGACAGTCTGTAAGTCTGCACAGTGAGGAAAGATAGTGAGTGAAAATGTGTTTTAATTTTAAAGTAAACAAATTCCTTCACTCTTTAACCAGCAAGCCCTTCTTACAAAATGAGATCAGGAACAGAATTTTCAAAAGTAAACGATCAAGCTCCTCCCCCTCCCTCCTGATTGGACTAGACAGGCCCTTTAATAGGAAAAGCTCATGTCATTGGTCGACGTGGGAGGATACTAGACTCATTAGTTGCTGAGATCCAGTAATGAGGGACCTTACAAAAAATATATATATTATTACTTACCTTACATTAAATTGGAAGACCTGGTAGTCGATTTAAATATTATTATTTTTTATTTGTAAAACATTTAGACTTCCAAACTATCACTTTAAAGACCATATAGGTCAGATTACACAGTTTACTATTAAAACACTGTTTACGGCTTGTGACAAACAAAAACAACTTGGAGCCCTCACCACACCACACTCTGAATAAAGACCCATTATGTCTAAATAGCACTTACTTAGAAATCCATGTGACTAACCAGCCTCTAATATCAGCCGCTAACAACATGCTTTCTTCTCTCCCGCTGAGAAAACCCAACAGTGGCCATCTTGGGACAACAAACCATAAAAGCATTAGCGTGTGTAGTGTAATCATAAAATTTGAATGTTCAATTTTGTAGAAAATGAACCCTGGGAGTTTCCTACTGATTGTGAATAAAAGAAACCACTTTGTGTTTCTGGCGTTTTGTCCCGAGACTGGAAAACGCAATGTGAAAACACACAGCAATCTGACGACTTTGATGTTTGTAAAGCTGAAAACTAAAAATGTGGTTTTGTTTTGTAGATAAGGACTTCTTTCTGTTGCTAAGCATGACATGCTCACTGGCAACACAAGTGAAAATCCCCATTACCTCATTTTGTTGACATCAGAAATGGGATGTGATGATGTTTTGAAGCAGTAAAAATGAGCAAGAGTACGGATTTGACAAAGTTTGAGAATCATGATTGCATGACTGGTCGGTAGAGCTCTCGAAAGTGGTCCAAGGAGGGAACTGTTGTAAAGCAAAAGCAAAAGCTGGTAACCTGACTTTTTTAACATCACTTGTCGATGATGAGTATCTGCATTTATACAGTGCCTTGCAAAAGTACTAATACACCTTAAACTTTTGCACATTTTGTCATGTTTACCCTAAACATCAATTTATTATTTAATTTTGATTTTTTTACTGAAAGTTCACACACAAGTAACAGACAACTGTGAAGGGAAAGTAAAATGATACATGTTTCTGTTATTTTTCAAAAAATAGAGAAGTGAAAAGTTGTGCGTGCATAGGTATTCATACAGCATTTTCTGAATGCATTAAATTGCCTTTATACCATTCCTAATAGGGATGTAACGATTCATCGAAAATCGATTTAAAATCGATTTAATATGCGTAAAATGTGAATCGATGTAAAAAATAAAAGAATCGATTTTAAAGCCACCCTCAGCTACTCCATTTTGCGCGACCGAAACAGACCGGAATATAGTTAATTGTTTCTAACAACATTGACTTTTTCTCAAGACAAGCTCCACACCTTCCCCACCTCACCCCCAACACACGCCACACCATGTAAATACACACACGTGCAGGCATCGGAGCAGCAGACGCAGCTAAAGTTAGCAGCTACGAGATTAGCGTTAGGAGCTAACATAGAGTTTAGCATTTTGACAGAAGTTTACCAAAGATCGTAAACTGACAAACATCTGACCAACCTGCTCTGATTCTGCTGAAATCCTCATCAAATGTCCGTTTGTCAAATAATCCAATACCTACAGGAGCTGTCGTGTCTTTTTCCTCCTTATGTTTACAAAGGCTGCACCGGAGGCAGTGAGGCGTTCAAGGGTGGAAAAACTGCACTGTAAAATTAGTTCTAAATGGTAGTATTATGTTCAAACTGCAAAAAAAAAAAGTTTTGGTAAAATAAATATAATCTCAAAATGTTTGGTTTGCTACATATCTTATTTATGCTGAAAACATGTAAATTTACAAGCACTCTGTCAAAATGATTATAGTTCATTTTCATGTCTTGTAATTTTTTGTAATGTAAAGTTCTCTTACTGAGACAGTTGCAATTTGTTACAAGGACAAAAATACAGATGTTAAAACAAAACATTGGTATGAAGGAGTCATTCTTTAAAAAAAAAAAAAAAGGGTTAAAAAAATCGAGAAAAATCGAAATCGGGAACTTCAAATCGGAAATCGAATCGAATCGGGGCTTGAGTGAATCGTTACATCCCTAATTCCTAATGACTGCAGAATGTTCACACCTTGCCCTAACCATTAAATAGAGGCCCTCTGTGCGTAATCTACTCTCAGTATAATTCCAGCTGTTCTGTGAGGGCCTCAGAGCTATGGTCGGAGTGTATTGGTCACTAAACAACATCATGAAGGCCAAGGAGCTCACCAGAGAGGTCAGGGATAAAGCTGTGGAGAAGTTTAAAGCAGTGTTGAGTTATACAAAGATTTCCCAAGATTTAAACATCTCACGGAGCACTGTTCAATCCATCATTCAGAAATGGAAAGAGTATAGCACCACTGTGAACTTACCAAGACACGGCCGTCCACCTAAACTAACAGACCGAACAAGGAGAGCACTGGTCAGAAATGTAACCAAGTGCCCCAAGATAACTCTGGAGGAGCTGCGACGTACTGCCGCTGAGCTGGGGGAATCTGTACACGGGACAACTATAAGTCGTACTCTACACAAATCTGGCCTTCATGGACGAGTGGCAAGAAGAAAGCCATTATTGAAAGGAGGCCATAAGAAATCCCGTTTGAAGTTTGCTAGAAGTCATATGGAGGACACAGCTACCATGTGGAAGAAGGTGCTTTGGTCAGATGAGACAAAAATTGAACTTTTTGGCCCAAATGCAAAACGTTATGTATGGAGCAAACCTAACACTGCTCATCGTCCTGAGTGCACCATCCCCAGTGTCAAATATGGTGGGGGGAGCATCATGCTATGGGGCTGCTTTTCCTCAGCGAGGACTGGGAAGATTGTAAGAATAGTTGGGAAGATGGATGGAGCCAAATACAGAGACATTTTGGAGGAAAACCTGCTGGAGTCAGCGAGAGAATTGAGGCTGGGGGGGAGATTCACCTTCCAGCAGGACAATGACCCTAAACACAAAGCTACATCTACAATGGAATGGTTTAAAAACAAACATATTAATGTGTTAGAATGGCCCAGTTAAAGTCCTGACCTAAATCCTATTGAAAATCTGTGGAAAGACCTGAAAACTGCTGTTCACAAACGCTCTCCTTCTAATTTGACAGAGCTTGAGTTGTTTTGTAAAGAGGAATGGGCTAAAATGTCAGTCTCTAGATGTGCAAACCTTGTAGAGTCAAACCCCAGAAGACTTGCTGCTGTTATTGCAGAAAAAGGGGGTTCCACAAAGTATTAATTCATGCTGTATGAATACTTATGCACGCCCCACTTTTCACTTTTCTATTTTTGTAAAATAACAGAATCATGTATCATTTTGCTTTCACTTCACAGTTGTCTGTTACTTGTGTGTGAACTTTCAGTAAATCAAAATAAAATCTTTATTTGTTGTAAACATGACAAAATGTGCAAAAGTTCAAGGTGTATTAGTACTTTCGCGAGGCACTGTAGTACTTGGTTGAAAGGTTTTGGTAACTTTATGCTTATGTTTTCAAGTGCTTTCTAAATGCATTGATTGTTTAACTGAAAGAAGAGAGAGAGGAAAGATGATGCACATTGTTGAAACCCAAAGGATTAGGTCTATGCTAGTTCTCACATGGACATCGCAGTATGTTTCAAGGCACCTGAATCGTTAGTTTGCCCCAGAAAGAATGTCCAGGGTTTTATTCCTAAAGCGCGTGGGCCTTTCATTCCAGACGTTGCGTGTTCTCCCCAAAACAATTTTTAGATTGCTCCGGGTGCTCCGTCTTCCCCTATCAACCTAAAACATGGATAGTATTCTCCAGTTTAGAGCTCCATATGAAACTGCTAAGCTCTGGGACGGCCGTAGTACTATATAGCCAGGTGGTCATCACGTTATGCTGACCTGTTTTACTTCACTGTTTCCCCCCTGCCTGTAAATACCGAGTGTGAGGAGGCAGCGTTGCTCTGAACCATATTGAATGTAGTTGGTGGTGCACTGGTCTCTGGTTTTGACAGATTACAGATTAAAAGTGGGCTACACATCGCTCCCTTGTGCTTTTTCCTCAGGCCAATAAACAAGAGCTGATCCATTATTCATGCGTTCTGCTGCTACGTCTCATTCTGTCACCACGAGCGAGTGCTGCTGCACTGTGGACTTAACATGGCTATTATCCACTGGAAAAGATATGGATTTATGCTCAATGTTGGTTTATTAGTATTAGATGACGGCAAACGCATTCAGTTGTCGTACGTTTTGTTGGAAAGTTGTGGAAAATATGCTCTAAAAACAGGGCGTCACATTGGCATTGCTGTTGGCACTCTAGGCTCATAGCAACAAGGTCCTGGGTTCAACTCCCAAACCGGCTATGTAAGCAAAGAAAAGCCCTGTTGCTATTTTTCTTAATAGAATTCTAATGATTACATACGCAGCAATTATGGTAATTTTAGCCAATTTGGTCCTGATTTTTCTACACAGTTGTCTGCCAATGGGGAAATTACATTAGCCAACGCATTCACGGCTTAAGCCCATCATTATACTAACATAAGAAGAAAATATGATCAAAAGGTACTGTTGAAACAATTATTAAACTTGTCTTATAGCACTACTACATAAGAAATATCCACACCTGGAATTTAAACCAGTTCTTCTTCATACAAAGTAAGGATGCACCGATCCGATACTGGTAGTCTATTGTATATTAGAGCCGATAGCCGAAAGAATATGATAACCGGTATCGGCTACAAATTTTGGATACTGAACCGACACTAGTTTTGGCTCCCACCGCTTTAAAAACACAACTTCCACCAACTAAATCCAAGTTAATATGGACATGTTGTATGTCATGTTGAAGCTAAGAACCTGTAGAACTCAGTTTGAGCCTCACAAATGTATTTCTGATCGCCGCATAACATCCTAACAACAGTATGCTAAAGCTAACATCAACTAATCAAGGCTATCCTAATAAAATAAAATAATCCGCTGCAGTCAGTGGCCACATGTTTGTATTTTAGTTTATGAAATGCTGTTGAAGAATAACTGATCTGACACATTAGTTATGCCCAAGTTGTAATGATCCGATCACTTTATGTGAGTTTTTCATATTAATGTATCCTTAAGAGCCGGTCATATATTTGGAGTAGAAAGGTTATTAATAGATAGCCTATTACTAATAACTGATAACAAAAAATGAGACTTTATTGATCTCATAATGTAATAAAGACGACCAAGTTTTTCACTCACAGCAACTACTTTGAAGAAAGTCTATTAGTATGGGTTAATATCGGATATCGGCAGATACTCAAACCCCCAGTATCGGTATCGGAAGCAAAAAAGTTGGATCAGTGCATCTCTAATAAAAAGTACAATATCGTCATGCAAATGGTCATCATACATCTTTGGAGACCTCACTCCAGCGCCGTATTGCGCTGTTCCTGTCTAAACTCATATTTGCGTATCTATTTAGAGCTCGTACATGTGGTAAAGCTTTGGCTTTCGGTAATGCACATGATTAGGTCGTTTATCTTACCACTGACCGTCAGTATCACGGCATCAGAGCTGGGATTTTCAGCCCTAAACTTTAATCACAGGACGGAGAATGAAAGCGCTCCATTTACTCAAACGACCAGTCTGCCTGTCCATTAGATTTGAGCTTTGAAGATGGAAGATCGGTGATTGCCTGGTCTGACGTCTTGGCTCCGAAAACAACTTAGAGCAGGGTTATAGTGTCCAATACTACAGTACATTAGAACAAAGCGGTCTCATTTTTTCTCTGCTGTCGTGACGCTTCGAGCCATAGCTGGGGTTTTATCCTCTTAAGTTCATCTGAGGTAGCATCTTCCTTTTCATGCGGTGTTGGCTGCACGCACTTTTTTGTTAAGCTACTTTGGGGCTTTTTTTCTGACAAACAAAATGCACAATACCGGCTTTGTTTGAGCCTTAATGTCTCCGCAGTGAAAAACATGTTGGGAGCTTGTTTTAAAATTGTGACAAGTGAGAAAAGTAAACGCCTAATTCTTTTATTTAGAGCTTTCTACCATGCAATAATGTGGTTCCATCGTCAAAAGTCGTGCTTTGAGTCATTCATAGGCCTGATGCAATAACAAAATCAGAAGTGTGATAGATTGAGGCTGGAAAATATAACAATGAATGATATTATTGAAGACCTTTTAATACCAGAAACTAATCCTAAAGCTTAAAACTGACAGTAAATATTTGTGTGAAAAGTGCTTAATCCTAAAATATCCCATAATTAACATGAAATACAAAGAAACACATTTGGGAACTAATTGTACAGACAATGAATATTGAGCCCAAAATGTTATTGCTTATCTGTCATTCACTGAATGATAAGGCAATATAGTAATTATCGTGACAGCTCTGGTCAATCGCGCATGTTTGAGTAATCTTTGACACAACTATCCGACGTGCCGTAATCATGCCTGTTTATAAGCACATAGCAACTCAGTTATACATACACAGGAAGAGCTTTCCATACCACCTCCACAGCTCACCACAGCCTTTGTACTGCAAAACAACTGGCACCGATGTCCGACAGCAGCTACATCCACGGAGCTCGTGAGGTAGCGGAGGTTTGTTTTGATGGGGAGTGAGGGTCTTAAAGGGGCAGCGGCAAACTGTTTCTTAACGGAAAACAAGATAATGCTTTCATAGCATTTTTTAACTTATTTACTAAATAATTTACTGTTACTATTATTTACCAATTATTACTAATCAACATACTCCCTTTCTGACACAAAAACCCGGTAACTCAATATGAGAATGATTCCACTGAGGGGAACTAAGTGAACAGTTTTCTTAGTGAGTGTGTTTACATACCAAAATCCAGGTTATTAGAAACCAGGATATTCCCTCAGTTTCCAGGATATTGTACCATGTAAACAGAATATCCCGGTTTTTCACCATTGCTGACGAACCTTTGAAACCGATATGGCAGTAGCAAAAACTTGGCAACAGCCATTTTATCTGGTACCTGGGCCGTTAAAGCTTTGTATCTTCAACAAAAGATACAAAGTAACCTTAAAAAACAACTACTTTTTTGCTCCGTGGTATCTCCGGGGGAAGTCAGCGCTGCTCTCAGGTCAAATGTAATTATGTATTTATTTTTATTTTATTTTTTTCAATCCTCACGTCTGTCGCTGAAGCTGGGAAAGAACTCTACCGTTTTAAGTGCTTCCTTGGATAGCTCTTCTGGGCTCGAGAAATGTCCGAAAAATCATGCGTTAGCAACATTGCTAAAGTATTTAGCTCCTTACCATATTTGTCTTGTCATCAGCTCCGCCCCTCTATGGAGCCTAAAAATCCAGAATACTGCAGTTGCTCATGTTAACAGGGATAACAGGGAGTGTCCTGGTTTCTCAGATGCATTTAAATATCATATCCAGAATACTGTCATAACCAGGATATGCCTAATAACCAGGTTGCCCTAGCGCATGTAGAGTGTTTTTAATCTTCAGTCCGTTTTACATGACTTAATTTAAGATCTCAACATTGATCGGGACTCACCCATGTCAGGACTAAATGAATGAACTGATTTGTTTTTGTCATCCGCCTTCAATAGACCTACAACCTCCCTTTGCTTTTCTTTACCCAACACAATCCCACCATTGTCTTGTTTAGCCCCTGAAACATCAGCTGCTGCTCACCTAACTGTTGCCCCTCCCTCTGTCGACTTTGTTTGTGCAAAAGCCCTCATTGACTCCTCTGCCATTTTGCTTCCAAGCCTTCCTAAATTACCCGCCGCCGCCAATGATTTCACTGCTATCAAACAAACACAATGACATTTCAAAGCTTCAGCCGTGTTTAGAAACTTCGCTGTTACGTCAGCTTCTTCCGGTGGCTCGCCGCGGCTGTAATTTCATAAGTTTGCTGCCATTTTGGAATGTCAGCAGGAAGAATTTACTGCTAATTAGTTTGGAGAGGAACTTGCGACCTCTTGCATTTGTGCGGTGGGTGTGTGTGGGGTAGTCCAAATGTCAGGGATAGTGTTGAGGAGAGCAGAGGGAAGAGTCTGTTTGTGGCAGAAAAGGCACGGCTCACTGGCTCTCACTGTGGTGGTGGCGGCGGATGCTGCTGTGGAGTGGTGCCTCCAGCTCGAACTGAGGAGAGAGACGACTGGATCTGTTACACTTGACACAACACACAGACCGTCACCGGGAGCGGTCTCTGACTGATGCCAAAGAGTTAAAAGAGTTGGGACCCCGAAAACTGGCACAGTGTGCTTCAAAGGTATATCTCTGGTAGTTTGTTGGTACGGGCAGGATATCTTGAATTTTGGCACGTTGACCCTCACTACATTGTGTTCTTTGGCAAGACACTGAATGGAACCGTCCTGTGTATATGCGAATGGAGTGATTTTGTGATTGGCAGTGGTTGGAAAAAAGCCTGGCAGCCATTCAAGTCCACTCTCTTTCCCGAAATATCTGGAGTACTCCTTTGAGCAAATCATTTATATCGTCCCATTGTTTATTTGTGGCGCATCTCTCAAACGCGGAAGACATTTCCTCTCAAATAACCTCATATCATTCAAAGCGAACTTTATAGCTTCTCTCGTTTGCTGTTCCAAGTCTACTGTGGGGTTTTTTATTGGTTATTTTTTACTCGTGTAAGTCATCATTTCTCGACACGAGTGGACCATTTGATGTTCTGATTGGTAAACCTGCCAGTCAAACCCAACCATGAGGACTCTTTGCGTAGAATTAAAAAAAAGAAAGAAAGTGAAATCTGGTTTGGCTTGGTCAGAAAGGCTGTTGTTTCCAGTCATGTCTCCATTTGTCTGCTCCAGGGCAACAGTATCATACAATGAGTGTCTGAGAAATGAATACATAATGAAAAAGGAGACTCATGCAGCTTTGTTCAATTCTAGATGATTGCCCAGAAGACAGAGCAGTCCCATTGTCCACTCAGCTTGAGACAAAGAAACAAAACAACACATATTTCTTCGGCAAAATTCTGTTACTAAGAAAGTCCATTCGCATCCCCAGACCTCGGAGCAGACCTGCGTATCAAGCAAAAGTTCAATAAAGTAATAAGAAAACCAGAGTTGTAGCGGACAAACGACCTTTGTGTGATATTCTATCTCCAACACTTATATTGAATAAAGCCTCATTCATAGTTTGTGAAAGCACAACATTTCATTTTGTTGCATCAGCCTGAAGGCAAATCTGGTCTGCATTTTTTCTTGTCCGAAGTAATTTAAAGCGTTATTTTTTCAAGTAGGTAAAAACCGTGTCTAACAAAAGCAAATGATGCAACTTTGCGGAAATTCAGCATGGAACAATATGAAAATGTTCTCCTCAAAATCAGTGTGTTGGGGGGAAAAGAGATCGACATTATGAGCACCTCCTAAATGATTTGTATTCTTGTCAATACCCATCCACGGAACAGAGAGGAGCTATTGTCAAGTAATGCACGTTGCTGATGGTATGAGGTCTCCAACTAGCCCGGGAACACTATAGGTTACATATATCTTTGAAGCATAAGTAGCTGTCGGCCATTTTTGTTACTTCAAAGAAGCTCACAGGGTATAAAGGTTGCAATATGTGTCTTTTGACAAGACTCTTAACCCACTTTGCGTTTGAACTTAAAAATGTGAGACTGGTGGAGGTCAGGGAGGGTGTTAGGAGATTAGAAGTCGCATTTCTATCAGATAGTCAGACAGGCAGTGACCAAGTAATAAATAAATGGGATTTAAACGCCTGGTTTGCCAAGCTCTTTAGGCCCAATGCATAATTCATTGTAGTCATCAATGGGTACTGTTTTTATGCCTTATTTCATTTGTGTATGAAGGATTTGGAAATTTCTTTTGGTTATTTTTTAAAAATAAACTTCACTCTTTGAACTTACTTTCTATGTGCTTTATATTGCATTATCCGGCATCTAAAACATCACACTTCACTGGGATTGGTTAAATCCGCCTGTCACGCACTCAGAGCCTGACCAATTAGAGGAGCGTATGTGTAAAAGTAGCTCTCGTTTTTTGTGTGTTTTTTTTTTACACTTTGAAAAGGTTAGAAAACATGTCGTCGTCGAGCGTCCCGTGCGGCCTCACTCTTTTATATCCTGTTTTTCTCATCTCCTCCCTTCACATTTTGGCTCCGCTCCTCAGTTCTTGTTACACTTGTCTCGGGGGACGCCTCCGGGACACAGGGGCAGATAGCGTTACACAGCAGGCTTCGAAGAAAAAAATAACACAATCCGAAACTCTCCTCCTCCTCGTGGATCTACGTGCGCGAAGGGATCACAGCTCGCGGCAGAACAAATGGGGCCCAGAGCGATCGGCCGCCGAGGCGAGGGGTGGTCCGGACACACGAGCCAGACCCCAAAATCACACTCAAGGACATACAGAACATTGCAGAGGCTATGGATATTCCAGATACTTGTAGGTACAGTGTGAACATTGTAAAGGGTGTAGGTTGCATTTGAGGGTAAGACTGCTCATTCCTATCACAAAGAGCCCTGTAAATAGAATGGTCAACAACATTTTGAACTGGCTGACTTCCAGGTTTGGTGCAAAATCTTGGAAAATTGCACACAATGAGGCGTAGTATTGTATTTGGCAGTAGCCGTTGAGCGCACCGTGTTTTCAAATAATAACCATCTATCATTTCAAGCTGTTTCGAGGCGCATTAGAAATTTGTGTTTACAATTCTGTTGAGACCTTAAACGCAGAGCGTGAGCCTTGAGTACTCGCACAATGTCGCGGTTACAGTGAGGCGAACGGTTAAAATGAGTTTTTGTGCAAAAGGAGAACAGACTGTGGCCTTAGAGTCTTTCTCAGCCTCTGGAGTGTTAAAGTCTGTCTTATGCAATTATTTCTGCTTCTCTGCAATGCACCCACTGGGTTCCTTTATTCACTGCACTGTACGGCAACTTCTTTTTTTCCTGACAAAAGACAGGCAGTCGAAAAGCATGGAGCAAGGGATCAATGGCCCACCGGGAAACTTTGGATTTGTCCCCAAAAGAAGTCTACCTCTTGATGATTTTTTATGTGTCAGCAGCTAAAGCCACCTCCTATGTGCCGACATCAAATACTTTCAATTTTAGTTGTCTATCTTCTCCTTAGTTTCCCTTTGTTCGGTTGCTCAAAGTTCAAAATGTTTTATATTATACAGTATTAGTTACCTTTATTTTTACTGCAGAGAGCCCAAAATGGTCCTGAAGAAGGCAGCGTTTTAAAAGTAAACAAACAGCTAGCTTATGAGCTAAAGACATTTGAGACCTCTAAATTTCTCCTTCTTAAACACTGAAGAGGCACCAAGAGACCCCACACCTGCAGCACAGTGGAGGCGTCCCAACTAGTGTTCTGGCTAATGGACTGCTCTGTTAGACTGTTGTGGACCAGTGCAGGACACCACGCTCAGAGACAGGGACAAACCCAGGATGCACTGCACCGTTTCTGAGGATCAGAGGAGCACTGAAGGCAGCCATTCAGGTTTCTTCCGGGTGCCCCTACCTCCAAAAGCATGCTGGTCCGTTTGGCCCACAATGGCAGCGCGGCTCAGTCGCAGCGGCTCAGGACTAACCTCTGAACATAATTTTGTTGTACGGTTGTGCAATGACAGATAAAGCACTTATTTACTTTCTTTATATGAGATGACGATGCGCTTGCTTGCTGTGAGTTTATAGCCATTTCTTGTCCACCATTTTTAAGCGTAATTGTTTTTTTCATGCAAATGTGTTGAATTTAGCCGTTAGCTCTTGGGAGGAAAAACCACAGAAGTCTTCTCCAGTGACTGATAATTTCCGGGCGGCGTGTTGTAGTGTTATATTTATTACAGCGATAAATAGCTCGCATAGGAACAAGGGCAGGAAATAGTTACGAGCACAGGAAGCTGGACAGAACTGGCCTGATGTTGCCGTGCAGAATTCTATTGATAGATACGGACCACTGCAGACCTTGAACACCCCACAAGAGCTACGGAGATGATCTTAAGTCTAAACTAGTCTTCCATTCATCAACAATCTGTACTTGACAGAAACTCTACCTCCTGTTAATTTAAGGAGAAATGTTCCCCTGCTTCTAGTAGCAGATGGGAATAAAATGTGGTGCATGACCAGTATGCAAAATGCAAGACAATGCCAGGGTCAATATAAGACACAAACTTTATTTAAATTAAACTTCAGTAATCCACAAGGGAAATTACTTTTCACAGTATCTCAATTGTAGCCTGAGAAATTAACTTTTCCCCCCCCCTATTTTATGGGAAGCGTTACCTTCTCTTACCCCTGAGATCAAATATTGGTGGATATAGTTTAATTAGAAATATGCATGTGTTTGTCTCAGTAGGAAGAGACGGTTGTGAGGGGACAATCAAAAGATATGGAAAACAGAATCGACAGGTTAATAGGTTGGAAATATGAGCTGACGATTCCTCCACGCTACCGAACATCAGCTGTGACACGATTTGCTGTGAGCGAGGGTTCCAGAACGTTTCCAGACGCTCATGCATCCGAAGTTAGGACAACGTAACTTAACTTGACAAAGTGTAATGATGACCTCGCCCACATTCAAACACACAAACACATGTTATGGTTGGATAAAAGGCTACAGTATCTCCCGCGCTGCACTCTCTCCCTTTTGGTGAAATTAGCGCTCAGAGAATGCCGCCGCGCCGTGTGCATTAAAATGTATGAGCGTGGGGATCAGAAGCCCGCAGACGAGCGCAGATAGGGCTTCCTCCGGCGTCTTCAAGGTCGAGCGGTGAGTATTTGTCCCTGAGTGCAGAGAGCAGAGGAGGGAGACAGGAGCACCCTCTCTAATGTTGAAGTGGTTCATAAGAGACTTGGTGTGTGAGCATAAACAGGGCCGGGGGAAGCCCTTTACTGCTTTGGAATGAAGACAGAGGTGAGGGGAGGAAGTCATGAAGAAGCGCAGAAAGTCCGTTTTTTAGCGCAGTCAAATAAAGGGCCTATAACATGGAAAACCAACTGTTACATTGTTACACCAAAGGCTTGCACTGCACATGTGTGAAAAGCCTTCACCTGGGGTTAAGATCTGGACTCTGTGCCCAATCCCATGGGTGAAACTGATGTCGCATGCTCATCTTTTTTTTGTCACTTTTCTGTTAGTCTTCGGTTGCGTTTTTGTCAGTTTTTTTTTGTTGCATTTTTTTGTCGCTGTATTTTCAGGAAGCTTTTAGATTTGGGTGAAGCCAAATTGGACGAAATGTGCTCGGTTCAGGCGGGGGTTAAGAGGTGAAATCCTGGTGACAACTGTATTTTTTGTGGGGCAGTGTATAAACTAATATTCCAATAATGCACTACTATTACTCTTGCTTTCAAACCAATGCACTTACTTGCTGAAGTTTTGAAGTTTGTCTTGATTCAGACCTGGGAGATCTCAGTCGAAAGACCTATTTTACAATGTTTGATTTTAATTGAGAAGCAAGCTGAGCTATTCCCTGAAGAGAAGTACACTCTTTATGTTTCGATTTTTTTTATTTTTTTTAAAAGATGAAGCATTTGCAATTTTCCCACATGCATGTCGTGTACACTGATAGAAAACTGGAGAGGGACTGGAGATATGCATATCCCTCTCAGAGAAATATGGATCAATCCCGCTCCTCCTCTGCTCTGCCACCGTGCACAACCTTGGACTATTGCGCAGGTATCAATGAACAAGACAAAAGACAAAGCCTGAACATTGCGTTTTCCTACGGGCCAACGGGCTGCATCGGGAACACTTCACCCCCTGATGTTCGTGCACAAAGCCCTATTCCCCACTTCCCTGTAACCACTTAGACATTTGTTAACTCGCTCTTTCTAAATAATTCAAAGCCAAAAACCTGCAAAAGTCATCATCGCTGCCGTACCATTCACTCACTTCTCCCGTAATTGTTTGCAGCTGCTGCTCTGCCATGTCTTTATTACCAAATCAGACTTCCCCCCCCCCCCCCCCCATTCCCAACACTGGATCTGGGCCCAGGAACATGAGCTCGGTATCCGACTTGTATTTAGCTTGTTACAAACCCCAATTTTAACAATGGCACAAACAGCTGCCTAACAAGACTTTAACGCGACGGTGTAGAAAAACATGAAAGCTTCGGAGGGCACCGCGGCTCCTCTCTGAATTCGATAAACGTCACTCAAAAGGGTCTTAAAATGCGGGAACGCACCGAGCGAACCGTGTCACGGGGTCGCCGAGCTCAAACCGGGGCGACCACATGAAGGCGGACGGTAATAGTTGGCGAAGTAGCTGCCAGGATGGATAATGATTTGGGGTGGGTTCAGTAAAGTTGCGCGGAGCCCTCGTGGGCGCAGCAAACGGTAGAAATACTGACCTAAAGTGGTCGACCAAGGTGTGTAAGAAGTAATTATCTTAATTGGAAAATGCCACGCTATAAATTTGCGGGATGTGGAATTGAACTTTATGGCAACTTCTGGTGGGAACAGTGCACATCTTTTTTTCTTCGTTTTTTCCAACATAAAACCAAACTTCTTACAGCACAGGAGAAACATGGTAGCTTTGAGAGGGAGTATTTAGATGAGATTGGTCATCTTTGTCTGAAGAGTAATGATTGTAGGGTTAAGGTTAGGGTTAGAAATTGTAACTGGAAGGGCAAGTGATGCAGGACTGAAGGCTTTGTAAAAGTGTGTTGGCTTGCACTACATCTAAAGAGCATAAACAAGGCAAGAACATGAATAGCTTTATGATAACCTAAATGAGAAGAAAACTGATGGCACAGTCGTCAGCAGACAGTTTTGTTTGTAAGTCTTTTACATTTGTCTAATATCGATTTGTGTAACCCAGTTTGTTGAAACTTCCTAAAGCTCAACTATAACTTTGTCTTCATGTTTAAGGTAAGCTCGAAAACTTTGACCCCGTGTTGAGTCGATCCAGTTTTCTTAAAGGAAATATCAGGAAGCGTGCGGGCTACAGGAGGGGGTCCTTGTCGGGCACCTATAATCAACTCTGCATTATTCTACATTTTACCACAAGTGCAGAACACGACCACAAGTCCCCCGGCGCGTCGGAGATTAGAAAGTCCGCTGCCGGGGCGTTGCATGTTCCTCCGTTAACAGCGCCGCGAAGAGATCTGTTTGCTTTCTCCCAGCGCGAGATGAATAGTCGCTCCCGGTCACAAATCATTCCCATTCGGAGTAAAAACACAGGAGTTGAATTCAGTGGTAACTGAATCCTACCGCACCCTCTCAACCCCCAACCCCCCCCTCCTCCTTTCCCCTGCTCCGAGAGGCAGGTAAGTGCTTTAACAGATGTAGGGAAACTAAGCGCCGCTATTGTCTGTTTAAAGACCAGATGCACAGACGGGCTGGGATACGTGGAAAAAGAGAGTGGAAGGTGGGAGAGGTGTAAAAGATGTGGTGGTGTTGTGGAAAATGTGGAGCGATAAGAAAGGAATTTTAAGAAAGTGTGGAAAGTTGGTGTTGGGCTGATCTAGAGTTAGGGCTTTGTTTTTCTTTGCATTTAAGTCACAGCACTACTGCCTATAGGTTGCTGGTTTCATACCCCAAAATGTGTTGTTTGAACAAGGTCTGTCCACCGTGTGCTGCGACCGACGCTGAACGTTGCACTTTCCCCCAAGGCCTGGAATGAAGGATAGGTCAAAGGACACGCTTGTCTATACGGACAAAATAAAAGTCTCCAATGATGGCTTGCATACATTTGGGATAAAGCGTAAGAAAATGGATGGATGGAACGTTATAACCAGTGAAAAGACCGTTTCTATGATTCCCCAGTTCCATGGCTTGATGTTGAAATGCTGTCGGTGACCAAGAGCCAATTGAAGGTAAGAGGATGGCAACTAGAGGTCGATCGATCAAACGCCGATAAAAGCAGAAATCTCCTGGACCGAAAATGATCGAGACTTCCGGGATTACACTGTTAAAAGCCCAACTTGCTAATTGCTATCAGAATATAAATATATTAGTCCAGTGAATATGTAAACTGGTTAAATGTTGAGTCAGCATGCGAATTCAATTAAACAACGTTTAAATATAGTCGTGTTCAGTGACTGCAAGACGAAAAGTTGAGATAACTTGTTCTGATAATTTTTTATTTCAAGCCTTGACCGCAATTTGTTCGCGCATGCGCTGTCAGTAAAATGTACGTTTCTGCTCCGCCCCACCACGCTATCATGCGCCAGAGAGTCGCCTGCTGTTCAAACGAAAGGTAAGGATTATTTTTGTGTTAAATGTGATTTGTGTAAATTAACAAACTTATATATCCCTCGGTTCTGGGTCACATTAGATGATTTTGAAGTCTCTTGAGTAGGCTAATGAGGGACATGCTTAACTTTAGTCCTGCCAATTTTGCTAAACCTCCCAGTCTGCCCCTGTGTTATAGCTAAACGATTTGATTTTGACATCTGAAAACAACATTCATGTGAATCCATGAATGTAGCTATAAATGAAGATTTAAATCGAGCGAGGAGGCGCCAGCCCCTTAATGCTAAAGGTCCCATTTCCGGTAAGCTCCAGGCAGTGAGCGCGCCGCACTCGCTCGGTTCACCTGTGCAGGAGGAACAACAACCCGGTTGTCCCCGCTATAGGCCCCAACCCGCTCCACCTGGTCAGCTCACCGAGAACAAACTGCGCGAGACGTTGCATTGACTGTGAGGTAACCGGAACGATTTAGCGCGGTATGTGTGTGTGCGTGTATGCCAAGACTTGAAAGTGTATTTGTAGCAGCACGACCAAGCTAGCAATGGGCTTGGTCGTAGTAACGCAAACAATGCCAGTCGTTTGTAATACGTTTGTGCTATAAGGATGTTCGTTTGTGCTGCTGTTTGTGCGGTATTGTAGATACGTTTTTTGCTTGTTGCGCGTGCATGACGACGCATCCAGGAGGCGTGCGCGCGTGTCAGTCGCTCACTTCACGGAGGCAAAGTTTGATGATGGATCTTATCAGGCTGATTGACGCAAAGTTCTTCCTAATATTTAATTGTAGTCCCGAGGGCATTCTAAAGCCTATAGGTATACCAATTTACCGTTTAGTGGAGGCAGAAACGAATTGATTGGTTAAACATCGTCTGTAGTTGGCTAAAGGCACTTTCAGTAGAGAGGAGGGGAAGCTGCAGGACACCGCTGTTAACGAGGAAGGGATGGAGATGTGTAGAAGGGTGCACCTCAGGTGTGATGATCCTATTTCACTTTATATTGACAATGTTTAACCCTACTTTGCAGTAGTTCATTTTAAGTCAATAGTTTACGTTCACGTTGTAGAATTCTACGTCGTTTGGAGGGCTGGTGCCAATACCAAAGTTTTTTGAAATAAATAAAAAAGTCCAAATCGTTATTTGTTAGCAATTAGATCTCTGCCATATGATTCTTATGGCTGAAAGTCCCTTCTACTGGCCACTTCATGCAAATGGTTTTGAATACCACTTTTGGTCACCATTTAAAATAATGTGACCACATTGACCATATTGTGCATATTTGGAATTTTACCCTGGTGTAGGAAAGTTTGGTCTTGACTTAGTTTACACATATAGTGGTCCTGGATTAAGTCCTTTTGATTTTGAAGTGTATTTTTAGTCTGTTAATTCCTATTCTCAAATATTGTCAACCATTCATATTTTCCAATTTTTTTTTCTGTATTTTTCAGGTTGATATGCAGTGCAAGCTGTGCACATTTGACCACAGTAGCCAAGACGTCCTACTGAAGCACTACAGGCTACGTCACTATCGAGGTCGATCTTGGCAGCAGCCCTGCGTATACAAGGAGTGCGTCTGCACATTTAAAACGGAAGGTACGTTACAATCACATCTAAGCGGGGCACATAGGAAACCTGTTTCAGATGTAGGGCACTTTACTTTTAAATGTGAGCTGTGCGATTTTAAAAATGTTTGCCAGCCATCCCAGTTTATAAAACATTTACAAAATCATTTGAAAACATGTGACACAGTTCAATGCCCATTTAAGGACTGTAATCTGAAAACCAATGTTCTCAGTTTGTTTAGCAGCCACATATCACGTAAACACAAGTCATATGGGTTTCACGATTTCCGTACTCATGTGACATGTCAAAATCCACATTCGGAAGATACAGAAGACCCACAGTCTGAAGATGCCAGTCTTGAGTTACCCATACCTGATTCACGCCTTAATTTTTCCCCTCTTAATCTTTACCCTGTGTATTTCAGGCCACTGGAATGCTTGCGCAAAGAAAATCTACCGCTCTTAAAGGTCTTTCATTGGTCATGTGGGAGGACTCTCACAAGTTCGTGAGAACATGTTTGGTGAGTTATCATTTGCGAAATCCCATGTCGTATTACATTTTTGTAAATGGTCTATTTCTGAGAAATATTTGTTGCCAAATGGGGGCATAATAAATAATTGTGTGGTGCTTTTTAACCTCTTAACCAAATTTTAAAAGCTTCACGACTGGAGCTTACAGCTTATAGGTCAGTGTAATGCCTCATTTGAAAGCTACAAAACTGATCTAAATGGATCTTTTTCCTTAGGTTGTCGCAACCTTTTTTGACGTCTTTTCAGTTTCATTTTTTGTTACAATTTTGTGGCGTTTTTGTATTTTCAAATTTTTTGTCACTTTGTGATATTTTTTTCGGTCTTTTGCGTTTCAGCCTCATTCTCGTCTCTTTTGTTGCTATTTTGAGACTGTGAGACTTTGTTTTTGAACGAGCCGCACAATATAGGCATGTCTGCAGTTAAATTTTTATTTAGTTGTTTCTATTGAATATGGTTTCTATTTAACATTAGCCATTAGCTCTGATACAAAAGTTTGATGAATACTGACGTTTCCCCTATGCCAGTTTTATAGTGTTTCTTTTTCTAAAAGGGGGAATGATTTGTGTGTATTTGACCTTTTGGTGGCCCAGTAGCTGTATGGGTGCAGCATGGCACCTGTACTTTCTCACTTGGGCCACCAAAAGTTTAAATGCACACTAATAAGTTTTCTTTTTACTTAGTGCTCCTTTAATTTCTGGTATTTTTTATTTTTTTGTGCTTCTTTTAAAACAGGAGATGGAGCTTCCAGAAAATATCATTGGTGGAATGAAGATGGGACTTTTAACCATCGTCGAGGATGATGTTGCGACTGTCGCGTCAAACCCGAACATCAGGTTTTTTACGGTAGTGCTTGAGGAACAGATTGTCGTTGATGAAGTATGTGACCTGCCAACTGCCGTTGCACTTCTATTTGGACTGGTATATGCACTTAACATGGAGTATCCAAAGGACCTTAAATACACCTTTGAAACAATTCAGAATGTTTTCATGAGTCTGGACGTCAAATGCTCTGCTAGAGTACAATCCTTCAAAAACAAAATGTTACGATATTGATAGATTGCTTCAAGAGTTCTGGTTGTTCAACTGGCCAAAAGAAAAAATGTTCTGTTTGTGAAGGCTCTTATTTGCACAGGGACTACGATGTGAAGCTTCAGTTGTTTACTGGCCTGAGTTACAGTAGTTAAGGCTTTTAGATAAGACATTTATTTACAGACTCAATTAATTGGCCAATCCCCAAGTTTTCTGTATCACTCAATGGCTAGTTTCTGAATTACCTTGGTTTCTGTAAACATTTTATTATTTCAATGAGATCCAGGCCACAGCTACTGAGCTTTACATTAGAGGGATGCTAACAATGTGAACAGCAGTAAAAGAAGGGAATATACAATAACAAAACCTAGCTCAACAAAGTTATGATGGTGAGGGAAATTTTAACGCTTTATATACCTTTTTTAATTCATTGCCATTTACATAATTAGCAGCCCCCTAATGCAAAGCTAAGTAGTTGTAGGCTGGGTCTGACCAACCATACTGCTTTGAAACAACTGAATGCTTATAAAAAATTGTGGAAACCAAGGTATGTGGCCACACCGCCTTGTGGATGCCCGATCCCATAAGTCCTCAGAAGCTAAGAGCCTGTTCAGTTGATGGGAGACCTTGGGAAAACCAGGAAGCATAGTGAAACTAGCCATTGACTAGTCTCCCAAGTGCTAACGTTGTTTTCAGTTTCACAGTGCACTGTATCACTCATGTTGCAAGTCTACTTTGGCACCAATATCAACATAATGAACAAAGGCAGGTCCTATCCTTTCTCTTGTTAGGTCGTAAATTGCGTGACGGCTGAAACTTGGGCCTTAATGCAAACAATTTCAGTCACTTAAGGACTGACTAATCGAGTGAAGCTGAAAACAACTTGGTAATGGTAGTCAGGTCCCTCCTCCTGGGAGAGGTCCGAGTCCTACAGGTGAAACTTGGAAATTAGAATATCGTTAAAGTGCATTTATTTCTGTAAATGAACTTGAAGGAATAGGCCACCGTTTTTACATACTGAGATGTTCTTACCTTAGCTTCTACAGTTCATTTGTACCTGTCTGGTCTCCACGTGTGCCTTCCGTAACGTAAACACAGCACAGACGGCGATAGCATTTAGCCTCTCTCCTCTCCTCTATAGCTCCAAACGAGGTGAAGATAGAAGCTGCCAAACTCTTCCACGTTTTCCCTATTTAAATATGGTTACGTGAAGTGTTGCACTACAAAGTATAATTACACCAAATTAAACAATGTGGATTTTCTAAGCGGATAAAAAACGGAACTATATTGTAAGGCATTATTACACCTTACAATATAGGCGTAATACCTATATTGTAGGTATTATTACCTACAATATAGGTAATAATACCTACAATATAATACCTATATTGTAGGTAATATTACAATATAGGTAATACGCCATATTGTAGGCGTAATAATGCGCCTACAATATAGGCGTATTATTACGCCTATATTGTAGGTGTAATAATACCAGGTATTATTACGCCTACAATATAGTTCCCCTTTTTATCCGCTTAGAAAATCCACATTGTTTAATTTTGTGTAATTATACTTTGTAGTGTAACACTTCACGTAACCATATTTAAATAGGGAAAACGTGGAAGAGTTCAGTAGCTTCTATCTTCACCTCGTTTGGAGCTATAGAGCAGAAGAGAGAGGCTAAATGCTAACGCCGTCTGTGCTGTGTTTACGTTACGGAAGGCACACGTAGAGACCAGACAGGTACAAATGAACTCGTCAAAGCTAAGGTAAGAACATATCTCCAGTATGTAAAAACGGTGGCCTATTCCTTTAAAATGTAAAACTAATATATGATAAACTCATTACATGCAAAGTGAGATATGTATAGCCTTTATTTGTTATAATTTGTTAATTTGGGATTTTTACAAGATGTGAGCCATAATCTAAACCAATCTCAGAAAAATAGAATATTTTGAAAATGGACTAAGCCATAATCAATTATGATAAACAAGGGCTATTAGTAATTATCAACACATTTTAAGAGTTTTTATGGTGGTTTTAATAAATTTCTCAAATGTTGATTTTGTTATCCTTTTATTTATGTTGAAATGATACACGGTAGGACCCCAGATTAGATGCGTCTCAATGTCAAATCAAAATTATTTTCATGCAATTAATAGCGTCTTCTATATAATTTAAGTCATTATAATTTTTACCTTCAATTGTTTACTTTTTCCCTAAATTGCGTAAGCGAATTATAAGCATTAACCTTTATCAACTGACTCGACTTAAAATAGTAAAGCAACTGGCTGCAAAGCTTATTTAAGTTCACTCAACTTGATTAAGAAGGAAGTTGTGCCAACATATGTTTTAAAGTTCACTTTGCACTTGACTCAACTCGTTAGTCTTTGTTTAAGAAATTAACTATTAGTAGTTGACCAAACGTATTGCTTTAAGTCAAGCAAACACATGATTCTATGTTTGGTGAAGTTTTTCTTACAAGTCGGATTTATTTAAAGTATTCATTTGCTTGTAATAACAGAAAAAAGTAGGCATAAAACAAGCCAGGTAGTTTGACCAACTTCCACATAAGATTTGGCTCAACATAAACCTTAAAAGTTGAGTAAACTCAAAAAAGCTTTGCAGCCAGTTGCTTTACTTTTTTAAGTTGACTCAGCTTTTTATTTATTACAGTGTAGAAAGAGCTAAGTCACAACTTTCTAGGCCTCAGGAGAACAGAGAAACAACCGCGATGAAAGTTGATTAGCTACAAGTTTGTTTAACACAAGTTTCACCAACTAAACCTCAGTCAATATGAACATGCTGCATGTCCTTTTGAAGCACAGAACCTGGAGAATTCAATCGCTGAGTCAGTTTTACCTCAAATGTATTTTTGATTGCAGTGCAAAAAGCAACAGTATGCTAATGCTAACATGTGTCCCCCACTTCTATTGACGGGGGAACCACGTCATTTATTTTTTTAAACAAATGCTTGTCATTTAGCCTAGGGTTAGGGTTAAAATTGAGACTCACCACTGTACCAGCGAGTGAGTCTGGTCACCGCTGAGTCGATTCCATTTCCCACAGCGGTACATGTGCAAGCAAACAGGAAGCGGAGTAAACCAATCAGCAAAGGCCTGGCCTGCCGTTGGCTGTTTTGCGTTAATATTCGCGCAGGATTATGAATCTTGAAATTCATCCACTGTCGATGTGTTTTTGGTCATTTACCGTCGATTGGAGACTCACTCTTTCTCTCTCTCGTGCGCCGTTCGTAGATTGTTATTGAGGGAACGTCCACATCCCGTGAGTGACGCTGCTCGTGAACAACACGTGACGCAAATAAACAAATCTGATTGCACGGAAACGCCACCGGGGGAGGGGGGTCCTGACTGATTCATCATTCTGGTCTCACCAGGCTAATAATTTCCAATAGGTCCTGTGAGCAGAAGCAATTCCACATACGCCAAACCATCGGCTAAAACCCCATAGAGACTGGCAACCATTTAGCCTAATAGCCTATGCTACAGTCTACTTTTTAAAAATTGCATGTTATCAATTGCATAATTTTGTGTGTAATGATGCACCTCGTATACCTATTGCTAAGAAACAGGCAACACGCAATTTAGCCTGTCGTTTGTAACCAACTCTCTGCTGAAATGAATAATTAAACAATATTGCATATGTTCTCGTTTTCGGCTGTGCTCTGTGTCATGTCACCCAACCCCCCCTTCTGGAACCGTCATCTTAACATGGTGGAGGGGTTTGAGCTCTGTTTTCGGGGGCTTCGTGCCCCTGGTAGGGTCTCCCAGGGCAAACAGGTCCTAGATGACGGGTCAGACAAAGAGCGGTTCAGAAGCCCCTTATGAGAGACCAACAGGCCCGGTTAGAACCATGAGGCCGTCCTTCTGTGGACCCAACACCTGCAGGAGGAGCCATAGGGGCTGGTGCAATGTGATTTGGGCAGCTCCAACAGCTGCCCCCACGACCCGGCAACGGACAAGTGGAAGAAAATGGATGGATGGAAAACACCCAACCCAGGGAACATGGCGTTGAGCCCAACCAGAGAATCTATGGAGAAACTATGATTGAATCACCTAAAGTAATAAAATGATATCAGCCAATGCTGGAGTGGCCAAGTATTTGTGTTTTTACAGGATCGGTCAAAAATATCGGCCGTGCATATCGGCATCGGCCACTAAGAATCCCCAAAAATTGTCATCGGCCTTTATCGGTCGACCTCTAATGGCAATAGAAGCCAAAGTGTGTCCATATTTTTAGAAAGGTTGGTTTTCTTTGTTAGCAATGTCACATTCTGCCAGCTGGAAACTTGTTAAAAAAAATGGCGAAGTATGCATGATGAAGTAACAATCACAATCTTTGCAAGTGAATGACTTACAGAAAGGTGAAAGCGCCCCTTTGTTTGTGCCCATTCTGTATCTGTGTGTATGGCTTTCAGTCATCCATGCATGTTCCATAGTGTTCCATAGCAACAAAGGTTTCAAATCCATTCAACTTCATTGCTTTCTGGTCTTCCTTACGCCCTCAGCCCGGCCTGGTTTCATTCTCTGATAGTTGTGTCTATATTTTAAACTCCTCCACTTTGTTCCTTTTATGCTGAGTCCATCTCTGTGACCCTCCCTCCTTCTTCACACTCCGCTGCAGCCTCTACCTTGTCTCAGCAGTTTATTTTCTTTCTTTTTTTTTTTGGGAATCCCCATTTGCCGCACTAAAGCGGTCAGGCCTTAGTGCTGCCTCAGCCCGAAAGCGAATTTAAAAATGGCCATCGGTTCTGGGCTACTCTTCCTGTTTGGTTTGGCTGATGCGGTCTAAGGATGATGATACGTGTTGAATATAGAAAACGGCGGCCCGGGCAGTGGACTGTGGCGGGATTTGAATCACGTTTGAGCGGACCGTCCCAGAAGTCCTGCCCCGTTATGGCTTTCGTGCTAAACCTGTCAGACCTCACTACGGCGTCCGTCAATCTGCAGGGCTCTACAATGATGTCGAGCGTACGCGCAGGAAAACAATAAAGAGAGGACAAGGAAATACCAGCAGTGTGTTTGAGGTGGCTTTATATCAGGGGTCTCTAGCCAGAATTTAGTTCCCTCTTTATTCCTCATTTTATACTTACCTAAATGCATTTTCAAACCGAAAGTCATGGGTTTTGATCCGCAGCTATGCAGAAACAACTGTCGTGTTAATGGGCTGGGTCAATATTGTATTTTCAATAGTGTCTGAAGTGGTGCAGCCGCTTGCCCTGTTCCCTGTTGGAGGTTTGCTCTGACCGAGTGAATGGGACGGTGAATAGAAGGCGGCTCCGGTTTCTCTATGGCTTTCAAACGAACCCTTCCTGGTCGCTTTTACTATTTGCCTGACAGTTAGTTCATACCCGTGAGTAATGAGTCCGATTTACTCTCTTACACTTTGCTCATATTGAATTCAGTCTTTGTCCATGATTTATTACGGCTATGAAAGGTGTCATTATTGTAACAAGTGAGTGAATATAGATTTGTACTGTTCTGTCATTATGTGTTTAACCTCTTAACCCCCACCTGAACTGAGCACATTTTCTCCAGTTTGGCTTTGCCTAAATCTAAAAGCTTCTCGGACAAATAGTGACAAAAATTAGACGAAAACGAGGATGAAAAGTCAGCAAAAAAGTGACAAAAACGGGACAAAACTGCGACAAAAAAGCAACTAGTAACAAGCATTAGTAAAATGACCCCAAAAAAGTGATGAAAAGGCAATAAAAACGCCACATTATATTCAGAAGAATGTTGGTTTTCATGCTTGGTCTGAAAAAATTAAAAAGATTTGTTTCTTTCGCGGGACTGGACTTCTACTGTAACTGCTTTGAGGACAATTCATTCCATTATTAAAATGATATCTCGCGCTATTAGAAACCCTGAGTAGACCCACCACATAGGGATTGGGGGGGAAAAAAAGAAGAAATTGACCTGGTTCTGCAGATGAGAAAAGGCATTGTCGCTGCAAATAGAGGTGGGAGTGAGAGCATAGAGGCCTCCACTTTTCAAATGGAGCACGCCGTTGTTCCCGGTGGTTTCAGACAGGCCTCTGGGATGATCTGGGTCAAATGTGACAGGTGGGCGGGGCAGTAAGTCAGTTTAGTCCTTCTGTCGCAGTCCTTATTTGGATCTAATTTCTCATTGACACTTGGGTTTCACGGTATCAAGTGTTACAATCTGGAGACATTTTTGATGGCCTCTCAGTGCTTAATGTCAGCCACTTAATGAGTAGCTGACAGATGAATTTAGTCATTACAGTGGTGGTAACACTTTCGGACCGCAGGCTGAAGTGACTCAATTCCGATTTTTTTTTTGGGGGGGGAGCTGATTGGAAAAGCGTGAGTGAAGGCGCTCTCCTTACTGTCCCCCACTGGACTCCGCAGCGGCAGGTTTTTGTGTGTGTGTGTAAGGCACTGATTAGGTAATAACGTACTGCTTTTGTATTGTTATTAATGTATCAGCTCCCCACAACTTTAACATTGCCAGATCCGTGGCAAGATCACATACTGGTTGAATTTGAGAGTAATATGAACAACTCTGAATTCAGCATTAACACATGCTGTCTGAACGTAGCCTATCGGTCACCTGATAACGGCAATGCAATTTTCAAAGCCCATAATCCATTGCCGGACGGTTCCTGGCGCAACTGATTTGCTAACGTGCACTGTTTAATGTTATTTGTTAATTTATTGATAGCAGTGTGCTTTCTGTAGTTGTACATTTTATTCTGCATTGTTTTGTGACCACTGTGTGACCCGTGGGACTACGGATGGAAATTGGCCTTTGGCTACAATCCGGCGCGTTTACATGCTGGTATTCCATGTTTGTTTATTAACATGATTTTTCTTTGTTTAACATCTTAAAAATATCCAACCCAACTAAAATACCCAACATAAAATAATGTTTTTAGGCCTCGATTAGGCACAATATGACCCTAAAATAGTTTTGCTTTAGAGCATTTTTTTTTACATTTTTCAACACAAGTCCTCATTGATGAGGACTTGTGTTTGTCATGGTAGCAGTGGACTTGTGATTTAGCATGTACTTCCTTTTCTCACATGTTGCCCTGTTCCTTGGCCCGTGTCATCAGTGGGCTCTCCTCTTGAGTCCAAATGGTGTTTTGTCAGTCCACAAGGCTCTTGTGCCAAAAATGCCACTGAGCGGCACAGGAGACTGACTCTGTTTAGAGTCCTGCTGAGATAATCACAGGCTGAGAGCTGGGGGAGAGAAGTGGAGGGGAGCGAGGAGGAGGAGCTGGGCTGAAGAGGTGCTCAAACAACACTATGAGAACACACTGAGAGGAGAGATACAGGCATCCAAAACATAACATGAAGTTGTATATTCTAAGTGCAAGTGGTTTTTGAGATGCTTTGATCCTAAACCACACACGGATAAATCATTTCAAAAGCATCTTACTGAATACTGTGACGTTGATTGTGAAGATTTAAGAATACCGTTCAAGCCCAGAGTAGCTTAATGAACCTCAATGCAAAAACTGTGCCTCATACACCTTACATACATTTGAAAATGTCAAATAAGACCTGTGTGTGGAAAGGACAGACATCCCCCAATGAATGGGTGCGATCTGTGTCCTTTTCGAGGAGCAAGGGAATAATCAATATTGAAAATCATATACAAGCAGTCCTTTTTGCTAACGGCATGTTAACAAATAAATGGGGCTATGGTGAACGTAGTTTGAATGCAGAAATACTCAGAACAGATTCAGACCCAGTTCCAAAGGGTGCAGACACTTCTATTGTCGTTCTATTATACATGTATACATAATAAGTTGTTTATTGCTGAAAAAAGAGATGTGGTTATTACAAGAGAAATACAACAAATCAAATGTTCACAAATCAAAAACATTCCTGATTTAATGTCCACTTCCGGTTCCATGATTCTGATCTGAACCAACCCTGCTCATGGTCACAGGATGTATGTCCAGGCTGCTGTGTGCTCCACGACTCAAGGCCAATTAGAGCTTAATGAAAAGCTAATGAGACACAGTTTAGGGCTGACAGTAAGCGGAGCTGCTCAGTGTAAAATGATAGTGTTTCTTTTACCCAGTGTCCCTGTGTGTGTGGATGAAAAGAGAAAGCGAGAGCAAGACAGAAAAGGGAATGAGAGAGAACGAGATAAAGGGGCGTGTGTTTTCCTCCAAGATACAACATGGTAATTTTGCAATTGAAGGAGATAGAGTCACGTTCTGTTGCTTCTCTAAGTGTGGGCTGCGTTTAGTCGCACCATTTAACAATTTGTGTCTGCACAAACAGACATGTTTTTGGTGAAGCATGCACTCACAATCTAATTGTTTTCATGTTGTGGCTTACCCGAAAATAGTGTTCCCTAGTGCTACGGAAAGTGACTTTGAAACGCTTTATCCTATTAGACTTTATAATCTATTTCAGCCTTTCCTAAAGTCCAGAGTTTTACTCCTAGATTTAGAAATGAGAAATATCTCTCTAACTGTAGACTAAATATTAAGTGCAATATTGACACAAATACATATACATTTGATTTAAAAATCCATTTCTTTTCATGTGCTGGATGTGCAGACAAACACTGGAAGTCCCCTGAACGGTAGTGAGGGCCCCGAGTGGGCCCAGAACTCACGTTGGAAACCACTGCTCTAAATCAGTTGTAAATCTTTGGCTGTACTGGCTAAAAAACTGGATGCGCTGGAAGTTTCAAATTTAGACTATCATCTAAAAGTCCCACAAATAACAATAATAATGTGTGATCCAAAGCAGTGGAGGGAAATAACTGCTTTTTTTGTTTTTATACTTTATTGTCCCCTTAGGGAAATGTGTCCTCTGCATTTAAGCCATCCTTCAATGCCTCTGAGTAAGGAGCAGTGGTCAACGGCAGTGCCGCGCCCGGAGACCCATCTCCATGATGTGGAGCCAGGCTGATGGTTAGAATCACCTGGCTGGAGGATTCACCTATTGCACATGTTTTTAGTGGTAGGGGAAACCGGAGTACCCGGAGGAAACCTACGCAGACACAAAGTGCTTTTGAACAACACCGTTTCCCGTGGAGCACGCTGAATCTGGGGAGTTGTTAACATATGAGCACTAAGTAGCTGAAACTTCCTCGGCTTTCAGTGGCTGTTTTTCTAAAGCCAGACAAATACAAGGAACTGTATGGCACAATGTTTTACAGCACACAGCTTGAAGGCGTCCTCCCAGACGGCTCTGAATGTGGGTCAGTCCTACGCTCGATATTCTCCAAAGCACAGATTGCGTTGCTCAAGCAGCAGCTGTTTTAGCAAATGACTGCTTTAAGGGAATCAAAGGGGAGTTTGGTGGAGCTTGTGTGCTGGGTTATTTTCAGTGGGGTGCAGTGGGCAGAACTCGGAACCACAAACCAAAGGGAAGTCTTGGAGTTTGCACATAAAAAAAAAACGATCGTCGTCGAATATGTCCGCTCTAAACGGCTTCGGCCCAAAGGTCAGTGGTTCAAATCCCTTGCGTATTGCTGTTGTGTCCTCGGGCAAGACACTTCACCCGCCCAGCCTATGAATCTGTGCGGTGTATGAGGGAGTGAGTGTTTGGTGGTGGTCGTCGGGGCAGATTGGCTGACTATACTTCAACAAGCCGTTATTGTAATTATTGCATTTAGCAACTTCCTTTGCCGGCAAATGTTTTTTCGTCGAGTTCCTAAAGTGATCAAATGCATGTAAACAGCTCATCATCTAATTAAAAAGGCTGTGATTGAATCTGCGCCTAATCACAATAACACATTTAGATAATTGGATTAGTAATTGTTTGATTGTGGCTTGTGGGTATTCAGCTCTCAGGGACTATGTTAGGTCAAACCATGCAAATAAGTAAGTAAGTAAGTGTTTTATTTGTCATTCTGCAACCATACAACACAATAGTGTTCAGTTGTTAGTCCTGAGCCGCTTTGCCTGAGCGCGCCGCCATTGTGGGCCAACCTGACCAGGAGCACCTGGAGGAAAACTTGCTGGCTGCCTTCAGTGAGCCTCTGAAACGGTGCACTGTCCCTCACCTCCTCCTTCCTCTTTCCCCTGCGCAGCTCCCTCCGCTCCACAACAGTCTTTCACCATGTTCTCCTTTGTCCCTTCCTTGTTTCCTGTAGCGCCTCTTGTGACGCCTCCACTGTGCTGCAGGTGCCTCTTCAGTGTTTCAGAAGAAGACATGTGTAGGTCTCAAATGTCTTTAGCTCATAAGCTAGCTTCGTTTTGCTAGCTAGTTTGTTTACTTTTAAGAAGCTGCTTTCTTCAGGACCATTGTGGACTCTTTGCAGAAAAAAAAGATCAGCTGAACCTCATAAAAACACGGTAGAGACGTACGAAAGCATCCAGCAAAACAGTGTAGAACACAGAAACCGTTGCAGAAAAAGGCAAAAACTCAGCTGTACCAAGAGAGAGGGAAGTTGCCACTTGTTTATGCGTTGATTTTTATCATTACATATCGGCCAAGTATGAGATCTATCCTTAAATATCACTAATGTTTCTTCCCAAATTTGCTACTTCTTTGGAGCAAAAAAATTATGCTTAGTCATTATCCCATCAAATAAAATAAAAAAAACTATGCACAAAGGGACAAACCCTTTGAAGAGTCCTCTAACTACTGGCTGAAGAAAAATCTCGCCATCTGAAGGAGAATTCATGCACAGACAGCACCACAGTCCCTGTGCGGTCCGCCGATCAGATAGAGCTCAAACGAGTGTGTTCTTTAATAAAACATGATTTGGAGCATGTTTGGCCCCGGGGCGGGACACGGCACCGCAGATGGAGGTCGTCCCGTGAACACTCGGATTTGTGCCGCGTCATGTGAACATTTGCAAAAATCTGCTCAACATCAGAACCCACTACTCAAAGCCGGCCACAGGCAAAACCCACTGAAACCACAAGAATAATGTCAAAAATACAAGCCACGGTTTTTCCTCGCATCCATCCAGGCATGTCTTAGATTCATTTTTGGTTGTCAAAATTCAGCGGTTGTTTTTCAGTAGCCAAACCATCCATGCATATTCTTTCTCTGCTTGGTTAAACGCCTTGGGTTTCTACAGTGCCCTCTTGTACAGACACTTGAGAATAAAATTGTGCTACGGTAAACAGGTAGCTGTCAAAGTCTCAAATCAGTATATCAATATACAGAATGAGAACTCATGGATATTTTGTTACTCGCAAACATTATTGCACATTTTATATAACTGCAGTTTGAATCCCAATCACTCAAAGTGCGATTTCAATTTGATTAGGTTTACTTGCACAGGATACCTCAAGTATTCAATTGTTGATTACATATTTTTTCCAAAGCCTGCTGGTGAAAAGTGGTAGTAGTCAAGTGTGTGAACCTGATTTTACGCCAGTCGCGCTTTCAAGGACAAACTGTGTCTCTGTTACGCTCCATGTGTATTTATATACATAATTTCAGCGTGCATTCCCATAGTGTACATCTGCCACTGGCCTCAAACCAACCCTCGGGGCTAAATCGCGCATGAGACGCACCAACAACGCCACAGAAAAGCGAGTGAGCCGACATGCCGCACCACAAATACAGAGTGTATCAGGCTCTCCACGAGGGGCTGCCTGGGGCTATTGTGGCTTTAGGCCTGTGTTACTACCGTGGTGACAGGAGCACGGCCTAATGAGCTCCTAAGCCCAGCATTTGTCCAGCCGGCGATACAACTATAAACACTATTAGGGGCTACACGCTCTGACAGACAGGGGTTTGGTGTTGTGGTTTAGAAATTGACTTTTTGTATCTATTTCTAGAACTGGCAAGTAGCATTAGATTGTATCTCAACCAAAGGGAAGGCCTGCAACAGGAAGGGCATCAGAGGAAAAACAAATGTCTTCAGAACAATGCTAAATCATGGCAAAGTACGTAGTACCAAATCGTGGTACAAATCGATGCTAAGCGATCTGTCACATTACAGCTCTTCCTTGGTCAGATGATTTCTCTAAAGTACATTGACTGCACTTAACGTATGGCAGCATTTGGCCTTCCTCTTTTGCACACGCAGTCTTCAGATTAGTCTGCATTGTCTAAGGCGGTTTGTCAAGGCCTCCAACTTCTCCACGACACTGTGCACTTTTCAATATATGCGAATGTAACAGAGCACCGTGTTATTACCGCTGACTTTAGGCCGAGTTTTACCCCCGTCTCGGCGTCCGCTGTGGTCAAAAAGTGCCGAGTCACTTCAAAATTCAGCCTTCTGTGGCACGGTCCTCACCACAACATGGCATTTATCAGATCAGGCGCTGTCCCAAACCCAACAGCGGCAGCATTCTTGTGGCCGCCTGCGTTCAGAGCAACTCGGGGATGGGGGGAAAGAAAGCCACCCCAATGTGAACGTAGCCGCTGCCGAGCCCATACCCGGAGTTCGGTGTATTTTAGGAATAAGGTTATGATAGGGTCAACGCAGCGAGGCCAGTCATTATCTCCAGCACAGTTATTTTCTTTGGGGATGTTACTCTTCGGCCGCTTCAGAGCTGTACAATTATTTTGTTCCTTCGCTAACCATCCTCGGTTTTTCTAAGACGGGCAATAGTCAGTGTCCCGAGACCGCACTGGGATGACGTAAACCCATGTTTAATCTGCCATAAACTGCTGATTTGTCAGTTTGTTTTGTCACTAATTATGTTGAATTCAATGGTTTAGTGGTGTGTAAAATCCAATAACATAACATTTCTTGAGGAGGCAATGTGAGGCCCTAAGGCACCTATGTCCAAAGTGCGGTCCAAGGGCCAATGTTGGCACAATGGAATGGATTTCAATAGTAATCACCTATTGAAACACTACATTGCTACAATTTACCCTATTTATTCCTTTATTTTACATAATGAGCATGCAAATGTATATCTATCTCAAGTCTTCAATGGATTCAATACAAAGAAGTCCTTTTTTTGTTTGTATTTTATTTTATTTTGTCCTTTGTTTTAATATTGTCCAAATCAGCACTGACCATTAAAAATGGAAAATTATGGGCTACATGTGTTTAATGTCAGAGTCCATGAGCAGAGAACATGAAGGGCACATGCCAAGAATCCCTGAATTACGGTGCTATAGGAAAATGTTATAATGACTATGGCAAACCACAACATTGACTTTCGCAGACGGTGCACTATTATTTGAAAGGCAATTTGGAAAACCTCAGCCACGAACTGGTCATACACCAATTTATTTGACTTGAACAGAAAAAGAAGACAAGTTCTGGAAAAAAGTCTCAATCTGTAACATTTCTTTTTCACTCTTCTTGTTGCAGGATGGAGTGACGATGTGATGGAGGTGACTATGGGCCAGTGGGCAGGATTACGAGCCCCTCTTCTGCACCAGGCCCTGACACTTTTGCTGCTGCTGCTTTTGGAGCCCTGCCTCGGCCAAACCACGCCTCAGGATGGACCTCGTTTCGCCTTCACGCAGCCCGTCTACCACGCCACGGTCTACGAAAACTCTGCAGCACGCACCTACGCCAACAGTAAAGTTAAAATGGGCATCCACTTGGCTCAGCGCTCCTGGGATATCCGCTATAGGATTACTTCCGGAGACGATGAGGGTTTTTTCAAAGCGGAGGAGTACGTTTTGGGGGACTTCTGCTTTTTGCGGATAAGGACTAAAGGCGGGAACGCGGCCATTTTGAACCGGGAGATCCAGGATAACTACGTACTGACGGTGAAAGCTTTGATAAAAGGCGAGGCTTTGCTGGAAACGTGGACAAAAGTTAGCATCCAGGTGTTGGATATGAACGATTTGCGTCCGCTGTTCTCACCGACAACTTACTCGGTCACTATATCGGAAAGCACTCCTCTCAGGACTAGCATAGCACAAGTAACAGCCACAGATGCAGATATCGGCTCCAATGGCGAATTTTATTATTTTTTCAAAGATAAAATGGAGCTGTTTGCAGTTCACCCGACTAGCGGTGTAGTGTCACTTAGCGGAAAACTCAACATCGACGAACAAAGCCGATATGACTTAGAAATCTTAGCTGTAGATCGCGGTATGAAACTATATGGAAACAATGGAGTTAGCAGCACAGCTAAGCTTTTTGTCCATGTAGAAAGAGTCAACGAACATGCACCAACTTTGAATGTCATCACTCATACGCCATCATTGCTGGAGAAAAACCCTGTTTACGCAATTGTCACAGTGGAAGACTTGGATGAAGGTTTGAATGGAGAAATAGACGCGTTAGCTATTGTAGGAGGCGACCCTTCTGAGCATTTCTTTGTCGAGCAAACTGATGATCACGAGTTTGCAATAAAGGGATCTGAGCCAGTCAACTGGGAGACCTACCCTTTTGGTTGCAATCTAACGTTGCAAGCGAGAGACCGGGGAACGCCAGTAAAATTCTCAGACGCCAAACTTGTCCACCTTACAATTCGGAAAAATGAACCAAAGGATGTCAAATTTGAGAAAGAGGTTTACGAAGCCAGCTTAAATGAAATCTCCCCACCTGGCACGATTGTTGTAGCTGTTAAAATTAATCCGGAGCCAGATGATGCTGAATATATTCTCACCCCATCTGCCGATTCAGCATTTTTCAGGATCAACACAATGACAGGTGTGATCTCCACTTCTCGCTGGTTCACGAAAGTCTCCCAAGATGTCTTCAATCTGGAGGTGTTAGAGGTAGACAGCGAGCTAAAGGTCAAAATCCGCGTAAGCATCGATGACGCTAACGACAACACACCGACATTCGCACAATCCTCATATGAGGTTTTTGTCAATGAAAGCGTTCCTATTGGGACCAATGTGCTCACAGTATCGGCCGTAGATGACGACAAAGGCGAAAATGGCTATATAACCTACAGCATTTCCAGCCTGCAGCCTGTGCCGTTCAAAATCAATCAGTTTTCGGGAATAATTAACACAATTAAAGAGTTAGACTTTGAGTCTTCGTCTGAGAGTTTTGTCTTTGTGGTTAGAGCGTCCGATTGGGGTTCTCCTTATAGACGAGAGAGCGAAGTTAACGTAACAATTCGTGTAGAAAATGTGAACGATAATCGGCCACTGTTTGAAAAAGTTGCCTGCCAGGGAGTAATTTCAAAGGACTTTCCTGTTGACGAAATTATCACCACAATGTCCGCCATCGATGTTGACGAATTAGAACTGGTCAAATACAAAATTATTTCGGGCAATGAATTTGGCTTCTTCGATCTAAATCCAGATTCGGGGGTCCTTACTTTGCTGCGTTCCCTCACCACAGCTACTCCTAAAAATGGCGTCTTTACCCTCAAGATCACCGCCACAGACGGGGAGAACTATTCCGATCCAATTTTTGTCAATATCACGATCGTACAGGGAAAAACGTCCCCGAAAAGTTTCAACTGCAAAGAGACAAGAGTGGCACAAAAGTTAGCAGAGAAGCTACTCAAGAAATCTAAAGCCGGCTCGAAACCCAAAATAGAAGAAGGCTTTATTGACCTATTTTCCATCAATCGACAAATTCCACAGTTTGATAAAGCATTTCCAACAGATATCAAAATTCGAGAAGACCTTAAAAAAGGCACTGGCATTTTACAAGTAAATGCCTATGATGGCGACACTGGCTTCAATGGCCAAATTGTCTATGCCATTTCGGATGGGAATACCGATAGTTGCTTTACAATTGACATGCACACTGGACTTATTAGCGTTTTTCTTCCAATGGACCGGGAAAAGAGAGATCGCTACCTGCTAAATTTAACAATATATGATCTTGGACAGCCACAGAAAAGCTCTTGGAGACTTCTTACTGTTTTTATTGACGATGCCAACGATAACGCACCACAGTTTTTGCAAGAAGCTGGCTACAAAATTGTCATTCCTGAAAACACGGCAATAGGAACAGACGTCATCCAAGTTGAAGCCACAGATAAAGACCTTGGTTCCAATGGTGAGATCGCCTATTCTATTCTTACCAGCGCCACACAATTTGCCATTAATTCATCTACTGGAATTGTTTATGTGGCCGGACAACTTGACCGCGAGTTCATACCGAGTTTTAACCTGAAAATCGAAGCCAGAGACAAAGCGGAGAAGGGCAGCCAAAAGTTTTCCGTCACAACTTTGAAAATCGCCTTAGAAGACGTCAACGACTGCCCGCCGTTGTTCATACCTAGCGTTTACAAAGCCAGAGCGTTGGAGGACCTTCCTGTTGGGACCGTCGTGGCTTGGCTGGAAACTCAAGACCCAGATTCAGGATTAGGGGGTCAGGTACGATATTCCCTGGCCAACGACTACCACGGATGGTTTGATGTGGACAAAGCGAGCGGGGCTATCCGGTTAACCAAGGAGCTGGACTATGAAACGCAGCAATTTTACAACCTCACCGTTCGAGCCAAAGATAAGGGGCGCCCCGTTTCTCTTTTATCTGTGACTTTCGTGGAGATTGAAGTGGTCGATGTGAACGAAAACCTCTATGCACCGTATTTTAACCAATTTGCTTTAACTGGATTAATTAAAGAAAACTCGCGCATTGGAACTACGCTTCTTCAAGTCACGGCCAACGACGAGGATGACGGTCGCGATGGGGAGATACAGTACTCCATTCGAGACGGCAGTGGCCTGGGACGCTTCGCCATCGATGAGGAGTCAGGTTAGTCACTTTCTTCTTTGCCTTTTGTCATATTTCATGAACTGCAGCGCTGTTAATTTTTTCCCAACTGTTTGTCTGAACTCTGAAACTTGCTGTTGGTGATTGAAGAGATGTTTTAGAGTTGATTTTCTTTTTTTTTTGGAATCTCCCTTTTGAATTATGGACCCCAGCAAATCATCTATCCCTTGTTAAATGTTTTTGTTGCATTTCTTGTAATGGTTTGTTGTAGTTTGCAATGAATGCCTCTTTTATCTGGGCTCGAGGTTGACATAAAGGGCTTGTGATGATATATATATATATATAAAAAAATGTTTATGATTTCTATTCTGCTATGCAATGCCGGATTATTATTTATTATCATGATCATCATCAACAATGGTCATCCAAGGTCCACATCTGTGGGAACCTCCTCGCTAAACCATCCCCACTTGGACGAAATGCCAAGAATTTAGACTTCGAAAAGGAAAATGAATGCTTAAAATGTTGCCACTACCAGACTATATTTTCTCACTCTACCTTCCATTCCCCACAGTATCTCTTCACCTGTCCAGGTTATTAATCCCCTCAGTTGTCCTGCTCTCCCATCTTTTCCAACCTGACGCTATTTGGGTGAATTTATCGCGGGCTCTGGGTGCAGAGATGGCCGCTCTGACGCCCTGTTTGTGCCCGTATTGGCCGCTGTAATTCTCTTTAACTTGTAATTGTGTTTGTAGTGTTTCTTGCGGCTCGGGGCTGATTTATGGAGCTTGCCAAGGCTCTGCTAACAAGGGTCATAAATCCTGCTGCGCCGCTGCTGTTAATCACTAAGGGACCTGCACTGGGCTCAGCTCAGACCAGGAGCAGCAGGAGCATGGATGGGCACATTTGATGGTCTAAGGACTTTTCTAGTTTTAGTTTGGATCGCGGCATGTGGAGAGCTCAAAGTATTTTTCTCTATTTTATTTATATATTTAGCCCCAGGCTTTCTCTTGGTCCTGTTCCATTGGAGCCAAACTGGTTGTGTCTGTGCTTCTGTAACTTCGAGAGACTTAATGAATCAATATGAGCAATGTCCAAAAGAACACATTTATTAAATCCACTTCAAGGCATTTGTACTTCTAACGGCTTGTGCTTTACAAGCTTGAGAAGTATGACACTAGGCCATTATTTCTTCACTCTCCACACTTAGTGGTGGTGCTACTTCTTTTTTTTTCTCCCAAGGATTTTTGGCCAGGAGGCTTTATTGGACAGAAGAGCACAGGGTGAACGGAGATCGAGAAATAGCAAATCAGCAAATTGTGCAAGCTGGGACTCAAACCCAAGACATCGGAAAAGCCTCACCGACTTTTGTAGTGACAACATGGCTGCCAATCAGGCACCTGCACTCACCACATTCACACATTTGTTTATTGGTTTATTTGGTCGGGACAGTGCATGTTAATGAACATACATGGATCTCATGCATGTAAACACACCACACCAGGTTGTAGCCATGGGCTAATTTCCATCCGTCGTCCCCCATGCGCACTCTCAAACACACTCTCATTCATCCAGGCCTATTGTACATGTTTTAGCGGTAGGGGAAACCGGAGTACCCAGAAGAAACCTACGCAGACACGGGGAGAACATGCAAACTCCACACAATAAGTCCAGGTGGGAATCAAACCTGGGACCTTCTAGCTGTGAAGCACGAGCGCTAACCTTTGCGCTACCATTTAATTTCAATATACATTTCCCCATGTGTCTTTACAAAACATGTGTTCAAATATAGAAAATATGTATTAGCTCCTAACAATTATGCTTCATATAATCCCGGATAATCCATGTTCTTTCCTGTGATTTCGAAACCCTTATGAATCTCCGGTATATCAAAAGCACAGGCACAAGAGCGTGGGCGTCTTTTTTTCTGTTTCCGCAGCTAATGAAGTGGTGGGCGTTTGGTTAAAGCAGAGAGGATCTGTAGAGCTGCTGTAGTGTGCGTTACCTGCACTGTCTGGGCCTCAGCGTTGGACCTCATTTGACCCTTATATCATAGCTCCGATTGTAGTACATTCTGAATAATGGGTGGAGGTTTCAATCTTCACCCATTATTCAGAATGTACTACAATAGAGCTGTAACCTGCCTAGTAAATGGTGTCGATTTAACGTTGATTCAAAACATGACTTTTGACACTTTTTTTGAAGTTACTGCTGTACCTTCAATTTACCAAAGCATATCAAGTAATACCTGCAAAAAGCATAAAACCTTCTCTTTAAAATCATGATTTTTTTTTAGGTTAACCCTGCGCTGACATGGCAACTCATTCCATGAAATCTCTGACAAAAGCCACTGAGTCAAATCAGTAAAGAAGCAGGTCAAAACTAGCGGCTGGTAGAGAGCACATTTTGACAGTAGCCACATTTTGTCCGCTTATGGAAACACGACTAATTCCCCCGTCATATGCTCCCCACTGTTGCTCTCGTTTGTCAGTGCAGCGTATAGCCGTCTGAGCTGCAGCTGTGACTGAGCTTTCCCACTCGGTCGGCTCCTGGACGCACACTGCCGTCCCCCGACACAAAGCTGGTTTTGTGGGGGGACACAATGGCCCTCCTCCCCGGCCCCTTCAGATCCATCAGCGCAGAGTTCAGTGGTTCCCAGGCACAAGTGACAGTCTGATTAAGAGCCTACTCACTGTGGGCAAGCTGCGCCGGGCCGTGGACCTCCACTGCCTCCACTGTAGCTCAGCGAGGTGCCCTGTGCTGCGCAGGTTAAAAGTCAAATATCAAAGGTTTTTGACTAAAGTACAAATTGCCAAACAAATACAAGAATCGTGTCCATTACAGAACCAATTTGCAGAGGCATAACGTACAGATGATCTAATGGCAACAATTGGAATTAGGGCTGAATGCGATATGCAATACGGCTGTGCAATATTGCAATAATGATACCGTCGCCGCAGAGTTATGGGGGAGTCTGTGAACATGTGCTTTTGTTTTGATCGCGTTAACAGAATTACGGCCGAGTTGGGTTTTTTAGTTTGACCTGTGAGAGCCTGTAATGCTTAAGGAAGAACACAAGCCAGCGCAATGTAAACGAGGAAATGAATGTGAGGCTGCCATCAGGGCACCGCTCTCAGTGCTGCCTGTCATAAAGCACACCTCAGTCGACCTCTTTTAAATAGCGACGCCCTTTCGCCAGTGGCGCAGGCACATAGCGCAACAACTGCGCCCATGGAGGACAAGCATCGAGTTTAGAGTTTGCGCTGTCCTTGCGTCAGGCAGACAATCTGGCTCCATATGCTCCATTCTAACACAAATCAGCAAAAAGATGACTTAAAAACATACTAGATCGGGACCAAAACAAAAGTGACTAAATTTGAACTAGGTTAGTTAATGTTTAAAATTCAAAATGGAACTTTTTCACTTTTATAAGTTTAATTCATTGTTTGTTTTTGGCTGGATTTGCTAAACAAAATGTGTCGATCTCAGTCCGATGGAAACTTTAAGTGATGTTGCGTCTCGCGATACGGATATGGCATCACTTAATATCGCGATACGATATTTTTTGCGATATATTATGTAGCCCTAATTGAAATTGCTGTTTTGTTTTGATCGTCGTTTGTCATACACTGCCCTAAGAAATAGTGCCCATGATGGTAATTGGCGATGATGAGGATGTGCCCTAAAACATTATAATTTGGGCTTTTATCAATGGCCGCTTGCTGCTCTGCTTTATGACCACGACACATTGCTCCGCCATTGCTGTAGTACCTCTATATAGCCGCTAGTCTCCCAATAGGAATCATTGCACTTTAGACACACTAAAAACAACTTTAGACCCCGGTGCCTAATTTTTTTGAACTTTCTACAGCTAGATATTCCTCCTGTGATAACGCTGGGTTAGTCACAAGTTAAGGCTGGTGTTTGTAAGAACATTTTTAGAAATCTTGTACTTGGTCGGACTGTTAGCATTGGAGCTGCGCGAGCTACACGTCACGCAAGGGCCGAGTCTACAGTGAAGATCCCGCCCTTATGCCCTTTTTAGGAACATGCTTCGTCAGAGCTGGGGAGGAGGAGTCATTATGGTAAACGAGGAGGAGTTGTCTATTCTTTTTAACGGTCCATGGCTTTTGTGCTATTTATTTTGATGCTGTTGATGCAAATTCAGATGGAAATTATTCAAACTTGCGTCTTCCATCAATTTGATAACAGCCCCCTTCATGTTGTAAAGCCTAAAAAGTTGGGGTCACACTAAAAAGACATTGCTTTTCACTTTAAGTTGCTTCATATAAGTTACTGGCTGTATATTTATCTAGATGGTTGCTAGCTCCCTTCATTTTGTCGTCTAATTAAAAACAACTTCTTTTCCTGTCTGTGCTGGCCATATTCTCTAACCAGTTAGAGAATTTGCTTCCACTGAAAGCATTCACTCCAGTACTCCTCCACTTCTCTTCTTCATAATGAACTCTTTGTAATTAAGTGTCATGTTTTGAAGGCATTTCAGGCATTACCGAACAGTGTTTACCCTCTTAGTTTGTAAACCTTGTCTACCCTTAACCTGCGAAGTCTGTGACCGTCAGCTCCGGCTAATAACGCCCCACAGTGCTTTTATCCCAGGCATTAGTAAATTAATGAGCGCATTTATCATAATTACACGGCGCTGCTGCCGCGTGGTGGAGACCGGATCAGGCATAACCCACCGTGTCGCCGAGTGTCATCTCCAAAAAGACACAGGACGATTCAGATAATTACAGCTCCAGCGCTCATTTTTACTTTTAAGGATAGCCTGCATTAAAGTACTGCGATGTTGAATGGGCGTTGCAGTGTTAGAAGGAGACTTAATTTCAGTCATTGAGGCGTCGTCTTGTGAAAATAGCTGGATTTTTCTATTGTGATTCTGCCCTCGTTTCATTCCGTGTATCTGGTTGCACGTCATGCCCATTCCCCTGTTTCCTGTCAGGGCACTTCCAACTTTTTTATTCGGGAAAATGTCAAAAATAAGTGTCATATTTTGTAGTCCTTTTAAACCTGGGAGCGAGTGGTGCATTAAAAATGAATGGGGGAGCAGCCGTCACTGTCTGAATGCTGCCGTCCTGGTTTGACACCGCCTTTCTCCGAGCTCTCATTAGCAGCAGATCAGATTGTGTTCAGTTTTGACAATGACGTCCAAGCGATTTACCAAATACTAATAAAAATACAAAAAATAAGGATAGCCGACTAGCCAAAACCTGATTTTTCCAGCTACTTTACTCTCGTCATTTCTGTACTAGAATGCATATTTGAAAATCTGAAAGTCACTGTTTTTAATATTGTTATTTAAACACCCACATTATTAATACTAGAAGAAGAAGATCTTTATTTATAGCGCCTTGCACAGACATGGTCACAAAGCGCTTTACATGAGACACTTCACATTCAATCCATACTCGGTGGGGGTAAGCTACCTTTGTAGCTTCAGTTTCCCCTGGGGGAGACTGACAGAACATCCATTCACACACACATCATTCATCCTGGACTATTGTACATGTTTTTAGTGGTGGGGAAACCGGAGTACCCAGAGGAAACCTACGCAGACACGGGGAGAACACACAAAGTCCACACAGAAAGACCCCGTCCAGGCGGGAATTGAACCCGGAACCTTCTTGCTGTGAAGCGAGAGCGCTAACCACAGTGCTACCGTGCCGCAAAAAAAGGGGTAAACATTACCACTAAAAAAGAGTATTTCTTTTATGTTGGTCTTTGATCATGTAGATAATTTTTTTTATTATCATTATTTCAGCATGTGCAGAGTGTCATTATGTGTTCTTAATTTGATGTATTTTATTTAGTAATTGTATTTTTTTCTTTTGTTTTTTTCACAATTATATAGGCTATGTCCCCGTTTCCCACGGTGTGACCCAACAGTGAGAATAAATGCGATACATATAAACGCACAGGGGTCATGAGTCCCATGAATTGTTATAATGGGGGTTGCTGCTCCAAAAGGTTGAGAACCACTGTGTTAGAAGATGAGTTGGGGATGTCCTGCTCTCAGCAAAGTTATAATTCACCCCTCCAATGATGACAAAATGGAACTTTATTATATAAGATACAATGTTACACAGTATGGTTAAATGTGTGTTAATCGTCACGGTGGCCAGAGAGAGACCATCTTCACCCTATTGTGGTTTGACGTTATGAGCAGCGCGAATGGTCTGGCACAAAAACAACATGGCTGCTGTGTTGCATGACGGACAGCTCGCGCGGTTGTCATGGAAACCTTATCATCGGCCGCTGTAGGCTTGGGGGTTTGTGTATGCATGGGCTTTGGGCCAAATCTGTGCGGCTGGTTCGAGTGAATTGAGGCCAGAGATAGTGATGGACGTTAGATTGTGTGGGGATTTTTTATGGCGCGTCGGGCTATACAGGAAACGTGGTTAGGGTAGCAAGTACCGGAGTGCAGACCTTCTCCGTGGTGTGCAAGGATTCAAGCTCAAAGCATCTACAACCACCAAAACAGTAAGGTCGTGTTTGTAGGAGATGCTTTTAGTGGTTTATAAAAGGCACTAAAACAGTACTTGAATGTAGGTTGCCTTCAGTCACCGATGCACATGTCATTTCTCATTTGAAAACTAAGAACCTCCAGAGTTCAGTGACTGGGCTTTAACTACTGGAGGCCTGCACTAGCACTGACTAGGACTTCATTAGGGATGGATGCACATTTCCAGACCGGTTTCAGCCATAGACTTGGCAACTAGGGCTGAAAGATATATCGTTATCGTAACGATATCGAGATATGAACATTCAAGATATTAATATTGAAAAAGCAAGATATAAACAATATAGATTTTCATCAATAAAACTGCACTCTTTTGTATTGTGATGTTTTAATTTTTATGAAAAATATGAAAATATTTCACCATACCCGTAGTTATATCGTATCGTATCGATATCGAGATATCTGACATAAATACTAAGATATGAAATGTTGTCCATACCGTTCAGCCCTAGTGGCAACCCTGAGTTTTGCTTTCTGCTTAGATAATAGAATGTGAAATAAATCTACTTAACAATTGTTAACAGTCAGTTGATTTTCAAACGCTAACCTGTTATCTGCCATCTCAGGGTCAGGTTTAGTGTTCGCAATTATGTATATCTTATCTTAACAGCCTACAGTATATGCCAGTATGATCATTTGAAAGCCAAGACCATCTAGTTTCTAAATATATGTGTAAGATCTGTGAGAGTGAAACACAACAACACTTACATCACGTTTGCCGTTCCTAACCCTAATCATAACCTAATTCCTCCCTGATCAGGGAAAGAAGTAACACGTTAACATGCAAGCATAAATAAGAAAAATCTAAACTTTCTCTAATGACCCCAAAACTACTTTTAACAAACGCTGAATTATTAATATAGTTTTCTACTCAACGAAGAGGAGCAAAGTAGTTCAACATCCCATAAATACATAAATAACGGAGAATGCTACATGCTAACGCTAGCTATGATTGCCGTTTTTTGCCTCTACTGAACAATCTGCTGTAAAAAAAAAATATATATATACATATGTACCCGATTTAGACTTGACTTTATCTGTGTGTGATAAATAAGAAAATATAAAAGTAAAAATTAAAATATAAATATAAAAGTCCTCCCAAAAACGGCTAAAAAGAGTGAAAAATTGTGTTTCCCAAAAGATACCTCGGCGAGGCCACGCCCCCTAGGATGATACAATGCCGTCTGTATCTATAAGTTGTACTGCATAGACCTATTGTAAAAGATAAATAAATAATAATAATATTAAAATTAACGATATGGCCGTTGACATAGCAGTATTACAGATGTGTGATGTAATGATCCCAAGCAGAATCTGGACGTCCACCCTTTTACACAGTCACTATAATGCATTCTCATGAAATTTCGACAAAGAAATCTAACTTGTTGAAGCCGTGCATATTTCCCTTAAACCACTGGCCCATATTTTCCCTTGTAGATGTGAAACGTCCTGCGCCATGTCCGGCATCATTCGCTGCTTCGCAAATGTTAAAAATAATACATTTTTGTTAAGTCTGGGGCAGAAGTAGGTCGGCTCAGACATAGCAGTGGTTCACCGTCGCGGCCTGTTGTTTGTTTGTGTCTTTGATGAAGAAAACATGTCAGTCTCCAAACGCCCCAGTGGGTTTGGAATAATAATCCTGACCTCCATTTACTGCCAAATGCACCAAACCAGGACCAAAAGTCTGGGGCTGGACGATCGGGCACAAAACGCCCCCCAAAAAGAACAGAAGAAAAATTAGAGATTTTTGTGTTATTTGATTGTTGATATTAATCTTAAAAAAAAAAGTCCACCTCTTTCCAAACACTGCTGCGTCTTTAGGTATCACTGGCTCTGTCCTCAGCCGTTCCAAATGATTTTCTCTATTCTTTTTTTTTTCATTCACAGCATTGGACGTATTAACACGCAAGAATGCAAACAAGCGCTAAAAATAGTCACAGGCAATTTATTCCAATCGCACTTTTATCTTTGCTGCATGTTTGTCCTGACCCTATTTCCCACGCTGCTGGCTGCTGATTGGAGGCCGCTGCGTTAATTAGGCGTTACCATGGCGATCACTTGGAGGGGTGATTTAACTTCGCAATACATTTGAATTGAATCCGTTTTCCACATCCTAAGATTACATGTGGTGTGCATGTATTGGTCTGACTATTTTCCAGCAGCAGTTTCTAAGCTTCATTATCTATTGTATATTCCTATCAAGTCGTAAAAAAGATGTATTCAAAATGGGGGATTATGTTTTCAGTTTTATGTTAATTTGTACAAAACTGCCCATCTCTAAAGCCCCGGTGCAAACAGCCTCTGTAGGTTTTCGTGCGTGTGTGCTCTTGTCCAGTGGTCGTTGTGTGTCTCCCACTCGCTCTGACCCCTCACTCCTCTACAGTCCTTCACTCTGGGGAGAGCTTTTTCGCTGACAAGGGCACTGCAGCTGAAAAGTTGAAATATTCTCGCCAAGAGCGGGCCGTAGCAGCACAAGTGCAAACAATAACCGAGACTCGGTTTCATGGTGAGGCTGTGTGGCCTCAATCAAGCTATTGAGGTTTTATCGAAAGGTTAAACCCTCATCCAAAACATACCTACCTTCAGTAATCCTGCCTTCAGTAATCCTACAAGTAAAGTTTTTGTTTTTTTAGGCAGGTACATTGACAGGTTTTCATGATTTTGAAATGTTTACTCATTTAGATGTTGTAAGTAATTATTATCATTTATTTCAGTGAAGCAGCAATTTTAATGAAGAAACATTGGGCAGAAAAGTTATTTTTATTTTTAAGCCGCTGACAGGAAGTGACATTGACTTAACATGGTTGGCACGGCAACAGTTTAAATTGTTTGCCTCGTTCTATGTCACTTCCTGTCAGTGCCCAAAAAGGTGAAAATATAAAAATCACAAAAATGGTCAAACTATGGAAAGCTGGGTACATCTTTTAGCAAAATCTGAAATATAATCGTGCAAACTATGTTTTAGCAAAAATCGTGTGATCCTTCAATTTTGCACCCTTTCAAGACCCTAATGTCAAAAAATTTACACTCCAAATGGAGCCTTAAAATTACCATACATTCATATTTTTTTATGCTTCTTTTTACAAAAATCTTCAGTAGCTTTTGAGTCATTTTGATGGGCTGCGGCTCCAGTGGACCTGAAATCCACACAAGGGCTAAGTTATGCTACAAAAACATGAAGAAGATGTTCAGAAAGCCTAAATAAAGCATTATATAGAAACATTAAATATTTCATACAATATCCCTACATTCTTGTAAGCTTATAGGTGGTGAGTGGAGCCTATCCCAGTTACTATAGGCCTTATCCGAAAAAAACACAAATTTGATATTAGTGCATACGGACTGCATCAATCCAGTCTCACATTCATTCCAAGAGCTTTTAATATCACAAATGATCCCATGACTGTGTGTTTTCACCAATGGGTCATCCACAAAGAAAATGAAACCTGAAACCACTCTTCCACTATGCAACCCACTGTAAACATTATAGAGGAGTGTTTATTCCTCTTGAACTTTTAATCTCATTTATGACTTTTTAATATGCAGCGGTAGCATAATTTGTTCTCAACATAACTATCGCGCTCTTGTGCGGATTCCGAAACAAAAAAAGGACGCCATTTCAGATCTCTGACCGTTACCGATCATCCACACACCTCATTTGCACAGGCTAGGTGAGTGTCTTGCTAGTGTGAGCAAAAGTGGGATTGGAACCAACTCCTGGGTCACAAATTTCGACTTTGAAAGGTAGAAAATGAATAGTACTTTAGGAGTAAATTATCGTCGATTAAAAAAGCAACAACATGATTTGTGATTTCTTTATTCAAATGCCCTGTAACAGATTTCCTTTCCTGGTGGAATGCAAATTGGTTTGTCCTAAAAAAAGGCATTTTGCAAAAGAAGACCTTTGTACACTGGCCCGCATTTTTGATTGTGACACAATCGCGCCCTGAAAGTTGCGAAACATGCTGATGTTAGAAATGTGAAATGACAATAACATGGCGCCTCCATCACTGTTTATAAACAAAGAAACATCAGGTATAGGGCCACTAAGTGTGTCAAAGTCATTAAAGTCGCAGAGGACAACTATCCAGGCCACAGGCAGAGCCCCTCATTTATCACTATAGAGGAAAAGATGAGAAAGTGTGCCGCGGATAGAGACATGGGGGGGGGGGGGAGGTCAGCTAGTCTCACCGTGAGCGGAATATTAGCCGCAAAAACCTGCACGGTAACAAGAAAGTACCCCGAGCCCTGCGGATTAGCGCAGGAGACCCCGCAGGTAAAGCCTCATTAGCCGTTAGCATTAGCGCGATAACGCTGTGGGGCACGGTCCATCCGCAGTAATGGCCTGTATCAGTGCGAGTGAGGTTAACACAGCCGAAAGAACAGAGGGGCCGCTAAAGCTCTGCTAAACTGCACCCGAGGAGGCCAAGACAAATAGGAGAGATAGACAGAGGAGTGAGAAACGGTTCGACTCGTTTTTCTTTCCTTTGTGAAAAATATAACTGATAGACTTTATAACCAATGGATACTGGACATTGTAGTTCTCTGAAGAGGACTTTGCATGAATTAAAGTTGCAATTTCGATTTGATTAGAATTTTTCAGCCTCCTGGTCGGTTACCCCGGTGTATCACAAACACACATTACATTGCTCATATTCAAGATGGCAGCTGTTGCAAATGAAGTTGTTTTTTGGGTCGTGCAACAAGAGAAAATTTGAAAACGTACCTTCAGTTTTTGCCCGTTGCTTGAACTATAGACCCATGCTTAGACTAAAGTAACACAACTTGAAGCTTTTGTTACCATACCTCAAACACATGTCCCCATACCTTAAACAAAAGTGCTGCTTTGCACTCTAGTTGCAATCCTGTAACACTTACTCCTTTATGCAACACACTTGGTCCTGCATGCTACACTCTATTTCATACATAAGACACTTCGTTCAAAAATGAAATCTCAGGGTGCCATTTGGAAAACACGTATCCAAAATACAAAACACATCGGGTAATTGCAACCACTCAAATACACACCGGAAGGCACTGACTTGCTAAACAACACCAAACAGCCAGCTACAAAAAGCCCTCAGTTTAACCATTTCAACAAACATGGATGGAGGGACAGCGAGAGGCTACGGAGCCCTGGAAGTGACATCAGACAAAAACATTTTAGGGGGTGAAAAAATGAAAAAAAAAAAAAAATATATATATATATATATACAATTCTTTCTTTTTTTTCATTTCTCTTTTTATTTTGCCTGACGAAGGCCACTGGCCAAAACGTTGCATTTAATAAAGGAACACTGGTGTTGCAAGTATACAGTGTGCGAGAGTTTTTTCCTGTTCTCTTTTTTTTTTTACCACATAATATTATCTCGGGCGAATGAAATATTACAGGAATAAAAACATTTTTTTGGAAGAAATATAAAAATTAAAGTGTTTTATATAAAGTAGACTAGTGTGTTCCCCCTGAGCTGAACGTGTGTGCATATGATGCAAGATGTCATCAGAGTTACATTTTGACAAAGTTTAGGTTTTGATAGCAGAGTTTCACTGATGTGAATGGTATATTTCCCAGTGTTGTGTCATGTTTACTTGTATGTAGAGTTTTGGCAAAATGAGCGAAGATTTGCAAAATGTGCTCAAGCAATGGGCAAAAACTGTAATTAAATAAGCAAAACTGCAAAATTTGCCAATCACAGTGATGTATGAATGGAAGACAGATTTAGTTGCGTGACATGTTTGTCTTACCGCCCATATAGCCCACCACTACTTTCAAAAGACGAAATGCACCATCTATTTCACTCTCTCTTTCTCCCGAAGCCTCTGTTTACACGCTGCCCTCGCTGCAGCTGGAGCAGCAGTAACTCGGCGATACAAAGGCCTTCCACTCTTTTGGATTAGAGCTAATTCTAATCAGCGCCTTCATTAATCTCCCCCTAATTCCCAATTACAGCACAGACAGAGCCGGTGCTGGAGAGCTCTTCCCTGAGGCCGCTCTGTATTTCAGCACACACCACATTACAAACATCGATTTAACGCGGGGGGCTCAACATAGCAACACCGAAGGCACTGGAAATCTGTGAGGGTTGCTTAGGTTCTGAATGACTCTACTGTGTTCATCTATGGCCAGGTTATACCTTGGACAATAGCCTGACAGTCACATAGCCTGTCTGGAGGCACTGGCAAAGAACCATCTATATTAACGATTGAAGCTTCAGACATCAATTATATGTTTTGTACAAGGTGAGGAACGCTGTGTGTAAAAATGACCTCAGAAAACAAAGAAAACAACCTTCATTTGTTCTACGTTTGTTTCCTTTCTGCGAGATTGTTCCACTCTCTTCCTAATTTCACCCCAGTCTTGTGATGCGGCGCGGTGCTATTAAAAACACTGCGGAGTGGAGGAGATATTAATTGCAGTGCAGCCCAGAGGCCAGAAGGAGGCAGTGACAAATGAACAGGAGCAGGGCACCGCTGATTTAATTACGGCTCACCTTGAACTGCCGCTCGTCCCCATAGGAGCCGTTGTGACGTAACTCTGGGTTTGTTTGTGAAGCTCTGTTTGGAGTCAAGTAAGGAAAGGAGAGCGCGGAGAACTTAACAAACTCGGATTGTCATTGATCATGAAAGGACTGGTGAAGAAGAAGTTGGAAAAAAATAATGACCAGATGTAGTGAATAAATGTTTCATTTGATTTATGAAAGGACACTTAAACATAATTGTTTATAAAAAAATAATGTATATCATTCAGGGTTAAAAACGTCCATAAAACACCTGCACAAGACGTTATATTAGAGGCCGACCGATATGGGTTTTTTCTAAGGCCGATGCCGATATTTTGGGATGTTAATTGGCATTTTGCGTGGCGATAAAAAATACAATAGTGAAGGTTAAAACTGACTCAGTGATTGAATTCTCCAGATTCTGCACTTCAAAATGACATGCAGCATGTCCATATGAACGGCGGTTTAGTGAAACTTGTGTTTAACAAACTTGAAGCTAACCAATTTTCGTAGCGATGTTTCTCACCTCCCCTGAGGCCTAGGGAGTTGTGGGAGGGCAATCGGGAAGTCTCTATCATTGTCGGTTCCGGAAATATCGGCTTTTTTTCGGCGCTAGATTGGCCGATAGCCGATATTGTAAAATCCTAAAAATATCGGCCGGCCGATATATCTACGTTATATAGTCTTGTCCATTGCTTAGCATTGGGAACCATAGAGTCCAACCTCTTTTTAAAGATTGAATAGATGTGTTCCCTAAATGCACTCAGGTCTGTGCAGACTCGCCGCAGTGGGAGCTATCGCTAACATGTTGCTATAAAGCCTTTACCCTCTCAAAGTGCTGCTGTGTTTTAGTGAAACTCCTCATGACATATTCAGGAGCTGAGGAAGCGGCTCTCGGGACGTGAACACTGAACGGGACAAGCACTTAAAGTAGTGTTGGTAATATGTTGGTTTCGGATGACATCACTGATGTTTGGGAGTGAATCGTGAAACCGGCATGGTCATCAGGGGAGAGAAATTTGGAGATTAATATTTCATGCTCTGAAAATTAAAAATTACTGCTTGTTTCTGTTAATATTTATGAGGGCACCGTGTGTTTTGGGGAAAGGGAAATTAAGATTCTGAACTGGTGCCTAGATGTGTTGCTTCTTAAGCCCATAGAATTTCCTTATAAAATAAAAATGCAGATTTCTTGCTTGGACTAGCTTTTAATATTATATAAATAATGAGAACTGTATCCAGTGTATTATTTCCAATAGCTACAAGACAAGGGTGTGCAGACTCACCACACTTGTTTTTCTTCTCATTTACAATGTGAATTTAGAAGTACAAAAATAACAAAAGAGAGGAATATATTTTAAATAAATAAAACATTGCAAAGGTTTGGTGTATCAATGCATATTCTTTAGGAAAAAAATGTAACATATTCAATGGTTGAAAATGAAAAATGTGACTAGATATTATATCAGGCACTTATAAGCTTATTGCTTCAGCCTATCCATTTTGAGCATCCACAACTGTATGCATTTTGAAATACATAATGAATGTAAAATTGCTCAAAAATATCACAATCAAGAAAGGGACATTTTTCAACTTTTTCCATGTCAACTATGCATTTAACTATTTATTTATTCATTGTCCTGTTTATGCTATATGTGCTGCCTGGTTAGTTTGTTTGTTTTTTGATGGGGGAAAGTGGAGCAACGTGCCAGCCCCAAATAGAAAGTGCTGTGCTGTGAAATCGTGTAATAGATCTAATTTCCTCCTCTCTGTTTGTTTCCACAGGAATGATCTACACCACAGACATGTTGGACCGTGAGACCAAAGACTCGTACTGGCTGACGGTTTATGCCAGTGACCACGGTGTTGTGCCTCAGTTCGCGTCCATAGAGGTCTACATCCAGGTGGAGGACGTGAACGATAATGCGCCCCTGACCTCTGAGCCCCTGTACCGCCCCGCCATCAGCGAGAACGCGCCCCGGGACGTCTCTGTCATCCAGATTGAGGCGCAGGACCCGGACACAGCGCCCCCAGGAGGACAGGATCGACTCAGCTACAGAATCGTCAGCGGCAACCCGCAGAACTTCTTTGCCATCAACCCCCGGACAGGTCAGTGCAAAAGTCTCGACCATTTCATTTAAAAGGTATTTACATTTGTACACTGAGCAAAAGTACGCTGCACAGACAAACACTAAACATTCTTCAATCAGTGTGTTGTATATGAGTCTGCAAAGACAGTCTTCCCTCTGTGAGGAGAACTTCTGTGCAGTACAGTGCAGTACTTTAAACTGAAGCACTACATTAATGTAATTTATGTTTGCAATTGAGAAAAAAACACTTTTGTCACAAATTGTATTGGTTTATTTGAGCCATGTAAGGTTAATGTTATCAGGCTTTATCTCAAAGTAAAATCATGTGTTAAGTGGGTTTAGTGTTGTGAGTTGGTTGTGTGTTATCTTAGATTTGTATTGGTTTATTTGGTTGGGACGGTGCATGTTACAGTAATGAACACACAGCTCTGGATTGCCATAGGCTAATTGGCAGCCATCTTCTGCACTAAACTGTAGATAGACAAACTGAGATAGACAACTCCTGTACAACCGAGAGCTTACACAGACTGGTTGTCTGTTAGTTTTTTATTTTGTGAGCAGTGTTGTGAATCATGTGTGCTACGAGTGAAAAGTGAGTTCAAACAATATGCGCTGGAGTTTTGGGAACTTACGTAAACCATGAATTGTGTTCAATGTTTTGACGACAGACTCCTGTTTTTGAGAAATGTGTGCATCAGTTGGTGGCTGTGCAGCACATGACGTTTAGTGTCAATTGAGAAAAAACTAAAATGAACAGTCTTTCATAAATATAGAGTAGAGCCCGTGTTTAACTTATTTACAACATTTATACCAACTTTCTCCATAATGACTTGTTAAAAGTGCTTCTTATCTCTTTTACAAAACAGCACTGGTCCATATCATCCCTTCTCAAAACCCTTCAAAAAATATTGAATTAATGTGAAAATAACTGGAGAAAGAATTGAGAATGAACTGTCCAGCAGCTTTAGCTTTGTTTTTTCCTCTTTCTCAGATAAGGCTTGAGATCAGCCCAGAAATAATTGGCCATTTCTATATTTATCTTCGCCGATGCTCGTACTTTAAATCTGATAACTCCACCCCGGTGCCTCGTTTGTGGATTTGTTGTCGCCTTTTGTAGCGTTATTAAAGCCATTCTTCCACTTTGGCTTTTTCCTATTGTCATCTCTCATCTTCGTGTCGCCTCGTCCTGCTTCATTCAGCTGCAGTTCACGCCCAATCTCGGCTTTATTCTCTGTCGGGGCCGCTTCTTCCCTTGTCTGTCTCCATCACTGTGGCATGTCCTGAATATTTTATCGACGATGAAACATTAATGAGGCGTGGGCCCATCCATAACTGTATGGATTTTCACATTTATATTGTGTCTATGGTGTGTGGGCTTTCCGGTTGTTGTTGTTTCGACCTTTCAGCTGTCCTCTGTCCTGGTGTCGATTGCACACGGTCATTTGAAAATCCACTGTTTGCCTTGACAGCAGCCACATAATATTAGTAATAATGCATCAATCTTGTACTGCAAAGTTCTCAGTACCCAAAGTTACTTTACATTGCATCATTCAATCACGTTTCACTCACTGATGGTGGTAAGCTACAATTTACAGGCACAGTTGCCCTTTGGTTGGCCGACGATAACATGGCTGCCAGTCTGTGCCAAAAGCCCTTCCTACCAATTACTTATTGGCTCGCTCACTGGGTTTTATATATTTTTGATCTTTATATACAGTGCTCTCACGTTTTGATCTTTGCCTAGTGTGAGACAATCGCGGGGTTGGGGGTGAAATGCATTAAAAACAGATCATCCTATGATGAGCTCTCATCCTTTGATACATGGGCCATAAGAAGCCTCCACTTCTGACATTTCATGGCGATGTTGCACAGCTCCCCGTAGGAAAAACCAGGGAGAGGTTTTTGGAATGCCTGAAATCTCTAGTTTCTGTCACAAAAGACCACACGTCTCCATCTCTTGCTTTCATAAGTTATGTTCAAAAGTTGTCGATGTTGCAGATGGCGGGACATGGACCTCAGGGTTAAGCAATTAAAGCACAATTAGGCGCTCCTGCCCTGCAAATGGCACCCTAGGTCACCTATGCCCTGGGTAGAGGTGGGTTATGGGCCTTTTCTGGTGGTACTCAGTATCTTTTGAAGATAAACTAAAGAACTTCTACTACGTCTTACTTTTAAGTCAGAGTTTATTTTGAAGATTTGGCCTCACAATTAAAAGCAAATCAATCAACCCTGAAATTTGAATTGCTTTGAGCAGATTGCATTGACTGCAATTATTTAGGCTGTAGCATGTCCCCATATCCAAGCAACAAATTATCCAGTCTCCATGTGTCTTATATATATTTATAAAACCATGTGTAAAATAATTGTAATCCTGGTTAGAAGTTGATATTTTAGACTTTTCACTAATGTTAATTGTCCTGAACCTGTTGAGAATGTGTAGTATGTGAACCTTCATTGTAAAACATAAACTTAACTTAACTTAACAAGTGTAATTTACACTACATATTTCATTCATTCAAAATTGCAATACTCAGAAAAACAGCAATAAGACCTTTTCCATGCTGGATATAATTTCTAGATCAGGCTCTGCTGACTTACAGCCTATGCCGAGACATAGTTTACACATTTATGTTTTTTTTTTTAGTTACCTGCAATTGTTAATATTTCACTAACAATGTTGCTGTGATTTGTAACACTCCTCTTGCTGCTTGACCAATGGGCCGTATCTTATAAGACAAAGCGCTTCATAACAGCCTGCATTGTCATCAGATTTTGACACTATTTCTACATCAGTACAGGACCAGTGCCTAAATAAATTATCTCCCGGGACGCCCTGGTTTTTCTGATGAGAAGGGCGTGCAGAAGAATTGGCCCGCTGAATCCAAGAAAACAATGGGTCCACAAATCTGGGCGATGGCGACAGCAGCAGTTGCGTTGATTTCCATATAGAGAGGTTTACTGAAGCCGCAGATGAATGGGGCTTAAAGCTGCCACAGTGAAGAGGCGCAGGAGCAAAACGGCCACTGTCCCAGAGCTATAGGCAATCCCATCAGCCCCCCAATGATCCACGCTCGCCTGAATATGTTGTATTCATAAACACATGTAATCCTAAAGAGAGGAGAGCACTCTTTAGCAAGATATCTTTAGAAGGACTGTCAATCCCTACCATTTTTTTTTTTACCTTATTTTCCCTCTTGTGTTTACTTGGTTTCTTACTTTCTCCTTGCCTGGTCAGGTAAAACTACAATATTTTTCAATTCCGTACAAGGTTATAATCTGAAAACCAAATAAGAAATGCATGGATTGTGACACAGTGGAAACCATAAAGACTTCTGTCAAATCAACAGGCGAAGCACTAAAATGTTATTACTTTCCCTCTTAGTTTTTACAGAGGTAGAGACCGTAGTCTACCCACGGTCCATCACTGCATTAAAAGTATTCTCAATATTCTAAATCCAAAGAACAGATCAGAAATGTGCTTTAAACTTGATCAAAACTGAAAATTAATCTATTATGTTTTTATTCACTTTATCTTTACAAAGTTTGTAATAAACTGTAGGGCATATATCAAAGTGAAAGTCTAAATGTTTTACAAATTTTATACAATGTGCAACATCGATCACCTGGCCCTGCATTTTGATGTAAAGTAAGTAGTAATATATATATATATATATATATATATATATATATATATATATATATATATATATATATTAGGGCCGGGACTCGATTAAAAAAATGTATCTAATTAATTAGAGGCTTTTGTAATTAATTAATCAAAAGTAATCGCATATAAATATTTGACCTGAGAACAGTGAGAAGTAAGTTTTTCAATAAGGATTTTTAGTATACCATTGAATAATGACTGAATACATGAGCTTAAGCAACAAAATATTGTTTATTTTTGTTCAACCAAGTCCAACAGACCAGTGCAATATTTACATTAATTGTGCGTCTGCAGGAAAAAAGGAAACTGAAGTGTGGAAAGCAAAGTGTGATTAATTTCGATTAATATTTTTAATCGCACTAAACCTCATGCAGTTAATTAATCGCAATGAATCGAAAAAAGTCCCGGCCCTAATATATATATATATATATATATATATATATATATATATATATATATATATATATATATTGTAAAGTCCCTCCTTTCCAGATCTCAGCAACTAATCAGAGTCTAGTACCCTCCTGCGTTGACCAATGAGACGAGCTTTTCCTGTGAACCAGAAATACATTATTCCCGGAGTTTAACGAACTTATAGTAGATGTAGTGCACTCATTCTGCTGGCGTTGCGGACAACGGGCTCACTACTTTCTGCTCGCCACAGCGCACGTGACGTCACGCAGCGAGGAGAAAGTAGTGGGCTTCTTGTCCGAAATGTCAACAGAATCAGTGCGCTGAAATGATATAGTCTATAATAGTGCAGGCCTATGTAGTGAATGAAGCCTTAGGGACTAGGGTGGACATTCAGATGCAGCCTAAGAAGGGCTTTCTGGTTCACTCGATCTCTCCTCACTTTGCAAACTTACAGACTATCCCTTTAATGGAATATTCCGCATGTCGCCCGTGCCACTGTATGTTCCTTACAAACAACAACAGCCTTAGTACCGTCAATGAAAGCCACGCAAGATGAACAATATGCATCTTTTTACATACTAAGTTCAGGCTTCCTTTCCTTTGTGGTAAATGCATCCCACCAAATCCCGCCCATTACCACCCTCGTCCCAAAGCGAATCTGCCTGATTTGAAAGGATGTGTAGCATAAAGGCGCTGTTTAAAAATAGCAGTGAAGCAGAAGTGGAACAGCTCTCTCCATGATTAGCCGACATCCTGAGACATTTTGGCCTGGAGCGCCGAGTTTCTTAAAGACAAACCTAACCCACTTACCTCCATGTCTCCCTGCGCTAATTAAACGTGCATAATCCCAGAGCAGCATGGCAGTGTGCGGTCCTCCTCCTCCGAGCCCTCGTTACCACACTTCTAAATGGAGACGGGTCAGAGCCGCCACGCTCGGATTCAAATGGCCAGAATATTGGCCTCGCACTAACTGCAATGGACCGGTTTACCACGTGCGTCCTCGGAACCTGGATAACGTTTTCCTCATTTGGGATAACGAAGGGAACTTTATGAAGTTTCAATAATGATGCACTCTGCTAGTATTGACGCCGCTGCAGTTGAAATATTTTTGGCACCGCAATAATCATGACATTTATACAATTCTGACGACCTCCATTGCAGTCCTGACCTATTTTCCTCCCTATGTTGACTCAAAGGTTTACATTCTGTATTTCAATCAAAACTCTGGCTGCGGGATTGGAGCCGTCACCGCGCTCCTTGTTAGCGTGAACGGCGCAGGAGTGGAGTGCTGTACTCGGGGCCTTGTTAGCGCGTCAGTCGGAGAGGCTAATGTAGCATAAAGCCCAGCAGTCGCGTTCTCATTAATAAACAGCAGCCGTGGGGGGGTCGCTGCTCCGACATCGCCGACGCTCCTCGCCGAACGCAGGAGGAGAGGCGCGAGAGGCGTCTTCCCACGTCCGCTCAGGAGTGAAACGAGATGCCTGGCAACACGTTCTCACTCCGTTCCACCTCCGCGAGAGACTACGTTCAGTCTCTATTTTTACTTTTGGTTTACTTGATTTTCATAATTGGACTGTGCTTCTTTTATGCTTGTGTGCTCTGGTTTGACAGGTTTTCAGCTAATATAGAATTTGATGGCTGAGTCGAGACGATACAAAGAACATTTTGGTCTCACAATTTTGTGATGTGGTACAGTGACTTCTCTCGCCTCACATCCTGGAAGTTCTGCATGTTCTGAGCGAATCGATATCAGTACATACAACTTCTCATGGTCATTTCAGCACTCAAATTGCCTTCATGGAAAGGATTAAGGTTAGGTGGCGCGGTGGTGCAGCGGTTAGCGCTCGTGCTTCACAGCTAGAAGGTCTCGGGTTCAATCCCCAGCCTTTTAGAGCGACCGGACAGGGCCTTTCTTTCCTCCGGGTACTCCGTTTACCCCTACCACTAAAAAACATGTACAATAGGCCAGGATAAATGTAAATAGTGTGTGTGTGAGTGAATGGTTGACGGTAGTCGGAGGGGCCGATGGCACAGACTGGCAGTCTTGCTTCTGTCATTCTACCCCTGGGCAGCTGTGGCTACAACTGTTGCTTATCACCACTGAGTATGAAGTGAATGAATAATGACTACAGTGTAGCACTTTGTACAGACCAATACAAGTGTAAGGCATTATCATTAAAGCACAATTTATGTAGCTTTCACTTGAAAACTCATTGTTTAATCTACAAAGCAGGCTGTTTTAATATTTCACTGAATCAACTTTAGACCTTATCCATTTTCTGTTTTATTTCCCAACATGTGGGATTTTTTTTCCCATTGAAACTGCCTTAATTCCACAAATAACAGAAAAGTGGCTGTATGTGTTTTTATCTTTTAGATTTGCTTTAACTATCAGTCTATTTTCTCACATTAAATAGAATGAGTTGACTCCTTTTCTTACATTATATTTTACATAGCAGAAGCTACAATGGACTAATGGCTAATAGCGTGTGTGTAGCTCAGGCTTCACGCCTCCCTATATTTATCCCCTTCTGCTCTACGGTTAATGTGACTGTTCACCTCCCTTTACAGTGCGCGGCTCATAATCTCTATGCAAGTTCTCTAATGACTTCATCCCCTCCTGCTTTAACTCTCTCTATAACAGCACCCAGTCAGGCCCGGGGTCTGACAAGCGTCCGCTAATTACCCCCCCCCCCCCCCCTCCCCTCTCGCTGAAGGAGACAGCAGAAGCACGTTTTAATTGTTTTCTCCTGTTTCTGTGCTACAGGTCTCATTACGACCACCTCCCGCAAGCTGGACCGAGAGCAGCAAAACGAGCACGTTCTGGAGGTAAGTCAAAAGCACGCACTTATAGTTCAAGACAACAGCCCGGACTGAAGGGATAGTATGCATGCGGGTAAATTAGTTTAGTTTATTCGTTTATTTGAGCAGTTAAAATTCTGCTCAAAAGGAGTGGGCTGAAGCAAAAGCTCACAAGCGCCCACCCCCGAGTACTGGGAGCATATTACAAAGTGCAAGATACAAGAGCCTGGGAACACAGCAGGCACACATACACACAACGTACCCTTTTGTTCTTTAACTTGACCTGTTATAATTACATTATCAATCTTACATTAAGCAACATCAGATTTTGATTTTGATTTGCCTCATTGGCAAAAGATTACACATGAAAGCTACAGAAAGGTTTTGTGGAGAAAAGCTAATTGAGTTAATATAAAGGTGTTTCGTATAATTTATGTTGTATATTTTGTAACTGTTTTTACACATGATTTGCATTTTATAATGTTTATAATTTCCTAATGAGTTAACTCGAATAAAATGTAGTATAAAAACGTAATTCGTTTTAAGCTATCCACAGATGGCTCCATCTCCCTTCCAGTGCGTGTGGACTCAACCCCAGAGTCGCGCATGTAGAAATAAGCGTCAAACGCTCTGCTTTGTAAGTCCGCGCTTTGAACAGGAGCTTCTGACAGTACTGCCTCCGTACGCGCTACACCCCTGGACTGGCTCCACTCCAGCAGCTGCCAGCGCTGGAGATGGGAACAAATTGGCTCGCCGCCGTGTGCTCATCCGGGCTGCTCGGGCCTCGGCGCCGTAATGGAGGCGGCGTGTGAAGACGTGGCTGTCTATTAGAAGATAATAGGAGCTGTCTGCACACAGCCGGACCCTCGCCGCTCTGAAATGATGGGGTCTGATTGGCCGAGGAGTGGAGTGTGGGCACGGGTCTGTGCAGGACCCGTGTTTGTTTGCAGCTAAAAGGTCTTACAAATCAAATATCGCGGCAGACCCGGGTTTCCAATAAGCAATTCACTTTGGAGGACCGCTTTTAGATCAGTGAACCATGGTGGAGTTCCTACTGACTCCAAGGGGCAACGCGACCTAAAAGAGTTTATAACAGGAGATTGCAATGCGAGTTAGGTAAACCTGTACGTCTACATTTTGGAACACATCAATGTCCATGCGTGTCCCTTAAATGATTTATTTAAAGTATTATGCTTTATTGCAGGTATTTGGTAATAATGATGACTGAATCATGCGCAAATGACACAAAACAATCATCCAGCTATATTTCTATGAGGATATCACTTTATGACATGTCAAGAAAGGGCATGAAATAGTCAATGAATAACATCTTGGAGGAAAAATTCAGCCCTGCAGTTGTGAAGGGGAAAACAATCACTACTCACGACCAGTGTTAATTTCGTCGACTAAAATATTTAGTCTTAATTTTAGTCAAAGTGATATTTCTGACGACTAAAATTGGACTAAGACTAAATTTAAAGTTTTTCATGAGACTAAAACTATGACTAAAATGTCCAGATATTTTAGTCGACTAAAATGAGACTAAATAAAAATGGAAAGGAGAGACTAAAATCATCCAAACTTCTATTGACAGTCTGAAAGAGCCTCATATCATGTAAATTCACTGCCAAAGGAACAGCTCTGAGCTTTGTTCATGAGGGAGCAGCTCCATGAAGCAGGACCTTGATTAAATATGATTATAATGAATATTATAAATACAAAGTCGATTAAATTTGTCCTAAATGTAGTCGACTAAATTGACTTGCAATTTTAGTCGACTAAAACTCGACTAAAATTTAAGGTATTTTTTTGACTAAATCTCGACTAAAATTGAATTACATTTTCGTCAAAAGACTAAGACTAAAACTAAATTAAAATATCTTGTGCTCACTACATTACTCGCACTAAACCCATAAAGTTTGGTTTGGTCACGCTGCTCTTGTGTGAAACTTACCATCACACTACATCACTGTTTAAGCGTGTCCCTGTGCCTTTGACCAGTGAAGGGCACTGTCTAATAATAAAACATGGATTTTTCCGCGGGAGTTGATGACATTTTATCGTAATGACTTTTCCGTTTCCTCACATACACTTCTATAGGCTCCAACAGGTTATATATATTCAGACTATCTTTAGACTCTCGGAGACGGGCCTGGATGTAATTTCACGAGTGGCTGCACTAAAACTTTAGAGGAAACGCAACAATAACTTACAGTCGTCTATTCTTCTGATGACCTCTTCCCCATGAGCCTGTAACACTGCGAGATTAAGACCATCTGTTAATGCCCGAGTAGCATTTAGGGAATTTACATTAATGTGTTTCAAAGTGTTCTGATCAACAGGGCAGGGACATTTCTAATCTAATCCTCAATTTCCGGCTTAAATATTCGCTGGCTTCAGAAAATACCCCTCTATTTATGCATTAAAGTCTGATGACGTCTTGGTTTAGCTCGAGAGACTCATTACTACGATTGAGAGCAATGGAGACTGTTAAATAATTATATGTTTTCAGAGTAACAAGTGTGGAATTATTTTCATTCATAGAAGAGAAATGTATATGATTTTATTATGAGACCGATAATATATATATATATTTACTGTATATTTTCATCAAATATTCCAAAATGATGGTCTAAAACAGGGGTTCCCAAACTGTGCTACGGGTACGCAAACAAATGTTGGAGGAAAAATATGTTTATCACAATCTAATCAATATTGACCCGATAAAACCGCCAGACAGGAAATGGCTTATACAGGCGGAAGAGTCTTCTAATTCAGATATGGAGGAGCAGTTCTAAACCTAAATGCTGTTCACTCCAGTACCAACCTCAGGAGGAGAGTTTTCGACCACAGTGAGTAAACTGTGGAAAACCTTCCTGCTTGAGGTCACTGTAATAATGGACGAAATTGATTTTATTTTATGTGATATAGATACTAACTTTCTCCCATTTCTCCAGCATTACCTTAACAAATGCCGAATTATGAATACATTTTTCTACTAAATAAAGATACAGAGACATAGAGAGGAGCCCGTGGCACGGTGGCGCAGTGGTTAGCGCTCGTGCTTCACAGCAAGAAGGTCCCGGGTTCGATTCCCACCTGGATGGGGCCTTTCTGTGTAGAGTTTGTATGTTGTCTTTGTAGGTTTACTCCGGTTTCCCCTACCACTAAAAACATGTACAATAGGTGTGTTAAGAGTGCACATAGGGGACGACGGATGGAAATTAGTCCAATGTGTGGTGTGTTCATTAACATGCACTGTCCCTACCAAATTAACCAATAAACTAAACTTAAAAAAACAGACAATGCTAACGTAAGCGATGCTAACAATTGCTGTTTTTCGCTTCTACTGAACATTTTGGAAGTGAGGCCACCAGTCTGTGCCATCGGCCCCTCCGACCACCACCAACCACTCACTCACTATATCCGCTAGGCTTCCTAATGTTCCCAAACGGTCTCCCATCCAAGTACCGACCAGGCCCTTCCCTGCTTAGCTTCCAAGGTCTGACGGGATTGGGCAGAGCAAAGGCGGTATCCAAATTGTTCCAAATCTTTTGAGATTATACTTGCATAGTTGTGTTGCATATGCTGCGTCTGATGATTAAAAAGGCATTAATGTTGACTTACTGCCACCAGGTTATTTCCTGCACAAGGTCAAAACTCCCACAATGCCATGCCAGGAGATATTGGCTAGGAGCCCATCTGTTATTATTTGCAGAGCTGCCAATAGTGGTTAGTTACATTGAGTGAAAGTCCGTCCAGAAGCAAAACAAAAAGGGATAATTGATTCGCTTTTTCTCGTTTGTTCCTGGTTGTGCCTTCTGTCGGTGGCAGTGAATCATGAATATAACAAACATAAAGACACATGGAGGCGGGGAACAGATGGCAACAGGGGACGCACAGCAGTGATTAACACCTGCTTTGGTCTGGACTCACCTCACAAACACCCCCCGAACATCTCTCGAACATCTGGACTCAGCGTGGAGGGGTCCAACCAGCTCCGCGCCGCAATCACTAATCACTGCAGCCTATAGCACGGGCGGCCGGCACCGGCGGGAGACTGTGTTGATACAGCCATTGGTGTACGGAGATAAATCGTTGTTTGGGGAGACTCCTCAAAAGTTGTGTCTCTCCAAGCGCCTGAAAGCAGCAGTGTTAATGTTGATACAAGTTTAGTTTACCGACAGTTTTGGATGAAAATGTATTTTAGCCTTTGTTTTAGTCAAGAACATTGATTCTTTTAATCCATCTTGGACCTCGGCAGTTGTTTCCGTTTGTATTTTCCTGCTCTATTTTGTTTGGTTTTGGCGCCTGAGCGTGCCACCATTGTGATCCAACCCGACCAGCATGATTTTGGAGGTAGTGGAAACTGGAGTACCCTTCAGTCCATTAGCCAGAGCCCTAGAAGGAGTGAAGGGATGTGTGGCTTAGCTGCGAGTCTTGCCCGGACACCTCCTCGTTTGTCCCTTTTTTTTGTTTCCTGTATCTCCTCTTGTGAAGCCTCCTCTCGGCTGCAGGTGTGGGGGCTCTTGGTGCCTCTTCAGAGTTTCAGAAGAAGACATTTGTAGGTCTCAAATATCTTTAGGTCATAATATAGTTGTAGTCTTTATTAATTACTTTTTTAAATTTAGCATTTGGAAAGTTCTACCGTGTAAACATGAACATGCTCATCTGGGAAAACAACACGTTTTTCTTTTTTTTTATCAAAATGAGCACCAACCATTCGAGATAATTCGAGACCTACAAAGATCCTTTTGCCTTTGTCGGGCTCGCCGCTGTTTCTTCCTTGGAGTGGACCACTCTTGATAGACACTGCAGACCAGGAGCGCCTCAGAGAGCTCATCGAGCACCTCAGAGAGCTCATCTAGCATTACAAATTGATTCAACAAGCCCGCTTATTGTGCATCTAGCATCACTGATTTGACCTATTTTTCTTTTGAATCCTACCACCATAATTAGCTCGCGAGTAGATTAATGGCAGTTGAACACGGCCAAAATATCGGACCCGATATTAATAGCATAACATTGCCATGGACCAGATGCCCATAAAGAACCCCGGCGTGTTTTAATGGCTTAGGGGAACACGGATACAAGTTAATGCATTTGGTTTTTAGAATGTGATAATTGAAAACTGCGGGAGAGGAGCACTGTGCGAACCGTGGAAGGGCCTAATGAATGAGCTGTCAGTAAGGAACAAGACATTTTCCTCTCATTTAGAGACTCTGACAATGACTTGAATAGAATTAGGAGAGACACTCTGCTGCTGCGGACAGGGCTGACAATGGAATTACACCTACGGTTTATTCATTATTAACCACAATGGACGCCAAAAGTCTAGTCCAGTCCATAGTTTCTGAATTGAATTAGGGCCTTTTGTATTTCTCAACAAAAGGCCAATCCTTAAAATTTACAAGGGATCCATAAAAAAAAGCACATATTTCTCTTTTATAATCCTGCCCAACTGTGGATTTATCGCCAAATTTTAACCTATGGCATAACACAATTGTCTTAATCTCCGTCCCCAGGTAGTGGTATCAGACGGAGGCCCTAATCCGAGACAGAGCACCGTTTGGGTGATGGTCCAAGTGATCGACGAGAACGACAACAAGCCCTCCTTTTCGGACAAGATGTACCAGGTGAAGCTTCCGGAGCGGGACAGGAAGAAGAAAGGGGAGCCCATCTACCGCGTGTTCGCCCACGACCGAGACGAGGGCCCGAACGCGGATCTGTCCTACAGCATCGTCCACGGCAACGAGGACGGGAAGTTCTTCATCGACCCCAAAACGGCGGTGGTGTCGTCCAGGAAGGCTTTTGCTGCAGGGAACTACGATATTCTTACGGTAAGAACAGTAGACGGAAAGGTAGCACTGGGTACGCTCTTGGTTCTGGATCATGCCCACACAAGTCCTACTATATTATTAGTAGGTAGTATACACTCAGCAAAATACTCTGCCTCAATACACAAGTTGTATCCCCTGTTCACTGTCATGATCAGAGATGACTAAAATACATTTCTTTTTCAAGTTAACTGTCACTGCTACCCCTGCCTAATGATCAGTACATTACAGTCCCTGATTGTGATGTTAAGATTAACCGGTGTTACAATTACCGCGGTTATTGCGGCTCACGGGAGGTTAATCGTAACAATTTTCGGGCCCACAGTAAACCGCTGGCAGGTCTCATGAGCCGTAGCGCATGTTATTCGAGTGCCAACAGTGCACAAGTAAAGTCTGAAGAAAGAGCGTCCATGTGTTAAATCCACCCCCAACACACAAGAAATCAGCAGCACGTTCAAATTACATTTTTATGATAATTCCATAAAGTTGCCAAAAGTTTGTTATGTCACAGTAAAACCTAAAGTGAACCTGAAAATCAGCTAATATGTTCATATAATGTTTTTTTTTTAGTGGTGACAGTTCTGTAAAGGTTTTGAGACATTTTCTGTATTTTTATCCTTAATTTTGATCATTGTGAATAATCCTAAAATCGCAATATTTCTCCTCACGATAACTGACCCAAAAATGTTGAATCGTGACATTCCCAGCCCCTGATTAATTTCACACTTATCTTAAAGCTGCCTTAAGCGATCCCAGTTTGCCGGTCCGGCACCGATGCATTACCAATAAGCACCACTAGATGCATGGCCATGTGCGCCACACTCGCAAACAGCAGAAGGAGACCAGCGCTGCACCTCGCACCTCCCTCACCCGTTTATTATGATAGATCCACAGTTCAACAGTTTAGCATTATGGCAGAAGTTTACAAAAAGATCGCGAATTGACAAACATCTGATCGACCTGCTCTGATGCAGCTGAAATCCTCGTGAAATATCCAATTGTTTGTTAATCCAATATCTACAGGGGCTGTCAGGTCTTTTGCCTCCTTTTTTTCCCCTCACAACATTATCTTAACATTATCTGACCCACCTCGCCTCGTCTCCCCCCAGATCAAAGCCACAGACAATGGCCGCCCACAGAAGTCGTCCACGGCACGTCTTCACATCGAGTGGCTCCGCCGCCCGGCCCCTCTCTCCTCCCCTCTCATTTTCGACGAAGCCTTCTACAACTTCACCGTCATGGAGAACGATAAAGTTTCCGAGATAGTGGGCGTGGTCTCTCTGCAGCACAGCTCTCCCCCTCTGTGGTTCGACATCACAGGTAAGGCCCGCGTCCCTCCTTCGCTGTCTGTCGTTCAACGTCAGTGGCCTGTCGGTGGCGCTACTGTGTCGGTTTCGCTACACATGGCCGCATGGTTTGCTACGCTCCATCACTGTTACCATGTCAACGACTTCTCGAAACGGAGAGGAAACAAACTGTCATTTCTGAACGACTGTCTTATTTTGAGATTTGAGGAAAAATGTTTAGCAAATGTCAGAAAGGCTACTCCAGGCTAAGACTAGATGTAAAATGAAACTAAGAGCTTGAAAGACAACACCCTCCATCCGCTACAGTAATCTCCATCAGTGCGGGAAACACATCCAAGGGGAAATTAACCCTAAGGATGAGGGAGGCAGAGAAGGCAGGCTGGGCCTCAGGGGCTTCCTGCAGGATGGATCAGTGAATAGATGGATAGGTTGGTAGCAAGGTATCTGGTGCTGTTGCTTTTGTTGCTTAGTTTTTCTAACAAAACCCTACATTACTATACACCTAACCTCTTAACCAAGCTCATTTTCTCCAATTCAACTTTAACCAAATCTAAAAGCTTCTTGAAAAAAAAAATTGCGATGATGAAAAGCAACAAAACGGATACAAAAAAGCGACAAAAAAGGATGACAAAGCAACAAAAACAGTGACAAAAAAGCGACAACACAACAAAGCAGAAAAAAGCAACAAAACGATTGCTTTTGAAATAGGCGACAAAAAGGGATGAAAAATCAACAAAACAGGCAACAAAATGTGACAAAATGAAAGCACCAATAATACATCGAAAAAGTGGCGACAATGCAAGGAAACATCTTAGATCAGTTTTGTATGTCTTCGCTTTCAAATCAGGCATTACTCTGGCCTATAGGCTGTATAGTCTTGAAGCTTTTTGATTTGGGTAAAGCTGAACTGGAGAAAATGTGCTTGGTTAAAGGGACTATACGGAGTGTAAAAATGTTAATATTATGTATTTTCCTCCCACTACATGTTCCAGAAATGTCCAAATGTGTAGAATGAGCCCAGACCTGTTCACCACAACTGCCACTTACAGTGAATCCTGCTCTGGCACTATATGGTAATATAGTGACTGCAGTTACGCGTAAGACCTGAGGTGGCAGTAGTGAGTATAAAACTGTCCACCTTGCATCTAGTCCCTTTAAGGTGGAGGTTTAAGAGGTCTAATAATATACTTTTGTCATAATACAAATTTTTATGATGCATGTGCATATTTTGGGGGGAAACTGACCAACATTTTACAAAAATATATAACAAAAATCAGGTATAGGGCCTTTAGGTTGATCAAAAGTGAAAATGCTCGTAGTATAGACACATCCAAAATTTGAAAGTGCCCTTGTAATTTATTTATTTTTTTACACAAATATTTCACTCGATGTCAGAATTTGCATTAGAACTTTTGGAGACTCTACTATCAGTATTCGAGTCCTTCAGCCTAAGTGTGTAAATTCCTTTCTGAAACACATATATGCATTGTGATCTATTATCCCAGTCCCAGTAGACAGATCGACATGCACGTACAGTAGCTAGCACGGGGTTACAAGGTGATGTGACAGTATGCCCTCTCTCTATACCCTCCTGCTGCTTGAGATGTCACTGCTGCAGGTCCTGATGCTCGAAACTTTGCCTAATAACGGTGTGACAACCGTCAGGTTTGTCTTATTTTGAGATTTGAGGAAAAATGTTTAGCAAATGTCAGAAAGGCTACTCCAGGCTAAGACTAGATGTAAAATGAAACTAAGAGCTTGAAAGACAACACCCTCCATCCGCTACAGTAATCTCCATCAGTGCGGGAAACACATCCAAGGGGAAATTAACCCTAAGGATGAGGGAGGCAGAGAAGGCAGGCTGGGCCTCAGGGGCTTCCTGCAGGATGGATCAGTGAATAGATGGATAGGTTGGTAGCAAGGTATCTGGTGCTGTTGCTTTTGTTGCTTAGTTTTTCTAACAAAACCCTACATTACTATACACCTAACCTCTTAACCAAGCTCATTTTCTCCAATTCAACTTTAACCAAATCTAAAAGCTTCTTGAAAAAAAAAATTGCGATGATGAAAAGCAACAAAACGGATACAAAAAAGCGACAAAAAAGGATGACAAAGCAACAAAAACAGTGACAAAAAAGCGACAACACAACAAAGCAGAAAAAAGCAACAAAACGATTGCTTTTGAAATAGGCGACAAAAAGGGATGAAAAATCAACAAAACAGGCAACAAAATGTGACAAAATGAAAGCACCAATAATACATCGAAAAAGTGGCGACAATGCAAGGAAACATCTTAGATCAGTTTTGTATGTCTTCGCTTTCAAATCAGGCATTACTCTGGCCTATAGGCTGTATAGTCTTGAAGCTTTTTGATTTGGGTAAAGCTGAACTGGAGAAAATGTGCTTGGTTAAAGGGACTATACGGAGTGTAAAAATGTTAATATTATGTATTTTCCTCCCACTACATGTTCCAGAAATGTCCAAATGTGTAGAATGAGCCCAGACCTGTTCACCACAACTGCCACTTACAGTGAATCCTGCTCTGGCACTATATGGTAATATAGTGACTGCAGTTACGCGTAAGACCTGAGGTGGCAGTAGTGAGTATAAAACTGTCCACCTTGCATCTAGTCCCTTTAAGGTGGAGGTTTAAGAGGTCTAATAATATACTTTTGTCATAATACAAATTTTTAAGATGCATGTGCATATTTTGGGGGGAAACTGACCAACATTTTACAAAAATATATAACAAAAATCAGGTATAGGGCCTTTAGGTTGATCAAAAGTGAAAATGCTCGTAGTATAGACACATCCAAAATTTGAAAGTGCCCTTGTAATTTATTTATTTTTTTACACAAATATTTCACTCGATGTCAGAATTTGCATTAGAACTTTTGGAGACTCTACTATCAGTATTCGAGTCCTTCAGCCTAAGTGTGTAAATTCCTTTCTGAAACACATATATGCATTGTGATCTATTATCCCAGTCCCAGTAGACAGATCGACATGCACGTACAGTAGCTAGCACGGGGTTACAAGGTGATGTGACAGTATGCCCTCTCTCTATACCCTCCTGCTGCTTGAGATGTCACTGCTGCAGGTCCTGATGCTCGAAACTTTGCCTAATAACGGTGTGACAACCGTCAGGTTTGAAACAGTAGCTGATTCCAGTGGCACAGTGTGACACATGATAACTTTACAATTGTGAAAATGACAGAGTCGGCAGTGTTCTTCATATCAACCCTGCTGGCAATGGGTTATATGGAAAATAATTATACTATATTATACTATATATTATACTCCAACTGTCACGAGTGCCTTTGCCAACACAATCAAATGCCCCTGTTTTCGGCTGACCATTGTCAACCTTTGTGAAAGTATAAAGCAATGTTGAACGGCCTTTATCTTTCATTTGAGAAATTGAGCGATTGGCTTGTTCACAAACCAGTATTACTTTGCCAAAATGAAGTGAAGGAACTACTACTCTTGCCAGGAATATGGAGTTGTAATAGTTTTCTTGCAGCGACTGAGTGTTCTCCAATTATATTCAACAGCGCCTTAAATCCTTTTAGTGTTTAGTCATAACTCTTATTAGTTGAGAGCGGTGGCTGCTCTTTATACCGGCACATTCAAAGGCAGTGTGCCATTTTTTCTTTCTTTTTTCTGAGTGAAATCCCTTTTGATCCGTCAAACTCACAGCCACTGAAAAGGCTTAACCAGATTAGGCCATGCCCAATGCACTAAGCTGCGTCTGAATGTGCTAAAACGCTGACGATTGTGATGCGCTCAGACTGATTTAATAAAAACGAACGTAGTCCGGGCATCGGTGATTTGCTTTTGTGTCCCTCGTGTCCCCCCCCCCCCCAAAACACCTGCTATATAGGCTTGTTTATCAAATTCAAACAGTGTAAAGTTATGGAGAAATACGAAAAAACTGGACTCTTGCCAGTTCAGGTTTGAAAATGGTCGACTTTGCTCAGACTTATGAATAGACTGCGATTCCCACAATGCACCATTCGTCTCTCGCTGCAGCGGAACCTTGGCAGCGAGCTGGAGATACTTTTTCTCTGCTTCGATCCACTTTCCTTTTCTTTACTTTGTCTTCCACAGTATTTCTGAAAATATCTTTGCGTTGCAGTAAAGACGATACTGAATGTGTTAATCATTTACACAGGCGTTAGCTCAATTCAACTGGACACTTTCGTACATCGTTGCCCGACGTTTCGAGAATCATCCAAGTCTATTCTTCAAAGTGCCAAAGATGTAAAGTCCCATCAGATGGTAGATTGGGTACAGTCACCAGGCAAAACTTGCTAAATACACAGAAGGTAACTCAAGGTAACTGGACAGTCCAACAAAGATTGATATCATCCAGGCTGGTAAAGTTTATTCAATTCAACTGGACAACTGGGCCACCCAATCTACCATCTGATGGGACATTTTCGTCGTTGGCCCTTTGAAGAAGAGAATTGGATGTTTCTCGAAACGCCAGATGAATTGAGTTAACTTCTGTGTATTTACCACCATGGATGATATCAATCTTTGTTGGAATATTAATCATTTATATCTATTATAACAAATCTACACAAGTTGCACATTCACGAGATTGGTGTCCGTTGAACACTGGAACTGCCCAAACAATACTGACCTGATTATGTCAGTGGGACCTCGGCCTTCTGTCTCCTCTCTCCCACTGTCCCACTTGAATCCTGTCCTCGCTCCTCTGTCCTCTCTCACTCGTGTATTTTGTCTCCTAACGCCGCGCTCCTGAAGGGCCTCGATTTTTCCGTGAGATGTTCTGTGTTCTGCACAGCGCTTGTGGCAAGAACTGCTCCACAGAAGGTATCTCGCTTCCTACTTCCTTTCCTTCTTTCCAACCTCCTTCTGTCCCTCTATCCTTTTTTTTTAATCTGATGCTTTTTTATTTTTATTTTTGTATATTCACTTCATGCTTGTGTCAAATGTGCTTCTCGCTTTTGTTTGTGCTGTTGTGTTTTACATATTGTTTATTTATGTGTTTATCCAGGTTAAGACTGCCTTCATCTTGGATGTGTTGGTGTAGTCTTGTTTAGTCTTGTAGTTGTGGAGGTCGTCACTTTGTTTTGTTTCAGACATTGTTTAGACCTGGGTTTGGGCCTCTTGACAAGTTTTCCATTGCAGACTAAAGTCCTTAAGCTGTCATCTCTATTGTTTTTGTGTTGCGGATGAGCAGATTCCTGGTCAATCCAAAAAGAGATCTTCTTGGTATTGATGCCATTATACAGCACAATAGAGGCTGTTGAACTAGTTGAGAGGCTTTTTGTTGAATAAAGATGGGTGGTACCTAACAAGGTAAACCCTCTCCAATTAAATTGCTATACTGTATATTGAGCCTGTTGCTAAAAGGTCGTTAGTTGCTGACAAAGCATCTTAGATGAGAGAAAGAATGTCCGCGACACTAAAACTACCCAGCGCAGATGATGCTTTAAGGACTTTAAGAACCCTATGATCATTGTCATGCAAGTCTGCATGCAGTTTTTAACAGGAGACACTACAGGCTAAACTCAATTGTTTTAAATTGATTTTTGATTTCGATTTTCTCAAAATGCATTTTTCTCATATTGGGACAACATCAGTAGCTCCTTCAGACTTCAAACTTTCCAGTTTTAAACTTAACAATATTTTGAAGATTTTTTCAGAGGGCATTTTAAGGCATAAGATGCCATATTATTATATGAAAACATAAAATTAGAAATAAATTGCAATACATTTTATTTTTCGTATTTATGCCAGTAATCCACAGCAAGAGTTTCAAATTAATATATGTCAATTTCCCTGTTCACCTGTAGTGTCTCGCCTTATTTCATTTGGAAATTTTCTTTTATGAGTTTTGCTAGTAAACATTTCAAAACAGCCCCACACTGTGCAGAACGCGGCTTGTAGTCAGCATTTTTTTTCTTTACCTAATATGACAAAATAAAAGCAGTTTACAAAGAAGTGGTAGGTTATTCCAAATGTTAATTGCACTCAACCTAAAGACATTCGTGCAAAATACTGAATGTCAAGTAGGACTCAACCTCTAGAGATGCAACACGTCAAATTACTGTTAATATTGATATAGTCTAAATCATTAAACAAATGTTTTCTATGAAACCTCTCCTCATCCTGGTTTTGGCTTTATCAGTCTGGGTTTTAGTCGTTATTTAGATTGACTTTTCCCTGACACATACCTACAGTGTTGGCCCAAGTCTTTGTCCTGACGGAGCTCCAGTTTAGCCCTGGTTCAGCCCATGTTTTAATGGTTAATTCCTGTAATGGATGACATTGAGGCTGGGGTTAATTGAAACAAATGGTGAAGCACTTCCCTGTCATTGGTTTGAATGGGCCCCCACCTGAACACACAGCACATTCCTGAGGGGTTAATGGCTGCTGCGTCTACCCCATTAGTGAAAAAAGGCTAATGGTGCACTTAAAGGGAACGGCTAACAACGCAGTCACCCATGTCTCAAACCCGCTCCAGTCACAACCACACAACTCCTAAGACGCAATATTGAGATCAAGATTAGCATACACACATGCCAAGGTTATTCCTTAGAACGATTTAATTACCCTTTTGTGGAGGAGAAAACCTACCGTAAATCTTATTGCACGTAAAAGGATGCTATAGGAACAATATGTATGTCGTTATGTTGTGTCGTTAGCTGCAGCTCCACATTTATTTAGCTGTGTACACTTTGGTTTCCATTTATTCATTGTCTGCCTTTATTTCAACCGAACAAGCTCACCATTCTATTGATAATTTTTCCCGCCATGCGCTGTGACACATGTCGTTGGTTATTCTGTGTAAAGCCCAAAATCGCATGAGAGAAACTCCTTGATCACTCGATGCTTTGACTGTGATAGATGTCTGACCGTCTCCCTGTTTTTTCTCGTGCGGCGTTACAGGGGGGAACACTGACAGCGCGTTTGACGTGGACAAAGCCGTGGGGACCATCGTGATCGCCCGGCCCCTCGACGCCGAGCAGCGGTCCTTCTACAACCTCACAGTCACAGCCACCGACGGGACCAATACTGCAGCTACACAGGTGCGGACGCTCCTTCTTCTTCTTCTCTGCTTCGGCTTTCACCCGATTGCACTCCGCGGTGGGTTTATCTTCGTTTTAATGGAAAGATAAATGGCTGGCCTGATACATTTTTCCACTCACCTGTGTTGAGCGGAGACAGACACACCTAGGAGACTGGTAGTGGGCAGATGGAGGAGCAGCGGGGGGTCTCTTTGGCCCAAATTTAGACTCCTGTTCTGGCCGTGGTTACGAGTGTTTTATTTGGACGATTCCCAGGTCATGTCCCAGAGCCGGTGTCTCTGTCTGTGGCTTCTGCTACACACAGCTGCTTTGGACAGGTGTTCAGAATGGGCACAAGTCTAAACAGTCATATTATTAATTTGCTATCCTAATAAAGAACTACTGAAAGAAATTAGTCATTCATCCACCATCTCTGTTTGTGTGGCTGGCTAATGGGCTTCTAGAGCTTATGTATTAGCACATGGGTCTATTGTGGATGGGACAATGCCCAAGTGGTTACAGAGACCACGCACTATCCAATTGTAAAACCCACTCAAATCCATTCACTCTGGACAAGCATGTTTTAACACAGCCCCTTTTTAAGCTTTCTCATTACAGTAAGTTTTCACAATCCTAGTCTCAATTTAGCAAAATGAAAATTTCACATTCTGTTCAATTTCTTTAATCCCCTTATTGGTCGCCTTACCGATTAACTGTTATCCACTGGCTGTGTATAAAGCCGTTTTCCGGAAATAATAATAAACCATAATTGAAAAAGTAGAATGAGTAACTCAAGACAAATTATAGACGTTCATATTATAGGAAGAAGTTGCTGAATGTTATGTTTATTTACCCTTAATTCTGTTAGACCTCAGACGGTGTTTCATTTTCTTTCTTCTATGCAGCTTAAAGATTAATTGTTAGTATTGGTTTCAATCGATTAAGCCGATGATGGGGATTAATTTATTAACCGATTAAAGATAAACAACTATTATGTGTAATGCACGCTGTTATTGTATTTTGTCATAGGATAGGGAGGAATAGCACATGCAGTTATAAGTAAGAATGCAGGGCTAGACTGGCAGAAAAAATCGGCCCGGGACTTTTATGTCAAGACCGGCCTTCTAAAAAAATGTGTCATATTCAATGCAACAGTCGAGGTGAAGAGAAAAACAATAAGCCCTTGGCTTGAACTAAAACAGCTACGAATCGAGGACAATAGCTCAATGTTGTTTCTGCCGAATTCAAGCGAACACCTCATAGCACTCAAAACTTTAATCTTTCGTTTACAACTTGATGGAACTTTTGTACAATGGCTAAACAATCTTAAAATGTACGTTCCGTTAATGAGGTTCCTTTAGAGACTGCAACACAAATTAACTCCTCAAAACCAACCAAATTATCACACTGTAGATTTAGGCAATGAAATGGTAAAACTCACCACAGAGTTAGAGAGGTGTGTAGTGAAAATGGAAGTCCATAAAAGGCCGAAACATTGTAAATCCTTTCAACGGTAACTAGAAGCTATTTCCAACTGCGCGCACTAACGTCGAGGGGGACAGGAGGGCGAGTCACCTGACAACTCCCAACATGCACTTCTTTGCAAACATTTGTCTAAAATGTATAAAAAACAATAAAGAACAGAGTTTCTGTGTGTCCTGGAGGGTGTTACAATAAACTATTTCCTATTATAATGGCAAATATGATGTGAGGGGCATGAGTGTTATGTCCGAGAGGCCCATTGCTCATTATACGAGAATATATGGGAACCATAACTCAAGACAGCCTGCCACCAGAAGGGTAAAAAAGGCGTCACATCCCTCTAGTGGAATAATTGTGTAATTACATCTATATAATTATAGGAATCCCCATAGCTATTTGTGCTTAGTTTGGGCCAGTGTAATGTATTACTGGCTCTCGATCCAACTGGCCCGACCGGCCCAAAAGTGCGTCAGCCCACCGGGAAAACTCCCGGTGCTCCCGATGGCCTGTCCAGCCCTGTAAGACACACAAAGTTATAAAGTCGCAAAATTGTCTTTTCTCAGGTGCACATCACTGTCATGGACAACAACGACAACACTCCGGTCTTCTCCCAGCCGACCTACGACATCACCATCTCGGAGGACACGCCCCCGGACTCGGAGGTGGTCCAGGTTCTGGCCTCGGATCGAGACGAGCACCATAAACTCACCTACTCCGTGCAGAGTGCCATCGACCCTAACAGCCTGCGCCTGTTCAGGATACACCCCACCCAGGGCACCATCTACACCACGCAGAGGCTGGACCACGAGGCCTGCGCTCAGCATGTGCTCACTGTCATGGTAACGTGCACTGTGCATTATGTTGTCAGCAGATTGTGTTGCTTATGGTTTAGGCTTTGATGTCATAACTTTAGGTAGAGCGCAGGAGTCTGTATAACTTATTGATTTATTTTAATTCCTTCAATATTTTTTCGCAGACATAATTAAAGCATCATCATTATCTTAGGTTCCTGTTCCTTTTTTTCTGACAACACCTGAAAAATGCGCTTGAACCCCTGAAGCCAGACTTTGAATCTTTGACATTGAGGGAAAAATAGGTTTCTCAGTTCCTGTGCACCATGTGTGCTGTTGAATAAAAATGTTGCCTCCCCTCAGGTTAAGGACCAGGAGTTCCCGTACAGGAAGAATCTGGCTCGTGTGCTGGTGGAGGTGGAAGACATCAATGATCACGTGCCCATCTTCACCAGTGCTCTGTACGAGGGCTCCGTGTATGAGTCTGCTGCAGTGGGGTCCGCTGCGGTTCAGGTCACCGCTCTAGACAAGGACAAGGGCCAGAATGCAGAGCTGCACTACTCCATCGAAGCAGGTAATCCAGTAATAGTCCAGTAATCGATTTGTGAGATCCTACTGATAGCATAGCTTTTTTAATAACCTAAAAATGCATGACTATAATTAATGCCCTATAATTTTCTTGTTCAAAGCTAGTTATCACTGTCTCTAGATTGCATAATTATTGCAACACTGTGCCCAAATAGCCACCAATGTAACCTAGACAATGTTTTGCTAGTTTGTTATGCTATTTTGGGAATAGAAATAGTTCCATGAAATCAATAATCAGTAAATTGTTTCATTTTCATATTTATACATATTTATTTTACAGGAAACACTGGCAATGCCTTCCACATCGAGCCAGTTTTGGGAATCATCTCAGTTGCTCGGGATTTGGATTTATCAAGTATCGGGCATTATGTCCTCACAGTCAGAGTCACGGATAATGGCTCGCCACCTCTCTCCACCACCACTGTAGTCCGGATCGCAGTCACCCTTTCGGACAATGCTGGACCCAAATTCCCCCAACCGGAATACCAAGCCGAACTCACGGAAAACGCTGCCATCGGGACATCAATTATTACAATCAATGCAGTTAGCCAGTCAACGCTTACATACAACATCAAACTTGGCAATGCCAATCACGTTTTTCAAATCAACCAATACAGTGGAGTGATAACTACGCAAAAGCCGCTAGACTACGAGACCAAGCCATCATATACGCTAATCGTCCAAGCTGCTAACATGGCTGGTATGGCAACAAATGTCACAGTAATAATTCAAGTAGTGGACGAAAATGACAACCAACCTGTTTTCCAGCAACTGCACTATCGGGGTAGCATTAGCGAGGCCGCTCCTATCAATAGCGTAGTGCTAAATTCAGATAATTCTCCATTGGTAATTAAAGCGACAGATGCTGATCGCAACCAGAATGCTGTTCTGATTTACCAAATTGTTGAAGATACGGCTAAGATGTTTTTCACAGTGGACTCAGGAACAGGATCGATAAGGACAATTGCTAACCTAGACCATGAAACAATATCGAGCTTCCGTTTTCATGTTCACGTAAGAGACAACGGGAAACCACAATTGACTGCTGATAGTCCCACAGAAGTTTCTATACAAGTTATAGACACCAATGATTCGCCGCCACGCTTTACTCAAAATGCCTACGAAGCTGTTTTGCTCTTACCAACTTATGTAGGAGTTGAAGCACTGCAAGTTTCAGCTGTCGACCCAGATAAAGACGTGCCAACCGAGCTAACATACACGCTAACGGATGGAGTTTTGCAGCATTTTACAATAAAACCATCAAGCGGCGTCATTGTTGTCAAAAATAACAACTTCTCAAAAGAGCGTTTCCGATTTAGCGTCAAAGTTTCAGACGGTAAATTCTCCAGTACTGCTTTGGTGACACTCCTTGTCCGAGAGGCACTGGATTCTGGTCTTAGCTTCTCCCAAAGTATCTACACATCAGCGATTCAAGAAAACATTTCAAATATCACCAAAGTTGCTGTCGTGAACGCCATTGGAAACCGCTTAAATGAGCCGCTGAAATATACGCTACTAAATGCTGGCACAAAATTCCGAATCCGTCCAACTTCTGGCGTGATCCAAACAACGGGAATACCTTTTGATCGGGAAGAGCAAGAGTTTTACGAGCTGGTTGTTGAAGCTAAACGTGAACATGACCGTTTGCATGTAGCCCGAGTATTGGTAAGAGTCCAAGTGGAAGATATAAATGATAATGCACCCGTTTTTGTCGGACTACCTTATTACGCAGCAGTTCAAGTAGAAGCTGAACCGGGATCTCATATTTTTAAAGTCATGGCCATAGACGGAGATAAAGGCATCAATGGAGAGGTGTCGTATTACCTAAAAGACGACCATGGGCATTTTGATATCAACCGCCACACAGGAACTGTTAGCCTTAAACGTGCATTTGAATCGGACTTGTCCAACGTAGAGTACCAAATGGTGATATTTGCAAGAGATGGAGGGTATCCGCCTTTATCTACAAGTGTTGAGTTCCCAATAACTGTTGTCAACAAAGCAATGCCTGTTTTCGACAAATCTTTCTACACCGTTTCTGTGAATGAGGACATTTCAATCCACACACCAATTCTTGGCATCAACGCTACAAGTCCAGAAGGCCAAAACATTATCTATACTATTGTCGACGGTGACCCATCTCTTCAATTTGACATTGGTTTTGATACTGGTGTGATTAGCGTCATTCATTCTTTAGATTACGAAGAGGCCCCATCTTACCATTTAACTGTAAGAGCTACCGACTACCTGACAAGTGCGAGAGCCGAGGTTGACGTGGATATCATTGTTCTAGATGTAAACGACAATACTCCTACTTTCCAAAAGATGTTTTACAAAGTTGTTTTATCAGAATCGGCCATGATTGGAACTCCAGCTCTCCAAGTTATTGCAACAGACAAAGATTCAGAGAAAAACAACATTGTACGCTATCAGATTTTTTCCAATGAGCACAATAGAACAGATTATTTCCACATTGATAGCAGCAGCGGACTGATATTAACTGCACGTATGCTCGATCATGAACTTGTCCAGCAGTATAACTTCATTGTAAGGGCTACAGATAATGGTTTCCCACCTTTAAGCAGCGAAGTCTCTGTCATACTAGTGGTTAACGATTTAAATGACAACCCACCTGTTTTCCACCAGCTTCTATATGAGGCATATGTAAACGAATTGGCACCAAGAGGACACTTTGTAACCTGCGTCCAAGCTTCGGATGCAGACAGCTCGGATTTTGACAAACTAGAGTATAGCATTTTGTCTGGGAATGAGAAAATGAACTTTGTGATGGACAAACGGACAGGAATTATCACATTATCTAGTCATCGTAAGCAAAGGATGGACCCAGTCTATAGTTTGAACGTGTCCGTTTCTGATGGAGTTTTTACCAGCACAGCCCAAGTTCATGTAAAGGTTTTAGGGGCAAACTTGTTCAGTCCAGTGTTTGAGCAGAACCTTTATGAAGCTGAGATCAGAGAGAACTCTCCTTCAGGAACCAAAGTTATTCAGGTAAGAATAAGTGACATTTCTATTCATTGTTATTAGGTGTTTAGAAAAGTTCTGCAAATTACAGTGCCTCTCGAAAGTACTAATACACCTTGAACTTTTGCATATTTTGTCATGTTTACAACCCTAAACATAACCATTTTATTTTGAATTTTTTACTGAAAATTCACACACAAGTAACAGACAACTGTGAAATGAAAGCAACATGATACATGATTCTGTAAGTATTCATACAGCATGACTTAACAGCAGCAAGTCTTCTGGGGTATGACCAATGGCCGCTGACTGCTCTGCTTTTTGACTACGACACTGGAGGCCGCCATTTCTCCACCTTTGCTGTAGTATTCCATATGACCGCTATTCCCCCATTGGAATGCATTGGACTTTAGACATGTTAAAAACAACTTTAATGCCCGGTGCCTAATGGATTAGAAGTGGCAAGAGCTAGATATTCCTCCTGTGATTACGCTGGGTTAAAAATAATCTGGGGCACCGGGCTGGTTATCGTAGTATAAATTTTAGAAATCTTGCATAATTAATGAGGGCCTGACTTTGATTGACAGGCTTTTTACGTCGCTGCCTGACCATGGGCGCGATTACAACAGAAATACACGCCCGCGAGGGCCAAGCAGGGCCGGGTCTACAGTCAAGATCCCTCCCTTATGCCCTTTTTAGGAACATGCTTCGTCAGAGCTGGAGAGGAGGAGCCTGTAAATCCGCCATGATTTCCCCCACGAACGTGGTCATTTTGTCTATTCTTTTTTACAGTCTATGGGTATGACTCTACAAGGTTTGCACATCTAGAGACTGACATTTTAGCCCATTCCTCTTTACAAAACAACTCGAGCTCTGTCAAATTAGAAGGAGAGCGTTTGTGAACAGCAGTTTTCAGATCTTTCCACAGATTTTCAATAGGATTTAGGTCAGGACTTTGATTGGGCCATTCTAACACATTCGTTTGTTTTTAAACCATTTCATTGTCGATTTAGCTTTGTGTTTAGGGTCATTGTCCTGCTGGAAGGTGAATCGCACCTTGCAGTGGTGCTATACTCTTTCTATTTCCCAATGATGGATTGAACAGTGCTCCGTGAGATGTTCAAATCTTGGGAAATCTTTCTATAACTCAACACTGCTTTAAACTTCTCCACAGCTTTATCCCTGACCTCTCTGGTGAGCTCCTTGGCCTTCATGATGTTGTTAAGTGACCAATACACTCTAACCATAGCTCTGAGGCCCTCACAGAACAGCTGGAATTATACTGGGAGTAGATTACACACAGGTGGCCTCTATTTAATGGTTAGGGCAAGGTGTGAACATTCTGCAGTCATTAGGAATGTTATAAAGGCAATTTAATGCACTCAGAAAATGCTGTATGAATACTTATGCACTCCCCACTTTTCACTTTTCTATTTTAAAAAAAATAACAGAATCATGTATAATTTTGCTTTCACTTCACAGTTGTCTGTTACTTGTGTGTGAACTTTCAGTAAAAAATTCAAAATGCAATCTTTATGTTTATGGTTGTAAACAGGACAAAATGTACAAAAGTGTATTAGTACTTTCGAGAGGCACTGTACATACAGGTTATGATTTGATATAACTGCACACTGAGTTCTACATTGATTATGTCTAGTGTATTGTGTCATTTTCAATACCAATTTATACTTTGATTTGTTGAATAAGCTGTATGTGATTTTATAAAGAATTTCAATGTGAACTGTTTGAGATCAAGCATTTCACTCTGTTTGTTTCTAACTTATTTATATGCTCAGTAGAGTTGTAGCTGTGCCCATTATGTGTTTACTTATAACACACTGAATACAACATGCTATCAATTGAACAGTTATAGTCAAACCCAATACTAAAGATATTTATCTTCCTAGGTAAAGGCAACTGATGCCGACCCTGGTATATATGGTCAAGTCTCTTACTCCTTTGTGAACGACGTTGGAAAGGACCAGTTCAGTATCGATGCCAATGGACAAATCACCACTTTGGAAAAACTAGACCGCGAAGACTCTTCAAACAAGCACATTATTTTAACCATAGCGGGCAGAGACTCTGGTGGCCGTGCTTCTTACTGCACAGTCCAAGTCACTCTTTTGGACGAAAATGACTGCATACCACGTTTCCAGGCCACCGAATACAGGGCATCGGTCAAATCGGATGTTGCCAAAGGGCATTTAGTGACGCAAATTCAAGCTTTTGATCAGGACGCCGGTTTGAATGCCAAAGTTACATATTCTCTTTACAGTGAAGCTCACGTCCCAGTGATGGATATTTTGGAAATCGACCCGGACAATGGATGGATGGTGACGAAAGGCAGTTTCAGCCATTTGCGGAATTCGGTTTTGTCCTTTTTCGTGAAGGCAGTGGATGGTGGCAATCCGATACGGCACTCCTTAGTCTCGGTTTACATCCACGTCCTGTCCACGGATGCGTTTATTCCATCTTTTAACCAACAGCAATACCAATACAGCACACCAGAAGACATGCCTATTGGTTCAATCATCGGAAAAGTCCACCTCAACACGCCGCCTGGACACACTCTGCTCCCTGTTACTTTTGCCTTAGTCAATGGGGAGATGGGAGAAAACAACCAAGATGGCGTATTTGTGGTGGAGAAAGGTACAGGGGTGATTAAACTGGACAAACCATTGGACCATGAAGTTATCAAGGGATACCATTTCAAAGTTTCAGCAACCGTCCAACAGGCAAAGCTAGATTCGGTGACGTCAGTTGATGTTGAAATCAAAGTTTTGGATCTGAACGATAACAAACCCGCTTTTGACGCTTACAACTATGAAGCTACAGTTATGGAAGGCATGTCAATTGGGACAAAAATCATACAAGTTCACGCCATAGATCTTGATTCAGGCGCCAACGGACAAGTTACATACAGTCTGGGAAGCTTACTACAATCTGAAATGGACTCCTTGCATGAAACCTTCAGCATTGACATTAACACGGGCTGGATCGCCACTCGGAAAGATCTAGATCACGAAACCAGTCCGTCGTATACTTTCACAGTACTGGCAGCGGATTTGGGTGAAACGGTATCTTTGTCTAGCACTACAACTGTGACCATAGCAGTGTCGGACGTCAACGATAACTCGCCACGATTCATGGAGCAGCATTATTTCGGGACGGTCCAAGAGAGCGATCCTCCGGGACAAGTGGTGGCTGTCCTCAACACCAGAGACGATGATAGTTCTGCCGTGAACCGACAAGTCAGCTACCACATCATAGGTGAGTTCAAGTATTAGTTTATAAGCGTTACCACATAGGGTTGACCAAACTAAAAATAGAATATCATGACAAAGCTTATAGAAATGTATCTTCATAAATTGTCCAAATCCCTGGTTTACAGTAGTGTCGGATTCTGTGCCTTTCCCGATGGCGGAGTGTGATTGATGTGACCTTATCACTGAATGACGAATGAGTCATGAAACACTGCAAGGCGTCGGCAATCAAACGTATGGAAAATATCATGACAGATCTGACCTTTTCCCAGCTGCGCCATGGAACCAAGGCATGTTTAATAAAGATGAGGGAGACTAAATTAGCCCCAGTGGATTTATATAGATCACACAATGGCACTGGGAAATAGAGTTGGATCATCTTTGTTTTGTCCACTGCAAAGCTATTTCTTCTTAGTAAGCAGTTGTCGATAGACAACCCTCCAAGGTAAAAGCCACAGTAACCTTTGTGCCTGTCCCAAGCCTGGTTAAATGGAAAGCAGTCAATGCAAATTTAAATACAAGTGAAGAGAAGCTGTAATCATTTTCCTTTGAGGATAGATTTTCATAATGACACTGAATTTGGAAAAACAGACAGAACCAAAGACATTGAATATATTGTAGGTGAGTCATGTATTGTATCTGTGGCATTGAGCTATAACACAGATTTGTTTTGCTACAATTTACTATCTAGCCACAACTCATCAAAAGACACAGTATGCTTTTATAGCCTGGGTAAACCCAAAGTGTTGCAGTAGGAAGGGCATAGAATATTAAATGCTCATCGCACTTTGGCAAATTACAATTTAAGTTGAATAAGTCATTTTATTGGTTAAATAATGAGTTATCGTTATATGGCAATTGAATTTGCAATTTAGGTTAGCCACTGTGTTTTTGTTCCTGTCTTTTTCTCCAAACAACAGACTATTCTTTCTTGAGAATTACCAAATGCCCTTGAGTCTAAAGGTTGTCTTGTATTTTTTGTTCTACCACACTCACACAGCTGCGTTAATGCATTTTCTCTTAAACAAACAACTTTTGCAGCTTATCTTTGTAAAGAAACAGCTCTAGAGTTTAGTTTTGTGAAATAACATTTGGTTTTATCATGCGAGAGATAAGTGTTTTCTCCTCATAACAAACAAATAATCAACACGGACCATTTGTGCGAGTTTATCTGCATATAGTGGACCCTTAAAGTCCTGCTGAAAGTGTCTACTATAACAACTCCCAGACACTAATCTAACGACATTTGGTTAGGGTTATTTATTTCAGTACATACTATGTAAAAATGAAGTTAAAATGTTCATTAGTTTACATATTTTCTTAAATATTATTCATTCATTATGTGCTTCCGTGATAAATGATGCTATACATGGTTTAGACTTGGGCCTCTTTATAGAGCTTATACTCGGGACCAACCAATGAAAAGAAGTGCAACTTTACTTAAACCCTGCAAACCCTTTTTGTTCATAAATCTCTGTAGGTGGGAACTATCGCGGTGTGTTTGCCCTGGGTCTGGTTCAGGGCGAGTGGAAGATGTATGTGAAAGGTCCACTGGATCGAGAGGAGAGAAACCTGTACGTCATCAACGTCACCGCGAGTGACGGCTTCTTCGTCTCCCAGGCAACGGTTGAGGTGTCAGTGACAGATACCAACGACAACAGCCCCATCTGTGACCAGGTCAGGAACACAGAAATCGTCCAGTACAAGCATTCTGCATGTTGAGTGCCTATGTCCTTGAATACTGTTGCTAATGTTCTCACACATACATACAGTATAGCGGCAGTTTATTTCAGATTAGTCAATGGGGTAATGTTCCATTTTTTTTATTTGAATATGGAACATCCTTAATGTCTACACAAATATGCATTAGTTTGCTATAACCCTTAGAAAACTACCAACGTTTTGTAATTTCTCTTACATTTGAAGACAATTTCAGGATGACAAAGTGAACGTGTATCTTACCTTGCTTTTTATAGGCGATGTACACTGCATCAGTCTCTGAGGACGTTCCAGTGAACAGTGTGATTCTGCGGGTCGTAGCCTCAGACGCCGACGTAGGGCTAAGTGCCTGGATCCAGTACAGTCTGCATGGACCAGGATCCCAGGACTTCGCCATTGATCCTGACAACGGTAAGGAGCGTAATGAGAAACCCTGGTTCTTCAACTTTTCACTCCAAATCTGTAAAGATCAGTGGACAGCTGGCTTTTTAATTTCAAGTGCATTACTGAATGAGCTGTGACTAAAGTTCTTGACAAGGACCCTTGGCTAAACCTGAACTAGATGAGACTCTGACTGTAGTGAGTTGAATGTGCAGCTATATTATGAGGGAGAAACAAGGTCATTAATTTTTTGTATTCAAACACATTCGAGGTCAAAATTGGGACTGAGCCTAAATTGGTTTAGTCTAGATTAAATATGGGACTCCCAAACAGCTTGAATTTGAAGATCAGAGTAGATATAAATATTCAGTGCTAAGTAATATCATGAAAAACATGTTTTTTGTTGTAGCTTATGTATACTTCTTAATTTCAACAGGTGACATCAAACTCATGGTGAACCTGGATCGAGAGGTGAACCCTGCCTACAGACTGGTTGCCAAGGCGACAGACGGTGGCGGACATTTCTGTAGTTCCGACGTGCTGCTGACCGTGAGCGACGTCAACGACAACCCGCCTCTCTTCACGCTGCCTCACTACACGGCCAGTGTTTACGAAGACACCGCCCCCAGAGCCCTGCTGACCCGCATCCAGGCCATAGACCCCGACCAGGGTAAGACAATTTGAACACCCAATCCTAGCGTAACATTAAACGTTGGGTTGTTTCTTAGTCTATTTATCTTATCGCCTGCATGTTTAACCTGTCCCTGTGTCTTACCCACAGCCGGTCCAGGCCGCACAGTCGTCTACTCTTTGGCTGACTCCGCTGAGGACTCCTTCTCAATAGAAAAGTCCTCTGGGATTGTAGTTTTGGAGCGGGTTTTGGATCGCGAGGTGCAGCCGTCCTATCAGATCACAGTGCGGGCCTCGGACCAGGGCTCCCCTCGGCCTCTCTCTTCTCTGGTCAACGTCACCATCACGGTGTTGGACATAAACGATAACCCGCCCGTGTTCGAGCGGCGGGACCAGCTGGCCACTGTCCCGGAGGACGTGGGGGTGGGGACTGAGGTGCTGAGGGTTTACGCGGCCAGTAAAGACATAGGCACCAACGCGGAGATCACCTACAGCATCCGGTCTGGCAACGAGCACGGCAAGTTCCACGTGCATCCTCTCACAGGTGAGTTTGCAGATGTTACAGTACTGCCATTGGCAGTGCATTTCTTTTTCTACACAAATGTTTTCCGACATCTGTATGAAAAACAGACCGAACTATGTTTTTTTTGCAATCGTAGACCTGGTAGTAGCACCAAAACTGTGTGAAAGATGTGAAATACTACTCCAGGTTGATCTTTGACGAGGGAACATGTAAAACATGGTTCAAACCTCAAGAAAGTCGATTTTGCACGATATGTAACAGATTTATATGTGGCAACAAACTACTGTATATAAAACCCAGGAGCTTGCACTGGTGGACTAAAGTTTATATAGAATATAATAGGTAATATGCATAAACAATATTGTTACATCTCTATTGACAGTATATCCAAGACCATGAAAAATAGTGTTTTACCCGTTTCATTAGATTTAGCAAGATGAGGCCAATACAGAGAGTTAGGGGATTTCTACCCAATTGTTTCTGTTTACACTTGAAAATCCATTGGTTTAAGAATAGATTTGATTTTGAACAAGCGTACTGTGCAAATAAAGCCAGGACCATTTTTAAAAAAGTGAACAAATCCTTCACATTTGCAAAAATGATTCACTATATTACCATTTGTTTTTTCAAGTGAGATTTTCTGTACTCCATATTCTCCATAGTGGCAATGACATTAAAATATATACCGTATATTTTTAAATTCTTAGTGAATCGTTATTAACATTTTGCTCACTGTATGAAGCACCTTGCTTTGAAACCATTGTAAAACCATTCATCTAAACTCCGTCTCACTCTTCCTTTTCCAGGTGCCATCTTGGTTGCCCAGCCATTGGACTACGAGACGTGCCGGGACTACTTCCTGACAGTGGAGGCTCGGGACGGAGGGACCCCGCCGCTGAGCGCCATCACCACGGTCAACATTAACCTGACTGACGTGAATGACAACGCGCCCATCTTCAGCCGGGACCTGTACTCCGCTGTGGTGTCCGAGGACGCCACTATCGGAGAGGCAGTGGTGCAGGTCAGAGGCCTCCGCAATCGACAGTGGTTTGGTGGATATTATCAGGATGGGAGATGTGGACATAAGGGGCAGCTTGAATAGGTGCATGGCGGTGGTCGGAAATGTAGATGTGTCCACCCCCGAGGGCATCTGAGGCTACACACGTAACCTACAACCACCGAGCGTAGAATGAATCAAACCATAGTCTCTTCTGAACTGCTTAGGGTGCTTTGTATCTGTGATAAGGGCTTTACAAAAACCCAATGCATTTCCCCAGTCGCCTCACAGTTTCCATCACCCGCTATTTCACGACAATAAAGTGCCGAGTTCATTTGGGCACCGGTACAGAAATCTGTTCAGTCACTAAAGTTCGGATGCCTGAGTCTCACTTGTAAAAACGCCCAGGTGTCTGTTACCGTGGAAACACAGGTGGGCAGCGGCGCTGACTGGAACAGAGTGTGATCTGTTTTACAGCTTATTAAGAAACAAAAGGAGCGGAGGAGCTTTTGTCACAGGTGGATCTGGCATTAGGGTTCAGGAGAGAGGCGCCGCGGGGAAATGGGGAATGGAGGAACATGTCTGATTTTTAATGTGCTTTGGAGATGGAAGTGCTTTAACCTGAGCCGCAAATAGTTCATGTGAGACGCTCTGAAACAGAAACCGAACAACCTTTTTGCTAAAGTGGAAAATGGATCAGAATTTGTACTGAGGTTGAAGGACCGACAGTTGGAAACGTACTGCTCAAAATAAAATAAAGGTTGATTTAGAAATCTAATTGTATGAGTCCTGGCTCATACAATTTACTGAATGTCTCTCGCCTCTCTTCAAAGTCTTTCACCCTGTGCTATTGTAGATTATTGGCCAAAGAAACAACTTCAAAACAAAAGCAAACTAAAAGCATGAAAGTATAAAATAAAGTTGTAGTCATGGTAGTAGTAGTAGTAGTAGTAGTAGTAGTAGTAGTAGTAGTAGTATTTCCATAACTTCTACAAGAAGAATAACTACTGCTACTATACGACTGCTGCTGTTACTTCTAAAGCATGTTACATGTATCCTAGTATTGCACTTATTCCAGAGTGAACTACTATTTTAAACAATGGGAGTAGAATACTCATTTTAAGTAACTTTCATTTGTGTGTATTTAGAATACAGTTACTTGCCTAAAATCCAAGGAATACATCACAGTAATTGAATATCATTAGATTTCAGCTTCATTTTGCACAACATTATGAAGAAAGAACTTTTGAGGATGACATGTTTATACAATACAATAAAAACACCTTATGCCACAGATCATACAAACAATATGCATGAGCGTGCATTGGCCAAGAGAGTTTTTAAAATCCCATGATCGGTAGATACTTTTATAACCGATGTTCCAACAAGTATAGCCTATATTTTTGTAATTATACGACATGTGTATACATAAATATTATGCAATTCAATGTGAAAGTATTCTAAGTATTCAGAATACAATACTCTGACTGGACAAAGTACATTTTAAGGCAAGTATTCAGTATTCTGTAACTAAATACAATCACAAAGTATTATCCCCAACACTAAACACAGATATTAATTATACTGTAAGTCCAATACATGTCGCTTCTTCGAAGGATGGGTCTGTGACTGTTTCTCAGAAAATCCAATAGTGGCCGGTTACACACGAAAGGGCTCTGGTGTTCGAAATGTTCAATCTCTGCCCAGTACGCTCAGTGTGTTTGGGCTGATCGCAGCCTGTTGGGTTTAAGTGTAATAAGTGGTGTAACCTTGTGTTTTTTTTGCGCGTTCGTAGCTGGTGGCTGAAGATGTGGACAGTCAGATGAATGGGGCAGTGCTGTACTCCATTGTGAGCGGCGACCGAGAGAACCAGTTCTTCATCGACCTGCTCAGTGGAGTCATCAAAGTCAACAAGCAGCTGGATCGAGAGAGCGTGAGCAAACACACTTTTCATTGTTGCTGTGGCACACGTGACACAATGGGTTCGTGAGGGCAGTTCATTTTCACATTGAAGGGCCCCCCCCCCCCCCTTCCAGAGCCTCAGCCAGAGCATCAGATTTGGGTCTGTGATTGACAGGCCTGAGTCATCTAACTTTGACGCGGCACCTGCAGCGCTACTCGATCTATTTTAATGTCGATGTTTTGCTGTAGTCTACATAAGCATGGGAGATGTATCACAGAGCATGTGTGAGGTATAGAGACATGATTATATGTATTACAAAGCTTTATTTTATTTTTCTTACAGCAAAGTGCACAAAACATGCCACATAAACAAAACAAAAAATATATAATATTTACTCTACACTTCCTCCCCATCCTTATATAAGCAATATACACTAAAATTACACACACGATATTGAACTCTAAAACCAATACAAATATCCTAAACTAAATTCAGCGAACTAATCTAGCAATAAAAGAAACTAATGACTAAAACTACAATATTCAACAACAACGCTATAACACTACATTGCATTGTCTATAATACAAAAAGCTATGCTAAAAAAATCTACCTAAATGCTATAACTAATTGCAAACCTGACAATCGATGAAAATACTCTCTCTCTTTTCCTTCTCCAACTCGCTACGGGGGCGTGAGCGAGACTGGGACGTTTTTATAGCCCAGAGCGGTGGGGCAACTGACGTCAGGCTTCACTGCTGTGCAAATAGCGGCGCCAAATTCTAAAATCAAACGCAGTAAAGACCGATCGCCTGTAGATGGCGCATCACTGACGGTTTTAGGCATAAAGTTGATCTTTCAACTAATTTGCACTAAAGTGCCACAATTATGACCAGAATATGTAGACAACACTATTGGACAGTCATTTATACAGTTTTTTAGCCCAAAAAAAAGTGTATTTGAGGGTGAGTTTTCCTTTAAGTCTTCTGAGTGTAAACAAAGCATATCTATCTACCACTGTGTAATGATTTAGATGACTGATAGTAAAGCAAAAATGTATCATAACAAGCTCCTTTAGCCACTTGGATACAATCAATGCCTAGTATATTAAAACTCAGAATGTTGTCATGTCAAATGTTGTCTATGTTTAACACAACCCTAAAAAGAGTTTGCAGAGTGAATACAGCCATTTACTTCCATTGCTCTATTCATCTTGATAAACTTTCTTTTGTTCACGGCTAAAACTAATAAGACTTATAAACCAACAATTAGAAAGAGCAGTTGTTTTCCAAATGGTAATTGTACTTTTCAGCTTGTTTTTCAGGTCACTTAATTTGATTGGATAAAGGAGAATTTAGGGCTCATTAGTGGAGATGAGATGGATTTTTTTTTTGTTAATCCATTTTTTTTTCTTCTCGAGGCCTGTTCGCAGACAGCCAAGTTGCGTGTCGCCTTTGGACACAGTCCCCTTAGCGCTAATGCTAATGAGCTTCAGCTGCTGTAATCTGCAGTTACATTTGTCGTTTGGCAAAGACACGGCTACGACCTGGCTCGAATTAGCCGGCTTCACCTGGAGGCTCTGCGCACATTTACATTTCAGAGGGAGAGAGAGGAGCTTTGAACTGCATTAGACAAACGGAGACACTTTTAGCCATGAAATATCCAGACAAACAATGTCTAATGCAGTTATGTGTGCATTTATTTCAAAAGAGCGTGGGTTAACACTTGTTACTAATGGAACAAGTGCTACATACCACACCGGCTTTGCTATGCCCGCTCCCAATAAGTACCGACCCAAGTCGGGACTTGGACGGGAGAGTGTTTGGGAACACCAGGAAGCCTGGGCGACTGTAGTGAGTGAGTGAATGGTTGGTAGTGGTCGAAAGGGCCGATGGCACAGACTGGTTGCCTCGCTTCCGTCAGTCTACCCCAGGGCAGCTGTGGCTACACTAGTAGCTTACCACCACCAAGTATGGAGGGAATGAATAATGAAATGTAAAGCATCTTTGACTGTCCAGAAAAAGCGCTATATAAAACCGATGCTTACATACTCACACCAGACATTTAGAGAGGATGTTACAGAGCATCCTAAAGACACTAAGCACCCATGGCACTCGCCATGGCACTCGCCACTCGCCATGGCACTCGCCATGGCACTCGCCACTCGCCATGGCACTCGCCATGGCACTCGCCTCCTTTTTGAAATTGGTGTTAATGCTACCGCCGATCTAAAGTGCATATGACAGGTTTTAATGGTTTTGAAAATACGACTTATCTAGATGGATAACATCTGTTGTAAGTAGTAATTTATTTTTTATTTTTTTGTGAAGCAGCAGTTTTAATGAAGAAATGTTGGGCAGAAAAGGGATTTTTATTTGATTTTTTAAGCTGCTGACAGGAAGTGACATAGATAAAGGTAAAGTTCCATAGCAGTTTGACTCACTAATTTCCTATTGACTTAACATGGTCGGCACAGCAGCAATTTAAAATTGTTTGCCTCTATCTATGTCACTTCCTGTCGGTGTCCAATAAGGAAGTGAAACTATAAACATCACAAAAATTGTCAAACTAAAAGTGGGTAAAATAAAAAAATTAAAACATTTCATATCGTTAGCCACATAGCATAATTGCCTAAGTCATTTTGTATTGTTACAATGGTAATAAGAGAAAAACAATGTGTCTCCTAAAAAACGTATTTTTACATGTTTTCCAAAAACAAAACAAAAATGAGTTAGGCAATTATGCTATGTGGCTAACGATATGCACTTTAAGAGAACAATTGGTTCTGCAGCCATTGCCCTGATGAACAAATACTCTCCATTTATTGTGTGTGGCAATGGTCTGTCATCTATCCATCCATCCATCCATCTCGAGAGCGAGATCTAGCAAAATTATTGCCATGGTCCAATATGCTCTAGAGAGGTAGAACAGATATTCCCAACACTTTAGTCATTGATTTAGTCTACTCTAAAATTCACAGTGCAGAATGGCCCAAAGGAAAAGATCTACTCTCTGTTAAACTGTTACATATTGCTATGACTTACTGACTGTCATCACTTTCAGTCGGAATAGTTTCAGTCTTTGGACTAATTAATGTCAAATTGAACATCAGATGCAACACGGTAAATGTGTTTTGACTGTCAGAGGGTCCTGGGTTCAAGTGTTTCCCCGCACAATAGGCTAAATCCTCTGGTGTCCTTTTTTAACTCTTCAGTTCAGTATCTTCCCTAGATCAACACGTTTTAATTATCTTTAAAAGTCAGAATTGAACCCGATGTTTATATTCATTATTGATTCAACTTCTACTCCAGTCAAATGCGTCATCGGAAAACTGCAGCCTACACGATCATTACCCCTTTACAAATACTATCTGCTGCATGTGCTAGCTCCATCGATTCATATATGAAGTCTATGCAGCTGATCAGAGAGCACTCCTTCATCTTTGCTGTGTTCAGCCGAGCCTCATATCTTCAGAGAGGTTCGATGGAGATGATGAAGTATTCATGAGAGAGCAGGGATCAAAGCCTTGGAGTGCGGTGGTACTGTGTCGGGTTGTATTCGCTCTCCTCACTAACAGCGACAACTGCATTTACTGTACTGTGTTGTACTAATGGTGCAGACGGCACTGGGGTTGACGTGAGGGTGTCAATGCAGACTTTAACTGACTGTAAATGTCCAAGGTTTGCAGCGATAGGAATGGCTTAGGGTGGACGATATAACGTTTGATGCCTGGCGGGTCGTACTCAGTTACATTTATCATTCGGGACCTTTTACTTCTCCTTGAGTAAAATTATAAGGCAGTGTCTGTACTCTTACTTGAGTAAAAATAATTGTCACTTTGTCCACCGTGAGTAAATATGTAAGCGGCAAATCCTTCATTTTGATCGATAAAGTTGATGTAGTTCGTCTCGTGCTCCTCATTCTTTAGAGTTATTTGAGTTTTTCTGTATTTTTGTGCCATTTTCTTTTTTTTTGTCACACAATTTTACGGCGCCATTGAAAACAAATCATTTTCTCAAAACAGTTACTCACAGTACTCAAGTAACACTTTCTCCCAGTCCTTTTCTACTTGTACTTGAGTAAGATTATTTCAAAGTAACAACATATTGGCAACTAAATATATTGGTGAAAGATATATTATTGTCCTTCTGTGGACCCACCACCTGCAGGGGGAGCCATAGGGGCTGGGGCAATGTGATTTGGGCTATTGGATATATTATTGTGCCAGTTCAAATAAATCATAAAAATGACTTGTTTTGTATTTTATGAAATGCATGAACTTTCTCTTTTTGTTCTATATTTGTAGTATAGGTAACGGAAAAAGGATTGTAGTAAAGGTATTGTAAAAACAAATAAAACCCTGCTAAGGTTTTGGAGTGATGACGAGTTGCTATTTTTTTGGAGCCGAAAGGAAGTGACAAACCAGATTTTACAAATTTAAATTTCACAGGAACCTCCAGACCCTCCAGATCCTCTTATGTCTTCTGACAAAAGTAGCTTTCATTAAAGGGCAAAGCAGCTCCTTTGATGTTGAAGGTTGCACAAACCCAGGCTAGAGGTAGGCTGTAGGCGACAGCACACACACACACACACACACACACACGCGCGCGCGCACGCGCACACACACACACACACACACACACACACACACACACACACGCTCGACTCAGTGCTAACATACAAAAAAGTAGTGGGCCCCTGATAGTAACTCCTGAAATCCTCTCTTTGTCAGCTGACACATATAGTACACAGGCCACATACATTTTGGCGGCGACTCAGCAGCGAGCGAGCCAAACCCCCGTTTTGCCATAAGCCTCTTGTGCCTCTCCGATATGGATGCTAATAAATAACGATTCTCACGTCTTCCGAAGGCTTCAGCGCCGCGCGGGAACAAACTGATCCGCGCGCGTGTTTAGGTCCGCACTGGCGCCCGCGCCCCACGAGCACGCCTCTCGCTGCAGGATGTTTTCTGTCGGAGCTTATTGCCTTTATGAAACAGAGAGTTAATGAAGCTCGCCAGGAAGGAACAAAAAAACAAAAAGAGCACAAACACCACCACAACAGCAGAATAAAACAAGTGAGGCGCGAGTGGAGGAGACGGGATGCAGCGCAGAGTGAACCAGGGCGACCTGGACATACGGGGTAGGAAGTGAGCCGGGTATTGGTCAAGTATGATTTCAAACAGACGGTGTGTGTGTTCATGTGTGGTTCAAATCCACACATGAACCTCAAGAATTTTGATGCACCAAGTTGCCATCTACCTGAAATGATGCCCTTATGCACTTAGTATTGGTTTATACTCTTTTCGTCCCCATAGTTGGACATGTATTTGCTTTTGCCCCGTGCCTGCCTGACCAAAACATAAGCCGCCACAATAAAAAGGTCACACACTCTTAATACTTTGTTGGACCGCCTTTAGCTTTGATTACGGCACACGTTTATTTACTGTGGCATTGTTTCAAAAAGCTTCTACAGCGTCAAAAGATCCAGTGTTTTGCGTTCATTTTTCACCAAGATCGTGTACTGCCGAAGGGAGAGTGTGACCACTGTGTAAAGCCTTCTCCGGCACAGAAGATTTATCAGTGGGGTTCAGATCTGGGCTCTGTGGCGTCTCATCCTCCCTGAATCACTCTTTCACAGCGTGAGCCCGATGAATCCCGGCATTGTCCTCTTGGAATATGAAGAAGTAAAATCCATTGATGGAATACCCCGGTCCTTCAGGATGTTCAGGTCGTCCGCTGATCTTTGGGCGTTTCTAAACCTAGATCTGAGTAACAGCAGCAGCCCCAGCTCAGGACAGCTAGTTCACCTCTCCCACTTTAACCAAGCTCATTTTCTCCAGTTCGGCTTTACCCAACTCTAAAAGTACCTTGACAGGAGCTTACAGCCTATAGGCCAGTGTGACGCCTCATCTGAAAGCTAAGACCTACAAAACGGAGCTAAGATTTTTCCTTACGTTATTGCCACGTTGTCGTCACTTTTTTATTTTATTTGTGATGCTTTTTCGTCGCTTTTTCGTCACGTTCTTGTCTTTGTTTTTGTAACTTTTTTGTTGCTTTGTCATCACTTTTATGTCACCCTTTTTGTAGTTTTTTTGTGGCATTTTCATCCTTGTTTACGTCTCACTTTCGCCGATATTTTGACTCTTTCTTTCAAGAACCCTTTTCAATTTGGGTAATACCAAGTGCAAGGGTAATACCAAGTGGGTTAAGGGATTATATGAGTTTAATCCAGGTGTATGGGGAACAGTCAAGTACGTTATTGGTACATTTATTATGAAAGTAACCAGATGCTGTATAATATACAATATGAAGTCATTGTTATCACATATTATTTAAAGGTAATTTTGTTTTGTTGTGTTGTGACTCAAACAAGTGTAAAACAATGTATGCAGTCGACAAATAACGGCGGTGTTTGCTTTAAGATGTTATCCTTTACTGCCCCCTTCAGGACACTCACTGAACATCTACGACATTCAATCATGAGCGACTGTGTCTATCCTGTCTTAGTCACAACATTAATTTTAATGCACACTTGGCACAAAGTTTATAGTGTTTTACTTTTCATCTCCATAACTTGCCGTAAAATAATAACAACTCTCTTGTTATTGTTGTTATTAAGTGTCGTGTGGTATTTTCCTCCTCAGGTTCCCAGTTACGCCCTGGCCGTGCGGGCGCTGGACAGTGGAGCTCCTCCCCTGTCGTCCACGGTAACGGTCAACATCGACATCTCCGACATAAACGACAACGCCCCGGCCTTCTCCCCGGCCAATGTCACCGCGGTCATACAGGTAAAAGCAAATCGGTTTACGCTCGGTCTCGTGAAAAGCCGCGTCTCTCATTCCGTTTCCTCCCTCGTTCCGTCGACCAGGAGAACAAGCCCATCGGCACCAGCGTCATTCAGCTCTCTGTGATGGACCTGGACTCCTCCCACAACGGGCCGCCCTTTGACTTCCGCATCTTGACGGGGAACGAGGGGGGCGAGTTCGTCCTGGAGCGAGACGGGACGCTCACGGCCAATCAGGTTTTCAGGAGAGACCTGGCAACGGAGTATGTGCTGCAGATCAAGGTAAACAGTCGATCCGCGTTGTAGACGTTCTGTTCTTATCGTTGTTTTGATGGAAGTGGCAAAGATTGAACGAGCACAGTGTGGAGCAGACCTGGGCAAAATACGGAGATGATTCAATCCGGCCCAGGGCGTGTAGGGCATACATATGTAAAAAAAGCTCATTCCTCTGCGGAGTTATGATTGAAGAAATTACCAGAATGTTCTCTCCAGCCACTAGGGGGGTGCTTAAATAAAAATAAAAATAATTAATTGTACACGTGTCCAGCAGAGGGCTGTTACGGTTCGCAGGAGGAATGATGAGACCCAATGTGCAGACAGCTCAAGATCAGGGTGAAACTCAAATTTAATGGAACAGGTCCAAGCAAAACAACACAGGAACAAACTTACAGGACAAGCCGTGAACGCACAGAACAGGAACACACACAGACACGAGCAGTAACATGAACAATGAACCGACAAAGACAAGGGAAAACACAGGGGTAAACATGAGGAAACGGGGCACAGGTGAAACACATCAGGGCGGGGCAGGCAATTAACACAAGGGAAGCAAAATCACAAGGACAGAACAGACATGTCAAAATAAAACACAGGACCAAACCAAAGACGAATACAAAAACAGGGGGACAAAGGACGAATCCTGACAGAGGGCACTGACATAATGAGAGATCAGGATATAAACAACTCATCTGCTACAGTTGCCTGGCCTGCCAAACCACATGCCTTTTCATAGATATTTCAAAGACATATAGTCTGGGAGCAAACATGACCTCAACAATTTCCCGATGGGCCGGATTGACAGACGGCATCAACCAATTAGAGCAACGCTAGATACGTTGCAGTAACAAGCGGCAGAAAGCCTTTCCAAAAACGTCCTTTTAGGGATTTCATATTTTCCAAATGATTTAAAACAGACGAAAGAGCAGAAGAAGAGTGTGCGGTGGTGACAGGTGACGGCTTCCGTCTCTTGGTGTGTGATTGGACCGATGTGGGTAAAATCGCGAAAGGATGGGTTGGTTCTTCTTTTGAACAGAAAGGAGGAGTGCCAGGCAATGGCTACAGTCCGGTCAGGCTCATTATTATTCATTTATTGAAAAAAGTTTCCTCGATAGTATTTTCCCAATTAAAACACAATTTTATTTTGAAGTTTTTGTTTATGGACCCGGAAATATACTCCCCATTTATGTTTTGGCCCCAGGGAAATGTACTTGGAAACCCCTGCTACAGGGCATCGCTTCATTTCATTCAAACACAGAGATGCTTTTAGTGCGATGGTAAAAGTTGACAAGGATAGAAAATTACTTAAACACATGCTTGGCTTGATATGGCTACAAATAATGGTCCTATAATAACAGTAGGTATCAGCTATTCGAAATACACGATTTAGTGTAATGTACAATCGGATAAAGTTGAGCAGAATAAGTTGGAATTATTGTTGGTGCGGCCCTCCGCCTCAATTCAGGCTTCTCATGTGGCCCCTTATGAAAATTGCCCACCCCTGGTGTAGAGCAATCATTGTCTAAACGTATGGGCAATTCCATGGCAATTGTTCTATTCTACACCTATAAGAGTCAAAAAGTAAAGGTCCTGAACCTTATTTCTTTCTCGTAATGGAAGGAAATGTGTTTTGTCCTGCCTCGGTATTTTGCAAAAACAGACACATTGTGTGTGTGTGTGTGTGGGGGGGGGGGGGGGAACGCATCTAATCATAAAGCTTTTTTATGGATCATGAACTAGCAGGGTTCTTGTTGTTGTTCCCATCTTATCCTTTCAAGAATATTGACTAGTTTGGTATCCACGTGTAGCACGAAAGGCGACCGAGATGACACTGTTTTCCAAATATGGGGCATCTGTTTTCTGGGAAACAGCTAAAGCACAAACTAAAGACCGAAGAAACACACAGGTGCACGTGCAGACGTTACAAAAGGTTTAATATCTCCAATTTAGTAGCACTTTTACAGACCCCAAACTCTCCAGACTTGTAATTGTCAATATTTGAACGTTTTCTCAGAGGAGACTTTTTTACAGTATCTAATTTCGAGACAGATTTATTGAGCAAAAAAAAAACACGGCGAAATGAAAATGTTTACAGATTTGTTTTCACTCATAACTAGCTATTTTGGGAATGAAACCAAAATCCCCTCTTACCGTTTCCCACAGGTGACGGACTCGGGGAAGCCGCGCCTCTCCTCCACGTCCCCCCTCACGGTGCGGGTGATCGAGGAGAGCCTGCACCGCCCCGTGGCCCTGCCCTTAGAGGTGCACATCGTCACCATGGAGGACGAGTTTCCCGGCGGGGTGATCGGTCAACTCCACGCCACCGACGCCGACCCGTACGACGCGCTGACCTTCGGCCACGCCCCCCCGGCCCAGCGCAGCCTGTTCAAGATCAGCCCCCGCGACGGGAAGATCATCGCGCTGGGGGGGCTGGACGCCGGCCGGTACTCCCTGAACGCCAGCGTGAGCGACGGGCGCTTTGCCGTGCCCGTGCCCGTGAGCGTGCACGTGGAGCAGGCCACGCCGGACATGCTGCGGGAGGCGGTCACCGTGAGGTTCGAGAGCGTGCCGCCCCGGGACTTTGTGGCGTCGTATTTGAAGAGTATTTTAAAGGTAAGCGATCAAACCAGGGAGATGTTAAAGGTGCACTGACTCAATGATCTGGTTTATAGTTTAATAACTGTTCACATCAGATTTCAGTCAGAAGAGACTTCATTTAGAAGTGAACTGGTCACTGACAGAAAACCCCACCGTGCTCATTTAGACTCTTAGTCCGCATTTGCAATCAGTAAAAGTACGCTCTATTTTTGGCACAACAGCTCTTGGTCTTTCATAAATGCTGCAATTTCAATGAACAAACCATTCTCAATGATGTGACTTTTGGTTTGCAATCAGCTGTTTGGAACTGTTCCTATAAATTAAATTGGAACCTCAAATGAATTTCATTTTTCATTTATTTCAGGCAATGGGCAACAAAAGAAAGAATATACAGTATGTAAAAATGATCCATTTGTACCTGAAAAGGAGTGGGAAGAAGATAATTTATTTAATCCCTCCCCCAGTTCCCCATTCAGAGCTTAATACATTGAGCTTCACTGTTACTTTGTTCAAGGATTGTTATACTAATGTTATATCATGGTGGCGTTACCACAGGTAACAATAATTATTACATTGTAACAAAATGTATACCTAATCAAATAATAAAAACTCTGTAGTGGTGGACGGAGTTTCAAACGGCTGATTGGAAATGACAGAGACTGAGAATGGTCTATATCTATGGTGTATTGATTCCCACTACTTTAATATTACAGATTCTTACAGTCAGACCTGCGTTTATGTGCCGTACCTCTAAAAATACTAAGAGACATCCAGTAAACAGTATGTGAAGGTATTTTTTAAACTTGCAAATCTTCACAAGCCATTCCATATTTCGTGTTGCAACTTGAATATTCTACCGGGACCCCCCCAGCAATATGTGTTCCCTCGATTCAAATCAGTATGTTCTGTTTTTATGGCTTGATAATAACTGCTGGCAAAAGCCAGATTCATAGCGATATAATAACAAATTACATTTGATGTTCATTTGCTGCTGGCAATCTACCTCTTGCCCAGGGACTACAGTTGAGAACTGGCTTTAGAGCTAAAACTGGCACATTTACAGAGATGTTGATTATTGTGCATTGTCCCTGTTTTCAAATAAATTAAATTAAAAAAAATGTACACTGAATTTCTTGCTTGACGTGTTGATCTTTTTCAATGAGGTTCTGCATTATTTCAATGTGTTAAAAGTCTGTAAATGCATTGTCAATATGACCTGCACGTGGATATCATTTTTGAGACTTTTTTTTCAATGTAAGCGTTGGAATATCATTAAAAAGTTCTTTGCATCAGTGAATTAAAATATGTGGACAAGTGTGTTACATTTATTATTTCACTCATTGATGAAATTCACTTGGAAGGACTCAAAATGTGCCGGAAATCCTAAAGTCTCAAGGCCAATACGCCTTGTTGTGTTTCAGGTCCTGCAGAAAGCGGCCGCCTCTCAGCCGCGGGACGTGGTGCATGTCCTCAGTCTGCAGCCCGTCGGCGGGACCCCTCAGCTGGACATGCTGCTGGCCGTGGAGACCGGGGCCGGTGGCTTTTACAAGGCCGCCTTCCTCACCCAGAAGCTGAGCGCGTCCCGCCGGAGGCTGGAGGAGGTGCTGAGGGTGTCGGCCATCTTGGACAAGAACTGTTCGGGTCTGGACTGTCGGGGGGCGCAGTGTGAGCAGAGCATCACTCTGGACTCCCATAATCTGGCCACTTACAGCACGCCCCGGGTCAGCTTCGTGTCACCCAGGTTTCACCGGACGTCCCGCTGCACGTGCACTGGTGAGAAGTCGGATATTTTAGGGGAATTTGGGTCGATTCACCACTTCCACAGTTTCCATGCACACATTTGCATTTCACACTTGTTATATTATTTCACACTTAATATGTTATAATACTAAGAACATACAAAACAAGTGTGATCTGTTTATAGTTTCTTTTGAATATTTCACCCCACAAACAGTGAACACAGTGAGAAGAATGACCCTATTTGTACAACGCGCTCATCTTTCTCCACTGCGCTTTCAGACGCCAGCTGTGCCGTTTTGTCTGAGCAGTGCGAGGAGCAGCACTGCCCCGCCGACATGCAGTGCATCTCTATCGAGGCCAGCAGAGGGCGCTACGCCTGTCAATGTCCACCGGGTAAACTGGGAGAGTGTTCAGGTGCGTAGAAATGGAACAATGCTATGTAAAAAAGGAATGAACGGGTTGAATTATATCTTTTTTTCTTCTTCTTTGATCTCCTTCCGCACAGGCCAGTCATCGCTAAGTTTCTCTGGCAACAGCTACATCAAATACAGAGTGATGGACCGGATGCAGACGGAGCTGAAACTGAGTCTGAGGATCAGGACGCTGCAGAACAAAGGCATCATCATGTACACGCACACCGAGCCCTGCACTGTGCTCAAGGTAAGGCTCCGAATGTATAATGTTCTCAAGCAAATAATGTAACTGCGACTGAGAGGCTGTTGGGGAAGTGATGGTTCCGCGTTGCACCACCAGAGGGCAATATAATCCTATGTGGAGGAAGGCTTGTAAAGGACAATTCCCAAGACATGGCAATTGAAAATGCTTTATCAGTCCTGCCCTGATCAGGGGGCTAGGGTTAGGGTTAGTTAACCCTAATCAGGATATAATTAGGGTTAAGAACGGCAAATGTAACGTAAGTTGTGTTTCACTCACACAGATCTCACACATATTTTTAGACACTAGAAGGTCTTGGCTTTCAAATTAGGCATCACACTGGCATATAGACTGTAAGCTCTCCAGTCAATACGCTTTGAGACTTGGATATTAAATAATTGATAACCCTAACCCTAATCCTTAACCCTAACCCTAGGGTGGCAGTTAAGTGGTTAACTGACTTTGCTCTCTTTACTCAAATCTAAAAGCTTCTTGAAAAAAGTGTCAATATTGCAACAAAATGAGGATGAAAATGCAACAAGGGTGAGAAAAAGGCGTGACAAAAATGTGACAAAAAGGCAGCCAAAAAAAAAAAAAGCCACAAAAGCACAACAGAAAAGCGACAATAGAGCAACAAAAGAGACACAAAGGAGCAACAGAAAAGTGACCAAAAGCGATGAAAATGTGGCAAAAATGAATTAAAACAAAAGTCCAAAAAGTGACGACAACGCAGCAACAACACAGGGAAACAGATCTCTTTAGATGGGTTTTGTCGGTCGAGGCTTTCAAATGAGCCGTTACTTCTGTAAGCTTTTAGATTTTCGGTAAAGCGTAGTTCGGTTTGCTTCTTCTACTGCGCTGAAGTAATCTGTACTTGCTGGATAATATTACTGACAGTTTGTTTTTACTGTCATTCCCACCGCTGCCTGCAGAGGGAGCTCCTGACCAGTCATTTCCCCAGTGTCCTAGTGTCACTGTCTTATGCTTACATTAACTCAACAAAAATAGAAAAGGCAATGATGTAAAGATGAATACTGAGATAGAAATATAAACTCAAGTTTGTCACAACTATAAAGGTCCTTTCCACTACATCTGAAGCATGTTGTTATAGAATAGACTTGTCCTGATATGTTTCTATATTGGCTCTACACTTTGTCCCCGTAGTTGGAAGAGGGTAAGCTGTGGTTCCAGTTGGCCTGTGCGTCCGGATCCGGGGAAACTCCGGACCTCCTGGGGATCTCGGGACGACCCATCAACGACGGCAGCTGGCACACGGTGGCGCTGGAGCTCAGCCGGAACGTCAGCAGTTTAGCCATAGACGACAGTTACGTGGAGCAGCGGCGCGGGCCCCTCTATGCCCCCCTCGGACCGGACAAAACCATCTACTTTGGAGCCTTGGTAAAGCTAACTCTGGGGATATAGTGTTATCCTATTTGTATTAGTTCTTATGTCTTAGTATATATACATGTCCCTCTCTCCTCAGGTGCAGCACCCGTCGTCCCGTGGCCTGGTGGTGTCTCAGAAGGACCCCCGGGTGCTGGAGGGTTTTCAGGGCTGCCTGGACTCCGTCATGCTCAACAACAACGAGCTCCCTCTGCAGAACAAGCGCTCCCGATACGCCGAGGTGGTGGGTCTGACCGAGCTCAAGCTGGGCTGCATCCTGTACCCCGACCCCTGCGGGAGCCAGCCCTGCCACAACGGGGGCTCCTGCACCACGCTGCCCTCCGGAGGTGAGTCACAGCACTGCACTGTCAACACTCACCCGTAACTCCTGCGGCGTCTGGTGTTCTTAGAGAGCAACTGCAAACGACTGAACTGGTCTCTCTTTTGCGTTAGGTTTCTCGTGCACCTGCAGCCCTCAGTACACCGGGGGGCACTGCGAGCTGGAGATCACGGCGTGTGTGCCCAACCCCTGTCAGAACGGAGGGGTGTGCAAAACCATCGGCAACGCTTTCCTGTGCAGCTGCAGGCGGGGCTTCAAGGGCCTCACGTGAGTTTGATTTAAAAAACTGTTACCGCATACATCCACCTGCCACTGTGTCAAGGCCCATAGCAGGGTGTGTTTTGGGCTGAATATATCGTAATCATCAAAATAATAATTCCAGAACATTTTCAACGAATAAGATACAAGTAATGTAAGGTCACTGTGTTGCGCAGTTTTCAACAATTTTCAACAAAACAAATCAGTTCGGTGATTAGATTAGAAAAGGTGATGTCTTTATGATTTATTTGTACCTTATACACCAGAGCAGCATAAATGTCCCGTAGCACTAATCAAAAAGTAATGGGCTGTATAATGCAGCAGTGTGTTTTTGTAAGTACTTGTGATAGATAGGAGATACAATAGTATCTTCTCGGTTTGAAAAACACATAACAAGACCTTACTCTTCCTCCCGAGAGGACAGTCACTAGAGCAGCACCACACAGTGTGCAGCAGACATAGGGGGGTAATGGCACTTTGAGTTCTAGCAGTTGGTGCACTATGTATCAGTCGTAAAATATAATGTATACATTTAGAATTGCCTCAGGAGCCAGATCAAAACAGATGTGCTGCATCTGTCACATCCCTGGCCTACAGAGTTTTTTTTTTTTTTTTTGAACAGGGACAGTGTACAATCTACATTAGCCTCAGAAAGGAGAGATGCATTGTACCAGGTTATAGCACTTGTGCTAATTTCCACCTGCAGTCCCTGGGCCTATTGTACATGTTTTTAGTGGTAGGGGAAACCGGAGTACCCGGAGGAAACCTACGCAGACACGGGGAGAACATGCAAACTCCACACAGAAAGGCCCCGTCCAGGTGGGACAAAACCCGGACCTTCTAGCTGTGAAGCACGAGCGCTAACCGCTGCGCTACCGTGCAAGTAGTTTTTTTTTTGATCATTATGAACATTACAATATGTGACATATTTTCAGTGTTATGGTACATTATGCAATTAAATGACATGGTAGAAAATGTTTGTATTTTTGAGTGCTTTGTTATTCAGCTGTGTTTATTACCGTAGTGGTGATAGTAGACTATTTTATGTTCAAAACATGCACAATAGTTTCCCCTCTGGGCGCAGGGCTCCCGTAAAAAGAAATGCAGACATGTCTGTAGGAATTGTTTTTGGTTGAATGTAATATTCAGGGCAGGGTCGTGATGGGTTGGTCAAGTTGAGGCTTTGCATTTACAAATGTCATGTTGTCGTTATAATCTGTCAATGATTTAGAGACGGGGGGGCTTTTTGGTTTAGCTTTAGTTTACAAATCCAAGACAAACTGGGACAAACAAACCCCTCTTGAATATTTTTTTTTCCCCCTTAGTTGCAGTTCTTTTTCTTAACCACTTCGGGGCATTATTTAACTCCGCTTCCCCGCTCGGTCCTCATTAGTATTCAGACCCAGTAAGTCTGAGGGCTGTATATAAATAAATAAATAAGGTCTAAAGCCTTCGGTGGCGTCGGTCCAGCGCGGCTGCTCAATGTGCCCAGACCCATTTCACAGGGTTTATCCGGTTGATCATCTCTTATCGCGCTGAGGCATAATGCATGGCTAAAGGTGAGCCTGCTGCCTTTGGGAAGCGCTAAACCCGGGACTGTGAAATCACACGGCAGTCAGGCTGTTTGGGGACTGTTTCCCTCTGCGATAACGGCATCTGTCAAATGTTTAGACACATTTCATTACTATACTACTAAAAATCCTGACAAATTGTTTTGACATGGCGAGTATACTTTCTGAGACGGTCTAATTTTATACCCAGGGATACATTTTTCTTAAGTAAGTACTTGAATTACTGTTTTCGCAGGTGCCAGGAGGACGTGAACGAGTGCGACCGCAGTAACCCGGAGGGCGAGTGCGAGAATGGGGGCGTGTGCGTCAACACCCACGGCTCCTTTTACTGTAACTGCACGGCGGGCTTCGTGGGCCAGAGGTGCTCCCTGCGGCCCGTGGTGGTCCCGGACATGCAGGCGGGACACGCCATGGTCGGCAAGGAGGAGCTGATCGGCATCGCCGTGGTCCTGTTTGTCATAGTCACCCTCATCATCCTCTTCATCGCTTTCCGCAAGAAGGTTTTCCAGAAGAACTACTCTCGGAATAACCTCTCGCTGGTGCAGGATCCGGCTACGGCCGCGCTGCTCAACAAAGGTGAGTGTAGGCGGGGCGTTTCTATTTCCAAAACGTGCATAACATTAACGGCTTGATACTATGCAGTATTCTGGCGTTTAAAAATACTCTCCGACACCTTACCTTTGGGTTTACGGTTTAAATGAACGAATATAGAAGGGGAAATAACAGAAAAATAAAGGTTTTGCTAAGGCAAGCCCCGTAGTGGAGGCAATTTGAGCACTGAAATGATTAGAAAAAGCTCAGTCAAAGTGGCTGAACTCTAAAACAAAGAGAAGGACTAATGTAAAATTATTCAACTGGAATTATGTTTGTTTTTTTTCACGATGGAAAAAAGGACCTTTTAGTATTCGCTTAGAACTTGTCAGAGCCTAAATTATGTTGTTGAGATGTCAAAACTAACAAAATAAGAAGGTTTGTTTTGGTGGTTTTTCTGGGAAATAGCGCACACGCTGATGGTAGGTGCAATTACTGACTCAAGCTGACAGCCCAATGTCCTGTCTAACATTAAAGGTGCATTATGCAACTTTTTATTCGATTTTTTTTGTTTTGTATTTGTGTGTATTTGACCTTGTAGTGACCCAGTGGCTGCATGAGTGGTCAGCATTGCGCCATTACTTTCCATCGCAGTGGTCTCTAGGACGCTCCAGGACCAATTGTTTGGAAGGTTTTCACAGCTGCCTCTCGCCAGAAAACCTTCAAAACATGTGATCCTGGAGCGTTGTAGAGGCCACCGTGAAAGTAAAGGCACCACTCATTCAGCCACTGGGTCACTACAAGGTCAAATACATTGCACAAATATCTGCCATTTTTCCTCATAAAAAGTTGCATAATGCACCTTTAAGGGTAATACGAAAAAAAAAAATCACATCATGAAAGTTGGGTTCACCGCTCCCACCTGTTAACAGAGCTCAATTGTGAAAATCCAGACCCTTGTACGAAACGAAATGAGTACGAGGGTATGGTAAAACCAGGCTAGTGTTTGGTTTGGCAACAAGCAAAACATTTAGATTATTGAATGTCTGTGTCGTTTCTACCACAGCTGGTCACCCGGCACTCAATATGTTTTCTTTCTCTCCCGAAGCCAACGGAGTCCAGTTTAAGACCCTGCACTGTGGCATGGGAGACCCTCTGAACCTGTACGCAGAGCCCACGGTGGTCGGAGTCGGGGGAATGATTGGACCGCCGCAAGTCCCAGTCAGACCCATGGCCTACACGCCCTGCTCCAGGTTCAAAGTACAAGGTAGGTTTTTTTTATTTTTTTTAATGAACAACTATATAGAAACTAGATGATTGTATGTTCCCTCAGACGATCCTCGCTCCACGCTGGAGAAGATGGTAGACGGCCGCACGGTGGAGCAGACCGAGATGAGCACGTTCCACCCGGAGTCTCCGCGGTTCCTGTCCGGGACGACCCGCAGGGGGGTGGTGGTGTGCAGCGTGGCACCAAACCTGCCCCCCGTGTCCCCGTGCAGGTCCGACTGTGACTCCCTGCGGAAGAGCCCCTGGGACAGTGACGAGGGTAAGCCTAACCTGCCTACTGGCTATTTGGAATGCTGTGTATGCAGTATAGATCCCTGACCGTTGCTTCTCCTTGATGCCCTCGACAGGTAAAATGGTGGACCTGGGCGAGGAGGTCACATGCTTCTCAGGCAGTAACAAAGGCAGTAACTCGGAGGTGCAGTCTCTCAGCTCGTTCCAGTCCGACTCCTGCGATGACAACGGTAAAGCAAGCTTTCAAATCTGAGCAGAACGACCAGAAATGCCGTTGACATCACTGTACATTACATTTTGGTCATTAGTTTGTGGCTTCTTTTTCGGTGTATTTTGATGTGAAAGGGTTGGTGAACTGTGTTACTTTTTATCCATATCAACTCTGACGATCAGAGAGTTTATATTAGTCTATGTTTCTTTTTCTTCTTTTTTTTACAAATTACAGAAAATAGAAGGAAAAAAACATAGATTGGCAACATCTTAGACCAAACTGGTTGCATTTGAACCTTTGACTCTAAACTACAATTTCATCAGCCGCTCAAACTGTTGTTGATACATGATTGCACCGTATCACATACAACAGAGCTGCGTTGGTTTAGCTCGACTTGCGCTAAACACGCTTAGCAGGCTGAAGACAAAAATATACTTCTCCAACCCTTCTTCCTGGTCCTGAGTATTGTCCTCATTGTGTCTGAGGAGGCTGTAGTCCGCTGTTGGTGGTTTGTGCCGATGCGTCTGTGTCATTGTCTGTGTTTTAATTTGATTCGCTGACTCATCCCTTTGCTCCCCGCAGCGGCTCATTGTAATTGCATTGTCTCCAGTTCATCATCGGACGAGATAATTTATGAAACAATGGCGTTATTGTGTTCCCATTCACCGCTTTGGCTCCTCCAGTGTTGTTCGGTGTATGCTCTTATGTTTTTATTTGAGGTGTGTTTATTAATGGCTGTTTTTTTATTTATTTTTTTTGTATCCGCGTGACAAGGCTGTATGCATTAGACACATGCAGGAGATTCGCCGAGGCAAAACGATGAATGACGGGACGGACAAAAGTCAGAGTTACACCAAACATTCTCCAAATGAATCGTCACAGCGTTAGACCTAATGTAGACCTAATGCCTAAAAATGGCCTTCACCTTCAAACTTTTTAACATCTACATGATACAAAGGAAGGTTAAAAGTATCACTGCAATGTTTCATTTCTAGTGCAGGAGGCTTCTTCAGCTCATTGGTTCATCCTCGGGTCTGCAAACTGTTTTTTTTTAGATCTGCCCTGGGTTTGTTAAGTGATGATGATGTCATCCTTCTACTTCCGGGTCCAATGGAACTTTAGCCCTCTTCACTTTAGCTGATTTCAACCTGCAATAGAGCCAACTACAATGCTTTTCCATACACAATGAAGGCTTTATTTAGATAGAAAGCTTATTTATTTTGCCTGGAGAAAATGGTGAGAATTATTATTCTAATGAGGTGTAAAACAGTTGCAGGGGATTCAGATAAAGTTGTGTTTTTTTGCTGTGTTTGTTTATGGAACAGTTTGGACCCAGAAGTAGCTTATTATCGTGCGTGATGTCACACTTAACCAACGTGTAGACCCACCGTGTTATTTTTTACCTTAAATAGGAACAATATTTGACAAACTTGTAGGTTTAAAGCCTCTCAAAGCCAACTCAAGACAGGATTTTCTCGGCTTCATGCCCAAGTAAATGGTAAATGGTAAATGGTCTCAACTTATATAGCGCTTTTCCACCTACATTAGGCACTCAAAGCGCTTTACAGCAAGGAACCTCTCACCCATTCATACACCAATGTACGCAGACACTGGAGGCAAGGTGGGTGAAGTGTCTTGCCCAAGGACACAACGACAGCGTGCACTTTCAGGAGGCGGGATTCGAACCCTCGACCTTCCGATCAGGAGACGACCCGCTCTACCACCTGCGCCACCGTCGCCCCACAAGTCCTGAAACGTACCTCAAAGTGATCTAATGCCTACAGCCTTGAAACCCTCTCCATTCTCTTGCTCTACAATTTTAATTTGCTAAACTCCTTGTTTTTTGTTTTTTTTTGTCCCCTGATACCACACCCATACAACACACAGGATTCAGTCGTGGGTCACATTTTTGGATTTCTTTTATTTATTTCTTTATTTTTTGAATCTGACTGGTGCTGTATGTATCTTTCCTCCACAAGCCTCCATAGTGACCGTCATACGATTGGTCAATGACGCGGTGGACACAATCGAGAGCGAAGGTACCATGTCTAACCACGCCTTTGTGTCCTGCTCCCATCTCTCCTGCTCCTCCCTCCTGCAGCGGTGCGCAGGGTTCCCACCAGGTCGGCAACGTAACCTGGACAAATGTAGACGAGATAAGAATGTAGTGAATGTCTTTGTTTGTTTTTGTTTTTTTTGTTTTTTTCTTTTAAGTGGAGGATGAGGTGGAGAAATTAGTAAAAGTACAGACACTACTACTAATCATACTGCCGGTACTAGTTCAGTTCGGTTTAAATAAGCTATGAAAAAATAACTTTGAGGCAGCAATAACATGAAAATGGTTAAATCGTTTTGATCACCCACAACACGACAGGGACAAACCTTCTTCTACGTCCTGAGTCTATGGCATTTGACAGTACATCTGCACAGCGCCACCTACTGTTCATAGAGTGTGCTTTATTTAGCCTTTAAATGAACATAGAGCCTTTGTGAAAGTGTTATAATTATCTTTCAAATGTAGTGGAGTAAAAGTAGTAAGTTCTCAACCTAAATACTACTTATAGTTAGGTTAGGGACAGGGAGAGCTCTATGTAATTGTTTAGAATTGCAATGCATTTGGACATTTCTCATTTGCCTACAGGGAGGGCATGTGGCATAATGTAGAGTCATGAGTCATGGATATCGTTTTTATTTGAATCGTGAACACTTTTTAAATGTATTTTGTAATAATAGTTTAAGGCCTATCTCAGTGGCCTGGAGACTCGAGTTTCCACTGGTCACGGAGATGTCTCCCTGGAGATAAGAGGAGTCTCCAGGTAGTCTCGGTGAAAACAAACAGGCTCGATTTCAGCAGAAACCACATGGAGACTTGAAAAAGTCTCCATGTGGTTTCCGTATGGTCTCCGAGAGGTCTGCTCGGTCTCAAGCAGTTGTGTCACGAACAAACACTATTTATTGTCCTCAACCTGTGAGACGTTTCTGTGACGTCCCTGCAATGTCTCCGAGACCCGTCAGATACCACGGAGATTTCAAAGAGACTATACAACTCTTTGAGATCTTCTTGGTATCTGACGGCTCTCGGAGACATTGCAGGGACTTCACAGAAACATCTCACGGGTTGAGGACAACAAATGATGTTCGCAACATTGCCACAGCTGCTTGGGACTGCGTAGACCTCTCGGAGACCATGCAGACATGTTCGCATTCACTGAGACTAGACTACCTGGAGACTCGCTTTATAGCCTGGGGACGTATCGGAGACCTCTCCGTGACCAGCGGCGATTCTCCTCTCCTGCCTCCAGGCTGGTGAGATAGGCCCTTTGTATGCGCACAGTCACTCAAAGTTACAGAGACTGCCCTTCAAGGCAGTCGCTGCAACTCACTCCGGTGAGATAGGTCCTTTACATTACATAACCTCTCTGACTGGCTATAACAGGAAGGGCATCCGCCTAAAAAAAGAAGCATCCCTATTATTTCTAATTGACAGTGGAATGAGCAAGGCTTTAACAACTGGAGGGTGATTTAAGTCACTCCAGATATTGCTAAAATTGGCAGGGCATCTGGGGTGAAAAAAAGAGCTTGCCAAATTTCTTGGAGGGTAATCATCTAGTTAGTGGGAATTAGTGAAGCTGGAGTGTTAATGTCTGTAAGTCCATTGTTCGAGCACTATTTCATTACATCTCGGGTATGGCCCTAATAGAGTCTTAATTTCATCCCGCTGTAACCGTGTTGTAAAAGTAATTAGCCTGTCACCGGAACTGATGTCCAGAAACACTGGGAACCCTGCTGCACTCGTCTCCATCTCTCACTCCGTCTCCCTGGGCCTCGCCTGATCGTAGACACATTCCTGAGACGTGGGGGTGGGGGGTGGGATTTTTGTTCGGCGTCACGTTCGCAAGAGTTCAGACAAAGCTTGTTATTCCACAGCAGTTTCACTCCGGCTAAAAATACCTCCTCTGAGCTATTTATAACCGGCACGCTCCTGTGGCACGTGCAGCGCCGCTCAGATGGACAGGAAGCCAGGCCCCGCCGCCGTAAGAGACTCTCATTTTAAGAAAAAGGAGAGAGAAGCTCAGGAACGCTGTGAACAAATCAGGATATGACTGTTTCGACAGCAGCGATGAGACCCATAGCCAAGACCCTGTCCTCAAAATACTTCTGCTATATGCTTCCCAAATAATGTCCAGTCATTATTACGAACATTCATTAAAGTCAGGGAATTGTGGTTGACAGTGGTTGCGGTTTGTTAGTAATTCACCCACAGAAGCATCACATGACTTCTTCCTGGACAGATAAAATAAATAATTCAGGACTGTGCGGCGGACAGCGAGTTACTGATGGACAATATTTTGGAGGTAAAGACGCCGGATCAAATGAAAGAGTTTATTGCATTTTTTTTTAAATTTTGTGTCGGAATCCTCCATTAAAGCCTTGGCATTTAATCTAACATAATGTTTTAACATCTTGCCAGTAATTGTCCAGCAGTTACTCGTTTCACGCCACGTAGTTGTGAAGTTTTTATATGTTGTGTGCGAGACGGCGCTAATCCCTCATAGAAATAAATGGGCCGTGGAAGACCAGTGGCTGTGGGAAATTGCGGTGGGAAGTCACTTGTCGATAGGAATAGAGAGATTTACCTTTAAGTTCAATGTTGTCGTAGTTTCTAAATCACGGAAAGCAGCAGGTATTACTTTTTTTTATTTATTTTTTTAAATCATAGGCAAAAAGAGGAGCCAGGCCTTTCCTCTGCATGAACCTCTACACAGTCCTTTGTCTATTACAGACCTTTTCTTTTCAGCTCTTACTTTCCTTTTACTTTAGCATGAGGGTAGCAGAAAGCAAGTTAGTTAACTTGTTTTTTGTATTGTTTCTTCACTGGAGCAGTGTCCGTCATGGACCAGGGTCAAAACTACAACAGAGGTGACTACAACTCCCAAGCCATCCCCACCTCACTCTGTGTCCTGTGAATGTCTGCTGTCCCGACTCAACCCTGCCCATCACGTTCTCCCTAATCCTCTCTCTCTCTCTATCGCTCTTTCTCTCTCTCTCTCTCTCTCTCTCTCATATTTTGAGCTGTCTTTTTCAGGGTGGAGAAAAAATCAACTCCACAAAAGTCAATGGACTGCTTGGTTCAAAACTAAAACTAAATTATTAAAACAAAACAAAACTTGTAATTCAATTATAGCAGCACGGTTCTATCAGTCTCAATACCAAATTCTACATTTTTTACCTGTATTTAACCAGGATAGTTCCACTGAGCGTCAAAATCTCCAGTTCAGTGGACCCCGTTGTATGTGTTTTCACCAGAGCATCTGGGGAACTTTTGCCAGACACAGGCCGACCATGTAACGCCACACAGAAAGGCCGCTGACCCAGGAATTTAACCCGGAACCTTCTTGCCAAGAAGTGAGAGCGCTAACAGCTGTGCCTCTGGGCTGCCGTATGTTATGAATTCTATTAGCAATAAGGCTTTTCTTCTCTAGTACAGTTGTTTGGCTTATTTTAAACGCCAGGTTTGTTCAGCCTGTGTAAACATGGATTATCTTGGTTCTGGATGCGGTGAAAATATGCATGCGCAAGCTACTGGGAGAGTATAAGTGAGAGGCAAACACACTATTTCCATTACTAAAACAAGATAATGAATAATTGTCCTGAAATCCATGTGGGTGCAATCTAAAAACACACACAAAAGTGAAAAGAATATTTCTGTTGAGGTCTCAGATAAGGCCATACCGAGCGTCGCTCCAGCTCTGCCTCAGGTCCTGACGCGCTGAGGAGCCGGGACGCCCCGGCAAAAGCCACACTGACAACCACACCAGCATCAACCCGGAGAATCTAACGCACAAGACCTGCTTACCGGGGGAAGCCTGCTGTAACATCACCAAAATGTTTGCTTGCAATGCCATGTCAACACGTTAACCCAGGGAGCGCCGAGGACACGCTAAAAGTTAACAATGAACATCACAATCAGTATGACAGAAACACTCACCGAATGAAGACAGAGACATGTCGGATTTAGAGCAACAACAGAAAGCAGCATTGGTCAAAAGGCTTCAAAAATCATTACAGGGAAAAGGCTAAAGTGCTAAATCTAGCAAAAGGAAAAAATAAAACTCTACATCGTGGACGAACTCGAAGTTGTCTAAGTCCTATGGATTCTACTCCAAAATTAGAGTCTAATGATGCAAATTCACTAGACTACAAAAATCCCCCAAAATCTGCCTAAATCTCCTCAGTTCTTGCATGAAATGACTTTTTATACTATTCCAAGGACATATCATGACATTATTCAAGTTTACAGACTACAGTTTGTTTATTCATTGATCCAAGTTTGCTGCAGTCGGGTCTTACAGCTTTCCCCAGCCATATTTAGTCAAAATAAATGCTTACAGATGATGACGTCACAGTCTGGACACACGTTAACGTGTTAGTATTAGCATTTACGGTTTCCCATATAGATAAAAACAGACCTTCTTTTTTAGGTCTTTGGGGAACAAGGGGTTGTATTTGAAATTTAAATATGATTAAGTGTAAAATTATTTTTTAAATGTAGTTTTTACAGATTTTGGTCTCTGTAAAGTAGCAGCAGAGGGACATTATTTTGCCACTTCTGACGGCTTGGGTAAATGCCATGGTCACAGCTGTCGGCCTAATACAACAGCTGACTAAATTATATTTTTTCACAAAAGGCTTATGGTAGTTTTTTACAGATGTCTATTGCATCTCATTACGAGTAGGCCAGTCTTTATGATTTATCGTTGCGGTCAAAATCCAATAGTAAGAGGGTTTAATTCATTCGGTTTACTCGTTACCTCGCACACACAGGCTCAGGGCAATGATTTGCATGTCTGAACAAAGATATTAGGCCTTTGTTCAGACATGCCGTGATTAATGTTTTCATTAGAATCACAGAGAAGACAAATTAAACAAAGGGAAGAGACTTGCCCTCAGCGCAATGTAGAAATCACAAGGACCATCCAGGTGTTCTAAAACCTGGGATATACCGTTGTATGTCAATAAATATTAATATTTATAAAGAGTTTTAGATATATTAGAAAAATACAGGGATCATGAACATTTCCAATAAAGTTATGACGATGAATAAACCCTTAGGATCACCGTACAAATGTAACTGGAGTATTACTGAATGTGCCAATAGTTGTATAATTTTTACATATTTAGGCCCTGGGACAAATGGGACAAATGAAAATTGTGTCCGGAGCCAAAAAAAAAGCTAGAAGTCCCATCATTTACGACAAATATAACTGATTTAAAATAAAAATAATAATAATAGTACACAGTAAGCTCTATTTTGGATGGGCTAGAAAACAAATACTGATATTACCCACTGAGCTAAAGTCAGCTCAAAAATGTTTTTGTTGGATTTTGATGATCCAACAAAAATTCCAAAATCCATCAAGATCATCAAGTGATCTTGGTGATCTTCAGGTGTCTGAAGACACTTGAAGATCAAATGTCATTGATCTGATCTGCCTGTGTGAGTGTTCCGTAAACAACAATAGTTTGGGGTAATTTTTAAACAATGATAAAACACTTGAATTTTACTGAATTTAACCCTGAATGGAACATCACTCACAATTGAAAAATAAATTAAAAAAGTAACACTTCAGCTTTAAGCTACTGTCAGTTCTGTATCTGTAAGAGAGCAGGATTTGAACCCACAACCTTTGGATTAAAAATGGTGCATTGTTAACCTACAGCTCTACTCACTGAGTTACAGACACAGCTGATAACCTTTATTTTTATAATATATTTTAGCAAACAAATGGTGCACGTCCATAAGTTTAAGTAAAACTAACTCTCGTGCCTCAGTGTGCTCATGTGGTTGAGTGGTTAAGTCACAGCACAGCCTGAGTGTGTTTCCTGTCCAGACAACGTGGGTTCAAGTCCCACTTTGTCCTTCTTGAATGACACTTGTCTCTGTGAGCTTCAGTACTAAATGAGTTAAATTACAATTCAGTGTAAAATGAGAAACACTACTTCAAAACTATGCTGTGTCTGTAAGAAAACTGGAGCTGAATTTACAACCTTTGAATGACAGACGACACACACGTATCCAACCACTCTACTCACTGAGCTACTTCCAACAAGTAAGTGTTAAATGTTGTTGATCTGAAAAGTATTGACAACAATACTCATGACATTGGCTTTCAGTGCTCTGATGTGGTTGAGTGGTGAGGTCACAGGGCAGTAAATTATCTCTCCTGCTCTTAGACTGTGGGTTCAAGTCCCACTTGTGTCATCATTGTGAAACACCCACTTCTGCCTGAGGGAGGATTCTGGGAGCAGCAGCTTTGTGTAATTTTTAAATAATGATAAAACATTTTACTATAAAGCTACATTTTCTTCAAACATTTATTGCGCTGCCTGGTGCGAAGCAGCACATCCAGGTGGATTCCAGGTTCCCCTTGGAATCCGATGAGCATCCAGCGTTGGGGCTGCATCTTCATTGTTATGAGTGGCTGAGTCAGACTGAGGTTTGAACTCAGGGGCTTTGGATCATGGATGATGCTGGTCTTCTTTCCGAGTCCTCTACACCCCGAGCTAAGGCCACCTACTCCCAGAACCTTGTAGAATGAATTTAACCCTGAAGGTGACCTCACTCACAATTGAAACATTTCAGTTTAAAACTGACAGTTCTGTAAGAGAGCAGGATTTGAACCCACAACCTTTGGCTTAAAGCTGTTGCACTCTAACATAAAGCTCTACTCACTGAGTTACAGGTACTTTAGCTTGACTTTTGTTGTTTGAGCAAACAAATGGTTCACATACATAGGTTTAAGTAACACTCACCACTTAGTGTGCTCATGTGGTTGAGTCACAGCGTATCCTAAAGTGTTTCCTGTCCAGAAACTGTGGGTTCCGTCCCACTTTGTCCTGCTAATTTAATATAAATGAGAAACATTACTTTAAAAACACATTATCCGCAGTGTCTGTAAGAGAGCAGGATTCGAACCCACAACTTTTTGATTAAAGACTTGTGTTCTTTAAACTGAAAACTCTAGGCACTGAGCTACTGTCAGTGTGCTGATGTGGTCCAATGTCTGAGCTAATGTCCACTTGTGTCAGAACTACTATCTTTACTGGCCTTGGTCGGTGCATCTGTCCGCCCTCTGAGATTCAAACTCACACACTTTGGATAATGAGCAAAAGTGCTCTCCACCCTGAGCTAATACCACCTCAAACCAGGCCCTTGTGGAAGGAAGTCAACCCTGAAATGAACCTCACTCAGTGGGTTCCAACACTGACTGTCGAGCAGCTGAGCTCTTTAGGTCACAGATAGTTTGCTGATTGCACTTTTCTGCAGCATCAAGCAGGTTCTGTTTCGTACACTTAAATGTTACAGACTGGGTTTTAGAGTAAGAGTTTTAGAGTTTGTAAGAGAGTGGGCATCATACTCAATCTTTGGATTACACATGGCCCGCTTTTAACCCAACGCTCTACTCACCACTGCCATTTTCAACCAACAGTCTGTCTTTAATCTGAGCTAAATGAACTGTGATCAGCCATAGTTAATAAATAAATAACGTGTGGCAGCCAGTGTGAGCTTCCATGGTCCTCCTGTGGTCTCCAACCTGTCTCCAAACTGTAGGTTAACGATCACGTGTGTTTCTGTGATAATACAAATACCCACAGCTCATGGTGTGTAGCAAGTAGAGCCCCAGTTTGATTTCCAATTATTAAACTCTCTGGGCTTTCCTGGTTAAAGAAAAAAGGAAAAGATTGACAGTTCACTTTTGTCCATCCCTCTCATCTCTCTCTCTGTCATCCTCATTATCTCTCTCTCTCTCTCTCTCTCATGTACTCAAAAATGCTCCACAGCTCAATGGGCTGTCCTCCCCGTCCTGTGCCCAGTGTCCACCTCCGCATTTTGCACTGCCCATGTACCGTGTGTGACCCCCCAGCCTCTCCATCGCCCTCTTGTGTTGTTGCAGTGCATGGACTTCCTTGCGTTGTTGGCTTGTTTTGCATTTGTTTCGCTCACCATTTGCTTCTTTTTTGTGACGTCAACATGACGTGCGAAGACTCAAGTCAGGTCAAGTACACCGGACAATCCTTCATGTTTGTTCAACGGGAGAACGGACAACGGCTCCCGTCAATCACAGCCAGTCGTCCCAGGACAGTGCCGGGGATATTCCTGAAAACAGAACATCTATCCACGCACCAACTGGAGCTCGCCACAAAATACATGGCGACACACTGGGAATTGACTTGAGCGCACGTGGAGGATTGTCGGTGTCAGGCCTCAGTGTCAAAAAAAATAACACAATGACTGCAGTGATTTTCTGTGAATTAGGGCTGCACAATGAGAAGAGAAGAAAACCCTGATATTCAATAGTCTCAGACTGAGTGTTTAATTGCAATATTTGGACTCAGTATACTAAATTTAGACCGAAATTAGGTTTAATTAGAACGTCATTTGGAAGATTATGACAGGAGTATTTCAGTCATTTATAGATTCTGTAAGGACAAAGTCACATGAAAGACCTCAGTGATAATTATTTGTACTGTATTGATACATTGTGCAGCCCTACTGTGAATATTGTTCAAGTGTTGTACTGAATTGAGCATGCTCCTCCTCCACAGGCTCCTGCTGCATGTGTCAGACCTAACCCTCTCACTGCAGGTTACGCACTTGTATGAGCTTTCAACGCAACAACGACTTTTACCCCCCTCCTCAGAGTTTTTGTTTAAATCCAGTGTGTTTGCTCTCTTGTGTCCTAACACATTTTAACTGTTTGCCATGTGCATGCACGACCAAGTTAACCACTGCAGTGTACTTTCAAGCTCGGTGTAACCAAAAAAAATAAAATAATAACATTTCCGAAAGTAATCCTTGTCTCTTGTGTCAGCTTACCATTGGGACACCTCGGACTGGATGCCGAACACCCGACTCTCCGACATCGACGAGGCGCCGGGATACGAGGCCGTCCCGACCAACGACGCGTCCCACTCCTCCCGCGGGAACCCCAGCCCCGCCCCCGGTCTCACAAACTCCTCCTCCCAGCTCACGGGAAGCGTCCGGGAACTCGAGTCGGACTATTACCTGGGCGGATACGACATTGACAGTGACTACCCGCCGCCCCACGACGACGAGCTATTCAGCGGGGACCAGCTTCCCGTCCCGCTGCCCAACCAGGCGGCGGAGGACTTTCCCGAAACCTACACGCAAATATCCAACAACCAACAAGCGGGGTCGAAGGAAAATACTTTGGGCTTTCATCCGAGTCAGTACCTGCCGCCTCACCAGTTACCGCTCGGGGACGGGACGCCGAGCCAAAACGAGGACCTTTCCATCGGGGCGTCGTCCACCTCCGACGTCTCCAATCCGTGCGCCGCGGACTCGGGGACAAACTCTGAACAGGGCAGTATGGAGGAGCTGATGAGAGGGGTGACGATAACCACAGAATCCCAACAGCAGACGGAGGTGTGACAGAATGGACTCTTTTGGAATGGTTTATGCGTGAGCAAATGTGCGATGGAATTTGACGAGGACAGAAGGAGCTCACAAAGGGAAAAGAGACAGAATTGGAAAAGCATGAAGCGGCAAATATGATGATATGAATGTGATGTTTACCATTCGGGCAAAGCATTAAGATCACTCTTAAGGGATTTGGGTTGCACTGCGGTATGCACAGAAGCAGATAAGCAGTTTGACTTTTCAACGTCAAATGGTCCTGTGAGTGATTAGCCTAGGTCTTGCACAAATAAAGATTAGGTGATGGTGAGTTCTAGTCAAAATCACAGAAACAAAGTTTTACTGAAATGGTCTGTTGAATTTGGTCGAAAGAAGTGGAAATACAACATCAAAACGGTCTAATTTCAACCATTACGGATTATGGACATTTGAGTGAAAAAACATAAAGTGAAGCAATGGAACGTTTTGGATTATTAAAAACATTAGTAAGGCAGTATAGAAAAATACACCTTAAAAACAGCGTCCTTGAAAATGTTTGGATAAAATAAGCATCAGGGAACTACTCTGAAGGCTTATTTACTCATCCCCCAGAGTGTACAAGCCACGTTAAAAAGGTTGCTTTGCTCAGTGTTATTGTAAGGTCAACGGAGATCGAAAAGAGAACGTGTTAATGAAAGGCAAATTGAGATTAAAATGAGGATTTTAGTGAAGGACAATCAGCGTAAGTTACAGAAAGCGTCCCGTCCCGTGAGCTCCTTCGGTGAATCCAGTCGAACCACTCTCAAATGACACAAGTCCACCTCCCTTTTCCCCTGGGTTTGTACACTTTATAGCACTCAGACCATGTACAGAATGTAAAATAGTTATTGTTGAAAAATATCTCAAGCAATGGCCTCTTATTTTTGTTTTTTTTTCTATGTGGAATGTGCTTGCCAAAAAAAAAAAAAAAAAAATTAAATAAAAAACAAATATGAAAAAATACTGAAATTTCAAGGCCAGATGTCAAGCCATGAATTGTCCTAAAATGAGCCCAAAGTGTTAAGGGGAATTGACGTTCCATCTCCAAAACCATTGCTTTCATCATTTTCACTTTAAAGTCGGAAGGTTCCTCTTTCGGAAAATGTCCTTCGAGACTGTAGCAAAAGGTTTGAAATGGCAATAAAGTGACGTGTGTTTGCATTGGCCAAAATCAGCATTTTGTGGTACATAAGTGTATATAGATTGAGGATGCGGAGTCCTGGGTAAAACTCGGCAACTGAAGATTATATTTTCTTTTTTGTTCAAATGCATTTCTTCAACTTGATGGGACTGAAACAAATATTCGGCCGCGTCCAGACTGAGAAGGTTTGATAGACTATGTAATGTGCTAAAAGTGGCATTTTGCTGTGGGGGTAATACGCTTTGCCACATGGTAATTAACCAAATGAGCAACAATCAGAAACCAGCCAACACAGTTTTAAATACGCAACAAAACTATGAACATTTAGCACACGGGCAATTACCTCACAGAAGTTGTTGTGAATGTCTTCTACACAGACATAATAACTTCGCTAATTTGATGTCGTAAACACGTACATAAAAATGAAGAAATGAAGAAAAGGGACATGGACAAGTTATGGTATTAGATACAGACGGCATCTCTGGAATTGCCCATATATGCTCATGTTTGAGGCAGTTGAGGGGGATAACAAAGGCAACTTTCTATAATTACGCCAAAACTACTTTAACAAATGCTGGATTATGAATATAATTTTCCCAATAAAGATACAAAGAAACGGAGAGGAGGAAAAATGTTCAACATCCCATAAATACTTAAACAAACTGAGAATACTAACATAATGCTTAATGTTAGCATCATGCTACATGCTAACGCTAGCTACGACTGCCGTTTTTCTATTTTATTTTTTCGCTTCTGCCGAACAATCTGCTTTGAAAAAACATCCACATGGGCCCATTTTAGACTTGACTTCATTTGTGTGCGATAATACGTTTATATTTCGCAAACAAAATGGCTAAAAAGAGTGAAAAATGGTGTTTCCCAAAACAAACTTCCTTCCCCCGCGGCGAGGCCACGCCTCCTTGTATGACAAGGGGGCAATGCCGTCTGTATCTATAGGATTTACTTGGAGAAAAAGGATGGGAACCACTGGACAATGGTCAATTAACCAGAGTGAGTAAAATTCAGACACAACTAGCTGAAAATGACATCCAAATTGTACTAGAACCGAAAGTATTAACACATTTTGGAGGTAGTTTACTGAAACCTTCTGAGTGTGGACATGGCCGCACATGAACAGCACATTTCCGGGGCGTTCCTCCTCTGCTCTTTGTAAAGTTGTATGTTTGCCTCGAGCCTGTACAGTGTAAATATTTAGGTTGTTCAAATGCAGATTTTGTAGATATACTGATCCTGAACTGCCTTCGAGGTTTTGTTGGACTTGATGTGAATGTGGACTAAACCATTCCTCTCTCTCTCTCGCTCACACCGACCACTTTCGTTTCACCAAAAATAATGCCACCCAGATACAATAGACATTACTCAGTGTTGAGTCCAGCTATAGTTTTATGTTGACAAAAACCTATGTTTACAACTGGAATGTTTTGATAAATTTCTAATGTTTTTATTTTGTATTATTTTAGGCATAATTTCTCTTCGGCAAATGAGTGTAAAATGGTGTGTTTTTTACTTTTTATTTTATTTTTTAATTCAGTGATGAAAATAAACAGATCTTGCTCACTTTGTCGACATGAACTCTTTGAAATGCTTGTTCTTAACTGCTTTGATAACACAGAGAGATGGAACCAAGTGGGATAACTATCCAGAAATGATTGATGTATTTATCTGAAGGGGACAATGCAAGCAAGCCGGTTTTTGCTTTGAACAGTTGTAGTTTTATATAGATTTGAGTAAAAATGTATTTACTTTGTAGGAGTAAGCACAAATTAAACGCAACACAAGGAGATAGACCAAGCACTTCTGCGTCTGAAACATGAAGAATCAAACCCCCTCACCACAGACTCGGTGTGGTCCAAGTAGTCTCATGCCCAGTAGTCTCATGCTCCTCTTCAGTCCAGCATTGGTCCCACTCTCCTCAGTATCGTTGGTGGCTTGAGTCCGACGTAATTGTGGGCTTCGCTTTTGACCTTTTTGTGTTATTCCCTTGGAGGTAGCGCAGACAGGATTACTCCTTCCTGCAGAGCCACAGAAGAGCGTAAAAGTCTGATTCATGTTTCAGTTGTGACAAAACTTGTAATAATGTGAAAAGAAAATACCCCAAAAATATGGTATCACTTTATTTTACAGTACCTTGATACATTGTACCTAACTAAATTAAGTACAATGTAATGTGCTCTGTAACAATCTGTAATAACTTGCAACTTACATGCACAATGGAATAACTTGTGTAGCGGCCATGTTTACCCTGTGCAAACGTCCGCCCTGGCTGCAGTGTTTAAGGCGTCTCGGACGTGTCTTCCAACATAAGAACCGGAAAAGTACTGTGTTCCAAGTTTTATTTGCATACCTAGACAACATCAATATACACAGGTTTCAGACTCCATAGACACGGTCCAAAGATGTATGCCTCCACACTGCAACACCCGAGTGCCCCCTCCTCCCCCCTTATATAGGGCCGGTAATTGCACAACTTTACACAGAGCGCCACGCAGTGGCAGGAGGATCAAACGTGTACATGCTAAAATGGCTCAAACACACCGGCCCCTTAATTGATGAAGCCAGATGCGGAAACAATTACATTGCTTTAAAATGGAGCCATAAACAAATCAATTTCATACATTAACATATTTCAAGAGACAGTTTACTTTATACAAGATCATGTCAGTGATCTAAATCTATTAGCATACAGCCTGGTTAGTTTATACATTTCCATTTCTTCCTTTTGAAGGCTTTATATCGCTTAAATTGGGACATTTTGTGGGATTGCCCAAGAAGCAGGTACAAAACACAGATCAAAATGCAAAAACAGTCTTCAGCACTCATTGCTTTCACAAATGTGGGCTCTACATGAGTTTGTGGAGACAGCGGAACTTCCGCCATCAAATTGTTCACAGCACCAAAGCCGTCCTTCGACGGGCCTGTACAAACTTGCTCCAACAGTGGCTTTTTGATGACAATAATATTGCTGCCCTCGTTCACTGTGTTCTTCTCGGGCTCCTTATACTGAAAAGAGCCAGCAGCAACCGCCTGAGCAGGAGGCTGGTCAACAAGTGATCCGTCTTCCCAGTCCAGTTTGATCATAGTTGCATCCTTCTGGTCAACATCAGGCAGCGAAGGTTGCAAGTCAGTGGTGTCACCGGCCCCTGTATCGTCACCCACAGGAACAAATAGCTCTGGCCCTTCCCAATCCACCTCATCAAATCCATCACTGGCTTCAGTGTCTTCACACACCACCATTACTGGGACAAAAGGCTCCGGTCCCTCCCAATCCACTTCAAATTGTTCATTGTGTGCATTTTTCACAGTGTTCGCTGTTACAGTGTATTCCTTGTCCCGTTCCCAAAAGTCAATATTTTTTCCAGGGGCCATCATTACTGTGCGCTTCCACGATTAAAACAAAGCGAAGTACCGTATCAGGTGGGTGATTTGCTCTTCGTGTAGTCTCCGTGGCGGGCGGCTTCCACTGCAGGCCGCTCCCTCGTGCATCGAAGCAATCAATGAAGCTCCCACGCCGAGCCCGTCCCGCGCTGGTCGCCACCACCGCTGTTCGTAGAGGACGCGCATGCAGTCTCCTTCCTTCCTCTTCCTCCTCCCGCCAACAAGGCAAGGCAAGGCAACTTTATTTATACCGCGCATTTCGTACACAAGGCAACTCAGTCCACTCCACTACTGGAAACCACGCTGTGCCACTCACAGCCGGCGCAGGCTCTCTACGCCCGGTGCCTGAGGCGATCTTCTGACAATGTAGCGGCCAAGTTTACCCTGTGCAAACGTCCGCCCTGGCTGCAGTGTTTAAGGCGTCTCGGACGCGAGTCTTCCAACATAAGAACCGGAAAAGTACTGTGTTTTATTTGCATACCTAGACAACATCAATATACACAGGATTCCGACTCCATAGACACGGTCCAAAGATGTATGCCTCCACACTGCAACACCCGAGTGCCCCCTCCTCCCCCCTTATATAGGGCAGGTAATTGCACAACTTTACACAGAGCGCCACGCAGTGGCAGGAGGATCAAACGTGTACATGCTAAAATGGCTCCAACAACTTGTAGTACTTTGTAGGTACATAATGTAATAGGACACGAGACTTTTAGGGTTAGGGTTAGTTATGTCTTATTACATTATGTATCTACAAACTTCTAATACATATTAATCAGTGCTTAATTTGATCCCCCGTTTGGGGTAATGCATTCCCCCAATTCTCAGTTTTTCAGGGTAAAGGATCCGGGAAATATTTAGGATGATCCGGCTAAGAGTTGATTGGATATAATGGTGTTTAATGAGAGTGTTCCGGCAAATGTTTTGGCCTGTTCCCCGAATACATAACATCAGACGAAAAGTGTTCCTGAAAATACAAATTTACAAATTAAGCACTGATATTAATCCATTGTGTATCTAACCCATAGGTACAAGTTATTACACCTTGTTACAGAGCACATTACAGGGTACTAAATGTAGTTAGGTACAACGTATCAAGGGTACTGTAAAATAAAGTGCTATCAAATATATATTTCTGAAGATTTAGGCCGAAACACAAACTAGAAATATTTAAGGTCAACATGAAGCTTTTACAACATTTACTTAAAGTGGCACAATTAATCGTTTTTCACTCAAGTAACAGTAAAGATACTTTGATACAATATTAGTCAAGTAGAAGTAAAATATACTGAAAGATATAACTACTCTAATAAGTACAGTTTCACCCCATAGTCATGCAGTGAGTGTGAAGCAGAGAGCATTCACATCCACGATACCTGCCTGGATCTGTGCACGACACAGCTGTCATCCCAACCATCTACCTGCAGACGAGTGGTCTCTTAAAAACACATGACAAAGGCACACACCAACGCTGCGAGAGGAGCAGCTGGTGTTTGTTGAGTGTTGACTTCTACCATGGTGTGGACAGGCATTCTGAGATACCTAAACGTAAGCCTGATGCCAGGATGATTCATATGCAGTCACACACAAAATATTTGAAAATAAATACACAAGCTGTATCTTCCCAACATGCGGACGCAAAGGAGATAGTGAATGTTGCAGCAGCAGGACCGACATGAGGACCTTGGTGTAAACTGACAAATGAGGTGAAACTAGGATGCTGGTAACTATGGTAACTGCAGGTTTGTCACCTGGCTTATGGTTATGGTTAATATCTCTATTTTTCCCCCTACATGAAACAGCCAGTGCTTAATTTGATTCCCTGTTTGGGGTAATGCATTCCCCCAATTTTCAGTTTTTCAGGGTATAGGATCCGGGAAATATTTAGGAGGATCCGGCAAAGATTTGATCTACAGTAATATAATGGTGTTTAATGAGAGTGTTCCGGCAAATGTTTTGCCCTGTTCCCCGAATCCATCACATCAGACCAAAAGTGTTCCTGAAACTACTAATTTACAAATTAAGCACTGAAAACAGCTTACTAACATGGGTTTGAGCTGTTGAAAAGACTCAGCTAAAAGATGAATATGGCAGCTTTAGGGACCAAATCTCTTTGGTTAAACATTTCTAGAAGTCAGCTAAAATGCTTTACTTGTCATTAACTAATTGCTTAGATCAATTCGAGGTAAGGGAAACCCGGAGGAAACCTACACAAACACACGGAGAACATTCAAACACCATGCAAAATGGCCCAGAACCTTCGTGCTGTGAGGCATGGCCTAACCACTCAGCCACTGTGCCAAAATTAGTGATGCAAACGTTTTTTTCCACTTTGTGTTTCATTTCCTCACAAATAAGTAACATAATAATAACAATAAACAAGACTGCAGCCACCACACTTTAGATGTCTCCAGTCTTGTTTATTGCTCAGGTTATTATAAGGCCAACAGCTAAAAGGTTCGTAGGAGTAAAGTCCCTGGTTCCACTCGAGTGAATGGACAAATGTCACTGAGAAGTCTTTGTTGAAGTATAAAGTCGGAGTTAAAAGAGAAAGGAGAGACAGGAGAAGTTGGGGGAGAGAGAGACATCGGAGTGTGGACAAAGCCTCAAATGCTCATTGATGTGCTGTAATTCAATTATAGCAGCAAGTCACACACAGAAAAACACAGCCTTGATCATTTAGCTCTCTCAGGAGAGAGAGCGGCTGTTTGAGATTATAAAGGTGCACTTCAGGTACAGCGACCAAAATCAATCATTGCATTGTGAGAACAAGTCAACATGAAGGTGCACGTCAGTATTTGTGTAAGATTAGAAGTTTGTGGTTTGTTTGTTTTCTATTCAGTAGAATTATTCAGACCAGAATATTCATTCTGTGCATTTGATTAGAATTGCTATTATCAAGGACAGCTTTTTCCAGCAGTCAGTCTGCACTGCATTGACTTCACCAATTGTTGTTCCCTAAAATCTACTTTCAACTCTATAACATAGCATAATTCTGGATGGTTCTATAAAAAACTATTGTATTACACATTTAAAATATTCTTATGTTGTAGATGTTTATAAAAGGGAAAAACTGGGGTCTGGGAGGAGTTCGGAGAAGCCATGGAGGAGGACTATCGGTCGGCCTCGGAGATATTCTGGCAAACCATCCGGCGCCTCAGGAGGTGGAAGCAGTGCTTCACCAACACTGTTTACGGTGTGGGTGGGGAGCTGCTGACCTCGACTGGAGATGTTGTCGGGCGGTTGAAGGAGTACTTCAAGGAGCTCCTCAATCCCAGTGGTTAGAAAGCTCCTCGGTGGCAAGGCCCCGGGGGTGGATAAGATTCGTCCTAAAGTCTCTGGATGTTGTAGGACAGTCTTCGCTGACACGTCTCTGCAACATCGTGTGGCGGTCGGGGACAGTGCCCCTGGATTGGCAGACCGGGGTGGTGGTCCCTCTCTTTAAGAAGGGAGATCGGAGGGTGTGCTCCAAATCACAGAGGGATCACACTCCTCTGCCTCCCCGGTAAGGTCTACTCCAGGGTGCTGGAGAGGAAGATCCGGCCAATAGTCGAACCTTGGATTCAGGAGGAACAATGTGGTTTTCGTCCCAGTCGTGGAACACTGGACCAGCTCTGTACCCTTCATCGGGTGCTCCAGGGTGCTCGTCGGAGTTCGCCCAACCAGTCCCCATGTGTTTTATGCACCTGGAGAAAGCGTTTGACCGTGTCCCTCTTGATGTCCTGTGGGGGGTGCCTTAGGAGAATGGGGTTCGGGGCCCTCTGCTAAGGGCTCTCCGTTCCTGTATGACCGCAGCAGGAGCTTGGTTCGCATTGCCAGCAGTAAGTCTACCAGGCCTGCTTCTAGTCCATGTTGGTCTCCGCCAGGGCTGCCCTTTGTCACCGGTTCTGTTCATTACCTTTGTGGACAGAATTTCTAGGCGTGTCTGGTTTAGGAACCTCAGGATCTCATCTCTGCTGTTTGCAGATGATGTTGTTCTGTTGGCTTCATCAAATCAGGACCTTCAGCGTGCTCTGGGGTGGTTTGCAGCCGAGTGTGCAGTGGCTAGAATGACGATCAGCACCTCCACATCCGAGGCCATTGGTTCTCCACCGGAAAAAAGTGACTTCCCCTCTCCAGGTTGGTGGAGAGTCTTTGCCTCTGGTGGAGGAGTTCAAGTATCTCAGGGTTGTGTTCACGAGTGAGGGACGGATGGAGCGTGAGATCGATAGACGGATCAGTGCAACGTCAGCAGTGATGCGGTCGCTGTATCGGACTGTTGTGGTGAAGAGGGAGCTGAGTCAGGCGGCAAAGCTCTCGATTTACCGATCGATCTACGTTCCCACCCTCACCTATGGTCATTAGATCTGGGTAATGACCTAAAGGACAAGATCGCGGATACAAGCGACCGAAATTAGTTTCCTTTGAAGGGTGGCTGGGCGCACCCTCCGAGATTGGGTGAGGAGCTCAGTTACCCAGGAGGAGCTGGGAGTAGAGTCGCTGCTCCTTCATGTTGAAAGGAGCCAGCTGAGGTGGCTCGGGCATCTGTTTCGGATCCATCCACGTCGCCGCCCTCAGGAGGTGTTCCAGGCATGTCCTATTGGGAGGAGGCCTTGTGGAAGACCCTGGAGTATGTCTCTGAGCTGGCCTGGTGTCCCCTCGGGATCCCCTTAGAAGAGCTGGAAAAGGTGTGCGTGGATCAGGCAGTCTGGGCATCTCTGCTCAGATTGCTGCCTCCACGACCCGGTCCCGGATAAAGCGAAAGAAATGGATGGATGGATGGATGAATGAATGTTTTTATAATGTATGTGGCCCACGGCAGATCGTGAAAGCAGAATTTCCCAAAATTAGTTTGGCACCACTGTAACAATACCTCTTTTATAGGAGACCAAAGTAAGTTTTTCTTTTGTTTGTTTGCAGTGTGATGATTAAATAGCCCCTTCTCGCCTGCAATAAAAACATCACCAACTCAGCAACAAGAAATCTTGGGTGAGAAAAAGGAAAGGAATGTCGAAAGGAAACTGTGAAGCAAGTTAACTGGACTTTAATTTACAAAAGGAAATCAAAAAGACTGTGTATTGGGTAGCTAGACGTCCCTTGGAACTCTGGCTTGTTGGAATCAACTCTATTCAATACTTCTAAAGACAATTCTGAATCTAATTAACTGGTTCTGTTCTGCAAGAGCTCATTAAAAGTTGCACGAATAGACCTGCTGTACAGACCCGTTTTCTCAGAGGAGGGATGAAGAGTTTCCATATCTGATATCGACTTACTTTACCTGCCCCCAGAGCGTGACAGCTGTTGGCAAAAGTGCTGACTTTGCTTAAACTCTTGGTTCACACCTCCAAATGAAGACTTCTGTTATTGATCCGCACTTTCCCACGGGACCCTATCCATATGTGCTCTTGACTGTTATTCAGCCAAAGATGAAGCAAACTTCTGCAATAATATACTGTGCACTTATCACACAGTGGAGGCCAACAGGACCAAATCTCTCTGCAAAGATCACCGTGCAAGAGATTAATTGTATCCATTTTTCATACTGTCATAAGAAGCATCGAAGTGAGGTGTGATCAGAATAAATTAAGATTCTTGGTAGATTAGGTTTTTGAGGGTCATAGTGAGTTTTCTTGAAGAAGTTTGGAGCACATGGAGGCAGAGGTGGACCATATCAAAGTAAATTTACTTGTATGTACTACTTTGAGTTTTTGTCAGTGCCGATGGTATTTGGTACAATGAGAGAGTCCACTAACACCCCTTTTTTGACCTTAATGAGAAGGTGGGAACCAAGATTTGGGAAGGGGAAAAGAACATCGATGACGAACAATAGTGAACCTAAATCACAACCTCGGGGAACTCCATGGTGTACTGATATGGAATATATTTGAAGTTCTATACCTGTATCTTACTATCTTTTGATTACTGCTGCTGGAAGTATTCATCACTGACGCAATACAATGCATCTCCTGACCTCTACTTGAGTAACAATGCATTCCTTGACCTATTGATCACCCTCTACACTCTCTCATCCAAACTTAAGTCTAACTGGATTACATTAGTTTTCTTTGTGAGCAGAAGCTGATAAAAACAACTCGCAGGCTCCTCTCTGTGTTATGACTCGTGTCACTGAGCAGGACTTGAATATGTGCCAATAAGGGCATAATCAGAGGGCTGATTTGAGAGTGCACTCACGTCCCTGTTTTAATGCTACTCTAACATTACCGCAGCCAAAACTCCATCGATACATCTATGCTGCAGACAAGCAGAATATTGGCTACATTTCTGCAAATGAAAGTGTCCTTTTTGGCATTGGCATTATAAAATATATATAATGAAATAAGTGTTCAGTGGTATAATGAATAGAAATGCTTCCAAATTGGTTTCTCCTCTTGTTGTTAGGGACTGGGTCCACTAACTTGCTTTAAAAGTCCTTTCAGTTGAGTGGCATTATTCAACCCCAGTGGGATTTAATAATGCCCACCGTTTTTAGAGCACATGGAGAGAAACGTGTTATTTTTGCAGACAGGCCACATGACAGTAACATTTTACTAAGAGCCTGTGAAAATTATCTGTATAATAACTTTATAGTAAGGTTTTTTTTCTTCTTTTCTGTCAATATGAAAGGTCTACCTTTCGAAGTCCTTCATCTCAGTATTATTAAACTAGTATGAGCTCTTTAAAATATTTTGAAGGCGCCCAATCTAAGGCACCCCAAGAGCAAAAAGGGCTTTAGCACATGACTATAGCTTACCATTTTATAACTAATAATTTAAAGATTTTGAACGATTTTACTAGTTATTCATTTGACAATGAATCGAAATAGTTCAATAATAATAAATGGTTCTTTCTCTGGGGAACAAAAAATAAATCCTTAAGGACCCAAGTTGGTTCCTAAGCCATAGTTTGGACACCCTTTCATTGCCATCAACTCCTCTTCCTTTCAACACTGCAGTAACACAGTTTCACCTTTATGTGACCTTTACATAGTGTCAAGTTCAAGCAGGAAATAAGGCTAAAAAATGGAATAGTTTTCCAAAGAATGAATTTTTCCACTGCCCACTCGGCTAGGAGGTAGCCAACAACAAAACAAGCGCCCCTCTCCTCCTCCTGCTCCTGCTTGTAATTACACACACCTGTGCACTCCCATGGTTCATTGTTCATTCCAAACAAAGATCTCAACACAGCTCAACACTTCGACCAAAGACACCACTGGTATGGACAATACTAATAACTTGGACAATCTTACCTTGCCAAAGTTCCATTTGGTATATTATATTGTTTTATGTTTTGGCTTTGGTTAAAGGGTATTACTGGTATTACTATGCTTTATTTTGCATGGTTTGTTTGGTTTCCATTCTGAGTTCCACTAAATATTGAGTTAAAACAGGTAGTTAAGGGTGTCATTTTATTTATGAGTTACTAATTTAGTAAAACATTAGGTGATTCGAAATATTAATGTGGGAATATGGGTTAAAATGTGATTTAAAATATATATTTTGGGTTAGGATACTTTTGTAAAATATGATTAAAATACATGGCAGATGTGATCTGAAATAATTCATTTGAAATATTTAAAAACAAACTGCTTAAAACAGAACTGGTTTAAAATCAAGTGTCACTTGTCACCTGTCTCATGTGATGCACTTTGTCTGTTGTAGGTTATCAACCTACTCCTCATGCTACTATGTTAATTAAAGAAAAATGTTGCAAATGGAGTTGAGTTGTCCCAGCGTCCTTTTGTCAGAAGTCGGCCTTTTTCAAGTTCGGGCAGGAGCTGAGAGGAACTTTTAGAAAAACTTGACAGTTGATAACCACTGTGACAGTGAAGCCTGATGAACATCAGAGAGTTCTGTCGACGTGGAAGAGGATTATCAAATCGAACAGTTTATCACAGCAGGCACTAAGTACCGTAAATCATGGCTGCAGAAATGTTTGGAAAAACAGTAAAGCAACTTAAACAAGAGCGGACCATGGCTAAATCTGCCTTCACCAAGCAAGCAAACTTTCTGTGCAGAGAGGTCCATAACATGACAGAGACTGAAATGCGGGACGAGTTCAAAAAGCTCACCTCTAGTGCCAGATCTGTCAACGACACAAATGATGATTATAAAGATGGCCTAGTAGCAGATCTGGAAGGAGAGAAGCTTGATAGACGGCAAGAAGATGAACTGGACAGAACTACAACTGACTGTGAGTCAAAATTTAAGGAGGTCAAAAGAATAGTTCAGTCCAATTTGTGGTTAAGATACGGTCAAGAGGAGCTCAGTACTGAAATTCAGGAGGCAGAAAAAGCCTGTAGAGACGCTGGTGAAATAGAAGTCTCAGCTGTGAATAAGGAAGCATTTGAGGTGCAGTTGTCTTTTGTGGAGAAGCTGATCCAGGGAGCAGTACAAAGTCTTGCTGCTTGGGAGATATGGATTCCAGCAGAAGAAAAAGACGACACAGAAGGCAGAGTGAAACAGCTAAAAGTGACAAATAATAAACTTCAAACAAGAAAAGTGCAGTTTGTCATAGCACAAACCATTGCGGAGGACAGGGTTGCCCCCCATGGAGCCCCCCAACCTTCGACCACTCCAGCACATGCCACGGCCATCGTAAGGATAAAGCCTATCAGTCTACCAAAATTTCACGGCTGTAAAAGGAACTTTCATAGATGGAAAAAAGACTGGGAGAGTTTGCAGAGGCAGGGGGAGCCCACGGGCTCAGTTGAAGTAAAAAAGTCCCAACTGCTGGATAGTGTTGATGAAAAAATATGTCATGAGTTACACCTCTCAACATATGACACTGCTGCAGACATGTTCCGAGTGCTGGAAAACAGATATGGAAACAAGTCCACTATTGCTCTGGAAATAGTTGAGGAGCTCGACAGAATTCCAGTCCTTAGAGGAAACCAGCCAAGAAAGGTCATAGATCTTATACAAACAGTCGAAAAGGCTTTAGCTGACCTGACAGAGCTTGGAAATACCGGAGCTATCAAAAACCCCCTGTTCATTAAGTCCATAGAAAGCAAACTTCCGGATGTTATAAAGAGGGACTGGCTGGTTTTCATGGTAAATCCTGTCAATAGAGTTACACCAGACAATCATTTTGATAGTCTTCTTAAGTTCCTGAAAACACAAGAAGAAATTTTGGAAAAACTAGAGCAACTTGGAGTAAATGGAAAAGGTATGGACAGAGACATGACAGAAAAGAAATTCGAAAAGAGACATGCTTTTACCCGGTCCACAAATAAGAATCAAGGCTGTATTGTGTGTGGAGATTTAAGACATGGAGGGAAAATATTCTTTTGCAGACAGTTTAAAGCCATGAAAGTGTCTGAAAAGCTGAACATTTTGAAGAAATTAGGAGCATGTAAAAAGTGTTTGGGTTGTCATGAAGAGGATGATGAATGTACAGACGCTTACCTTTGCAGGAACAAAGACTGTAAACAAGGAAGCTCCTCAGATCATCATTTTTTCCTCTGTCCGAAAGGAGAATCCAAAAGGAATGGGACAGATAACAGGAGAAAGAATAAGCTTACAGAGGAACAGGAAAAATTCATGGCTGAGCTCTCACCTGGAATGGCAGAAAAATGCAGAAGAGCATTCACAAACATGACTGCATCCACAAACAACACGGGGAAGGAAACCGACGGACTGGTGGATGTGTATGGACTACAAGAGCCCCCAGTCATTCTGATGCTGTTGGAGGTCACTGCAAACGCAGGCCAAAAGATTGGAACTTTAATAGATTTAGCCTCTGACACGAACTATATCACTCACAGGGCGGCTCAAAGATTAAATCTGGAGAGTGAGAAGATAACTTTAATAGTTCATGGTGTGGGGGGAATGGCAATAAAGGTCAAAACAAAGAGATATCTGCTAAAAGTGAGAGTTAAAACCCCTAGAGGAACTGAAAGAGCTCACCAACTTATATGCTATGGCCTCAGTGAGATTGCAAAAGTTCACAGAGTCATTCAGCCACAGCAACTAAAAAGGTTCTTCCCAGAAATTGACCAGAAAGAGCTCAAAAGACCAGATACCATAGAGCTACTGATAAGCCACAGAGAAGGTCGTCTTGCCCCGCAAAGAATGAAGGTGGTGGGAGATTTAGTCCTGTGGAACAGCCCACTGGGTGTAACGGTGGGAGGAGCTCACCCGGATCTGGGTGAAGAAGTTCATGTGACAGGGCATCAGTCAGAAGCACACTTTGCCCGCTCCATGCGCACAACTGCAGTGAGATATGAAGAAGTCAGAGCTGACAGCAAAAGCACAATTGCTCATAGAGACTTCATAGATTGGTGGAAGTGGGAGAGCATTGGAGCAGCTTGTGAACCAAAATGTGGTGGATGCAGATGTGGTAATTGCCAACCTGGAGGGAAAAACATAACACTAATAGAGGAGAAAGAGCTTGAAATCATAAAACAAGGTCTTACCTATGTGAAAGGAGATGGGCACAGTGACACTCCACACTGGGACACAAAATATCCCTGGATCGCGGACCCTACTTCTCTTCCCAATAATCGAAGCGGTGTGGAAGCAACGTTTTTAAGAACAGAAAGGCAGCTAAACAAAGAACCTGAATGGAAAATTGCTTACACAGCTCAAGTGCATGAAATGGTGCAAAGAGGAGCAGCATTAAAACTTACAGACGACATCCTAAACAGCTGGAGAGGACCAGTGTGGTATGTGAGCCATCTAGTAGCACCAAATCCTCACTCTGTGACCACTCCTGTACGCTTAGTATGGAACAGCAGCCAGAAATTTAAAGGTCTGAGTATGAATGACATCCTGCTAAAGGGGCCTGATGTTCTAAATCCCATACGTGCTGTTTTACTAAGGTTCAGAAGAGGAGTACACGCTGCATTGGGAGATATTAAAAAAATGTACAATTCTGTGTGGCTTGAAGACCAAGAGATGCACCTCCACAGATTCCTCTGGAGAGATTGCCCAGAAGAGGATATCAGTGAATATGCTATCACGAGGGTCAATATCGGAGATCGCCCCGCAGGCTGTATTGCCCAATTAGCAATGCGTGAAACGGCAAAGCTGCCAATGTTTGTCCACTTGGAAGAGGAGCGGAGAATCCTAGAAGAAGATAGTTATGTCGATGACATTTTAACCTCTCACAATGACCCAAAGCAGCTGGGCAACCACATAAGGAAGGTGGGAGAAATCTTACAAGCTGGTGGATTCTTCTTAAAGCCATGGGTCCTATCAGGCCAAAGTGGGAGGCGAAAAGTTTGTCCAGAGGAAGGCGCTCCATCACCTGGTAAAGACAGAGTTTTTATACTACCCAACCAGATGAAAGAGGAGGACGATAAGGCCTTGGGAGTTGGATACCTGGTGGAGGAAGACAAACTTTATGTAATGACATCAATCAACTTCTCAAAAAGAAGAAGGAAAATGAGATTGGGGCAAGACTTATGTGAAGAGGAAGTGAAAATAAACACTCCAAATCCACTGACAAGGAGAGAGCTTCTTAGTCAGGTAGCTGGGCTTTACGATCCCATTGGCCTGGTTACACCAACCAAACAAAAAGGAGCCATTCTTGTGAGAAAGGCTTTTCAAGAGACCAAAAATGGAGGCAAATCAAGTGACACTTGGGATCAACCACTGTCTGATGGTCTGAGAGAGGAGGCAATAAAGCTGTTCCGAGAGTACGTGCGTCTTGGCAAAATCACATTTCACAGAAGCCTGACACCAACTGGCTGGATAGGAAAACCACTGGGAATTACATTCTCTGATGGAAGTGAAAACAGTTATGGTGCAGTAGTGTACTTCAGATGGGAGACGAAGGAAGGAATTCAAGTAAGACTTGTTGAATCCAAAGCAAAACTCACTCCTCTAGACCAAAAAGGAGAGCCAGTCAAAGCAGAAATCTGTGGTGCAACATTTGCAGCTCGGCTCAGGAGGTATATTGAAAAGCACAGTAGAATGAACATTGAAAGATGGTACCACCTACTGGACAGCCAAACAGTACTCGGGGCTATTCAACGTGATAGTTATGGGTACCAGACATTTTTTGCAAACAGAGTTGGTGAAATACAGAAAGTTGGACCTGTCACAGACTGGTGGTGGATACCAGGAGACCTCAATATTGCAGACAGTATAACAAGGGGAGCATCTCTTGAGCACCTTCTAGAGGAGTCAGAGTGGCAGAACGGACCAAAATTTCTGCGGCAACCCATCAATCAATGGCCAATAAAGTCTGCCAGAGACATTGCTACAGGTGCAAAAGAAGGCATTGCAAAGCTCCAAAGGAAGGCATTCTCATCAGTGACGACAAGAGCTCAACACAAACTGATAAAAGAAGGGGAAAGGAGCAAAACGGATGGAATAAAGGATCCTTCGGGAGTGAGTGACATACTGAAAGGGCAGGTTAGTCAAGTACAAACCCTTCCACTTACAATGGTTGCTAAACAACTAATCAAGGAAAGGAAATACAGTAGTCTAACTAAACTGGTCAGAGTTATTGCATGGGTGGGAAGAGCTGCTGCGAATTGGAAGCTCACACTACAAAACCCCGGTCCCAGTAAACACAACGTAAACGTGAAGATCTCCAAGAAAGATGCCAAACAGGCAGCCGGTCAAGCTGTACTAAGTGCTGAAGAGTATGAAAAGGCACTGAAAGATATTTTCCTAGTGGCGCAAGAGGGTTCTGTGTTTGATGACACCACTCTTGACAGACTAGTCGTGTTTAAAGAGAAAGACACTGGGCTTCAAGTATGTGGAGGGCGCATTCAAACCTTTAATGAGGACAAAAAAGCAGTTCCCATCTTACCATATAACTCATGGATATCCTCACTCCTTGCCCGTGAAGCCCATGAAGCAAATCACGAAGATATCGCTGGAACACTCTTGCGGGTGAGAACAAAAGCCTGGGTGGTGAGAGGAAGAAAGTTGGCAAAGAAAGTTGTGGACGGCTGTATTATGTGCAGAAAAAATAGAGCAAGAAGATGCCAGCAGATGATGGGTGATCTTCCACCAGAGCGAGGACAACCTTCCAGACCATTTGAGTATACAGCCATTGATCTGTTTGGACCTTATGAAGTAAGGGATGAGACTCGCAAGAGAGTAAGACTCAAAGTGTGGGGGGTCGTCTTCTGCTGCATGTCATCCCGAGCTATACACGTAGATCTTGTAAGTGATCAATCAACAGAAGGGTTTTTACTTGCTTACCAAAGATTTACAGCTCTGAGGGGACATCCAAAGAAGGTGTGGTCAGACGCTGGAAAAAACTTTATTGGAGCCAAATCTGCCCTTACTGACTTGTACCTGTATTTGGACCACTTGGACAAGGCACGAATACAAAACAAGACCATGACACATGGCACAGAGTGGAGCTGGAAGATACATCCAGCAGATTCTCCCCACAGGAATGGTGCAGCAGAAGCGGCTGTAAAAATCGTCAAACGAGCGCTGCACAACCTGGGAGCAAATGGAGTTTTTACATGGGGAGAATTTCAAACATTCCTGTATATGTCAGCCAACCTAGCCAACGAAAGGCCCATAGACACAAGAACTCAAAGTCTCGAAGATTGTATCAGTTACATAACTCCTAACTCTCTGCTGCTTGGAAGAGCAAGTCCAAGAGGTGACGACTGCAATTTTGACTTTAAAGGATATTCACTTAAAAGACTAAGATTTATCCAAACAGAAGTGAACAGATTTTGGAAAAAGTGGAGTCAACTGGCTGGCCCAAATTTGTTTGTCAGAAGTAAGTGGCATACAAGAAAACGGAATGTGGCCATTGGAGACATTGTTTGGCTCGCAGACCAGAACGCTTTGAGAGGTCAGTACAAACTCGCAAAAGTGATCAGTGTGAACGAAGACAATAAGGGGATTGTGCGAGATGTGCATGTACAGTCCTATCCAAGTTATCCTGTGCCTACTGTCAAGACTGGTGGACAGTCAAAATCTAACAAAAAGGTGAAGAAACCTTCAGTCAAAATACCTTCTACAATCCTTCACAGAGATGTCAGGCGCCTTGTTGTGGTATTACCCATAGAAGAACAAAGGAAGCACTGTAATGTTGATGGAACCAGTGAGGTGTGACCTCCTTGGGTTCAAGAACCAGGAGCTCAAGTGGGAGGTGTCAAGTTCAAGCAGGAAATAAGGCTAAAAAATGGAATAGTTTTCCAAAGAATGAATTTTTCCACTGCCCACTCGGCTAGGAGGTAGCCAACAACAAAACAAGCGCCCCTCTCCTCCTCCTGCTCCTGCTTGTAATTACACACACCTGTGCACTCCCATGGTTCATTGTTCATTCCAAACAAAGATCTCAACACAGCTCAACACTTCGACCAAAGACACCACTGGTATGGACAATACTAATAACTTGGACAATCTTACCTTGCCAAAGTTCCATTTGGTATATTATATTGTTTTATGTTTTGGCTTTGGTTAAAGGGTATTACTGGTATTACTATGCTTTATTTTGCATGGTTTGTTTGGTTTCCATTCTGAGTTCCACTAAATATTGAGTTAAAACAGGTAGTTAAGGGTGTCATTTTATTTATGAGTTACTAATTTAGTAAAACATTAGGTGATTCGAAATATTAATGTGGGAATATGGGTTAAAATGTGATTTAAAATATATATTTTGGGTTAGGATACTTTTGTAAAATATGATTAAAATACATGGCAGATGTGATCTGAAATAATTCATTTGAAATATTTAAAAACAAACTGCTTAAAACAGAACTGGTTTAAAATCAAGTGTCACTTGTCACCTGTCTCATGTGATGCACTTTGTCTGTTGTAGGTTATCAACCTACTCCTCATGCTACTATGTTAATTAAAGAAAAATGTTGCAAATGGAGTTGAGTTGTCCCAGCGTCCTTTTGTCAGAAGTCGGCCTTTTTCAAGTTCGGGCAGGAGCTGAGAGGAACTTTTAGAAAAACTTGACACATAGGAACATGCCTGCACACAAGGACGCTGCCAAGTTAAACACCTGTAAATCTGCCCTGAGCCCCACACGCATTGGGCCCGATGTGGCTCCATTGATTTATGAGGATGACACAGCCCCTGACTCAGATAAATGCCATGTAAACACATCTGGGTTGTGCTTTATTGAGATTGAGGAGTTTTTCCAAATGAGCAACTGACAGAAGGGCATTAGGAGGGGAACAGTTCAGAGGACAAGCTGTGACAAAGAGTCGATAAAAAGTCCCTATACACGTTACACAGAATGTAATCTTTGGCATTGGAAGGCAATTAAAGGTGATGAATCACAAAGGTAATGTTTGAAAGAATTTACAAAAGGAACAAAGCAGCAATATGTTAATAATGACCCTGTTTAGTGCATCCAGATCACACAGTACAGCCATTCTAAGTCACTGCACTCATTAGATTTACAAAGGTTTACACACAAAACATATACTGAAATAGTTGTAGTTGTTTTAACCTTGGCTGTTAAGTTGCTTCTGGGTTCATACCAGTTTTAGGAACCTCCTTTGAGTTGTGTGGGGATCCCATCCCTGTTCAATAAAACAAACAAATAAAATCCATAATAAAAAAGTGTAATTATAGGTGTACTGTTAATAAAGTTCTAAAAGTAATTGCTAATATATCATAGCATATAAATTAAAAACATATGATTATTTAAAAAATCTTCCGACTCCTGCGACTGATTGTGAATTCCACTATTCACAGTCCCCTCACACTGAATTGACAGGACCACCATCAGTTTGCAACTGTGTCCAGAAGCACTTAACCTGGGCCTATGGGTGTCCTGACGCAGACATGTAGAGTCAGGCTGGGGCAGAGCCAGTTTAATTCACTTCAGTGGGATTGTGTGCTGAGGCGGCACAGTCGACCTGCTGCTCTCATCACACGCACACAGATAAAGGTCTGCCCACATCCAAGGGTCATGGACTTCATATAGGACGCACTTACTGTACTATATTTAACCTGTGCCTGTGCTAGAACAGACCGCACCAATAAGACGTCAATGTGATCTGCTTAATATCGGTCATCAATCTTCCAGCACAAATAGCGGAGCAATGAATTTATTTGTTCAATTCTACTCGACACACTGCTGCATCTCAATCATTTGCAATGTCCTCAGCCGTTAAAACCACAGCCAAGATAAAATATTCACCTGGCAGTGGAACCTACTCTGAAATTATTTTGAAGGGCAAACTAGAAGGGATATGAAACGATGTCTTTAAATGAGTGTGGAAGTTGTAGAGTTGGACTTGTAACATTGACATCCTTTTGCTTTACCAGGCTCCTCTTGTTTCTTGTCTGTTTTATTGATCAGAGAGAGCTCCTGGTGAGAGCTGTGTTCAGGTTAAAAATACCTCACCTGCCCCCTCTGCCTCCTCCTCGTGACCGGAGCAGGCGTTCGCTTTTGTTTTTTTGCTCTTTGACCAATTTGTGACGTCATTGCTTTTTATATAAAAGTCGAGTTCAAATTCATTATGTCATCCCTCAATACAATTATACAAACATGACAACTACCAGACTTACATTTGTTTAACCATTGTCATCAGGCATCACTGGAATTGCACTCTAGATTAGCAATTTCCGACATTGCAATTCTTTGTAAAACAAGATTGTATATCATCTTAACTAGTGGTGTATTGTTTGAGACACATTATTTTAAGTTCTTCTTAAAATATAAAAGCTTACATACCCATAATTAATTTGAACCACCTTATGAACACACTGCTGAAAATACCAGTTAATTTACCATATTAGGGCCACATTCAAAGAGACAAGAGCAGAAATAGAAGATAAAGGAATGATTGAGATGAAAGACAGACGTTTGTATAGATCTGTAGCAATAAAATGTGTCCAGCCGTAAATTGTTTTAGTATTGACCGGCCGTCACACATTTGCACATTGGGATTTTTACCGTCCAGTCCAACACAGAGACCCCAGAGCCTGAGCCTTAGGTCCAAACCTCGGACACCCCAGAACAAGAAGCTGAGGTCTAAACCTTGGAGACCCCAGAGGCTGAGGGCCAAACCTCGGAGACTGAGACTCCAAACCCACATCATACAAAACATAATGTCAGTAATATAATTTTGTTGTTTGGTTTCTTGTTAAGTTAAGTTTAGCGTGAGAGGTGTGAGATTAATCATCCAAACTGCAATTTTCAAGGTACAGATAGAGGGCGCTATAGTGGTGAGCACTGTGCAAGATTGAATAGTGCACATGCCTGCGAGGTGTTGTCAAAGGTACTGGTAAAAAGCTTGTTTTTTTTGTTGGGACACTATGTGAAAACCATAGACTGTATCCCAAAAAGCTGGCTCGTTTTTGTATACTCATGTCTCTAGATGCTATTGACCAAGTGTGAGTTATTCTGCCAAAAAAAAAACAAGAACTAATTCATTAAAACATCCAAAATCGTCTCCAGTATTTCAGTCCAATGGCTGACTTCCTGTTGGTCTGAGGGCAGGGCTACATTTATGTTTTTTTGACCATGTGCTCTATCACTGTGCCAAATTGCGTTGGCCTAGGCCCAAAATAGCATGTCCCAAATCCCATGGAGTCAACTTCCAAGGGGCGCTGGTGAGCCAATCTGTTTGAGGCGTGTGCAGGTTGCTGACTGCCACGCAGTTTTTGCTGACCTGACATGGGAAGGCACTCAAAAATGCGATTTAGGAGGCGGAAGACTAAGAAGAAACTTGGAGAGTTCCTTGCCAGAACTTTGTCCAGGCTTGGGCCTAGCAAGAAACTGGAAGAGAACAAAAATACCTTGCCAGGACTTCATCCAGACTTAATTCCCAGGACTTCCCAGGCCCGGGCCTAAAAAACGATGTATGGAGAGGTGAGGTTAGAAGTGCAGATGGAGTCTGTGGATTGATGCCAGGCTGAGGCAGATCCATCAGTCCAGAGTAGGACCTGGGGAGTGCTGCTGCTTTATTGAAGAGTCCCACAACTACACTGAGAAACGTGTTCATTTAGACAGGGCCCACGTCTGTTATGAGAAATATACCACTTTGATATACTCGTACTATTATTGACAATGCAATCACTGATACTTACTCCAGCCAGTGCTTCGACAAAACCAAGTTAGATTAGTTAGACTACTATTTTCTCACTTCATAGAGCCAATTACATCCTGAAACTTAGCCAAAAATATGAGCTTCTTTCCTTTATAATGAGCTTTTCTTTCTCTTGTTTTGCTCCTTTCTGCTGCTAACATTTTGGCTGGCCCCTCTGTTTAGAAACCTGCTGCGTCAACATTTATCCTCTCACACACTTTTTGGCCTAACCTCTTGTTGACCCTCGTTTACAAGTCTAATGTGGCTGTATTTTCCGAGAGCTTTAAAACTGTCCCCTCCACTCTCTTGCAAACGCTGATGGGCCAAAGCAGTGGCGGCCAGAAAGTTCAAAACAATCATAAAACTATGCAGGGCAATAGGGCAAAAAACTCCAATTCAATTTTATAATTTTATATTAAAAAACTAACAAAATATATACTATTATAATTCATGAACATGGACAAGGCAGACGTTTTAGTAAACCCCAGCTCAAACAAAACATGAATGCTTATGCTTCTTGCATTCAGTTGGTTATCATTTTGAACGTTTAACACTTATCTTAATCACTGTTTTACGCTTTGTTGATTAGAACAGTAGTTCCCCAACCTTTTTCCTTGCATATTCTGGCCCCCCCAATCCAAAACAATAGTCCCCACAATATATCAATGCATAAAAATCCCTACGGGGACAATAATCAAGCATAAATAACAATGGATTGCTGCCCTCCAGTGGGGCCACCAGGGGGTGGCCGACTCCTGGCCACCCCATTGGCCACCCCAATGGCCAGTGTTAATAGTAGTACTGTAGTATCAGTTATGAATATTTTCAGCCCAAATTCACAGCCAGCCAGGCAAGCCGCTCTAGACCTTTCATCGTTCGCTCTCCCTGCGGCTGTTGCACGCTCAGACACCAACAGCTCAGCGTGCCTGCCGGGAAGGGTTGCCAGATGTATGATAACTATCGTATTTGTACGATAATTTTGACCCCTGTACGATCAATAATTCAAAAAAGCCCTAAATGTACGATAATTCAGAGTGCCAGATAAAGTCTGGTTAAAAGCACTGCCCCCCCCTTCTGTGGTTGCTTTTATTTGTATCTGCCATTATCTATTTTTCCTCAATAACTGTTTTGTTTGAAATAAATGTTCACCTTATGCCAGATATAATTGCAAAATAAAACTGAATTATTGAGAAACTCAAAATTGGATCATTAGTAACATTATATATATATATAAAAGTATAGCAGTAGACGTTTCCTTAAGTCTTTCTGATACTTTTCTACAGGCCAGTTTACTACAACAGTAAATACAATTGTGAAATTATGGCTGATAGTTTTGGTTTGCCACCCCAAGATTTTAAGTGGCCCCATCTGGCCACCCCATGAACAATTTCTGGAGGCGCCACTGCTGCCCTCCAGGTTGGAAACCACTGGGTTATAAAATGCTGAATTGATCTCAAATGTCAAATTCAAAGTCCTCATCAAAACAAACCTCAACTTCCTTAACAAACTTGTGGTTGTACCAGTCGGACGCAAGTATTAAGAGGTGCTCTAGCATGTTGTTTTTTAGTAACAAAGCTTCTGTGGTCATTTTGCCTCACGCTGCTCTGCAAAAGAAGGATAAGCTGTGCAAGGAGCCGGGAAGCTATGGGCAACGGGAGGTGTTCAGGGGGAAAGGTTGCAGCAGAAAGAGTACTGAAACATGTGTGAATGGCTCAAAACACAACTCAAAGTATATGGTTTTGATGATGAAAGATTGTAATATGGTAAAAGGCCAATTAAGTAAAAAAAATAAAATAAAATCTCTAGGTTTGATAGTGTGGGTGTTATGAGTTATGGGTTTCACTGTTGCAGCACCCACGGGAATTCACCTCCATCATATTGAGTCTGGAAGAGAGTCAACTGTGCCTGTTTTTGGTTTATGCATGAGTAAGGCTGATTCACGACAGAACACTCACCAACATATTTGTTATTTCCTCAATTCCAAGGGCAAAAATGTGACAGTATTGAATCACTCCTCCGGTATGTTCTCGTTTATGACGTTGATATGATCCACTTTGCTCAATTTCTCACTGGCACCAACAGAATAAAAACCCGTGTCTGTGTTGCCCTACTTGCTGTAACGGCATTGTTGTCGGCGCAGTCCTCTCTGTGAATGAATGAGCCGCATGCATCGCAGCGCGGTGCACGTGGGGCAGTGGGCGGGAACTGCCTTTGCATTGCCTCAGTCCCCTCTGTCAGAGAATCAGACAGAAAGAGAGAGGAGAGTGGAGAGGAGAGAATCCGCGGAGATCGGGAGAGGAGCATGCGGGGACAGTGTCAATGGGCGTGTGTGCGAGACAATGCCTTGGTCACACGGAAAGCTTGAGCCAGGATACCCAAACCAAACTGACAGCAAGACAGGTCCGGTCTGAAGATGGAGTGGCGAGGTGAAGATGAAGCAGCACTGAAACCACAACAAGGAATGGGGAAAGGTCCGAAAGAAGCTGTGGAGATTGCATGGATGTCTTAGAAATAGTACAAATTCCATGGAATATGCTGTGGACTAATCTGTGAAGGCAACGCATGGGAGAACACATGAGCGAGATCCAAGAGGCACGCCAATGGGAAAGTCTAAGACTTGACTGGGTTATTTGAGGCTGACTTGCGAAGACTGGGATGGCAATAGAGAGCAAGAAGTAGGTTATGCAAGTTTAAAATGGTCCAAGGAGACTATGGTGATCCCATAGGTACTCAAGTAGAAGGGGTGTGGTGAAAAATGTATGGGGGAAATACGATTAAGAATGAACAAAGGTCTTATGAGAGGACATTGTTGGAGAGGAAGATAATTTAGTCGAGATAAAATCGATATACAGAGAGGAGAGGACTTCGATACAATTTGAGTGAAGGGTGGTGTGGCGTGGACAAATCAAAAGAGACTATTTAAGCCCAGAGATCTGGCATTGACATTTCTTGACTATTGAGGGAGAAGTGAAATCTGGAGGCTTCAAATGGCTGTGAAAGGAGAATGTCAAACGTGAATTTCATTTCGGACTTCATCGCGGCATGATTTAGGCGGCTGAAACATGAAACTAGTTTCTATTTCACAGAAATGCACATTGGGGAAAAGCATTGAAGTTTGCCTGGCTAGTGGAGATTACATTTTCTCCCGAGGATAAAAACATCAGAGAAATGTACCGCTTGGGTCCTTCATAAACTTGATTTTTTTTTCTTTCTTTTAAGAAAAGTAACACTGGGTGCACAGAGAGAAAAGCTGAATTGCAAATTTACCAGCATTTTGAGTCAAACAAACCATTTTATAGTCTTGTGGGAGAAGATTTCTTCGCAAAGACTTTTGCCAAATGAGAAAAATCGAAATGATATTTAATGTTACAAAACTGCAATCCCGTCAATGTGAACTCAAGACTTCTGTAGTACATTATAACTAAGCTTAACCCAAGGCATTTCTTGTGAATGTTTGGCGATCCATCTCACCTCATGGCCTTTACATGAAGATAGGACAAACATGGTGGACAAAGCCATTCACTAAGGAGCAATATATAACAAATCTCTAATGCGCTAAATTAAGGAAGAAATTGCCATTTAGCTGCTATGGGGAGCGCAACAGATGAGGATATGGACTCGCTGGACGATGAGCCGGAGGCCACGCGGGCCATGGGACGTCCCGCCTGGGCAGTGTCCACTCTGGCCGCTGTCCTGATTTTCACCACTGTGGTCGATGTGCTGGGGAACCTGCTGGTGATCGTGGCCGTGCTGCGAAACCGGAAACTACGCAACGCAGGTAAAAACCCAAGCTGGTCATGAGAGAGTTTGCGGCACGGTAGCACAGTGGTTAGTGCTCTCGCTTCACAGCTAGAAGGTCCCGGGTTCAATTCCCACCTGGGCGGGGCCTTTCTGTGTGGAGTTTGCATGTTCTCCCCGTGTCTGCGTAGGTTTCCTCCAAGTACTCCGGTTTCCCCTACCACCAAAAACATGTACAATAGGCCAGGATGAATGATGTGTGTGTGAATGTATGGTGGTGGTCAGAGGGACCGTTGGTGCAGATGTGTGTAGTTGCGACAGCGCTTCTGTCAGTCTCCCCCAGGGGAAACTGAAGCTACTAACATAGCTCACCACCACCGAGTGTGGAATGCAAATGCTCTCATGTAAAGCGCTTTGTGACCATGTCTGTGAAAGGTGCTATATAAATAAAGATCTTCTTCTAAAGTTTGAAGATAGGCCTTTGAAACTGCGTAGTGGAGGTTTGAGATGGGAGGAAAGGAGGCCATCTTTGTGGAAAAGCACAAATCTACCCTGAACCGAGTAATGTAAATGTTAGTTAACTACTCTGAGTTTTGCCCTAGCACAAAACAATGTTCATTTATTTTAATCAGGGAAATAGTTTTTGTGCAAATAAGAAAAAGTGTTTGGCTAGTGTTCTTCTTAAAACACAAGCCAGTGTTTTAAGAAGAACACTAGAAAACGAAATATCAAGTATGGGTTCAAATCTTGTTTTTTAGCGGTGTTCACTCATTTAGACTTTCTTTCTGATCGGTCCAAGAATACTTTGCTTGTTTGATGACATGTCTGACTGGTACTGAGGGGAAAGTAAATGGTCTCAACCTGTGCAGCAGGCACTCCACTCGCTTTACAGCAGGGAACCAGTCACCCATTCACACTTTCATTCATACACCAATGTACGCAGACACCGGAGGCGAGGTGGGTGGAGTGTCTTGCCCAAGGACACAACAACAGTGTGGACATTCAGGAGCTGGGATTCTAAACCCCGACCTTCCAATCATGAGACGACCCGCTCTATCATGTCCTTCCCTGCCCTAAAACTGCAAAAAAAAAAAAAAAAATGCTAGAAATAATCGAGGTCAAATGTCCAACAAAATCTTAACTACAACACAACTCAAGATTGAAATATTATGCTCAATTTGAGAGATTTCAACTAATCTACATATTGTTTTTTTTTTGGAGTGAAGCTTCAAAAGATAGAATCAAAACATCCTCTGACTGAGAGAATACAGAACCATAGGCCTGTGTAGGTGAGTGTTATCCTAAGTTGCAGGGAAAGGGATGCATCATTCTTCTACATTCTGAGCAGAAGTCCAATGTCCATTTTTGGCCCAACTTCAAACCAGATTTCCTCTGCACTGCTCAAAGCTCAAGTTATGTAATATCCATATTAATTGAAGCTGCTGATGTGAGCTGTTGGTAAACACAAAGGAGGTTTCCTGTAATAAAGTCTCTCTCCATTCATCGCATTCATTGTTTTCTGATTCCCACTGCGTTTGCACCGGCAGGTTCGTTTGACTTTAGGGAGCGGCACTTAATGTGGTCTGTTTAATTATGCACAATATCAATGAAGGAAGTGTTTGATTTCTTATGAGCTAAAAACTAAAATGCTGAGCTTGGTGTTTGACATTTTCACATCCCTGGTTCTAGGTAATAGGGTAAGTAAACAAGTAGGTGCTTTATTCATCATTGTACACTTGTACAACAGAATAGTGTTCAGGTGTTAGTCCTGAGCCGCGCAACCACTGTGGGCCAACCTGACCCGCATGTTTTTGTGCACCGCCTCCTGGGTTTGTCCCTGTTTCAGAGCGTGGTGTTCTGCACTGGTCACCTCCTCCTCCTTCCTCTTCCTCCTGCGCAGCTCCCTCCGCTTCACAACAGTCTTTCACCATCTTCTTCAGTGAACGTCCATCAGCCAGAACACTTTACGGATAGAAGTATGGCTTAGCTGTGATTCTTGCCCGGATACCTCATTTGTCCCTTTTTTGTTTCCTGTAGTAAAAATGCAAAAAACTCAGCTGTACCAAGAGAGAGGGAGGTTGCCTCAACTTTACACGTTGCGTCGTTCCCTCTGGGGTAAATTTTAGTATCACTCCTGGGCAAAATAATATTGCGTCTTTTTTTCTTTTTTTTTCTCAAGTGAGGTACTTAAAGACGGGCTATTATGCAAAATCAACTTTTTAGAGCTCTGTTTTAGAATGAATTAAGAAAACCTATTTACTAACCGAAATGCCTTGCACTGTGCTTAATGATATTGTCTCACTTTGTTTTAAATGCAAGCACCTATTTATAGTCCTGGTATCATTTCAAAGTCATCTCTTCTGTGTCTTTCCAACAATACTTACTTTTTGGCATCAATTACACAGAACGCAGACTCCTCTCTGGACAAACAGTGTCCCCTCTGTCTCAGTGTTGACCTTGAGGCTCTCACTGTTCCTTCCTCCGCCTCGTGCTGCTGCCTCACTCTGAGCTGCCAGTGTGAGGTTTCAGACAAAAAATTGGTCACTTAAACAAGTTCAGGTTTAGCTTATTCTGTAGCGGTGTGACAAATGTCGTCTCATTTGGGTAAAAGCAAAGCAGACATTCACAGCTTCGATCCCTCCCCCGCCCCTGTAATAATTCAAATGGCTCCTCTAATGGTGAAGTCACAGAGTGGTGGATTTTGAGCCCATACGAATTTTGAAATCATATAAAGAAATGCAAGGTAAAAGCCTCCCACATTTTTCGAGGAGAAGAAACACATTTTGGTTGCACACTTTTGGGAGGCTGGAAACTAAATTAGTTTGTTTCATTATGATAGTGTAAGCTCTCAGTGGTAGTGATGAAGCCTTCTGGATAAGAGGCCTTTCAAACAGATAATAACTTGGAAACCTTCTTCTTCTTTGTCATTGTGGTGATGTCTTTGTGGGTTGTTGATGTGATTAAGCTTTATCAGTTTGCCTCAGGAAACGCCGGGCAAGACGACTGCTCCGTTTCTTTATCAGCAGCCTTTTCGTTAAGTCTTCCCTGTTCATCATTAACCTCTTAACCCCCTCCTGAAGCGACCACATTTTCTCCAGTTTGGCATTGCCCACATCCAAAAGACAAAAAAGCGATGGAAAAAGAGACAAAAAAGCCCCCCAAAAAAAGAACAAGAGAGCAACAAAAAATGGGATGAAAATGCAACAAACAAGCAATTAATACACTGTAAATTGTCATATTGCCCTTAATTCAATTCAATATATAATCTTGATTCAAATTGGCTGCAGTTTTCCTAAACTATTGTTATAATGTGTATTTATTAATTGAAAACCTCTCAATTACAAAAAACTAAAGAAATCACATCTACAGTTTCAATTAAATCTGAAATGTTAATTGACGTGACTTTTTTTGTCCCAAGTGTGTAATTATGGGCGTGAACTGTTTGAAATAGCTACGTCATTACGTTTGCGTGTCTGTTGCGAGGTGCATTGTGGGTACAGTTTTTTTTCGCGCCCATGAACAATTCAAATCGACTTCTCTACATTGTGGACCTGCACTTTGAGGAAATTCATCTTTTCTGTAAGTTTTTACGATTTACTAACTTGTTAACACTAGTATAATGATTGGTAGTACAGTTTTGTTTGAAATAAGTTAACTCCCTAACACGCTTGTGTTGAAACGTGTTTGATCCGTCTACCTCATTTAAATCGGGTAACGTATTTATTTATTTTTTGGCATCAAGTTGTCTTGGTGTTTTTATCCGGAATGCTATGCTCATACATGATATTTCAGTTATTCACCGTCAAGGTTTGGTAAAACGACTATATTATTCGTTGCCATAGGAGATAATATTATTCCTCTGATACCGCGCTCCTCTGCCCCGGGCCGCAGAGGTGCTGTTTCAATGGGGGCTGTGGGGAGTGAACAGGAGTCACAGCCGCGGTGTTTACATCTGTACGCCCTGATGTGGCTTTTGCTTCGTCTATTATTTCCTACCAATACGCGCTTCCAGACTGTTCTCCCAGAGAAGCCCCCATGTTTGACTCTGATGTTCGCTTTTTGCTGGGCTCCTCCGCGGCTGTAGCGCAGCAGCGGGGCAGAGCGGCCCGTGTGCACGAGGAGGAGCGCGTTGGAGGAGTCACTCGCAAAGAGAGGACAGAGGACAGGTGCAGAAGTAGAGGACAGTTTAGCGGTGTGTTTACTTACCCGAGTTCGCTCGAATAGCCTCACTGTCGGAGAGTAGCTTGTTTTTAGCCTAGAGCCAACGTAAAGCTAACAGCTACAGCTGCTTATGTTACCCGCAGCAGCATCACTGTATTTTATTTAGGCCTGTCTGTAATAACTGCCCATAAGCAGTTATATAGTCATAATGGTTGATTAGAATAAGTTATGATATATTCAGAAGTGCAGCACATTTAAAACCACAGGCTCATGATAAGTGATCAAATGCTGGGGAAATGGATTCTATCAGAAAATTGTGAACTTGTCTTCCTTCACAGTTGTTTGCTTCCTTGGCAGTAAAATAATGTAATTTATAACATGACATAATGAGGGTGACTGTTGCAGTCACAAAATTGGAGTAGAACAATGCTAAAAATCTAATGTATGTTTGTTTGCATATTGTCCCCGTAGAGAAATTTAACCCATCATTTGTTACTGGAGCGACCTGTAAGGAGCAGTGGGCAGCGGCAGTGCCTACACAGACACGGGGAGAACATGCAAACTCCACACAGAAAGGCCCCGTCCAGGTGGGAATCAAACCCGGGACCTTCTAGCTGTGAAGCACAAGCGCTAACCGCTGTGCTACCGTGCCGCAAAATGTGAAATACATTGGTGAGAATAAAACCTAATATACTTAAATGCAATTCAACATGTAAACAACTAAAATTTATTTTGATTAATTTTTTGTTTTTGTTTTTCTCCCTTCATCAGATTGAATTTGAATTTTCTGGTGTACCATCAGCTAACCTGAACTTGACCAGTACCTGGACCACTTCCTTGAGCTCTTGAAGGCAAAGTGTAGCTGGACTCGGACAGGCTCACAGGACGGCTGGATGTAAGTTGACATTATTTTTTTTGTTTTGTTTTTACAGTTATTTTTTATACCTTTTATGTTAATTATATATATTTTTTTACTTTAAAGTTTCATTCCTTTTTGGGGGGGAGAGGTTCATTGATTTACTATATGAATTGGTACAATGGCAGTCCTAATTTCCAGCTGTCACTTGGGGACTAATTACAGGGTTTTTAAAAAGCATTGAATTGGATTCAAACGGGCATTAAATGTCACTGTACTGGAAGATTAGGACGTTGTTCATAACCTTTTACTGTAAGTTTATTGAATTGAAATAGAATTTATAGTATTAAAATGGCAATTCAGGAATTGATACATTAACCCTCACGTTTAAAACCTCTGAAAAATAACTCCAGATGCACAGAGATGCAAAATGGGGAAGAATGCAGAGCTTGATGGATGGAGCTCCACATGAGCTGCATCCATCGCTAGAAGCATGGGAAAGCTAGCAAGGTGTGCTGCTTGGTAAGACTGCAACAGAATGTCATTGGTAACTTTTTTTTTTTTTTTTTTTTTGTGGACTCCATCGATAAGAAAAGAACGATTCTTCTCCTTGGCCTCCCACACTCCTAAGAACATTGTGTTTCCTTCGCAAAGACTGTTGAGGTAAGTCCTCATTTATCACTCTTCCTACATTTTGCGTTGCATATTGAAATTTAACAATGGAGTCCCAGCAGTTCCACCCACTTCCAGTCCAGTTGCCCGGACGTAAAATATCCCATTTTCAGCATCAATTTTTCAAAAAATTCAAATATTTGGGTGGTCAGTTAATAAGCGTTTGCTCAAGCGCAAAGCGAGTAGCATGTGCAAAAGTGCATCAGCAGCAGACTCCTTAGTGCATTTTTTTACTTATTCTTACTTACTCTTATTTACACTCCAGATTTGGGGCATTAATACTGTTATTCAGGCAACATCAAATGGTAAATTAAGTACAACATGTCTACAAAATGGCATATTTTATTTTTGAGCTTGCACCTGCTATTAACACCTGCCTTGATAAATGACTCCCTAAGAGTTTAAAAGCATGGCTAATCGGCTATGTGCTAACTCATGGACATAAAACACACAAGGGTAACCTCTTAACCCCCCACCATAAACTAATCTTTTTTCCTTGCATTGTCACTTTCTTAACATGTTTTTGTCACTAATTTTTTGTCACTTTTCTGTTTCTCTTTGGTATATTTTGTCTGCTGTTTTTCATTTGCTTCTCTTGCTTCAACTTTATACCAATATCTATAAGGCTACTCTTTGAATTTGAAAAACCTACTAACTAATCCACAAAAATACTGTTTTACACGTTTTACCAGGTTTGAAATGGGCTATTTCTACATTTATCTTTTTTATCTAAAAAATACTTTGTTTTGCAGGCCACTGATGATGAGCAGAACTTCTGCAAAGGCGTGCGAGTCGGCGGAGTGATGGTAAAAGGATTTTGTCTCCTTGAGGAAGCCGATGCACTGACTGATCTGAAGGACATTCCATCAAGTGTTGCAAAGCTTCTGGGTCTGCTCTACAGTTTGAACATTGACTCTGAAGGACCTAAAGCCGGACGTTGGTGGTGCGCAGCGCTCCATTGTTCAAGGTATAAGGACAAACTACTGCGCGAGAAGATGTAAAACTGTTTTTCACCATCTGTATTCCTGCAAAACCATGTCGGCATAGTAGTTGTTAATAGGGTTGGGCAATATGGACCAAAAGTCATATAACGATATATTTAGGTTTAGGGGTGTCACGATTTCAATTTTTTGAGTCACGATTATTGTGAAACAAAAAATTGCGATTTTACGATTATTTACGATTATTCCCCGAATTAAAGGAAAGAACTGATATTTTTTGTTTTTGTCTTTAAAAAGCTTTTTAATACAAACAGTCACTGTTTCTAAAAATGAAAAATGCTTTATGATTGTTTTGCATTAAAATAAATAGGCCTACATTGAATAATACAAAACAATGTCAACTTTACTTCTTTATAATGACCATAATTATCATAATTATTTTACTATATATTATTAGGCCACAAGCTAGGCTAGGTTTTATGTTCTCAAAAGTTAAGCTGTTGCTTCATTATTTTGATGAACAGAGAATGAAACGTGTTTGTAAAAAAGTGACTAAGGAGACTCCTTTGAACAGCTCATTTCCACATGTGCGGTTTCACTTTCCTTTCTGTCGCGCTGAAGCAGAGTGGAGCGCGTAAGCCTTTTGTTTACATCCTGAGCCAGTTGTGGTGGCTATTTCCGAACATTTGGACAACTTTTTTGGGAAGTATGCGGTTCGTTACCTTGACCTGGACATTCACAGCGAAGGATTATCTCCAAGATGTTGTTTACATTCGACGTAGCCGATATCAGTGCCTTTAGCAGCAACTTTCTGACGACAGGTTTTGCATAACGGATGTCCGTCGAAAACAACAACACCGTGGTCATGTTTTGGATCCTAAAGACGTCCCACTCTGCTGACTTCAACACTGGAGGAGAGCGTCCTTCTGCCTCGCTCAACTACCGGTGAGTTTACGCGCTGTTTGAGGCGCGCAGCGGCTCGTGCGTCCGCGTGAAAACTATCAGCGGTAAACCGTGGCTTCTGAAATTCTTACGGATAACCTACCGCGTCCTTTTATAATCGTGGTAATCGTAAAACCGGTTAATCTTGACATCCCTATTTAGGTTGAATATCGATATACGATGTGTATCCCGATATTTTTTCCGCAAAGTGGGAGCTGTGAAATGTTAAGTCAAAGCCAAATACGAGTAGTTTAATTGAAAACTTAAACACTGTATAACAAAGCTCCGTATGGTGCACATTTAAATGAAATAACAAATCTTAAATAAAAGCCTATAAAATAAGTATTGTATTAAACTTAAATTAAATTAAATTTGAATTATATCGATATATGCAATATGTTCTAATTCCATATCATTTAAAAAATATCGATATATCGCCCAGCCCTAGTTGTTAGACTTTTTGTGGCGGGACCCATTAGTTAATTTCATTTTGCTCATTAAGAGTCCGCATTAAGAAGTATTGTGTGTGTGTAGGTTTATCTGTACATGTTCAGTGTTGCACTCTTCTGAAAGAATTCAAAGCCACTTTTGGACTTTATCAAGCTCCACAACTTTCAATGAATATAATGTGCATGATTCCATTATTGAGATACTGTATGTTACTGTACTTTGATAGAAGTATATAGCACTCAGTCCTTTATACAGTACTTATTGCAATGAAAACATATCAAAATACTGTATATCACAACTTATGGTACAGCTTTTATTTGTTTGGCAAAAGTACAATAAATACTTGTTAAAGTTTATATTTTCTGAGGGTTCATTTTCCCATTTAAGAGTGTCAGGTTACTTTAATGTGGGGGAAATTGTCTCAATTAGAAAGTATAACTTGGAGGTGGTTAAGAAAAAATACATTGCAAAGTTGTCTCAATTAATGCATACAATTTCACTCGATATAAGGAGGATGGTTAAGACAAAACAACTGTATGAGTTTAAACGGCTGCTCCACGCAATTATATCAATTAATAAAAATACATTGAGTTGAGTAAGATTTCCAGTTTAAGACAAATGTCTTGAGCAATTGTATTAATCTAAAAATATAAATCCTTTAAACTGAGCGCTGTAGTTAAGCTTGATTAAGTTTATCATTTTAGGATAGTTACTGCTGTGAGTGTAGTGAATTACGAATTTCAAATTGGGTATACTGCACACTTGTAATGTGTTTAACGTAAAATATATTGGCAGCCCTTGGAACGTTTTTTTTAATTTGAAACAATGAGTTACAATTTACAGTGTACTGATAAAAAAATGCATTGAAAAAGTGACAAAAAACGCCACGAAAGAACAAAATGTGATGAAAAACTGACACAAAAAACGCAACACGGCAACAATGCGAGGAAAAAGATCCTTTTAGTTCTGATCAATTTTGTTGCTTTCAAATAAGGCGTTCCACTGGCCCATTAGGCTGTAGGCTCCAGTCAAGGAGCTTTTAGGCTTTTCGGTCAAACTGAACTGGAGGCGGGGGGGTAAGAGGTTTGAGCAAACTTTACAACTTCTCTCACCCCTGATTAGTCTGTGCCGTTTTTTCAGCCCTTGTGTGATTTTGTAATTTACATTTCCTGTAATAAGTCACAGATCTGATTCAAATGAACTATGCATCTGTCTGATCGGCTAATCCGCCTGTCAGTCACGGCCGACAATTTACAACAAATCTAGACTCGGAGTAATTTCTTTTTCCCAATCTCAGGTGTAGACTAAAAATACAGTGTTAGAAAGAATAGTGAGAGCAATTAGACTTTGGCAGAAATCTCTACGTTGTTAAAATATTTGCCATCAAGTACGTTATGTGACAGTGACTGGTTCGACAGGAAGGGCATCCGTTGATCTGCTCAGAGAGTGCGTTTTCACACCTTTAACTGTCTCCAGAGCTTCACGTCAAATATATTCTCCATCTTGTGTGACTTTAAATTTTAATACCTGCATTTGTCGCCGTGAGGGGAGCTAATATATCTCGGGCCGATAATATGAATGGATGTGACAGGCCGCTTGCAACAGTAGACGCGCCTCTTATTGCATCAGCGCTTCATAAAATCGCTCTCTGCGAATCACTAAAGGCCACCTGAATGTCACTTCACCAACCGAGCACATTCAGCACACCGGCTGACAGGGTTCTGTTCAATCTATACAGCACAATATAGCTCTGCGTTTAACCTCAGTCTGTGGGATTTGGCGGGCTCGTATATATCGAACACAGCGTTGTTATCGCTATCGGCTGGTCGTTTTGTGGACTGCCGAGACTGGCCAAATATGCAACGACTCACTGCTACAGCCTGCGAACTGGCACGTTTTTATCAGCATGAAAGGGCCTTAATTGTGTAAACGCGTTTCAGAATGCCTGCCCACACGCCGATGTAGGCCTTTAAGGTCCAAACAAGCGTGTCCGACGCCAAACTCTCTTCCTTAATTGCGCAGGTTTGCACGTTCGCCTCCCCCTCACAGCAAGGAGGTTGTGAGACTTTTATGTGTCTGGGTGGGTTTCTAGACATTGCAACAAAAAATATATATATATATACATACACACACAGAAGGCACATTCCTCCATAGAACCTGGGTCAACTGCAGGGGACACATTTCCGATAGGTATAGTAAAGTGTACCTGACTTTTAGCTCAATGTTTTATTAAAGGGATAATAAATTATTCTTCCAGACTGAGATGTGTTCTTCCCTTAGCTTAGACGAGTTGATGCGTACCTGTCTGGTCTTCACGCGTGCGCTCAGTCACGCAAATAGACCGAAGATGACCATGCGCTTCCACGTTTTCCCTATTTAAATACGGTTACGTGAGTGGTTACACCATCCAGGTATAGCTAAATTAAACATTGGATTTTCTAAGCGGATAAAAAGGGGAACTATATTGTGAGGCGTGAGAACACCTTAGGAGCACTTTCACGTCGAGGTGCTCCTAAGGTGTTATTACGCCTCACAATATAGAATAATGCGTGTAATAATGTGTGTAGCCTCTCTCTGTAGAGGAGAGGCCAAATGCTAACAACATCTTTGGTCTATTTGCGAGACTGAGCGCACGCGTAAAGACCAGACAGTTACGCATCAACTCGTCTAAGCTCAGGTAAGAACAAATCTCAGTGTGTAAAAACAGTGGCCTGTTCCTTTAACACACCAACGAAAAGTCGGTGAAATAGGGCTGAGAAATGCCTGAAAACAAAATGTATGTTTTTACAGTTGTTAAATGTGTGTTTCAAATGTATTTTCGTTCATCAATGGAATGCGGCAATTTGTTTTGGGGATGTTTTAAATACTTCAAAACGTTGGAACAATGAAATATTGCTTTAAACAAAAGTGTGATTTTCTCCACTTTTGTCTATAAAAGGACTCACTGTTCTTCATTTGCCAATTAAAAAGTAACCGATTGACCTATAATAAAATATATAAATATATATTTTTGTTATCTTTGTTTTGGTACTCAACATGTGGTTATCAGAGCAGTACAACATTTTCTGTGGGACAGCGCAGATTGTTGAAAATGAGCCGACAGCCTGGCGGACCGCGGTGGCTTCTGAAGACAGTCATTAAACATAATGATAACGGCCAATAGTTAATGTCCACAAACCCATCCTGTCCAAATCCTCAAGCCTATCCATTCATCCCGACTCTGTCACTTGACCCTGAGGGCATGATGTTGTCAGATGTATTGCACTCCCAAACAGACACTGAGATAATGCGTAGATAGCCCGTGTTCTCCCCTCTTGTCAGTGCCCGTAATGTTATGCTTGATAAAACCTTCACATATCATCTCTGATCTAAAATGGCAGGCTTGCATGCTGGATGTACCTCAGGTGTCGTACGCTGGGCTGAATTTGCATCATTTTAAGCCCATCGTCGTGAATGAGCCGTGACGGCGCTTCTCACTCCAAAAGGTCATTGATGTATTTTGGGAAGGAGATGCCAAAACCAATATGGCTGCTGCTTTTCTGACTTGCTCATTAAGTCAAAACTTTGTTCTGCTTTTTTTTCCTTTGTTGTTCCCTTCAGGAGGGGGGCCTCTCTCGGTATACTCTCACTCTCTCTCTCACTTTGTGTCCTCTTTCCCGACGTGCACAGCCCTAATCCAATAAGGTTAATTAAGTCTTTTAATGTTAAAGTTTGAAGAATGCTTTATATTTTTATTCCTTACAGAGAGAGTGCAGAAAGCAATAGCATCAGTTAAACCATGCCGATAATGGAGACAAATACTAGGCCACCCAAAAGACAAAAAAATGCAATGTCACGTATGAAATCCAGCGTAGGCCAAGCATAAAAATGGGGGAAACAGGGAGGGTGAAGCTTTCAGTTCTTGGAAAAGGGAACGGAGTACAGAATGCAAAAAAAAAAAAAAAAGCAGAAGAAGAACAATTCAAATCCGCCATCTCCGATCACTGCAAATGGGAAAACCACATGGACAGGGGTGGGGGCTAAAATCCTCGGGACAGAGGAATAATAAATACTGTTGGTGGGTAAATGAGGGATCGGGATAATGTGTTATGAAAAATGAACGTTTTAGATCTTGAGATTTCCTGAATTGAAGCAATGGTCTCAAATTCCTGCTCATGTCCCCTACGCCTCCTCGTGTTCTCCTGGAGAGAACATGCGGAGGGCCATCTCGGTGAAGTCGCCAAAAAATGTCAGGGGCGTCCAACGACACCGCTCTATCCCAGGCCTGTGACAGAAGCAACATTCACACAAGTGCCCTCAGCAGGACATTCTCCTGGTAATGTCAGGATTTTACACTTGTACTGCGCTTTTCAAGCTTGTGTTACCAAGTTTCTCAAAGCGCCACGCTGTAGTCATTATTCATTTATGCCATACTCGGTGGTGGTAAGCTACTTAAGTTGTGTAGCAGCCACAGCCGACCATTGGGGTAGACTGACGGAAGTCCTCTATTTTAGCGGAACATGAAAAAGTTTATTTCACTAGAGCCTTTTTTAAAGAGAAAAATATTAGCTCTTTTTTTCCCTTTTTTACACCATAAAGGTGCCTCCAATGAGGTTATAACTAGATTTTATGACATTTGAATATAATGACATCTCCATTTAAGAACAATAGACTACTCAAAATATACTTTCCTCCACCTCCTCAGATGACAGGTGCACGACAGGGGTATAATTTAAGCCTGCTCTGTCTAATCACATAAAAGTAGCACTTCACTCTTCCCTCTTCAAACTTCTGAAGTTTGTTTGGGGTTTGACGTCAGAGGAAGGCCCTGAAAGCAGAAGCACTTGCCCACCCACACACATGATAACAGGTAGAGCAAACGCCACGGTCAGATCTCAGTAGTCTGAGTGGTTTGACACGCAGAGCAATGCTAAGTGGGTCTAAAAGCTAACGCTGCTATTCAAAAAGTCCTGCGCTTCACGTCACGAGAGTCAGAGAGTGCCGGAGCGACCCAGATCTGTCGTTGGACGTTTAGTAAAAGCGTAACAATTGCATATCGAATAAGACTCGAGAAACTACTGCTTCTGCAACTACACAAATACAATAAAACAAGTTTGAATACAGTTCCGTCCAACAACAGTAAACTGTGGAGATGACCTTCATGTCTTGAAGTAACCAAAGTATTATTGATTTCAAACGGTTTGTACTTCCTACTTTGAATACTTCAATATATTCTACAGAAAAGATGTGAGCAAAGCACTAAAAATGTCAGGCCCAAAACAAGGCTAAAATGGAACTATATTAGGAAAATTGTGACTAAAGCTAACCTACGCACATGTTTACGTAAGTTACCGTGCGTTTTTATTTTAGATTGTGTTTGCAAAAATGTGTGCAAATCTCAGAGGTGGTTTGTGATAACAGTAATGTGGTGATATACTGTGCAGCCCAACACTACCTCCAGGAGCCACAGCAAAGTTGGCAGCGCGTGTTTGTCAGTTCGGCCCCATAGCGCTGTGTGTTATTTATGTCTGTGGTCTCCCACTCCCACCTCCACACGCACTCATTCACTGTCCCCCCTCACTCACGTATGGGACGGCCCGCTGCAGCCGGGGATTACCACCTGCCTTATTTATTTATCAGGAGGTTTTACTGAAGCAGGCTCCATCTATCACGAGCCGACTGCAGGGATGGCACTGCCTGGGACCACACGTTTTCTGATACCGAAGTGGTCTCGGCTCCAATGGGCTGCAACAGAACTCAATTTGGGGAAAGTTACAAGGCAATTATAAGCCTCTGACACTGAAAATTTCATTATGGCGAAAAGACTTAAGGCTAATTGTAGTAGCGCTTTTGTCGCTGCTTCTCTTTAGGGGTCGCTCAGTGGGTGAGGCACATTCCATTACACATTTACTGCTCACTTACACGAGGGGAGGGCCACAGCCACAGTGTTGTTTGGCATTCTGTACCGATACACCAAGACATTTATAAAGTGGACCTTCCGCGAGGATACCCACATTTATGCAGAATTGAACTTTTTGTGTGAAAAGGCGAACAGCTGCTCTCATTTGAAATATCACAGTGATCCCAGATCCGACTGGAGTATTCTGTCATTGGACAAGACTACGCACCCACCTTGCTTGTGTGAATGTGCAGGATATTAGTTTCCGGGAGACAGTTATTGAAAGAAGTCTCCGAGCAGAAAACCAACAAACGTTTCCCCTGATTATTATTTGGTAGTGAATGGATCCACAAACCAGCCACATTAATCTTTTGGCTGAGAGTCCTTTGTACTGACGAACATCAAGCACACGCTTTTGAAAATATCCACCCCTTTTGGACCCATTATGATAAACAATAATTTCCCCAAATGTGTTGACAGAGAAGACATTGAAATTTGTGACACTTTTGTTTCATGCAAATAGGCCCCCAAAATGACATATTAACCCTAATCCAAGACTACAGGACCAAAAAACAACATGTTGACATTTACCATAGTAAGGCAAGGCAATGCAAGTTTATTTATACCGCACATTTCGTACACAAGGCAACTCAATGTGCCTTACAAACGAAGATATGTGAAATTACAATGAGGTTAAGTTAAGGAAAAGCACATATATAGAAACATCAAGACATGGGAAATACACAGCACACGAGGTCACGTGTTGACCACAATATAATTTTAACCTTAATTTCAAACAACAGGCCCTTGTATGTTGTGATGTCACGTGAACACAACCTATAAGTGCTTATCACCACTGAGTATGGCGAGTGAATGACTAATACCACACCCAACTTACTATAGAAGGCTTTAGTCAAACTGAAGGCATGAGTGTGTAAGTGTCTTCAAATATCTTAAACTCTATGAAATCCACTTCAAAATCTCATGCTACAAAGACTTTTCACAGAGGTTTATTGAATCCATAAACGATGTGGAACCCTCCAACGCAAAGCTCTTCGTCCATCTGGCTGACTGAGTGAGGTATCAGAGGTTTATGAGAGGTGAGCAAGAGGTGCGCAGTGCTTTGGGACATCCAGTTCAGATCTGCAGTCGTGTCTAATTGGCTCGTTCTTTATGAGCTGAGGGGTTCAGGGCAATCTGTGAGTGAACTACAGACTGGAGAGAAGTCATTACACGCTGTGCTCACTCACTTTACTGCCCCGCCGAGAGACACCTGGGTCAGAGGGGAGCGCCACTATGTTAAAAATTCATACAGTGACAACACTGTCACGGGCATTTAGGCATCTGTAAGTACAAGCTTAATATTCTGATGGCGATTTTAAGCAAATTACTCAAATTCAGGACCTGAGCTTACTATTCATTCGAACTTTGATTACAGTAGTACAGCATAGCTGTTTGTTTGTAAAAGATGAACAGTGCAAAAACTGTCATTATTTGCTTGTGGCCTGAAACGGTTATTTGAATCTGTAGAAAAAGGTCCAAATGACCAAAAGAGAGATAAAGTTAATCGCAGTTTTCCACATGTAAAGCACATACACTTGTGTTGCTCTCAAACTCATTGCAAAAGGACAATACTTGAAAAACAGAGCAAGATCAAATGCATATATATATATACACACACACAATAGGGGGCAGCAGAGAGGAGGAAGTACCTCTGATCAAGGTGACAAATGATATCCGCATGAACACCAAGGCAGGCAAAGTCTCAGTTTTAGTTCTGCTGGACCTGGCGCTCAGGTTGATACAGTGGACCACAGAATCTTTCTTCACAGGTTAGAAAACTGGGTGGGAATCTCTGGTACTGCTCTAAACTGGTTCAAGTCCTATCTCAAGGACAGGATTTACTTTGTCAAAATTGGCAACTGTGTCTAAGGCAAAATTGCCATGACCTGTGGAATCCCCCAGGGGTCAATATTGAGACCCCTCTTATTCAACTTGCACATGCCTCCATTAAGTCAGCTTATAAAGCAATAACATCAGCAGCTTTTTACCATCTGAAAAACATTGCTAAGATCAGAAGAATAATGTCAAAACCAGACTTAGAGAGACTCATCCATGCATTTTTATGCAACTTTGAATTGCCTTGTGTATGAATTGTGCTCTACAAATAAACTTGCCTTGCCTTGCCATTTGTCTCCAGCAGGTTAGACTACTGTAACGGCTGCTCACTGGCCTTTCTAAACGAGCTGTTAGAGCTGCAGAACATCCAGAACGCTGCTGCTCGAGTCCTGACAAGAACCAGGAAATACGACCATATTAGTCCAGTGCTCCGGTCCCTGCACTGGCTTCCTGTCACTCAGAGAATAGAATTTAAAACAGCTCTGCTTGTGTACAAGTCGTTTCATGGTTTAGCACCAAAGTCCATCTCTGACATGTTAGAGCCGTATGAACCATCTCAGGCCCTGAGAACTTCAGGGAGGGGTCTCCTGGTGGTTCCCAGAGTCAAGACTAAACACAGTGAAGCTGCGTTTCAGTTTCATGCAGCTAAAATCTGGAACAGTCTTCATGAGGATGTGAGACAGGCCTCAACTCTGACAATGTTCAAATCCAGGCTGAAAACAGCTCTTTTACCCGTGTATATGAAAACTGAAAGTATTTTATCTGCACTCTTGCCTTTTACTGTAATTAATAGATTTCTAGGTTAATGTTTTATTGCCTTTATCTGCTTTCTTGTAATTTTACACAACTGTGAAGCACTTTGAATTGCCTTGTGTATGAATTGTGCTTTACAAATAAACTTGCCTTGCCTTTCCTTGCCAGAGTTCAGCTTTCTGACTGTCTGGTGGATGAAGCTCACTGGAAAAATCCCATCTGACCTTAGATTTATTGCTTAAAAAGTGCTTGAATTAAGACAATTTATGATATTTCGTGTCAAAAAGGTAAAAAAAAAAAAACGGGGACCCATCTCCATGATGTGGAGCCAGGCTGATGGTCAGAAACTGTTAATTGAATGGTCACGAGCAGAAACGGCTGCAGTGGGCCCAGAAATACATGAAGACTCATTTTCAAAAAGTCTTGTTCACTGATGAGTTCCGTGTTAACCTGGATGGTCAGATGGATGGAGTAGTGGATGGTTGGTGAATGGCCACCATGTCCCAACAAGGCTGTGACGTCAGCAAGGAGGGGGCTTTGGCCTGGAATCATGGGGAGAGAGCTGGTCGAACCTTTGGAGAATTCTCAAGCAAAACATCTATGAAGGTGGGAGGCAGTTTTCATCCAAACATCAGCTCTGGGAGGCTATTCTGACATCCTGCAAAGAAATCCAAGCAGAAACTCTCCAAAAACTCACAAGTTTAATGGATGGAAGAATTTATTTTGAAGCTGCTAAAGAAGGGGTCCTATGTTAAAATGTAACTTTACCTGTTAAGATGATTTAGATTTAAATTAGTTTGATTTCAGTAAATATGACCTCCTAACGCAACAAATTCAACACATGACCATTTTCAGTTCTTTACGACCTATAAAATGTATTGAAACGCTGCTGTGCATAATCATTCTGAACTGAGTTGTTTACTATATTTATTTTTGACAAAAATACTGTTATCGTTGGGAGTTTTTTTCCCAATCACATTTAAATGATCCTCTAACAGTGAAAGACTTGAAAATTATGCTGACTGTCATTTGAGTTAACAATTTAGAAAATCTGAGAAAAATGTCATTTTGTCATTTTGTCACACTGCAACTGTGAATGCAGTGTACTGTCCTTTTTCTGATCATTTTCCCCTGTGTCAGTACTTTTGTGTCTCTGAGACACTTAAATATGACAGTAAGTAGATGAGAAAGTGCTTAACTTTAAGGCACAAAGCCAATTTCACCCTGAACTAGGGCTGTCACGGTATGAACATTTTATCGGTATAATCGCGGGATTTTTTTTTATGTGTGTTAATAAGTTCAGAAAGCATTGATAGTCCTACACAAACTGAAAAGTGTAACAGTGTTTGTTATATTTAAAAAATACAGACAAAGCCATATCAAAAGTGCAACTTTTCACATCAAAGTAAAGGAACTATAACTTCTCCTTTTGGGCAGAATGTATACTGCTCAAATAAACAAATAAACTAAACTAAACTATGTATTGTTGATCGTTTCGAGATTATTACATGTACTATTTATAGCACCAGAACCGTGTTGGAATATTTTTAGATAAATCCTCTATATCAGGAATATTGTTCAGTTGATGTCCTTCCAGTGTGCTTTCACTCTGCAGATTTGGGAAAATGCTGTCAGACAGTAGTCATTGTTAAATTCATAATAATGCGGCGAGTGTGAATCTATTATATTGGCGACCAACTTTAATCTGCCCTCCAGCAGCCCTGTAACGTATTTGTGCCAGAGGCATCCGCGACACGGTTTATATGCTGGCGGTGGCGGCGCTGTGGCTGGACTATGGGACGACTCGTTGCCTTCTCCCTCAACCCAAAGTCCCCACATCAGCATGTCAGCTAAAACGCTAACGTTAACTTACTTGCATTGGCTATAGAGTTGTGTTGACGGTCACACAGGTGAGTCATGAGGTTCAAAGTATTGCTGCCTTTACAGACACTTTTTCCTGCACGTTCCGCAAACAGGATAACTGTCTTCAACTGTCCCTGGGCTTTCTTAAAATACCCAAAATATGCCCAGACTTCAGACTTGGTCCTGTTTGAAGACTGATAGACGTTCTCAGCGCGGTCGTTTGGACATGATTCCAGCTTAGTGAAAGTTCTGTTTTGGTTGTAAGCTACGGAGTGCGCCTTCGCGGCAATTTCAGCAGATGAGATGGCGGCTGAAAAGGCTCACTTTGCCGACACCGCGGGCGCGGTAATACACCGAGATAATATAGTTTTTCAAAAACAAGACGGTAATTATTACCGTCAACATTTTTACCGGGGTTTACTGCTACACCGGTAACCGTGACATCCCTACCCTGAACCAGTCGGTCCTCTTTGGCTGAATGTTTATTGTTTGGAAACAACTTCATCGGCACTTAGTGTATTGTCAGTTACAGGGGCAGTACATCAATGAACAATAGATTGCTGTCTGGATGGACGGAGGTCTTGCGTTCAATGTTTTTTAGCCATCAGCATACAAAGCTTAAAATCTTTTTTCATTATAATTTTGTATTATTATTCAGCATTTCTATTCCAGGATTGAACTAGTAAGTAATTGTGTTTGGGTCTGTTTGGGCCACAGCCTTATAGCCTATATGCAGTTAAAGGTTTAACAGGTTTAATAATACGATACATTACATTGACTGGGCCAAGCCACCAAACCATTGAACTAATTTCTCAAAAACCTGACTCTTTAACAATAATTTTGGCTTACACTTTGAACTTTGGACCCACCACCCGCAGAGGGATCCACAGGGGACACCCTAGGCAGGAGGTAAATAATAGACTTTGTAGTTGTGTCATCTGATCTCCGTCCGAGTGGACCATGTTCTCCTCCTCCATTGTCGATGCGGCTACCCGTAGTTGTGGCCGTAAGGTCTCTGGTGCCTGTCGCGGCGGCAATCCCCTAACCCGGTGGTGGCACCCGGAAGTAAGGGATGCCGTCAAGCTGAAGAAGGAGTCCTACTTGTCCTACCTTGTTGGCTTGTGGGACTCCGGAGGCAGCTGAGAGGTACCGGCAGGCCAAGCGTGCTGCAGCTCGTGTGGTCACAGAGGCAAAAACTCAGGTCTGGGAGGAGTTCGGAGAAGCCATGGAGGAGGACTATCGGTCGGCCTTGAAAAGATTCTGGCAAACCATCCGGCGCATCAGGAGGGGGAAGCAGTGCTTCACCAACACTGCTTACAGTGCGGGTGGGGGGCTGCTGACCTCGACTGGGGATGTGGTCAGGCGGTGGAAGAAGTACTCCGAGGATCTCCTCAATCCCACTGTCAAGTCTTCTGATGAGGAAGCAGGGGCTGAGGACTCGGAGGGGGGCTCGCCCATCACCCAGGCTGAAGTCACCAAGGTGATTAGAAAGCTCCTCGGTGGCAAGGCCCCGGGGGTCGATGAGATTCGTCCCGAGTACCTTAAGTCTCTGGATGTTGTAGGGCTGTCTTGGCTGACACGTCTCTGCAACATCGCGTGGCGGTCGGGAACAGAGCCCCTGGATTGGCAGACCGGGGTGGTGGTCCCTCTCTTCAAGAAGGAGGATTGGAGAGTGTGCTCCAATTACAGAGAGATCACACTTCTCAGCCTCCCCGGTAAGGTCTACTCCAGGATGCTGGAGAGGAGGATCCGGCCGATAGTCGAACCTTGAATCCAGGAGGAACAATGCGGTTTCCGTCCAGGTCGCGGCACACTGGACCAGCTCTATAACCTTTATCGGGTGCTCGAGGGTTTGTGGGAGTTCGCCCAACCAGTCCACATGTGCTTTGTAGATCTGGAGAAAGCGTTCGACCATGTCCCTCGTGGTGCCCTGCGGGGGGTGCTCCGGGAGTATGGGGTCCGGGGCCCTCTATTAAGGGCTGGCCGTTCCCTGTATGACCGCAGCAGGAGCTTGGTTCGCATTGCCGGCAGTAAGTCAGACCTGTTCCCGGTGCGTGTTGGTCTCCGCCAGCGCTGCCCTTTGTCACTGGTTCTGTTCATTTCCTTTATGGACAGAATTTCTAGGCGCAGCCAGGGGCCGGAGGGTGTCCGGTTTGGGAACCTCAGAATCTCATCTCTGCTGTTTGCAGAAGATGTTGTTCTGTTGGCTTCATCAAACCAGGACCTCCAGCGCGCCCTGGGGCGGTTTGCAGCCGAGTGTGAAGCGGCCGGGATGAGGATCAGCACCTCCAAATCTGAGGCCATGGTTCTCCACCGGAAAAAGGTGGCTTCCCCGCTTCAGGTTGGTGGGGAGTCCTTGCCCCAAGTGGAGGAGTTCAAGTATCTCGGGGTCCTGTTCACGAGTGAGGAATGGATGAAGCGTGAGGTCGATAGACGGATCGGTGCGGCGTCAGCAGTGATGCGGTCGCTGTATCGGACTGTTGTGGTGAAGAGGGAGCTGAGTCTAAGGCAAAGCTCTCGATTTACCGATCGATCTACGTTCCCACCCTCACCTATGATCATGAGATTTGGGTAATGACCGAAAGGACAAGATCGCGAATACAAGTGGCCGAAATGAGTTTCCTTCGCAGGGTGGCTGGGCGCACCCTCCGAGATCGGGTGAGGAGCTAAGTTACCCGGGAGGAGCTCGGAGTAGAGTCGCTACTCCTTCACGTCGAAAGGAGCCAGCTGAGGTCGCTAGGGCATCTGTTTCGGATGCCTCCTGGTCGCCTCCCTCGGGAGGTTCTCCAGGCATGTCCTATTGGGAGGGAGGCCTCGTAGAAGGCCCAAGACACGCTGGTGGGACTATGTCTCCCGACTGTGTTGCCTCGGGGTCCCTGGAGGAGGTGTGCGGGAACTCTGCACACCTCGGGGACTCTGGGTATCTCTGCTGAGACTCCTGCCCCCGCAACCCAGTCCCGGATAAAGCATCACACAGTTTCTCAAATGTGCGGTGTGTGTCAGGAACCTACAGTAGTTCTATCAATTTAAACTATTACATGCAAAAGAAAATGTCCAAGAACAAATATTCCATTAAACGTTCTTAAATTTAAAGAACATGAGCCATGAGGCATTTCCCCCCCGTTTCCATCCTGAAGGGTAATTTCTGTATTGTGACACAGTGGAATTTGGTGTAAATGTTGTGAACAAAATGGAAATGATGTGACAATTTCAGTTGTATCACATTTCGTGTACTTTTCCGGTGCCCATAAGAAATGACTGAAGCTCTGTGTAACAGTGGTTAATTCTGCCTATACTCTGCAGAGCATACAAGCACCTCTGCCCTAACTGTTTGTACCTTTTGAGGCCACAGTGGACATTATTTTCATTTGATTATCTTTGACAGAGTACATTGGAGCACATTGCCCTTGACCTCGAAGTCCATAAAACCAATGAGGCTGAGAAAGAGAAACCCTATTAGAAACCACACAGGCAGTCTTTCCAAATCACAAATAACTCTGCGATGCTATGCCTATTACTCAAACAAAACATCAAGTATCGGAGCCGGAAGAGCAGGAGATGAGAAGACAGTAGAAAAGGGGGTAAAAAAATCACCCCAAACACAGAAAATAAAGTGGTGTGGATGCCATAAGGTATAACACGTTGGAGGGACTTTTTAAAAAGGTATCTATTCATAATAATAGATACTGTACATTTAAAGCTTGTGTTCTCAATTTCTCCCGTTCTCAAAAAGCAACAGAAAATGGGAGTTGATTTTGAACTGATAGCCTCAGCACAAACTCGTTTCAAGCTCTCAAAAGGTGCGCTTGCACTTGAGTTTGTTAGGCGGAGTTTACAGTCATGGTAACATCAGCAGAGCGGGACAATCATTTCACCTTTCAACAAGACAAAGCGCTAGGCAACGCTTCACTCACGTTTTTATCAATGAACTTTAAGCCTGATCATGACAATCTCTTCTAGGGCTAAGCAATACTGAAGTAACTTTCGCGCAATATGCGATATGGCGGTGCAATATCACGATAATGATATTATTGCGATATTTCACTAAACCATTTCAACACAATATTTTCCATTCTACCTGCATTTGCACAAGTTTGTAATGCATTGTTTGTTTTTGGCTGAGTTTGAAAAAAAAAGTGTCGATCTCAGTCGACACTTTAGTGATGTTGCAATATATTGTGGCTCCCGGCGATACAGATATTGCATCCCAAAATATCGTGATTTTTTACAATATTTTTCGCGATATATTGTGCAGCCCTAATCTCTTCAACGGATCAAAACTCGCAGTTATTATTGCAGATGTTTGCCAAACAGAGAGGCAAGGTTTTCATGTCCACGTGGGGGAAAAAGTATGCGGTAAGCTGCACACTGTTGTTATATGGGATACAAATCATCATGCAGCCAATAAGAGGGCTCCTTGTGTGGCAAAAGGAGATGAAGACTCCAACAAAATTGCCAAAAACAAGTTCCACCAAGCTTGAACCATCTCCTTTGCCCAATGGTGTTGCTCTCACCAAGGCTAAGACCAAGATCAAGAGAAAACCAAGACAGAAAGCCATTTACTTTACTACAGTCTCTGCGCTGGTCCCAAGACTAATCAATATGCAAATTCTATATGCTTGTATTTTTTCTATTTACTGCTTAACTGATTTTACATTAAGTGACACGTTTGTTTTTTGTTTTTTTACTAAGGATGTCCTTTTTATGTTTGAATAATAACACACTTTGAAGTAGTGTTTTAAGTATTTTACCCTGATTTAATATTGAAGGTACTGTGGAGCTAGGAGAGGAGGGAAGCAGCATGCTCATTTCATAACCAGAAGGCACCTCGGAGCCATGAATAATTGGAGAACCGTGCGGTCGCAGTGGTGGCTTAGCAACGCCAGCGGTGGTAGCAGTAATTCAACCTGGATAGACTCACACAGACGAAAGCAGTGATTAGGGAGATTTATTGACATGAGTATTAGTTTTGGCGATCAGACCCCGGCGGCAGACATCGATGTACAAGTCAGTGTAGGTAAACAGCTTGGAGTTAGGGATGTCTTCCCCCAAAAGAGGAAGCCGGGGTCGAGCCAGACAGGTTAAAGAGAGACTTAGGTGCATGAAATAAATGTACAATGAAATGTTTTAAAGCCAAAGCGGAAGCTAATAGCTTACTCAGAGAGATGAGAGCCTGTGAGAGGCGTAGAGAGGACGTGCCGTAGAGGAGGCGTGCCGTAGTGGCGTTGAGAGGACGTGCCGTAGAGGCGACGTGCCGTGGTGGCGTTGAGAGGACGTGCCGTAGTGGCGTTGAGAGGGCGTGCCGTAGTGGCGTTGAGAGGGCGTGCCGTAGTGGCGTTGAGAGGGCGTGCCCCAAGTGCCGTAGAGCGTGCCACAAGTGCCGTAGAGGAGGCGTGCCACAAGTGGCGTTGAGAGGGTGTGCCGCAAGTGGCGGAACCTTGATGACATAGAAGATGTTATGACGGACCACCAGTTATGAATGAGCGTTGAGCTGCTAAGGAAGGAATGTTTGGAGCGAATGCTGGGTAATAAGCACCAACGTTTTAGGGAGGCCTAGACATGTGGCCACACAAGTCACAATGTGAGGCAGAGACACGCGACCGACGAGGCCGGGAAGCAGCAGCCGACGAGGAGGCGACACGGCGGGGCAGAGACACAGCGGGGCAGAGACACAGCGGGGCAGAGACACAGCGGCCGGCGGGGCAGAGACATGACAGGAACGCAGCGGCCAGTGAGGCGGAGACAGAGCAGAGACATGAGGCGGGAATGCAGCGCCGGCAGGCGGGGACATGGCGACCAGCAAGGCAGAGGGACGGCAGTGACGCAAAACAGGAACGCAGTACCAGCAAAGCAGGGGCACAGCGGCCGGCGAGGCAGAGACATGAGACAGGAACGCAGAGCCGGCAGGAGGGGACGCGGCGTCTAACGATCACTATGAGAAAATGCAGCCAACTAGAAGTACATGAACGAAGCAAAAAAAACACGGGCCTAAATGAGAAGCGAGCAGAAATAGCCTACCGGTCCACGTTGCGAACAGCGCATGAATTACTGGCCCAAGCTCATGAGACAAGCAAATGAGCGCGCGTACGTGCGAGTGCGGGTGCATACGACTCCCCTAGGGTGCCCGCCCCGGCAGCATCAGGGGCAGGCGTCCAGGGGAGCGAGCATCGGGAAACGCCATCGAGGTGAAAGCAGGTCCGAGAGAGCCAGATGAGGGAACCACACGAGAACCGGACGTGTCATGGGCAGCGTGCGTCGATCCAGAGGAGCGAGCGTAAAGGGCCACGTCACGAGGGAGAGAACAGAGCTGAGAGAAGCCAAATGGGGGAACCACACGAGAACCGGACGCGTCATGGGCAGCGTGCGTCGATCCGGTGAAGCAGCGTTCAGGGACACGCCATCGAGGAAGAGATCGACGGCAGGAAGCAAAAAAAAGCAAAAAAACCTTTGCAAGACACTGAAAGGTCTTTTTTCCTTTCTGTTTTCCCACACTCCCGTAGTTGTTGAATATTTTAAGAGCCACGTTCAGTTTTTATTGCTGTGAGGTTGATCGATACTTACCTGAAGCAGCTTCATAAAAATTCAATATGCCCGGCTTTTCTGCTACGTGTCGTTCTAGGAGTCTACAAAACAAACGGAGTGCTGCTGCGTTTTGGACAGTCTCCTGCCTCCAGAGCCCACGCCCGGGTTGGGAGGGATTCCGAACTTGAAGTATATCACGTTCAAGTTTATTTTTCTAACTGATTCGGATTTAATGGTGGAACAACTTTCCTTCAACCTTTAAAAGTCAAAGCATAATCTATGGGTTTCAAGAGTTATTTTCAAGTAACTTAAGTGGAAATCACAGAATCTGAAAAATCATGGTTTTATTTGATACGTCCTTTATTTAACTGTGTCTCCTTTGTGTTCCGTTCAGCTCAAACACGGGAAGAATAACAGGCACAATTTTATTGCTTCTGTGGCTCTGGACTCACTCGCTTCATCCTCCTTTCATTAAAGTTTAGAGTTCCCGTTGCTGCAGGTGAAACCAATCCCACCACTTATAGACCGACACGAGTGACAGCGACGGTCCAAAGAACTATGGACAAAGGGCACTGTGCAACCTTGAGGTACATTTGCATGAAATAAGCTGTCTAACAAATAAATAGAGTTGATTTTAAGACCTTCCCTGAAATATTAATAATATTATTTACTGTCATATTGTCATTTTTGACCCTTAGGTGGAAGTTATAAAATCGACGGTTTAGTTTAGTTTAGTTTAGTTTATTTGTTTATTTGAGCAATACACATTGTGCTCAAAAGGAGTGGGCTGAAGCAAAAAGCTTATGAGCCCCCACCCCCAAGTGCAATAAATAAAAAAAGAACATTTCAAAACATTTCAAGCAGCTACATTCGTACAGACCAACTTACAACAAACAACAAAAATATATTAACTGTTTATATAATTAATTGGAACAACGCACAGCTACAACAACAATCTAGTTTCATATACGATGTCTAATACAAAGCAAGTCAAAAAAATGTGTTACTTAATATATTGCTTGCATATTTTTACCCGTGATTACAGAGTTACTTTTATGGTATAAAGGTACATTAATAGATGTTATAATCTGAGATCTTGATACTTTCCAGTTGTCATTACCATTCTCAGTATAATTTTAATTTGGGTTTAATTATCATCATCATTATTATATAATTTATTTAATTGATTTATATGTGAAGTATGATGAAAGCCCTGCACAGTGTGGTGCATTAAAAAGCCAGAGAGTGAGCCAGTTGAAGAGGGCAGTAACTCCCCTTCAACAAACCCCCACACAGCTGCCCTAACAGCTGATTTTGTAGAATATGTTCCTATGCTGAGTGGTGCATTAAAAGACAAGGTTTAGAGCCCGTTGGGAGGATCCCTCTCAACAGATCCATAACCTGCCAACCCTAATTCTCCGTTTGTGAATTTGAGCAATAGAATGACAACCGTTCCAAGCAGCAACACTCTTCCTTGAATATAGAGGAAAAATACACATAATTGATCTTACTGCTCCCCTTAGTGGCAACGCATTTCTTCTTGTCTGTATATTTCAAAAGTCTTTTGTTTGTATTTATATTTGAACAGGTTGATGTTTGGACATCGTTTCAATTCCATCTCCAGTTTATTCCACAACTGTACACCATTAACTGTTGGGCTAAAACTTTTCAAAGTTGTGCTATGTTTCTGAATCCTAAAGTTTAATTCATCACGTAATTCATAACGACCAGTACGTTCTTGGAACCTTCTTTGTATTTGGTTTGGTAACAATTTATACCTTGCTTTGAATAACATTTGTACAGTTTGGAACTCAACAATGTCACAAAACTTCATGATCTTTGATTTTAGAAATAATGAGTTTGTGTGGTCCAAAAACCCAACTTTATGAATTACTCGGATAGCTCTTTTTTGCAACAATATTATTGGTTTAACTGTGTTTTTATAAGTACTACCCCAAACCACAGTACAATAATATAAGTAGGGCAAAATCAGAGAACAGTATAAGGTATGTAGAGCTTTGATGTTTAAAATGTGCTTTGCTTTTGCAATTACTGAAATGCTTCTAGAAATTTTCGTAGATATATATTTAATGTGAGATTTCCAAGTAATTCTGTCATCAATAATCACCCCAAGGAATTTGATTTCATGCACTTGCTCGATAACAACACCCTCTATCTGAATCGCTTCCTGAGCATTGGAATTACAGTTGCCAAATATCATCATTTTGCTTTTACTCAGGTTTAGAGATAATTTATTTTGTTTGAACCACTTGTTGACACTTTTGAGTTCCAAGTTAACAATCCGACACAGCTGTTGCAAGTCGTCTCCTGATGCAAAAATATTTGTATCGTCAGCAAACAAGATAAATTTAAGTACTTCAGATGTGTTACAAATGTCATTAATATACGTATTAAACAATTTTGGGCCCAGAATAGAACCTTGAGGTAAACCACAGACAATTTGTCGACAACTCGACTGATAATCACCGATTTTCACACATTGTTTTCTATTTTTTAAGTAACTGGTGACCCACTGTAGAGCTACCCCCCTAATCCCATAAAGTTCTAGTTTATTAATTAATATATCATAGTTTATTGTATCAAACGCTTTACTCAGGTCAATAAATAATCCGATTGCATATTTCTTGTCATCTACAGCATTAGTTATTTCTTCAGTTATATCAAAGAGCGCGTGTGAGGTTGAGTGATTGTTCCTAAAACCAAACTGATTGTCCGAGAGTAAATTACACTTTTCGATAAAGCTGTCGAGTCTAGAGTTAAAAACCTTTTCTAAGATTTTAGAGAATTGCGGTAAAAGGGAAACAGGCCTGTAGTTTGTAAAGAGATGTTTATCTCCTGCTTTGAACAGAGGAATCACTTTTGCTACTTTCATACTATCAGGAAAAGTTCCAGTTTGCAACGATAAGTTACAAATGTAAGTTAACGGCTTAGAGATACTTTCAATAACAGTTTTTAAAGTTTTCATGTCCATGTCATGGTAATCGGTCGAAGTTTTATTTTTACACCCTTTAACAATGTCCAGTATCTCCTTTTCCTCCACAGGTTTGAGGAACAGGGACATAGGATTTGCTTCTATCAGATCACAATTATAATTCTCAACGTTTGTAATTTTTGCAGCAAGGTTCGGTCCAACATCTACAAAGAATTTATTAAATGTTTCGACGACTTCATTCATATTATTTAACGTGTTATCCTCATCTTTGAAATATTTTGGATAATTAATCGTTCTTGGTTTATTTCTAATTATACTATTTAAGATGTTCCATAAACCTTTAATATTATTCTTATTACTATCCAACAACTTATTATAATAATCCTGTTTACATTTTCTAATGATACCTGTCAATTTATTTTTATATTTCTTATATTTATCCTCAGCTTCTTTTGTTTGGTTATTTATAAAGTTTTTGTAAAGATAATTTTTTTTCTTGCAAGCATTTAGTAAACCTTTAGACATCCATGGTGTTTCTTTACACTTTCTGTTTTTACAGTATTTCTTCATTGGGCAGTTTTTGTCGTATACTTTTTGAAATACTCGCGTAAACTCATCATAAGCCATATTCGTGTCATTCTCTCTGTACACAATACTCCAGTCTTGAGCTAAAAGCTCCTTTTTAAATGCATCAATAGTTTTCTCTGTTTTTACCCTTCTAAACCAATACTTGTTTTCCTCTTCATCTTTTAAATATCCATTTTTATACATAACGAAAACTGGAAGGTGATCACTAATATCATTTATAATTAACCCGCTGACTGTGTCACTTTCTATTTCATTTGAGAAAATGTTATCAATCAAGGTGGCACTATGGGTTGTTATTCTACTTGGTTTAGTGATTAGAGGAAACAGACCTATACTGAATAAAGTATTTATAAATTCGTCCGTCTTTTTATGTTTATATGGGTTTAACAAATCGATGTTGAGGTCTCCCCCCACAAACATGACTTTATGATTTAATCCTGAAAAGTGCTCCTCCATCCACTTAGAAAAAACATCTATATCAGAGCCAGGTGTTCTATAAATAGAACTCACAATAATATTTTTCTTTTTTTGCCTTGTAATTTCAACAGTAATGCATTCAAGTGTATCATCCACCACCATTGTCTTATTTTCCATTACTTTATAACTATAGTTGGAGTCTATAAACATAGCTACGCCCCCTCCATGCTTGTTCCTTCTGTTCATACTTATAAATTCATAACCATCAATAGAAAACTCAAATTCTCTATCATTATTGATCCATGTTTCTGTGATTAGAATGACACTGAATGGTGTGGAAAACTGTTTTAAGAAGCTTTTGATGTGGTCAAAGTTTGCATAGAGGCTTCGACTATTGAAGTGGATTACAGTGAATGCCTTAATGTTCTTACGTTTACTATTGTACAGATCCTCTGTGTAGTATTGACAGTCATTGGTAGCTCTAGTAAAAAAGTTATTTTCCAGGTCGATGTCGATCTCAGTGTTCTGTAGGTCGTATTGTGAGAATGTAAAATCCTGGGAGTTTGCTTCAGCAATTCTCCTTATTGAAAAATCCAAGTCGGTGCTTCCTATAGAACTGTATGTATTACTAGACATGTGAGATTATGTGCTTTTACATACCAAAATCCATACGTTTTTCTCTGTGTTTATACTGGATGTGGTGTACTGCTGCGTGGACGTATAATGAGTTTGTCATATCGCAAGAAGGCGATCTCCCCCCTTTCTCGTGCAGCTCTCAGCTCCGGCATCAGTTCTTTGCGTTTTCTTTTTATTGATTCCGTGTAGTCCTCGTTAATGAAGATTTTTGTTCCTTTAAGTCGTTTGGCGCGCTGCAAGATTTCCTCGCGATCCTTCCACCTCAGTAGTCTGGCGATGATGGGTCTCGGCCAGTCTCTCCCTCCGCCGGGTTTCCCTACGCGGTGAGCCCTCTCCACCTCCACCGCGTGATTTAGCTGTAGCTTCTCCTTCAGTATCTCCTTAACTTTTTCCTCAGCGTCGGCCCAGGTCTCCCCAGGCGACTCCAACACTCCCTCAAATACCAGGTTATTTCTGCGGCTCTGCCCCTCCAGATACTCCAGTTTGTCCGTGATGATGTGTAAATTGTCACATACTTTGTAAAAGTCCGTTTGTAAAGTGTTTGTGCGCTCCGTGAGTTTCAGATTTTGCTCTTTCAAAGTGTCCACCTCACCTTGCGTGAACTGCAGGCTTGTTTTTAGTTCTTGAATGTCCTTAGTCTGTAAATCCATGCGGGTGTTTGTTGATTCCATGATGAGTTTTATAAATCCTTTGAAGTTTTCCTGCTGTTGTTGAATTAATTCTCTGAACATGACCCTCTGCTGCTCCATGAGCTCCGTGACTCGACTGAGGCTTACGTATTCCTCTTCCACCGCCGAATCTGCCTGTTGCTTCGCCTCTATTTTCGGCGGTTTTGGCATTTTGCTCCCTCTCAGCAGGCCTGAATTTTCTTAACGAATATTTTGATGTTCTTGAAAACTTTTTTCGCGTTGGTCTAGCTTTGTCCGTCCCTGACGGACGGTAGAGACAGTTATTATCCACGGACAATCCCAGTAGAGAAATTTAGTTTAGCCCGAAGCAACCTCAAATGAATAATTTGAATCATCCTATTTTCAAGGGCAGTGTGGTGAGGTCCATGAAGGCTGAGAGTCTATGTTGGATTATTATGCACCATGAAGCAGCAAGGCTTAGTGATTAAAAAGGAGCGTAAGAGAAACTGACATGATACAACTGAAATGATAGCTAACTAAGAGCTTAGTTGTACAACATTTCTCCAATGGTGTTTATTGATCGAAGATTTATCGCTTCTTTTCCAAACCCATAGGGCTAGATAGGGCTGCACGATTTTGACAAAAAACCTAACTGCGACAGATATTGCAATTCTAATATTGTATGTATTGCCTATGTTTCATTTTTCATGCAACTGAGCATCAAGCTGCATATATACTTCTAAAACGACTTTTAAACATCATGTTATTACATTTCAGCTTCATGTTGCAACACGATGCAAATCTGCGACAGGCAAAGAGGCATTTTATGTTGCAGAGTTGTGAGAAAAACATCTCGCTATTCAGCTGCATAAATGCTCTCCCAATCACACGCTGCAAAACGCTGCCTGTTTTATAATAAATCCGCCTCATATTAACATCAAAAACCTGCTGTAAATATGTTATATTTAGACGTTTAATTCAATGCTACGCGCATAGGCATACTGCTTTTTCGTCGCAAAAACCTTGTTTCTTGCGAGCAGTAAGAATAGTTTGTAGTTCGGACTGCACGAGACGCACGTGGAGTTTATTTTCCGCAACAGCTCAGACAAACTTGATTCTCCAGAAGCCACTTCTGATTGGCCAACAGCTAAAAGAAGCAAGGCTCGATCATTCTGATTGGCGAACATGTCTATTACTCAACCGGTAGAGGCGCAACTAGGCAGAAGAAGAAAAAATAACTCAGCGCATTGAGGTTTGGTTATCGCAGTAGCTAACACCTACACTTAGATTAAACCTAAACTAGGCGCATTGAGTTGCCTTGTGTACGAAATGCGCGGTATAAATAAAGTTGCCTTGCCTTGCCATTTGATAAATGTTAATCGTGCAGCCTTAGCTATAGATATTATACAGGAGATAAACAGTGGGAAATGGGCCAAGGAGATGTGCTGCTCCTCCTACAGAGCATGTTCCAATAAAGGGCACAAACTCTAACCTTAACCTAGGGCCGGTTAATCAAAGCCAAAAGCTAAGACTTTAATAATCTAGAGAACAAAATCCAGTGTGCTCCCCTCAGAGTTGTCACAGAAGGAAACTCTATCTTTAGAAAAAATAATATTCTTTGGGGAAAGGCTTTTAAGTTGTTAAGTTGAAGTTGAAGTAAAGTCTGCATAGGATTCCATATTACAGAGTACCTTCTGGTGTTGTAACTAGAGTTAATCTAAACACCACGTGGACCAGAGACGTTTTTTCCTATACGCAGACTACGCAAGTTGCGTAGGGCCCCCGCAGCCGCAAGGGCCCCGCATCACGGTCAAATGACAGTGTTGTTTCGCTGATTAATAAACACGTTGTGACGGCTACAGGCTCTGACAGCGCTCACTCACGCTCCACCTACTTCGCCACATATTACACCATAATGGAGCAGCGTAGCTACTGCCTGAAGTGGATGAGCAGGAGAAGCCTACCGCCTCCCCCCTGTCACTCCCACGTGTGAGTGCCTCTCTGCTCACGTCCCCACTCAGACCCCAAACACACCGGAAACATATCACACAGCGCTTGACGCACACGTGGAAACATAAGATTGGCTATTTTGAGGAATGCGTCCTGTGCGTTGCCCCTGGCGCACGTTACGCACAGCTCAGTGTGGCCGCTTCAATCCATCGTCAATGTTTCTATGACAAAACGCATCAAAAAGGCAATGCGTTTATGCAGACGAGGGTCATAAACGTGCAGAAAATGCAGCCGGTGTGTCTGGGGTGTCTCTGGCCACACACTCGGTCTTATTGTCTCTAGCAGAGTATCAGGACAGTCGTTTGGCGAGTAGAAGAGAGGAACAAAACATTGTAGGTACCCTATTTGTCTCAAAGGGGCGTTGAATCCACACGGTTATCATGGGTGCAGTTACTTTCAGTAACTCTAGTTCTCTGAATGTGCTTGGTGTAAAACCAATTACTGTTAGGCTTATTCTCGGTGGTAAGACAGAGATAACTGTCAGGAGCAGGTGTAAGTTAGTTTTAAATCAGGGGTTCCCAAGCTGTGGGTCAGGGACCAGAGGTGACGGAATGTGACCATTTACCATTTTAAAAGGGGGGAAAAAATAGACTAGTGTCGTCCTAAACGCCAGTCTGACAGTGGCAAAAGGTTAGTGGTTCTCAAACAGTGGGACAGGGCCTGAATTAAGGGCATTATGTTCGCCTTCCTTCCTGCACTACTGCGTGTAACTGTTTATGACTGTACATGGGTTCGCTGTTCGTCGAATGGCCTTGGGATGTGTACTGTCGGGCCCCTGAGTGGATTTTTGCTTAGGGGCTCAGAAGGGCCAGCACCGGCCCTGACGAGGACCAAAGAGAAGTGCAAGCCTTGCCAATGCCGCCACCACCTTATTTATTTCTGCTCTCACCTTGATGTATGGCAGTAGGTATCGGCTCCGCTCTCGTTTACTTTGAAGTGGTATTATTAACTGGCTATACTGCCCTGAAGAGTATCTCAGTCTCATTAGTATAATTACACCCAGGCCATTGTGACTTTTGGGCCAGAGAAGACGAATGTAGAGGGAAGGTAGAGGGCTCTTTTTTCACTCGTCTCACACAACTTATTTTCTTCTTTCTAAATTAAAGGAATTGGCCACCGTTTTTAAATACTGAGATATGTTCTTAACTTAGCTTAGACGAGTTGATGCGTAGCTGTCTGGTCTTTACGCGTGCCCTCAGCCACGTAAACAGAGCACAGGCGCCGTTAGCATAGTAGTAATTAGGGGTGTGTATCGCCTAGTCTCAGGCGATACGATACGTATTCCAATACAAGGGTCGCAATACGATACGATATATCCCGATATTGAAGAATTAGCAGATTACTACGATTATTTTTGTACTACTTTGAAAACAACTATTCAGTAAACTAGTCCACCTTAGGGTTAGGGTTAAAATTCTTTTCACTAATGTGCTTGTGAATGTGGTGTTGTATGGTGATTATAAACTATTGTAACTTTGAACGGAAAACAGATTTATTGGAAAACTAGTAATGAAACCAATTACTGGGGATGCACGTTTTCTAGTATTTCTATAGTTTGGGGTTCTTAGCGATCAGTAATAACTATTATGGGTTTCATCCATTAAAATATACAATAACTCAGACGGGGCATTTAAAATCTGCTCCACGACGGGTGTCACCCGTAGATCAGGGAATGACAACACAGGCATCACCGTGACTATAGCGCTCATCTCTTCAAAATCATTTTATTAGCAGTAGCACACACACAAAGCAGAGGACAAACTAAATACAGCAGGCTCTTTTTAAACTTGTGTCGTAGTAGTGCAGTGGCGAGACACAGGTTTAACATGAGCATGCTGTATTTAGTTTTCCCTCGGCTTCGTTTAATTCCGTAATAAAATGCTACAAAGATAAATCCTCTCCGAACGCAGCGACGACAGACTCAGCAACATCTGCACACAGCTGGTGGCTCTAGTTATAATCCTGGTCTGTGTCTGTGCTGTAAAAGCCAAAGTGAGGCCATGTAGAGTTTTAAAAGAGCCCCGGAGCGTCTCATAGCTCTTCCTGTGTTTCTCTAACTCTCACTAGAGTCTAGTGTTACTCAAGCAGGCTGCGCGGTGTGCTGCCATCTAGTGGGCGGGAGTAAAAGTGCAGGACCAAAGTGAGATGCTGCAATAAATAATTCCCCCAAAATAGATGTTTAAATATCGATACGGGCGCTTTTTGTATCTATACGAGAATCGCGCGACGTAATATTGCGATATATCGCGGATCGATATTTTTCAACACCCCTAGTAGTAATATTACTACGCCTTGCAATATAGTTCTTCTTTTTATCCACTTAGAAAATCAACATGTTTAATTTTGTGCGACTATACTTGGATCGTGTAAAGCCAAAGTGCGCCCCGGGGACCAAATGTGGCCCTCAGACCAATTTTTTGTCTGAGGGCCTTCTTGCTGAATCCTTTTTATTTGAAATGTAATAATTCTACACAATTCTAACCTAACAACTAACATTTTATTTTGAGACAGAGTTGGGATGAAGGATTGAAGCATAAATAAAAGGTGTAGGGCACAATTTATACCTCTGCTAGTTGAAGGTTTCTCGGCACTATCCACTGATCTACGGCACGTCACCCTGTGTACGCTTCAATATGCGGCCCCCCATGAAACAAGTTTGGACACCCCTGGTGTAAAGGCTCATGTAACCATATTTAAATAGGGAAAACGTGGAAGGGCTTGGTTGCTTCTAACTTCACTCCCATTTGGATCCATAGAGGGGAGGAGGAGCAGCTATATGCTAACGCCGTCTGTTCTCTGATTACGTGACGCGTAAAGACCAGACAGGTCGGCTAAGCTAAGGCAAGAACATATCTCAGTATGGAAAAACACTGGCCTATTTCTTTAAGACCTCACAGTCATCAAAAGCAACATATTTGTAGCTTTAGGTCTCATTCTCAGCAAACTTTTTTTCTTCCTTGAATGTTATTTTCCAAAAACATACTTATGTTTCACTGACATAATTTTCTATAGTCCTGCCGATGCTTGATCTTTTCCCCCCGCCTGTTGTTTGTAAAGTTCAAACTGTTTAATTTGACTAGCACTCTCATTCCAGCCAAAGCCTTTCTTGCTAATGGCTCTCATCAGATATTGTTTTATTTTTAGCCTTTTCAAAGTGCCTGTCTGTGAAAGCAAAGGATGAGACGAGGTGTAATCAGCAATTACAGCTAATTACTGTGACCCGTTTTTGTGAAATGTTAAATATTGTCAATGATATGGTGCACAGAAAGATAGATTTTTGCATAATACAGAACTTTTAATGCACTGCGCCCAATAACATAATAAGCTAAATCAGCATTATCAGTATGCATGTGTGGTAATGTTACGGTCAAAGTTCACAACTACCCACGGTGTCAACAAAGCCCATTAAAACCAAACTATTATAGTGGAACAACCGGCTATTTAGTGACTATTATGGCGCTTAAAGTGGTTTTACGGCGATATGCCAGGTTCACATTCATTCTCCATTGCAGTGCGACTGTCCTCATGTGTATGGAAGAGTTTTGCCCTATTCACCAGTGCAATAAAGGAACCTCACAGTGTGTTATGCGAGCCGCCAAACGCACTCATCAAATTTCCTACTAAAAGAAAAGATCCAGAACGTTGTGACGAATGGATTAAATGTGTAAGTTTGACATCTAACTAGTAATGCTTTTTGTAACCAATACATCTATTTACTTAATTCTACTACTAAGCTACTAAGCGAAGCAAAGCTATAACTAACTAAACTTAGGCCCAGCCGCGGTCTGCGGCAGGTCTGAGGACTAAACCAGGACGTAGACTACACCGGTTAAAAATCAGGACTGAACCATGACTGAATAAGAAACTAGAGCTTTTAGACCAAGAGAAAAGCACAACACAGCAGTGACAACAAGAAAGACATTGGCTATTTACCTTTAGCCTGAGCTCACGTACTGTTATTAAGTTTACTCCAGCTGCACCGGAGGAGGAAATCAAAGATTTGTTTGTGGAAGAGTGAGTGCTCACTCTGTATTAGACATTTTTGGTAAAGTTTCGGTAATTTATTAGTGACATATAGTGAGTGCTCGTACTGTGTAAAGATCTTTTTATCTTTTTTATTTATTTGAGCAGTAAGTCTGCTGAAAAAAATAAGCAAAAAGCTTATAAGCAAAAAGCTCATAAGCGCCCACCCTAAAATTAAGATTAATAATATTTACATTAACAATCGAAGCAAGGAACGTAATCCAGGATAACAAATCATAAACATAAGGTAATGTAACAAATAAGGAACAATAATAAAAAAAAACTGCAAAATAAAGAAACAACAACAAAATAATATACTACAACACTCACAATAATTGTTCGTATTTAATAAATAATAATTCTTCGTAAACCTTTTTAAAATGTACCAGGTTTTAACACATTTTAATGCTTTCATCTAAATGTGTCCATATTTCTACGACATGTCTCGTGGGACACATGCTTTTCAGAGATGTTGAAAGAGTATTGTTTATTGAAACTCATTTTATCTCTCAAGTTGTATTTAACTTCTCGTTTGCAGAACATATTTTGTATACTCTCAGGAAGTGACTTTTTTGAGGCTTTGAACATGATTTGAGCCATTCAATAAGGTCCACAAATGTCATTGTTTTTCAAGAATAATGGATTTGTGTGATCACGGTATCCAGCTAAATGGATTGTTCTTATTGTCTTTTTTTTTACTTTAAACACTGGGTCAAGATTACTTTTATATGCATTTCCCCAGATCTCTACACAATATCTTAAATGTTCACTTCACATTTCTCTGACATGCAAAGTGCTTTTGCTTTGTCAGAGCGCAGTGTGTTTAGAAAAGTTTAGCTTGTGGCTGAAGGAAAACGGTGTCATGATGTTTATCTGATCTGACCCTGCCGCTCAGGAGGTAATACTGTCATTCCTCTCGTTTTTATCGCTGCTTAAATGGAAATTCCTCTCAAAACATGAAGTTACAAGTGACGCTGCTGCGGCCTGTTACTTTCTGTTGTGTTAAAACCACTCGTTGCTACGTGTTGCTATGTCTGACTGCACAATGTCATACCTGATTTCAGCCATTTGTCATGTTGTTTTTCATACCAAATGTAGGGTAATTCTTGATTTATCCATTGCTATGTCAGGCAACGGGAAACACTCTAAAATGGCGCTGTTTGTTGTCATAGTAATCAGTGACTGTGATTACTATGAGAACAACTGTTCTTTTTATTTATTTATTGGTTCAGCCAGGGCCACAAGTTCTTTTTTCTCTCCCCAGTAACACTGTGTCCCCGTTTCTTTCAAAATTCTTTTAAAACCTCGATTTTCAACGCTCAAAATATTCAATATCTGTGTCACACTCAGTCATGTACTCAGTTTGGGATACGATCAGTCCTGACCTTTAACCTGGACCAACATGCTTTGCGTTCGGTGAAATCCGCGTATTCAACATTTGCATTGATTGTACGTCATGTGTCTCTCACCTCCCCATGTTCTTTGTCCCATAATATTTGTATCTTTCTTCTGCCCACTCATGCAGACTGGCCTTTCCAGTTGCGTGCGAACTGTATGTTGCATTATCTCAGTGAGGGGGAGTTTTAATGAGATGGACTGAAGCCAGCAGTGTCTCCTCTGTGACTCACCGTGGCTTTCCCCCAAATAAACAAACACACGCAGAGTGTTAAATGAACTCTGTGACTGCATTCATTCAGATATGTAAACCATAGCATTTTGACATATCTTCAGGTTATAGTTTGTCCTCAATTCACAAGACACTGTTTCTATAAAATATAATTTACTTAAAACACTGCGCACTGCTGTATTTTTTATAAGGTCTCAACTCACAAAGCACTGCACTGTCTGGCGTCAAAAGCACACTTTGTTACTAAAATGTCAACTTTGTTCTCAGAACTTGCATTGCACACACAGAGCAGAAGTAAAACACAATAACTATTTCTTTGATTTGAGAGAACTTTCCCCACTGGGATGAAACCAATCTGAACAGTACAGTACACTAAATTAAACTATAAAAGATTTACACATCAGCAGTTTGGATATCAAGTTAAGCTTCTGCACTTGCACATTGACCACTTTGCTTCAGAATTGTGTTACGAATGTGTTTGTATTCGCAATAAGCTTCTAAAAGAGTCCTGAGAATTAGAGAAACAAGTAGTGTGCAGGAGTGTCAAAGGACCGCCTGGCCTCCTGCTTTTTGTCTCTGTTCAAAAGCACTACCATCTGTAACTCTGCCAATAGCCAATCATATCTCAAAGTGTTTAATCGATCCAATCACAGACCACTTTGATACGACAGGAAGACAGAATTAGCCGCTAGGAAAACATCTTCCTAAATGTAACGTTACTTGACAAGAATGTACCTGCCTAATGCTTTTCCATGTGAACAACTATAAACGTGGAGGCTGAGGGGCGACGACAGCTCTTCACTGTCCTCGTGTTTTTGATGGTGTTGAACGCTCTCTTTTATCCTCAGAAGGAGTAGATATTGATTCTTTGTCGACTGTGAGAGGATTTTCTTTTTGCTGTTGCCAACTATTGAAAATATTTTTGTCCCGTCCCAAACGTGCAAGGACATTGAAACAGCCGAGTTGCCAGTGACTCCTTGCATCCTTGTGTGTGGCAGAAACGACATAGATGGTTCACATTTGGCTCTACTGGATAAAGCCATCCTAAGATCACTAACTTCCTCATTTACACAACATGAAGCGTCATATCCGGTTTATCTCTGATTGGTTAATATGCTTGTCAATCATGTCCATCGGGGACCGGTCCCAGACTACACATTTTGGAAGGAATAGAAAAAGTGTGTAGTCTGGTTGGCGTGTGGGCCTAACTTGGAACTTCATGAGGTTTGATTTGGACCACGTGGCAGAGCTTTAGAGTTCTACCAAATTAGGAATGACGAGGAATGGAAACTAAGGTCGCATTCACAACCCCCTCTTGATAAAAAAAAAAACGCGCTAGTTGGAAAGCTGAAACGATGTTGCAACAATCGAACCGAGCCCCAATCGAACCGAGACCCAATCGAACCGAGACCCAATCGAACCGAGTCCCAATCGAACCGAGCCCCAATCGAACCGAGCCCCAATCGAACCGAGTCCCAATCGAACCGAGTCCCAATCGAACCGAGCCCCAATCGAACCGAGCCCCAATCGAACCGAGCCCCAATCGAACCGAGCCCCAATCGAACCGAGACCCAATCGAACCGAGTCCCAATCGAACCGAGTCCCAATCGAACCGAGCCCCAATCGAACCGAGCCCCAATCGAACCGAGCCCCAATCGAACCGAGACCCAATCGAACCGAGTCCCAATCGAACCGAGTCCCAATCGAACCGAGTCCCAATCGAACCGAGTCCCAATCGAACCTCAATCGGACTCGATTGAGGTTCGATTGGGACTCGCTCAGATTGGGACTCGCTCAGAACGCACAGATCATTTTACGGACGAAATGAGAGATAAATGAGCCGATACTCGTCATGAGAGAAGATGATGCCAGACGAGGCAAAACCGGGACTAAAGCAGGACTAAACCGGGACTAAAGCGGGACTAAAGCAGGACTAAAGCAGGACTAAACCGGGACTAAAGCGGGACTTGCGGACCCCGGAGATATTTATTCTTCACATGACAACTGCGAAGGCTCCGGGCAGGGACATGGAAAATTACTTAGTAGGTAGTTAAAATGATCTGATCAGGGCTTTGCTCACTGGCCTCTGGCGCTGCTTAGATCACATGCGTTTTCATTTACATTCCGTAATGAATGTCGTGATTGTCTCCGCGCTGTTCTGTTTTTTGCGTAACTTGTTTGTTTTCGTTGTATCAGACGCACAACGTCCTGCAACTTTCTCTTCCTGGTTTTGTTCCGCTCTCCGGCTCAGTTGCTTTCATAAACCAAATGATCCGCTTCAGAGTTTGTTTGAACCGGGCCGAGACCCACGTTTTCCCCCTCTGCCAGGGTTCGCTTCTTTGGCCCGGATCAGAGTCCGTTTGCATGTTCACAACACCTCAAACGAACCAGACTATCTGAGCAAACGGGCCCGGATTCGGATCAAAGTACTGGGGAACGAGTATTTAGCATTTAGCACCCGTGCGATACAGCAAATCCCTTTTCTCCCGGTATTTCTCATACATTTTTAAGCCTGAAGTCTATTCTCCCTCGGCATCGCAGAGTGGGGTAGTGGTACAGAGGCACGTCCTCACAGCGCTCCTCGATCAAAGAACGCTCAACACGGCACTTATTAAACTTTCAGCTCGAATTGTGTAACACTTTACGTAACGATATCTGACGTCAGGGCAGAATCCGCTCTCATTTATTTAGCATTTTAACAGGGGCTGGATGCGAGCGCTCCAGGCCCAGGGAAAGGGTCTCTTTTTAAAGGGAGGGGAATGCCTCATCAAGTGGTCCTCCGCAGAGATGGCGAGGGGAGAGAGGGATTGAAACTAAAAAATGATCATGGCAGTGGTTCTTAAACAGTGGTTCTCAGCCTGGTGATTGTTCAGTTCAGTCAAGTCAATCCTAACTCTCAAGCACTTTGTACAAAATGGCAATTGTTGAATATAGAGCAGAGTCATTACATGTACAATATGGGGCAACAGAGGGAGGGAAGGGGAGAGTTCAGCGTCCTGGTGTATGAAGTTCAGTCAATTTGACCTGGCATGAAATGAGGCTTTTGCTGTATGGGGCTTAACACAATTCCTTTCATGCTGTCTTTACAGTTTGGTGCTTTTTTGGGTTTACAGTAGGGCTGGGTTTAACTAATTAATTTGAATAGATTTTCCTTTGAATAGCCTGATATTGTTAATAAAAAAAATTATAATTTAATCAATCATAAGGTCATTTTTGAGCTCATTAACTAACTAAATGAGATAGAAACGTTCGCCGTGTTCCCTTCTTCATTTTGAGTGCTAGCTTCTCCCTGTAGGCCTCCGAGGAGCAAGGTCACAGCGAGGCAAAAAACTAGTAAAAAAAAAAAAAAGAAACTCCCTCTGGATATAAAATGGCTTGGTTGTTTATTTTCAAAAATCCTGCCATGGACAGCTTCACTCTGCTGTATAAGGGGCAGCCATGTTGTTTACTGTCAAAGGCCAGCCTAATGGCCAGCCTGTCGCACAACATCACTATTCATATTTTCACAAATTTACCAAGTTAGATTTAGTTTCTACTATTTGCAGCGTTTGTTCTTCTGAGAATGTCTTCCATATCCAAGGATAATTGGTACTGCGTGATATCCTTAACTGAATCGAAAATCAATCAAATTGAATCGTGAATCAAATTGGGTTCTTGTGAAGTAAATCGAGTCAAATCGATTTAGGAAATCCGAATCGATACCCAGCCCAAGTTTGCAGCCTGTTAAATTATGATTTTGTCATAACTAAACTAGGATTTTGTCCGAGTTTAGAAATCTTTCAGCCCCATTTTCAGACCAGTTTTAGTCTATGCATCGGTCCAGCTCTTTAGATTAAAATGGGAGATGTTTTAAACAGTTTAGAAACTTTTGGCCAACTCTACTGCTGTTCTGCTGTCACTCAATGGCAGTATGAGCTACTCTGTTGATAAAGCTGCCCTGGGGAGGGGGGACACAGACATGGCAGGCATACCACACCAATGGCCTCTCCATCCATTATGTAAAGACAGGCATTGTGAATGTGGTGGAAGTGTCTTGCCCAAGGATCTGATGGGACTGGCATTACTGGTTTGGAAAGGTTACGATTAAGGTTAAATGCTAACCTTAAAATACGTGTTGCAGAAATGATGATTTTCTGGTCGTTAACGCACATTTTTATGAGACTCCCTGTTGTGTGCGTACCTCCGTCTTTGAGGTGGTTTGGGGTTCTATTCCCTCGTCGTGAAGCCGAACTTTCCACTGATTCATGTCGATAGCAACAGCGGGTAATTAGAATTCATACGGTACACAAAGCAGTAAAGTGAAATACTGCAGCACCAGAGTCTTTTTAAGGTGAAGAAGAGAGGATTGTTTTAAGTTTGTCCTTTCGCAGCTAACATCCACAGGGAATATAGACATGAGAATTCATCACATTTTACAGGAGCTGCCGAGTTGAAACAGGCACAGAGCATTTGAGGTGAAGAGAGCGAGCAAGGAAAACACACCTAAAAGTGCATCTTGACGGGTCCTGGGCATTATTACGGCTACTTTTGGACACACGTGTTATCACTTTGTTCGGTATCTGTTTGGTTGAACTTCATGTCATTTCACAATAACGGGGTGAAACAACAGGGGACTATACAACACACTCCTACTGCAGCCACTGACTTTAATGACTCAAACATGAACCACAATAACGATATGAAGCCACACAGAAAACAGATGATGATAAAAAGCTGTTCCAGATTTACAAAAATAAAAAAAATGCTCTGGTTAAATATTCCTCCAAATCCTGTCCCTTGGTTAATCGTCAGAGAAAGATGCTGCATTAACACACAGTGAGGTCTGCTCCTCCACTCCAAAGTCTACAAATTAGCCATGTGGCTTTAAGTTTCCTCTAAATTAAAACAAACGCACAAACTCCCTTCATTTAGACCATTTACTGAGGCGGCTCTTTGAAACAGTGACACGTGACTGTGCTGTGGTGACTCTAACATGTATTTAGTGACTTTTATAAAGTTTGGCTTGTGCAGTTTTTTTCTTACTGAATTAAATGTGCACCTGTCAGTCAACAGTGAATCACTCCAGGGTGGTGGTGAGGACGGTGGCGGCGCTCCTAATCGCTAAGATTGGAAGCATGCCGGCTCCTTTCCCTATACCTCCATCCTCACTGACAGCCCTATTCGGATGATTCTTCTTGTGGTGGACACTGATGCACATCCGGTTTTGGCTTAGACCTCTTACCAATTTGCTCGATTGGGTCAGTCACATTGTTGCTGAAAAGAAAAGAAACAAACTTTGTGTGCTGTTTCCGTGTAATTACCATGTTATTGGGTAGTTTAGGTATCATGCTATTTCCATCTATGCTGTTATGAGCTCCGAGCTGTTCCTCTGTTCAAGTGAAAATCAAGTCGAAAATGGGAAGGGAACCAGCTCTTATTGCTAAGCAAACACCTATATCCTCTACTTGCATAAAAAAAAAAAGGGTGAGGGAAGCAAAATAGCTGCCATGGCTAGCAAAATCATGCTTTGTAGAGGAGGGAATTTGACAATCTGAAATGGCTGAGAGGAGCACCACTTCATGAGCTCAGCAGGTAGGAGGGTAAACATAAGGTTATTAACAAAATATTGTATTGGGTGTAACTGTTTGTTCATTTGACAGGGAGCATTTTCAAACAGTAATTCGATATATCAGCTCGGTTCACGTACACTTCCAAATGTCGCGGTCTTTCACTTTGCCACAAAATACTTGTTTACATGAAAGCTCTTTGCCAGCTCAGCCACTGCAATGTCTCCTGGCTCGTTGCGCAGTCTGCAAATGTCAACGTGAACCAGGGAAGTATTTTGGGAGCATCATAAATCCGAGTAGCATCTTGTTGCGGGAGCCCGGTTTCTCCTTAAAAACCCAGAACTGTACAAAAGCAGTCCCTGAAGTGGTGAGTTATTTCGGGCGTGAGCTGAAATGACAGGCAGTGCCCCTGACCTCCAGTTGAACCCGACTTTCCTCTGCGGATTTGAGATGGGTTTTGGGGGCTGAATCGCGGTTTCCGGACTTATATTCCTCTGGTCCACAGACACTGAGGTTTTCAAACTTGCCTGCCCTATAAGGTTCATTGAGAAAACTGCATCTATGGGGAAGAATTTGCACGATTTTCTAGCTGAGCGTTCAGTACAAAACGGTGGCAAAACCCGTAGACTGCGTTGACCCATCCTTCATCCAATGCCTCGGAAGGACGACCATAGTGCAGGGCCCGAGGAACCAACTCCACATCTTTATCCAGGAACAAACAAACTCCACACAGTGAAGCTCTACCCCGACAAGGACGCCAACTCTCAGTCAACACAGAATGGCTCGTTCAAAATAAACATACAGTTACAGGCAATTTTTGTTATCCAAAAAGCAGTCAGTCTCTAACAAGAAAAACTATAAAAACTCCTTCTAGATTGATGCACGAGGATGAAATGATCTACTTCACTCTTCACACTTGATAGGAAATGTCCAATGTATATTATTTATTAATGTATTTATTTGACCTTTATTTAAACGGGAAAGTCCCACTGAGTTCCCACTGTTCTAGTGACAGAAGGGTCCCTATTGTATGTTTTTTAGGGGCAGGGGAAACTGTTGCACGTGGAGGAAACCTAAAAGAGTGCACCAACCTTATCATCGCTTTTGGGAATCATCTCTGGGATCCCTTTGCTCTATATTAAGACAAACAGTGCACCATTCACTCTCAACTTGCCGTAGTTCTTGCAACGTTCGCCCCTTTCTTTGTTCATTGTGTACATGTATGGGCCGCAGTGCTGACTCAGGGCCCTGTGACTGACGCATTAAAAGCCATTACGGCGAGGGGGCTTGTATTTCACATCCGCGGCTCTGTTTCATGTGTCAACCGCGGACACGGCAGCGTATTGTGGAAATATTAGTATACAATGTGGAAGTATTTCTATTTAACTGTGTTGATGTAATCATATCGCGGTATTGTCAATATCGTTACATCCCTATGCGACATTCTCCATTTTATTGCTCTTTGTTCTCTGCAAAAAGTCACTGGGGGGCAGGGAGCTGAACTGGCTCTCTGAGGACAATGCTATGGAGTCAGATTGAAGAGGAAGTGACGACAACATTGCAAGGTTCTTCATCAAGGACACGCCTACTATTTCCGGAAGTGCTCTCTCTTTGGCCGGGAGCCCGCTGGCTCAACATGTTGCATGGTGTTAGGGAGATGTAACGCTCAGATAACTTGTGTTTTAGAATTGTATTTTGAGGGAATAAAACTATGATTGATTTTAATCGATCGAGCCTCCGTCTTCTGTTCCATCCAATAACAAACACGCCGACAATTTGGAGACCCCCGACGTGATCGGAAGTGGACGAGATGTCTTGTGAAAAAAGGACTCGTGAACGAACAAAGGAATGGGCCAGGACAAACCTGTTTATACCAAATTTGTCCATATTGGCTATGATAAAAAACGTTTGCACGTCTGTTTTTGTGGTGCTGGAGAATTTTTTTTTTTGACTCTCTAAATTTTAAATAAAAAAAAAAATCGAAACTTAAGGAAATGAAACATAACGCCGTGTGGCATTAGTGCGGTCCGCACGCCTTGCGAAATCTCCCCAGTATTTTAGCCTGTATTCAACTCATTTTGTGCCGGTAGCAAGTGGCTAGGCTAGGTTAGCCCCGGTTAGCCCCCTTTAGCACATTACAATCGCCTACAACTCATTGTTGATGAAAAGTTTGCAATAAACCACAAATGCGTAAAGCCCGGCTCAGTGTGTGATCGTTGTTAAATGGTTCTTTTCGTAGATGGTGGTTTTATTGACTTTATTCGTGCATATTTCTTGTTCCACGTGATGACTGGAAATGTTTGTAGGATTAGCCTTTTCCGGTGGTAATGCTATCAGGAGGTGTTAGTCGGAATTCTCCACAGTCTGAATGCCCCGGCCTTATTAGTCTGAATGCCCCACCCGTTATTGTGTGAATGGTTAAGTTTTGAGTTGAATTACAGAAATAAATTAACTTTTTCATGATATTGTAATTATATGACGAGCACCTGTATAATAAAAGCGTATCAGGGCATCAAAACACATTACCAGCGCAGATTCAGCCACTGAAATACATTTTCTTGTCGCCGCTTTTAATCCTGGGTGTTTAGGTTAAGGAAGCACACCGATGCGTGTCTTTGTGGGGTCCCAGAGCTGCTGTAGCTCCGGTTCACAACCAATGGCCGCTGGCTGCTCTGTTTTACGACCGCAACACTGGAGGCCGCCATTGCTGTAGTACGTCCATATAGCCGCTAGTCTCCCATTGAAAAGCATTGGACTTTAGACACATTAAAAACAATTTTAAGGACTGACTCAAAGTAGACAGCGATTCTACTCTTTAGGCTTTGGGATTATGATTGGCAATTTAATCTCAGTAAACTGTTTGTTTAAAAACTTCTTGCCTTGGGCGCGTCAAAGAGAACGGACCTAAAATAGCCGCACCGGTATCTGGTATCCGTTGGGGAGTTTGCGGGCCTCAAAAAACTGTAAAATAACAAAGTCAAAAAAATAGAGAATAAAAAAGAAAATTATAAAATAACAAAAAACAAAAAATAGAAAAAGAATAAATAAAATGAGAGAATAACAAGAAAATTTGAGAATAAAGTGAGAATAAAAAGATATTCTACTGGCCAGATTAAATTTAGATATTTGTGCACATGGTGATGGGTTATTGTGAAATTGTTGTGTCTTGTTGTTGTATAATATTGTTTTTATTGGAGTTGTTAAGAAAACTGTGTGTGGTGAGTGTGATGGTGTTTGTGCGAACAAAGGATTTGAATGTGGGGGAAGGTCAAACGAAATTGAGTAATATTTTTACGTAGTTAGAAGGGCAGATTGTGAGTGGCGTGGAGGCAGGAGAGAGAGATTCAGAAAGTATTGAAAAGTGAAAGTGAACGCACCAGATTATCTAAAGGTGGCAGATGGTTCTTTGAGGATGAAACTGGATGCTGAAATAGCATTGAATCTGGGGTGTGTGATAAAAAGGTGTGTGGAAGTGTAGTTGAAAGTGAGTTGAAAGTGAAAGAAGAAACGGTTGAAAGAAAGTTATAAAATAAGAGAAAAGTGCCTTGCTAGTGGGTAGCTTAGCCCAGAGATGTTACCCGTGCATGATTGTTGTGTGGACACTGTGTTTGCATTAGAAAACTAAGAAAGTTGAATTTGCTGCGCCTGCGTTTGTGTGGACTGAGGAGAAAAAAGAGAAATGATGAAAAACAGGAAGTCATGCGCAATACATTGGGGGGAGTGGCTAACCCGCCCCCTCGTACTCAGCCCTGCCTACAGGAGGAGGAGTAGCGGAAGCAACGGCTCCGCCCCCCCCTTACAAATCAGGAAAAAAGAAAACCGCGCCATCTGGTGAATTACAGATGCCAGTGATTAGGTATATAGGAAAAGTACGCGCGGACACGGAAGAAACCGATCCGTTTACGCCATTAGAAGTGAGCAGAGTGTCTCTGCTGAGACAGGCTTTAAAGTTTAAAAGAAGAAAAGAGAAAAAAAAACACGAATTTACAAGAAACCAAGTTATTTAGATGGAGAGATTTCCGCTGGCAAGGCGGTATCCAGAACCAGAACTGGACAAACAATGCTCAAGGAAGAGGAGGTCGAGGCGGTTACAACAACGCTCAAGGTTCCCATACGCTGGTGGACTATACTACTCTGACTACGGGGAGGATCCTGGCTACTATGAAGCATGGGGGGGGCCCAGAAGTCCAGAGGCATGGCACGACAGAACTCGTGTTACCGGTGAAAGTGAACGGACAGACTTTTAACATGCTGGTGGATACAGGTGAAACCCATTCATCTGTGAACTATCCGGTATCCAGTAGACTGTTATCTACTGACATCATCTTCTTAGTGGGCTTCTCGGGAAAACCACAAGTTCCGCCTTTCACCAAAACAGTGCCTACTCATCTTGCAGGACTGAATATAGCACACCTATTCATCGTGGCTCCTCACACTCCTGTATCTCTCCTCGGACGTGATTTGCTGATGAAAGCGAGAGCATCAATTCCGTGCTCTCTAAATGGACTAATATTGACTTTTCCCTGATGGACAAACACATTGCTGTCTTACATTACCATCCACAGGACAGTGGTTGAAGACGCTTGAACTGGACCAACCACAGTATACAGATATCTACTGGGAAAAGCTGAAGGACAGTACAAATGAACTGACACAAATGTTTGACCTTGGATTAGATCACTTGCGCCATACCACCCACCCATTGAGCTGCTACACTGTGTATTTTATTATGACAGAAATCAAGATTTGGTATATAGAGAAGCCTTTGAGGCTAGCCTTAGCGGACATGAATGGTCCTTTAAAACAACATCATTGTATGTAGGTAAACAAGGTGCGACTGTGAATTGTTTGTTTACACCTGTATAAAAACAATAGTATGAAATGTCTTATTTTTATATCTCACTTGCGCTCTCTCCTGGACAGAGAATGAGAGTGCTCCTTCCCAAGTCTGTCTGGATGTTCTGTGCTGCGATTGGACTGAACCGTGCTGGTCTGATCCCTTTGAAGTCACGGCCAGGACCTCCCATGCTGTCAAGGTCGCAGGGAAACGGGTGGTGGCACACCCATAGACTGTTAAAAAGAATAGACAGCTCCTCCTCACTCCTCCCCGTTTACCACAATGACCACGTTCGAGGGGGAAATCATGGCGGATTTACAGGCTCCTCCTCTCCAGCTCTGACGAAGCATGTTCCTAAAAAGGGCATAAGGGAGGGATCTTGACTGTAGACCCGGCCCTGCTTGTGTATTTCTGTTGTAATCGCGCCCATTCTAGCTGATGGGCCAGGCAGCGACGTAAACGGCCTGTCAATCAAAGTCAGGCCCTCATTAATTATGCAAGATTTCTCAAATTTATACTACGATAACCAGCCCGGTGCCCCAGATTGTTTTTAACCCAGCGTAATCACAGGAGGAATATCTAGCTCTAGCCACTTCTAAACCAATAGGCACCGGACCTTAAAGTTGTTTTTAACGTGTCTAAAGTCCCATGCATTCCAATGGGGGAATAGCGGCCATATGGAGGTACTACAGCAAAGGTGGAGCAATGGCGGCTTATTGGATTGCTTTTCTATAAACCAACTTTAACCTTGGTTCGATTTTGGTTCGTTGGATGCCCTTTGTTGGTAGTTTGGTAGTGTCAAATAGCACGGTGCACTCTCACCTGACCGCAAGAAAGGATGCGGGCCAAATGCTGAGGCTACATTTCTTCGAAGTGGACAAAAAAGGTTACAGTATGATTTAAAACACATTTGCTTGACTGATTCGGAGCAGGCCACACAGAGTGACTTCCGTTATTGTGTCCTTGGGCAAGGCTCAACAAAACATTTTTAATAGGGTTTTTGTGAGAGTTTCCAAAGTTTCTAAATGAGTTTCATTATTTTCCGGGCTTATGCCAGCGAGGGTTGTTATGATAAGAGTTTCTATGAGCACAATGCCAAAAATAAAACAAAGGCGATTCAAATGAAGAAGTGTTGTTGTGTGGTGGGACGCGAGAATAAAGCTGTTAACCGAGGAAAGAAGAACTTGCAATATTTAGCAGCACTGGTTTTGTTTTATGCTACATAATAACAAGTTCATTCATAGATGGTGTGACGGGGCCTTGCAAAACGCAGGGAGTCCAGGAACTCATGGGCGTAACTTCCTTAAGATCCCAAAAACGAAAAGCTCTTTCCATTACTTAGTTTTATTGAGAAGTCAAGTGCGGGAGGAGAGCGGTGTGTTCCTTCCATAGACTGTAAGCCCAGCATGAGGGAGGGGGGGGGGGGCAAAGGGAAGGAGAGACAGACTCACGTATCAACTAATATATGTGTTAAAGTAAATTCTTAGAAATTTGACAGGCCTGTTAGCATTATTAACGTTTTTATTTCAACAAAAAGCTTTTTCTCCACGGGGGAGGGTCTTCACCAACATTGACACCAAACTTACGTCCTTGCAGGAACTGAACTTGACACCTCCGTGTTGTTGCGAGGCGATTGAGATAACCACTTTGACAACTTGCTGCCAGGGCTAAAAGCCAAAAAGAAAGAACAAAGACAAATACTATATGAAGAACATTTAGCTTTGTACCTCTCAAAACTAATCATTTGTCTATTCTCCTTTATCTGGCATTCAGACTTATATAAGCTGAATGGCTGTGCCAGTGGCATTGAAGGATGGTTAAAATCCAAAAACAGAATTTACCCCGGGGCGACCTGAAGTAAAGCCTTTAAAATGACACTGTTACAATCATTGTGTGCCAAATGAGCTGCTCTATCGGACACAAAGGAGATAAAAAGCTCTGAGTTGGCAGGTCTCGGAGTGCAGCGGTACAGTGTAGCTGCTTGTGAAGTGGCAGCGACCGGACGTCAGCACAACCACAAGTTATGTGTCACCGAGCGGCTGCGTCGGCAAGGTCACTCCGCAAACATAATGGAGCGTTTAGCGAGCGATACAGGCACCGCATGTTGCCGACGGCGACGGGAAGCACAATAAGGCTTTGCTTAGATGGCTCGTGAGGAAATAGCCACAGGGTGTTTTTTTAGCCTGATGCCACACTTACAAATGTGTTTACAGTGTTATGCCGTGTGTGCACTTTTAGTTTCGAACCACCGACCTTTGGACATTTGGGGGATCGCTCGCCAACCACTGCCAGCCCAATAGAGTTCAATCTGGATGCTTTGGAAATGAGTTGAGGCCACGGAACATTATGCCAACAGGCCCAATAGTAGAAAGCTGCAGGCCGGAGGCGCAGCAGATCCACGGCGGTGCAGCGGATTCGCCGTGACAGTGCGCCCTCTGCTGGTCCAGCAAATCCACAACGGTATTATTTGTTAACATATTTTATGTTTTACAATTGTATTGTAGGGGTAAGGTCAGGGTCGTTAGGATTAGGGTTAGGTCAGGGTCGTTAGCGTTAGGTCATGGGTCGTTAGGATTAGGGTTAGGTCAGGGTCGTTAGCGTTAGGTCATGGGTCGTTAGGATTAGGGTTAGGGTCGTTAGGATTAGGGTTAGGTCAGGGTCGTTAGCGTTAGGTCATGGGTCGTTAGGATTAGGGTTAGGTCAGGGTCGTTAGGATTAGGTCAGGGTCGTTAGCGTTATGTCATGGGTCGTTAGGATTAGGGTTAGGTCAGGGTCGTTAGCGTTAGGTCATGGGCCGTTAGGGTTAGGTCAGGGTCGTTAGCGTTAGGTCATGGGTTGTTAGGATTAGGTCAGGGTCATTAGCGTTATGTCATGGGCCGTTAGGGTTAGATCAGGGTCGTTAGCGTAAGGTCATGGGTCGTTAGGATTAGGGTTAGGTCAGGGTCGTTAGGATTAGGTCAGGGTCGTTAGCGTTATGTCATGGGTCGTTAGGATTAGGGTTAGGTCAGGGTCGTTAGCGTTAGGTCATGGGCCGTTAGGGTTAGGGTTAGGTCAGGGTCGTTAGCGTTAGGTCATGGGCCGTTAGGGTTAGGTCAGGGTCGTTAGCGTTAGGTCATGGGTTGTTAGGATTAGGTCAGGGTCATTAGCGTTATGTCATGGGCCGTTAGGGTTAGATCAGGGTCGTTAGCGTAAGGTCATGGGTCGTTAGGATTAGGGTTAGGTCAGGGTCGTTAGGATTAGGGTTAGGTCAGGGTCATTAGCGTTATGTCATGGGTTGTTAGGATTAGATCAGGGTCGTTAGCGTAAGGTCATGGGTCGTTAGGATTAGGGTTAGGTCAGGGTCGTTAGGATTAGGGTTAGCTCAGGGTCGTTAGCGTTATGTCATGGGTTGTTAGGATTAGGGTTAGGGTCGTTAGGATTAGGGTTAGGGTCGTTAGGATTAGGGTTAGGTCAGGGTCGTTAGCGTTATGTCATGGGTTGTTAGGATTAGGGTTAGGGTCGTTAGGATTAGGTCAGGTTCATTAGCGTTATGTCATGGGTTGTTAGGATTAGGTCAGGGTCGTTCGCGTTATGTAATGGATCGTTAGGATTAAGGTTAGGTCAGGGTCGTTATCGTTAGGTCATGGGTCGTTAGGATTAGGTCAGGGTCGTTATCGTTAGGTCATGGGTCGTTAGGATTAGGTCACGGACGTTAGCGTTAGTTCATGGGTCGTTAGGATTAGGGTTAGGTCAGGGTCATTAGCGTTATGTCATGGGTCGTTAGGATTAGGTCAGGGTCGTTAGCGTTATGTCATGGGTCGTTAGGATTAGGGTTAGGTCAGGGTCGTTAGCGTTAGGTCATGGGCCGTTAGGGTTAGGTCAGGGTCGTTAGCGTTAGGTCATGGGTTGTTAGGATTAGGTCAGGGTCATTAGCGTTATGTCATGGGCCGTTAGGGTTAGATCAGGGTCGTTAGCGTAAGGTCATGGGTCGTTAGGATTAGGGTTAGGTCAGGGTCGTTAGGATTAGGGTTAGGTCAGGGTCATTAGCGTTATGTCATGGGTTGTTAGGATTAGATCAGGGTCGTTAGCGTAAGGTCATGGGTCGTTAGGATTAGGGTTAGGTCAGGGTCGTTAGGATTAGGGTTAGCTCAGGGTCGTTAGCGTTATGTCATGGGTTGTTAGGATTAGGGTTAGGGTCGTTAGGATTAGGGTTAGGGTCGTTAGGATTAGGGTTAGGTCAGGGTCGTTAGCGTTATGTCATGGGTCGTTAGGATTAGGGTTAGGTCAGGGTCGTTAGCGTTATGTCATGGGTTGTTAGGATTAGGGTTAGGGTCGTTAGGATTAGGTCAGGTTCATTAGCGTTATGTCATGGGTTGTTAGGATTAGGTCAGGGTCGTTCGCGTTATGTAATGGATCGTTAGGATTAAGGTTAGGTCAGGGTCGTTATCGTTAGGTCATGGGTCGTTAGGATTAGGTCAGGGTCGTTATCGTTAGGTCATGGGTCGTTAGGATTAGGTCACGGACGTTAGCGTTAGTTCATGGGTCGTTAGGATTAGGTCAGGGTCATTAGGATTAGGTCACGGTTGTTAGCGTTATGTCATGGGTCGTTAGGGTTAGGTCAGGGTCGTTAGCGTTAGGTCATGGGTCGTTAGGATTAGGTCAGGGTCGTTAGCATTAGGTCATGGGTCGTTAGGATTAGGTCAGGGTCGTTAGGATTAGGTCAGGGTCGTTAGGATTAAGTCAGGGTTGTTAGGATTAGGTCAGGATCGTTAGCATTATGTCATGGGTCGTTAGGATTAGGGTTAGGTCAGGGTCGTTAGCGTTAGGTCATGGGCCGTTAGGGTTAGGTCAGGGTCGTTAGCGTTAGGTCATGGGTTGTTAGGATTAGGTCAGGGTCATTAGCGTTATGTCATGGGCCGTTAGGGTTAGATCAGGGTCGTTAGCGTAAGGTCATGGGTCGTTAGGATTAGGGTTAGGTCAGGGTCGTTAGGATTAGGGTTAGGTCAGGGTCATTAGCGTTATGTCATGGGTTGTTAGGATTAGATCAGGGTCGTTAGCGTAAGGTCATGGGTCGTTAGGATTAGGGTTAGGTCAGGGTCGTTAGGATTAGGGTTAGGTCAGGGTCGTTAGCGTTATGTCATGGGTTGTTAGGATTAGGGTTAGGGTCGTTAGGATTAGGTCAGGTTCATTAGCGTTATGTCATGGGTTGTTAGGATTAGGTCAGGGTCGTTCGCGTTATGTAATGGATCGTTAGGATTAAGGTTAGGTCAGGGTCGTTATCGTTAGGTCATGGGTCGTTAGGATTAGGTCAGGGTCGTTATCGTTAGGTCATGGGTCGTTAGGATTAGGTCACGGACGTTAGCGTTAGTTCATGGGTCGTTAGGATTAGGTCAGGGTCATTAGGATTAGGTCACGGTTGTTAGCGTTATGTCATGGGTCGTTAGGGTTAGGTCAGGGTCGTTAGCGTTAGGTCATGGGTCGTTAGGATTAGGTCAGGGTCGTTAGCATTAGGTCATGGGTCGTTAGGATTAGGTCAGGGTCGTTAGCATTAGGTCATGGGTCGTTAGGATTAAGTCAGGGTTGTTAGGATTAAGTCAGGGTCGTTAGGATTAAGTCAGGGTTGTTAGGATTAGGTCAGGGTTGTTCGCGTTATGTCATGGGTCGTTAGGATTAGGGTTAGGTCAGGGTCGTTAGCGTTAGGTCATGAGTTGTTAGGATTAGGTCAGGGTCGTTAGCATTAGGTCATGGGTCGTTAAGATTAGGTCAGGGTCGTTAGTATTAGGTCATGGGTCGTTAGGATTAGCGTTAGGTCAGGGTCGTTAGGATTAGGGTCGTTAGGGTTAGCAATCCAATGCTGTTTAAAGTTATCTTATCTTGACCAAGCAACAGAAACATCTACATTTTCCAAATTTGTTAATAGGAAATAAAAAATCTAAATAGCTCAGTTCTTGACTACTCACATGCGTTGAGTAGATCAACATCAGTCTCCCTAAAAGCTGATGGTCTAGATCCGCTGTACCAGCAGAGGGCGCACTATCACGGTGAAAGCCTGCAGCTTTCCCCCGACCAACAGAGGCCAAAGTGATGAAAAAGAGTTCAAATAAATGATGAAGAAAGAAAAATAAGAATTGCAGTTGGACTCCGAAACAAGCAGGACAAAATCGATATAAGGGTGACACTCAACTACAATGTGCATTTGTGTCCTTCTCGAGTTATTTGAGTTGCATCCAATTGTCATGACAGTTTTCTGTAGTTTATTCATTTGTACAACCACAGCCGTAACAGTGTATGTAAACAAACCTAAACCAGCCACAGGGATCACACGCAATACTTTTGGTGTCTGTGTTGGAACAACGGATAGGATTGCACCATCAAGGGCATCCAACAAGAAACCTAATCCAAATCAATATGGAAATCAAATCATTGCGTGCGGAGACAAAACCATAACCTAGCCCCATGCTGTTTGCATTTTCCCTACGACAAAGCAATTTTTACGAAACAACAGAACTCGCTGGCTGATTTTTGCACATCAAACTACTTTTAAACAATTGCACACTCTACCAGGGGCTTACAGTTGTATTGATGTTCCTCCTAATTCTGTTCTTGTTTGTTTTATTTTTTTGCAGAAATTTCTCTTGTAAGGCAAACTGTTTGTTTTCATGCAATTCTAAGACCAAAGGTTAACTACACTGCAGTTTCTGATAATGTGTTTGGCTTAAATCACAAAGCAAATACTAAAGTCTGTCTAATACTCCTTTCCACTTTTGCTGAGACAAGGGTGACCGGATGTCCCCAGTGGATGGGATTGTCCTGCTTTGAAGCTTCTTGGCCAAAGTCCCACACAATTAATTCTGAAATATGTCCCTGGGTTTGAAGTGTCTTTGTCTCCAATGCCCCAGTTAAACTAATCTTAATAAGGCAATGGAGAGACATGTGTAAATAGCTTTGGGACATCAATATGATAACCAAAGTCATTGGTGGTGACTTTAAATTCTCCTCTATGGTAGTCTAAGGGGGTGTTAGTGACTCAGTGTACTTGAACCACCAACCTTCGAGTACCACAAATTCGAAGGTTGGTGGTTTGATCCCAGTACTAAACTCTTCCGTCGTGTCTTCGGGCAATACATTTCACTCGTGTACTGTATGTTGTGTGAGTAAATCATTGTTGCTGTTTTTAAGACCCAGTGAGATCTAGTTCTCTTTTCCAAAGGTGACCTGGTTAAGAGGAAGCAGCATGTCCTTTTTTATCTATCAAGAACAGGGCAACAGAGGTATTGTTTTTTTTTTCTTTCAGAGGAAATGATTTCCTTTTACCAAGCTGAGAAACAATTAAAAATCACAAGCACAGTTCGTCTGACCCTGCTGTTTGTCTGTGCAGTGAGTGAACCTTGGTGGAATCAGTTCAGACGATGTTTGTTCAGTTTGCAATTTCAATCTGTTGGGCTGAGAGCACAGATGTAGCAGTCATGTTTCAATCAGCCAACGTTTTCTTTCGCCTTTTGAAGGTCTTAGTTAGGGAGGTGTGTGGGGAAAAGTCCTATTATGTAAATGAGATTATAATTAAGTATGTCAATGTCAATGTCATTATTTTTTGTCCTCATCAAACACATTCCTGAAGGGTGTCTATTCTTGCATGTCTGGATGTCTCCCTCTTTTCTCTAAGCAAGTCCAGCAAGTGCTCCTATTTGATTTGATCAAATACATAGTAATCCTTGGTATCCTATCGGTCAGATCCATCAGAGCTACGCACTTAAGTCTTTTGCAGTGACAGAAGGAGGAAGTGTAAAACGTTGCTGTGAAAGACAATAAACAATCTCTATTTCTAGCTCGGCCTGATAAACCACTCTTACTTTGATCGATGCTTTGCCTCAACTGTCCCCGGCCCGTAACTCTCTTCCTTCCTCGTGATCATTTCTCTATGTTCTTTCCAGGAAACGTGTTCGTGGTGAGCCTGGCCTTCGCGGACCTGGTGGTGGCGCTGTACCCCTATCCCTTAGTCCTGTATGCCATCTTCCACGATGGATGGTCACTGGGAGAGACGCAGTGCAAGGTGAGCGTTGAATTGCTTTTCGACATGATTTTGTTCCATTTACGTCCTTTTTTTCTTCGACCTGATTTGATCCAGGCGTGGTGGTCCTTGGAAGGTAAAATATTTTAGGAGGTGTACTTGGCGTGAAAACTTACTGACCTAGAAAAAGGGATGACCGAAAGGATATGAAAGAACATAAAAGTTGTGTAACCTAAAGAAAGCTTTACTCACAAGGCGAGCATGTGCCATTCTCCTCTCTGTTTCCAGGTGAGCGGGTTTCTGATGGGTTTGAGCGTCATCGGCTCCATCTTCAACATCACGGCCATCGCCATCAACCGCTACTGCTACATCTGCCACACTTTCACCTACGACAAACTCTTCAGTTTCCGCAAAACGCTGCTCCTGGTCGCTCTCGTCTGGCTCCTCACCATAGTCGCCATAGTACCGAACTTCTTCGTGGGCTCGCTCCAATACGACCCGCGCGTGTACTCCTGCACGTTCGCCCAAACCGTCAGCACTTCCTACACCATCGCCGTAGTGGTGGTGCATTTCTTCGTTCCGATCACCATCGTGACGTTCTGCTACTTGCGAATATGGATTTTGGTCATTCAAGTAAGGAGGAAAGTCAAGACTGAGGTGCGTCCCAGGCTAAAGCCGAGCGACGTGAGAAACTTTATAATGATGTTTGTGGTTTTTGTGCTCTTTGCTATCTGCTGGGCGCCGCTGAATTTGATCGGACTGGCTGTGGCGATCGACCCGGCACTGGTTGCTCCACAAATACCCGAATGGTTGTTTGTCGTGAGCTACTTCATGGCTTATTTCAACAGTTGCCTTAACGCTATTATTTACGGCTTGTTGAATCAGAACTTTCGAAGGGAGTACAAAAGGATTGTCATGTCTGTTTGGAACCCGCAATTGTTTTTTCAAGAAACATCGCGTGGCGGGACCGAAGGCATGAAGAGCAAACCATCTCCCGGGTTTAACAATAACGAACACCAAGGAGAAACACAATAGTCGACCAACAGTGAACCAACAGTTCACAGTTTTTTTTTTCAACTGAAAAAGTTGACTTGAACTTACTGGAACTGATAAATTGTGGGATGACTTAACAAAATTTGAAGACATTTTTCAGACAAGAATCCAAAAAGCTGTGAAAATGAAATGAAAAATACAATATTTGGTTAGAAGAAAAACATGAGAGTAAATAGTTGTATTTTTGGTAGGCATGTCAACTTTGAAAGCGATGCTTCCTGAATGTCTTTCAATCCAATGTGGACATTTATCAAGAAGTGGTTGAAAAGCATGCTCTACAACATTTTGTTTTGCGACCAAGACGGTGATGTGTTGCACCAATTGCATCAAGTTTCAAAGAAAGTTCTATGCAACTTGCATAGGGTTAGAGTCAAGCAAACAGTAAAGCATTTGAAAATACAAGAATTGCCTGTATTAAGATTGTATTGCATATTGTTGTATGACAACTGAACGAAGTCATTTTGACCAAAGTATGAATAGAAAGATGATGTTAGTGGTTTAATGGACTAAAGAAAAGACTGGAACATGTTAAAACTGTATGATAAATCTACATTTTTTGGATAAGCTTTTGAAAAGATCGGAGTTTATATGAAATTTGGAAAACTCCATGAACAGCAACAGGGTTATTTTTGCCATCTATGTGTTGTACTGTTGTGCCAAAGAGTCTATATTATGATCTACTGTGAAACTAAGATAGAGACATGCTGCTGGAAGATGTATGCCAGTAGTTTAATCCGTTTTGGTTTGACCTTGGCACGAGATCCAGTTCATCAGCATTTCAGCAATTGGCCTTTGTCAAACACTTAACCAGCGGATGCTGCAGAAGGCAGCCATATCAGCGGCCTGTCATGTCATATCGGTGAGTTGATTATTAGCAGGCACTTACCAGACACTAATAACACCATTACTCTGGTCAAAATTTGGCAGCATGGAGGGTCAGATAAACAACAACAAATTAACCATGAAGACCTTTGATCTTGTATCATTTCCTCTGGACCCCAGTATGGTCACATGGATGTGACGTTATGTGAAGATACCCCAATTTGTATTTGGCTGTCATGACTATTTATTCAATATCTGCCAAATATTAAGCTTAGAAAAAGTTAACACCAAAGCCTCATTAACAAAGCTATGGCTGTGAAACAGAAGGCACTATTGGGTTCAGGAAGTATTCAGAACCCTGTATTAGTTCAAATAAAGGACATTTAAATACATCCAGGCAGATTCATTATGAATCTGATCAATCAAAAACAGAATGATTTACAGGTAGAACACATTTAGCAAATCACGCGGAAAACTCTGCCAAACTCTTCATTCAATCAAGTGATGAAAACTGTGGAAGCTACAGTACAGAAAAAAGCTGCATGGTGTGTGGGGAAAAAAAATGGCCTTAAATCAAGTAAATGCTATAAGGCCCTGATGACAAAAGTGAGGACAAAACTAACTTCAAACCAAAACTGATTAATACTGAACCGCTTGCTGAATAGTATTTCTTTGAGAGTTCCTGCCTCCTGTCTACGCCACGGCAACAGAGCTTAGTAACACACTCTCTTCAATGTGAAATCCACTCGACTGGGTTTCCATCATGTATTAGTAATGTACTGCTGTAATACTGCTGTGATTTAGTGCACTGAATGTTTGTACTGCTCCATTGTATTAGTGGAAACTGGTTAACACACTGTGAAGAAATCTACAACTCTCATCCTGAAAATGATCTCATTTAGATATAGGACTTTGAATTATGTATCAGGACCAGCCAAGAACCCTTTTTAATCAATGCCATCATGAATCAATGTAACATCTTAAAATGGACCAGCCATTCTTCAGTGATTTATCAGTGAAGTTGGTCCAACAGTATTTAAATAGTAGTAGTATAGCATAATGTGTTGAAAGAGGTGGATGTTAGCTATATTAAAATAAAACACAAAACAAAACAAATGATCATCTACTAAGAGATAGCACATTACCGCTGCAAGTAGCCTATGTTCGATTTGTCTGGTTTGGTGTTATATTCAAAGTCCTCCAGTCATCCAAGCACTACTTAGTAATTCTGTCTTAGTAACTACAATATATACACAATACTTTGATAGAGGAATGACCATGTGCGTTATTTTTCACTAAAATCATGTAAACATGTTAATGAGACTGTATCCGATAGTTGTTTGCTTGTTTTTTGGTAGTTCAGGTAAACGTGCTCTGCAACATTTTCTGAACAATCATTCTTGTGCCTGTGAAGAATCAGGATGTTCAGAATTCTGGACCTCAAACAGAAATCGGACACAGAACCTTTTCATTTGTTGTTCTAATGGCAGCCAGTGTGAATGCAGCGCTTGCTGAACAGATGTATATCGTGTGAAGCCTCAAATTTTTACCAGACATTATGTTTGTCTATGGTGCCTGATTTAAAGCTTTTAGCCTAAAAGTAGAAAAAGCAACCAAATCTAATCGAATAGCTGCAGCTACGGTGCGATTACAGGGAAATATATTAGTTTTTATGTCTGTACTAGTGACACAAAAACTATTCATATCCAATATCAGAAAAAAGCCTGTTAAACACAGTCTTTTAACACAATTTGAAGGATTACTACTGCAGTCAATCAAAATCCAGTAGAGAGTTCACCTATGTTAAAATGTAAGAGATTCTACTTGTATTCATCAATGTAATTACGTATTTGAGATATCACTTTGACCCAACTGCATTTTAAGAGCCAGTTGTCTGTGCAGACCAATTAGAGATGTAGATAGATTTTCTTGTTGAATCTAACTGACAAGATCAGATGGTGTAGGGTCACTGAACATGCAGGGGAGTACAAAGAAGAAAGCTAGAAAACAGTTATTTTTGTTATGCAGTTGTAGTCTTCTGCTTTAATTCCATCTCCTGAAAAGCACAACAACCCTTAGAGATGTACGCCGTTTACAGACAGTAGAATTCTTAGTAAGCTTCAGATATTAATATCTCTCAAAGGGAATGTTTGTTATGCATTCCATATTTCATAATGAATTTTTGAATAAACTACAGTCAATCTTAGTACAGGGGGAATACATGTTTGAAAGAATAAAGAATAAACTGCATGAATACTGTCATGTTTGTCATGTTAAAATCAGAAGAAGCCGGAACGTGTTACCCTAACCCTAACTTTAAGGGAACCTTAAGGGATACAGGAGTGGCATTTCGACAGAACACCAGCCTTCGATGTTAAAGCTTAGGCTACCTCAAGGTTTCACTTTTGTTTGATAAACATTGTATGTAAAATCGCTTTGGGGGCAATTGTCCCTTTATCTAAAGCAAAAGGGGGACATGCTGTAATAATAATAATAATAATAAATTAAAAAAAACTGTGAATTGTGTAAAACCGATCATTTGCCACTGTACAAAGCTATAAATCGTCAATAAATATTTTCAAAAACTTTGAGGGTTTTTCGTGCAATTCTCATCCAACAACTACGGGGTCGCAACTTAGGCAAAGGTTTTCACTGCAGTCAAAGAGCTGACGTCACACCAGCACTAAAAACAGCAGAAGCATTTCATCCAAAGCACAGTGATACAACATGGGAGCGTTGTTCAGTCTAGAATAGATGAACCACCGCGTAAAAACTCTACCGATGCCAGTGTCTCTCGCGTCCGGGCGTCTTTTTGCGCTCTTTGAAACTCCACAAACTCATGACGGCTTTCCTGCTTTACCTTGTGTCGCATATGTTACATCCCGTTGCAATGAGTTGTCCATAAAACAAAGGAGAACAATGGAAGATGTCCTGCTACTCCGCTGGGGTCGCACGTTTCTCAGTGTTTTGAGAGACCACGTGTGAATGACTAAACGGAGTCAGCAAAGGCCTCATATCCTGCTCTGTCATTGACTGCTGTGTTTTCTGCAAATCACCATCAAATGTAGAAATCTACAATTATAGCGGTGATAGAAAATTACATAATACACGCCCTCCCCAAAAAAAATTAATAAATAAAAAACCCACCAAACACGGTTTAATACCAGCGGTCTCATTGTATTAACCTCTTAACCCCCACCTGAACCAAGCTAATTTTTCTCCGGTTTGGCTTTACCCAAATCGAAAAGCTTCTTGAAAAAAGTTAAAATTGCAACACAAATTAGACGAAAACGAGGATGAAAAAGTGTGGAAAATGCAATGAAAAAAAAATCCACAGAAGAGCAACAGAAAAGCAACAAGAGTAACAGAAAAGTGACAAAAAAAGTGATGAAAATGCAGCAATGAAAAACAATGTTACTCTAGCATATTAGGCTGTAATATTTTACATTTGGGTACAGCTGGAGAAAATGCACTGGGTTATGGTAAAGAAGTTGATTTATAATTTGTTCACCAGGTATTTCTCACAGCGCCATTTTGTTGTGGTTTCTATTGGGAAACTTGAAGAAATAAACAAAGACAGTTTGTGATCATGTTTTATTGTTTTCTTTTATTTAGACAAACCCAAATAAAAGGCACATAAAACATTGCGCATGTTTTTACATAATTATTTTCAATGAACATACATTTAAAAAAAATGTAGGAATGTTTAACCTTTCTGCTAATCAGAAAGCCTAACCTTCGTATATACAAAACTTACCATTGATAATGTTCTAATACAAAAAGATGTATAAAAGGTTACTTATTTCTCCTGTTTGTCATTACTAACTTCCTCTAACAGTTTGTACAAAGATATTACATTCATCTGCCTTAACGTTTTCTGCCAAATTCATGGTAAAAACTTCACAGAAAATAAAACTCAAATTATTTGGCCAAATGTATATGCATGTCTTTTTCTTCACATTAGACTTGGAAACAATAAAAATTGTTATTGTAAAGGATACAAAAATAAAATTCATTCATTCAAGGCAGATAACAAAAAGTCAATGAGTTTAAAAAAATAAAAGTTGGTGATGAAGGCTGTCTTTACAAACGGTTCCCTCACAGCACTCGCACGTTTATTTGAGGAAGCATTTGTCTGGTAACGTTTTATTTCAGGCACACACTGTTAAACAAAATAGGAATCACCACAGACTGAATACAAGTGGATGAATCGGGATAGCAAATTCACCAGATGGGACAACTATTGGAAGGAGCTTTGAATTTTTTCTATCATCAAAAATGTGTTTGAGACTGAACCTGAAATGTGTAAAGGCTTCCATGATTGCACTCAGTTTTTTGTTGCCAATAGGACCAGTACTTCTGACGTGCATCGCATTGATCCACTGTATTCACAGTCTAAGTGCAGGACAACACCACTCTCTTCTGACCTATTTTTTAGTGTTTTAATAGACTGTAGCAGTTCATCTCAGCTTCCACATGCAACACTCACATTTAAAATCATGATAATGCCATTTTAGAGCTACTACTCCCCCTACAGGCCACTGCCGGCATGCATTCGACGTCAGCGAGAGGCACAGAATTTGACTGAAATGTAAAAAGAAAAATACAATGCAATACTAATCAATACCCAAATCAAAATGCCCTTTTAAGTACCGCTCATGTAGTGTGCACAAAAGTAAAGGTAGCTGCAAGTGCCAAAATTATTCCTAAAGTATAATCAAAGGCTAATATTGGAAGAAAACAAAATTGGGAGTTCAAAATTCAAAATACTGTATTCTGTGTCTACGGGGTCTTATGCATTAAAACTGCAAACCCTGTAGTTTATTCCTCAACAAACATGTTCTGAAATGCATGGTATTCTTGTATTAGTTTAGCAGTTATTAGGTTATGCACCAATAAAAAAAAAAAAAAAAAACAATAAATAAAAAAAAAATCACACATATAGTACGTAATACTGCAGTTAAATTTCGCCATCCTTTGGTCAAAGGATAAAATTTAGATGAGCAACTTGTATAATGCTGATTTTGATTTCTGTTTTTAGTTCGCTTTACAAACTTGACTTTGTTTGAAAAAAGTAGCTTTTGTTCACTTGTGAATGGACGGTCATTTTAGTAAAAACCATAATCCTAATATCACGATACTATGTGATCATAATTTAAGTTTATAGTGTTGTTCACGTCGTGAAAATTATGTAAATCTGTTCTCAGTAACGGCTCCCGAGTTTGACCAGTGATAAAATGCATTACAGTAAGTTATGTCGTTTTTTGTTTTAAAAACATTTTTAATACTGCCACCTACAGGGCATATGTAATTTGCCATGATAGCCAAGGCAATATAAATGAACACATTGTTTTCCCATCAAGTTTAGACCTCAAATAGAATCCTTCTCAAATATAAACCTTTAAATATACTATGGCACAACACAGTAATTTGATGTTTAAGAAGGATTTCCTATAAGTCTTCCTCTGCGATTCAATCTGCACATCATCCCGTCAGCGTTGGAAAGACATTCTCAGTGGTTGGCTTTGAAGGACATTTAAAGAAAGGTCAGTAACAAAGATAAGTTAAGATGCCCATTCACTTCAATTTTACAGATCATTCTATATTCATTGGGAACAAAGATAAAGAGTAGGATTTAATGTCTTAAACGTCCACTGTCCATTATCACCTACTGCCTGATTTCCTATTGGGAAAAAAATAAACTACATAATCAGAGAGTGAAACATTTGTGAATGAACATTAGTGATGATCCACTTTCTAAAAAAATATACACTAAGAGAAGAATCGGGTTCAAAGCAAACTAATCCTAAAAGGCATTTGAACCAAAAGATGAGGGAAATCATCTAAAACAATGTCCCTCACCTTCCCCATAATGGAAGCTTTGTTTTTGATTTAATACAAAATACAAACTATTAAATACTGATAAAGTCCACTAAAAATAATATAAAGAGAAATTAAAACAAAAACCTGCATCAAACAGCAAGTTTTTAAGACTCCAGCAATACATTTCATTGGATTTTGTTAGCAACGTCTAGTTTTGAAGTCAGAGCACTGTCTTTCAAAAGCTAAAAATAAAAGCTATCGATTATGAGAAAGAACACTAAAAGGGAAATGAACTGGCTCTCTCTCAGCTATGTGTAGTAATAATAAAAATCTATGCAAAATTTCAGAATCAATGGGAAATGAAGGTGACTATAAAGAGACTAAAGACTGTCCAATGGCTCAAATGCAAGCTAAAATTGTCCTCTAAGTGGGTATGAAGAGTGTGTTTTGGAGCAACTCCGTAGATTCAGTACCTACACAAACAGTACTAGTTGATTCATGAGGCTAAACATGCTAAAATACAGTTTTCATGTCCCGCTCACTAGAATTTTTCATCACATTGACGCAAGCCTTACGAAATAGCCGAGCGCATCACTGGGCAGCCAGATCTTCTCCAAAACTTGTACACTACTTTAACAACGACCCCATCCCAATAGGAACTACAGTATATTGGCAAAACACGGTCACCTCTACCGTTAAGCGTTTGAAGGTTTGTGCCATGAAACCCACTTAAAAGGACAATTTCACCGTCACACCGGCCAAACCCAAGCTCGATCCTTTCTACCAGGGCGGGGACGAGGGCAGGACTTGGGACAGGAAGGGCATGCTCTCCATTGGTCTCATTGCTATATTGAGCGGACCGGTTATATTCATTGGCATGGGCGTAGTGATGGCGACGGGATGCGCGATGTTCATGTGGGCAGTGGTAGGGATGTTCACTGACGCCAGGTTAACGGGGCCGGTTATGGTGACCCCGGAGGGGTGTTGCAAAGTGACCGGCGCTGCGATGTTGACCGCATTTGTAGTGATGTTCATCTGCGCTGCGATGGTGACTGGGTTGTTGGCGTTTCGGTGCACGGCCACAGACGTAATGGCCACGGAGTTGGAGACCGGCGTTGTACTGGCTGAGTGGTTGTGGACGTTGTTGGCATCTGTCGGGAAAGAAAGCAAAACGGTTTTGAATTTGAAGGAGTTGATGCAGGACGAACTATAGCGGTCCAAAGCTCTCTGCGCCACTGTGCTGTTGTGTTGGAGTAACCTACCTTTGTGAGAGTTGTCAATAAGGAGTTGGAAGGAGTTATTTAAAACTTCTCCTACCGTCAACTCACCTGAGGGGTAAATTCAAAAAGCAGGATCAGTAGACTCACTCCAAGGCTAAACCAGCCTTCGCTAAAAATGCTAATTTAACTAATTTAACAATTGTTCAATTTAACAAAGACTATCTATTGACACCTAACGTACGTCTAGATGCACACTACAAACAAGTCCACAAGTGCTCAGACAAAACACTTCACTTATCCGCCATGTCTGAGTCACGTCGCCCCAGGGCACCTGAGGCTACTCAAGTGGCTGTGAGGGTAAACAACAGGTCTGTGAGTATTGTAAGCTTGGACAATAGAAAAACAAAGTTGTTTTTTAATGATTCTGTGGAGTGCATCGAGCCTTAGGTCGTTCTACTGATCCGGCTTTCTGACATTTATCCTTTATTCCACAAACATTTTTTCCCTCCCTACGGCTGGTCTTCAGTGCTAAGGAAATGCAGCGACAACATTCAAGGAATAAAATGGCCACTTTGTGTTTGTCATGAGTGGGGTTTCTACTTGCTACATTTTACCTTTTCGTGGCCCTGAGTGGTTCCACTGCCAGTCACTTTGGCCTATTCAAAATACAGACACAGGGGTTATACAGCAGTGCGGCACATAGGGAGGTAACTACTACTAGTACTACTACTAGTACTACTACTACGCTACTACTGGTGACATGGGCTTCAGTTTTGTGATGTGGGTAAAATGTGTGGAAAGTGGGAAGGTCTCACGAATTGCAGATCTGCAACAGTGGAGATACAATGTGTGATTTGTTCTGACAATCAATGCAGAATGTAGATGATTCTATTTGGAGTGAAAATCCTGTCAGTGCATTCCCTCCATAAGATGCATCCAAGACGTTCTGCAATTTGATGTCATAATCTCAGGAGATGAGTTATGTCGAAACCAGTAATGTAATAACGGCCGATAATATAATACATTTGGCTGGTTTCAAAATATTAAAAGCTAATAATGGCTTATAACAGGCCAATAACATAATGATTTGCTGGCCAATAATACAAGTTGAAAATTATCCACATATTTAATAAATTCATAATGTAATAATACATCAATCTGACTTTATTTTCTAACATATCAATTGATTAATTTGTGCCGTTTTGTCTTAAGATGTTAGATGACCTACTATTTTCTGTGTTTTTCCTCAAAATTGTCCCTCGTCTAATCATTGCATAGCCGCACACTGCGTCCCTACCAAAGGCCGAAGAAGTCTGGCTTCGGAGTGGTTTGGACCCCTCTTTGGGCACGGAACAGTATAGTTTTGGTCATCGAAACGCCCGTAAGATGCTTTGGCCCGTCTCATTTTATTCCTATGGAAATCCGGCTTAAAACTCTATGGGCAATTTACTATTTTGTTTGGTCATATTTTTACCAAATGTGCAGAGAAGGATAAGGTTGAAATTTAGGCAATTTTTTGTTGTGTATGGATAGTCGCAGTCTCATTCCCTCACCTTTGTTGTTGCACTGTTGGTTGTTGCTGCTGCTGAAGTTGGCCTGGCTGTGGGTCTTGAGGTGGCTGGTAATGTAAGCGGCGCTCAGCATCTTCCCGCACACGTTACAGGTCACCTTCCCCTCATGTCGGATCATGTGGGAGCGCAGCCGGTCTTTGGTCGCAAAGGCAGAGGTGCAAGCCTGAGAGTTGGATGTTGAGAGAAATTAATACACTGTAAATGTATAAATGCACGGTGCCTTAGTGTACACACACACACACACACAATCAAGGTTAGCATGCCTTACCGTTACTTGGCACTTGAAGGGCCTTTCTGAGGAGTGGACGTGTTTGACATGGCAACTGAGATGATCAGGTCTATAAAAAGGAGAGAGGCATGCGGTGAACACATTTTTACAGATATAGCACAAGGTGTTTGAAATACAGTTGTGTTATGAGGTGGTATAAAAACTTAAGTTATAAAATATATGTGTTATGATCTGCCTTGTTTTACTCATATTTGTTTGAAAAGCATTGATGTCAATCAATCGATGTTGCCTGGATGATGACAAAAGTATTTTGAACTTGAAAACTATCCCACCTGGAGAAGCCCTTGCCGCAGACGGAGCAGATGTAGGGCTTGTGTACGCCCCCGTCGTGTGACCTCACGTGGTAGGTCATGCGGTCCTTCCTCTTGAAGCGCTGCTGGCAGATGGGGCATTCGAAAGGCTTCTCGTCCGAGTGGGACAGTTTATGCCGGTTCAGGTGGTACACGTCCCGAAAGGCCTTGCCACACATGTCGCAGCCGTGGTTCTTCTTCACGGGTTTGGGAGACTTTTTGGGGATGCTCTGCTGCTGCTGCTGCTGCTGTTGTTGTTGTTGATGCTGATGCTGCTGCTGCTGGTGGTGCTGCTGGTGCATTGGAGTCATAATACTGGCCCCTGTGGAGGTCGTGGCCGTCGTCATTATACCTTCAGGTGAGGGAAAAATGAACAACTTCATACAACACATTGAACACTAACCTGCAGTTTATTATTCATCATTTTACTTAGACATGAAGAAAGGAATAATGAGATGGCAATGCAAAAAAAAGGACATCTTGGCAGAACCAATTCACAGACCTGGCGTGTCATTTGTTGTTGCATGAGCTGAATGTGCCTTATGGTTTGTATTCCCTGGTTGATATCAGACATGTTTTGCCTTTATGCCCAGTACAACAATAAACAAGACAATAAAAAAAAAAAAACATACATACCAGCCACTGTAGTGACGTAAGACTGGTTTGCATTGTTTTCTCGGGGAACGGTGGATATTAGCGGCACCATGGTGGGTGCTGTCTGGATCTTCTTGGGTCTAGAGACCATCTTTATTCCCGTGTGACAGGATTCATGTCTTCTCAGGTGGTAACTGTCTCGAAATGCCTTGTTACAGTAGACACAGACAAATGGAGTTTTGGATTTGGGCTCTTTTTTGATCACCACTGGAGTGCCCCCCACTGTGTTTGCGCCTGTCCCGCTGGCTACATTGTCTTTGAGGAGCTCAGCCGCACTAACCGGTGGCTTCTGATCCAGGGGGATTGGTAATATCGGCTTCTGGTCTGGAGGGTCGCTGCCAGAGTTCAGCAGTGGGAGAAGACTGTTACCGGAGACCGAGTGCTGATGATGGAGAGCCTCGTTCGCCTGCTGCAAAACAAAGTTTAAGGGCTAAATCAGACTTCTGACTGAAACATTTAATTGTTTTATTATTTTTTATTTTGCAGCAAGGCATCAAAACAATGTTACAATTGGATTGTGACATCGTGTTAGGATTTATTGTAACAGATCTTTTCAGCAGTGGGATTTATATAAAGCTCAATATACTACATAAAGTGCAGTGTGCTAACTTAAAATCAGAATAGATTTTATTTGCCATTGTTTGAGAACAGGTTCACAAGCTATGAATTTTTCTTGATGCGGACGTGTAATATAAAACATAACACAGAATTTAGATCGAATTAAGCTATAAAACTTTAAACTATAAAGGCTTTAGGGGGCATGCATAAGGAAGATTAATAAATAAGATACAAAATAAAAAGTAAAATATGGTAAGACGACAACGATAGATTATATTTACAGATGAGTATGAGTAAAAAGTAAAGTGATAAGTGACATAAATACATAAAATGCACACTGTGCATACATAAAATGCTCCATCAGAGTCTGAGAATGTTTTAAGTTGGGGGCGTGACCTCAAGTAATCCCTTGAGAATGTTTGTTGTACCAACATTTTAATTTATAAAATGTCCACCTTTCACTTAAAAGCTAAAACTTGCATTATAAAAGAAAGCTAAAATAAAATTAAAATTAAAAGTCCAAACCTTTTGAAAACCATCTATAAAATTAAATTTAAGCGTTGAAAATCTCAATCAGTGAGTTGTGTCCAGTTGAAATATTCATAAATGCTCTGAGCCTGTCCCACTGGGGCGGGCCGTGACCAATGGGACAATGGCGGCAGCAGCTGCAGACCAAAGACGTCCCGTTTCATCCTCTGCGCCGCTGCTCACTCTTTATTTACGACTCGTACGTTTGCTCTGGTCATTGTCCCAAGATTTAAGGACATTCAATGCACCATTGTCTCAGTTTATGTTCCCTTCTGCTAAACACCTGCTCCTGGAGCAAATCCCCAAAACATACAGACATTTCAAGTTCAACTGTACTCTTTGGAAATCTATAATTGGTGTTGCTTTAGCCAAAGCCCCAGTGTCTGCTGGGCCGTATGAGTCCAGGCCTAATCCAAAACAGACCTGGGGTTAGGGCTCAAACTTTCAAAGTTCAACTTAACAAAACTTGGTTAATTTATCAACCATGTTAAGTTGTTGTTGTCTCAGGTTTAATCCACTTTTTTGTTCATTTGCCATAAACTTATTTCAATTGAGTAAAAGTATCACATGCCAACAACTCTTTAAAAGTGCAGGCACAATATCAGTGAGCATAAGAATATCTAGAACGTATTTACTACAAGAACACATATGCTTTGAAGTTTGTTTACACATTTCACCACTCCCTTTACACCTAGAGGACAAACGTGAAACCTTCATAGTACAACGACTTTATTATTACTACTGGTACAAAAAGAGCAAAACAATCCAAGTAAGAAAAAAGTTAAACTTTTGCGGTTTTTTCCCCCAGATACTTTCCACATCCACAAGCTGTGGAAGTTTAGTCACTGCGGCATTACCACAGTGACTAAACAGAATCACTCAGGCTGAATAATGAGCGTCTGCCACAATTAGAACAAATCACCATCTGAGAGCAGCTCTGAGCGTCATTCTGAACAAAAAACAGCTGCAACAGTTGAGGACAGGGCCAAAGTCCCGTTACCATTTTATAGGGCACACAAATACTGCTCTAATATAGACAACAGACCAGCAAATAAAAAAAATAATGTTTTATCTAATAGATGTACAGGTTTGAGATAAACTCGTGTGAATAATATTTGGAGTAAAACATGAACATAATAGAGAGATACAGTTCCAAATTGTGACGTCATGTAGACAAGGGCTAATTAAATTGCGGTTCGGCATTTAGGCGCATCCTTATTTTACACAGGGAGTTGCTGAAACTTTCTTTTAACGCTCTAAGCAGCTACTCCCACAAAAGTAAAATGTATCCACAATTCTCGAAAGTGCAGTAGCGTTCAAACGGTTGTAATACTTTGACTACTACACTGCAACTCGTATCCAGTTGTATGTTCCAATGCGGAGTATCGTTTACAGCTCGCAGGGAAGTCCGCGTGTGAGCAACTCTCTCAGGAGTTAGCATCGCTGCCATTTCCATCGAACTTATTAGCACAGCCAAGTTTCATGTAATGTTGCAAATCTGATAGAGCCATTCGCATCACCGCACAACAACAACGAGCTAGGATTAAACGAATACCCGTAGAGAGAAATAGGTCACATAAGTATGGTTACCCAACAAGATACTTAGCCAAGCATGAGCACTTTATGCGTTCAATAGACTAGCATTAGCCTCCAGAACCAAAATGGCTAACGCGCGCATCAAATTTATTAGCAGTAAAATGCCTTCTTCCGGGTCATTTGAGAAGCTAAAACGAAGGCATACGTGCATGTTGTATACCGTTGCATGCACAATATTTGTGGCTATTGGTTAGTGAAATTCTGGCTCATACTTTCCAAATAAAGACAGGTTTAGGGTTTGCGCTCAGCTAACTGGCAAGCTAAAGCTAACACCATTGTTTTGCTCGGCAAAGCACCCCTCTCCAGAAAGTAAAATAAAACAATTTTGTGGTGATTTTTAGGACACACCACAAACCCGGTTGTAGCTTTCAATCGCACATCTCTGCACCACTTACTTGAAACAAATATGTACTCCAGCTCGGCTCCATTGCGAGTGTTAAAGGCTAAAATCTGCAGGAAACCAACAAGGATCTAAAACAAAGCAGCTAAACATGGCAGTTACGACTTCCGGTGACGCTTATGGCGCAACTACAGCGCGTACTCCGGGTGAGTTCATTTTATTATGAATACATAATTATTATTTCTCTTATTTGTATGTGTATGTGTGTCATTTGTTTTTGTTTTTGTGTGTTTTTGTTTTTATTGTCTTTTTATCGAATCATAATCTAGGCCTTTATCATTTTCTAGTTAGTTAAGTTCGTTCAAAAAGCTTATATCTATTTCAACCTTACAGTCTGTTTGATAACTTATAATTAGCATAAACATTATTATTGTAACTAATTTATTGCTTGGAATCCACAAACATTTCTCTCTCTCTCTCTCTCTCTCTCTCTCTCTCTCTCTCTCTCTCTCTCTCTCTCTCTCTCTCTCTCTCTCTCTCTCTCTCTCTCTCTCTCTTTCTTTAATCAACAGAGGGCATTGTGATGTTGAAAAAACTACTTTCTACTACTCATTCCTTCAGTTTATCTGATTTGCACTTATTTACAAGCTCAAAATGTAATTTAAGGGTAAACCACATGTTTATTAAAGGAGCTATACCTGATAGTTTTTTTTTTTTTTCTAGTTATGGAATGAAATTTGCTTTGTTGTCTTTTAGTATATTGTAAACTGAGACATTTGTGGGGAAAACACTATAGCTCTAATTAAGCATTTGTATCAATTTCATGAACTTGCAGGTGAGTTTTGTTGTATTTTTGTGAAAGTAACCCTGAAAAGCTAAATCTGCCTATTAACATGTCCCTGTGAAGAATTGGAAGGCTACACATTTGATAGGAAGATTAGGGATGAGTTTGTACTTTAACCAATATTTTAATTTAGTGGTTTCCTCTTTCATTGTTTGAAATGAAAATATCAGGTGTAGGGCCTTTAAGGTTATCATGTTTTTAATAGGCTAGTTTGTGAACCTGTCACTAATATAGCCTGACTAGTCAAAACGTCTATTGAGACACTTTTGTTATTCCTATTAGAAGACCTTCTCATACACAGAAAGACAATCATTTAAAAAGTAATTTACATTTAGAGACGTTTCAGCTCTCTCTTCCATTTTTAAAGGGGAATACGGTAGACTGTTGCTGTTGTCTAAAAGTGAAAAAGGCTTGACCTGAAAGTCCACTGCAAGTTTATCTTTTACTTCAGTTAGGCTTAATAGTCTTTTGTGTTGTTTATCTTTGGCTTGTAAAAATACAGGTTTCTAGGTGCTTTTGTTAATTTTGTATTAAACGTGTGCATCAAAATTTGAACCAGGCTGGGCAAAAGTCAACTCGAATTGTTCAGAGATGCCTTGTTACAGACTATGCTAGAACATGATGATTTACTCATTCATAGATTATTCGTTATCTATTATAGATTTTGTGCATGTTTTATGCAAGTTTCAAATTGCATTTCAACACGACTCACGCAGCCGATTATGTGTTTGTCACATGAACATTTACCACAGAATTTAGGCTGCTCTGACCAGTGCAAAATGGGTCATTCTGTACTCGGGGAAAAAAGGTCACAATGTGGAAAGCAAGACAGTCGCACTATAACCACAGATTTTGTGCAGTTGAACAACATGAATTGTAACACTTCATTTCAGCCCAAATTGTCATTGATTTTCCTATAGGGGCAGCAGTGGGAATGCAGCCCACAACAAGGGACTGTGTGAAGATGCCCCGAGATGCCCCTCCCTCCTCGCACCCTGCTCAGCTCTAATAGGCCTCACGCAGTGAAATGTGACCGAGTGAATCATCCCAAGGCCGGCCAGAGAGACCGAGGAGCACTGCAGCACTCCACCACCATTACCTCCACCATTTAAAACAACTGGATTAAAACATTTTCGACCAAAAAGCTACCAAAGAGACTGCTGGTTCACCCCAGGTCAAAAAGGTGAACAGGTCACGGTTGACTTTGGTGAGTACAAAACACACTTTGGGGACACTATGAGAGTAATGGGTGGGTTTTAAGTTTTGAAGTCTTAATTGTTTCAACCATTTTCTGTATTCTGTTCTTCTGAAACAATTAGTACTGTCAAACAACATAGATTAGATAAGAGAGGGACAGACAGACCGTCCACTCAAAGAACTCTAATCCATATCCGTTGCAGTCCATATCCAGTGATTCCATCCACTCAATCACAGATAAATCTCAAACATGCTGTACTCAATGTCAGATCGTTAAATAACAAGTCCTTTTTAATAGTTTTATTTCCTCTTATAATCTAGAATTTATGTTTTTAACTGAAACATGGCTCAACAAAAACAGGCTGAAAACAGTTCTTTTTACCCGTGCATATGAAAACTGAAAGTATTTTATCTGCACTCTTTTACTGTAATCGGTTGATGTTTTATTTATTGATTTGATCTGTTTTCTATTAATTTTATGCAACTGTAAAGCACTTTGAATCGCCTTGTGTAAGAATTGTGCTCTACAAATAAACTCTGCAATCTGGCATTGCAGAATTGCAATATTATTTACATAAAAGAGTGGAAAGTACATCTTTTTCAGGTGCATAAGTAAGGTAGGGCATAATCTTCAGTTATCGACAAAGAAAGATCCTTCCACACATTCTTGCAAAAGTGAGATTTATTTCCAGGTAGGTAGCAACTTTTTAGCAACATGGCCTTCATTAGGCATAATCCAAGAGTTGCTATTTCTTAAAACAGTTATCCCTTGTCTTTAGCATGAATTACTAGTATTATATACAATAAATATAGAATAATATACAATAATGTACAATAAGTGATAATTCTTAGAAGAAACCACAACAATGCATTTTCTCTTTTTAAGTAAATTATTTTGGAAAAATAAATAAAATAAGTAATTTATAGCTGACTGTATTGTATTGCAATCTCTGTAATTCAATGACAAATGCCTGTTTGATCTCACTTGGGAGATTTTGGCTGAGAAAGATGATGAGTGAAGTTGCTGTATAAGTTGATGAATGCTGACAAAGGAATCATTCATCAACTTGCACTGCAACTGTTGACCTGAGTCACTGAAGTGTTGTCCAATGTCCAAATAATATGAAGCAGTGTTAAATAATCTCCATTTTGGTCTCTTCACAAACTTGCCGGCGGTGAGACACACCACAGCTTGAGAATCCCTGATATACTGTAAAGGTTAAATCAATATTTGGCACTGCTGTTTAATGGCTGCTGATAGAAAAACAAAGGCACTGTGATCTAATCAATATGTATCAATCACATGTAATTAACATCTAATGTAATACATGTAGTCAAGTCCAAGCTTTTGCTCAAGTTTATTGTGTTGTTTTTGTTTGCTTGTTTTTTTATAGCCGCTTTTATCTGTTATAAACAAGCTAGTTTATTTTTTCTTAAATTTGCTTTGCACCTTTCAGAAAGTTTAGACACATTCTCAGATTGCACCTGCGCCTTTTGCTTCTAGCTGCATTGTGCATCGCCCACAGTAAAGTAAAGTATTTAATTCATGGTGAATTTAAGTATTTGATTTAAACATTTTGTTTTTGAATTTACCTTGTACACAAGGTATAGTAGGTTATATAGCCTGCATGACTCAAATGATTTTTTAGCTGAGACTCTGTTTCTCATGGTGGTGAATTGTATGTGGTGCAGTCGGTGTCAAACATCTGTGTCCAAGTGTGAAAGTGACAGAACTTTCCACAGCTGCAGCGGCTCTTATTAAAACATAAGCCTTAAAGGGACAGACCGTCTTTAGGATGAGGCACACTGACAGCAGGCTGTGGGCAGACCGAGGCTTGCTGTTAGTGGACGAAAACTCACGCAGCATTGGAGAAATTATTTGACCCTTCAAAGCTGTGTCGATAATTATCATAGAGAGAGAGAGAGAGAGGGCCAAGTCATTAAGTTCTAAAATCCAGGAGGAACTGATTGGATTCTGACAAAGGATTCTGTAGTGGGGCGAGTGTTTTCCATCTGTTTAGAAGTTTGCTAGTGTGTTGATGACTGTGTTGTATGTGGACATGGCAGTTCACGTGTTCATGTGCACTGGTGTATTAATGAGTAAACTGGTCTACAGTTTTAGGAAATTTGCCCATATTGACATGTTTCTTGGAGGTTCAATTTAGGCTTTTCTGAAGAAGTAAGATCTGGGTGGTACATGTTTCTGAGTAGGCCTGGTGGAGAATGTATTGTATTGATTTAACTGTTGTGAAGCTTCAGCACACGGCTCTCATGTGACAACGCCACAAAGACCTGTGTCTGAGAGCAGCAGGTCCACAATGGACCTATAGAGCATTACACTGTTATCTCTGCTATGGGCTGAGCTTGTGTCTTTATTTAGCCTTGCTCACGATGACCACCACGGCGTATGATCAAATCTCAAAATATTGCTTTAAGTTATGTATGTTTGGAAGTTGAAACGTAACTGGTTTCAGTGGGCTATCTGCTTACTGATTTTACATCTCACTGTTTAAGACAGCAGTCCAAAGCCCTAAGTGACATCAACAACTGATTAGCTGTCTGACAACATAGTATTTATTACTATTCGGATATTAAAATGAAGTTTGTCCTCTCTGTTAACACACAAACCACAATTGAAAGTAGATTCAGATCATTCATTTCATCAAATGTACTTTCGTCATTCTGTTGGGACTGCAGAGTTAAGTTTCATATGATTCAATTTAAGCCGATACGAGCTGGTCTGGGTTTGCCCGAAATCAGTTGTGTTGAAGAAACAGTTGAAAAAAACAATTTCAGTATTGTGCCCAGGTGATATTAACATGACACCACAACAATGTAAAGGCAAATCTAAACAGCTCGTCATGGTGAGTGTTAAACACGAGTGAATTTGTCTGACCTCTTCAGGACAGCACTGTTTTCTGAGGGAGGGTCTCACTCTCCCGGGAACAGCCTCAAGCCAAACTGCAGCAGTACACTCATGTGCTGTTCTCGTGTAACTAAGGTGCTTTTAGTGCCACGAGGAGGCAATTAAAGAAACTATACATGATTATGTTTTTCTAGTGATGGAACAAAATTTGTTTTGTCCTCATTTAGTATAATGTCAACCCATACATTTATATGCAAAACACTGTGGATCTAATTATTAAGCATTTATTTGTATCAGTTTCATGAATACGCAGGCTAGTTGTGCCTATAAACCCTTCCCTGTGAATAATTGTGTGTGTGCTACACATATGTTAGAAATATTATGAATTTTGACCATAAATAACATTTAGTGTAGTTGTTAATGTAATTAGATATAGTTATAGAGCCTTTAAACATTAACATATATATTTTTTAATGATGAAATATGACAATTGTATGGTGCCTGCTAGAAGTTCTGGCCAATCACACAATCTTGGACTGCCTTAGACTTATTGATTCTTCAGCTGAGTGTGCTTCAGTTGAACTGTAACTGCAGAATCATCTCTGAAGAGGTATAGTATAGTATAGTATGTTGCACCTGACTTTTTCATGGTTGATGTAACTCTCTTATAGTATATGCCTAGATCAAACAATTACATGAGCACTGTTGTCTTTAGGCCCTATATCTTTCTGCTCCTGCTGGTTCTACAGCTGTTTCCATGTGAAAACAAAAGCACATATAATGTCTGCACATGTCACTGTCCTGTCAGGAGCGCAGTGGATTGTAATTGGTGCAGATTTGGGCCCAGAGCCGCACAGTGTCCCACATGAGGGGCACATTCCTGCTCGGACACCGCTGTTTTCAGACCTGTTCCCAGCTGGGACAGTCTCTAATCTCTTGGCAACAATATTGACATAGAAATACAAACTTAGGGGACAGGGCAGCGCTGGTCACCTAGCTCCATCCTTCAAATAAGCCATGAGCCATGCTGATGTTGGAAGTAGATGTGGTGCAGTGGAAACAGGTTGTGACAATAGTGAAAGGAACAGTAGCAAAGATACGATAGGGCAAAATATTTTGACAAAATTACAGATTTACTCAACCCAGAAAAAGAACTGTGAGATGTGAGAGCAGTGACCTGCAGATTTCTTCTTTCCCCCTATAACAGTTGTGCGTATGGAAAAACCTTTGTAAAGATTAGGACCATGACAGGCGATCTGCATGTTGTGCGTCTCTGCTCCATCCCATGACTGTAAGCGTGTGAAGTAATGGAAGTGTTATTTTTGTGGCCCCAGTCTTCACAGATGTGTCTCAGAAAACAGAAGAGGCCCTTAGGCTGTATGTGTCTCTGCAGGAACCACAGAAAGAACTCTCTCCATCAAACGGCCAGCAGAAACTCCCCGCCTCAGGCTCCAAGCAGCAATCACACTGACCTGGAGGCCCAAATATGACCCTCTGCAAGTGTTTGTCCAGGATAATGACATTTAAATGTCAAATTGACAAGAGCGAGTAATAAAAAAAAAAGCTTTGGAATTTGTCCAGACAAACCTTTTCATGGTCAACAATGAAAAATAAACTGCAGATGCAACAATGAGATGGATTGATTTTGTCGGACACAAGTTTGAATGGATGAGTAACATCATGGGGTTTGAACTCTGTGTTTTTTTTTATTTCAGAATCACCGTCACCATTGCACCTCACGTCATAATGAGCACGAAGTCGTACAGCCTGAGCCTCTTGGGGGGTAAGCAGGCACTGCTGTCGCGCCCGTCCTGCCAGCGACTGGTCAGTAAAGACGGACGCTGCTTGCTGGGTTCCAGGGCGGCTCTGGGGCAGGGGCGCTGGCTGTTGGCTCTTCAGGACATGTGGGGGCTCATGTTGGCTCTGCGCTGGCGGTGGGTGGTCCTGGCCTTTTGCCTGTCCTTCCTCTTCCACTGGCTGCTGTTCGCCTGCCTCTGGTACCTCCTGGCTCATTTCAATGGAGACCTGGACGTGCCGGACCATGACGCTCCTCCAGAGGGGCATATAGTGTGTGTAAAGTACATCACCAGCTTCACGGCAGCCTTCTCCTTTTCTCTGGAGACACAACTGACCATAGGATACGGCACCATGTACCCAAGTGGAGATTGCCCCAGTGCCATTGCACTGCTGGCTGTGCAGATGCTGCTGGGGCTAATGCTGGAGGCCTTTATCACAGGTAAACCACAGAAAACCGTCTTATGTTATGCATTGTATAGACAGAAGTGTATACAAAATCAATTTAGATCTACTACATGCTTTCCTCTATATGTACATTTCTGTCATTGGTTACAACCTGCAGGTGGACTACAACAGGATCAACACTGAGCCCAAGACATTCTGTAATGCAGTGCTAATTCATTTCATCCATATTCAATTTCAGTATTGAGCTAAATATGTGACATGCATGTAGCCTCTGTGCCTTTTTTGTGCACCTGAGAGTCATGATGAACACTGAACACATTGTTTGGTTTAAGAGTGTAACTTCAATATGAAGTCTGCATTGCCATGTGGGTCATTCCGTCCCATAATCCCCCACATTCTCAAAATCTTCCCAGGTGACCCTCTCAGCTTTGAATTGAACGTTTCTTTGAGTTCCTTCACATGTGTAATGAACAGATGCAAAGTGATTTGCTCTAACTTCCAATTGTTTTTTTTTTTTAAACAATTTACAAAACAGGGTGCTTTTTCTGCACTTGGGTGACTTTTTCGTCCGTGTGCACTTTTAAAAAGCTGTAATAATGGAAATATGTATAGGGGTAAACTTGGGTTTGTGCCATGTCTACTAAGTTCCAGGAACAATCAGAAATATGCTAGATTGTTAAGTTTTGGATTTACAGACTGATAAAAATGGCAATATTTTAATTTCCCCAAAATGTCAGGGGCTCTACAAAAGAAGTGCATTGAGTGATCATCTTCGTATTCTAGATTTCAGTTTAGTAGGATATAACCTTGCTGCAGTAGAAGCAGGCTGTCGATCGGATAAAGAGTCTTTGAGTTATAGCTTCTTTAAGATGGGTCCTACTCAGAAAAGCTAAAAAATGGCACATTCCTATACAGGATTTAACCACGCAGTCAACTACTGAGGCACTTCACGTTTTTTTCACAGATAGAAGCCATATCAGTCAGTCTGTAGCCAGAAATGTATCTATCTCAAATGGCTTCATGGTAAAAAAAATGTTGGCAGCTATTTGTTTTTTTGCTAAAACAAGTGCATTTATAACCATTATATCCATTGTTAAAATCAAAAAGACAAGGTTTATGACGACAGAAATGCATATTTATGTACACAGACCAATATGAACATAACATTTTAGTTTTGCATGTATGTAGAAACATTTGTTTACCTCAAAAACATTGCAGATACAGTACGTTGTCCAGTTTAAATTCTTGCTAGCTTCATTATACTATCTGAAAAGAATATTCAATGCAAACATATGTCTTGAGATTACACATTTTCAACTCCTTCTGCAGCCTGTACCGTCTGCCAGTATGGTGTTTCATGAAGTTTACAAATACATCCTTTTCTTCATAATTTATTTGCATTATGTTGCCAATGTACCAGTGAGCATCATAAACACAGGCAACATATTTTCCAGGCTTGTACTGATCATGGTCAGCTTCAGGTTCTGCTTGAGGAAGTGTATACACACTAGTACGCTCCAAGCCAAATGAAAAGGACTTCTGTTGATATTGCCCATGGTGAGCTAGAAGAAATACTCCTTCGATATCCAATATAAAATCAACAAGAACTTTGCCAATTTGTGCAGCCATCAGCAGGACCATGGACTTACTGCAGAATGGCACTTCTTCGCCACTAACCATGGTGAGAATCCCTGTGATGGGATTGGTGGAACTGTTTTGTAGCCAGAGCAAGTCTGCAGGCAAATATTGAGATTCAGATTCTCACTCCAGAAGAAACTTCATGAAACAAGAAAGAGAAATGTACAAAAATGTATGATCTCAAGAAATATGTATGCATTAAATATTCCTTTCAGATGGTATAATGAAGCTAGAGAGAATTCAAAGCGGACGACGTATCTGCAGCGTTTTTGAGGCACAAAAATGTACCAACATACATACAAAACTTAAATGTTATGTTCATATTTGTCTGTGTACATAAATATGCATTTCTGTCGTTATAAACCTTGTCTTTTTTATTTTGACAATGAATATATGATTATAAACATCCTGCTTCTACTGCAGCAAGGTTATATCCTAATAAACTAAAACCTACAATATGAAGATGATCACTCAAAGCACTTCTTTTGTAGAGACCCTGACATTTTGGGGGGAAAAAATCAAAAATTCAAAAATTGCCATTTCTAGCAGGCTATAAATAAAAAACTTTATAATCTAGAACATTTTGATGATTGTTCCTTGAAATATCTTTAATAGACATGAAACAGACCCAAGCTTAGCCCTATACATGTTTCCATTGCTGAGCTACAGCTCTTTAAAAGTGCACACAAACACAAAAAGCACCCGGGAGCAGAAAAGGTGGTTACAACACCCTGTTTTGTAAATATTTTTTTAACATTTTTGGACATTTGGGGAAGTTAGAGCAAATCACTTTGCATGTTTTCATTACACATGTGTAGGAACTATAAAAAGAATTTCATCCAAATGTGAGAGGGTCACCTGAGAGGCTGTGGGGGAAAACACCTTGAAAATGAGTAGCCAAGATGGTATTTCACTGAAAATTATGTGAATTTAGTCCTTATACTTTACAATATTAACCCAACGGTTGTTAAATTGTGTTCAGGATATTCAGAACAAACAGAAAATGCATCTAAAATTCATTTGAGTCATTAAGTGTCAAAGTCTTTGGCGAGCTACAGAGAAAGGGCTACTTGGAAATCTCTGATTTATGCATTACTGTGAAGACCCTGGGGACGTTTGTTGTGCTTTTACTAAAAGTGTGTCATTCTAAAGCTCATAATACAGTCTAATTATGCATCCATGAATTGACAATGATATTGTCCCTTAGGTGCATTTGTTGCAAAAATTGCTCGTCCACAGAAGCGTGCGGGGTCCATTCAGTTCAGTCCAGAGGCAGTCGTGGGACAGCACCAAAGCCAGACCTGCCTCATGATCCGGGCCACCAACCTGCTGTGGCGTCCCCTGGTGGATGTCAGGCTCAGTGCAGTCCTCTACCAGGAGTGTGAGGGGCAGGCCTTACACCAAACCTCGGTGGACTTTTATCTGGACCAGTTGGGAGGTCAGCCATGCCCCCTGTTCTTCTTCCCCCTCACGTGGTACCATCCTCTGGACAGGAGGAGCCCGCTGTACCCTGTCCTGTGTGAGAGCTCCACAGCCCACTTTGAGCTGGTGGTGTTCCTCTCGGCGCAGGAGGGCAGTGGGGACAGCTGCCAGAAGAGGACGTCCTATCTGCGGCAGGAGGTGCAGTTCGACCGCAGGTTTGTGCCCGCACTGGGGATGGACAGCCGCGGTCAGTTCAAAGTCAGCCCTCAGTATTTCAGCACGGCTCACTCCAAACCCCTGGACAAGGACTGTGTGGTGCAGATCAACGGAGACGGCAGTGAGCGCATGGAGTAAGCGGAACTCAAAGAGACCTTTCACTTATCGTAGCTATCAATCATTAGATCTTATGAAAGTTTTAGGCTCAAAGCTGAAGATTGACATACAGCAGGACTTCACCTGAAAAGGAAATGCCCTCCAATCAATGATTCGACTCGGATCACGTGCATCCTATGCAGTCACTGTCACTTTAATATCGACCTAAATACAGTGTAATAATGTAGGCAATATTTTTCACAATTTTCAGTTCACTTTGCATTTACAAACAGTGGAATATTTCAAGTTCAGTGTCCAATGTGAAAAACATCATACGAATAAAACCACACACCTAGTTTGCTGTGTGTCATACAGTGACATTGAATGGAGCTAGGAAAACGAATGTTTGGGTAATCCCCAGAGTAATTACCAACACCCATCCATCCATCCATTTTCTCCCACTTGTCCGTTGCCGGGTCGTGGGGGCAGCTGTTGGAGCTGCCCAAATCACATAGCACCAGTCCCCTATGGCTCCTCCTGCAGGTCGTGGGTCTACAGAAGGACGGCCTCATGGTTCCAAACAGGCCTGTTGGTCTCTCATAGGGGCTTCGCCAACACAATATACATATCGTGTACTGGACTTACTTCCATGCATTATGGCATTACACTTAGAATTGTCCTCTTCATATAGTTCGAGTGAACAATTCTTCACACATTGTTTCCCTGCAGCTCAAAGGGAGCTCCTCTCCTTTCAAGGGCATTTCTTTTGCTTAAGGCAAATTCTTGTCAATTCTTGGACTCACCTTGAACTGCAGTTGATCTCTGAGCCACCTTCACATGGAAACATGGAGAGGCTGTAAATCCACAACAAAGCACTCCGATCTGCTTTTATTTGAGTAAAAAAAACATCAACCCATTTGTGATCGAAGCTGAGTCTGGACAAGTATTGTGTCCGTGAACGACTGTAACATGATTATACCAACCAATGCTCATTTTGTACAAAAAGCTGCTGCGGTCTTTCAATGAATGTAAACTGAAATTGTTGAGACACTTGGATGATTAGTAGTTCTTTTACTTTAAAAAATCATTTCACAATTACTTTGTAAATTAATTTAACTTGAGTTAAAAGATGTGAAAGAAATAGTGAATGTTTTGTCATTGGTGTACATTTTATTTTTTAAATACATGTTAAAATCATGTAGGAAAGTTAGTGATGAGAACTGTGATTGTGAATTTGACTTTGTACAGCGTATAAATAAATATTTTCTAAGCAAATCTCAAATTTAAACATCGCCATTTTCTTCCTGTAATCAAATTCATGTACATCGTCGACATTAAATCAGTTTATGAGGAAACCCTGGTCAAACATTGAACTCCAAGCAACAAGCTTGAGGTTAAATACATGAAAACATTATAAAAAATACAAACCGCAATCAAAGTCGTCTTAACAGGTTTATTTTTAGTGCAGTCAGTAACAGACTCCATTTAAACTGGGAAAATAACACCACACATCTTTAAAAGTGCCCAAAAATAGATATATTTCACTCATGTATTTCCATGTTTTATAGATTTGGCATCTCAGTCTGCAAATCTTTGCTCAAACAAAAACAAACAAAAACGACATGTCACATAGGAATGAACGGTATATTCGGACATGCTTGAAATAGGACGAGGCCATTATATGGACCGCACAGAACATCCAAGATAAAGAACCAATATCTCTCAAATCAAAATGTGTCTATGAGGTTTGCGTTTGCGGTACAATGATACATGGAAATAAAGCTGATGTGAAAAAAAAGAAAAGAGTGGCCAGTGAATGCAATAGGTTTTCATGGAATAAGTTTGAGAAAGTGGCGGCAAAGGAAAAATGGATTGTGTGCCCAGATTGTAGGTGGGTTTTCACATGACTTGACATTAGGACATTTTATCATGCAAATGTGTTCATTTGTGTGGTTTTAAATGAGTGTGAAACCCATCTATAGAGGGCAACAGTGCGCTCCTATAGATGGATGTCTTTGGCATATTTTGCATGCCAAATGCTGTTAAACGTGATGGGTAAACACGGAACCCTGGTAATTGTAATTCAAGTAAATATATTAGTGTCGATAATATTGTTCCTTGGAAAAGAATACGCGTGTGTATTTAAGCATGGTTCTAAAGTGCAGCCACTAGTTACTACTTCCGTTTCCATGTATCTTGTAAAAGCAGAGACATTCATAGAGCGAGATCTACGAGAGATTGTAAAGGTTAAAATACAAGAGTTTACATAAAAAAAAAAAAAAAACTGCATATACGGTTAAAACCTCACAGTGAGTTAAGCGTTTAAAGTGAACTTCAGAACAAGAGCGACATTGGACCCACGAAACAAATACAATGAAAATGGTCCGTCATAAAAAATAAAAAAAAACACAGAAAATGTCACGAGTACGAGCTGCTTTATCGCCACTGATCTGGGGTCAGTTTCACGGTGGGTATAGGATCGAATCAGCCATATCATTATGACCACTGACCGTGAAAGAAACGGTACGACAGCACATAACCGTCAGGTGGTCTTAATGTTTAACCTGATTGGCCAATACTTGAGTAAAACTAACCAACAGAAATAACCTATTCTTTTCATCTGAATGTATTTTTTGTGGCATGCATGTTGTGCTGTTTTTAACACCGGATATAAACCGAACACACACACACACGACAATTTGACCTTGAACTTCAGGGTCACGCGAAAAGGCTCGGACAAAAACACACGCCAGATTCAACGACGACTCATTGATGGATGGAGCTTTACCATTGTGACGAGTGTGAACCAGATACTTATAAGAAACACATCGGAAACATTTAAAGAGTTAATTAACCCGGCTAACATTTAATCGCATTGGTCGTAATAGGATTTTACCAGTCGATTATAGATCAGCATACTTGTATTGTGCAAGGTTTACCTCTAAAGTCTGACAAAATCCTCCCGCATTTATCCTGACTTGGGACTACAGTGCTCTGTAAGTACAAGTCTTCTTAAAGGATATTATTTCGTGGTAAGTTTCTGTTTCGGAAACTCAACCAGGAGAGAACAGGAGACGGATGATTTTTGGATTTTTGGGTAACATGTCACTTAAAATGCAGAAAACGACGTTCCAAAGCCAACTTGAGAACTTCTCTCACCCCTGATTTAACAACTTTGGTGCTTCGCCTGATGATTTGTGCAGAAGATGGCGCCGTATCTCACCCCTGTGTTTGACTTTTAATTGTTCATAACTTGCCATGTTTGAGTGACACTGAGTTCCTCTGATTGGTGAGGTTCATCTGAATTTGGGTGGATAAGACGACATCTTAGACTACGCTTTGTACGGAATAGTAAAAAAAAAAAAAAAGACGGTAGTCTGGTTGGCCTGGCTACAAAGGACAGTTATGCATTCATTATTAAAAGGGTCAAGAAAGCCAGTCCCAAGCCTTCATAAATAAAAAGAATTGTGTCAGAAAAGCATATGTAAAAGCTGATTCTGCCAAATTGTTGGAAATGTTTGTAGCCACAGCCTATGTCATATAAGGCGACATAACCTTTATTTAAAGTGTCACTCTCTGAATATGGTCCAACGTCAAATAAAAAAACAAACATAAAACAATTAGCAGATGAATAGTAAATGAACAGACAACATTTTAGTGTTTAAAAACGGTCCTTACCAAAGCGGAGAAATACATTTACTTAAAATCCTTAACAGTAAAAGTGGTTTGCATAAGGCTCGGTTAACCACAGAGACATAGAAACATTAAGATCATCTGCATATCTAAATCGCCGTTCGCAGCTTAAGTCTATCAATGCTATCGTAACATAAAAATGCTTACAAACTTGACGACAACCTTCTCCAAACATCAAAATGATCAGACTAACTTCTGACTAGCTTCATTATAGGCGCTTCAAACCTTCCCGCGTACTGTACTATTTTCTGTTGCGTTTTGTGGCACCGTGAACTAAATGAGGTATTGAGGCGAGTCGTATTTTGAAAGTAAAGTGCCAAATTGTGCCAGATTTAACCTACGCCGATGTGAAGCTCCCATGTAGAGCTTCTTATTTTTTTTCTTCTTTACTTTGACCTTGCGATCACGAGCAGAAAGCAGACTGCAGCTGTTTGAACGCCGCGCGCCTCTGCTTCCTGTCCTCCTCTTGCCTCTTCTTCTCCTCTTTCTCTTCTCGGATCTCGGCTTCAAACTTGCTGCCCTGAGAAAGAGCCTGCGCCTGGAAAGACAATATATATTAGTTTTACTTAGTACTTTCTCAGTGCACTAAGGGTTGACGTGACGCCAGGCAAACACAAGAGGGCAGCACTATCAAGCACAAAACGGATTCAAGGTGAAAGGCAGAGTTGTGAACTTACTGATATAAGGTGAACAACTGTGACCTCTTAACCCTCTGAACCGAGAACATTTTCTAAAGTTTGGCTTTACCCAAATCTAAAAGCTTTTAAAAAAAAAATAAAAAAAAAGGGGTCAAAATACCGACGAGGATGTAAACGCAACAGAGGCGTGACAAAAACGTGGCAAAAAGAACAACAAAAGGGTAACAGAAAAGTGACAAAAAAGTGATGGAAAAAAAGATCAGTTTAGATAGTTTTGTAGGTCTTAGTTTTCAAATGTGGCGTTACTCTGGCCTATAGAGTGTAACCTTTTAGATTTGGGTAAAGCTGAACTGAAGAAAATGCACTTCACGTTAAAACACACTCTAATTTTACTGATGACAAACTGCAATCTTGATTTAGGTTTATTTTATTATATTAATGTGAAAAATGAAGCAAGGGGAAGCTGAATCGATCGCCAAAAGGCATAAAGTTGTAGATGTGACATTCCTTTAAAACTAAAATAACAGAAAAAAGGCCAGAGTAACAGTTTGGGCAGAGTGAATATATTTAATATGTCGTACGGCAAAACTTTCAGACAGCACCTCCTAAAGGTCGCCCATTGTTGATTTGGAGAGGTGTTTCGGAGCATTACCCATTTGTAGAAGCTATCCGCTTTTTAAATTCAGCTTTTTCATAGATGGTGTTATATTTTTCTTCATATTGTTGGACAATAATTGAATCCATTCTTCGTTCTATCCATGAAATGGTCCCTGTGCCACTGGCTGCAATATGATGATGGATCCACCCGCAGGCTTAACAGTAGGACAGATACCGTAATTTCCGGCCAGCCGCTACTTTTTTCCAACGCTTTGAACCCTGCGGCCGGTGTATAGCCGCCAACAGGCACTAGAGGCACTCTCTAGCAGTAAACGCAAAAGTGAGACGGGCTTTGCGAAAGATTATGCGCTGAAGAAGACACTACGGTAGTTTCAATTTTGAGCGGTAATTTTGCGCATCATACACACCCTGGGGAGCGGTCTGAGCTGGAGATGTGGCCACAACGTGGACGGGTTACACGTCACATCCCTACACTTCCACATTGAGGTCGGCTACACTGGCCATTTCTGCATGCCTTTTTTATGCGTTTATCACTGCCGTCCCTGCCGCCCTCCCTCTGCACCTTTCTCCAGGATGAGGTGTCTCTTCCTCCTCATCCACGCCTTGGGCCGCTTTGAGCGGATGCACGGCACTATGAAAACCAGCAGCTTGTATTCGAGTGCGGCCTGTATGAGTACAAGTACAAATTTAGCTGGCACGGCTTATAGGAAGGTGCGCTTAATTGACAGAAATTTACGGTATTGATTCCATGAAATTCTCTGCCCCAGACTCCTGTCAAAAAGTTCAATTTTAACCCGACTCGTCCCCGGGAGTGGAGTCTGTGGGCGGGCACGCCTCTCCTCTCTCCCGCGGACCTGTAGTTCAACCTCTGACACAGTTCTTTGAGTTTGGAAGGGTGCAGGGCTCCTGTCGGGGCCGTGGCTGGACAGGACGCTACACACTGCAGTTCTCTTGAAGGCCCCCACCCTTCTGCGGTGTCTTTGAGACGAGACTGCGAGGCCCAGACGACACGGCGGCTCTCCATGGAGAGGTGAGCTCTAGTGGAGGTGGATCAGCTCAGGGCAGGGACAGGGTTTTATTCGCCCTACTTCCTCGTCCCTTAGAAAAACGGCGGTGTCCGGCCAATTTTGGACCTGTGCATCCTCAATGGCTGTGTTGCCAAACGGCCGTTTCGCATGCTCACAGTCAAGCAGCTGCTGCCAAGTGCGTGGATTCGGCCCTGGACCCGCTTCGTCGTCAGGGTCTCCGAATACTGACCTACATCGACGACTGGCTGGTCCTGGCTTCCTCTCCACGGGATGCAGAGGCTCATACAGCCAGAGTGCTAGAGCACATCTCCCGTCTAGGCTTTGTAGTCAATCACGACAAGAGCCTGCTGCAACCGACCCAATGGCTCCAATATAAAACATGAGAGGCAGGCGGCAATACTGGACCTAGGTCGGGCCGCACTGGACGGGCCTCAGATCTACCCTCAGCGGATCCGCTCACTGCTGGGCATGATGGTGTTAGCTCACCCGCTGGTGAAGCTGGGCCTGTTCCATATAAGGAACCTCCAGAGGTGGTTTTCCCCATCTCGGAGGGATGTCGAGGCCGGTGTGCGTTCCCCCGGCGGCGCGGAACGACATTGCCTTCTGTTGGCTCCGAGAGGGAGTACGAATGGGTCAAGCGGACCGTCATGTGGAAGTGTTCACAGACGCCTCCCTGACCGGTTGGGGCGGCATGCTGGGTCATCACTCTCCAGGCGGAGTTTGGTCCTTGCCTTTGAGACACATCAACCTCCTGGAGTTGGAAGCAGTGCAGAATGTTCTCTTGCACAGTCTGGAGGGTCAACATGTGCTGGTCCGGACGGACAACACCACTGTGGCCGCCTATCTGAACAAGCAGGGAGGGACCAGGTCCCTCGCTCTCCACAGTCTGGCGGTGGAAATCCTACTGTGGGCGGACACCCACCTAGCCTCTCTGACAGCCTGCCACATCCCCGGCGAACGCAACGTGGGCGCCGACAGGATGTCCAGGGGAGGCGACTTGTGGGACGAGTGGATCCTGGCTCCAGAGGTCGCGGCTGAGGTGTGGCTCCGGTGCGGCAGACCGATAGCCGACCTTTTCGCAAGTGCAGTGAACGCACAGTGCCCACTCTGGTTCTCACTCAGGTCAACATACGGGCCTCCTCTCGGAGTGGACGCTTTGGCCCGTCGGCCATGGCCGGTAGGCCTCCTATACGCCTTCCCTCCTCTCCGGCTTATGGCGTCTCTACTTCACAGGGTGAGAGCGGAGCGGGTTCTCATTCTTGTGGTGGCCCCGGACAGCCCAAGTGCCAGGTGGTACCCGGACTTGGTGGAAATGGCTCTTGCCCAACCGTGGCCTCTTCCAGACTGGCCCGACGCCCTAGTCCAGGCCGGGGGAGGCCTCCGCTCGTGCCCGGTTCTGGGGCACCAGCTTATGGTTTGGAAGCTGAGAGGGGGAAGTTGCTTTGTTTAGGCCTTCCCCCCTCGGTGGTGGCTACGATCCAAAGGGGTCGAGCCGAATCCACAACCAGGGCCTACGAGGTCCGATGGCGGCTTTTTGCTGAATGGTGCTCTGGTAGGACTTTGGATCCCACATCTAGCGCCATTGAGAATGTGTTGAGTTTCCTCCAGGACCTACTGGACAGGGGCAGGGCAGCCGCAACTCTGTTTTTTTTTGCGGTGGCCATCACCACTGGTCACATGGGGTTTGGTAGTTTTACAGCCCGTAGTCACCCCCTGGTGAAGCGATTCTTGTGGGGAGCGTGCCGGCTCAGGCCGCCGTTGTGTCGAACAGCCCCGTTGTGGGATCTTCAGGTGGTTCTCAAGGGCCTATCCAGGCCCCATTTTGAACCCCTTGGCAGGGCAGACATTGCCTGTTTGTCCTACAAGACGGCGTTGCTCTTGGCTCTGGCCTCGGCTAAGAGGTCGGGCGATCTGTGCGCACTTTCTGTGCATCCGTCCTGCTCGTCTCTCCCTGCTGACGATAGTCTAATGGAGCTGTGGCCCAACCGGGCCTTCCAGCCCAAGGTCATCACGTCCTCCTTCAGGTCCAGGGTGGTCAGAGTGAGACCCTTCGTCCCTCCTCCGCACGTTTCTGTGGAGGATCAGCATCGTCACAGCCTTTGCCCGGTGAGGGCTGTGCGCTGTTATTTACATCGGACGTCTGGCTTCAGACGGTCAGATCAATTGTTTGTTCAATTTGGAGCTAAGAATCAGGGTGCCCCCTTGTTCCCCAAGCGTTTGGCCCACTGGGTCTGCCTCGCTATTCGCATGGCTTACAAGGCGCAGGGGCTGCCACCGCCGGTGATGAATAGGGCTCACTCCACACGTGGAGTGGCGCCCTCCGTGGCGCTGTTCTGAGGCACGTTGGTGGAGGAGATCTGTCGAGCAGCCTCTTGGTCCTCTTCTTCGACTTTTGTGCAGTTTTACCTGCTGGATGTCGCCTCTGACTTTATCGCCCATTCTGTTTTGGGTGGCGCACTTGGGAGTGGCGGCCTGGGACACACCCATTGTGTTTAGACTTAGTCGGTGTGGTCGGTTCAGATTCCTCAGGCGCTCTTGGGAGAGGCTGCCTTGCACCCTCGTACTTTTGACCGGGCACTCCCAGCCCCTTTTGGTTGGCGGCTGGATGGCGTTCCCGTCTTCTCTGTTTGGGTGAGAGATTATGGTGCCGTGGCTGGTGACTGCACTCCTCACCCAGCCTATGGGCTTCTGCCTTGCTGACACGTCGGACCCAGGCTCGCTCCAATCACTTGAGTCCATGCCTGCTGGGAGTACATTGGTCTCCTCGGCTTCGCGATGGCTTATCAGTGAAAGCCTAAAGGGGTGAAGCAACATATGAAATAGAACCCCAGTTACCTAATGTAACTATGGTTCTATGAATATGTTGCAAAGCCCTTTAGCTTGGGGCCCAGCAGGCAAGTCCTCTCCTCCGACGGCTGAGTTCAATGGGGCAGCGTGTTGGGCTAGGTTCCCTTTTAGGACCTGGGGTGTGCCAGGCTCACAGGTTGATTGGAGCGGTTAGATCGTTTGATCTTCTCAGGCGGGAAGCGGAACTTCCGAGAGATTATGCATCAGCGAAAGCCTAAAGGGCTGAAGCAACATATGAAATAGAACCGTAGTTACATTACGTAACTGGGGTTTACATTTAGTTATATAACATAGGACCCCTTATTTGATGGCAGCTTCAAAATTCTTAAATCCATTAAACTGGAGAGTTTTTTGGAGAGTTTCTGCTTGGATTTCTTTGCAGGATGTCAAAATAGCCTCCCAGAGCTGCCGTTTACTATACTGCCTCCCACCCTCATAAATGTTTTGCTTGAGGCTCCAAAGGTTCTCAATAGGGTTGAGGTCAGGGGAGGATTGAGTCCACATCATGAGTTTCTCTCCTTTTATGCCCATAGCAGCCAATGATGCAGAGGTATTCTTTACAGCATGACATGGTGCATAGTCATGTATGAAGATGATATTGTTGGGAAAAGCACAGTTCTTCTTTTTGTACCATGGAAGAAAGTGGTCAGTCAAAAACTCCACATATTTTTCAGAGGTCATTTTCACACTTTCAGGGAGCCTAAAAGGGGCCGAACAGCTCTCTCAGGATTCCAGGCCAAAGCATGATTCTGCCCCCTCCTTGCTGACGTCACAGCCTTGTTGGGACATGGTGGTTATTGACCAACCATCCACTACTCCATCCATCTGACCATCCAGGGTTACACAGCACTCATCAGTGAACAAGACCGTTTGAAAATTAGTCTTTGTGTATTTCTGGGCCCACTGCAGCAGTTTCTGCTCGTCAGAATTCAATTAACAATTTAGGGCAGGCCGGATCAATGGTTTATGGACAACTGCAAGCCTCTGGAGGGTCCTACACCTTAATGTTCGGGAGACTCCAGAGGCACCAGCAGCTTCAAATACCTGTTTGCTGCTTTGTAGCAGCTGTTCTCTTAAACTGATGTATTTGTCTTGCAGAAACTGTCCATATTGTGCCTTTAGCTGCACAAACCTATGTGTGCTCTGAATCAGCCACACATCTCTTAACAGTACGATGATTATGATTGATCTTTCGTGAAATATCGAAGGTTTTCATACCTATTCAAAGGCATTCATTTCACGCTTTTCATCAGCAAAGAGATCATTTTCTTTTCCATTTTGCTTGAAATTGGTGGTCTGCTTAATAATGGGGAATGTCCTTCAGTAGTTTTTCCCTTAACTGGGTTTACCTGGCAACTAATCATCACAGGCGTCGCAGATTGATGTCAGTGATTCAAAGGCCCTGAGACACAATACCATCCATGGGTTTCATTGAAAAACTTTTTTTTTTTTACCTTTATGGCAGTGATATACAATTTGCATAATAATTTGGAACGCGGTGTACTATGAATAGGTACACACAGTAATGTTTAGATAATTACAAACTTTGAGTGTGAAGAGTGCCGTTTACCTTGGCTTCAAAGAAGTCCTTGGCTCCCATCACTCCCTCTGTGGAGACGTCTATCTCCGAGAGCCGAGCCAGAGCCATGAGGCCGCTCTCCTCCTGCAGCTCCCCGGCTGCCGCACGACGGAAGATCAACAGGAACTGAGAGAGAGGACAGCAGACATTTATAAAGACTTCTAATAAAAATAAAATCTTACTTTTTTTTTACTTAAAGTCTGCCATTACTTTGATGTCTGCTATACCTAACTAATAGTGCCATGAGAAAAACAAGTCCGTGCTGTGGTCATGTCATTTTCAGTCGTAAACATATCATTGCAGTGACCTCTCTGAAGCTGAGTTTCCCGTCGAAGTCCTCGTCCACTTCTTTGATCATGTTTTTGAGGCCGAGGTGGGTCTGAGGAGCGCCCAGCTTCTCCATCATCAGCTTCAGCTCCATCAGGTCAATGAAGCCATCTCTGCCTGTGTCATACCTGCAGCACACAAACCACGCAACAACTCCTTCAATACAGTGCGGTATATCGGACATAATGGTGGAACATAGTACCAGTCAACAGTTAAGCCTTAACCATAACAAACGCGTGTTCATTCTGGTAACCAAGCTTACTTTATGCATTAGTCATGTGCAGTGTACGGGGGCAGAGAGAAGCTTCTGACTCAAAGCTTATGAAAGGCTTTCTGTGTGGGGTTAGCATGTCCACCTCCGTACAAAGACACACATGTTTCAATGCTCCGATTACCCCCCGTGTGGAATGCTGTCTGTGTCTTGTGATTGTCCAGTCCATAAGTCCATCTTGACCAGAACAGCTCCCTTTAAAAGGCACACTGCATAACATTTTGGATTATACTATAGTGTACACAGTAACACAAACGATGCTCCAAATGACCAGCTGGATACAGAAAATGCTATTTTTGCAGTGGGTGATCAAATAATTGATTTGGATGAGGACATAATCTTTTTAAATCTCATACTGCATTTGGCTGACGTTAGTCAAGATCGCCATAGAAACGAGGTGCAGATGTCCCCGCTCCCAGTAAAGTTACAGTCAGGTTAGGAGCAAAAAAACATGTTTGTTTGTTCTTTTTTAAAAGGTATTTTTCAACTATACACATATCTGTAATAAAATAAATGTTTGTATTTTATTCATTGGGTGAAATGATACATTGACGCGGCTTCAAAGTTCAAGAGTTGTCCTCTGAGGTCGGAACTTGGATAATTTTTTTTTTTTTGAGTTTCAGTGTTCCAGTTGTCAAGTTGGAAATTTTAATGAAAGTTAAAAAATAAGAATCATTTAAGCTGCGATGCTGGTAAAAATCCAACATAACTTCCTTGATGTATAAACCCGAACAGTGTGGTTATATATACACACAATTTCATAAATAATGTTACAAATCAATAAGAGAGCGCAGTTGACATTAGCCCCTGAGGGGCATTAGCAACATTAGCATCGCAGAGCTAACCACAGCGCCTCAACTCCTGCACAAGAGCCGAGTGACAGACAGCGAGCAGGCAAAGGTGGTAAAGTGATACGAACTAACTAAAGTGGTAAGAACATAAGAAAGAAAAAAATATTTTAGCTTTTTTTTTACTGCCAACACCGTGCGCCGCCATGTCGTTTTCCCCAACTCGGGGCTTGTGAGGATCGTCCGTCTTTCCCATTGGGAAAATACGCCATAAGGGGGCGTTCCAGTTGAAATTACCCACTGGGAGGTCAGAAATTTCGACTTCTGGACATGTTGCTGCTTTGCTTTAACTATAGTTAGCCAAATATAAAATGTACGTACATTAGGTCCTCTTTCTATATTTTTGATAAAACACTGTCTGTGATTACTATAAGCACATTTGGTATTGCTGATATTGTTAGTTTCCTTTTCAGTGTTTTGCGTTGACCTATAACCAGAAATGTTCCACAGTGTGGATTTAACGTTTTGATCCTCTTTTTTTTCCTTCATGATTTTACTTTAGAACAAGATATAAACAAATAATTCAACATGCTGTGAAGTTGTGAATTGAAATACGTATCTAAAAATCATTGGAGCAATTCCTAGCAGTATTTTTGTAACCATTCTCCTCCTCTGCTCGTTACAGTAAACCTTTGGGAAACCTTGTTACCGAGTGTCTTGCCTCACAGTTGGTATCAGCAGCTGTCCGGGCCCTGATAGAGCCAGTATTTATATCCTCCTTCACAGCAGCTGCCAGCCCACTCTCGCCACTCTCTAATCTGCTCCACTCAGAAAATCGAGTCTTTGTTTCACGCCGCTCAGGGTCAGGGGAGATTTGAGCACACGACATAACGTCATCTCAAAATGCTTCCAAATCTCAGGAGTAAAACTCTGTAATCCAGCTTTAGGAAAACACCCTCGACAGTTTCCGCAAACGGGTGAGATCAATCTGACCAACTGACCCACTTTTAAAACAAAGCTCTGGGAAATGTGAGGAAATCGCTCACGCGCACAGGTCAAAGTGTCTGGACCGGGTCATTCCGGCTGCAAACGGGGGAAAAAATGGCCTGGGAATTGTGCTGCAGACCTTCAAAAGAGCAACAAAACCCCAAAACAATAAGAAAAAAAGTCATGCAACAGTTACAGATCTAGACTTCACCGTGGCTGGAATTTAATGAGCACATTCCCTTGTTGTTAATTACAGTATATTGGGATAAACCGGCACTATCCAGACCTCCTCCTCCTCCCTGAATTCCTGCCTGTTGTTGCGCTCCTCATTGGTATGTGCATGGGCATCTCACACGGGCCACACTCTGTGGCACCAAACTGGGTCGAGCACAAAGCAGACTGATCCATGCTCCCAGGAAACTGTTCCCACAGACGCAAAATGCAAGAAGACGCTCAATTAAAAATACTAAAAATAAGATCCGGCTACGGCCCGGTTTGAAGACCTGTTTTGGTTTAGTCCTGTCACAAGGTCACACATATTCACAGCTTTATCATTTACTTCTGCTTCTCTTAGACAAACAATGGCAGTAAACAGAGGTACAGATTTAAAGGGAAGCTGGTCTCGGTGGCGGTTCTGTGTGAATTAAACATGACTCAGCTGCAGGCTCCATCTCTCTCCTCTTTCAGCTGTTGAGAGTCAAGTAGGTCACTCCCTCTCCCCAGCTCAAAGACCTGATTGAGAGAAGCAGCCTGGTTTAGTCTTTGTAAAAATCACACTTTAGTCCAGGTTTAGGCTTGGCACGGAAGGATCGAACCGCCAACATATTGGTTGGAGTGTGAACATCTCACACAAGTGACGGCTCCAGTTTGATGAAGTCCACACACACACACACACACAAAAAAAGTCAGTCTTTTTCCCCCAATTCAATCATAAATTCATGATTGGTAAGTTTTGTCACAATCTGTGTGTTCAGCTAAACACCATCTATTCTTATTCTTGAGATCAAAACAGGCACTGATGTTGTCAAACGGTGCAGGGAGAGTTCCATCTTCTACTAAATGCTATTAACTTTATTAGCTTTTTCTCCAGTTCGACTTTACCCAAATCTAAGAGCTTCTCGACTGGAGCTTACAGCATCTAGGCCAGGGTAACGACTAATTTGAAAGCCAAGACCTACAAAACCGATCGTAACTTTTTTTGTCACGTTGTCGCCGCGTTTATGTCACATGTGTTATTGTTGTATTGTCGGCTCTCTTGTGGCTTTTCCATCACCTTTTAGTTGCGTTTTCATCCTTGTTTTCGTCTCTATTTTTACGCTTTTGTCAAGAAGCTTTTAGATTTGGGTCATGCCAAACTGGACAAAATACGCTTGGTTCAGGTGGGGGTCAAGAGGTTAACTGAACTGGCCAGCAATATTTAGTTTCCAAAGAGTCGATCAGTCAATAGATTACTTGAACAGACGTGTGATAGCGGTGCCGTCTTCGTGATCAAACTTGTGTTGGAGTCTGTGTTCTTAAACCTTGTACACCAGGTTTGACTTTCCAAGTATCATCTCATTAAATATTGACCTTCGAAGTACCACCAGGCCTAGATCAAGATCAAATCAAGACTAAACGGGCTCTAAAGGATTTGACTGAATATTGTCCACATTAGGTGTCTAAACCAGGGAAAGTTGTTGAAGCCAGAGACCGCAACATAATTGCGTACAAGTTAACGGGAATGTGTTTACTGTTATTGTTACAAAAACACCGCCCTTCTAACCTTTAAAAGTGAATGTGTTTTATTGCTGTGCATTGTATGGTTTGACATTTTCTAAAGAGCGCGTGTAATCTCGGCCTACAGCGCACTTCCTGTGGCTCTGGCCCTCTATATTTGGGCTGAGTCGGATCAAAGTCTTGCTGCTGAGACTGGCCCATTGTTTGGTTTTCCACTGCTTTTCCCTCGAGCCTTATCCACAGATGGGACCTCGATAATAAGACCCCATTCAGATCCAAGTTACGCTCTCCTCTGAGGTCTGAAAACGGCGGGTCCAGTCTGGATTATGTTTCAGATTTCAGTCCTGTTGATGGGTTTATAAAAGACCCTTTGGGGCATCCACCCGAAACTGACCCACTTCGGAGCGGCACAAGAGTCGGGCAATCAAGTGGATATCGAGCTATAATAGAAGCAGCGGAACGAGGGGTAAAGGCGGCCAATAAGTGGAGTAAACCAAGACCAAAATCTAGACGTACTAGGACTAAATACCAAGGGCTAAACTAGGCCCACAGCCTGAACTTAACGACTTAAAGAAACTGCCAGATTTAAAAACACATAAGACTAATAAGACAAAGCATGGACTAGCCCGAGACTGTTTGAGCAAGACATTTATTTTGACTTTTTTAATGTTTATATATAATCAAACAATGGTTCATCACCTTTTTGACCCATTAACCCCCGACTTAACTGAGCACATTTTCTCCAGTTCGGCATTACCCACATCTACAAGCAAAAAAGTGGCAAAAGAGCGACAAAAACGTGCCGGAAAAGCAACGATAACACAATTTAAAAAAGCGACAAAAACACACAACTAAATAGTGATGAAAATGTAAAAAAACAAAAAAGAAAGCCACAAAAGAGCGACCAAAAAAATAAAATAAAAAAAAAGACACGACAGAAAAAAGTGGGTTTGTAGGTCTTAGCTTTCAAGTGAGGCGTTACACTGGCCAATAGGTTGTAAACTATACAAATATATATTTGGGTAAAGCCAAACTGGAGAAAATGTACTCAGTTAAGGTGGGGGTTAAGAGGTTAAAGGACTAAACATTAAGTTTGTGTAAGCGCTCAGCCATACACAAGCTTTCCATCCAAAAGGTTTCTGTCGTCATTTGTATGACTAAGTTTAGGTGTTGGGCATTTGACTTTGTGGCTTTTTTGTGCATCACTGCAATATGGATAGTGCTTCACCTGATAGTAATATTTTTATACAATTAATCATTTCACATTTAAATGATTTGATGATAAATGACCTACAAAAGATTTTGAACTAAACCAGGAAGAACCATGGCGACACTCGAGATCTTTTCGAGTCCTTCTAAATCTAAAATGTTTGACACCAGAATGTCAGCTACTCACCGTTCATCCATCTTCACATGCATTACCTTTGGGAGTTGTAAGAACCTATACCATCATTCAACTAGGGGCCTTGGGCGGGTGCACAGTGGACAATAGCCAATAAGTAATTTGAGCACTCATTGACTCACATTCTTTCTTACAGCCTTGTCCTTTTGCACCAAACCATATCTACATTTTTGTGGTGAAAGTCAGAGATATGACTGAAAGGAAAACTTTGCAACAGTCAATAGGCCTTTTTTGCCGTTACATTGTTGCATTTCTTTTGTGTTCCGTCTTAAAGTTCTGGGTCAGGAGTTGGAAAGAGAGAGAGCAGTGTGCATTCAAAATCACAGAGTGTGGAGATTTTGCACTGAAACCGTCTGCTGTGACTTCCTGTTTGCGTTGGGCTATTTTCTGAGACGGGTCTTGAGAGCTGGAGGTGAGATAAGCAGCAGTGTTCAGCTCGGTGTCAGCCACAAGCCACTCCAGGGCTCCATTTGGAAATTCCTGTGGGACGCGCAACTTCACAGTCCCATCACAAAACCAGAGCGAGAGGATCGAGGGAGCAGTCTCTACGGAGGAAATCAGCATGACATCACTAGCACTCAGAGTTTTGGATGAGCTTGAGTCACAACTTTAGGGAACCATCTTAGATTCAGATTTGTCTTCACTTAAAAAAAACAACAACTATATTTTAAAAGCAATAGAAAAAATGTGTTTTGCTGTGTACCATTAAATATGCACTGCTGTTTTTTAGGGCACATATCCTTCTAATGCATCACAGACATGAATTTGTGTATCAAATAGGTTTGTTTCAGGTCTACTAAAACATCTCAGCGATTGAATCCAAGTGATGAAGGTCCAGCCCTGACGACATCACTCACATTGTTTGTTTGTTGTATCATCTGCACAAAGCTGTCTCTTGTCCCGAACAGGCCGAGGGTTCGCTCATGAGAAAACACACTGACACAATAGAGGCCCTTATCCTCAGACCTGCACCGAGAACGACAGACCACAATATAAACCAAACAACAACAACACATCATCCCGCTGGACAAGGAAACAATGCGTTTTATATTACACTCTCAATAGCACACAATGCATCTACTTTTGTGCATTTGAATACCAGGCAGCCACTGTCATTGACTAATTCGGTCTGTGGTGGCTGAAGGCTCTCCCAGCATCTATGGGCCTGAGGTGGAGTACCCTGGCCAGAAATACACCAACAACTAGGCTTTGCTGTGATGTGTATCATATTGGAAAAACCTTTATCACAATACTTTAAGACATCGTGCATGTTGTATATGAGGCTGCAGAGCGCCACTGCTTTTACACTCAATAATGGACACGAATTCTGCCAGAACAGGAGAGTGCAGAACTATACAAATATGCACTTGAACTGCCAAACACTATGACACAGTTAGAAAGGTTCGAAAATGTTTTTTCAGACTATTTTATGTCACAGGCGCACCCTGAGTTCGGTGACTCACTCGAACTCAGATCCAGACAAAATAAATTATAACATTATAAAAAGGCTGGGTGGGTTCAGGGTTGTTTTAAACCAGCTGTGATGCGGAGAATCAAAAAGGAATGTGCCTTTGCACTTTTCAATGTACTCTGTCAGACTGAATAACGTTTGGCTTATAATTTTTGGAAAGTCAGCTTGTGCCACATATTGGAATTTCTTATAGAATATTTACTGTATCAGCCCCTATCGTGATATGCATTGTATCATGACAAAGCATACAATCCCCATACAGCTAACCATTCACTTTCCCTAACATGCAGAGTTCATTAGAATGCACAATTATTGTAAGTGAAGCAAAATGTAATTAAAAGTTTATAATTAGCAGATTGTAAAGACAGCTATCCTTCACAAACGACAACAAGTATCTCCATAGAACCTTATAGCCTCCTAACCCAGTACTTTAGACCTTCACAGAAATGTTCTGGAATGAGACAAAACCAAAAATAAGAAACCAAAGTCAAACCAGGGTAAATACTGGATATCATAACTTGTCTGCTTCTTCTAGGCGCATTGAGTTGCCTTGTGTACGAAATGCGCGGTATAAATAAAGTTGCCTTGCCTTGCCTTGCCTTCTCCAACCTGAGTGACAATTGAGCCACTGTTTGCTTCCACCGATAAGATTACAAAGGCTCTTTTAGATGCCTGTAAGTCATCGAGTGCAGAGTCAGAGTATGCAAGTGTGCCCCACATAGTTTTATAACTGAACACTTGACATCCGAGTCTGGATCGATCTTAAACCAAACCGTTTCAGATGATTGGCAACAGCTGCCAATACTCTTCCACACAGCAGCTCTGCCCTGAACACTTCACTCTGGTCCCGAAGAAGAGCGAGACAGAGACTGGACGTAGTGACCTGTCAATCACAGCCACACTAGTACTACTACACAACAGTCCTTTTTTTTTTAATAGCTTTCAAATTGATTTGTGGTTTCTACGAGTCTAGTTTAATAACATTAAAGGTATACAGGAGGATTTTCCCTAATTTTAGGAAAGAACCGCCCTCTCCACATTTTGAAAAAAATGCACATGCGCAACGCTCTACCTGCTCCCGAGAGGGAACGCCTTCTAAAACGTGTGCGAGAGACATGCACGAGCCCAGTTCTCCTCGTGCACGCTCTGTTTACAAGTCACTGTCGGCATCGCTCACACAAGCTCACTTTCCAAGAAGATTTGCACTTTTTCCACAATGTCAGACTCCCCACCGGTAAGTGAAAATCTATTACAACCATCAAAATTTGTTTTAAAGAATATGTATAAAGCCAATCGTAATCAGGGATTGTGAATACAAAATGTTTCGTGTCTATGTAGCGTTACGAGCATAAACAAGCTATCATTTAGCATCTAAATTGTTTTATTTCATTTATGTCCGTTTAGAGCTTTCAAGAGGACAGTCTTGTGGGATCAGATATGGACTACGAGCCCGTTCCCTGTGCATCCCGACCAAGATCCAGGAGGGGGGGTGCGCCTAGAGGCCGCGGGAGACGAGCTCAGAGCACAAGACCTCCAAGAGCCAGCACCAGCCAAGAGCAAGGAGAGAGAAGGGGAGGCAAGGGTCGGGCTAGAGCCCGTGGCCGTCTGCTAGCTGACCTGTCACGGGAGGACTTCAAAAGGGTTGAAGAACTTCATAAACAGAGGATTGCAACTGAGGAGGTATGTGTACACATATAACCGCTAACTTGTTATTTTTTTGTCGCAAAATACGTCACAGGCTAACTTACAAACTCTTATCAGTACAAAGCATTACTATTGTTATTGTAATATTACTGGTCCAGGGTGTCAGACAGACAGTGTGAGACGTGATCTTTCCTTTTGTTATTGTAATGCTCCCTCCTACATTGCGAGGCAGACAGTGAACAGTGAATACACTCAAAACTGGAGTGAATGTACTGCACTTTTCCCTTTTATTAGAAAACGTGTTCACATTTCGCCTGTTCAATGGTTTAGAAAGCTGTGTGTCAAAGGGCTAAATAGAACATTTTTTTAAGTGTGATTTTGTTTTAACAGGCTAGGATAAAGAGACTGACATTAGAGGAGTGTCAACAACTTCTACAAAGATGCCTCAGTCGTGAACCGAGTCTCATCTTTGACCTCATGAGTCTCACCCCTGATCCCCCTCCACCAGGCCCTCCTAATCCACAGGCACCCAACTTGTGTGTCTGTGGAAACTGCAGAAATATGCCAACACTGCTGGAACAGAAATGCTGTCAACAACAACCACAAAACTGCACGTCACTGTTGCCACACATAGAGCTGTACATCTTGGAGGAAGGTGTGCTGAGACTGGCCAGGCGAATCTGGAATGACCTTAGGGCAGAGGTGGACATCCAGGAGACAGGAGAAAGTCACAGACAGTTCCGCTATGCTGCATATAGGAACTTTATTGTCTGGCAATATGGTGTTCTGGGACCAGGAGTTAGAATTGTTATAGCGTCATGTTGTGTGTGGAAAATTAGAGATCGTTTCCCGGATTCTAATGGTAATTATGTAGGCTTTATTCCGGCCAGAGTGTAAACCTTGTGTACTCAACGTAATTCTTTGTGCTTTATTCCAAGATACCTCATCAGGTAAACTTGCACCATAAAATAAGCTGGATCAATACATGTGTGTATTTTATGCTAACTTTTTGTTACATGTACTATTTTGATTGATGTTGATAAAGTTTCTTACAAAGCATATCTTTGTCCATGTACTTCCATCGAGTTTCCCATACTTCTCTAAAATATTTGTACGTGGCTTTAAAAAGTTCACAAAGGACAATGTATGTAGGCTTGTACAGTTGTGCTCTAAAGTTTACATATCCTGGCAGAATGTTTTTACTTTTTTTTTTCCACTCAGTGGTTGTGTGAAGCCACTTATGGTGAAACAGTGTTTGCTCTTTTTAAATAAAATGACCCTTTTCAAAAGTTTACACACCCCTGTTCCTAATAATGTGTATTTCCCCCTTAGCATCAATGACAGCTTGTAGTCTTGTGGTCATTGTGGAGAATTTTCTGTATAATCTAATGGTAAACCGGCCCATTCTTTATCATAAACATGTGCTGTATGTGATAACGGTTTAGAACTTACATATACAAATATCAACGCAATTTGAGATAGCCATATGCAGATTTTGTCTTTTATTTGCTCAAATGTATAAAATTATATGCTGTTCTTTTATACATGACATACATTCACCATAAAAATTATTGATTTGCGCATTATGTACAGGGGAAATGAAGCACACGTATGTCACTCCTTTTGAAGCACCACATCTACAGGTCATGTGTGAGATGGTTGACCTTTAAAAAAAAATATAAATAAAATAAGTTTACATATCAGGACTTTATCCTATGCAACAGCAGCATACACTGTAGAGCAGGGGTAGGCAACATCAGGCCAAGGGAGTCAAATCTGGCCCTCCTGCATAAAACATGTGGCCCCCAAGATCATTATGAAGAAATATTATTCAATAAATAGGAGACCAAATACCTGATAAAGCACTCTAAAATGTTGAAAATACTGTCAATATTTTCACATTTCCTTCCAAAGCACTCCTTTAGATCATAAATGATGTACAAAGCTAATATTTGTGCTTTATTTTGGACAAGAATTGTAATTTTCGGCCCTTGGCATTTGGGCAATGAAGAAAATTGTCCCTCAATGACAAACCTGCCTACCCCTGCTGTAGAGGATTGAATTCAACAAAATAAGGCACTTGACTCGAATACAACTCACCTAGCCCTCTGCGGGCTTTCTTTTCCTTCAATTCTTGTACTGTTGGGGCAGGGCCACCGGACAACAGCCCCAGCCTTCGTGGATCATGAAGTGCAAGAGGCTGCTTTCCTGCCATCCCCCTAGGAGCCAACAGTCTTGAATGGAGAATAACACTCTGTAGATCTGTAATGTACTTGTAGGTTTTTGGGTTCTTGATGGTGTACAGCCGCCACATCTTTGATCTTTTGTTAAAAATTCTGCCATACCTTGGAGGAGTAAACAAAAACATGTCAATATTGCCATTGCGTGTATAGTATAAATTATGGATTATAGATCAGTGATAACTTACTGATATGAGCCATCTGCATTTGTTCGTGCTCCTCGGTTTAGGTGGTAGTTATAATCCAGCCCTGCCAACAGGGTCCGAGCATAGTACACTGGTGGTTTGAAGCAGAAGCGCTTTGAGGCGTACATAAGTATGTGGTTATGGAAGGACTCCAGGTCTGAGGTTGATCTATAAAACAAAAATAAAGAAGCAAATAAGACAATGTGTGAACCTGGCATTTTCCAAATTTTGATAAAGCAAATTGGTGGTTTGGAATGCAATTGCACTACAAAAATGTCTACCTGAAAGAGAGATACTTGGGTATATTTTTCAACCAGCGTGCATCGTAAACGATCTTTTGGAGTCTTCCATGTGCTGCAGAGCCCTTTGGAATCCATTCTTTATTCCGGTCTTCCTCCAAAGGACCATGTCGACAGGCCCCAAAGTACCACTCATGTTTGCCAGTTACATGATGCAGAACTCCTGTCCAAAGATCCTGTAATCAAATGTTTTCACTCAGTAAATTATGCGTACTATTAAAAAAAAAAAAAACATTTGACAAACACCCTTTATATATTAGTATACTCTAATTGTGTAGTAATATATACAGTAAATAAAAACTTACGTTGAAAGCTTCAAAGGTCTCTGCTTCCTTACAGCTGTACCAAAAATGATTGCAAATGTCTCTGTTCCAACTCAGAAGTAGTGCACAGTCCTTCTCATGTCCAGCCTAAAAAACAAATTTATTGAATTAGATTAACTGGTTCCTTGCCAAAAAAACAAAAAAAGGTCTCAATAACAGTAAACATACAGCCAGAATCTTTTTACTTAGGTTCTTTGCACCGTGCCAGATATCCAAACTGTGTTTCACACCACAGTCTTTGTATTGGCCATTGTCTGTCAAACATCAAAGCAGTATTATTATTCATTGAACATCAAATCTGTCTATATGTAACTAATATTGCATAAAGCCACGTACTAAAAATTGCTGATATTTGAATATTAGCATCAGTGCAAAATTCCTTCACATTCCCCAACTTTGGACGGAGTGTGTCTAAGGTCTCGATGAATGTCGCCTTCTCCATAGCTACAGAGTTCCCTCCGACCTGTCGTTTGTCCATATTGACAATCGACACAATACTTTGTGTCGTTCTCCATGGTGGTGTATGTGCAGAATTCGGCACAGAACCCAGGACTGTCCATCCTAGCATCACCTTATAATGACAAATATAAATGGGTTCAATGTTTTGTTAATGTATAAAACAATAACGACAGATAATATTGCAAGTTGCAGAGATGTTATATACTAACCAAGGAGCACAACAGAGTCCTTTGAACTCAACTGGCTGATGACATTGCTACTCTCCCTCTTCCAAAAATCTTCAATGTTCGACAGACAAAATTTGGTTTGGATTTTGTAGAATGTTGTTGGGTCGATCATCCCCAAGTTCATAAACTTGAAGAGCAGAGCTATTTTCCGGAAGTTGTTACCAGACAGGAGGATATTTGCACCCAACATAAAATCGCCAGCGAGCATTCCATATTTGAAATATCGCTGTGAACTCCACTTCCAAACAGTGTGACCATTTGGACATATCTGTAAGAGTGCAAGAGTTGAGCGCCACTGCAGAAAATGCCACTACTGAAATGATTTTGAGATTTAAATGTAAACATGTGATACTCACCCATTCCGCAATGACTGCAGAGCACCTTGATTTTACAGAAACCTCAAATGGCTTAGCTGCATTACAGGGTGCCTTTGTGATTGAATTCTTCACTGTGCATTTTTCAATTGGAAGAATAAGGAAGTCCAGCAACTGCTTTATAATGTCATGATAGACTATGGATGCGGGCCTGCCGATTACGTCTTCCTCTGTGAGGACCATTGGTGCGTCTGGTGGAGTGGCAACTTCCTGGCTTTCATCTTCATTACCTTCCGGGTCATCGTGCACTGTCTGATCAAGGCCAATCACAGGATAATCCTCTAACGACAGTCCATTTGGGAGAGCAACACCAGACCTGCAAATGTAAAGAAAAAGATGAGTCACACATCACCCAAAGAGCAAAAGCTTCTGCCAGCCACTCCAGTGCTAATTAACAACTATTACAAGTCAATAGGATGCTGGAGACAGAGACATTTCATTTACATGTGTTGGAGACACCGCCCGGAATGTCAGACAGACCTTTCAAACACCTACAAAGGGTTTTACGTACAGGTGATAGCTCTAGTAGCAGTTTTTTTCATCTTTATTGCTTTCAGAGATTGATTGCAGGAAGACGTTCTTTTGGAAATGCAACAATAAGGTTTACCCCAATGAAAATCGCATCAACATATTTTCCATTACAAAATGAAAAAATAATAATAATACCTTATGCAAATATGAGGACCCAGGTCGTATTCTTCATCCACATCAGCTGGGGTTTCACTGGTCTCATCTTCTGAGAAATCTACCTCCTCTGTCTCATCTTCTGAGGATGACTGTGATTGTGTCTCTGTATCCGGAGTCCAAGTTTCATCCCATGTGTCGTCATCCCAGTCAATCCTTTTGAATAAAGTAATTTTAGTGCCCCCTTCAGTACCATCCCAAATAAACCCAAAAAACAGTAATACTTACATTGAATTGTGTAGATTGTTGAAGGAATCTTCTTCAATGTCAACTATATTTACACTAGTTGAGGCCCTAGAAAATATATTCAGTAAATTACCAAATATAAAGCAAAAATAAATAACATTCAAAATAACATCTGCACAGAGATGTTGAATTATAATTACCCTGCTTCCTCTTGTGGAATAGTTCTTCTTTCTTCCTCACTGCTACTACTGCTGGCCATTTTCTCAACTCCCTTCACAGAGAAATCACCTTCTCTGTAAATTACACAAATACAGAATATAGATAATGTTGCTAATCCAGCCACAAAAACAAGGAATAATTTCTACTAAGAAATATGTAGCTTGATGATAAATATGACAATAACTTACCGATCAGACAGTGACTCCTGAATTGTGGACACAGCTGGAGGCCGGGGTCTGGCCCATTGAGTGTGTGTCAGTGGAGTGGATGTAATTTTATCATAGCTGTAACAAATATAGAATTATACACATTAGTTGTTTGTTCTACCAAAGTACAAGCATAACACATCTTTTATATTTTAGTGCACATATATGCATCACAGTAGATTGTATGGAAGGGCATCCAAATTTGGCTAGCAGCGTCATGCAATACAAAATATCAAATGCCCTTCCATGTTTTATTTACTTATAATGATAGATTGATTGAGACTTCAAGAACAATGGAGAAGTAGCTTGTTGCTTTTGTCTAATTTATACTATGGTGACCATTGGGATTATCCAAAATGAACACACAAGATTTTAGATCATTTCAGCGTGATGTCTTTTACCATTTGTCATAAGGCTACTTTAGACAAATGGAGAGCTTTCCCGTGTCTGCGCGGCGCGTGACCTGTGCCAAGGCTTCGCTAATCAGAGCCTACATTAGGATAAACTTCTCTCCTAATAACTACTCGGTCGATTATTCTCAAATCATAATCCAAAGCATACCACAACGATCCTCTTCTGAGTTCGTTTCCAGTTAGTGATTGGCCCGCTTTTAAACGACATTACTTAGTAAATGGATGCAGGAGCGGGTGTTCTACACGAGCTGCTACTCTGTTTGTTTGTTTGTTTGTTAGCAAAGGCTCCGAGCCATGAGGGAGGAGGGGCGGCGGGTACGCGATGATAAAGACGGTCACTCAGATAGATCTCATCTCATCCATTTTTATGTTTAAGAACTTTCATCGCAAAAATGACTGCTAGTACATTTAAAAATCTTGACATGCCTTTGTTTGGGGGCTGCGGTGAAGATTAGGAAATGTTAGCAGACCTGTGGCCATCGTAATAACTACTGACGATGCAAATTACAAACTAAATAAACTAATCTACCCTAGAAAGTTACAATATACAGTTACAATGTACACTTTTACTAGAAGTGATTTTAAATGGATTTCTCCAAATAGAATGCCAAACTTTACCTGTCGAGTAGAAACTTCGCGACTGAAGCGTCAGTGGGAAGCCCAACGTGTGCTTTCAGCGCACGCCATCGTGTGAAAGAATCTCCCAAAAACACTCTGGTCTTGTTTCTCTCTTCTGAAGCCTTTCTCTTCTTCTCATAAACCTCGAAGACACTTTTTCTCTTGCGACTCTCTGCCATTTTCAAAGCACCCGGTGAGAACTGCGAGCTACAGTGAAAAGCTGAAGGCGAAGCTCAACATATACACCTGAAAGTGCGCATGCGCAAAAAAACGAAAACTACCCAGGAACGAGCACGTACGACGTCCTTACGTAAACATATCACCAGAATGATTGACAATCAGGAGGACCAATAGTCTTGATGATCCACCCGGAAAAAGAACATCCTCCTCTACACCTTTAAGCACTGTATCAACCAAAGAGTCGCCCATTTACATACCTTGGTTACCACAGGCTAATTAAATTCTTTACAGCCAACAAGCTGCGGATACATCTGAACAACTACAGTGGTTTATTATAATTAATCTCACCCAAAAGTGTTTCTGATGTTTAAAATGACTGCTTTGTTTAACCATCGTTCCATTACAACATGAATTAGTGTAATATTATGACGGAGGCAGCACAATAAATCATTTTTAGCCTACAGGTGAAACTTGGAAAATGATGTTTTTTTTCTGAATGTCGTGAAAAAGTTCATTTATTGTACTACAACTTAAAATGTGAAACTAATATATGATATAGACTCAGGACACGCAAAGTGACATGTCAAGCCTTTGTTCGTTTTAATTTGGAGGATTTTTGCTTACAGCTTAAAAACAGTAAAATCTCAGAAGATTAGAATATTACATGAAATCGTGCGGTTGCGTGGCATGGATGCTCTCAGCCTGTGGCACTGCTGAGGTGTTATGGAAGACCAGGATGCTTCAACCAGAGGAATATGACATTTGAAGCCCATGTCCATTTGATACAGCACTTTGAGAACGTCCAACGTCTTTTGCTATGACCTTTTGAGGCTTTTGTCAGTGATGGTTTTCTGCACAACTGTCAGGTCAGCAGTCTTCCCCATGATGGTGAATTCTACTGAACCACTGAGAGACCATTTAAAGTCTCAGGGACCCTTTGCAGGCGTTTTGGATTCATTAGCGAACAACAGGGTGACACTTTGAGCCTACAATAATAGTCCCTTTTCACAGAGATTTTCAATTTGGGGTTTTTACAAGCTGCAAGGCAAAATCACACATACAACGTGAGATATATAAAGCCTTTATTTGTTATAATGATGGCTCACAGCTTGTACAAAACCCAAATAAAACATGTAAGCCATAATCATCAACATCATAAACAAAGGCTTTGACATATGTCACTTTGCATGTCATGAGTCTAATCATATATTAGTTTCACATTTTAAGTATAAATGAACTTTTTCACGATATATTCTAATTTTCCGAGTTTCATCTGTACAACATCACAAAACCACTGACATTTTCTTGCAAACGGCAGAAAACAAAAATGCCTAACTTAAAAAGAGATTGATTTTATTCACTATTTTTCTATATAGCCTAATTGTGTCTTTCGTCTTGTTTAAAACACAAACATCTCTTGTTTTTTTGTAGAAATGTAAATGGGACAAACGGTGTTGAATTTCTTAGGTTAAATGTTGCAATAATATGGTCGCCAAATGTATGTCAGCTAACAAACATCACAAAGAAATGCTTACAAAAAGAATGAGACTGGAATCCTCTCCAGAGGTCATATGAAGGCAGCCTCTCTGGAGTCGTGATGGCAGGCAGGGGGACAGTATGCAGTACTTTACTACGCAGCATGCGCCCAATATGCTGCCCAAGGAGTAAAGTAGTCGCGTCACACAAAGAAATAGAGCCAAGCGCATTTCATCTCATTTATTATTTCAATGGAAAAAGCTAAAATATATTGCACCTTAAATTTAAAACTGATTGTATTAAGCCTATTAAACATATCTGGTCATTAAAGCTATAGATGTAATCCCATTACAGGGTATTATTCAATCCAATTTGTCAAGGCTATACCTAAGAGAGTTGCTGTCCACTATGTTGTCCACACAGTGTGCGTCATACGGTCGTGACCGTCTCCCACGACTCGAACAGTGCGGATCTACGTTACGCCGCGGGCACCGCAATCGTCACATTTCTGGCCCTAAAATCCTGCCCACGTCCAGACTTAAGCCAAACTAAACCCAGTGATCAATGAATGAACGGCCGGGGTCGGATCATCAGCACAGCGTGCGTGCCGCGTGCATGCTCCACCTACGCGCACTCCGCAGCCTCTAATCCCCACCAGTCCCATTCACACGTACAAAGCGGCAAACACGAAATAAACAAATAAATGCTGAATAAATCATCCTACCGCTTGAACATGGCCTCCATGTCTTTGATCTGTTTGCGGGAGAACTCCTTGAACTCGGTGTAGGGGTTGAAGACGCGGCTGAGACGGGGGGCCGCGTTGCCGTCGTTGATGTCCAGCCTTCGGTTCAGTTTGGCGGTCAGTTCGCTGGGAGACTCGTCGCCGCCGCCGCCGCTTGCCCCCGGCTGGCTGCTGTTGTCGTTCGGGTGATGGTTTGGCGAGTCCATGGGCGTTCTGGGTCGGACCGGACTCTGTGGTGCTGCAGGGAGAGGCTGCTGGTGCTGAGGGGATCCCGGCCCAGGTTCGCCCGCGGCGGCGGAGGTCGCGGCCAGACGCGACTGCAGTTTGCGGGTCAGCTCGTCGGAGGCCATGGTGCTGCTGCTGTGATGAGGAGATTGGAGAGCACTGGCACTGGCACCGTGCACAGCAGAGTATCACTGTCAAGTTTACGGAGCGGCGCGCGCAAGGAATTAGTGAGCGACTTCCGCTTAAGATCAGGCTTCACAATAAAAGAACGGTCATGTGATAGATCATGAGATACGAGCATACAAAACTGCAACAACAAGAAAAAGTGCTTAACCTGCCGTTCAGTAAAGTAATTTCAACTCGATTCAAGCTTTAAAGAGCAGTGTTTACTTGAATTACAAGCAAGAATTTTGTCGAGAGGTCACAGTACCTAAAATCTCCAGCAGATGGGGCCATTGCTCAATAATTGCACCTGCCATTTTCAGTAAACAACCGGAACAACCGGACACAGCAGAGACCTTTACTATTTTAGCGCAGGACTACAAGTATTTTTGACATAGTTCATAAATAAACAAACACAACCTCATATTATTATAGTCATAAATAATTTTAGTCAAAGTAATATTTTTTTAGACTAAACTTGGACTAAAACTAAATTAAACGATTTTTTTATGACACTAAAACTATGACCAGATATTTTCGTTGACTAAAATGTGACTAAATAAAAATTAAAAGAAAAGAATAAAATCATCCAAACTTCCAATGACAGTTGAAAGAGCCTCATATTATTGAAATGCGCTGGTCTGTGCTTTGTTCATGAGAAGCTCCATGAAGCAGTGAACCTTGATTGAATATAATTATAATACATTTTATAAATGAAAAGTGAACTAAATGTGTCTTAAATTTAGTCCACTGTATGTACATACAACAAACTAAAACTAGACTAAATTTGAAGATAATTATTTGACTAAATCTAAACTAAAATTAAAAGACTAAAACGAAATTAAAATATGTGTTCAACATTAACACTGTTTCCTGTCCTATAATTTTCCAAACATGTCACGTTTTTCTGTAAATGGACAGTGATTTTGATAACTGCACATTTCATTTTAGAATATGTTCTTTGGTATGTGTAGGTGTGTAAAGTAACATGTAAATAATAATCTCCAAGGCTGTATTTCAATATTATAATAACACATGACTTTTAGCTCCATAAAGTTAGAGTTTTTTATCTCAAATGCAACTGGCTCTTATCTTTAACTTATTGTGAAGGAGATTAGCCGGAAGCAGTCGTCTGCTCTGGCGGAATGAGCGGCAATGTCGTAAATTTCTATGACGTCGTGTCGTGAGAACTCTCTCCATGTAATATTTAACAGTGCACATTTGTCAGAGCCTCCGGCTTTAACAATCAACAGATGGAGTGAGCGACGCGATCGAGGGACAATACTATGAGATAGCGCAGGGAGCAGGACCACGGACGCAACAAGGACGCGCCTTTGGTATTCCACACTTTATTTCAATGACATGACTTTTCCAGCTGGCATACAGTACGTGGTTAGTACAGCATGTTGCTTATATGTTATCAGTGGGTTGCTGTTTGATGATGCTTTCTATAATGAACCAACAGAGAAAGGTTAACAGCACTTAGAGGAAAGGATACAGTGAAATGGTTATTGATTTCCTGCCTTTTAGTTTAGATAGAGCAACAACTCAAATACTATGATTGGGTTTCTTCTCGTATAGCATAGTTTAGCATTCAGAAAGTATAGTTTATGTAGGTTAAGCTTATTGGTGGGGACAAAGTGTATGGATTGGATTGGCCATGGTCCATAAAAAACATGTTTATTGCAAATGCCCAAACTAAGTTAAAGCTTTTGCACAAGCCTAGATTTTTGAATAAGAGGAGAGCAGAGACAGCCCACGATTACATAATAAGAGAACTGTATTGTTGAGTTATGTAACAAAAATTGTCAGCTCAAGTCGCTTATTTATTTATTTTTGCAAAGTTGGTATTAAAGTCTTTTTTTCTCTTTATATTTTTTGTATTCAATAGTTTGTTTGGCTATTTGTTTTCCTTCACAGAGCGCTCCTTGATTGAGGGAACCATCATGGGTCCAATGCAAAGGTTGGTGTAAATGCCGTTTCAAGTTCCTCATTCCTCTTAACTGTCATAATAACTGCAGACCTTATTCTTTTACGATTGTTTTATTACACGGATTGAGTACCATATTCCACCCTTGACCCATTTTATCACCTTATCTTTCTTCGCTTTGGATTTTTTTTATTTTTTTTTTATATATACTGGCACGTCTACACCGGACTTCCCCATCTGTGCCCCCACACTAAACATGGTGGAACTTGAATGTACCACTCTAAATGTGACCTGTTTGTGGTTGCCTTTACTCAGAAGCACCCTGTTCTGTGACGTATGTGTGCCAAGTAGTAAAAAACAAAAACAAAAACCTTTACCCATGCATGTGTGTTTGATGCTTTTAGAGGAACTACAAATGACTGATAATAATAGACTTAAACACGCAACTTTAAACGCACAACAGAAACTATGTTGAAATACAAGACATACACATACACGTCTTTAAAATGAGCTTTCAAATCAGTAGACTATTGGGACTTGTGTCAACTTGTCGCACAGGCCTGGAGGAGGCTACGAACAACCTGCTACCATTATGTGCCAAGCTAAACATGTGTAATAAGCAAACTTACATGTGTACATGCTTGTAGAAGCCATTGTATAACATAATGGTCATACTTCATGTATTATTACACCATTTGTATTCTACATTTGTATACCAATACTATATGTATCCATCATATAATATTTGAGTTTTAAAGTACAACCTGGCCTATAGATCAAGGTCAAGGTCTAAAAAGTGTCTAAATAGATCTAAATTGGACTAAGCCAAGTCTAAACTGGGAGCAAAAACGCCTAAAGTTTAAGACTGCAGATTAGCAGCGCCTGAAGGAGCCCAAGTAGCACCAGGCGTACCACAGTTTAGATACAACTGATCTATTCACTATGATAATCACTGCCTGCTTCAACACGTATGCTGCTTTTAACCTAGTACTTAGCAGATCCCGGATCAAATCAGTTGGGCCCTGTCGCCTCTGGGATCGGAGTGACCTTTAGGGCTTGTCTCAGCAGATCAGTGTTTTACAAAGAAAGGGGTGAACGGTTGTTGTATGACGGCGTGTGTGTTGTGTGTTCTGCAGAAGGCTGAGTCAGCTGCTGGGCGGCTGCAGGAGGAAGCCATGGGCGCAGGTTCCTTTTTGTGCAACAAGTGACACTCGCTTCAGGACATACAGCACCTCCAATGTCACTGAAGCAGGTACGGCCCGACAAGTTGACGACCGTAAAGAATTGTGGGAGATAAACAGAGATTACAAAATATGGGCTAAATGGGGTCAAGCAAGGACATAAAGTGAATGCAGAGGGCAGCAAGGGCATGGTTTGTTGGTTGTGGCTGGTTTGTTTTTACACCCAGATCTGTTTCTGCCTCAGTACAGATCTGTCACTCCAGTATAGTATTACACATCATACCAAATAGAGTTGTGAGAAGAGACTGGGTTTATGATATTTTGGTTGGTACAAAGTGCATTTTCTCCAGTTCAGCTTTACCCAAATCTTAAAGCATCTGGACTGGAGTCTTTTGGCCAGTGTAACGCCTAATTTGAAAGACCATCAAAACTGATCGAAACAGATCTGTGCCCTCGCGTGGTTGCCATGTTGTCATCACTTTTTTTTTTTTTTGCTTCTTTTTTTTTGTGGTTTGGTCGTATTTTAGTCACATGACATAACTCTGGGCAGCTTTTTTGTTGGTCTTTTTGCAGCGTTTTCATTTTCGTCTCGTTTTTGTCGCTATTTAGACGCATTTTTTAAATGTGGGTAATAGCAAACTGGAGAAAATGTGCACGGTTCAGGTGGGAGTCAAGAGCTTGAATATAATTGTAACAAAACTAAATTAAGTAAACTAAGCTTTCCTCTGTAAAATTAAAACAGAAGCAGATTGTTATGTTTCCTCGCAGAATTGGCAGTTATTTTTGCACATCTCTAAAGTTGTAAAATTTGGTGTGATCAATATTGTTAACCAGAATTTATGTAGAAGAAGTCATTAAACACATATCAAGTCTGCCATTTTCCCCATTGACTTATCGTCCCGTAGCTGACCCAGACCCTCTGGACATCCACCGACAGCGACTCCTGATGTGGTTCAGCCACCTGCCCATGGAGGAGAAGCAGTTCGGGGGACACTTCAGCCCAGAGACCATGCACGTGGACCCTCTGATCCTGGAGAGAGACCCGGAGGATCAGTCGGGCCTGCTCTCCTCTGCCGTCAGCCCAAACGCCCAGTACCACTCCAAAACCGTGGAGCAGTTGTTCGACCCCACCCCGTCCTGGGACTCCTCGCGGGGGCTGAATGTGCTCCTGTACGGGGCCGTGGGTACCGGGAAGAGCACCGTGGTCCGGAAACTGGTGCAGGACTGGTGCAGAGGCACGACATTGGGACAATTCAAGTTACTCATCCCCTTCTCTTGTGAAGACCTCAGCCAGCTCTCCAAGTGAGTTACTGATGCCCTGTCATTTAGTTAGGGCTTTAGTATTTATTTTTGTGTGTGCATTTTGGTTTGTGTATCATGTTAAATCGATGCTTAATTTTTAGATCAACTTTAAGACTGGTGGACCTCGGTTTGAGAATCAGTGTACGCTATACTGCTGAGAATTTGAGAGCTTCTGCCGATATGTATTTCACATTTCCCTGCCTATTTCAGAACGTCTTCTCTGCGGGACCTGGTGAGCCGTAAGTACTTGCACCTGCGCAGACACCCCCTGCTGAGTGGAGAGGGGGTCCAGGCGCGGGACGTCCTGTTCCTGTTCAATGGGCTGGAGAAGATGAAGCTGGAGTTTAGGATTGGCTCCACTGAGCTATGCAGTGATCCGAATGAACCGCTGCCCCCTGGTGTTGTGGTGGTCAACCTGCTCCGGAAATACCTCCTTCCCGAGGTGAGCTGAGATTCAACATTTACTAACCCAAATAAAACCACGCTGGCTTTAGTGTAGCCTTTTCCATTTTGAGTCAGATCCTTTGTAAACAGACACACTTTGAAAAAATCCGTCCTGAATCCCTTTTAAGTCTTAGAATGTGGTTTCTCTCTCCAAGTTCAAGTACAACTACCAAACCTAACACGATACTACTTATCATTATGATATTTTGAGGAGCTGTTGTTCTCCACCATTTGCACTCTGATCAAACAAAGCTTGGACTCTTCTGTCTTCTTAGACTCTTGATCAGCCCTGGTCGATTCTTTATAAAAAGGCGTTGTTCAACTACTGCAGAGGTCTCCAATCTTTTTTTTTACCCCGTGAGCCACTATTGTGTAACAAAAATGGGAAAGTGACTTCATCAAAAAGAACAGGATTATAGAATATTTGTTTTACTACTTAACGTGCGTGTCACTTAAAACCCCTGTCTCCTCTAGGCCAGTATCCTGGTCACCACCCGCTTGTCGGCGCTGGACCGCGTGCCTCAGAAATACGTTGGTCGTTACGTTCAGATCTGCGGCTTCATCGACCCCGATCGTCAGAGAGCCTACTTCGCCAGCCGCCTTCTCCAGCAGACCGGCGACACTCCCCCAAAGGAACAGGCCCAAGCTCTCGTCGAACTCCTCTATCTCAACCTCCAGAGGGAAAGCCAGTTAGCCGCCGCCTGCTTCCTTCCTTCCTACTGCTGGCTAACCTGTGCCACGCTGCACTTTCTCCATTTCACCAACGCTAACGCGCCCATACGGACGCTCACCGGGATCTACACCAGTTTCTTGAGGTTAAACTTTGGCGGGGAAGTTTTGGGAATGGGCACAGGGGCGGGTGTGCCCATCCAAGAGCACCACAACTCACTAATGCTGTATGTTGTCCGGACTTTGGGGAAGCTTGCCTTCGAAGGCGTCACAAACAAGCGCACTTCATTTTCAGAGAAGGAGTTGGAGCAGTGGATCGGAGGGAAGACAAAGACTGACGAGGAGTTGAGGAAGCTGGCCATGTTCAGGACGGACGTGTTGGACTTTTTCTTGGCGCCGAGCATTGAAGGTAATAAGAATTTACCTCCAGAGCTCCATGATCAGAAAGGGCAGAGATACGTGTTCGCAGCCCCAGCCATGCAGGAGTACCTCGCTGCCCTTTACGTGGTCCTGGGAGAAAATAAGTCGGTGCTGGAGAAACTGTCCCAGTAAGTGTGTATTCAAAGTTTCACAAATGGCTGCTAAAACTAATATTGCAATTTCTTTTCCTTCAGGCAGGTGTCCACAGTCATCGGTCAAACCAGTGAGGACCTGAGTGCATTCCTCACCATCCTCTCGAAGTTCATCCCACTGCGGATTTTCACCATCTTCAACCTCCTCAAACTCTTCCCCAAGCTGTTCGAGAAGTTCAGCCTTCAAAACAAGGGCCGGATCGCGCGGACTCTGGCCACGGAGATGTTTCGGACGGAGGACAGTGAGAACGAGGACGTCCTGGACCAGGTGGAGCAGAACCTGCTGGGGGTGTACGGTCCGCACCCGGCCCAGAGCAGCCAAAAGCAGCCCTTTGAGCTCTATCCGATTTTCATGGGCGGTTTGTTGAACTATGGGAACAGAGTCTTACTGCAACAACTGGGCTGCACCATCCACAACAGCACTGTGGCACAGATCACCAAGACCCTGCGCAATTATTTGGTCAGAGGTGAGGGAAGGTATTTTTTTTCAGTCAAATAATCAAACAAATCCGCTTACTGTCCATGCCTTTACCCCAGAGCTGAGCAAACCGCAGCCGCCCGAGGAGATGGTGGACTTGCTGTTCCTGTTGTATGAGTTCCAGAACCCCAGACTCACTGCTGAAGTGCTGTCCTCCATCCGCTCCATCAGACTCTCTGACATCAGGATGACGTCCCTCAAGTGCTACGTGCTCAGCTCAGTGCTCTCCTGCACTCCCCCCAGGTAATCTATACACCAGAGGTCACTAAACGGCGGACCTCGGTCCGGATCCGGACCCATGCGCCAGCCCATCCGGACCCGAACCTTGGATCCGACCTTTGGATCCGACCCTGAATCCCCTCAGACAAGTGGCTGCGTTTTCTCTCCCTCTCTCTCCCTCGCCCTTTCTGACTACAGCCCAGATGATAGAAAGAGAAAGTCCTACATCTTAGCTCTATGATACTCTATGATAAAAAGCAGAGGACGGCCCAATTAAATATGCACGTGCGGTTGTATTGCGCAAATAGCGCGGCTGTTTCCCGATCAGCAGCGAGCAGGTCTGAACCAGAAGAAGAATAGGAAGATCTTTATTTATATAGCGCCTTTCACAGACATGGTCAAAAGCGCTTTACATGAGAGTGTTTTACATTCACTCCACACTCGGTGGTGGTAAACTACTTTAGTAGCTTCAGTTTCCCCTGGGGGAGACTGACAGAAGCGCTGTCGCGACTGCACACATCTGCGCCAACAGTCCCTCTGACCAACACCATGCATTCACACACACATCATTCATCCTGGCCTATTGTACATGTTTTTAGTGGTAGGGGAAAACGGAGTACCCGGAGGACACTTACACAGACCAGGACTAAACCAGGACTATGCCAGGACTAAGCAGGGCTCAGTGTGTTGAACTGAGCAAACAGGAGAAACACATCACTGTCACATATTATGTGCACATTGTGTATAATAGAGGCTATGCATTCTGCAATGTAGGAGCAAAAACAAAACAATAACAGGATTCACTTAATTGCATTATTTTCAAATCACAGTAAAAAAAATCTTCATATAAGCGTGAATTAACCCTGTATGTTCCGGACCTATGCTTGACCATTTTTTTTTCATTTCAGACCTTGGTGAAATTTAATTTGTGACCCCTGCTATACACACACTTCACTTTACCACAGTAAACACACGGGGATTTTGGCTTTGTAAAAAGTAAAGTTACACACATTTCATTACTATTTGGTAGCATTGCCTTTAAACTGTATAACTTGGGTCGAACGTTTTGGATTTCCTTCCACAAGTTTCTCACAGTAGTTGACAGGAATATTGGTGCATTCCTCCAAACAGAACTGGTGTAACTGAGACACATTTGTAGGCCACCTTGCTTGCCTATGCCTTTTCAGCTCTGACCAAACATTTTCAACTGGATTGAGATCAGGACTTTGTGATGACCAGTTCAAAACATTGACTTTGTTTTCCTTAAGCCACTTTGTAACCAGTTTGGCTTTGGGTCATTGTCCATTTTGAAGACCCATCTGTCCAAGCTTTAACTTCCTGGCTGATGTCTTGAGACGTTGATCCAATATTTCCACATAGTGTTCTTTCTTCATGATGTCATCTATCTTGTGAAGTGCACCAGTCCCTCCTGCAGAAAAACAACCCCACAGCATGATGCTGCCCCCCCTGTATTTCAAAGTTGGGATGGTGTTCTCAGGCTTGCAAGATTCCCCCTTTTTCCTCAAAACGTGATGATGGTCATTATGTTTTTTGTTTTTTTCGTCAGACCACAGGATACGTCTCCTTTTTTTATTTTCAAACTCCAATATGGCTTTTTCTGTTTCTTTTGGAGTAAGAGCTTCTTCCTGGCAGAGTACCCTCTCAGTATGTCGGTACAGCACTTGTTTCACTCTGGATGATGACAAATTCTTACCAGGTTCAGCAGCATCTTCACCAGGTCTTTTGCATTTGTTCTTGGGTTGATCTTCACATTTCAGACCACAGCACGTTCATCTCTTGGACACAGAACCCGCCTTCTTTCTGATCTGCATGATGACCTGGCACCTTCAAGTGTGTTGAAATTGCACCCAAGGATGATCCAGACTTGTGCTTCCGAGTTCATAACATCGTCATCTTGCCAAATTGTTTAAAATTATAGTAATCTTAGTGTATGTAAAAGTTTGGTTTTGTAAAAGTAATAAAAAATTGTGTAGAAAATTGTATCTGTCAGCTGTTCCCGTAATTAAAATAAATGAAATAAGTAACATAAATAAATAAAATAAACACATTGAAGTTAATGAAAAAAATAAGAAAATAAATCTGATTATAGTGGATAGAACAAAGAGATCACTGGGCTCCATTCAGTAGTCAATATTAGGTGCGTAGTGCAACTTTAAAGGAGGGAAAAGTTGACTTGAGTTTTTTTGCTGTTTTAGCTGCTGTCGGATTACAATCAGGAGGTTCAGATTCCAGTTTGGGCGAGGTCCGTAAATAGAAAGTCAATGATGGAATATTTTGAACGAAGCATGTACACACAAGTTCCTTCTTTAGCTAATCCCTAAACTCTCTCTCGACACCCTTTAATCAGCTTCAGTGAATGTGTCTTAATCTGTTTTGTGTGGTCGTGTCATGTGTGTTGTTGACAGCCATTGGCCTCACACTTAATTTAGCTCCTGTCTGTTGCAGTTACCATCTTAAAGTACTGGACCTGTCTTCATGTTTGCTGACTCACGACTTGCTGCAAATTCTGTTACCTGCCTTTAGACACGCACACCATCTCAAGTAAGAGCTACGTCTACGACTGCAGTGGATGGTTTGGAGTGAGAATCTAGAAGCTTTAATTTTGTATTTAATTTCATCTGATGATGAATGCAATATTGTATTGAATGTATATTATACATTCTCGAAGGTCTGTTATTAGACCTTGTATATTGCATGAAATTGTTTAAATGTGAGTATTTTTTTGTATTGCTACAACTTATCGGAGACTAATGCCAAAATGACAGTGCATGTTGTGATGCTGTGTTTGAAGCCTGCAGTTTAACAGCCTGGGCCCAGAGTCCTGTCTGCTGCTGAGAGACCTGCTTCTCCACCCCATGAGCTGCATTAAGACGCTGGAGTAAGAACCATACATTACTTTTTAAGCTTTGGGCATTAGAGGTTAGTTGTGATCATGGATTCTTTTAAAATTAGATTTGATATACAGTACCCTCTGCTTTTTGAGTGAGCGTGAGAAGAGACGAAAACGAAGATCAAAAAACATTACCAAAGCAGGAAAAATGGACAACCCCCCTCCCCAAAACATCTTGCCCCACGGTCTGACCTTTTCATCGTTTTCTCCAGATTGTGTGACAACCCCATACTGGACTCCGGGGTGTCCTCCCTTCTGGAAGCGTTGCCTCACAACGATTCTCTGCGTCACCTGTCCCTGATGCACACGGGTCTGGCAGACGGGGGCGCCATAGAGCTGGCTCAGGCCCTGCCGGCACAAAGCTGTCTGGAGGAGCTGAACGTGGCCTACAACAACATCGGGGACAACGCGGCGCTCAGCCTGGTGGACGCCTGCCGAGAGCACCCCACCATCCACACGCTGCAGTGAGTGCCACGTTCGATATCAATCCAGTCCAGGGTTTGGGGGGAGCTGTGGAGAGTTCACAAACTTCACATGCTGTTTTTTTTTTTAAGGGGGCTCTTATTTAACCTCTTACCACCCGCCTTAACCCATCCTCACTAACTGCTCCCCTGCCTCCTCCCGTGTGCAGCCTGTATCTGAACGCTCTGAGTGACGTGGGGAAGCGGTCCTTGTACGTGCGCGGGGACCAGAGCAAAAGCGGTCACAAAGTCCGGGTTCTGGCCTCGGTCACTGAGGGGTCCGACCTGTCTAAGGACTGGCACCCCATCCTCAGCGTGATCACTGAAAACGCCAAGTCCTGGGACAAAGAGAGGGTCAAGCAGCAGCTCCAGGTGAGTCGCAGTTATTGGTAATGCCAGTATTCTGTCAGGAACATACCCAGAGCCTTACTAATGTTCGTTTATCTCCAATGTAAACTGCAGGTTTTTCTGCGTGACCTGGAGTGGGGCCGGCAGCAGCAGCCACATTTCTGGAAGAGGCTTCACTTCTGGCGCGTGGAGAAGGGAGTCAAGCAGACTCTGAGAATGTTGGAGAAAGACGACGTGGCTCATGTGTGCAGCAAACCAGCGGGAAAATAACTGCGCATGTAGGAAGTGATAATCCATGCATTAATAGTGGGCATGTTCAGGATGGTTAAATCATGTTTTTATTTATGGCAATAGTGGCTTTTAGGAAGAGCTACTGTACGTTAGAACATGAATTGTGCAATATTTTTGATTTAGTTTGAGAGATACCTTTCAAGAGGATGAAAGGAAAACATGTTTTACTTGGGTCTAAAAGCTTGAACAAAATAGGTAGCGTAACTCCGCAGCAGTAATCACAGTCTTCCAGTACGTTCAGAACAGTGGTTAATGGGCAGACTAAAGCCACAGTCTGAGCTTGAAGAGGACAGAAAGACGATTCAGGGAAATATAGGCGTAGCTGTTACTTGGAAAGAGCATAGACTTTTGTCATATGGAAGTGAATGGATCAAATTTAGTGTGAGGATATTTGAGTGAGGCATCGTTTGGAGTTCATACCCCTTAAAATGCGGTGGTTAAGTTGTTATGTAGCTGTATGCAATTTTGATGGTAAAGGCTCTACATTATGTAAACACTAGAGGCCAAAAAATGAAATTGCTTTTTAAATTTTTCCAGCAGCACTTAAAAATAATGTATTGTTTTTTTTCCCAAAATTGCAATCGCTTCATAAAGTAATGAGATCATTTAAGCTATCTGTAATACCATGAAATTCAAACTACTTGAGCCATAGTCCGTAGACATTTCAAAACTTAAAATGTTTGTTAATGCACCTTAATGCTTTGAAGACTTTGTGTTGTGCAAAAGACACTCAGAGATTTGGAGCCACTTTATTCCTTGCAATAAGTCGTGTAAGCTCTCGGTCTGGAGTTTTCTGTCACAGCAACAAGTTTTCACAAGTAGTCGCCGTTATCTACTAACTACTAAGTGTTTGTCACCAGATTGGCGAAGCATACAGGGGCGATGAAACTAGCTTTATTTGGAAGTAAACAGCATGATTCCTTCACGGCCAGTAAGATGACACCTGCACGTATTTTTGCCTAGTTTGTGTAAATGTTTTTCATCCGTTTACCTTATAGTGGCTGAAGAAGCAAAACGTGTCACATAGCTAATAACGCAGAGATATTGTACATGAAATAAGTAATATTATTTTATTGATACTCTGCTTCTCCAAATGGATTTCAGGACAAAAGGTTACTTTTCAAGCTGAATGATATGAAATGTGCTGCAGCGCATGTTAAATGTGGAGATGGTATAAAATAACGTGCCTTGTTTTTTAAAAAGTTATGAATTAAATCAAAAGGCTTCAATATAAATGTGTGACTGTGGTGTATCTATGATTTGGTGCCACCTAGTGGACGTTTAGCAGTAGACATTCACATCAGGGCTGACGCCGACGTCCCGTGACCTGCCGTCATCAACTTTATCTGATCCAGCTGTGCCACGCGTTGCTATGGTGATGCCCGTAGCGGAGTGATATGATAGTGATTTAACTTACTGGACTACGTGTGCGGTTATACACAAATAATGCGTGACAGGTGCCATTAGAGTTCTCACACATCTGTGTAAATGCACCTTAATGGTTTAAAGTCCTTGTGTGGCGCAAAGGACACTCCGAGATTTGGAGCTGAAGTTTTCCCTGCAGTAAGTTGATGTGCAAGCTGTGTCAGTTGTCGGGAGTTTTCTGTCATAGCAATTCATCTTGACCATGGCAGTCAGTCTTTGTCAGCAGATTGGAGAAGCAGACACGATGCACTTATTTTTGCCTAGTGTATGTAAATGTTTTTCTTCCGTTTAGTGGCTCAGAAGCAAAGCTTGTCACATACAAATACAGAAATTATACATTAAATAAGTGGTCTAATCAGTGTGCGAAATACGGGGGGGTAAACGCACCAGACCCCTGGGGCCCGTGGTAAACGCACCAGACCCCTGGGGCCCGTGGTAAACACATCAGACCCCTGGGGCCCGTGGTAGGCTAAAGCAAAGGTGCAGACACACGCGCACTCTGCACTCTTGCACGAGTCGGTACAAAGAGCTCTTTTAAGTGAACGATGATTTAAAACGCATCATCTCACCCGCGAGCTGCCATGTTGCATGTTCATCAAGCTCCACGTGCACCGCTCTCTGCTACATTCGAGTACATGAGTAAAGAAAATGGGATCAGGGAAACGGGGAGAAAGGAGAACTCTGCAGTCGCTGCCCGTCCGCGAGGAACGATCCTGCTATTTACACAAAATCAAGATCTCTACAAACTTCAACTAATCCATAAATGTAGCCGGCGCATCCTTAGCTTTCAGCCACTTCTTATTTGAGGAAGATCCGCTTCATATTTTCGGTTTTTATAGTGTGGAGTGAAAAGTAAACAATGCGATCACGCGCGGCGACACGTCACAATGTCGGCCTTTTCCTCTCATGTGTATGAGCGCGTTACTAAAGTAGTACAGGAGTCTTTTCTAAAGTTATAACTTCAGTTATGTCTGGAGTCTGTAACTCAGCGCCAGGCTCCGGAGCTCACAGGCAGCAGCGGGACTGGGGAGAAGCACGCAGGTTTTAGACTGTAAATAAAAGAGTATGTTGAGAAAATGGATGTCTGTATTGCTCAACCCCCTCCCCCACATGTGGCACACATATTGTACTTGGTAAATTACAATTAATTAATTAATATTTGCAGAAAGTGTGATGTAGCTGTGATTTGGTGCCACCTGGTGGAGGTTTAGCATTAGACATTCCCATCAGGGACTTTATTGCTTTACAGCAATACAGGCAAACATTCTGTGCGATTTTATTACAAGCCTTAAGTCATAAGGTAAATGTTATTTTAAAAAATCTATCAAATTCAGCAGAAATAGAAATTGATAGCTCCTATTCTGATTCAAGGTGGTATCAACGGGCAGATTTTGTGATGCCCCCTTGAATCAGAATAGGTCACTTAGCTAGGCCTAATGAGAGTGCATGAGTTGAAGTAGACGGTGTTCTATTTGCTTGCTAGTGATGATGTGAAGCCCTGGTGACCAGAACACGACGTCTTCCTAGGAAACTGTTCAAACCAGGTTGACCTTCACTAGTGCTAGAATGTTTCACTTTGGGGATTTGTTTGTTGTTTCTCTGGCTTTCCACATTTCCTTTGTCCAAATAGTCAAGCCGTTACTTACATTTTTCTGAGTAAAAACTCTTCAAGTTGGTTACTTCTCCCAACTCTGGTAAGTAGGCATGACTGAATTGACTTTGTAGCCACGGCGAGTACCATAGCCTAACTCATCAAAATGGACATGCGTTTGATCGGTTAGGCCTTGTAATTGCAACATTAAAGGTGCACTATGCAACTTTTTACGTTGGAACGAAAAAAAAAGGTTACATATATATGTATTTGACCTTCAGTGAGCCAGAGGATTTGGGTGGTTAGTTAGATGGCCTGTAGGACGCTTTATTTATTTTTTAGGTTTTTACTCATGATTGCACCATATCCGTTCGGTACATCATTATGGTAAAATGCATTCTATTCTGAAAACCAGAAATCCTATAAAAACAGACATGAAATTAATCCTGAAGCAGCCTAGGAGCCACCAGGTTGGAAAGCAAAGGCATCAAGCTAACAAGTTGCATAGTGCACCTTTAAATGTCATATTGCAGATGTTGCTTTCTATGACATTTTATTAACATTATCGAAAAAGGGATTTTTATTTCGTCCACTCAAGAGGGATTTAAGTATCCTCCGGGATCGGAGTTTCTGGTGCACAACTGAGATAACACTAGTACCTCGTTATACAGGTGCTCGTCATATAATTAGAATATCATGAAAAAGTGCATTTATTTCTGTAATTCAACTTAAAATTTGAAACTAATATATGATAGACATGCAAAGTGACATGTCAAACCTGTATTTCTTATAATTGTGATGATTATGGCTTACAGTCCATTTTCAAAATGTTCCAGTTTTATGAGATTTTTAATCTGTTTTTTACAAGCCAAGCCATAATAAAGAAAATGATAACTAATAAAGGCTGTACATTTCTCACTTTGCATGTAATGAGTCTGTCATATATCAGTTTAACAGTTTAAGTTGAATTACTGAAGTGAATGCACTTTTTCAAGATGACTGTTTAGCGGACAAACGTCTTGCATTTCAAGTGTTTAGTCAGTGTAGATTTAATTAGCCCACAGAATGTGCCGATGTTAAAGAGGATTTTCCTAAACAAACACGCGGTGCATGGGAGGTGGTACTTTCAGTCCAGACCCGTGTGTGTCTGCATGGCCGGGGACGCTTTTATTAACCACAGTCAATGTTTAACTGTGTCTTTTTATTGTTGCTGAGAGCACTGGACCTTGTGCTGCTTCAAGGCGCCAACATGAAGACGCACACAGGTAAAAACACTTCCATAGCTCTAAATCTGCTGTTTTCACCTAATGTTGTTGTTTGGCTTTGCCTTACTTAAAATGGTGTGTATGTGTTGCTGAACCATTTCATTTCAGATGCAAGCTTCAGGGCAATGTTACTAAACAGTTTTTCAATTTGAGAAAAGTATCCACAAAATAACACCCTGTACACATTAGGTATGCCCTACTGTTGTCCCCACAACAGGGTCTGCAGTTGGAAGGCCATCTGTTGACCTTTTTTGCCTTGCTGTGACTTAACTTGCGAACCGTGTAATTAATTTCCAGGAAACAAGACCGTTTTCATGGTATAGATATGGAGAAGGGCTGAAAAATGATCATAAGTTTGTCTTTAATGTGTTTTGCAGTCATGTTATTATGCTATTCTCATTGTAGTGCTATGTCAAAGGGGATGAACGAAAAAAAAAAACCTTTTTACTTGAGTTTTGTTCATAAGTTTCCTTTTATCTTTAGGATACCAGGACGCTGTGGACTTTACACGGTACTTTCACACTTTTTTCAAATAGATGCCACCCGGTCACCTGTTATTACTTATTGCATCTGACACTGTATTTTATTCCCCATTATTATGACATTGCCTTTTTTCATGAGGGCGTTGTGACATGACAGAGCAATACCTAATGTCATTGCAGATAACCGTTTAAACAACACAACCTTTTATAAGTGGCTATTCCACGATCATAAAAGGGATGCCATAATAGTTTAGTAATTGCATTTCTCTATTGGAAATCACATCATACAGTCATGATATTTCAACATGCAGTAGTTTGCACCATTGATGTTCTTGAATAATTGTGTTTTTTGTGTGTGTTTATTTCCTAAGTCTTGTTGTTTTATTCATTTTGAGAATTGTTCAATATACTGTAAGTGAAACTTCATATGTTTCCCTAGTTTCACGTTTAATGCAAAAGAAGGCATTGACAACCCAGCTCTGAACATTAATGATGACGACGGTGAGTTTGCTGAAACCATGTAACGTCCTGACGGGCTGAACGATGTTAGAATGTGACCTATTGTGACCGACCATCAGGTCCATAACCCACAGTGAATATTCTGTGTGTCACTGACTGCTCCTCAGACCCTTACGAGGATGTGCTACCCCGACTGGTGCACCTGCGCCGCATTGAGGCGCAGATGTTTGGTTTCTCCTTTCAATGGGACAGTGGCGGGGAGGGGGCCATGGAGGTGTGCGTGGTGCAGCCCTGGAGTCCGGCCGAACAGAGTGGGCTGAGGATTGGAGACAGGGTTCTGGAGGTCAACGAAGAGGAGGTCACGAAGTTAAACTTCAACAGGGTCAGCATTTAGTCATGTTCTTGCATTCCTAACTTCCTGTTTCATAGCAAAGCACAGACAAGAGCTGAAATGTTAACTTTCTATTTGAATGTACACCAAAGTTTTAGCATTTTTGCTTATTTATGGCAATTACCTGTATTTGCTACCATTTGAGTTGAAATGAGGTGGCACATGGAATGACCAATCAGATCACGCCCTGACCACTGTGTTTTTAACTATGATGGTACATAACCATTGACTGTACATTAGGAATGGACCAAGGAAATGCTCCGCAAGTTCCTTGATCTTATGGACCATTCATCCATTGAAACATTTGTCCCTCTTTAAGTCAAAGAATTGGATGATGTTGTGAGTGTCCAATAGACACTCGCAACATCATCCAACTATTTTCCCTTTTGCTCTTTTGATTTAGATTTTTGCCCTATTCTAAATAATAGAGCTGGCTCCAAAAGCCGAATTGCTAGCATGAATGAGCTTCATTTAGCCCACGCTGAACACTAATGGAGAAAGTCACCCTCGCGTAATCCATTCTTAATACAGTCTATATGCACAACAGTGCACGATGCTCTTGCTGCAAATTCACAGATTTTTACTGACTTCCAGGTGGTGAGGAAGATCAAGTTCTGTGGTTGTCATCTGTTTCTGCTGGTTTTGAGGAAAGATAAATACGAACAGGTTACTTTTGAAAAATCGCTTACTACTTATCATACTGATTCTCATACGGCAGAGGGCTACTTTTGTTTGTTTTTGATTAGGCCGTGTCTTTAGGTCTGGATATGAAGTCTTTAGTAAAGTCATTTAAAGGGGAAAACTGCTGCCGACCCAGACTTTGCCACATCAGACGAGACCCGAAACTGGGACTGGGGTTCAACCTGATCTCACTGGAAGGTACTTTGACAAATACCATGGTGCTCCTCACGTAACAGAAACACGCAGCTATGAATAGTTACCCCATTGTCAGGTCAAAGAGGCCAGTTCATCTTGAGTACAGTGAGTGGAGGTCCAGCAGAGAGATCAGGAGTCTGCAGTGGAGACAAACTCATCTGGATCAATGGAACCGAGGCATCTTCACTGTCACAGTTTGCCCTCAACAGAACGGTAACGACACGTCACTGAAACCAAACGGGCTGTTCATAAGTTACAGGATTTAATCAGCTGCAATCAGTCGAAAGTCTTTCTGAAAACATAGTCCGTCTTTCTTTGTCTTTTCGACGCAGATAAAGAAGAGCCCAGACTCGGTGACTCTGTTGGTCATAGACTGTATGAACGAGTCGCGTTTCATCAAGAGAAAAATGCCCCTTGTCCCTGAAGTAGCCGAGTGCCGTGATTTCCCACACAGAGCCAGGACCATGAATCTGTCCAAAGGGAAAGACGGGTACGGATTTTTACTCAGACAGGAGAGGCTCATCGTCAGTGAGAGGATGGGTACGAAATACTTCATTTATACTGACATTTGTTTACAATAAGTAATGCGTACACATATGCTGGAGAAAAGGAGTGACGAAGTAGACCACCACCATGGCATTACAACAGGCTCTTCAGATCAGAGAACCTGACCCAATCTTGCAATCTGATGTGTAACACTTTAAAACCCTAAATCGGTTATTTGTTCTATTAAATTCTATTTCTAAACATTATTTTTGGAATGACTAAAAGAGTATGCATGTTTTTGTTTTTGATACCAGCTCCATTTTATGAAGGACTAAGGTCTAATCTGTATTCTCATTCAGGGGGTTTGGTCACTGCTTTCTCATTGGGATTGGCAAGAATTGATTATTGAAGCCACACTGTTTAACAATTCCCTCCATTTAAAAAGTATGAAATACAAACACGCGTTCATAAAATAATCACTTGGTGGTATTATCTCAAAAAATACATGACTGTGAGTGGGCTCTTCTCTCCTCAGACTTGACTTTAACTTTGCTGGGAGGGATTTGTCCCAAGCTCATCTCTGTGGAGCTTAGCGTTAACTACAGATAGTCAGACATAAAGTATAAATATGTTGCGACCTCAGCCAAATTCTTCATTTTGAACCTGTAAATCTGGACTGGAGCTAGTCATGAGTGATACGTACTCGTGAGGTACGGAATGTCTCGCAGTGTGGCTTTAAATATTAGACAGACACTGAACTGACTGTACAGTAAATATCAAAAGTAGGACGCCTTTTATTCTGCGTGTCTCCGTCCAGTGCACGTTCTCCGGGAGGTGGACAGCGGCAGCCCGGCGGAGGAGGCTGGGATGGAGGATGGAGACCTGCTGATGGCGGTGAACATGGAGCAAGTGGAGGCTCTGGAGCACGAGGACATAGTGAAGCTGATCCGACGGAGTGGAGACACCGTCAGCCTCACCACACTGTCCAAGAGCGGGAGGGACTTCTACAGAAAAGTGGGCTCTCAACTGAATGAACACTTTAAACACTTCCTTTCAGTTTACTGTTAAGAACAGCTCATTCTGTTATCGTCTTTAGTTGGGTATACCTCCACTGTTATTCCACGAGGATCCTGTTGAAGAAACGGTCCAGCTCTCCGGCGTCACACTTGTATCGACTGGGGGGAAACCAGCACCAAACTGGGTGAGAAACATCAGAATAGATACTAAATAGGTAGATGGGTAGGTGTGACGTGAATGTTCTTGACCTTGTTTTCTTTCCTTAGGAGCCAGAGAAAACCGAGGTCTTTTGTTGATTCATATGCAGAGCCTAAAGATGAGAAGAGCGGAGCAGGGGAGACTGCATTTTTGGGTGTAATTTATAGAGATTATAAACTATTGATGAAATATTTGTGAAAAGAATATCTTCAAATTGCTAGCTGTTTAAATGCTGTACATTGTTTCTGTATATAACTTAATGAACATAAATGAATAAATATCCTTTTAACCATAAAGTCTCAAAGATAATATTATTGATTTTTTTTTTTATTGGTGCAATGCTTCCCTCTAGTGGCTCTTGGTCTTCGTGGTACATGAGCAGTAAGTAAGTGCGTGCTTGTCATTGTACAAGTGTACAACGAGCCGCGCTGCCACTGTGGGTCAACCTGACCCGCATGACCTTGGAGGTCGGGGGAGCTGTAGCACTTGGAAGAAACCTGGATGGCTGCCCTCTCGCTGTCTCCTCTGAAACGGTGCACCGCCTCCTAGGTTTGCCCCTGTTTCAGAGCGTGGTGTCCTGCACTGGTCAGCTCTTCCTCCTGCAGCTCCCTCCACTCAACAGTCTTTCACCCTTCCCCTCTTTTGTCCTTTTTTGTTTCCTGTAGCTCCTCTTGTGACGCCTCCACTGTGCTGCAGTTGTGGGGACTCTTGGTGCCTCTTCAGTGTCTCAGAAGAAGACATTTGTAGGTCTCAAATGAGTTTAGCTGAAAAGCTAGCATTTTGTTTACCTTTTTAAAAAGCTGCTTTATTCAGGACCATTTTAGACTCTCAAAGTAAACAAATCCACCAAACCTCCTCAAAAACTCGGCAAAGACGTATAAAAGTATCCAGAAAAACAGTGTGGAACACAGAAACCACACATACAGAACCGGTTCTTTAAAGGTTTCTGGGCTAAACCAGGCATTAAACCAGTCAGAAATTCACTCAATTAATTCTACAAAGATTAGGGCTGGACGATGAGATTTTTTAAAATCAAATTTATTTCGATTTTTATTATTTATTACTAAAATACATGCATGCAGCTGATTCATGAGCTTTGACTGTCATTTTATACAAACCTCAGCTCAAACAAAATAAATGTTATTTTCCTCCTCATTTAACGCACAAAAATCTCCCATTGTCTCGTCCAATCTCCAAAAGTAGGTGCAAGAAATGGCTGTAAAGCTGACTATTATAAAGGCCCATGACGATTATTGATTATTGTTTTTTTTGTTGTTCTAAAAAAAACTTTTAATGCAGCTTTATTTACTTTTGCGTTTTTGCTGTGAAGGTTAACAATGTCCCCCTATTAAAGTTACATGGGTCTCTCTCTCTCTCTCTCTCCCTCTCTCTCTCTCTCTGTCTCTGTCTCTGTCTCTGTCTCTGTCTCTCTCTCTCTCTCTCTCTCTCTCTCTCTCTCTCTCTCCTTCTGCCTCTCTCTCTCTCTGCCTCTCTCCTTCTGCCTCTCTCTCTCTCTGCCTCTCTCTCTCCCCTTCTGCCTCTCTCTCTCCCCTTCTGCCTCTCTCTCTCCCCTTCTGCCTCTCACCCTCTCTGTTGATGTCGGGAAATCCCGCCTCAGTTCGCAGCAGTAGTGGAGGTGGAGCAACTACCGGAATCGGCTCCAGTCCTACTTCCTCCGAGTAGCACGAGCACAGCGAACTTCTGCCCCCAGTCCCTGTGTGTCTGTCTGTGCGCCCCATGCGACCCCGTGGCCCCCACCCCCTCACTTCACGTCTCCTCACCGGACCGTGGCACTGTCAGCTTTTTTTTTTTATATACGCAGCGTTCAAAAAAAGAGAGCACGAATACCTCCCGGCAGCTGGCGCGCGCGCGTCTCAGAACCCAGCTGTGAGTTTTGACAGTCGGGGAGAGTCACCTCAAACTGGCAACATCTGGAACATTCCGCTCTCCTGCCACATGTAAGTGACGACTTGCAAATAATCACCGCTAATGTTTGTGTACACTGTTTTTTTCCCCCCCGATGCGTAATTGCGCAACTTTGCGTTATCTTGTCAGGGCAATGGACTGTAGTTGGTTAGGATGGTGAAGTGGAGAAAACTGGTCGATTTCCTTTGGGTTTAGTCCAGTTTTATGTTTATCTCTGTTGTCAGTAAAACAGTTCAGTTGGATTTAGTGTTTCCTTCCCTTTGGTTTGTATTACACGTTTATTACTGCTTTAATGTTCTTTACTGGGTTTCAGATGGCATCACAACATTCTGTATTCAAGATGCTGGGCAGGCAAAAATCCTATTACCTTCGTGTTGATATAGCGAGTTCACGGACCTACTCGTGGTTACTGCATCTACATTTTGAATGTCAGCGTCCGTGTGTGTTTTTCTTGGTGCATATTATGAAAGTAGGCTAATAGGACAGTCCTGAAATGTGATTTAGTCATGGGCAATCAGTGGAATTCTTACTTGGGTTATTTTTTACCAATTCACTTACTGTTTGTGCATAGATTGACTTTCGCTGAGCTTGGTTTAATAATCTTTCTTACTAGTCTAGTGTATGTACTGCACAATTTTAACGATAAATATAGGCTTATTATTCATTGGCTAACCGGTTTTAGATTAGCCCTGGCTTTGATCCTTGGTCTTCGTAGTTTAATCTGATTTCCCATTAAGAGCTGGTTTTAAATGGCTTATTCAGAGTTTGGCTTCTGTTTAACCTGTTATTGATCTCCCCAGTGTGTCATCAATAGTGATTTTAGCCTAAACCAATTTTCACGTATGGCACTTAACATAAATCTTCTTGAGTTTAAAAATCGCTGGCTGTCGTTGGCCTGACTGATAATCGGATTACATTCAATCTCATCTCGGGGTGCGCTCTGCTGAGCTCCGCACAAACTCTGCACAGACTCCACCTGCCGCCCGCCGTCCTCTCCATCCTCTCCCTCGGCCCTGTCACACTCAAGTTCGGAATCAAACGTGGCTCCTGTGTTGCAATGTAGTGCCCCCGTGGAAAACATGCCTGGTGTAGTGTTTTGTTTATTACGGCGCGTCTGTCTCCTGCTCAAATGCTGCCTTAGATAATTACCCCAATCCATTTTTAAAGCTACACTTCATAACATTTCAACCAAAAATAGAATAACATACAAGCATTTATTTATTTACAGATTTATTTATTTATTTGATAAGGACAGACAGATACATAGATAAAGTGTAACAGAAGTCCGATGTATGCATCATAGTGCTCATAGCAGAAGCTAATTTGCAGCACTTGTCCCTAGATGGGTTTTTATAAACGGTTAAAAGAACAAAACGTGTTAAAAAGGGATGACCTTTGCGGATTTCTTTGTGGATACTTTTTATCATTGAAGAATACCTAAATAGGGGCTCACCTCTCCTCGGGCCTGACTTTACTGGGAGCGGGGACGTCTCCCGCTCGTCTCCATGGAGAAAAAAGAAGAGGGATTCAAGTAGTTTAGGTCTTCATCCGATTAGCCACTGCAAACAGTCTTTTCTCTGATCATTTGGAGCATGTTTAGTTCTGCTGGCAAGTTGTAACAGGTTCCAAAATATTACACAGTGTGCCTTTAATAATAAGCTAATAAGCATTTCTATTAAGGCAAAGCACATTTCTGTGCACTGGGTTTGAGTCCTAGCTTATTTGCCTACACCCCCGTTTACCCTGTGCTGTTCTGTCTAATCAAGCCGACTGGCCAAATTCTTCATCATTCCATTCATCCTGATTTAATACTGAGTTTGTATTCGTATAAAAGTGTACAAATATAACTGGCCTTTAAGATGCCACATGATCAATAGCCACAGAAAGCAGAGGAGTTAGTTTCTGGTAGAGGTTCTCTGGTTGTGAACAGTTGCTGAGTTGTGGATGCAGGTTTATTTACTGTGGCGTCATTTGGCACAAGGTGTGCGTACTCCGCCTGTGCGAGATAGATGGAGGGCTCGGCAGCTCCCTGCTTTATGTCCCTCCAGGGCTCCACTAGCTCTGCCTGATCATCACCACGCCACATTAACTCTGTCGCTGCGTCTCATCCGCCCCATCTTTCTCTGTTTATGTGCTCTCCCCTCGCTGTCCGTCCGCCACGATGCGAGTTTAGTTAACTTTTCAATGAATACTTTACTGGGGGCGATCAGAATGACTGTGCTCACGTTTAGTAGTAGTCATTTTCTAACTTCTCACATCAACTACTGCCTGAGGAAATGCTGGTGATTCTGAATAGATTCCCTGTTTTGGACAAATAAGGGAGGAAGATATTAACCAGGTCTAAACCAAAACAAGATAAGGAATCAAACTTGTTCACTGTATAAAGGCCTTCTTTGGATGTTGGAGAAAAGTGAACAAAGCTGAAGTAATGACACATTCCCCAAAACTGTTGATTCATCCTCCGGTGTAGCAAATCATTACACTCCTTGAACGTGTAATAAATGTGTGATTCACTGGAAAGGCTTATGTTTTGTACAAAAATCAGGTAAATGATGGTCATTGTCCTTTGGGTGCAGACAGAGAAGCATTCCCAATATTAGTGTTCATTGTTTAAACCTTCCTGGTATAGTATTGCTGTAACTGTACTGACATTTAACTTTTTTTTTCTCTGCACAGGACTCCCTTCATCTCCTCTCTCCTCGTCCTTCTGCTGACCTTCACGCAGACGGCTGTCAGTCAGTCCAGTGACCCGTCAGGTAAGTTTGTCTCTCGAGTGTAAAATAGACGATTGTTTTTTTGTTTGCGTGAGATGTACTTGAACCTTAAACTTCTTCCAAAGAAGAGATATGGATGGAGAAAATGGTATAGGCTAAAGTTAATACCGAGATGAGGAGGAAGGAGGGTATATAGTTGGGTAGGGGGATGCTGAGGTTATGGTTGTATGGAAAGAGGACTTTGTTGGGTTTAGAGAAAATAATACAGGTATATATGGGGTTAGGTCTTTGACGCCCCCTTTCGTGTGTGTTTCTAGTCAGGATGCAGAGATGCAGCTCTCACCAATGCACCAAACCATTAAAATAAAGACCAAGAAGTATTTAAAGGTGTTTCTGTACCTTGAAACCCTTTCTTAGTCTGATGTAACAATTTACCATTTTATTTGTTCAATTAACATCTCTTATGACCCCTCCTCCCCAGTTTGGAAACCACTGGGTTAAATGGAAGCTGGGTTACGTTAACTAACTAACTAACTAGTATTGACTAATTTCATAAATTTTGTTCCAAGTTTTGGAACACCAGGAGGCCTGGTGAATGTTGTGAGTGAGTGGTAAGTGGTGGTCGGAGGGGTGGAGTGAATGAAAAATGCTTGATATTGTAACGCGACTTGAAGTGTCTGGAAAAGCACTATATTAGACTAATGCATTATTATTAAGTCAGTTAAATTGGGGCAAGAGAGAGCAGGGGTGCACACTAGATGAACACATCACATTAAAAGTACCACCTTATAAGATATTTGACCTTTCAAGGAATCAAAACTGAACTGGGGCTAAAATACTCTAAAGTAGACCTACATTATTGGACTAAATTATGTATAAAAAAATGCAACCTTCAAAAAGCATAAATTGAATAATCTCTAATGAAGTAGAATACCTGACGAAGCCTGAGTACCACAGTGATGCACATTTGTTCCTGCATTAGTGACTGCCGTTTCCCTGTGATTCCTCGGAGTCTCTCACTGTTCCCGGGTGAATGGCTGAATTATTCAGAGACACAGACTGTGTAATGTGCAACAGAACACAAGGTCATATATTATGCCTCATTCTGTCTTTTATAGTAGCTTCAGACAATGATTGATATGCCATGTTTATAACTTATATTAATGTGGTCTGCGAGATATGATATTATAAAGTGGTATGAGGGTCCACTTCTTTGTTCCTTCCAGAGTTCTGTAGTAAATCCCGCGTAATTGGGTCGTTGATGAGGCTTTTCCATTATTTGTCTGTGAAAGGGCTCTCTCGATATGAAAGGTCTACTGTAGGACGCGACCGTATGACTCTGCAGAGCGAGTTTTAATTAAACCTCATCCCCCTCTCGCGGGATGTCCCGTAGATGTGTCCTCAGAGGGTCATCAGTAACACAGGGGGAGGCAGAAGCTGAACGAGGCACGATGGATAGAGCCAGGCCAGGCCATAGATCCTCATGGTTTAGGAGGAAATGAATGAAACGTGTGGGAAAGATGTTAATGGAAAGAGGAAAAAAGATCCGCACAACGGAAAAATGCTCAGTTTAGATTTTAATGGCCTCAGACTAGTGTTTAAAATGATCCTTTTCTGCAGGTTTGATAATTAGGTGCTAGACAGGCTGTCAATCTTTGAATAAAAGACAGGGTTTATGTTGAGACATTGTGCCTTGGTCCACATTGTTCAGAGTAACACTTTGTTTCCCTTTTTCTTTCTTCATATTTTCAACTTTTGTGTGTTTGCAAATTATCCTGATGGTAGTATTTATAGTCCGGGTCACTATATAATTTCACCGGATTTTTGTGGAGAGTATCAAAAATATAAACATTTTAAAACTTAATTAAATAAACAATATTTTGCTCTGATATGTAAAAAAAAAAAAGTGACCATTTATATGGGGGAGTAAAAAAACGTAGTTTGGCGTAAATGTACAAAATTTGGCAGAAAATTCCATTTTGGTCGTTTAAATCAAAAAAGTAAATGAAACCCTTGTCATATGTTTCATGGAGTTACCGTAGCGACCAAAACTCCCCATTTACTCTAATGTAAAAACTGTATTTGCACAATTTTACCAAATGACAAGGGCAAATGGAAAACATTGTTTTGCTCCTACCATAAGGTTTCCAAAAATATATAGTTTTTATTCTCTCCACGAAAATCCCAAACCGTGGAAATCTAAACATAGTGAACCGGACTATTATTAGGAATTACAGATCATACACAAGAAAGACTGAAAGACAAAGGGAAGACCGCAGCTGCCATGTTACTGTGGTGCAACAGCAGCATTGTACATTTGCATAGCCCCTAATGTAAAAACACATAACCATAACCAAGGAAGCGTGGCCTGGACACAGTGCAGTCGCTCCGGTGAAGGTGACTGCAGATTAATGGAAATGCTTATGACCTCGGTTATTCTCAGTTTAGAGGTAATAACGGAGCTCAATTAAACCTGATAATACCTGAGTGGGGGTCGGTGCATTTCTCGATCAGCTGTGGTGGTTCAAATTCTACAGTTATATTCATTCATCGCAGATTGCCAATCGGTCAAGAAAAACCAGCACGTGCCGATATTAACACACACAATTGATATAGCGTGGTATCAATCGTGTTTGTTGATGGGCTGATATCGGCAGACTCCATAATGGCGACGTGTTGGTTTGTTGACTGATTGCCATTGCTGAATTTCTAGTCATAATTAATCTAAAACTTTAATAAATTCCTGATGAGATCAAGGTGAAATAGAAGACTCGAATTTAATGCGATGACTATCAGTAAACCTGCATTTTATCAAGACATTTAATACAGTTGTAACTATTTATTCTATAATATGCAAGACTTGTCACTCCATGTCTATTGTCACTAATGTAGAGTATTCACAGACTTCTTTTTCTACTTGCATCATTAGTTAGGCTTGGCAAATTTCATTTTATTTGATTATGTTATGGTGGGCTTTCCGTAGCTAAGCAGCATTTTACAATATCATTACATCTGTCAAGTAATGGGGGAAAAACCCACACACCCGCACTGGTTTGCTCTGCCGAATGTGACAGTCTGCAGATGAATGCATGTAGCGGCGGAGGATCTATAGATGAACGGGAGAAGAGCAGACCAGTGTTGGAGCTGCTTTTAATGGGAAGACTAATACTGTAGCAGGGAGAATGTGACAGTTCAATTACCCACGCCCCACACCGGCCCCCACGCGAGCTGCAGGTGGAGACGGGCGCATTAATCCAGCACTCAGACGCTACCAACGGTTTTACATCTCCAACTCTGGGATAGCGCCCTCAGCTGGGACTGAAACAAAATCAATATGTCGTTCCGTATGTATGCCGGCTAAGTGGTTACCTCGGAGCGTATGGATGTTTCCCAAATGCCGTATACCCTCGAGTTATCTAATTCAATCACTTTCAAATCAGCTTTAGTGACCGAGATCCTTTCCCCTTGTAACTCGGTTAACCTCTGCGGCCAATTACTTTACCCCCTCGGCGCGGGTTTGTCTCTCTGTTCCCCCGGGGGTTAAAAGCTGCGTCCCGTTCCCTGTTCCCTATCTCTAAATGCAGGGATAATTTCCCGTGGCCGGTCAGCACTCGGCGGCTCGAGCGCTACACAGAACAGGCGGGGGGGTCATTAAAAGGATCATCACATAGTGGCCACTCATCATCTTCTTGCCCGTCCCTAACGAGCCCCATCCATTTCCACATTGTCCTGCTCCTGGCACAACGTCCGACGTCGAATTTGATGGATATTTATTGGAGAATTATTTAGTCGGGGGGGGGGGGGGGGGTCGGGACACAACCTAAATCCAAATGAGCATGGTCGATAAATTGCAACGGCGTAGTCTTGCTAATGCTCGACCACTCGCTCTGCACTTTCCCCCACTTTGATTCTTGTGAAATCAAAGCGCGGTCCGCTATATAAATGTTAAAGATTTCTTTAATGTCGCTCGAGTTAAAGCCGCGCTATCGATGCTGCAATGGGCCGTGAGTGTCGTATCAGCGTCTTTAATGAGCCCCGTTAAAAGAGGTCCTCTCGGCTCCGGGTATTTCTCACATAAAACTCCTGTGAAACGCCACTGCAGTTTGGCTCAGGACCAAGGACAGAGGCAGAGACGCGCTGCTGCACTGCTGCGCGGTGGCGGAGTGGTTGGCGCTCCTGCCGGGACGAGCGAGAAGTTCCCCGAGCCTTTTGGTGTGGAGTTTACGTTTGCAGCAACAGCACAAAAAAAAAAAAACGTGACCCAAAGAATGAACTGGGACTCACTCCTGGCCCATATATACAGTATGGTTGCTAGGGAGAGTTTAACCTCTTGCCCGAGCGCGTTTTCTCGGCTTTACCCAAATCTAAAAGCTTCTCGATGGGGCTTACAGGCTATAGGTCAGTGTAACGCCTCATTTGAAAGCTAAGACCTCCAAAACGGTAACTTGTTTTTGTCACATTTTTGTCATGTTTTTTGTCTCTTTCGTCTTGTTTTCATATTTTTTGGGTCGTTTTTTTTATGCTTTCTTCACTGCCATTTTTCCTTTGCTTTTTGGCACATTTTTGTCGTGTTTTGGTCACGTTTTTGTCGTAATTTTTGTCGCCCACTGTGTTCCTTTTTTTGTTGTTGTATTTTCATCCTCATTTTTTGTTCGAGAAGCTTTTAGATTTGGATATGCCAAACTGGAGAAAATGTGCTCGGTTCAGGTGGGGGTTAAGGGATTGAATAACGTCACCAAAAAAACACTGTGTTAATTTGTCAGCCAACATTTAAATATAATTTTTTTTTTTCTTTTTTTTTTTTTTTTTGAGCTGTCACATGTCACAATGTCGTTCTCTCATCAAAAACAGACCCGGAGTTGTGGTTCGAGCCGCTAGCGCGCCTTTGAGTAATCTTTTGATCTTCACCACTGGCTGTTCTCAGCATCATAATGACGACAGCTCCCAAAAATATTACGTTTTAGCTGTTCTAGATAAATATTGCATTTCCTAACCAACAAAGTACAGTGATAAAGATGCGTTTGACATTATTACCCCCGATTTAAATGTTGTTCACTGATTTATTCCGTCTCACTCCTGTGACCTTATCAACTTATCTCCTTGTCCTTTACTGAGAGAATGCCGTTAGTTTGGACGTGGCCTTTTGTTTTGAATTGTTTATGTGTGTGTCCATGCAGAGCCCATGTGTTACGACTGGGGGGAGTCCAGTGCGGCGGCGGTGCGAGTTTTGGCGGGACAGTCTGGATTCCTGTCCTGTCCGCTCTTCTCTCACCCGAATGTCTATAACTACTCCTCGACTCAGAGCACGGGACACAACCTCTTCTGGTACCGGGTCCTGGAGGGGCACGGCCTGGAGCAGCCCTTCAACAAAAGGTAACTAATGGCTCGGTTCCACCTACTATGCTCTACCTGTATTTTAAATGTTTCCACCAGCCCATTTTACAGTTAACTGGTACTTTTTTTAGCACCTGCTTGGCCCTGGTACTAACCAGGCCAAGCAGGTGCTGTTTCCATGGATACAGCCAAAAGCAAAGCCATATCCATGGATACGCCATGGTAACCACTGATACAGTATCATATTCTACAGAGTAATGGAAACACAACCAGGCTTAGTAGAGTAGGACCAAACCAAGTAGAGTAGAGTAGGGCTGGTGGAAACGAGCCAAAAGTGTTGGAAAGGAGTGTTGAAACTATAACAAAATATTGCACTTGGGTATTTGACAAACAGAAGAATGAGCCTTTATGAGGACTAGAAAGACTGTTTGTCAGGAATCCAACATAAAAAAAAAATAGTAATGTCTAAGATTGGATAAAAAAAATTAAAAGAGCACATTAAATGAGTTGGAAGTCACAAAAGTATTTGAAATAAACCAAAGGACATGAGCAGTCTAAATGAGAAGTCCATCTATGCCTCGTCTGTACATCGCAGATGTAAATTGGAGCAGTTGGAGGGAAACGGATGAGGCGTCGTGTAATGATTTCCACTGAGAGCGGCTCGATTAGTGTCAGTCAGTTTGTTTTAACGTGCCTCTAATGGACTGGCCCTCCTTCGGACTGTTGTGTTATTTCCCTTTCTCAGACTGATGTGTTTTCTGTGTTGCAGCGCGAGGTTCAGCAAAGACAGAGAGAGACTGTGGCTACAGCCTGCCAACGCTAACGACACAGGACAATACATCTGCATGCTAAGGTGTGTGCATAATGTATACGCAAATCACCATTAACCATGCTGGTTTGGATTTATTTCTTCTTTTTTTATGATTTGATGGGAATTGACAGTTTGTTTTGTTATTTTTTATGAGGAGGGGCATTGACATAATTAATAGTATGTTAAAAAAAAAAAAGGCTATGGTTGCCCTAAGGACTCTCCAGGTGGGTGGCGAGTCCTTGCCTCAAGTGGTGGAGTTCACATGGCTTTGGGGTCTTGTTCACAAATGAGGGAGATTGACAGGCGGATTGATTCAGCGTCTGAAGTGATGCAGGCACTGTATCGTCGTGGTGAAGAAAGAACTGAGTTTAAAAGTAGAGGTCTCAATTTACCAGCCAAGCTACGTTCCTACTCTCACCTGTGGCCATGAGATTTGGGTCATGGAATGGAAGCTTATTGGTATAGCTATGTATGTAGCTGCAGTTTCCCCTGGGGTAGACTGACAGAAGCCCCGTCTGTCCAGGGATCGAACCCAGGACCTTCTTCCTGTGAAACATGGTCTTCCATCTTAGCTGGGCAATCTCAAGGTGCTATGGCAGTACAAATGGAGGGATAGTGAACATATTGGTAGAGGAATGTTGAGTTTAGTGCTGAGGGATGATGTTTGGATAAATTGGACATAATGAATATGTGAAAGATGACATGAAGTTAGCTTGCGTAATTGAAGACTCCGATGACGGAGGTAGGTCATTTCGTTGAAAACAGTCACTGGAAATACCGTTGTGGCTTTCCCCCAGTGAGCCACATACCGATAGCATCACCCTGTTTCCCCCTGCGCTAGATGTTTCTCTGTGCATTAATCAGCTAAAGTGGCTCTGAGTGGCTCTAAAGACCTGCTGCTGCTGCTGTGGCCTGTTCTAATGCAGATCCTTAGAGAGATGTGGTGTTCACTGGCACACGACCAAAAGACTGCAGCCAGCAAACTAACCGGGCTTCAAACTGTGAGAAGTCACTGGTGCTTCAAATAAAGGCTGTTTCAGGATATACTGAGTCTGTCTTTGTTGGAGAACACTGAACTAAAAACCTACATCTCAGAAAAAGTTACCTGACTTTAAGCCACACAATCAGGAGGTTTGATATTAGGTTCCAATGGACACAGACTACTTTATTATAAGTGTAGCCTTTGTAATTTGGCCATAGACATTTGTATTTGATTCATTTCGTTTGAGCTCCAAAGCACAAATCAAAGCACAGATGATCCCAGATGGTAAATATAATAACTCCAGTCTCATTACCTTTTTACCCCCTTTACTATACATTTTTAACTAAGGGAAAAGTCCGTTATGCATTCATATACATTTAAAACTTGCTTTCTGTCCAGCAGTGCTAATTTTGTCTGCTCTGGGCAGCTGTACAACCAGGAAGCAATAACTAGAATAGCCTTTTTATGAGGTAAAGCCTGAAGCACCGCCAAACTTTAGACTCAATTATAATCGCTTGGGTGCGTGTCAGTAAATTACAATGTGCTTTAATATCCCATGCAATGATATACGTAATGTATATTTGATTGCTCCCGAGTTCCAACCGTTTAACAAGAATTTTTTTTTTTTTTTTTACCTAACTGAGGTCAATTGAAGGCTTTGAAAAAAATGTATGTGCATGATCTGGTATGAAATGCTTTTAGATGAAGGTTAAAAGTGGTCTTTCGAGCACTGTGGGAGAAGCGTTGTTTTTCTGCGGTCAGCCGGTGTGTGTCTTGCTGTGAGATGGAGAAATGCAGAGTGGCCCAATGTACTGGTAGAACTTCCTGTGCTGCCCGTGTGACATCGGCTGCTTCCTTTTTCAGCGTGGCCCTACCACAAGCTCACAGCCACAACACTCTCCTGAACTCACAAACCAGTTCTCCTGTAACTTGTTTGCTGCAGCTGACTGTAGATTGATTGGTTGATTGGATTTATTTGAGTGATTATTTACATTGTTTACATTAATATTGTTGCAGTGCAAAAAATAAATACAGTAACAAAAACTCAAAAGGAGTAGGGTTGAAGCAAGAAAGCTTATGAGTGCCTACCCCATTACATTACAAATTCCTGAATTACCCAATTACAATTGTCCGCATTAACTTTACGTGAATAAGCATTCATGTTTTACAAAAAGAAAATCACATGTTTACAAGACTTCCAAAGTAAGAAGACCTAACACGAAGATGGAAATGTATGCAGTTTACCAATATATATATAAACATTTTAATTGTATTTGTATTTACAATTTGTAGATACACTGCCTATTTTTATATTTGCGTGATCAGCCTTATGAACAAATAGATTGGTTTGAATACTTCCTTAACCTACTGTATCCTATCAAACATTTGACTCTATGATTGCAGGAATAAGACCTCCTGCAGTAAAATCGCGATGCGTCTCACTGTCCTCCGCCCTGAAGACGTCACCCTACCAAACAGCTGTGCGCCTGCGTTTGCCGTGGCAGCGTCACCGGAGAAGGCCCCCCTTCAGGAGAGCAGGACTCTGAACTGTCCCGATGCCCAAGAGGCCGCAAAGATGGCCGACGTCACCCCCAAAGTGACCTGGGTTCATCAGGGCCGAGGCAGCAAGGTCAGAACTTGGATCACTTTCTTTTTTGTTGGTTGTACGTAACACTTTTTCAAGCCCATAAAAGGCAAAACTCTAAAGCTCTTCGATAAAGGACCACATTTCTTGCCTTCTTGCTGACTAAAGTCCTTGGCATTGTGTTGTAAACAATGAATGATTATGTGTGAAATTCACTTCGCGCGAGTGGTGTCCCTTGTAAAATGACAACTTGACATCTTAAAGCTCACCTTGAATGTTAAACGGGTCATGCCAGACCGGCAAGGAGACCATAAATTCACAACTGCGCATGATTTAGTTGAGAGCGTCGAGTCAATACCAGTCGCAGTGGCTCAAAAGACCACGTTCTCTTTGCTAAATCCAAAGCCAAAGTAAGATTTAAATGATCCATCACAGGACCTGTTCTGGGCAGTTTTTTTATTCTGTCTTTTTTTAAGCCTCAACTGTGTAGTACTTTTTCTCAGAACTGCACAACGTTCCCGGTTCGATCCAACGAGCGGCAGGTGAAGGGGATGTCGCTGCAGGTTCACATCATGTACGAGTTCTTTCAGGGCTTGTATTTCTGCACCGTGCATTACCAACGCAGAGGACGAGATCTCAACTTCACCCGCGTCATCAACGTCACTGCAGTCAGTAAGCACAACCATCTCAGCAGCCTACCTTATGCCAAGTTGGCTTTTTTTTTTTTTTTTTAGCTTTGTTGTATTGTATATCCTCATTAAAAAAAAATATATATATATATATATATATATATATACATACAGTGCCTTGCGAAGGTATTCGGCCCCCTTGAACTTTTCAACCTTTTGCCACATTTATGTTTCAGGCTTCAAACATAAAGATTTTTTGTGAAGAACCAACAACAAGTGGGACACAATCATGAAGTGAAACGGAATTTATTGGATATTTCAAACATTTTTAACAAATAAACAACTGAAAATTGGGCGTGCAAAATTATTTAGCCCCTTTACTTTCAGTGCAGCAAACTCTCTCCAGAAGTTCAGTGAGGATCTCTGAATGCTCCAATGTTGACCTAAATGACTAATGATGATAAATAGAATCCACCCGTGAGTAAACAAGTCTCCGTATAAATGCACCTGCTCTGTGAAAGTCTCAGAGGTCAGTTTAAAGCGCAGAGAGCATCATGAAGAACAAGGAACACACCAGGCAGGTCCGAGATACTGTTGTGGAGAAGTTTAAAGCCGGATTTGGATACAAAAAGATTTCCCAAGCTTTAAACATCCCAAGGAGCACTGTGCAAGCGATAATATTGAAATGGAAGGAGTATCAGACCACTGCAAATCTACAAAGACCCAGCCGTCCCTCTAAACTTTCAGCTCATACAAGGAGAAAACTGATCAGAGATGCTGCCAAGAGGCCCACGATCACTCTGGATGAACTGCAGAAATGTACAGCTGAGGTGGGAGACTCTGTCCATAGGACAACAATCAGTCGTATACTGCACAACTCTGGCCTTTATGGAAGAGTGGCAAGAAGAAAGCCATTTCTTAAAGATATCCATAAAAAGTGTAGTTTAAAGTTTGCCACAAGCCACCTGGGAGAGACACCAAACATGTGGAAGAAGGTGCTCTGGTCAGATGAAACCAAAATCCAACTTTTTGGCAACAATGCAAAACGTTATGTTTGGCGTAAAAGCAACACAGCTCATCACCCTGAACACACCATCCCCACTGTCAAACATGGTGGTGGCAGCATCATGGTTTGGGCCTGCTTTTCTTCAGCAGGGACAGGGAAGATGGTTCAAATTGATGGGAAGATGGATGGAGCCAAATACAGGACCATTCTGGAAGAAAACCTGATGGAGTCTGCAAAAGACCCGAGACTGGGATGGAGATTTGTCTTCCAACAAGACAATGATCCAAAACATAAAGCAAAATCTACAATAGAGTGGTTCACAAATAAACATATCCAGGTGTTAGAATGGCCAAGTCAAAGTCCAGACCTGAATCCAATCGAGAATCTGTGGAAAGAACTGAAAACTGCTGTTCACAAACGCTGTCCATCCAACTTCACTGAGCTCAAGCTGTTTTGCAAGGAGGAATGGGCAAATATTTCAGTCTCTCAATGTGCCAAACTGATAGAGACAAACCCCAAGCGACCTACAGCAGTAATCGCAGCAAAAGGTGGCGCTACAAAGTATTAACTTAAGGGGGCTGAATAATTTTGCACGCCCAATTTTTCAGTTTATTTGTTAAAAATGTTTGAAATATCCAATAAATTTCGTTTCACTTCATGATTGTGTCCCACTTGTTGTTGGTTCTTCACAAAAAATTACAGTTTTATATCTTTATGTTTGAAGCCTGAAATGTGGCAAAAGGTCGAAAAGTTCAAGGGGGCCGAATACTTTCGCAAGGCACTGTATATACATACTAGGGCTGTTATGGCAGCCTAGCGCGCAGTTCGCAAACCAAATAAGCAAAATGGTAACGATTGTTGTGTTGCTTTTCAGGTCCATCGAGCCTGCCCAAAGAGCCACACATTTTGCAGCCCACCAAAGATTATGTCTTCAGTGTTAAACAAGGTATGTTTAAGATTTGTATAATAGTAACGTGTAAACAAACAGCTACCTCCCCCTCCCTTGTTACAGCGGAAGGTTTTTGTTGTTGCCTTTTTCTGCAAACTGCATTTGTAGTTTCTGTATTCCACATTGTATGACTGGATACTTTTGTACATCTTTGCTCTGTTCTTATGAAGTTCAGTGGCTATTTTACTGCAGAGAGTCCATATGAGCCATGAAGGTTTGTATTAGTAAACAAACAGCTAAAGAGCTAAAGACATTTGAGCCCTACACATTTCTTCTTCTGAAACACAGAAGAGGCACCAAGTCACAAGAAACGCTACAGGAAACAAAAATGTGACAAACGAGGAGGTATACGGGAAAGACTCACAGCTAAGCCACACAAGTCTTCTATCCTACTATTGTTCTGGCTAATGTTCGCTCCTCCCAGAAGATGGTGAAAGACTGTAGTGGCGCGGAGGGTGCTGCGTAGGAGGTAGAGGAAGGAGGAGGTCGAGGAGCTGACCAGTGCAGGACACCACGCTCTGAAACGGGGACAAACCTAGGAGGCGATGCACCCTTTCAAAGGATCAGAGAAGACTGAAGGCAGTACTCCGGTTTCCCCTATCTTCAAAAACATGCTGGTCAGGTTGGCCCACAGTGGCGGTGCGCTCAGTCGCAGCGGCTCAGGACTAACCCAACACCTGAACCTCAATTACATACACATCTCTTCATCCCGGTATGGTCCAATGGTGGTGTGATGTGTTGACGAATAAGATCAACAGGACAGCGCTATTTAAAGACTCTCCTGAACAAGATGAAGCTGTGTTGTCCAGCGCTCCTGACAAGCTGTCCCAGTGTCATGGAAGGACGTGGCAAATGCAGAGGACTCATTTTCCTTTTGGGGGAAATAAAGTACTCCTTAATGTCTAAGTACCCTTCAAGTAAAGTCCCTGCCTGCCATCTACCAGAACCACTTCTTGTGTCTTTGTGCGTCTCCTCTTGGCTGTGCCTATAGTGGCTCATTTCTGAATGTAAATTGGTTTTCCCTGAGAGCTCCTGCGCAGGAGACCGAACAGTTCCTAAGTTAATCGCGTGGCCTGCATTAGAGGAGTCTCCTGCGCGGCGCTCGTAAAAACCGCGGACCCAGACCTGGTTTTACGGCCCGCGGCCGCGTGATGAATGGCTCTGACAGAGTCCCAGGCCCTACTCTTAGTTTTAGCTGTGACAGCAAGTTTTATCAGCCTCGATTTAAGACCCAAATATGATTCATTTGCTTTTATTCACAACGACGCTGTCACAAATCAAATGAAGCCGCACGGCTCGGGCCAAAGATGCACATAACACAAGTAAAAGCATCATACATCTAAACCTGATTCCTCTTGACAAAACGCCATGACAGCATCTAGTATTACGGTACTAACATCCCATTACACAGCAGGAGTGTATCAATCTTTTTTAGTTACAATTGCACCTAACAAAGCTTTTGTACTTCAGTCATTTCATTGATTGAATACAGGAGAGTTTAAAATGTGAGCAGGTTGCACTCCTTGGTTATATCAATTGCAATATGTTAACCTCTTAACCCCCGCCTGTGCCTCATTTGAAAACGAAGAGCTGCAAAACTGATCTAAACACATCTTTGTCCTCGCGTTGTTGCCCCGTTGTGTTTTTTTTTGCTGTGTTTTCATTTTGTCTTTGTCACTTTTTTTGTTGCTCTTTTCATCTTCTTTCTTCAAGAAGCTTTTATTTTGGTGAAGCCAAACTGGAGAATATCTGCTCGGTTAAGGTGGGGGTTAAGAGGTTAAACTAGTTTGTTCCATATTTTCTCAGGTGAAGAGGCACGCCTGGTGTGCTCGGGCACGTTCCCGTATCTGGACTCTCCGTGGGAGATCTGGTGGACCGTCGACGGCAAAACGGTGGAGCAGCTCCGCGACCCGAGGTTCTCCAAATTCAACAGGTACAAAAAAAAAAGCCACAATGGGACAGTTGAAACTCTCCCTGCGCGTTTTCCTTTTGCCAAGCCTTTTTTTAATCAAACACCCCCCCCAGCCCACTGAGAAATCAACACGAGGACCGGATAGAGGAGAGTGTGCTGGTCATTCAGGACGTCCAGCCGGAGGATCTGAAGCGCGAGTTTAACTGCTCTGTGAGGAACAACCGCGGCAACGAGACGCAGCGCGCTCAGCTCCATCTCGAGAGTGAGGCGGTTTACTTCTTTACAGTAGATTTCAGTTTCCTTTTCTTTCCACCCAGCTCAGCTTTTTGACGCCTTTCCTCCGCAGCCTCTCTGCCCTCTCTGGAGCTGGGCTGTGGACTCGGCGCCACGCTCTTCCTCATGCTGCTCCTCTTCATCATCTACCACGTGTTCTGGCTCGAGCTGCTGCTGCTCTACAGGTCCTGGTTTGGCACCGACGAACGGCACACGGGTCAGTACTGCCGCCTTAGGCCTCGGCCACACCCCCCCGCAGTTTCAGGCAGTGACAAAGCACCGTGGGAAGAGAGAAGGGAGGAAATCAAAATAAGAGGAATTGTTAAAGCTGCAGTTACTTGGCTAATGTATCGTTATGTGCCAAGAACACTATATCTGGTCTCCATGAGGGCTTGGTGTGTATGAAAGCTGATATGCCAGTCTTCTTTCGAATGCCTCTAAATGTGTTTTAATTAGGGCCGGGACTCGATTAAAAAAATTAATCTAATTAATTAGAGGCTTTTGTAATTATCCATCCATCCATCCATCCATTTTCTCCCACTTGTCCGTTGCCGGGTCGTGGGGGCAGCTATTGGAGTTGCCCAAGTCACATTGCACCAGTCCCCTATGGCTCCTTCTGCAGGTGGTGGGTCCACGGAAGGACGGCCTCATAGTTCCAAACGGGCCTGTTGGTCTCTCATAGGGGGCCCATTCATACTCTCATTCATACGCCAGTGTACACAGACACTGGAGGCAAGGAGGGTGAAGTGTCTTGCCCAAGGACACAACGACAATGTGCACCTTCAGGAGGCGGGATTCGAACCCCTGACCTTCCGATCATGAGACGACCCGCTCTACCATCTGCGCCACCGTCGCTTTTGTAATTAATTGATCAAAATTAATCGCATATAAATATTTGACCTGAGAACAGTGAGAAGTAAGTTTTTTCATAAGGATTTTTAGTATACCATTGAATAATGACTGAATACATAAGCTTAAGCAACTAAATATTGTTTATTTTTGTTCAACCAAGTCCAACAGACCAGTGAAATATTTACATTAATTGTGCGTCTGCAGGAAAAAAGGAAACTGAAGTGTGGAAAGCAAAGTATGATTAATTTTTATTAATATTTTTAATCGCACTAAACCTCATGTAGTTAATTAATCGCAATTAATCGAAAAAAGTCCCGGCCCTACTAATAATAACTAAGTATGCTGTTCTTAAATCTACTTATGTAAAGGTGATACATAGACAACGCAGCCCTAATCACAATCATAATTTGTTGGAAAACATTGTATTTAAGTTTCCTATTGATTTATCATAGAACTTTAAGTTAATGACTGAATGCATGGTGATGAGACGGGCTAGATCCCTTCTGCATTCAGAAAGAAAACAAAAAGGGCATACACCATAAATAATAATAACTGACAAAAATAATGACACAAGAAATTAAAGTAACAAGAAAATAAGTGCAAAACAAGTTTCCCTGTGTTGCAGTGTAGCTGAATGCTTTTCAACAATTTGATTCATGGTAAAACACATACCAAATATTTCCAGCCAAGGTTTGATTCCATCTTCAGCATGCTTTTCCTGCCATTGTCTTGAAACTGTTTCATCTGTCACTCTCATTTGATGCTGTTTACAAAAACAAAACAGCAATATTGTAAAGGGACAAAGGAAAATGATTTGGGGGGGAAACAGATAAAGAAAAAATAAGATTATGACCTGAAATCTCATCATTTCCTGAGTCACAGGTCCTTTCAGTATCTTTATGGTTTCTGCTCAAATTCAGTGTCTGAAAAGGGCAGGAACAAAACAAACCTTTGTAATCATAATAAACTAAATAAGATTTAGAGACAACAGAGAAATGTGTAAAATATCTTCTAGAATCTGTTTATTTTACTAACCTTGAAAGAGACTCTCGGGTCTTAGCTGTGTCACCACCCTTAAACCTTAAACACATGCATCAGAAAACCACTGCAACAAAATCTCAGATGTCCTTCACTGACATTTTTATTGTTGAACATATTTTGACCTCCACCTTACAGCTACAAAATGCTATAACAACAGTTAAAGTCAAGTAATGTTTGTAACAGACAGTGCTGTTTAAATTACAATGTTAACAGTTCAGTGCAACACTTAACGTGTTTGCCAATTAGGGCCATACAAAATTCCAATAGTTTAAACTCTGTTGTATAGAATATAGAAACTCTCAAACATCAAGAGTACAGTTCTCAATAACAATCCCTAGTTAGAGGGATTGTTTAAAGGGATACTTCGGGATTTTTGACATAGGACCTAATTTCCTAGTTATCCAGAGTGTTGCTGATGTCTGGAGGTATTTTTTTCTTAAATTCATGCAGTTCTTATATTTGAAGAGTCTAGTTGCAGTCTAGTTGTGGTCAGAGGGAGAGGGCAGACCTCTCCGTGTGGTCAGAGGGAGAGGGCAGACCTCTCCGTGTGGTCAGAGGGGGAGGGCAGACCTCTCCTTGTGGACCGTGTGGTCAGAGGGAGAGGGCTGACCTCTCCGTGTGAACCGTGTGGTCAGAGGGAGAGGGCTGACCTCTCCGTGTGAACCGTGTGGTCAGAGGGAGAGGGCTGACCTCTCCATGTGAACCGTGTGGTCAGAGGGAGAGGGCTGACCTCTCCATGTGAACCGTGTGGTCAGAGGGAGAGGGCTGACCTCTCCGTGTGAACCGTGTGGTCAGAGGGAGAGAGCTGACCTCTCCATGTGGACCGTGTGGTCAGAGGGAGAGAGCTGACCTCTCCTTGTGGACCGCGTGGTCAGAGGGAGAGGGCTGACCTCTCCGTGTGGACCATGTGGACCGCGTGGTCAGAGGGAGAGGGCTGACCTCTCCGTGTGGACCGTGTGGTCAGAGGGAGAGGGCTGACCTCTCCGTGTGGACTGTGTGGTCAGAGGGAGAGAGCTGATCTCTCCATGTGGTCAGAGGGAGAGGGCTGACCTCTCCGTGTGGACCGTGTGGTCAGAGGGAGAGGGCAGGCCTCTCCGTGTGGACCGTGTGGTCAGAGGGAGAGGGCTGACCTCTCCGTGTGGACCGTGTGGTCAGAGGGAGAGGGCGGACCTCTCCGTGTGGACCGTGTGGTCAGAGGGAGAGGGCGGACCTCTCCGTGTGGTCAGAGGGAGAGGGCTGACCTCTCCGTGTGGACCGTGTGGTCAGAGGGAGAGGGCTGACCTCTCCATGTGGTCATTGGGCGCTCACAGATCAGAGCGTTTCTGACGTGGTTTCTGTTGATCAGAGATGTTAACGTTGACAAGTCTTTTAAAACTGAAGTTGTCCAAAGTTGTCCAAAGAGACTTGCAACTATTCAAACCTGCTAAACCATTTGTAAGCTTTTAGCACTGTAGCCAAAAAAACAACAATCTGATAACATTTTATTTTGTATGGTATAAGTTGGCATACTCTGCAGTTTTGCTATAACACCAAAAACAATGCATCTGGTTTGTCCAATGCAGTAATGTCCATGTCAAATAAACCAATAATGATAATATTCTTATAAATAGTCAGTAAAAGGAAACGCATCTAAAAAAAGAATAATCTGAAGCCATTAGTAGAACTACAGTTCTAAAACAAAATGAAAGCCTAATTAATTCAGTGTTCAATCAATATAGCTGTCATTCATATGCACTACAAAAAAGTGGATTGTTTTAATTTACTAGAATCTATGTGTTCCGCTGCGGTCCTGTAAACTTTTTCACTATGTATGTGTTTGCATGTCTGATTTTAACTCTTTAAAGTGGCCACACAACACTGGGTTATAGTCGGTGTAGTGCCAATGAGGGTACATTTTTACTCTTCACAGTGTTTAAATCTCGGTGTTTAAAAAAAAACTCTGTGGACAGTGTTAAATGTACGAATGAATAATGATGGTCAAAGGGCCCGTTGGCGCAGATGTGAGCAGTCTCCCCCAGGGGAAACTGAAGCTACACACGTAGCTTACCACCACTGAGAATGGAGTTAATGTAAAATTGTCTCATGTGAACAAATAAAGCTCTTTTATTATTATTATTATAATAATACTAATTTACCAGAGTGCCATTATTTGTTCTTATTTTTGATTTAGCCATTTGTTTCCCACGGTGTCCCACAGCGGGAATAAATAACATATATAGGGTTGGGGGTTGTTATAATGGGGGGTGCGGCTCCACTGGCTTAGCCAATGGTTGTCCCACTCCTACAGGGAGAGGCGGACTAGCAAATAAATTAAAAAAAGCTAATATTTCACAACAAATCAGTTTTACATAATGCCAAGATTAAAATATTACGTACAGTATGTACCTAAAGTAGACTTTGAAAGTATGTAGGATCTCAGGAGGAGCTAATCTTGCCGCACCTGCCTCTCAGCACCAATAAAACTATTTTATTGAATGAATGAAAGAAAGAATTAGCCTACAAGCTAGTTTATTCTTTCTTTCTTTCATTCATTCATTCATTTATTGCATCGAGGAAGATTCAAAGAAAGATGTGCTACTTCCTGGACACACAATTCCAGGTCTGCTTTAGATCAGGGAACATGATAACATGGCAAAAAGCTCAAAAAAGGTCAATTTTACACAAGATAATGGTTACTAGTACACCTCTATCTTTTCCCACTCGCATCATGCATGGATAGACGTCATGTATTTATATTACTGAACTGACGGCCTAAAGTCATCATAGTGGACATTTGACCATGAGGTCAATTGCAATTACATCTTGTCACATGTGAAACAACAAAAACTCCAGCCTACGTAAGATTTCTCATGTTTTTTATTAAACGATTGGCACAATTCAGCGAATAACAATGGTACGTGCTAATGCTAGATTTTGTAACTTATGTTAATTGTTCTGAAGTCCTGGCAGACGATTCAGCAAGTCAGAGTGGTGGCGAGCAGAAACAGCTAAATGATCTTGCCCCACTTGCCCCCCAGCACCAATAAAACTATATTATTTAACCTTGTATGCTGATTCATTTATTTTATTTATTTGAACAGGGACAGTGTACAATCTACATTAGCCTCAGAAAGGAGAGATGCATTGTACCAGGTTATAGCACTTGTGCTAATTTCCACCTGCAGTCCCTGGGCCTATTGTACATGTTTTTAGTGGTAGGGGAAACCGGAGTACCCGGAGGAAACCTACAGCTAACCACTGTGCTACCGTGCCGCCCATTCATTCAACTTATGCCAACCGCCTCCTATTCAAGTAGTTCATTTAACAGCATCACTTCTGAATTGAGTGCTACTTTAAACAACTTGAATGGATGGTTATTGGCAGTTTTGGTTCCCGAGTTGGTCATGAAACCGTTCTAGCTTGGGTGTATTGTCTGACCACAAGAATAAAGAAGAACCTTCTGTGAATAGAAACAAAACATCTTCAACTCAACCAAAACCAGTCCAGTTGAAAATGTAAGCCTCACTACGATTATAATCCTATCTTTTTAGTTTTTGTTTCATCTGAACGATTCTTCAAAAATAGGTTGAATGTAAAATTATAATATGGTTCATGTTTAATTTTTTTTTAAAGTATGGCTGGGATGAGATGGTGCTGAGAGGGCTTTGGGAAATCTATGTCTGAATTAAAGGATTATGTTTATTTGCTGTATCAACTTCAAAAATTTGGAAAATTCTCCAAGAAGAAAGGTGTTGGCTGTTGTGGTCTGACTCAGACCTTCGGCTCTGATGACAGGTAGTCGCTGAATGCACCGGCGGGGATTCTGTTTCTCTTGAATACCTTACTTACGACTCTTTTGTGCCACGGTTTTGCAGTGGGAGAATGGTTCAGTGAACTCTTGATGTGGATCTGCAGATGTTTGACTGTGGCCTTGATAAAATCTTCCTCACTTTGTGATAACAGCGTAGAGGAGGAGGAAAACTCCAGCAGCAGGCCTTTGGCAGCTGCTTTGCCAATTGTTTTCAGCATGTTGGCTCTGAGCTCAAGGTTCTCAGGGACCAGGACTCTGCTCTCCACCTCTCTGAGTCTGTGAACAAGGTCCACTTGTTGCTGAGTGTCAAGAGACACAGGGGATTTTTGGAGTAGTTTCTTGGCCATGGCTTTGACCAAACTGTGAGCAGTGGAGGAAGATTGTGGCACCACACTCTCCTGAGGGTAAGTGCAGCTCAGAGAGTGAGCAGAGGCCTCGGTTAAACTTCCTGCTGCTGGAAGGTTTGGTTGATCCAGATGAGATGATAGCTGAGTGGGCTGTGGAGTGCTGAAGACAGCTGGATCAGTGAAGTCCTCTAGTGCATAAGGGGAGTCCTCTGGATTGGTGAAGTGCTCTAGTACATAAGGGGAGTCCTCTGGATCGGTGAGGTCCTCTAGTGCATAAGGGGAGTCCTCTGGATCGGTGAAGTGCTCTAGTGCATAAGGGAGGTCCTCTGATGGAGTGGGTTCAGCAGAACTGGTTAAATCCAGTGCCGTTGAGAACCGCTGTGGTACAGAGGCCTCTGCTTCCATTAAGTCCTCTGGAGGGACAAGGGCCTCTGTTGGCCTGACATGGTCCCAGAGGGTCTCTGGTTCAGTGATGTCCTCACTAAGGTCCTCTGGTGGACATACAGTGTCTTGTAGCAGTGAATACTGCTCAGTGCTGATGGTCTCTGGGTCAGTGATTTCCTCACTAAGGTCCTCTGGTGGACATACAGTGTCCTGTAGAGGTGAAGGCTTCTCTGTGCTGACGGTCTCTGGTTCAGTGACGTCCTCCCTTAGGTCCTCTGGCGGACTTACAGTGTCCTGTAGAGGTGAAGGCTTCTCTGTGCTGACGGTCTCTGGTTCAGTGACGTCCTCACTTAGGTCCTCTGGCGGACTTACAGTGTCCTGTAGAGGTGAAGACTGCTCAGAGGTCAGGGTCTCTGGTTCAGTGATGTCCTCTACTAGAATGAAAGGCTCTGTGGGATCAGGGATGGTCTGTGTCGTTGAGAACTGCTCATCTTCAGAGGTGGAGACCTCTAGGACAGCACCCTCTGCTGGAGTGACCGAGTCAGTACTCCTGGTCACATCCTGTGGTGTTGTGAGCTGTTCTGGGGTAGAGACATGTGGTTCTGGAGGTATCGACTCTGCAGGCTTCTGTGGAGGTGAGCACTGTGCTGAGCTGGAGGCCTGTGGAACCTCTGAGAGATTAGATTTTACCTCCTGTGGTCCATTGTCCACTGTAATCTGTGGGACCGCAGGAGGATTAGTCCATGTCGCTGTAGTCGGAGGTAGTTTTACTGGCCTGGGAGCTTGGGCTGACCTGGATGGAGGAATAAACACTCGCTGGTGTCCCTGGGCCAACAATTGGTCCCTTCTCATTTGCTCTTCGAATCCCATCATCTCCAGCATGCGTTCGGCAGCCATTTCCTTTGCAATTTTCTTCTTATGAGGGGCCTCAGCTTGAAGAGTCATCTCGCCCACTCTCACCTCCACCGTGTACCAGGGGACGTGGCCTTTATAAGTGGTCTTGATGTGTGTGAACTCCGGGGCCTTCTCTCGCCTCACAATCAGCACTTCCACAAGGGCGCAGACAGGATTCTTGTCCAAAAAGAAATATTGCCGATCCTCAATGTCAACCAGATCAGTGTGGGGCCTACTCCAGTACGGAGTCACAGTCTCTGGCACTGGGAGCGTTGCCAGTTTATTCACTACTTCTTTGGCAGCTTCTAGTTTGGCCTTCTTTTTAGTCGGTCCGCTGCCAAAGCCGACAAACTCCCCCACACGTAACTCCATTTGGAAGATTCTTTCCTGTGGGGTGCCGATGTGTTTCAATTCTTTGAACTGCACGTGTAAATCGTGCAAAATGGCAAGGTCATGCAGGCGAGTTAGGTCAGTTTTATAAACCTCCTCCGGCATCTCTGTCTCCATGATGGAGGCTTCAGTCTGTGGGCTCTCCTTGTTGAAGCTAACTTCAGTTTGAGACTTGTCTGTCTCCATGTTAGATGCTTCAGTCTGTGGTCTCCTTGTTGAAAATAACTTCAGTTTGAGGTCTGAGGTAATTTCAAGTTGAGGCCTGTCTCTTTCCTTGAAGGAGATGAGAATAACTTCTACTTTCCTAAATTCACTTTGTCAAAAGCGAGAATATACGGTCAGTTTTGCTCAGAGTCGTGCAAATGCGTGCGTCTCGAGTGCAGGGCGGACAGTAATGCATGTACAGGTAAACTGTGAAATAACTAAAACTTCTGAACATAACATTCTATGCAAATTACCACCAGAACTCCATAGCAACGGCGTTCCGATGGTGATGTCATTCTATGTAAATGATATCACCATCAGAACTCTACAGCAAGTTTCCATAGCAACGTTCTTCTCTAACGGAAGATACTTGTAGGTAGCGTTCACGTGACATCACAACCTTCTAAAGATCCTATAGTTTAACATTGAGGTGGAGGGCAACTGAAAATTCAATGGCTGTAACCATAGTAACGCTCAAAATGCAGATTTCTAGTCTTAAATCATTGCTAATTTCTCTGTAATTCCTGAGGCCAATTCACATGAAACAAAATCTGTCACAAAGTTCAAAGTCATATCTTTCAGCAGATATGAACATATGTCTAATTATTTCTTTACAAAGGCGTCCAAAAGTAGAGACAATATTCAAAAACATGTGCTTGATGTTGGCCAGTAGAAAGGACTTTCAGCCATAAAATTCACATGTCAGGTTTGTGAATCCAATCACTGTCACATGATGATCAGAGAAAACATTTGGACATTTTCTTTTTGGAAATTTCTTTCAAAAAACGGTTTCTCTCCTATAGAGTTGTATTGACACCTGCCCTCCAACTGAAATAGAATTCTATAACGTGAACGCTACCTATTGGTTGGTAGGTTCATTCACTCCATGCTGATAAGCTACATTTGTAGCCACAGTTTCTCCTGGGGTAGACTGAGAGAAGCGAGGCTGCACACATCTGCGCCAACGGGCCCTCCGACCACCACCAACCACTCACACATAGGCATTGGGTGAAGTGTCTTGCCCAAGGACACAACGACAGTCTGCCACTGCAGTAGCCGGGGTTTGAACCCCTGACCTTCCGATCATGAGACGACCCGCTCTACCATCTGCGCCACCATAAAATATTAGTTTTTGAGATTTTAATTGTGTGGAATTATTTTTATTTATTTTATTTTATTCTTTATTATACCAGGTAAGTCAATTAAGAACCAATTCTCATTTACAATGACAACCTGGCCAATTATGGCCAATTTAAAAAGAAGCCTGAGGGCCACAAACAATTGGTCCAAGGGTCGCCTTTGGTCCTTGTATTTCCTATTGTTTTGGAACCAATCCAAAATAATAAAATCCTATAGTCGTCTATAATTTAATATTTTTCCAAAATTGCACACACTCAAAGAAAGAGTAACTCACAAAAAAGCACTACAACTACAAATGAACTTGCACTATGAGCTGCATATGAGGCGCTATATACGAACATGCTATTTCTTATTTGAAAGACTCGTTACACTGTTAAAAAAAAACTGTCAAATTTACGGTAAAATACCGGCAGCTGTGGTTGCCAGGAATATACCGTGAAAAAAATGTGGAATCTGTAAAACACAATACGGTATACTAGTTTTGTAACCCTAAATTTTACAGTAGACTACGTATTTTTTTACCAAAATCATGGTAGAAAAAAAACAAATATATGTGTCAATTATACAGTAATGTAATGTAAAAAATGCAACTTTCCATAGCTTTTTACGGATATTTGCAGTAAAATAAAAGTAAAAAATATAATAATATTTACAGTAATTTGTTGTTAATTTAACAGTAACAGGATAGACCCTATTATGGTAAATAACTGTAAAAATAACAGAAATATGTTAAACCTTATTAAAACCTTTGACAGTAAAAACACAGTGAAATTGTATAACAAATTACAGCATTTGATTTTGACCAAATACATTTTACGGTACATTCCTGGCAACCACAGCTGCCGGTATTTTACCGCAAATGTGACCGTTTTTTTTTTTAACAGTGCTGCCAGTATTTTACCGCTAAAAATACAGTATCTTATGAGGAACATAAATAGTTTACCGTACATTTTACATTTGCAACCACTAAATATAGAAAATCTAAAGATGCTCATATATAACCAAGGTAGTGAATATTACTGATAAACAATGAGAACATTTGACATACCATTTGAAAACAGACTAAACATATAATTTTCTCTATTCCTACCAAACAGCATAGATCTTGAGAATACAGCATGTGTCCATATATATGGCTGGTAATCCATGGAGGAATGAATAAACATGAAACTAAAAACTACCTGCCCCTGACTATGAACAGTAATGAGTCACTGGGTCCTGCCTTGGTGAAAGAAAGCACTCAGTGGAGTTTCTAATGCGCATGGTGTCGAAGATACAAGCTCTGCAGGAGTACTTCAATGTCCATCAAGAGTTCACTTTGGACTGGCAGGATCCCCTCTGCAGCAAAAAAAAGTTTCAAAAGTTTGATCAGTGCTTGAGCAAAATGCACAGAAAACATAACGTGCTGTTAAAAACAGATCTAATATGTGCCCATGAATTGGCTCTTGTTTATATACTGTAAATCCATTGGAGATACTGGTGAGAAAACAAAAACGTATTTTGACATGTTTGACATTTTTTTCATATTGACCAAACTCCACATCGACACCAGTTCCTCTATCAACACACTACTGTAATAATGTAATACTCATATAAAGTGTTGCAAATGTAAAAATCTGTCTTCGCCAAACATATGGGTCTCAAACTCGGTGTTCAGGACTGTGAAGTCATATTGCTAAGCATTGTGGGATTTGCAGCAATAATAAACTAATGGAGATTTTTAAAGGTAAAATACTGGAGCTATGGTTCACATTAAAACACTTGGACACTACAGTGAGTTAGATGTACAGGTTTTTACCAGTAGTGATTCAACAGCTAACGCAGTTGTACCACGGCTTTTTTCTTCACTTTTTATACTTTTTTTTTAAGCTATGGAAAATGGATCTCCGTGGTAACACTGGATTTTCTCGAACTCTATTACAAAGGTTACGCACAAACTTTCACACATGATAAGGGTCAAGAGTCGGAAATGGTTGCTAAGAAAGTTCCGCTTCCTGCATTGATAAAGACATCATTTTGATCAGCTTTTGCGTGTGCTTTTCAGATGACAAGGAGTTTGACATCTACATCTCGTACGCGCGCAACAGCGAAGAGGAGCAGTTTGTTCTGTCCACTCTGAGAAGTGTCCTGGAGAACGAGCTGGGGTACTCCGTGTGCATCTTCGACCGTGACAGTTTACCGGGAGGAAGTGAGTGCCACATAAAGTTCCACCGTTTCCAGAAAATCGCCACTTGAATTTGCCTGAACGTGTACAGCAGCACTGTTGCAAAAGCTTTGACATGTGATCAAATACATGAATGGAGACACACTTTTTGAGGTACTAAAAACATCCATAATGAAGGTAATGCTTGTATTGGGAAATTGTGGCTTTAACAAAATATTTGGTAAATTGGGGGCACTTGCACCATCATCATACCTTTGTTTAGTAGTGATTTTTCATTCATGTTTTCATCAAACCATTGATTGTCATTAAAGATGGACTGGTGTAGTGCTGGTGTAAATGATTCCCCCTGTGCCTTGAAAAAATATGGCACTTGGCCAAGGAAGTAAATTGTTTATTTAACGCTGTCCGCTTCTCAGGAAATGATAGTTGTAAATGCCTTTATTGAATTACACCCATATTATTAATTTACCTCTGTTGTGTGGTTGGACACTTTTCCTGGACGTGACATGATGTAGGGTGCCTTCTACACTATTCCCAGTCTGTTGCCGGGCAGGGGTATAAAAACTGTATAGACATTAGAAAGATGCAACTGTTAATGGCAATTTGAAGGTAGGGTACTATATGTAAGATTTACTTTTTTATACATATTTGAATAGAAATATTTTGTGTACATGACCTATCTGCACCTTGTATGAAGTAACATTGGTTAACTGTAGGTTTTACTGGCTACAACTGTAATGTTGGTTTATCACAATTGCAAAAACATATTACACAACATGAGAGTTGTTTAACATTACATGTTTTGTTTTTGTTCTTGAGATGTTTATCTCTTCTGTGACCAAAACCATTTTGGAGATAAATATAAAAGGAGTCTTAGAGCTAGTGCAGCCTCCTGTGGTTAAAGCTCACCCACTGAACTCTGGAGGTTCTGAGCTTTCAAATTTGGAATGGCCAGTCCACATAGACAAACTTGCACCTGTGTCCTATTCTGCAGCTTACCCAAGTTCAGTTGCAGAACTTTGTTTTATTATTAAGAGCACATTCTGCTGTTCTTTTAGAAAGAAGGACACAGAGATAATGGGCAAGCTCAAAAGTCCATACTGACTTTGTTATCTGGCAGGAGAGAAAACCACACCAAACAGACCTACCTGGGTGTTAATTTGTATTTGTATAGTTGAGTCCGTCTGTCCACCCTCCATACCCCATCCTCACTCATCCCTCTCTCCCACAGCCATCACAGACGAGACTCTCAGTTTTGTGGCGCGCAGCCGGCGCCTCTTGGTGGTCATCAGCCCCGGTTACGCCTCGCGGGGGTCCCAGGCGCTGCTGGAGCTCAAGGCGGGGATCGACAGCATGGCTCTGGGCGGGCACCTCAGGGTCATCCTGGTGCAGTACCGTCCCTTAAAAAGGGACGTCTGGGTGCGGGAGCTGAGGAGGGCCCGGGTGGCTTTAGCCCTGGTTCGGTGGCAGGGGGACAAGTCCAAAGAGCTGACATCTCGGTTTTGGAAGAGGCTCCGAGTGGAGTTGCCGCTGCGGAGAAACAGCGCCGGGACCGAGGGGGGCGGGAAAGACGTGGCTCTGATGAGAATGAGCAGTCAGAACAGCACCAGCTCCCAAACCGGACTCATCTCACAGACAAGCAAAAGCCCACAGGCTGTTTACAACTACGCCGCGTGACATCTGCAACCGTCTTCAACCTAAACACTTTGATGCCGAGGTTTTTTTTGTATCTTTTGTAGCGATTTTTCAATGATACCTACAGCAGTATCCAAAAATATTCACTACTAAGCATACTACTCCACTCGACATTTCCAAGTTGTTTTGTATGCAAAGACCACTATCTCCATTCCCATTTCCAAATAGTATTAGTATAGGGCTGTAGCTAAATCCTGGATGGACTTTACTCTGCTATTCTTTATAACTGATACTAAGTATTGACCAGGATCATAGAAGATGTGTCAGAATTACGATTAATTTTCCATTCAACTACTGGTTATGAGATGTTTACTTGAAAAAAATATACCTGCTACATAGTTAATTTAGTTTTATTAATTTTCAGTTTTTGAATGTTAAACTTCCAACAATGTAACTTAAATGAACTGAGTTGACCACATTGCCTCTTCTTACTGCGTATGGATGTAAGTTACAATGTTAGGCTATGCCTCAACTTTAAAAGGACTGCACTTACATTTTCTTTATTTTTTTTTTTATTTTTTTTTTATTATTGTAGGTAGGGAATGGGGACATTGTTCATTGCAAGCTTTTTGAATCGATTGTTACATTGTTAATATATAGGCCATGTTTTTGTACTTTTTTTTACTTCACAGTTATCATGATAGTAGGTCTTAAGGTATACTAACAATACGTGAAATTCCATTCCAAGTATAAAAAGCAGAGGTTGTAGTCATTTCACCAATTGACATTCATGGTTTTCGTCAGTGTTTTGTCAATTCTTATTTTTTTTTTTAAGTACAAAATGTCTTGATCTGCCATAATTTCTCTGATGTCTGATATTTACACTGTTATTTAAGCTTCCGTTCATTCAAACATGTGGGTCGCTTTCATTAAGAACCAAGTTATTTAGTTTCTTTAGTCCTGACTCCTGCACATTTTCAGTCTGTCTTGCTGGTTCTTTCTACAGATACATTATAATACAGTATATATCATTATTTTTTACTGATTTAGTATTGGTTGATTTTAAATTTTGGAGGGTAAAAAGTTGTGCAATACCAATTGTCAATAGTGAGGTCTGCCACGCATGGAGGGGGCAGTATTGCTCCTTGTCAGACTAAATCCTTGAAAAGTATTATAAATTAAGAGGTATACTGTAGCTTGTGGATCTCCTGTTATTAAGCTAAAAAAGAGAATAAAATATAATAAAATAATGTATTACATTATATGGAAATTACAATCAAATCATAGTATATTATTTTTTATATGTATTATAAGTGTCTCATATTGTAAACTTTCGCCAATAAGAGCTTTATAAATATGCTAAAATTACTTCCTTTGAATTATCTGCTATTTCTCCTTCTATATACTGTGTGAAAATGTACAGCTTCTAAGAGCATCGTTTGGAGAATGACTTGACTTGTAATAAATGTTTTCTAGTAAAAAAAAAAACAATAATCTTGGATTCATCTCATCTCTCATTTCAATCATTCATATTCACATTGTTCATCTGCGACATTATTTTCATGTTTTCTTTTCAACAGAGTCGACAAGAAAATTCTACACAAACATAAGACACAAATACAATGTTCTAAGCACCAGTTAAACTAAAATAGTGTCAGTTACTTCATACATTTTCTGGTTGAGGACTGTCGTTAGCTATATTTTTTGCCAGCCATTGTGTACGGGGACCTCTGGAGGTACACAAGCACGCAGCAGGGGACTTCCAATTTTTCAAATAAAAAAAGAAAAAAGGCACAACTTAAAGGTGCAGTATATAACTTTTTGTATGAAAAAAACAACAACTTGATATTAGTGCGTAATTTACCTTTTAGTGAGCCTGCAGCTGTGTGGGTGGTGAGTAGAGCGCCTTTACTTTCCATCACGGCAGCATTCATGACGCTCCAGGACCAATTATTTTTAGTGATTTAGTTCCAGAAACCGTATAAAAACAATTGGTCCTGGAGCATCATAGAGACCGCCGTGATGGGACGTAAAGGCGCCATGCTAACAACCCACACAGTCGCTGGGTCAGTAATGGCACTACTGCTTTTACCTAAAGCACCTTCTACGGGAGACAACAAAGCGCGTAAACTACTGGTCTGTGTAACTGAACTGTCTGTGTCTTCACGTTGTTTTCTTGGCTGCAGATTTATCCGAGTGCGTGCTTCGTTCGATGCAGAGAAGCCGTCGCCTCCTGTTTGTCCTCAGTCCCGAATTTTTGGCCGAGAAGAGCTTCAGTCTCTTCGAATGCCGCCTGGCCTTATACCTGGAGCATGCGCAGAAGGCTAACATCGTCGCCGTGGGTTACCGCTCCATTAGCAAACTGCCCTGCGTAGAAGTCGCCCAAATCCGGAGGGCCGCGAGCACAACGGTGACGTGGAGGGGAAAGCGATCCGAATCCCCGCGATCGCGATTTTGGCTACGCTTACGGTTAGCGCTGCCCGTGCGTCCACTCGCTTTGGGTCGCAGGATGATCGACAGCACCTCGTCCCATTCGGACTTGGCGGCTTTCGTCCTTCAGAAACAGTACAGAGAGGCGGCCAGTCAGGGAAGGGGACACAGGAAGTCCATAACCGATCAGAGGGGGAGGAGCAGACGGTCGTCGGCCAATCACAGCCTGCATAGGGACAGGCAGGGCGTGGTTACAGAGACGAGGAGGAGGTACTCGGGTGGGGTGTACGACCAGCCGGAAGTGGGGTCAGAGCCCGTCGACCAAACTGGTCACGCCCCTCTGACAGAGCCGACCAATCAGACGTGCTTTGGTGTCGGGATCGTCGGGGAGACTGAACAGTCACAGGTGGCGAGGCCCGAAACTATCAGTCACGCCGGTGGCCTCACTTTGGCCAATCCGGGGAACTTTAGTCCCTTGGTCGTCCGGGAAACAGAACAGTCACGCGACCAATCGGAAGCGAAATCAGCACCTTTAACAAAACCGTCCCATGATGGTCCTGCAGATCCTGCCGCTTTGTCCTGCTCCACTGGAACTGACCGGGCGGTGGTCGACTCCACCCCCTTGACAAGTGACTGCGCCCGCATACATGACCCCACCCTGTCGACAGAGTCCCCGTGCGCCGTTTTAACAGACTTACCTCACCATTCAAACAGTAAAGACCTGGACCCCACCCTTTCCTCTGACTCCGCCCCCTTTACAGACTCCACGTCGAACTCCGCCCACTCCGATTGTCAACAGGAAGTGGAAGAAACGCAGCAGACCACCATCACTGTAGCATAACTTTGTCATAGCGCTATTGAAAAATGTAAATGCCTAAAATGTTTTACTTGGCAACTTTTGGATTGAAATGTTTGTATATTTTATATCTCTAACAACACAATAACTGTTAACTGTAAGTGGTATTTAAATACCCACTGTAGAAAAGTTTGGGGGATTTGAAAAATAAGGGATTGGACATTTTTTTTTTTATCCTGGTAGTCAGGAGGATAACAACAAATAACACAATAATACTACACATTTGCATATACGGCCCACACACACAGCTACACACGGCCCTGTTAGTACCAAATTCTGTATCTGAGATGGGTTTTCCACATTGACTAATTCAAAAACATAGGTTCACTCGCAAAATAATTACTTTTAGAAGTGGTTTAATATGCACCTCTTCTGTCAGTTAATAGGCCTATACTAAATTATCAGTTTGAATTGTGTTAAATTGTTCATGTATATTATTCTATATGCCGTATATTATATATTTGTGCATGTTTGATCATTTTCTAATACATTAATTGAAAAAAAAAATCCCCCAATATTATTATTCCACAGCAATTGTCTGTGTCAGTGAATGTTTTATATTGAGTTTTGAGTTTTTTAATAATAATAATAATAATAAAAGGTCCATAATAACCACTTGGTTTAGGTCCCTGATTACTCCAAACTCACACTCATTGCCCAACAAAGTAATAAAGCAAAAAACCAGGTGACCTCGGGTGATCAGCAGGTGTCAGTGTGGGACCAGGAGTCTACTGTCATTCAGAACAAAACAGACTTTTCCATTTACGAAGATGCACTGTAGATTTATTTCTAGTAACAGACCATTTAATATTTCATTTTTTTCTCTACAATAGAAGTTCACTAAAGTAATGATATCATATATAAAGCAGTACATTATTTGTGCAGAGCAGACATCCTTTGCCCGCTCTCTGATTAGGGGTTGTGGGTTTATTGGGCTCGGGTTTTCTCCACACTTCCGCCTACACAAAAACGCGGTTAAGGTTCTTTATTGAAGGCATCAGAGGGGCGTTGGGCCTGGCTTTGTCCAGCCTGCCTCACAATTCACGCTGCAGGTAGACATTAATACAAAGCAGCTCGCGTTACATTCAGGTATGCCTTTAAATGCACAAGACGCAGTGTCAGGTAGACGAGGCCTCCAGCAGAACCATGGGGATTACGAGTTTCCAGAACTCCTTTTAATAAAATCCCATTGAGTATGTAGCAATAAAACTAATACATTACTGTATGTGATTGTATAGTACAATTTCAGGATGTTTTCAGTGTTGTTAGAACAAATGAATAAAAGGAATGCAAACTTCAAATCACAGTAAAAGTGAACTGGTAGATGTAGGGGTCAGACCTCTATCAACAGAAAATACACAAATGTTAAACCTTTTTTTCCTCTTCTTTCAGTTATAGAGTCCACAAACACTGGGCTGATCGGTCAGCAAAAATAATGTTTAACTTTGTGGTAGTATTTGTGCTCTTCAGAATGTTATGACATCACATGAATGCAGATTACTTGAAAAAGTCTGATTAGTGATTTCTGACTACTCCTCTAAAAAGTAACTTAGTTACTTTACTGATTACTTGATTTTTACAAGTAACTAAGTTAGATTACAAGTAACTTTTTAGTTACGTTGATCAGCTGTCGACATCATCTCCCCCGCCTCAAAATACTAATGACAACCGGTTTTGCCAATACTTGCGTTATTGGAAGTCCATTTTAACAGCAACATTAACAAAGCTGCCATTGATTCAGAATAGTGACGCATCTTTCTCCTCTATTGTTGTTTACGTTTATATCGTGAGTCGTCTTCATGCTGAAAATGGGACTTGTAGCAGACGCTACTTCACTCCACCAAACGCAAGAACAGGATTTCTTTTCCTAAGGAAAATGTAGTAGTAGCTCACATCGACTTGGAAAAGTAACTTTAATCTGATTACTGGTCTGGAAAAAGTAATATGTAGTGCTGCAATTAATTTTTTTGTAATCGATTAATCTATTGATTATTATTTACGATTAATCAATTAATCAGTTGGTTGTGAATGGTGTAGAGAAATTGTCCATCCATCCATTTTCTTTCACTTTTCCGTTGCCGGGTGGGGGCAGCTGTTGGAGCTGCCCAAATCACATTGCACCAGCCCCTTATGGCTCCTCCTGCAGGTGGTGGGTCCACGGGAGGACGGCCTCACGATTACACGGGCCTGTCTCATAAGGGGCAACATTTTTATCAAGTGGCGCCGCTTGAGGACGTGTTGATGGAGTAGTTGTTTGTTGGAGGTTCTTAGCGCTAATTCTGCTCTCTGATTGGATGAGACACAGACAGATGTTCATGAAATGTACAAAACACTACACACTAACTATAAAAACAAAGTAGGTTTTCATAAAAAATACTACATTTTCATGTCATTTTTGCTCTATTGGAGTCAGTGTGAACTGAAAAACGATTAATCAATTACTAAAATAGTTGTCGACTATTTCAATAATCGACTAGTTGTCGATTAATCAATTAGTTGTTTCATCCCTAGTGACTCATTACTGAAAAAGTAGTCAGATTAGAGTCACACATTACTAAGTAACTCATTACTGGCATCACTGCATAAACATATATTGAACCTGCCACCTACAAGTCTGATTAAGTAAATCATCGAGTTCCAGCCAGAATGTAATGTGTTTTTGTTTCAGCAGCTCCGATGCACCTCAAGCCCTCTCTCATATCTTATGTCCGTCCAGCTCCAGTCAGCCGTTCGCATGCTGAGCGGCTCTCTGGCAGTGACCCTTTTGGTGAGGTCGGACCTAAATGAATGCGGGGGATGTTGTTGTTGTTGTTCGTCAAAGTGTCGCGCGTCTCACCGCATGACCGATGGTTTGTGAGCTCCGGCCCGCATTAATAAACGCTGACCAGCCATTCCCCGTCCTCAGCCATAGGCCCATCACTCCGGCTGACTACGGAGAGCCAGAGGGGACGAGCCACTCAGTCATCGGCATCTACGCTCTACACGCCAACAGATGATGTAGCACTGCTCTTAAAGGGACAGCCTCTCAATGGGTGGCTCAAATATGACACTTTTTTGAGTTCTTCGGACGGTAACAATGACACTAATCTAGTTTACCGAGTTCCAATCCTGACAGAACATTTGGCTTGGTATATTGGCGCAAATATGAGTGGGCCTTACATGAAACACTGCATGGATTTGACAGTGAGCCGTTTTCCCGATTTTGGAGTAGGAAATACGCTAGAATGACGTTCAAATTCATAAATCAACTAAAGATATCCCACGGTCAGAAAAGAAGTTGGCCAAGAGGGATTTATGTAATACAAATACAACACTAGGCCTACTATTGACTCCACCGATCTACAGAAAGTGACTATTGCCATTGCCAATATTTACCCACATTTTCTACGACAATTAACAATTACATACTATTTCACTGTATTCCCAGCAGCCAGTGGTCTTTCGGTGTCGGCTAGCGAGTCAATGGCAATCTCCTACTTGATTGGATTATAGCCCGCTTACAAATGGCCATTGTTTGAAAGCTACTTTCAGGGTTAGTGCGCCGTGTGTGTGTGTGCGAGTGTGTGTGTGTGTGTATGTGTGTGGAGGAATAATCCGCGAGTAAACTCCTGCAGATTCGATATTGATCCGTGGCCGTTCCTTTAAGTGCTTTAATCAACAGTGCCATTTTTGTATTGATCCGGATACACACACACACAAACGGGAAGCAGAGCCAAGATGGATGGCACTGGAGCTCTGAATAATCACGCATATTTTTATGAATGCTTCACAGATATTTGGTCCCCAACCCGTCTCTCTTGGGCTCTGGGGCCTGGTCTGAAGGAGTCAGGAAGAGCCCACCAGGGGTTATCATGGTGGTCATAGGGCCTGGTCGGTACTTGGATGGGAGACCGTTTGGTATCACCAGGAAGCCTAGCGAATGTAGTGAGTGAGGGAGTGGTTGGTGGTGGTCGGAGGGGCCGATGGCACGGACAGGTTGCCTCGCTTCTGTCAGTCTACCCCAGGGCAGCTGTGGCTATAACAGTAGCTTACCACCACCGAGTATGGAGTGAATGAATAATGACGCCAGTGTAGCGCTTTGAGAAACTTGGTAATACAGGCTTGTAAAGCGCAATACAAGTGTAAGGCATTATTATTATTATTATTATTATCAAATCACATAGGCTTAGTCCATCATCAACTACACATTGGCCTTGTTTTTAATATATCTCGGGCCAGTGCAAGTTCAAGTTTATTTCTCAATTCTGCTCTGGATGAAATGTTGTGAGTCTGTACAAGTAGGCGTAAAGTGTAAAACTGCATTGAAATTTGCAGTACAATTGTTAACCCCGTCTGTGGTATGTGTGTAATGGTGCTAATGTCATTATTTTATCATATTTTGTAGTGTGATTTGTGATATGATTTTACTGTATTGTATTGTTTACATAACCCGTGCTGTAAAGGTTAGTATTATGTCATAAGTGCATATTGTGTTTGGTGACTGACCCAAACTCCATTGGAGACAAAACAAATCAAATGTTTACAACTTAGGGCTGGGGCTTGTGTCAGTAAAGAGCTTGTACTATACAACCACGGCCGTACCTTTTGTCCACGTTTACACTTTTCAAAAATAATTCCCTCTTGGATACTTGACGTGGACTTTCTTCTTCAATTTATTAAGTGTTGAAAGTCTTTATCAAAACCCTTTAAAGTTAAGGACAGGTTAAGGTTAAGGTGCTTTATTTGTCATTTATACACAACTGTACAACAACATTTGTCCTCTGCATTTGACCCATCCTTCTGCGCCACTGGGGCAACCTGTAAGGAGCAGCGCCCAGGAACCCATCCCCTAGCCTGGCATGGTCATAGTGCAATTTGAATCTCGCTGACTCCGGCAAATCTAAGACGAGCCAATCATAGCACGGGAGGCGGGAGTTAACGGTGCGCCATGTTCCGTGCTTTAAACACCTGTGCTCCTCGCGGCCGTAACCTAAACAGTTACCAGTGGCCTTTCTTCTGTTTTAAATGAGCTGGCCTTGTCCTTAAAGCCACAGCAAGAAGCTGCACTGAGGGCTTTGACGGGAACATTTACTCAACTGCACGTGCGGACTACAAAAAAACATGGCGGCGGACGTTCGACTGGTTCGCTCTCGTTCAAACTGCGATCGTTAGCCCCGCCTCGAGTCTCGATTTGGAAATTGCGTCCTATTACCACAATTCCACTGTCTACATAGGTATTTATTAATACATAAATAAAGTCAGGCTGGCTTTAGGCAACCCACCCCCAGATGTGGAGCCACGCTGAAACACCTGGCTGAAGGATTCACCATCTGCACATGTTTTTAGTGGTAGAGGAAACCTACGGAGACACGGGGAGAACATGCAAACTATATTTTCAGCACAATATTTAGTACAGCTATAAAACAGGTTGTTTTCTACTCCGACATACAGATGTTTAGCAAGTGCCTTTTAAAAGTTACATGATAGCCTTCGAAATCGACCAGAATTTGGACATTTCATATCCGTAATCATTGGGTGATTTGCAGTGCAGTTGAGAATCTCCTCCCCCTCATTGTGTCGTGCTGAGGTGCGGTCCGTTGCGCTAAAGTTGGCTGACTCAGGCCCATTGTTGGAAAGCAGAGAGGATAATGACAGTGGCAGAGGAATGAGGGTCGGAGTGTGCCGGCACTGATGACAAGATTAGGCTCTGGTTTCATCAACGAAACATGGAACACATCAGCAGTTTCTGTTAGAGAGGTTTCAGCTCAAGGAGGGAGAGCAGAGCAGAGGGGGGAGGGAGCGAGGAAGGCTGGATTGGCAAGGCAGTAGTGGGATATGTTCAAATCTCACTTTCTTTCATAATGTACCAGCAGTCAATGCGGTTGTTCCCACAGCAAGACTTCATTCAGTGACCATGTAACGTGTCAAAGCGTTTTTTTGTTCATTGTGGATTGCAAATTTAAATACAAAGCGCAGGGCCACATGCATAGAGACTCAGTGAAATGCTGTCCCCCCCGTGTTGCGTATACAGGATGGGTTAACGCTTTATTCCTCACACGCTTAACACACGCGACCGCCACCACTCACTGTTAATGAGAAACTCCGGGAAGGAGACCGCGCCCGAACGCCTGACAATAAAGTCCTAATGGCTCTACGACTGTCCAGGATTGTCTGTGCAAAGACGGCGGAGTGATAACGGAAAACACAAAAGCGCACCTGGTACGCATACAGTACAGACACGTTGCATCTGGGATCTGTTTTTTTTTTCTTTGTTAGAGAAAGATCACTCTGTTGGGGCCAAAGCTTTTGATGAATTGATCTAGTAATGAAATGCAGTTTCTTCAGATGAGATGGTCCATTCATCTGTTTTAGAGCCTCGACACTCCTCTTTGGACAGGTACTTCAGGTTGGCACCTCTCCCTACAGGGCCCCCCTCCCCCCCCCCCCCCCCAGCGTGTGGTGGTTAATGTTTGGACACTTCTGTCTGTTACTGATCTTCACCCTGAGCGTTGTAAATCAGTGTTAAACATTAGAGTCTGCCAAGACCGGGCCCAAGATCAATTAAGAGGAGACACCACAACTCGGGTACGACTCAGTGTCCCGCTTTTCAGGTTTGGGGCCAATTTGCTCTCTGAACATATACTATTTCACCCAGAAACAACGTTTAATCCATATAAGATGTTTTGGATATTGGATCATATTAAATGAAATGTTTTTTTCTTTATGTCAGTAATCTTCACTAAAGGTTTTGAATTGATACCTCATAAAAATGGTAAAAGACTGGGGTAGAGCGGAGGGAGCTGTGCAGGAGGTGAAGCCGACCAGTGCAGTACACCACGCTCTGAAACAGGGACAAACCCAGGAGGCGGTGCACCGTTTCAGAAGATTAGAGAAGCACTGAGGCAGCCAGGTTTCCTCCCGGTGCAACGGTTTCCCCAACCTCCAAAAAACATGCTGGTCAGGTTGGCGCTCAGTCGCTGCAGCTCAGGACTAACACCTGAACACTATTTCGTTGTATGGTTGTACAATGACAAGCACTTACTGACCTACTCATAAAGGTAAGATATAGTTAAGACAGGATGTAAGTGCGCTCTTGTTTTTAAAAGAGAAACTACAACTTTATTGAGCTTGTTTGAAAGCTAAGAACCTCGGCTTGCACTAGCACTAATTAGGACTTTATAACGGGTACAATATTATGCATACCTGTATTTTTGTCTTGGTTGCCGATACTATTACTAGAGTGAAGAACATGTCTCAGTACTCTATAATGCCATGTGTTACTCCCAGTTTATCCTTCATTGGTCACTTCAACTCCAGAGTCAAGGTTCAGCTGCATCCTTCATTTATACATGACGCATTAAGACCAAACCATTTTATTAAAACCCATTAGTGCACACCACCACAGAGTGAGTCAAACTGTAACCCGCCTCACGGCCTGTGTGTGGGGGCCACTGTTCTCTCACCAACACCAACATCATAATACATACCAACACTGTCCAAATTATGCTCTCAACATCCAGCTACTTTACCCCTTTGTGCCTGATATCATTTGATTGCAATTGTGCCGCATAAAAAAGTCTAATGTTCAAAATTCTCATGTGGGACATGATTTTATTAAAGGGGGGGTATTATGTAAAATCGACTTTTTCAAGCTTTATATCATGTTATTATGTCATTCCCTCATTAAACACATGCCTGGAGTGTTGCCTTGGCTCATTCACATATTTTTGAGTAATCAGTAAAAACTTAGACGGCGGCCATTTTAGGTGTAGCTATGCCTCAGTCCTCCTAGGAACGCCCCCACCTCCTGGAGACGCCTCTGGACCTTTCGTCACCAGCCAAGCCACCAACCACTGCTCCTCAGCTCAGCAGAGCCCCCTCCCCGCACAGTGTTGTTGTTTAAATGCCACAGTAGTGTGCTGAAGGGGGCGTGTCGGAAAGCTTCTTAAAGAGACAGAGGCCTATTTCAAGACGTTCAGTACAGCCATTTTGAGAGAGCAATTTTATTCAAGGCAGTTATTTGAATTTACTGCATATACAGACCAACAGAAGGTTACGTCATCATTGTAGTGCTATAGACTGGGGCTATGTGGTTGAAAAAAGCATAATACCCCCTCTTTAAGCACAGTTTATTTTCTTTTATAGGTTTGGTTTATTTGGTCAAGACAAGTTAATAGAGCTCATGCATGTAAACGTGCCACATTGAATTTCCATCCGTTTTCTCAAACAATCAAACAAATTTTCACTCAACACTTTAGTAAAGAATGTTACATGTTAATACAATGAATTTCACAACAGTTATTACCTTATGATCAACTACATTGGTGCATTTTACTCAGGGCTCTCCTCACAAATATATATGCCATGAAATCACTTCAAATAAGTCAAATGAATATATATAACTTTTTTTTTTGCTACTGGTGACCTCAATTCCATTATAGGCGTTGCATTATACTTGTACACAAGTACTCCATACAGTATCTAATAGTGCTTTTATTTTTGTCCCGATAGAATGGACTGCCCCCTACCTCAGTTGACAGTGGGCCGTCCTCTGGTTTGTGGTTGCTCATTGGTCAGTGGATCCTTAAATCTGTGGTTTTCTCATCAGCAGTGAATCATGGGATATGTTGACCTCTAGGGACTGGGCAATGGCTGTAATGGTCAAAAGGTGGTTCAATTGTTGCACCTGTTTAATTGACAGCTTTTGGTTCCCACCCTCAGGTTCAAAGACCCTTTTGACCTTTGACTTTTGGACTATCGGAACAGAATTCAAACAACTGTTCAAATAGTTTAGTTCATGAAATTAGGTCTAAACTCTTATTAAGAACTTATTTAGCTTTACAGAGTTATATCCTCCTAATGATTTGTTTGGTTTAAGCTTGCGCGTGATAACCAACTTAAGGCGGCCAAGTGTTCATAGAGAACACTTTTTGATCCTTTCGATTTTGTCTTTTCCTATAAATGTGAAACTAAATTTCTCCTGGGTTTGGACTCTTCTGAGACTATGTCCTAGCCTCGGTTTCCTGGCCATTATCTTGAAATCCTTACTTGTATCTATATCGTGAAAAGTTGCATCCCCTGTCTAACAATGGCCGTCTCCTAATTGAGCACCCAGAACAGTAGCAGGCCCCATAATAATCTCTCACCGCAGACGAGCCCATCCTGAAACCTGAACTCCCACTTTACGGATCAGCACCAAATGGACCGTGTTGGAAACAAGTTGAAAATGTGCGGGGGACAAAGGTGGCTCACCTGTGTGCGAGCGCCGACTCATTAGAGGGGGACTTTTGAGGCGAGCCAAGCTGTCGAAGTTGTGCGAGAACGTGCGGGCCGGGCCGTTCCCCTGAACCTGAGCCGGGATAGGGTTTCAGCACTTCATAATGCCCCCTCTGTTACATTCCCCCGTCCCAAAGAGCTCCAATCTGTCAGACATCTGCAACAGGACCAACACTGTCATTATGGATAGACCACCGGCTCGGACACGAAGCTCAATCTACTTTCCCCCGGCCCCTTCGTCTGCCTCTGGGGACTCGCCGGGGCCCGGGACCCCAGTTTGGACGCCTTGGGGACGTTTCTTACCTGTAGGGGGCGGACCCCAGAGTGGTCCCCAAGGGGAGGGGCTTAGGGCCAGGCTTTTGTTCCCCAGAGTTAAGAGGATCAGACTGGTTAAATGGGAAGCAAGTTTCACTTTGAAGGCTCACTGTTTTAACTTAATACATGTACACTGAAGCCAGGGCTAGTTAAGAACAATAACATGGTCTCACAATTCACATTACTGTATAAAAGGAAGATTGTCCAAGTCCCTTATCAGTACATTGACATTTGAGTTATTATGATAATTTATTATGAAACAATGGTTCCAGACACATCATTGTCTCTGTATAAGGCATGTTATTGCAAATATTCTATTATGTGATGCACAGAAATAGTCCAGGTATTATTTTTGCTCTATCAGTACCACCAAAAATGAACCGGATCCCGGACTATGCCAGATCTGAACCTCAGCTGAACCAGCTAGACCAGGGGTTCCCAAACTTTTCAGGGCATGACCCCCAAAATCACCAGACCAACAACTAGGGACCCCATTCTGTAAAATGTAATGAGCATATAATCATTTTATTTGCAAAACATTCCGAATCTGGTTTACATATTTGGATATTTGGCTTAATTTGACTAAAATAAACTGTTCCCAGTCATCAAATTCAATGTTAGGAATTTAAATTGAAATCATCTTTCGACAGTGAGACTAAACAATGACTAAACTAGTTCTATGCAGGGGCTAAACCTAAAGAGTACGAAACAAGAATACAATATCTCTTATTTGTCTAGAGTGCAGAAGACTGTACCACAGTTTGAGAAACATCAAGAAACAGTCTTCTTCAGCCTGTTTCTAATATCTAATATAATTTATTTACAAATGTTGGCATATTGGTTCACAGTCACACAAACACATTCGTGAAAAATTAGTCTTTCCCAAGGACCCAGCGGCAATGGTCAGAGCTATAACAGTTGGGCTCCAGTTACTGTATAATATGAAAGATAACACAAAAAGCTTTTTTTGTGTGAAGCCATTTATGGTGAAACAACTGAGTTTGCTCTTTTTAAATCATAATCAACATCACAACATGATATCTTTCATATTCTTTAAAAAATAGTTAAAACATCCAAAGGGTAAGGGTATGAAACCTTTTGAGCACAACTGTAGACAGACAGATAGATAGATGTTGTTTTTGTTACTTCATATGTGAGTCGGCTTACTCCTTGTTTGCATGAGTTAAGTAGTAGCTTTTTGTTTATGTGAATATTAACAGCAAAAGTCGGCATATCTGGGACTCCCCTCGTGTTACTTTTTAACGTCCAAAGAGCTTAACCGGGTCAAACATTTAAAGAAAAGAATTTCATGTTTTCATTGGTTTGTAGAGTTTTTGTATTTTAGCAGAGCTGACGAGTCACAAGATGTTGTACAAATACTGTTTATTAATTTTGTTAAGAAACAGGTTTACAAAATACAATATGACACCGAGTAAACATTAAGGCAAATATTAAGTGATCAACAAATGAAAAGTGCCATGTATCCATAAATAAACGTAACCACATTACACATCTGAATTAAAAAAGGGGGCAAAGGGAGTCCACAATTACACAAAACAAGGGCTGAACCTATACATCAGAAATACATCTGTTCAATATCAATTTATTTCAAAGATGGGTTAGAAAACAGTGCAGCAAATTCCTTTTAGGGCAGTTATACTCCCCCTTTCCCACATAATAACAAAAAAGTAAGGGTTGTTTTAGGGAAGTGCTCATCATTTAGGTTTTCATATGACTATAGGAACGCCTCTAAAACTACAATCTACAAACCCAAATCTATGGTCGGTCTCGGGGCACCCAGGTGAAGTTGCATCTCCCCTGAGTGTCCCTCCTCACAAAGGCCTGTCCGTGCGGGAAACTGTGGGTCTTCACGCTGTGGTTTGAACTCAGACACATGCTAAACGCCAAATCTGGTCGACCGGTAGGTGTCCCGGGACCACATGGAGACCCCGGTGTCTTTGGCGTGGAGCAGGAAAAGTGCAGTCTCTTCAGTGGACTATAGCTTATTGTTGTCTGCAAAGGCGAAGAACGATTACGTACTTCTTGCTGCTCTTTCATTTCTTTTTTTTCTGTGGTGAAAGAGGTGTTTGGTGTTAGCCCATTGAAACATGGTTGCTCTGGCGTCGTCTGTGAGCGGTAGCAAGGTGAATTGTACACTTGGGGAGTTGGGAAATGCCGATAGGAGTTTCCTGTGTCATGGTGTCCGCCTGGGTTTGGGGCAGTCTGAAGCATGTTGGCTGTGACTGGTGAGTCGTAAACATTACGGCTTGTACCACCGGCGTCTACTGGTGAGGGATAGTGGTCAACGTTATGGTCTGTTGTCGTGTCTATAGTGTCTTTGTCTTTCAGTCCCAGGGTTTGTAACACCCAAAGATCCAAACTTGGTTCAGACGGTTCGGACTCGGAGCAGAACTCGGCGGTGAGATTTCGGCAAACCCGTTTAGAGATGGGGGCACCTGAAGAGGACAAGTTTCTCTTTCTCCCCCCATTTGTACAGAACTTCTGTGGGGAAAAAAACAGAAAACAACATGACCAATTAGGAATCACCTATCCTCTGGTTTAGGGGTAAATGCTCATTCTAAATGCATATACAATATCTGACTGTGAATTAAGTCAATCTAGAAATGGTACTATATCCACATTGAAAGTATTTTAGATTTGGAAAGATAATCTTTTGCCCTTAGTTTCTACATAAATGCCTCACAAAAATACAGAATGTTTATCAAGCGCTTTAAAATGAGCCAGAACACTTTGAATGTCTGCTTAATTTGTCTGACCAGTATCTGAAGTTGTGTTTGTACATACCTTGGCCTTTTCCTCAAGGTCCTTCACAAATGATGAGTTCAAGAACTGTCGGAGCTTGTGGTTCTCTTCCTGAAGTCGAGCTAGTTCTTCCTCCCGCTGCAGCAGAGTGTCGTGCAACTAAAATCACATTAACACAGTTATTATGAGCACTAATAAAGACTTCAGTTGATATCATAGGTGGTTTTATTCCCTGACTTACGGTAATTGAACACTGACGTTACCTGTTTGTTTCTCTGTAGGTGAGGAGACAACTCTGTCCACATCGCACAGGAGACCGTGGGGGCACTGCTCTCCACATACTGAGAATCTGAAATGAGAACACTGAAAATGAGCTCAAAACCAAAGTGTCCTGGGTTCCATTCTCAGACTGTGGGGGACTCTTTATGTGGAGTTTGCATGTTACATTTCACGGTCTCCCCAACTCTGGGAGGTCTGGTTTCCTCCATTTAACGAATAGGAAAGCCGCCCAGCTTGGAAATCCTACCCCAGACTCTGGCTCAAGATGTGGAGATGAGTCTATGGCACTGTACTCACTCACTTGTCCTGACCACCTCAGTATAATAGTAGTAAAGGGGGGGGGGGGCAAGTAGTGTGATGTCGTGGGACAGACTTTAAATGAAAACCTAGATGCTGACCCACATTTAATTATTTCATTTGCTACACGTAGGAATAGGTCATGAAATACAGATAGGACACCTATTTTATGCAACATAAGTAGATACTTTGGCATTCTCTATGTAAATCTAACTGTATACACTAAAATTGACTTGGAAAAATTGGGAAATTATCTAAATTAGTGGGACAAAGGTCTTTATGGGTGGGCAGTACAACCAGATGAGGGACAGGCTAATGACTTTTGAGAGAAAACCAGAAACGCCAGAAAAAAAAAGAAGAAAAAAAAGGAGAGAGACCAAAGTGGTGATTTGCATTGATTTTACCCATTTTTACCTAGATGCCCTCTTTGTTATAACCTTCTCTATCCGGGGTTGGGATGGGCATAGGGATATACTTAGGGTGACCAGATGTCCCAGTTTACCCGGGACAGTCCCAGTTTTGAGTCCTTTGTCCCACGTCCCAATAGATTTCTCCAAAACCATTGATTTGTCCCAGTTTTACTCGTAATCTGTCCCAGTTGTCCCGGTTTTGGCCAATGTAGTCTCCGAAATAGCATACTTCACTTAAAAATGTATGTCTTTGGCCCATGGGAAAATCAATTACCAAGTGTAAACCAATTCAAAATCTAAATTCAGGATGCGGATTAATGCATGTCATAAGTCGTTGACAGTTTTACCAGTCATCGTGGGTAAAGACAGTTTAGATTTGGAACCCACCACGGCTGATTCGCGAATGTCCCCGTTTTTTACTTGGAAAATCTGGTCACCCTAGATATACTGTCTCATGAGTGACCTCATGGTATTGGGGCTAGCTAACAACGGTAATTAGCTCTTGACCTCTTGGGGATGGGAGCTGGGACACTTTGCAGTTCACACAAGGTTTCAAAGTAAATCTCCCATTCCCTAGAGAACAGAGGAGCTGATCTCGGAGCAGCCTCCAAAGTCCTGTCTGAAACAGGCTATGGGGACAGTGACAGGTGAAGTGAAAGACATGGATTACCTGTCCTGAGTGATGGGGAGGGAAATTGCGGCCGAGCATTTTGTCCTTGAAGATTATGGGTCGGGGGTAGAGAAAAATGGACACTTAAGAAAGATGAGTGACTTCTCAGTGAGGTTACATTGGGCTGCTATGGTGCGTTCCAGTTAAATGATGGTTTTGGTGTCAGCTGCAGAAAGATTAAGGTAAGTTATAGCTTTGTACGTTGTTGGGGAAATGTGTGTGGGCAATTAACGACAACTAGGTGGTCACAGCAAGATGGTCCCAGGTCTTGAGTCCCACTTTTAATCGTAGGCTGTTTCGGTCTTTGTACAGTTTAGATGATGTATCTCAAGTAATGTTGTAAATTAATGAATAAGTTAAATTAATTGAGAACAACATAATATCTATGCTCCTTGCATATAATGTAGTAGTAAGTAATCTTTATATGTATAGCACATTTCACAGACAAAGGCCACAAAGTCCTTCACAACACAGTTGAAAATTAGAAACTACATACAATATAAAAAAGGGTCAAGACAACACAGAAATCATAGCAGCCCAAAAGTAAAACACTTGAACAAATAAATGTGTCTTAAGGTTGCTTTTAAAAGTATCAACAAAGTCAATAGAGCGCAAAGAGGGCGGAAGATCGTTCCAAAGCCTAGGAGCAACAGCCTGGAGGAACCTTTAGCAGATTTTGATCCACTGACCTCAGAGCCCGAGCAGGGGTGTAAGGCTGGATCAGATCGCTGAAGTAAGAAGGAGCCTGACCATGCAAGGGTCTGAAAGCTAGAACCACAATTTTAAATTTGATCCTATAGGACACTGGCAGCCAATGAAGTTGTTTTAAAAAGGAGATATGTGGGTCCTCCTGTTAGTGTGGGTCAGAATTCTCGCTGCAGAGTTTTCCACTAATTGCAGTCGAGAGAGCTCCTTCTTGTTAAGACATGAAAACAAACTATTACAATAGTTTAAACGTGAAGACACAAACGCTTGAATGATAAGCCTCAAATCTTTACGTTTGACCATATTCTTAAGTTTAGAGATTTTCCTTAGTTGAAAGAAGCAGTTCCTTGTTAGCTGCTTACAGTTCTTGACAAATGATATGTCTTTGTCAAAGATAACTCCCAAGTTTCGAAGACTTGGCTTTTACAGACCTAAGTCACCCAGGTACGGTTTAATCCCAGGAATTGCATCATCAGGTGCGATAACCAGTGCTTTTGTTTTGTCTGCATTTAGCTGCAGAGAGTTATCGCTGAGTCATGGTTTTATTTCCACTAGACAATGGAGCAGAGAGTTTAGCTTCTGGATTTCAGACAGCTTAAAGGAACAGTAAAGCTGGATATCGTCAGCAAATAGGTGGAAAGAAACATCGCTGAACCTTTGGATGATCTTTCCCAAAGGAATCAAATACAACCAAAATAAGACGGGACCCAAAACGGACCCTTGAGGCACTCCTCACAACAAACCCACAGACTCAGACCTTATTTGGTTAGCTGCAACACTAAAGCTACGCCCCGATAAGTATGAGGAGAACCACTGAAAAACTTACCCCGACAGTCCTACTTTATTTCTCAGTCTTTTCAGCAGAACCCGATGGTCAACGGTGTCGAATGCTGAGGACAGATCCAAGAGAACTAGAACGGTGCTTTTCCCAGAATCAGCAAACATCATAATGTTGCTGGACACTTTCAGTAAGGCCGTTTCCGTAGAGTGTTGTTTACGGAAACCAGACTGAAACGGCTCATGGATGTTACTTTGATCCCGGAAGAACGTAAGCTGTTCACAGACCATCTTCTCAAGGATCTTGGACAGGAATGGGAGTTGAAAATAGGCCTAAAACTATTAAGATCTGTTGGGTGTAAACCTGATGTTTTTAGTAATGGCTCCACTATAGCATGTTTAAAGGCACTGGGAAACACGCCAGTTGGCAAAGAGAGGTTAGCCATTTTGGTAACACAAGAGCCAATTACCTCTAACACTTTTTGAAAGAGCCTGCAAGGAAGGGTGTCAGATGACCAAGAGGAGGGCTTCATCTTGGACACCAGTGCCGAAATATCAGCAAACGTCACAGTCTTAAATGAGCACCACATGCAGGACACAGGCTCAAACACAACAGGGGTACCACACAGAAGTAGCGGGATTTTAACCTTGATCATCTTAATTTTGTTTGTGAAAAATCTCGACAAGGCATTGCTGTCAGCTTCACAAAAGACAGGGGTAACTGGAGCAGCAGGACATACAAAAGAATTAATCGTGTCAAACAACACTTTGGGATTTTTCTTATTCAATGTTACCAGTTGACGACTATATTCAGATCTGGCATTTTCAACCATCACATTGACAAGATCCCTGAGATAGAACCTGTGCACCTCAAGTTTAGTGGATTTCCACAGGCGTTCAGTCTTTTGACACAACCTCCTGAGTAGGATATCTTCATCAACAGGCAGTAAAATGGGTATGAAAATCCCACCTTCACCATTTGCAATTCAAAAGATGAGAATTCTTGGGACTGGGTCACTTTGCATTTGTGGACATCCCTGTGCACAAAAGCCAGGCCACCAACACGGCTTCCCGACAGCAGAGCAGCCAGCTGGGCAGAGATAATTTAAATGACTAAACTCTTCCGCTCTCTGCCAAGTCTCCAAAAGACACATGATATCCAAGCTTTCTCTTATGAAAAGATCGTTTAATTGACGAGATTTATTCGCAATTAAACGAGCATTCAACAGGCCAACGCCGATTGTAGATGATGTCACGAAAACAGTGTCCATGTTGCGCAGTGGGATTCCAGCGCTGTGATGGGTCCAGAACACTCGTTGTAGTCCGAGCAGGCGGCGGCGTGGACACCCTGTCACACGCATCAAGGAGAGGAATCGGGCGCAGGCACCGAGCGCTATCCCGGCGGCCGAGGACAGCGGAGCCCCAGCACGCTGGGCACGCCTTCATTTAACCTGGACACCGGACCGAGAGCCTCTTTTCTTGGATCTTCTGCGGACCCTGCCTGGCGCCCGACACAGCAACAAGTAGTCAGGTGAGCCGCGATCGATCATGAAAGGAGGAAACTGTCCCGTGTATCAAACAGGCCCTCCATTGACTGCTTTATACGAAACAAAGCGTCCTGATAAGTCCGTAAAGTCACACATCCTTTTGTTATTTGGGCTGATATGATCGCATAAATGACCATTAGCAATCTACACAGCAGGAGACGAGCCGTGGCACCGCCAGTCACAGGCGCCATCTTTTATTTTTTTAAATGTTTTTTTATGTGGGTATCCTAATCCTAATCAACTTGGAATATTTTGTGACTTGTTGCTATCCCAAATTTGGTATTTTGGGGCTCAAAATAAAATCCTATGGTTTAATTGGCCAAAGAATTGTGACGTCGCATTCGGCCCTGGAGCCACCATTGAGGAGGGTAGACGTCAATGCCCGTGTTCTCATTAGTGGGACCCTGAGTGATAGCCAGCTACCGCTAAACAGAAGAGTTTGCAGTAAGAAAATGGTGAGCAGTTGTCGCATAAAAGGCTGCTGTAGCAATTCTGACCAAAAAAATACACTGAAACCTACGTTTGTATGGGTTTTCTAGATGGAAAAGATGCCATGGAGGGCAGGTTGAGGAAATTAGCAGAGCCCGCCAGTTAGCAGGCCTGGGTCTCAGCCGGGCGCTGATTTCCTTCTCTCCGAGCTGCAGACCAATCAACACAACGATTGACAGGTGTCATATGACACGCAGCCGAAATGGCGACCTCCAGTGGAGTCGTTGGTCACGTCTCTTCATTTGACCGATTATTCAAGTCTGTCCCTCCATGCACCAACCCCCCACTCAGATTTCCACCAGGTTTTCCGAGTTCACTTAACACAAAGCATAGGCTTAAGTCCTCCTGCCATAGGGAGTCCTGATCAAACCCCATTCAAGATCTGGAAATGAGTTCCAGGGCTCCTGTTTCTTACAGGTTTAAGTTTCCTATACCACAAGCTTTGTGTTGAATTCGACATTTCTTTATGGTATAGATCAATGAAAGAAAGTTATTTTGCTCTTCAAGTCTGTGTGGGGAATAATAGAGCATACCAGTAACTAACAATACATCTAAATTGGTTGCATTTCTCCGACTTGAATGTTCAGAATGTGCTTCAATGGTCAATATCCGTGTCAAAGTGTGATGATGGTAAGCTGGATTTGAACCCTGGACTGAAGCATTCTTGGTCAGACGCCATAACCAGCTAAACCAGTGAGCAGATGAGGTGCGGTGCCACAGAAGCGCTTTGACTCCAAATCCAACTATAGGGGGAGAAATCACCATCAATCAGGTTCACCTGGCGCTGGAGCTACAGGTGAAACGGATTGATCGTTACAGCAATGACATATTGGACTCTGGCTCCATCTGGTGGACATATACTGCAACTGCAATGTTTATACTCGAGGAGTCAGACAACAGTGTCCAGCACTACATACATGGAGGCAAAATGTGATATAGCACACAGAAGAAGAGTAAACAGTCAGGTAGTGTAAGGGGTAATGGAAAGGACCTGATGCAGTCTGATGAAGGGCTAAGACCCTGAAACGCAACTCTGGTGTGAACAATAAAAACTGGTGAGCATTGTGCAGATCTTTTTTCCACTTTTCCAATGGAAAGGACCAGCACAATAGAACGCAAGGTGCTATTCCCGGTGGTGGTCTTAACATTTGCATTAAATGTGTGACCAGCAGAGATATATATTGAGGTAATGTAGATTTATTAACCATCATATTATTAAAATGCAAAATCAGTTATAGAGTTTTGAGTACATATGAGGTGAAAGCATAAGGGAATCAGGATGGTCACGGTGTTAGTGTTAATGCTGAATAAATGGGACAATCAGTTTCATCTGCAGATCCAGCACCAGGTGGAACTGATTATTGATGATATTTGGATTTGGAGTCAAAGAGCTCCGGATGGATCTGCCCCTCATGGGCTCAATGGCTCGGTGAATTTAGCATCGGACTACGGACGAAGATGCGTGGTTCAAACGCCATAAGTTATCAGACTGTGATGCTGATCTTAATCACTGGAGAAGCATAGAACAACTTGAGTTGTTAGTGGTATGGTCTGAGAAAAATCCATCCAGACTTGAATACACTAAAGGTTCCTCAAGTTCTTCATGTGTCTCCAGCTTATGTGACTTAAATGAAGGTGACCGATGCACAGGAGAATCCAAGTAGTGCAGTCAGAAAAACATGTGGGACGTTTCCAAAATCGCGCCCTCACCCTACCCCCTACCCCCTAACACTCGGTTTGCGCGTGCCCGCGGAGTGGAGTTCTGTCCGAGACGGAGCACTCAGTGAGGGGAAAGTGAGTGAAAAGCTCCTGCTCAGCGAGTCGGCGCCGATGCAGAGTTAACAGGTGTGTGTTACACCGGAGAGCAGTCCCACGAGCAACACGCACCAAACAACCTCAGTTCTGCCCTTATTTAGGAGCACCTAAGTGTTAATTTGAACAACTTTATCGTCACATAAACATTAATGAAAAAGAAAGCGACAGTGAGACTTCATGTGATTTTATTGGGAAAAGAAAAGTTCTCACTTGTGAGTTTGAAGAAGCTAAATTACATCATGTAAATACGACACATTTGAATCTGAATTACTTTGTAAACTCATAAGGGAACCTTTTTTTTTCATTTAAAAGTATGATCAGTCAAACTTGTGATTTTTGCAACATTATGGGCATTATGGGAGGAGGGAACGGTTTCGGAAAGGCCCGTGGACTCTGATTCACAAGGTTGTCGGTTCAAATCCTGGCTGTGACCTTTTCAGTGATTTGATGACAAAAAAACACAGATGGAGTCAGTGATTTTTGTCTATAGTCACATGTCTTAATGCAGATCTTGAAATATTGTTCAAATTCTGCAGTTATTTGCCCACCACTGCAGTTTTTGTCAATGTAAATGTACTCAACCCAGGATGAAACTGAACCCATTATGGGCAAACCATGATTACACCAATTCAACCAATTGTAAACAGATGCAGAAGGGATAAAAATAAAATAAAGCAGGACATTGCCGCAGAGTTGTTTTTGAGTTGGACTCACCTGACAGCACAGATGTCTCAAGCCGACTCTGGCCAATGGGGTCACAGGGGTCTCGGGACCAGAAAGACACCACCGTTTCCATGGAGACATCAACGGGATCCTAACAAAATGTGCTAAAATCTGGAGATAAGGAAAACAAAGAGTTACGAGACTTCAACTACTAAGTACAGAAGATGACTCAAGTACCTTCAAAAAAAATACTGTGCATTGCAGTTGGCATTTGCCTGACCATGTAGTTGCACATGCTATCAAAACCTTAAATGCTCCATATAATAAGCTATTATGGAAACGTATACCGGTAGTCAGTAGTTATAATTTAATGTGATTTATTTTCCTTCCACACGTCCCATATAGACTGACAAAACGCGGGTCCATTTTATAAACCGATATAATTTAACTATTGTTCATAAATATGCTACAAATGTATCAGTAGGTTAATGACAATTTCAAATCAGTTACTCTTTCTCAAACTTAAATTGCATGGCTGTTCTTTATGTCATGTGTAACTTTCCAAATAACAGAAATGCAGAGTCAGTGATATCGGGAAAACTCACCTCAGTCTGCGCTCCTCCGTGTGCGTCGGTGCGTGGGCGCCTCTCCGCTTTCCCCGCGCGTGCAGCTCGAATCCCCCTTCGCGCCTTGGTGAAAGAGCTCGCGTGCGGCGCGTGGATTCCCTCAGCGAAGCGGCCAATCAGCAGCCAGGGGGCGGGATTTGGGGAGCAGGCCACGCAACTGTGATAAAACCCCTATTATTATGCATCAGTAGACTGTTGTGTTACCTATTCTTCTGCGTTGGTTACCTATTCTCCTAATCTGTTCACTTTTTTGTAAATTATTGTATTAAATCTTATAGCGACACAGTGGATTTGTGTGTCTTACTCCAACTCTGGGAGACTCACGTGACGTATGCGGTTAGTGTACAGTGTAAAAAGAGGAGTGTTAATGTGTGTGTGGTGCACTGTGGCTTTCTGTCAGTGTAGAAGTGAGGTTTCTCGTTGAACTTGCTCTGATGTGGTGCCATTGACTATATAGTGCATGAATGGCGCTTGCCTATGGAATAGTCAAACTTAACAACTGATCTCTATTAGACCAACAGAGACGCATTGTAGCAGGTGGACACAAAATGCGACATGGACAAAAACAAAACAAAAAATCTGTTAAATGTAAAAAAAAAGTCATCTGATAGGGGTTGGTTATAAGAGGCAGTAATTAGACTCTAATGCTCTGGGACCACATTCCTTTATTCAAACATTAACAAGACACAGACACCAAACACGAGCAGAGGATGGGCCATAAACCCGCACCCCCCTGTGTTATGGGTGTAAATCAGTGTAAAAGCTGCAATAGCATTTATAATAGTAGTGGTAGTAGTATAATAGCAATTTATAATCAATATGTTTGGGATTAATTAAAGATTTTCCATAGACAAGATACACATCAGCTGATATGTATTTCATATCAAGACCTGGATATGAGCTAAATTCAAGTGTGTGTGTGTGTTTTAGTTTCGTTAACTTCGGTTTAACTTCCTCATAATCTCTTTGTCACTGATGCATGACATTTACTGTACAGATTTGTGACCTACTGTGTGTAAACCTTCCATCGTATAAAAAAAAAGCAAACAACTTTTCTGTGCAGTGATCAAACCCAGCGTAGTCCTAATCCGCGCCTAATTTAACGAACAGCAGTCGTCTCATAGTCCTCATCAAAGGACCAGCCGCTCGCCCCAGCCCCGCCATGAAAACCCCTAAACCTCCAGGACCGTCCCGGGCTCCATCAGGGATCAGCCACCCACCGGGACAACTGCCGCCCATTAAATCTGACTTTTCCCATTACATCTTTGTGTTGGGTTAAGTGGGAGGGGCCCTCCTGCAGATACCAGCAGAGTGAGCTCCCGCCATAGAGTTCCTATGTCTGTGTGGCTTATCCAAGAAAAAAAATTAAAAATAAATCAAATCCGTCATGGGCAAATGGGTTCAGGAAGTATTCAAACTCCCTGTTTACCTTTCTGCATCATGGACAATAGACCTTTATTCATCTTCAAAGCAAGCACAACTATACATTCCCAAAAATATTAGGCCATGACCCTGCAATAAAAAAGAAAAGAAAAAGAAAGCCTGGATGTACTAATATAAATATGAGAATGAAAGTACAGTGCCTTGCGAAAGTATTCGGCCCCCTTGAACTTTACAACCTTTTGCCACATTTCAGGCTTCAAACATAAAGATATAAAACTGTAATTTTGTGTGAAGAACCAACAACAAGTGGGACACAATCATGAAGTGAAACGAAATTTATTGGATATTTCAAACATTTTTAACAAATAAAAAACTGAAAAATTGGGTGTGCAAAATTATTCAGCCCCTTTACTTTCAGTGCAGCAAACTCTCTCCAGAAGTTCAGTGAGGATCTCTGAATGATCCAATGTTGACCTAAATGACTAATGATGATAAATAGAATCCGTATAAATGCACCTGCTCTGTGATAGTCTCAGAGGTCAGTTTAAAGCGCAAAGAGCATCATGAAGAACAAGGAACACACCAGGCAGGTCCGAGATACTGTTGTGGAGAAGTTTAAAGCCGGATTTGGATACTAAAAGATTTCCCAAGCTTTAAACATCCCACGGAGCACTGTGCAAGCGATAATATTGAAATGGAAGGAGTATCAGACCACTGCAAATCTACAAAGACCCGGCCGTCCCTCTAAACTTTCAGCTCATACAAGGAGAAAACTGATCAGAGATGCTGCCAAGAGGCCCATGATCACTCTGGATGAACTGCAGAAATGTACAGCTGAGGTGGGAGACTCTGTCCATAGGACAACAATCAGTCGTATACTGCACAACTCTGGCCTTTATGGAAGAGTGGCAAGAAGAAAGCCATTTCTTAAAGATATCCATAAAAAGTGTAGTTTAAAGTTTGCCACAAGCCACCTGGGAGACACACCAAACATGTGGAAGAAGGTGCTCTGGTCAGATGAAACCAAAATCGAACTTTTTGGCAACAATGCAAAACGTTATGTTTGGCGTAAAAGCAACACAGCTCATCACCCTGAACACACCATCCCCACTGTCAAACATGGTGGTGGCAGCATCATGGTTTGGGCCTGCTTTTCTTCAGCAGGGACAGGGAAGATGGTTAAAAATTGATGGGATGATGGATGGAGCCAAATACAGGACCATTCTGGAAGAAAACCTGATGGAGTCTGCAAAAGACCTGAGACTGGGATGGAGATTTGTCTTCCAACAAGACAATGATCCAAAACATAAAGCAAAATCTACAATAGAGTGGTTCACAAATAAACATATCCAGGTGTTAGAATGGCCAAGTCAAAGTCCAGACCTGAATCCAATCGAGAATCTGTGGAAAGAACTGAAAACTGCTGTTCACAAACGCTGTCCATCCAACTTCACTGAGCTCCAGCTGTTTTGCAAGGAGGAATGGGCAAATATTTCAGTCTCTCAGTGTGCAAAACTGATAGAGACAAACCCCAAGCGACTTACAGCAGTAATCGCAGCAAAAGGTGGCGCTACAAAGTATTAACTTAAGGGGGCTGAATAATTTTGCACGCCCAATTTTTCTGTTTTTTATTTGTTAAGAATGTTTGAAATATCCAATAAATTTCGTTTCACTTCATGATTGTGTCCCACTTGTTGTTGGTTCTTCACAAAAAATTTCAGTTTTATATCTTTATGTTTTATATCTAAAACCTACAAGAGATTTGAGCTACAGTTTTTTCGAAATCAAACTGGCACCCGTCCTGTGCGCGCTCATCTACCGTCCTCCCAAATTTAACAAGGATTTTATTAATGACGTTTCTGACTTTGTTGCGGGCATTGCACCAAATTGTAGCACATTTTTAATGGTTGGAAACTTTAACATTCATTTGTGTTGCCCCTCAAGTCTTCAATCTTAATCAAGCGGTAAACGCACCGACTCACAACAAGGGTCATACTCTGGACCTTGTTTTATCTTGTGGTTTAAACGTAAACCTGACAGAGATTTGTGACGCTGGTATATCAGACCATTTCCCTGTGCTTTTTTTCTCTGGTGATGTCCTTATCCAAAAATAAATCATGCGTCCCAACGCGTCAGCGCCGCGTCATCTCTCCATCCACAGTACCACTTTTTTCTACGGCCTTTGCTGCCTCTGATCTCAATGTTCAGCTAATTTCTTGCAATCCTGCTATGAACATTGATGAGTTGGTTAGCCACGTGCGTGGGCATTCTCGACACTGTTGCACCTTTTTAAAATTCGGCGTTCACAGCTCGCAGAGCCATGGCACAATGACACCACTCGTGCACTCCGACGCGATTGTCGCCGTGCAGAAAGGAAATGGATAAAGGACAAACTTCATGTATCACTGGGAATTTTAAGACAGTCCCTTGCTAAGTAGCAGGATGCTGTCAGGACAGCAAAGTCTCGGTATATTGCAAACATTGTTTTGTTCAAGGACCACAACCTCAGATAGTATTCACGAATAATACGTTTATTAACGATTGTTACAAAACTAGATAATCCGTTCTGGGGATTCGATGAGGTAAGCTCCCGGGCTCGCGTCCCCAAAGAAGTTGCAAGAGAAGCGTGGAATGCATGTCCTAGAGATCCTGCAGATAAGTGACATGTATAGACTTTGAAGGCTGAGGAAGACCAACGACCCAAGATCTTGATGAGACGATCAGGCCCGCCTCGGCTGGATGCTGATGCGCCAGCCGTGGCAGGGAAAAATCCGGGCACGTGAGGGACTCTGCAATACGAACCTAGATTAAGGAATAAACCAGGATCTAGTAATGTTGGGTGAAAAAGCGCATCCTGCGGGGATACGCCGCTCTACTTCCTATGCTGGACGTAGAAGATGAGGGGCTCAAAAAGACTTGGGCGACGGTGGTGCAGATGGTAGAGTGGGTTGTCTCATGATCGGAAGGTCGGGGGTTCCTAAAGGTGCACATTGTCATCGTGTCCTTGGGCAAGACAACCCTAAGCAAGCAACCAAGCAACCCTCTGGATTTGCCTGGATATGCTCGTACGAGTGAAACTTGCCGAGCCGGGCCCGAGGCGGAGCGAACTCTGAGCAACGAAGAGAGCCGATGGGCACTATTCACTCCAATGTTCTGCCCCTGCACGACGGAAACGGAACCTGACGGAACTTTGACTTTGGAGCAGCAACCGCAACTTCCCGAGCTGACTGGGAAGCAAGACAATCTACTGGCTGTATGAAATAGGAGGCACAGAAGGCAACAGAGGTAGGATGTTCCTGAGAGAAGCTGCAGCCGAAACCCGTATATCTTGAGGTATGCGGTGCATGCTTCGGACGGCTGACGATCTATGCAGTGAAACTGAGACACCATGCGGCACCGGCCCGGAGAGAGATGAATGGAGAGTGGTTATTCACATGCTGTAGCTGCTGCCTGTGAAGCCCGTGACGAGGTACGGCAATGCAAGACCTGAACCACCCCCAAAAACGTCTGACTCAACTGTAAATTATATAAATAAATTAGAAATTAAATATACTATTAAGACATTTTACACTTTTTTCTTCTGCATTTGGCCAGGGTCAGCAGAGAAGGCCCTGCTGGCCCTGACGGCACACCACTGGCGATGGGCCTCTCAGATATCACATGCCCCTCACATCATATTTGCCAATATAAGTGAGAATAGTTTATTGTAACTCCCTCCAGGACCCACAGAACCTCAGACCTCTATTTTTCATACATTTTTAGAAGTGCATGTTGGGAGTTGTCAGGTGACTCGGCCTCCTGCCCCTAATTGTCAGTTTTGGTTTTCATTGAAAGGATTTACAATGTTTTTGCCATTTTGGGACTTCTGTTCTCACTCTACACCTCTCTAACTCCGTGGTGAGTTTTACCATGTTGTTACCCAAATCTACAGTGCGATCATTTGATTGGTTTTGTGTAGTTTATTTGTGTCGCAGTCACGAGAGGAACCTCATTAACAGAATGCACATTTTAAGCTTGTTTAGTAATTTTACAAATGTAATGCAAGTTGTAAATGACAAGATGAGAGCGTTGAGTGCTGGGAGGTGCTAGCTTAAATTTGGCAGAAACAACATGCAGCTATTTGTTGTTTTAGTTCAAGCCAAGGGCTTATTGTATTGCTAATGGCCTTGACTATTGCATTGAATATGACTGATTTTTTAGATGGCCGGTCTTGAACCAAAAGTTCCGGGCCGATTTTCACGCAAAAATTCTAAAATAAAATTGTCAATATGATCACATTAAAATGCCTATTATAAAAAAAAAACACACTCGACTTTTCCCTGGTCAGACATGTCAGACAGAAGGCCAAGCTCCAAAAGGCCATTTTGGCGCACAAAGGCTGCCGGGAGTTGCAGTTTGTGTTGTCGTATGGGCCATGTGGCGGAACAATGGCGGCGCGTGTGTTTGTACTAAGGGGGTGTGAGAGGGCCGTCCCGTCCCGCTGTGGGGCTCTGCGTGGACCCCATCACACCAGGATTAGACCCCATGTCCAGTCCGATCTGCGTCCAAGTTTACCAGCTGTTTTAATCAACCGACCCGGACCTGGTTTAAGTCTCCATTCACCCGGTAAGCGGCTATTTATTGTTCTGGGGTTGACATACTCCCCAGAGACCACTTCCATCTCACATTAAAACTCCACAGGCCTCTTATGAGATAATACAGCGCTTTAGAATGCTTTGTATTCAGCGATATGATGGTGAGTCGATATAATCCAATATGAGTGCTGTTGGAGCATTCATTGATGACAGTGGTAATGAAAGTAAAATTTCAATTCAGACTGGGGAGAATCCAATTTCTCTTTCTTCATATTTTCCAAATGAATGCAACTTGTAAGTGATCTGCTGTCAGATCAAAATGACCGGCGTGTGCAGTAAAAAGGGTTTTGACTTCGCTGTTCATGCATGAAGCCTTCTACAGTCTCCGTTTGCAATGGAGAACTTCTTAAGGACTGACCGAAAAGGGAACTGCATTGTGTTCCTCCTCGCTTTCGTCTACTTTAACACAGAATGAATGAAATGTGGATTTAGAGGCGTATTTGAAAGAAAATTAAAAAGTCTTGTCTTGAGAAGATTAAATTCAGAGCACATAAGAGAAAATATTTGGAACATTTTAACCTACAATGCAGACCTTTTTGTGTGTGGCATAAATAGGTACTACTTTATCAAATACACAATAGCCTGCCCTGTTGATCGAGACTTGGACCCAACATTGTTCCACCTTCTGAGGAGACCGAGGTCCTGGGCTGTCCCCTGGACTCTGGAGCAGGTGAAGGACAGGAGAATGAGAACTTGGCTAACATTCTTTTCCAGCTCCTCCCACCCCCTGCACGGGACTGTAGAGGAGCTGAGCAGCTCCTTTAGTGGAAGACTGAGGCACCCTCACTGACTCACTCAGTTACCATTTCCTTCCAAATAGAACACACTGGAAATACTACAAACCCAATGTTGGCTGGATACGGTCCACAATGTTTGCTCATCTAATGACTGACCTTGTTGCACCAAACAAATGTTCAGAGAGGGAAGGCCAAAAGTCATGTTTAGATGAGATGTGTCAGTCGGTCCGGCCTTAATCATTAACGTCCCAGCAGGAGGTGGGGCCTACAGCCTGTATGCACCTGTAGATGGCCCATTGAGCTCAGGGGCATCAATAAACGTGTTTAAAACTGGCTCAAAACTGGATTGTTGGTTGCCTTGCAAGCCGGTGTGCTCGGTTTTGTACCCCATTTAAATGACTGAAGTGTATGAATTGAACAATTTTGCAATGTTAAAACACTGATGTTATACATTCATTTTAGGCTAAAAAGGTTTTGGTCTCGTAGGTAAGGGGCAGCTGCTGCCCCAAAGGATCAGCTTTAATTGCCCCTGGACTCTTAAGCAGGAGCAGTGTGACAAACTCTGGGTTAGAGTTTAGGTACAAGACCCACCGAGTAGCTTCTATTCTATTCTACTTCTGCAGTGCTATCCTTTGGTTTCAAGTGCTCTAAAATATGGACCATTTTCACGGTGATTAACAATTAATGGATGACTTTTTTCTCCATTTTATAATTGTTCCCATGCACATCAAACCTAGTTTTGAGTTGTTTCACTCATGCCTGTTTTAATCATGATGGTGGCACAGGGGTTAGAGCTCTCACGTGAAGGACTCCTCAGTAAAAGCAAAATCAGACGGACTTTCCTCGAGAAATTACAGGTTTTACTGAAGAAAGTTACACATCCCGTTCATACACCACGGACAGCTCCCAGGGTGTCCCACTTCCTAAATAGGCTATATGTTTTGTTAGTTTAATATAAGAAAGAAAGAAGTGTGTAAGTGCACTCTTTGTTTCCTTCCCAAGGCAAACACTGAAGTAAATGTATTTGATCACATTTACGGTGCAAAGTTGGGACAGTTCTGTGTGTGCGTCCATCAATCCATAATAAGATTATGTCGAAGTGAGTGGCAGCCATGGTGGCAGCTAATAACACGTTGATAACCGCTTACAGCGCTCCGTGGACATGACTGAGCTTTGTTCAGCACAATATCTTGTAACTGCGCTTTGAACTGTGAACAAGAGACACACAATACTTCCTCATAACTCTGGCATACTCCTAATAGTTTAACAGTGGAGAAGTGGGAAATAAGTAGACACAATACCCCTTACATTCATGTTACAATTAAGCCACAACATGTGCATATTGATGCATAAAGGATCTACTCTATCTGATCTATCTCTATAGCTCATATAAATCCACGAAGAAAGCAAGTGCAAATGTTTCCAAACGTTGACCGGTAAAAAAAAGGGCATTTCACGTGTGATTTTACGGTTTGGTTGTTCAGCCAAAACTGCCTTTCCTTCATCTTGTGCCAAAAAGCATTTAAAGTCATGTGAGCCCAGTAGTAATTAACCCCCATCAGTGTCAAAGTGAAGGGATTAAAATAAAACCGGGAAACACACTGTCCTGCTTTTATAGGCTGAGAGAAGGGGGTGGGGCGGGGGGGGGGGGGGGGGGGGGTTGAAGAAAAAAGCACAAACAGAGATAAACAAATGCATGTATCTGATGGCAAAGTGTCATGGCGTTGACCGTTGTTTTGTTTTGGCAGTGGGGATCTAACTAGTGTAATTTATGAGTTGTATGGGACTGGCCCCCCCTAGTGATTATTATCAGAGCTGCAGAGACAGAGAGAAAATGTAGGCCCATCTATATGACTTTACATATGAGTTGTTTCACCACAAGCTTGTGTATTAAGATTGTGGGAGTCAGACGTTGCGCATCCCTCTTCCAGATTTCCACAAAAAAAAAAAAAAAAGCAAAAGAGAATCAAACAAAAAGTAACGATAAACGTGAACAATTTGTTTTGAACATTTTATTAAATTGTCAGTCACAGCAGTGCTAAATTATCGGCATGGACTGGCTTCCTTCTATTCAAACGTTTACCGTAATGCACCGTGATCAGTGCGATACAGGTGCCTATAGGTTGTCAAATTTAAAAGGTAGGGAGTTGAATTCATGGATTGTGTCGCACTCTGTGATTAAACTCAAGTTGATGTATTGTTGACTGTGTAGAGCAAGAAGCCACTGAATATGTTGCTGGAGAATGACGTGCAAATCTTTCGTGCCGCTTGGAGCTCGAGGTACACCTGGTTGCCCTTGTTTAGTGACAAGATCACGTACTGCGAAGACACAAACAATATTATAAAAACTGGTAATACGTTGAAATGAATTGAATAATGGTTTGTTTCGCACCTGAGTGGCACTGTCCTGAGAGTCTTCTGAGTTTACCTCCATAATTGCAACAACTGGCAATCCCTCTCTAATCAGCACCACCTAAAGAGAAAAGACTGTATATTTACTCACATATTTCCTTCTGGAGTGATGTCAGAGAGTTGGCCCTGTTCACAGATGTTCACCTTTTCAGAATGGCTTTAGACATTTAAAGTGTTGAGGCACTTTGCACTTCGATAGCTATACTGTATTTGTTCTTTTCTGTTGTTTTGATCCACTGTAAAGCGTTATGTAAATTGCATGGGTAATTTGTGAGATGAGCTCTCAAAAATCATGGTGTTAAATCAGTGGCATAATAGCAGCAAGTGCAAACTGTACAATACTGCAACTAATAACAGAAACTAATAGGAGAGAACCGTTTACTCCTACAGACTCTTGAGTTTCGAATTACATTTAAAATGTCTCACCTCACAAACAAAACCGTAAATGGTTATGGCTCCGATCTATCTCCAGTGCCCGGACGCATGTGCCACTGTAAATGGTGGCGTTACCTTGTGTCTTAGCTCCGGCATATCTTCATTTGTTGATGCGATTGTGAACGAGAACACGTATACGGCATCCCTTGGTGCGGTGAAGATCCCTGAAAGAGCAGGAAATATATTTTAGCATCATGCTTGTATGGCCTGTGTCCCTTAATCCACTTATTCCCTCAAACTACGCTCTTTCGTCATGGCCTGTTGTCGTAGAAGTTACCAATCGTCAACTGTATTGGGTTGTTTTGAGTTGAGGACTTTTTTCTCCTCTTCTTCTGTTGTCAATCTCGTCGCCTCTTCATTTTGACACGGTGCCAGGAAATGGTGTGCTCGGAATTTTATGATTTGGACCGGCCCTTTTACAGTCGGAGGTTTAGCTCACCTGGAAAGTCACCTGCTTTGGACCAGATGATAAATGAGCTTGCATTCGTTTTATGACACTATGTGTTCACATGGAGCTGCCACGCGCACAATCTGCCTGTCAGTCAAAGCCAAAAGAAAAATCACTCTTCTCTGAGTTGTCGTAGAAGGAAACCTTTTTTATCCGAAACTTTTTTTCGGATCAGCTGTGATCCGACCCAACCGTCGGATCACAGCTGACCCTTCTCACCCTGGACACGGACTATTCCCCCCTCTCCCCTCAGGCAGGAGGCTACGGTCTATCCAGACCCATGAATCCCGCCACTTGAACTGTTTTTCCCCTCCGCCATCAGACTCATGAACAATAACAAGTCTCTGTAGCTCAGTTACAGACTCATGGATGTTTCTGCTCTGTTGCTCTGTGCGGTGTGTCCACACTTAGACCCGCTGATATCACTCATCACTTAATCACTTTATATCACTTAATATCACTTTTTACGCCTACACATCTGTAAATACAATCCCGCTGTTGCTCAATGTCAAATTGTTGTTGTCTTACCACACGTCACTTTTATTTGATCTTATTTATTTAATATGTTTCATGCATGCCCTTATAGCCTTATAGTTTAATGTTTTTTTAGCTTATTTTTATCTTAACTCTGTGTTATGTGTTTTATGTCGCTCGTTTGCACCGAGAAAAAATCCTAGTTTGTGAACCTGTTCTCAAACCATGGCAATAAAACCGATTCTGATTCTGAAATACATAATATTAACATTTTTAAACTCTGTATAGTCCCTTTTAACAGATGGCTGAAGTCGAATCAGAGCTGCACACGTAACGCTGTATGAAATGTGTATGGATGATGTGTATTGTTTACCAATTTTTGCTAAAACCTTGTTAAACAAAATTATAATTAAGATTTTGCTAGAGACCGTACCCAGCTTTCTTTAGCTTGGCCATTTTTGTGATGTTTATAGACTCACTTCCTTATGGAACACTGGCAGGAAGTGACATAGATAGAGGCAACAATTTTAAACTGTTGCCATGCCAACCATGTTAAGTCAATGGGAAATGAGCGCGTCAAACTGCTACGGAACATTACCTTTATCTAGGTCACTTCCTGTCCGCAGCTTAAAAAAAAAAAAAAAAAAAACGTTTCTGCCCAACCTTTCTTTCTCATTAAAATTGCGGCTTCACTGAAATCAAATCATAATTGTGCAACTGATTGTGTCCCTCCAAATAAGTCATATTTTCAAAAGCATTCAAACCTGTCATGCACTTTAAATATTGTACATGTGTTTTTGTTAGATGTGTCTAAAAGCCTCCTGGACCAGTGGCGCAAAGTAGCAGTTTAGCTATAACACACACAGCAATGCATCTGGTGTGTCCAATGCTATCGTTGCGTCCGTATCAAATAAATAAACACATGATTCTGCAAGGTGGGAGTGTCTCTCAGGTTCAGTGTAAAGTTATTTATGTACGTCTCATGTGGGAAACAATCGTTACTTGGGGTTCTTACCAAGGACACTGCTGTACGCGTTGCCGTCGTTTAGAATGACATTATCAAAGCGCATGGGCATCTTGCTGTTGAAGGGGCCCAGGCACATCACAACTCCCTGTTTTGTAGTTGCCACGCTCTCCGTCATACTGGCTTGGAACGCTATTTTTCTGTCAGCTACATGGAGCAAAGGAGGACAGATTTACAAACGAAACAAAACAAAAAACACCAAATGAAGCTCCTTCACCTCAGTTGGTTGCATTCAGTGTGTGAGCATTCAGACATGGGTGATACTTTGAGTAACCTTTTGGAGTAACTATAATTTTTGGAGTAGTTTTTACTTATTTATTTTGAATTTCAAGTGATTTAAGACATTTGCACCGTGAGAAAATATTTAATCCAGTTCAAGTACAATTACAGCTATATGAAATGTAGCGAAATAGAAGTAAGAAATATTCATCATAAAACTTGTGTTAGGCCAAGTATACTTTCCATCAATGGCTTGTTTAATTTTGTGGCGTCATCTGAATCTCCGTAAATAAAAACGGTGTAGTGTAAAACTGGTCTGAAATCTGTGGTAAACTGTGATTTGACTTTGGGTTTAAATCTCTGACAGACAAGAAAAAGATCAGTATTGGTGGATTTTCTGTTGGTGTCTTTTCAAAACCAGTGGATCGCCCTCTGAGTTATAGAGGCCCCTGCTCACGTCTGAAACAAGGCAATCTATTTCAAACTTTTACGATATTATATTGTTACCGAGCAACATTGCACAATAATCATAAGCATGCACTTTACTTTTAAACTGCTCCGTGAGCATCTTCAAATTGCGGATGCCGGCATTTAAAGCCTTCATGCGTTCGGACACCTCATCCTCCATCTTGAACATGTCATTGGCTCCACTGCAGCAGCCGATTTCTTGGTTGAAGGTGCAATCACAGTTGATTTTGTCACACTGCACATAGCCTTCCATGCTCACTGAATGTAGGAACAAACAAGGCAAAATAATGCACTGCTGTGGAGATCTGTCGACGGTACCCATTCATTGCCTTGCATGATTATACTTACATGCGTCCTCTTTCAGATAAGAAAGAGAATTGGACTGGGAAGCCTGCACCAAACCGCAGAGAGACAGTGCCCCCAATAGGAATAGACTGTCCATTGCAATCATCTGGAAAACAGGGAACACTTTGTAAACAATCCGTCTCCTCAGTCTCACACATACGTCTCGGGTCATGCGTCCAGTGCACGTAAGATGCCCAAGGACACAACAGAAGCACTGACCATCGACCGGAGGTGGTGCCGATGTGAAACAATAGTTTTTGAGGGGGGCTAGGCCAGGACTTCTACGGTACCTTGCAACCATCATGTTATATGTAGCCCCCTCAGATAGGCCTAATTCTAAGCTTATTGTACCCAAATTGGACACATTAAAAGAGGAATAAAACAACACAGGACTATACCAGGAGACGAAGCCAAAATCCAATGATTCTGCTGTGAACAATATTATTAAATGATGTTCAGCCAAAGACGTTGATAATGGATATCAGCAACACTAGTCTGTGTGGAAAAACTCTTTGCATCCAATTACCAATTTATAACCCGATATAAGCGTCTCAAGTGAAAATATCATTCAAATACAGCATAATCCTTCTACTTAGATTAATGAAATTGGTATGCATGAGCAAGTAGAATAAATGGACTTACTGTTGTTACTGGTCTCCCCTCTTCTTAAGTGCCTTGTGAAATTGCCGGTTTGTCAGCCCAGTCTGAAAGTGTTATATTAGTGGCTTTGACTTTATTCTCGATATCTCTGAATGTGCCCTCCCCTCAGTTCAGCCAACTAGCTCCACCTTCACACTCCCATACAGGCCTATCCCGTTACGAGACACGCGTTCCCTCTGCGCAGCACCACTGACAATTTGGCTTTTGAAAAGGTCGGACATAAATGCCTCGGCGTTTGGTTGCAGTTTTCACCCAAAGAAACCGATCGTATCGTACCGGGATGGCCCACATACCGCAGATTCGCGAGGTCCTAATAGAAAGCACTGGGCAGTGAACAATGATACAAATGTAAGATGGTGTATTGGTTATGACCACAGGGAGCTTGGAATTGTTCAGTTGCCCCAATTTGAAACAATCGAGTCACGATTTCTCACGTAAGGAGCTCGAGAAGATATCAATGTAATGCCAACATCAGTTCTCCAGTTTCTAAGTAAATATTGAGGTGTTTTGTTGTTGTTGGGTATATGAAATAGATACAAGATCCAGGATGACCTCCATTAAAACAAAAGTATTGAACGTTTTCAATAAGCCACGTGAACGACCGTTAAGGGAGCGAAGTTATGTACAAAATAAGTCACTGGATATTCTCTTATTGCCAATTTTCCTGTAAGTTACTTTAATTTGTCTTGTGTTTTCTCTTTTATAGGAGAAGAATTTCAAAAGAAAGTTGTAAAGTTGTTCAAGGTGGGAATGATATTAGTGATGGTGGTAAAGGCTAGAAGTTGATGATATGGCCAATGTTGATGCAGATTTTAGGGGATTTTGATTGGCCCATATGCATGGTTGATACTGTATATATATATATATATATATATATATATATATATATATATATATATATATATAAATCGAGGCTGAGATGCCTCTATTATGCACGATATGGTCACTTTAACATGGGTGGCAGCGTCACCTCATCCCATCTCACCCACTGTAAGTTGGGCGGCTACAGACACTCTTACTGTATGTCCTGTTTCTCACCCACACTGTATTGTTAGCATTGTTCTAGTGTTGCTTTGAGCCTCTAGTCCTCAGTCAGCAGTCCTTATCGGCTCTATCGGGTACAGAACAAGTAAAACAATACCGGGCGGTTCTCCATAAATCAGTGCAGAGCCCCTTGGTGATAAGTGCGTTGTCATTACAGCACACAAACCTATGGTTCTAGGGTTACTGCCTTAGAAAGCGCTGTTTAGATGGGTTACCAGCTGTAGATGTGTAATGCAAATGGTCAGTTTCACAGCATAAAAACAAGAGACTGTGATGGATGCCTCCTGTAGAAAATATGCATTTTATTATAATACATTATTTATTATTAAAATGATAGTATTGGATCGGTCAAGGAGAACTATGCTCCAACATGGACTGGATGTTCTGTGATCTTGGCCCGTCTGCTGAGGGACTCCTTCGGCCCTGGGTCTCTATAGCCTGTCCGTCCATGGGAGTGGATCTCTCCTTCTGTGGTTCTCCTCAAGGTTTCTCTTTTCTCCCCCTGGGTTTTTGAGTTTCTCGCCGTGCTGGAGAGTCTAAGGACAGGGGACACCCGCGCCGCTCCTCATCACCTGCTGCTGACATTTAATTGGATATTATGTTTATGTCTGCCTGGATACTTCACTTGCCTGGACTTTACATTGTCTTATTTACTGTTTTGTTTTATTGCCTTATTGTTTAGTGCAGCCCTGTGAGGCAACTTCTGTTGTGATATTGGGCTATACAAAACCATGGATTGATTTGATTGATAGTATTTAATGAGCATAATAATCATAGTTTTGCACATTTTAACTGAACAGAAAACAGACTATTTTTCATTAGCTGTGAAACACGCAGAAGTTTAATGTTGAACTCAGAAACGCAGTGATTGAAAGGTGCAACCATGTAAAAGAATAATAAGTATAGCCTCCTTCTTCCTGAAGCCGTAAGAAAATGGCGCCAGGATCCATAAATTCCTTGCTCTAATGGATTTTCCATTTAAACTTGTTTTCCCTTTCTTAAAGTCATTAAAGTCGTTCTGACCTACACGTCTTAACACTTAATACAACATCATCCTCTCCTTTTACCATATTTACTTTTGCATATTCTAAATAATGGAGCTGGCTTCTGTTAGCCCATGCTGAATGCTATGGGGGAAGCCACCCTAACTTTGTCCATCCTAAATGTACAGTCTATGGGTGCAACCATTGACAGTGGTATGGCTCGAGCTATTTTAGCTGCATGAAACTGAAGCGCAGCCTCACCATGTTTATTATTTATTATTATCTGGGAACCACCAGGAGACCCCTCCCTGAGGGTCCCAGGGCCCGAGATGGTTCATACGACTCTAACATGTCAGAGATGTACTTTAGTGCTGAAAAGACTTGTATGCGAATAAAGTTGTTTTACATTCCATTCTCTGAGCGACAGGAAGCCATATGACGGATATGGTCATAATGCTCATCAGCTCGAGGATAGACTAATGCAATACCATTTATGCTGGACTTAATAATAACATTTTAATGATTGATTGATTGATTGATTTTTTCTAGCAGTGGTAATGAGAGTTCATAAAGAAAAAAACACAAACAACTGGGAATTGCTCTGTCCATTGAACAAAACTGCTTTGGGTATTAGTAAGATAGAAGTCCTTAAACAAAATTAATGTCAAACTTTCTCCAGCAGGAATCAGAGCAAAGACAAGACAGCGATGAAAGAAAATGTGACTTCTGCCTGTCTCAGACAGAGCACCCAAGCACCTGCACGCGGGTTAACATTCACACAAGGCCAGAGAACGATTAATGCTAAAGTGGGGCCTTTTATAGTGTGGGGTGAACTCTACAAAGACACTCACACATCATCACAGTTGGTTGTTGTCCAGACTAATTCCTTTTCCTAATGTATTTTTAATGAGCATGTTTCACAACTTTCAGGGAGCAATTCTGTTAGGGTAATATATATATATATATAAATATATAAAGGCTTTATAATTAGATGCACAGCAAGGCCTTTAGGTGTGTGCAGAGGATTCCTGCATCAAACATTCACATAATGTATAATTAAATAAATAAATACATAATTCACACTCTTTTGTGTAGTACACAGTCAACAATTCTGTACAAACAGACACAAGCCAGTGTTTTATATTGATTTACCATCTTTATTGTCATGATAACATTTTCTACAACACGGATTCAAAAAAGTAGCCTATATTAATCAGTGGGGTTTCTTTGGCTATGACTGGTGCATTCTGTCTTGTAGCTACTCATCTAATTGCCCGGAGTAGAGTGCTCAAGGGGCATGCGTTATTTCTCAAAATTGTGCTATTCGGCGTAAAGCAGGAAGACACTGAAAACATTGTAGTGATCATCCATCGCGCAGACAATGCAGCCGGCCTTGACCTTCACCTGCACAGTGTCAGAAGCATTCATGTGCTGTGCCACGGTCAACGTCGTACTGTCTTCATGGTCATTTGAGCTGCTATCATCTGAGCCAGCGATAATGTCATTATTCTTATACACCAGCACACAGGACGAATCGTCCTTCGGTGTGCCAGCGTCGTGGAATACCGTAACGGTGATAATGTAGTAGCCATTGTGAGGGGCGGTGAAAATACCGGTGTCGCTGTTGTAAACGTTACTGTTGAAGAAGACGACTTTATACACTAAGTTGGTCTCACGATCAAAGGGGCCATAACATTGGAGGTTTTGTTTCTGTGCAAACAAAGCAGCGGAGAAGGCGGACTGCTTCTCTGAAAGAAGAAAACAAAACAGGAAGGGGTTAGTAATAGTGTTCGGGATGGAAATTTTTTAAACATAATCATAGGAATCTGACATTCAAGGGGAAACTAGCAAACGTGGTGGATGGCATCACAGTGTTTTACAGGTGTATGTAGTTCAATTGCAATAAGGCGGGGTGGGATTTTGTGTGCTATACCCAGATTATGATTCTAATCACTAACATGAATGATTTCCTTGTTCTTATTTCTTTTGTGAAAACGCAATACAATCAATAAGAAAAAAACAAAGGTTCTAAAGCCATCATCTTCCATGGATTGTTTCTGCAAGGAGGGATCTATACTCATCTACTATCCTCCACACTACCTGGCATTGCCTCCACCCATCTTCATCCTAAAAAGGTGTCAGCAACGAACCCCAGAGGACTGCTTGAGAACCATAACCATCTCTCTACCGTTGTTGCCTTTCTGATCTTTACTGGGGGTCGAAAAACATACAGGCCAAACATGATATTTCCCCTTACGTTTCAGCTGGTCATGAATCTGAACGGCGTGGTCATATTCTTCCTGCAAAGCATCCAGCCTCTGACTCAGGTTTGCACTCAGGCGGTGCACTTTCTGCATCATCAAACAGCTGTGGCAAGTGCTCGGCGTCGCCGTACAGCCTGGGAACAAGAGACAGAGATTTTGAAATGAGAACACAGGCGACAATGCAAAAAATAGGCCATCGGATGAGTGGTGTCTTCTGTCTTTCTTTTTGTTTTGTTTATGTTTTTGATCAATATGACTGTTATCCAGCTTCTACATGTTAACAATGAAGGCATGTAAAAGTCAGCCAAAGTGCGTCACGGAGGACTTTTCCCGCACAGAAAAGTAAAACATTCTTAAATTCACATTCCTTAATATCATCCAATTAACTTTTTTTTTCTTTTGTTTTTATGACAAAATGCGCCTTTATTTTTTGGAATGGAACTATTAAACTGAGTATTACTTCTTTACTCACGAATCACTGTAAACATCAACTCAAAAAATAGCTTTTTCTTAACTCCCCAAGTCCCTATTTCGATTAGCAAGACTAAACAAATCACTTAGCGCACACTATCAACAAAAGTTGATAGCTGAAATAAATAACAAACCATTGATAGTTATATTTGATCCGTCTCCTGAACTATCTGGCCAGTTGATTTTGTTGAAGCCTGCCCCTCCTGCCTTGTGCCAGTCAGCTTGGCCTCGAGTACATATTACTTTGAGTACAACCAGGAACAACCACACTGCAAAAAATGGAGAGAAAAGTGTAAATGGAGTACCAAAAACAAGTTATTTTTATTACAAAACTTTTTTTCTTCTTCTTTTGGATGTACAATGGCCTTACCTTTCATTTCTGCGGAGAGGAGTGGGCTGCTTCAGTGACAGAGACGTTTCAAACTGGCGCAGAAAGTGGTGTATAGGTATATATGACCTCCTCCTGCCCCTCCCTTACTCCGTGTCCCTTTTCCTTGATGGGATGTCCCGAGAATTTTGTTTTGTTTCATGGGCAGCTGACTGTATATGTACACGCCCTGCATTTTTTTTTTTTTTATGGGGATGATCAGATGTCACTTGGGATTGGCTCATCAGGGTCAAACGGATTATCTGCGGTATGTTTCGGCTGTCGCTTATGGCAGTGTTTCTCAAACTGTCCCTCCCGACCTAAACATTGTTTTAGATTAAGTTAGAATAGAAGAATGGGATTAGAAATATATTAGAAATTATGTAAAAGGTTTCCGAAATGTCTCATGGTTGAAGGGTATCAAAATCAAAACCCCTTAGTAGGTACAGCCTTCAAAAATGTATTACATAATTATTATGGACGAAGGTGGCGCAGATGGTAGAGCAGGTTGTCTCATGATTGGAAAGTCAGGGGTTCAAATCCCGCCTCCTGAAGGTGCATGCTGTCGTTGTGTCCTTGGGCAAGACACGTGACCCACCTTGCCTCCAGTGTTTGCGTACATTGGTGTATGAATGGGTGAGAGGTTCCTTGCTGTAAAGCGCTTTGAGTGCCTAATGTAGGTAGAAAAGCGCTATATAAGTTGAGCCCATTTATGGTTTCAAAAATGTACTGCTTTTGAGTTTGGGCAAAATATAAACTAAAAATAGAGCAGTTAAAGATTTCCTTTTCCTTCACAATCCCCATTCTCTCATGTTTTGTTTTGAAGACATTGACTGCACGCAACTGCAGACCTTATACACCAGTTCAACTTGGTTTGGTGCTGCATTTAATTTGGGCATTTAAATCATTATAATGCACTTGTAACCTGAGTTACTTTAACCTCTTAACCCCCACCTGAACCAGGCACATTATCACAAGGAAAATGCAAAGTCAAAAAATGCGTTTTTTACATATTCCGCACTGTTGCAATATAGAAAAAAAACTATTTTGTTTTTTTACATTTCTCTGTATCAGACAAGTATTTCATATTTCGAGTATGCAAAAAAAAGGAAAATACAATAAAGAAAGCATTTATTGATAGCGTTGAATCCTTTTCTGCGTCAGCTCAAATACCCGGAAGTGTAACTTGCTCGTTGAGAAACACGGCACAAATAAAGGTTTAGTACATTGAGTACATTTTAGTACAGAAAGGATTCAACGTTATCAATAAAGGTTAATTATTGTATTTTCTTGGTTGGCACTGTCTGTTTTCAAATGAATGTCTTATATAGACAAATGAAAAAACAAAATGGTCAGTATTTTTTATATTGCAACATTGTACAATATGTAAAAACTTTTTTATTTTATCTTGCATATTACGAAAATACAATGAACACAAAAGTACACGGACCCTGTTTCTATCTGTGTGTGTGATTTAAAATAACAAATGATACACTTCAGTGCTAATCTTCATGTAATAAGTTTTATTTTCAGAAAGACATGTCCCTTCATGTCCCTCCCACTTTCGCTAATATTTTAGGTGGTTACCTTATTTACTGCCCTAAGAGGGCAGAATGATGCACAAGGTCTAACTGAAGCGTTCTATTGATCACGTCTTCATTATCAACTAGGAGGAAGAGAACTTATTTTTTTTCTTACTTGACAGTTGAACGTTTCATTTGTTTCTGTATGGTACATATTTAAAGCTAGACTGATCTAAGACAGAATTCTCTTGGGAAATCTGTCATAGATTGAGCCTCTGATCAAGCCAAAGGACACTAACAATGTTGTGTCCTGTAAATATGGTTATACTGTGTGCAGAAGACGGAATATTATTGCTGTCAATAATAAAGAAGACTGGCCCAAGTACTAAACCCTACAGGACACCCTTCGTTTATAGAACGAGGGCAGACCGGTGGTTCCAAAGTTACATTTACATTAGCAAATTTGAAGATGATCTATTCTCGTTACTAATACATGCTCAGATAGTGTCAGCAGAACCCATGAAATGAACTAACAGTTTGTGGATGATTTGCATAAGGTAACTGTAGAGCTATTTCATTTTTGACAGGCCTACTAACTTTAAAATAAACAACAACACTTAGTTTAGTTTGGTTTATTTGTTTATTTGAGCAGTTAACATTCCGCTGAAAAGGAGTAGGAGTACTTTTTCAAAGTATGGCTTACTGAAGTTGAGAGCATAAGACAACCAAGACCAGGACAGTGGCATACAGCAGGAATCAAGCACTGAATAGGAGCCTATTTTTGCATAAAGAGAAGTAGCTTTTCTGTTACAAATTTAGCAATCAAAAACTACATATATTAAATTGTTTAGGAACATTTCAGACCACCTCAATGTGGTTTGCTCAGGCTGTAGCATACAAGAGAAAGCCGGTAAACGTGTTGAAGCGATTGTTCTGTGCGCACATGTAACAACCCTTCGGCTGGATCACCTTCACCTTTTCGCCAGCGCTGAGGGCAAAGGTTTTGGATAAACTGGCGCTATCCTGCATATCATCTCTGTTACTCTCCATCAAAATATACTTTTGGACGCCGCCGACTATCAGAGCAGCACAGGACTTATATGGCCCATGATTGTAGAGGGAAACGGCGAAACTGTAGATCCCGTCCCAAGGCGCCGTGTACTCCCCGGTGCTGATGTTGTAGTGGTCGCCCAGGTTGACGCTGGCTGTGTTATAAATGACGGTAGTGTCAGAGACGGCAGGGGCCGGGGCGCTGCAGTCCTGACTGGATTGGAGGATGGCTGAGAACATGCTGCGTGCCTCTAAAAGGGAAGGAGAGAGGGCTGGTTTAAATGGTACAACAATCAATGATGCAGTTTATTTCGAGTACCCTTCGATCTCATTTAAGAGCGCAAATAATGAATTCATAAAATCATGAATAAATTAAATGAAACGGCACACATACATTTTTGTGAGCGTTCACGCACACAAAAGATAACAAATGAAGAAAAAAAATGGACCGATCACATTGTCATTTGTGGGACAGATTTCTCGAACAGGGGGTTAATACCTCTGATGCCATGCAGAGTTTGTTTGATGTGGTCGAGATCCGCTGACATCTTGTTGTATAGCTCATTGAAATTATCGGTGTCGCGCTGCAGCTGCTTGTCGATGAGGCAGCAGCCGCACACTCCCGATGTGCACACTGGAAAGAGGAGGAAGGTCACATTTCAACGAGAAAACTGCCTCCAGACATGACAAAGCCGGATCGTTTAGTCGACGTTCTTACTTTGTTGTTGCTGTCCGTCGGTCAAGCCGCTCCCCACAAGTACGCACAGGACTACAAATGCTGTGGGTAAAAATAAAAAATAAAAACATTAAATTAAACGGATGAAGTTTATTAATATGTTTCAAATGTACTTCGGAAATGACAAAAAGAAAAGTCACACATTTTTCGATCAGATCCTAATATTGATTTGTATATGTGTTGACTTAACTTACTTGACAAAATTGATGTGACAAAAATGTTAACGAAACGGACAAATATTTAGCTTGCAGTAAGAGAAGTGCAATCTTGGCATCTTGATGGTTTAATTTCATGCTAAATGTTTCAAGTCAAATAAAAAATATTCCACGGCTACTGATTAGATTAAATACCTGTAAGCGAAATTGAGATTATAATATTGTAACACCGTGGAACACACCTGGCTTAGGGTTTACACAGGCAGTAACTCACTTAAATCATCTCTTTCGTTGTTCAGAATTAACCGACTTACTCAAAATACATATCTCACCTTTCATGTTGGCGCTCGTACGAAATCACCAAGCGTTCAAAGTGAGTGGATTGAAAACCAGGGGACATTTATACCTTCTCTGAGCTCCTCCCAGGACACTTGTAACTTGGTATGCGCCTTCTTTGCTCATTGTAAGTTTTCCATTGGAATCGACCCACACCCTGCAGGGATGAGTTTGTGGCACGCGGGAGGCGAGTATTGTCTCCGAAAAACGGGCTGCATACAAGAGAGAGGGGAGAAATGGAGAGATGAAATGGGAACTGGGTTGGTGAGAGCAAGAAGCGAGGAGAGAGAGAGTTCAGTTTGTGGCGCCGGGTCAACATTTTGCTCGAGATATGTTGATTGAGAGATGTGAATGTTTTTAATATGATGTGAAATTACTCGAAGCAAAAGTGATTTCAGGAGGTAAACACAATAATCATTGCAGGTAAAGAAGATTGCAAACATTTCAAACTGCACCTGTTCTTCTACATAAATCAGGCTATGGAGTTGGTTATCAATCAATCTGGTGGAGTGTTGTAAACTGGCCAAAGCTTTGCTGGTTATATTTCCCTTGCCTGGCCTGCCAAACGACATGCCTTTTCATAGACCTTTCAAAGACATATCCTGGGAGCAAGGATGATCTCAAAAATTTCCCGGTGGGTGTGATTGACAGTTGGCATCAACCAATTAGAGCAACGCTAGATACGTTGCAGTAACAAGCGGCAGAAAGCCTTTCCAAAAACGCTTCGAGCTCTGTTTCTTGCTCCGGTTTTAGTGATTTCATACTTTCCAAATGATTTAAAACAGACGAAAGAGCAGAAGAAAAAGATTCTTTGCCATCTTTAATGTTTTGGAAGAGTGCGTGGTGGTGACAGGTGACGGGTTCCGTCTCTTGGTGCGTGATTGGACCGATGTGGGTAAAATCGTGAAAGGATTGGCTGCGAGCAGCCGCCCAGACGGTTCTTCTTTTGAACAGAAAGGAGGAGTGTCTGGCAGGCCAGGCAAATATTTCCCCTCAAGGCTTGTCCTGTTTCTGTTTAGGTGGTGAATTTGAGCGCTTGCTTTGTGTTTTTAAAGCCGCAAAGTTATTATTGATAACACTAGGTTAGTACTTTTGACTTTGAAAGCTTATTGTATACAAGCATTCAAAGCAATATTATTCTATACTATTATAGAAAATCCATCCATCCATTTTCTTCCGCTTTATCCGGGGCCGGGTCGCGGGGGCATCAGTCTCAGAAGAGATGCCCAGACTTCCCGATCCACGCACACCTCCTCCAGCTGTTCTGGGGGGCCCTAGAGGCGACACCAGGCCAGCTCGGAGACATAGTCCCACCAGCGTGTGGTGGGACTAGGCAGACATGCCTGGAGCCTAGAGCAGACATGCCTGGAGCACCTCCCGAGGGAGGCGACCAGGAGGCATCCGGAACAGATGCCCTAGCCACCGCAGCTGGCTCCTTTCGACGTGAAGGAGCAGCGACTCTACTCCGAGCTCCTCCCGGGTAACTAAGCTCCTCACCCGATCTTGTAGGGTGCGCCCAGCCACCCTGCGAAGGAAACTCATTTCGGCCGCTTGTATTTGCGAATATATATATACATTATAGAATAGTATGAGGCAAATGCTTCAGTACTTTCACTGAAGTAATAATAATGAGTAACTTTTACACAATTGTATCTGTACTTTTACAGAAGAAATATACTTTGATAGTACTTTGATCACCAAAGCACTGTCGACCTGGATATCTGCCATGTATCTGGTACCAGCAGTTATTGCCCATAGACTATTGTAGTAAAGCTTAAGTCGTCGACTGGACCAGGGTTGCTTGAGTTGAGGATGTGGGGCCTCTTCTTCAATCACTCAGTTAGCAAGTCTTTGCTCATTGAGTGCTACTGTAAACCACTTGAATAGGTGGGTGATGGCAGTTTTGGTTCTCTCTTCCTGGGAGGGGCCTGAGTCTTGGGTACAGAGTCACATTCTGACCATAAGAGCTAAGAAGAGGCTTCTGTGAAAAGAAGCTAAACGTCCTCAACTCAACCAAACCCAGTCCAGCCTTCACAAGCATACCCCTAGATTAAGTAAGTAGGTGGTTTATTGTACAACCGTACAATGAAATAGTGTTCAGGTGTTAGTCCTGAGCCACTGCAACTGAGTTGCGCCGCCACTGTGGGCCAACCTGACCAGCATGTTTTTGGCGGTCGAGGAAACCGTACACCCAGAGGAAACCTGGTTGGCTGCCTTCAGGGCTCCTTCTGAAACGGTGCACAGCCTCCTGTTTCAGAGCGTGGTGTCCCGCACTAACATCATTGAAATACATATAAAAAGCAGAGAAGGTTAGTTGTCAGATCACTACTGTTAAGTACATCTAACACACACTGTATTGTCCAAACGCTTTAATGTGAACCAGTAGTTCACAACCTGGGTGTTGGGTCCCAAGATCATTTTGGGGAGTCGCCAGATCATATGGGAGAGATATTCTCCATGTAGTTTGAATAAACAATGTTCCTGGAGGGGAACCCCTATTGGGGGTCATAAATAAAAAAGGTTGAGAACAAGAAACAATTTCAATAATAAACGTATACTTTAAAATGTTATTGTTCACATCAAAGCATTTGGACAGTGTTAGATGTAGGCCTACTTACCAGTGGTGATTGGGCAGCTAACAAAGTTGTTTTAAAGCACTTTACTTGGCTTTTGATTTTAGCTCATATTATTCCATGGACAATGTGATATTACCTAGAAACATGTTACCAGTGAATGTATAACATTCGTTCCTCTGAACATTTTATCTCTGCATCAGTGCTTTTTTGTAAATGAGTAATTTCAGGTACACTTTTGGATTGATGTGATGATTCAGGAACAGACACACAGTTTATTTATTGGTTTATTTGGTCGGGACAGTGCATGTTCATGAACATACACCTGTAAACACAACAGTGTTGATAGATGGAGGGTTACCATTATCTTGATTTGGTGCACCCCTTGAGTTAGGCCCTTCATCAGTTCCAATGCTGTTCCAATGAAATCTTTTTTTAACTTCCTCCACAATATCTCCTTTGACCACCGACAGTCCCAGGAGACACCGGATCACAGCAGCTGGAAAAAGAAAAGCTACATGTGCATGAAATAAATACAAAATGTGACACTCAATTAAAATGGAAGATGGACTTGGGCGCAATATATAGTCAGATTCCCAGCATTAGCTGACAAGAAGCTACAAAATCAGCCCTGAGATTCTGATACGCACTTTTTGCCAACACCGACGGAAACTAAAATGCACATCCCACCCATGTAGTTCAATTTTAGTTTTGACACAATTTGTTAATCATACAAAAAACAAATACAAATTTAATGGAACATACTGTGTTGAAATGCTTCAGTAAAATATGACATTAATATTATAATTATTCAAATTAGTTATCACATATCGCACTTTTATTTCTCATAATGATGAGCCCTCAGAGAACATGTCTTTCTTATGACAAACAAGGCCAGATGACTTCTCTTTGAAAACCTTTTTCTACAATGGAACATGCCCGGACTGAGACCGTAACCACTGACTATTATTGAGTTTTTGGTTTTAAGTTTTTCAAATAAAAAAACAACCAATAAGTGAAACATACATTTATTGCAGATGGTTTTCTCTAACAATAATCTGCTATAAGCCCTAAGGAGATAAATTCAATACAAAACTATTACACAACCACAAATACAAATAAAGCAATATAATTTACGCCAAACCTTTCATTTTGGTGTAGGCGACAGAGGACCCTTGGCCAGTTGTTAGGGTAAGAGATGAAGTCCGGGGTCTATATGCATCCTGACAGCCCATTATTGTGTAATTGTCTGACATTAACCACTCCTCACTTTGTTTTGTGTAGTTGCAGGTAGACTACAGGGGCCACTCTCTGCTCTCACCTCCCGAGGCATTGTCTCGGGCCAAGTAGGTCACTCATCACCTGTCTGTAGAGAAAAACCGTCCCATATACAGCAGCGTGTCATTGTCCATTGGAACAAAAACAGGGCATGTTAATAAAAGCCGGTTATTGCCCATTTTGGTCAGTGATTCAAATATTTAAAAACAGAAACCATATCTGATTTTACAGATTTTACACTGCATTTGATTTCCCTGTCCTATTATTGCATGTAGCTAATGCGGGCACAAAAGGCTAAAAGCCACACTGATCTACCCTAGGAGAAAGGTAGCGCTCTGTGGGAGCGGTGAGTGTTACACATATACAGGTGCTCCTCATATAATTAAAATATCATGAAATTTATTTCTGTAATTCAACTTAAAATGTGAAACTAATAAATTATATAGACTCATGACATGCAAAGTGACATATGTCAAGCCTTTAGAGCAGAGGTTAATGCTCTCGCTTCACAGCTAGAAGGTCCCGGGTTCGATTCCCACCTGGACGGGGCCTTTCTGTGTGGAGTTTGCATGTTCTTGTACATTGCCGGGTCGTGGGGGCAGCTGTTGGAGCTGCCCAAATCACATCGCACCAGCCCCTATGGCTCCTCCTGCAGGTGGTGGGTCCAAACGGGCCTGTTGGTCTCTCATAAGGGGCTTCACCCATTCATACTCTCACTCATACACCAGTGTACGCAGACACTGGAGGCAAGGAGGGTGAAGTGTCTTGCCCAAGGACAATGTGCACCTTCAGGAGGCGGGATTCGAACCCCCGACCTTCCGATCATGAGACGACCCGCTCTACCATCTGCGCCACCGTTTTTATAATGGTTTTTAATAATTGAATAATAATACTTTTTTTTTTTGGTCGACTAATCGCTACATGTGCCATACTCTTGGTCGACCAACCATTTCCTTGGTTGATTACAGCCCTAGATAGGTGTATTATTACTATATGGCCATCGATGCCTAAACTAAAAAATATGATGAAATGCTTCAAGAAGGGTATGTAAAATATAATCTTAATTTATATGTAAATTTCTCTCAGTATACGCAGGGATTCAAGTTCAAGTTTATTTATCATATGCGTCAAGTACAAGGTACCAAAAGCAATGAAAAGAGTTTTGCCCTGGCGCTCTCTCCGCTGAACAAGTAAGCAAGCTCAAATATGAAACACAATCGTGCGTCCTGTAATTCACACACACACAAATAAAAAAAGTCAGTCTCCTTTCCATTATAGTCATTTATTTAAATGCATTAACAAACCTGAGATAACATTTTACATCTACATTCATTCAAACTTAAAACCTGTTGTGTGGTCGATCATTTAACTCAATCCAGGTCACAGATGGTGACTGAAGACCCTACTCTAGCCCAGAATCGAAACCCAGGATACAGAGGCCCCGTGAAATCCGCCTGGTGTCTGTGGATGAGACCGACTTGGTTGTTGCTGACACGGTAAAATGCCAGGACCCCCGCGTGCGGGTCCAGGTACACCCCGACCCGCTTGGATTTGGGAGAGCCCAGCAGCTTCTCCTGGTTGTTGTGCCAAAACGAAAAGCCAGTCCCAGACCAGTACAGGCTCCAGGAGTGAGGGTTGTGGCCCAGTCTGCTCGTGTCATCAGAGCTCTCGCGGTTCATCTCCTTATAGGAAACACCAATCGTCACCTGTCGGTGAAAAGGGTCAACTCGTTGACAAAAAGGCTTTATAATAAATGAATCAAACCAATGCGTTTCAGCTCTAGACCTTCATCAGGGCAACTAAACTCCCATCAGAGCCTAAAGTTTAAATCCTGTTCGAGTGCTTTTTGATGAAACTGATCCCTACACTTAAAGGACATTGCTTTGCATAAACGTTTCACATCCTGGTAGCACTCCAGCCTCGTAAATATGTCCTGCAGTTGTGTTGCTTCATTCAGGCATATTTTCACAAGAGCTCAAAACCTTCTATTAGCTGACGGAGGTGGTAATCATTTTTGAAAGTCCAGACTGTCTCACTGGATTCTCCTGAGGGATATACTGCAAAGCTGCATGAGAGGGTTAGCAGGGTAAGTTTAGCATTAACCTGACTTTCTGGCTGAGTAGATCTCCATGGAAACATGCCCTTTGCTCAAAACCTGCTGTGGACCAGGTTTTAGTTTCGCAGCTTATATGACAAGACGGCTCTTTGACCAATCAGAGGAGAGAATCGTCTGCTTTGTCACCCAAACTGCGGTTTGCAGAGGGAGGAAGCACTTTGAGCATGTCATTTTCACCTAACACAAGCAATAAATCAGTCTGTTTCATAATAAACAATACAAGATTTGAAGTGAAAATTGCAACAATAAAGCAAACAAAATTGTTGCCTGAGCTATTCAAAATGTGTGAACATGTGGACTGTACTTCTTAAAAACTGTCTGAACTTAACAGTACAGTCTATAAATAAATGAAAAGGATAAATTATATAGATAAAACTCACTGATCCAGTCAGTAACATCACCCATACTAAAGTGTAGGAAAAGAACAAACGTCTGCTTTAACTAGTTGGAAAAGTTTTAGAAAATCAAACTCCCAATTAATACAAAATAAACTCTTGATTATTTATTATTTCGGCCAATCAAATCCCTGTATGAGCTGCGACTTGTAGTTGCTTCAGATGCGCGTTATTGAAGGACACGGAGAGGCCAGATGGAGCACACGCCAAAACACAGTGGAATTAGGAGCAGCAATTTGGTTTTGGGATGTAACTTTGGACAATATGAAGAAAGAGAAGAAGAACATTGACGCAAGGAGACGGGACATGAGGCGCCAAACACAGACACGTCTCTTTGACTCGCAGCCATTTAGGGACATTTCAGCTTAAACAGCACATTTCCTCAGCAAAATAAGACATGACACGGACACCGTTTATATCTTGCGTCTGTACTACTTACGGGGCGCATATACAAATGTAAATAAAGGCACATGGCACATCGCCTCCGCGGATACTTTATGGTCATGAACAGTCATTATGTAAATAATAAGCCTCCTAAACTGAGCCACAAACGACTCTTTACAAGCAGCACAGGCTCACCTCTGTGGAGAGACAGGTGAATCCGGAGGTGAGGGAGTTTCTGTGATCATCAGAGCGTGTAGTAGCAGCGAGAGAATGGCGTTAATGAGCGCTGCGGCTAACGCAATGCTAACAGAAGAAAGCAACAGTCCTTCGCGGACTTTTTCTGCTGCCATATCTCGCACCTCCGTTCACTTCCAAAATCGCGTGCCCTGCAATTACGAAATTGCGTTGTGTAATATCGCGATAAAAACGCAAAGGCAATTAATCGTTCAGCCCTGCTTGGGCGTCGACTCTTCGTTTCAAAAGAACGCGCACACAAATCCTCAGAGTAACCCAGGGTTAACTTAACTGACTGAGAGAACCCATCCATCCATCTTCTTCCACTTGTCCGTTGCCGGGTCATAGGGGCAGCTGTTGGAGCTGCCCAAAACACATTGCACCAGCCCCTATGGCTCCTCCTGCAGGTGGTGGGTCCACGGGAAGACGGCCTCACGATTCTAACCGGGCCTATTGGTCTCTCAAAAGGGGCTTCTGAACCGAGAGAACCACTGATCCAAAAGCTTTATAGTATAGCACTCTGCACTCAAATTTCCTCCAGATATTTGTTTTGTTATTACAATTTGTCACTTGTGTACGTTCTTTATTGCCTAACCGCCTCAAATAATGACGCTGAGATCAAGAAATAACCTACAGAGGAGAGGCTGAGAGGAAAATGATAAATGATGAAAAGTCCATGAAATGCAGCCCACAAGAGAAAAATAAATAAATAAATAAATACATTAATTAATTAATTAATAATAAAAAAACACATTATTGAAGTGTTACTTGGACTCACTTTGGTTCCCGTCCACTCCACCTCCCAATAGTAAGGGCTCCCTCCTAAAGGTTCTCTGCACAGGACCTGCCTCCAAAAGTGGAAGCGCGCCGGGTGTTCGGGGTAGTTCATGTTTTCAGCCTTCAGTGTGGCTTTTCGACCCCCTTCAGAGAGCTGCACGTGGCGATACGCGGTGTTCGGGTCCAGCGTGGGAACAAAGCGGTCTGAGACAGAACGGGGTGGGTGAGGGAAGGAGTCGATCTGCTTTGTATGTCATTTATTTTTTAATGACTAGAAGTAGCAAGCTTACATTTAATCATTTCCTCTCTTGTCTTTGGTTCGTGGTTCACCGGCCTAGCTGCAGCTACAGGCGCAACTGAAAGAAGAACAAGACAAAGAACAACAAATCTCATTCTCATTGCTACTCGGAAGCAAATTATTGTACGCTGAACATTGGATAGATACCGTCTTTACCATAGGGTGGAGGGGGTGGAGGAGGAGCAGAGGCTTCAACTAAAACACACAACAACAACAACCAATAAGCAGACTTTTAAAAAATGTATCAACATAACTGGCTGTTCATCATCATCTTACCTTGAGGGGCCATGGGAGCCACGTGACCTGATTAATTTGAAGACACGAGAGAGAAAAGGAATGATGAAGCGAAAACAACCTGCTAACATGGAGAGAAGCAGCAAATAAAGAAGTAACTTACCGAGAAGAACCGGTTCATAAACTGGAAAATAAATAGATTTAGTTGAGTGTGATATCCCTAATTAGTAAGTAAATGTTACAGATTCTGTATTTCAAGTACCTGAGTCCTGTATCCTGGCTTGAGGAGTGGCATCAGTATGAGTTGGTGCTGGTTTATGACTGGTTTCTGCTGTGGGAGCTTCATCATTTACTGCATTAAAAGAGAATTCCAGTATAGCTTTTTAAATACAACTAAGATTATGTGTCATAGGTTCATCGGTTTGTTATAAACTATAGATTGTATATCATGTAAAGAATAAGTTACAGGGAAAGAAAGATTATGTAGATTTTAGACTGAAAAAACATACCAAGAGCCTGGATTTTAGTAATGCTTGCTTTGCATTGGTTTTCTATCGACACTCGCAGTTCTTTGAGGGTTGAGCGAACTGTGGCCACCACCGTCTCCTGATGTCGCAGACCAGGCTCGGCATTAGTTTGACCAAGAGGCTCCAGCAGGAAGAAGTTCTGCAAAAACAAAACTCTGCTTTTCAACTTTATGTATTAAAACGCAGAGAAATTGAGCCGCATTAGCTCACTAAAACTATACCTCTGAACCCCTACAAAACAGACAGTGCATTGTAATTTACTGAGGCTATTTTATAACAATGAACACAATGTTCACCTTCAAGAAGCAGATATGGTCCTGCATGTCGGCCAGTCTGCTCAGCTCCTCACTTCTCAAGTGGAGCTGGGCCACCTCCTGCTCCAGTCTCTGGATACTGCCTTCCACCCGAGTGCCGAGAGAAGCTTCGTGAGCACCAAGGACCTCCCCGATCTGGTTCCCTGTGACATTCACTGTCTTAATCAGGTCTGAGAAGAGGTCTGAGCTCTCACTCTGCAAGGCTTGGACCAAGGCCTGAAAGAGGAAATAATGGGGGACAGAACATACTTATTTGGCTACTTGAAAGGTTTAAGAATTCCTGAGGCAGTATTTGGTGTGAAGCATTTGAGAATGTTTCGCACCATCGGTGAGGACTTTAGCATAACAATTAACAATTCAATACTAAATATTTTATCTTCTCAATGGTCACAAGTCCTCAAAAAGTCATCCGTAACAGGAAAACACAAATTGAAACCCAGTACCTTCTGTTGCCGAGTGACATGAGGGATCTCCTTCAGTGTTCGATCAGTTACTTGGACACGCCGTTGTACTTCAAGCTGCATTTGAACAAGTTCTTCCTGCAAAAATCAAATATCACCATTTCTAAAGTTAAAAGAGAGCGAAAAAAGCGGCTTGTGTAAGGAAATGCACATTGTGCACGATCATTCTTCTTTTAACCAAGATGGCAACAGACGAACACGTGACGTGCATTCTACACAAGCATGTTGCCGAGTCAGTGCAGCCAGCTGTCAAGTTCAACCACATTTTTGTGACATGACACAACATGAGAACTGGATAACGTCATTACAATGCCTTCACACATGTCGTCAACCAACCTACTAGTTCACAATAGTCATTCAAAACATTTAAATTCCAAAAGACTTCCCAAACTATCAAAATTAGCCTTTAGTTGACTTTTCATACTTTTATTAATGGTTCTATATTAATATGGAATCTACTAGTATCTCAGACTTATCTGTGTAGTGTAAAATGGACTGTCAGACTATACTCTAATGAATGGTAAACACAACATGACAAAGCTTAGTCCACCGTACCTGTTTGTGCTTCCTCTCCTCTCCAGGTCTGACCACATGATGCCCCGTGTGTCCATACTGGCGGCACAGAGCACAGACGCACTCGTTGTCGTCATGACAGAACAGGTCTAAAGGCTGGTTATGCTGAGGGCACATCCTCGGAGCCACCGGGATGGGGAGCTGGGGGTAGATACATCCAGGCTGAGGCCCTTCTCCAGGCAGCACATCCACGTAGACAGGCAGATGTGGTGGGGCAAACGAGGGCTCCCTTTGCTTGCGGTTGGATCTTAATTTCTCCATCGCCTCCACGAGAAGAGTGCTTTTGGCCAGTGATGGTCGTGGGTTGAAGACTTGCCTACATTGTGGACAGCTGTATTGGCCCTGACTGTCCCGTTTGTCCCAGTGGTTTTGGATACAAGTCAGGCAGTAAGAATGTCCACAGGGGAGAGTGGCCGGGTCCCTCAAGGTTTCCAGGCATACCGAGCACGTAAAAGTCTCCTCTTCGGTCCAAGCTGAAGCCATTTGAGTTAGATGTAGGTGGTTTTCTCTGTGAATAAAATAAGAAGTTAAACAAAATATAACAAATAAAAGAAACTGAGAATGAGCAGGTGAGGGTTTCAATGCCTATAGACACAAATCACATTGCTCAAAAGTGAACCTGCTAGACCCGGGGAGAGACTGGTCAAACAGGTTGGGGTGAGGTTCTGGGCAACTCCCATTTATGTTTATATTTTACTAATCGAAAAATCAATATATACACACACACACACACACAATAGGGGAGAGTGGGGTAAGATGAGCCACTTTTTTTTGCTTTGGTGGTTATTGTGGGGAAAAAATATACAATCTTTACAAAATTATAATATTTACATACATTTTGGGATGTTTTCTAGTTGTTTGCGTCTTCAAAAATTGTCTGGAATATTTGGTTTTAAAGATGTTGATCTTAAAAAAAAAATTGTCGTCTTGTGGCTAATTTGACCCCAGGAGCGGGGGAAGTTGAACCAGGTCATGGGGTAAATTGAACAACCAAGTATGGAGTGAATGAATAATGACGACAGTGTAGCGCTTTGAGAAACTTGGTAATACAGGCTTGTAAAGCGCAATATAAGTGTAAGGCATTATTATTATTATTAACCATACATGTTAGAGTTTCCAATTTTTATATATATATATAAAAAAATATTAAAATAAATTGTATATATATATATATATATATATATATATATATATATATAAAATTATTATAATAAATATTTTTCTTTTCATCTGTAGATGCAATGCAATTTTCTCTAAAAAAACAACAAATAATGTAATGTAATATTCCATTTAAATTTGTTTATCTCTACTAGACCCAGACCCACCAATAAACAATGTAAAAACTATATAATGCGACAGTACAATTTAAAATGTTTGTTATTCATTGTTTCTTATAAAGCATAGGCGGCTCAATTTGCCCCAATGTTCCTGGTTCAATTTACCCCATTTTCTCTTCTTTGAAAACACCAAGATAGTTGTGTTTAGTTAAGAAAAAAGATGCTATTAATCTGCTATTATACCTAACAAAATCACCAACCAAAATCGGAGAAAAAAAATGTACCTACATGCTACATGTAATAAACTTTGTAATGTAATTTTACAGCCAGTTTTTCAATAATTTTTTTGTCTGGCGAGTTCAAATCATAAAATAATCAAATCTACAATCTTACATAAAAATGACAATGTTATATTTTTTAAAATATAAGGGTGGTTCAACTTGCTTAATTTACCCCACTCTCCCCGGCCCAAAGTAGCATCCTAAAGCAAACTAACCAGTTTACCAACGTTTTTTTTTCCCCTGGCAAGCTGGGTTTTCCAAAGTGACTCACAACAGAATAGCTAGAAATCAGCTTAACATAGACACACAGACAGTGCAACAAAATGTAATGTAAAAGTTTATCAATGTACCTTGCAAAGCTGGAGCCTCGTTTGGGCAAAGTGACGCACGTGACGCCACCATTGGACGCCACTCGCCGCCATTTTTACTCCTGGCAACCGGAAGCTGGCCAAAACCCGAGGGGCGAGAGCAGCTGCTGTTTACGCAAGTTTCAAGGTGATAGATATTCCCTTAGTTATGCCATATTTACCAAGATGATTGATTTTTTTGTCAGTCGCTTTTTAACGAACGCTTCAACTCGTATACCAAATCGGGTTTTGTTGGTGAAAGCAGTTGTCTTAAAAGTAGTTGTATAGCTTTGTGCTAGCTGTTTTGCTAGCCGGTGAAATTGCCCGAATAATGTAATGACAGTTGGATTTATGATAAGGACGAGCATACATCTTGTTTCTGTGTTTAAGACCCACATAGGAATAGCGCATACTAGCCTGACACATGAGTTAGATCCTTAGTTTGTTGGCAGAACCCCACTTGTTCACAGAAACTTTTATTTATTTTGTGTGTCAAGTTCCTTTTTGGAACAGACTGCTGAACTCTTAACCTCGTTGTTATTGATACTCGTCGCCATTTTAATTTTGTTTTTTTTAAGCTTGTAATTCAATTCACATCATTCTTTTAAGGGTTTCTTTTGGCGTACTTGGTTTGCATGTTCTTTGTTATATGTGTATTTATTTATTTTCCTTTTAACAAGCTCTTTCTTATTTGTGTTTGAACAACTATTTTTTCCCCCTTGCTCTCGCATTTTCACCATCTCTTTCCACACAGGATGTTCAGAAGACCACAGTTCATGAATTGGACTTGTCCCGTGTGGTCCTGGTTACAACATGTTTCTAAAACAGTAAAGAAAAGACGATTCACAAGATTCCATCCGACGAACAGATCTCCGTTTTGCACATCTAACTTTAGAGGTCTTTTATATTCAAGCGATATGAAGCCATGTTGTGACCTTCCCAAAGCTCTCTTCAGCTGTCAACACAAGTTTATTGTTTTGGAAACCCAATGGAAAAGTACTGTAGTAAGAGCTGACAATGACTGTACACGCTACATTCAGTTCCACAGAAAACCCTGGTTTTATCAACAACATTGTAGCTTCCGTGACCCTCGTAAACCAAACAATTTATGTTTCGGTCATACCTCAACCAGATTTTTCAACTCCTCTGTGTCTAATGCCAGTGTTTTAACCCATAATCAAATCAGACAAGTTCATCACAAGACGGTCCCATGTGAAGATTCAGCTTGGAGAGAGTGTTTATCCTCTGGGAATGAGCAAAGATGCAGGCAGATTCTTGAACCTAACTTGAAGCTTTACGAGGTGGAGACGGTGAGGCGAGGTCTGAGTCTGGGGAAAAAGCAGGCGAGATGGGCCTCTGTTTTGGTCAGTCTCTGCAGCATGGAGGATGAACCGGCCTTTCTGTTCACCCTGCGCTCCAGCACGCTCAAGGGCAGGCACAAGGGAGACGTCAGGTGAGTAAAAACTCAAAGGCTAAGTCAATCAGACCAACATTTCTCCTGTTAATCACTTGTGCCTTCATTTCTGTTGCAGTTTTGCAGGAGGGAAGAGCGATCCTTCCGACAAAGACGTCGTAGCCACGGCTCTGAGAGAGGCCTGGGAGGAACTGGGGATAAATGTGGGAGCAAAGCAAGTGTGGGGCGTCCTGAAGCCGCTCAGGGAAATGGTACAACCCTGCTCATTAGGGCTGCACAGTGTATCGCCAGATTATTGTTATTGTTAGTTGACGCAATATAAAGCAAAATGCCATTACTAAAACTCTTCCATACTGGTTTATATCATCCCTAACACTGGATGCATCAACTGTGACAAATTAAAAAAAAATGTTTTTATTGGAATCATTTGGGCTAGTTATAGTAAAGTAGATCTGTACACGTCACCTGCAGGTGAAGCAATGCAGGCAGTATAAATTAAATATACTTTTCATTTTGATTTGTAATTTCCATAGTACACATACCACCACAAATTCACTTCATTCGTACAATAAATATCCTGGTGTTTTGAAACCCACTCTGACAGAATCTTTTCACAGACAGGAATGATGGTCGCTCCGGTGCTGGCAAACCTGGGCCCTTTAGAGGAGCTTTCCTTCAAGCCAAACCCTGGGGAGGTACGGCGCAGTCATTTCATCTGTTTGAATGCACCACGCTGCAAGTGTCCCCTATACTAGATATCAGATATCAATATCATCAATATCAAGTTGTTCTCCAGAAGTTACTAAATTGTTTAAAAAAATAATTCAAAAACATTTGATCCAAAGTGTTAGTACATTTTCAAAACAAAAGGCAAATTTAAACGATTTAAGGCTGTAAGATGAATCACAGTATCATCAAAATTGCTGGCAAAAAGTGCATTATTTAGATAATACATTTGTTTCCAAGTAAGCAATATTCTTACAGAATAAGGAGTGTTTTTGCAGCTTAATAACACTGCTTGTGGATTTTGACAGTGCTATATCCCATGTAAAATATGCTATTTATAGTTCAATTGTTCATTAAATATTATTCATTCATTCTTGTTTCGAATGACAAATCCCTAAATCTAATTCATCAATGCTGCTCTTTCTGTTTGTGCTCTCTCTTTGTGAGAGAGAGAAGGAAGCGAGTCAGAGGGGCACAGTGGCTCTATAATCTACTGAAATTGAAATTACAGCCATACGTTCATAGGTTTTGGGTTTGGCTGCTGATTCCTGGCAACCATGCCATGAGCTCCAATTATGTGTAAATTTGACTAACACTGTTTTGGACCTCCCTATAATCATGTTCTGAAATGCGCTGGATTCTTGTGTCATCAGTTCATCATTAGTTCATTTCATTTGTCTCTCTTAAAAAAAAAAATCACAATCGAAGGTTTTCCAAATGTGTTTAGTCCTACTCTAACAGTTATGATGTCACTCATTTTGCTGTTGGGTAGGACATTTTCAATACCAAATAGTTTTGAACATCATAATAATGTTCTTTTTGTTTGTGTTAACTTCAGGTGGAGGAGATCTTCATCATGTCCCTGTCCCACCTATGTAACCCCCAGAATCGTGGTTACACCCACTTTCGGACAGGAGACAAGTACGGGTACACGCTCCCGGTGTTCAGGAACGGCAAACACAAAGTGTGGGGCCTAACCGCTGTGGCTTTAGAACATACTTTAAAGATAATCTGTCAGCAATAGGAGCTCAAAACAAAAGCACTTGTTACATGGAAGATCGTAGGGCTGCACTATTTGGTCATACTTTTAATTGTAGTGAATCGTCTACTCGAGTCATAGTAGAGGTTTTTCCTGGCGGACAAAGAGCTAATATCAAAGCCAGGCTAAATTCTTAACTAAAACAACACCAATTTGGCACTGAAATTTGACTGAAAACCACAGAATGAATGAATGACATGCGCAAATTGTCTCACAGATTATGTGCAGCGCTACTAAAGTATACGTACATTTTAAACTAAAGCACTTTCGTAAATAATTGCATTATTTATCTTCATTTATAGTAGAAGGTATTTTTGATTTGACCAAAATGATGTATTGTCACAAAATCCAATCCAAATCCAAAAAAGTACAAACATTAGACCTTTTATTTATATCATGTTCTTAGTCACTCGACAGTGCTCATTTATTGTTGAATTTTCATTTAATAAACATGTTTTTATCCTCTTGCCTCTGCCTTTGAGCTTTCTTTGTTATAAGTTGGTATATTTACAAAAAAGTGCTTATTTTCACGTGTTTGGACATGCAGCTACAATACAAACAAAATGCGCAAAAGTTTCTCTAGAATTAATACACAAATACTTTTGCAGTTGTCTTTTATGTCATTTTGTTCATTTGTACTATAATAGTTGTAAATCACTAATTTAGTCAATCCTGTTTTAGACCAGTCTTGCATTACACAGTTAAGCTTATTTAGTGGTTTGTTGTGGTTGGTTTAAGGAATGGAGCACTCCATGGTTTCTCGTGAGTCGCGCAGCAGGTTACAGTTGAAGGGCCAGCTGAAGGAGAGCGTGTCCAGAGCGTGGCTGCACTGCTGCTCCGCCGAGGTGCACACAGAGCGGCACGGCTGCACGACGCCCCCTAGCGGGCTGCACCGGGGCAGAAACATCCCACACAGCAGCCTCCTGAGGGACTCGAAGCACGCCAACTCCTTCAGCACCTTGTCCAACAAAAGCAGAAAAAAAGAGGCCACAAGATAAAATGAGAAACCCAATAGCGAGATTTTTTTCGTTAAAGGAGATTAATCTTGTGGGTCAGTCAGATAAAAGACAGACAATTGGGACGGTGAAGCGATGGAAAGAAAATGAGGACATTTACTGTACACCAAACAATGGGAAATACAGTAGCCTTTGGGGACTGGGGCCTTTAGAAAGTTGTGAAAGGATTATTGGTTTTGCCACATTCGAGCAGGGGATGCCCTACCTTTACATACCCTTCTGTAAAGATAGCGCTGCATATTTCTCCAGCACTGTTAATGTATGGCCAGTCTCACCTGATAGTGACGCAGCACTAAAGTCGCCTCTGCTTGGTCGGCGATGGACAGCCAGATGTTTGGGAACGAGGTGAGGTTGTAACTCAGACCCAGACACATCTCCACCGATATCACTTCACACGAGGAGGCTGGAGGAAAAAAACATTCCACACAGTTACATGCTCTAGTTGATCTATAAAATAAACGTTTTCCTTTTGACGATATCAACACGGATGAGCGGATTTCTCGTGTCAAATCTCGTGCACTTGTTGAAAGCAGGGTCCCTGGAGAGATGTCCGTTTGGGAAATTCGATAAAGCCCCTTGTGTGCAACTATAATTCTTCTTTCAACAAACCACACGCAACAAACCTGGCTCATGTTAGAGCTGGATATCGCTGTGAAGGACAGGTCCCTGGAGGGATTATGTACTGTACGTTTGGGAAAATGTCGGTAAAAAGCCCTCGAGATTGGGTTCAACGATAAGCGTTGACGCACGGAATGTAGGATACAGTGGCCACAGTATTCCGGCTCTGACTCACTGAAGGGGGGGTAGGTGGAGTTGCCGCAGTGTTCTTCGTCCTCTCCGTTGGAGCAGTCGTTCCAGCCGTCACAAAGCCACTGCGTCTGAACACACTCTCCGGAGGTGCACGCGAACTGCTCCGGCCCACAAGTCCCTGGGATAAAGAAAAAATCATTATGCAATCATACTTCTACTGTCAGAATTCAAGATGACTACACTGTAATTTAACGTCTTACCACCCACATTAAACAAAATAATGCATCTTCTCCAGTTTGGCTTTGCCCAAATCTAAAAAGGTTACAGCCTATAGGCCAGTGTAACGCCTCATTTGAAAGCTAAGACCTAGAAAAAAAATGTTAATGGATCATTTTCCTTCCTTTGTTGTCACTTTTTTCACATTCTTTTCCATCTCATTTCTGCCACTTTTTTGTTGCGTTTTCATCCTTGTTTTCTTCTCGTTTTTGTCTCTATTTTGACGCTTTTTTTTTCCAAGAAGCTTTTAGATTGAGGTTTTATTTATTTATTTATTTGAACAGGGACAGTGTACAATGTGCGAACTGAACACATTTTCTCCAGTTCGGCTTTACCCAAATCTAAAAGCGTCTCGACCGGGGCTTACAGCCTGCAGGCCAGTGTAACACCTCATTTGAAAGCTAAGACCCAGCTTTTAAAAAAGGCATCGTCGCCAGTCTTTTTGACACATTTTTGTTGCTCTTTTCTCGCTTCTTTGTGGCAGTTTTGTTTCTTTAAAGGTTGGGTACATAAAAGCCCAGGCACTAGGAACCTGACAACCCTAGAAATGAAAACAGTCATACCCCTATCATCACACCCCTAACCATAGCCATTCATCAGCGCACATACTGTCCAACAGGGACACGGCCCGGTACGTTGCATTGAAGCCGCTGTCCGTCAGTCCTTCATCAGCCACGAACACCAGCGTGAGATGAGGCCCAGAGGAGGTGACGTTCGGAGGAAACGAGCTCCCGCAAAACCTGGGGGGGAAAACGACAAAACCAGATCACAACGATTTAAAATGAAGCTTCACAAATTCACTCAGGCCACACCGTGATGTCATCAGTTACCCCGATTCTTATGTTATAAATGTTTTATGTTCGTTAACCGCCGCCGCCGGAACCGAGCTTGTTTTGTCCAGTTTGGCATTACCCAAATCTAAAAGCTTCTTGAACAAAGCTTGAAAAAAAAAAAAAAAAAAGATAAACGAGGATGAGAACGCAACAAAAAAAGGATTAAAAAGCCACAAAAGAATAAAAAAAAATAAAAAAACGTAAAAGCAACAAAAACACAACAAAAGAGTGACAAAAACATGATGAAAACACTGTAAAAATATGACAAAAAAAACGTTAACAAATAATCATGACCAAAACTCAACAAAAAAGAAAATAAAACACGACAATAACGCTTCAAAAATGGGACCAAATACGTGATGCCGACCTGACAAAAAAGTTACAGTCAGTTTTGTGGGTCTTAGCTTTCAAATGAGACGTTACACTGACCTGTAGGCTGATAAGCTCCAGGCGAGAAGCTTTTAGATTTGGGTAAGAACTTTCAAGTCCAATTTGACAGTTTTCTTTTTTTCTTTTCCTTTATTTAACCAGGAAGGCCCCGCTTGGGAAACCAGAGAAATGGGAAGAACAAACCTCACACATAAACGGCACGAGGACAAACAAAAACACCTTCTACATCCTCGCTCAGTTTGTGCGGTCATATTGAAGTATATCATACGCATGAATGTACCTCCCGAAGACGCGTGCCCTCGTGTCCTGCCCGTCATGCAACTCCAGGTAATCGAACTCGCACATGTCGTGAGGCTCCAGGCTGAAGTTCCCAAAGCTCAGTGTAACGACGTGGCCCTCGTCAACGGAAATCTGCCAAATACACAACTGCACAAGATGGACGCATCCGATTAGGACACAATACCTTTCTGCCTAGACACCTATTCACACATACTACTTCAACTGTGCGCTATATTTGAGTATTCATGGGCAATAGATTGGTAGGGAACACGGCGCTATATTGTCAGGCAAAGATGATGGATGATTAATGGGAAAATCACAGAGAAACGTACCTGTTGGTGAGGATAAGGCAGTGGATGATTAGGACTTGTTATGAAGCCATTTGGTCCAGTTCTCTGTCCACCACAATCTGTTCGAAGAAAACCACACCGTTCAATGTGAGGTTACGAGAAAGTCAAACCACGTGTAAACCTAAATGCAAAAGAGGGTCAATTGATCTGTGACATCTGATCATGGGACATTTCCATAATCAATTGTAAGCATTTTTAAAAACCTGTATGTAATAAGTACATTTGTTATCAACATTGTCGCAGGATTACCATTTTTTTCAGGGACCTCCTACGCATGACTAACTCCACTAAACCAGGGTTAGAACATTGCTTTTATTATTCATGTGTAGATGTGTGTAAAACATCTACCACTGTGTTTGTGGCTGCAGTTCTCCTCGTCCGTCTGGTCGTCGCAGTGAGGATGTCCATCACAGACGGACACAGGCAGCAGGCAGCGACCACTGTCACACATGAACTCGTCTCTGGAGCAGCTCTCTGTTCACAACCAGACCAACAGCGGTCAAACAGATGATGAGGGCACCTACAGGAAACCACTGATCTGGTAAATGTGTGAATAAACATGAATTAAGTGTCACTTTTTTTCACCTCAAAAATGTCAATTTCAAAGCGTGATTCCCCCCCCCCCCCCCCCCCCTCCCCTAAAGTAATCCTAACACTGATATTCGACATGCGACTGTGACATGACCCCCTATAGGTGAGGGAACATGATGGTGGATTTACTGTGCTCGGGTAGAATGGCCTTGTGCTGAGCAGTGAAGCCGTTGCCCGAGATGCTGCTGTCCGAGCGGAAAGTCACCCACACGGTGCTGCTGTTGGTGTTTATCGTGGGAGGGGCCACATTTCCACAAAACCTGCAGGAAACAGTGATACGCATCATCCCAAAGGAAAATGTAGCGTTACATGTGCATGAATAATAATCCAAAAAAAGGTTATGTTAAAGTCAATTTAAAGGATTTCAAATGACACGTTGTTAGAGGCCCTATTGGCCTACCTATTATTTTTATTTATTTATGAATAAATAATTAAAAACAATGAAAGAGGGAGACACTAAATGTAAATGTTAGTTGTGGTGAGTTCCTAATTTTCCTACCTTATTTATCATCCCAATTCTTCATAGGGATAAGTTTATAGGCACATTTCACGACCTTCAGGGCCACTTTCCAGAAATGTGAGAAAATCCTGCGAGTTCAAATAGATGTGCAGGTTTTTTTTATTTAATTTGAATTTTTTCCCCACAAATGTCTGAGTTTACAATATAACAAAAAGAGGACAAAACAAATGTTCCAATCTAGGCAAAAAAATAAAATTTAAATAAAAATCAGGTAGCCTATAGTGCCTTTAATGTAAATCTGTGGGAAATATTATACAATGACATTAATAAAAGTCTACGTACTAGCCTATTTTGTAAACTGAACGAAACACGTGTGTGCAAATGTTGCAATATCCTTTGTGTGTGTTTAACCTTTTTGTTGTTTGTAATTCCTGAAGGAGTTTGCACACATGGACTTTGCCTCATAATCTCAAAAAGACTTTGAGCTATGAATGCTGTAATGCTATTTTGTAAGAATACACATGTAGACTTTTTTACAATATAAGAATATGCTAGGTTATAGGTCATAGGATAATAATACAAATAATAGGCTACTTTAGGCTTTTCATTGGCAAGTTAGAAAGAGTCATTACAATAAAGATAAAGTGTGAGTAGCAGTGCTGTATTAGTTAGTGCAGTTTACATACTATCTTCATCAATGAACCAAGGTAAGCCACGCTACAAAATGAAAAACGCAGGCCTAGTCTAAACATATACGTAGGTTGAGAAATGGTGCCACCTAGCGACCGTATAAAAACACACCACCCACCATCACTATTTCAACCAGCATTTGCCGCGTTTTAGACAAACTCAAACCCATTGCTTCTTTATGTTCAGGCATAAGTCTCACCCATAGTCTCACCTGGTGACAGTGGACGCGTGCTCGCGCTGCACTTCGAGCCAGTCGAACAGACAGGGGGACGGGCCCTCCACGGACAGCGCAGACACGTGGATCTGCACCAGCGCGGGGGGAGAGGCTCGGATCACCCAAACACAAACCGTGTTCGGCGGGTACGACCCAGGGTGGTTCGGGGAACTGAAACTGCCCTCTGCGTCGGTTAGTACCCCACCACAACCTGATGTCAAGAACACAGTGCCTTTTCGTTTATTTTTCTGGTGGGGTGGGGGATGATGAACCATCGTGCTTAACCAAAACGGTCAAGTGTTCTTAGTGATTTCTTCATTTCAATAGTTAATAATAATTTTAACAATTTTAGATCATTCTAAATT